>OZ010797.1:276746349-281546349 GCA_963932465.1 Maratus speciosus | reverse complement strand
TTAATATTAGCGAAGAAAGACCTCCGGTCGCAAAAAATTGACTTACAGCGGCGGTGACAGAGTTAGTTACTTTTTTTTTAGAATAGACATATAGAGAGTTACATTCATTCCTACGAGAAAAAATAATGCTTAAAACGTTTGAGTTCGTAAATGAAAGCTTTTTCGTTATACTAGCGACAGAAATTCTACGATTAAATAACACGGAGATTATTGTTCATAAATAGTGGTAGGTAGGATTGACAGCAGTGGCGTGGCGTGAAAATTTTCGGTGGTCATCGCAATTATTTAAGTTTGTGGTGAAAAATTATTAACTCTAAAATTCAATGGTTGAATGTTCAAAAAAGAAACTTTAAATCTTACCTTCACTTATACATGAACTCCAAATGTTCTGCTAAAACTGAATCGTAGAGTTTTAAAAGCTTATTAAGAGTTTTAAAATATTGCTTGGTCATCGCCGCATCCAGCGATGACCGGACGCCACGCCACTGATTGACAGGTATCACTTATATTTATTTACATAAAAAGACATGAATATTCTTTAATACCCATGCCTAAATTTTCACAAAAATATTCAATATTCATCAAAAAACTTTTATATACTCAAGTCAGAAAACATTTGCAGTGAAGCATGATACGGGAATTTTCATAGTTAATCCAGTATTTTTCATGTTCTTCTAAAAATGCTTCTATTAACAGTGCGACAGTAGCAACTGCCACTGTTAGTTGTAAGTTTCTACCATCGGACCTTGTTATCCGGACATCCGGTTTTCACGTCACTCCGCTGACCCGATTTCCTGTATATGGTTTTAAGGTAAATAAACTCCGGATAGTACGTCGTTGAATAATTTTCAACTCCGGATATCCCGACAGTTTTGGAAAATAGTCCATTTTTCATAATCCATTTTATAAGCACGGAAATTAAGCGATAAGAAATGTCTTAACCAAACTTTTTACAAAAGTGTCTAAAATACTCATTGAGATAAATGAGAAATTTTTCTTCAATCCTTTTTCTGAATAAATAAACACACACACTATGAAAGACCCACTTAAACGCCAGATGAGTCTACTCGTGGTCTTTTTGTTCTGGTCAGGTGGTTCTTTCTTGTGGTTATACGGCAATTTTTATCCGGCTAAAACCGAAGCATTGCATTGCATTAAAACGATCAGAAATTATATAATATCCATTTCTGAAACAGCGAATATTGATTACAATTGTATAATATTGGAAAAAGAATTGTAGGAAGCACATCTAGGGATAAGCAAACCTAAATTCATTAATATTTCAGGTAGCAATAAAAAACAAGTCATCATAAATCTGATTTTTATTCAGTTTTGTTTTTTGTGTTTATTTTGTTTAATAATAATGTTTTATTCAGTGTTCGTACGTTTCAAGGACTGTCAAGCACCTTTTGCCAGAATTTTTGTAAAATAATGTTTGGCTTATTTAATGAAAAAAAATTCTATCTTCAGATATAGCGACCAGTACTTTACGAAATTTCTGGTACTAAAACACTTAAAATCCCATGAATTCCCCGATGCGTACGAACCTTGTTATTGTTTTAAGCTGCATGAACAGTTGGGTATTTCCACGAGCATCTGTCGTGTAAGTCGCATACTATGCTTGTTGAAAACCGCTATTTTATAAAAGTTTGCCTCGCCTGTTTCAATTAATGAGATATCTCACATAAAATAAGTCACATTTTTCCATTCTAAAATACTGGTACTCAAAGATCATAGTATGTGACTTACACGACAATTGCTCGTGGACATGCCCAGTTAGGAATTTAAAAGTGCCTTAAATTAACAAAAAATACAGGTTTTTATAAACATATTTTTCTCCAACTCCGGTTACCGCGACACTCCGCTTATGACGACACTTTTTTTTTTTTGTCATTTGAATGTTGGAATAGCGAGATTCGACTGTATTTCATCACTGCTCCCGTAGTTTTCGTCAACATCAAATTCCTCCGCGAAATTTCCCGCGGACAGGTCTGTTCAGGAGCATTCGCACACTTGTCTGAGAGGCTTTGTTGAAAGATAAAGCCGTGTATGAACGGCGTTGCATGTTGATTAAAGACCAAACTTTTAATCGTTATGTTTTAAGTTACGTACTTGCTGCTGTTTTATCTTTTTAGAGTTTGTTTTGATCTTTATTGAATTACTTAATAAATAATATTTATAAACATATAAGCATCAGTTGCTTTGTATTTTTTTTACTGTGAATTAGATAATTAAATAAAATTTTACTTACAATTAAGTAAACAAAATTAAATTAAAATAAACTTAAATAAAATTTAATATTTTTTATAACATAAAATTTTATTTCAAATAAATTTCAGTAAAAAATATTTTTTTTTGTATTCATATAAGCTATTTTTTAATAATTAAATGAACATTTATTAAAATGTAACATCTCTTACACTTACATTTAAATATTTCTATGTCAGTGTTGTAAGAGATTAGTAAATTCTACTAATTTGATATTTAAGTTTTTATCTTTTAAAATTAAGCATTATCTTTATGTATAAATATCGCTATTAATTTACTATTATTCTTTTTACTAATTTCTGATAATATTTTTTAACTTATATTTTAAGCACATGTTGTATATTTTTCAAGTAATATGTCAGAATAAAAATAGATTTCATATTTATATTGTAATGTTAATTTTACCCTCTATTATTATTATTTTTTGTATCTGACGATGCTTTATATTTCTAGTAAATTTGTGAATGACCCTTATTTTGCAGCGAAAAATATACTCCAACTTTAGACAATTATTACTCGATCAGCTTTAGTCGTAGAATAATGGGACTTTTTTTGTTTTACCTGTGAGTGTAATAGGACAATTTTACTAAATATAACTTATAGGACTGGGGAACCATATAAAAAATTAAATTTTATAATTTTTTTTTTAGGAAATATCTTTATTGCCCAAATCGCTTTTAAACAGGGGTCGTACTTGTCCTGAAATTTCACGACCGGGAAATTCTTCGGTACCAGTACTTTCTTATGGAACAATATCTTCTTAAATAAGGTAAAATTTCGCGCGTTTAACCTAGATTTATTTTTCTATAAACAAATAGTGATATTTCTCCTGAAAAAAATCCCTTAAGCGTACGACCCCTGCTTTTAAAATACTTCTTTACCTCATTTAAAACATTTTTGCATTGTGTCTATTATATATAGATATGACCATTAAAAATTTTTACAAATTACCAACAAACATAAAAAATAAATAAGATGAGCAGAAAAAGAACAATGGAATATTTGTAGAACCTAGACAAAATCTTCAGGTCTCAAATGCCTATATTTAAACAAATAAAGTGTGTGGTTTCATCTTCATATTAGCCATAAAAAAGCTAAAGAATATGAATCTGGGACTACCATCGCACATGAAATCTCTATAATAATAGCCTAAGTCATGTGACTGTCATCAATAGTTCCGGGTTGACCGCTTCACTTTTTATATGCCAAACAGCCAATTTGGCAATTTAATGTTAGCCAGGCGCAGGTGATAAATCGTCAAATATTGTTCCAACGCCATCTTTTTTTTTTTTTTTTTTTTTTTTTTTTTTTAAGAAATAAGAGAAATATGAGAATCATAAATTTTAAGCATTTCCGTTTAAATTAAAGTTATGTATTTTAAATAAAATGAGCGAAAGTATTATATTTTAAATGAAATTCATGAAATAAGAAAAAATACGACCGGTAAATATTTGGCGATTTATCACCTGCACTCGGCTAACATAAAAATACCGAGTTCATGATTTCTGTATCAGAATGTTCCGATTTGGCGAAGGATTGAGCAAGTAAATTAAATTATGAATAAAGGTAACACGATGCAATGATTAGCATAGATTTAAAGGCGACCAAACTGGTCGCCAAGGACGGCTAGTAGAGAAATAAATTGTGAAAACCAAATAGGTTTAAAATAAAACATGATTAAAAAGGATTAAGAAATAAAATACATATTACCATAGTGTTGACTTAGTCATTGTTGATTAACCCCTTTATTCTCGCTCCCGTTAATATCTCGGGCTGAGGTGTCGTTCGTTATTTCTCGTGCCGTCATATTCTCGGGCTGGAGATTTAATTGCTGGAAAAAACTTCTGAAACCAGAAAAATTGAACTGGAATTTCCATTTGAAGTCTTTGAATATTGGCGCTGTGGTTTGATTTGTACGATCTATAATTTGCCGTAGATTTGTCATAGATTTGTAATATTTTTTTCATTTTGATATGGGTTCTGATGAATCAAGCCTTTCTGATGATAACTGGAATATTAGCCCCTTCACGGTCGCCTAATATTTGAAAAAAACCATCAAAAGTGTACCTATTTTTTTTATTACAGAAATTGAATAATTATAAGGTTTCTAAATAAAATATGGAATTAGTTTATTTTTAAGGAGAAAAAACAATATTTTATAGCCATATTCATATTTGTATAAAAGCCATCATGAGAGAATTATGTGTCTTAATCTCTTAAGCTCCGCCCCCGATAAATGTAGGCTACTATCTTTTAATTCAGATTGTTTGACTACCACCAGTTTTTTTTTAAATAGTGTAAATGGCTTTATTTTCGCATCATTTTACCTGCCGTAAACTACGGTGGTGGGAATCAAACAATCTGAATAATAAAAAAAAGTAACCTGCATTTATCGGAGGCGGAGCTTAAGAGGTTAAGACACATAATTCTCGCATGATGGCTTTTATACAAATATGAATATGGCTATAAAATATTGTTTTTTCGGCTTAAAAATAAACTAATTGCATATTTTATTTAGAAACCTTATAATTATTCAATTTCTGTAATAAAAAAAATAGGTACACTTTTGATGGTTTTTTCAAATATTAAGGGACCGTGAAGGGGTTAAGAATGAGGCAGGATTAAATACAAATAAAGGAAATTATATTCACATGTTATCAAGAAAAAAAAATTTCAAATGCTGATGGACCAAGGAGTAATAATGTACAATATGGTCAAGCATTTTCCTTAATATATGTGACCAGCGCCCTCTATAGGTAATTTAAAAATGAATTCTACCATGTATTTCCAATGAATTAGTGAAGTGCTGCAAACTTAAGAATGTAGTAAATTATATTGTTTTGGAATAAAAAATAATATATAATAAAAACTATTTATATCTATTAATGGATTAAGCTTTAACTCTTAAATGCCTGATTTTTCAAAAATTAATGTAATAATGTTTTTCGGCTTTCATTTTTTAAATAAATCATGGGGAAAATATTTTAAAAATTCATATTTTGTTTTAAATATGGTTTACGGCTAAAAAACAGTTTGTTACTAACCGGCAATACTGGTCTTTAATTGAAAAAATAATTTTCCTTGATAAAATTCTATAATATTAAACACACAAGAATTTTAAGAACTATAATAGGAAATAAATTTTACTTGCTCACTGCAGAACAAAATAGGGAATTTCGCAATCTTCCAAACAAAACAAAAAGAACAAGTAGAAACAATTGAAAAAATAAATCTATCTTTATTCTTAAACAGCACACGTGTTGCCATCTACATGTTGAAAATCGATTTAATAATATTTTCAGAATGTATTTTATTGGCAACATTAGGCATTATAGCTTCAATATTATTCTAATAGTATTTTAGAGCCAAGATTGGGTATGTTGCCGAAAAGCAACACCCGGCATTTAAGGGTTAAAGCAAATACTGCCTAGAGACGAATATATGATAATAAAATAATAATTAAAAATGTGTTAATAAATGTATACCATTATATTAGAAAAAAATATGTTAAGTAAATAATACATTAAATAAAATTAATATGTAAATTGGTGGCATTGATTCATTAATTAATGTTTCACATAAATCAATGGACTTAGCTATAACATATCACTATTTAAATTCTTTTGACTGTAATGCAGCATTACATAAATAGATATATATTTAAATATAAATAAATTATTAAAATTATGATGCTAAGCAATTAATATTAATAATAATAATAAAAATAATTAAATTTTGTAATTAATTAGTTTCATTTAATATGTCCACAAACTTTTAAAAAAATAAATCAACCAGATTAAGGGGAGAGGCTAGAACAAACAATAAAATTTATAATTAAAACATCCACTTTATTCTTATTTAATATAATATACTATATATTAAAAATTAATATGATATTGTCCTCATTGGGCTAATAATTTAAATACAAGTTAAACGTTAACTTTATAAATTAATGATTAATGAATATAAATAAATTTAATTTGAATTATTAAATTAAATATATAAATATAACTATACAAATATACATATAAAAGTATCAAATCAACATTATAGACTATATTAAATCAACGTATTTATAAATCAAATGCCACCTTCCTTTTTTTACAAATTAAGCATTGCGTATTACCCAGACAACTCCACCCTCCTCCGTACTCTAACATCTACCTGCCCATCCGTCTTATAATAATTTCTATTATTATTTTGTAATTTTTATTTTTTATTAATATTTTATTATTTTATATGTATATATATTTTTATTTTTTTACGCATGTTAATTTGGTTTTAAGATAATGTATTGTACATTAAAGAATATACGATTTTTTTTAGGAAAACCATGATTTAATGGATCATAAATTAGTTTTTTAATATTGTTGTTAATTAGATGAGAAGAACATAAACCCTTTATTCTATATAAATTATTAAGTAGTATATTACAATATACAGAATTATGAAGACAACATTTAAAATTAGTAAATGTATTACCTTCCAATTTAAATTTTTTACGTTTGTCATATATAGATCAGTTATTGTTTTGTTGTCTTTTAGTGTAATATTAATATCTAAAAAATTAATTGTATTGTTAGATAAGAGGTTTTCCGTTAATTCTAAATTAGTAGGATAATCTACTGGAAATTGAGAAACATTACTCTGATTATTAGCTATTAAAATTATGTCATCAATATAACTATGTAAATGCATGCAGTTATTATTAATAAAAGTCCGTTCATAGTGATATAAGCAGGGCTCCCAAATGGTCCGCCAACTGAATACCAATAAAATTTTCAGAGAAAATTTTATGGTAGGTTTGCGCTAGAATTAACTTTCAAAGGTGATTCCGGGGCGGTTTGTAAGAAAAATCTAAAAAGAAAGTTTTTTAAAAAATATATTGGTATTCAGTTGGCGGACCTTTTGGGAGCCCTGTATAACTATAAGTCTGATAATAAACTGGAAGTACATCCACCTTTTAGTATACCGACTGTCTGTAACTATAATGTGTTATGTTGCAAAATAAAATTAATGTAGATAATGAAATTTGTTAGAGTTTTAAAATAATTTGCATCTATATTCAATGGTAAAGTTAATTTATGATGATACTTTTTAAAAAATGCATTTATTATATTATGTAGATCTAATAAATCTATATTATTAAAAAGATCTTTGAAATCATATGCTGTTATATTGTTTACACATTTAAGTTTTTTCATAATATATCATTCCAGTTGATAGCTATTTTTTATACAATGTGTATTATCAGTGGATGTTGTAATTGTACATATTTGATTGGGAATTTTTAATAGAAATTTATTGGCTATATTATTATATGTAATGCATCCAATAGTTACAGTTCTAAATTTAATTGTTTTCTTATGAAATTTCGGTATAAGAACTAAATAAAGATAATTAAAGTTAGTGAAGGAAATATTTAATACTCCCTCCGTCCCAAATTAGTTGCGACATTTAGGTCGAAAGTTTTGTCCCAAATTAGTTGCTACATTTCAAGTGGGTGGAGTCAAAAATAACTTCCGATGCAGTTTAGTAGATCGACACCATTTTGTAAGGACTCTACCATCAGTATACCATAAAGATACTTTTCTTCCTAAAGAATTAACGATTCATTAGCTAGAAAGTAGTTTTATGCGATTACTAGTGGAAGAATCCCTACAAAATGGGGCGTGGCTTAAGTGCATGCGAACCCTGGATTTTTTTAACTAATTCGGTACTTATTTAACCTTCCTACCCTGAATGGGTCTAATCGACCCATTTCTATAATTCATTTCATTCCATTCGAACCAGAAATGGTTTCGTAAAATAAGGTAAATAAAAGGCACCTACAATTAATATAAATAAATACATTAAATAGTTCTTAAAAAAAATTCGGGTGTAAAAGGTTTTTATTAAGGTTGAGTAAAATTTCAACAAGGTAGGAAGGTTAAGGAGAGACGGAGCGAATGCTTGGTAAGTAAATATTGTTGATTGATAGCATAGCACTCTAAAAAATATACTTTAACTCAAATATTTCTTTACGAAAATTCGAAAGCCCTTGAGAAGCGTACGAACCCTGTAGAAGAAATACAGGATGTAAGAAGTCGGTGATAATAAGATTTACATGGGATTCATAATTATTAGGAGGCTTGTCTACATATGTAATGACATAGTTTTTTTGTAATTTAGTAATTTGCTGGAAAAGATGCTTTTTATTAATAGTAATTAAATCTGAAATATTATATTTTAAAGCCTTAGTTAATTTTTTAATAGCCAGTATTTTCCATTGATTATAATATTCAAAAGGTTTATTGTATGAGATTGAAATTTTATAAATAAAAATATCTATATCATATGTAAATTGTTTTAAAATAGAATTTGCGTTAAATTTAGATAGAAGTCTATATTTAGTACCATAACCCATTAGTTTTTTTCATTTTAAAATCCTTCATATATATATTTATTTATTTATTATAACTTCATATATATTAATACATTAATTATAACTTCAGTATTATTGGTATGGTATTTTCTTGTTCATATTGTTGATAATATGTAAAACTGCTATGTTACCTTTAAGGGTATTCTCAAATCCAAAAGGGCAACTTTCTGACATAAGTTTAAATTTATTTTTGTTCGAAAATACATGAAACTAGCTGGTGTTGTTGTTCAGAAACTATGTCATTGAGCTGTTTTTTCCTTTTTCCTTTTTTTTTTTTTTTTTTTTTTTTTTGCAAACGCAATAGAAAAAATAGTGATTTCAGAAAATAGTTTCAAAGTGGACCTTCTGAACTGAATTTCCGCGCGAAGGAAGAAAAAGCACTCAAGAGCGGGCGGAAAACGTGTTTGTCACGTGATTAAAATTCCTTATAATTCAATAGGTAATAGATTGATCAAAAAATGGAAAAAATAGTTCAATTCCAAATCGCTTCCATGGCCAGGCTTTCCTATTTTATACCTTTCCGTTAAAAAATGAATTTGTAAATGTGTCAAAACGTTTTGCGCTTGTTGAGCAGAGGAGTTAAGAACAGCCTTAAAAAAATAAGAATTTGATTATTTCATAAGAAAAAATCAAATATGTATGTGCATTTTATCGCACATAAAATACTATTGTATAAACGCCCATACAGTATTTCATTATAAGTGAATACAATTGCACTTGTCTAAAAGATCACGTATTATTACTCCATGGATTTATCAAAATTATTACGTGTTATTAACTACAAAATTAAGAAAATAAATAAATATTTTCTGATAAAATGTATTATCTATTTATAAATATATGCACCTATCTTTAACTTCATAACCAACGTTTAAAATAGATGTGTAAATGATATTTACACTTGTGAAATGAAAAAAATGTTACTAATTTAATCAATCACATAATCTGCGCTATATAAATTCCAGTTATACCAAATTTTGTTATTGTTTTAAACGTTTAAAAATGCAATCTTGATTAAAGTGCATTAAAAAAATTGTTAGTAGTTTCAAGTCAGAAATATATAACAAGTATTTTATTTTCTATAAAGACACGTTTTGTGATCACAGTTTTGAGTTCAAAATTGTACTCGTGTCGTAACGGCTGCCCCAGAGATGGGAGTAGCTGTTGTAAAAATTAAAAAGTTATGTAGCGTTAACAAGCTACTTCTTCAACGTCAGATTCTTCCGACCTCTGTGCAATTTCTTGTGCACAACTCTGTTTAGAAGCATTCGCACATTTCTGGGGGGGAGGGGCTTTCTTGAAAGGTAAAAAACCGTGTATGAACGGCGTAGCTTGTTAGTTCGTTCAAGCCCAGGTTTTAAGTTGTGTACTTGCTGCAGTTTTATCTTTTGTGATTGTACAGTCATTCAGGGTAACTTTGAACCATGGGTTGTAACTTTGCACCACTTCCTAATTTTCAACATTTTTGTGTCCAAAAGACTAAATAAACTTCAGAACTGTGCTCTGTTGGCAAGGTTCTAAACTGGGATTTCAACTCTTTATTTTAGAAAATAAATTAGCAACATTATGCGCAATTAATTGCATCCTCTAACTATTTTTGTGAAGTACTGTTTTTAAGTTAATTTTGAATGCTGTTTGGAAATTGTTGTAATTCAATTAAATTTTCATAGTAAGTAACAATATACTCATTTATCGGACATATTATTATCTAAATGTTGTAAATGTGTTAATCTTTTGTCATTATTTATTTATTAGTAGTTAATAAAATGTAAAATAAGAAGGCGCTAATATTTTACCACAATTTCAGGGTAACTTTGAGCCGGATCAAAGTTATACTGATGTTTATAATTTACTGATTATAGGTGCTACTGTCAAAATTTTCCCATATTTGCATTTATATTTTATATAAATGCCGAAAGTGTGCATTAGATATAACATATAAATATTTTCACAAACATGTGTAAAATACATAAAATTCACTTAAAGGCGTTATTTGGGGCGGAGCTACTCAAATTTGACATTTCATACATTCGAAATTTCTTATTCTTGTTTGAATAATATTGTACTAGTATGTATTGCTGTAACTATGGATATATTATTGAGTTAAAACATTGAAAATTGTTTCCACTGCATTTTTATGCTTTACATGAACAGTAAACAGTTTTTTTTTTTTTTTTTTTTTTTTTTTTTTTTTTTAAATGTCTAAATATTCATGGTTCACTTCTTCCACTTTTCCTATGCATAATATTTCTTGTAATATCATAAATTATACAAATCTTGTGATGTTGGGAAATGTAATTCGGAGTCTTTACATATCTGAAAACATTTTAGGGGGTTCAAAGTTGTCCTAACTATAATACTTATTTTTTTTTATAATAAATTATTTTAGATAATATTTATCATATGGTGCAAAGTTACCCTAAATGGCTGTGTAACTTTGAACCAGGATAAAAATTCATTTTTTATTGCTTTTATCATTATTATTCATTAATTTTTCATAGTCATACAATAATTTAGGATCATTTCTTCTCTTTTATGCCCCTACTTGCAACAATATTCTTAAAATAAGAGTATGGCATATGAAAATAGTGAAAATGCGGATTAAAGTTACCCTGAATGATTGTACAGTTTTGCTCTGATTTTTATTGAATTATTTAATAAAGAACATTTATAAACATATAAGATAAGTTGCTTCGAATTTTTTTTTTTTTTTTTTTTTTTTTGTTTTTGTTTTTACTGTCAATTAGATAATTAAATTAAAAGTAACTTAAATAATATTTAATATTTTTTATTACATAAAATTTTATTTTAAATAAATTTCAAAAAATTAAAATATTTTTTAAATTCATATAAGCTATTTTTTAATAATTAAATGAACTTTTATTAAAATGTAGCATCTCCTACACTTACATTTAAAATATTTTTATGTTAGTGTTGTTAGAGATTAGTAAATCTACTAATTTGATGTTTAAGTTCTCATCTTTTAAAAGCAAGCATTATCTTCATGTATAAAAATCGCTATTAATTTACTATTATTCTTTTTACTAATTACTGATTAATCTGTAATTATAAAGTAATAGAGGATTAGCATAATTAAAAATTTTCTTCTTCTACTTTTATTATCATTACTTTTAAAATATATAATTAATATTGATATTTAAATATATATAATTAATTAATATCAATATTTAAATATATATTGATAATATTATTATTTAAATATGTATAATTTATATTAGGTAATATCATAGCTGCCAACTCTTCCGCTTTTTTGTACCACAAAATTTTAATAGAAATTTTTGTCTTATTTAATCGGCAGATTACGGCGATTTAAAAAGATCAAATTTTCTATAAAATTCTTGTGGCACAAAAAAGCGTAAGTTGTTGGCAACTATGTAATATTATCTTGTAAATACAGTAAACCCTCGATTTAACGGACTAATTGGGACTAAGATGTGTCCGTTAAATCGAAAGTCCGTTAAATCGCAAAGTACTATTTATAATATTATTTTGTTATAATTATAGTACATATATATATTATTACGTACTTGTAATTATATATGTTATTACAGTGCAAATTACACATATATATATAATATACACTGCTCAAAACAATTAAAGGATATTGCAGTTTTAGGTGGATTTTGTATCTGGTAAACTGTTTAGCTGATTGATACATGGTCGACAGACATAGTAGGTTATATGAGAATAAATTACACATGTTTGGCAGAAAAAAATGCATTTTATTGCGCATTTGTGTACTAAAGGAAAAAAACACAATTTGTGCATATGAGAAAAAAAGAATAAGAAAAGGTGTTTTCTTCAAAGAAAATCATTTTCAGTAGGGGGTATGGTTTCCACGGGCGGCCAGCAACGTTGAACACCTTTGAGGCATGGACTCAATGAGGTTATTAATGACGAGTTGGGGTATTCTGCCCCACTCTTCCAGAAGAGCTCTTTCCAGTTCTTGGAGAGTTTGTGGCGGTTGTTGGCGGCCAGAAACTCGTCTTCCTAGAGCGTCCCAAACGTGCTCGATTGGATTCATGTCTGGAGAACACGCTGGCCATTCCATTCGAACGATTCCTTCCTCGAAAAGGAAATCCTCCACCAGGTTTGCACGATGTGGCCTGCAGTTATCGTCCATTAAAATGAAGTTATCTCCGACTGCTGCAGCGTAAGGGACTACAATAGGTCTGAGGATCTCATCCCTATATCGGCGACCAGTCAGAGATCCATCTCGAATGATGTAGAGGTCAGTGCGCCCGTCAATGGAGATGCCACCATACACCAACACTCCTCCACCGCCAAATCTGACACTTTCGTGCACGAACGCAGGATTATTCCTACTGCCACGGTCTCTCCAGATGAAAATACGCCTATTATCCGTATGCACAGGAAAACGGGACTCGCCAGAAAACAGAATATTGCTCCATTCATTTCTCCTCCAGTTGACATGCTCGGTTGCCCACTCCCTGCGGTCGCGACGATGCCCTGATGTTAATCTAACACATACCATCGGTCGGCGAGCATACAGACCTACAGCATGGAGCCGGTTTCGGACAGTCTGAGTTGAAATCGTGGTGCCTGTAGCCGAGTGAAGGTGTTGTTGGAGAAGAGTAGCGTTCATGGTTCGGTGTCTCCGAGCTGTTAACGCTAAATACCGATCTTCATTGGGCGTTGTTGCCCGTCTACGACTTTGCTCTGGTCTTCGGCCTGCACATCCACTCTCCAAAAAACGGTTCCAGATCCTGGAAATGACACTTTGTGACACTTCAATGGCTTGCGCTACTTCGGCTTGAGTTTGCCCCCCTTCTAACCTACCAACAATTCTCAAAGCTTCTGAATCTGTCAAATGACTTTGCTGAGACAATCGTACTCATCGAAACAAAGCAATCACTGAATGCCGATCATCGTTGTCTTCATTCTCTTTTATCCAGTTGAAAGTCAAATTTCATTCGCTGCCGCTGAAGCGACGTTTTTGACGTCGAACTCAAAATTTGCATACTCCACAGTTTGAAAACCAGAAAAATTTGCATTTGTGATTCTCTTCTTCTATTTTCGGCAAAAAAAATTTCGTCTGTATCTTTATTTTATATAAAACTTCAAATATCCTTTAATTGTTTTGAGCAGTGTATATATACAATATATACAGTGTACATACATGTATTGTATATATACAATATATGTGTATACATAAATATATATTGTATATACATATATCCTACTGTATATATATATATATATATATATAAACACAATACATTACTTTTAATAATACAATATTGGTAATGAAATACAAACGAATTAACACATATGCAACTTTTATGGGAATGAAACACTTTTTACACAGAAATAATAATTAATAAACAAGCAATAAACAAATGGAAAAAAATTACAATGCCCCCAAAACAACAGGCATCATTTTATGTTATTTACATCACATTAAGGTTGCTCCATACTGCTGGATTGAAAAAAGGCGTCTAGTTTTAGTAGTTTCCCACTTGAATGCTGTTTTTTTATTATAAGAGCTCGAAATTGTCTAAAGTGTTCATAATACGCAAACACTTCGGGATCTGAAGATGCCCCTATGTAAGTAATGACGCCATCCATATGCTCTCGTACTGTAGATAATTTCGGTCGAAATGTGCTTAATTCTTCTTTCTTGTCGTCCTCGACCTCATCTTCATTACCATCATGCAGAATACTTTCTGAAATCTCCTCCTCATTTAGAATCTGGTAGCCTGGATCTGCTTCGTCATTCTCGAACCACTGTTTTATATCTTTCTCAGGGATATCATCACCAGCCTCCATTATTGTACTCGTAAAATCCGAAATCTCAAACACTGTAAAATCGTATTCAGGATCTGCGTCGTTGAGTAGTTTTGACCAGCCGTTATCCAGTGTGGATACCTTCATCTCCCTCCACGCAGCAGCAAAGTTAAAGATAGCTGATTTTAAATTGTAGGTGCGCAAATTTTGCAGCGTTTTGGCTCCTCCCAAATCTTCTACTGCATCATTTTCATTTTCCAACATTACCATTACTTCTTCAAGGAATTTCTTCTTATAAATCCTCATGCAGGCAACAATGACTCCTTGGTCCATCGGTTGAATTAATGAAGTTGTGTTTGGAAGAAGGAAATCACATTTTATTCGTCCATCCCTACTAACTAACTTTTCCGCGTTAGGGTGGCAGGGAGCATTATCAAGGAGTAATAGAGTTTTTACTTCGTGGGAAGGTATTTTCATAACTTCTTCTTGATAGTGACGCACGGCAGGAACAAACTGGTTAAAAACCAATCAGAAAAAATATCGCCTGTGAACCAAGCATTCTTTGAACTAGAATAGATGACTGGCAGTTGTTGCATACTAATATTTTTTAGAGCACGCGGTTTCCTGGCCTTTCCAACTATCATTGGTTTAAGACGATGACTACCATCAGCATTAGCACAAAGGAGTGCTGAAATACGCTCCTTGTTTAGCTTGCGGCCAGGCGTCTGGGCATCATGTTTTTCCGGTATACCAAGGTATTTTCCGGCACAGAACGAAAATAGAGTCCTGTCTCGTCAGCATTGTATAACTGACACAAAAGTAGTCCCTCGGATTCTATCAGTTTCTTTATATTTTT
Organism: Maratus speciosus; assembly: GCA_963932465.1. Lineage (NCBI taxonomy): Eukaryota > Metazoa > Arthropoda > Arachnida > Araneae > Salticidae > Maratus > Maratus speciosus. Next base: position 281,531,032 of record OZ010797.1, on the reverse strand, counting down.
TCGAAAAGGTTCCACCTGTTCGATGTCGGCGCTTAAAGATTCACCGCATGTTTTTCTGTTAGTGAAACCATGGCGTTTACGAAAGCGCCAAAGCCAACCATCACTTGCACGAAATGCCACTAAACCCATATGTTTCGCCAATTTTTCTGCGGTTGCCCGCAACTCAACACTACGGACGACGACGCCACTTGACCGCTGTTGTACAAATCATTTGTATACTGCCTCCTCCAGGTTTTTATTTTGAGCCACTTTTACATGTTTCCTGTCCGCCACTGAGAAACCGCTTTTTGAATCACCCACGCTGTATTTAAGGGGAAAATGGACTAGTTTTTCCTTATTCTTGCGAATGTCTGAAACGGTTTGTTTTTTAACTCCGTATAGTTCGCAAACACGTGCGACCGTCCAACTTCTCTATCAACTCAAGTTTCTGTTTTATAGATAAATTAACGCGTTTCCGTTTAATATTACAAGCCATTTCAAAAAAGCACTAGTAGCAAAATACACTTGTGTACTGAAGCAGAAATGGATCGTGGGTACGCAAGCGCATGCATAGAACGAAAAGCATATCACATGGCCGCATAGGTCGCCAGCATCATTGCGCATGCTTGGAACGAAAACCACGCTGCAGTGAGAATCAAAGCGCGCGCTTTCGGCGTTTCGTGTTCTTTCCCTTTTTTTAAGGTTTCGTTCATTTGATCACGAGACATTGTGTCGCCACAGATATAATAAATATTTTTTTATTTTACCGAGAAATCGCTTTTTAAAAATAGTAAAAAGAAATGCTTTGTCGTTGTTCATAGCTTGATTTTTTACATATAAAAGCTTAAAAGAGGGTTGCGTGTTGATTCTCAAGTAGGGGAGGGGGAGGGGGGCAGTAATACTTTTTTTTTTCGAAGCGTGTTTCATCGTTTTAGAAGCTGTTTTATCATGGAGGCTTCCAGTAAATAATAGTGATAAATAAATATTTGACATTTGTCAAATATAAAAATTTGAAATACGGGCGTTGAATTTCAGGTTAGGGAGAGGGGAATAATTTTAAATGAACGATTTTGATTTGTTAATTTAAGGATAAAGTGTTTTAAAAGGGATATTAAACGAAACCCTCTGTGCGATCTGCGATCACACCCACTTGTTTTACTTTAATTTTTGTTTAATTTTTAATTTTTAATTTTTTTTTAAATTAGTCCGTTGAATCCGAAATCCGTTGAACCGAGGTCCGTTAAATCGAGGGTTTACTGTATATATAATTTATATTAATAATTAATATTATTACTTAAATATATAATTAATATTTTTGTTTAAATTTATGTAATTTATATTAATTAATATTATTATTTAAATATATAATTAATATTTTAATTTAAATACATATAACTTATATTAATTAATATTATTATTTAAATATATGATTAATATTTTCGCTTAGCGGTTTTTTATACATTCTTTTCAATTTTCAGTGTCTAACTAGCGAGATATAAAATATGAAAAAATGAACCATATATTAAATATATGTACATATATCTTTCCAAACGAAAATTAATGCTGTCCAACACCCAGTAATCCTATTTTACGCCTAGTGCAAAAAGTTTTTTTTTTTTTTGTTTTGTTTATTGATTGCTAGTTAATGTTAGTGATAAGTTCCAGGTGCCAGGACACTGCTCTTATAGCGGCTTTGGTCCATTCCTTGATTACTTCTTATTTTAGAGAAGAGGGTGAAGAGGATTTGCCTCATTGAACTTAAAGTATTTTTTCAATATTAATGTGCAAAAGTATGCAAAAATTTAGTTAAACATAAAAATGCATATCACATTCGAAAATACACTTCCAGCTTTTATCGCTCATAGGCAGTGCGACCATCGTACTACAATCAAAATATTTTGTCGCCCTGTAAATGAATGATTACTATTATGCATATCATGTTCTACAGTAAGAATCTTGTAATACACCTCAATAATGTATATAAGTTTCATTATGTGTGAAATAGTGTAACATTATTAAAATGTGCTCAAAATATTTTTTTTTCCATAAACATTAATTGAATTTCTTTAGTGACCGTGTAAATTCATGATACAGGTTTTGACATTAGTACTAAGGCTTTCTTTATTATTATTATTATTATTATTATTATTATTATTATTATTATTATTTGTACCCAAGTCTCGTGATTTGAAATCGAAGACCTGATGTTGCAGAAAACTCGTCACAAGGATTTTTTGTGATTAGTTTTTCAACAAGTTCCATTCTGAATTGTTTAGGCGATCATAAACTTGGGTGATCATATATTCTGTTATGATTGCAAGCTGCAAATCAAAGTAGAATATTTTCTCTCTTTAAGCCAAGTAAAAACTTCATAAAACAAATTGCACTGACAAAGCCCGAGCTGCTATGTCCGAGTTTTATCGGGACAATAATTAATTGCGATATATACACACTTAGATAACTCGGGAAAAACAGGGAAGTGGTTAAATTAGAATAAAATTATTAAATGCTAAAATGATATATTTTTAATTGTTACACCCTTTAATTTTCCAACTTTTTTTGCTTAAAATATTTTGTTGTTGCCATTTTACAGACAATTAACCTATTTGGGAGATATTGATTTGACGCATAAGTAACTTTACTGTTTATATAATAAATAAACAGTTGTTACCAAAAAGATAATTTTGCGATTTTTTTTGCGAAAAAAGCTTTACAATTAATTTATTAACTTAAATAATTAACGTAGTAAACATTAATTAAATAACTTAATTAACATGATTAATTAATTCCGTTCTAAAAATATTAAAATGTTGTAGAGTATAGCTTCAAAAATCCGGCATCATCGGGACTGAGAAAATTCCGGATTTTTGAAGGAATATAAAATGTAGTAACTATGAATGTCAAAAGTAGTACTATATTCTTAACCCCTACTAGCCCTTCAATGACAAACTCCCTCACTATGAGGCAGGATCATTCCATTTTTTTAGTAGGTGGGGAAAGGTAGGGAGTGATCGCGGCGTGCGATACGCAGGGAATGAATGTAGTAGGAACCGATAGGAACCGTATTTGCCTCGTTTGGATATTTTGATTAAGCCTGCGCTATGTCTAATGATTTTATAACCAAAATGCCTTTTTCAAGGCCAACTTCGACTAATTTTGATGACGACTCGGAACATATTTTGGCTAACGATTATAGGAATAAAATATTGACCTCAAAAAATAATGAGGGGGGAGGGGGGCACAAATGACACAATTTTAAGATAGTTTAAAGTTAAAGAATTATGAAATCTAATACAAAAAAAAATCAGTAATATGGCTTTAGATACGTTACTTACTTTTATTTTTCACCAATTTTAAGATAGTTTAAAGTTAAAGAATTATGAAATCGAATACGAAACAATTTTAGTAATCTGCTTTGAGATACTTTACTTACTTTTATTTTTCGCCAAAAAAGCAAAATTTAGCTAAATCTTGCTCCAATTGCATTTCTGTAGTTACATAATTTTAGCCAGGAGACTCTATCACTGCAGCTAAACTAGATAACATTAGTGAGATTTGAATTTTAAAAATCCGATTTCAATAATAAAAAAAGAGGATTTTCTCTTATTTTATTTAATAACCAAATAATAAATAAAACAAAACAAAAATGATATCTTCAATGTTCCGCTATGGTATTTTAATTTGAAATTGATCGATAGAGCCACCATTTGAATTGACTGCTCTACCTTTCCCCACCTGCCAAAGAAATTAAATGATCCTGTCTCATAGGGAGGGAGTTTGTCATTGAAGGGCTAGTTTAACCCCTTAACCTACGATTTACTTTTAACAGGTCCACGGTTTGGCAAATCCATAGCTACCACTAAAATTTAATAGAGATTTTCGCCTTTTTTAATCATGGAATTTCGACGATTAGATTAAACTATATTTACTGTGAAATTTTAGTGGTAAGAAGAATATACATTTGGCTCGATCATCGTACGCGGGTTATGCCCGTCATTGTAGGTTAAGGGGTTAATTGTGCTTTTAGCCATAGTTTAATTCATTATTAAGTGATAATTATGTAAGAAAAAGAGAAAATTAACATATAAAAAAAGTTACTTTATATGATATGTTCTATGTTACAGAAAAAAAAATCTAATAAAGAGTGAACTTATTTCTTCTCTTGTAATTTCGGATACATCGATGTCAACTTTGTTTGCTTCAATTTTTTTGGCCGTTCTTTAACAAGTGTTTTTTTTTTTTTTTTTGTATTTATACAAGTAAAGGATGTCTATTTCAGAAATACAGGCTTGTGTCTCATATTAATAATCCAGTCAATTTTTTGCATTTTTCTAGCGACACCTTTTCTTCTGCCGGTTGCTCATCCTAGTCTTTTGAGCTTCTACTAGCATTATCTGCGGTTCTATTACACAGCATCAGTGATTCCGTTAAATTGTTTGTTGTTGATACATTTCCGTCAATGGTTAGACAATCTTCTGTTTCCATTTTTTCGTCACTTAATGCATTTTCAGATTTTGCATGTTCAATCAGCTCATAAATTGCTGCCTTTTCACGGCAAATTTCGAAGCCCGCAAATTTTTCCTCATCATTGATGTCGCCGTTGCTGAAAATTCGTTCCAGCCATATATTGTGCCATGCATTCGCCAAAGTTGTCCCTAAAGTTCTTCCCGTTCCTGAGCAACACTGCAGCTCCCAGAAAATTTCTTCAGAAAATAATCGCCTCTGACAAATGCATAGCTGCCAACTTGTACGGATTTTTAATACCAATAAAATTTCTAGAAATTTTTGTCTTCTTTAAACATGAAAATTTCTTGAAATTCGGTGATTTAATTCGCTAAAATGTACTATTAAATTTTAGTGGTAGGAAAAATCCGTACAAGTTGGCAGCTATGCAAATGTAAAAAAAGACAAATATTCTTTTTTTGCAATTTACTTTCGATTTTGAAGTTTTTAATTCATAAATTATTGCTATTTTTCTTTTCCCATAACTTGAAAGTGCATAAGATAAAAGAAGGGAAAAGATGGTTTAGATGCCGGATTTTTGAAACTGCCGGATTTCTGAAAGCCGGATTTTTGAAGTCAAACTCTATCTTCATTTGAAACGCACATGTGTACATAATGTTTATAATTCTAGCATAAAGAAAATTTAGCAAGATAAACAATTGTACAAAGAAAATACGTTTTATTGGTTGATGAAGTCCTTTTACGTAGTACTCTTAAATATTTAAAAGTGGAATGGAAATACATTTAAAAGTCTCTTTTCCAAAATTATGAGAATGGTTATTATAGTCCAGGCAATAGCGACAGTATAGGGGCTCTACCTAGCAAAATTCATGGTAGTTCTGGAAAAAGGCTTACTATATGTTTTTTGTTTCGCTGAATCCGAATTTTTAACTTACCACCAAAATTTCCCCCGGCAACTCCCCCAAATTTTGGTAAAATGCCACCAAAAAAGGTTTTTATTAAAAAAATTTTATTTTATTGTTTTAGGTAAAAAGTATCTAGAAATTTAGAAAGTAGACAAAATTTGCAGCAAATAAGACATATGACATTATGACGTAGGATGAATGGGGAGGGGGGATCTGCCTCGGAATATGCGCCGCGGTGTTTCGTGGACTAAGTTGCGCAATTATACTTTACCACACACATTGTTTACATTCGCCCTCCCGCCTACCCTCCTAACTTTCCCTATAAGGTTTACTTTAAGTTTTTTGGGTCGATGAATCCGAATTTTTAACTTCCCCCCAAAAGCCCCCCTCCCGCAATCTCCCCGAAATAGTTGTTTTCAAATTAAATTTTTTATTGTTTTAGGGGAAAAGTATGTAGAAATTGAGAAAGTAGAGAAAATTTGCAACAAATAGGATATATGACGTAGGATGAACAGGGAGGGGGAGGGCTGCCTCTGAACATGCACTGCGGCGCTACGTGCACTAAGTTATGCAAGATCAGGCAATAGGGGATTTTACCTGGCAAAATTAATGCTAGTTCTGGATTTCGACTTACTTTATATTTTTTGGGTCGCTGAATCCGAATTTGTAACTTCCTACCAAAATTTCACCCGGCAACCCCCCCAAAAAATTGATTTTTTGAAAAAATTTGGTTTTATGTTCCGAGGCAGCCCACCCCCCCCCCCCTCTCCCCGTTTATCCTACGTGATAATGTCATGTATCTTATTTGTTGCAAATTTTGTCTACTTTCTGAATTTCTACATACTTTTCCCCTTAAACAATAAAATATTTAATTTAAAAACAACTATTTTGGGGGGTTGCGGTGGGGGGAGGGAAGTTAAAAATTCAGATTCAGCGACCCAAAAAAGTAAACCTTATAGGGAAAGTTCGGAGGGGAGATGGGAGGGCGAATGTAAACGACGTGAGTGGTTAACCCTTACCGGTGCGGAGTAATACTGTTTATAAACTGATGAAATAATGGACTGACACCGCAATTTATAAACGAATTTATTAGAAAATACGAACTTGCTTATTTTCATGTACATTACAATAGGAAAATTTTAGTTAAATATTCTTGGTGACGTTTGTCAGCTTTGGAATTAAAATTAGGTGTCCTTGTTTAAGGACACCGCGCCGGTAAGGGTTAAGTGGAATTGCGCAACTTAGTCAACGCAGCACCGCGGCTCATGTTCCGAGCAGTTCCCCCGTCCCCATTCATCCTACGTCATAATGTCATATATCTTATTTGTTGCAAATTTTGTCTACTTGCTGAATTTCTAGATACTTTTCCCCTAAAACAATAAAAAATTGATTTTTTTAATAAAAACCTTTTTTGGGGAGCATTTTACCAAAATTTGGTGGCGTTGTCGGGAGAAATTTTGGTGGGAAGTTATAAATTCGGATTCAGCGAACCCCAAAAACATAAAGTAAGCCGATTTACAGAACTACCATTAATTTTGCCAAGTAAAATCCCCTATTGCCTGGACTATTAGCTAAAATTTTGCTAGACTTAACCCATTAACACCCTGTGGTATATTTTTAGATCGCTAGACGTAGTGGCAAGAATCCACTTTTCACAGCAGTAAATATGAACATATATACAGTCGAGTCTCTCTATCACGAAACTCCATATATCGAATTTCTCTATATAACCAATTTTTAGTAGGAACGGTCCCTTTTACCCATGATCTCATTATAAACAGTCTCCATATAGCGAAATATATGTCTCCATATAACGAATTTTTTCATAAAATGTTCTTTATTTATTGTTTTAAAAAAGCTTCCAAATCACATGGAATCAATTTTCCATCACTAATTTGTGATTTATCGTTCAGTGCTGAGTTTTTTTTATCTTACTTTTCCACCTCAAATCGCCTTGTTTTTTATGCCCAACAAATTCATCCCCCCCCCCTACCCACGCACCTTCCAACATACTTCTTAAAACAGTGTCAATTGGATTGTTACACATATAAGAGCGGGATCAGAGGTAATTGAAGTATAAGGCGAATGAGAATTCAAATTTAGGAAACTGTCCCCGATATACAATTTTTCATTCCTTGCTAAAGTGTGAACATTTTTTCGAGAGTAACAATTTTGAAATCAAAACAGTGAAACATTACAGATTGTTTCGTCTATAATTAATGTAAGATTTCCTTATGTGATTTTTATTATGCTTTCAAATAAATGTCTGTTCTCTTTTTTGAAACTGTTTAAATAATTAAGAAATACAATATTAGGTTAAAATTTATAGTTAAACATTTCAAATTCTAATTAAACACCCCCAAAAAATTTTTGTTCAAAATTCACGCATTAAATAGGAATTTTTACTCATTCTCTATATAGCGAATTTCTCTATATAACGAATTTTTTACTGGAACAATGGATTTCGTTATATAGAGACTCGACTGTACTTTCTTTTACCAGACAAATTCCGTGATGAAATAAGATAAAAATTTACTCTTCTTTTAAAAGTGGTGGGAAATCCAAAACTTAAATTTTAACAAAGAAAATAGTTCGGGCGTTAACGGGTTAAAGTTTTAAAAGAATAAAAAATCATAAAAACACACACATAATTAAACACAAAAATTTTACAGTTTTTACTCTAATTGTTGCAGAACTAAAATTAACTTTTGGTTTCGAGACAGATCCCCCCTCTCCATTCATCCTCCGTCATAATGTCATATATCTTATTTGTTGCAAATTTTGTCTACTTTCTGAATTTCTATATACTTTTTAGATCGCTAGACGTAGTGGCAAGAATACACTTTTCACACCAGTAAATATGAACATATATACTTTCTTTTACGAGACAAATTCCGTGATAAAATAAGATCAAAATTACTCTTCTTTTAAAAGTGGTGGGAAATCCAAAACTTAAGTTTTAACAAAGAAAATAATTCGGGCGTTAACGGGTTAAAGTTTTTAAAGAATAAAAAATCATAAAAACGCATTCTAACGCGTTAGTATTAGTATTAATACTAGCATTAAATTAATTAACTAGTAATTAATACTAGTATTAAACGCAGTAATACTAGTATACTAGTATTACTAATATATATTTAGCAAAGTCTTCACTAAATCTCTAAAATTCTTGGAAATTTTAATAAAGAGAAACTGACATATCTTTAAAATAGTGAAGCTTCAACTGTAACCGTTTTCTCAGGGGTTGATTATCGCCGGGTCAAACTTCCACCAGTAAATTTAAATAGAAATTTTCTCCTTATTTAAACGACTTCTTCAAACTAAATTTCAGTCATAAATAATAGCAGAAACAGATACAGTCGGCCCCATTTAATCGGGTAACGGTTAATTGCATACACCGCTTATATGCATAGAATGACGTGGAACAGAAATGTTCCCATAAGGCTACTGTTAAATATACTCGTTTTATCGCATAACAATCCCCAGTTAATTGCATAAATATCTCCAATCTACTAGTAGTAATCCGGATTTTATGAATTCCTTTTATAGTGATAAATAGGAAAAAAAGGAAGAACTTTTTTTTTTTTTTTTTTGAAACAATGGTTTGTTATATTTACAATCGAAGAGCAGAAATCGTCGTGAAACATGACTTATCTTAATTCTGGAAACTTATGAGAGTGTTGAATTTGGACAATTGGGTTTTTCTTTTAAAGCTTGCCGTACATACAGTGACTCAAGTTGCTGGGGGGAACTTTTTGGAAAATCCTGGAATCGGGGGAAAATAGGATCGAGACGGATAAAAGAATAAAAGACCAATATTTAGTGCTGGAAGTGGAGAAATGCAATGTCGAGATATGAAAAAAAAAATAAAAATAAAAATTTCCTAAAGGATTTTTTGTGTAGGCGAAAAAAAAAAAAAATAAAAGATAAAGAGAGAGAGATAAATTGGCAAATAATTGAAAAATAAAAAGAATTTATGCAGACACTTTTATTTTAGTCCAAGAGCTGTTAAACATTTTAGGGAAGGTATTTGAGGCACCCTGAAAATTTGTGCAACACTTCTTTTGTAATGGCTGAATACAAAATGGAATGTCTGGCTGAAGTATCGTGGCCCAAAAACTGTGCCAGACACGTGTCAAGTGCCATTTTTTGACTACCCAAAAAATGTATTTGAGGTACGCTGAGATTGAGACAGAATAATATTTATACTTAGAAAAAAAATTTTGAAATTGACAGACACTTTAGTCGGCCCAAAATCTGTGCCAGACACGTGTCAAGTGCCATTTTGCAAAAATTGCACTTTTTTTTGCACTTTTTTGCCCACTAGTATTTATCATATCTGTGGTATATAATCAAATGATAACGTATAGCATTAACTGCTGTCCTCGCTTAAATGCATACCCCGCTTAAATGCATACAATACAGTGGAACCAACTGTATGCAATTAAGCGGGAACGACTGTATTTGTTTTTACTGGTGGAAGTTTGCTTTTGTAGTAGTCAGTCCCTGCGTTTCCGCCATATTATGACAACCTACATAGCCTCCTGTCAGTGCAAGTGAAAAGGATTCTAATACATGGGCAATCTGCCATCAGTAAAAATAAATGGAAATTTTAACCATATTTTTGAGAGAATTATCTCATGAAAAAGGCCGCTAAAATAAGGCAAAATTTTCTAATCAAAATTTACTGGTGGAAGTTGACTTCGTCAGTTATCAGAAACTTGTTATCTGATGTAAAAAAATCAGACGCCATATTGTGACAACCTTCTCAGTTACTTCAATGGACCTTATGCACGCGACCTGAGGTTGAGGCTAAAATTCGTGTGCTGGCGGTATTTACTGGCGGTGTTTAGCATAGCAGTCTATGGAGTGTGAGTTATTAATGCTTGTTTGTTAAAAATACCGCAAAAGAATTCTTTGATGCAGCAGCATATACTTAATATATTGTAATCTAAATTCAAAATGCTGTTCTTCATGCGAGAAAATTCCCTAAGTTTGCAAATTCTCAGTTAAAATGTATGCATTCAACCTGGATCAAGGCTAAAGTCGTCTGCTAGCGGTGTTTGCGCCTGCGCATACTGGTATTCTGCCGGTGCAGTAACTAGAATAACAGATCATCATACCGCCAGCTCTGGCGTCTGACGTCACCTGAATAGAGTCCATTGTAACTAATAGACGCTACACTATATGTCTCCTCCGCTTTATTCATAACTCCATTCTAAAATTAGCCGAATTTTTCTAGAGTAGTGAAAGCTATCGGGAGGATGGGCTCTCTACCTGAAAGCTTCTTTTCCTTTTCACTTGGCGATTTCATACCGGACTTCGCCAAATAGTGAAATAATACAGTGAGAGCTTTTCGTTATCATCCGTATCTTCCAGGAAACCGGTTTGCGAGTTTTGTCAATCGACGTGTTTGCCGATTGTGTTTATTTAACTCATATGATTAAATTTAAGTTTAATAAATGAATAAAGTTTCGCGCAGAATAAGCGTATAAGTGTAAAAACTTTTATAGCTCCAGCTTTCACAGTTACGAAAGTGAGGGGACAATAAATCTTTTTTTTTAATAAGGAGGAGGAGTATTTTAATCCGGAGACTAGAAAGTGTAGGAGAGGGGGCCTGGGGGAGAATTACTGTTATTATTGTTATTTCTACCTGTAAAACAAATACAAATTTTAAGAAAAATTTATATGCTGATGATTTACTGTTATTGTAAAAACAAATCCCGCCGAATATTAAAATTTTTTTTTAAAGAGATGGTATAAAGTTGATTTTAGTTCTGCAACAATTAGAGTAACAATTGTAAAATTTTTGTGCTTAATTATGTGTGCGTTTTTTTTGATTTTTTATTCTTTTCGTGGATTTTAGGTAATATAAATTTTTTTATCGATATCAGGTGACTCATACTAACTGACTTTAACGGTATTAAATATACATCTTTTATGATCAACACAGAAAATAAATCTTACTTTGAGTTCCTGTTGCTACATTACTATAGTTACAGTATTAATTATTTAGATTCACTATTTACAGTTTAAAATTTCATGAAAACAGGTTTTTATGGCTTATTTTATATTAGCGGGTGGATTAAAATGATGCTAATAGACCGGGAGCCGGCAGCACAGACACAAACACCTCATCGATTTGGAGACTGAAATTCCAGAATTAGCTAAAACTCGATTCCCATATCAAAACGCAATCGGTCTGCCAAGTCATATCTTGGTGGGAAAACCCGAAAACCCGATTTTACCGGTTGACTCGCAGGTTTAGCACTGTGTTTTCCTGCTCCCAGTCCGTCATGTTTTCATACCTTTGGGTTCAGAAAAACGCAGTGGTAAACCTAGGAGTCGACCGGTAAAATCGAATTTTTAGGTGTTTTCCACCAAGATATGACTTGGTAGACCGATTGCGTTTTAATATGGGAATCAAGTTTTAGCTAATTCTGGAATTGCAGCCTCCATCTCAATGAGGTGGTTGTCTGTGCTGCCGGTTCCCGGTCTATAAGTAATGCAGATTCGTTTTCCGTAAAATTTTAGCTGCTTTTATGACCCAATTTGCCACACATCAATACAATTTTTTTTTCTCCAAAAGCGGATCCAAAAAGGAGTTTATGGGGGTCATGATCCCCTTTGAACAATTAATTTTTCTGCATAAAAATATATTTAACCCTAGATCTACCGGGAATTTTATTCAAGTTTTAATAAAACGTTCTACACCAGAATTTTTATTTAAAACTATTTAACTTTTTTATTTACCTTATTTTTGTCTGGTTTATGTACTTAGTTTATTTTAAAGAAATTTCTGGTTTGAATGAATATTTTGTATGTACCTGTCGGGTCCAATGGACCCGTCTGGTAGACGGAGGGTTAAAAAAGTAAACACATATTAAGAGACCCCCTTCCCCTTTCCAGAAAAAGAAAAGAAACAAAATCTACTGAACAATGCAAATATTTTGACAATCATTGAAGTGATTTAAAACGAAAATGCATGAAATTTACAGACTTGCTATTTAAGGAGGTCCGGGACACAAAATTTTCCAAATTTTCTAAAAAGCTTTTATTGCAATAAAAGTTTCTCTGTGTGTTCGTGGGTTTTTTTTTGTTTTGTTTGTTTTGCATAAAATGACGTTTAAATAATGTTTCTATCTTAATTAGAATAGTAAGCATTAAATTTTTCGTTTCGGTTAGTTTTTCAAAATCTAGCTTTCAAGCAATGGTTGTCATGAAAACGATTTCTTGTGAAAATGCATTTTTCTTCGTGATGGCTTTTTTCACCATTTCTTGTATTTAAATAGTTATAAGTCAAGAACCGTTAAAGATAAATGGTTCAAAATTGGAATATGTCTTTTTCAGTTGTTTTACTTTAATTTTGATTCAGCAAATTAGAAAAAAATATTTACTTTTGAAAATATGATTTTTCTTTTTAAGTTGCACCATTTAAAAAAAATTAATATTTTTAATTTTTTTAAAAATTAATTTTTTTAAAAAATTACTATTTTTAAAAATACTGAATCTAAATTAAAATTTATATATTTCTGTTTATTTAAATGAAAACAAATCGAAATTCTACAAATAATATTTCGAGTTATAACGATTTTAAATTACCCCCACTTTTTACTGAATTTAAAATTTTTAAATTTTAAAAAAATATATAAGTTTTATCATGTGATTTTGTTTACAAATAACATGGTTAATCATCACAAAAAAATTTAAAATTTTAACTCAATAAATGAAAATTATTTTAAATTGTGTCCCGGACCCCGTTAAGTGCCGAAAAATCGAACAAATTTTTAATTTTCTTATATGCGATATCTTAACTAATAACTAATTGGTCCCTCATGAGCTTGTATAGGATTTTTCAAAGGCTCTTTTATTTATTCTGTTGATAAAATATCTTTACAAATTATTTAAAAATATATATATTATTAATTTAACAACATTTTAGAAAGTAAGATAATTTAAGGCTTTAATCAATGACTTAAAACTACATCAAATTTTTAAAACCGCGATTTATATCATTAAGTTAAAATCCCTGACACTACTTCTATAGCAAATTTACTGAATATTTAACAAGTTTATTTTCTCATCTGCATGAAATTTCTGCAAAAATTGGATTGGAGGTAAAAGATTTATTATTTCACTTGAGCAATATTAAAGTATTAAATTGACGCTCAAAATTCTTTGTACTAATATGACACAGAAACTTATTATTAATTGCATACTGAGTTTTCGATTTAATGTAGTATTTTATTTATAAAATAGTTTTTATATGTATTCATACAAAGTATGCCGTGTTTCATTAATATGTTATATCACGAGAGATATGATATAGTTGGGTTGGAATGGTTTATCCACATTAAATAAATGTTAATTAGCTTTGAAAAATAGAAAAGATGTTATAATGTTACAGAAATTCCGCTTTAAGTATCAATATGTGCAATTTCATTATTACTCACATGAATTATTTCATTAAAAATTTTTATCAACACGTTAAATAAAAGAATTGTAATGAATTGATATCATCTTTATGAGTATATTATTTAATTATATAGACAAAGTATAAAAATCAGCTGTTCTGTCGTAGTTACAAGGGCGAAATTTTGCAAAAATTTGAATAGAAAAACACCCCTAAATCTAAGTTAATCATCGCACATATTTTATATGTAATAACAATTACTATTAAAGGAACAATAAAAATTTTTATCGGCGTGAAATATGTGAATAAATATGTTACTATGGCTAATTGTTTATTATTTTGTTGTAGTTAACGATATTAAAGCAATGATGTTCTAACTTTTTCCCTTCCTCTGCAATCATAAACATTCTTGTTACTTCGGAGCGAACGCTTACGTATATTACTTTTAATTGCTACATAACTTGCTAAGCAAGCGATAGGCTGCCGAATTAGGTAATGTATAACAGAAAAAGATTCGGTAGGGAGCCGATAGTAAGATAGCCGATAGTATTATAGGAGCCTTAGACGATAGGAGCCAGTGAAGTGAACATCCGCCGTGGAAGGGGTGTGTGTTCTGTTCAGTAATGGCAGAAAAATGCAATGTGCTTTTAATTGCATTTTCGCCGATCCCAACCGTTATAGCAAGAATAAGAAACTGCGCGTGCGTGCGGACTTTGATTGAAAGTCTCTTGCTGGAAAACTTGTACTTACAGGGTTACCAGCTTGGCGCTTTTATCATATCAGGCGAGACATTTTCATCCCATCAACATTTATTTAATTTTTTTCAGTTGACTAGCAAAACTTTCTGCAAATGTTGTCGTAAGCCAATGGTTTATAATAAATAAAATACATCTAACATCAACTATATAGTTTTACTCTTATTGTTTAGTTATTTTAAATCATCTGTAAAACATATTTTCGAATAATTAAAGGTAATTTAGTGACAGTTCATGTACAATTTTAATAATTTCAACGGAAGGAACTGCATATTATTTAATACAATTCATTTATTAAATACACAACTTTATTTAATATTATATTTTTATTTGCTTTATAACTTCCTATATCAATTACATTATTTTATTTTTATTGATAAACAACACTGCTTTAGAATTAGCTTCATGTGATTTTCTTAAAATATTTAATACTAACGCAATTAGGAAATTATTTATTACTCAACAAATAAAGAGTTAAATTTTGTAAATGAGCTTATTAAGGAGTAGTTTAAACGTATTACTAATAAAAATGTTGCTGCAAATATACATTATTCCTTTCCGCACTTAATAATAAGAAGAATAATTATCTTATTTTTATTTTTACTTCATATATATATATATCATGGAAGACGGTAGTATTCCGAGTGACGCAGCCTTAAGCCTAAAATTGTATCGTATCGTATCGTTAAAATCGTATCGTATCGTATCTTAGAATTCGTAGATGGCGGAACTCATATATACAGCTAACTCGACATCAAAGAAAACGCGAAAAGCCGCCTTTTAATAACTCAGCAGATATAGGTCTTATTGTTCTGAATTTTCTAGAAGAGTCTTATATCTGCAGTCTAATCGTATACTGAAATTTTTACATTTCTACGTGCAGTATATTTTGAGATCTAAATAGCCATTTTTAAAGTGAAAACATTGGTATGATATCAAGGAAGTTCCTAATTTGAAAATCTCGAAAACGGTTGTAACGATTACCTTTAAATTGATACATAATATAAATGTGATTAAGGCGAGGTGAATAACACTTTTCTTTTTTCTGGGAAAACTCTCGTTCGTTAAATAATTCGATTTTTTTTTCTCTCGAAAATGACACGGGCGATTTTTTAAAAATCAAATAAATATGTTTCAGATGAACCAAATAACAATTTACTTGTTTCCAGCAAGACTCTTGTTCGTTTTATAATGCGCATGAAAAATCGGACTATATTTCTTCGCCATTCTATGGAAATTTCACCGAAAATGCATGACACTGTATCCATACACATGCTTTCTTTTTAACCACTTTTGGGGAGAAAAATTTTGTCTTCCCACTGGCTGAGTGGTTAAGGGCCATCGTCTACTGATCTTAAGATAGGCAGTTCGATACTCCCTGGTACTTGTTTTCGCATGTGAATGTGTTTTTTTTCTTTCTTTTAAAGTCTGTTAGTTGACCATTATTCTCAGTTCCTTTGTAATTTTTTAATTGCTATTAAATTAAATAAAATTACAATTGTAATGACGCCAATTTGATGATGATTATTTCATGGCAATTTTTCAACACTAAAAAGATTACCATAAATTTTATAAATATATTTAATTTCAATCACTTTACAAAAAATATACATTAATAATTATTATTTGAATATAAATCACACGATCAGAAACGTAAAAAAATAATTCATTTCAGCTCCTCTTTTTATAATATCATTTTTTATTATTATGACGGTCAATCAATATATAATCACTGACATCGATAATATTATTATTATTATAATTATTATTTTCCTTGCATAAAAACTATTGTGATGTAATAATTCTTTTATAATAAATAATTTAGTTGAAATGTTTTATTTATAAATAACAATGAAGTTTGATAACCCCGAGACAATTGTTTTTATTTAACTTTGCAATATTTACAGTTTACATAATAAGCATATCAGAATTCTGGTGTCGCCATCTTTTGACGCAATTGCGTACTACATTTTGTCTCTTATTCGGAAAAAAAACTAACGCTCTTCGCCGCTTTGAAAGAATCTCTTGTGACTAGAGATCTATTTCGCAAATATTAAGAAAATTACTGCATACAAAAATATTAAAATGGGTAGTATTATAGAGAAATGTTTGATAAAAACGTTGAAATAGACAGTTTTTAAATCGAAGAATTATTTTAAGAGATATTTAATGTTAAATCTGGATAAAATTGTCTCATTAAAAAAGTCTCATAGGAAAAAAAATATATACATGGGAATTTAATCATTTTCATTCAATTTAATCATTCAATAGAAACTCGAAGTTTGCAGAGTGCATTTATTATTTTTAACTTGCCTAATTTTTTGACGGTTTATTTCAATTTTAAATTAAAATTTTCAGAATTTCCAGAGATATTTTTTACATATTTTAGAAAAGGTTATTTTAAATTGTTGCCAATTGTTAAAACAGCGCAAAGAATAATATATCCTTTAAATTAAAAATTTATTCACACGTGACTATTATAAACAGAAAAAAATCCTTTTAAATTAGAATTAAATGATAACGTGTTAAAAGAAGGAAAATATTAAACATTACGTCATAAAAATTGTTTTTACACATGCTTACTTAAAATGAAAGAAAATTATAAAATAATCAATTATTTTGAAATTAGAATTAAATGATTACGCATTAAAAGCAGGAAAACATTGAAAATTGCGTCATAAAAATTATATTTACACGTGAATATTAAAAGAAAAAGAAAATTTTTAAATAATAAATTCATTGATATGTGTTAAAAGTCGTAAATGGAGGAAATTACGTCATATTGGCCAAAGTGGCCAAGTAATAATATTGCAAAACAGTTTAAATTAAAAAATATATTTATATGAGAGATTTATTTCAAATTTCGAGATGATATTTTTAACTATAGTTGCCAATTTTAAGGTAGCGCAAATAATAATATTATCTTTCTAATAATAAAAATATTTTCAGTTGAATGTTACAAAGAGAAAGGAAAGTTTGGTGAAAATTATGTCAGATTTAAAACGTTACATTTAAAATCTCTTATTTAAAATCATTTTCTTATAGCGTTGTTCAAAAATACCATAAAGCAAAGACTCTGTTGACTTAGTTCCTTTTATATTTGGTAATTTTCAAATGTTTAACTAATCTTATTTAATCAAGCACGGAAACAGCAACTAACATCAGCTGATTCGGTCTTGAAATCCCTCAGTAAAAGGGAAACCCGTTTACAGTAAGATCGCCATTGATTTTTTAATTATACAGAGCAGCCTCGATTATCCGAGCTATTGGGACTGTTAGTAAATCGGAATCGGAAATCTCGGTTAATAGAAACTGTGTGTAAAAACTCGCCGTGCTTGCGAATTTAACATCTCTTTAAAAAAATATATATAGAACGTTTTTTAAATAATAAAAATAAATATATGTAAAGTTCTGATTCACAGCTTAACAAATTTAAAAAGAAAATCAACTACCAGTAGTAAATTTTAAAATGCAAATTGAAAAATTTACGAAAGTTCACACAGCCACTGGAAACAAAGCATTGTTCGCTATTGACTTCTCAGGGTCCAATGTTTCTTTGGAGTTGAGTGCTTTTGGGGGCAGAAGGGCCCGTATAGCACGGACAGTGAGCTAAAGAGTGTGGTTATTTTTAAGGCTCATTCAAAAGGGAAAAAAAAATCAGACTTTGTTATTGGCTCGGTTAACAGAAACCTCGATTAATCGAAGCTCGGTTAATCCAGGTTCTACTATAATTCAATCTTCCGTAATCTTTTTAAAGCAGATCAAATTAATGGACTTTAGCACAAAGTCACATAGCTGATAACTGCCATGCTTGTTGGCCACCTTTTTTTCAAAAAGTTTGCTTCGCCTTATTCAATTAATGAGATATCTCCGATAAAATAAGTCACATTTTCCCGTTCTAAAATACTGGTATCCAAAAATCGTAGCATGTAACTGACACTACAAGTACTCATGGAACTAGACTATTTTAAGTCTGATTTTTATTATAGACTATATAAAATTATTAAAAATATATATTATGATAGGAACTAGCGGGCTTCGTCCGCTATTTACGTTACGGATATAAAAATCATGTTTTTTTTTTTAGGGAAAAAGAAATAAAAACCTATTTGACGATAGGTTTATAAAGACACATTTTGTATTTGTTATATTTCCGGGGATGAGGAGGGGGGGGGGGACTATTTTGATTAAATATCGCAATTAGTCCACATGGCAGATATAATTATGATAGACACTAGCGGGCTTCGCCCCTCTATGGCGTCTTATGGGTCCAGCTTCCATAACTCAGAAACTACCTTTCGGACATCAATGCAACAGATTCCAAACGTTATAATTAACTTAACAATCACCCTATATAGCATTAAAGTAAATTTATGAGTACTGCATACTATTTTTTATCGTAATTTCTGAAGAGAAAAAATTATTTCGGCTCCATTCTTAGGTATTGGTCTGAAAAATTTTGAAAAAGGGGGGAAGGAGGGGACATGAGACTGCTGTTTGTCAAACAACACAACGGAGTCTGGCTTATTCAACTTGGTTTTTGATGACTTCAATTGGTAGGTGGTTTGTTTAAAAGAGTGCTTTCCCTGCCCCATGAAAATTGGAAATATTGGTGCACCATCTATGTAAGGATTTAATAATTATAAATTAACATTTTGGATTTATTAATTTAAGGATAAAGTGTTTTTAAAGGAATATCAAATGAAACCCTCTGTGCGATCTGCGATTATACTTACCCACTTGTTTTCATATACAAACTGCTATAAGGAAAATTGTAATAAAATAGTAAAAATTAAATCTGCATTAAATCCCATAAGTATCTTTTTTTTAATCATTTTATCACTAACCTCAAAAAAGTAATGATATCAATGCAAAAACCCTTGACGGGTTAAAAGTTTCTGACGCAGCACTTTATCTTATGCTCTAAGAATTTTAAATATGGAACTTAAAAATACTGATATCAAATTTTGAGTGACGTCATGCTATTTCTTAAAAAATATATTTGTATTTATTTCATCATTTTATTTTTGTTTTATTTATAATCGCATGTGCAAAAGTTATGTTCAACATGAAAAGCTGCATAAAATTTTATTCGCTGTTGCTTTATCATTTACATCTCTCATAAATTCAAAATATGAGTTTTAAAAGATATGATATAAAATTTAAGTGACGCCTTGATGTGACTTTAAAAGGTTTGTTTTAAAATTCAATTTAAATTATTTTTGACTTGGTTAAAATATTTTTTACATCTACACAATACTTTTAATTTTCCAATTCACTGTTAAATATATCACTTTCATTGAATCTATACTATGCATTGAAATGTATTTATTTCAATAAATTGATTTATCTTTTGTGTCACGCTATTCAAAATTGTGAGTAAGATTTATGTAAATGGTTTATTTGCGTCAAACTATCCTTTTTCATACATTTCATGTAGTTTGGACACAATGACGCAAAGAAACCATTTACATAAATCTTGCTCACAATTTTGAATAGCGTGACACAAAAGATAAATCAATTTATTGAAATAAATACATTTCAATGCATAGTATAGATTCAATGAAAGTGGTATATTTAACAGTGAATTACAAAATTAAAAGTATTGTGTAGATGTAAAAAAATATTTTAACCAAGTCAAAAATAATTTAAATTGAATTTTAAAACAAACCTTTTAAAGTCACATCAAGGCGTCACTTAAATTTTATATCATATCTTTTAAAACTCATATTTTGAATTTATGAGAGATGTAAATGATAAAGCAACAGCGAATAAAATTTTATGCAGCTTTTCATGTTGAACATAACTTTTGCACATGCGATTATAAATAAAACAAAAATAAAATGATGAAATAAATACAAATATATTTTTTAAAAAATAGCATAACGTCACTCAAAATTTGATATCAGTATTTTTAAGTTCCATATTTAAAATTCTTAGAGCATAAGATAAAGTGCTGCGTCAGAAACTTTTAACCCGTCAAGGGTTTTTGCATTGATATATATATACACACATAAAGTTAAAAATATATTCTTTTAAATCTTGTATGTTCTGCTGCCAAAGTAGTAGTATATTTTTAAAGAAACATTATTAATTTATTTTAAGCAGTACATATAAATTTAAATGTAATAGTTTATGATTTTTACAAATTTAATAGTGCATTTTTTCAGAAACTATTCTACTTTGTTATGTAATTTTAGTAAATATTAAATAAATTTTTTATTGAATATTATTACTGGACATTCCTTTTTAAATACAACTTCTTGGAACTGTTTTATTATTATTATTATTATTATTCAGTTATAAGCAATTAAAAGCTATCTATTCAGATAATTATAAAATTCTTTTAATAACCAATTTCGTTTAAATCACTGGACATAGACGATAGCAGAGTAAAAATTTCTTTCTCTGTTTTTTTTCACTCTTTATGGATGTAAATTATTCAGTTTTGATCTTATTTACCTTTTTAATGATAAAATATATTTATTTTAATTTTTTAAATATTTTTCTTATGTTTTTATTTTAACTATCTCTCTTTGCTTTTTTTTTTTGTGTGTGTGTGTGTGTACGTGTAGATGGGTGGGGCGGGGGGGGGGGGGTTGATACTATTTGAACCAACAATTAGCTAATATCAATATCATTTATACTTCTTTAGATTTTTTTTCAGTTAATGATTAAAATGATATGGTGTTTTTGTCACATTATAATTACGGTGTATAAAAATTAATAAAGAATTGATATGATACGAAACTGTTTTTAGGGATACATTCAAATAAATAGTAGAGTCTTTTCTTATAATGGTGATCTTTCTCTTTTATTTCACTCCATATATAAATTGTATCTTAATACTATGTAACATCATACATCTATCAAAAAAGAAAAAAAAACTTTGCAAAGATATAGATTATTATTAAGAGGATTTTTTTTTCATATTTGAAATAGAGTTCATTTTAGTTATACCGTTATCAAATTAAGTGATAATACACATTAATTAGATAATTAATTATTTATAATTAATAAGTAAGCAATGTTTAGATATTCCAAATAGCTAATTGCCGAAACGTCAGTGAAGGCTTACTGTGGAGACACGAAAAGTTTTGGTTTCCGTTTGTCTGTCTGTCTGTCTGTCCGTCTGTTCCGCGATAACTGCCGTAAAAAGCATCCGATTAGCTTAAAATTAAGTATGCATGTTGGTAAAATCCCCGGATTTAGCTGTATAGTTTTTGGTTAAATTTGGTTCATGCGTTCGGAATATATAGAACATTTTATTTTGCGACGTAATGCTTTCCTATAGCAATTCAGACGATTTTTCCATTTTTATTTGTAGAAAGGAAATGGCTCATATGATTGAAGGATTTAAATAGTAAATTATGGATGATGTAATTTCTAATTAGAACCATACATTATTCATATTAGTTTGAAATTTTGTGTATACATTTGTCAGAGTTTTTAAATCCGGTGTTTAACTTATGGAGGTATTTTATATATGTGTTCCAATAATATAACTTTTTATAAATTTACTTTTTTTCAAAGCACATATTTCATTGTTTTATTTTCTTTTAACTGTTGCCTAGCGACGGAACTACACCTAAAAATATCGTAAATGTGAAAGTATTTGTAATTGTTTGAAGTCAATCAAAGTCAAAAGGGACGAATTAATGCCTTTGTGACTTTACATATAGATGAAATTTACCCCAGAAATAAAGTTCTATGTTCTGCTTATTTTGTTCAAATATTTTTTCTTTTAAATTAAGAAGTTCATTATTTTCATAAGGAATAAATTGACATTTTGCTATAAATTTAATAATCTTTTTTTTTTTTTTTTTTTTTTTTCTTTTTAAACGGTTGCCAAGAAAATTCTATCCCAGAATAATAATTTATCCTAAACAGTTAATTTTGATTTGAAAGATTTTCATGTGCAAGAGGAAAATGAAATAAAAAATAGACATGAATACGTCTTCATATTGGAAATAAAACTAAAATACGAAAAGAAGGTGAATTTGATCTCATATATCAAAAATAAAACTAATATGCTTTGAGGTTGAAATAAAAAGGGCTTGTGTTATGATATTAATTCTTATTATTAAAAGAAATGTTACTAATATCTCATGGTTTATCGTCTGCACACAGCTAACAGAAATGTTAATTTTTAATCGAAAATTTCAATGAGAAAAAAAAAAAAAACTTTTGAAATTCAAATATATAGTAAATGTCAAAATTTTACACCGCAAAATTATCGCTGTCGAAAATGACGTCATTGTATTGGGAAATAAATATTCTCATTCTTAAAAACCAAGCATTAACTAGATTACCTAAAAAAATATTTTATGACGAGTGTTACTTCTTAATGCCGTCTCATTTCAGAAAATATGAATGAAAATTACTTTATTTTTAAAAGGAAATTATATTTTCATTCATAAAACCTAAACTTTTAATATAATTGCGTCAATGTGAATCATTTTCTGTCCACCAGTATTGAAAATTAAGGCTCGGAAGTATAAAAAGAAATTTAAGATTTGCGTTAACCATTAGCGCAATAAATAAAAAGTTACATATATAAATTAATGAAACCACGGGGAGTTCAGGAGGCGGAGCCCCCCCCCCCCCTGAAGAAATCTGTTTTATTATTTAAAAAAATATCAGAATTAGTAGCTCATGAAAATTATTTCAAAATATCCTTCCATAACAACGTTTTTAATTTAATGCTTCTAATGTCTGAAAACTTCGTATTTTTTATTCTTATAAATAATTACATAATTTGAAAACTTTAAATTGCGGTTTGCATGAAATTGAATATTACCAAAGTGTGTCTAAAAACAGTGACTTGCATAGCTGACGTTGAGGCTCCTGATCTGCAGATTTACTAGTTAGATTTAATATTTTGTTTTTCAAATTATTTATTGCCGAAACGTCAGTGAAGGCTTACTGTGGAGACACGAAAAGTTTTGGTTTCCGTTTGTCTGTCTGTCTGTCTGTCTGTCCGTCTGTTCCGCGATAACTGCCGTAAAAAGCATCCGATTAGCTTAAAATTAAGTATGCATGTTGGTAAAATCCCCGGATTTAGCTGTATAGTTTTTGGTTAAATTTGGTTCATGCGTTCGGAATATATAGAACATTTTATTTTGCGACTTAATGCTTTCCTATAGCAATTCAGACGATTTTTCCATTTTTATTTGTTGAAAGGAAATGGCTCATATGATTGAAGGATTTAAATAGTAAATTATGGATGATGTAATTTCTAATTAGAACCATACATTATTCATATTAGTTTGAAATTTTGTGTATACATTTGTCAGAGTTTTTAAATTCGGTGTTTAACTTATGGAGGTATTTTATATATGTGTTCCAATAATATATCTTTTTATAAATTTACTTTTTTTCAAAGCACATATTTCATTGTTTTATTTTCTTTTAACTGTTGCCTAGCGACGGAACTACACCTAAAAATATCGTAAATGTGAAAGTATTTGTAATTGTTTGAAGTCAATCAAAGTCAAAAGGGACGAATTAATGCCTTTGTGACTTTACATATAGATGAAATTTACCCCAGAAATAAAGAAAGACTATGTTCTGCTTATTTTGTTCAAATATTTTTTCTTTTAAATTAAGAAGTTCATTATTTTCATAAGGAATAAATTGACATTTTGCTATAAATTTAACAATCTTTTTTTTTTTTTTTTTTTTTTTTTTTTTTTTTTTTTACCGTTGCCAAGAAAATCCTATCCCAGAATAATAATTTATCCTAAACAGTTAATTTTGATTTGAAAGATTTTCATGTGCAAGAGGAAAATGAAATAAAAAATAGACATGAATACGTCTTCATATTGGAAATAAAACTAAAATACGAAAAGAAGGTGAATTTGATCTCATATATCAAAAATAAAACTAATATGCTTTGAGGTTGAAATAAAAAGGGCTTGTGTTATGATATTAATTCTTATTATTAAAAGAAATGTTACTAATATCTCATGGTTTATCGTCTGCACACAGCTAACAGAAATGTTAATTTTTAATCGAAAATTTCAATGAGAAAAAGAAAAAAACTTTTGAAAATCAAATATATAGTAAATGTCAAAATTTTACACCGCAAAATTACCGCTGTCGAAAATGACGTCATTGTATTGGGAAATAAATATTCTCATTCTTAAAAACCAAGCATTAACTAGATTACCTAAAAAAATATTTTATGACGAGTGTTACTTCTTAATGCCGTCTCATTTCAGAAAATATGAATGAAAATTATTTTATTTTTAAAAGGAAATTATATTTTCATTCATAAAACCTAAACTTTTAATATAATTGCGTCAATGTGAATCATTTTCTGTCCACCAGTATTGAAAATTAAGGCTCGGAAGTATAAAAAGAAATTTAAGATTTGCGATAACCATTAGCGCAATAAATAAAAAGTCACATATGTAAATTAATGAAACCACGGGGAGTTCAGGAGGCGGAGCCCCCCCCCCCTCCTGAAGAAATCTGTTTTATTATTTAAAAAAATATCAGAATTAGTAGCTCATGAAAATTATTTCAAAATATCCTTCCATAACAACTTTTTTAATTTAATGCTTCTAATGTCTGAAAACTTCGTATTTTTTATTCTTATAAATAATTACATAATTTGAAAACTTTAAATTGCGGTTTGCATGAAATTGAATATTACCAAAGTGTGCCTAAAAACAGTGACTTGCAGAGCTGACGTTGAGGCTCCTGATCTGCAGATTTACTAGTTAATAGTATATTATTATGTAATTTTTATAAATTTATAAATAATTATTGCACATTTGAATATGAAATAATAGAATATTGAACATAGAATATTTGATAAAGATAAATTATTATATTTTGTAATTTATAATTATCAAATTATTGTTGTTATTATATTATAAAATTAAATATGTCACTGTAATTTATAAATAATTGGTTTGATAATAACAAATTATTATATTTGATAATTTATTATTAAAAAATATAGTGATACAATAATATTAATACTTAGATTATTATCAAATTATTATTATTATTATTATTAATTATTATGTTAGTAATGTAATACTATCCATATATTTCAATAAATGAAATTTTACATATCAATATTTCATTGAAAATTAATGATAATTTATGATTTTTATTTATAAAATATTATGTTCTTTAGACAATAAAGAAGATAATATTTATTATGAATTACACCTGTTTTATTTCTAATGAAAATATTTAATGTCGATAATAAGTAAATACTAAAAACAATGTAAAAATATCAATAATGATCAAATATTAATGTACTGTCATGAATAAGTGGTGATTTATTGAAGCAATTGAAAGCAATATTTATGAAAATTACCCATGATTCTCTGTGTTTCAGTTAATGAAATAGTGTCGGAAACTTAACAGACACCCAGAGCTACCCATAATTCAATGCTAACTTTATAAATACCTCCTGTGTACAGATTGTACCATATCTGTTTTATTTATTAAACGTCACTCGTTGTGCTAATTAGTTTGTGGCAACACCCTATGATGATTCCAATTCTTAGCCTTGTGGAAGTACAGCAAATTGGCTCTCTTTGTAATAATTATCTTCATTACAACTTTCAATCTTTAACTTTTACCATTTTTGTGAGTACTTTGTACTCCCAATACTTTTCTTAAATGTAACTGAGCACCTTTTGTACTATATTTAGGATTGTGGCATATCATACAATGTATCATTGATTAGCAAAGATTTAAATATTCAAAGCTTTAACATGTCGGCATCATTATATTAGTTGTCTACATGTTTTATATCTATGTAAAACCTTTTTCTAAAGAATGTAAAGGGATAGTTCTGCAAAGGACTCATCCCCAGGCCAAAACAACTCAACCCTTGCCTAACTTTGGCGGCAATGAGTAACGAGAACGAAACCAGCCGCCATCTTGAGTAAAAATAGATACATAAAATAACATATTTTATGTAATAAAATAATCAAAATGCTCTTAAATCACTTAATAACATAATAAAACTCAATAAAAATTATGGCGGAGGAAACTTCAAACTTTCTACTTTACATACATACACACCACTTTATGTAATAAACAGTATGAGTTATTTAAATAAATTTTCAAAAAATATTCAATTCACATTTATTCCTATGGAGATTTAATGATTAAAATGGGGAATCCCCTATCCGCCAACTTGGAGCAAAAAACAGAAAATATGTACAAGTTTTGAGTAGTAAAAATAGCACTTACATACAATATATTTTTGTAAAAATTATGGCGAAATGAACTTTAAAGCCTCCTACATCTTTCTAGTACAATTAATAATTGCTAAAGGTATTAAAAGTATTTTTTATAATTCTATTAGAAAATGATGTCACCCATGCTATTTCTATGGGCGACCTGAATTGTTGAAACATTTTACTACGTATTTTCAAAAAATCATTTAAGTACCTTAATTTATTGCCAGCAATTTAAAATTGGTGGCGGAGTAATGTTAAGACATTATAGTACACGAAATGATCAGTTTTAAGAAACAAATAAGCTTTATAAGTTAAATTATGAGGCAATGAAAAAAGGTAAATATTACGATCTGTCCCATAGGAAAGCTTTAAACATGGCTGACGTGCCAAAACATGAGGTTTTTAATTGAGGGGAGGAGACACTTAATCATGATAAAAGTCAATAACACTTACTGAAATGGGTCCTGGAGGCTTTTAAGTTAGCAAAGAAATACCACAGCAACAATTTTTTACCTATTATTACACTTTAAAATAAAAAACTTTTTTGAAGATGAGCTACAACACACTGACGCACCGAGAGCAATTACCAAAATAATTTATAAATCCATAACTTCGCTAATAGGTCACATACGAATGTTCTGTTACTATGCAAATGTTCATAAAAGTTTTTAGAATATGTAACAAATTCCCAGAACTTTGGGAAAAATCTATTTTATTTATTATAAACATTGAAAAGGTATCAGTCCAGCAGCAATGGCGGATTCCGAAGTATGGGTTAGAGATTAACAGAGAGGACTAAAATTTTAAAGACCCATATCTCCGAAACCACCGGACCGATTTCGATGCAGTTTAGTTCAAAATGGTCAGTAAACCTTCACGGAACAGAAAAAGCATAATTTAGGTCTCTGGCTTACCTGGGACGTTTAACTTAGTACCCGGCCATGGGAGCTCGCTAGCGACACCTTTTGCGACAAGCAAATGCGAGTTAGAAGTCGGGATATAGGCCCTAGGGGGAGTGCCCTCCGTGGGTGGTCTTTCTAAGGGAACCTAACCCGTATTTACGCATGGAAATCCAAGGTTTCGAAGAAAACCACAAAACTCCGTAACGGTTAGGCCGACGGGCACGATTGTGTTCGAACCCAGCACCTCCCGGAAGATTAAGACGAATCGATAGAGACCTCATTCATAAAAATCCACCCAGCCGTTGGGATGTTTCGAGGGTATAAAGAAATCCACATACACAGATACGCGTGAAACACACAACCTTTCGTTTCAGTCGGATAATAAACAGTTGAAACTTTCCAAAATTGTGCAACTAACTCTATATGAGAATAATAAGAAGCGATTTTCATTTTGGCTTAAAAGAAATTAAATCAAAAAAACATTTTACTAAAAAAAATTGAAAAGGATTTTCTTCCTCTTTACATCATGAAATATGTATATTTTTCCATAAAAAGAATCTGTTTTTTTTTTCCTTTTTTTTTTTTTTTTTTTCTCTCTCTAAATACAGTCCAACTGTAGAAATCTTTGCCCTTGTGACTTATTTAACGTCAGTATAACTGGAAATTTCCTTCAAATCAACTCATTTCATTCATTTTAAGTAAAATAAATGTAATTAAAAAAAGAACAAGCTCTCGTTAACATTCGCAAAAATGTAGAAAAAAATATATTTAAAAGCACTAAAGAGTAGAAAATAGTTCTTCGGTTAGAAAAGAAATTACTTTATTTTCTCATGTCCGAGAAAAAAAAAATGAAAGCGAATCAGGGTTCCCACTGGTCCGTTTTTTTAAAACCAGTAATTTTTTAGAAAGAAATTTGTGGTAGGTTTATGCCAGAATTGTAAGAAAAGCTCTTTTCCTGGCATGTTTCTACGAAATTTATAAAGAAGATTTTTTTTAATTAAAGTGGTGTACCCTTGAGGGGCGCCATTTGCAGCCTGCAAACGGTTAATTATAATGCCGAAATTAACAAATGAGACCAGAAATATTTTAGTACACTTTCGATCTCATAATATAGTGTGGGTGGGTGGAGGGGGGAAGCTTTTGATTTTTTTCAAATAAATTTGTTCTTAAATTGCGGTGAGAATTAAATATTTGAACATTTTTAGAGCAGACATGCCTTGCATCTGAAAGGGTTAAAAATATGGAACGAGTGGGAGTCTGAAGCGTGGGCGCCATTGTAATTTAACTTTTGATTAATTTAACTTTTTTATGGTATTATATACTATTCCACATATATCTATCTATATTATAAAGGACAAACGTTTCTGTACGTAACGCTGACATCATTTTACTTTGGCAACAGCAGACGATTAAATTTAAATTTTATTATTTTCTATTGCAATTTTTTTAAATTTCTAAATACCGCACATTTTCAATTTTTACACCGTCGAATAAAGAAAAAAAATGTGCTTCCGAATGCTACTTTTTTGAAAATTATATCGCAATTTGTTTGAAAACGATATCGTAATTCGTTTGAAAACCGTATCGGAATTTACTGAAATTTATTATTTTACAAATACTTTTCAAGCATGATTTTTTAACATCTATATCTCTGTCACTTGCACACAGCCGATTAACTAAACTAAACTACTAACTCTGTGGCTATACAATCCATGAAGGATCAGGGCCGACAGTGCCCATCCCTGTTTTCTTGACCCGGGGCTCCGAGGTGCTATACAGCATGCGTCCCGGTCAGGTGGTCAGCCTAACGTGAGACCCTCGGTATTTAGTTCCCAAGCAAGCTTGGTACTCATTTTATCGACCCCAAAGGGATGAAAGGCTGAGTGAACCTTGCCCAATCGGGAGTCGAACTCTCGACCTGCAGTGCGGCAGTCAGATGCCCTGACCACTACACCACTGGGCTTATACACAGCCGATTACAAAAGATAAATCTGTTTGCACTAAATTTTAAAGACCCATATCTCCGAAACCACCGGACCGATTTCGATGCAGTTTAGTTTAAAATGGTCAGTAAACCTTCACGGAACAGAAAAAGCATAATTTAGGTCTCTGGCTTACCTGGCACGTTTAACTTAGTACCCGGCCATGGGAGCTCGCTAGCGACACCTTTTGCGACAAGCAAGCGCGAGTTAGAAGTCGGGATATAGGCCCTAGGGGGAGTGCCCTCCGTGGGGGGTCTTTCTAAGGGAACCTAACCCGTATTTACCCATGTAAATCCAAGGTTTCGGAGAAAACCACAAAACTCCGAAACGCTTAGGCCGACGGGCGCGATTGTGTTCGAACCCAGCACCTCCCGGAAGATTAAGACGAATCGATAGAGACCTCATTCATAAAAATCCATCCAGCTGTTGGGATGTTTCGAGTGTATAAAGAAATCCACATACACAGATACGCATGAAACACATAACGTTTCGTTTCAGTCGGATAATAAGCAGTTGAAAATTTCCAAAATTGTGTAACTAACTCTATATGAGAATAATAAGAAGCGATTTTCATTTTTGCTTAAAAGAAATGAAATCAAAAACATTTTACTAAAAAAAATTGAAAAGGATTTTCTTCCTCTTTACATCATGAAATGTGTATATTTTTCCATTAAAAAAATCTGTTTTTTTTTTCCTTTTTTTTTTTTTTTTT
The DNA here is from genome assembly GCA_963932465.1 of Maratus speciosus. Taxonomy (NCBI): domain Eukaryota; kingdom Metazoa; phylum Arthropoda; class Arachnida; order Araneae; family Salticidae; genus Maratus; species Maratus speciosus. The sequence goes on along the minus strand of OZ010797.1, from coordinate 281,500,705 downwards.
CTAATTACAGTCCAACTGTAGAAATCTTTGCCCTTGTGACTTATTTAACATCAGTATAACTGGAAATTTCCTTCAAATCAACTCATTTCATTCATTTTAAGTAAAATAAATGGAATTAAAAAAAGAACAAGCTCTCGTTAACATTCGCAAAAATGTAGAAAAAAATACACTGCTCAAAACAATTAAAGGATATTGCAGTTTTAGGTGGATTTTGTATCTGGTAAACTGTTTAGCTGATTGATACGTGGTCGACAAACATAGTAGGTTATATGAGAATAAATTACACATGTTTGGCAGAAAAAAATGCATTTTATTGCGCATTTGTGTACTAAAGGAAAAAAAAACACAATTTGTGCATATGAGAAAAAAAGAATAAGAAAAGGTGTTTTCTTCAAAGAAAATCATTTTCAGTAGGGGGTATGGTTTCCACGGGCGGCCAGCAACGTTGAACACCTTTGAGGCATGGACTCAATGAGGCTATTAATGACGAGTTGGGGTATTCTGCCCCACTCTTCCAGAAGAGCTCTTTCCAGTTCTTGGAGAGTTTGTGGCGGTTGTTGGCGGCCAGAAACTCGTCTTCCTAGAGCGTCCCAAACGTGCTCGATTGGATTCATGTCTGGAGAACACGCTGGCCATTCCATTCGAACGATTTCTTCCTCGAAAAGGAAATCCTCCACCAGGTTTGCACGATGTGGCCTGCAGTTATCGTGCATTAAAATGAAGTTATCTCCGATTGCTGCAGCGTAAGGGAATACAATAGGTCTGAGGATCTCATCCCTATATCGGCGACCAGTCAGAGCTCCATCTCGAATGATGTAGAGGTCAGTGCGCCCGTCAATGGAGATGCCACCATACACCAACACTCCTCCACCGCCAAATCTGACACTTTCGTGCACGAACGCAGGATTATTTCTACTGCCACGGTCCCTCCAGATGAAAATACGCCTATTATCCGGATGCACAGAAAAACGGGACTCGTCAGAAAACAGAATATTGCTCCATTCATTTCTCCTCCAGTTGACATGCTCGGTTGCCCACTCCCTGAGGTCGCGACGATGCCTTGATGTTAATCTAACACATACCATCGGTCGGCGAGCATACAGACCTACAGCATGGAGCCGGTTTCGGACAGTCTGAGTTCAAATCGTGGTGCCTGTAGCCGAGCGAAGGTGTTGTTGGAGAAGAGTAGCGTTCATGGTTCGGTGTCTCCGACCTGTTAACGCTAAATACCGATCTTCATTGGGCGTTGTTGCCCGTCTACGACCTTGCCCTGGTCTTCGGCCTGCACATCCACTGTCCAAAAAACGTTTCCAGATCTTGGAAATGACACTTTGTGACACTCCAATGGCTTGCGCTACTTCGGCTTGAGTTTGGCCCCCTTCTAACCTACCAACAATTCTCAAAGCTTCTGAATCTGTCAAATGACTTCGCTGAGACATCGTACTCATCGAAACAAAGCAATCACTGAATGCCGATCATCCTTGTCTTCATTCTCTTTTATCCAGTTGAAAGTCAAATTTCATTCGCTGCCGCTGAAGCGACGTTTTTGACGTCGAACTCAAAAATTGCATACTCCACAGTTTGAAAACCAGAAAAATTTGCATTTGTGATTCTCTTCTTCTATTTTCGGCAAAAAAAATTTCGTTTATATCTTTATTTTATATAAAACTTCAAATATCCTTTAATTGTTTTGAGCAGTGTATATTTAAAAGCACTAAAGAGTAGAAAATAGTTCTTCGGTTAGAAAAGAAATTACTTTATTTTCTCATGTCTGAGAAAAAAAAAATGAAAGCGAATCAGGGTTCCCACTGGTCCGTTTTTTTAAAACCAGTAATTTTTTAGAAAGAAATTTGTGGTAGGTTTATTCCAGAATTGTAAGAAAAGCTCTTTTCCTGGCATGTTTCTACGAAATTTATAAAGAAGATTTTTTTTTTTAAATTAAAGTGGTGTACCCTTGAGGGGCGCCATTTGCAGTCTGCAAACGGTTAATTTTAATGCCGAAATTAACAAATGAGACCAGAAATATTTTAGTACACTTTCGATCTCATAATATAGTGTGAGTGGGTGGAGGGGGGAAGCTTTTGATTATTTTCAAATAAATTTGTTCTTAAATTGCGTTGAGAATTAAATATTTGAACATTTTTAGAGCAGACATGCCTTACATCTGAAAGGGTTTAAAAAAATGGACCGAGTGGGAGTCTGAAGCGTGGGCGCCATTGTAATTTAACTTTTGTTTAATTTAACTTTTTTATGGTATTATATACTATTCCACATATATCTATCTATATTGTAAAGGACAAACGTTTCTGTACGTAACGCTGACATCATTTTGACTTTGGCAACAGCAGACGATTAAATTTAAATTTTATTATTTTCTATTGCAATTTTTTTAAATTTCTAAATACCGCACATTTTCAATTTTTACACCGTCGAATAAAGAAAAAAAATGTGCTTCCAAATGCTACTTTTTTTAAAATTATATCGCAATTTGTTTGAAAACGATATCGTAATTCGTTTGAAAACCGTATCGGAATTTACTGAAATTTATTATTTTACAAATACTTTTCAAGCATAATTTTTTAACATCTATATCTCTGTCACTTGCACACAGCCGATTACAAAAGATAAATCTGTTTGCACTAAAATTAATATAAATAAAATAGTTCAGCATTTATTTCCGGCTTATATTCCATAACGAAATTAAAACTTTATCAATCCACAAATTTTTTAAAAAAAGAGCAATTTAACAAATTACAACGACCATTCGGAAAATGATTTTTTCAAAGACTAAAATTTAAAACATAAAAAATCGCACGGAGTTGATCATACATTACCTACGCCATGGATTACATTTTTTAATACCGTAAATTTTTAAACTTCTACGGAGCTGGTCATACATTACGTATGCCATGGATTAAACATTAATATTCCTGGACCAATTTTAAATGAAATTTCATTCTTAAACTTCTAAACATCCCACAATATTACTTTTTACACCGTTGTATAGAGAAAAAAATGTACTTTTAAATGCAATTTGTTTGAAAGCTGTATCTCAATTTGTTTCTGAGTTTTTAATTTTTTTTTGTAGTTTTTATTACTTTTTTGTCATAGTGGCAACAGAAGTATCCATCTCTCTGTCTCTTGTTTTATTTTCTCTCAAAATCTTAATAAAATATTTCAGATTTACAAAATAGATACACATTTTTAAAAAATCCTTTGCTATTTTTAATGAAAGCGTTTAGTACATAGTAATAAGATTTGAGTCTGTGCTTTTATCTTATTTTATAATATGGGGGTTAAACGATAATATAAAAAATGGAATTTAGATTAAGTTTATTTATCATGTTTTTTTCTCGAACGACGTACATATGAGGTATATATAAAGGAAATGAGGCATTCTCACAAAATTTTTAAATTTCAGGAATAGAAACCTGGTGAAATTAAATTTAATAAAATAACATTTTAAACTGATACACGAATGTCTTAATGATTCAAAATAAAGACAAAATGGTCAACAGCGATTTTTTTTTTTTTTTATTTAGCTGAGGGTTTAAGTTAAACTTGCAAGTTCAATTTTCCTTACCATTTAACCACTATACTTTTTAACTTTTTTCTAAATTTTTACTTGTAATGAATTTGCATAGTACCCACAGGACATTCAAATAAGAAATAATACCAATGCAGTATTTTTAGTACGCAATTTTGGTATCACATTGTCTTAACCCGGGAATGCTCGCGCATATCTAGGATATGTGCGAATTATACTTTGCCACCAATAAATTCAAATAAAAATTGTCATGTTATTTAATCGTTGACATTAGTTGCAAATTCTACGATAAAATAATTTGAAGATTTCTTCTCGAAAAATAGTGGTGAGAAATGTAATAACAGTTTCCACAATGGGTATGTCATACCCTGCGCGAGTAATCCCGGGTTAAAGAGGTGTTAAAGAAGAGACGGTAAGGGAAAAAAGGGGGACGGTATAGGAAAAAAGAAACGATAAGAAAAAAAAAAGGGATGGTAAGGATGGGACTGTAAGGGAAATTATCACTTATTTTTAGCAAATCATGTTAAAACTAAGTGATAACCACAATGTTCATTCATTTGTAGAAAGAGTTATTTACATTGGATTAAATTAAAAGAAAATTTATCTCGAAAATTGTAGGAATAAACCTTGGGGACAGTAAGACTGCCAATAAAGCCACGATGCTTGAAATTGAAATATTAAAATGCTGATTTAAATTCTGCAGTGAATTTCCCGTCAAAGAATTTTAACCATTCTTTCTCTAGTATACCTCTGCATGCGAAAAAAGTTGAAAAAAACTCTGTGGCGCATCTGAAGTGATTTTCTGTATAATTTTAGCTAGAGGGACGGTAAGGAATCTAAAACCCAGGGACAGAGTTTAAAAAATAATAACAGCCGTAAAAATGTGTGCAGGTTAATTTTTTGCTACATATTTATATAAAACAATAGTCCCAGTTTCGGAAAAAAAAATTATATCGAATTATTTTATTGAAACATTTTTATACAGACAGTTCCGCTCAGGCCTAGTATCCAGGGGACGGGGATGAACCGAGGGAGTGGTGTTATTCAAAAGGAGTGTCCCCAAAAGTGGCATCACGATTGGTATTTAATTATTTTCCTATAGCATGTTTAATTGTTTTCTTCGTGCATATTAAATTGTTTTTCTGCTGGCTGTTGAGTTGTAAAAGGTTGAATGTTTTTTTCTTCATTTAACCTCTTAATTCTCGCTCCCGTCATATTCTCGGAATGCGTCTTTTACTCAGATTGTTTGATTCCCACCAGTTTTATAAAATAATGAAATTGGCTATATTTTAGTATCGTTTTTCCTGTCATTAAATAAGGTGAATATTTCTTTTTCATAAAAGTGGTGCCAATAAGCAATTTGAGTTTTTTTAACCGTAATTTAATTCGAGCATGAAGGGGTTAAAGGCGTGCAAACGCGCTGTCTGCCGAACCAATCTTATCTAAACCACCGATTCTCTTAAAAACAACTTTTCGCAACAATGCCTTTCAAGAATATTGTGTTACCAATGACCACGTATTCTAATTCTAATGGAATTTTTTAATTGTTACTCTGAAATTCACAACAATCACTTTCGATTCCCATACATTTTCTTCATGGTGGCAAATTCAACAATACAGACAATTGTTTAATTCAAAAATTCATTTCCTTTATTCAGTAATACTTATCTCTTATTTGAATTTATCAAATTTTGGATATTAATCACCCATTACAGGTAAAATTTAACAATTTATTATAGATTAATAGAAAACTAGTCGATGGGTGAGACCGTAACACTTACCCATCATGGATATGCATAATATAAAATATGAAAATAAAACATGTGTAAACTATTTATAAAATGCATCGTAATTCCAAAATAAAATTTAAACGTATATTTAAATATTTTTAATACGTATTACTGAATTGCTGGTGCTACTTGATTATCCCGTCGTCAATCCAATTCGACAAATTATATAAATCGCCAAACTACTCGCAAAATTATACAAATTGGCATAATTTTTATTTTAAATAACGAAAGAACAAATAAATTATTAAAAGATTAATAAAAATACAAATAAAACGTTGATTAAAAATCACTTGATGATGTAACAAAAACGTGTAACTAACGTTTTAATCTCAAGTGAATGTGACATTTATGATAAGCCATTATTGGCATTTAATCTTATAATTTGGCGATAGTTTTTTGGTCGACGGATAATCAAATAGCACCGAATTGCGTAAAAGAAGCATCCTTATAACTTCTAAAATGATAATCCTATTAACTAACAGTTTATTGCTTCGGATTAAGAGTCTCATTTCTAATTAAAATATATTTTGAATTGAAATTTGAATGAAATACAATGTCATAGAAAATCGAAGAGTGTTGAAAATAGGATTACAAATATCTCGGCAACTAATTATCCGATCGGCTTCATTCTTCATGTAAAATTTATGTTTTTTATTTTCTTTTATGTTCACTCCTTAAAATAAACAATTTCGAAAATTTTTATATACCTTTTATCAGTACATTTCGAGATGTATATTTCGAGAGTAATGTATATTTAGAGAGGCCAAAAAAATTAGTTCCGGATAACCGAGGTTACTGATATTCAACAGGCTTCTTCCCCTTATTACATACTAAGTACACACCAAATTTCAACTCTCTATCTCAATTTGTTCGGGAGACAGAGCGTTTACAGACACACAGACAGACGGACGGCAATTTTTTTTTCTAAAAATATGTTCTTCGAAATCTCCAGTATCTGAAACGCGTAAATTGGTAAAAAAAAAACAGAATTCTATTTTTAAAACGATTACAAGACTTACCCTAAGACTTACGCATGATGGGTAAGTAAAACTACTTTAAAAAGGAAATATAAATTTTTGTATTACACTATATTCAATAACAAAAATGCTAGAACTGCATTAGTTACTAATTACACAATTCTGTGCATTTATTTGCTACTGTTTGATCATGCGCTTTAATTTGATTTTGGACAAAATTTTATAGGGAGTGAAAATTGTTTTATTTTCGCTCGAAATCTTAATAAAATATTTCAGATTTACAAAATAGATACACATTTTTAAAAATCCATTTCCTATTTTTAATGAAAACGTTTGTACATAGTACTAAGATCAGAATCTGTGTTTTTATCTTATTTTCTAATATGTGGGTGAAATGATAATATATAAAATGGAATTTAGATTGAGATTATTTATCTTTGTTTTTTCTTTTTTTGTCGAATGACATACATTGTTGGTCCATGTCAAACTATCCAGTGAAAATAGCCACTTTTCAGGAGGGCAAAAAAACTGTTTTAATTGTGGATTCAAAATCAGCGCCAGCAGCAGTAAACAATTATTACATTTTTCGGGTGCTGTTTTATACCTTATTAAGCATGCTATTGAGATAAATCATTTGAATAATTTTTCTCGCCAAAAAATCACATTGGATAGCTTGATATGGTATGCTTATTTGTACGTTTTCATCTTCGTTGAACTTTTTCAGCTTCGAAGTATCCAATATATCACACAGGGGCGCCATTTCAGGGGGGCTGGGGGGCGGCATAGCCCCCCCCCCCAAGGAATTTGATATTTTAGAAAATTTATCTGTCATCGCAGGTCAGACTCAAAAGAATTTAAAAAAATTACTCAAAACCTAAAATAGCTTGTCAAATTTTATTACAATAAAAACACGTATAAGTAAACACTTTAGGTACATAAACTAATAATTATTTTTAAAAAAATTATAATTTGCCAATTTATCTATTTTTTTCCAAGTCTAATTTGCAAATTTCGCAATTTTTTTTCTGCGGTCAATTGACGAATTGATTTTGCGTCGCTCTGCAAAAAAAAAAATAAGCAAATAAATAAATAAAATAGCATGGTCTTCCCTTGAAAATTAAACAAGAGAGAAAAATCTTGCGTCAGGCATAGATTATGAAACTCTTTCCAACACATCAAGAATGCTTTAGCAAAACTTATCCTTTCAATAAGGTAAATAATATATCTAATTAAACATTTTAGAAAACATAAGGACTTTTTCCTAGAAATCCGCACAAACTTTGCAATTATGTAAAATAGCAAAGGAAACCGAATCAGGTTAAACTTGCGCGTGAAGTGTTGTGCTATGGTATATAAGAGCATGGACATTAGCCAAGAGATCATTAAATAATCTGTGTTTTCCGAGAATAGAGCCACAAAAGGAGTGTCTATGTATTATTGTGTACAAGTTTTACGAAAGCAATATTCATCAAGGAGCAAGTCCATCGTGAACTATTTATTTTCCGAAAATATCACCAAACGAACTACATACGATGTTCCAGAATGTTACTACGAGGGACTCTCGGCCAAAAAAGAACTGGGATCGGGTAGGAAGGCAAAAAAAGAAAAATCTCCAAGCCAGAGTTAGAGCAGTTGAAAGGACTGTTTGACGAAAACGACCGAGTATTAATCCATCCCATGCCTTCGAAATACAGTGTTTCACCTAACCACCAACAAAAGACAATCACTAAGAACCTGAACATCAAATATTACAAGAAATGGTCATAACAGAACGAACAGAAAAACAAATGGTTGTCGTGAAAACGAAGTGTGGTCATTTGTTCAGAAAATTCTCTGATAGAATATTCATCTTCGATGATGGTGACGGCTCGTATTCTAAGCTGAAGCGCTCCACGTTTAACTATAACTGTGGCTATTATACATCTGACGTCTCCACGACCCAAGATATCATTAAATTTTCTACTAAAGCGAAATTCCAAGACAAGATCCTCGTATGGATTGCAATGGGTCCGAAAGGTTTGAGTCGCCCGTTCATCCGAAAGCCTGGGTTCGCTGTCAATGGGCAACGACATTTGAACAAGGGCATTCGCCGTCTTCTTATCCCCTACATCTGTAGCAACTACAATGACGGTGATTACGGTATCTGGCCAGACTTGGATAGCAGTCATCTCTGCAAAATCGTTCTCAGCCACTTCCGCCAGCAAAACATCACTTTCATAAAGAAGTCTGACAACCTGGTTAGCGTTCCCCAAATTTGACTAATTGAGCGGTTCTGAAAGTATCTGAAGTCAAAAGTGTATGCCAAAGGCTAGAAAGCAGGTAACATCCAGAAACTGATCAATCGAATCAAGTATTGTTTCAAAATTATGAACTTAAATTTTGTACAATGTCTAGCAAGTACCACCAAAAGTAAAATCGATAATGTCAAAGGAAACGATTTAATTGAAATCCGATAACAGTTTTACAGAGGAATGTGGTTATTGAAGTCACCTTACAGTGCCCAATTGAGTTCTTTATCTCGTGTTTTAATAACTTTTAAGTCAAGAAAAGTTTGCGCAGATTTCTAGGAAACAGTCCTTATACCACATTTAAAAACCATATTTCAATAATTACCGCCCATAACCGTAAAAGTAATCCAGTTCTTTTGTGAAGCTCTGTATATGATCTATAAATTTGTACATATGCTACACAGTGTGCTTAAATTATGTTTAGTAAGAAAATGCATAGCACAGTAAAAAATTCCCCTTCAGCAGTTTCTGCCGATAGGGGGAAACGTACTTAAATTCTTTTGTACAGCCCTGTATATGACATACAGATTTTAATACACGCCACATATTAATGCTGAAATTTAATTCAAGCAATGCTTAAGCTACTTAAATTACGCTTCCATGAGTTAATATCCATACGCCAGTTCTTTGCATAGTCCTGTATATGATTTTATTTATATGCAGCAAACTTACCTTAGTATATTATACTAAATGTAGTTGAGCTTGAAAGACAACTTGAAGCTGCATAACTCAAATTAAGAATAACATCTTTAAGCAATTCCTTCTCTTTCTCAATAATGCTTACGAATTTTTCTGTGTGTCTTACGAATTTAAAAATTGCTCTGTATATGTTCTATAGAATTTATGCACACCATGTAGTATTCAAAAATTTAGTTAAACTAAAAAACCATACCATAAGTGAAAACGGACTTGCAGCAATCATTCCTAATAGCCAAACTTCACATACAGATTTGTTACCGAAGTCTTTTATGTGTCCCTGTAAATGAAAGATAAATGCAATCCCCATCCTATTTTACTGCAAGCATTTTGTTGTTAGCTTCAGTAATATATATCAGTTTCATCATGTTTGAATTAGTGCAACATAATTGAAATACGCTGCGAACAGTTTTTGCTCGTAGACCATCATATAATCGAACACTTTTGCATAACCTTGTAAATGAGTGATGAATGCATCGCACCCCATATTCTACAGAAAGTATGTATTAGCACTAGAGATGAAACGGACTCAACCCGGACCTGACACGGGTTTGATTTTTATACCAGCCTTTGGGGTCGGGCCCATTCTTTCTCAAATTGGCAATTTTATTTATTCTCATACTCGTGTAGAAACAAAAAATAACTTTTTTACCCCTTAAAAATTAATTATCCCATTACAAGTCTTTTTAATGCTATTTTGATCAGGAGGAAAGAGAAATAGATTTTTTTTTTTTTTTTTTTTTTTTTTTAGTGTTTGTCGAACATTATTCTGAAAGAAAACTTGTGATATTTGATGATTTATGTTTGTAGTTTAACGCGAGTAACGACCTGTTGATGTTGGCGGCAATCAGAATATGGCGTTATTAGGATACTGTTTAATTGGAATGTTTATTTATTATTACTTTTTTCAGAGATCTAACGCGAAATAAATATTTTCTTTTACGTCAATCAGCATTAGCCTAAGATTTGCAAATTTTTAGTCTCCTATTGTCTGCGGTTGTAATCGCTCTTTATATGAAAATAATGTTGGTGATTTTATTCATGCTTCTTCTTGAAGTCTGCTCATTCTGTGGCCGTGTTCTTCATATTCATACAATCACTTTCATACGTAAGTAGATAAAATTGGCATGTGTTGTTATTCCCGATTGAAAGCAATCAAGCAGCGTTTCCTCTTTTTCTATAAAAGCATCGGATCTTTTCGGTAATGGTGTCAAATTTATAATTTAAACTGATTTTCAAACCCATGATAAATGCGAAAGATGTACACCTTTTATAGGAAACAGAAAAAGCTGTTCGATTCTTTGTCATATAAATCATAATTTCTGCAAATTTCATTAATTTATACATAAAATGCTCTTCGTTATTGTGTCCATCAGAGATACCTACTTGTTGCGGGAGAAAATTTAAAAAATCTTTTTAGGGAAGTATATTTCTATTTGACACTAAACGTCTCTTTTGATAAGATTTAATGTAAATTTCATAAAATTAATTATGTGCTAGAGATTAACAATTGTTAAAAAATGAGATCTATTACATTTAGAACAGCTTTTAAATATGCATTTTTGTTAAACCTTTTTTTTCCGTGCATACTTTCGGTATCGGAATCGGGCTCTGATGGCACAAACTTTTTCGGATTTGGATTTAAAATTGTTGGCCCCGGGCTCTGAAAAATGAGCCCGAACTCATCTCTAATTAGCACATCTCAGAAATTTTTATCAATTTCATTATGTTTGTAACGGAGCAACATTATTAAAATACGTCACAAATATTCTTTCTTCATAGACTATAATATAACGGAATACTTGTGAGTTCTCCTGGACGCGAACTGTAAGTGCTAAACATAACATTACATGTTGTAGTCATCTTTTAGTACACCCCAATAATGTATATAAATGTTATTATGTTTAAATACTTTAATACAACAATATTAAAATATACCGCAAATGATTTTACCCGATAGACCATAATCTAACGGAATACTTTTGAGTCCTCCTGTAAATGAACTATGAATGATACACACTTCATTTTGAATACCGAACATTCCATTGTAAACATTAATAACATATATCAATTACGCGTTAATCCGAGTATATTTACGTGAATTACAGCATGACCAGACGGGCAGACAAACCCAATTCACTTTTCAACTGCGTTGGAAAGCGTTACAAATATTTCTTGAAGAATCCCATGCTTATGAAAATGTTAAGAATGGCATGCTATTTCAAACCCTTCTCCTCAAACAAAATCTTGCCTCCTCTCCTCACTCTAAGAAACTTATTAAATGGCTCCCTGTCCTGTCCGTAAAGCCTGAAAAAAAAGAAAAAAAAATCTCCATTTTATACAGGTACCCTTCTTAGCAAGTATAATTATATAGTGCTTTCTTCATAGACACTTAATTTTTTTTTTCCGTTTACGAAACAATTCTTTTTTTGACAGGTTTCGTATTCGCAAGTTTTACAATAAATATAATATACCTATACTCTTCAGAGGTATACTATAGAAAGGATGTTTTAAATGCCTTTAAGAATACTTGTAAAAAGGGAAACTGTCTATAATATAATACTGTCTTAAACGGAAAAAATGTTTGTCACTATCTTGAAATTATACCTGCTAAGATTAAAAAAACCTCCTTAAAACGGAATTTTTCATAGGTTTTCGTTTTGATGGGAGAGAGTACAGCCCCCCCCCCCGGCCGCTGAACCCTACCCCACCCTTGGCTATGCCACTGTCCTCAAAGACAGCTTTGCCCCCCCCCCCCCCAAGAAAATTCTGAAATGGCGCCCCTGATGTCACATTGGATAGTTTGACTTTAAAAAAATTTATGCTTTTCCCAGATTCGCCGCTTCATAGTGGCAAATGTGTCATATTCAATAGTTTAATTTGTAAAATTTTGGTAATTACATATTCAATATAAAACTCTTAAGAATTTTTTTTAATAATTTTAATTACGAATATTCAGTAAATTATAATTTACTGAAGAAAAAGCTTATTTTTAAACATTCTGTTAATTTTATAAAATATAGGAAAACAAAAATATCTCAAATAATGGGGTGGGCAACAACAGGCACTTCATACCTGTAATTATAAATAGTAATCTTCGCGCTATTTATTCTAAGAAACTTATGGGACGCTTTCTACCACTATTTTCGAATAGAAATCTTTGATTTATTTAATCCCCATTAAAAAAAGTTGGAACAAATGACTTTGAAGAAAATTTGGAACAAATTCATAACAGGACCTTTTAATACAATAATTGCAAATGTTGTCCCGAACGTGGGGAATGATAAAAGGGCAATCCTTTTTTCAAGACTTTCTTGAACGTTAAAAAGTTTTTATGATTTTTGGGAGTTCTTTTCTGTCGTCTCACCGTGCTCTAACTTTTGTAAATATACTCGGATTGCCACATAACTTATTTATGTTTTTGACGTTCACTGCGGCATGTCCGGTAATGAAAATGGAGCGTGTAGCATTTATAGGTTCTTTACAGGGACACTCAAAATAATCCCGTTACATTATGCTTAATGGGGAAAGAAAGGTTTGTGGTTTAGTTTAATTATGTTACACTATTTCAAACATAATGAAATTTTTATACATTTTTGAGGTGCACAGCAACATGCCTACGTTAGAATATGACCTGTACGACAGTTATCGTTCATTTACAGGGACACACAAAAGATTTCGGGTAAAGTGCAGTCTATTAGCGGCAGTTGCTGGAAATGCGTTTTATGTTATAGTATACGTCATAAAACTATGTGCATACTACGTGATATGTATAAATTCTATAGATTGTATACAGGACTACCTAAAATAATTCGTTAGCATTACTAAGTATGATTCTGAACTTCTTAAACGTAGTTTTAAAATGTGTTATGCATTTCAAAGCTGAACTATAGTTCTATATGAGATGTATGTGGGATATAAATAAAATCATTACAGCGCCACGCAAAAACTAGAAACATGGAAAATTATGGATAATAATTTCTGGAAGTATCACACTGAGAAAAAAATATAGTTCTGGCATATAGAATCTAAATTGTGGATCTAGAAAAAATAGTTCCATGTCATCCTTATAAATTCTAGCTTCCTTTGCTAGAGAGTTCTAAAGTCTCCTACTAGAATTCAAGAGCGTTTTCCTATATTCTCGTAGTCAAACTTATTTAAAAATCCCTGCAAATAGATGCGAACACGATAGGTTAGTTTTAGAAACTATAATTCTTGTTTACGAAGCCATTCCAGAAATCAAGCGATAATTTCTCGCTCTTGAAACGATTCATTAAAGTTACGTCACCCAGAAAACATGAGACTAGAAATTCTAGACAATTTCGTCTATTCAGCTTAGTTGATTACACTATTCGCATAGCTCGGAAATCTATATTTCTAGTTTAGGGATACAGGAAATGACTATCTATTCATTCTAGTTGAAGGCGGTATATTTTTTTTCTCAGTGCACTTTAGTAGTTTTAAGCGTCTTTTAGCTTGCATTAAATTTTTAGCTTATTATGTGACATGTATAAAAATATATAGGTATTATACAGGGTTCTACAAAAGAATTCAGTTATGCACTGCTATTGGTAGAAATTACTGAATGCGAATTTTTAACCTATTGCACTTTTTAACACTCTCCAACAAGCTTGAAAAGTGTTTATGAATTCGGTTTGTCTGTCCACGCTTTAACTCACGTAAATTTACTCGGATTTTGATGAAATTGAAAAATATTAATGGTGGTTACAATGGCATCTTCGGTATTGCATATGAAGTATGTAACATTAATAGTTCATTTACAGGGGCACTCAAAAGATTTCCATTACATTGAGGTATATGGAGAAAAATTGTTTGGAGAGGATTTTAATGACATTACGCTATTTCAAATGCATTAAAACTGACTATCACTAAATTTCATTACAAGAAGATTACGACAGAATAAGTCATGCATTCATATTATTTGTCGTTCATTTAGAGGGACACACAAATGAAATGGGTTACAATACTGTCTTTGTGCTATAATTACTGGAAGTGCGTTTTTGAATTTCGGTATGCGCTTTTAAATGTAACTATTTTTTTGCATGTTGTATAAAAATGCTATACGTCGTATACAGGGCTGCACAAATGAATTCACTAAAAAACAATTACCGTCCATAGACAGAAAATGTACTCGAATCAGTTTGTGAAGCCCTGTAAATTGTCGATAGATATTTATATGATCTAGATAGTATGTGAAAATTTAGTTTAATTAGAAAATGCTTAACGCCATTTACACTTTCAAACTTACGCAAATTCCGCCAATAAACGGAAATATACTCGAACTTCTTGTACAGCCCTGTACATGTTACGTAATATAGTAAAATTTAATTCAGGGAAATTTTTTTTATAAATACAGTTCCAGAAATTACCAGTTATAGCCGGCAATGTTTTCAGTTCTTTGCGTACCCCTGCATATTAGGAATTTCTACTAACATATTTCAGTATAGTAAAAATAAATAAAAGACCGCAATTACATAACTCAATTAAAAACCTCCTTTAAGAAATTCATGCCCATACAAAGTAATGCTTACAAACTCTTTAGTATAGCCCTGTATATGATCTACTATAGACTTTATAAGCACCACGTAATATTCAAATAGTTAAAAACTCCTACTATAATTGAGAACACACTTCAAACAATTATCGCTAATAGGCAGCAGTGTAACCGAAATTTTTTGTGTGTCCCTGTTAATTAACGATAACTATCATACATGTCATATTCTACAGTAAGCAACTTGTAATATAAATCAATTACGGATGTCAATTTCACTTTGTTTGGAGTATTTTAACATTATTAAAATATACTCCAAACATTTTCTTTTTACTTTAAACCATTATACAACAAATTTCTTTTGTATGAACCTGCAAATAGTAATAAATGGTTTGCACACCATATTCTGCATAAAACATAGTATTTTAATACACTTGATAAATCCATACTAATTTCATTATGTTTTAAGTATCGCAACACCATTAAAGGACACCGCTGTTTTTCCCTATTGAGTGTAATGTAACGGGATTCTTTTGAGTGTCTCTGTAAATGAGCTAAAAATTCCAACATTCCATTAACAATAGAAAACATATGCTATATTAAACGTCAAAAACATATGTCAATTGCGTTAAATTTCAATCCATTAATAAAACAGCTTTTGTCTTCCTGATAAAAAGACTATTTTCATATTGGATAGTTTGACATGGTACGAATGCTTAGAAAAAGAAAAATATCAAAACATTTGTGGCAAAGGAACGAATATGCCATATTGGACCGTTTGACATAGTAAATTTTAGAAAAATGTGCTTATTGGACACTTTGAAACAGTCATTATCTAAGTTTCTAAGCAAGCTAAAAACGTGACGATTTTAATACGTATCATGCACAATAGAACAAAATGTCACAAAATATCAAAAATGCATTTTTTCATATTGGATAGTTTGACCTTATAGCGATGATATGTATAAAATGATATGTACAGTCGTGGAAAAATATGAAACACCCCCTACTAACTCCTCAACAAATTATCGTAGAATAAAGTGACTGGTACCGAATGATTGGAAATGAAGTCTACTTTTAAATGATTTATATAAAATTTGCTTATAGGGCCATCTACATATTAAAACAAACCCAAAATTCATTTTTTTCATCGGCAATACCCAATTTTAACGAGATATTTCAAATCTTCGGTTCAAACTATGTCTAGACACTAAATTTCAAGTTAGAAGCGTAAAAAATACAACGTTAAAAGCAACAAAAATTTTAAATTTTAAGCATACCGGCTTCGGTAGCATATAGCATACTTTCCTCAGTGCTAAGGATGGTGGAAATTTGCTCACATATATAGGAGAGATGGGAATTTAAGTTAAAGGTTTATTGACCAATAGGAAAACAGAGGATTGCAGGTAACAACCAATAGGAAAATAGATGGGAAATGGAACCGAAATAGTGAGAATTTTTTTTTTCCATCACTACTTCGGTTCCATTTCCCATCTATTTTTCTATTGGCTGTTGCCTGCTATCCTCTGTTTTCCTATTGGTCAATAAACCTTTAACCCATTAATGCCGACTTCAAAATACTCAATCAGTTTTGAAATTTTTGTTCATATTTGTTCATCCTGAGTCTATTAAGTACATCGAACATAAATTCTATTTTTCCCGTTGTATTTACTAAGTATTTTTTAATGGCAGATTTTTGTACCAACCAGCATTTGTGTAGTATGAAATCACTTTTTTATGCAAATTTTGAATTTATTGTTTGATTGCAATAATAATTATTATTATAATTATAATAATAGTTTCTAGATTTATATACTAGTAAAATATTACTTACTAGCATATGGCCCCGTCAAAAATGACGGGAAAGTGTTATTTTAAGTTTACAACATTAAGTCAGACTCAATTAAACAGGTGATTGATATGCATGATTATTCAGATAGTGGCAAGTTCTCAAAAGCATTAAAAAAATAGTGTTTGTAAAAGTCAACCTTCAAATGAAGAAAATATGAACCTCCTCATGCGGGGAAAAAAAATAGCTTTTTCCAACAATCCTATGGCAAAATTCTCATTTTTTCTGCACATCTTTGATGAAATTCGTGTTTTTTTCGCAGCCTTTTGACGAAATGAGTGTTTTTATCGGGATTTGTTGAAAAATTTGCTTTTTTTCTGCGCCCTTTTGACGAATTACACCTCTCGCGTTTCTTTGACAAAATTCAGGGAAGGGTGCCACTTGGCAAAAAAAAAAAAAAAAAAAAAAAAAAAAAAAAATTGTTCAAAATCTTGCCAAAAATCTTTTCAAGATGGCGGAAAAACATCATTTTTAAATCTTTGTTATTTATAAATCAATGATTTTGCCCAAAAAATAGAAAATGATGTAAAAACATGGATTTATAAATAACATAAAGATTTAAAACCGAAGTTTTTCCGCCATCTTGAAAAATTTGTTACGAATGCAGGTAAAATCTCGCTCACAACTACCAAAAAACTTACTAATATAAAATAAAAAGATAAATATAAATAAATACCAATAAATGAGACGGCGATTCAGAAAAAAGGGGAGTTTCATACAGAAAAAAATATATAAAAAAAACTAAAAATACTTTCACAAAAAACAAACAATCAGTTAAAATTTACAAAAAAAAAAAAAAAATCAATAATTTAATGTTTATGGTGAAATTCTCGTTTTTTTCTGCACATCTTTGATGAAATTCATGTTTTTTTCGCAGCCTTTTGACAAAATGACTGTTTTTACCACAATCCTTTCACGAAATGAGTGTTTTTATCGGGATTTGTTGCAAAATTCACGTTTTTCTTGCGCCTTTTTGACGAATTACACCTCTCACGTTTCTTTGACAAAATTCAGGGGAAGAGTTTCGCATCCTGTGCCGCTTGGCGAAAAAAATTGTGCCAAAAATCTTTTCAAGGTGACGGAAAAACTCAATTTTTAAATCTTTATGTTATTTATAAATCAATGATTTGCACAAAAAAATAAAAAATGATGTAAAAACATGGATTTATAAGTAACATAAATATTTAAAAACGAAGTTTTACTGCCATCTTGAAAAATTTGTTACGAATGCAGGTAAAATCTCGCTCACAACTGCCAAAAAATTTATTAAACATAAAATAAAAGTAAAAGGATAAATATAAAGAAATACCAATAAATGAGACGGCGATTCATAAAAAAAAAGGGAGTTTCATACAAAAAAATTTCAAATATTTACACAAAAAACAAACAATCAGTTAAAATTTTAAAAAAAAATCAATAATTTAATGTTTAGAAAAAGGGATCCTAGTCAGAGTCTGAAACATCGTTAAGGTATGGTACTTCTCTTCTAACTGAATTAAATTTACATTTTGATGGCTGTTTGGTAATACACCCTCAATGTTTTCAGACTCGCAATTTTTTCGGCAGCCGTTGGCTGAATCGCCTGTCTCTAAAACGGTAAACCATGTAAAAATCGATATATTCACCAATAAAGGGTGCATTTTAAACAGCTAATGCAAAAATCCTAATAAAAAAAAGAAATAAACAGCAGAGCAAGGGAGACTTACCTTACAATCAAAATACGTTGACAGAAGCACAGGTGCATCCGAATGTATGCAGCAAATTAGTTACGTAACAGAAAATTTAGCTGACTAACTGATACTGATGAACCAATAAGCTTCAAGATCCTCCGATTTCAAAATTTACATTTTTTTAGGATCTTACGTTGAAACTTGCACTTTTGCAACCTTTCGATGAAAATCTCGTTTTCTCTGTGATCCTCTAATCAAAAAACATATATTTTCTGTGATTATTTGACGAAATTCACGTTTTTCGAGATACTTTGATCAAATAATGCATTTTTTCTGCAGTCATCTGATGAAATTCATGTTTTTTCCACGATTATTTGGCGACATTCACATATTCCATGATCCTTAGACGAAACATGCATTCTTAAAGGACCCTTTGGGAAAAATTGTGTTTTTTTTTCTGCGATCCTTTGACGGAATTCATATTCGTTTGATGAAACCACCCTTTTTCTACGATATTTTGATGATTTTTGCAATCCTTCGGGGAAAGCAGACAGATGATAGTTGCAAGCTCCTGGCTATATGTTTTTTTCATGCTGTTTGTTTCTATACATGGACTAAATGCACAGTAGGTCATGGGAAAGGATTAGAAATAAACTCAATTTGCAGCTGCTTGTACTCGCATTTTTATTTTGTCAAATTCTGCTACCACCCCCCACCCCCTTCTCGTCCTAAAAATGTCAACAAATTTTAATACTGATTTGCATCAATCGCAGGGATGATAAATTGTGCCGAAAAAATGGAATTCCCTGTTTTCGCTGGAAAGTGGCATGTCTGTAAATGCTTTTAAAAATATATGCATAGTTGAAAAAAAAAAAAAAAAAAAAAAAAAAAAAAAAAAAAAAAAAAGCTGTTGCATTTATCAAACAGCAAAAAATAATTCACAGAAATATATTAAATTCAGCTTAAAAAATGCAGCATAGGTGAAATAAGAAACTTAAAACTAAAACAAAAAACATATGGCATTTCTTTAAAAAATCAGATGTCTATTTTTTAATTTTAGATGAAACTTTAAAATTTGATTCATATATTTGGTCAAAACTAAAACACCATTATGTTCATCATTGAAAGCAATACACATACAAAAAGCTATGTTTTTTAACGATACAAAAATTTAGTAAAATTTAAAAAAATAATGTAATTTTGATTTTTAAATCTTTATTATAATGAAACGTTCCTGTGAGTGATAAACACTTTATGAACATGAACTTAAAATATGCATAGTTTAGATAAAATATAAACAAAAAATTGTGCGTATGGGTGTTTAATACTGTTCGGTATAAACTCAGCTGAGTTTATTAGGCAAATCCTTTGATTGCCGCGATCGCGCAATTCTTTTCCTGGTCAATTGGTGCCTTCTTTCCGAAAGCGATTCATTCGGAAAGTCCATAATAAAAATTTAAAAAAACTTTTAAAACATTCAAAAATAACTACTGACAGATCAAAGCGAGTAGTGGCAAAAAATCAGCACGTTTATCCATCGGTTTTTCCTAAAGAAACAGCGTTTCACTGTTGCCACTACAGAAGAGTGAAATACGTGAATCATTGATATGAATCAATATTCATATGAATGATTCATATGAATAATGATGAATAATCATTAAATAATGTTTTTTTTTAAATATTTATTCAATAAATTACGTAATATTTCATATGTATGTCGTAAACTGACTGCTTGTAAATGTAAACAGTCGTAAATAAAATTGCTGCTTATAAATGTAAACAATAATGAAAAACGCATTTCAAAAAACTTAAAGGCTTTAATATGCTTTAAAAAATATATTTAAAGCAGAATCAGATGTTAGCCGTATTTTTTTTTTGATGAATCGTCAAAGAGTCATTCATTTGTTTCTTAATTTGCTGGAATTTGAATCTGAATGGCAACAGTATCGTTTGTTTAGATTTGATTTCTAATAGCTTAATTTTAATTTAGAACTTAATACTTTATAAATGGATATGATACACATGTTTTATATGAAAATATGCTGAACAGACATGATTTTAAGTAGAAAAAATTATCATTTAGCTGTCATATGTTAAGATATGTTTTTCATTAAGCCTAACATGGCGTTTAGCTACGGTCGTTTCGCAGACCAGAGTGGTTCGCACCGGCATCGTTCTGCCGGTCCCCAGCACTCACCTTTTATTATAAGTAGATACTTGTATAATAAGGGTTTTTTTAATTAAAATTATATTTAAAAAATTAATTGCAATTCAATTTGCAAAAGAAAATTTTGTAAAATATATAATTTACAAATTCTAAAACTTAGAAAAAAAGATTTTAAAATTATAATTACCTTTAAAAAATAGTAACATATTTTTAATAAACTGAATATTTATGCATTAGAATCAACATGATAACATTTTTGTTATATCCAGACACTAATAAAATAAATAGAACACAAGAATATTTTGCTTTGTGAGAATTTTGCGAGTTCAAGCCGACATTTATATAGTACTAAAGAATCACGCATCTCATTTCGTGACACATATTTATTCATAGACGACTTTCTTTATGCGCCATTGTATTATAAAAATTTGTTATAACGAGAGAATGGAAGTGGTACAAACGAAACATTTTACGACAAAAACCATCACAAACGAATGCCGTAATACAATTTAGATTTCGTTGATTGGGTGGGTCCACCGAAATGGCCGCCCTGTGTTGGAAAAGTGGAAAATTCGTTATATCGAGAAAGCCAGAATGGCACAAACGAAACTTTTACGGCACAAACCGACATTTACATCGCACTAAATAATTACATATTTCCTTTCGTGACACGTATTTCTTTACGATTTTCATAAGTGATTTTCTGTAAGTGACCTTGAATTATAAAAATTCGTTATAAAGACTTAGTGCGGAAGTGGCACAAACGGAACTTTTTGCAGCACAAACGTAGAATAAATGACTGTAGTAACAATATTTTGATTTCGTTGTTGGGCCGGGGGTGTCGTTTCACTGGCCCCACGCATTTTGTTCGTTATAATGAGAGAGTAGAAGTGGCACAAATGAGAATTTTCACGCAGAAACCAGCACAAACGAATGGTATTGATTAATTTTCAAAATCAGTGTGGGGCGGGGCAGTGAAATGGACGTCTATTTTTTATTTTCTGATCGCCCTAAGTAAGATTGAGACTACATATATGCCGGTTGGTACAATTTTCTACCATTAAAAGTAAAAATGAATATACGAAACGAAACAAAAGTAAAACTAACTTTAAATAGCACAATCGTTTAAAGTATACTATTACAATTGTGATTTCCTTTAAAAACATAATTAAAATTTCAAAAAAATATGCGTAACTTACCGTTTTCTTTTTCAAGGTAGAGACATACTAATCGATTTCGTATTCACTCGGTTTTTACACCTACGCTCACTTTCCGCAAAAATGCGGGAATTCTATTTTTTATACTTATTTGTGATTATTTAAGATGTCAAATGCATCATTGTTTGACAGATTGTGTCATCTAGTGATAATCACTGAAAATAATTCGGTTTGGTAGATTTTTGTACCAACCGGCATTAATGGGTTAACTTAAATTCCCATCTCTCCTATATATGTGAGCAAATTTCCGCCACTGAGGAAACACTGAGGAAAGTATCCTATATGCTACCGAAACCGGTATGCTTAAATTTAAAAAAATTTGGCGCTTTAAACATTGTACTTTTTACGCTTTTATTATATTGCACCATGCTCCTTCTTTATCTTTATAATTATAAATTTCAAGTTATTTGAATAATAAGTTTTTGAATTATAAACATTCAAAATTTACTGCTTCTAATGTTAAATTACCTTTTCATATTTTCATTAATATCTCCTGAAATTATACTCCTAATGTGCTAATTTTTTGTATAGGAATAATACTAAAATATTCAAACATAAATACGTTGAATTTGCAATTTTTATACTTTTAAGATGTGAATTATGAATTATGAAATCAATATTCGAAAAAATTATGAATTGCAACCTACAATTCTTTTGATGAATCTAGATTTATTAAGTCCTGCTTTATGGAAATTCAAAATTTCACATTTTTCTTCCAAGTAGTTTTCAAATTATCCTTTAAAAAACAAAGGCAAAATGGTGGTTTAAGGGGTCTTCTATGATAGAAGTGACTAGATATTTTGAAATTTCTTATGTTATCCTGTTATCTAACAGTCTTCAATGACTGCTTGAGTGGCGCTTAACCCCTTGGAGACGAGCGACACGTATACGTGCCGGAAATAGGCCTAAGGATCCTCGTTTATCGTCACCAGTAAAATTTTACTGTAAAATTTGCCTTATTTAATCCGAGCATTTTCCCGATTTGAATAGGCACAAACTTCTGTTTTTTAAAACCGGTAGCAAAGTAATAAACATTTCGTAAAGGGCTTCCGTCGTGAAGGGGTTAAAATGCCTTGATCAGGAAGGGGGCTGTCTCGGTCAACAACCGAGTACCGAACTTCAATTTGGATACAGCCCCTAAAATAGGCTCGTTTTAAAACAATTATTTTCTCGAACACTTATCCTACGAATTGCATAAAAATTTGTTTTGCGGCTAATTGAAGAATTGTGTACTGCTATTGAAAAAAAGAAAAGGTTTTGGTTCGTTTTAATATATAGATGGCTCCCTAAGCAAATTTTATATACATCGTTTAAAAGTAGACTTTATTACCAATCGTGTGGTACCAGTAACTTCATTCTACGATAACTTTTTGCAGAGTTAGTAAGGGGGTGTTTACTTCCCCCCCCTCATGACTGTACGTATAAGTATGTAAAAATTAAATTATTTATATTATGTAACGGTAAATTACATGTACGGCATGAAGTAGAATTTTCAAAAATGCAGTTAATTTATTTATACTTCGTGTGTGTTGTCAAAAAATTCCATACATTGTAAACAAAGGCAGATTTTTCTTAATCTAGGAAAATAGAATATAGTTACGAACGAAAATTTACAATAACGTCTTCCGAGTTCTCCACAATTCCGAAAAGTGTTTTTTTATCTCTAGAAACCAAAAAAATCGATATTTTTTTATGATTTAAGGAATCATTTGCGAAAACAAAGTTTCTTTCGCAGCCACTGACTTTCGAATACATTTCCGAGTACATTTTATAGTGCATTAATCAGTTTTTAAATCCAAAATATAGGTTTTTCGAATTTTATTCGAAAAATTTTCATGTTCAACAAATATGTTTTACAGATAAACGTAACAAACTAACAGTATTAGTATTGACATTAAAAATAATATAATTTTGTTACTTTTGCGTGTGTATATTCAGTAATACAACTGAAAATGTTTAAGTAAGTAATTTAACTGCGCTGAAAATGCAGACTGTAACGCAGTGCCATTACTTTCCAATCGGTTCTTGTGTAATGTAACATTCAGCACATTAAAACAGATGACTAACATCAATGTTTCTTATTTATATTCACTAAATGTGCAAGAATAGAGCACAACATATATTTTAAAATCACTCCTCTAGCAACGCTCTGTTCACCAATCATAAACATATCCAATAGTGAAAAACCCATCCTGCATCTTCTCTCTCTTTATTCGCGTATCGAAGGGCCCCACCAATGGCCGAGAGGTTCTGCTCTCAAAGCTGGTAGACGGGAGGTGCTGGGTTCGAACACAATCGCGCCCGTCGGCCTAATTGTTCGGAGTTTTCCGTGGGTTTCTTCGAACCTTGGATTTCCTTGCGTAAATACGGGTTAGGTTCCCTTAGAAAGACCCCCAGGAGGGAATCCCTTTTCGGACCTATATCTCTAGTATAGGTAATCGGTCGTCATAAACAACACCCCGCGTATTGAAACGACCACTTTCGATAATATAGCGAAGCCACTCAGTCGCAAGAAAATAGACTCAAACTCTAGGACAAGTTCTGCTTTCGCATCGTATGGAATAGCTTAGAATTCAGGATTTATTTGGGGTCTTTACAATACTGTTCTGCTGCAATACGATTTGGCTAATTATTAATGTGCATATGTGTTTCGTCAAACAATTATCACCATGAAGTAGATTTCGGACATTATACATTGCATACTCTTCCACAAATAAGAAACAAACTTTCCGAGACATATTCGGAAGAACATGTTATGCAGAAAAAAACGTTGAAATCCGACTTGAATAGAAGATTTATAGTCATGCATTAAACCTCAACATTTTGAATTTTATTTCTTCGGAAGAGTACCGAAAAACAGTGTTTGAGTGAAGTACCGGAAAAGAGCGTCCTACGAACTTTAACCCCCAAAGCAGCTCTCTTGTAATATTCCATTTCCGGACAACAATTTAAAGTGGTTCTAGACAGAAATACTTTTAACAAAGTTACATATTAAGAAACAAATAAGATGAAAGTATATGAAGGACAGTTTAGTATCAAACCGGGAAAGAAAATTTAATTTAAACTCAGTTTCAGGAACAAATTTATGAAAATGCAGGAAAACCCCCAGACGCTCAGCGGCTTCTTTTCTTAAAATAATTAAATTGTTTCTCAACGTTTTTATCCCATATGTTCTTCATTTACTATAGAATGAGCGTATAAAAGCTATTTAGCAATAATGTGAATTTTTCTAAGCTATTCTCGGAGTTAATAATACTTATAACATTGATGAATTTCTGTGTACTTAAAACTTAGAAGACTTTCCTTGAATGAAAAAGGAGAACCAAAATTATAATGTTCTTCTCCTTACTTCAGAGGTTAACCATTTCAAGGGCATGTGGTCATAGGGCGTGCCCACCTAATTTTAATAGCAAACTGGCAATCTGCCCCAAGAACATTTTAATAAAAATTTGCTTTTATAATGAAAGCTTAGAAAAACAACTTTTTTATTTTCTAAGAAATTCGTTTGGAAAGGCTGGTGTCAGACAATTATTTCATCTTTTCACGAACAGAATTTTTCTGCCCCTCAAAGGGTTAATCGAGGCCTGGAGTTAGGCGTTAGCAGTGATACATTTAGAAATGTGTGTGAAGTTGCGTGACCCTTCCATTGAGCATTCAAATGTTTCCTTAGAAATTTCTTAAATACTGTCGTGTAAATATTACCTTCTTTTGTGCAACAGAGTGCCTGCAACCCAACCCTTAACTGAAAAAATATTTCAGGGTTAAAATGTTCAAATTCAACATTGCGTGAGGAAATCCTTAAAACATTTCACAGACTTCCACAAATCCTCTTGAATCACACAAATGAATTTCGTTGTAGAAGCAGCTATTAACTTTTTTAGAAAATGAAAAGGCTATTCAAAGGGCTAATTCGTTTACAAGACATAACTTGA
Source organism: Maratus speciosus (assembly GCA_963932465.1). Lineage (NCBI taxonomy): Eukaryota > Metazoa > Arthropoda > Arachnida > Araneae > Salticidae > Maratus > Maratus speciosus. The sequence goes on along the minus strand of OZ010797.1, from coordinate 281,475,060 downwards.
TATATATACTCATATATCTCATATAGATATTTATCTTAATTTCGTATTTCTCTTTTTAAATGACAGCTTGAAAATTGACATCTCTATGAAATGCAGAATATCAAGCATGTAGAGAAGTGGGAAAATGCTGAAGACAACTGTGTCAATATTGAGAATGGTATGACAAGCATCGAAAAAAATCTGAAGAATGCGCAAAAATTTGGATGGTATGTATTACTACATTTTGTAAGTAATAAGTCAGTACGTAATATTCACTGTTCCTTTATTCGAGTTTTTACTAAATATAACTTTTCATTTCAGGTATATCTATTTTTAAATGGAGGCTTGAAAGTAGATATCCCTCCAAAATGCAGAATATTAAGCATGCAAAAAAGTGGGAAAATATTGGAGACAACTGTGCAAATACGGAGAAGGGTATGACATGCATCGAAAAAAAATCTCAAGAATGCGCAAAAAATTGGATTGTATGTATTACTGCATTCAGTACGTAATATTCCGCACTCTTTTATTATTGTTTTTACTAAATATAACTTTTCATTTCAGGTATATCTATTTTTAAATGATGGCTTGAAAATAGATATCCCTCCGAAATGCAGAATATCAAGCAAGCAGAAAAGTGGGAAAATACTGAAGACAACTGTCGAAATACGGAGAATGGTATGACAAGCATCGAAAAAAAAAAATCTGAAGAATGCGAAAAAATTTGGATGGTATGTATTACTGCATTCAGTACGTTATATTCCGCACTCTTTAATCGAGTTTTTAATAAATATAACTTTTCATTTCAGGTATATCTATTTTTAAATGATGGCTTGAAAATAAATATCCCTCCGAAATGCTTAATATCAAGCATGCAGAAAAGTGGGAAAATATTGGAGATAACTGTGCAAATACGGAGAATGGTGTGACATGCAGCGAAAAAAAATCTGAAGAATACGCAAAAATTTGTATGGTATGTATTACTGCATTCAGTACGTAATATTCCGCATTCTTTTAATCGAGTTTTTACTAAATATAACTTTTCATTTCGGGTATATCTATTTAAAATGATGGCTTGAAAATAAAGATCTCTCCGAAATGCAGAATATCAAGCACGCAAAAAAGTGGGAAAATACTGAAGACAACTGTGAAAATACGGAGAATTGTATAACAAGCATAGAAAAAAACTGAAGAATGCGCAAAAATTTGATGGTATGTATTACTACATGAAGTAAGTAATATTCCGCACTCTTTTATTCGACTTTTTACTAAATATAACTTTTCATTTCAGTTATATATTTAAATTCTGGCTTGAAAATAAATATCCCTCCGAAATATAGAATATCAAGTATGCAGAAAATTGGGAAAACACCGAAGATAACCGGAGAATAGTGTGACAAGCATCGAAAAAAAAAAACTAAAGAATGCGCAAAAGTTTGGATGGTATATATTACTACGTGCACTAAATAATATCCCCCCCCCCCCTCTTTTACTCGAGTTTTTACTAAATATAACTTTTCTATTCAGGTATATCTATTTTTAAATGATTGTTTGAAAATAGATATCCCTTCGAAATGCAGAATATCAAGCATGCAGAAAAGTGTTAAAATACTGACGACAACTGTGTAAGTACGGACAATGGTCTGACAAGCATCGAAAAAAAGTGAAGAATGGGCAAAAATTTAAATGGTATGTATTACTACATGCAGTAAATAATATCCCCCCCACACCTCTTTTACTCGAGTTTTTACTAAATATAACTTTTCATTTCAGGTATATCTATTTTAAAATGATGGCTTCAAAATAAATATTCCTCCCAAATGCAGAATATCAAGCAAACTTTATATCTGGAAGTTTAAAATTTATCTGCATAAATAACAACAACAACAACAATTATAATAACATAGATTGATGGCAGTGTTGCAAGTGGGCTGCTTTTTTTAATTCAAATTTCTTTATTGGCACCACTTTTTGAAAATGGTATAATTCGCCCTATTTAAGAGTGTATTCCAATTCAAACTGCTTTTTATTAATTCATTTTAAAATTTATTTTTGCTCTCAAGCGCATCAAACTGAGAAATTCTCTTATTTAGAAACTACACCATGTGCCGTGCTTCTCGATTTTTTGATAAATGCAGAAAATGTAATAAAAGTTAACTCACATCAGTCGTAATACTTGTACGATTTTATTCAAAGCGCAAATACATATAAAATACGTTCTTTGAATACGTTAAGCACTTGGTATATGACCCCTCAAAATCTGGCGAACTCATTTGTATTCACGTGTAGAAAAGTGGCATAAATGATGCATTTTTAAAGTTTCATAACTCGGTCAATTTCAGTGTTATATGAACAGGACTTTTTTTTTTTGTCTTACTTGTCGCGTAATAGGAAAAGTTTACTAAATATAACTTATAGGGCCAGAGGACCATATAAAAATTTAAATTTCGTAATTTTTTAAGAATTTTTTTATTGACCCAAATCTCTTTTAAAATATTTCTTTACCTCATTTTAAACATTTTTGTAACTGGAACTATATGTCTATGACTTACTATGTACTTAGGAATTAGCCATTGGACACCGTTGACAGTGGACCTCCTGTATAGGAATGAAAAAAAATGGTCATACTGAGAAAATAATTGTTTAAAAATAAAATTCTAATTAATTGAATGAAAAATGAAATCACACGGCCTCTTATACATCTTTTCAAAAATCACCTCAGCAAGTTTCATGTTTTATACATGGAACTATTAATAAAGAGGAACTGACATATCCTTAAAATAATGAAGCTTCAACTGTAACCGCTTTCGCAAGGGTTGATTGCCGCCGTGCCAAATTTCCACCAGTAAATGTAATAAGAAATTTCCTCTTTATTTAAACGCCTTATTAATGCAAAGTTTTAGTCATAAATAATAGGAAAAACAGATATTCATTTTTACTGGTGGATGTTTACGTCGGCGGTAGTCAGGTTCTGCGTTTCCGCCATATTGTGACAATCTAAACAATCTCTTATAAGTGTCACTGGAAAAAATTATAATACCTGGGTAAACTGCAACCAGTATAAACCAGTATAAACCAGTGAGAGAAATTTCCCAAGAATAAGGTGCTTAAATAAGACGAAATTTTCTATTCAAATTTACTGGTGAAAGTTTGCATTGGCGGTAATCCGAAACTGTTGATCCGATTTAAAAAAAAAAGAGCCGCCATCTTGTGACAACATCCTCATTTACTTCACTCGCAACTCGTAGACTCTACACTAGGGGTGCACAACCTTTTTTAGAGACGGGCCACTTACAAAAATTGTTGGGTTGCCGGGGGCCACATCAGTTATACGGGCGGACAGAATTCTATTTCGGGAAGCAGGTGATCTGTGGCCTACAGTCAGATAAAAAATATGGTTTCAGACGGGGGTGGGTTACCCCAATAGGTTCCTGTACCCTGTCAACATATCCAATTCAGTTGGCAAGGATATATCATCAGTTTTCGTTTGTATATATAACACAGATATAGCAAGGATTTTTATCAAGGTGTGATAGAATTCTGTGTCGTTATTTGGGGGAGTAATTTTTTTTTATATTATAAGTGCTAAAAAACAAACATAAACATGCTAAGTGGCTAGTGGAGAAAAAAAATACGAACTTTATGAACGAAGAGGAGAGAAGGAGCCAATCAACGAAATTTGAGATTTTTTCAAGCCTGGTCAATATAATTCACGATTTTCTCGCGCCCGATCAAAAATCTTTGCGATTTTTACGCACCTGTTTGACAAAGTTCTCAATTTTTCCGCACCCGATCGACAAAATTCAAGATTTTTACTCACCCGATCGACAAAATTCGCTATTTTTCCGCACCCGATCGACAAATTTGCTTTTTCCGCGCCCGATACGCGAAATGTTTCGATTTCTCCGCGCCTGATTGACAAAATTCGCGATTTTTCGTGCCCGACCAACGATATTCACGATTCTTGGCTGACTCTGACGAAATTTTGCAATTTTTTTCTCGCAACAAATTGACAAAATTCGCGGGTTTTTTCTCGCAACAAACTGACGAAACTCACGATTTTTTCTCTGCCAACCAATGAAATTTACAATTTTTCCGCGCCTCATCGACAAAATTCGTGATTTTCCGTGCCCGATCAACGAAATCTGCGATTTTTACTCTCCTGATCGACAAATTTCGCGTTTTTCTGTGCCTGATCGTTGAATTAGCGAGTTTTCAGCGCTCGATCAATGAAATTCGCGATTCTTAACTGACTGGCTCTGACGTTTTTTCACGCGCCATATTGGCGAAATTCGCGATTTTTCCGTGCACGACCAACTATATTCGCGATTTTTCTGATCCCAATCGACAGAACTCATGATTTTTCCACGGCCGATCGGTGAAATTTGCGATATTCACGGGCCTGATCTAAAAAATGCGCAATTTTTCCGAAGCCGATCGACAAATTGCGCTATTTTCCCGCACTTGATCGACAAAACTCGCTATTTTTCCGCACCAAATCGACAAAATTCGCGATTTTTTTCGTGCCCGACCAATGAAATCCGCTATCGTTTGGAGTCCGATCGAAAAAACTCGTGTTTTTTATGTGATCGATGAACGAAATTTGCGACTTTTGCGCCCCTGATCGATGATTTTCCTGATTTTTCAGCGCCCGATCAACGAAAATCGCAATTCTTCTGACGAAATTTGCAATTTTTTTTGCAGCAAATTGACAAAATTCGTTTTTTTTCCCTCGCGATAAACTGAAGAAACACAATTTTTCCGCTGCCGATCAACGAAATTTTCACTTTTTCCGCACATCATCGACGAAATTGTCGATTTTTCGCACCTGATCGACAAAAGTCCCGATTTTTTGGAGCCGGATCGTGAAAACTCGTGATTTTTCCGTGTCCGATCGACGAATTTGCAATTTTTCTTAGCCTGATCGACGAAATTTGCGATTTTTCCACCCCTGATCGACAAAATTCGCGATTCTGAAATGGCTGATGACATTTTCAATTTTTCCTGCTGTAAATTGACGCAATTCACGATTTTTTTTCTGCGACCTACGTGCAGAAATTGTAATTTTTTCCAGTTATAAATTGATGAGATTCGCGGGCCACAGGTTGTGCATCCCTACTCTACACTATATGTCTCCCCCTCTTTATTCATAACTCCATTGTTTTATAGTCCATTTAGAAGTTGCATAAAATCTGTTTTATTCTAGTAGGAGAGCTGTTGAACATTTTTGAGTAGGTATTTGAGGCACCCTGAAAATTTGTGCAACACTTCTTTTGTAATGCCTGAATACAAAATCGAATGTCTGGCTGAAGTATCGCGGCCCAAAAACTGTGCCAGACACGTGTCAAGTGCCATTTGGCCCTTGACACGTGTCTGGCACAGTTTTTGAGCCGACTAAAGTGTCTATCATTTTCAAAATATTTTTTTTCTAAGCATAAATATTATTCTGCCTCAATCTCAGCGTGCCTCAAATACCTTTTTTGGGTAGTCAAAAAATGGCACTTGACACGTGTCTGGCACAGTTTTGGGGCCGACTAAAGTGTCTGTCGTTTTCAAAATATTTTTTTCTAAGTATAAATATTATTCTGTCTCAATCTCAGCGTGCCTCAAATACCTTTTTTGGGGGGGTAGTTAAAAAATGGCACTTGACACGTGTCTGGCACAGTTTTTGGGCCACGATCCTTCAGCCAGACATTCGATTTTGTATTCAGCCATTACAAAAGAAGTGTTGCACAAATTTTCAGGGTGCCTCAAATACCTTCCCTAAAATGTTTAACAGCTCTTGGACTATTCACTCCCACAGTGAACCAAGTCTATAAACAGATGCCACATATGAGAAAGTTTGTGAAAACAGGCTTGGTTCACTGTGGGAGTAATAATAAAACAGATTTGATGCACCTTCTAAATGGACTACCTTTTTTTTTTTTTTAACCATTTGGAAAAATGGTTATTGTCCTCGTCAGGGTAGGAAATCAAAAGCATATCTGAAACTTTTTATTGGTTTAATCCGCATTTTATTCGTTTTCTAATTGGTCTATACAGTAATCTGTATTTCCCTTTACTTTCAACAGAGATGGATACTTCTGTTGCCACTATGACAAAAAAGTAATAAAAACTAAAAAAAAAATAATAATAACTCAGAAACAAATTGAGATACAGCTTTCAAACAAATTGCATTTAAAAGTACATTTTTTTCTCTATCCGACGGTGTAAAAAGTAATATTGTGAGATGTTTAGAAGTTTAAGAATGAAATTTCATTTAAAATGGGTCGTCAGATTTCTTGGAAATCTGACGATGGAAAAGCCTTTTCCCGAACAGCCAATGAAATGCTTGGATAATACGTAAGTTTCAGGTGGATAATACGTAAGTTTCAGGAAATCTGAGGAGTCGCAGGCGATTTTTGTCGCTAGGAATTTTTACGTGTAATAACACTATCAATGTTTAATTCATGGCGTACGTATTGCATGATCAACTCCGTGCGATTTTTTATGTCTTAAATTTTAGTCTTTGAAAAAATCATTTTCCAAATGGTCGTTGTAATTTGTTAAATTGTTTTTTGAATTTTTTTTTTTTTCAAAATGGAGTTGGTCTACTATGGTTGTGAACCCTTCTATTATATTCGCTTAAATTTCCACTTCCCCCTCACCCTGCTCCATCCTCGAACTTCTGTCATGCAAGTCTTAAAATGTTAATACTGCAATTTTTTTTAAGGGAAAAAAAATCCTGTCTTATAAGCCTCCGGTATGCTATTTCTTTCTCCCGGCTAATTTTGTGTCGTATCCAATAAATAACGTTACCTTCTATAAGCCAGCTGTAAAACAAAAGCCGATGTTCCATTGTGCGATTAAATATTCTACAGCATTTTTTAAAACCTCTAAGCATCGCACATTTTCAATGTTTATAGCGTCGTATTGGGGAAAAAAAAGTACTTTTCAATACAATTTGATTGAAAACTGCATCTCCATTGATTTTTGAAACATTAATTTTTTTGTAGTTTTTAGCGACATTTGTTTCATTTTGGCTATTCAAGTACTGCATTTCTGTAGAAATTAAAGAAAAAATAGTTGAAAAATAGCAATTATATCGTCTTGTTGCCATTTCCCCATAAAAACTGAAAAAATGTAATGAAAATACGTGCTATTTTGAGAAAAATATAAATGAAGGATTTATGATAAAACATGGAGCTATTATAAACTGTAATTTTAAGTATCTATATTAATGGAAATGACGTCATTTTACATAAAATAAAACCGTGAGCTTTAAGTCTTAAAATTGAAATACGTTTTGCACTACAGTAGAGTCCCGCTTAACTGAGTTATTTTCTTCTGATGGACTGGTGGCTTTTATATAGGAACGGCATTATAAATGAAGCGTTAGGTGAAGATGAAAGAGCAGTCGTAAAAAGTTAGAACTCTGATTTTCTGGTCAGAATGGGAAAAAAAAATTCCCATTCTGACCAGAAAATCAGAGTTCTAAGTTTTTACGACTGCTCTTTCATCTTCACCTAAATGCTTCATTTATAATGGCTGTTTCATAATAATAGAAGCCACCAGCCCATCAGAAGAAAATGAAGTAATGGAAATAACAGGGGCGATATTAATTCTGAAAAAGCATAATTCTTGTTCTCTAGTTTATTTATTTGTTTTTGTAACAACAAGTAATTAATCACTTGAATAACCCTCCCCTATCCCCATAGACCGGGAGCCGGCAGCACAGACAATCCCCTCATCGAGTTCACGGATGAAATTCTAGGATTAGTTAAAACTCGATTCCCATATTAAAGGGCAATCAGTCTGCCAAGTCATATCTTGGTGGAAAACACCTGTAAACCCGATTTCAGCAGCTGACTCGTCGATTTACCATTGTGTTTTCCTGCACGAAAAAGTATGAAAACATGGAGGACTGGGAGCAGAAAAACGCAATGTCAAACCTAGAAGTCAGCCGCTAAAATCGGATTTTCAGGTGTTTCCTACTAAGATATGACTTGGCAGACCGATTGCTTTTTAATATGCAAATCAAGATTTAACTAATCCTAGAATTTCATCCGTGAACTCGATGAGGTGATTATGCTGCTGGCTTCCGATCTATAATGCGAGCTAAAAAAGCCATTTTACATATCGTACGCAATACTTCATCTACGTATAAAACATCAATTTAATAATTTGAGCTTAACAAACGCATTCGCAAGCACGTACATTGATACTCTCGGACCCTAAGAGAAAAAGATAGGGAGGGGTAGTTTTTTTTCTTTCTTTTTTAACTTTTTGGCAAAATCTTCAATAGAATCGCCAATTAAACACCGGCCCTGAAGAATAGACTTCAGCGCTGACACAAAAAAGACAACTTTCGTAGGAGGATTTTTTTCAGCGTTTGTACAGTACCTTGAATTTGAATACCAATAATTTTCTAAAGTTTTGCTCGCTCTATTTTTCTGAGATTCAGGGCTCCCAAATGGTCCGCCAACTGAATACCAATATTTTTTTAGAAAATTTTTCTTTTTTGATTTTTCTCACAAACCGCCCCAAAACCACTCTTGAAAGGTAATTCTAGCGGAAGCCTACCATAAAATTTTCTGTTAAAATTTATCAATATTTAGTTGGCGGACCATTTGGGAGTCCTGGAGATTATATAAGTAAAAGAATTTTTTTGGAAAATATTGGTGTTGAAATTTAGACGACCGTAGACTCGTTACGGGCACACGGTAACTTGAAAATAATCAAAACATCAATTTATTTTTTAATTTTTATTATTAGTGACTCAAAGTAGAACAATATCTTTTAAAAATATATTGGTGACATTTCAAAGCTTTGTCTTTAATAATAAAGAAGTTATTAAAGATTTTATACGCGATGACAGAATTTAAAGGGACGTCACGCCCACTCAACGAGCCTGCTGAATTTAGATCACTAGTGAACAAAGCCAACAACATAGTGAATTATTTTATTTCTTCCATGGCGAAAATGCAGGCTCTGATTTAATAGTAACTGTTTCAGTTAATTTGGCCATGTCAAAAGGCTTGGCGCATGTACCAAAGAAAGACGTAAACAAATATAGTTTATGGATTAGCACGGGGAAAAAGTAAACTTGCTCACTGGCTTAGACACACATCAAAAATGAAGAGGGACTTACATATAAGGTTGCCTATTTTTAAATTTTTATTGTAAAAGTATATGAAACTTATACAAGTTCTCGTGTGATATATATTATTAGTTTGTAATATTTTATATAAACAACGACGAATGAGGCATTTTTCTTATTTAAATTTTTCGGTAATTAATCATTTTAAGACATTACCCCCACTTATTAAATATTACTAAATTGTATGGAAGTGTTTATAATTTACTTTTATTTACGAGTTTGATAAAATTGTGCATGAACTTTGTACAAGCTAGAAGTTTAACCATGGTATTTTTGCAAATGAAAACTTTAGGATGATTTTTCACAATATTTATATTTGTCATAACTTGCTTGTTCAATAAATGCAAAACTTTTAGTAATTGAGTTAGAAGTTTGAAAATTTTTTTGCTGGTTTTCCATGCTGCATTTAATGGTTCTGTACATGTTTTCAACATTCAAGCTTACATATATATATGTGTGTGTGTGTGTGTATATTAATATTTAAATTATGAGTTTGTTTAATTCCCTTGATTTTTATATTATACATGAGAAAAAAAAATGTATATTAAATGCACTTCCGCATGCATCTAAAAATCTATGCACAGTTTTATGAAATATATTCTTAAGAATGTGTAAAAGAAATTTGAAGCAAAATATCCATATTTAAAAAAGTAATAGGAAGTTTTTAAAAAGTATTTTTTTTTTAATTAAACTTTAGTTAAATACGTTGTACTACTAGATTTTTTTTTAATTATACAGGGTGAACCAAAATTCTTGCCCTGATTATAATATTCCATTACAAATTAACCGTTTGTAAAATAGTGTAATTTGATGTATCATTGGATAGGTTAGTTTCAGCAGTTTTTTGTGTGTCATAGATGGCGCGATTGCTCCTTCAAGAGTGACTCAGGGAGCGGGGAATTTATAAGGAAGGCATTTTCGGCCGAAATGGCGCGAGACAAATAGCCCCTCACAAGAACTCTATGCTGGATTGGAAGCCCACGGGAAAAGTTTAAATAAATAACAAAAAGAATAAATTACGAATTAAATCAATTGAAATTGGGTGGATGGAGAGATCAAATTATTAGGTGGGCTCGCGCCTCATGGGCCCATACAAGTTGGCGCCACTGTCAATGCGTCTTGGCTTCACGAAACGCAATCGTCCATTAATGTTCAGCGAACATTTCTATTTTGTTATCGATGCAAACCTCCTGATGCAAAATCAATAAACTGATGGTATGACAGGTTTAAAGAACAGGTAGCGTTGCTTAACTTACACTAGGCCTGCCACTTCTGTGCAGATCAGCCACTACAGCCAGAAAACTACTGAAACTAACCTATTCAAAGATACAGTCATTCAGGGTAACTTTGAACCATGGAGTGTAACTTTGCACCACCTCCTATTTTTCAATATTTTAGACTCCAAAAGATTAAATAAACTCCAGAACTGTGCTCTGTTGGGAAGGTTCTAAACTGGGAATTCTACTCTTTATTTTAGAAAATAAATTAGCAACATTAGGCGCAATTAATTGCATCATCTAACTATTTTTGTGAAGTACTGTTTTCAAGTTAATTTTGAATGCTGTTTTGAAGTTGTTGTAATCCAATTAAATTTTCATAGTAAGTAACATATGCTCATTTATAAGACATATTATTATCTAAATATTATAAATGTGTTAATATTTTGTCATTATTTAATTATTAATAGTTAATAAAATGTAAAATAAGAAGGCACTAACATTTTACCACATTTTCAGGGTAACTTTGAGCCGGCTCAAAGTTATACTGACGTTTATAATTTACTGATTATAGGTGCTACTGTCAAAAATTTCCCATATTTGCACGTATATTTTATATAAATGCCGAAAGTGTGCATTAGATATGTAAATATTTTGACAAATATGTGTAAAATACATAAAATTCATTTAAAGGCGTTTTTCTGGGCGGAGCTACTCAAATTTGACATTTCATACGTTCGACATTTTTTATTCTTGTTTGAATAATATTAGTACTAATATGTATTACTGTAACTATCGATATATTATTGAGTTAAAACATTGAAAATTGTTTTTCACTGCATTTTTATGTTTTATATGAAAAATAAACATTTTTTTTTTTCCTTTCTAAATATTCATGGTTCTCTTCTTCCACTTTTCTTATGCATAATATTTGTTGTAATATCATAAATTATACAAATCTTGTGATGTTGGGGAATGTAAATTCGTAGTCTTTACATATCTGAAGGCATTTTGGGGGGTTTAAAGTTGTCCTAACTATAATACTTTTTTTATAATGAATTATTTTAGATTAACTTTGAACCAGGTTAAAAATTCGTTTTTTATTGCTTTTATCCTTATTATTCCTTAATTTTTGATAGTCAAACAATAATTTACGTTCATTTCTTCTCTTTTATGCCCCTAATTGCAACAATATTCTTAAAATAAGAGTGTGGCATACGAAAATAGTGAAAATGCGGATCAAAGATACCCTGTATGACTATACATCAAGTTACATTATTTTTACAAACGGTTAATTTGTAATAGATTATTATAATCAGGGCAAGCTTTTGGTTCACCCTGTATTTGCTGTTTTCTATTAAATACAATGGCTACACAGATATTACAGTGTTATTCAAAAATTTAAAAATATCTTAAAAGGTACCGTGTTTCTTTAATAAAATCCGCTTACGTTCATTTTTGTGTCAGTGCTCCGGTCGAGTAATCAGAAAGCTGTGATGGTGCATAGAAAAATATGAATGTACAGTGAGCGAATAAATACAAAGCATGCTATATTATTTATGCACAATTTTCTATTCGTGTGCATGAAAAGAAAGTCAGTTTTTATCTAAAAATTAATACTTTTATAAATGTATCAAATTTACATAATAATGCAAAGAAAAAAAAATGGCTTCGAGGGACGTTAATTATATACTTAATAAAATAAATAGTGCAAAGGAATACAACATGTTTTACATCACTAGCTTCAACAAAGCTGTGAGATTAAGTCTACTCGAGCAGCAGCGATAAAGTAAACATAAATTAAGAAATAATTATTGACATTCGTAGAAAAATACACTTATTCACAAAAATCATATAGAAATATTTGTATTCAGAAAAATACACATATATACAGTAAATAAATATTCACCTCAATTTACAGTAATACAGATTTTAATAAATATCTTGCTCTATCTGTCTCAAATTAGTTGCTACATTTCATTATTTTTGTACTGATTATTGATAATGATGATTTTATGACTTTGATATTTGATGATTTTATGACTTATGATATTTCAGGGTACTATGCTATCAATCAACAATATTTACTTACTAAGCATTCCCACCGTCTCTCCTTAAATAAGTACCAAATTAGTTTTAAAATTTCAGGGTTCGCACGCTTTTAAGCCACGCCCCATTTTGTAAAGATTCTTCCAGCAGTAATGGCATAAAACTACCATCTGGCCAATAAATCGTTAATTCATTTGGAAGAAAATGATCTTTATGGTATGCTGGTGGCAGAGTCCTTACAAAATGGTGTCGATCTACTAAACTGTATAGGAAGTTATTTATAACTCCACCCACTTGAAATGTAGCAACTAATTTGGGACAAATTTTTCGACCTAAATGTCGCAACTAATTTGGAACGGAGGGAGTATTGCTTTTCATCTGAATTCATATTGTAAAACTTTCAAAGCTGAGAATGCACACTACAATAAAAGGAAGGGCGAAAAACGAAGCTATGTTCTGTGCTTCTTGAATGTGCATGTGAACGAGGCTGGTGACGTAAGCGAACCAGTATTTCCTTTGGACGTAGCCAATGTAGCCTGAAATGAAATCGGTGGTGGCATTGCTGAGCCAAAACTGTTAAGTGGTTAATCAGTGAATTTATTTTAAAAATATAGCTATTTTTAAACATAGGTTATAAAAATCGCGAAACAAAGTAACCCATGTATGAAATTTAAAAATATTTATCTCGAGTCAGAAATATTATTTAGAAATAGATTAATTGTAAAATACACTATTATTTTAAAGCCTTCATCGACGAATATCCACTCTTCCAATCTTGTGATCTATCTCAAACTTGAGGTGGAAATAATTATAGAGATATAGACAACATGAAATTCTTCCACGCAATTTCTCGTGCGCAGTTCTGTTTACGAGTTTTCGTCGCTTCACAGAGTTTACTTACCCGGTAATTCTCCGTCAATTTCAACCTCGCGTTTCGGAGCTTAACTCTCGGTTGAATGCGAAATCCAATTCTCCGTTTACCCAACATGACGAAATTCGAGGTAAATACTAACCTGAGGTTGACTAACTCAACCAAGCTCTGGTAGGTAGGTTAGTGAACCGCGCATGCCTAGTAGAAAGAAAGATGGCGATCGTTTTAAATTGTGCGCTGATGCTTCTTTTTTAAAAACAAAGCTTTTTGGAATTTACTAATTAAACGAAGCATTAATTATTAAAGATGGTATTATAAAAGAATGTGTCACTTACATTTTCCCCCCTTTTTTTTTGGATATTTTTGCTCTATGAATGCAAAATTATACTAATTTGTGTGTCTAAAACAAAGCTTCAAATTTTATTGATTTACAAAGTATTTTGTGGTGGCGCCATCTAAAAAATCTAAATGGAAATATGTACTTTCAATACCAATTTTGTAAAAATATATGATTCAAAACTCTTTCTTTCTCTCTCTCTCTTTTAATAATAATGAAAAAATAGAAAACAAATGTTCTTCCATTTGAGTCCCTCGTTCATAGTTGCTTAAAGCATGAATTTTCTACCGAATGGTGTATATGTGATCAATTGTTCATAATAGATAAATAATTATTTGTTTTATTACATACTTAGTAAGTTTGAAATAATGATTTTTGTTTTAAAGAAACATTTTTTCAGAAGATTTTTTTTATATATAATTTCGCAATACATCAAGAATATTAATACATGTTCTCGGCCTTCTTCTAAAGTTATTAAACATGATCTCTAAAAAAATGTGTAATAATCAACACAGGATTTTCTAAGGCCTCGTCTTTTTTTTTTTTTTTTTTTTTTTTTTTTTTTTGCTACCGGCATGCTATTTTATCCAAGATATTTTAATTGAATCTGTACTGACATTTGTTAAATAAAATATATATGCATTAGAAATAATTATATGAAAATATCTTCACATCTAATATTCATTGTAAAAAATAAAAAATAAATAAATAAACCTATTGCGTTATTTACTTTTATTCTACTTAATACTACTAGTTTGATCAGATAATTGTTTATTAAACTTACATTAAAGAGAATGATTTTTTTAACCAAGATATTTTTTAATCAACTGTTTTTTAAGAATTTTATTGTTAAGAATGTTATTGAAACTTTTGTTCTGTAAAAGAACAAAATCATGAAATCAAAATGGTAATTGCACATTTACTTATAAGAATTTTTTATTTAAAAATTAAACATGATAAGTATATACATTTCCAATTTCAATACTGCCTTTAGTTTCGTTATTGAAAAGAAACAGATTAAGATGGTGTCAAGGAAGGACAGAACTCGCAGAGAGGATTGCTAAGTCATGTGATTCCTTTGGCCAATCAACTACGCAGATTTCGAGCGAGAGTTGACTAACTCAGGTCGACTAATCGCGGCTTGAAAGTTATCGATGAATTCGAAATATTAACCGGCGGTTAGATTTGTCAACGGAAGGTTTCTCAACTGAGAGTTGAACCGCGAGTTAAAGGTTGGTGGAGAATCGACCGGTTACTCATTTACTCTTTTTTCGTAGGAAGTGGTTTCACTGTGACCAACACTTTACTTGCAGGAGTTCGAGGGGTCTCTCAATGAGAGAAATCGTGTACGAGATTACGGAATCACCTTGATTACAGCTGATTACTATGATTACATGTGATTATACCTGATTACACCTAGATTACAGCTGCTTACACTTGATTACAGTTGATTTCACTTGGAAATACGTGATTACACGTGATTAAATTGCTAAAATTTATGATTTAACAGTTTTACTCGATTTTACTGCCTTCCAAACATCTGTTTTTTTTTTTCTTTTTTTAAAGATTTGTCCAAAATAAGAAATAAGTATCTCAAGCAGGACGGTGATTTGTCTATCACTGTTCTGCCGACAGTGGCGTAGCTAAGGGGGTGGGGTCTGAATCTCACCCCAAACGATGGGCTCGTACACTAAATCAGGAATAATAAAAGTAGTAACTTCTGCTAAAACGGCAATTTTTTTTTATTTTTTTTACATGTTAACTTTTTAGATTTGTGAAAAATAAGAAAATAGTATCAAGCAGGACGGTGATTTTCCTATCGCAGTTCTACCGACAGTGGCGTAGCCAAAGGGGTGGGGTCAGAATGTCCCCCTCTAACGATGGGCCCGTACACTAAATCATGAATAATAAAAGTAGTAACTTGTGCTAAAACGGCAATTTATTTTTATTTTTTTTACATGTTAACTTTTTAGATTTGTCCAAAATAAGAAAATAGTATCAAGCAGGACGGTGATTTTCCTATCACCGTTCTGCCGACAGTGGTGCAGCCAAGGGGGTGGGGTCGGAATGTCCCCCTCTAACGATGAGTCCGTACACTAAATCATGAATAATAAAAGTAGTAACTTCTGCTAAAACGGCAATCTTTTTTTTCCTTTTTTTTTACATGTTAACTTTTTAGATTTTGTATGTGAATACTGTGTGTAACTTTAGGAATGAAGACGAATAGGTTTCTTTTTCACATTTTTTATAACACACAGCACACAAATGTTACAAACACGAACACTGAAGAACATATAGAAAGATGAAGTGACCTTGGGGTAATAACCCGCTGTTAGAACAAGTGACGTTCGTAAAACATATTTTGGGGGAATACTCCCGCTATAAGAAACAGAATAATGGGGGATAAGACCCGCTATAACATAATGTGCCACAATGGCAGCTAAAAGAACAACATACTCTATACTTGGGGATAAGACCCGCTAGAATACACAACGCACCGCAATGGCAGCTAAAGAACAACATACTCTATACTTGGGGATAAGACCCGCTCGAATACACAACGTGCCGCAATGGCAGCTAAAGAACAACATACTCTATACTTGGGGATAAGACCCGCTAGAATACACAACGTGCCGCAATGGCAGCTAAAGAACAACTGAACTGGGTCACATGACCGCAAAGCCGCCGAGCTCGTTCGGCATGCGCACAAGGTCCGAACATGCCGCCCCGCGTTGCAATGTGCGTAGCACATTCAAAATATTAAAAATACACTATAAATACAAGAACTAAATAAAATACCAATACCATAAAATAATATTACAATACAAATACAATAATAATAAGTTGCAATAACAAGGACTATACAATACAATAAAATTAAATTCTTTGTTACAAAATTAAGCTATTTTCTAAAAATAGTTCGATGTATTCTTAAGAAAAGTTGAATGTAAAATAACATGTAAATCTTAGGTGCACTTTAAAATAAGTAGACAATGAGAAAAGGTGTGTACATTAGGTTTCTACAGCTATTACTTGATTCAACCAACCAAGAATTTTCCTCGGAATTTTTAATTCTGCTAAATTTGGAAGTTCTTCGAGCCACTTTAACCATTTTTCGTACACATTAGTTGGTAACTGTTCATCCCATGCTGTCTTCTTTAGCCATAGTTCTTGGAACAGGCATTTTATTCTAATGGTGAATGGCGTCAGCATGCCTAACGGATCGAAGATTTTACCAACTGCTTGCAATAGTAGACGTTTTGAGCTTTTTTGCGATGACAAGAATTCTTCCTTTGACTTCGAATGTCAGACAATCTTCTTCTGTTTTCCAGGACATTCCTAATACCTTGCTTAGATTGCTTCCTAGGCTTATTGCAGCATGTTCTGTTTGAATATTTAAACCTTCCTTTTGCCAGCACTTCAGTAACGCTTCATCATTGGTTATCCATTTTCGAAGAATCATTCCTGCTTCAGACATTATTTTGTTAGCATTCAGGGAAACATCAAGAGCTTCTTGAAGCGTATCTTCGCCAGATATAAAATCGCCCACATAAATATATTTATCGAGTAGGTGAACAGTTCTTGGGTGTAGGTTCGTAAACCGCTTGATGTGCTCCTTTATGGTAGCAGATAGGAGGAATGGAGAGGCATTAACTCCAAAAATAACACGTTTGAATCTGAAGACCTTGAAAGACTTTAAACCATCATCATACCACAGAAAACGGACAGAATCCCGATCTTTTTCAGCTAGTGAGATTTGAAGGAACGCCTTCTCGATATCAGAAGAAAAGGCAATTTCGTATAATCTGAAGTGGATTAAAATATCAAATAGAAGTGGATTTAAGTTGGTGCCGGGCCATAAACAATCATTAAGGGACAAATCATTGTTATCATGAGAGCTGGCATCGAAGACGATTCGGACCTTTGTAGTAAGTTTATCTTCTTTACAGACCGCATGATGGGGCAAATAATAAACTGCCCTGTCTAAAACAGGTTCATTTTCTTGCACCTGCTCTATAATTCCTTGCTTTAAATATTCCGTGATTATTTCAGAATATTGTCGAAAAAGCTCTGGGTTTCGATAAAATTTTCTTTTTAGACCTTCCAAACGCTGTTTCGCAACATTAAAATTATCATTTAAATCCTTCCAGTCTTTTTTCCACGGTAACTGAACTTCATAACGATCGCCTACAAATTTGACAGTTTTATCGAATATTTGTTGTGCTTGATCAGTTTCCGATATTTTCGGATTATCATGTTTAATGCCTATAGACTCAAGCTCCCAAAATTGTTTTAAATTATCGTTTATTTCATCGAAATCTCTAACGAAATTGCACATAGTAATATTGTTTGTTTGCGGGTTCTCCTCTAGCGCCCCAGTTGGGATCCATCCAAAAACAGTGTCTTGCAGAAAAAGTTTATCATTTATCTTAACTGAATTATGCTTTAAAATTCTATAAAATAATTCAGCGCCAACCAATGCGTGAATTTTTCCCGGTTTGAAAAATGTGGGGTCTGCCAATTCCACAATATTCGGTAAATTAATGTCCGATACATTTAATTGCTTTGATGGAATTACATCCGTGATTTTGGGAACAATTAAGAAATCTATATTCTCCCTGAAAGAGCCATCTTCGTTTGTAATTACACTCGAAATTTTATTTTTTACATTATAAGTATAACCGTTTAATCCTGTAACGGGTACATTAATTATCCTTTTTTTAAATTTCAGCATGTCAGCGCAATCCTTAGTTAAAATATTGACATTGCTAGCATTATCCAAAATTACTCTAAACTTTCGTTTGTTTCCGAAATTATCTTCTATAAACACAAAGCATGTACTCAATAAAATTGATTTTCTTCCTTTACTTATATTATTTAAGGTCTTTAAAGATTCATTATTTATCGAAATGTTTTCCGTTTCTCTATTTACCGCACCTGCAAGAGGGGAGGAAATTTGGGGGGAAGCCAATTCATTTTTGGATTTATTTTCTTTTTCTCGATGAAGCGATGAGCTGTGTCGCAATCCACAGGTATTACAATTATATTTTGAAATGCAAGAATTTACGAAATGAGAATTATTCAAACAATTAATACACAGTTTATTTTTCTTCACAAAATCGTATCGTTCAGAAACATTCATTTTTCGAAACTGAGAACATTTGTTCAAATTATGAAAAGCCAATTTACACAGAATACAAGTTTTTCCATTCGATTTATCATTCGAATTTAGCATGAAATTTTTTTGTTTGTTCGAAAGAGGAATGTTTTTGTTTAAGGGTTTTGAAGCAGAGTATCTATTTACGCTTTCTAACGTAGAACTGCGGTTTTCCAAAAATGACATTAATTCATTAAATTGCGGGTATTCTGATTTTTTAATCGAATATTCAAATAATTTTCGAGATTCCTTATCTACCTTTTGCAATATAATATTGATAAGGATAGCATCAGACAGATTGTTTTGTTCATATTGTAATACTTTTAAGGCCCTCAAATTTTTATTTACACAATCAATAAAGGATCTCAATTCTTTAGAAGACTCGTAATGTATTTTTTCATAATTAATTATGGCTGATAAATGAGTGTCAATGAGCAAACGTTGATTTTCGAATCTTTCAGTCTTTCAGTCTTCTTCTTCAGTGCTGTAAACAATGACTCAAAGGAATCGTCTGGGCTCTCTAGTTGTTTTGCTTCATTTTTTAGCGATGCTCGCAAATAAAACAGTTTCTGAGCGTCATTTAACTGAGCATTATTGATAATTAAATTTGTAAATTGTACTTTAAAGATTGACCACTCTTCATATTTACCATTGAATGTTGGTAGTGGGATTTCAGGTAACTTAACTTTAATATTATTCAAACTTATAGATTCAATACTATCAGCATGCACATTTATTTCAGAAACTTTAAGATTTTTAAGAAATAGGTTGAGACTTACCTCAAGTTTCTCGAGACGATCTTCGAGTTCATCTAACTCGTTTTCGATTTCTGGTAAGTCCTTAATCTCAGGGATAGCATAATATTTATCCCGTATTTCCGATACTTTTGCTTGAAGCTCAGGTAATTTTCGAATCTTTATTTCGAGCTCGGTACTCGAGTGATTAATTTCGTCTGTATTATCTTTTACGAAATTTTCTAATTTCGTTATAGCACTTTTTAGAGCAACTTTTGTTCTATTTAATTTTTCCATAGCAGCTATTTCGCTGCGAAATCGACGGACCACAAAAAATGTATGTGAATACTGTGTGTAACTTTAGGAATGAAGACGAATAGGTTTCTTTTTCACATTTTTTTATAACACACAGCACACAAATGTTACAAACACGAACACTGAAGAACATATAGAAAGATGAAGTGACCTTGGGGTAATAACCCGCTGTTAGAACAAGTGACGTTCGTAAAACATATTTTTGGGGAATACTCCCGCTATAAGAAACAGAATAATGGGGGATAAGACCCGCTATAACATAATGTGCCACAATGGCAGCTAAAAGAACAACATACTCTATACTTGGGGATAAGACCCGCTAGAATACACAACGTGCCGCAATGGCAGCTAAAGAACAACATACTCTATACTTGGTTCTAAGACCCGCTCGAATACACAACGTGCCGCAATGGCAGCTAAAGAACAACATACTCTATACTTGGGGATAAGACCCGCTAGACTACACAACGTGCCGCAATGGCAGCTAAAGAACAACTGAACTGGGTCACATGACCGCAAAGCCGCCGAGCTCGTTCGGCATGCGCACAAGGTCCGAACAGATTTGTCAAAAATAAGAAAATAGTATCAAGCGGGACGGTGATTTGCCTATCACCGTTCTGCCGACAGTGGCGTAGCTAAGGGGGTGGAGTCTGAATCTTACCCCAAACGATGGGCTCGTACACTAAATCATGAATAATAAAAGTAGTAACTTCTGCTAAAACGGTAATTTTTTTTTCTTTTTTTTACATGTTAACTTTTTAGATTTGTCCAAAATAAGAAAATAGTATCCAGCAGGACGGTGATTTGCCTATCACCTTTCTGCCGACAGTGGCGTAGCCAAGGGTGTGGGTTCAGAATCTCCTCTCTAACAATGTGTCCGTACACTAAATCATGAATAATAAAAGTACCGTATTTTATGGAAGAGCGCAGCGGTGTTTACGAGTTTGAAAGTTAATTGTTTTTCAAGTGCGGCGTTTACACCATGTGCGGCGTTTACGATTATTTTACGATGTGCGGCGTTTACGAGCATGTGCGGCGTTTACGAGCATGTGCGGCGTTTACGAGCTATGGGGACTGAAGCCCCCCCACCCCATACCCCTAAGCTTGACTAATGAAGTAATGATATAAATTTTCTAGCGATGATTCTGTGTAAAAAAAAAAAAAAAATTCTGAAATCCACAGCAAATTTTCTGAAAGGTTACAACAGAGGGGGGGGGATGATCCACTCCCGGCACTAACTACGGGTTTTATTCGCGCCCTTTGACAAAATTTGTGTTTTTTCGCAATCATTTGATGAAATTTGCTGTTTTTCGCGATCTTTTGACGAAATTTGTCGCTTTTTCGCGCTCTTTTGGTGAAATTTGCTGTTTTTTCACGATCTTCTGACGAAATTTAACGATTTTTTGACAAAATTTGCCATTTTTTGCGATTTTTTGACAAAAATTGCGGTTTTTTTCACGATCCTTTATGAAATTTACGTTTTTCCGCGATTCTTTGACGAAATTAGCTTTTTTTGTTCGTGATCCCTGAACGAAATTCGCGATCCTTTGACGAAATTGGCAATTTTTCTTCGCGCGATTGAGGAAATTGATCTTTTTCGATGATCATTTATCAAAATTCGCGATATATTTTATGTCCGCATTTTCGGATTTATGACTGATTTTTTTTAATTTTTGGAAATGACTGCCTTAATTTTTCGGAAAATTCGGAACAGAATTGCCCCTGAAATTTTCTTAAATTTATGAAAAGTAATTTTATTATTTCTAATAGGTCTTTAGGGAAATGGAAATTTTGGAAAATATTGATTTTGTCTCAAAGTCTTACTTATTTTCAAATTTCTTATTAAATTTAATGTATTAGCCTGTTTAATCTTTGATAACTAAAAAAATAAAAAAATTATGTTTACTACGATTAGAGAAAGAATAGATTATTAACTTTATCTCCTTTGAAATCACAAATTACGGTAAGGGGTGGGGGGAGGGGGAGGGGGAGGCACGTAAGTTAAAAAAAAAAGTAGCTGTCTGGATACATTTTCACTGACTGCACAAATACATTTATACCATATTGTTCTAGATATTGTTGGTAGAAATAGTGCTAGTAAGATATTTAAGATAGGTATTTGTATACAACATTACTTCTTCCAACATTTTGGGATAAGTATATACTCAAAACCTTTGTATTTCAATTCTTTGCCATTTTCGACACACGTAAAGTGTAAAAAACATATAATTATAGCGCTACTCTCCGATTCTCTGAATGTCCGAGTTCTCAGTACGTTATCATCCATATCCTTAGGGCGCGGTCAAGCGGCTGGGGGTTCAAAGAAAGATGGTACTACTTCTGTGTAATGGACACGACCCTTTCAAGGTCAAAGAAAAAGAAAAAAATTCACGGACTAGTCGTCTCCTTTTTATCCTAAATTCTCTCACATTTCTAATAAGGCAAGTGCGCTTCTAAGTCATCCCCTTTTCCTTTCTTTTTTTTTTTTTTTTTTTTTTTTTTTTTTTTTTTTTTTTTTTTAAACATCATTCGTGTTAAAACGTAAACGCTTAACTCATCGCGTAAAAATAATAACCATAGTTTTAAATTTTATATTTTTGGATGCAAAAACAGTAAGAACTGCTAAGACAAAATTGCAAAGAACCGGTGAAGAATTCCGTTTTAGGTTTTCACCTTAGTAGGTAAATTTTCAAGGTATCTCTTTCATTGGAACTATGAAATGTTTGCGACTAAGAGAGGATTCCGTTAGAGACAGGTTTTATTTACACTGGTGAACCAGATGTAATTTATACAGTAAAAGCTGTGAAAAATCAATCGCAAGCTACCGAAAAAAAGTTTGACAGATTCCTGCTGTCATACCTACAGTAGGTATAATTGTATGGTAATCCTTCCATCTTGAGTGTGAAAATTTTCCATTTAAGACAGGATTCTGGTATAATCAGGTTGTGTTTTGACGTTTTTTTTGTACACATAACATAAATATCTGTATATGTGTAAATACATGTGAAAACGGAATCCCCCTTGAACGAAAAAAATAGTTTAGTCTCACTGAAAAGAATACCGTTCAATTACACCTGATCTGCTAATTCGAAAACCGTAAATTTATCTACCGAAAACATTATACGGCATTTTTTTTATTATTAGAAATTCCAGTTTTTTCCTCCACTACATCAGTTGACGCAAAGAAATATAGTAAATCTTAAAAAAATATTGGGAGGTGGGGGGCATACAACTCTACGCCTAAGGATATAATTATTTACTGTATTCCCAATTAACCTGCTGTCTTTAGTTATTATAATGTGCAAAGCTGTTCAATAATAATAATAATCTCCGTTCAACAATGCAAATTTTTCTGACTCATTTTTAAACATAAAAGCATAATACTTGCTGTTATTATTATTGAAATGATTTGTAACATAACAGTTATTTTACATTTCCTAATAAATGGGTTACATCTGGAATTCTACGGAATTGTTATCTCAGGACGGCAGTTTTTTTCTTTTATGCGCCGTCTAGACATACATTCGGCTCAAAATGCCCACTTTGACAGCATTTTCTGAAAACTCATGTGTCTCTACCAAAAAATTAGAAAAAAAGTCAACTGAATTTCATTACGTTACTGTACTGCAGAAAATGCAGTACTATATACACATAAAACATATTACAGAAATAATGTATGCTTGATATCGTAAAATAATATATTTTGTAACATTTTTCAGTAATCTTAAAATACGGTACTTTGTTTGTAAAGAAAGAAGTAAAAAATCTGTACAAAGTTAACAAATTTTGTATCCTTGGTTGATATTAGAAGTGCAGGAATGAAAGTGCATTAAAGACATTTAGGAGCAGCAAAAATCTGATTTTAGAGCAAAAAAATCCATTTTTGGAGCAGTAAAAATCTGATTTTGGAGCAATAAAATCCATTTTTGGAGCAGTAAAAATCTGATTTTGGAGCAAAAAAAATCCATTTTTGGAGCAGCAAAAATCTGATTTTGGAGCAAAAAAATCCATTTTTGGAGCAGCAAAAATCTGATTTTGGAGCAGTAAAAATCTAATTTTGTAGCAATAAAAGCTGTTTTTGGATAAGATTGAAATTCTAATGCTAATAAACTCCTAAAAATTAAAATGATTGCTATCTTGAAAATATTTTGACATTTGAAAGAATAACACATGAAATTTCTCCTCACTTTTTGCTAACTCTGAACATTCTGAACAACAATGGGGGTACCGATTGCAATAATAATGAAAATTAGCAGCCGAAAAAAAAAACTGTTTATTTGGAGGTATGAGATTACAAAAAGATAGGAAAAAAAAAGAAGAAAAGCATTTGAAATAGGAAGAATGAGATATTATTTAAAATAGTGCATGTATAAGATAATTAAGAAGGATATTTTATTCGCAATAACATTGTCAATATTTCTGTTTAAATCTTACTTTATTTGAGGTGAGAGACAATCAAATAAATAATTCATGCAAATACTATAAACAATTACGAAATGAAAGTTTCCATTTTAAGTTCATAATTCTGATGCAATGTTTTATACAGCAATCTTAGCTAGTTCTTGAATTCAAAATTTAACATGCTTTCACTCAAAATATCAGTTAATAAACATGGGAAGCTAATGTTTAACCTGTCACTCAGCTGCAAAAAAATCCGGTGAAAACAATGTCGCAACATATTTTCTACGATTCTTTGACGAAATTCGAGTTTTTCGATATATTTTGACAAAATTCGCACTTTTTCTGCGATCCCTTACGAAATGCGCGTTTTTTGGGCGATCCTTAGACGAAATTCGCTTTTTTCGTGATCCTTTCACGAAATTCACATTTTATTCGCGATCTTTAGAAAGAATTCACGTTTTTGTGATCTTTTGACGAAATTCGCATCTTTTCCGCTATCCTTTGACAGAATTCACGTTCATTCCGCTATCTGTTGACGAATTTCGCGGTTTTCCTATACTTTTTCCCGCGGTCCTTTAACGAAATTCACGCGTATTCTGTGATTCTTTTACGAAATTTCCTTTTTTCCGCGATACTTTGACGAAATTCGCATTTTTTCCGGAGATCCTTCGACAGAATGCGCATTTTTTCTGAGATCCTTTAACAGAATTGGCGTTTTTTCAGCGATATTTTGACAAAATTCGCGTTTTTTTGCAATCTTTTGACGAAATTTGAGTTTTTTTCGCAATTTTTGACGAAATTCACGATTTTTCTGAGATCTTTTGAAAAAATTCTCCTTTTCCCGCCATATGTTGACGAAATTCGTGTTTTATCCTCGATCTTTTGATAAAATTTGCGTTTTTTCTGCGATCATGTAGCAAATTCGCGTTATCCGTGACCCCTTTAACGAAATTCGCTTTTTTCCGCGATCTTTTGAAGAAGTTTCTATTTTTCCGCAGTCCTTTGACGAATTCCTCGTTTTTCCGCGATCCAAAGAAGAAATTTGAGTATTTTTAGCGGTATTATGTCGAAATTGTTTGGGTTTTTTGCGATCGTTTGACGAAAATCGGGTTTTTTCCGCTATCCTTTGACAGAATTCACGTTCATTCCGCGATCTTTTGAAGAATTTCGAGGTTTTTCCTAGACATTTTCCCGCGGTCCTTTGACGAAATTCACGTTTATTCCGCGATTCTTTGACGAAATTTCCTTTTTTTCGCGATACTTTGACGAAATTCGCATTTTTGCTGGGGATCCTTCGACAGAATGCGCATTATTTCTGAGATGCTTTAACAGAATTCGCGTTTTTTCAGCGACATTTTGACAAAATTCGCGTTTTTTTTGCAATCTTTTGACGAAATTTGAATTTTTGAGCAATCTTTTGACGAAATTCGCAATTTTTCTGAGATCTTTTGAAAAATTTCTCATTTTTCCGCCATCCGTTGACGAAATTCGTGTTTTTTCCTCGATCTTTTGATAAAATTCGCCTTTTTTCTGTGATCATTTAGCAAATTCGCGTTATCCGCGACCCCTTTAACGAAATTCGCGTTTTCCCGCGATCTTTTGAAGAAGTTTCTATTTTTCCGCAGTCCTTTGACGAATTCCTCGTTTTTTCGGCGATCCAAAGAAGAAATTTGAGTATTTTTAGCGGTATTATGTCGAAATTGTTTGGGTTTTTTTGCGATCGTTTGACGAAAATCGGGTTTTTTCCGCGATCCTTTGCGAAATTAGCTATTTTTTTGCGTACGATTCATAAAAGTGTTTTTTCAGCTACCATTTGTCGAAATTCGTGATATTTTTTACCTAGGAATTTTCGGATTGATGACAGATTTTTTTAAATTTCGGAACAGATCACCCCAGCGAGAAATGGCAAAAAAGCAGAAAATCGCGGAAGAATTTCATGCCTGTACTAACCCATATAGCACGAAAGCTCCCGAAAACTTCCCCAGGAGCTCCAAGTCATCCCAAATTCCTCCTGATACTAAAATGACAAAATAAGGACTTCCTGAGGAATAGACTTTTAAAATCTCCTCAGGAGTGAGCTCCCAGTGACGTCCTACGGAGCAACGTCCGAGGACGTCAGTCCTGGGGAAGTACCTGGGAAAGCATTCCTGGGGAAGTACCTAGGAAGTCGTTCTTGGGGAAGTACCTGGGAAATCATTCCTGGGGAAGTCATTCCTGGGGAAGTATTTGGGAAGTCTCAGTGCTGGCGCCATCTCATGAGTGATTCTGGAGTACAATTGCTTTATATTAAACTTATTTTTGTATACTCAATTGCTTTTTATTAAAATAAAGTGAATTCAATTTGATCGGGATCGATTTTTAATGAGCTTGTTTCATATTATTAAATATTCGATTTATTATTTTTTAGCAAATTAGATAATTGTCAATAAATTGTAATTATTTTTAATTATTGCAACAACTTTTAATCATTTTAGTTAAATTAAAATGTTTAATTCAATATTTCAGTTAATTCATATTTTAAATAATAATTACTGTATGTCTTTTAAAGCAAATTTTGCCCATTTATCATTCTTTTATTAATTTTCAATAAATAACATAATGCATTTTTCTTTTTTATTGTTATTAATTTTTATTAATTAAGTAATTAATTTAAATTGTTTAAATTAACCAAATAATATGTTTCTAAATAAATACACTAAAACCTCTAAATGGAAGACAGTTCTGGACCATATATTTTCCCGGCATTTAGAGGTAAATGTATCTATACAAAGAAAATAATATATCCTTACCGTGTGTTTGTTTTTTAGCAGCCGTCTAAAATTATTTTTGTAAAAATAGTGTAAATCGAGTCCTGATGCACCAGAGGTTAAGATTTTTCATTTTTTGAAAATTAGCTAACATACTTATCAAACCCTGCATTTAAAAAAAAACAAACAATACTGTCGCGATGAGAAAATTTTTATCTCAGCATATAACACCAAATTAAAGTGAATACATTTCACGTTAAAATGGCATATTTCATTAAAAAATATATAAATATTGTGCGGCACCTCCCCCCCCCCCCACCCCCCGATACGAGTTTCTTTTGCAAAGATTTTCTGTTACAAAAAAATACATTCTTACAAAATCGGTTAAAAGATATAAATTCATGCTAAATTAAGGTTTAATTCAGATTATTATCCTGGGCCTGGGCAGTACCGCTAAGCTAAGATCATCTGGTATACTTTATACAGGTTTTGGGAATGAGAAAATATTAACTAAATAGAAGTGTCAATTTTAAGTATCAGTTCTGGAGGTTTAACCATATTTTGTTTTATTTTATCTTTAATTTATTTTTTAAATATAAGTTTGACTTATCAATTAATTATTTTTCTATTATCTTTTTTAAATTACCATACATAATATTATTTTTTCCCCTCAATAATAAAAGTGAAGTCTCCATTTAAAGAACTTCAGAAATATAAATAACATTATAGATTCAGAAAATATAGATAAATATTTCTCTCTATTTCCTAAATAACAAATATTTCTGTAGAATTTTAAACTGAGGTGTATTTTGCGTTATATATAGAGAGAGAGGGTTAAAACTTCCATTTAAGAAACATATTTCATATTTAGCAAATTTTTAGTTTCGTATATCAATAAAAGATTATTTTTCCCGGAACTTCTTTTCTCTTTTAGCCATGGAACTAACTCCATTCTTTTAGCATGCATATGTCCCACAGACTTCTCATATCTCTTCAAGTATCTTTTCTCTGAGATAATCCCTAGCTAAGGTGTCAGGGAGAATATTATAACTGGATCACCAGTTGACTCTGAATAGAGCGGATCCGCCCCCAATCAATTTTGTCAGCTGAGAATGTGAGTGCATGCTTGCTGAACGTACATAATACCTGCGAAAGAAAGTTTTTGAAAGGAAAAAAAAAAATAGTTATTCCAAGAATTTGAACAAAACCCATTTTTGAAATAATTAAGCAAAAGCGTTTGTCCACATTTGTCAGAATTTTTTAAAGAGGATTTTTTAATTCAAAGGTTTCTAAAAAAAGAAAAAAAATATTTATTTAGTTTGGGATTTATACAAAATAATTCGCTTATAAAATAAAGATCTGTAATAGTTTCTATTTTTATGTAATTCAGCCTGTTTTTTCATTGTAATGATGGAATATTGCAATCTATTTTCATCCCAGATCCTGATATGACACAATTTTACAAGTTTGTACAAAAATGTGTTTTTGATGACAATACAGCATTTTAATGTTTTTATAACGTTATTATAAAATAATAAATTGATTTTAAAGCCTTTTTCAATTCGCCCGCGACAGATGGGAGTATGATAAACAATGGATTTAATGAAGCGTCTATAAATGCTAGCCAAAATGTGCCAAATCGCTGTTAAACTGCAACAATGAACTATTTTAAATAGTAAAAAGTCGAAAATAAATTATAAACAGAAATGTTAATTTTGAAATCTAATTTTTAAAATGTGCTTTTAACAGTTAATAGTTTCATGATTTGTGGTTATACGTTGAAAAATCAGTGTAGAAATTCCAAAAAGATGGTTTAAATAATGTTTACCCCCCCTCCCCCCTCGCCCCTCTTAAAAAAGAAACAGAGTAAAATCTACATATTTTTTCATTAATTTATTTAATAAGAGGGCTTTTTACCAAGCGTAAAAAAAGTCGGCTAAAGTTTCTGTAAGTAAAAGAGAGAGAGAGAGAGAAATATTTGCTCTGAAAGGATTCTCTCAATTGGAATTTTATTGTTTGGTTATCATAAAAATAATTCATATTTTAAATCAAAGTATCCGTATTTTGCATTTTAAATCTCTGGAAATATTATTTTTATTAAATAAAATTAAATTATGTTGCAAGATATCCTCAGAAATATTTAGCAACATTAATTGTATGAAAAATAGTACAGAATGAATTTTCTAAGTACAGAATGATTTCAATGGATTTTAAATATGGTAAGCTAAAACAATATTATTGTCATTTAAAAATATAATTTCATGTAAGAATTTGAAAATTGAAAGACATTTATGTTATCTTAAATAATTATTGATAAGCCCTTTTTTTACTTATAAATTTAAATTTACATTGAATATATAAAAAAGGCTATGCATTTAAATTTGCAATAAAAGTTAGATAATTCCGGCTTATACAAAGCACATAAAATATGGATATTTTCTAGTTTTGAGTTTCAAAAGAGGGGAAAAATACTGAATACCTTAGAAACACCTCTTGTTCAACGGCCCTGTAGCATAATGGATAGAGCGCGCGTCTGGTGTTCGTAAGTACCCTGGATCAAACCCCGGAAGGCAGAATGAAGGTAAGAAATTTGTTCCTAAAAGCTGTATTCATGTAATTCCGTGTGCGTGCTTGATAATTGTAATTGCTTGTTACACGTGAATCTATCTGATAAATAGTTTTAAAAAGATCGTATTTATTTCTGAAAAAATAATTAAATTGTTTTACATTAATTACTTTAAACCATAGCTTCAAAATTTTTTTGTGGAATATTAAGTGACCTTGAAGCTTCCCAAAGTCCTCCAGTATCACTTCCTAAAATCTTCCCCAGAACCTCCCGGGGAGGTCCCTAAAGGATGTCCTGGGGAGCTCTCCAGGATGCTGCAAGGCGGACATTTTCTGTTCCTGAGGACCTTCTGGTGACAATTTTCTGCATCCTCAGGGATGCCCTGGGGATGATGGTGTTTTATTGTAAATCTTCCTGGATATGTCCTGGGGAGGCACATGTGCTATATGGGAAGTCACTGTAAAAAAAAAAAAAAAAAAAAAAAAAAAAAAAAAAAAAAAAAACGACTAAAATAAGGAAATACTACTGGCAATTTAGACGCCAGTACTTTTCCGTATTTTAACGGAACTTTTTACCGGTAAATTACAGAAAATTTTCCGTTTTTTTTGTAATTTAACGGAATTTTTTCTGTAATTTACCGGGAAAAAGTTCCGTTAAAATACGGAAATAGTACTGGCATCTCGATTGCCAGTAGTATTTCCGTATTTTAGTCCTTTTTTTTTACAGTGTACGTTTTCGGCGCAGACTTGACGCAAATATAAGAAAGAAGCATTTTGCGCAAAATGCGCAGCACTTGAAATCCTGGAAGTGGTTACAGTAACTTTCAGCGACATTTGCAGTACGCAAACGCGGCTGGTTATTGATCACCCGTCCACAAGTGTCATACAAATATACTACCCCCCCCCCCCCCAAAGCGAAATCCTGGGTGCGCCACTGAGTGTTGCTAAAACGTACAGTGAAAAACAGGACCGCAACTAGGGGGATGCAGAGGGGCATATGCCCCAAGCGTCAGAATGAAAGCGAGGGGCGGGGGGGGGGGGCGCCAAATTAAGATTTTGTTTTTCATTTCATACAAAAATGTATGTATATTATATATATACATGAAAAACAAAGAAACTCGCAAGCTAATGTTAAACCTATGGGAGCGTTCTTTTCGAATTTGTGAAAGTGAAAGTAACTTTATAAAAAAAATCTGCAACCAAAATCGAAAAATTAAACACTAACCCGGTTAGAATTCAATCTGAGCTATTTACAGAAGAAAATAAAATCATTTGAAACTATTAATATGCGAGTGAGAAATTTTTAAAAGAACGCTGTCATAGGTTTAACATTAGCGATCCAGTTTCTTCGTGTGAATAGTGTAAGCTCTTAACTCTCAAGCTAATGCTAATCCTATGGGAGCGTTGTTTACATATTTCCTTGTAGCATTTTAATTATTATTAAATGATTTTTATTTTTAAGGAACTTTCCTTAACCTCTATT
Organism: Maratus speciosus; assembly: GCA_963932465.1. Lineage (NCBI taxonomy): Eukaryota > Metazoa > Arthropoda > Arachnida > Araneae > Salticidae > Maratus > Maratus speciosus. Next base: position 281,444,065 of record OZ010797.1, on the reverse strand, counting down.
AAATTAAATTAAATTAAATTAAATTAAAACCTCATATATTTTTCTTTGATTTCGGGCTCGAGTCGAGTTGCGGGTAAAGGTAATTTCGGGTTCGGGTCGGTTTGAAATATGTCGGGTGGCTGAAAACTATTTGTTCGCGGGTTCGGGTCAGGTTGTGGATCGAGGAATTTTTTTGCGGGTTCGGGTCGGGTGCCCAACTCGCGCAGGATTCTAATCCTGCCCCCCCCCCCCACCTGGGCAAGTTAACGTTAATGTTAAACCTATGACAGCGTTCTTTTAAAAATTTCTCGCTTACACTTTAATAGTTTTAAATGATTTTTTTTCTTTTTCTATTTTCATTGCATATTTTTTAAAATTTTACTTTTGGTTATTTTTACGTTTGGATTTTTTGACTGCAAGACAATTTTTGTCAAAATTCCATATATACAGTGAAATCTGTTTAAGGCGGAATTGCTTGGGACTGAAGTAAACTTCCGGCTTAGACAGAAAAATTTTATAGAGAGAGATAGAGCTCACGGAGTATTAAACATTTCTTTGGCTAAAAATTAAAACTAACGTATCTTTAAAAAAAATTTTTATTTAAATAAACATGGAATCTTTGTACATATTTTTATAAATTTTTAGTAATATTAATTTACACAACAAATTGATAGTACACAAACACAGTGGTATAAACCAAAATTACATGTTTTAGTGAAAAAAAAAACTATATCATCTTAAAATATATATATATATATATATTATCTTAAGCTTATTTAGAAAAAAAAAATCGAATATTGTTATATTTGTCACTGTCATCAATCAGTGAGGGACCCTTCTGACCTTTGGTAGTTAGACTGTACAATACATATCATTGTGAAAAGATAAGGTTTCTTTCCATTTATATTTCCCAGCATAATTTTCTTCCATGTTAAACAGTAACGTTGGTACATGGGACCCCAAAATGAATGTCCAGTTCCGCGTTACACAGATTGTTTACGTCTTAGACAGATTTGTCGAATATCTCTATGTTTAAAAATGTGGGACTCTGAAAAATTTCCGCCTTAGACAGCTTTCCGCTTTAGATGATTTCACATTTTTGTATCAAACGAAAAACAAAATTTCCATTTGGCGACCTCTTCGCCTTTCGTTCTGGCGCCCGGGCAAGTGGCCCCTCTGCCCTACCCTAGAAATCGACGACCCAGAAAAAGTTAGAAAATTGCCCCTGGGTGACAATTATCACTCCTTCCCCTCTTTAATTTTTTTTAATATGTTATAAATAATATATATCAGATTTAAAAAATTTGCTTGAGGGGTCCCTCTCATCTCGCGTGTATTTTAAATACACTCAGTCGACATTAACTTGTAATATATTAGAATGTAATCTAAGTTATATTTAAAATATATACAGGGCTCTCAAATGTCAAATGGTCCGCCAACTGAATATCAATAAATTTTAACAGAAAATTTTATGGTAGCTTTGCGCTAGAATTAACTTTCAAAGGTGTTTTCGGAGCGGTTTGTAAGAAAAATCTAAAAAGAAAATTTTTCTAAAAAAATATTGGTATTCAGTTGGCGGACCATTTGGGAGCCCTGTATATATAATTGGAATTGACCTACAATCCATTACAGGTTAACTCGATTATACAATTAAAAATGTAATTGGAATCATCTTGCAATCCATTATAGGTTAATTAGATTATATAAAACAATTAGTAATTGAAATCACCACGTAATCGATTAAAATTAATAAAATTAAATTTTAAAATGTTAAATAAGAATTGATTTGCAATCCGTTACGCAATTATCGGGTTATACAATTCAAAAGCTTAAACTGAAATTACTTTTCAGTGCTCTGCATGTTAATCAATTACATTGTGAGGTGATTATAATGTACTTTAATCTATAATTTCATTACTTTGTAATCAGATTCTGCACAACACTGGTCATATCCATTGAAAATTATTCATATTTTATCGGTTTCGTTAAAATTTTTAAATTGGGTTGGACAGCTCGCGGATTTTTTTCTTTGTTGTTGTTGCTGGCCCATTAAAAATATGCACTAATTCTGCAGGGCCGACCAGTTTGAAAGTCCCTTCATTACGCTAAACGTTCTTTGAATAAAAGCAAATACAAGCTCTTGAGAACCCCCCCCCCCCTCCCCCACAGACTACTTTCTTATCTCGCTTATCTCTCTTTTCTCATCTGCGAGCTCGTCTTTCTGGCATTTCTGCTTTTGTGCCTTCCCCAACTTCTGTCTAAACTGAAGACAGCGAGGAAGACAGAATGGCGACAAAAAAGATTTTTCTCGATATTTTTAATTCGTGATTATACTTGATTATACATGATTATACTATGATTATATTGATTACATGTGATTACATTAAGATTTCATTGATTACCACCGATTACATGTGATGACATGATTACGCATGATTAAGACTTGATTACAGTATGATTTCACTGATTACAGGAACGGTTGTACGAGATTACACCCCATTGAGAGACCCCTCGCAGGAGTTGGTACGCGGCAACTTGTTTTAATATCTGCACAATATTATGAAACAGTTCTTCGAATTTAAAGTTATACAATTTTCCACATATGTTATACAATTGTGGAAAATTGTATAACTTTATGCAATAACACATAAAGTTATACAATTTTCCACATATGTGTGGATATGTATATATTTTCACATATACATATCCACAGTGGGTATGCATACTTGTAACTTTTACTCGTATTATAAACGTATTCACTTTATACCTGAAAACTTTTGCCAACTTTATTTGCAGTTTGCAGTAGTTAATAACTGAATTAGTTTTCCATAAGAATTAATGTCTTACTTTTGCGAAGTAGTTTACTTGTATGAAGGCTTCTTTCTTTCCTTTTTTTTTTTTTTTTTTTTTTTTTTTCCCCTTTCAAATACAAACTTGTATTTTTTGTACCTTGCTTACTTTTCGTACCAGGCAATTATCCTGTTTAAATTAAATTGATATTTTATTTTCACTGAACCATGCTTTATTTCATTCCCCTATTAAATGTTCATAAATTATTGTAGTCTTTTATTTATTACTTTACAAGGTTTTATTTAGTGAATAGTTATGTTCTTTTAGCATAGGATATGAATTTTTCTTCTAGTGTATAAGGAGCGAACGATATATATATTTGTGTTATTAATCTTAAAACAAATAAGAAAATATTATAAAATAAATAAATTTAGTTTTTGTAGAATCTCATAATTTGTGCTGCATCCTCAAGATTAGATTTTCATAAATATTGTTGTAATTCATCGATTAATAAAAAAAAAATAATAATAATTTTTTATTCATTCAAAATTGTTGCCCATTTGCTGGCATTTTATTCTAATTATTAACTCATTCGTGTAGCTGAGTAAGAGAAAAGGGATGTCCCATTCCGTCATAGGAAAAAACATACGAAAGGGAAAGAGAAATGGTATAAATCATTTTCTGATAGGGAAGAAGCCTGATATTGACACTGCCATTTTGTAAGTTTTGTCATTTTTTTTCTGAAAATAGCATGAGACTCCACTTATTTTTCGTTTCCATGTTTTAGTACATATGTTCAACTACTACCTGATCTATTTTGTTTCATTCAACTGTGATGCTGTTTTGAGATAGGACTAATTCAATAGTTGCGGAATTTTAAACTGTTGAATATTTAACAGATTATATCTGCTAACAGCATCGATATCCCGGTAAAGTTCTACATGACTTAGCTTGTCCTAATAGTAAACTTTCATATTCTATAAGAAAAATTTTGGGATACTATTGCTTAACTAAGATAATAAGTGCAGAAAACGGAAAAAACGTCATTTTGATTGCATTTCGTGGCTACATAACAATGAAAATTAACAATGCCCCATGGAAACAAGTAAATTTTACTAAGCATGTAGTGCTATACTAACAGTTTATGACAAAAGAATTTTGAGATGTTGCTGCTTCCCAGAGATATAGCAATTCAAACATACTTTCAAGTATCATGAAAAAAGGGATCCATGATCTTGAACTTTGACATATTCTACAGGAAACAGCAAATTTTTTCAGGACTTCAAAATTGCACAATATTCATTAAATATGATCTACAACATAAAAAAAAAAAAAAAAAAATACCACTATCGCACTTGTCTGATTTTCAAAATAATGTTTCTTAAATGTTTAAAAATGCAATCTTGATTAAAGTGCATTAAAAAAAATTGTTAATAGTTTCACGTCAGAAATATGTAACAAGTATTTTGTTTTAAGACATACTGTGGCGACGCCATCTTGCGCGGTCAGTAAAACGAGTTTCTCGCAGGAAGCGATCGAGCTAGCCTTTTGCTCGGCACGTAAGATCTCGCTTTCTGACCGTGGGTTCTCCGGTTCGATCCCTATCGGCGCCCATCTCCTGCATTGGTGACCTTGGAGAAACGAACACGCACCTTCACAAACATCATCATCTCCTTTCGAGACCAATAGATGGCAGCACTGAAAACACCCCCAGCAGCAAAGCCTGTGAAACGCTCACAGCACGCAACCAGCAATCAAAGCCTGTGAAACTATCACAGCACACAAGCAAAGCCTATGACAACTCTCATAGCACAAAGCCTGTCACGCCGCGCAATTCCAAGAGCACACACATGCGCACGACAGCATCACCTGGCAACCGCCAACGCAACACGAGGGCACATCGCTCGTACAGCATCAACGAGATGCTCTTCTCACTGGGGGTGGAGTACTGTGGCGACGCCATCTTGCGCGGTCAGTAAAACGAGTTTCTCGCAGGAAGCGATCGAGCTAGCCTTTTGCTCGGCTCGTAAGATCTCGCTTTCTGACCGTGGGTTCTCCGGTTCGATCCCTATCGGCGCCCATCTCCTGCATTGGTGACCTTGGAGAAACGAACACGCACCTTCACAAACATCATCATCTCCTTTCGAGACCAATAGATGGCAGCACTGAAAACACCCCCAGCAGCAAAGCCTGTGAAACGCTCACAGCACGCAACCAGCAATCAAAGCCTGTGAAACTATCACAGCACACAAGCAAATCCTATGACAACTCTCATAGCACAAAGCCTGTCACGCCGCGCAATTCCGAGAGCACACACATGCGCACGACAGCATCACCTGGCAACCGCCAACGCAACACGAGGGCACATCGCTCGTACAGCATCAACGAGATGCTCTTCTCACTGGGGGTGGAGTACTGTGGCGACGCCATCTTGCGCGGTCAGTAAAACGAGTTTCTCGCAGGAAGCGATCGAGCTAGCTTTTTGCTCGGCTCGTAAGATCTCGCTTTCTGACCGTGGGTTCTCCGGTTCGATCCCTATCGGCGCCCATCTCCTGCATTGGTGACCTTGGAGAAACGAACACGCACCTTCACAAACATCATCATCTCCTTTCGAGACCAATAGATGGCAGCACTGAAAACACCCCCAGCAGCAAAGCCTGTGAAACGCTCACAGCACGCAACCAGCAATCAAAGCCTGTGAAACTATCACAGCACACAAGCAAAGCCTATGACAACTCTCATAGCACAAAGCCTGTCACGCCGCGCAATTCCGAGAGCACACACATGCGCACGACAGCATCACCTGGCAACCGCCAACGCAACACGAGGGCACATCGCTCGTACAGAATCAACGAGATGCTCTTCTCGCTGGGGGTGGAGTACTGTGGCGACGCCATCTTGCGCGGTCAGTAAAACGAGTTTCTCGCAGGAAGCGATCGAGCTAGCCTTTTGCTCGGCTCGTAAGATCTCGCTTTCTGACCGTGGGTTCTCCGGTTCGATCCCTATCGGCGGCCATCTCCTGCATTGGTGACCTTGGAGAAACGAACACGCACCTTCACAAACATCATCATCTCCTTTCGAGACCAATAGATGGCAGCACTGAAAACACCCCCAGCAGCAAAGCCTGTGAAACGCTCACAGCACGCAACCAGCAATCAAAGCCTGTGAAACTATCACAGCACACAAGCAAAGCCTATGACAACTCTCATAGCACAAAGCCTGTCACGCCGCGCAATTCCGAGAGCACACACATGCGCACGACAGCATCACCTGGCAACCGCCAACGCAACACGAGGGCACATCGCTCGTACAGCATCAACGAGATGCTCTTCTCACTGGGGGTGGAGTACTGTGGCGACGCCATCTTGCGCGGTCAGTAAAACGAGTTTCTCGCAGGAAGCGATCGAGCTAGCCTTTTGCTCGGCACGTAAGATCTCGCTTTCTGACCGTGGGTTCTCCGGTTCGATCGCCATCGGCGCCCATCTCCTGCATTGGTGACCTTGGAGAAACGAACACGCACCTTCACAAACATCATCATCTCCTTTCGAGACCAATAGATGGCAGCACTGAAAACACCCCCAGCAGCAAAGCCTGTGAAACGCTCACAGCACGCAACCAGCAATCAAAGCCTGTGAAACTATCACAGCACACAAGCAAAGCCTATGACAACTCTCATAGCACAAAGCCTGTCACGCCGCGCAATTCCGAGAGCACACACATGCGCACGACAGCATCACCTGGCAACCGCCAACGCAACACGAGGGCACATCGCTCGTACAGCATCAACGAGATGCTCTTCTCACTGGGGGTGGATTACTGTGGCGACGCCATCTTGCGCGGTCAGTAAAACGAGTTTCTCGCAGGAAGCGATCGAGCTAGCCTTTTGCTCGGCTCGTAAGATCTCGCTTTCTGACCGTGGGTTCTCCGGTTCGATCCCTATCGGCGCCCATCTCCTGCATTGGTGACCTTGGAGAAACGAACACGCACCTTCACAAACATCATCATCTCCTTTCGAGACCAATAGATGGCAGCACTGAAAACACCCCCAGCAGCAAAGCCTGTGAAACGCTCACAGCACGCAACCAGCAATCAAAGCCTGTGAAACTATCACAGCACACAAGCAAAGCCTATGACAACTCTCATAGCACAAAGCCTGTCACGCCGCGCAATTCCGAGAGCACACACATGCGCACGACAGCATCACCTGGCAACCGCCAACGCAACACGAGGGCACATCGCTCGTACAGCATCAACGAGATGCTCTTCTCACTGGGGGTGGAGTACTGTGGCGACGCCATCTTGCGCGGTCAGTAAAACGAGTTTCTCGCAGGAAGCGATCGAGCTAGCCTTTTGCTCGGCACGTAAGATCTCGCTTTCTGACCGTGGGTTCTCCGGTTCGATCCCTATCGGCGCCCATCTCCTGCATTGGTGACCTTGGAGAAACGAACACGCACCTTCACAAACATCATCATCTCCTTTCGAGACCAATAGATGGCAGCACTGAAAACACCCCCAGCAGCAAAGCCTGTGAAACGCTCACAGCACGCAACCAGCAATCAAAGCCTGTGAAACTATCACAGCACACAAGCAAAGCCTATGACAACTCTCATAGCACAAAGCCTGTCACGCCGCGCAATTCCGAGAGCACACACATGCGCACGACAGCATCACCTGGCAACCGCCAACGCAACACGAGGGCACATCGCTCGTACAGCATCAACGAGATGCTCTTCTCACTGGGGGTGGAGTACTGTGGCGACGCCATCTTGCGCGGTCAGTAAAACGAGTTTCTCGCAGGAAGCGATCGAGCTAGCCTTTTGCTCGGCACGTAAGATCTCGCTTTCTGAACGTGGGTTCTCCGGTTCGATCCCTATCGGCGCCCATCTCCTGCACATACCTTCTGTGCTTAAAGTTGTCAGTTCTAAATTGTACTCATGTCGTAACATCTGCCCCAGAGATGGGAGTAGCTGTTGTAAAAATTTAACCTTCGTACCATGTTGAAATTTTACTCAACCTTAATAAAAACATTTTACACCAGAATTTTCTTTAAGAACTATTTAATGTATTTATTTGTATTAGTCGGTGCCTTTAAATTTACCTTATTTTACGAAACCATTTCTGGTTCGAATCGAATGAAATGAATTATAGAAATGGGTCGATTAGACCCATTAAGGGTAGGAAGGTTAAAAGTTATGTAGCGTTAATAAGCGACTGCGTGGACAACAGATTCCTGCGACCTCCGCGCAATTTTTTGCGCGCAGCTTTGTTTAGGAAAATTCACTCATTTCTCTTAGGGACTTAGTTGAAAGGTAAAGCGGTGTACGAACGGCGTAGCCTGTTAGTTCAAGCCCAGGTTTTCAGTTGTGTACTTGCTGCTGCTTTATCTTATGTACAGTTTTGCTCTGATTTTTATTGAATTATTTAATAAAGAATATTTATAAACATATAAGATAAGTTGCTTTGTATTTTTTTTTTTTGTCAATTAGATAATTAAATTAAAATTAACTTAAATAAAATTTAATATTTTTTATTACATAAAATTTTATTTTAAATAAATTTCAAAAAATTAAAATATTTTTTTTTATTCATATAAGATATTTTTTAATAATTAAATGAACATTTGTTAAAATGCAATATCTCCGACACTTACATAAAAAATATTTTTATGTTAGTGTTGTTAGAGATTAGTAAATTCTACCAATTTGATATTTAAGTTGTCATCTTTTAAAATCAAGCATTATCTTCATGTATAAAAATCGCTATTAATTTACTATTATTCTTTTTACTAATTACTGATTCATCTGTAATTATAAAGTAGTAGAGGATTAGCATAATTAAAAATTTTCTTCTTTTCCTTTTATTATCATTACTATTAAAATATATAATTAATATCGATATTTAAATATATATAATTAATTAATATCAATATTTAAATATGCATAATTTATATTAAGTAATATTATCATTTAAATATATATAATTTATATTAATTAATATTATTATTTAAATATATAATTAATATTAATTAATATTGTTGTTTAAATTTATATTAATTAATATTATTATTTAAATATATAATTAATATTTTTTTAAATACATATATTTTATATTAATTAATGTTATTATTTAAATATATAACTATTTTTGCTTAGCGGTTTTTTATACATTCTTTTCAATTTTCAGTGTCTAACTAGCGAGATATTAAATATGAAAAAATGAACGATACATTAAATACATGTGCATATTTCTTTCCAAATAGAAATTAATGCAGTCCAGCACCCAGCAATCCTATTTTACGCCTAGTGCAAAAAGTTCTGTTTGTTTTTCTATTGATTGCTAGTCAATGTCAATGATAATTCCCAGGTGCCAGGACACTGCTCTTATAGCGGCTTTGGTCCATCCCTTAATTACTTCTCTTTTTTAGAGAAGGAGATGAAAAGGATTTGTCTCATTGAAATTAGAGTATTTTTTCAATATTTATGTGCTGAAGTATGCAAAAATTCAAATAAACATAAAAACCCATACCACTTTGGAAAATACACTTCCAGCTTTTATCGTTCAAAGTCAGTACGACCATCGTACTACAATCAAAATCTTTTCTCGCCCTGTAAATGAATGATAACCATTATGCATATCATATTCTACAGTAAGCATCGTGCAATATACCTCAATAATATATATAAATTTCGTTATGTTTGAAATAGTGTAACATTATTGAAATGTGCTTCAAATAATTTTTTTTCCATAGACATTTATTGAATTTCTTTAGTGACCGTGTAAATTGATGATACATCTTTTGACATTAGTATTCAGGTTTTCTTTATTATTATTATTATTATTATTATTATTATTATTTTGTACCCAAGTCTGGTGATTTGAAATCGAAGACCAAATCATTTTGTGTCGTCAGAACCTGATGCTGAAAGTACATTGTATAAAAGTGTTAAGAACATATAAAAAATTTCACTAAATTTTTTTTCCTTACATAGAAATAAGTATTAATCCTAAATATTCCCTCATGAGAATGTTCCGCGATTTTCAGGTCCCTGAAAATTTGTTATAAATAACAAAGGGTCTAGCCGGATAAGCATAGCGAAATTGCCCCCATGGCCGATGTTTGAAATAACATGTGTGGTAATAAGGCTCACCATGAGAATACAATATAGAGTGTTTTTAGCTCTTGACCTTCAACTGTCCTTGAGATAATCGGCGAAATATGTGCCGGCACTACTATTTTTCAAATACGTTTTTCTCAAAAAGTACAAAAGTTAAAAAAATGAAACTAATGCCAATTATTGAAGAATATATTATTTCATATTATATATTTGTTTTTCACATTTTTCCATAAATTTTAACATAGAAAAATAAACAAAAATATTTAAAAAAAAAATTATTAATGTAGTAGTTTTATATTTACACCATCATTATTTATTTTTCATTTTTCATTTTTTTTCATTATTTATTTTCTAAAAAGTGTGTTAATAGGATTGTTTAAATAATAGCAATAGTTTAAATTATTTTGAAAAAAAACATTTCTTAAACAAAAATATGCCAATGTCATTTCTTTTTAAATTTTACTTAAATATTTCAATATTTATCATAAAAATTGTATGACGCGTAAATTGAATTGTCTGCATTTTTTTTATCCATTTACATAACAATGTATCAAACATCCCTTGCTAGTGTATCAATCCTCCCCAGTAATGGGGAGAATTGATACAGTAGTAACCATTCAAAATAATTGGAATATGTTTTTTGAATTACTATTTTTTAAATTCACAATATTTTTAATAAATGAATAAAAGGTCACTTTATAAGAAAACACGAAAAATTTGTTTAAAAATAGTTTTCTAAGGGTTGTAAAAAATTAGTGAAAAAAAAGTGTATCATACATCCCCTACCTCCCCTACCTATTTCTCTTGTTACAGAAATTGAATAATTATAAGTTTTCTAAATAAAATATGCAATTAGTTTTTTTTTTGTTTTTTGTTTTTTTTTTTTTGTTTTTTTTTTGTTTTTTTAAGGCGAAAAAAAAAAGATATCATAGAACAAAATCACATTTGTAGAAAAGCCATCATGCGAGAATTATGTGTCTTAATGTTTGTTTTACACCAAACAAATTAACGCGAATAAGACCTTTACTTTTCACATCTTAGATCTTTATTTATCATCATCACACGAACTTTTACAAATAATATTTGAAATAATACACATACATTAATTTACATTATTAATAATTTTTTGAGTGTTACATATTTCGAAATATGCAATACAAATCACAGCATTACAATCCGCGCCAAAAGCCGGAACCTAACGTCAATATTCAAAGACTTCACACGGAAATGTCAGTTAAATTTTTCTGGTATCGGGAGATTTTTATAGCAGTTAAATCTCCAGCTCGGAAATATGACGGGCACGGGAAATAACGAACGACACCTCAGCCCTTGATATTGACGGGAGCGAAAATTAAGGGGTTAAAAACATTGCAGAAACATGGGTAACAGGCCTTATGGGTACGGTCGCGCCACCTTTTGGGAGAAAATTACATTGTAAAATTTTAATACCACTTTCTTCTCCATATCTGTTCCTCCGTGTTATATTCGTCTGCTCGTAGATTAACATGCAAGATCGGACATTTCCATAAAGCGTAATGGTAATGCGATTGCGATCGCAGCGCCTTTAGTGACAATGGGGAAAAAACTCCCCCTCCTTGTAAAATTTTTGTTACTGAGCGTCTACCTTATTGTGATCTTTCTTTCTTTAATGTTCCATGTTTACGTTTTCAACGGAATATTACACCGATACATGAACGTAAAATAGGTATCCTATTCTATACTCGCATCTAATATCTATTCTATGTTCATGCATGGACATATATATATAATTATTTTTTCGTACATGGTGGATGAACGATTTAAGTGCGACAAATTATAAGCTAAATATTTCGTCTTGAATATTATACGTCAAGTAAATACGGTATGATTCGATTTAAAGCTCCATAAAACGATGGTGTAATGCAAAAATATGCGAAATATTTTTACATTACACTATACGAATACGAAATAATACACACTCTACAGGTCCCAGAAAATTTCATAAATATTCCCATTTGGTAGAAAATTTTTTACAGCCGATGTCTTATTAATTTATGAAGTTTAATATATTAAACAATCTTTACAATAATCTTTTAAAATACGCATTTACACTTTCTCACAGATAAAATAAAAAGATTGTTTTTAATGTAAATAACGTACAATCAATTCAATAATATGTATGATATTAACATATAAGAAATAATAGTAAAATTACATTTCCGGAAAAATTCCTTTTTACAAATTTTTAGAATTATATAAATCTAAAAGTAAAAAAAAAAAAAAAAAAAAAAAAAAAAGCAAAACATAAGGATACTGATATTACACTTGATAAAATTGTATTCGATGTGAATAAATTAACACAGTAACCGAATTCAGTTTCTTACAATTTTATCTCATTAACTTACATATTTACGTTTTAAACAGAATTTTATGGGGCTTTTCTTTACATTATTATTATAATTACCATTTTGTAAGTCACAACTAGAACCGCCAAGGCGGTCATTTTGACCCTTTCGAAACTTTCATTGCGTACCAGTTTGTTTCTATTTAGAGTATAACTTTCAGTTTCCGTGACTTTTCCTATAATTCTCAAAGCTATGATATGTCAGTGATGAATTTTCCAGTCAGCCAAAGTTTGTGAAGTATTGCAGTAGTATACCTAGAACCGCCGAAACGGTCAAAATGACCACCATCAAATTGAATGCACATTTTATCTAGTAGATGTCGGAACAGTCCATACTTCATGCAACCATACTTCAACAAAGGTTACAACATTACCACAGATAACTTCTGTACTTCACTGCCCCTTGCAGAAAAGTTCAAGTCACTAAAAACAAGCATTGTTGGCACATTCAATTGCGGACGAAAAACAAAATTCCACAGGTCATAAAATCTGAAAGAAAGCCTTTGTACAGTACCCAAATTCTCGCCAAAGATGATATTACGTTCAGTTTATCAAGGGAAGAAAAATAAATGTTTTAATTCTAAGTTCCCGAACATCCAACAGTTACATTTGAAACTGGTGATAAACACTTACCAGAAACTGTAAAGTTCTACAATTTTACAAAATTTGGTGTCGACGTGCTCGACCAAATGGCATGGAAGTATTGTACAAAAGCTAGTTCTAGACGAAGACCTAAGTGTTCCCAGATTGTTGATTGCCACCGCTTTATTCAAATAGAAATATTCGGCCTATTTAAAAATTAGATTGAAAATTTTGAAAAATGAGGTAAATTACACTGTTCTAAAAAAGTCCCCAATCTGGCAACACTGGATGACCTCTACAAGTTTTGTGTAATTTCCATAATCTAGCGGGCGTCAATTCTGAAAAACACAGTCAATTAAAAGTGTTCAACACCAGTATTTTGTTAAAGAGAAATCCTGCTCCTTTAGTCCCATTATATTATTGGTAGTATTATCTGGAAGTAAATACTGGTAGCTTCCTCTTTTTTTGACTGTGTTTTTCCCTGACCACTAGCCACCCTGAATATTGTATTGCTCAGACGATAAATATAAATTTTTGTTTTCACTAAGTTTATTCTTGTTTTTAGCAATTTCGATTTCTCATGAAAAATATTTTTTACTGTGAAAATATTCTTAAAATAAAAAATATAAGTTACATATATATATATATTTCAATATAATATGATTATAACTTAATAAAATATTTTTAAAATATAATAGAAATCATGAAATATATATAATTATATGGGCAATGATGTTAATAATAGTAATAAACGATACTAAGAGTAAAAAAAGGCAAGTAAACAATATTTGAGTATGGTAATCCACATCGGTCAAAATGACCGCTTTAGCGATTATAGGCATACGTTTTTGCCGGCGGCTCTAGTGTTAAATGTGAACGAACAAGTACAATAATTTAAAAAAAAAAAAAACAGCTAAATATATCAAACATAAATCGTATGCCTCCTCTTCGTATAGGAAAGAATAGATATTCAAAACATAGAGCGTAAACATATTTCATCAACATAGTTAAATTTCGGAGGCTTGTTAATTCTTCCCCCTTGTCGGTAGTGACGCTAGTGTACAAATGCTATATCTCGTTGCTTGGAAAATCAACAACCAATCGCAATTGAGAGGGAAATGCAATTACATTTGCTTTAGCGACAAATGAAATTTTAGCCGGAAAAAACTATTCTTTTGAAAAAAGAAAAAAAAAAAAAACCTTCCGTTTATTTATTGATTAACTTACTTATTTATTCTCAAATCGGAGAACTATTGCAAGAAATCTGTTCTCCGTTTTTTTTGGCCGTCTGGTCACTAAAATGTCAATTTTTATAATCAAAGTGTAATGGAAACTTTAGAATAATTTTACAGAATTGTAACTCATGTAAAATGTTTTACTGTTGACTTCAGTGACTCAGTTCACCAATGACTCTAAAATATACTAATGCTACACTATTTCGAATAACTAGAGGCCTCTGCTCTCTACGAGCTACCCTCACCACCCCTGTTCAGGATGTAAAAATCCATTAATTTGTTTGGCTTTAAAAAGATTACGGAAGATTTAATTCTAATTTTAAAAACAGTGGCGATCTCCCTTTAAACGGGTTTCTATTCTTTCCCTTTAATGAGAGATTTTATGGCCAAATCAGCTGCTGTTAATTGCTGTTTTCGTGTATAATTTAAAAAGATTAGCTAAACATCTGAAAATCAGCTAATATAACATGAACTAAGTCAACAGAGATTTTGCTTCCCAGAATTTTTTAACAACGCTATAAGAAAATGATTTTAAATAAAAGATCTTAAATGTGACATTTTAAATCTGACGTAATTTTCACTAAACTTTTCTTTCTCTTTTTAATATTCACCTGAAATTATTTTTATTGTTGGAAAGGATGTTATTATTTGCTCTGTTTTAGAATTGGCAACAGTGGTTATCAGCTCTAAATGTGAAATAAATCTCTCGTGTACGCATAAATACATTTTTCAATTTAAACTGCTTGGTAATCTTATTATTTGACCATTTGAAATAGGGCGTAATTTCACCCGCATTTACTGCTTTTAACACAAATTAAATAATTCATTATTTTATAGTTTTCTTTCTTTTTGAATATTCACGTGTGAAAACAATTTTTTTGGCGTAATTTTCAATATTTTCCTGCTTTTAACACTTAATCATTTAATTCTAATTTGAAAGGGTTTTTTTCTGTTTATAATAGTTACGTGTAAATAAATTTTTAATTTAAAAGAAATATTATTCTTTGCGAAGATTTTACAATTGGCAACCATTTAAAATAATGACCTTTTCTAAAATATGTAAAAAATATTTCTGTAAATGCTGAAAATTTGAATTTAAAATTGTAATAAACCCTCAAAAAATCAGTCAAATTAACAAAAATAAAAAAAAATCCAGTCTACACAATATGAGTTTTTAATGTATAACCTTAGAAATATTGATTTAATTTCTGTGTATAGTTTTTAGTCCTATAAAACTTTTTTAACAAAATGATTTTGACCAACTTTAACATTAAATAGTTCTTTAAATAACTCTCCGATTTAAAAACTGTCCTCTTCAGTGTATTTATAAAGCATTTCTCTATAAAAACCTATTTTTATATACTTGTGTGCAGTATTTTTCTTAATATTAGCGAAGAAAGACCTCCTGTTGCAAAAAATTCAATAACAGCGGCGGTGACAACGTTAGTTACTTTTTTTAGGGTTCCGTACTTAAAAAGTAAAAACGGAACCATTATAAGATCACTCCTGTGTCTGTCTGTCTGTCACAGCCATTTTACTCGTAAACTATGGAACGTGGAAAGTTCAAATTCGGGGAAGTAATAAAGACTATTGACCCACATATTTTCAGATTAATAAACACTCATAAATATATTTAGTAAAAAGTAGAGGGGCTAATTATGCTACTTGAAAAAAAAAATCTTTTCTTTGCATATCATGTGTGGTATCCTGTGAAAGCTTTTGTAACGCTGAACTCAAAAACACATTCCTTTTAATTTTAGGTATTATATTTTCAAAGATATTGTTGAAAATGTAGCGCAAAAATATGTCCCCCCCCCCCATCTAATTCCGAATCTACTGAAACTAAAATTATAAAAAATTAGAGGTAGTAGACGTTAATGTAAACCTTACCGGAAAATTATAGCGATTACCCTAGGTCACATAGTTTTGAGTAATTAGCATTTTTCTGTTATACATAAATTTCGATTTACGGGCATTCAGAAAAATTGTTGAGCATCGCTGAATATA
Organism: Maratus speciosus; assembly: GCA_963932465.1. NCBI lineage: Eukaryota > Metazoa > Arthropoda > Arachnida > Araneae > Salticidae > Maratus > Maratus speciosus. Next base: position 281,427,974 of record OZ010797.1, on the reverse strand, counting down.
CCTATTGTTGCAGAAGAATAAAAGCATTGTTGATAATGATTTTCAAAAAAAATCATTGGTAAATAGCCGAGATATTAACCCTTAAAGGTACGGTCAGTTTGGACATACACAAGGACAGGGGCGGGATACTTTATGCCTAGTTAACAACTTTTAATTATATATACGTGTAATGTAATGTCCAGTAACAGTATAAAAGCAATAAACGTCAAATTGTTAAAAACATACTAATTTAAGAGGTCTCGGGATTCAAAAAAGTGGAAAAAATGAAAAAAGGACCATTTTCAACATTTAATGTCTTAAAATGTATATGATTTTAAAACACAATTTTAATTGGGATAAAAAAATTGCAAGATACAGAATTAGTATTTATAGGGGGCTCGAAACTGTTAGACATTTGTCGAACAAAAAAATGGCATAACAGTTTACACGCAGGATTACAAAATAAATATTGCAACTAGAATGAAAATTTTGGTGCTTACTTATACTTGAGATTGTAATAATTTCCCGGAACTTAAATAAATTTGTATTTAAAGCATTTTTATATTTTTAATCCAATGTTGTATTTAGCTAATACAAAATTTTGAAAATTTCAACAGTAAAATCACCTAAAAAAAAATTTTTTTTTGAACAATAAAAAGGAAATTTTAGGATCAGTTTATACAGACTAACATGAAATATATGCTTTGAAAATTTCATGAAAAAATATTCAGAAGTTTTTGAGGTATCCTGCGCGTTATGCCAGCCATTTGGAAAATAATGACTTTAAAGTTTCGGAAACACCGCTTCAGCTATTGAGCGGGTATAATTCTAAAAGCCAAAACTTCTGTTCTAATGGGAATTTCAAGGAAACAATTATATCAAAATATTCAGAAAAGATAGGAGTTTAACATCTAAAAATATTAAAATTTCTTAAATTTTGAAGCTTTAAGAGTCCTGCGACCACTTAATCCTTTCCGACACGGAGTAATTCTATTTATAAACTTATGAAATAATGAACTGACACCAGAATTTATAAACGAATTTATTAAAAAATGCGGACTTGCTTATTTTCACGTACGTGATAAAAGGAAAATTTTAATTAAATATTCTTGGTGCCGTTTGTCTGTTTTGGAAATAAAATTAGGTGTCCGTTTTTTAAGGGCATCGCCCTGGAAAGATTTAATTAGAACGAATCGCATAAATGCTGTGGGATTCGCGATAGTTTGCATTGATTGTATCTCTCAATACGCCTCGAGTGACTTTAAAAGTTAATTAAACACCTATCTGGAAAAACGCAGCACTGACCAAGGGGGCGTTGCAACTTTGAGACCTCAATTCGAAGCGCGCTTAGAATAATGCCAAATTTAAACTTTGAACAAAGGTTTTGTTTTAGCTACACTATAAAAAGAAAAGATTATTACTCCGCTGAATTTAGTTTTATAAAATGCCAAATGAAGTTTAAATATGCACTACTTTTATTGTCAGTACCGAATTAAGTTCATCATAAACAGATTAGGATAATATTAAACAAGTGGGTAAGTGTGATCACAGATCGCACAGAGGGTTTCGTTTAATATTCATTTCAAAACACTTTATCCTTTTGAAAAATCTGTTAGTTCCACATTTCGCAACCAGGGGCGCACTCTATTCTAAGCAAATCCCTATCCGAACGAAACTACGTTTTACATACTATCCGTATATATATTAGTCGAAGGGATTGGGCCCATAGCACCCGAGATAAGTAGGCGCCCCTGGCGGTAAAAAGTGGAACTCAAATATGTAAGACTATGGTGCATAATATGAAAGAATGGTCAAAGGGGTGTCGGCAAAAGTTGGAAAAGCGCTCCCCGAGTGAAAAGGGCGGAGGTTAGAAAAATTGCTTAAAATATACGTTAGAGCACGGAGGAGTAAATAATATAAGACTTTTTGAAAATTTTATGATTCGTCGTGTGGTCTGAGGTATTCAGCTATACGTATGCAAAAATTCATGTCTCCAACTTAATTAGGGGCTCTCTTAGAAAGAATTGCTTAAAATACATATGTGGTAGCTCAAAGGGTTAAACGTAAGACTTTTTCAAGATTTTAAAATTTGTCGCCTGGCCTCAGGTGTTCTGCTATAATAAGCATGCAAAATTTCAAATCTCCAATTTAATAAGGGGCTCAGTTAGGAAGAATTGCTTAAAACACGCATGTGGGAGCACAAAGGGTTAAATGTACGACTTTTTCAATTTTTTATGATTTGTCGGATGATGGTGTTCAGCTAGTATGCAAAATTTCACGCCTCCAACCTAAATAGAGTGTCACTTAGAAAGAATTGTTTAAAATACACATGTAGGAACCCAAAAGCTTAAATGTGCGACTTTTTCAAAATTTTATGATTAGCCGTTTGATGTGTGATGCTCAACTATAAGTATGCAGAATTTCACGCCTCCAACCTAATTAGGGGCTCACTTAGAAAGAATTGTTTAAAATACACATGTTGGAGATCAAGGGTTAAATGTACGACTTTTTGAAAATTTTATGATTTGTCGTTTGATGCGAGGTGCTCAGCTATAAGTATGCAAAATTTCACGCCTCCAACCTAATTAGGAGCTCATATAGAAAGAATTGTTCAAAATACACATGTGGGAGCCCAAAGGGTTAAATATACAACTTTTTGAAAATTTTATGATTTGTCGTTTGATGTGAGGTATTCAGCTATAAGTTTGTAAAATTTCACGCCTCCAACTTAATTAGAGGCTCACATAGAAAGAATTGTTTGAAATACACATGGGGGAGCCCAAAGGGTTAAATGTACGACTTTTTCAAAATTTTAAGATTTGTCGTTTGATCGGAGGTGTCCATCTATAAGTACGCAAAATTTCATACCTGTAACCTAATTAGGGCTCACTTAAAAAGAATTGTTTAGAATACACATGTGGGAGCCCAAAGGATTAAATATACAACTTTTTGAAAATTTTATGATTTGTCGTTTGATGCGAGGTGCTCAGCTATATGTATGCAAAATTTCACGCCTCCAACCTAATTAGGGGCTCACTTAGAAAGAATTGTTTAAAATACACATGTTGGAGATCAAAGGGTTAAATGTACGACTTTTTGAAAATTTTATGATTTGTCGTTTGATGTGAGGTATTCAGCTATAAGTATGCAATATTTCACTCCTCCAACCTAATTAGGGTTCACTTAGAAAGAATTGTTTAAAATACACATGTGGGAACCCAAAGGGTTAAATGTACAACTTTTTCAAAATTTTATAGTTTGTCGTTTGATGTGAGGTGTTCAGCTATAAGTTTGTAAAATTTCACGCCTCCAACCTAATTAGAGGCTCACATAGAAAGAATTGTTTAAAATACACATGTGGGAGCCCAAAGGGTTAAATGTACGACTTTTTCAAAATTTTATGATTTGTCGTTTGATGTGAGGTATTCAGCTATAAGTATGCAAAATTTCACTCCTCCAATCTAATTAGAGGTTCACATAGAAAGAATTGTTTAATATACACATGTGTTAGCCCAAAGGGTTAAATGAATGACTTTTTCAAAATTTTATAATTTGTCGTTTGATCTGAGGTGTCCATCTATAAGTACGCAAAATTTCATGCCTGCAACCTAATTAGGGACTCATTTAGAAAGAATTGTTTAAAATACACATGTGGGAACCCAAAGGGTTAAATGTACGACTTTTTCAAAATTTTATGATTTGTCGTATGATGTGTGGTGGTCATCTATAAGTATGCAAAATTTCAAATCTCCAACATGTGTAGTTTCTGAGAACGGGCTCTGTGACGGACAGATGGACAGACAAATAGACAGACAGAGGAGCGAGACGAATAGGGTTTCGTGAGATGAACGAAACCCTAAAAAAGAGTTATACGAATAGCTATATTTGATATTATTTAGGTTCCATATCTCTTTGAACTTTCATGGTATACCCATTTACACTTTTCTAATATATACAGTTATACCCAACACTACGTTGTATAGTTTTTTACAAAGTCTTAGTATTCTTTTAGCAACTTTTTTTTTTCTTTTTCTTAATAATACAATTACAAATTCATATATTTATTCTAAGGAACCCTCTGTACGCGAGTAATGCTCGCACTTGACCGTTTGTTTTAGAATAGACAGATACTGACGATAGAGAATTACATTTATTTCTGTGAAAAAAAAAAAAAATGCTTAAAATGTTTGTGTCCGTAAATGGAAGCTTTTTCTTTATACTAACGACAGAAATTCTACGATTAAATAACACGAAAATTTTCGTTCAGAAATTGTGGTACTCAAAAAATGGTAGTGTTAACAGGTATCGCTTATATTTATTTACATAAAAAGACATAAATATTCATTAATATCCATTCCTTAAGGGCATAGCCGGATAAGCATTGGAAACATGCCTTTCAATCAAATTTTCTGATTTTTCTCCCAGATGTTGCTACATATCTGACAATATATTTCACCCATTATCACTCTATAAATATTCATATTTAATGAGATAAAAATGTTTTTTCGATTTTTTAAAAAATGGATTTTCTCAAAAACTGTCGCACGGAATTTCATGCCATTAATTGCGGATATATAGGTACCAAAGATGCATAACTACTAATCTTTGTATAATTTTCTGTTTATGCAAACTGTGTGAAACACAGAAATAGAAATTTAAAAAATGAAAATCATATCTTATAGTTATCCGAAAATTATTATTTTCTTGTAAAAATTTCCGCATATGTGCCCGCATATTCTATATAAATGCCGAAAGTTTGCGTTGGGTACTACATATAATTATTTACAAAAATGTATATTAAAATTATTGAAATTCATTTTAACGCGTTATTTGGGGCGGAGCTACTCATTTTCCACACCCAAAGAATGTTTGGAATAAACAGTTACAGAATTGGTGTATTTTAAATTTTAATGAACACATGAGCAACATTCTCAACGCTGTCGATATCAAAATGAACATGAAGTTGAAAAATATGGCTTACATGCTTAATGGAATCTAAAATACATCAGTTGACATATTGTATGCTGACTTTGTTCCAAAACTTCTTCGGATGTCGAAGTTAAGTAGCTCCGCCCCAAATAACGCCTTAAAATGAATTTCAATAATTTTAATATATATTTTTGTAAATATTTATATGTAGTATCCAACGCAAACTTTCGGCATTTTAAAAGAATATACGGGCACATATGGAGAATTTTTTACTAGAAAATGGTAATTTTCGGATAACCATAAGATATGATTTTTATTTTTTTTAATTTTTATTTTGCTATTTCACACAGTTTTTATAAACAGAAAATTATACAAAAAACACCAGTTATGCATCTTTGTATCTATATATCCTCAGTTAATGGCATGAAATTCCGCGCAGCAGTTTTTCAGAAAATTCGTTTTTTAAAAAATCGAAAAAACATTTTCATTTCATTAAATATCAATATTTATAGGGTGATAATAGTGGAAATATATTGTCAGATATGTGGCCACATCTGGAAAAAAAGTCAGGAAATTTGATTGAAAGGCATGTTAAAATTTTTATCCGGCTATGCCCTTTTACAAAAATATTCAATATTCATCAAAAAACTTTTATATTCAAGTCAGAAAACATTCGAAGTAAAGTATAATATGTAAATTTTCATAGTTAAACTACTGTTTAATACTCTGATCTATCTATGCTTCAAGCAACAGTGCGACAGTAACAACTGCCACTGTTAGTTGTAAGTTGTGTCTACCGTCGAACCTCGCTAACCCGACACCGGTATTCACGTCATTCCACTGTCTCGATTTTCTGTATATTGTTTTAAAGTAAATAAACACCAGAGTTTACGTCGATGAATAATTTTCAACCAGAGGGTTTAGGAAAATAGTCCATTTTTCATAATCCATCTTATAAGCAAGGAAATTAAGCGGTAAGGATTGTCTTATCTAAACTTTTCACAAAAGTATCTAAAATACCCATTGAGATAAATGCGAAATTTGTCTTCAATCCTTTATCTGAATAAGTAAACCCGCACACTATGAAAGACCCACTTAATCTCCAGATAGACGTATAAGTCTACTCGCGGTCTATTTGTTCTGGTCAGGTGGTTCTCTTTTGTGGTTACACGGCAATTTTCATACGACTAAAACCGAAGCATTGCATTGCATTGAAACGATTAGAAATTATCTAACATCCATTTCTGAAACAGCGAATATTGATTACAATTCATTGTATAATATTGAAAAAAGAATTGTAGGAAGCACATCTAGGGATAAGCAAACCTAAATTCATCAATATTTCACGTAACAATAAAAAACAAGTCATCATAAATCTGATTTTTATTCTTTTCAATTTTGTTTTTGTGTTTTTTTTTTTTTTTTTTTTTTTTTTTTTTTTTTTTTTTTTTTTGTTTAATAATAATGTTTTATTGTTTAAAACTGCAAGAACAGTTATGAATTTAAAAGTGTCTTGAATTAACTAAAAATACAGCTTTTTATAAACATATTTTTCTCCAACTTCGGTTACCGCGACACTCCGCTTATGACGACACTTTTTTATCATTAGAATGTTGGAAAAACGAGGTTCGACTGTATATCATCATTGCTCCCATAGTCTTCGTCAACATCAAATTCCTCCGCGTAATTACTCGTGGGCAGGCCTGTTTAGGAGCATTCGCACATTTTTCCGAGGGACTTTGTTGAAAGATAAAGCCGTGTATGAATGGCGTAGCATGTTGGTTAACACTAGAACCACCGAGGCGATCATTTTGACCGTTTAAAAACTTTCATTGCGTACCAGTTTGTTTCTATTTAGAGTATAACTTTCAATTTCCGTGACTTTTCCAATAATTTGAAAAGGTATGATATGCCAGTGATAAATTTTCCAGTCAGCCAAAATTTGTGAAGTATTGCAGTAGTATACCTAGAATCGGCGAAACGGTCAAAATGACCGCCGTCAATTTTAATGCATATTTTATCTAGTAGATGTCGGAATAGTCCATCTTTCATACAACCACACTTCAACAAAGATTACAACATTACCACAGATAACTTCTTTACTTCCCTGCCCCTTGCAGAAAAGCCGAAGTCACTAAAAACAAGCATTGTAGGCACAGTAAATTGAGGACGAAAAACAAAATTCCACAGGCCATAAAATCTGAAAAAAGTCTTTGTACAGAAGCCAAATTCTTGCCAAAGATGATATTATGTTGAGTTTATCAAGGGAAGAAAAATAAATATGTTTTAATCCTAACTTCCCGACATCCATCAGTTACATTTGAAACTGGTGATAAACACTTACCAGAAACTGTAAAGTTCTACAATTCTACAAAATTTGGCGTCGACGTGCTCGACCAAATTGCACGGAAGTATTCTACAAAAGCTAGTTCTAGACGATGACCTCTACGAGCGCTTTATAATTTTCACAATCTGCGGGCGTCAATTCTGAAAAGCACAGTCAAAAAAGGTGTCGAATACCAGTATTTTGTTAAAGAGAAATCCGCTTTCTTTAACCCCTTCAGGACGGGAGCCTTTTACGGAATTTTTAATCTTTTGTCACCGTTTTTTAAAAACAGAAATTTGTGTCTTTTTGAATCAAGAAAATGCGCTGAATAAATAATGCACATTTTACAGTAAAATTTTACTGGTGAGGAAAAACAAGGATTCTGAGCACTTCATGCGGCACGTATACGTGTCGCTCGTCCCCAAGGGGTTAATCCCGTTATATTATTGGTAGTATTTTCTAGACAGTGTTGCCAGAATGGGGATTTTGTCGCCATTTTGGGGAATTTTGAACCTCTAGGGGAATTTTTTGGGGACAAGTAGTTCGTGGGGAAATTTTTGGGGGACTACAAAAATTTAGGGGAAAAACTTGGTTTTTTTTTTTTTTTTTAAACTATTTTCCGTAAAGATTTCTTTTAGTCCTGTAGAAAAACCGGATCTGTCTCGAACTCAATTTTGATTTGAAAAACGAAAATACAATCCAGAAATCGGAAATATCCATAATTATTCTGTTGGATGTGGTCGTGTTCGTTGTTTACTACATTACAGTTTACATATATTACAGATGCATGAGACTCTAAAGTCTTAAGCAGCTTAAACCTGTGCGTGACTAAAGATGCAGGACTTTAACGAAAAATTCCTTCGCTGTACTTTTTAAAAATTTAATTTAAATATGTGGAAAGCAGATAATTTTCTCTTTTATGATATGCAAAAGCACATCGATTGATACAGCGAAAATACTTTGCATTATGATTATGTACTTGACAAAAAAAAAATTAAAGCAGCGTATCATCTCGGATTAATTCAAATCCCTACTGCTAAGAGATTGTCTAAAGCTATGGAGCTAATGTAACAATATTCCAACCTTGTTAGACAATACTTTTAAAAACAAACTTAAAATAACTTGTCACTGCAAAATATATCTCTCATTATTTTAATGTAGCTACAAAATATGCATTCAGTCCAGTTTAAAAATTTGTTTTTTCTAAATGGGGAATTTTTAAAAAAAAAAAAAAGTCTTGATTTGGGGAAAATTTTTGAGCTTAAATTACTTAAATATTTTTTATAGTGGTAAATTGAAAATTTAAAAATTCCTTTTTTGAGTAAAAATTGAGTTGGGGACTTTTGCGGAAAAAAACACTGATTTGGGGAAATTTTCAGAAATGTTGGGAAATTCACTTTTGACTATCTGGCAACACTGTTTCTAGAAGAAAATACTGGTAGTTACCTCTTTTTTTGACTGTGCAATTCCCTGACCACTGGCCACCCTGAATATTGTATTGCTCAGACGATAAATATAAATTTTTGTTTTCACTAAGTTTATTCTTCTTTTTAGCAATTTCAATTTCTCATGAAAAATATTTTTTACTATAAAAATATTCTTAAAATAAAAAATATAAGTTATTTATATATATCTCAATATAATATAATTATAAATTAATAAAATATTAAAAAATATATAATAAAAATTATAAAATACATATTATTATATGGTCAGTGATGTTAATAGTAGTAATAAACGATACTAAGAGTAAAAAATGGAGAGTAAACAATATTCGAGCAGGGTTTTCCATATCGGTCAAAATGACACCTTTGGTGGTTATAGGTATACGTTTTTGCTGACGGTTCTAGTGTTAAAGACCAACCTTTTAATCGTTAGGTTTTTAGTTGCGTACTTGCTGCTGTTTTATCTTTGTAGAGTTTGTTTTTATCTTTATTGAATTTGTTAATAAATAATATTTATAAACATATAAAGATCAGTTGCTTTGTATTTTTTTATTATTGTGAATTAGATAATTAAATAAAATTTTACTTACAATTAAGTAAACAAAATTAAATTAAAATTAACTTGAATAAAATTTAATTTTTTATTACATAAAATTTTATTCTAAATAAATTTCAATAATAAAATATTATTTTTCATTCATATAAGCTATTTTTTAATAATTAAATGAACATTTATTAAAATGTAACATCTCTTACACTTGCATTTAAATATTTTTATGTTAGTGTTGTAAGAGATTAGTAAATACTACTAATTTAATATTTAAGTTCTGGTCTTTTAAAATCAAGCGTTATCTTCATGTATAAAAAATCACTATTAATTTACCATTATTATTTTTACTAATTACTGATAATATTTTTTAACTTATATTTTAATAGGGGAGGTAGGGGATGTATGATACATTTTTTTTTTACTAATTTTTTACAACCCTTAGAAAGCTATTTTTAAACAAATTTTTCGTGTTTTCTCCTAAAGTGACCTTTTATTCATTTATTAAAAATATTGTGAATTTAAAAAATAGTAATTCAAAAAATATATTCCAATTATTTTGAATGGTTACTACTGTATCAAATCTCCCCATTACTGGGGAGGATTGATACACTAGCAAGGGAGGTTTGATACATTGTTATGTAAAAGGGAAAAAAATATGCAGACAATTCAATTTATGCGTCATACAGTTTTTATGATAAATCTTGAAATATTTAAGTAAAATTTAAAAAGAAGTTACATTGGCATATTTTTGTTTCAGAAATGTTTGTCATAAAAATATTTAAACTATTGCTATTATTTCAACAAGTCCATTAACACACTTTTTAGAAAATAAATAATGAAAAAAAAAAAACCCTAGAGATCTAGCTGCAAGGAAAAATGAAGTGAACATTGCTGATTTGCAAACAATTTAACATAAATTTAGCACATTTAAGATTCCTTTAACCCTTTCAGGAGCAAAGCATTTTCAATGCTAAAGAGTTGAATAAATGAATGGCACCGGAATTTACCAAAAAATTTAATTATAAATAAGAAAAGGGATGTATTTCACTTTCATACTAAATGGAAAATATTTTACCAAAATGCTGGTGCCAAAGTGGCGTTTGGGCATTAAAATTAAGTGTTTCATAAACATACCAGCACCCCTGAAATGGTTAAAAGAAAAACTAATAACTCTATCATTTTGATAAGTAAAATCGGGTAGATTTAAAGTTTTTTTCAATTTGCCCTTCGTAAATTATAGAAACATTTTCCCTTTCAGGCCATTTAAACTTTTTCCCTTCTACATGATAAGCAAAGCGAACTAACCATCTATCATCGCACTGTTTTTTTATGTAACCTACATAATGTCTATGAATAGTCTTTTTGTTCTTCCTTACCAATTTCAGAAGCTCTTGCTGTAAAACAATAATGAATATTACAGTCCTATATTAGTTTGCAAACTTAAAAAAACTATTAAATTTCAAATATACAAGTGTATCATTTCTCCCCAGCACTAATGTATCAATTCTCCCTATTATGCCTTATTGGATTTTCAATCACTTTGTACAAATGCAGTTGCAAAATGGTAATCTACTTTCTTGTAAAACTAATACTAACAATGTGCTTTATAAATGAAAAAAATTACAAGATATGATCTTCACAATAATAAGAGTTATGAAAGAAAATCAGTCAATGAAAAAATTTACATTGATATTCCAAAAACCTTCAAAATTAAAATAAAAGAAAAGTTGCCAGTTCTTCACTGATTAATCCAGCTAATGATGGCTTCAGCAAATAAAAGAAGCTTTCACATGTGTTAGAATGGCTGTTAATGCCATTTGTTGAGAAAAATTGTTAATGTATCAACCCTCCCTATGCATCCAACCTCCACTACCTCCCCTACATGTTGTATATTTTTCTAGTAATACGTCAGAATAAAAATAGATTTCGTATTTATATTGTAATGTTAATTTTACTCTCATTTATTATTATTATTTGTATCTGACGATTGCTTATATTTCTAGTAAATTTGTGAGTGACATCTATTTTGCAGCGAAAAATATGCTCCATCGTTAAACAGTTATTACTCGGTCAGTTTTAGTCGTAGAATAATGGGACTTCTTTTTTTCGTCTTACTTGTGAGTGTAACAGGACAATTTTACTAAATATAACTTATAGGACTGGGGGACCATATAAAAAATTAACTTTCGTAATTTTTTAAGAAATATCTTTATTGACCCAAATAGCTTTTTAAATACTTCTTTACTTCATTTGAAACATTTTGTGTATTGTAACTATATGTCTATGACTTACGGTTTAAGAATTAGCAATTGGACATCGTTGAGAGTGGACATCTTGTATATAGTATATATATGACCATTGAAAAAAAAAAAGTTACAAATTACCAACAAACTTAAAAAATAAATAAAATGGGCAGATCAAGAATAACATATATTTGTAGAACCTAGACAAAATCTTCAGGTCCCAAATGCGTAAAGTTCCACAAATAAAGTGTGCGGTTTCATCTTCATATTAGCCATAAAAAAGCTAAAGAATATGAATGCACAAAAACGCACGACACACAAAAAATAGGAAATAAATTGTGAAAAACATATAAGTTTAAAATAAAACATTATTAAAAAGGATTAAGAAATAAAATACACATTACCATATTGAAAGCATTGTTGACTAAGAATGAGGCAGGATTAAATACAAATAAAGGGGATTATACTCACATGTTGCCAAAAAAACTTTTTTAAATGTTGATGTACCAAGGATTAATAATGTACAATATGGTCAAGCATTTTCCTCAATATATGGGACTAGCGCCCTCTATAGGTAATTTAAAAATAAATTCCACCATGTTTTCCAGTGAATTAGTGAAGTGCTGCAAACTTAAGAAAATAGTAAAATGTATTGTTTTGGAATAAAAACTAATATATAATAAAAGCTATTTATATCTATTAATGGATTAAACTTTAAAGCAAATACTGCCTAGAGACAAATATATGATAATAAAATAATAATTAAAAATATGTTATTAAATTTATACCATTATATTATAGAAAATTAGTTGAGTAAATAATATATTAAATAAAATTAATATATAAATTGGTGGTATTGATTCATTAATTAATGATTCACATAAATCAATCTGTCTAGCTATAACATATCACTATTTCAATTCCTTTGGTTACAATGCATCATTACTTAAATAGATATATAATTCAATATAAATAAATTAAAATTATGATGCTAAGGAATTAATATTATTAATTGTAATAATAATAATAAATTTTGCAATTAATTAGTTTCATTTAATATGTCCACAAACTTTCTTAAAAAATAAATGAACCAGATTAAGGGGAGAGGCTAGAACAAACAATAAAATTTATAATTAAAACATGCACTTTATTCTTATTTAATATAATATATCATGTATTAAAAATTAATATGATATTGTCCTCATTGGGCCAATAATTTAAATATAAGTTAAACGTTAACTTTATAAATTAATGATTAATGAATATAAATAAATTTAATTTGATTATTAAATTAAATATATCAATATAACTACACAAATATAAATATAAAAGTATCGAATCAACATTATGAACTGTATTAAAACAACGTATTTATAAATCAAATGAGCCCTTCCTATTTTTTAAATTAACCATTCCGTATTATCCAGACAACTTCACCCTCCTCCGTACTCTAATATCTACACACCCATCTGTCCTATAATAACTTTTATTATTACTTTGGAATTTTATATTTTTTATTAATATTTTATTATTTTATATGTATATTTTTTATACTTTTTTTACGCATGTTAATTTGTCTTTTAAGATAATGTATGTACTAATTGTATATTAAGGAATATATGAATTTTTTAGGAAAACAATGATTTAATGCATCATTAATTAGTTTTTTAATATTATTTTTAATTAGACAAAAGAACATAAACCTTTTATTCTATATAAATTATTAAGTAGTATATTACGATATACAGAATTATGAAGACAAGATTTAAAATTAGTGAATGTATTAACTTTCAATTTAAATTCTTTACGTTTGTCATATTGATCAGTCATTGTTTTGTTGTCTTTTAGTGTAATTTTAAGATCTAAAAAGTTAATTGTATTGTTAGATAAGACGTTTTCCGTTAATTCTAAATTAGTTGGATAATCTACTGGAAAGTGAGAAACATTACTCTGATTATTAAAAAATTGTGTCATCAATAGAACTATGTAAATGCATGCAATTACTATTAATAAAAGTACGTTTATTATAGTTATATAAGTATAAGTCTGATAGTAAACTGGAAGTACATCCACCTTTTAGTATACGATACCGACTGTTTGTAAATATAATGTGTTATCTTGCAAAATAAAATTACCATAGATAATGAAATTTGTAACAGTTTTAAAATAATGTGTATCTATATTCAATGGTAAAGTTAATTTATGATGATACTTTTTAAATAATGCATTTATTATAATATTATGTAGATCTAATGAATCTATATTATTAAAAAGATCTTTGAAATCATATGCTGTTATATTGTTTACACATTTAAGATTTTTCATAATATTGACCAGTTGATAGATATTTTTTATACAATGTGTATTATCAGTGGATGTTGTAATTGTATATATTTGATTGAGAATTTTTAATAGAAATTTATTGGCTATATTATTATATGTAATGCATCCAATAGTTACAGTTCTAAATTTAATTGTTTTCTTGTGAAATTTCGGTATAAGAACTAAATAAAGATAATTAAAGTTAGTGAAGGAAATATTTAATACTCCCTTCGTCCCAAATTAGTTGCGACATTTAGGTCGAAAATTTTGTCCCAAATTAGTTGCTACATTTGAAGTGGGTGGAGTCAAAAATAACTTCCATGCAGTTTAGTAGATCGACACCATTTTGTAAGGACTCTACCACCAGTATACCATAAAGATAATTTTCTTCCTAAAGAATTAACGATTCATTAGGTAGAAGGTAGTTTTATGCGATTACTGGCGGAAGAATCCTTACAAAATGGGAAGTGGCTTAAGTGCATGCGAATCCTGGATTTTTTAAACTAATTTGGTACTTGTTTAACCTTCCTACCCTGAATGGGTCTAATCGAACAAATACTATAATTCATTTCGTTCGATTCGAACCAGAAATGGTTTCGTAAAATAAGATAAATAAAAGGCAGCGAAAACTAATATAAATAAATACATTAAATAGTTCTTAAAGAAAATTCTAGTGTAAAATGTTTTTATTAAGGTTGAGCAAAATTTCAACAGGGTAGGAAGGTTATAATTATATAAGTGTAGTAAGAGACGAAGGGAATGCTTGGTAAGTAAATATTGTTGATTGATAGCATAGCACTCTAAAATCTTTGAAAAATGTTCCAACAAAATCATAAAATTATCAGTATCAATAATTAGTACAAAAGTAATGAAATATAGCAACTAATTTGAGACAGAGGGTTTGTTTGTAATAACTTTCAATTTTACGATTGTTTACAATTACGTTTTCATTAGTTTTTTGAAAAGATCTATTACAACAGGGTTCGTACGCTTCAAGGGATTCAGGGGATTTTAGATGTTTTAGTACCAGAAATTTCGTTAACTTCTGGTCGCTATAGCTGAAGAATTTTTTTTTTCTTTTCAAAAAAAAAAAAACGCAAATATTTCTTTACGAAAATTCCAAAGTCCTTGACAAGCGTACGAACCCTATAGAAGAAATACAGGATGTAAGAAGTAGAGGATAATAAGATTTACATATGATTGCATAATTATTAGGAGATTTGTCTATATATGTAATGACACAGTTTTTTTGTAATTTAGTAGTTAGCTGGAAAAGATGCTTTTTATTAATAGTAACTAAACCTAAAATATTATATTTTAAAGGCTTGGTTAATTTTTCAATTACTAGTATATTCCATTGATAATAATATTCAATAGGTTTATTGTATAAGATTGAAATTTTAAAAATAAAATTTTTTATATCATATGTAAACTGTTTTAAAATAGAATTTGCGTTAAATTTAGATAGAAGCCTATATTTAGTACCATAACCCATTAGTTTTTTCAATTCATATATATATATAATATTCCATTACTTTAAAATGCAAAAAGACCATATTCAGAAAAGAAGGTGTATAGCTGCAATATTTAACTATAAAAAGCATTTAAAAAAAAAAAACCAGTAAAAGACAGGTAAAACACAAAAACACAGGCAAAAAACAGTCTGTTCTTCTTCAGTGGGAGGATAGATTTAACCTAACTCCACCCCCACCGTTAAAAATCTGCAGGTTTCTGAACACACGTTCACCCTGCACCCAATACAGAAAAACTATTGTCAATTCAGTAACTAAATTCAAACAAGTTGGAAATTGCTCGTCAAACGTGGCAAATGAGGTGCGTTCGTACTATAACTAGTTTTAAAATTATTTTTTGCACCCCATATTGTACTGAATGTATAATTTTTTGCACTTCATAACGTGCATAGTCTGATACATCATTAAAATGCACTTCCAATAATTTTTTCGGAACACTTTTGACTGTCCCTGTAATTAAACTATACATCCGATTTTCCTAAAATTTGAAATAGCTCAACAAAATTTTGCAACAATTATATCTTTAAATTTTCAGACCATTCGGAAGGCTGTAATATCATTAAAATGCACTTGCAATAATTTTTCCCATTGGCCGTAATGTAAAGAAAAACTTTTGGCTGTCCCTGTAATTAAACTATCCATCCGATTTTCCTAAAATTTGAAATGGCTCGACAAAATTTTGCAACAATTATATCTTTAAAATTTCAGATCATTTGGAAGGCTCTAATATCATTAAAATCCACTTGCAATAATTTTTCCAATTGGCCGTAATGTAAAGAAAAACTTTTGACTGTCCCTGTAATTAAACTATACATCCGATTTTCATAAAATTTGAAATGGCTCGACAAAATTTTGCAACAATTATATCTTTAAAATTTCAGATCATTCGGAAGGCTCTAATATCATTAAAATCCACTTGCAATAATTTTTCCAATTGGCCGTAATGTAAAGAAAAACTTTTGACTGTCCCTGTAATTAAACTATACATCCGATTTTCATAAAATTTGAAATGGCTCGACAAAATTTTGCAACAATCACATATTTGAAATTTCAGACTATTCGGTTGGGTAGTTTTTGCTCTGTTACATGCGGACAGACGGACGGACAGACGGACAGACGGACAGACGGACGGACAGACGGACAGACGGACGGACAGACGGACGGACTGAACGACGACTATAGGTGCTACGTATTTATATAATTACGAACGCACCTAAAAAGCTAAAATAAACCAAAATTAAGCAAAAAATAAATAAAAAATAAATAAATAAATTAGTAATGTAGATAAAGCATAATTTAAAAATCAACTTAAAAATCAACAATTTAAATATAAACAAATTAACATGTATGAATGCAGATGAACGTGCACCCTTCCATACCTGCAAGATGAAAAACTTTTCAAAAACATGAAAAACAGCAATACCTGTATAATGTTCCTCACCTGTTAACAATGAAATATATAATTAATCTAATATAATTAATCAAATAATTCGTTTCAATAAAATTTGTGGCAGAGATAGTAATTTTTATAAACAGATTTTTAAGTTATTGGCTAATCTTTTTAACAATAATAATTATCCTATAAAGTTTATGAAATATTATTCAAAGATAGTTTTAAAAAGTGAGTGGCAACATTGCGGTTTGGCGGTTTGAGCAACATGTGATGGCATCCTTCCAGAAGATTCTAAATGAAAGCTGCATTCTAAAGTCTTGTTCAAAGAACGAATGTAGGTTGATGCATCGAATCGATGGAGGAATGCAGACTCGGAATTTCTAGTTTTTGAAGTTGGATACGGAAGAAAAATTGATTGTTCGTTGTTAACAGGTGAGGAACATTATACATGTATTGCTGTTTTTCATGTTTTTGAAAAGTTTTTCAGCTTGCTGGTATGGGAGGGTGCACATTCATTTGCATTCATACATGTTAATTTGTTTATATTTAAATTGTTAATTTTTAAGTACTTTTCTAAAAGTTTATTTTATTAAAGATTTTTAAATTATGCTTTATCTACATTACTTATTTATTTATTTATTTTTATTTTCATTTTTATTTTTATTTTTTGCTTAATTTTGGTTTATTTTAGCTTTTTTGAATTTAGTTACTGAATTGACAATAAGGTAAAGTACCCAGTAGTTGACACGTTAAGGATTTTTTCGGCGTTCGTCGCCTTTGGTTCGTGCAGTTTTCAATTAAGGGAAACAGTTTGATCATTACTAGGGGATCTGAACATTTTTCCACAAAATCATAACGTTTAATGTCCCGAAATGAATACATTTTTTTTAAAATTACTAGGGGATATGAAAACATGATTTTTGTCCAGAAGTTGACACCATCGTGAACGTGAGAGTTTAGTAATTGACACCTTCGAGAACTAGTAATTGACACTGAGTGCGGCGGGGCCTAAATTAATTATAATAAATACTCTTTATTATTATGATACTATATTAATTGCCCCATATGAAGACATAATGATAAGAACCGTCAATTAGCAAATTTTTTTAAAGAAAGCAGAAGTTTTAATGAAAGATCAGAAGTTTAATCAGAAGTTTTAATGAAAATAAAAAAAGCCCCATAGATCTGAAATTATAACATAAAACCACTTACTTAATTAATGTCAAATAACAAAAATGAAAGATCGAGTGCAAAATCAAGCACTAATGGCCGATATTTTACCTTTTCATTGGGGTTTTTCCCTCAACTGTGTATTTCAGAGTTATTCTAGGCACGTTAAATTTTTTAGCCGCTGTTTTGTACCCAGCTTTGTTGACTTTAACGTATTCTACGGCAGCTCTCATGCTCTCTTCCGTGTAATTCCTAAAATTTCCATTCGTAGGTGGCATCTAAAAAAATAAATAATTAATTTTAGTAGTTGACACTCCCTAATTTCAATAACTGACACCCTGTGTCATCTATTGGTTTTAATGCATTTTGAGTTTTTCAAAGGTCAATCATGAATTTATCTGGTAGATTCCAGCTTATTTTCATTGCACTGAATTAGATTAACAAAACCCCAACATGAGCGAGTAGTTGACACTGTGTGTCAACTTTTGAAAATCTGTTTCTTTTCATATTCAATAGTTGACACTCACACTCACTCCCGCTATTTTGCACAAAATGCATCAATTTTATTCCAATACAATTCTTATACATCGAAACAATTAATATCAATCAAAACATAACCAGAAATTAAGATATATTACGGGTTTTAATACTCACTGTAACGTGCGATCCTTATCCCTTTTCTTAAGATAAATTCGAAAAATTCAACTTTGCACACATGCTTCTTTGTTGTCTTCCGCCATATTGGAATTGGGCTCGACTGTTTATAGTTTTAGTTCTCAGTTTTGCCGCAAGATGATAGATTTTAAAAATTCTGTGTCTCTCATGTTCCTACCTGTGACGTTTTCTTGTTACACTACTGTTTCGACAAAAGTGTCAACTATTGGTCCAGTGTCAACTACTGGGTACTTTACCTTAGTTTTTCTGTATTGGGTTCAGGTTGGACGTGTGTTCAGAAACGTGCAGATTTTTAACAGTGGGGGTGGAGTTAGGTTAAGTCTGTCCTCCCACTGAAGAAGAACAGACTGTTTTTTGCCTGTGTTTTTGTTTTTTACCTGTCTTTTACTTGTTTTTTTTTTAATGTTTTTTATAGTTAAATATTGCAGATATACACCTTCTTTTTTGAGTTATGGTGTTTTTGCATTTTAAAGTAATGAAATATATCTTTGTTGCAATTGATATCAGCTGCTATTAGCGCCAGTTGTGCAATAATTTTTTCATTAATTATATATGAAATATATATATATATGTGTATGTATATATATATATATATATATATATATATATATATATATATATATGTATATATATATATATATATGTATATATATATATATATATATATATATATATATATATATATATATATATATACATATATGTATATATATATATATATATATATATATATTTATTTACTATAACTTCATATATATTAATAAATTAAATATAACTTCAGTATTATTGGTATGGTATTTCCTCGTTCATATTGTTGATAATATGTAAAACTGCTATGTTACCTTTAAGGGTGTTCTCAAATCCAAAAGGGCAACTTTCTGACATAAGTTTAAATTTATTTTTGATCGAAAATGCATGAAACTAGCTGGTGTTGTTGTTCAGAAACTATGTCATTGAGCTGTTTTTTCCTTTTTTTTTTTTTTTTTTTTTTTTTTGCAAACGCATTAGATCTTTCAGAAAATAGTGTGAAAGTGGAAGTTCTGAACCGATTTTCCGCGCGAAGGAAGAAAAAGCACTGAAGAGTGGGCGAAAAACGTGTTTGTCACGTGATCAAAATTGCTTATAATTCAATAGGTAATTGATTGATCAAAAAATGGAAAAAATTGTTCAATTCCAAATCGCTTCCATGGCCAGGCTTTCTAATTTTATACCTTTCCGTTAAAAAATGAATTTGTAAATGTGTCAAAACGTTTTGCGCTTGTTGAGCAGAGGAGTTAAGAACAACCTTAAAAAAAAATAAGAATTTGATTATTTCATAAGAAAAAATCAAATAAGTATGTGCATTTTATTGCACATAAAATATTATTGTATAAATGCCCATATAGTATTTCATTATAAATTAATACAATTTCACTTGTCTAAAAGATCACATATTATCACATAAGATCACATTCCATGAATTTATCGAAATTATTAAGTGTTGTTTACTACAAAATTAAGAAAATAAATAAATAATTTCTGATAAAATGTATTATCTATTAATAAATATATGCACCTATCTTTAACTTCCTAATCGATGTTTAAAATAGATGTGTGAATGATATTTACACTTGTGAAATGAAAAAAAAAAAAAATGTTATTAAATTAATCAATCACACAATGCTGCTCTATCTAAATTCCAGTTGTTCTAAACTTTCTATATTGTTTTAACCCTTTAGCAGGCGGTGTCCAGAAAAAAAGACACCTAATTTTAATTAAAAACTGACCAACGGCACCAAGAATATTTAACCAAGATTATGTAATATTTTCCCTTCATAAAGCAGGAGGAAATAAGCAAGTTTCTATTTTCTAATAAAGTCGTTTATAAATTCTGGTGTCAGTAAATCATTTTACAAACAGACTTACTCCGCGTCGGAAAGAGTTAAACGTTTAAAAATGTAATCTTAGAATTAAAATGTATTAAAAAACATTTCAATAGTTTCACATCAGAAATATAGAACAGGTTATTTTTTTTTATTTTAAGAGATACTTTATTCATACAATTTTCTGTTTGAAATTGAGTTCCTCTCGTAACGGCTGCCCCAGAGTTGGAAGTAGCTGTTGCAAAAATTAAAATGTTCTGAAGCGTTAACAGTTAACATACTTCACTTCATATCAACAAGGAGTATTCGCACATTTCTCGGAGGGACTTTGTTGAAAAGTAAAGCCGTGTATGAACGGCGTAGCCTTTTGGTTAAAGCCCAGTTTTTAAGTTGGGTACTTGCTGCTGTTTTATCTTTTATATAGTTTTCGTCTCATTTTTATTGAATTACCGTATATACTCGCGTATAAGTCGACCCCCTAACTTTCGAATGCAAATTCTGGAAAAAATCAAAAACCGCTTATAAGTCGACCCCCTAACTTTTTGCTTCAATTTTGCACAAAATCAAACCAAAGATTTCACTTGCCAATGCAAAAAGGTAGTAAGTTAACAAAAACAAATCCTTGAAACTTTTTCAAATGATAAATTATTGTAATTTGTATATTTTATATATTATTTTTCTATTCATACACATAAAATGCCATATTTTTTGCAGTATTCGAAGTTTTTGTTTTTGCTTTTTAACTGACTCGCGTATAAATCGACCCCCCAAATTTGCTTACCGAAAATTGTCAGAAATTCCTCGACTTATACGCGAGTATATACGGTATTTAATAAAGAATATTTATAAAGATAAGTTGCTTTGTACTTTTTTTTTATTGTCAATTAGATAATTAAATAAAATGTTACTTACAATTAAGTAAACAAAATTAACTTAAATAAAATTTAATATTTTTTATTACCCAATTAGATAATTAAATAAAATGTTACTTCCAATTAAGTAAACAAAATTTATTTAAATAAAATTTAATATTTTTTATTACATAAAATTTTATTTTAAATAAATTTCGATAATTAAAATATTTTTTAAAATTCATATAAGCTATTTTTTAATAATTAAAAGAACATTTATTAATATGTAACATCTTCTGCACTTACACTTAAAATATTTTTATGTTAGTGTTGTAAGAGATTAGTAAATTCTAGTAATTTGATATTTAAGCTCTCATCTTTTAATATCAAGCATCATCTTCATGTATAAAAATCGCTATTAATTTACTATTATTCTTTTTACTAATTACTGATTCATTTGTAATTATAAAGTAGTAGGGGATTAACATAATTAAAATTTTTCTTCATTTCCTTATATTATTATTATTACTATTAAAATATATAATTAACCCCTTAACTGTGACATTTGTTTTCTTACAAAAAATTTAAAATGGGGCTGAACACCACTTTTTCCATACTAAAATATTTACCTTACTTAATCGAAAAATATCTGAAATAAAGATAAATTTACAGTTCAATAAAGATAAATTAATCAATAAAGATAAATTTACAGTTACAAATTAGTGGTATCAAAATGCTTTTAATAACGAAGCAAGCAAAGTGTTCTTGCCCGAATCCAGTTCGGGCCACACTGTTAAGGGGTTAATATCGACATCTAAATATATGTAATTAATTAATATCAATATTTAAATGAATATAGAAATAATAACGCCTTAAAATTCATTTTAAGGCGTTATTTGGGGCGGAGCTACTCAACTTCCACACCCGAAGAATTTTTAGAATAAACAGTTACAGAATTGCTGTATTTTAAATTTTAATGAACACATGAGCAACATTCTCAACGCTGTCGATATCAAAATAAAGTTGAAAAACATGGCTTATATTCTTAATGGAATATAAAATACATCAGTTGACATATTGTCGGCTGACTTTCTTCCAAAAATTCTTCGGATGTCGAAGTTAAGTATTTCCGCCCCAAATAACGCCTTAAAATGAATTTTAATAATTTTAATATACGTTTTTGTAAATATTTATATGTAGTACCCAACGCAAACTTTCGGCATTTATATAGAATATACGGGGACGTATGGAGAATTTTTTACAAGAAAATGGTAATTTTCGGATAACCATAAGATATGATTTTTATTTTTTTTTAAATTTTTATTTCGCTATTTCACACACTTTTTATAAACAGAAAATTATACAAAAATTACCAGTTATGCATCTTTAGTATCTATATATCCTCAGTTAATGGCATGAAATTCCGCGCAGCAGTTTTTGAGAAAATCAGTTTTTTAAAAAATCGAAAAAACATTTTAATCTCATTAAATATGAATATTTATAGGGTCATAATAGGGGAAATATATTGTCAGATATGTAGCCACGTCTAATGAAAAAAATCAGGAAATTTGATTGAAAGGCATATTTCCAATGATTATCCGGTTATGCCCTTTACTAGCTTATGATGTGATATTATAAAATGAAAATTTTATGGATAGTCACAGAAAGAACATATTATCGAAATTTTTATTACTATTATTATTTTAAGAATACAATGAAGAATGTTTTTAATTCATTGCTGAGAAGAAAAAAGAAATGTAAAATTAATTTAAAGAAATATTCAGGAAGTAAAATATTAGAGGAATAGCTTGTAGATTGCTCTCGTTTCTAGTGTGGGAGTTCTTCCGTTTGTTTATCCTGGAGCGTTGTGCGATTTAGCGGCGACCATGCGTAATACTACGGCCAAACTCGATCGCCTGCCTTAAAATCGAGTTTGTCCGTGGTAATACTAGTCCTCGCTGCTGTCACACCGCCCTTGAATCTTGGGTTGCCAGTTTTGCCTCTACTTTCAATTTAAAAACTCCGAAGCGTCTAACTAAACTACCACCTACTAATTCTCTCATACTTTGCCATCTGTTCAAATCCAGCTATGTTATATGTTTTACGTTCTGTTAGGAAAAATTTACGACCCGAATTTCTTCAAATTACCCTTTTAATAGAATAAATATATCTTTTATTATTTTAAGTCATAAATAGATTCATACTTTCCGAAAAATTGATGGACTATTTACAGATTAACACGCACATAAATCAGCCGTAATTTCAAAGTTTGCCAAAAATATTGTAAGAATACTGTAATCTTAAGATTGGAAGCAATTTAAAGATTTTACCGAAATTTTTTATCTCAAACTTTCTATCGATCTCTTTGTGCTATCTGGGATGTATAGGTCAAAATTAACATTTTTACCCACTGGCCACTGGCCAGTACAGTGATTTTTTTCACTGGCCAGTAACAAAGTTATGTACACTCCATACAAAATTGTGTTTTTTCTAACTATCAACATTGTAATTTACTAATACATATTACTTACCATTCGATATGATTACACTCAACTGAAAAAATTTATTTTTACTATTAATTGCAATGAAATAAATTCACAGGAAATTTTCAGAAAGGAAATTTTCAACAGAGGGGTACCCCACTCCCCCTCGGCGCTAACTAATATGCATTTTTCTGCGACCATTTAACGAATTTTGCGATCTTTTGACGAAATTCACGTTTTTTTCGTGACCTTTTGCAAAATCTGCGTTTATTCGCGATCTTTTGACGAAATCTGCGTTTTTTCCGCGATCTTTTCACAAAATTGCGGTTTTTTTTGTAATCTTTTAACGAAATTTGTGGGTTTTTTAGCCATTCTTTGAAAATATTTGCATATTTTTTCAAGATTTTTGACGAAATTTGCGTTTTTAGGCGATCTTTTGATGAAATTTGCGTTTTTTCCACAATCTTTTCGTGAAATTTGCATTTTTTTCACGATTTTTTGACGAAAGTTGCGTTTTTTCCGCGATCTTTTCACGAAATTTGCGCTTTTCCGCGATACTTTGAAGAAATTTGCGCTTTTCCGCGATACTTTGAAGAAATTTGCGTTTTTTGCGATAATTTCACGAAATTTGTGTTTTTCCGCGATTTTTTGACGAAATTTGCGTTTTTCCTCGATCTTGTCACGAAAGTTGCGTTTTCTCCGCGATCTTTTCACGAAATTTGTGTTTTTTCCGCGATGTTTTGACGTAATTCGCGTTTTTTACGTGGTCCTTGGGCGAAATTCGCGTTTTTTACGTGGTCCTTTGGCGAAATTCACGTTTTTTCGCGATTCTTTGACGAAATTGGTTTTTTTTTTCTGCGAACGATTGATGAAATTGATTTTTTTCGGTGACCATATCGAAATTAGCGATATTTTTATGTCCGAATTTTCGGACTCATGACCGTTTTTTTTTTCCGGAACCGAATGCCTTAAATTTTCGGAAAATTCGAGACAGAATCACCCCTGCTACTTTCTTTTCTTACGTTCGGGAGAATCGCCGATTTGGACGCCTTAAATTCCGAACGAATTACACCCCTTTTCTCCCTGGCATCGATCTTTCAACTATCGCGTTTGGCGAGTGAGGACAATAAAGTTAATCGCCAAGTTTTAAGTGTTACTCGACGCCTGGCGAGTGGCGAGTGCTAATTTTGTGCTATACTGGTATGCATAATTTATTTTTGTTGGTGAAACAATAAATACATTTAGGTTCAGTCTATCGATATAATCTATAACGCTTAAAATTATCATGTAAAAATATCAAGTTGTTTCAGAAATATCTTGCGCGCAAATTTGAAACCTAATTTTTAGATAAAAAAAACTTTTAATTTTATTAAAGTTTAAAATATGTAATGTTCTAGTATACGAGGACTGGATTGTTTTTGTAAAAATAATATATAATAAACAGATGTCATATATGAGAAAGTATATGAAAACAGGCTTGGTTCACTGTGGGAGTAATAATAAAATAGATTTGATGCACCTTCTAAATGGACTATCTTTTTTTTTTTTTTTTTTTTTTTTTTTTTTTTTTTTTTTTTAAGCCCCCGGTACGGTATACTATTTCTTTCTCCCAGCTTATTTTGTGTATTCCAAAAAAATACCTTACAGAAGCCAGCCATAAAACAAAGCAGTACGATTAAATACTCTATAGCAATTTTTTAAACTTCTAAGCATCGCACATTTTCGATTTTTATACTGTCGTATTGGGAAAAAAAGTTCTTTTAAATGCATTTGTTTGAAAACTGTATCTCCATTTATTTTTGAAATATTAATTTAATTGCTTAATATTGGCAACAGAAGAACTCCATTTCTGTAGAAAGTGACAGAAAAATAGCAATTATATCGTTTTGTTGCCATTTTTCCATAAAAACTGAAAAAAAGTATTTAATTAAAATACGTGCTATTTTGAAAAAATATAAATGGAGGATTTCTAATAAAACATGGAGCTACTAGAAACTAAATTTAATTTTAAATATCTATATTAATAATACAAACAAATGGAGGCCTGTGAATATTTAGATAGCCGATTTTTTTGCCGTGTTTTTTGAATGACGAAATCTGTTTTTTTTTTTTTTTTTTTTTTTTTTTTTTTTTTTTATTTGTGTATTATTCAGCGATAGTGACGTCCTAAGCGTATTTTACTGTAGATGTTGTTTAACACTGGATCGCAAATGATGAATTCTTCAGCGGATGTGGATGACGTCACTTTATATAAAATAAAATCTCGTGTTATAAGTCTTAAATCTGAACTACAGCATAGAGTCCCGATTATCGGAGTTTCCGCTTTCACCGAATTATTTTCTTCTGATGGACTGATGTCTTCCATTATTATGAAACAGTCATTATAAATGACGTGTTAGGTGAAGATGAAAGAGCAGTCGTAAAAAATTAGAACTCAGATTTTCTGGTCAGAATGAGAAAAAAAAAATGGCTATAGTTTAAAAAAAAAATTATGATTTTTTTTTACGACTGCTCTTTCATCTTCACCTAACACTTCATTTATAATGACTGTTTCATAATAATGGAAGCCATCAGTCCGTCAGAAGAAAATGATCCATTCCAAAGGTATAAGTTCGATTAACTTGGATAATCGGGACTCTACTGTATCTATATTTGTATACATATTTTTTTTGTCATCGGGGGCGACACTAAATTCTGAAAAAGCAGAATTCATGTTTTCTAGTTTTTTTTTTTTTTAATGGTGTTGGTCTGCTATGGTTGTAAACCCTTCAATTATCATTCGCTTAAATTTCCACTTCCCTCTCACCCTGCCCCTTCCTTGAACTTCTAGCATACGAATATTAAAATGTTAATACTGCACATTTTTTTAAAGAAAAAAAAATTTCCTCTCTGATTTATTTATTTATTTTTGTAACAAGTAATCAATCACTTGAATGACCCTCCCCTATCCTAATAGCCAGCAGCACAGACAATCCCCTCATCAAGTTCGCGGATGAAATTCTAGGATTAGTTAAATCTTGATTTGCATATTAAAACGCAATCAGTCTGCCAAGTCATATCTTGGTGGAAAACACCTGAGAACCCGATTTTAGCGGCTGGCTCGTAGATTTACCATTGTGTTTTCCTGCACCAAAAAGTATGAAAACATGGAGGACTGGGAGCAGGAAAACGCAATGGCAAACCTAGAAGTCAGCCGCTAAAATCGGATTTTCAGGTGTTTTCCACCAAGATATGACTTGGCAGATCGATTGCTTTGTAATATGCGAATCAAGATTTAATTAATCCTAGAATTTCATCAGTGAACTCGATGAGGTGATTGTATGTGCTGCCGGCTCCTGGTCTATAATACTAGCTAAAAAAGTTATTTTACATATCGTATGCAATACTTCATCTATTTATAAAACATCAATTTAATAATTTGAGCTTAACAAACGCATTCGCAAGCGCGTGCACTGATACCCTCGGACCTAAGAAAAAAAGATAGAGAAGGGTAGTTTTTTAGCCCCCGATACGGTATGCTATTTTTTTCTCCCAGCTTATTTCGTGACATCTCCAAAAAATAACGCTACCTTACAGAAGCCAGCCGTAAAACAAAGCAGTACGATTAAATAGTCAATAGCAATTTTTTTAACTTCTAAGCATCACACATTTTCAATTTTTATACCATCGTATTGGGAAAAAAAAAAACTACTTTTAAATGCAATTTGTTTGAAAACTACTTCTCCATTTGTTTTTGAAATATAGATTTTTTTGTAGTTTTTGGAGCCATTTGCTTAATATTGGCAACGGAAGTACTCCATTTCTGTAAGAAAGCAAAGGAAAAATGGTTGTAAAATAATAATTATATATTTTTGTTGCCATTTTTTTATAACAGCCAAAAGAGAATGTAATTAAAATGCGTGCTATTTTGAAAAAATATAAATTTATGATTTCTGTTAAAACATGGAGCTATTATCAATCATATTTAATTTTAAGTGTCTATATTAATGCTACAAACAAATGAAGGCATATGAATCATTAAGACAGCCGTTTTCTTTTTCTTTTTTTTTTTTTCTTTTTTTTTTTTTTTTTTTTGAGTTCCTTTAATGACGACATCTTTTTGCTGCATTTGTGTATTATTTCGCTATAGTGATGTGCTATGCATACTTTACTGTAGATGTTTAAGAGTGGATCGGATGTGGAATTCTTAAGCGGATGCGAATGACGTCATTTTACATAAAATAAAAGCGTGCGTTGTAAGTTTTAAAATTGAAATATGTTTTGTACTATTCATATATACACATTTTTTTTTTTTTTTCATCGGAAGCGACACTAAATTCTGAAAAAGCCGAATTCCTGTTTTCTAGTTTTACTTTCTATTTTAACTTTTTGACAAACTTCTCAATAGAATCGCCAATTAAACACCGCCCTGGAGAATAGACTTGAGCGCTGCCACAATAAAGACAACTTTTGTAGGAGGATTTTTTTCAGCGTTTGTACAGTCCCTTGAATTTTAATACCAATAATTTTCTAAAGTTTTGCTCGCTCTATTTTTCTGAGATTACATAAGTAAAAGAAATTTTTTGGAAAATATTGGTGCCAAAATTTAGACGACTGTACAAACGTTACAGGCACACAGTACCTTTAAAATAATCAAAACATCGATTTCTTTTTGTAATTATTATTATTATTGACTCAAAGTATAACTACACCTTTTAAAAATATACTGGTGAAATTTCAAAGCTTTTTTTTTTAATAATAAAGAAGTTATTAATGATTTTATATGCGATGACAGAATTTAAAGGGACGCCACGCCCACTCAACGACCCTGCTGAATTTAGATCACTAGTGAACAAAGCAACGACATAGTGAATAATTTTATTTCTTCCATGGCGAAAAGGCAGGCTATTATTTAACTGCAAGTGTTTGAGTTAATTTGGCCATGTGAAAAAGCTAGGCGCATGTACGAAAGAAAGACGTAAACAAATATAGTTTATAAATTAGCACGAGGAAAAATTAAACTTGCTCACAGTCTAAGACACACCTCAAAAATGAAGAGGGCCTTACGTATAAGGTTGCCTATTTTTAAATTTTTATTGTAAATGTATATGAAACTTATACAAGTTCTCGTGTGATATATATTATTAGTTTGTAATATTTTATATAAACAACGACGAATGAGGCATTTTTCTTATTTAAATTTTTCGGTAATTAATCATTTTAAAACATTACCGCACTTATTAAATATTACTAAATTGCATGAAAGTGTTTACATTTACTTTTATTTACGAGTTTCATAAAATTGTGCATGAACTTTATACAAGCTAGAAGTTTAACCATGGTATTTTTGCAAATGAAAACTTTAAAATGATTTTTCGCAATGTTTATATTTGTCATAATTGCTTGTTCAATAAATGCTAAGGCTCTTTTTGTAATAGAGATAGAGGTTAGAAATTTTTTTTACTGGTTTTCCATGCTGCATTTAATAGTTCTGTGCGTGTTTCCAAGATTCAAGCTTATATATATACAGACGTGTGAAAATTATTAGAATAATTGTGTAATGTACATTAAAATCTTATTATATTAAAGAAATAATGCATTTGAAAAATATTGACACATTTAATATTTAGTGTGCATCCCCTTGTTTTTTATTAAAGATTCGATACGTCTTGGCATACTTTGTATGAGTTTTTGGCAATTAATTTGTATTTCGTTGTCATGATGCACATTTGGATGAATTTTTCTATCAGTACATTCTTGTTTGTGATGTTGCATTTCTTTAATTTAATTAAAGAAAACACTTCCATGGCCTGGAAACAGTCCAGATATGAACCCCATAGATATTGAGCCATTGTAAAGAAAACAGTAAAGAAATGCAACATCACAAACAAGAATGGTCTGATAGAAAGACTCATAAAAATTTGGCATCACAACAACAAAATACAAATTAATTGCCAAAAACTCATACAAAGTAGGCCGAGACAAGTATGTCATCATTTCTTTAATAAAAAACAAAGGGATGCACACTAAATATTAAATGTATCAATATTTTTTAAATATTTCTTTAATATAACAAGTTTTTAATGTAAATTTCACAATTATTCTAATAATTTTCACACGTCTGTATAACGACGATTGGAATCCTTTCGTGTTAAGACTACGACATTGACGTTATAGGATGATTATCAGTCAACGAGTGAAGGCCATGGAATACATGGTTTCTCCAGAAATAATTGAGACAAAATGTAAAGACAGCTCATCATTTTATCAAAACATCATTCGGCGGAGCAGTTGAATGGATGAATTTGAAGGTAAAAAGGATAACCCCGGAATACCCGCGGGAAAATAAAATGGAAGCTAAAAGAAAATTCTAAAAGAAAAAAAAGAGCGGAAAGGGAACATTTAATTTATGAATACTAAAAGCGTAATATTTAAGTAATTTAGATAAGCGAGACATTAAATAAATGGTTTCCCCAGAAATAATTGAGACAAAACGTAAAGACAGTTCATCATTTATCAAAACATCATTCGGCGGCGCAGTTTCCACCACGAATATTAGCCATCGCTTCATAGTATTAATTTAGGGATGAACAAAGTTGTAGATAATCGAATGCGTGAAAGGTGACAGGGGGTGGCATGAAAAATGGAAATACGACTAGAATCTGCTGAAACACAGCGAGCATCGGCTTTTTGTACGTCAAGTGTAGGAATACAAATATGACGTAGGTCGCGCTCTCAACAATTTCTTAATTAAGAATATCACGCCATGGAAATAGTGCTGACAGAGCGAGTGGATGAATTTGAAGGTAAAAAGAATACTAAAACCGTAATATTTAAGTAATTTAGACAAGTGAGGCGTTAAATTAAAGGGCATTTAACATAATTAACGATAGAGGTTACTTAAAAATAAGGATTTAGTGAATATAAAGTAGTAATTTAGAATAAGATAAGGAAATCGCAGAATTAGATCTAATAATGTAACATATATATATATATATATATATATAATACCAAAAAACACACACAACACTTCCAATCCTAAAACTACAGAACTACAGAGAAAATTAACAAATTAACAAATTAACCATGGAAAAAACTTACAAACTAAACTATAAACGAAAAGAAAACATCCAATGGAGACAGACCGCAAGGCTAAAGACTTGCATGCTGGGTTTTACCGGTAATTACTCATGAAACTTCCCCCATATCTGTCGAGACCATACTGGCCAAAGAAAACTTTGAAACTGGCCATCCAAAGCAGTAACCGAATTCGAAAAGAACACTTTAAAACTGTCCATCCAAAGCAGCAACCCAATTCAAAAAGAACGACACACCCAGACAGAGCTCCTTATAAAGCCTACGATTATTTGGCGATGTTTTTAATCGCCAAAAGTAAACCATCGCGGTAATCTTTATCCTTGACGAAATTGTTTGTCAAACTATTTAACAAACGAATAGGAAAATTCTGATCCATTGCATCTTGATAGAGATTTATAATGTCATTTATTATACTATTATGGTTAGAATTTAACTTTGCTATCCTTATTAAACTATTGATAATGATATTTCTAAAAATGGAAATATGTACATTGGAATTAAAATTTAATATCTTAATAGTTTCAAAGTTGTAATCCTTTCTCTTATCATAAATGCTAGTCCGTAATCCACCCCTCTCAATGTCGATAGTGAGATCCAAATAATTTACATGCTTTTCGTCATATGAAGTTTTTTTTAATGTCAAACCTTGGGGATAGTAGTCTAAATTTAAATCGCTATTGGAATCGTTAATCCTTACCAACAATACATCATCAATATATCTGAAACTTAAAAAATCCTTATCTGTTGTCTCTTTAACCTCGTATAAAAATAAATAAATATCTGCAAGTACCGAACTGCAACTACCCCCCATAGGTATACCCCTTATCTGCTGAAACACATGCTTACCATCGAATAAATAATTTTCATTAACTACGAAATTAAATAAATTTGTCAAATGATCTAAATTTTTACCCAAAATATTGAACCTCTTAAAAAATTCAAATATTTTATTTTTGAGATCATTTAAATCAATACTGTTATATAAATCTTCAAAATCATAAACATAGAGACCTTTAATATTACTCAGACCTTTCAGTCTATTAAGTAACTCAAAACTATTTTTTATAATACATGTGTCATTTTGTTTTAATGCCGCTTCAAATAAACTCTGCAAAATATCCAAAAACTTTTTATTAGCTACTTCCAAATAAGTGCCAAAACCACATGTAATTGTACGAAAGGCAATGGGGTCCTTATGAAATTTAGGAATCAAAACCATATAAGGCAATTCCTTACTACGTTGTGTGTATTTTAACCTTTTATAAAAAGCGTCAATTCTACTTTCTGTCTCTTTAACACTGGTATTTAATAACCTATAATTATGTGTATTGTTATAACATTGTCTTAATTGATTACAGTATAGCTCTTTACAAATAATAGCAAAATTTGTATTTGCCTTATCAATATATGTTATAACGAAATTACTCTGTAAATCCTTAATAGAATCTTTTAATACTTTATATTCTTCCAACGAAATCCCCCCTGTTTTACCGCAGTAAATTGAACTCAAATCCTTTAATATATTGTGTTTCCATTCCAGAAAAGTTATTTCTGGTAAGCAAAATTTGTTCATTAGTTTATGTATAAACATATCCACGTTGATTTTTAATCGTTTTTTTATAAAATCCTTAGTGTTTAATCTTTTTAAACGAAATTTTGTACCAAACCGCATATAATCTCTCAATGTTCTGTCCTTGACAATGTCTAAATTACCGGTCAATACATGACCGTGATCCACATCGACATAATCGCGATAAACCGGATCATGACAATGACATAAATTATTATCGTTGTTTCTACCAATTTCTTTTGAAAAATTATTATAGTTAAAAACCATACGACCTAAAGGTTTATCGTATCTATAAACCTTGACAATCTCCATGTTCTTATCTGCAAGCAAATCATTGTATTTATTTAATACCTTGCCCATATTTATACCACGTTTTTTAATTTCTATGTAATCCATTACAAAATACATTCTATTAACTATTTTGTTGTTGTTGTTGTTACTTCTGCCCAGATTTTCCTTCAAATGTTGTGAACTAATTCTATACCTCAAAATGTCCAAAGCCAAATCTATATTATAGTAACTCTTATGTGAATACAATAAGTTTAACAAATCACCTATAAAACGTTTTTTCACGTTAAATATAATAAATTTTATGATTCTTACTATTCCAACAAAATCACTCTTAAGAATTGAACTTTTAATTTCATCGCTATTGTCATATTCCTTTGCTATTAACTTGTGGTCCATCTCCTTATTGAATTTATAATTCATGGGATGTTCAATACGTTCGTATATTGAAACTTCTAATAAACTGTTTCTTAATTTTTTCATAACGTTAGTTCCATTGAACATAACATTTAACCCATATGGGTAAACTGTACCACATTTAATCATCATGTCACTTTCACATATCAATCTTTCTTTTTTGTTAGGGACTATCTTTAAAATCGTTAATTCCATGTTTTCAATACCATGCCTGTTGAAATGTCTAATTTCAATCTCTTGTTCTTCTTTATTGGTTTTGCAATGTCTGATATCAGACTTATGGTTATTGAAACGCTTATTAATCGGGTCAGAAGTTTGACCAATATAAGACATTCCACATATCTTGCAGCTAAGTTTATAAACACTGTTGTAAACCTTACATACTTTTAAATACCTAATGTCCTCGATAGTGTTATACTCTGAGCACACGCTCGGGCATACTTTACAACGTTTATCACTACATTTTCTTAAATTGAGATTATTGAAAATCATCTCCCTTTTTAAGTTTGAATTATAACATATATATATATATATATATATGTTATATATATATATATATATATATATATATATATATATATATATATATATGTTATATATATATATATATATATATGTATATATATATTAATATTTAAATTATGAGTTTGTTTAATTCTCTTGATTTTTATACTATACAAGTGAAAAAAATGCATGTTAAATTATTAAATGCACTTCCGCATATATCAAAAAAATCTATGCACAGTTTTATGAAATATATTCTTAAGAAAGTGTAAAAGAAATTTGAAGCAAAATATCCATATTTAAAAAAGTAATAGGAAATTTAAAAAAGTAAATTTTTTTTTAATTAAACTTTAGTTAAATCCGCTGTACAACTAGATTTTTTCCTCGAAATTATACAGGGTGAACCAAAAGTCTTTCCCTGAATATAATAATCCATTACAAATTAACCGTTTGTATAATAGTGTTATTTGATGTATCACTGGATAGGTTAGTTTCAGCAGTTTTTTGTGTGCCATAGATGGCGCGATTGCTCCTTCAAGAGTGACTCAGGGAACGAGGAATTTATAAGGAAGGAATTTTCGGCCGAAATGGCGTCGATTCAAGAAAAAGCTCAATGCGTCTTGGTTTCACGTAACGCAATCGTTCATTAACCCCTTTATCGTCGCGCCCGTGACTGTCACGGGCGGTGTAGGCTTCTTTTCTTTTATTCAAATTGTTCTATTCCCACCAGTTTTTTTTTTTTTTTTTTTTTTTTTTAAATAATGCAATTGGCTTCTTTCTTTCGTTATTTTATCTGCCATTAAATAAAGAGAATATTTCAACTTGAAAAAAGTGGTGGCAATCAAACAATCTGAATTTTAAAATAAGTATTCGACACTTATCAGGCGCGACGATTAACCCCTTGGGGACGAGCGACACGTATACGTGCCGCATACAGCGTTCAGAATCCTTGTTTTTTCTCACCAGTAAAAATTTACTGTAAAATTTGCCTTATCTAATCAGCGCATTTCCTCGATTCAAGAAAACACAAATTTCTGTTTTTAAAAAACGGTGACAAAAGATTAAAAATTTCGTAAAAGGCTCCCGTCCCGAAGGGGTTAAGAGGTTAATGTTCAGCGAACATTTCTATTTTATTATGGATGCAAACCTCCTGATGCAAAATCAATAAACTGATGGTATGACAGGTTTAAAGAAACAGGTAGCGTTGCTTAACTTACACCAGGCCTGCCACTTCTGTGCAGATCAGTCACTACAGCCAAAAAACTACTGAAACTAACTTATCCAATGATACATCAAGTTACATTATTATACAACTAGTTAATTTGTAATGGAATATTATAATTCGGGCAAGACTTTTGTTCACCCTGTATTTGCTGTTTGCTATTAAATATAATGGCTACTCAGATATTACGGTGTTGTTCAAAATTTAAAAAAATATCTTAAAAGGTAACGAGTTTCTTTAATAAAAACAGCTTACGACAGCCTCTATTTTTGTGTCAGTGCTCCGGTATAAATTTCTTTTACACATTCTTAAGAATACATTTCATAAAACTGTGCATAGATTTTTAGATGTATGTGGAAGTGCATATAATAATTTAACCCTTAATTGCATGAATTATTCTTTTAGAATTGTGTTTTTTTATTTTTATATTAAGGATCAGACACCAGAAATCTTAAGACAGATTTTTAACTTTATTTATTAGCCTATTTTTGTAACTTTTAGAGGATTAGTATTTCTATATAAATATAGTGGTTGTAAGAACTTATGTATTAAAAATTAAATAAAAAGGTCATGGAAATTTACATCACTATGCAAATAGGGTTAATATGCATTTTTTTTCTCTTATATAGTATAAAAATCAAGGGAATGTTTATAATTTAAATATTAATACATACACGGGTGTAAAAATCCAGGCGCCAGTGGGCAGTCTCCCACCACTAAATTTTAGTTGTTTTTTTCCCTCTAATATTTCGTCTAAATTTTTCGTAAGAATACTAATAAAATTTAAGCGAAGAAAACTAATAAAATTTAGTAGTGAGAGACTGCCAGTTGGCGCCTAGATTTTTACACCCCTGAATATATATATATATATATATATTAGGGATGCACCGCATATGGATTTTTGCCGGCTACCGGATACCGAATATCCGGTACAAAATTTTACCGAATATCCGGTATCCGGCCGAATAATTTCTCATTTTTTATTTTAATAAAAATATTTCTATTTTATGCATGGTTAAAGAAGAAAACCTTTAAATTATTACAATTTTGTGTCATGCAAGTAATTATTAATAGATTTTAATTCATTTATTAAGTGAAAGTTACTTAAAAACAAATAATAGTAATAATTAAATACTATGAAATTTAATAGTAATAATTAAATATTGAAATTTAATCATATTTTGCCATTTCATTGTTACTTACAAATCTTCTAACGTGACATGCATATTTTTTTCTACCTCTTTAGCCTCTATCACGAAGTTTAAATGGCATCTTGATGTTTTTTTAGATGCATGTGTATCGGTTAACTGAAAAAAAAATGTCCAATTGACACATAATTAACAATAATTGAACAGTTATGTATGTTACTCCAGCCATCCTGAGTAAGACGAGTTACAATTTTCCTGTTAAGTTCTTTTTGCATTGTAGAGTGAGGTTTAGAATGAACTTTATTTAAAAGCTCACTTGTAATTTTATCATGTCTGAGTGATTTATAACCAGGCATAATTTAATTACGCTTTGAAAATTTTTATTAAAATATGTTAACAGAATTAAAAAAATTAGCAATTTATATATTTAATGATTTTTTTTGTTCTTTTGTTTTTACCACAAATTTTTCTGTTGTTGACTGCTTAATTTGGGTAACTGATGTTCCAGCAAAATTTGAATGGTGTTCTTTAATATCAGCACCATTTTGTTCTTGATTTTCTACACAAACGCACTTTAGATCTGGAGTATGAATATTCATAATAAACTGTTTATTTTGGTGGACACTTTTACATTTTTCTAGATGGTTTTCCATCATCAATACTTTGGCACTTACAAGATGGCCACATTGTATACATTTCTGACTCAGAATTTTTGATGTATTAACAGCAACTTCATAAAATTTTCAGAATGGATTTTCATACATTCCTCTTTTGTTGATATGCATAATTCCAATTAATAACAAAGTTATTGACAAAACACTTGAGAAGAAGTGTGAAAGCCAACTACTTCATTACTGTTATGTAAAAACAAGTGAAAGCAAAACAAAGTTGAAGTTGTAGTTAAAATTCTAGTTTTGGTTTTATAATTACAGTTATGACAGAATAATTGAACACTGCAGTTAAATTTTAACTAGTGAAAATTGCAACAAAACACTTGAGAAGAGGTGTAAAAGCCAACTACTTTATTACTGCAATTTGAGAAAAATTAAGAAAAATAAAAATTTGAAGTTGTAGTAAATATTCTAGTTTTGGTGTCACAATTACTGTTATAAGTTATGGCAAAATAGTTGTTTTGTGTTCCTATGATATAAATGCAAATATATGTATTCTCCACTCCAGTAATTTTGTGTTGATTTTATTCCTGTGTAGAAGAATGAATACTTTTACTAAAACAAAGAGCCCAGTTTGGAACTTTTTTGAGATTATAGATGATGATAAAATGAAGGCTAAATACAAACTTTGTAAAACTTCTGTTTCTAGAGGTGGCATAGGAAGGAAAGCTTCTACCACTCCATTGTATAACCACCTAAAGTTTAAGCATCCAAATCAATGCATTAAAGACGATGTTAATGCAAGCAATGTAGAATAGTCAGTGCTTGATGCAGATCAAGATCAAGATGATCCATGTAGTCGTCGTGGTACGAAAAGAAAGCAACAAACTTTAGAGGCTTGTTTTGAAAAGAAAAAAATATGGGACATTAATGATGTTAGATCAGTTGATTTACATTATGCCATAGGTGAAATGATCGCAGTCGACAACCAACCATTTAGCATTGTTTATGATATTGGCTTTAAAAATCTTATGATGAAAGCCCAACCTCAGTACCAAATGCCATCACGAAATTATTTTACTGATATAATTATACCAGATATTTATTCAAAATGTGAAGCTAAAATATCATCTGATGTAGCAATGGCAGAAACGATTTCAGTGACATCCGATATTTGGACGTCCATGAATAATGATAGTTATATTAGCTTCACTGCCCATTGGATCACTTCTGATTTTGAAAGGAAACGTGCTGCTCTGAATATAAAACACTTCCCAGGCAGCCATACTGGCCAAAATATAAGTGAAATCCTACAGCAGCTTTCAGCAGACTGGAATATATCTGACAAATTGCATCTTATAATTCGTGACAATGCATTTAACATGGCCAAAACTGTTAAGGAAGCAAATATAAATAGTGCATCTTGTTTCATCCATAGTCTACAATTAATCATAAATAATGGAATTGAATCACAAAGAATAATTAGAGATATAATTTCATGTGCAAGAAAGATAGTGACACGCTTTAATCATTCGCCTATCGCTTGTTCGAATCTGAAAAAAATTCAAGTAGAAGAATTGCATATATCCCCCAAGAAACTTATCCAAGACATTAGTACACGCTGGAATAGTACTTACTGCATGTTGGAACGCTTACTAGATCAGAAAAAAGCAATTTCTTTATTTTCAACAGAATATGGGCTTGATAACTGCAACTTGAAGGCAGAGTAGTGGGGAACAAGAGAGAATATTCTTCGGCTACTGCAACCATTTGAAGAAGTTACAAGAATTATGAGCAAAAATGAGTCCTTTTTATCTGAAGTTATTCCAACTGTAGCAACTTTAAAAAGTTACTTGTCAAAAAGTGGACCAGAATTCTTTGGGGTTGGTAGCATGAAACAAACTTTAAAAACTGAACTAGATGACCGCTTCTCTAACATTAACGAAATTGATTATTTATTTTTGTCAACTCTGCTTGATCCATGTTTTAAAACTGCCTTTTTTAACAATGATGATAAGATTCAAATGGCCAAACTTGCTCTTACAGAAAAAATGCAAGAAATTGATTGTAATACTGATTACATTATGAATGATATGAATACTAAAAAAGAAGAAAATGATTCGCTCTCTGAGAAAGTGCACAATTCATTTTGGCAATGCTTTAATGAAATTGCTGGAGAAACAGAAACAAATACATCTGAAAGTTTATCATCAAAATATTCAATTGAATTGAATCGTTACTTATCACAGCCGCTCATACCAAGGATGGACAATCCATTGACATGGTGGTGACAAAATCAACATTCGTATCCTGCTGTGTCAAGGTTAGCAAAGAAATACTTGTCTGCCCCTGCTACTAGTGTTGAAAGTGAACGTTTATTTTCTGAAGGAGGAAATATTTGCGATCAGAAACGTAATAAATTACAGCCTGAAAATGCTGAGCGCCTGATGTTCCTACATCATAATTTACCTTTAATAAAATTTAATTATAAATAATTAGTTGTCATATTTTAAATATATATTCATTTACATATAAACTTTATAATTTCATGTTTATAAAAATATATATTTATTTTTGTTAACATTGCTTTTATTCAGAGAAGGTTGGCAAATTAATTTTACACTAACTTTTTTCAGAAAATGTAAAAAATAAAATTTAAAAAAAGTTTCACTATCCGGCAACCGGATATTAAAATATTCGGCCGGACCGGATATCCGGTTTGAGTGCCGAATAAGCAGGATACTCCGGTGCATCCCTAATATATATATATATATATATAAGCTTGAATTTTGAAAACACGCACAGAACTATTAAATGCAGCATGGAAAACCAGGAAAAAAATTTGAAACCTCTATCTCAATTACAAAAAGAGCCTTAGCATTTATTGAACAAGCAAGTTATGACAAATATAAACATTGCGAAAAATCATTTTAAAGTTTTCATTTGCAAAAATACCATGGTTAAACTTCTAGCTTGTATAAAGTCCATGCACAATTTTACCAAACTCGTAAATAAAAGTAAATGTAAACACTTCCATACAATTTAGTAATATTTAATAAGTTGGGTAATGTCTTAAAATGATTAGTTACAGGAAATTTTAAATAAGAAAAATGCCTCATTCATCGTTGTTTATATAAAATATTAAAAGCTAATAATATATATCACACGAGAACTTGTATAAGTAATCAGAAAGCTGTAATGGTGCATAGAAAAATATGAACGTACAGTGAGCGAACAAATACGAAGCATGCGATATTATTTATGCACAATTTTCTATTCATGTGCATGAAAAGAAAGTCAGTTTTTATCTAAAAATTAATACATTTATAAATATAGCAAATTTATACAGAATAATGCAAAGAAAAAAAAATGGCTTCGAGAGACGTTAATTATATATACTTAATAAAATAAATAGCGCAAAAGTAATACAACATGTTTTATATCACTAGCTTCAACAAAGCTGTGAGATTACCCCTTACCGGCGCGGTGTCCTTTAAAAAGGACACCTAATTTTTATTCCAAAAGTGACAAACGGCACCAAGAATATTTAACTAAAATTTTCCTATTATATTGTATATGAAAATAAGCAAGTTTGTATTTTCTAATAAATTCGTTTATAAATTGAGGTGTCAGTCCATTATTTTATCAGTTTATAAACAGAATTGCTCCGCGCCGGTAAGGGTTAAGTCTACTCGTGCAGCAACGATAAAGTAAACATAAATTAAGAAATAATTATACACATTCATAGAAAAATAAACATATTCACAATCGAACAAATACGAAGCATGCGATATTATTTATGCACAATTTTCTATTCATGTGCATGAAAAGAAAGTCAGTTTTTATCTAAAAATTAATACATTTATAAATATAGCAAATTTATACAGAATAATGTAAAGAAAAAAAATGGCTTCGAGAGACGTTAATTATATACTTAATAAAATAAATAGCGCAAAAGTAATACAACATGTTTTACATCACTAGCTTCAACAAAGATGTGAGATTACCCCTTACCGGCGCGGTGTCCTTTAAAAAGGACACCTAATTTTTATTCCAAAAGTGACAAACGGCACCAAGAATATTTAACTAAAATTTTCCTATTATATTGTACATGGAAATAAGCAAGTTCGTATTTTCTAATAAATTCCTTTATAAATTGAGGTGTCAGTCCATTATTTTATCAGTTTATAAACAGAATTGCTCCGCGCCGGTAAGGGTTAAGTCTACTCGTGCAGCAACGATAAAGTAAACATAAATTAAGAAATAATTATACACATTCGTAGAAAAATAAACATATTCATAAAAATCATATAGAAATCTTTGTATTCAGAAAAATACTCATATATTCAGTAAATAAATATTCACCTCAATTGACAGCAATCCAGATTTTAATAAAAATCTTATTCCCTCTTTCCCAAATTAATTGCTACATTTCATTACTTTTGTACTGATTATTGGTACTGATGATTTTATGACTTTGATATTTGATGATTTTATGACTTATGCTATTTCAGAGTGCATGCTATCAATCAACAATATTTACTTACCTAGCGTTCCCACCGTCACTCCTTAAATAAGTACCAAATTAGTTTAAAAAATCCAGGATTCGCACGCTCTTAAGCCACGCCCCATTTTGTAAAGATTCTTCCACCAGTAATGGCATAAAACTACATTCTAGCTAATAAATCTTTAACGTTTAGCTTACGGGAAACTAATTTCTAAAATATCCTTTGACTACGGGAGAATTCGGACTATTTCCACCCCCTTTCTTAA
The DNA here is from genome assembly GCA_963932465.1 of Maratus speciosus. NCBI lineage: Eukaryota > Metazoa > Arthropoda > Arachnida > Araneae > Salticidae > Maratus > Maratus speciosus. Next base: position 281,386,604 of record OZ010797.1, on the reverse strand, counting down.
TGATTACTCACCGCAGGTGATGAGACGATGAGAGCAAAGCCGCATTCATTTTTAACATCTGATAATCATTTGCGAGTAGTGAGGAATCTTGGGGAACTTCTTTTCCCTAAAAGGAATTTGTTTATCAGTCGAAAGGTTTAGGCTTGTAGATAAGGTTTAACAGGTATAATGTGATAAAAATGGTCTTTTTCTGTGAAGTAAGTGTCATTAAATAAAACATTATATATTAGTAGTAATTGAGCGGTCTTTAAAAAAAATAATTAGAAAAATTGATGAATGTCCATTGAATGTTTTAACAGCATTTGTTTTCTTGAAAGTTATAATATAAAAATAAAGGTTTCTTACAGGCAGAATAGCTAACATTGTATGGTAATAAAAAAAATACATTATTTAAAAGGGCGTTGAATTTTCCGATAATTAAATAATTCAAAATTGATTTCCATAAGTATTATTGTTAGTATTATTAAAGCGATTTAAATTAAAATAAAAAAAGAAATTTCAAACGAAGAAAAATTTAGAAATTTATATATAAGGAATCTGTTAACAATACAATATCAAATAATAAAGTGATTTCCAATGGAATCCATGTTTCAAATAGGGTCTTTGATTTTAACTATCAGTAAGACCCCTATTTACGAATAGTACTATAATTTAATCTGTAAATTAATTAGTCGAATAAAGAAATATTGGCTGATATCTGAATATGAAAATGTTATCGTCACAGCAAAGAGGGAGAATTGAAATGTTCTATATTATGTGTTATATGTGTATATTATTGAGAAATATTCTATAACTTACAATGTGAATTATCAGTAGAGAGTGAATGGTGTAGAAAACTATGTATGTTATCAGTATACAGAGAAAGAGTAACGCGTTTCCAAGGAATCAGACTTTCTTCTTCAAACCAAAGAAACAATATATTTTTTAAGTACACAACTTTAGTAAGGAAAATAAAATATCAGAAAATTTTATTCTACAATAAATTAATATAGAAATATTGTGTCTTCACTTTTTATGAAATTTAAAATCAAAGTGGAAATAAAATTCATTAAATGTAAAATATATTTATAAGAAGAAAATTGCAAAATTAGAGAAAAAGATTTTTGATAACAACTCTAAACATGCATCACATATATATTTCTTTCTTTCTTATCCAAGAATTCCCTAAAAATAGGCGGATTTCCTTTAAAATTCCAGTTCTTTTTTTTTTTTAATATTCTATAACTTACAATATGAATCAACAGTAGAAAGTGAAATGTATAGAAAACTATATATATTATATCTGTATACAGCAGAAAAAGAGTAACGCGTTTACAAGGCATCAGACTTTATTCTTCAAAACAAAGAAACAATATATATATATATTTAATACTCAGCTTTAGTAAGAAAAATACAATATCAGAAAATATTATTCTGCAGCAAATTCTACAGAAATTTTCTGTTTTCATTTTTTATGAAATTGAAAATCAAAGTGATAAACAATTCACTAAATGTAAAATACACTGCTGGCCACACAATATGCAACACCCTGAAGGAAGCATGCAACTCATGTGAAATTTACATCATGCGTTTGCGACGATGAAATATGCAAATCATTAGCCTTGCAGCGCAGACGCACATCACGGGCGACCGTAGCGCCACTCGCAAGCTCTATATAAGAGGAGAATAGATTGGCGATTTGAAGTACGGTAATTGTTTTTTCGTGCGTTTTTTTTGCGTAAGCTGTTTACCTATGCCTCGTGGAAGACATCGAGCGTCTTTTGACCAAGTTTCGGAATTCGACCGAGGAAGAATAGCAGCTTATAGGGATTGCTTCAGAGAAATCGGTCAACGTGTTGGACGAAACCAAGCAATTGTGAAGCGGATCTGTAATTGCTGGATGCAGGAGGGAACGACGGAGGCCAATCGCACCCATCTCGTTGCACCACTACCCGTGATGACAGGCGGATTGTGCGCATAACAGTGATCGATCACGCAGTCACATCACGAACCATAGCACAACAGATTCAGTCTGCTACGCATCATTCAGTGTCCGCTCGTACCATTCGACGCCGTTTGCAGCAGAGTGGAATGTCCGCAAGGCGTCCATTGCTTCGTTTACCCCTGACTAGAAATAGCCTGACCTGCACAGGCGTTTGCGCCGCGAATGGTGCGAGGAACGGCGGACATGGACAACGGAATGGAACGACATTGTGTTTACTGACGAATCTCGCTTCTGCCTGCAACATCACGATGGTCGGATTCGAGTTTGGAAGCACCGTGGTGAGAGGCTGCTGAACTGTTGCATTATGCATCGCCACACTGGTCCTACACCTGGTATCATGGTTTGGGGTGGTATCGGATTTCACTGCCACACCCCTCTAGTACACATTGCCGGTACACTGAACAGTCAGCGCTACATCTCTGAGGTGTTGGAGCCCGTGGTCCTCCCATACATTCAGCGCTTGCCATCAGCCATATTCCAACAGAATAATGCACGACCACACGTAGCACGCAATGTTCAAGGGTTCTTCTTTACCCATACTTCTTTAGATTGAATTGCTTCCTTGGCTTGCTTGTTCTCCCGATCTATCGTCAATCGAAAACGTGTGGTCCATGCTTGCACAACGACTGCCCCGGGAAACACCACCCGCTGCTACACCAGATCAACTTTGGCAATATGTGGAAGCCGCATGGACTGCTGTACCCCAAGGAGACATCCAAAGCCTCTTTGATTCCATGCCGAGGCGTGTGGCCGTGGTTATAGCCAACAATGGTGGCTACTCTAACTACTGATTTTGTCATCATCCACGCGTCACATGAGGCTGTAATTTTAATCGTTTGATCTTTGTACAGCATGTTATCTGCCTAATAAATTTCGCTGTGATATCTCTGTTCCTTCTTGGTGTTGCATTTTGTGTGGCCAGCAGTGTATATTTATAAGGAAAATTTCAGAAGAAAATTGCAAAAAATAGAGGAAAAGATCTATGATAACAACGCTAAACAGAATAATTTTTAAATTGCATCATATATATTTTTTACTTTTTTATCTAAGAATTCCCTAAAAGGTTGGCAGATTTCCTTTGAAATTCCATTTTTTTATTTTTAAATTTGTGAAATATTCTATTACTTACAATATGAGCCAACAACAGAAAGTGAAAGGTAGTAATTTTATATATGTTATTTGTATACAGCGGAGAAAGAGTAACGCGTTTCCAAGGAATCAGACTTTCTTCTTCAAACTTAAGAAACAATATTTTTTTCTAAATACGCTGCTTTAGTAAGGAAAATACAATATCAGAAAATATTATCTACAATACATTATATAGAAACTTTCGGTTTTCATTTTTTATGAAATTGAAAATCAAAGTGGAAATAAAATTCACTAAATGTAAAATACAGTTATAAGGCAATTTTCAGAAGAAAATTGCAAAATTTAGAGGAAAATATGGGTCACATATATATTTCTTCTTTTTTATATAAGAATTCTCCAAAAAGTAGGCAGATTTTCTTTGAAATTCCATTTTTTTTTCTTTTTTTTTAATTTGCGAAATATTCTATAACTTACAATGTGACTTATCAGTACAGAGTGAAAGGTGTAGAAAACTATATATGCTATCTGTATACAGAGAAAGATTAACGCGTTTCCAAGGAATCAGACATTCTTCTTCAAACCAAAGAAACAATATATTTTTTTAAATACACAGCTTTAGTAAGGAAAATAAAATATCAGAAAAATATTATTCTATATAAATTATATAGAAATATTGTGTTTTCATTTTTTATGAAATTTAAAAACAAAGTGGAAACAAAATTCGTTAAATGTAAAATATATTTATAAGGCAATTATCATAAGAAACTTGCAAAATTAGAGGAAAAGATTTTTGATAACAACTCTAAACATGCATCACATATATATTTCTTTCTTTTTTATCTAAGAATTCCCCCCCAAAATAGCGTATTTCCTTTAAAATTCCATTTTTTAAAAAATATTCTATAACTTACAATATGAATCATCAGTAGAAAGTGAAATGTATAGAAAACTATATATATTATTTCTGTATATAGCAGAAAAAGAGTAACGCGTTTCCAAGGAATCAGACTTTCTTCTTCAAAACAAAGAAACAATATATCTTTAAATACACAGCTTTAGTAAGGAAAATAAAATATCAGAAAAATATTATTCTACAATAAATTATATAGAAATATTTTGTTTTCATTTTTTATGAAATCGAAAATCAAAGTGGAAATCAAATTCTCTAAATGTAAAATATAGTTATCAGGCAATTTTCAGAAGAAAATTGCAAAAATTAGAGGAAAATATCTATGATAACAACTCTTAACATGCATTACATATATAGTTCTTCCTTCTTTTATATAAGAATTCCCTAAAAAGTAGGCAGATTTTCTTTAACGTTCCATTTTTTTTAAAATTGTGAAATATTCTATAACTTACAATGTGAATTATCAGCAGAGAGTGAAAGGTGTAGAAAACTATATATGTTATCTGTTTACAGCAAAAAAAGAGTAACGCGTTTCCAAGGGATCAGACTTTCTTCTTCGAAACAAAGAAACAATATATATATATTTTAATACTTTAGTAAGGAAAATGCAATATCAGAAAATATTATTCTGCAGTAAATTATACAGAAATTTTCTGTTTTCATTTTTTATGAAATTGAAAATCAAAGTGAAAAAACAATTCACTAAATTTAAAATATAGTTATAAGGATTAAGATAAAAATTATGTTCTATAACTCTTAAGGTGCAAAATATGAGAGCAGAAATTTAAAGTATCCCTAGATTTGCCAAACTGAATTTAGACATTAAAAAATATCTGACTTTTCATAAATAAAAATAAAATAATAATAAAAATAAAATAAGGTTATGCACGTAATTTTTTACATGTGCACTGTTCTTATTTTTAAATAACTCAATGCCATTATTCCCACACGACCATCCGCGCCAATTTATATTGATTGCTCACCCAATAATATTCTCTCTCAGCTAATTCAATTATGCTGTTGCATTACACTTTTTTAATAAGTGGAACAAAATTTTGTTTCTTTGATGTTCAGAAAATCAGTTTGTCTTTAAAATAGTAAAAATCTAGTTAACCCTGGTATTCGTATAGAGTAGGGGGGGGGGGGGGATCCTTTCTTATTTCTTTAAATAGTAATAATTCTGTACGCTTTTTACCAATTTTTGATCAATTTTCACTATTTAGCCAACCCCTACCAAAAATTCCGCATGCACCAATATCAGACAAATATCAGCATAAAAGACTCTTCAGCAGACGATTTTACTATTACCAATGACTATAATTCAGTAACCTTTTATTTTAATTTCTTGACACATAAAATGAGAGGTGGGTGTAGGGATGTGGGAGCTGGTAACAAATATTCCATTATAAAAATAATTCTCAGACACCTTTCTTTCTGTTGGATGTCAAATGCATATGTAGAACTAACATTTTATATAGTGGTCTTCACAGCTGTGTACAACAGAATGGGCTGCACCCCACCCTATCTTCACACCATGAAAATAACACAAAACTACGATATAGTATTCAAAATAAGCTGACAAGATATCAAGGAAAAAAAAAAACAGAGGAAATTGTGAAAGAGCGCTGTCTCCGGTAGGCATGTTAAATGGGGATGGGGTGTCGGTTGGTCAATTTATCTCATCAGACATGTCCAGTTTAAAAACCCCTATATAATTAGATACAATTACCCTTTCTATATAACTATATACGGTAATGATTTAAATGTGTGGCTGTTTTCTGTGTGAAATTATCAGTGGATATAGTGAAATAGAAAGACTCTCCATTTTTATCTTACAACTTGCTAATCTAAATTATTTACAAGCTATCAAGACATGCCAAAAAAAAAAAGAGTCAAGCTGTTCTAAAATCTAAACTGATTACTGTTTTGACGCATTTACGAGATTTCACTTTTAAGCTTATATTTATGAAATTTCAAGTTATCTTTATTTAGAAACAAAGAGATCGAATAGCATTTTCCATTTTTCCGTAAAGACAAAACACTTTGAGAAGGTGCTGTAACAGTTAGCATTTTAAGCTGAATTTTGGAAAAAAGGAGAGAGAGAGAGAGAGAGAGAGAGAGATTAATTACTTCAATTTATATTAAATTCAGATTTTGAACCGTTCTGTATTAGCGTACAAATCTCAACACCGTAAAAAATATAGTTATTCAAATTCAGCGAGTGTACCGCAGAAATGTTGAGTGAATTTGAACTCTTTTCAATTTTATTATCATTATATTTTTTAATGATTGTTTACATCATAAAAGTTTTTAACGATAACAACATTGCTTTATTGTTTTCCCTTGAGCTGTTCGATATCATAACTGCATAAAGAGTGTGGAAAAACTCCGGGTAACGACTTTCTCGCAAAACAGATAGTGCTACGTCACTTGATAAAAATCGCTAAAAATGAAATATTTTAAAGGTGTTTATTTTATTTTATTTTTGTTGAATTTCTAAAAAAGCATTGCAGCAATTTTTTATGAAATTTAAACGCGACCAATTTGAAAGTATCCCCTTTCAACATAGCTGCTAATTTTTACGCTTTTTTGCTACCACTAAAATTTAACAGAAGTTTTTACCTTATTTAAATTATACATTTGTATGATTAAATAAAACAAAAGTTTCCATGCAATTTTAGTATTAGGAGAAATGCGTAAAAGTTGGCAACTATGCCTTTCAATGAAAAAAAAAAGTTACATGTATCGGTCGCGTATTTTCAAAGTAGTCGGTTAACATGAAAAAAAAAAAACGTACGCACCAAATTGAGAGCCTCCTACTTTTTTTGGTGTCAGTTTAAAAATAACTAAGGAATTATTAATGGAATCTTTATTATGGTTTGCATAAATAAATATTATTTCACTTGTACTAGACGGTGAATAAATTATTTGGAAATAGTGCTAGAATTTGACTAATTATTAATTTTCTGAAACAGGCAATATACAATTACATAGGCAGGGTTTAAAACATGGTTATTTAGTTCAGTTGACTGTGGGCATAAAATTATGCTGTTTTCCAATGTGAAACTTTTTGACATAGTTTCTGAATATTTTGTAAAGTGTCAGCACAAAACTGGCAGGAATGACTATTGAAGGGATTAGGAATCGAATGCAGTTTTCCACTTTTTGATAAATAAATTACTTATCGATTTATTATTTTTGTCACGCGACTATAGATTTCCACCTTTCTGTTCAAAATTCCAACTTTGACAGTATTTTCTGAAATGCTTTTGCCTTTACTAAAAAACTGAAAGCACCATTCTATTATATACTTTCTGAATAAGAACATCTTCCAATTTCATACGTTTTCGAACAAAAATGAATTGATAAATGCCCCAGAAACTAGCTCCTTTGAGTTTCAGAGCAATCTCAAGTTTCATAATCCACTTTTTTAACTGTACAAAGAAAAAAAAAATTTTTGTTTGATTAATTATGCTATTACAAAATGCTACGAAATGCATTGCTTTTTCATTAAAATAGTAATAAGTATAAACATTTTAACTTTCCAGTTTTGTATATAAAATTTATACTGTATAAAAATATATAAAATACATAATTTAAGATAATCTGTATAAAAATATATAAAATACATAATTTAAGATATCTAGTGTGTTAGTAAGAAAGAAAAAATAATAATGCTATATTTTTCATTGTAAGGACAAAAGTCTAACCAAAATTAGCAATATTAAACTACTAAAATTATTTGCTGAAAATTATCTATTCATTATCAAATCAAAAGTGTCACTATCATGTCTCACAAACTAGAATTATCTTCAACTAATTTGCAGCAAGCGCAGTAGAAACGGCTTTACGTTGATTGCGTAAGCAATGTTTACTTTTTACAAAGTAATCTTCCCCGTACTTCCCTAGAATAATTAATATCTTCCCTACAGAATTTCTCTTGTTCGATACGCAGACGGACCCCAACTGAGCAAAACGGTCTTAATGATTTCCTGCACAGCATCTCTGAGGGGTAGAAAAGTTCGGGATGGCGGTAATCCCAAACCCGTTTTTTTACGGTTATCCCCCCGTAAGCTACAGGTTAATTCATTTTAAAGAAAATGATCTTTATGGTATACTGGTGGTAGAGTCCTTGCAAAACGTTGTCGATCTACTAAACTGCGTAGGAAATTATTTATGACTCCACCCACTTGAAATGTAGCAACTAATTTGGGACAAAATTTTCGACCTAAATGTCGCAACTAATTTGGGACGGAGGGAGTATTGCTTTTCATCTGAATTCATATTATAAAACTTTCGAAGCTGAGAATGCACACTACAATAAAAGAAAGGGCGAAAAACGAAGGTATGTTCTGGGCTTCTTGAATGAGCATGCGAACGAGGCTGGTGACGTAAGCGAACCAGTATTTCCTTTTGATGTAGCCAATGTAGCCTGAAATGAAATCGCTGGTGGTATTGCTCAGCCAAAACTGTTAAGTGGTTAATCAGTTAATTTATTTTAAAAATATAGCTATTTTTAAACATAGGTTATAAAAATCGTCAAATAAATTAACTCATGTATGAAATTTAAAAATGTTTATCTCGAGTCAGAAAAATTATTTAGAAATAGTTTTATGATATAAAACACTATTCATTAACAATCGTCATAGGATAATATTCATAGTCAATCTTGCAATCCATCTCAAAGTAGAGGTGGAAATAATTTTACAGATACAGACAACATCAAATTCCCCCACGCAATTTATCGTGCGCAGTTAGGTCTGTTAACGAGAAATCCTGTCTTCACAGGGTTTGCTTACTCATTTAACTTTCTTCGTAGGAAGTGGTTTCGCTATGACCAATACTTTACTTGCAGGAGTTGGTACGCGGCTACTTGTTTTAATATCTGCACATTATTATGAAAAATTCTTCGAATTTAAAGTTATACAATTTTCCACATATGTTATACAATTGTGGAAAATTGTATAACTTTATAAATACCACATAAAGTTATACAATTTTCCACATATGTGTGGATATGTATACTTGTAACTTTTACTTGTATTGCAAACTTATTCACTTTATATCAAAAGACTTTTGCCTGTAGGGGAGTTGGGGGATGAATGGTACATTTTCAAAAAAAATATTTTTTTATTTTTTTTTTTATTTAATTTATTATCAATATTATTTATCACATGTCATACATTAGGTATTTGACAACATATATGAACAATATTTATTCTAGATTATGATTTATTCAGAAAAATATTATGAAAAAAAAAAAAAAAACGTTCCTCTATGTCCCAATCATCCCCATAGCAGGGATGAATGGGACACTATTAGAGATGAATGGAACACAAAGTTTTTCCTCCCTGTATTCAATTTTACCAAATTAAAATTTATAATTATAACCTTATATGTAATTATATTTGTAACATATAATTTTACAGCACGAATCGATGTTTTTTTTTTTTTTTTTTTTTTTTTTCAATAACTTCTTTTCTTGCAGTTTTAACTTTTAGTGCAGACTTCCGCTAACAATCTCTTCTTTTTTCCTACTTATGAGGCATTTTAGGTTTGAAATGAAAGTGCAAAATCTCTTTTAAATATGTCATAGCTAATAATTTTCAATCATAACTTATTAATTAATAATAATTAAATGTATCTTAGAAACATGAAGAACTGAAATTATCGGGCCAATCGGAAAGTCGTGTCGTGTTGCGAAAATCAATTCGTACCGCAAAATTCTGCCCGGTAATTATTAGACATTAGATATCGGAATCAATGTCTAATAATTAAATTATAGAATTTTCCGGTACGAATTGATTTTCTCAACACCACACGACTTTCAGATCGACCCAATATGTTAAGGGTGGGGATTTATTTGTGCAACATTTCAAAATTCAATATAATTTCCCCCATTTGATCAATAAACATATACTATTTTTAACAATTTTATCTGCTTTGATTAAGTTTTAGTACCAATTTTTTGATAATCCATTAATAATTATTACAATACAATAAATAACACTCAGAATTTTTAACCCCTTAATTCTCGCTCCCGTCATATTCTCGGGCTACGTCTTTTACTCAAATTGTTTGAGTCCCACCAGTTTTATAAAATAGTGAAATTGGCTATATTTTAGTATCGTTTTTCCTGTCATTAAATAAGGTGAATATTTCTTTTTCATAAAAGTGGTGCCAATAAGCAATTTGAATTTTTCAACCGTAATTTAATTCGAGCGTGAAGGGGTTAAACAATAACAACTCATATAATACTATTTAATACTATTAATTAACGTAAACTTTTATTAATATAACATAATTAATATAACGTAAAATTTATCAACCTATATAATAATATTTAGTTAATAAATAAAATTTTCAACAACTCTAGGGATGAATGAGAATGTCCCAATCATCCCCATTTGAAATGTCCCAATCATCCCCATGGTGCATATATTCACTTCTCAGCCATTTTGCTTCAAAAATTATTTTGTCACAATGGTTACTATTCATTCATTTTAATTATCGATATTGAACCTTAAAATAAATAACTACAACATAGCTTAATTTTTTATATTGTATAAGATATTTCACATCTTGAAATGTAAAAAAAACTCACTTTTAAGCAGAGATTTCAAGAAATGCAACTTTGAAGGAAAATGAAAACAGCAATGTGGTCCTACTTTTAGTTCTGAAGCACACTGTGGTAGAGCCTTATATGGGGATAGGAAGCAATTTAAAATAAATGTTTATAGCCTGAAATATTGAGATTGTCCCATCCATCCCTTGTCCCATTCATCCCCTAGCTCCCTTACTTTATTTGCAGTTTGCAGTAGTTAATAACTGTATTAGTTTTCCATAACAATTAATGTCTTACTTTTGCGTAGTAGTTTAATTTTGTGAAGGCTTATTTTTTCTTTTTTTTTCCTTTTAATTCATTCAAATACAAACTTGTATTTTTCGTACCTTGCTTACTTTACACACCAGGCAATTATCCTGTTTAAATTAAATTAATAATTTATTTTCATTGAACCATGCTTTATTTCATTCCACTATTAAATGAGCATAAATTATTGTAGTCTTTTATTTATTACTTTACAAGGTTTTATTTAGTGAATAGTTATGTTCTTTTAACATAGGATATGGATTTTTTTTCTAGTGTATAAGGAGCGAACGATATATATATTTATGTTATTAATCTTAAAACAAATAAGAAAATATTATAAAATAAATAAATCTAGTTTTTGTAGAATCACATAATTTGTGCTGCATCCTCAAGATTAGATTTTCATAAATATTGTTGTAATTCATTGATTAATAAAAAAAAATAATTTTTTATTCATTCAAAATTGTTGCCCATTTGCTGGCATTTTATTCTAATTATTAACTCATTCGTGTAGCTGAGAAAGAGAAAAGGGATGTTCCATTTCCTCATAGGGAAAAACATACGAAAGGGAAAGAGAAACGGGATAAATCATTTTCTGATAGGGAAGAAGCCTGATATTGACACTGCCTTTTTGTAAGATTTGTAATTTTTTTTTTCTGAAAATAGCATGGAACTCCACTTATTTTTCGTTTCTATGTTTTTGTACATATGTTCAACTACAACCTGATACATTTTGTTTCATTCAACTGTGATGCTGTTTTGAGATAGGACTAATTCAAAAGTTGCGGATTTTGAAACTTTTGAATACTTAACAGATTATATCTGCTAACAGCATCGATATCCCGGTAAAGTTCTATATTACTTAGCTTGTCCTAATAGTAAACTTTCATATTCTATAAGAAACATTTTGGGGTACTATTGCTTAACTAAGATAATAAGAGCAGAAAACGGACAAAAACGTCATTTTGATTGATGAAAATTAACAATGCCCCATGGAAACAAGTAAATTTTACTAAGCATGTAGTGTTATAAACCGTTTATGACAAAAGAATTTTGGGATGTTGTTGCTTCCCAGAGATATAGCAATTCAAACATACTGGCATTTCAAGTATCATGAAAAAAGGGATTCATGATCTTGAACTTTGACATTTTCTACAGGAAACAGGAAATTTTTTCAGGGCTTCAAAATTGCACAATATTTATTAAATATGATCTACTTCAACATAAAAAAAAATCAGGAAACAAAATATACCACAATCGCACTTGTCTGATTATAAAAATAATGGCTCTTAAACGTTTAACCCTAGATCTACCGGGAATTTTATTCAAGTTTTAATAAAACGTTCTACACCAGAATTTTTATTTAAAACTATTTAACTTATTTATTTACCTTATTTTTGTCTGGTTTATATACTTAGTTTATTTTAAAGAAATTTCTGGTTTGAATGAATATTTTGTATGTACCTGTCGGGTCCAATGGACCCGTCTGGTAGACGGAGGGTTAAAAATGCAATCTTGATTAACCCCTTCGCGACGGGATCCTTTTACGAAATGTTTATTACTTTGCTACCGGTTTTAAAAAACAGAAGTTTGTGCCTATTCAAATCGGGAAAATGCTCGGATTAAATAAGGCAAATTTTACTGGTGAGGATAAACGATGATCCTTAGGCCTATTTCCGGCACGTATACGTGTCGCTCGTCCCCAAGGGGTTAAAGTGCATTAAAAAAATTGTTAATAGTTTCACGTCAGAAATATATAACAATTATTTTACTGTAAGACATACCTTCAGCCTTCAAAGTCATCACTTCTAAATTATGCTCAAGTCGTAACGGCTGCCCCAGGGATCGGAGTAGCTGTTGTAAAAATTAAAAAGTTAAGTCGCGGTAATAAAAGACTCCGTCGATCACAGGTTCCTGCGACCTCCGCCTCCGCGAAATTTCTTGCGCGAAGTTCTGTTTAGAAGCATTCGCACATTTCTCTTAGGGACTTAGTTGAAAGGTAAAGCCGTGTATGAACGGCGTAGCCTGTTAGTTCAAGCCCAGGTTTTAACTTGTGTACTTACTGCTGTTTTATCTTTTGTACAGTTTTGCTCTGATTTTTATTGAATTATTTAATAAAGAATATTTATAAACATATAAGATAAGTTGCTTTGTAATTTTTTTTTTTTTTTTGTCAATTAGATAATTAAATTAAAATTAACTTAAAAAAATTTAATATTTTTTATTACATAAAATTTTATTTTAAATAAATTTCAAAAAATTTAAATATTTTTTTTTAAATTCATATAAGCTACTTTTTAATAATTAAATGAAGATTTATTAAAACGTAACATCTCCTACACTTACATTTAAAATATTTTTATATTAGTATTGTTAGAGTAAAAATCTACTAACAAAAAAGAGTGTAAATTCTACTAATTTGATAAAGTTCTCATCTTTTAAAATCAAGCATAATCTTCATGTATAAAAATCACTCTCAATTTACTATTATTCTTTTTCTAATTACTGATTCATCTGTAATTATAAAGTAGTAGATGATTAGTATAATTAAAAATTTTCTTCTTTTCAATTTATTATCATTACTATTAAAATATATAATTAATAGAGATATTTAAATATATATAATGAATATCAGTATTTAAATCTGTATAATTAATTAATATCAATATTTAAATATATATAGATAATATTAATATTTAAATATTCATAATTTATATTAAGTAATATTATCATTTAAATATGCATAATTTATATTAATTAATATTATTATTTAAATATATAATTAATATTAATTAAGTTGATGTCCCTGAAAATTAGTTTTAAATAACAAATTTGTAGTATTTATACTCAATCCATGACTTGGATAAAAACTGAGCTGAGGCTGAAATCATCTCATTTTAATTATATATCATACTATACAGAAAGCATGCATTTCATAAATGCACAACAATTACAGTTTTGAAATAGTGTAACATCTTTAGTTTAAATGTATATTAATTAATATTATTATTTAAATACATAATTAATATTTTTTTAAATACATATATTTTATATTAATTAATGTTATTATTTAAATATATGATAAATATTTTCGCTTATCGGTTTTTTATACATTCTTTTCAATTTTCAGTGTCTAACTAGCGAGATATAAAATATAAAAAATTGAACGATACATTAAATACATGTACATATTTCTTTCCAAATAGAAATTAATGCAGTCCAGCACCCAGCAGTCCTATTTTACGCCTAGTGCAAAAAGTTCTGTTTGTTTTTCTATTGAATGCTAGCAAATGTTAGTGATAAGTCACAGGTGCCAGGACACTGCTTTTATAGCGGCTTTGGTCCATCCCTTAATTACTTCTGTTTTTTAGAGAAGGAGCTGAAGAGAGTTTCCTCATTGAACTTAAAGTATTTTCTCAATATTAATGTGCTAAAGTATGCAAAAATTTAGTTAAACATAAAAACCCATACCAATCTCGAAACTACATTTCCAGCTTTTATCGTTCAAAGTCAGTACGACCATCGCACTACAACCAAAATCTTTTCTCGCCCTGTAAATGAATGATAGCCATTATGCATATTCTACAGTAAGCATCGTGCGATATACCTCAATAATATATATAAATTTCGTCATGTTTGAAATAGTGTAACATTATTAAAATGTGCTCCAAATAATTTTTTTTTTCCATAGACATTTATTGAATTTCTTTAGTGACCGTGTAAATTGATGATACATCTTTTGACATTAGTAATCAGGCTTTCTTTATTATTATTATTATTATTATTAGTAGTAGTAGTATTATTATTTGGTACCCAAGTCTGGAGATTTGAAATCGGAGACCAAAACATTCTGTGTCATCGGAACCTGTTGCTGAAAGTACATTGTATAAAAGTGTTAATAACAGAAATAAAAATTCATTAAAATCTTTTGCCTTACATAGAAATATGTATTAATCCTAAATACTCCCTCATGAGAATGTTTCGCGATTTTTATGCCCCTGAAAATTTGTTTTAAATAACAAACTTGTAGTATTTATACTCAATCGATGACTTGGATAAAAACTGAGCTCAGGCTGAGACCATCTCATTTTTATTATATATCATACTATACAGAAAGCATGCTTTAGTGCATTTCATAAATGCACATCAATTACATTTTGAAATAGTGTAACATCATTCAAATTTACCACAAACGATTTTTCCCCATTTTCCCTATAAATGCTACACACTCCATTTTCAATAGGAAATTTCATTGCCATAGTTAATTTCAGTTACATATACAGTGGTGGAAAATTGGCGCAGAGGTGGAGCCTATAGACACCACTAAATTTTTATGGTATTATTCAGTTTAATAAAAACTCAGAAATTTGATCATTAGATAACAGGCAAAATACTACTATAATTTAGTGGTGTCAATAGGCTCCACCTCTGCGCCAATTTTCCACCACTGCATATATCATATCAACGGGAATTTGTGTTTATTTGCAAGAATTACAGCACGGACTGACAAACTGAATTCATAAATACTCTTCAAATGTGTTAGAAAGTATTAAATGTACATTAATTTTTCAGTTGGGTCCTGTAGGTAGACTAACTTCTGGTGTCCATTAAAAAAAATGTTCTACTTCATTTGAATGATATATTAAAATTTTTGCAGTTTCTTTGAAAAGTTTTCAGCAATAGCGAAATATGTTCGGATCATCTTATTAGAGTTTCATCTCGGTTTTAACCCAATGGGGAATGGGTTTAGAGTTGAATTTATGATGTCAAAACAAACCCATTCATGTAGAATAATGAGCCGGATTCAAATTAATTCTACTTGAACTGTAGCTACTTATGCACAAAAATATATTTTGGCATTTTGCTCATAAAATATACAAAACTGACAGATATACGAATGAGTTAATAATTAGAATAAAATGCCAGCAGAGAATCGCAACAATTTTGAATGCATCAAAAATTATTTTTTTGTTAATCAATGAACTGTAACAATATTTATGAAAATCTAATCTTGAGGATGCAGCACAAATCACGAGATTCTACAAAAACTATATTTATTTATTTAGCAATATTTCCTTATTTATTTTAAGATGAATAATATAAATACATATATCGATCCTTTCTTATAAATTATCAAAATAAATCGATATCTTATGTTATAAGAACATTAACTATATAAAAGCTTCTAAAATAATAAATAAAAGACTACGATAATTCATGCTTATTTGATAAGAGGATGATATGAAGTATGATTATGTGAAAATAAAATATCACTTTAAACAGGATAATTACCTGGTGTGAGTAGTGGCCGAGGCTAAGAAAATACAAATTTGTGTTTGAGCCAAGGAAGAAGAAAGAAAGAAAAAAAAAAGAGCCTTTAGAAAAGTAAATTACTACGCAAAAGTAAGACAAATTAACTGTTATGGAAAATACAGTAATTAACTACTGCAAATAAAGTACAAGCTAAAGTTCTCAGATATAAAGTAAATATGTTTGCAATACAATTAAAAGCATACATATCCACTGTTTTAATTATTTTAGCTATCCTCATATTTTATAGCCAATTGAAAAAAAATTCGGAACACGGCATAAAAATATATAAACCTCTTAGTACTGAAAATCAAAACAAATGGGCTACATTTTTAACAGAGTATTATATTTTCCATGACATAATTAGCGCTTATTATAGCAAAATTACTTATGCAACTGAAAATTGTATAACTTTATATTCGAAAAACTGTTTCATAATAATGTACAGATATTAAAACAAGTGGCCGCGTACCAACTCATGGAAGTAAAGTGTTGGTCACAGCGAAACTGCTTCCTACGAAAGAAAGGTAAACAAACCTTGTGAAGCACGCGAATGCACTTAAACAGACTTGCGCGCGAGAAATTGCGCAGAGGAATTTGATTTTGACGAAGAGTCCTCACTGCTGTCATACCGCCCCCTGAATACTGGGTTGCCAGTTTCGCCCCTACTTTTAATTTAACCATCTACTGACGGTACTTATAAGTACCACTCACTTTAAACTTTTATACCATAGTGAATATTACTAATATTCTAATGGTACTTTGCAAAAAACGATCTTTTAACTCCACTTTATCCGAATACATGGCAGCAGTAGTTCTAGGTTTGTTATTTTAAAGAGGAACGAGGCTATCTTTGAAGCAGTCGATGTGTTTTGCGCCGAAATTTTGTACAGATTGCCACGCTCGTCTTTTCATTGCTGCAAACACAGTAAAGGATATAAGATAAGTGTTGGATTTTTTTTATGTGTTCATTATGATCTTAGAATACAATATGACTAGCTATTTTAGGCGAACGGTGTATGTATTTGATTTAACTGTTGAATTACTCGGTGGTACTTATAAGTACCGTCAGTACACTGGGTGTTGGAGAAAAACTTATTGTTTACTTTTCGTCTGTGTAGTTATCCATCATTTTTATCTGTTTTAAAATGTAATTACTAAAATGTAGTGTAGTAATGATTTCCTTGGTATTTCTTTTCTGTTTAAATGTTATTTTTTATAGGAAATCGGAAATGCTGTGGCACCGGCTCGATTTTGCTATGCTAGAAATGGCATATGTAAATTCATGTATTGCTTATGTGCAGATGCGAGAGAACGTGTTGTCCCTGGAATATTGACGTCGCATAACCAAAGGACTGCTAACAAGATCGAAACCTAAAAAAAAAAAAAATAGGTTTTTTTTTTACCCTTTCAGAAGCAAAGCATTTTCAATTCTAAAGGGTTGAAATAAATGATTGGCACCGGAATTTGCCAAATGATGTATTTGTAAATATGAAAAAGGGGTCCATATTTAACATACTTATTAAATCGAAAATATTTTCTGGTGTCAGTTGAAATACCTTGTGGGTTTTCTGTTACGGTATTTTAGTCATAGTGTACTGACGGTACTTTGAAGTACCACTTTAATTAATTACCTCTAAATAATTAAATTTCTCACGGGTGCGAATTTTTTTTTTATGTTTTTCCTTTAATTTTCATTGTAGTAACTGAAAAAAAATATTACATGAAAAAAATTGCAGTAGATCATAATGCCGTAGATAACGGGTTAAAAACTTCGAAGTATCTGACTAAACTACCATCTACTAATTCTCTCATACTTTCCCATTTGTTCAAATCCAGCAATCTTATATGTTTTACGTTCTGTTTTGAAAATTTTACGACCAGAATCTCTTCAAATTCCCTTTTTGATAGAATAAATATATATTTTTTATTATTTTAAGTCATAAATAGATGCATACTTTCATAAAAATTATTGCATTATTTACAGATTAACATGCACATAAATCAGCCGTATTTTTAAAGTTTGCCAGAAATACTGTAAGAAATCTTAAGATTGGAAAGCAATTTAAAGATTTTACCGATATTTTCTATCTCAAACTTTCTATCGCTCTCTTTTTGCTATCTGGGATGCATAATTTATTTTTGTTGGTGAAACAATAAATACATTTAGGTTCAGTCTGTTAGATATAATACATAACGCTTAAAATTATCATGTAAAAATATCAAGTAATTACAGAAATATCTTGCGCGCGAGCTGAAAACCTAATTTTTAGATAAATCGCTTTTAATTTTATTAAAGTTTAAAATATCTAATGATCTAGTATACTTTAATTGAGTTATTTTCTTAAAAAATAATAAATTTATAGTACTTAATGAAGCACATTCCATGAAAAATATTAAAAATTCCACAGGTGTGCCTTTTTTGAAATATGATTGACCGGCGGTTTATTTATTAAAAAATGTAAGCCCCGCCTTCTTCTTTGAACGTTATAAGCTTAGATCGGTTTCTCAGGATTACGCTGTTTTAAAAAAAAATGCCCCAATTCACAATATATAGATTTAACGTAATTTTTTGCTACAAGTGTGATAAAATATTGTCAAATATATGATACAGATGTATATTTTTACGCTCAAATGCTTACAAACTTTGTATGCGAAAAGTGTTACGTAAATGGAACTACGTCTTTGCCAATATCTTGTGCTTGAATAGTGTTTTCCGACATTGGAATCGGAGACAACAATAGGGTAAAGAATTGTTGTCGTGGAAACTAAAGTCTCTGTGCGATATCACAATGTAACTATAGCTTCTAGAAAATTCAGCTGAGTATTTGCTGTCTACGACTCAAAAGTACACTAATACTTTACCGTTACAATAAACTTTAACACATTAAGCGCCGCGTCAGTCACCGATGACTGACACTGAGAATTTTATTTAGAACGCGTCATTCACCGATGACTTACGGTCTAAAATATGATATAAAAATAAAAATTTATATGTTGTTTTAAGTAATTACTGAACATTCATTTAAAATTTACTTACCTTTTATTTATTACAGGATTATATATATTTTTTAAATTACTTAAAACATTGTAAATTTTTCAGCTTCAGTGTCAGTCACCGTGGCACTCAACGTGTTAAATCATAAGTTACGAAAATTACTGCACAAAATTCTAACCCTGTTCATTTACTTCCTCTGTCCCAAATTAGTTGCTACATTTGATTACTCATGTACTGATTATTGATACTGATGATTTTATGTTTTGTTTGATGATTTTATGTTTTGGGGGATTTTAAACACTCATAAACATTGAATAAACTAATCGATTTTGTTGCGGTTTGTGTTTAGGTCATTCCCTTGTTAATCATTTTATTCAAAATGACGTGCTGCTTTGGTGTCCTCATTTTTTGACAGCGGGCACTTCCGGAACATCTCCGACATTTCAATGACATTACTCCTGGGTGTTTTACTACCCAACCAACATACTTCCAGGAAGTGTTAGGGATGCAAAGATGACTCTGAATCACATAGGAATGTAACGTTGGAAATGCCTTTTTGGCGAGTTATGGTTAAAAGAAGCAGAGAAAAAAGCAACAGAAAGATGCAGAGAAACAGCAATACGTTAATGTGACAGAAAACAGTTTATTTAAAGGTTTTACTACAAAAGGTGTACGAAATTAGGACTAGAAATAGTGCGGCAAGCTTGACAGCGGCGTAGCATGGAATTCCTCACGCTCTGGAAGATTCCTGGCATCTCTGATAGCTTTCTGGCAGCTACAGAAATTTGAGCCGCAGGGAAACCGCAGCGCCATCTACCGTCGATGTCAAGCTTGCCAGACTACTTCTGGTCGTAATTTCGAACACCTTTTGTAGTAACACCTTTAAATAAATTGTTTTCTGTCACATTAACGTGTGGCTGTTTCTCTGCTTCTTTCTGTTGCTTCTTTCTCTGCTTCTTTTAACCATAATTCGCAAAAAGTCATGTCCAATGTTACATTCTTATGCGATTCCGAGTCGTCTTTGCATCCCTAACACTTCCAGGAAGTATGTTGGTCTGGTAGTAAAACACCCAGGAGCAATGTCATTGAAATGTCGGCGATGTGTCGGAAGCGCCCTCTATCAAAAAATGAGAACAGCAAAGCTGTACGTCCTTTTGAGAAAAGATAATTACCAAGGGAATGACCTACACACAAATCGTAACAAAATCCATTAGTTTGTTCAATGTTTATGAGCGTTTACCCCCCCCCCCCCCCTCTGTTCACAGTTCAATTTTCGCTAGTTACCCGATCCCAATGTTTTCGATTTTGGGCTTAAAATTTAAGTTAAAGTCTAAACTTTAGAACAATTTTAACCCCATGCAAAAAATAACGGTAAAAAGTAGTGGTTGTTTACTCTAAAGTCTAAAGCGCCCTCTATCGACAATTTTTGAATGTAACTTTTAAAAAAAAAGTTAAGAAAATCGTGATATAAAGAATGATTTTAACGAAAACCGCAAACGAATCAACCCTTTTTTCCGTTTTTTATCATCTTTTGAAGTTTTGGACCTTAAACTTTAATGGCCCCTAGCTCCTACAGAAGACGTTTGCGCCCCACGGTTTCCTATTTAATAATGTTTGTCTTCACGTCTACTGTCATACCTCAACGTTTGTCAGTCTGGTAGCGAAACACCCTGCATATATATATATTCCAGGCACTTACTTAAAAATAGGTAGGGGTTATAAAACTGTATAAAGTACAATATAATACAAAATATTAAGCTTCTACGTTATTTAGCTTTGCAAATATGATCCGCGCAATGTTAAAAAAATATTTTTTGAGAAAAATTACTTTAAAGTTCAAGTTTAACTCAATTTGTATGGGTATCGTTCCACGTATTTTATCTTAAAACCAGTTCTAATTGAAGTATCGTCATATTTTTTTTCTTAAGTTTAGTAGCGTGTAATAATAGGGAAAAAAATGACTTTTAAAAAAAGGTTAAAGTAATCTCCCCCTTTAAGCATTTGTATGGTCCCCTGAATTTAGACACCAGTATTTTCCAAAAGTTTTCTTTGAAGCATTTTATCTCAGAAATTCCGCCTTTTTGTCGGAAAAAACTTTTATTTAAGTATTGCGCGGCAGCGCAATACTTATTTATTTCCAGTGTCACTTCTCAATGTTAATTTAACATAGAAAAGCCAATGGAGCTCATACACTCCTCAGCAAAAGTTTAGACACTGGTGATTTTTAACCTTTAAATAAAAAATACGAACGCTTGGATTATACAAATGACTGTACTTATTTTTAAATATATTTTAAACGTTTTAGGACAGAAATAACGGTTTTAATGTAGGATATTATTTCATTTAACTGAAAAAAGTGAAATTTGCATATTGCAAAAGTTTAGACACTTTTGTGATTTTTTGGATGTTGTTCACCGAAAACCGTATATTTCAAACTTATGACGTCACATGCATGAAGTATTTAAGTGCACCTCGCGATAGCATCGATTAGTAAAGATGCGCGAGCAAGAAATTTTCAGTCAGATGAAATAATTAAAGCACGGAAGCTGAAATCGAAAGGGAAGACTGTTGCGGAAATTTCAGCTACTTTCAATCGGCCAAAGAAGTCTGTCTATTAAGTACTGTCTAAGGGTGACTATTTCAAAGCAAAACATAGATCTGGAAGGACTCGTGTGGCCAGAAAACGAGATTATAGAAGGATCCATAAACTGGCATCTAGACAAATGATAACTGCTAATCGCATTAAAAGTGAGTTAGAGCTTTCTGTGCTAACGGATAATTTCGTAGATGCATTAAAGAAAAATGTACATTAGTTTACATGAAAATGATAAAACCACCAGCCTTGAAATCTCACAACAAATTGAACCCTTTCCTGTCGCGGAGTAATTCTTTTTATAAACGAATGAAATAATGGACTGATACCAGAATTTATAAACGAAGTTATTAGAAAATATGAAATTGCTTATTTTCACGTATATTGTAAAAGGAAAATTTTAATTAAATATTCTTGCCATTTTCGGAATTAAAATTATGTGTCCTTTGCCCTCGAAAGGGTTGATGACTTGGGCCTCACTTTGTTTTAATTCTCAAGTATCTCTGGAGTTTCTCAGTGGTCGCAAAGCTGCGTAAGACTACATACATATATTGGAAAACAATTTACAGCCATTTGGTGAACTTTTATCTCTTCCAAAGTATGTATTTGAGCAAGACAATGCGTCTATTCATGTTGCATACAAATCAAAAAGTTGGTTTAACTCTCAAAATATTACTGTTTTCGACTGGCCCGCGTGTAGCCCTGATCTGAATTCAATCGAAAACTTTTGTGGCATCATATCGCATACGGTTTATGCAATTTTTTAACAATACTCTTCTGTAAATGAACTTCGATCAGATGTTGAACGTGTTTGGCACGAAATAGACCCCCAAGTGATGCAGGATTTAGTTTCTTCGATGGAAAGTCACATTTTTGCATTAATAGCAGACAATGGAGGTGCAGTTCGATTTTAATTTATGGATATTTTTCTGTTAACAGACAGATTGTCTATACTTTTGCAACAATGTTAAATTCTTTTTTTTGTCATTATATATTATGTAAAGTGTATAAATTAAAATTTATTGTTTGTGTATGAAGGATAAGTCCCCAGTAATATATGACAGTTGAATTACAACAATTCGTTACATACTTCTCAGCACAGAAGCATAATAGATCATTGTCTAAACTTTTGCTGAGCACTGTATATTATTGATGTTGAAATTGAAGGGGCCCTACAAACGATGAAAAAAATCCGTCTATAACGACTGCCATTTTTGTGTCAGCGCTCTCTGTTAGTATTCAGGGAGCGGTGATGAACCTAGGAAGTGGTGTTATTGAAAAGGAGTGCGCCCGGCAGTGACACCACGATTGGAATTTAATTATTTTCCTACGGTTTGTTGAATTGTTTTCATCCTGCATGTCAAATTCTTTTTCTGCTGGATGTTTTTTTTACATTTAAAGCCGTACGTTTGTACGGCTTTACGGACTTTACTGACTGTCTGCCGATTTACTCTTATCTAAAATATCGATTCTCTTAAAAACAACTTCTCGCAACAATGCCTTACAACAATATCATTATAATTTTACAAACGGCCACGTATCATAATTCTAATGGAATTTTTTTTAATTGTTACTCTGAAATTTACAACAATCTCTTCGATGCTCAATACATTTTTCTTTCATTGTGACTAATTCAACAATACAGACAATTGTTTAATTCAAAAATTCATTTCCTTTATTCAGTAATACTTATCTGTTATTTGAACTTATCAAATTTTGGATATAAATTATCGATTGCAGGTAAAAGTTAATGATGTATTGTAGGTTAATTAAAAAAAACTATTATTATAAATATTTGTATAGCACAACTATATACAATAACAAAAATGTTGGAACTGTATGAATTACTAATTACACAATTCTATGCATTGATTTGCCACTGTTTGATCATGCGCTTTAATTTGATTGTGGACCTAAGGTTATAGGCAGTGAAAATTGTTTCATTTTCGCTCGAAATCTTAATAAAATATTTCAGATTTACAAAATAGATACACATTTAAAAAAAATCCTATCCTATTTTTAATGCAAGCGTTTTGTACATAGTACTAAAGTTAGAGTCTGAGTTTTTATCTTATTTTCTAATATGTGGGTGAAATGATAATATACAAAGTGGAATTTAGATTGAGATTATTTATCTTTCTTTTTTTTTCTTTTTTTTTTTTTTTGTCGAAATATGTACATATAAAAGGATATACGTACGTATAAATCGTGATATGTATTAAATGATATGCACAGTCGTGGAAAAAAAAAGAAACACCTACTACTAACTCCTCACCAAATTAGCGTAGAAGAAAGTTACTGGTACCGAACGATTGCAAATGAAGTCTACTTTTAAATGATTTATATAAAATTTGCTTAGGGATCCATCTACATAGTAAAACGAACCAAAACTTTATTTTTTTTCAATGGCAATACACAATTTTAACGAGATATTTCAAATCTTCGGTTCAAACTATGCGTAGATACCAAATTTCAAGTCATTTGAATAATAAGTTTTTGAATTATAAACATTCAAAATTTAGTGCTTCTAATGTTAAATTGCATTTTCATATTTTCATTAATATCTTCTGAAATTATACTCCTAATGTGCTAATTTTTTTGTGTAGCAATAATACTAAAATGTCCAAACACAAATACGTTGAATTTGCAATTTTTATAATTTTATGATGTGAATTATGAATTATGAAATTAATATTCGAAAAAAATATGAATTGCAACCTACAATTTTTTGATGGATTTAAATTTATTAAATCCTGCTTTATGGAAATTCAAAATTTCACATTTTTCTTCCAAGTAGTTTTCAAATTATGCTTAAAAACGCAAAATGATGGTTTAAGGGGCCGTCTATGATAGAAGTAACTAGATATTTTGAAATTTCTTATGCTATCCTGTAATCGAGCAGTCTTCAATGACTGCTTGAGTGGCGCTTAAGATGCCTTGATCAGAAAGGGGGCTCTCTCGGTCAACAATCGAGTACCAAACTTCAATTTGGATATAGCCCTAAAAGAGGCTCGTTTTAAAACAATTGTTTTCCCGGAAACTTATCGTACGAATTGCATAAAAATTTGTTTTGGGGCTAATTGAAAGGTGTAGAGTTTATTTATGCTGTCAGAATTGTATACTGCTGTTGAAAAAAGAGAAAGTTGTGGTTCGTTGTAATATGTAGATTGCCTCCTAAGCAAATTCTATATGCATCATTTAAAAGTAGACTTTATTATCAATCGTGCGGTACCAGTAACTTTCTTCCATGATAATGTTTTTCAGAGTTAGTAAGGGATGTTTACTTTTTTATCCACGACTGTACGTATAAGTATGTAAAAGTTAACTTATTAATATTATGAAACGGTAAATTGCATGTATGGCTTGTAAGTAGTATTTTCAAAAATGCAGTCCATTTATTTATACTTCGTATGTGTTGTAAAAAAATTCCATATATTGTAAACAAAGGCAGATTTTTCTTAATCTAGGAACATATATTATAGCTACGAATGAAAATTTACAATAACCTCTTCCAAGTTCTTCACAATTCCGAAAAGTGCTTTTTATCTTTAGAAACCGAAGAAATCAATAATTTTTCAAGATTTAAAGAATCATTTGCGAAAACAAAGTTTCTTTCGCCGCCACAGCCTTTCGAATACGTTTCCGAATAGATTCTATAGTATATTAAGCAGTTTTTTCCAATCCGGAATATAAGTTTTTCGGATGCTATCCGAAAAATGTTCTCAAGTAAACATTTCCACGTTCAACAAAAATGTTTTACAGATAAACTAATGAATTAACAATATTAGTATTGACATTAAAAATAATTTTATTTTGTTACTTTTGCGTGTGTAAATTCAGTTATACAACTGAAAATTTTAATTAAGTAGTTTAACTGCCCTAAGTTGTGCTCAAAATGCAGACTGTAACGAAGTGCCATTACTTTCCAATCGCTTCTTGTGTAATGTAACATTCAGCACATTAAGACAGATGGCTAACATCAATGTTTCTTATGTATATTCACTAAATGTGCAAGAATACAGCACAACATATATTTTAAAATAACTCCTCTAGCAATGCTCTGTTCGCCAATCATAAAACATATCCAATAGTGAAAAACCCATCCTGCATTTTCTCTCTCTTTCTTCGCGTATCGAAGGGCCCCACCAATGGCCGAGAGGTTCTGCTCTCGAAGGTGGTAGACGGGAGGTGCTGGGTTCGAACCGTATTGCGTCCGTCGGCCTAATCGTTCGGAGTTTTCCGTGATTTATTCGAACCTTGGATTTCCCTGCGTAAATACGTTAGGTTCCCTTAGAAAACCCCCCAGGAAGGGCACTCCCTTTTCGGGTCTTTATCCCTAGTATAGATAATCGGCCACCATAAACAATACCCCGCTGATTTAAACGGCCACTTTCGATACTATAGCGAAGCCAGCCAGTCGCAAGAAAATAGACTCAAACTCTGGGACAAGTTCTGCTTTCGCTTATAACGGAATAGCATGGAATTCAGGAGTTATTTGGAGTCTTTCCAATTCTGGTTTGCTGAAATATTATATTAATGTGCATATGTGTTTTGTCAAACAATTATCACCATGATGCAGATATCGGACATTATACATTGCATACTCTTCCACAAATAAGAAACAAGCTTTCCGAGACATATTCGGAAGAACACGTTATGCTGGAAAAACGTTGAAATCCGACTTGAATAGAAGATTTATAGTCATGCCATAAACCTCAACATTTTGAATTTTATTTCTACAGGAGAGTACCGAAAAACAATGTTTGAGTGAAGTACCGGAAAAGAACGCCCTACGAATTTTAACCCTCAAAGCAGACACTTGTAATATTCCATTTCAGGACAACAATTTAAAATGGTTCTAGACAGAAATAATTTTAACAAAGTTACATATTAAGAAGTAAATAAAATGAAGGTATATGAAGGACAGTTTAGTATCAAACCGGGAAAGAAAATTTTATTGAACCTCAGTTTCAGGAACATATTTATGAAAATGCAGGAAAACCCCCAGACGCTCAGCGGCTTCTTTTCTTAAAATAATTAAATTGTCTCTCAACGCTTTTATCCCCTAAGTTCTTTATTTACTGTAGTAGGAACGTATAAAAACTATTTAACAATAATGTGAATTTTTCTAAGATATTCCCGGAGGTAATAATACTTGTAACATTGATGAATTTATGTGTACTTAAAACTGAGAAGACTGTCCTTGAATGAAAAAGGAGAACCAAAATTACAATGTTCTTCTCCTTACTTCAGAGAACAACTTAACCGTTCCTTAACCCTTTCAAGGGCTGTGGTCATTGGGCGTGACCACCTAATTTCAATAGCAAACAGACAATCTGCCCCAAGAACATTTTAATAAAATTTTGCTTTTCTAATGAAAGCTTAGAAAAACAACTTCTTATTTTCTAAGAAATTCATTTGGAAATTCTGGTGCAAGTCAATTATTTCATCTTTTTACGAACAGAATTTTTCTGCCCCTGAAATAGTTAATCGAGGCCTGGAGTTAGGCGTTAGCAGTGGTATATTTAGAAATGTGTGTGAAGTTGCGTGACACTTCCATTAAGCATCCAATTGTTTCCTTAGATATTTCTTAAATACTTTCTAGTAAATATTACTTTCTTTTGTGCCCCAGAATGTCTGAAACCTAACCCTTAACTGTAAAAATATTTGAGGGTTAAAATGTTCAAATTCAACATTGCTCGAGGAAATCCTTAACATAGACCTCCACAAATCCTCTTGAATCAAACACATGAATTTCGTTGCAGAAACAGCTACTAACTTTTTTAGAAAATGAGAAGACTACTCAAAGTGCTAATTGGTTTATAAGACATAACTAGATATATATATACTCATATATCTCATATAGATATTTATGTTAATTTCGTATTTTTCTTTTTAAATGACAGCTTGAAAATTGACATCTCTATGAAATGCAGAATATCAAGCATGCAGAGAAGTGGGAAAATACTGAAGACAACTGTGTCAATATTGAGAATGGTATGACAATCATCGAAAAAAATCTGAAGAATGCGCAAAAAGTTGGGAGGTATGTATTACTGCATTCAGTACGTAATATTCCCCATTCGTTTATTCGAGTTTTTACTAAATATAACTTTTCATTTCAGGTATATCTATTTTTAAATGATGGCTTGAAAGTAGATATCCCCTCAAAATGCAGAATATTAAGCATGCAAAAAAGTGGGAAAATATTGGAGATAACTGTGCAAATACGGAGAAGGGTATGACATGCACAAAAAAAAATCTGTCGAATGCGCAAAAAATTGTATGGTATGTATTACTGCATTCAGTACGTCATATTCCGCACTCTTTTATTCAAGTTTCTACTAAATATAACTTTTCATTTCAGATATATCTATTTTTAAATGATGGCTTGAAAATAGATATCCCTCCGAAATGCGGAATATCAAGCAAGTAGAAAAGAGGGGAAATAATGAAGACAACTGTCTAAATACGGAGAATGGTATGACAAGCATCGAAAAAAAATCTGAAGAATGCGCAAAAATTTGGATGGTATGTATTACTGCATTCAGTACGCAATATTCCGCACTCTTTTAATCGAGTTTTTACTAAATATAACTTTTCATTTCAGGTATATCTATTTTTAAATGATCGCTTGAAATTAGATATTCCTCCGAATTTAAGAATAGCAAGAATGCAGGAAAGTGGGAAAATACTGAAAGCAACTCTGTAAATACGGAGAAATGTATGACAAGCATTGAAAAAAAACTGAAGAATGCGCAAAAATTTAGATGGTATGTATTACATTCAGTAAGTAATAATCCGCACTCTTTTATTCGGATTTCTACTAAATATAACTTTTCATTTCAGGTATATCTATTTTTAAATGATGGCTTGAAAATAGATATCCCTCTGAAATGCAGAATATCAAGCATGCAGAAAAGTGGGAAAATACTCAAGAACACTGTGTAAATTCGGATAACGGTATGACACGCATCGAAAAAAAGTGAAGAATGGGCAAAAATTTGGATGGTATGTATTACTACATTCAGTAAGTAATATTCCGCAATCTTTTATTCGAATTTTTACTAAATATAACTTTTCATTTCAGGTAACGTCAGTCTGCCTAAATGTGATAACCCCTAAATGCGACAATGTTCTTTTACATAAAATCTTAATGCAAGAATCGTAAATAAATATTATATATTGAAGCATACGAACTTCAGAAACAAAACCCGAAACATTTTTTGCATGTAAAACGGTTTCTTTAAAAGAAATTTCTAATCAAATACACATCATTCATTTTACATCGACCCCATGTTTCGGAAATGCGACAAAAATTCCCGAAAGTTGCTCACGGTTTTTATTTTTTAACTTTAAAGATCAAATAACCCTATAAACGTCAAGAGCTACGTTCTCCGTTTCAGTTACCTGACCAGTTAAACTACAGAAAAGGCGACTAGTTTCCGGTTTAGAATATCAAGTGTACTACGCATTTAGGAAAGCTTGTTTTCAGCCTGTGCCTAATACCGACATAGATAATTTTGATCAAATTTGGAGTTTTGAACCGAATTTTCCAGAGCGGGATATACAGGGGAAAAAAACTCCACTGAGAATCCACTCTCAACGGTGTCCAATGGCTAATTCCTAAACCGTTAGTCATAGGCATATAGTTCCAATTACAAAAATGTTTTAATTGAGGTAAAGAAATGTTTTAGAAGTAATCTGGATCAATAAAAACATTTCTTAAAAAACTACGAAATTTAAATTTTTATACGGTCCCCGGTCTTATAAGTTATATTTAGTAAAATTTTGCTGTTACACTGACAAGTAAGACAAAAAAAGTCCCGTTGTTCTACGATTAAAATTGACCGAGTAATAACTGTTTACGGTTGGAGCATATTTTTTTGCTGCAAATTAGGGGCCATTCACAAATTTAGTGGAAATATATTTTCGTCAAATATATTTAAAAAAATGTTGAGACTAAAATTAACATTGCAATATAAATTTGAAATCTTTAGTCATTCTGACATAATAATGCAAAATATACGATTTGTAATAGAAAGAAGAAAAAGAAGAAAAGAAGAAGAAGAAAAAAAAAACAGAATTTTTGTTAACTAAAATGATGAAAATTAACAGTTTTAGCTTTTGATAATTGATTCTTGTGTATTCTGTACCGCTGAATCCGAAATTGATCTTCATTTTTTACCATCACATAACGATTTTTTGCAAATCGTAAATTTTAAAGAAAGAGAGAAAAAAAAATAGCCGAAATTTTACACTATAAAATATATGTCTTTGTTGTCCTTTTAACCTTTGATAATTGATCATTATGTATTCTTTACCGCTGAATCCGTAAATGATCTTCATTTTTAACCATCACGCCAGGATTTTTCGCAAATTGTAAATTTCAAAGTTAAAAAATTCAAATTTAAAATTGAACCTCCTCCATCACCTCATCGGACTCCTCAGCTGTTTAGCTCTAAGAATCCCAGTATAAGCCAAAAATTGAATAAATTATTGAATAAAATAAAATAAAATAAATTAAAATGTTTTACATCTGTTTTATAATATCAGATTTTCGCTATATTTTACCTATGACATTTACGATTTGCAAAAAAATTCTAACGTGATGGTTAAAAATGAAGGTCATTTTCAGATTCAGTGCTAAAAAGTGCATAAAAATCAATTATCAACAGTTAAAAATTACAGTTATCTCCTCTATTTTATAGTATCCTTTTTCTGTTTTTTTTAACTTTGACTATAATTTGCAAAAAATCATAACATGATGGTTAAAAATTAAGGTAATTTTCGGATTCAGTGCTAAAAAATACATAAAATTTAAAAAGCACAACCATCGTAGTCTTGTGTTATCTAAACTAAAAGCTTTTCTTAAACTTCTTGGCGGTAGTCTATCCGAATTTTTTTGTATTATCCTGTAAAATAAGTATAAATGGTAACCACCGGAAATCATAATACTAGATTGTCATCGGATTTACTTCAATATGTAAAATTTAATATCGATCGTATATTTGAAAGTGAATTAAAGTTTGAGTAAAAATTTTTAATTGGCAAAACATACATACGATCGTTGAAATTAAATAAAAACTTAAAAATAACATAATTTTTGCTAAAAGAAATCATGAAAAGAAACAGTCTTAAATCTTTACAAAATAAAAAATAAATTAAAATACAATTAACTATGCAATTATACAATATACAATTATACAACTATACAATATATTTTAATACAATTACTATTGTTAAAATACAATTATTTTTGACAATTGAAACTTAATAAAAGTTAACTCACATCAGTCGTAATACTTGTACGATTTTATTCAAAGCGCAAATACATATGAAATACGTTCTTTCAATACGTTAACCACTTGGTATATGACCCCTCAAAATCTGGCGAACTCATTTGTATTCAGGTGTAGAAAAGTAGCATAAGTCATGCATTTTTAAAGTTTCATAACTAGGTCAATTTCAGCGTTATATGAACGGGACTTTTTTTTTCTTTGTCTTGTCAGTATAATAGGAAAAGTTTACTAAATATAACTTATAGGGCCGGGGGACCGTATAAAAATTTAAATTTCTTAATTTTTTAAGAATCGTTTTTATTGACCCAAATCACTTTTAAAATATCTCTTTACCTCATTTAAAACATTTTTGTAATTGGAACTATATGTCTATGACTAACTGTTTAAAAATTAGCCATTGGACACCATCGGTATAGGAATGAAAAAAATGGTCATACTGAGAAAATAATTGTTTAAAAATCAAATTCCGACTAATTGAATTAAAAATGAAATCACACTACCTCTTATACATCTTTTCAAAAGTCACCTCAGCAAGTTTCATTTTTTTCACTTTTAACCCCTTCACGCTCGAATTAAATTGCGATTAAAAAAGTCAAATTGCTTATTGGCACCACTTTTATGAAAAAGAAATATTTTCCTTATTTAATGACAGGTAAATCGATACTAAAATATAGCCAATTTCACTATTTTATAAAACTGGTGGGAATCAAACAATCTGAGTAAAAGACGCAACCCGAGAATATGACGGGAGCGAGAATTAAGGGGTTAAAAATAAGTCTGAAAATGCCTCAGAAAATTTTGAGCTGTTGATGGTGAAAAATTTTTTTTTCGAATGCATCCTTCATGACATATTAATCAAGTTGAAAACAAGGGGGATTTTACCCTTTCAAAAAAGTGGTGACAATCAAGAAATCTGAATTTTAAAAAAGTAGCCCACTGGCAACACTGATTGAAAGCTCACAACCATAGTAGTTGCAATAGTAGTTACATAGTAGTTACAAGTCCATGTTGAAAAACAAATAATATAGTCCATTTAGAAGATGCATAAAATCTGTTTTAGTCTCACCCACAGCGAACCAAGTATATAAACAGATGCCATATATGAGAAAGTATATGAAAACAGGCTTGGTTCATTGTGGGAGTAATAATAAAACAGATTTTACGCACCTTCTAAATGGACTATTAGCCCCCGGTACGGTATGATATTTCTTTCTCCCAGCTTATTTTGTGTATTCCAAAAAATAACGTTACCTTACAGAAGCCAGGCATAAAAAGCAGTACGAGTAAATACTCTATAGCAATTTTTTAAATTTCTAAGCATCGCACATTTTCGATTTTTATACCGTCGTATTGGAAGAAAAAAGTTCTTTTAAAGGCATTTTGTTTTGCACAAGTTTTTGTTCTTTCAAAGGTTTTATCTCCATTTAGTTTTGAAATATTAATTTTTTTGTAGTTTTTAGAGCCATTTGCTTAATATTGGCAACGGAAATACTCCATTTCTGTAGAAAGTAAAGGAAAAATACCGTATATACTCGAGTATAAGCCGACCCCTAAATTCAAGAAAAAAAACATGTTCTATACCAGTATTTTCTTGTAGCTCTCTTCGCTTTACTTAATATCAGTAAATTCTGTATTTAGGTAAGATGAAGATAACTTTTTTTAAATACTGGTATACAGTCTGTTATTCCTCTCAAATTTGGGGTCGACTTATACGCGAGTATATACGGTAGTTCTAAAATAGTAATTATATACTTTTGTTGCCATTTTCTCATAACAACCGAAAGAAAATGTAATTAAAATACGTGCTATTTTGAAAAAATATAAAAGCATGATTTCTGTTAAAACAATGGAGCTATTATAAACTATATATAATTTTAAGTATCTATGAATCATTAGATAGTCGGTTTTTTTTTCCATTTTCTTGAATGGCGACATCTTTTTGCTGCATTTTTGCATTATTTCGAGATAGTGATGTGCTATGCATGCTTTACTGTAGATGTTTAAGAGTAGATCGTAAATATGGAATTGTTAAGCGGATGCGAATGACGTCATTTTACATAAAATAAAACGTGTGCTTTAAGTCTTAAAATTTAAATATGTTTTGTACTGCAGTAGAGTCCCGCTTAACTGAGTAATTTTCTTCTGATGGGCTGGTTAAAAAAAAAAAAAAAAAAAAAAAAAAAAAAAAAATTTTGGCCATTTTTTCTCCCATTTTGATCAGACAATCAGAGTTCTAACTTTTTACGGTTGCTCTTTCATCTTCCCCTAACGCTTCATTTATAATGGCTGTTTCATAATAATAGAAGCCATCAGTCCGTCAGAAAAAAATGAAGTAATGGAAATGCCGGGGGCGACACTAAATTCTGAAAAGGCAGAATTCCTGTTCTCTAGTTTTTTTTTTTCAAAATGGAGTTAATCTACTATGGTTGTGAACCCTTCAATTATCATTCGCTTAAATTTCCACTTCCCCCTCACCCTGCCCCTTCCTTGAACTTCTAGCATACAAATCTTAAATTGTTAAAACTGCACATTTTTTTAAGAAAAAAAAATTCCTTTCTTATTTATTTATTTATTTTTGTAACAACAAGTAATCAATCACTTGAATAACCCTCCCCTATCCTAATAGACCGGGAGCAGGCAGCACAGATAATCCCCTGATCGAGTTCACGGATGAAATTCTAGGATTAGTTAAATCTTGGTTCGCATATTAAAACGCAATCAGTATGCCAAGTCATATCTTGGGGGAAAACACCTGTAAACCCGATTTCAGCGGCTGACTCGTAGATTTACCATTGTGTTTTCCTGCACCAAAAAGTATGAAAACATGGAAGACTGGGAGCAGGAAAACGCAATGGCAAACCTAGAAGTCAGCCGCTAAAATCGGATTTTCAGGTGTTTTCCACCAAGATATGACTTGGCAGACCGATTGCTTTTTAATATGCGAATCAGGATTTAATTAATCCTAGAATTTCATCTGTGAACTCGATGAGGTTATTGTCTGTGCTGCCGGCTCCCCGTCTATAATGCGAGGTAAAAAAGTTATTTTACATATCGTACGCAATACTTCATCTACTTATAAAACATCAATTTAATAATTTGAGCATAACAAACGCATTCGCAAGCACCTGCACTGATACCCTCGGACCCTAAGAGAAAAAGATAGAGGTCAGCGCTAAATCGCACAACGCTCCGGTATAAACAAACTGAAGGTTCCTCCCACGCTAGAAACGAGTATCATCTACTGGCTAATACTCTAAAATAACATCCTGAAGGGTTCTTTAAATTAATTTAACATTTCCTTTTTCTTCTTAAGAATGAATTAAAAACATTATTCATTGTATTCTGAAAATAATAATTATAATAAAAATTATTATAGGTTTTTTCTGTGACTACCCATAAAATTATCATTTTATGATATGACATCACAAACTAGTGAATTTGAAATAAAAAGTTCTTTAAAGTGGAGTATATTAAAAAGAGAGAGAGAGAGAGAGATGGGGGGGGGGTGATATATTTTAATACCGAATATTTAATTTATATGCTTTAACATTGAAGTTATATTTAAGTGTATGTGTACTGCTATAAAGACGCATTTTCTTTCCTGAAAGCCTGGAAAAAGAAAAAAAATCCCTACCTTATCTTGACTTGGGACTAGCATCAGCTAATATTAGCATGTTTTACTTTTTTTTTTTTTACTTTAAAGAAAATTAATTTCACATTTACTAGTTTATAATGTCATGGAGTAAACTGAAAAAAAAAATAAATAAATAAAAATACGGCTATTCATAGAGAAATTATATTTAATTATTATTATTAAAGAATTCGAAGAAGAGCTTTTTTTATTAATTATTTTTGCATCTTGTTAAGAAGCAAGAAAAGTTTAATTTGAAGAATCCCCTAGGATCTTATTTTTCACAATAATTTTTTGAATTTATACTTAATAAAAGAGAAAGGAAGAGAGAGAGAGAGAAAATAATATTAAAAATTATTTTCCAATAACTTTAGCTAAATCTTACTTTGATCTTATACTATGCTTATTGAATTAAATTAATGAATAAATTTATAGGATTTCTAAAAGGTTGTAAATACAAAATTTGGATTTAAATATATTAAAAAAAAAACTTTGTTACTATTTTTGTAAGTCCAAATATATTTATGTAACACACTCTTAAATAGTTATTTGTCAAAAATAACTTAACTAAATGGTGCTTTTTATTTGCTATTGTTTTTGACATTAAAAATAATTTTCCTGTACTAAAAAATTAAAAATTTAAGAATGGCTATGAGAATTCTTTTGTATAAAAATTTCTTTTTTTTATTTATAAAACTTTATTATTTATTTAAGTAAGTTTTATTTAAAGGTATTGGAAAGCAATTGATAGCTAAAATTATTAGAAAGTAATTGTTAATATTATTTTTTTCATCTTCCTTTCTCTTTTATTAAGAATAAATTCAAAATATTATTATAAAAAATATGATCCTACGGGGTTCTTCAAATTAACCTTTTCTTGTTTCTTAACAAGATTTCTTTTGTATAAATTTGTCTTTATTTATAAAAAAAATTGTTAGTTATTTAAGAAAGATTTAGCTAAAGGTATTGGAAAGTAATTGACAGCCAAGATTATTAGAAAATAATTGTTAATACTTTTTTCTCACCCTTTCTCTTTTATTATGTATAAATTCAAAATATTATTATGACAAATATTATCCTAGGGGGTTCTTCAAATATGAAAAGTATGATCCTACGGGGTTCTTCAAATTAACCTTTTCTTCTTTCTTAACAAGATTTCCTTTGTATAAATTTGTCTTTTATTATTTATAAAAAAAATTAGTTATTCAAGAAAGATTTAGCTAAAGGTATTGGAAAGTAATTGATAGCTAAAATTATTAGAAAATAGTTGTTAATATTATTTTCTTCTCACCCTTTCTCTTTTATTAAGTACTAGCAGGCTATGCCCGCTACGCTGGTCTGCTTATCCAAATAAACCTTGAATTAAACAAAATGTATCATTGAATTTGACATTGCGATTTAAAGCAACATGGAACCTTACCTGGAATGTCCTTTCGCACTGCTGAAAACGATAAGAATGCCAATGTGCTATTATATTTTCTAATGTGTAGACAAATTTTCAGCTATTAAGGTCTTAACCCTTTTAGTTGATCAATAACAGTAGGATTGGTAAAGAAAGATAGTACAATACGCAATACAAAAAACAAACCCTGGAAAATTATATAACTACTTGTAATAATGCAAACAAACAAACGGACAAAATCCAACCAGTAAAACTTTTTTTAAAGGTTGATCTTTCATAAGGGGTCCATCTGATTATAGAACTTTCCCCCATAATTCTGTAACTAAACAACGTAGAATGATACGCAATAAACTAAAACCTCCGCAAACATTGTCTTATCGACAAAGAAAGTATTATCAATATCCGCCATCTAGAACTTTTTGAAAAGTCTAATCTTTCATAATCGGTTTCATATGATTATGGAACTTTCCGCCATTACTTTATGACTAACCAACGTTGGACAATATGCAAAATACTAAAACCATGTCTGAATAGATATCTAACTAAAATGAAATTCCTATCAAAATCCATTCTGTAGAACTTTAAAAAATGTTAAACTTTCATAATCGGGTTCAACTGATTATAGAACTTTCCACCACACCTCTATTATTAAGCAATGTAGAAGGGTATAGTATATACTAAAATTCTGCCTGAAAAAATATTTAACTAACAGTGAAAATTCAATTGTAATCCATTCGGCTGAATCTTTTAAAAAGGTTAATCTTTCATGATCGGGTTCGTCTGATTATATAACTTTAAAATCATAATTGTATGTATAAGCAACGTAGAAAGATATTTTATATACTAAAATCTTCCCTGGAAAATTATCTAACTATCATTATGATCAAAATCCATTCAGGTGAGCTCAAGTTATGTGCAACCGGGACGAATTTCCCATTTAGATTTTACTCTAGTATATATAGTAGAAGATAAGAATATTGATTATTAAAATTTATGAAACTGCAAGTTATTTCTCGTTGTCTCTGCTGAATAATTTTAAAGACTTTTCAATCGGCGAGTATTGAGATTTACTATTATGTCTACAACAAATGTATTTCATTTTGTACCAAAACATTGTCGTTAAAATGAGCCAATATTCTGTGGGTTCCGATATTATAAAATTTTTTTTTTTCAAAATCGCCAACTACGCGCATGGCATTTTAAGTGTCTCTTGGCACTGCAGTAAACATTTCCATGTTTTATTCAGCGAAAAATGAAGTTATAACTTAATTTTACTTGATAATAAAAAATACTTCCACCTTCAAAAAATGGTAAATTAAAATTTTTTGCAGTGTTACGAATAAATAATAATTAAAGCCAAAAGAAATTCGCGTTCAATAAATATCCAGCCCCAAAGTTCGGCATCGTTTGCAATAAAATTTGGTACTTTTATTTTCCACTACAGGCGCCTTGGCGTTTTTTAAAAAGCTTGGCGATATTAGGGAATCAGAAAGTGAGATTTATTGCCAATTTGTGGAAATAACCACAGCAAAAATAATCAAAGAAGGAAAGAAACAGATATAAACTACGTTCATTTTAGCCTCGAAAATAAAACTTGGCGACTTGGTCTAAGTCAAAAAGAACAGCTGCAAGAAGCGGTCAACAAAAATAAGGCTACAGGTTAAGAAAGGAAGAAATTCCCCATACAAAGCTGCAAATATGTGGCAATGAATAAACGAAATGAAAGGATATAAATATGGCTTTATATTAATATAAAAGGGTAAGCTATATGCATAGAAATTATTCGTGTAACAAGAATCTGTGTGTAGATCTCGCATGTAGAAAATACAACAGAGAAATTCCCAGGTGCAAGTTAACGCGTTACGAAAGAAATTTCGGATATATCGTAAGAATTACGAATAAAAGAATTACGAATAAAAGGGTATAAAAAGGTGTTATGTAGAAACGGGGCTAGTCGTAGTTGTGTAAAAGGGGTTTTTTATAAAAATCAGTGATGCACGAACGTTCCCCAGATATTTATGGTCAAGAAAACATGTGCATGTGGCATCACGAATAAGCCGCGAAACCCTTTGATATTTACCGACAGGATGCAGGGGTCTGGCAAAAGAAAAAAAAAGGGGAAATTGAAAGTTTATATCAAAATTATAGTAAAAGGGGGATAATAATATGCAATATGAGACATGAAGGGTGAAAGTGTCCAATGGCTAGAGGCTTATTGTAAATGAGTATCCAGTTAGGTACCGAAAGAGCTCTGATTGGAAATTCTGAGGGGGGCGTAAAATTTTAGGAAAGCAGGGACGCTGAGGAAAAAGAGCGAACACGAAAAAATAAGGGCTATCGGATTTTTGAGCGTTCTCTGAAAAGTATAACATAGAGAGCTCACTGTAGAGCTAAGTTTTAAACTTAAGTTAAAAAAAATCAGTGTTTGGATTTCTAGAGATGACATCAGCCAAGCAGTATTGGGGTAAGTGGATAAATCCTTTTAGTATTTCGAGCAATTTCATTTATTAGCCTAACGTTAACTCCCGCTGCACATCCCTTTGCGTTTCGCATTCTATTCTATAACTTGTGTTATTATATTTAAGGTGTTTAGTTATGATGACAAGTCATTATGTAATGGCAAAGAGACATGTATTGGCTCATTTTAGAAATCATAAAGCATATAGCTCAAATCTAATGTATTAGTGGAATACTGTGTTTGAATAAATCATATTGATATCTTCAACCCTTTCTCTCTTTCTTTAAACCATTATTTCCATATGACTAACACATAACAATATTCCGGCTTGCAAGAATTCTGGGTTTAGCGAGATCGGCCATAAGATGTTAGAATCCATAGCAATTAATAGTTATAATAATCTTACCAGCTAGTAGCGCAGGTAATAATAATAGGAAAAAACAGATATGCAATAAAGAATTAAAGATAGCAAACCAGTAGCCGGACAATGGTGCCGTGACAGTTTAATACTTCTTTAAGTATTAAAAGAAAGGAAATGGCTGGAACCAAAGGGATGTTTACTTAATAATTCCAGTAAATTAATAAATATTAAATAATAAGAAACGATGCATTAACAAGGATGTTTTTTTTCTTTTGTTTTAGAAATAATTCACACTTGCTTAACCTTTGTACAACAAAAGGAAGTTAATTTTATATAAATATATTGTTACTAAGAATGAATAAATTAAAATTTATTAAAAAAATATATATATATTAATAATAATAATAATAATAAATATATAAATAAGTATATAAAATTGTAGTGATAATCAAAGCATTGGTAAAAAAAAAAAAAAGAAAAAAGAAAAGGAAAAGAAAAGAAATGGGACATATGTGTGTTGGGATATATATTATTTTCAAGTATCCATCTACTATTTTCTAGTGTGATTATTCTCCTAGGTGTCAAATACTCTGATCACCATTTTTTCGAAAATATAATACCTTATATATGTGCATTTATTCTATATATTATTGTTATTGAATGGTTCATTGTGTATATATACATATGTCTTTTAGTATTTTGTATATTTTATGAAAAGGATTCTAAAATGTATCCAAAATCCCTGTACTTTATTATATTTAAGTGTAAACAAATGCGTTAGACTAGCGTAATTTAGTGGAAGCGTCTATACTGAGTCACAGTATTATTCAATAAATTAGTATATTGTGTTACTATTATTTAAAATATTAGATTTTAATTATAATGGCTGACGCAGAAGCCCATCAAGCGGAAGCTATGGTCCGAAAATTAGCGAGTTTTCAAACGCTTATAGCCCAATTTGACAATCTAAGTGCTATTACACCGAAATTCTTTATAGAAAACCTAGAACAAATTACAACTTTGGCCAATTGTACCAATGACGAAAAAATCCTTATTATGAAATCTCGTCTACGCGGGGATGCACTGAGCAATGTCATTAACTCACCCGACTTAAACCAGGAAAAGGACTTCGATGAATTTAAAAAAAAGTTTCTAGCGTTTTTTGACACGCAATACAGTTTAGGGGCGCGGCAGCGCCAGTTCTCTAACTGTAAAATGCTGCCTCGTGAACTCGTGAAAGTTTACGCAGCCAAGGTCTCTCTAGCAACGCAACATTTTTTTAACAACCCGGATCTAACAAATGATGCAGTAAAAAGCATTTTTGAACAATCGAAACTTGCTAAATTTATAGAAGGACTTTTACCGTCATACAAACAATCCGTGATTCTTAAAGATCCCAAGACATTCGACGAAGCTGTATCTTTTGTTCAGATGTTACAAGCAAACGATATTTCCCCTTTTGACGCGGAACTGAACCCTGCAGTCAATAACATAAACACGAATGCAGCTACGGAACAACTTAAAACACTAATGGAAACGCATGCATCACACACACAAGAGATAGTAAATTCGCTGACAAAAGAGGTTGAAACGTTAAAACTTCAATCTCAAGACCGCGGTCAGCAGGTGCGCAATCAATACACAAGACCCCCTCTCAGACAACCTTCAGGCTATAACAATAGATATATCGGACAGACTAGATACTATGCACAAAGAAATTCCCCTTCTTGCAATTTTTGTAAAAAATCGCACAGATCGATAGATTGCTATTTCAACCCATCGAACAAAACTGTTTACCGGGGAGGATTTCGAGGAAATAGGAGAGGCACTTTTAGAAATACTCGTGGAAACAGATATACTGACAATCAACAAATAAAACGTTATGATAACAGAGAGCAGTCGGGAAATGCCTAAGGGAACGGCTAGCAAATGAAGGTCCCAAAACAGCTCGTTCCCAAATGAATTATTGTAACCAAGGACCAAAATATTTACGCGAAGAAAATGTGAATACACAGTTTGTGAAAGAAAAGGGAAATTTGAAACATACGCTACCCGTTACAGAAATAAAATTAGCAGGAAATGCAGTAATTACGTTAATTGACACCGGCTCATCAATCTGTTTATTAGAACAAAAGATCTTTAATTCATTCAACACAGATAAGCGAATTAAACACTTACAAATAGATGCATTAGTCAAATCCATCACAGGTGAAAATTTAAACATTACAGATTGCGTTTTATTACCGGTTCAAATTGGAAATAAACAATTCCTCCATAAGTTTTATATTGTTAAAGATGCACTTTCTGATTATTATCAATCAATTATAGGTTATGATCTACTTAAATCTAAAGAATTTGAAATTTCCTTTATTAACAATAAATTACAATCTGGCAATTCCACTTCGCAAATTAGAGATGCAAGATTTTTTTCAGCTAGCGCAAATAATACGATTTACGCGTACATAACCAATAAGTTTACTCTAAAACCAGGCGAATCTAAAGAAATAAAACTACTATTAGATAGGACGACAGGGAAAGGGGAATTAATCAAATTCTTTCCATGTCTCAAAAACCCAAATATTGAATTCGTAAACAATATATATACAGTGAATAACGATCGGGGGATAACCGTAAAAGTGAAGAATTTATCGAACAGAACGATCCCATTCAATAAAAATACGCGTGCAGGATCGGTTAGTCAGGATTTTGATTCTAGAGATATTGAAAATATAAAGAAACTAAGACGCGAAGAACTATCAGAAAATGACTTTGAACTGTCTCATTTAGATCCCGAAACACGATCGAAGTTACTTGTTTTGCTCTTTGAATATGCTGACATATTCAGCAAAAGACTTTACACCATAGGCCGAACAGAAGCTATACAACCAAATTTACAAGTTAATTTAAATGATTTGCCATCAATTCGTCCATATCCTGTACCGTACGCTCTACAAAACGAATTAAGAAGGCAATTAACAGAGTTACAACAAGCTAACATTATTGAACCTTCCAATTGTCATGTTAGCTTTCCATTAATTTTAATTAAGAAGAAAAATCCGTCAGGTGATCCTGCTAAACAAAGATGGCGTCTTGTCACAGATTATCGATTACTAAATCGGCATCTCAAATATCCACGTTACAAACTCCCAATTATTCATCATCTGTTGGATAAATTAAGGGGAAATTCATTATTCACCACACTAGATCTTTCAAACTCTTTCTTCCAAATTCCATTGAAACCCGAACATAGGGACATGACCACATTTTGCACGCCTATTGGTAATTTTAAATACATCACGATGCCTCAGGGCCTATCTGCGGCGAGTGAAACTTTTTCGAATTTAGCGGATCAAATATTAGCTCCTCTTTCAGAATTAAACATCAGTAACTTCATCGATGATTTTGCAATCGGTTCGAACGACGTGAATGAAATGTTAGACAAATTAAAACAATTATTTGAGAGATTCAGAACGTTTGGAATCACAATCAATCCTGAAAAATGCGCTTTCTTTCTACCAGAAATACGTTTTTTAGGTCACCATTTAAATGCGCAAGGAATACGTCCAATCGAAGATAATATTGTAAAAATCCAAGACTTTCCAACCCCTAATACAGTAAAAAAGATAAGGAGATTCGTTGGACTTGTGTCATACTATAGAAAATTTATTAAAAATTTTTCTGAAATCTCTTCCGCTCTTACTGATCTAACAAAAAAGAATCAACGATTCAAATGGACGATGGATGCCCAAACTGCATTTGATAAGCTAAAAACATGTCTTTCACAAGCCCCTATTCTTATACATCCGGACTTCAATAAACCATTTATCTTATCAACTGATGCATCTGATCACGCGCTTGGGGGAATGCTAGGACAAACCGATGAAACTGGTATTATGCGACCGATAGCATTTTTTTCAAAGAAACTAAATCCCACACAGCGCAGATACACAATAATGGAAAAGGAACTACTCGCGGTGGTTCAAGCCGTAGCCACGTTTAAACATTATCTCTACGGCAGACAATTTACAATAAAATGCGACAATTCTGCTTTAGTCCAACTGTCAAAATTAGAATCACCAGGCAATAGAATTGCACGTTGTTTTGCATTTTTATCAGATTATAATTATACATTTGATTTAGTAAAATCGGAGGAAAACTTTATTGCAGACATTTTTTCGCGGGATTTTTTCGCAAAAACGACAAATGATACATTAAACTCCGCTGTAACCGAAGAAGTATCAGAAAATAAAAAAATGACAGATAAAAATGAAATTACACGAAATCTAAAAACTAATACTAATGAAACCAATAACCTTCATTCTACAAACAAAACTACGAATGGCGCGATTAAAGAACTAAGTAGTAAAAAACAATTACAAGACTTCAAAATTGGTGCAGGTTTGCAAAACTTAGGTAATTCCTGCTTCATAAATACTATCTTACAGAGTATATCACATTTACAACCATTAAATAATTACTTTTTAAGTGATACGTTCAATTGTGAAAAAGGAAAGTTTTGCATGAGTTGCATATTTAAAAGACACTTGAATGACATAAAAAAGCATTCAGAGCTTGCCATAAAACCACTGGAAATATATCAACACTTGCATAAAATTGGAGAACAGTTTTTACCGAACAGACAGGCCGACGCGCACGAATTCTTACGTGGA
Source organism: Maratus speciosus (assembly GCA_963932465.1). Lineage (NCBI taxonomy): Eukaryota > Metazoa > Arthropoda > Arachnida > Araneae > Salticidae > Maratus > Maratus speciosus. The sequence continues at coordinate 281,343,025 of OZ010797.1, read as the reverse complement.
TTCTTAAACTGTCTTGAACAATGCCATCAAATTCACTTAAATGGAAAGAAAGATAACACAGCCAATTTACTAATAAATCCCATTAAACAATTGTTTGAAGGAAACTTCCAAAGTCAAGTTAAGTGTTTAAAATGCAATAAAAGAAGCCTCACTTTTGACCCATTTATGGATATTTCACTAGAAATTGCGAAAGATATAGGGAACATTAAAGATATACTAAGGGAATTTATAAAACCAGAACTTATCAAGGAAAATTACCGGTGTTACAACTGCAAAACGAATACAGAAGCAATGAAGGACATATCAATTTTCAAAAGTCCTGAAATCATTACTTTACATCTAAAAAGATTTGAATTCTCGAACATGAACACCCATAAGCTAACGAAATTTATTTCTTACCCAAATAAAATCAATTTCCGCCCATATATGATTAAAGAACAGAGTAAGAGACCATTATGGTACAATCTTAAGTCAGTAATTGTTCATTCGGGACATTCAGTGGAAAAGGGACACTATTTTTGTTATATTAAGGATGACAAAAACAATTGGTATCGTATGAACGATGAAAAGGTGGAACGGGTGAAGCTTCATGAGGTACTCAACCAGGAAGCATACATTTTAATGTATGAGAATGCGGAAAACACACCAGAAACCGTTAAATCTAATAATTTCATAGTCAACGCTATTCAAATTAACTTGCCAACAGTACTAGACATTAAATTAGCACAATATGAAGATATCAAGTTATCGAAAATTATTACTGATTTAAAAGACAACCCGCAACAAATATCCCATAAATATCCAAACTATTTTTTAAAGGACAACTTATTAATGCATAAAGCATTTATTCCGAGAATCAGAAAAACAACGGATGTAGAACAAATCGTAATCCCAGATAAATATAAGCCACATGTTTTAACGGCTAAACACATTTCCCATTTCGGGGTCCTAAAAACATATAATGCAATTCGTGAAAAATATTTCTGGGAAAATTTATTTGTAGACACAAAGCACTTTGTCGACACGTGTAAACAATGCATTTCATACAAATCGCCCAATAAATTAGCACCAATTCCCATACAACAACACTTTATTCCTTCTAGAGTAAATCAGTTTGTTAGTGGCGATTTCGTCGGACCTTTTCACAGCACTGAAAAAAATAATAAATATATTCTGACATTCATAGACCATTTTACAAAGTTTATTCGATTATATGCTGTACCAAACACCTCAACTAAAGTTGCCGCAGAATGCTTAATGGACTTTATTTGCATTTTCGGTGTCCCAGAAAAATATCTAACTGATAAGGCCAGTGTGTTTACATCTGAAGTATTTAAGGAATTATGTAATAAATTCGGTGTTGCTAAGCTCACGACCACGCCTCAAAATCCCTCGTGCAATGGATCTGCGGAGAAATTAAACTTAAATATAAAAAAATCCTTAGCTATCTTTGCAGAAGAAACAGCACAATGGGACGATTATTTAGGATATTACTCCTTAATTTATAACAATAGTATTCACACTACAGTTTCTGAAAAGCCCTCATATTTAGAACTTGCATATGATCAAATTCTACCTAATGATATTTTAAATAACACGCGACCAGTAGAGCATATCCCATACAATGACTTTGTTGCTCGAAAAATATCCCAAGTACAGTATGTAAATGAAAAGGTGCAGCAACAACTGTTGAAAGCCGCACAAACTAGACAAAATTATCAACATAAAAAGGCTAAATACCGCGAATTCCGCCCAAACCAATTAGCCTATCTCCACACTAGAGATTGTGACAGACACAAACAAACTACAAAAAAACGCATAAATGTAGGGCCTTATAGAATATTGAAAAGACACAATGATGTCGACTACATCATAAAAGATGCAATGACCCCAGGTGCAAAAGAAGTCAAAGTACATTCTAAAAGACTTATCCCGTATACGCCTAGAAAACCAGAATTAGATTTATATAACTCACTAACAAACGACTCCGCACCTCAAGATATTGAAATTCAAAAGAACAGCGTTCCACACGCGGTCTTTGACGACGTGGACTACAATCACCTATTGTGGTCTTACGAAAGCATCCCCCTTAAAACATCGAACCCCGTACATGAACAGTCTCCAGAAAGAGAAAACACTGACCTCGAGATAAATTCCATGGACACAAAAATTCATGATAACGAGGAAGAAGCTATTCTTAAGGATCAAACGCCCGAAGGCTCAGAATTGGGTTCTACACACGGTTCCGAACACACAATAATTTATACTCCGCCCTCAGGGTCACCTAAAAATGACCACAGCCCTACACGCTCGTACAATTTAAGAGATTTCCAGCCCAGATATGATCCAAACAGATTTCTACAATGGGCATTAAAAATCACAGAATAAAGTATTCTCCTTTTCAACACATAAGCGGACGACAACAATCTTTTCTTTCTTTCTTTCTTTCTTTTTTTTTTCTCCTCCTCTCTCCAGCTATTAGGAATTTATGTCCTCATTATTCATTCATCTTATTACTTCTATTTAGTGCTACACTTTCTTTAAAGTGTCGTTAAACTCATGTAAATATAGACACTTATTTGTAGGTTAAAATTATTTAGAAACTACCTTCCTATTATATGCAGGTAGTACACACACACACACACACACACACACACAAAAAAAAAAAAAAAAAAAAAAAAAAAAATGTATATAGATGCTTTTATATTCACAATTGTACTTTCTTATATCAAATAATCCTTTTGGTTGTTTTCTTCCCACAGACAATTTGCATTAGATACAAAATAGCAATTTCTCGTTTTACATTGGAAGAGAAAATTGCACATTATATCTATTTTATAAAGATTAAATATTTCTACTAATAAAGCTTTAGCTTTTTACTTTGACTTAAATGTACATAAAGGGATCAGGATAAACATAATTACTGATCAGACGTGCATACGCGTGTAGTTATCAACACTAAAATTTTATACAAATTTTCTGTTTGAATTATTTGCAAAAGGATTTTATTAGTGACATAAGACATCGTAGTCAAATGATCATCTAGGTGTTAAGAAAATGCTGACAACTCCATTTAAACCGCATATGTATATACAATTGAGTAGATAAACAAAATAACTGCCTAAATTTGTGAAACAAGCAGTGTAAGATTTTTTTTTTCTCCTTCTTTCATTAAATTCGAAAATTATTATTAGTTATAATATATTGCAAATTATATGCTTATATTTTCTAAATAAGTAGATTAATGACAATAAATTTGCACATTAAGCAGTGTTCTAAAACATTTTATGCTTGCTTGTATGTACATATTATCTTTTATGTCATGTTAGTTTAATGAGAACATTTCATCGGACCAGTGAAAATTTTATATATATATATATACTTAAAATTTTGTATAAATTCACTGTATTAAGATACCTTAATGAATATGCTTCATTAGATTAAGAAAATTCTTGCCTTATAAAAATTAGATTTTTTTTTTCTCTTGCGCATGATTTGTATTCATTTTAATATAAATAAATAAATAGGATTACATAAAATAAAATACTACTACTAATCATAATGATTGCATTATTTCTTCTCACTTTCAATCTCAATATATGAATTAAATTGCATCATTCCATTAATGATACATTTGTGTAGTTACCCAGCAATGGAAAACTTCAAACATTTCTAGTTCTTGCTCTTCAGAATATGATAAACAATTTAATTATAACAAAAGCTGTCATCTAGATGTTTAGTTATATATTTAATTCATAAATGTATAGATATATATATAGAAAGAAGGCATTAAGTAATTCCAAATAATTATAAAATAAGTAATTTGTTATACAAATTAAATTTCAGTAATACAAAAGTTTTATACAATTAATTAAATAATTATTTATTAAAGGAGTTATGCAGTGATCAGGTCGCTCGCCGTTCTAGAGTAACGGATACTGCTGGTCGGTATTCGAAGTGCGCACTTATTCAGAATTTAGAGTGACTGCAGCGCTGCAGATTTCTTTGATATCAGCCTAGCACTATTATACCCGTTAGTAGTTAAATATAAGTTCTTATACTCGGAACCAAACTTTTCTACTATAATGTGCCAAAGTCCATTAGGAATATGATTCAAATCAACTTATATTAGTCGATGATTACTAAATAAAATATTATCTCACTTTTTTAAGAAATACCCAAATAAATTTATTGTTTCTTCTTGTTGTTATTTTGATTTTTTTTTTTATTATTCTCTCCTTATTAATCATTTAACCCCTTTCATGATCAAAAAAAAAAAAAAAAAAAAAAAAAATATATATATATATATTTTTTTTTTCTTTACAAGTAACTTGTTTGGTTGGCACAATTTTGATTACTTTCTCCTTCAAATTTAAAGAGTGCTTAAATTAACGTAGGCAAAGTCTACTTTGCCTCTTACTAGTGCCAATAAGAAATTCTCTATGTTCTTTTGAGATGCATATATGCACATATGGTCCCGAATGGTATAACAATGGGAAATGTTTAGATACTCATTAAAGAGAAAAGGGGACTTATATTCGGTAACAAAATGTTTGATTATTCCAATTACGAATGCTTTGACAATTTATCACTATTAAAAATAAATAAATAAATAAATAACTAAATAAATTAATTAACTAATTAATAAAAAAATTTTATAAGTAAAAGAAGACATTCTTCTATAAATTATCATCTTGTCACATCCTATTTTTTTTTCTTTCTTTCGACAGGCTTCTTTAATTCATTATATTATTATACTAAGTATAACTACTAAACTAAACTCAATAAATATTAAAAATATTTCTCACAAAATTGCTCGAAATATTTGATGGTAAGATCCACTTTTCCCTTTCTTTCAGCTGTGATAGGATGTCTGCTACTTATACAGACCACAACAGCAAAAATTAGGCACAACAATGGCCAACTATGTACTTTTAATAATGAGTACATCTGCTCCCCTATGTCAAGGCAGATGTGGAGAAAGATTGACATCCCAGCGGATGCTTGTTACATCCATAATTGCGAGAATTGTGTTATAACACACAGAACATTCGTTATGACAAAAAATTATCAACTCCACATGCCAAGTGAGTTTATTCTGAAACAAATCACGTCGGACAAAGACACTCACTCCACAGCTTATGAGTGCTACAACGAGGACAGAACCCCATGTGAATGCGCAGAAAATGGCTGCGGCGGTGCACTCGATTTCTGTACAATTCGAAATTGCACATCAGAAAGCAAGTGTAAATGCAGACTCACCTACAATAAGGTCGAGTTAATCGCCATAACACCAGAGGAAACAATCTACAATCCAGAAATCCTAATAATAAAGATCTGCTTTTTTGACAAAAATAAGGAATTTACTCACGGAATCCACAGAAAACTTTTAGAAGGGGAAAGGGCACTATTTTCTGACAGAAATCTGTCAATTACTTTTGAAGACCCCATTTTATTCCTTCCTGACAAAGGCAGGGTAATTCTTAGAAGCACTGATTTCGAAAATGTCATGACAATTCCTGATGACAAAATGATAACAATCCCTTTTGAATATCTGGCGTACAAAACTCAAATTCAGGTCATTTACCTGCACCCAAATGGACAAACTATCTCGGGAATCATTCACGTCAATGGAAAAACGGTATGTCAAATCAAACAGTGTTTTTTATGCAAAGAGGTTTTTAATCATTTTAGATGTTACCCCACATTCATACAAATTGCAATTTATAGTGCATTCGCCATTCTTATCATTTTACTTTTGGCAAGCATCAAATTTATGATAAAGACAACCCATTATATCATAAAATCAATGATCCTGGTTCTTTACGGATTATTTAAACTGTCAAAAGGCATAGCACGGTGTTCATTACTTTTAGGATCATTCTTTGGATCCACAATTCGAGAACTCCTACAGAAAGGGCTTCAGGTACTTGAAAGACATGCGGCGCGCAGAGCAGAAATGAACATTGCACCATTGGTAATGCTAACACTCCTATGCGTTGTTTCCCCAATTTCAGCTGACTGCAGTACCCACTCCATCATAAAATCGGAATTACGCACATGTGAATCGCTCAATGATGGTACAAAAACATGCAATGTATTCACGACGGCAGAAGTCTCCTTACAAACTATCTCGTCTGAAACGTGCTTGTGGTTCACAGATTCCCACGATAACCACTTGTTTTCCTTGAAAATAAAATTAGAGGAAGTGTTGTGCACCTTTCACAAGGAACGACTTTACTTTACGTTTCCAGTTAAAAGCAAACAACTTAGCCAAATATCCTGCATTTTTAACAAATACTGTGGCAGAGGCGTACACTGCATTAAGCGCAGTTTAGGTAAAGAAGGTCTAAAATTCGAAGCTGAAACACCAGAAAGTAGAGAATTTCCAGGATTTTCTGCTTGTAGCCCAGGGGGTCTTGGTGTGGGCTGTGCACTTCTCCACAGAAGCTCATGCAATTTTCATCGAGTGTGGTACGAACCACAGCTCATCAACACCTACGAGGTATCTGAAATCCGTGGACACTCGTGCCAGTATCAAATCTCAGTTACCCACGTTGAAAACAACACTATGTCCAGATTGCTATTATCAGATGCAGCCATAACAGATAGCGGTATCAAAATTACCATACTAGGGGCGTACGACCAGCCCCAACTTCACATACAAGACAAACTAATACAAAGAGTGGGGCGTCCTAACGAAGCATTTCTTGCACCAGCAAGTGAGCGTAACATCCCTAAAGCAAACATGGTAGGGGCTGTTCAAGCCAACACATCATTTACAACGGATTTCATATTCGACCCCACAATGTCCGTCTGTGATTATTTTGAAGACAGACTACGCTGCATTCACGCTCCTGATAGTATTGCACGACTTCAAGCCACACAAGAATATGCACTTCCAATTCAACGAGATATCCACTTGTTCCAAATTAAAGATGATAAGTTACAATCGAGTTTAATAATGTCCTCCGCTGTTCGTGTGCAATTACATTTTTCTAATCTTAAATTAACGTTACACACTACAAATGTATGCCCACAAATGGAAGAAAACTCAATTCAAACCAGTGGATGTCACAGTTGTTCTGTGTTGGCCAGACTAACAATCAAAGCGTACAGTTCCTGTCAACCTGGCACTGTAACTGTGCACTTCCAGCAAACGAATGTGCACACAAAAGCAATTTATTTAAAAACTGAACCTACACTTCAAGTAATTAAGTTCCATGCAGATGTGAAATGTTCCACAGAAAAACTTTGCTTAAAATCCTCTACTCTGATGCAATGTCGCACATTCAAAATGTGTCTCGACGAACCCTCTGTTGAACTATTGCAATTGAACTTAAATTATACGCAAGTGCAGAGTTCGCAAACGGCAAGCAGTATATGGGACTGGTTTCAACTACCAAAACTGCAAACACCAATGTTTTTACTAAAACTGATAGGGTCTGCACTATTTATCATCTGCTTGCTAATAACTACTCTAGCAACACTAATCACCTGTTGTTGCAGGTCCAGATAGAGTGTTTCATCTCATCGGGAAACGACAACACATTTTCTTCTACTTTTGGTTTAAAAAAAAAAAAAGGAGAGTATTTATTTATTTTATTTTTTAAATTATTGATGAATAAAGCTAATGTAAGTCAAATACGTCTGACTAATATTCATCGTTACCTCTACTAGCACTGCACCATATACTGATGCATTCCTGTTTCCCGATCAGACAAAATAAACACTCTTTCTATCTAGGCCAGAAGAACTACAACTCTATTATAACTTTTCTGACATATTAATCACTATTATTATTATATTATTAGTATCTCTTTATTCTATGTGTTTATTATATGTATATTTAAAATGTATTGATTATTTTATGCATTAAGTAAGTAGAAAAGCAAGGGGATGTCTTACGTTAATTAGACGGGACTTAAACAATTTTTTTTGTCGTTTTTTTTTTAAGGACGAGGTACCATTGTGGAAATAACCACAGCAAAAATAATCAAAGAAGGAAAGAAACAGATATAAACTACGTTCATTTTAGCCTCGAAAATAAAACTTGGCGACTTGGTCTAAGTCAAAAAGAACAGCTGCAAGAAGCGGTCAACAAAAATAAGGCTACAGGTTAAGAAAGGAAGAAATTCCCCATACAAAGCTGCAAATATGTGGCAATGAATAAACGAAATGAAAGGATATAAATATGGCTTTATATTAATATAAAAGGGTAAGCTATATGCATAGAAATTATTCGTGTAACAAGAATCTGTGTGTAGATCTCGCATGTAGAAAATACAACAGAGAAATTCCCAGGTGCAAGTTAACGCGTTACGAAAGAAATTTCGGATATATCGTAAGAATTACGAATAAAAGAATTACGAATAAAAGGGTATAAAAAGGTGTTATGTAGAAACGGGGCTAGTCGTAGTTGTGTAAAAGGGGTTTTTATAAAAATCAGTGATGCACGAACGTTCCCCAGATATTTATGGTCAAGAAAACATGTGCATGTGGCATCACGAATAAGCCGCGAAACCCTTTGATATTTACCGACAGGATGCAGGGGTCTGGCAAAAGAAAAAAAAAGGGGAAATTGAAAGTTTATATCAAAATTATAGTAAAAGGGGGATAATAATATGCAATATGAGACATGAAGGGTGAAAGTGTCCAATGGCTAGAGGCTTATTGTAAATGAGTATCCAGTTAGGTACCGAAAGAGCTCTGATTGGAAATTCTGAGGGGGGCGTAAAATTTTAGGAAAGCAGGGACGCTGAGGAAAAAGAGCGAACACGAAAAAATAAGGGCTATCGGATTTTTGAGCGTTCTCTGAAAAGTATAACATAGAGAGCTCACTGTAGAGCTAAGTTTTAAACTTAAGTTAAAAAAAATCAGTGTTTGGATTTCTAGAGATGACATCAGCCAAGCAGTATTGGGGTAAGTGGATAAATCCTTTTAGTATTTCGAGCAATTTCATTTATTAGCCTAACGTTAACTCCCGCTGCACATCCCTTTGCGTTTCGCATTCTATTCTATAACTTGTGTTATTATATTTAAGGTGTTTAGTTATGATGACAAGTCATTATGTAATGGCAAAGAGACATGTATTGGCTCATTTTAGAAATCATAAAGCATATAGCTCAAATCTAATGTATTAGTGGAATACTGTGTTTGAATAAACCATATTGATATCTTCAACCCTTTCTCTCTTTCTTTAAACCATTATTTCCATATGACTAACACATAACAATATTCCGGCTTGCAAGAATTCTGGGTTTAGCGAGATCGGCCATAAGATGTTAGAATCCATAGCAATTAATAGTTATAATAATCTTACCAGCTAGTAGCGCAGGTAATAATAATAGGAAAAAACAGATATGCAATAAAGAATTAAAGATAGCAAACCAGTAGCCGGACAAATTGATATAAACAGTTAAGAAAACAAACTTGATGAAATTTTTTGTTTGTTTATATATGTATATTATAAATGTTTTTTATATACAAATTACTTCTGTTTCTAATTAAAATTAGATAAATTGCATCTTTATGTTAAATAAATTGTATAAACAGAAAAAAATGCTTGTTTATATGAAATGAAACAGTGAATAGGTTGCCAGAAAATATGCTTCCAAATTTTCTCTCTGCCAAGGCTATTTTCTCTGTTTCGCCAAGATCCCTATACTGTAAATTACCAAAAAAATTTGCACATTTAGGATTGAAATAAATGGCACAATAGCATACAATTTGGTATGGTGTTGGTATAACGTAAAAATAGGAAAAGGTCTCCAAAAAGTTTTCTTTCAAATCACGCCAATTCTGTGTTAATTCGGTTATAGAATAGCTCCGCTTTAAAAACACAGAATCAGTTTAAACCTTTTCCCAAGTTAATTATGCGCCAAACCACGCCAGGTAACATACGCCAATTGTCAGTAGACTCAATTATGTAACTTATCGGTACCAAATATGCCAATTGTCTATGGATTCGATAATGTAATTTATCTCCTTAATTTATGCATACTTTACAAACTACATCTACTTTCAAATTTTCCTGATTTTAAGATCAATTGGTACTGTTAGACGTTAAAAAGCTTGGAGCAATTCGGGCTTAAGAAAGTGAGATTTGTGGCCAAATGATATGAACAGCTATAAAAACAAATAAAACGAACTTTAAGCTTTTTAAAATATGTATTCATATATATATTCCTATATAATTTTTTATTTATGAATATTAATATTTTTGTTATTTATATACAATTTACTTCTGTTTTTATATAAAAAAAAGAGATAAATGTATTCTTTATAGTAAATAAATTATCTAATTACTGAACAGAAAATATGGATGAAAACTTTCCTTGTCTCCCCAAGCCCATTTTTCCAACTCGCAGCTATATTGGAAAATTACAGAATTTAACCCATTGCTCTATGACTAAACAGTGTCGAACAATATATTATATACTAAAACTATCTCTGAAAAATTGTCAAACTATTAATGCAAATTCTATCCAAAACCGTTTATTTTAATTTTTAAAAAGGCTATTGTGATAATTGCGTACACCAGACTACAGAATTTTCCAAAAAACTGTATGGCTGAACAATATAGAAGGGCATGTTGTATACTGAAAACGCCTCTGGAAAATTGTCTAATTAACAGTCCAAGTTCCATCGAAATACATTGGGTAGAATCATTTAGACAGGCTAATTTTCCATTATCAGGTTCATCTCATTACAGATCTTTAAACCATGATTCAATACCAAGAAACGTAGAACGACGTGTTATGTACTAAAAAATTCCCCCCAAAATTACCTATCTAACAGTGTACGTTCAGCAGAACTCGAGTTATAAGCAGCGGTAATGAAATTTCCATTTGAATTTTATATATATATAAGTAGAACTGGGTTTTTCCAGAAAATGCTGTCGTTTATTGAGAAATAACCAATATTGTGAACGTCGCTCAAACCGATGGCACGCTCATGCATTTTTGGCTTAAAATTAAATCATTTGGCGATAAAATGAAATCGCAAAAAACATACAATATGTAACTCACAAGTATCGTCATTTTTATAATTACATCTGCTAGTTTCTTCTGTATGTCACATGATGGTCGAGTTAAATAAAAATAAAAAGTAAATTTAAAAGAAATCAAAAACAAAATTGTCACTCAGATATTATTTTATAAAATTTTCTGATGCATTTTATTTAACCGGACGCAAGAGATAAATTGCCAAATATAGTTTAAAACTGCAATCTTTCATATTGAATAAATTTTTAAGCATTACGAACATTATCTTTATGTTTAAATTCGATATTTTCGTTTTCCAATATTACCACTCGTCAATTTTTTTTTTCCTCTCTTCTTTTCTTTTTTTTCCTTTTAAATAAAATTAGTACAGTTTTTTCCGCGATGTACAGCCATTTCAATTCATTTATCAAAAAATTCATCGCCAATAAAATAATGGTTACCCTTTCGCCCAAAATAACAGAACTTTCCGTCATAATTCTATAACTAACCTACGTAGAACGCTGTGTTATAGCTTAAAACCTTCCCTGAAACTATACCTATCTAACAGTATAAGTTCCGTCAAAATCCATGCAGTAGAATTCGAAATCTAGGCGTTCGGAACGAAATTTTCGTTTGGATTTTATATATATAATAGATATAATAGATATAATAGATAATAGATTGTGTGTTATGAACTATCTCAAAGTTTAAAACAGATCGCATTGTTAGATTTCCTAATTTTAACAATATCGCGTTATGTTAGTTCCACATTCCACCACCAGGGAGCGCACTCTATTCTTAACGAAAGCGTATCTGAACGAAACTCCTTCATGCAACCATTCCGTAGATACATGAATCGGGAGGGTGGCGGTCTTAACCAATAATTTATGATAATTGCTGAAATTACTACGAAAAATATTTTAAAGGGGCCCTACGCGGCCCCCTAATAGAGTTAGAGAAAATCGGAAGACGGCAAAATAATCGCGGGGAAAAGTTTGCTTGGGTGCTTCGGAGCTACTTTTGGCGCGAGATCTAAGCTCTACGACCAATAGGAGCCCAGATATTTAAGGAAATATGAAGTAACAAAGTCCAAAATAACAGAATTTTCCGTAATAATTCTATAACTAATCTAGGTAGAATGATGTGTTATAGCTTAAAACCTTCCCTGAAACGATACCTATCTAACGGTATAAGTTCCGTAAAAATCCATGCGGTAGAACTCGAAATCTCGGCGTTCGGAACGAAATTTCCGTTTGAATTATATATATATAATAGATATGATATGATATGATAATAGATAGAATAGATAATAGATTATGTGTTATGAACTATCTCAAAGTTTAAAACAGATCGCATTGTTAGATTTCCTAATTTTAACAATATCGCGTTATGTTAGTTCCACATTCCACCACCAGGGAGCGCACTCTATTCTTAACGAAAGCGTATCTGAACTCCTTCATGCAACCTTTCCGTAGATACATGAATCGGGAGGGTGGCGGTCTTAACCAATAATTTAAGATAATTGCTGAAATTACTATGAAAAATATATTAAAGGGGCCCTACGCGGGCCCCTAATAGAGTTAGAGGAAATCGGAAGACGGCAAAATAATCGCGGGGAAAAGTTTGCTTGGGTGCTGCGGAGCTACTTTTGGCGCGAGATCTAAGCTCTACGACCAATAGGAGGCCAGATATTTAAGGAAATATGAAGTAACAAAGTCCAAAATAACAGAATTTTCCGTAATAATTCTATAACTAATCTAGGTAGAATGATGTGTTATAGCTTAAAACCTTCCCTGAAACGATACCTATCTAACGGTATAAGTTCGTAAAAATCCATGCGGTAGAAATCGAAATCTCGGCGTTCGGAACGAAATTTCCGTTTGGATTTTATATATATACTAGCAGGCTATGCCCGCTGCGCTGGTCAATATTTCCAAATGAACTTTGGATTAAACTAAATGGTGAATTTGAACTTGTATTTTAAACAATATGGATCTTCAGCTTGACCTTGCTCATCACTGAAAACGATGCGAACGCCATTGCGATATAATGTTATCTTAAGCGTTGGACAAAATTTAGCAATTAAGAAGTAATTGTTTTAGTTGATTATAAACAGCGCACTTATGGTCGGGTAATGAGACCGTTATGACAACAGGAATTAATACCTCTGTAACTAATCAACATATAATGAAATCGTATATACTAACACCATTCCTAAAAGTCATGCAACAGGGCCACTTGTAACAAAATATGGTCTGTAGATTTTTTTAAAAAGGATAAACTTTCATAATCAGGTTCACTTAATTTTTGAACTTTTACTGTTGCTCTATAACTAAGTACCCTTGAACAATATGTATACACTAAAACCTTTCCAAAATTTTTACCTAACTAATTGTAGTATATCCTACGAAAGTATTATAAACAATAGGAATGAAATACAAATTTCCGTTGTAAATATATAGTAGATGATGATGATGCGATTTTGTGTAATAGTAAAGTTTTCGCTTCAAACATAAACGATGCTTTCAACTTTAAAGCTAATACACCAATATGTTAAGTATCCGAATACGGAAGGTTAACTTAAATTCTCATGAGCAACTACTCAAAGAAAAGTGAATATGTGGCTTTTGTGATATTTTTATGTCAGCCGGGCGCAGATAATAAATCAATAAAGATTGTTTTCATAGCATATTGTTATTTTATTATTTTCATTTAAAACACAAACCTTTCACTCATTTCATTTAAAATGCATGCCTTATACTAATTTCATTTAAAAGACTGAAAAGATAAACAATAACAGGAAATAATGCCATAATTAAAAACAAAAAATATTTTTAATTTACATACGCAAAATGTAACTACTGCTACTGGGAATTTTAAAAATGCTATCAGCGAGATGTGCGCACGGTTGTTATAAATGTACCCATTTTTTCTTCTTATCGAGGAGCAATTTATAAATCGCACAATATTATTCCAATTCCAATTTCTTTCATTGAGGAACCTATGACCGGAAAAAATGGAAAAAGACTCTTGTAGATTCTTCGGATGACGGCATCTGATGCCATAAACCGAGTTTATATATATGAAAATAATTTTTAAGTCGTTACAAACATTGCTTTCATACTTAAATATTTTCATTGGTACTACTTGTTATCCCGTCGACCAATTTCGCCAAATTATATAAATCGCCAAACCATTCGCCAAATTATATAAATTGACATAATCTTTATTTTAAATAACGAAATAACAAATAAATTAGTATAACATTAATAAAAATACAAATAAAACGTCGAAATTAAAATCACTTGATGACGTAAACACGTGTAGCTTGTTTAAATTCAAGTGAATTTGATATTTACGATCAACCATTATTGGCATTTAATCTTATAGTTTGACGATAAATTTTTGGTCGACGGAATATCTAAGTAGTACATTTTCCATTTTTGTTTTATAACGCTAAATTCTCAGTAATTTTTTTCCTTTTATTTTACATAAAATCACTATTTTTTTAAAAAAAATTAAGATGCTTGCATTTTTATTTCAAACTCATAGAGCCGTTTTTATTTTTTAGCCAAAAGGGTTGATGTGAATTTTTTCCGTTGCTAGAGTAACGGATGTAATGATAGATATTTTGAGGTTTAGATGCCAAAGACACCGCCAAATTAGAAAAATATGAAATGTGCCACGAACTGTTGGGCTTATAAAAATTTATTTGGTAGCATTCGATTCAGCATACAAAACTACATTAAAATATGCTATCATTTGACGCATAATTTTGATATTCGATTTTTTTCCCCTCCACGTGCAAAAACCATTAGGGGTGACACTTTAGAAAGTCCTTTCTTAGCAGAAGTCTATGTCATAAGAAGTATTTTTACCACGATTTTCAAGATTTTAGGTTCAGTAGTTTGCGCTGTGCGTTAATTAGTCACCTAATCCAGACTTTATTTTATATACTATATTAGATATTCCATTTTGCGGTGAATCGATGATCGAACAATATCATTTGAAATATTACATAACAGAGGAGAAAGTACGAAGAAAGACGAAGAAGAAATGACGAATTACAAAAGACTTGTATTTTTTTTTTTTTTCAAAATGTTGAATTTTTCGATAGTAATAACGTATTAAAACATAAATTTCCTTAAAAATTACCTTTATTTCCTAGATTTCGAATCTGTGATTTTTCCTATAAATGAAATTGGCGATATGACTTGAGAAAAAATGAAATAAACAATAGATAATATTTGCTTATATAAAATGGGTAATATTCGTTGATCTGAGTTCGAGTTTATAAATATCACATGCTTTCGGAATTACGGCAAAAAACAATTTAAAAAGTATGAAATTATATTACAATATGTATGTGTGGCAGAGATTCACACTGAAATTTAAGCATTCGATTCCATTTTTAAAATATTAACTGATATATATATAAGTTACAATTGAATATGAAAATGTACTCAAAAAATGGTCTCTTTCACCTAAAAAAACACCATTTGTGAGAACATCCTCAAGCTAATGTCACGCTTATGCATTTTTGGCTTAAAATCACATTGTTTGGCGACAAAAGAAAAATAAAAAATTGTAAAGAAACAAATAGTAATTACACATGTGACTCACAATTACATCTGCTTGTTTCTTCTTTAAGTCACGTGATGGGACATTTAGATATAAAAAAAAAGAAAAGAGCAGAACAGAAAGAAAATGTCGTTAAAATTTCATCTAATCAAATTTTCTGATTCGTTTCCATATCTAACGCAAGCGATAAAGAGCCAAATATTGCGTATCAAGTGTAATATTTCTTATTAAATTAATTTTTAAGCATTACAAATATTTCTTTCAGGTTTTGATTAAATGTTTCCGTTTTTTAATATTATCACTCATTAAAACGGATTTCCTTTTTCTTTTTTTTTCATTTAAATAAAATTAGTAAGTTTTTCTTTTATTTTTCGAGGTTTAATAGCCGTTTCAATTTTTTTTTTTTTTTATCAACGATGAATTTCGCCAAGAAATAAAATGGTAACCTTATCGCCCAAAATAACAGAATTTTCCGTCATAATTCTAAAACTAATATAGGTAGAATAATGTGTTATAGCTTAAAACCTTCCCTGAAACAATACCTATCTAACGGTATAGGTTCCGTAAAAATCCATGCAGTAGAACTCGAAATCTAGGCGTTCGGAACGAAATTTCCGTTTGGATTTTATATATATAATAGATAATAGAATGGATAATAGATTTTATATATATATAATAGAATAGATAATAGATTATGTGTTATGAACTATCTCAAAGTTTAAAACAGATCGCATTGTTAGATTTCCTAATTTTAACAATATCGCGTTATGTTAGTTCCACATTCCACCACCAGGGAGCGCACTCTATTCTTAACGAAAGCGTATCTGAACGAAACTCCTTCTTGCAACCTTTCCGTAGATACATGAATCGGGAGGGTGGCGGTCTTAACCAATAATTTAAGACAATTGCTGAAATTACTACGAAAAATATTTTAAAGGGGCCCTACGCGGGCCCCTAATAGAGTTAGAGGAAATCGGAAGACGGCAAAATAATCGCGGGGAAAAGTTTGCTTGTGTGCTACGGAGCTACTTTTGGCGCGAGATCTAAGCTCTACGACCAATAGGAGCCCAGATATTTAAGGAAATATGAAGTAACAAAGTTCAATATAACAGAATTTTCCGTAATAATTCTATAACTAATCTAGGTAGAATGAAGTGTTATAGCTTAAAACCTTCCCTGAAACAATACCTATCTAACGGTATAAGTTCCGTAAAAATCCATGCGGTAGAACTCGAAATCTCGGCGTTCGGAACGAAATTTCCGTTTGGATTATATATATATAATAGAATAGATAAATTGAAAATATCATTATGAAAAATATTATCCTAGGGGGTTCTTCAAATTAATATTTTCTTGTTTCTTAACAAGATGCAAAAATAATGAGAAACCTCATTGAATTGTCAAATAATAATAATTAAATGTGATATTTCTATGATTAGCCGTAAATTTTTCAATTTCTGCATGACATCTTCATAAGCCAATAAATCGGAAATAAATTTCCCTTTAAGTAAAAAAAAATAATAATAAAAGAAATAAAAAACAAATAAATAAAACATGCTGGTATTAACAGACACTAGTCCTAAGTCTAGATACACATATATACTTAAATATAACTTCAGTGTTAAAGCATATAAATTAAATATTTGGTATTAAATTATATTTCCCTCCAACCCCACCCCCCCCCCCTCTCTCTCACTTTTTTTTTAACTTTACTTTAAACAATTTTTATTTCAAATTCACTAGCTTATGATGTCATATCATAAAATGAAAATTTTATGGGTGGTTACAAAAAGGTCATATAATAATTATCATTTTAAGAATGCAATGAAGAATGTTTTTAATTCATAGTTAAAAAGAAAAATTAAATGTAAAATTAATTTAAAGAACCCTCCAAGTTGTTATTTTTAGAGGAGTAGCCAGTAGATGGCGATCGTTTCTGGTGTGGGAGGAGTCTTCAGTTTGTTTATACCGGAGCGTTGTGCGATTTAGCGCTGACCAAAAGATAGAGAGGGGTAGTTTTTTTAATTTCTTTTTTAACTTTTTGGCAAAATCCACAATAGAATCGTCAATTAACCCCTTAATTCTCGCTCCCGTCATATTCTCGGGCTGTGTCTTTTACTCAAATTGTTTGATTCCCACCAGTTTTATAAAATAGTGTATTTGGCTAATTTTAGTATCGTTTTTCCTGTCATTAAATAAGATGAATATTTCTTTTTAATAAAAGTGGTGCCGATAAGCAATTTGAATTTTTCAACCGTGATTTAATTCGATCGTTAAGGGGTTAAACATCGCCCCTGAAGAATAGACTTGAGAGCTGACACGAAAAGACAAATTTCGTAGGAAGTTTTTATTTCAGCGTTTGTACGGTCCCTTGAATTTGAATACCAATAATTTTCTAAAGTTTTGCTCGCTCTATTTTTATGTGATTATATAAGTAAAAGAAATTTTTTGGAAAATATTGGCGTCAAAATTTAGACGACCGTAGAAACGTTACGGGCATACAGTACCTTGAAAATAATCAAAACATCGATTTATTTTTAATTATTATTATTATTGACTCAAAATATAACTACACCTTTTAAAAATATACTGGTGAAATTTCAAAGCTTTATCTTTAATAATAAAGACGTTATTAAAGATTTTATACGCGATGACAGAATTTAAAGGGAAGCCACGCCCACTAAACGATCCTGCTGAATTTAGATCACTAGTGAACAAAGCCAACGACATAGTGAATTATTTTATTTCTTCCATGGCGAAAAGGCAGGCTATGATTTAACCGTAGCGGTTTGAGTTAATTTGGTCATGTGAAAAGAATAGGCGCATGTACCAAAGAAAGACGTAAATAAATATAGTTTATGAATTAGCACGGGGGAAAATTAAACTTGCTGACAGGCTTAGACACACCTCAAAAATGAAGAGGGCCTTACATATAAGGATACCTATTTTTAAATTTTTATTGTAAATGTATATGAAACTTATACAAGTTCTCGTGTGATATATATTATTAGTTTGTAATATTTTATATAAACAACGACGAATGAGGCACTTTTCTTATTTAAAGTTTTCGGTAATTAAACATTTTTTGCAAATGAAAACTTTAAAAATGATTTTTCGCAATGTTTATATTTGTCATAAATTGCTTGTTCAATAAATGCTAAGGCTCTTTTTGTAATTGAGATAGAGGTTTGAAAATCTTTTTACTGGTTTTCCATGCTGCATTTTAGTTCTGTGTGTGTTTTCAAGATTCAAGCTTATGTATATATATATATATATATATATATGTATATATATAATAGTAAAAACACATACTATACATCCAATTCCATAACTACTGAACTACTGAGAAAAATTAACAAAATAACCATGGAAAATTCTTACTAACAAAACCATGAATAAACAGAAAACATCCATTGGAGACAGATTGCAAGGTTAAAGACTTGCATGCTGGGTTATACCGGTAATTACACATGCAACTTTCCCCATATCTGTCGAGACCATACTGACCAAAGAAAATTTTAAAACTGGCCATACAAAGCAGTAACACAATTCGAAAAGAACGACATTTCCAAACTGAACTCCTTACAAAGCCTAAGAATATTTGGCGATGTTTTTAATCGCCAAAAGCAAAACATCGCGGTAATCTTTATCCTTGACGAAATTGTTTGTCAAACTATTTAACAGTCTAATAGGATAATTCTGGACCATTGCATCCTGATAGAGATTTTTAATATAATTTATTATACTATCATGATTAGAATTTAACTTAGCAATCCTTATTAAACTATTGATAATGATATTTCTGAAAATGGAAATATGTACATTGGAATTAAAATTTAATATCTTTATTGTTTCAAAGTTGTAATCCCTTCTCTTATCCTAAATGCGGGTCTTCAATCCACCCCTCTCAATTTCGATAGTGAGATCCAAATAATTTACATGTTTTTCGTCATATGAAGTTTTCTTTAATGTCAAACCTTGTGGATAGTAGTCTAAATTTAAATCGCTTTTGGAACCGTTAATCCTAACCATCAATACATCATCAATATATCTAAAACTTAAAAAATCCTTATTTAATGTCTCATTAACCTCGTATAAAAATAAATAAATATCTGCAAGTACCGAACTACAACTACCTCCCCCCCCCCCCATAGGTATACCCCTTATCTGTTGAAACACATGTTTACCATCGAGTAAATAATTTTCATTAACAGCAAAATTAAATAAATTTGTTAAATGATCCAAATTTTTACCAAAAATATTGTACCGCTTAAAAAAGTCAAACATTTTATTTTTAAGATCAGTTAAATCAATACTATTATATAAATATTCAAAATCATAAACATATAAACCTTTAACATTACTCAATCCCTTCAATCTATTAAGTAACTCAAAACTATTTTTTATAATACATGTGTAATTTTGTTTTAATGCCACTTCAAATAAACCCTGCAAAATATCCAAAAACTTTTTATTAGCAACTTCCAAATAAGTGCCGAAACCACATGTAATTGTACGAAAGGCAATGGGGTCCTTATGAAATTTAGGAACCAAAACCATATAAGGCAATTCCTTACTACGTTGTGTGTATTTTAACCTTTTGTAAAAAGCATCAATTCTACTTTCTGTTTCTTTTACACTGGTATTTAATAACCTATAATTATGTGTATTATTATAACATTGTCTTAATTGATTACGGTATAGCTCTTTACAAATAATTGCAAAGTTTGTATTTGCCTTATCAATATATGTTACAATAAAGCTACTCTGCAAATCCTTAATAGAATCTTTTAATACTTTATAATTCTCTAACGAAATCCCCCGCCCCCTCCACCTGTTTTACCGCTGTAAATTGAACGCAATTCTTTCAGTATGTTATGTTTCCATTCCAGAAAAGCTATTTCTGGTAAGCAAAATTTATTCATTAGTTTATGTATAAACATATCAACGTTGATTTTTAATCTTTTTTTTATAAAATTCTTAGTATTTAATCTTTTTAAACGAAATTTTGTACCAAATTGCATATAATCCCTGAATGTCTTGTCCTTGACAATATCCAAATTTCCGGTCAATACATGACCGTGATCCACATCCACAAAATCACGATAACTTGGATCATAACAATGACATAAATTATTATCGTTGTTTCTACCAATTTCTTTTGAAAAATTATTATAGTTAAAAACCATACGTCCTAAAGGTTTATCATATCTAAAAACCTTGACAATTTCGATGTCCTTATCTGGAAGCAAATCATTGTATTTATTCAATACCTTTCCCATATTTATGCCATGTTTTTTAATTTCTATGTAATCCATTACAAAATACAGTCTATTAACTAATTTATTGTTGTTATTGCTTCTCCCCAGATATTCCTCCAAATGTTGTGATCTAATCCTATACCTCAAAATGTCCAAAGCCAAGTCAATATTGTAATTACTCTTATGTGAATACAATAAGTTTAACAAATCACCTATAAAACGTTTTTTCACATTAAATATAATAAATTTTATATTTCTGACTAATCCCTCAAAATCACTCCTAAGAATTAAACTTTTAATTTCATTGATATTATCATAACCCTTTACTAATTTCTTGTGGTCTAACTCCTTATTGAATTTATAATTCAAATGATGTTCAATATGATCGTATATTGAAACTTCTAATAAACTGTTTCTTAATTTTTTCATAACGTTAGTTCCATTGAACATAACATTTAACCCGTAAGGGTATACTGTGCCGCATTTAATCATCATGTCACTTTCACTTTTCAATCTTTCCTTTTTGTTAGGAACAATCTTTAAAATCGTTAATTCCATATTTTCAATACCATGCCTGTTGAAATGTCTAATTTCAATCTCTTGTTCTTCTTTATTAGTTTTACAATGTCTGATATCAGACTTATGGTTATTAAAACGCTTATTAATTGGGTCAGAAGTTTGACCAATATATGCCATACCACATATCTTACAACTAAGTTTATAAACACTGTTGTAAACCTTACATACTTTTAAATACCTCATGTCCTCGATAGTATTATACTCTGAGCCCACACTCGGACAAACTATATATATATATATATATATATATGTCACATTTTAACGAAATGACAGGATACCAAGTGGCGTAGAGGTATATCTCTGAAATTGCTCATCTCCTAGGGTTACCAGTTAAAAAGGGCCATGTGTTTCTATTAATTTAACGATAAAATGGATTAGTTGGCTACCCCGCCAAACCCGTGATTATTAGTCATTGGGCCCGTATCCAAATTGAGGGACGATTCATTACAAAAACTAATCAATAGGTCCAATCTTTATAATTTTCTTACAATTTCCCCCCTTTCCAGACAAGTCCCCGGGGATGGGCCGGCTTCCATACACGAGGGTCGCCTGGAAAGTATAAAGCATTCTTTATTAAAGGGATGTTAAAATTTTGGAAGTGAATTACTTTTAATCGAGCTGCCTGGAGGTGAGTTATTTCTTTCGTATAGTTAACATGTGATATCACAACAATAATAAAAATATTAAAAATAGTAAAAATAATACAAATAATAAGAATAATACCACTAAAATTTTCAATACCATAAACAATTGAACATGATAAAAACTAGTTATATTAATAAATGCAAGACACTGGTAATATTATATGCCAAATAAAATAATCAAAATAGGAAATATATTCTAGAATTGCTAAGTCCAACATTACATATAAAATACAAACTTGAATGAAAATGTCTTGACTTCATTCAGTAGAGTGTAGACTCTCAAAATACAATTATACTATACTCATAAAGATGTAAATTCAACTATCAAATATCATCCAATAACAGTTCATATGATATCTGATACTTTACATAGATGGTGTTAACTTAAATTGATCGTTGGGCAAAAAGTACCTTAGTTTGGAGGCATGTATTACTTCATAGTCCTTCTTTGTCAACCAGTTAGGTTTATTTATTTTAAAACTTACATTAGACAACTTTTCAATAATTTGATATGGACCAGAAAAAGGCGGGCTTAACTTCCTGGTGTTCGGATAATGAAATTCTTCTGCAATTACGAGATCACCAGGTTTGAAAGGTGCTTCCACAAATTTTAGGTCATATCTGACTTTGTTTTTTAAATGGTGCTCACCAGTTCTTTGGAAAGCCTCTTTCCTGGCTTCCTCAACCGTAGGGTAATAGTTTTCATTGCCTAATACTGATGGATAAGGAAATTGGCCAAACATTAAGTATGCCGGGGGGTATTTGGTTACTGAATGCGGTGTATTATTGTACTCGTTAATCACCTCCTCCAGAATTTTGGCCCATGGAATGTTTGAAGGTGTAGCATTGATTTTAAGTCTTAGTCGAGTGCAAATGGACTGATTTACGCGTTCATTTTTCCCATTACACTGGGGCCTGTGAGATGAAGTAATTTTTTTACATTATGTTTATGTACCCATTTACGCAGTTTAGACGCTGTAAAAGCAGGGTTTCTGTCCGTTAAAATTTTCTTGGGAAGTTGAATGCTAAAAATCTGTTTTAGAATATTAATATAAACTTCTGTTGTAACATTTTTAGAGGTAAAACCCCAAACATAACGAGTAGCGTGATCAATAGCTAAGTGCATGTATTTTTTTGTTGAATTGTAATAATTGAAGCCCCCTACTGTGTCTAATGATATTATATCAAAGGGTTGTTCTGCAGGAGGTAAGGCTTCAAGAAGGCCAAATTTAGGTTGGTGGGATTTCTTGTTTAGTTGGCAGACTTCACAATGTCTGACAAATTGCGTAATATCTTGTGTCATGCTGCTCCAGTAGTACTGCGGTGAAATTAAATTTAGCATTTTTTGAATTCCTGGATGGCCAAATTGATTATGGGTTGTTATTAATAATTTTTCTCTTAAGGAGAAAGGTACGACAATTTTTTGAAAACCCTTTTTGTGAATTACCAAAATGTCATTAAATTTTTGAAATTTAGGTCCTGTTACATTATCTAACTCTTGGTGTTCTTTAATTTCATCTAAGGTTAATAAATGAATGTGGGGATTTACGTTTGATAAAATGGGACTTCTTGAGAGCATGTCGGCTTCAAAATTTGTAGACCCTTTATTGTATTTTACGGTATAATCGTACATGCTTAATTTTAGTGACCATCTGAATAATCTACCGGTTAAATGTTTTATCTTTTTAAGCCATACTAAAGCAGCATGATCGGTATGTATTGTGAAAGGTTTTCCATGAAGATAATAATGGAATTTGTCAAGAGCATCGATTATGGCTAGACACTCCAATTCTGTGATAGCGTAATTTCGCTCGTAGGGCCTTAGTTGCCTTGAGTGGAATGCAATGGGATGTAAATCTCCATTTTCATCCATTTGTTTTAATACAGCACCTAAAGCTTCCTTCGAGGCATCAGTAAAAACATGGCATGGGAGATTAGGATTAAATAATCTCAAAAAAGGTCTAGAAATTAATGCATTTTTAAGTAGTTCAAATGATTGCTGACAGATTTCTGACCATTCCCACGGAGTGTCTTTCTTTAATAA
The DNA here is from genome assembly GCA_963932465.1 of Maratus speciosus. NCBI lineage: Eukaryota > Metazoa > Arthropoda > Arachnida > Araneae > Salticidae > Maratus > Maratus speciosus. The sequence continues at coordinate 281,318,931 of OZ010797.1, read as the reverse complement.
TTTATTTAGAGGGGCTCTAATTTTAGCATACTTGTCAATTAATTTATGGTATACGTTTATGGATCCGAGGAATCTTTGTAATTCTTTAACATTTTTTGGAGGAATTAAATTTTTAATGGTTTCGGTATTAGCATTGTCTGGTTTTATTTGGCCATTACTAATTTCATAGCCAAGGAAGTCAATTTGAGATTTGGCAAAATTACATTTGGAAAGTTTTAGTTTTAGATTTTCTTGACGGCAAATATTGAATATAGTTTTAAGGTGAACCAAATGCTCGGCATAGGAGTCCGAATAAACTATAAAGTCATCGAAATAATTGGTAACGAAGTTGACCTTATGTTTATTTAGGATCCTTCTGAGAGCTCTTGCGAATTGAGCCGGAGCATTTTTGTATCCGAATGGGAGGGCCAACCACTCGTAAAGTCCCTGATTGGTTACAAAGGCAAGTTTTTCTGTGTCTGAAGGATGGAGGGGGACGTGCCAGTAGCCAGAGGCTAAATCTAGCGTGGAAAAATATTTGGCATTGACAAGTCTGTCTAAAAGCCAGTCTATTCGCGGCAAAGGCTCTGAATCTGTCTTCGTAATGGCATTGATTTTCCTGTAATCAATACAGAGACGCGTTTTACCTTCTCCTTTTTTATGTGCCATTGTCACGGGAGAGGAATAGGGGCTACAGGATTCCTTAATGAGTTTAGCATCCAGCAACTCCTGTACTTGTTTTTTAATTTCTGCATTATCTTTAGGTGATGTACGGTAAGGCCTAAGCGAGATAGGAAGTTCCGAGGTGAGAGTTACTCGCTGGGGTTCCCATCTGACTCTACCTACGTCGTACCGATTGCGTGCAAAAATATCTTTGAAGTCGCTCAGAAGTCCTTCCAATTGTAGGTTCTCTTCAGTAGTATAATGATTAAAAGTTATATCATCATAATCCGAGAGAGTTTGAGTATCAAGGCAACAATGTCCCTCTTGAGACAAACTTGCTTGATTTGATTTGGAAGGAAAACTAAGCGGCTTCTGGCAATTCATATCACCTGTTAACGTTAAGGTGTGGTTGAATGAACTTTCATGAGAAATTTGACCGGAAGGTCATTCATAATGATGACTCCATCTTGAGTCAGAGTACTTGAGGAAAAATCCATCGAGATATGGAATTTTTGTAATTCTGGGGTTCCCAGTATCGCATATGGCAAGTAAGACCTTACTAGATATAAGGAGCTATTTTGCCTGATATTCCCTATTTGGAGGGGTACTTGAACTTTTTCGGAAATCTGGACCTGTCCCTGGGTTTGGTTAACATTAAGAGGATGGCAACTTTGAATAGACGTCATATCCAAAGCTGTAGCTAAATTTTCTGGAATGAGGGACAGAGTACTTCCGCTATCCAATAAAAAGGGTATTTGAACCTCATTATGACAAGTTTTTGGGTTTCTACGGTTTTCGTAATTTTTGCATTTGAGGTACCCGGGCACAATAAACCGTCATAAAGAATTCATGTGTATTCCTTGATCAGGGGAATACCCATGGGCGTTTTGGGGTTGAGTCTCATTACTGTGGGTTGCTAAGTTGGATGAAATTGTTGCTCCTGCAGTTCCCTGAACATCATATTTATGTAGTAAAGTATGATGCTTTCGGTGGCAATTTTTACAACTCATCTTGGATGCACATTTACTTGCAAAATGGCCACTACGCAAACAATTTACACACAATTTATTCAATTGGATCGTTCTCCATCTGCTATCTACAGGCATAGTTATTAATTTTCTGCAAGTGTGGGTGGCATGCGAATCAAAGCAAACACCGCATTTACTATTTTCTAAATTTTTGTGGCCTTTCGATCTATCGGAAGAATCTCTGACATAAGTTATATTTCTTACATCTGTTTTAGTTGGGTTCTCTAAAGTTAACAAGCTTTTAGCTTGAATCTCTAAAAATTTTAGAAATTCCGTGAGATTAGGCATATTATTATGGGTAAGGGATAGTTCCCATCGCTCTTTGAGATTATCGCTTAATTTTTGAACTATGGTATAAATTATCATGTTATCCACTAAAGCATTTTGAGTAAGTTTTAAAGAATCTAGAATTCGAAGTGATTCATTGCAGGTATCTATTATATCGAAAATAGCTTTAGAGGAAGTGGAACAATTTTTCATATTTTTTAAATTGTATAACTTGCCTATTTGTGCTATGGCCAAATCCCTAATCTTATCGTAGCGAGCGCAAAGGGTGTCCCATGCATTTTTATAATTGACCTCCAAAAGAGGAAATCCGGAAATCAATTTATGGGCAGGACCCTTTACACTAGCTAAGAGATATTGCAATTTAGAAACGGCTCCCAAATCAGGATTTCGATCTATAGTTGTGGCAAAAATCTCCTTAAAAGAGAGCCACTGATCAGCTTCTCCGTAAAAGGGTTTTAATTCAAATTTGGGAAGATTGGCTGTTTTTTCAAAAACAGTACTTGTATTTTTATTGTTATTCTCTGAACCACCCTCGTTAATGCTTAAACTCTTAGTTAATTTATTACGTGATGTATTTATTGCGATAGTTAATGCATCCAATTTAAGGGCAATTTCATTGTATTCTCAATTATAGCTTCCGTTTCTGTTGTATCGCTCTCAAGAACGGCGTTTTCCTGATTTTTACTTAATTCTGTACTAATATCTTGCACCTGACCATGATACAAATCTAACTCTTCTAGAGTTATCGTCTGATCATCAATTTTGGGATTTATGATATTTTTTATACGGGTAATTTTTGCTTTGAGAACAGTTTTTTGTTTCTTAATATTTTCCATTTTGAATTAATTTTAAGATAACTTTTTAATAATCTAAATATTATAACACTCTTAATATCCGTCAAAATGTTTAAACATTCTCAACATAATATAAGCATGTGCATAAAATTGATAAAAAGAATAAAATAGTTAAAAATAATTAAAGAAATAAATATAGGAAACATGAATCATTTTTTTTTCAAAAGATTGCAATGTTTTAAAACCATGGTTTTCATAAATACCAAAAATGAAAACATCACTGGAGATATAATACTTATTAAATCACTTACCTTAAATTATGTAATCAGAATAAAAAAAAAATAATAATATGGATAATAATATTATATAAAAATAAATAACACTAGGGTACCCCATGACCTCATACAGACACACACAAAATAAAAGGAAAAAACATTCCGCAAAAACGGAGAAGGAAAAAATATATATATATATCTCTGTATTTAAGGAACTGTAGTGAGCACTTATCATGAAATAAAAAGCAATGACAGCAACGATGCTATCTTTCACTGCATGAAATTTACTTTAAGAGATGCTCTGAAGAAAATCACTATAAAATCATCAACACAACTGAAGAAGATGAATTCCACTTAGAGATTGCAGTTTTCATGTTGTGAAACTTTCACTGCACCGTTGAAACAAAATGCGGATATCACTACTGCAATACTTGACTTTTAAAACGCAGAATATGTTGAAAATGATCTACATTTTGATCGATTTTAATTAAGATGATATTCTTCAAAATATAGTAGAAGAAATGGGAAGACACTTTCTATAATGGAATTGAAGAGTTAAAAGCATATCACTGCTGACAGATTCTTTGATGAGGCGAACTTCTTGTATTTATACTACTTGAAGGGGCAGAGTGAACACTTTCCCAGCACCCAACTGGGGCCTCTTTGAATGTTCAATCGGAGCTTATTCCGTATCGTGTAGCACCCAGAATTCTTTTTTTTTCTTTTCTTTACTTCTCATGTTTTCCCGCTGAGCAGGTAGTATAATCCTGCCGACTCATAATACTGTCACATTTTAACGAAATGACAGTATTCACTGAAATTAACTTTATTAAGTTTTATTTAAATAATCAAAAAGGTGGCAATCAATTTCCATAGCTGCTTACAGGTTAGACTTCAGATACCAAGTGGCGTAGAGGTATATCTCTGAAATTGCTCATCTCCTAGGGTTACCAGTTAAAAAGGGCCATGTGTTTCTATTAATTTAACGATAAAATGGATTAGTTGGCTACCCCGCCAAACCCGTGATTATTAGTCATTGGGCCCGTATCCAAATTGAGGGACGATTCATTACAAAAACTAATCAATAGGTCCAATCTTTATAATTTTCTTACATATATATATATATATATATATATATATTTAAATTATGAGTGTGTTTAACTATCTTGATTTTTATATTATACAAGAGAAAAAAAATGCATAATAAATTATTAAATGCACTTTCGCATACATCTAAAAATCTATGCACAGTTTTATGAAATATATTTTTAAGAATGTGTAAAAGAAATTTGAAGCAAAATATCCATATTTAAAAAAGTAAATTTTTTTTTAATTAAACTTTAGTTAAATACGCTGTGCTACTAGAATTTCTTCTGGAAATTATACAAGGTGAACCAAAAGTCTTGCCCTGATTATAATAATCCATTACAAATTAACCGTTTGTATAATAGTGTAAGTTGATGTATCATTGGTAGGTTAGTTTCAGAAGTTTTTTGTGTGTCATAGATGGCGCGATTGCTCCTTCAAGAGTGACTCAGGGAACGAGGACTTTATAAGAAAGGCATATTTAGCCGAAATGGCGTCGATTCAAGAAAAAGCTCAATGCGTCTTTGTTTCACGAAACGCATTCGTCCATTAATGTTCAGCGAACATTTCTATTTTGTTATGGATGCAAACCTCGTGATGCAAAATCAATAAACTGATGGTATGACAGGTTTAAAGAAACAGGTAGCGTTGCTTAACTTACACTAGGCCTGACACTTCTGTGCAGATCAGAGACTACAGCCAAAAACTACTGAAACTAACCTATTCAATGATACAGTCATTCAGGGTAACTTTGAACCATGGGGTGTAACTTTGCACCAACTCCTATTTTTCAATATTTTTGACTCCAAAAGATTAAATAATCTCCAGAACTGTTCTCTGATGGCAAGGTTCTAAACTGGGATTTCTACTCTTTATTTTAGAAAATAAATTAGCAACATTGTGCGCAATTAATTGCATCATCTATTTTTGTGAAGTACTGTTTTCAAGTTAATTTTGAATGCTGTTTTGAAGTTGTTGTAATCCACTTAAATTTTCATAGTAAGTAACAATATACTCATTTATAAGACATATTGTTATCAAAATGTTGTCAATGTGTTAATATTTTGTGATTATTTATTTATTAATAGTTAATAAAATGTAAAATAAGAAGGCACTAACGTTTTAGGTACGCTAACATTAAATGCACCACTAAGAATACAGTACTACTTTTACATTCCTTCAAAAATCCGGAATTTTCAAAAATCCGGCATAGTCTCGGTCTCGATGATGCCGGATTTTTGAAGTTATACTGTGTTAAAATTTTTGCAGTTGCTTTGAAAAGATTTCATCGATATCCGAAAGATATCTTATTAGAATTTTATCTCGGTTTTAACCCAAATTGGAATGGGTTTAAAGTTGAATTTATGATGTCACCACAAACCCATTCATATAGAATAATGAGTCAGATTCAAATTAAGTCTACATGAAGTTCTGTAGCTACTTTATGCAGAAAAATATATTTTGACGTTTTCTTCCTAAAATATAAAAAATTGACAGCTACAGGAATGAGTTAATAATTTGAATAAAATTCCAGCAAATGGGCAACAATTTTGAATGAATAAAAGAATTATTATTTTTACTAATCAATGAACTACAACAACAGTTATGAAAATCTAATCTTGAAAATGCAACACAAATCATGAGATCCTACAAAAACTAAGTTTATTTTATAAAAACGTGTATAATAATCACTTATAAACAAATTAAGTTAAATAATGCTATAAAAAGTGATAGAATATCTTTATTAAGACTTACGATCGTTTATTTATTTTATATTTTCTTATTTGTTTTAAGATTAGTAACATAAATATATAGATCGTTTCCTCCTTATACACTAGGGGGAAAAAACACCCATATCCTATGTTAAAAGAACATAACTATTCACTAAAGAAAAGCTTGTAAAGTAATAAATAGAAGACTACGATAATTTATGCTCATTTAATAAGGGAATGAAATAAAGGATGGTTCAGCGAAAATAAAATATCAATTTAATTTAAACATGATAATTTCCTGGTGTGAAAATAAGCAAGGTACAAAAAATACAAGTTTGTATTTGAATGAAGGAAAAGACAAGGAAAAAAAAAAGGGGGGGGGTGAGAAAGAAACCTTCATAAAAGTAAACTAGTACGCAAAAGTAAGACATTAATTGTTATAGAAAACTAATACAGCTATTAACTACTGCAAACTGCAAATAAAGTACAGGCAAAAGTTTTCAGATATAAAGTGAATATGTTTGTATACAAGTAAAAGTTACAAGTATACATATCCACACATATGTGGAAAATTGTATAACTTTAAATTCGAAGAACTGTTTCATAATAATGTGCAGATATTAAAACAAGTAGCCGCGTACCAACTCCTGCAACTAAAGTGTTGGTCACAGCGAAACCACTTTCTACGAAGAAAGACTAAATGAGTAAGCAAACCCTGAGAAGCCACGAATTCTCATAAACAGACCTGCGGACGGGAAACTGCGTGGAGGAATTTGATGTTGTCTATATGTGTAAGATTATTTCCACCTCAACTTTGAGATGGATTGCAAGATGCATATTCAAAAATGATATCTTCAAGAAAACAGTGTATTTTATCATAAAACTATTTCTAAATAATTTTTCTGACTCGAGATAAACATTTTTAGATTTCATATATGGATTACTATGTTTCCCAATTTTTATAACCTATGTTTAAAACTAGCTATATTTTTAAAATAAATTCACTGATAAAACCACTTAACAGTTTTGGCTGAGTAATGCCACCACCGATTTCATTTCAGGCTACATCGGCTACATCCAAAGGAAATACTGGTTCGCTTACATCACCAGCCTCGTTCACATGCTCATTCAAGAAGCCCAGAACATACCTTTGTTTTTCGCCCTTCCTTTTATTGTAGTGTGCATTCTCAGCTTCGAAAGTTTTACAATATGAATTCAGATGAAAAGCAATACTCCCTCCGTCCCAAATTAGTTGCGACATTTAGGTCGAAAATTTTGTCCCAAATTAGTTGCTACATTTCAAGTGGGTGGAGTCATAAATAACTTCCTATACAGTTTAGTAGATCGACACCATTTTGTAAGGACTCTACCACCAGTATACCATAAAGATCATTTTCTTCCTAACGAATTAACGATTTATTAGCTAGAAGGTAGTTTCATGCCATTACTGCTGGAAGAATGTTTACAAAATGGGGCGTGGCTTAAAAAAGTGCGAACCCTGGAATTTTTAAACTAATTTGGTACTTATTTAAAGAGAGACGGTGTGAATGCTTGGTAAGTAAATGTTGTTGATTGATAGCATAGCACCTTGAAATATCATAAGTCATAAAATCGTCATTATCAATAATAAATACAAAAGTAATGAAATGTAGCAACTAATTTGAGACAGATGGAGTAAGATTTTTATTAAAATCTGTATTAACGTCTATTGAGGTGAATATTTATTTACTATGTATATGTGCATTTTTCTGAATACAAAGATTTCTATATGATTTTTGTGAATTTATGTATTTTTCTATGAATGTCAATAATTATTTCTTAACCCTAGAAAAGAAAGAAAGTCAGTTTTTATCTAAAAATTAATGAATTTATAAATATAGCAAATTTATACAGAATAATGCAAAGAAAAAAAAATGGCTTCGAGAGACGTTAATTATATAGTTAATAAAATAAATAGTGCAAAAATAATACAACATGCTTTACATCACTAGCTTCAACAAAACTGTGAGATTAAGTGTACTCGTGCAGCAACAATAAAGTAAACATAAATTAAGAAATAATTATTGACATTCATAGAAAAATAAACAAATTCACATCAATCATATATAAATCTTTGTATTCCGAAAAATACACATATACACAGTAGATAAATATGCACCTCAATTGACAGTAATCCAGATTTTAATAAAAATCTTACTCCATCTGTCTCAAATTAGTTGCTACATTTCATTACTTTTGTACTGATTATTGATAATGATGATTTTATGACTTTCATATTTGATTATTTTATGACTTATGACATTTCAGGGTGCTATGCTATCAATCAACAACATTTACTTACCAAGCATTCCCACCGTCTCTCCTTAAATAAGTACCAAATTAGTATAAAAAATCCAGGGTTCGCACTCCCTTAACCCACGCCCCATTTTGTAAAGATTCTTCCAGCAGTAATGGCATGAAACTACCTTCTAGCTAATAAATTGTTAATTCGTTTGGAAGAAAATGATCTTTATGGTATACTGGTGGTAGAGTCCTTACAAAATGGTGTCGATCTACTAAACTGTATAGGAAGTTATTTATGACTCCACCCACTTGAAATGTAGCAACTAATTTGGGACAAAATTTTCAACCTAAATGTCGCAACTAATTTGGGACGGAGGGAGTATTGCTTTTCATCTGAATTCATATTGTAAAACTTTCGAAGCTGAGAATGCACACTACAATAAAAGGAAGGGCGAAAAACAAAGGTATGTTCTGGGCTTCTTGAATGAGCATGTGAACGAGGCTGGTGACGTAAGCGAACCAGCATTTCCTTTGGATGTAGACGATGTAGCCTGAGATGAAATCGGTGGTGGCATTACTCAGCCAAAACTGTTAAGTATTTAATCAGTGAATTTATTTTAAAAATATAGCTAGTTTTAAAGATAGGTTATAAAAATTGGGAAACAAAGTAACCTCTGTATGAAATGTTTATTCTCGAGTCAGAAAAAATATTTAGAAATAGTTTTATGATAAAATACACTGTTTTCTTGAAATCGTCATCCACCAATATCCATTCGTCTAATCTTGCAATCCATCTCAAAGTTGAGGTGGAAATAATTTTTCAGATAAAGCAACATCAAATTCCTTCACGCATACGCAATCCGTCAAGAGACGCAACTTCGAAAAGTCGTAACAGTGCCATCTGTAGGCTGCCTTGTAAGTTCGCGGCACTTTCAATATAGGAGGAAAGCAAACATTACAGGATGAAGCGGCGCCGAGAGGAGCGCACCCCAAGAACGAGTTGATATGCGCGCGCATTCTAAATGAAAATAACGGGAAAAGAACGCATTTTTCCACCACATTTACCTTCAACACATGTTTGTTTGGCAGCCATCTTCCTTCGCTGAACGCAGCGCGAAATTTGACTTTCCATAAGACTTTTAGCATTAGTGTGAAATCCTGCAATTTCATTGGCTATCGCTTCACTGATAGCCAATGAAATTGAACGGAACTTTTTTCCCTGAAAGGACAAGTACAAGAGTAAAATATTGGGTAAAGCCGGCACATGGTATTTTTGTATCTCACAGCGTATGAATGATCTAGCCAAGTGTTCATGACTAGGGCTGGTTAAGATTTTGCATTTGTAATCCTAAAGTTGCGTGTTCTGTCCTTTCGCTGGCGTTTTCACTTTTTTAGAGTTTTGTTTTGATTTTTATTACGTCAGTTAGTTAAAATCAGTCGATCTTTATTACCAGTTCTTTTGTAATTTTTTTTATCAATTAGATTTTTTAAAATAAATTAAATAATTAAATTAAAAAAATCAGTTAATGTATTTTTTAATAATTAAAGTAAACATTTATTAAAATGCAATAATAAATTTCCTAGGCTTACATTAAAAGTATTTTCAGGTTAGAACTTTATAAAGTTCTGATCATTTTAAATTTGTCTGTTGCTATAGTAACAGATAAATGCAAAATTATCAGAATTAATATATTAAAGATTTTTTTATTTTAAAATTATCCTTGAGACATAAAAATCTTTATTAATTTATGATAGGTTACTTTATAATTTTTTATTTTAAATATTACACAAATATTTAAATTAAATTTTAAAATTCATAGGACTTATATGGTATTTTTCTAATAAAAAAATTCTTTAATAATTAAAGTGTAAAAATAATATTTTCTTAAGTCAGTTAGTTAAAATCAGTTGATCTTTATTACGAGTCCCGTTGTAATTTTTTTGTCAATTAGATATTTTTAAATAAATTTAAATAATTAAATTAAAAAATTCATTTAATCTATTTTTTAATAATTAAAGTAAACATTTATTAAAATGCAATAATAAATCTCCTAGGCTTACATTAAAAGTATTTTCATGTTAGATTTTTATAAAGTTCTGATCATTTTAAATTTATCTGTTATTTAGATTACCCTTTTTTTCTTTAATTGTAAATGTTATACAGATAATTGAATTAAATTTTTAAATTCATATGACTTATACGGTATTTTTCTAATAAATAAGTTTCTTTAATAATTAAAGAGTAATAATAATATTTTCTTAAGGCTGTTCTTAACTGCTCTGCTCAACAAGCGCAAAACGTTTTGACACATTTACAAATTCATTTTTTAACATAAAGTTATAAAATTGGAAAGTCTGGCCATGGAAGCGATTTGGAATTGAACTGTTTTTTCCATTTTTTGATCAATACATTACCTATTGAGTTATAAGCGATTTTGATCACGTGACAAACACGTTTTTCGCCCGCTCTTCAATGCTCTTTCTTCCTTCGCGCGGAAATTCGGTTCAAAACGCCCACTTTGACACTATTTTCTGAAAGATCTATTGCGTTTGCAAAAAAAAAATGGAAAAAACAGCACAATTACATAGCTTCTGAACAACAAAACCAGCTACTTGCATGCCTTTTCGAACAAAAATAAATTAAAACTTATGTCAGATAATTGCCTTTTTGGATTTGAGAACATCCTTATGTCAGTTAGTTAAAATCAGTTGATCTTTATCACCAGTTACTTTGAAAAAAAATTGTCAATTAGATTTTTTTAAATAAATTTAAATAATTAAATTAAAAAATTCATTTAATCTATTTTTAATAATAATGTAATAATAATATATTCTTACCTTACATTAAAAATATTTTTTGTTGGAACTTTATTAAGTTATATATATATATATATATATATATATATATAAAACCATAATATATAACAAATCGTCATCGATTTCCAATAATTGAAATTAAATTTATAATATAGCAAATATTCATAACTCAGACATTTTACAGAATAGAAAAGGAACATGTAACTAGTAATACAGAATTTTATTAAATGCAGCTAATTCACTAGCATATTGCTGACAATAAATCTATATGAAACATATGAAAAAAAAAAAAAAAAAAAAAAAAACCAATTTTTATAAAGTCTGATTAAAGACAATAGAAAATAAATCCAGCTAAATAATGTTGAACCAGAAAAAGCCGTAATATAATATATATATATATAATTAGCAGAAGAAATTTGTTAAAGTGTTCATTTCTCAAAATTAAGTATTACCTTTCATATATAAAAATATTTATCAATTTATCAGCTGCTTTCTAATTTTTTTATTGTATATTCAATACTACTAAATTCTTATCATATATAAACTGTATGTTTAAAATGAATATTTATTAAAATTAAATTTTAATATCTTCTAAACTTTCATGAAAAGTACTTTTATGCTAGAACTCCAATAACATATAAATAGTAATTAACAGAATTAAATTATTAAATTATCCATCTTTAAAAATTAATTATTTATCTTTTATATATAAATTACATTAATAATATATATTTCTATGATAATTTAACCATTGAAGACAGTAAATTACTATACTTTAAATAATTGAATGTATGGTAAAAATGCAACAACAACAAATATACATATATCAATTTCTTCATATATTTGTGATTTCAAATTTATTATATATATATATATATATCTGTGATTTAATAATTATTCGCAAAAAGTTTTACATGTATATATATGTTGCAATAAAAATGTAATATACATCAAACATGAACAATGAAAAATATTTTGCTATTAGTTGCAATATATATATATTTAAAATAACGATTATTATTATTATTATGGAGATTTTTGTTTTTACCTTTATTTATTAACTTATTATTAGTAGCTTTACAATTTTTTATTCGAAATATAATATTGTGATTAAATTTTACTACATAATACCACTTAGGAGCTAATGTTATATAATTAAAATAAAATATCTATTTAAATGGAATAATAGTATCTTTTAAACTGACATAGAAAAATATTTTTATATATCTAGATGGAACTTCAATTACTTATTTTTAGTTAAGCTGCTAGAAATTTAATACTGATTGCAAACATCTGAGTAAAAAAAAAAAAAAAAAAAAAAAAAAAAAAAAAAAAAAAAAAAAAAAGCTCTTAGCAGCTTATTATAACAATCTTATTATTTTATCATAATTTAACTAAGTCAATGTTGTTTTAGAATTGTTAATAATTTTCTTACTAGAAAATTAAATCAAATTTAATAATTAATTATATATTATGTTATTAAATATATAACAATTGATTCCGTGCTCAGTATGAGAAATACATAAGCTTTTTTTAATGCATCAAGTTATTATTATCAAGAAATACAATAGATTAAATTAGTAGCAGCGCTGTTACTCGTAAAATGTATTTTTTCCTTTCAGGGAAAGAAACTCGGTTCACCGATAGCCAATGAAATTGTCGGATTTCGAACTAATGCTAAAAGTCTTATGGAAAGTCAAATTTCGCGTACGCAGCACGTACGTGCTAGTAAAAGCGATGGATAATATTCAAGTATTTAACGATTTTCAGCCTTCTTTTTTAAAACATGGTAAGTGACAAATGCTTATGTATTGTTGTTTATTTAAATGATCCCATAAGTTTCCATTTTAATTTAAAGAACTGTCGAAAAGAACATTATTGTGCGATAAAAAAAGGGGAATATACCATACATTGTTCATACATTATTATTACATTTTTATATTAGTGTGCTTTTATATTATTATTATGTTGATAGTATTATTATGTTTAATAATTACATTATCAGTATATCTGTATTTCACAAAATTCAGTCTCAGAAGAGTGGACACTTCATAAATCCAAATCTTTATTTCCACTTTTTTAATAAATTCATTTAAAATTATTTCCCAGATTTCACTCACCGCTTTTCCTTTTCTCATCTTAGAGAGTGAGTAAATAAATGAATAATAATAATATGATTATTAAATAGTTAAATGTTGCTGTAAAGGATAAAAATGCAAATTAGTAGAAAGGTGTTTTTACTAAATAGCTGTGAGAATATTATGTCATTTAGGAATTATGTACTGTAAAGTAAAATTGTAAAGTTTTTTTTTTTTTTTTTTTTTTAACATATATGTATATACTTCATCAACAATTAGAAAGGAGCTGAATAAAATGCATATGCACGAGAATATTCGTATTATTCTCGTTGAACGTTTTCTATTAACACAATTGATAAAGTAATCTTTTTTAAGAACAGTTAAAATTTTAAACTCTCTGTGGTAATGCGGTTATTGAAATCTTGAAAATTATTTAAAATGAATTTAATAAGAAAGTGGAAGTCTAGGTTTTAAGCGTAGTGAAGGGTCCATTTTTGTGACATCAGATCTTGTGAAAGACAGATCGCTAATAATGTAACATATATAACAGCGCAATAATAATATATTATTATTCTTCTTTTATTAAAATATTCTTTTCAAAGTTTTTTTTTTTATTATTATTAATCAAAATGGAAATTTATGCGAATATTTAAATGGAATATAAATACATAAAAATCTCTCACTTATATCTTAAAATGAGAAGGCTGAAAATGATTAATTGCAAAGAATCTATTGCTATCACAAATAAAGTAAAAAAAAAAAAAAAAAAAAAAAAAAAAAAAAAAAAAAAACCTAGAATAAAACGAAAAGATTTATTTTATTCTATTTATAAAAGCGTTAAAACAATGTCTCAAAGAAAACATTTTTCATTCTTTTAAGATATAATGCAAGATCATCTATTTCATATATATATACATACATTTTCCTTTAACAGAAACATAAAAAACTAATTGAAATTCATTAAAAAAAAGTCTTATATATAATTAAAATTGAAGAAAAAACTATAAATAAAAGTTATTCTTGACTCTTTGTTTACATGTCTGCACCTGAAGACAAAAGCAGGAATTTCAAAATATTAAAGGGTCGAAAAGCGCGGACCTTTTTTTCTTTTCTTTTCTGTTTTGAAGCAGAGTGAGCGCGCGCCTCGCTGCGCTTCATCCCTGTAAAGTTTGTTTTGCAGAGCTGGTAGAATCGCCGTCATGACGTAGGTAGATCGCAGTTTACATTGGCCCTATGAGAGCTTTCTATCTTTATCCGTTCACTATCTTTGCCTCGTGCGCAGATCTGTTTATGAGAATTGACCACGCGCATTGGGTGGAGCTCGCAATGTTTCCCACAAGCATTGGGGTATTTGATTGGCTTTTGGTGAGCGCTTGTGGGATAAATCAAGAAGCTGATTGGCTATAATCCATCGTGACGTTGTATGACGTCGTTAATGCTTGTGGTCCATTCGTCGCTTCACGGGGTTTGCTTACTCATTTACTTTTTCTTCGTAGGAAGTGCTTTCGCTGTGATCAACACTTTACTTGCAGGAGTTGGTACGCGGCAACTTGTTTTAATATCTGCACAATATTATGAAACAGTTTTTCGAATTTAAAGTTATACAATTTTCCACATATGTTATACAATTGTGGAAAATTGTATAACTTTATGCAATACCACATAAAGTTATGCAATTTTCCACATATGTGTGGATATGTATACTTGTAACTTTTACTTGTATACAAACATATTCACTTTATATCTGAAAACTTTCGCCTGTACTTTATTTGCATTTTGCTTTGCGTAGTAGTTTTCTTTTATGAAAATTTCTTTCTTTCCTTTTTTTTTTTTTTTTTTTTTTTTCGTCTTTTCCTTCATTCAAATACAAACTTGTAATTTTTGTACCTTACTTACTTTTCCCACCAGGAAATTATCCTGTTTAAATTAAATTAATATTTTATTTTCGATGAACCAAACTTTATTTCATTCCCTTTTTAAATGAGCATAAATTATCGTAGTATTTTATTTATTACTTTACAAGCTTTTATTTAGTGAATAGTTATGTTAAAAAGTGGGGAAGGATTGTACTTTGTGCCGATGTATTAAGAAAAAGAAACAACGTATAAAGGCACAAATAAAATTGTTTAAAAGCATACAGCTGTTTCAAAACCTCTAAGGTTTCCTCATCAGTGCTTAAAATAAAAATTAAATTAAAACTAAAACATTGTGTAAAAAAAAAAAGGAGGGGGGTTGACAGAGAGTCAGAAAAGGCGTACCTTTCAGCTCTACTGCCAACGGTGAAATGCAACATACGGCTGACGAACAGCTACGGAGTCGATCTCACGCGCATATTCAGGGAGACCAATCAAAATCACCCCCGGAAGAGTTCAAACTTAGAAGGAGAAAAGGGGGGTGGGAGGGAGTGAAGAGAATTATAGAAAATTAAACCATATCTTTGAAAAATTGGGTGTAATGTATAAATCGTTAACTAAACTGTTTGAATTTTTCCATATGTGATAAGCTTTCCAGAAGTCAAGATCGTAGATTGAAGTACATTTCCGTATTATGGAGGCTTCGGAAAATTTTAAATTATGGTTGTTGGACCAGCAGTGGTTGGCAATAGCGGAACGTTTAATATCACAATTTTTAACACAAGTTTTATGTTCCCCCAAATGGATCTTAAAGGTTCGCTTCGTTTGACCAATGTACATTTTGTTGCATTCGCAAGATATCCTGTAAATACCCCAATTTGAAAAATTATCAATCGGATGTTTCAGATTTGTGAATTGAATTTTATTAAAAGGAGTATAAACTACTTTAAAGTCAAATTTTGACAAGATTTTAGAAATTTGGTGGCTTATTTTCGGAAAATATGGGAGTATAATTAAATTTTTATTACCGACAGTATTAGCCCTGGATTGAGTACGTTCACTTAGTTTGTTATGAATGGAATCGACGATTTCAGCTGTAAAACCTCAATCAATGGCAATGGATTTAATGTAGTCTAATTCTGTTTTTAGTAAACTGTCGGAAGAACAAATATTTAAAGCCCTGTAAACATAACTGTTAAAGGCAGCCAACTTTTGATTAGGTGGATGGGATGAAAGGCGATATGTGGGTAAGGATACTGCGAATGGTTTACGGTAAACAGTAGTGTGAAACAAATTATTTTCGCGGAAAACCATAACATCAAGAAAGGGCAAACGACTGTTATTTTCGAGTTCGAAAGTGAACTGAATATGTTTATCTATAGAATTCATAGCCCATGGGCAAACCATCAGTCATTCAATAAAAAATTACCATTAAAAATGAATGGGTTTTGCGATAAGCAAATGCTAGTAAGATGTATAAGCTCATCAATTTCGTAATATGAATAATGAAATCCTTGTAGGCGTAATTTAAGACAATTTAAAGCACCTTGAACCGGTACGTTAGTAAATAGCGATTTAACGTCGAATGAAACCATACTATTGTTTTGAGTACCACTGAAGCTACGAAGCTTATTAACAAACTCATAAGAGTTCCTGCAAGTGTAGATATTGCTAGAGAGCAAGGGGAGAAAATAGAGGTAAGATATTTCGCTAATTTATAGGAAGAGGTACCAATGTTCGAAACTATTGGTCTGAAAGGAATGCCTTGTTTATGGACTTTTGGGAGCGTATAAAATCTTGCGCAGTGTGACACTGAAGGAATGAGGGATAATTTAACGTTGTTGGAAATGAGAGGGGACCGCTCGATAGCCGATTTTATAGCTTTCAATTCTTTTTGAGAAGGATCAGATTTAATCTTTTTATAAGACTTATTCAAATTCTTTAACTTATTCCAATAAAATTGAAAAAATTATTTTCCGTACGAAACTCGCACTGTTAAGATCTGTAATACAGGAGACCCGTCGAAAAATTGCCCTTGTTGAACAAGAATTGTATTATTTACATCTTAATCTATCCAACTTACATCACGATTTCACTTCCATTGACAACCAGTCTTGGTTTAGTGCAAGGAGCAAGTCTACCAAACATATAGCTACTTTGAAAACGAAATTTAATTTACTCTCTAGTAAACATAAAAATAGTTTACCCAATACCTTACCGTTAGTTAACTAAAATGCCGTTGTCAATCTTTCAAGTGCTAACCTTACGCAGGATGAAATCCATTATCTTAAATTAAATAATAATTTTGCACTTACTACTAAACCGTCTTTTCCTCATGTGATTTCCCCCATCGAAAGAGCGTTCAAGTTCAGTGCCTTAACCCCTTCGGGACGGGAGCCTTTTGCAAAATTTTTAATTTTCATCACCGTTTTTTAAAGACAGAAATTTGTGTCTTCTTGAATCGAGAAAATGCGCTGATTAAACAAGACAAATTTTACAGTAAAATTTTACTGGTGACGAAAAACAAGGATTCTGAGCGCTTCATGTGGCACGTATACGTGTCGCTCGTCCCCAAGGGGTTAAACCCTTCTCAGAAGGATTCAATTAGACACTTAATCACCAATAATGTGAATTTCAATAATAACCTTCCTAAATCCAATATCAGCAAAGCTGCATCGAGTTGTATAATAAATCTAAAATCTAATACTGACATAGTTATCAGCAAGGCTGATAAGGGTGGCGAGATTGTTGTTATGGACAAGTCTGATTACCTATCCAAAACACAGAACTTGTTAGACGAGGGTCCTTATAAAAAGATTAAATCTGATCCTTCTCAAAAAGAATTGAAAGCTATAAAATCGGTTATCGAGCGCTCCCCTCTCATTTCCAACAACGTTAAATTATCCCTCATGCCTTCAGTGTCACACTGCGCAAGATTTTATACGCTCCCAAAAGTCCATAAACAAGGTATTCCTTTTAGACCAATAGTTTCGAACATTGGTACTTCTTCCTATAAATTAACGAAATATCTGACCTCTATTGACCCCTGACCCCCCTGCTCTCTAACAATATCTACACATGCAGGAACTCTTATGAGTTTGTTAATAAGCTACGTAGCTTCAGTGGCACTCAAAACAATAGTATGGTTTCATTCGACGTTAAATCACTATTTACTAACGTACCGGTTCAAGGTGCTTTAAACTGTCTTAAATTACGCCTACAAGAAATTCATTATTCATATTACGAAATTGGTGAGCTTATACATCTTACTAGCATTTTTTTATCGCAAAACACATTCATTTTTAATGGTAATTTTTATTGCATGACTGATGGTTTGTACATGGGCTCCCCCATCAGCCCCATCCTCAGTGATATTTACATGCACTATTACGAATCAAACCTTTTCAAGAAATTATCCTTTCCATTTTACATCCGCTATGTCGATGACTGCTTTGCATTATTGACTCTGATCATCTTAATCTTACTAATATTCTCGATATTATGAATTCTATAGATGAACATATTCAGTTCACTTTCGAACTCGAAAATAACAGTCGTTTGCCCTTTCTTGATGTTATGGTTTTCCGCGAAAATAATTTGTTTCACACTACTGTTTACCGTAAACCATTCGCAGTATCCTTACCCCCACATCGCCTTTCATCCCATCCACCTAATCAAAAGCTGGCTGCCTTTAACAGTTATGTTTACAGGGCTTTAAATATTTGTTCTTCCGACAGTTTACTAAAAACAGAATTAGACTACATTAAATCCATTACCATTGATCGAGGTTTTACAGCTGATATCGTCGATTCCATTCATAACAAACTAAGTAAACGTACTCAATCCAGGGCTAATACTGTCGGTAATGAAAATTTAATTATAGTCCCATATTTTCCGAAAATAAGCCATCAAATTTCTAAAATCTTGTCAAAATTTGACTTTAAAGTAGTTTATACTCCTTTTAATAAAATTCAATTCATAAATCTGAAACATCCAATTGATAGTTTTTCAAATTGGAGTATTTACAGGATATCTTGCGAATGCAACAAAATGTACATTGGTCAAACGAAGCGAGCCTTTAACATCCGTTTGGGGGAGCATAATACTTGTGTTAACAATTGTGATATTAAACGTTCCGCTATTGCCAACCACTGCTGGTCCAACAACCATAATTTTAAATTTTCCGAAGCCTCCATAATACAGAAATGTACTTCAATCTACGATCTTGACTTCTGGGAAGCTTATCACATATGGAAAAATTCAAACAGTTTAGTTAACGATTTATCCAGTACACCCAATTTTTCAAAGATATGGTTTAATTTTCTATAATTCTCTTCACTCCCCCCCCCCCTTCCCTTTTCTCCTTCTAAGTTTGAACTCTTCCGGAGCAATTGGGTGATTTTCACTGGTCTCCCTGAATATGCACGTGAGATCGACTCCGTAGCTGTTCGTCAGCCGTATGTCGCATTTCGCCGTTGGCAGTAGAGCTGAAAGGTACGCCTTTTCTGACTGTCTGTCCACCCCCCCCTCTTTTTTACACAATGTTTTAGTTTTAATTTAACTTTTATTTTAAGCACTGATGAGGAAACCTTAGAGGTTTTGAAACAGCTGTATGCTTTTAAACAATTTTATTTGTGCCTTTATACGTTGTTTCTTTTTCTTAATAGTTATGTTCTTTTAACATAGGATATAGGTTTTCTTCCTTGTGTATAAGGAGGGAACGATCTATATATTTATGTTACTAATCTTAAAACAAATAAGAAAATATTATAAAATAAATAAATTTAGTTTTTGTAGAATCTTATGATTTGTGCTGCATCCTCAAGATTAGATTCTCATAAATATTGTTGTAATTCATTGATTAATAAAAAAAAAAATAATTTTTTATTCATTCAATATTGTTGTCCATTTGCTGGCATTTTATTTTAATTATTAACTCATTCGTGTAGCTGTCAATTTTTTATTTTTTATGAAGAAAATGTCAAAATATATTTTTTCTGCATAAAGTAGCTGCAGAACTTCATGAAGACTTAATTTGAATCTGACTCATTATTCTATATGAATGGGTTTGTGGTGACATCATAAATTCAACTTTTAACCCATTCCCCTTTGGGTTAAAACCGAGATGAAATTCTAATAAGAAAACTTTCGGATATCGATGAAAACTTTTCAAAGCAACTGCAAAATTTTAACACAGTATAACTTCAAAATTCCGGCATCATCGGGACCGAGACTATGCCGGATTTGTGAAAATTCCGGATTTTTGAAGGAATGTCAAAAGTAGTTCTATATTCTTAGTGTTGCCTTTAACCCATGGAACTATTAATAGAGAGGAACTGACATATCCTTAAAAAAGTGAAGCTTCAACTGTAACCGCTATCGCAGGCGATGCTTACCGCCGGTGGAAACTTCCACCAGTAGATTTATATAGAAATTTTCAACTTACTTAAACGCCTTATTATTGCAAAATTTCAGTCATAAATAATGGTAGAAACAGATTTTCATTCTTACTGGTAGGAGTTTATCTTTGGCGGTTGTTAGGCCCTGTGTTTCCGCCATATTGTGACAACCAGGACAAACAAACTGTCAGTTTTACAAGGCATACTGACACCAGTAAAAACAAATAGAAAATTTTATGTCATTTTTGAGAAAAAAATTTCATGAATACGAAGCTTAAATAAGACGAAATTTTCTATTAAATTTTACGGGTGGGAAGTTTGGCTTTGCAGTAATCAGAAATTGAAGATCCGATTTTAAAAAAGCAGCCGCCATCTTGTGACAACCTCTTCAGTTACTTCAGTCGCAGCTGGTAGACAGAGCACTAAATGTCTCCTCCTCTTTACTCGTAACTCCATTCTTTAACCATAATTTATTTCATTATTAAGTGATAATTATGTAAGAAAAAGAAAAAATTAACTATAAAAATAAACTTATATTAATTGATATTTTCTATGTTACTGAAAAAAAAATCAAAAAAGAGTGAAATTATTTCTTCTTGTGTAATTTCGGAAACATTGATGTCAATTTTGTTTGCTTCTAATTTTTTGGCCGTTTTTTCACAAGTTTTTTTTTTGTATTTTATGTTACGAAATTTCTATTACGGATCTATTTCGGAAATACAGTCTTGTTCTGTAAAGCATAATTCTCAAGTTAAATTTATGCATTTTTCTAGTGACACCTTTTCTTCTGACTGTTGTTCATTCTTGTCTTCGGAGCTGTTACTAGCGTTATCGACAGTTATATTTAGCACAGCGTCAAAGAGAGGTTCCAAAGAACTTGTTCCACGCCGTTGCTGAGCAACAGTGCAGCTCACAGAATTTTTTTTCAGAAAATAATTGCCTCTGGCAAATGAAAAAAATGTCACATATTTTTTTTTTCATTTTTTTTTTCGATTTTGATGTTTTTAATTCATAAACAATTTCTATTTTTCTTCTACCCTAACTTGAAAGTGTAAAAGAAAAAGGAAGGGAAAAAGATGGTTTTGATGCCAGATTTTGAAGTTGTCGGATTTCTGAATGCCGGATTTTTGAGGTTACACTGTATATCATTGAAATGAAGTAGAGCACTTTTTTCTTTTAATGGACACCAGAAGTTAGTCTACCTACAGGACCCAACTGAAGAAATTAAAGTACATTTAATACTTTTTAACACATTTGAAGAGTATTTATGAATTCAGTTTGTTAGTCTGTGCTGCAATTCTCGGAAACTGAAATTTCCCTATCATTGATATATGTTACTGAAATTAACTATAGCATGTTTCCTATTGAAAATGGAGTGCGTACCATTTATAGGGACATTTGGGGGGGGGGCAATCGTTTGTGGTAAATTTCAATGATGTTACACTATTTCAAAAATGTAATTAATGTGCAGTTATGAAATGCATTACAGCATGCTTTTTGTATAGCATGGTACATAATAAAAATGAGATAGTCTCAGCCTGAGCTCACTTTTTATCCCAGTCATCGACTGTGTATAAATATTATAAATTTGTTATTTAAAACTATTTTTTAGGGTCGTGAAACATTGTCATGGGCGAGTATTTAGGTTTAATATTTATTTCTATGTAAAAAGAAATATTTTAATGAAATAATTTTTAAATGTTATTAACACTTTTATACAATGTACTTTCAGCATAGGGTCTGAAGACACAAATTTTTTTGGTCTTTGATTTCAAATCATCAGACTTCGGTAAAAAAAAAAAAAAAAAAAAAAAAAAAAAAAAAAAAAAAGCCAAAATACTAATGTCAAAACTTGTATCGTCAATTTACACAGCCACTAGAAAAAAAATTCAATTAATGTCTATGGGAAAAAATATTTGGAGCATGTTTTAATAATGTTACACTATTTCAAACATAATGAAATTGATATACATTGTTGAGGTGTATTACAAGATGCTTACCGTCGAATATGATATGCATAATGGTTATCATTCATTTACAGGGCGACAAAAGATTTTGATTGTAGTACTTTAGCCATACTGCCTATCTATATTATAAAGGACAAACATATCTGTGCGTAACGCATACGTCATTTTGCGAATGGCAACACTTTGAAATCTGAAATAAAATTTTGGTTTTAAAGTTGTCTCTACTGCAAATTTTTAAACTTCTAAACATCGCACGTTTTAAATTTTTACACCGTCGTATAAGGAAAAAAATGCTCTTTTAAATGCAATTTGTTTGAAAGCTATATCTCAATTTATTTTTGAGATATTAATTTTTTTTATAGTTTTTAATATAATTTTTCTTATCGTGGCAACAAAAGTACCCCATTTCTACTGAAAGTCATTGAAAGTAAACGGAAAATAGTCGAAAATAGGATATACTCTATCTTTTTGTTGCCATTTTCCCATAAAACCAGAAAAAAAAGATGAAATTAAAATACGGGCAATGTCAAGAATATTGTCTGTTACTCCGTGATAATAACGTCATATGCATACCTTTCTATAGGCGAAGTTTAACACTGCATTGTAAAAGTGGATTGCTTTAGCGGATGCAAATGACGTCATTTTATAAAAAAGCGTGTATTTTAATTCTTAAACCTGAATTATGTTTTGTAGAAGTGCGTCATTTTCACAGCCCAGCTGCTTTGAAATTCTTCAGAGGTGAAAATGCTTCACTTTTGAAAATAATGTAATCGAAATCACACACTGATAAAACGCAATGTTTTACAAAATTTTAGAGTGTCTTTATGAAAGAGAGGGGACATGCAAATAATAGCGATTTATATTGCAGAAATTGATGATTCTCGCCTGGATGGATTTTCTTCGCCGAGTTAGAAAAGCAAACAAATAATTCGTGCTTTAAAATAATATCATGTTCCTTAAGTTTTTGTCCAAATTTCTCTGGAATAATAAAATTTTAATGCTATTCTTTATAGTCCAGGGGAAATGTACAGAAAAGGGGGGTTACCTTACAAAAAATCGGGTAGAAGATTTTTTTTTTCTGAATTGTTTATAATGGTGCCAACATGGAAAAACCAAGTTTTCCAACAAAATTTCTTAAGGCTAAATTTTCTGTGGCCGAAAAAAAACAAAATTTTGGGACTTTTTTCGATTTTTTTTAAATATCTCAATAGCCGTTGCAGTAGCATAATTTTTGTCAATTACAATATTAAAGAAGACAAAATTCTCTACAACTTTCGTATTTGCAATTTTTTTATACACCCAATAGCAAGCGCAGTACGTCATTTCAAATGTAAGACAATATTTTCAATTTTCTTAAAAACCGTGAAAAACGTAGTTCTACCCCGATTATTCATATGTTTCCCACGGATTTAATCATGTATGTCAATTTCTATGTATTGGTAGCAGTAAATTATGTGTTTGAGGGCCAAAACTAGCCTTTCGGGGCGGGAGGCAAAATTCACGCTACAACCCTCGTTAATTATTTTAATAAATCTCTAGTAGCCAGATTTTGAAAATTTTAAGTGTGTAATCATTAAATACGTAATCAGATTTTTCAAATATGGATTCATTAAAACCTTGAAAACCGAACCGAAATATATTCCGCTTTAAACAGGTTTCCATCTTAGGAGGTATAACTGGTCATATTCTTTCTCTTAAAAATATATACTTTTTTCTTTAAGGACCGGATTCCGTATATGAAGATTTTATTTTCAAAAATTTTATGATAGTTGTAGTATTGAGGCGTTTAATGTCATAGTTATATGAATTATGAGACTAAATTAGTCATACAAAGACATCGTTAGATATCGACCTCGGTATCATATGAAAAAATAAATATAATATCAGGGTTCGCACCGTTTTACCACTAAATTTTAACAGTAATTTCAAAGTATTTCTCTGCAGAAAAATATTGTAAAATCAGTGAATAAAGGCGGTGATTGCGAATTCTGTGTTTGAAAAATTAAATGTAAATTTTCTTATCATTAATAGTGGTGCCAGAGTCCTTGGAAATTCCAAGGAGTGTGCGAACCTTGAATATTAAAATTCAAGCAAGAATTCTGAAGAGAACACTTTTGTAGGTTTAACATGAGCGTGCAAATGTTTTCGTGTGAGACTTCACTACTCACGCGAAGGAACTGGAATGCTAAGGTTAAACCTATGGAAGCGTTCCTTTTACGATTTCTCGTTTGCAATTTAATAGTTTTAAATGATTTTTTTTTTTTTTTTTTTTTTTTTTTTTTTGAGGGGCTTAGAAGTGCTGACGTTGAATTCCAACCGTATTAGTGTTTATAGTAACCGTATTAGTGCAAATAATTTCTTGCTCATGCAAAAGGGTTGCGATAAAGCATGTACATGCCGAAAAACAGGCATAAAGTGCTCACCAATTTGCAAAAATTGTTGCGGAATCAATTGCGGAAATGTTGTTAAATTTTCCCCAGATCACGATGAGGAGGAAGATGACACTATAGCAATACTAGAGAAAATGCAGGAAAATACTGATGAATGGGACGTATCAGGCTTACCTCTACATGAACATGATCCAGATACCTCGTTTATTCAGGATAATGATATTCTTTTGAAACGGGACGCTAATGATCCTACAACAGTGTCATCAAAGAGAAAAAAATATTTTAACCCATTACCCGCTGGTGTTGCGTTTACGCAACGGTCGAAATAAATGCATATATTTAAGTTATATACATACCCACCACTATTTTTCAATTTAAAAATTAGCCTTACTGAAAGACAAAAATTTTTAAGATCGTATAAAGCGAAAATTATCTTTCAGATTTTGTGATGGCAAACGACGTTCCGCTAAAAAATCGAAAATTTCAACCTTATAGTTTTGGCGGTTAATGGGTTAAATAGCCTGTAAAAAATTATTATTATTAAAATATATTTTTTCATTTAGCTTATTAAGTCATATGCGTACTTTACTTTATTATTGTGTAGAAAAAGTGGAGTTGAATGCGACAGTGGATCAATACCAAAATAAAATTGTTTATATGGTCTGCAGTCATAAGTAAATTGGTATTTCATTTGATAAATGCTATCACTGAGATCATTAAACAGACATAGTTTCAAACCAGTGCATAATACAGAAAATTAGAATATTCCACAAAGTGTATTTTTCAACAATCGAAGTAAGTTTTTCTGTTTAAGCTTTAAAGCAGTTAATAAATAATATTAAAGTTTTATATATTTTTGCATTCTAAAGTGATATAATCTCTTGTTCTATTTATTGATATAAGTAGGAAAAAACTGACAGTATTTATTAAAACTAATCTTTTAAATATTTTTATAGTGATCTCAAATATGTTATTGACAAAATTTTTAAATTTTACAGGAGATAAATATGTAACATCAGTTAGTGAAATAACCTGTTGTCATTTTTATTGTAGCTATTTTATAAGGTAAAAGCATTTCTTACATAAAATATATTTATTTCCTGAGTGCCTCCCCTCCCCCATTTTATATGGAAGTATAATCCAATGTTTACCATCTTTAAAAAACAAAGCATTAAAATATATGTTATCAATAATTGGTAAATAAACTATACCATTGTATGTTAAGTGTGTAATATGTGGAATAAAGTATGTTTTTCGCAAATTTTCATATCTATCCCATTGTTTCCTGGAAAAATATGCATGCATTATAAAAATTATTACAATTACAAAATTATTAAAATTAAAAAAAAATTCTTTCTTAATTGAAACTATAGTACCAATAAGTTATTAATTACTAAAGTATTCTTTTAAACAATGCTTTGAAATTAACATTATACACACTTAAAATTACTGTCGATACGAAAATTGTTTTATTCACCTACACAATATCCTATTTTTAAAATTATATAATTTTATTGAATATAAAATGTATGTTGTGATGAAAATAAAGACGTGGGTGAGCAAATAATATTTAATTTACTGCTACCAATTTTTAGAAGTTGACATACGTGATTAAGTCCGTGGGAAACATATGAATAACCGGGGGAGAACTACGTTTTCACGGTTTTTAAGAAAATTGAAAAAATTGTCTTATTTTTGAAACGGCGTATTGCGCTTGCTGTTCAGTGTATAAAAAAGTTGTAAATATGAAAGTTGTAGAGAATTTTGTCTTCTTTAATATTGTAATTGACAAAAATCATGCTACGGCAAAAGGTATCGAGATATTTAAAAAAATAAAATAAAAAAAAGTCCCAAAATTTTGTTGTTTTTTGGCCACAGAAAATTTAGCCTTAAGAAATTTTGTTGGAAAACTTGGTTTTTCCATGTTGGCATCATTATAAACAAGTCAGAAAAAAAATCTTCTACCCGATTTTTGCAAGGTAAAATGTACATTTCCCCTGAACTATTAGGAAATTCTACTATAATTTTATCAAAATAACATAATTTGCTTAATTTAATTTTTCTTAATGTTATATAATCTATATATTTAAAACACAAGTGTGTTTTTTAGTCGTCTGCCCTGATCTTTCCGCTGAACCAATTTTACTAATATCTATATATTTTTAACTGAAAGCTCTTCATTTGTAGATATGATCGCACTATCTATTTTTTTTATATCCCCACTTTTATATTTTAATTTTAAAAGCATTTTATGAAATTTCTTCAAAATGGTAAAAATTAGATACCTTTCATTATTGCAAACAAGAGAGATATAATGAAGCATTTTTATGTTTATTCATGCTATTTTCTGATAAAAATTCAAAATTGTTGATAAAAATTGTTGTATAGGGTTTAGTAGCGCAAAATCCCATTAGGAGCAGAATATTATATTAGGGGCATAATAACGGAAAATGACATACTGCTTTTGAAAACACGCATATTTCCTCACCAATTTTCTATATTGTTTTTCCGACTGCATGTGTACTGATACTAAGTTTCAGACACTAGGCGATATGCTTATTTAAGTGAAAATGAAGTCATATTTAAAAGAAAACGATCCTTTTCTTAGATAAAACTAAACATTTTAACACAAATGCGTGTAAAAAACATAAATTACGGAAATTTTTAATCTCCGGAATTGAGATTATAATCTCAAGTAAAGAGTGCGTCTATTCACATAAAATATATTGCTGACAATCGTGACTACACGTTTTGATTAAAAATTATTTTTAAATGATCAAACAAAATACATTTTTTTTTTAATGATGACTATGGATATGAGAAGTGCGTATGCAAATTTTGAGAAGGTAAAAATTGCTTTTTTTCATTCCGGAATACCAAGCATAAGAGCCTCAATTGATAATCACATCCTAATAACTGATCTTTATTATATTTTACTGATTAATGATCTATATTATAAAGAACAAATGTATCTGTGCGTAAAGCTGACGTCATTTTGCGAATAGCAACACTTCACGATCAAATTTCGATCTTGAAATTTTCGCTACTGCAATTTTTTAATCATCTGACCATCGTACATTTTCAATTTTCGCCGCATAGGGAAAAAATTTACTTTAAAGTGCAATTTGTTTAAAGACTGTATCGTAATTGACTGTTGTATTATATATTCTAAAATCATTTTTAAGCATTTTTTTTAAGTTTATCTTATCACGTGCCGTTTTCAATACATAATAATAATAAACATTTTGCACATAAAACAACAAACATTTTTCAGCATTTTTTTCTGACTATTTTTGCATAACGAAATTAATATATTTATAAACAAATAAAAGAATAATATTAAAAAAACCACCAATCTAACATATTTGTGAAAAACAAATTAACGGAATTAATACTTCTTTTATAAACAAATAAAAGAATAACATTGAAAAAACACAAATCTAACACATTTGTAATCGTAGAATTTAAATTTTTAGATCACCAAATAGGATTTTTTTTTTCAAATTGAATTTGTTTGCAAAGTTCATCTCAGTTTACTGATTGTCTATGGTTTTAAACAATTTTACAATTTTTACACACAAATTTAACAAACATGTATAAGCTCTGAAATTATCTGAAAAAAAAAGGGATGCCGTATGTAGCAAAATCTTGGTCAAATAACTCTTATCATGCAGCTAATAAAAAATATCGCTTTTGATAAATTTCAAAAATTTATTTGATTGCATAATTAGTATTTTCCATATGAAAAATGCTTTTTTAATGTAAGTGGACAATCTAAAAAAATTATTGCATATAAAAAAAATTGTTTTCAATTAAAAAAAAAAAATGTTTTCTCCTATATTCTTTAACTCGGGAAGCCCGTGTACGATGCCCTAGTAAGCGATAAAAGCAGGAAGTGTATTTTCGAATGTGGTATGCATTTTTAAGTTTAACTAAATTTTTGCATACTTTTGCACATTAATATTGAAAAAATACTTTAAGTTCAATGAGGCAAATCCTGTTCACCCCTTCTCTGAAAAAGAGAAATAATCAAGGGATGGGACAAAGCCGCTATAAGAGCAGTGTCTTGGCACCTGGCACTTATCATTGCCATTGACTAGCAATCAATAGAAAAACAAACAGAATTCTTTACACTCGGTGTAAAATAGTATTGTTGGGTGCTGGACTGGATTTATTTCTGCTTGGAATGAAACTTGTACAGTCGTGGAAAGAAAAAGTAAACACCCCCTACTAACTCTTAAACAAATTATCGTAGAAGAAAGTTACTGGTACCGAAGGATTGGAAATGAAGTGTTCTTTTAAATGATGTACATAAAATTTGCTTAGGGGACCATCTACATATTAAAACGAACCATAACTTTGTTTTTTTTCAATAGCAGTACACAATTCTGATAGCATAAATGAACTCTACACCCTTCATTAGCTTAACCCCTTGGGGACGAGCGACACGTATACGTGCCGCATGAAGCGCCCAGAATCCTTGATTTTTCTCACCAGTAAAATTTTACTGTAAAATTTGGCTTGTTTAATCAGCGCATTTCCTCGATTCAACAAGACACAAATTTCTGTTTTTAAAAAACGGTGATAAAAGATTAAAAATTTCGTAAAAGGCTCCCGTCCCGAAGGGGTTAAAAACAAATTTTTATGCAATCCGTACGATAAGTTTCCAAGAGAATAATTATTTTAAAACAAACGTATTTTATGGGCTGTATACAAATTAAAGTTGGGTACTCGATTGCTGACCGAGAGAGCCTCCTTCTTGATCAAGGTATCTTCAGCGCTACTCGAGCAGAAATTGAAGGCGGCTAAATTACAGGATAGCAGAAGAAATTTCAAAATATCTAGTCACTTCTATCATAGATAGCCCCTTAAACCACCATTTTGCCGTATTTTAAGAAGAAAACTACTTGGAAGAAAAATGGGAAATTTTGGATTTCCATAAAGCAGGCCTTAATAAATCTAAATCCATCAAAAAAAAATTGTAGGTTGCAATACATATTTTTTTCGAATATTAATTTCATAATTCATATCATAAAATTATAAAAATTGCAAATTCAATGTATTTATGTTTGGATATTTTAGCATTATTGCTACACATTAGGAGTATTATTTCAAGAGATATTAATAAAATTATGAAAATGTAATTTAACATTGGAAGCACTAAATTTTGAATGTTTATAACTCAAAAACTTATCTTTCAAATGACTTGAAATTTGGTGTCTAGGCATAGTTTGAGCCGAAGATTTCAAATATTTTGTTAAAATTGGGTATTACCATTGAAAAAAATAAAGTTTGGGTTCGTTTTAATGTGTAGATAACCCCTAAGCAAGTTTTATATACGTCATTTAAAAGTAGACTTTATTTCCAATCCTTCGGTACCAGTAATTTTCGTCTGCGATAATTTGTTGAGGAGTTAGTAGGGGGTGTTTACTTTTTTTTTTTTCCACGACTGCACATGTATTTAATATATGGGTCATTTTTTCATATTTTATATCTCGCTAGTGGACACTGAAAATGGAAAAGAATGTATAACAAACCGCTAAGCGAAAATATTAATTATATATTTAAATAATAATATTAATTAATATAAATTATATGTATTTAAATAATATTAATATAAATTATATATGTTTAAATAATAATATTATTTAATATAAATTATGCATATTTAAATAATAATATTAATGGTGATATAAATTATATACATTTAAACAAATATTAATTAATATTAATTATATATTTAAATAATCATAATAATAATATGAATTATATATATATATATATATATTTAAATTGTAATAACAATATAAGGAAAAGAAGAAAATTTGTAATTATACTAATCTTCCACTACTTTATAATTACAGGTGAATCAGTAATTAGCAAAAAGAATAATAGTAAATGAATAGCGATTTTTATATATGAAGATAATGCTTGATTTTAGAAGATGAGAACTTAACCCTTAAATGCATAGGATAGAATGCGTTCCCGAAATTTCATAATTCAGAGAATCGGAATTCATACCAGAAAATATAAATGGTAAATTTCGGTTTATTTAATAACGAAATGGCTGTTATTAAATGGAGTGAAATTTTCTTTTTTATTTTTCTGGTGGAAATACCGAATATGTGAATAAAAAATCCAATAAATAGGGAACAATTATTGTATCATAAACGATACCATATGCATTTAAGTGTTAAATATGAAATTAGTAGAATTTACTAATATCTTATAACACTAACAAAAAATATTTTTAATGTAAGTGTATGAGATATTGCATTTTAATAAATGTTCATTTAATTGTTACATAATAGCTTATATGAATTTAAAAAAAAATACTTTAATTATTGCAATTTATTTAAAATAAAATTTTATGTAATAAATATTATTAAATTTCATTTATGTTAATTTAATTGAACTTTGTTTACTTAATTGTAAGTAAAATTTAATTTATCTAATTTACAATAAAAAAGAAAATACAAAGCCACTGATCTTTATATTTTTATAAATATTCTTTATTAACCAGTTTAATAAAGATCAAAACAAAACTCTATAAAAGAAAAAAACAGCAACAAGTACACAACTTAAAGATTTTGCTTTAACCGACATGCAACGCCGCTCATACTTTATCTTTCAACAAAGTCCCTGGGAGATGGGAGAAACATGGGAATGCTCCTAAGCAGACCTGCGCGCGAAAAGTTGCGCAGAGGAATTTGATGTTGAGGAAGACACTTGTCAGATATAGTGTCTAGTAGCAACCAGATATTTGGAAAAGTGGGATAGTTCTACGGAAGTGGAAATTAAAACACTCGCGTTTTCATACAAAGGCTGTTTTTAAGGATTAAATTTGCGTCTTGAAATTCGTAGTTTTTGAAAAAATTCATTTTTATGTAAATAGAAAAACAAGTTTATCTATCTCATATAATATTACTATTTATAAGTGGATAATTTTATTGTCTGATAAATTGCAACATCAGTGTAACAGACTTGAGAAATTGATTCTGAGGAATGTTGTCCATGGTTTCCGAGCTATGCAATGCTATTTTACGTATTTCTTTTTATTAATCCCAGAACGTCTGCAGTAAATTATTTTTTTGTCCTAATTATAAATTACTACTGCTTTGAGCAATAGTTATTTTAATCCCATTGTCAACGGGTTGAACACCATCCATAAAACAGTCGACAATTATATAAAATTTACTTTACCTTTATTTTGTTTCCGGTGGGAGTGTATTAATTAATTTACAATTTCTTGTTTTAATATGTTTGTTATGCATTTAACTAATTTATATAAAGAGTTAATAATAACTTCTTTGTTCAGCATGATCTTCTTTCTTCAGACATGTTTACTAAAACATCTAATAATTGACTTAATCATAAATTACTACTGCTATGAAAGCAGTAGTTGAATTAATTCCATTGTCATCGGCATTAATACTAGAATGCAAGGAAATTTAACCCAAGTTTTGTAGAAATATATTAAACCAGAAAATCTATTTAACTTAATTGTTTAACTTATTCACTGTAATCATGGTATATTATAATTATATGACAACGGAATTCACAATTTATAACTAAAACTAAAAGTGGCAGTTTAGCAAAACTGTTTCTTGAAAAGTCTTACGAAAATTTAACCCTTAAAGCTACGGCGTCTCTTACACAAATTTTATTCGATCGGCACCACTTTTTAAAAAGCAGTTTCCTTCAAGTACACAATTTCAAAAATGCTCTGATTAAATAAGGTGAATTTTATTTTCCTTTATTACTAGTACCAAAAACAAATTTTGCAAAGACTAAGAATGTCTCCGCAGCGGAGCCAACGGAGTGGGAAGAGTTAATAGTCCCTCTGTCCCAAATTAGTTGCTACATTTGATTGGTTTTGTACTCATTATTGATACTCATGATTTTATGATTTTGTTTGAATATTTTTCAGAGATTTCAGGGTGCTATGCTATCAATCAACAACATTTACTTACCAAGCATTCCCTCCGTCTCTCCTTAAATATGTACCAAATTAGTTTAACCCCTTAATTCTCGCTCCCGTGATATTCACGGACTGTGTCTTTTATTCAGATTGTTTGATTCCCACCAGTTTTATAAAATAGCATAATTGGCTTTATTATGGTTTCATTTTACCTGTCATTAAATAAGGTGGATATATCTTTTTCAGAAAAGTTGTGCCAATAAGCAATCTGAATTTTTAAACCGTAATTTAATGCGACCGTTAACCCTCTGTCTACCAGAAGGGTCCAATGGACCCGACATGTACATTCAAAATATTTATTCAAACCAGAAATTTCTTCAAAACAAACTAAATTTATAAATCAGACAATAATAAGTTAAATAAACAAATTAAATAGTTTTAAGTAAAAATTCTGGTGTAGAATGTTTTTATAAAACTTGAGTAAAATTTTCGGTAGTTCTAGGGTTAAAGGGTTAAAAAATCCAGGGTTCGCGCGCTCTTAAGCTACGCCCCATTTTGCAAGGATTCTTCCACCAGTAATCGCATAAAACTACCTTCACGCTAATGAATCGTTAATTCTTCAGGAAGAAAACGATCTTTGTAGTATACTGGTGGTAGAGTCCTTACAGAATTGCGTCGATCTACTAAACTGCATCCGATCCGGACCGGAGTTATTTAAGACTCCACCCAC
The DNA here is from genome assembly GCA_963932465.1 of Maratus speciosus. Classification (NCBI taxonomy): domain Eukaryota; kingdom Metazoa; phylum Arthropoda; class Arachnida; order Araneae; family Salticidae; genus Maratus; species Maratus speciosus. Next base: position 281,285,668 of record OZ010797.1, on the reverse strand, counting down.
TTGAAATGTAGAAACTAATTTCGGACAAAATTTTCAACTAAATGTCGGAACTCCGAACTAATTTGTGACGGAGGGAGTATTGTTTGTTTATACGCCTTGGAAAATTTTTATATTATAGTTTATTTTCTAATTTTTCTGACTTGATTATATAAAAGTTTTTTTGATAGAGATTGGATAGTTTTGTGAAATTTTTAAGGAATGGACATTGACCCTCTCGCTGCGCAACCCGAGAGTTTCTCGGCCAACGTAAAAGTATCAAAATTTACGCAACCCGAGATTCCATCGGGGATGCATTTTACCGTCTAATTAACCCTCCTTGATCATTCCCACCAATTATATTTTATCGTAAATTTTGCCTTATCTAATCGGAGCATTTTCTCGATTAAATCAGACGATTTTTTTTTGTTTTGAATTCTTGTTTTTTTTTTTTCTTTTTTTTTTTTTTTAAATGTAAATACTAATTATAAATGATACCTTCTACCTTTACCATTTTTTGAGTACTACTATTTCTGAACAATAATTTTCTTATATGTATATTATTCTAACTATGCTATATATATATAATATTCGTATATATTATTCTAATATGTATATACCGGGTGTCCTAAAAAGGACTGACTGATTTTAAAATTCAATAACTTGCAAACGGTGACAGATATTTAAAAAATTCTTGCAGGAGGGTTATGCATGCGGTCAAAAGTTTTTTACAGTGATTTTCGATTTTAATTCGAATTACAAACAATAGATGGCGCTGCGATCAATAGACGCTAAATTCAGGCTCGATTTTTGATCCTTCGGGACCCACTCAATACATTTTAATTTCCTTTTTCCGCATGGAAAAAGAGATCGGCCAAAAAATCGGGCCTGTATTTAACGCCTATTGCTTACAGCGCCATCTATTGTTTGTAATTCAAACTAAAATCGAAAATCACTGTAAAAAAACTTTTGACCTTATGCATAACCCTCTTGCAAGAAATTTTTAAATATCTGTCACCATTTGCAAGTTATTGAATTTTAAAATCAGTCAGTCCTTATTAGGACACCCGTTATATACACTATATGGCCATTAATGACCGGCAACTTTCAATTTTAGACATTTTGTCGAATATTTAGAAATATACTTGACCAACAGTTGACAAATTACAGTGCCCACTCCAAGTTAATGCAATTGTAATGGAATTTTTTAGAAAAAGAAACATGAATTGTTTTTAAAAAATTAGGCATGACTTTGAAGATGAACATTAAATGCTTATAAAGAAAAGTTAAAAAAATATTTTTTTACTTTTACACTTACTTGTGTATAAATATATAAATATTCTAATGTCAGAAATATTTCACTTTGTGATGTTTAAAACGAAGATACAATTTAGGTTTTACTCATGACATTTTAAAAATCGAATTTTCTTAAATGACTTTTCAAATTTGCCAGATATATAATGTATTTTCCAAACACCTTCAAATCAAATGCTTGTTATCCAAATCTTATTTTCTTCCGGGAAAAATATTACACGAGTTTATTGCATATCTTTTTTACTTTCGGCATGAGGAAAAATGAACCCGAGTGAAAGCTCACCTTTGACATTTAAATTTGGAAACAGTGTCTTATTTTCTGAATTATTTTTGTTTTATAATATGTATATTATACAGCAAAAAAACATGTTCGTCAGTAAAGCTGACATCATATCAATCAACATTTTATAAAATCCATTTCTCTTTTTTCGAAAATTGAATAATTTCAAAACAACGCATGATTTTAATTCTTACACCGTTTAATGTGTGACCGTAAACTTTATGTCAAAGCGAGGAATAATGGCAACAATGTGATTAAAAATTAATATACATTATAGTCCGGGAGTTGATTACAATGTAAATTAAAGGTATCCGGAAGCCGATGACACTGAAGGAATTGATCTCGAAATTGAAAAAAAAATTATGTAAATCGTTAGTAAAAAGTCATACGAACAAAAGGAGCTAAGTATGACTAGATTTGACAAATCGGAAATATGTTTAATTAAATTAATTATTATTTAAAAACTATAATGTTTTACTGCTATCGTGCATAGAGCATTTTATAGACAATTTTGTGCTCTTTCAGAAAAACTTGATATGCTGAACAAAAATCATTCTGCCGCAAAAGTCTGCCATACTTATTTTAAGACAAGGATGGCAGATTGGCCTCCACTTTTATTAAAAAAAATTCGTATTCTCACCAGAAAATGCACATTGAAAAAAATGAAGTACTCAAAAATGAGTAAATCGATGTACGCATATCGAATTGAATATGTTTGGATCAAAAATGAAACCATTTTTTCTGAATTTTGAAACATCCCATGTTATCAAACCCAAACAGAACGATAATTGTTCTCTGTAATGGTTTATTTCATTCATGGCGGAATAAAAGATGTTTATTAGTGTAAATGTTAAATTACGCACAGTATTATAAAATAACTTAATAATAAGCACAGTAAAATAATTTAAAAAATGCTTTCAAATAATGCTCTTCTTATAAAAATACTCAATTTGAGCATTTTGATAATAATTTTGCTATTTTTCTTAATAAATAATTAATTAAACATTTCTTGTTAATAATTTTGAGCGGAAAAAAGATGTCAGTACATTTTTACTTTTATTTGCAGATACAGGGAGGCGGTACAAAACGATTCATATTTGTACACAGCCATGGAAACAAAAATGAGTATACGTGTTTCTCAATTTTGAGTACATTTGGATCGGAGCTATTTTGAGTATGTGACATATTTAAAATTGAGTATTTTTTACTCAATTTAGAAGACCCAATTTTTTCAGTGCAAAAAGTATTGTCAGATTTATTTAATGTCAGACTTTGTTTGATTACTTAACGAAAAAATTCTTTTAAAAGTTCCAGTGTGAAGTCGAAATTTCTAGATGACAACGGAGACACCAAACTGTTAACCGTGTTTTAACCCTTTATGTACTGAATTGTGAATTCATGAAAATTTTATCTTCTGATGCATTTTTCGTGAATTTTTTAAACTACAATAGAAGATTTACATAATCATTTAATAAATTTTAGAAGGATTAATTAAATTTGAATTTTTAGGGATTTTGTGGAATATTTATAACCCCACTCAAATCTTTTATTTTAAATATTTTCCTTAATATTTTGTAGAATTAGGAAATGCACAAATATAGTTTTTACAATAGAAATATAGAAAGACTTCCCAATCTTTCTTTTCATTTCAATCGTACCATTTTTATTATAGACACCCGGTATGCTATTTCTTTCTCACAGCTGTTAAAATGTCGTCTCCAGAAAATAACTTTCCGTTTAAGCCAGTCGTGAAACAAAGCAGATGTATCATTGTACTGTTAAATATTCTACTGCAAGATTTTAAACTTCTAAGCAACGCACATTTTTAATTTTTATACTGTCGTATGGGGGGGGGGGGGGGGGAGGTACTTTCAAATGCAAGTTGTTTGAAAACTGCGGCTCAATTTATTTTTGAGATATTAACATTTTTGTAGTTTTTAGTGACATTTGTTTAATTCCGGCAACTCAAGTTCTCAACTTCTGTAGAAAGTAAAGGAAAAATAGTTGTAAAATAGTAATTATATCTTTTTGTTTTAAAATACGTGCATAATTTATACGCGTTTGAAATAGAATTGCGATCTTAATATTGAACAAAAATATTAATGATGGTACTCATTTTATTCAGAATTTTAAGCTCTACAACATTTGTATTGACAATGTTTTTTATAGAGTTAGCTGTTTTGAGATATTGTCAAGGAAACTAAAAAAACGTGTTTTTTGAAATTAAATGTGTACATATTTTCTAACATTCACCCAAGTACGATCAAGAAAACATAGTACGTTCATTTTAGACCTAAACTGAAGGGATTAAAACAATTTCCAGTTTTCTCCTAATTAATTCTGAAGTCATCCCCCTGATGATGGGTCTAAAACTTTGAAATAGAATTGTGACCTTAATATTCAACATAAGTATTGGGTGTAGATACTCATTTTACTCAGAATTTTAAGCTCTACAACATTTGTATTGACAATGTTTTTGACAGAGTTAGCTGTTTTGAGATATTGTTATGGTATGCAAAAAAACGTGTTTTTTGACTATAATTCTATACATATTTCCTAAAGCTCACCTAGTACGAGGGGGGAAACATAGCATATTCATTCTAGATCTAAACAGAAGGGATTAAAACAATTTCCAGCTTTCCCCTAATTAATTCAGAATTCAACCCCCTAACCACTGGGGTAATGGGCAGTATTACGAAATCATTAATAAATTGCGGACGATTAAACCATAAAACACATGAAATTTTACCAAATTTGATGCAATAACCATTTAAAGACAAAAGATAGAGAAATCCATCTAAAAAATGTTGAACTAATAAAATACGTATAATAAACAAATAAAAGATCAATTGTATGAATTTAGAAGGAAGCTTAAATTGTGTTTCACTTCATCAGGGGTACATGAAATACAAATATAAGCAATACATAGTCGATTTCTGTAATAGAATCAAGCTATAAGCCGAAAATTGAATTCTATTACGTACCCAATCTACTATAAACCAAGAAGTATAAATTAACCACGCCATAAAAAATGAAAGAAATGTATAATTAATCAATGTAAGACCGCTACAGATCATCATAAACTAAACTGGAACATATGAATAATAACTTACTCATCAACAGAAATATTATCAACATATCTAAATAGCAAACATGTAACTTGTTTATCACAGAGAAATTCCCGCCAAATTAAATGGTCACAGTTAAAAGTGAATCTATACAGTTTGAAATCATCATACCAAGTAAATAATATTATTATAATTGTTATAAATATAATACAGTGAAACTCGGATGTAACGCTCTTCTAGGGGACCGGGCTAGAAGAGCGTTAAATGCGAGAGAAGGTGTTCGGCCTTTTAAAATTGAGAATATTAGATTATCTGCTTTAAATAATGCGAGGAATCATTTTTGTATATTATTTAAAATAGAAACTCCACAGCATAGGTACAAAAACGTTTCCTTCATTTAAAATATCACAAATTTACATAGTGTTTAAAAAGTGTATTATTATTTCAAAATCAGAATAAGTAAAAGAATTGTTAGCATTAAAACAAAGGCTACAAAATATATTTAACATTTCTAATAGGAACCTTTATCCTTATATTAAACAGAAAATTATGCAAGAAACTAATAATAATATTTTGCTTTTAAAAAAAAAAATGTAACATTTGTATTCTTGAGCACCACTATGAGGACTATAAACTTTCACTTACTGTTTATTCGGTTTTAGAGAAAAACTCTTCGAGTTTCTTCTGACGGGTGGACGAACGACCACATAAAAGAGCGTTTTCTGCTTTGTTTATGTGTCATAATATATCATCATGTGAAACGGCGGTACCTACTGAAGCGGCGTATAGGCGGATATTGCTAAAAGCTTGCATTACTTTAGCTATCGTTGGGATGCGCTCTTGAACATCGCCATCAGCAGCTTGATCAGGGTCCTCATCTTCTGCAGCATCCTGTACAATGTCCCCTATAATGTCGTCAGTGCTCCTAACGTTGCTTGTGATAACGTCTTTATCGATGTTAAGATAGTTGTGAAGGCTTTGTGCGTTTCTGCAAGATGCTCGCAAACAGCTTGCCTGTCCTCGTCCTCTATAGGATCCGGCCCCTCTTCAGCTGCATCCATATCATCGTCGGCGTCCGTTATGAAGCCTGCCTTTTTAAAGCAATTTTGAATTATTTTAGGTTCTTTTGCATCCCAAGCAATGCTAAGGTAGTTCATGGCGTCGAGGAGAGTTATAGAAGATCACTACTTTTAATTTCCATTTCATGTAGAAATCGTTTCACTATACGTTTGCGATAATGTTGTTTTAAAACCTTTATGATTCCTTGATCAATCGGTTGTAGTACGCTTGTGGTGTTTGCGGGTAAAAACTCCAGAGAGACATTTGAAATATCTGGTATTTCTTGGGGATGCGCTGCGCAATTGTCTACGAATAGTATGACATGCCTATTTTGCCTCCGCATCTCGACATCAAAATCAGAAACATATTTAATGAACTGGGGACCCGTCATCCAAACCTTACGTTGGTGTGCATAGTCACAGAGCAGTCGTTTGATGTTCTTGAAACAGCGAGGTTTGGCCGATTTTCCAATCACCAGAGGCTTGCGTTTGTCACTCCCATCGGCACTGGAACAAACAAGCACAGTCACACGTTCTTTACTGAGCTTCCCTCCATGGCACTCCTCATCTTTTAACGTTAAGGATTTATCAGGCATCGCTTTAAAAAATAAGCCAAATTCGTCGGCGTTATAAATATCACAACTGGTATAGTTTTTGATAAGCTTTGAAAGACTGTTCTTTTTTCAAAATTCTGCATTTTCTATGTTCACGGCAGCGGATTCTCCGCAAATCTTCTTGTACACAATGCCGTGGCGGGTTCTAAATCTGTCTAACCACCCATTAGATGGAGTAAAATCTTCAATTCTTAGCTTTTGGGCAACTTCTGCAGCTTTTTCTTTAACTATGGATCCACTGATAGGTATGTTACAGTGTCTTGACTCAAGAAACCACTCATACATAACTTTTTCTAAATCTTAATATTTTCCTGTTTTCACTCTCTTTTTCTTTGAGCCACCAATCGCAGCATTTTTTGAAATATCTTTTCTGTTTTGAAGAAGAGTCCAAAGAAACGACGGCGCGATATTTATAGATAACGCAAAATCTTTCTGGCTCAGAATAGGTGATTTTTTGTCATAATTTTTTTAGAATTTCTAATTTCTTCGAAATTGTCAGCATCTTTCTTTTCATACTCTTAGCTTCCATGTTGCACCTAATTGGAGTCGGCAGCGATGCTTCATACTTATGCGTAAATGAAAAAGGCGAAAACAGTTTGTGTGAAGGAAGAGATAGACAGGTATAGCTGAGATGGACGGAATAAATTCTTTTGTTCTCTGATCCAATGAGAAAAAAAACGACGGGCCGGCTGATTTTTTTTTTTTTTTTTTTTTTTTTTTACATAGTTTTTGGGTATTGGATGGCTGCCAATTCCACGCATCCTCTCTTTCTCTCTCTTTGTACGGGAGAGAAAATGAGAACTCCGGATGTAAACAAAAGCACCAAAGCGTAATATCCGGGATTTCTTTGTTCAGAGGACCAGTAAAAAGCACGTTAAAAGCGGGTAAGCGTTAAAAGCGGGGAGCGTTAAAAGCCAGGAATTTTTACATTGTTCTTATGGGTATGGTTCAAGGGATCGGGACAAATTAGCGTAAAAGGCGGGAAAGCGTTTTAAGCGGTGAGCGTTATATCCGAGTTTTACTGTAATTATAAATTATCGTAATTAGTCAAACTTATAAATTATTTTATGTGCTAACTAAAGGATCCTAGAGTATTTCTTAAAAAATAGGAAAAATGAAGTAGCTATCTTAAATAAAAAGTATTAATGAAGAAAAGTAATATAATATATGATGGCAACAAAATATTTTAGAACTGAATTTAAATAATTATATAATGCTGCCATCTACGAAAAATTCATGAAATCAAAATTTATTCCTTCCATGTTAACTTTCTAAACTGTAATAAGTAGAAATAATTAGTAGTGCTGTCATCTATCGGAGATTATTGAAATTAATTATGTAGAAAAATTGTAGTTTGTATTTCTAAATCTGCTCATCAGAATATCGGTAATAATCATTTAGCAACTATAATGTAATCTATACTTCTATACTCCTATTATAAAGAGGAAAAAATTGTTTATTTGTAGGAGGTAAGCTCTGGAACTACCGAGCCGATTCCAAAAGTAATGGTATCAAAATGATGGTGTTAGTCCAACTTAGAACATAGGCTATATCTTATGTCGGTGCCACTACCCCAAAGGGGGTGTAGGAGCAAAAAACGTTCTAAAAATGCGATTTTAGCGTTACTGAAGGGCCTAGAAATATGAAATTTTGAATATTAGTTACTTATAAGATATAAATGATGTTTAAGAACAGTTCTTAAACAATTCGAAATTTAAAAGGGGTGAAAATGCACAAAAAGCGTTCTAAAAAACGTTCTAAATGGTATTTTCTACACAATCTCAGGAAATACCAAACCGATTTAAAGAATATTGGTGTCAAAATGATGGTGACAACTCTTGCTCCAAGATAGGCTATGTTTTATGTCGGTGTCACTACCCCAAAGGGGGTGCAGGAGCAAAAAACGTTCTAAAAATGCGATTTACGTGTTACTGAAGGGCCTAGAAATATGAAATTTGAAATATTAGCTACTTATTAGATATAAAGGATTTCTAAAACCAGCTCTTAAACAATTCGGAATTTAAAAGGGGTGAAAATGCGCGAAAATCGTTCTAAAAAACGTTCTAAATGGTGGTTTCTACACAATCTCAGGAAATACCAAACCGATTTAAAAAATAATGTTGACAAAATAAGGGTGCCAAAATGACGGTGACAATCCTTGCTCCAACATAGGCTATGTTTTATGTCGGTGCCACTACCCGAAAGGAGGTTCAGGAGCAAAAAACGTTCTAAAAATACGATTTTTGCGTTACCGAAGGGCCTAGAAATATGAAATTTGAAATATTAGCTGCTTATTAGATATAAAGGATTTCTAAGAACAGTTCTTAAACAATTCGAAATTTAAAAGGGGTGAAAATGCGCGAAAAGCGTTCTAAAAAACGTTATAATGGTGGTTTCTACACAATCTCAGGAAATACCAAACCGATCTAAAAAATAATGGTGACAACCCTTGCTCCAACATAGGCGATGTTTTATGTCGGTGCCACTACCCCAAAGGGGGTGCAGGAGAAAAACGTTCTAAATTGCGGCTTTTGCGTTACGGAAGGGCCTAGAATCATAAAATTTGGAATGGTAGTTAGTTATAAGATATCAATGATCTCTAAGGACATTTCCTAAAAAAGTCGAAATTTAAATTGGGCCAAAATGCGCAAAAAGCGTTGTAAAAAACTTTCTAAATTGCGATTTCTATGCAATCTCAGGAAGTACTGAACCGATTTCAAATATAATGGTGTAAAAATGATGGTGACAGATCTTGCTCCAAGATAGGCTACATTTTATATCTGTTTTCACCACCCCAGAGGAGATGCAGGAGCAAAATGCGAGAAAAGCGTTCTAAAAACGTTCTAAATGACGATTTGTCGGCAATATCTCAGGAAGAATTAATCTGATTTCAAACGCAATGGTAGGAAATTGATGCTGACAGCTCCTGCTCTAACATAGACGCTATTTTATGTCAGTATCACTATCACCAAGACGTTGCAGGAGCAAAAAAGCGTTCTAAATTTCGATTTTTGTGATCGTTAGGGGCTAGCAACATAAAATTAGACAAGGTACATATTTATTAGATATAAATGATCTTTAAGAAGACTTTCGAAAAAATTGGAAATTTAAAAAGGGGTGAAAATGCGCGAAAAGCGTCCTAAAAACGTTCTGAATTGCGATTTCTACTCAATCTAAGGAAATACCAAAGCTATTTCAAAAGTAATCGTTGCAAATCAATGGTGATAGTCCCTGTTATAACATAGGTTATATTTTATGTTGCTGTCACTACCATCTGAGGGTTGCAAAAGCAAAACATGTTCTAATTTGCGTTTTTTGCACAACTGAGGGGCCTAACACTTTGAAGTATGGCATGGTATTTACTTACAAGATGCAACTGCTTTCTTAGAACAATCGAAAGAAAATTCCAAATTAAAAAAAATGAAGTGAGTGAAAAGCGTTATAAATTACAATTTTTAAGCAAACTTATAAATTACCAAACCGATTAAAGAAATAATGATGACAAATTTTGGTGATAGAACCTGCTCAAACATAAGCTATATTTTATGTCTGTTCCACTACCACCAGAGGGTTGCAGGAGCCAAAAACTTTCTAAATTGCGAATTCTGTGATACTGAAAAGGCTAGAAACTTTAAATATAACATGGTAGTTAGTTATAAAATATAAATGCCCTCGAAGGAACGTCGAAAATAAATTCGAATTAAAAAGGGGTGAAGCGAAGGGGAGGTGCGAAAAGCATTCTAAAAAAGTTCTAAATTACGATTCTATGCAATTTCAGGGAATATAAACCGATTATAAAAGTAATAGTTGTGAATCAATGGTAACAGTCTCTGATCCGACACAAGCTATACTTTATGCCGGTGATTCTACCACCTGGGGTTCACATGAACAACAAACGTTCTAAAAAAGGGCTTTAAAAGCTTTTTAAATTACGTTTCTGTGGAATATTAGGAAATAACAAACCGATTTCAAAATTAATGTTGGCAAATTAATGGTGACAGTTCCTGTTTCAACATAGCCCTTTATGTTGAGAGAGGTGGTAGGACTTGGAATTTGACATGATGGTTAATTTTAAGATGTAAGAAGACAGTTTCTAAAAAAATTAAAAACTTCAAATGAATACTGAAATGAGCGTATTAATTGAGCATAAAAGTTTCAAATTATTTTCTAAATTATCATTTATTTATTTTTATTTCATTTTATTAATTTAAGTCTCATTTCTGCCTAATGCAGAGTAATAAGGATGTTTAATCAAACTGTGTTTTAAATAGTAATTTTTGAATTATTCCTAAAAGTAATAAGTACCTTTTAATAAAATAAAATATTACCTTTTAATAAAATAAAAATTTAGTTAGTACCTTTTAATAAAAATTAGATATATAAATATCACTTGGCATATTTTAAATATTACGCGAGCAAAGCCGCGGGGTTTGCTAGTGTATTTATAACTATTTTTAAATTATAATTCTAATAAAATTACGTAAATTAATAGTAATATTAAATAAATAACAAATATAATAATATAAAAGAATGATAAAATCATTCTCTTAATAAATTTAATTGTATATATGTTAAATTTCTTTACATATGAGGGGGGTGGGGGTTGCGGGTCATATACGACCAAAATATAACATATTACATGTTGAAAATACATGTATCATATACAGTATTAGAATTCATTATAGGTAAATTATAATATTTTAATATATATATAAAGCTTAGCTAAAACTGACATTTTAGAGACCAAAATTAACCATTTAAATTCTTGTTATAAGAATGACCAGAAAAACCGAGATCAAGTATTTGTGGAACAGTTCTCCGTTCAAAATAAATAAATAAACGAACGATTTTATTTTGTCCAATACGATTTGCATTTCCAGCTAAGGTTCCATTTGCCGCGAAAGCAAACGCATACGCACTTCTCTCTCATTTGGGATTGGTATATTTTACATAAGATTTTATTTGGCGGCTAAAAACTTTAAACGATAACATTTTAAAGCTATGTCTAAACAAAAATTTTCAATGATAAGTTAAATATGTGGTCCTGGTACGGGAGGTATAACCCCTCCTCTGGAAGATTTAGGATTTTATTCTTCTTGATGATTTTAAAGTGGAAATTTCCCCTGGAACTTCTCAAATGTACCGAACCCCCTCTCCGCCTGAGCTTCAACATTATTTTAATTCAACCCTACAAATATTTAAAAATTATTACAATTTCTCTCAGCATTTTCCTATCAATCATAACATAAAGTGGGAGAAAATGAAATCTTAAATTAATTTTTCAAAAAACAAAATTGCTAAAAATTTGTTACATTTCTTAAATTATTTAAGTCCTATTTTTGCTCTCTTGTGAATTGAAAAAAAAAAACCCTCTAGATATATTTTTTGCAATTTTTTTATTAAATTTTGAAAATATTAAACTCTAATATTCAGTTTTAATAATATCATAAATAAACAATTTAATTTTTGCATTAATACAACACCAACTAAGATTGCTACGTCGAAACATTAACATATTTAGCTAGAGATTTTCTTTATTAAACTTTTAATTTAGGAGCAGTCTTCATGTTCATCCGGAGCCCTTTCTTACCATATGCTTACAGAGAAGACAAATACAAAATCCCGTTAGCCAAACAAGCGATAAATAGCCAAATACAGTAACCCTACTAATGTGCTGCAGATTCTGCCAAGGAGCCCACTCTATATTGAGAAGCTAGTCGTTGATGATACCATCAACGCCATCTGATTCCGAGTCTTGAGCGCTGAATGGTGGTAAGTGAATTTACTACAATCTATAACTAACAGTGGCAGTTACGGATCACTGTTTCTTGAACTAGAAAACGATTATGTGAAAAATTAATTGAAAATCCCAGAAACTTTTTATATTATAATTAATTTCATAATTTTTCTGACTTGAGTATATAAATGTTTTTTTGGTAAAGATTGAACACTTTTATGAAATTTAAGGCATAGACAACAAATATATTCTTGTATTTTTCTATGATAATAACTTTAAATGATAGCTTCTAACCCTACTATTTTTTGAGTACTACTATTTCTGAAAAATAATTTTAATATTATTTAATCGTAGAATTTCTGTCTTTAGTATATATCTGTACCTTGGAACAAAACGGCCAATGTCCAAAATTGAGAAATTTGAGTTAACCCTCCGTCTACCAGACGGGTCCAATGGACCCGATGGGTACATTCGAAATATTTATTCTAACCAGAAATTTCTTTAAAATAAACTAAATATGTAAACCAGACAATAATAAGTTAAGTAAATAAGTTCAATAGTTTTAAATAAGAATTCTGATGTGTAATATTTTTATAAAACTTGAGTAAAATTTTCGGTAGTTCTAGGGTTAAATGCGCGAATGAATTCAGGATGCGATATAAAGTAATTGTTAAAAGAGCCAAAGTCCTCCCAATATTAGATCATTGAAATCAAAATATTTTGTCGAGGCCAATGTTACTTACTGTTAATGTAAAAATGGCCACTTTAAAATAAATTAAAAAAAAAAAAAAAAAAAAAAAAACTAAATCAATGTAACATTAGATTATAGTGAGAAAAACATTACTGAATTGAAAGGTACAACTTTGAAAAATAATAGTACAGAAATCGTAGCAAGATTCTTAAAATTCCTCAAACTTAAATTGGGTTTCCTGCCATTTGAGAAAAATGGACATTGGCCCTTTTTGTTCCAAGGTACAGATATATATATATATATATATGCACGTATATATAAAGATTTGCTTTACAGAATCAAACATTTTCAGCATTTTTTTTTTTTTTTCCCACAGCAATAAACGAAATTCTCTATCTTCAGTATTATTTAAAATACTGTATATTAGTATAAAGTGATATTTTAAGGTAATTTTAAAACATTGAATATGGGTTATAATTCTTTATAATTATTTTAAAGTTTTCTGTGTACTTTGATTATAAAAACTGACATTTTAGAGACCAAAATTAACCATTTAAATCCTTGTTATATGAATGACCAGAAAAACGGAGATCAAATACTTATGGAACAGTTCTCCGTTCAAAATAAATAAATAAACGAACGATATGTTTTTGTCCAATAGGATTTGGTTTTCCAGCTAAAGTTCCACTTGCGCAAACGCACTTCTCTCTCATTTTGGATTGGTTGTTGCCGTGAAAGGGATTTCCAAGCAACAAGATATAGCATTAACGCTGCTCGTCATTCAGTTTACAAATTCCCCTCGGTAATGTTAAGTCTATGGACATTTGATGCATTCTTGTATTTAAAATATCTCCTCGGGAAATTGATATTTTCAACTTCATTTTTCTGTGTACTCTTCCTAAATGATATCTTTTTTTTTTTTTTTTTTTTTTTTTTTTTTTTTTTTTTTTCTCAGTTCTCTAAGTATTTCTAAAATCTATGCTTAATTTTAAGTGAATTATTAAATTTTTAGTCAAGTCAAGTCAACACTGAGCTTACGGAACACCTACAGGAAGTAAATACTTCCCGCTAAATCTCCAACGAACTTGAAAAGGAACTAAAGATGGATTTCGAAGGATGGAGTGATGGTGGAAGTGCATGTTGATGACTGTTTTCCCTTTGGACCGGGTCCCCGGGAAGCCAAGACGGATGTCTGGACGATCAAGGGATATTAACCCTAGAACTACCGGAAATTTTACTCAAGTTTTATAAAAACATTCTACACCAGAATTTTTACTTAAAACTATTTAATTTGTTTATTTAACTTATTGTCTGATTTATACATTTAGTTTGTTTTGAAGAAATTTCTGGTTTGAATAAATATTTTGAATGTACATGTCGGGTCCATTGGACCCTTCTGGTAGACAGAGGGTTAAGGAAGTTCAGGCAAAGATCGAAACCTTGTAACAACAAAAAAAAAAAAAGATCCAATTCAGTTCCACATATTTTTACATTACAATAAAACAATAATCCTGATTTGAAATATTTAAATAAATATATATATATATATATTTTTCCCAGCTCGTCCGCTTTTAACACATAAAATATTGAATTAAGCATAGATTTTAGAAATATTTTGACAGAAAAGAGACATCCTTTAAGAAGAGCGCACAAAATACAGAAATAAAAAATATTAATATCCTGAAGAGATATTTTAAATATAAGAATGCACCAAACGCCCATAGACTTAACATTCCAGAGGGGAATTCAGAAACTGAGTTACAAGCAGCCTTAATAAAATCCGCTTACTACAGCCTCAATTTCTCTGTCAGCTCTCAGGCCTACTAACCAGACGGGGGTGATGGTATTTTGATGGCAATGGAATTTACAATTTATAACTAACAGTGGCACTTAAGGAGCACTGTTTCTTGAAAAATAAATGAAAGTAAAATGTGTACTAGAAACTTGGAAAATGTTTCTCTCTATTCTAAAAAAAGGGTAACTTACGCTGTCACCGCCGCCGCCGCCGCCGGTTTTGAATTTTTTGTGACCGGAGGTCTTTCTTCGTTAATATTAAGAAAAATATTGCATACAAAAACATGAAAATCGGCGGTATTATAGAGAAATGTTTGATAAACACGCTGATGCAGACAGTTTTCAAATCGAAGAATTATTTTAAGAGATATTTAATACCAAAGTTGGACAAAATCGTTCCATTAAAAAAGTTTTATAGGAGCAAAAACTATACATGGGAATTAAATCATTTTTAGATCATTTTATGCGTTAGAATTTCCCGGTGTGCAGACTGCATATATTTTTTTTAATTTGACTCTTTTTTTTGACGTTTTATTTCTATTTTAAGTTCAAATTTTCAGCATTTAGAGAAATATTTTTTACTTATTTTAGAAAATGGTATTAATTTAAACTGTTGCTAACTATATAAACAACGCAAACAATAATGTTTGCTTCAAATTAAAAATTTATTTACACGTGACTATTATAAACAGAGAAAAAAATTTCAAATTAGAATTAAATAATTACGCATAAAAAGCAAGAAATTATTGAAAATTACTTCATAAAAACTATATTTACACTTGAATTTTAAAAGAGAAAGGATACTGTAAAACAATAAATTCATTAGCATGCGTTAGAAGTCTTAAATAGGAGAAATCACGTCACATTTAAATCACATTACACTTATTACGTAAAATGAACAAAAAATAATATTGCAAAATAGTTTAAATTTAACCCTAGAACTACCGAAAATTTTACTCAAGTTTTATAAAAACATTTTACACCAGAATTTTTACTTAAAACTATTTAATTTGTTTATTTAACTTATTATTGTCTGATTTATAAATTTAGTTTGTTTTGAAGAAATTTCTGGTTTGAATAAATATTTTGAATGTACATGTCGGGTCCATTGGACCCTTCTGGTAGACAGAGGGTTAAAAATTGCGCGAGACATTTATTTGCTATTTTGAGATGATCTTTTCAACTATTTTTTGTTAGGACAGCGCAAATAATATTTCATTTCCAACAAAAGTATTTTCACGTGAATGTTAAAAAGAGAAAGAAAAGTTTGGTGAAAATTACGTCAGATTAAAAACGATACATTTAAAATGTCTTATTTAAAAGAACTTTCTTTTCGCTTTGTCAAAAAATACCGGGAGACAGAAGACTCTGTTTACTTAATTCATTTTATATTGGCTTATTTTGGAATGTTTAACTGATTTTATTTAACCCCTTGAGGGGCGGTGGGATATATTTGATCCCACCTACGATTAATGCAGATTTGTACTGGAAAAATTTTATAAAATTTTACTTTTCTAACTTTGGTGGAAAAAAGTCGGAAAATTGTATTTCCTTATTTTGAATTTTTTTTTCTAATTATCCGGTGGGAAATCAGCATTACACAAACGTAACTGCTTGCCCCTCAAGTGGTTAATCAAAGACGAAAACAGTCATTGTATCTTTTAACAGCAGCTGATTTTTCCTTAAAATTCCCCAATCAAATAGAAGTGAATAGAAACCCGTTTATAGGGAGATCGCCACTGTTTTTTAAATTATAATTCAATCTTCCGAAATCTTTTTAACCACTTGAAGGGCAAGCAAAAATGTCTCTAAATACTGAATTCTCAAATGAATAATCGTAAAATTTCATTTTTAAATAAGGAAAAGCAATTTTTCAACGATTTCCCTTGAAAGTTAAAAATATAAAAATTAGTTAAAATTTTCTGGTGAGAGTCTTGTTAACTAGCGGATCGAAACTGCAAAGCCTCCCTATGGGGATTTACTGCGCATGCTCACTCTTTCCTGAGATGGTAACCAAGATTGGCAGTGTAGCGCAAAAAGAATCGCCAAATACTTTTTGAAATGCCAACTATTCCCACATGCTGAGTAGCATTTGGGAAGAATCCGTTAAAAAATAATTGTGTTTACTTTGGAAAAGAGAATGAAATTAAAATGATTAGCGTGGAAAAATGAAGATTTCAATTAAATTTAACAAATACACACACACACACACACACACACACATATATGTATATATAGGGAAATATAAAAATTCAATAGAAAAAGTTTTAACAATTTAATTTTTTTTTTCAATTGGTAACTTATCTATTTATATTGTAAAAGATAAATGATATATTAAAATCAGCTGAAATTATGCATAGGAAATTTAAAAAGAAATGTAGAACAATTTAAAAAAATATATATACTTGTCTATTAAAACTTTTATAATATTGTTTCTTGTAATATTCTTTCAAGTCTTATGCAATATGCTGAGTGCTTTGACACATTCATGAAATATTTTTTTAATCCCTATATCCATAAAATTTTTAGATATTCTTATCAAATAAATTGTCATCATTATACAAGGGAAAAAATTTCTTAGCATATCAATATCTAAAAGTTGTGTGTTGTAAGAAGGGAAAATATTACAATAAAGCGAAAAAAAAAAAAAAAAAAAAAAAAGATTTTTTTCATCCCTACATCAGGTGTGTCCTAGTGATAATTCAGGACATACTTTTATCGATATTTCAGGACAATTTCATAGACAATTCAGGACAATTTCAGGCCATATTTACCCGGCATACTACTTTTTCCGCAATCGTTCGTCGAAATTCGCGATTTTTCACCGATTTGATTTTTTTCTTCGCGATCGTTTGACAAAATTTGCACTTTTTCCGCGATCGCTTACAGAAATTCGTGTTTTTTCTCCCGCGTTCGTTTTCTGAAATTCAAGATTTTTTTTAACAGATCGTTTGACGAAATTTGCAGTCTTTTGCCAAAAATTCGGGATCCCCCCCCCCCCCCCCATTGTTTGCAGAAATACGAAATTTTTTCCGGCGATGGTTTGCCAAAATTCCAGATTTTTTTCGCGATCGTTTGCCGAAATTCGCATTTTTTTCTTCTATCATTGGCCGAATTTGTGTATTTTTCCTCAATCTTTTGCTGAATTTGTGTATTTTCCTCAATCGTGTGTCGAAAATAGATTTTTTCTGCGATTGTTTGCCGAAATTCACGTTTTTTTTATCGATAATTTGCGAAATTTGCGCTTTTTTCCGCGATCATTTGCCGAAATTCGTGTTTTTTTTCGACATAGTTTGCCGAAAATCGAGATTTTTTTTCCGTGATCGTTTGTCAAAATTCGTGATTTCTTTCCGCGATCGTTTCCCAAAATTCGTGATTTCTTTCCGCAATAGTTTGCCAAAATTCGTGATCTCTTTTCGAAATCGTTTGCCAAAATTCGTGACTTCTTTCCGCAATCGTTTGCCGAAATTCGTGTTCCTTTTCTCCGATCGTTTGCCAAAATTTGTGATTTTTTTTTTTCAGAGAACGTTTGCTGGACCGTTTGACAAAATTCTAAGTCTTTTTTGCATCGCACATTAACAAGAATTTTTTGTTTTCACGATTCCGCGGAAACCGCTGATCGATTTTTAAAAAAAGCAAAAAAAGTGGAAATCCGTCAAAAAGTAGAAAGGTGACATCTCTGCGAGTTTCAGTGAATGATCGACTACATTTCCCATTTCTTTAGAGGTAGATTGAAGACTATCACAATTTTTTTCGACGACCGATTATCGAAATTCCGAATTTTCCTTCCTGTCCGATTGACAAATTCCCGATTTTTTTTTCTGCAACCACTTGACGAAATTTAAGAGTTTTTCATCATCAGATGACAACATATTGCACTATTTTCTGGTTCTCCTATGAACCTACTATTAATTCCAAAATACAGATTTTGTGGATTTTTCTTCAAAAATAAATGATTCGTGGAATTGCTCCAAATATATATACATATATTAGTCCAGGCAATAAGGAATTTTACCTAGCAAAATTAATGGTAGTACTGGAAATCGGCTTTCTAGATTTTTTTGGGGTCGCCGAATCCGAATTTGTAACTTCCCAACAAAATTTCCCCCGGCAACTCCCCCCCCCCCCAAATTTTGGTAAAAAGCCCCCAAAAAAGGTTTTTATTAAAAAAATCAATTTTTTTATTGTTTTAGAGAAAAAGTATCTAGAAATTCAGAAGGTAGACAAAATTTCCAACAAATTAGAAATATGACATTATGACTTAGGATGAAGGGGAAGAGGGGATCTGCCTCGGAACATACGCGCGATGCTGCGTAAACTAAGTTGCGCAATTCCACTTAACCACTCACACGTTTACAAGCGCCCTCCCATCTCCCCTCCCAACTTTCTCTATAACGTTTACGTTAAGATTTTTGGGTCGCTGAATCCGAATTTTTAACTCCCCCCCCCCCAAATTTTCCTCCCGAACCCCCCCCCCCCAAAATAGTTGTTTTTAACCTAAATTTCTTATTGTTTTAGGGGAAAAGCATTACGAAATTCAGAAACTAGACAAAATTTGCAACAAATAGGATATATGACATTATGAATTAGGATGAACGGGGAGGGTGAGCGCTGCCTCTGAACATGCACTGCGGCGATACGTGCACTAAATTATGAAGTCCAGGCCATAGGGGATTTTATCTGGCACAATTAATACTAGTTCTGGATTTCCACTCACTTTATGTTTTTTGAGTCGCTGAATCCGAATTTGTAACTCCCCACTAAAATTTCACCCGGCAACCCCCCAAAAAATTGATTTTTAAAAAAATTTTGGTTTTGAGAAAAGCGCGCGGGGAATGTTCCGAGGCAGCCCCCTCTCTCCCCGTTTATCCTACGTGATAATGTCATAGATCCTATTTGTTGCAAATTTTGTCTAGTTTCTGAATTTGGTAATGCTTTTCCCCTAAAACAATAAGAAATTTCAGTTAAAAACAACTATTTGGGGGGGGGGATTTTGGGGGTAAGTTAAAAATTCGGATTCAGCGACCCAAAAAACTTAAAGTAAACCTTATAGAGAAAGTTCGGAGGGAAGATGGGGGGCTAATGTAAACGTGTGAGTGGTTAAGTGGAATTGCGCAACTTAGTCACGCAGCACTGCGGCACATGTTCCGAGGCAGATCCCCCTTCCCCTTCATCCTAAGTCATAATGCCGTATATCTAATTTGTTGCAAATTTTGTCTACTTTCTGAATTTCTAGCTATTTTTCCCCTAAAACAATACAAAAATGGAATCTTTTAATAAAAACCTTTTTGGGGGCTTTTTACTAAAATTTTGTGGGGGTTGCCGGGGAAAATTTTGGTGGGAAGTTACAAATTCGGATTCAGCGACCCAAAAAACATCTAGAAAGCCGTTTTCCAGTACTACCATTAATTTTTCTAGGTAGAGTCCCTATACGGTCTCTATTGCCTGGACTATATACTATATACATTCGCGGAAACATAATGACTGTTAGCGCTATAGTACAAAATTTGTGAAATTTCAGGACATTTCAGGACGTTTTTTCATTTTTCAGAAATTTTAGGTATTTCAGGATAAGTATTACCTCTGCCCTAAATACTTAAAAAATTTAGATTTTTCAATAGTGTGCCAACGATTTTAATTAGTTGATTTAAATCAGCGATTAAATCGTGATTTTAATCAACTGATTTTTTTAAAAATCGTTGATTAAAATCACAAATTTTCTAAATGTCTAAACTGACATAAAAGTATTAAAATCTAAGATTACCTAATGTAATTTGGGAAAGTTTCTACAGGTATTTTGCCTTATGAATAAACGAAAAATAAAAAAAGAAAAGAAAAAGTTTTAAATAATTATTTCTAAGCTCAACTCCTGAGTCTTGTAAAAAATTAAGTACAGTAAGTTTGTAAAGGAATAAAAAGCATTTAATTTAAAAATGATATTTAAATGTAATATAATTTGTAATGTCATAATTTTCTTTAAGTAATCAAATTATTCATTCTTTTATATAAAAAAGCATAGCAAGTATAATAAATTTCTGTAAAGTAAAAGAATAAATAGCCAGGATCTTATTTTCACATTCTATTTTTGCAGTAATAAATTTATAGTAAATATTGGAGTTAAAGAAGAATGAAAGAATGATATTTGCTCAACAGCTATTGTAAAATAATGTATAAGAGAAAAAGAACTAATTGGTATAAAAATGCTAAGCACAGCAAGAGTTTCTCCAGTACAGGTTGAATAAAGTTTTTTTTTTTTTCTTTCTAAATTTGGAACTGCACCAAATAATTTGGAACACCAAATAAAGAAACTATAGAACTGTTATTTAATATTTTGAGGATTTCAGATATAACTGGCTAGTCTTATATCTACCCCTTATGTGTGTATGAATGGGTGTAACAATTTTTTTGGTTAGCATGCACACACATGGTGTAAGTTAAGATTTAACCGATTAACAGTAGTACAAATGCAAAATGAGCTGCCAATAATATTTGTTAGTTTTGTTACTTGTGCTACTAACTAATGAAATTACTTATTTGTAGTTTTTATTTAATTCTGCAATTACTGTTTCTTCTAGGCCATTTTTTAAAGACGCACCTGAAATGCTCCCTGCCTTTAAAAAAAAATAAAAATAGTGAAATTCCCCTATAGTTGTAGACAGAGATTTTTTGTAAAAAGCTTCCCCATACCGCAGTATTTCTAAATCTGTGTGACCAAGTCCTTACAAAAATGATAGATCTATATTTCTTGAGAAAATACAGGATGTTATTAAAAGCTATTGAATTTAATTGTATTTTTCAACTTGTAATTTATAAAATTATTACAATTTAATGACACTTTACTTATCATATAAAAAATTATATGCTTTTTTTCTTATCGTTACTAAACACATTATTAATATATTTCCTCATGCAATAGTGCCATTTTCTTGGAACTAGCATCCTGCCCCCTTTTCCTTCTAGAATGAATACTAAATTTTTAATTATCATTTTAGTAATTAAAGCATAAAATGTATATTATGTTCCTAATTAGTAAATGTCTAATAATTATTAATTTTAAGTAGTGTTAATATTTTAATATTAATTTCAGTTACTGATAATTCTAATAAATGTAAATATCACTAGTATTTAATATAGTTTTATAGTGTTATATTGTACTTAATACATTGTACTACATTGTTGTTACATTGTATTTATTATAGTTATTAATGTGTTTAACATTATTGTATGCTATTAACTAATGAAACTGCTAATTTGCAGTTTTTATAATTTCTGGAATTACTAACTAATAATTAAATTTTATTATTTAAAGTGGAAAAACATAGATTATATTAGCAATTAAAGGTTTAATTGTTTTGGAAACCTAAAACTCTTGGTATCTATTCAGTATTTTATCGCTGAGGGGAAAAAATTCATAACAATCCGATTTAAATTTAAAAAAATCTTATTTTAATAAAAAATAAATAAAAATTACTTACTTTATATTTTATTTTTTAATCATGACTTTTTCACTCCCTACTTATCAATAATCTAAAGTTATCTTTATATAAAAGCTGTTTTTTAAAACTAAATTGCCGTATTTCGTGTCTTTAACATTTTTTTTTTCTATTAGCAAGAGACTATAATTTAAAGTGTATAACACTTTTTATATAAAAAAAAGAAGTTTCATTTTTTAATCATCTAAATAAGCGGACCTGAAAATTTAATCCTAATAATTCCCAGGGTTGATAAAAGTCCTGATTTATATATATATATATATAATAGATTTATTTGGTACGATTACATACAGTACATGAAATATAATTATCACATTTTTTTCCCCATTAGCAAGAGACTATAATTTAAAGTGTATAACATTTTTTATATTAAAAAAGGAGTTCCATTTTTTAATCATCAAATAAGTGCACCTGAAAATGTTATCCTAATAATTTCCAGGGTTGATAAAAATCATTATATATATTTTTTTTTATTAAAAAAAAAAAAAAAAAAAAAAAAAGATTTATTTGGTTTGATTACATACAGTACATGAAATAGAATTATCCATTTTCTTATACGAAATACTTTCTGATCCGATTTAACCCCTTCGGGACGGGAGCCTTTTACGAAATTTTTAATGTTTTGTCACCGTTTTTTAAAAACAGAAATTTGTGTCTTCTTGAATCGAGAAAATGCGCTGATTAAATAAGGCAAATTTTACAGTAAAATTTTACTGGTGAGAAAAAACAAGGATTCTGAGCGCTTCATGCGACACGTATACGTGTCGCTCGTCCCCAAGGGGTTAGTATATAATAACTGATAAAATTTTAGATAAGCTACCACAACGACATAAAGACTAGAGCACGTGGTTTTAAACGCAAACAGCAATGTCTCCCTCGAAGGTTGCTGTGTTAAAAATTCGCCAAAAGTTAGCCATTCGAAATTCAAAACGAAACTCGGAAAGAGCAAGCGGGCAGGCAGCCTTCGTTCGTATAGATCAAAGGAATTTAAACTGGAATTGCGACTGATGCAAGATGGGACATCGTAATGGCGGATAAACACACATTCAAGCATAGTTTTCAATTTACGGTATTTAGCTTGTGTACAAGCTAACAGATAAGTAAGCATATTTAGAGTTACATTGACTTGGAAACTGTATGATATATATTAAAAACATAATTTTTTGAGAATTTCCGGTGTGAGTTTTTAAATTTGACTAATATATTTCGTTTCTGAATAAAACTTTGGGTTCAACCAACGCAGATATCAATGAGAGTACAACAACAGTCGTGATGCTATTGTTCACTTTCAATCGACAGCGATCAATCAATCTGTCATGATCTATAGATATTAAGAATATTGGCTGAATTTGCACGCAAGCTGCATAAGATTGGATTCGACAAAGCAAACAGAGGTTAAGGAAAAAGGCCTAAAATCTTCCCCAAATATGTAAAATTATCCGGATTCCTCTACAGCAGTGGTTTCCAATCTGGGGTACACTTACCTGGCGTGTACGTGGAGGACCTGCTGGGGGTAGGTGAAAATAATATCTTGTAATGGCGGAAATCACATTTTTAAAAACTAAAAACACATAAAAAAATGATAGTTTCTGATTACAAAGTTAGTCTCAGATGTAAGTCCAACATGTTACACTCAAAATGAGGGAAAATGCTCACTGTACCTAATAATTCATTGATAATATTGGGTTGGCAACTAAGTTCCCGCAGTTTGTTTAAATATACTTTTTCTACCAGAATCTATAGTCTGTTTTTTTGATGGAGTTAATTTATGTTAAATTTCAGATCAATAAAATGTAATGTCAGCTATAGAATTCAGAGTCTGTAAGTGAGTTCCCGCCGTTTTTTTAAATACGTTTTTGCTACAGGATTCCATATTAAATTTTTTTGATCGGGTTAAATTTAATCTCATTAAAATGGAATGCCAACTGTAAAACGGCAACTGGATTGGCAACTACGTTCCCGCCTTTTTTAAAATACATTTTTCTTGTCGTAATCTATATTTTGTTTTTTGATCGAGTTAATTTATGCTAAATTTCAGATCATTAACTCTTTTCACTCGTATGTCCAGCCTGACTGGACATCATCTTTCTTTGCAAAATTTGATATTAGTACCAGTGATAAAGGAAAATAAAATTTGCCTTATTCAATTAGAGCATTTTTGAAATTGTGTACTTGAAGGAAACTTCTTTTTAAGAAGTGGTGTCAACCGAATAAAATTTGTATAACAGACTCCCGAGTCGAAAAGGTTAAAATGGAATGTCAACTACGGAATGCCAACTGGGTTGGTAACTAAGGTCTAGCATTTTTTTTTAAATTTTTTAAAAGTTTATTTTTCAATAAAATTTAACAACTAATTAATCAACAATGTATACTTCCTTGTTGTTTGCAACTTCTTCCCAACGTTCAACAAGATTTTAAATACCTCGTTGGTAGAAATCCCCCATTTTCGACTCGAAAAATTACTCCAAACAGGCTCTCAATTCTGCATTAGTATTGAACGAAACTCTGCTCAGAGCATTTGCAAGAGATCGAAAAAGGTGGAAATCAGTTCGTGCTAAATGGGGATAGTACGTCGAGTGCGGCAGCACTTCCCAGCTATGCGTTTGATTGGCTTCCTTGGTCATATTGACGATATGAGGGCGGGCATTGTTGTGCAGCAAAATAACTCCATGTTGCGATTAGGTCTTTTCTCTTGAATGACCGCGTTGAGTCGTTCCATCTGATCTGTTGAACACAGAGTTCTACGTTAACCCTTTCCGGCACGGGCTATTTTTGTTGCAAAATGGAGAAATGATTGACTGACACTGGAATTTTAAGACGACTTTTTTAGAAATTAAAAACATGATATTTTAACTATTCATTGTAAAAGAAAAATTTTACTAAAATATTTTTGGTGCTGTTCGTAAGTTTGGAATTAAATTTAGGTATCCTGCACAGTGTGCCGGAAAGGGTTAACCGTTTGTTTCCGTTCAAGAAGTTCGTAATGGATAATCCCTTCCCAGTCCCACCATACACACAACATCGTTTTACGTGGATGAAGATCTTGTTTCACGCGCGGTGTTGATAATTTATCGGGGCTAAGCCATTCCTTGCGCTGCTTCATATTAATGTGCAGGCACCATTTTTCGTCGCCAGTAACGATTCGGTAAAAAAATCGTTGCTTGTGTCCATGAGTTGAGCGGTGATGAGCAAGCAAACCAGCGGAGATTGTGGCTCGCTGATTTTTGTTGTTGTCACTTAAAGCATGCGGAACCCATGCTCCACACTTTTGTACCTTTACCATTGAGTGAAGATGCTTCTGCATAGCAGTGTGGGAGAATTTCTTTTTATCTGCGAGTTCCCTTGTCGTTTGATGCGAATTTTCGTGTAAAAGTTGGTTTAACACTAGAACGGCGGGAAATTTTGCTCAAGTTTTATAAAAAATATTTCACATCAGAATTTTTATTTAGAACTATTTAACTTATTTATTTAAGTTATTTTTGTGCAGCATATATTAATCTTATATTATAAAAAAAATTCTGGTTCGAATCGAAATGTATTCATTCGGCAAGGGTCAAAATGACCCCTCGCCGCCGTTCTAGTGTTAATCGCTCTTCATCGAACTCAACTGACGGCCAGAACGAGGTGCGTCGTTCATATCAAAATTTTCATTTTTGAACTTGGCATACCAATCATGAGCGGTTCTTTCAGCTATGGCCATATACAGCACAAATGTTGCGACCAGCTTTTGCGGCCAACAACCTTGATTAAAAGCAAAGAGGAGGAGGTGTCGAAAATGCTCCTTTTTTTCAACTTGACACTACATTTTACGATCTGAATTTTAACACAAATTAACTCTATCCAAAAAACAAAATATTGATTCCGGTAGAAAACTTCTATTTAAAAAAACTGCGGGAACTTAGTTGCCAACCTAATATAATGTCAGTAGCTCCGCCCTCTGCTAAGCATATTGCTTGAGTAGGGGAGGTAGGGGACGTTTGATACATAGGGAGGGTTGATACATTGACAATTTTTCTCAGCAAATGACAATAACAGCCATTGTAACAGATGTAAAGTCTTCTTTTATTAGCAGAGGTCATCATTAGCTGGACGTAGAAGTGAAGAACTGACAACGTTTTTTTTCTTTTAATTTTCAAGACTTTTGGAATGTCAATGTAAATTTTTTTAAATATTGATTTTCTTTCATAACTCTTATTATTGTGAAGATAATATCTTGTAATTTTTTTTTATTTGTTACGGCGAGTTTTACCAGAAAGCAGATTGGCATTTTGCAACTGCATTTATATAAAGTGATCGAAAATCCAATAAAGCATGATAGGGAGAAATGTTACATTAGCACTGGGGAGAAATGATACACTTGTGTATTTGAAATTTAATGGTTTTTTTAGTAGTAAACTAATATAGGACTGTAATATTCATTATTGTTTTACAGCAAGAGCTACTGAAATTGGTAAGGAAGAACAAAGAGGCTATTCATAAACATTATGTTGGTTACATAGAAAAACAGTGCGATGATAGATTGTTAGTTCGTTTTGCTCGTCATGTAGAAAGAAAAAAGTTTAAATGGCCTAAAATGGAAGGTGTTTCTATAATTGACGAAGGACAAACTAAAAAGACATTAAATCCACCCGATTTTACTTACCAAAATGATAGAGTTATTAGTTTTTCTTTTAACCATTTCAGAAGTGGTGGTATGTTTATGAAACCACTTAATTTTAATTCCTAAACGCCACATTGGTACCAGCATTTTGTAAAATATTTTCCATTTAATAAGAAAGTGAAATGTAGCCATTTTCGTATTTCCAATTAAATTTGTTAGTAAATTCCGGTGCCATTCATTTATTCAACACTTTAGCATTGAAAAGTCTTTGACCTGAAAAGGTTAAAGAAATCTTAAATGTGTTAAATTATGTTAAATTGTTTCTAAATCAGCAATGTTCACTTCATTTTTTCTTGCAGCAAGATTTCTAGGTTTTTTTTTTTTTTTTTTTTTTTTTTTTTTTTTTTTTTTTTAATTATTTATTTTCTAAAAAGTGTGTTAATAGACTTGTTTAAATAATAGCATTTGTTTAAATATTTTTGTAAAAAACATTTCTGAAACAAAAATATATCAATGCCATTTCGTTTTAAATTTTACTTACATATTTCAAGATTTATCATAAAAATTTGTATGACACATAAATTGAATTGTCTGCATTTTTTTTTTCAATTTACATAACAATGTATCAAACCTCCCTTGCTAGTGTATCAATCCCCCCAGCAATGGGGAGATTTGATACAGTAGTAACCATTCACAATAATTGGAATATATTTTTTGAATGATTATTTTTCAAATTCCCAATAGTTTTAATAAATGAATAAAAGGTCACTTTAGAAGAAAACACGAAAAAAATGTTTAAAAATAGGTTTTTAAGGGTTGTAAAAAATTAGTAAAAAAAAAAAGTGTATCATACCTCCCCTACTTATATATTTTTCCCCATCTTCCCGAAAACTTCAATTAATCATTATGCAATATTCTTTTAAGTTTCCATTTTGATTATTTGTATATCATGATGCAAAGTTGTTATCAATAATCGCTGTAAGACAGTTAAAATTTCTTTTAATGCTACATTGATTTTTCTAAATGAAAAAGAATCCAAAATATTGACTTTAAAATGCAAGATTAAAAAAAAAAAAATTTAGAAATATCAGTGCAATTTGTATCGATTTATTACATGGTTGTGATAAAAGACTGCTAAGGAAAATAAGAATGTTTGCACAATCTAGCTGAGTGGTGTTGGAAGGGGGCGCGATTGTGAAAATGGGCGTACTCCGAAATGAAAAGCAAAGAAATGGTATGTGAAAGAAAAAAGGTTCCGGAGCGGTGCCTTAGAGACTAGGTCTAAAGAATTTTCGCTAAAGTTGTGAAAGATTCGAGATTGGAATGTTCAGTAACAGTACCAAGCTGCATGCTTAACTGCAATGGTCAATAAATGTTTTTTATTAATATATAAAACTTTTTCCTGTAAAATTTCCTACTTCAGATGTTTAATTTCGATTTTTTTTCAGGAAATATTTAAAGGATGGGGTTATTTTCTCCGGAATAACTATTTCAATATTAATGTAAATTTACAAAAGTCCTCAACATACGCAAAGGTCTCAACCGAATATCTGACAGGGAACCAGAATTCTCGATTTTATTTAGCAAAACATCGTTGATTAAGGGCGTGAACTTTACCTTGCAGAAAATGCATTTATATAATGGACTTTACCCGAGGCTAACGAAAAAAATAGGCTACCGCGGTGGGCCCGATTCTTCTTTTTTTACAGACCGCTGAAGTCACGTGATGCTCGAATGCACCAATGAAGTTCGCGAAAAGAGCATCACGTGACTGCAGCGGTCTGTAAAAAAATAATAATCGGACCCACCGCGGTAGCCTGTCTTTCTCGTTAGCCTCAACTTTATCCATGCGACGTCAGGCACGTGTAAGCAGAAGAAAAACACCAATAGGCGTGAAGAATATCTTTACACTGCTCCCCCTTCGTCCAATAAACCATGGAACTATTAATAAAGAGGAACTGACATATCTTTAAAATAGTGAAGCTTCAACTGTAACCGCTTTCGCTGGGGTTGATTACTACCGGGGCAATCTTCCACCAGTAAATTTAAATAACAATTCTCTCCTTATTTAAATGCTTTATTAATGCAAAACTTCAGTGATAAATAATGGAAGAAACAGATATTCGTTTTTACTGGTGGACGCTTACTTTGGCGGTAGTCGGGCTCTGCGATTCCGTCCTATTGTGACAACCTCCTGTCAGTGGCAGTGAAAAAGATTGTAATACATGGGCAAGCTGCCACCAGTAAAAACAAATAGAATATTTAACCATATTTATCAGAGAAATGTTTCCCGAAAAATCGTTAAAATAAGACAAAAATTTTCCATTCAAAATTGACAGGTGGATGTTTACTTTGGCGGCAATCAGAAACTGTTGTTCCGATTTAAAAAATTAGCCGCCATCTTGTGATAACCTCCTCAGTTACTTCACTCGCAGCTGATAGACAATACACTGTATGTCACCTCCTCTTTATTCATAACTCCATTCAATAAACAGACTTTTTCGGAGGGTTTTTCCACGCAGAGAGATGGCTGTTGCCATTCGAATTTAAATTGTAAGGAAATACTTTGTCGAACAACATAATAATAGTAATAATTAAAAAGGTAAATTCAATAAATAAACCAATTAACACATGTGCGATTGCTGACTTGAATGAATTTATTTGGATTTCTTTAACTCCGTCTACGAGAATAGATTTCGTATTTCAGAAGTTACATACTTTCTCAGAAATATGCTTATAAAAGCAATATAGGAAATAAAAGTAATAGAAAAGTAATAAAAGTAATAAAAGTAAAAAAAAAAAAAAAACACATTTTCTATATGTTTCATCCTTTTAAGAATGTTTAACAAAAGAACAAGGAAAAAAGAATGAAAGAATGTACAAACAAATTCCTCGCTCAAAAAAGGCGAAAATTTCTAACACATTTAAAAAGTAATTTTATACGTAAAAGCATAAATTTTCAACATTAAAATTAAAGTTATTTGAAATAGAACAGTGTTCTTATTTTGCTGATAAATGTAATTGCATCTCTAGATAAAATAAATTGCTCCGCCTTGTATAGATATGAATTATCTGCATTTCTACAGATTTTTACTTATATTAGGATTGAACAGAGATCATTCCTACAAAATCACGTTCTAACGACATAAAATCTTGTGCTTAGGTAAAAAGTTAGCTAAGTTAGACCTTGGGTCGACCAGTGAAAACACACCTTTCGTCTCTCCTTAACCTTCCTACCCTGTTGAAATTTTGCTCAACCTTAATAAAAACATTTTACACTAGAATTTTCTTTAACCCCTTAATTCTCGCTCCCGTCATATTCACGGGCTGTGTCTTTTACTCAAATTGTTTGATTCCCACCATTTATATAAAATAGTGAAATTGGCTATATTCTAGTATCGTTTTTCCTGTCATTAAATAACATGAATATTTCTTTTTCATAAAAGTGGTGCCAATAAGCAATTTGAATTTTCCAACCGTAACTTAATTCCAGCGTTAAGGGGTTAAAATTTTACCTAAATCCGAACCCCTCATTTTTTTCCACGGCACAAACTTAAAATTCTATAAGACTCAAATATTTCCTAAAAATATTTGCTCGGTTTGCTACTTTGCTGCAAAAAGAAATAATCCACTAATTCCCATCCTCTTCCGCGAAAATTTCGCTTTCGCCTTTGTCCTTCCCCATAGTTCAAAAATTTTAAAATATTTTAAAGAAGAATTTCTATTTTAATTGAAGTAATGTGAAGTAATGTGATATAATCATTCTTTTTAAATAACACCCTCAAAAATTGTGTTTTTCGTTCCCACTGTCAGCAGTATATAGATTTAATTCCTGAAAACTGTTTAATTTTTAGAAGTATTTCTTCCCTATATCTTACTTTAAAGCAAAAATAAATAATCAGTCTTCTAAATCCCTCCCCGCCCTTTTACAGCATACAGTTTAATTTTTATAAAATTTTAATTTTTTAAAAATTACTTTGCCCTATTTGTTATTTTGAGGTAACGATAAATAAATATTCATCTAAATCCAATATAACTGTACTTTCTTGCCTTGCCACATTGACATACAAGTTTAAAATCTTAAAACATTATTTTTTTTAGAGTCTTGATTGTTATTTTGCCTTAACTGTTAATGAATAATGAAATAAACACATGCTTCAAAGGCAAAAGCATGTAACTCTGGATGAAAATAAATAAGACGATTAAAGATTTCC
This sequence comes from Maratus speciosus, assembly GCA_963932465.1. Classification (NCBI taxonomy): domain Eukaryota; kingdom Metazoa; phylum Arthropoda; class Arachnida; order Araneae; family Salticidae; genus Maratus; species Maratus speciosus. The sequence goes on along the minus strand of OZ010797.1, from coordinate 281,254,829 downwards.
TTTTTAAATAGATATATTTTAAGTCATTAAAGGCGGTTGGCAAGAAAGCTTGCCAGGTAAAGCGAACAAAATTTATAAATTTAAATACCAGTATATAAGCATGGAAATTTTCATACTATTTAATCTCAGATTTTAAGTGAATAAATAAATCCAAATTACAAAGTGGCAAAAACTGGTGTCAAAGTATTAAAAGAAGTGTAAAGGAAACTCGTCGTTAATGGGTTAACATCCTTTTTAAATATCAGTGTTTATCAGATTTTTTTTTAGATGTATAATACCTATCAGTCCTAAATTTCGTTAAAATTTTGTGAAATATTTCTAAAATTCCTCCCAGATACTTTCAGAAATCTTGTTTCTTGCATGTTCAAATTAACTTAATCGAAGATCAGAAGTCCATTTTACATTCTTTGCAATGGAATTAGTTTTTATCGTGAATCATTTTCACTCATTAGAATAGTTTATTTCTACACGATTAAGTATCTATATTATAAAGAAGAAACGTGTCTGTGTGTAACGCTAACGTCAATTTAAGGTGGAAACAGCAGACGATTAAATTTAATTTATATTTAAATATTTTAAACTTCTACATACCGCACATTTAAAAATGTTACCCCATCGAATAGAGGGGGGGGGGGATGTTCTATCAAATGCAGTTGGTTTGAAAGCTACATCGCAATTTATTTGAAAACTGTATCGCAATTCCCTCAATTTTTATTGCTTTAAAATTAATTTTTAATCATGATTTTTAAAAATATATCTCTATTGCATATAGACGATTACAAAAAATAAATCCGTTTACCTTTAAATAGCTCAACTTTTGTTTCCAGTTTAGCGAAATTCAAACATTCACCAGTAAGTAAGAGCATTCTCCATTTTTTGAGGGCATTTTTTTCTGCTTCACTAATGCAGAGGTTTTATGAAAAGGCCCCTTTCTCAATTATCAATCGAAAATTGTTTGTATCGTAACTTATTCGGGGAAAGTTCCGTAATCGGGTTAAAATTGGTGTATTTTAGCTAGCATGATTTGCTGAAAAAAAAAAAAAAAAAAAAAAGATTTGTAAATTACTTGAAAAGGCAGTTTGAAAGCTCAAAGATATGCAGACGAGATATTCAGATCGTATTATACTTTACGCTGCGACCATTGACGACTTCTGTCTTTTAATGCATGCTAATGAGTAATACAGCTCAACGTGATGAGAATATGTTTCTAAAGAAAACAATACAGCATATGTAGATGTAGTGACCAACATGCTCTCCTCTGTTAAATCCAATCGAGCATGTCTGGAACACACTTGGACGGTGCATTGCATGCCTATGTTGATTGTTCGAGACTTTAATATATAGCACTTTTTGAAGAGAGACGTCCCTAAACTCTCATCGTATCTGTGGAAAACAGATTTTTAAAAGTCTTAACTGTACAAGGAGACCGCCCACCATATTCCAAATTCTCATAGTTCTTGTAATTTACAGATGCTCAAATTGGAGCGAAGCATTTGTTTATATTCTTGATATCCTTTCCAAGAATTAAAATTCAGATATACCATATCATAGCTGCCAACATCTTACGCTTTTTCAGACCACAAAAATTTTATAGTAAATTTTATCTTTTTAAATCGCCGTTATCTGCCGATTAAATAAGGCAAAAATTTCTATTAAATTTTTGTGGTCTGAAAAAGCAGAAGAGTTGGCAGCTATGCCATATTTAAGAGTTTTATTTTCTGCATAGCTGCCAACTTGTACAGATTTTCCTACCACTAAAATCTAATAATAAATTTTATCTTATTGAATCACCGAAGTTCAAGAAATTTTAATGCTGAAATAAGTCAAAAATTTCTATTAAATTTTATTGGTAAGAAAAATCCATACAAGTTGGCAACCATGTTTCTGTATTACCTTTAATGTATGTGTACTTCCAATTTTATACTCTTTCATGGCTGTGTCGCAGGCTTTGCTTCCCTAATTAAATTTTTAACAGTGTATATGAATTTAAATATAGTTTTTTGTAATTCTACCATTCAATTTTTTCATTTTTATCATTTAAATTTGATCATATCATTTAAATCACCATTTATAATTAATTAAAGATAGCATCTCCTTTTCCTTACTTGTCAGAAGTTGTTCTTAAATATATGTTCTCCGCAATATCATCCCTCAGACCAGCGCTTCCTAACCATTTCTTTCACGTACCCCTTTATTAGACTTTTCATTTCGGAATAACCCCCATTTTTCAAAAACAGGCCCCTTAACCCAGCCCCCCTTCCACTTAACTAGATAACGTAAACATCCTTTTTTTCATTAGTAATCTTATTACAATCATATAATAAATCGATACAAATTACACTGACATTTCTAAAATTTTTGTGACTGTACTAACAATTTTTATGATTTCTGCCATTACCGACATTATTTTCACGTACCCAGGTTTGGGAACTGCAGCCTCTTTGAGGGAAGTCTTAGTTATAAAAATTTTATGAAACAATAAATTATTACAGGTGGATGTAACAACTGAACGAACTCGCATTTACGTTGCATTCGAAGGAAGGCACCTTGAAAACTTAGAACAGTTACATCAGAAACAGATTCATAATTTTGTCACCATTTTGTGCTTCGTGTCGTCATTTGTTGATCAACCACCGCCCCCTGAATACTAGGGCTGAGCGCTGACACAAAAACAGTGGCTGCCGGTGGCGGATTTTTTTTTTTTTTTTTTTTTTTTTTTTTTTTTTTTTTAACATAAGTACGGTCCCTTAAATGTAGACACCGGTATTTTAAACAAGATTTCTCTGACTGGTTTAATCTCGGGAAAATAAAGCGCGAAAAACTTGAAAAATTATTGGTATGAATATTGAAAGGACCGTACACACACTGAAAGAAATCCGCCTTCGGCAGCCGCCATTTTTGTGTCAGTGCTCAGGCCATAGAGAAGAAATAGGTGTGGAGTGTGCTTTCCGTAGAAAATTCCCTTGAAAAGCGGCATCAACATGATCGGCCCTACTCATGTAAAGGTTTCCAGATTTCGCTCGTTAGCGCTTGCTTGGCAATTTGAAAATTATTGCCGGTCGTGAAAAAAAAATATATATAAAAATACTCAGCATCCACATTATGCATGTGAAGTAGTACAAAAATATAAACGAAGTAAAACAAAGCAACTTAAAATCTGTTTTAAATTAGTAAAAGAAGATTCTCACTTTAATTTAACGATACGGTAATTTTTTATTTTACTTTCCCAAACATATGCTAGCCATTGGCGGTAAAAGTCACGTGACTATTGTAAACACGTGACTATCATGTTGGTTCCACTTTAGAATTACCAAAGCACTCTCCACCCGTATCTCTTCTCTATGGCTCAGGCCAAGAATTCAGGGGGCAGTGGATCAACCTAAAATTGAAAAGACAGGGGAAAAAATCAAACACAAACTTTTACAGGTTATCTCATCTAAAAATCACAGCAGATAAATTTTATAAATAGTATTTGCTTTACTATCACCTAAAAGAATGTGACGTGTGTAAAGTGTAAAGTTCATGCCACAGATAACAATAGATATAGTAGCGGATGGGGACAGCTTAATGCAACAATGTTAAAAAAGCGCCTGCATAATCGAAGAAGGGAGAAGGAAATCTCGTAGGGATTTCTTCAAACCTGGTACGAAGCACAGGGGGGAAAAAATAATAATAAGCTTTTGCATTTTTACTGGCGCCACCTACCAAAAGTATTTGAAAATAATATTAAAAACGAAATATTTAGAACATAATCTTTCCAACATTGTAGTAAGGAATGTTTAAATAAGTAAACAATTATCTACAACTTTTACTTTTAAAATTTAAAAGCAGTTCATCTTTTATGTCATAATAATGTTATTTACTAATTAACTCATTTCATATAAATAAATTGATAGGGATGTGTATGTGGCGTTCTAACAGCTTTAAGAAAATTAGTTTACAAGGGATGCAATAAAATTATTATTTCTTATATTAAGCTAAATCTTTTGACTTCACTGTCAGTCAAGGCTTTAAAAAACAGTAAATAATGCTTAACTAACATACACTTCTATAATTAAAATATACATAATTTAATACTTGTTCCGTAAGTATAATTGTGCATATGAAACTATTATTATATATAATACGTCAATGTGGCTTAATTTTTTCCCCTTACTTTAGAAAGATTTGAAAGCTGTTACTATTTGTTTTCTCTTTGTTCCAAATTTAACATATTTCTTTGTTTGAAAAAAAAAAAAAAAAATCCCAATTGAGAGTGCACAGTTCAATTTTTTTTTTTTAAATTATTACGTTGAACTAAACATATTTTAATTTTATGATTCTTTCAGTTCCTATTTTACAGCAAATGTATAATGAGAGCATCTCATAAACTTTTTAACATTAGAATATTAATCATTATAATGCATTCTCTTCAAGTATTAAAATCTTAAATTATAATAAAAATATGAGAAAAATAAAATATAAACATACAATAAAATATAAAACACATGGATAATTAAAGTACCAAGTACAAACGAACACCAACACAATCAAAACAACGTGCCAAAGCCGGCTAGGGAATATTGGATTTTTTCCCCCACATTGTTATGCAGTCGAAGTTTTAACATTGTTGCATTAAGCTGTCCCTATCCGCTACTAATAGATATTCATCAGCGGTCCTTACGCTGTAATTATTTTAGTTTTATAAATTGCAGTGGCAGATGTTGCTGGAGCACTGCATTTTATAAGTAGGATAGACCAGTATACAATAAGATAACATCACATAGCAAGACTTTTTATATAGAGCATTTTACTGTATAATTTGTCTGACCTGAATTTATAAATATATATTTATGGTAGTTTATATAGTCTTTTTAATCCATTACCTGGTGTTACGATTATGCAACGTTAAAAATAAATTTAAATTAAATATCGGGATACCAGTATTTTGGACTTAAAAAAGTTACCTTTATTGATTACAGAAAGTTTGAACATTAAATAAAGCGAATATTATCTTTCATTATTTGTGGTGTCAAACGTAAGAAAAAAGTTGACGACTCCTATCTTACAGTTTTGGTAGTTAATAGGTCAAGTTTAATGAACAATGAAGCAATGAATATTCTTCTCTGTTTATGAAAATACATATATAGATGATAATAGCTCAAACTATAGTTGTTCGAAAAATACTATTTCCGAACAACAATTTTCATCTTATTTAATCTTATAATTTCTGTCGTTACTATAAATATGTTTTGATTTACGGAAGTGAACGATGTTTTTTTCTATAACAATAAATTTAATTTTCTATCGCAAGTTTTACTTAAAATATTGTAATATCAGTGTAAAGTACTGGCATTTTAAGAAAAAGCGTAAAACACATAATTTGGGTTACAATTTTTTTATAATTATTCTAAAATTTTCGTGACATTTTGTGTATAACAATTAACATTTTAGTTACCAGAATGGAATCGAATCAACTTTGACATTTAAGTTATAGCGATGTGAAAAAAAAACCGGTTTCTTGCAATAGTTCTTTTAAGAGGATCCGGAACACACAAATCTTTAAATTTTCATAAATTTTTTTATTACATTGAAAATTTCTCTGTTTTTTTTCTGCTTAAAATGAAATTTAAATCATGTCTCTATCTTAATTGGAACAGGAAATATTCATTTTTAAGTTTTGGTTTGTTTTCAAAATCTAGCTTTTAAGCAATGGTTGTCTTGAAAACGACTTTTTACGAAAATGCGTTTTTCTACATGATGGGTTTTTTCACAATTTCTGGTGTTAAAATTGTTATAAGTCAAGAACCGTTAAAGATAAATGGTTCAAATTTGGAACATGTCTCTTTCAATTGCTTTACTTTAATTTTGATTCAGCAAATTTGAAAAAAAAAAATATTCACTTTTGAAAATATGATTTTTTTTTTTTTTTTTTTTTTTTTTTTTCCAATTTTTACTTTAAATATTTTTAATTTTTATTTAAATTAATATTTTTTTAAATTCTGAATCTAAATTAAAACTTATGTATTTCTGTTTATTTAAATGCAAAAAAAAAAAAAAAATGAAATTCTATTAATAATATTTTGAGTTATAACGATTTTAAACTACCCCACTTTTTTAATAAAATTTAAATTTAAATTGTGTTTTTTTAAAATTTTTGAGAAGTTTTATCATGTGATTTTATTTACAAATGATATGATTAATCATCACAAAAAATTTCGAAATTTTAACTCAATAAATAAAAATTATTTGAAAATGCGTCCCGGACCCCCTTAATTCTCGCTCCCATCATATTCTCGGGCTTTTTTGTCTTTTACTCAAATTGTTTGTTTCCCACCAGTTTTATAAAATAGTGAAGTTGGCTATATTTCAGTAACGCTATTCCTGTCATTAAATACTCTGAATATTTCTTTATCATAAAAGTGGTGCCAATAAGCAATTTGAATTTTTCAACCGTAATTTAATTCGAGTGTTAAGGGGTTAAGAAGAAAAATTCTTTTCGAGCGAAAATTTCATTTGTTGCTAAGGGTAAATGAAACAAATTTCCCTCTCCCCTTACAAAAATTTCTTATAGAATTCTATAAAAATATTTATAGAAAACATATTGTAGAATCCTGTAGAATTGGTCCTGTGGCCGGATTTTTTACAAGCTAGTTTAACCAAATCTGTAGAAATATCTGTAAAAGCTTATTAAAATATGTATACACTTTTACCGGGAGTCCCAAAAATGACCAATGATTTTAAAATTCAATAACTTGAAAACGGTCACAGATATTGAAAAAATCTTTCAGGAGGGTTATATAATGATGTCAGGAGTTTTTCTACTGTGATTCTCAATTTTAGTTCGAATTTCAAACAATATATGGTGTTGAGAACAATAAGTGCTCAGTCCAGACCCTATTTTTGGTACTTCGGGATCCATTCAATACATTTTAATCTGCTTTTTTCGCATGGAAGAAGAGAGAGGACGAAAAATCGAGCTTGGATTTTGCGATCATTGCTTGCAGCGCCATCCATCGATGCTATTTGTAACTAAAACTGAGAATAGCAGCATAAAATCTCGTGCCATCTTACATAACACTCCTGCAAGAATTTTTTTAATAGCTGTCACCGTTTGCAAGTTATTGAATTTTAACCCCTTAACAGTGTGGCCCGAACTGGATTCGGGCAAGAACACTTTGCTTGCTTCGTTATTAAAAGTATTTTGATACCACTAATTTGTAACTGTAAATTTATCTTTATTGATAGTCAGATATTTTTCGATTAAGTAAGGTAAATATTTTAGTATGGAAAAAGTGGTGTCCAGCCCCATTTTTAATTTTTTTGTAAGAAAACAAATGTCACTGTTAAGGGGTTAAAATCATCGGTCATTTTTGGGATATCCGGTATATAAAACTTCTATAGAAAACATCCAGAAATATTTATAGACATTAGATTTTTTGTTAGTGAGGAATAAAATGTCTGACAGAATTATCATTTAGTTTTCTGATATCCTTTCAATCTCAATGGACTTTTTTTTACGTTTTTTTTTTTTTTTAACAAAGATTTATTTAAATATCAAGTTTTTTTTATCAAGTTTGTTAGAAATTTTAAAATAAATTATTTTTAAGCTTGTAAGAAATTCAGAGCAAGTAAGAAATTTTAAAGCTTGCTGTCTTAAAAATTATGTATTCCAATTGCACAAAACTGTAAAGAAATGTTTTAACATCCGCATTATTTTGACTCTTGCTTTGTAAGCAATTAAATATATATATTTTTTTATTAAGTTTAGGTCATAAATATGTGTACATTTCTACAAAAATTGATGCACTACAAACAACTTAACAAGTATATAAATTATACATCTAAGCTTATTATTATTATTGTATATATATACATAATAATTACTATTATTACCTAGATTAATAAAGTTTAATTAAAAACAAATGACCTACTTTTGAAACAAAACTTGAACACTTTCAATAATAAAATGAAATTCTCTTAAAAATGATAAATTCGAAATCAGAAAAGAAAAAAAAAATAGCATCTATTAAAAATTACATAAATTGTTTTCTTTTTTTGATGTGAAAATATTATTTATAAAAAATATCTTTAGTTTTTTATAAAATTAACAATTGTTGTGCAGTAAACTCCCGACTATCCGGCTCGCGACTTTCCAGTCCTCCGTACTATCCGACCTATTAACCCCTTCGGGACGGGAACCTTTTACGATATTTTAAACCTTTTGTCATCGTTTTTTAAATCAGAAATTTGTATCTTCTTGAATCGAGAAAATGCGCTGATTAAATAAGGCAAATTTTACTGTAAAATTTTACTGGTGAGGAAAAACAAGGATTTTGAGCGCTTCATGCGGTATACGTGTCGCTCGTCCCCAAGGGGTTAAAAAAGAATGAGGAATGTTGCAAGCGGTCAAGGCAGGCAGGTTCCCGCCCAGAAGGGTACCAAAAGCATGGGAAGAAATGCCAAACATAGTAATTGCAATGTCTTGGAGCATTATTTTGCACCTGAAAATATACCGGGCTGAAATATATTGCTGAAAAATATACCGGGCTCTGACGATGTCCATAAAGAAGACATTACAGAATGGATGCCAAACGACGAAGTTAATGAATTAATCGACAACAATATTGTAGAAGTGTTGACAGAGAAAGAAATATCAGAAGAAAAAGAGTAAAAGGATTGCAGGAAAAATCTCAATCCACATTATCAAGGATTCAAGATGACTGAGGTAGCAATGCAGTACATTAGTCATCAGGAATCGATGCCACCTGATACCATTTACTTTCGTATATGGAGAACATTGCGTCGCGGAAGAGGGGTGACAGCAAGAAGGCGTCCTCTATTAAGGGCTTTTTCAAAAACTAAAAACTGTAATTTTTGACTCTTATCTTATGCGTAACTTTTCATATTTGTGAAATTATTTATTAATAAACAGTAAAATATGATACACACATTTTTTCTTTTACGAATTAGGATTACGTTTTACGTGTTTTGCTTTTTTTGAAACTGTATGAAACTGTACTTTTGAAACTATATAAAATTTATCTTAATATGTGTAACATGTATTTTTAATATCATGGACGGGGGAGGGCACGAAGTTAGTAAATATTTTTAGAACTCCGGCCTATCCGGCTTTTTTGTTATTCGGCCTAACCTTCCGCCACATTAGGCCGGATAGTCGGGAGTTTACTGTATTTTAACATTGCTATAGCAGGGTTGCCACGCTTCAGAGAATTTCCAGACCAGGAAATTCTTCGGTACCAGTATTTTCTTATAGAAAATCTCTCCTTAAATAAGGCGAAATTTCGTGCATTTAACCTTGATTTATTTTTCTATAAACAAATTCGGATATTTAACCCGGAAAATTCTCTAAAGCGTGGTAACCCTGTATAGGCTCTACATTACATTTTTAAATACTTTGCAGATTTCCTTATAAAGCTTTTATTTAGCACTAACAATAGATTTCTTCAGAAACTTTTCTATTGCAATCTCTATAAATGTATATATAAATTGTTCTAAAGAAAATTTTCTATGGCAATCTGTATAGATTTCCAAGTAAATTTTCCCTAATTCTTTTTTCCTATATAAATAATTATACATTCCCACAAAAAAGTGATATACAAGGTGTCCCAGAAGTAATGGGACAAACTTTAAGGGGAGGTAGGGCACATCACAAAGATTCAGATTTGCTTAGCAACCCAGGGTCGGAAACGCTTTCCTGTCGCGGTAGTGAAGACACAAAACACCAGAAAGAAAGGACACGAACAGGGAGAGAAAACATGTTTATTATTCTTAATACTGCAAAAATGCCGGGACAATGCTGGAAAGTGTTGAGGAACTTGTTACACGCATCGTGGCAGCTGCTGGGGAAGTCCGGGGCACTCCCAGTATTTTCGAGAACATTAGATCTTCCATACGCCGAAGATGCGCTTCCATGCATCACGGCCCGGGATCGTAATTTCGAACACCTACTTTGATGACGATCGTTGTCCCTTTAATGTTCTTTCTCCTTAGTTTTTTGATGTAATAAGGATAATAAACATGGTTTCTCCTCTTATTCGTATCCTGCCTTTCTTGTGTTTTTTGTCGTCACTACCGCGCCAGGAAAGCGTTTCCGACCCTGGGTTGCTATGCAAATCTGAATCCTTGTGATGTCCCCTACTTCCCCTTAAAGTTTGCCCCATTACTTCTGGGACACCCTGTATAATGAAAATTTCACGGTAGATTCCATCAATTACTCTTCGACGAAAACTATAGAAATGGGCGGTCTTTTAGAACTTTTTCTTCACTTTGGTCAAGATTACAAATTTTGTCAGATATACTAAATGTCCACAGATATATTGAAATGTCTAAAACATGATTTTTTTTTACAAATGTCAGATATCTCTAAATGTTGGAATAGCAATACAGTCGACGCTCGTTTCTATGAACTCGTAGGGAACACCTAAATAGTTCGTAAAATAGGAAAACACCAAAAATGATAAAGAATACGTACATTATTTATGTCTATTTTTATCAAACTCCACCCTCTTTATAGATGAAGCAGTATTTCAAGATTACTTATTATTTAATAAAGTTATACATGTATTTTTAAATATACAAGAAATAAATGCAAATTTATGCACAAAAAATAATTTTAGTGCATAGAAACATACGTTACCATGCTATGAAAATATTACATATGGAAACACAGACTGTATTAGTACTTAGTAGATGAAAATACATAGGTGAAAACATAGATAAAAAATTAGGAATGAAATAATCACTTATCTTTTTTTTTAAAATCACATTTAAAAATAATTCGTTACCATTTTATCTATAGAAATCTTTACTACCCTTACGTTTCACAGTTAATTTACATTTTTGGAGGAAGTCATACATCATGCTCTAGGCAAATGAATCTATGACATTTATAATTAAATATTACTTCAACATATTTCCGGTGTGAGATTTAAATATATTTCTAAAATATTTCGTTTTTGAATAAAATTGGGTTTAACCAATGTAGATAATATCAATGGAATTCCTACAAGAGTCATGATGCTCTTGCTCATTTTCAATCGATCTGTCATGATGCACAGATGTTAAGAATATTGGCTGAATATGCGCGCAAAGTTCATAGGATTGGGTTGGTCGAAGCAAACATAGTGTAAGGAAAAAGACCCCAAAGCCATGCATTTTGTTTATATGAATTAAATTTTGAACAATAATAATAATAATAATAACTATAAAAAAGATCAAAAATAGAAAATTATTGAAAGAGAATCAGAATTTGAGAGAAAGCCGGCAAGGATTTGACGGCCAACTATATCAGCCAACGCACTGAGAGAAAAAAAATAGTTCTGGCATCTAAAATCTAAATTGTAGCTCTAGAAAAAATAATTCCATGTCATCCCTATAAATTCTAATTCCCTTTCCTAGAGAGTTCTAGATCTAGAGTCTCCTACTAGAATTAAAGAGCGTTTTCCTATATTCTCGTGGTCAAACTTATTTTAAAATCTCTGCAAATAGATGCGAACTCAAGAGATTAGTTTTAATAACTATAATTTTAGTTTATGAAACCATTCCAAAACTCAAGCGATAATTTCTCGCTACTGAAACGATTCATAATCGTTTCGTCACCCAGAAAACAAGAGACTAGAAATTCTAGATCATTTCGTCTATTCAGTTTAGTTGTTTACCCTATTAGCTCGGAAATCTATATTTCTAGTTTAGGGATTCAGAAAATGACTACCTATTCATACTAGGTGAAGACGGTATTTTCTTTTCTCAGAGTGGGGTTGGGGAAGGGCGACGAATCAAATTGCCGGGAAATCGAGCAGCCAGAAAGAATTAAAATAAGATGAAAGCGGGTGTTTCAGAAAGCAGAGAAATCTCCAAATAAGAAGCGCTAGATAACATTTTAAAGAAAAGTTGAAATTCGCCGAAATGCAGACGATTTTTTGTCTAAATTGCTAATCAAGAGCTTGAAGCTAGAACAGACCAAATTATCAGTCCACCCTGCCTCCAATTTTTATATATTGAAGATATACTGAATGTCCACAGATATCTTTAATTGTCTAAAAAACGATATTATTTTTACGAATGACAATAGATATTACTGAGTGCTGCAAAATTAATATATATTTTTTATGGCAATAGTCGTATAAACCAGTTATTAAAAATCAAGCAAATAAAATTAAGTCCCTTAAAAACGGTAAATTTTTTAAATGTCATTTCTTAGAATATTTTACCTGCAAACATATAAGTAATGCATAAAAGTCTTATAAATAATTTCTTTCAAAGAATAATTTAAAAATATTTCAAGGAATATCGAGACATGTCGTAAATTCGATGTAAGACAATCAGCAACATTTAAAATATAGGCCATTATTGGCAAAGACATTGCCCGATATATTTGTTCTATCTTGCATGCATAAATTGTTTTTGTGGATGAAACAATAAACAAATCTAGGTACAGTCTTTAGATATAATCTATAACGTTTAAGAATATTACGTAAAAATATCAAGTAATTCCAGAGATATTTTGCGCACAGGAATGAAACCCAACTTTGAGATAAATCTCTTAAAATCAACTTTAATTTTATTAAAATTTGAAATATCTAATGCTCTAGTATACTTGTATTGGACTATTTTGGTGTTAGCAATAAATATGTACGTTGTGAAACATATTCTCTAAAAAATATTAAAAACTAGCTGGCTCCGTTCGCTAGCGGTCCTTTAATTACATCGGGGCGTCTAATTTATAAGTCACCTTGTAATATGAAATCTTGAACTCAACGAACCTCGAACAGGGTTCCGGCTGCCTTCTGCGGCGTATAGCAGGCGTGCTGTGCACGCACTGCAAAAATTTATAATATGAATTTTTTTCCAAAAAACCCAATCTCGAACCGAATCCTGCAGCGTACGGCACCGTTTCTCGATGTTCCTATTCCTTATTCTTTAGTGAAAAATCATTTTAATAATAATATTGTCCAGATCTGGAGGAATAAGTGGCTTAACAGTGAAAAAGGTCGTAATACGTTTTCAGTAATTCGTGTCCCAGATAGGTCTTTTTTGTGTTATTCTCAACTTTCTGCATATTTTATCTCTTGTAACGGAGCTTTCCCCAGCTATTTATATGAAATGGGAAAACGTCCCAACGATAAGTGTAACTGTGGAAATGTTGGCGATGCTAAAAATTATCTTTTTGGAAGATGCCCGCTAATGCCTGCTTCTTTTCAATTTATACGTAACATAACTCTTTCTTGGAACATTCTAAATGTCTTGCTCTCTGAATCAAGTTATCCCAAACTAAGACTGATTTATAATGAACTTAATAAACTATACTCTTTTATAAAGTACAAGTTCTGACTTTTTCAAACATATGGTATGTTGGGCTCGTGGACTCGTATGACTTTGCAATTCAGGATTGTCCTAGTCTGCTGAATTTCCATCTGTTTTTATGACTTATTTCTAATTTTAAGTCACATGGCTTTCACTGTAAATGACTCCAATTTTTGTACATTTGCTTTCACAAATTCATGTTTTTTTTATTTATTTATTTATTTTTTCCCTGGTTCGGGACTTGGCCGAATGGTGGAGGGGTTTTTTCAGCGAGGTTTTTTTTGCCTTTACCTATTTTGTTGGCATCCTGGTTGAGTGTTTCTGTCCCTTTTCTGCCTACGGCACCGTATACCGGGTGTGAGCGCACGCGCTGCAAAATGCTTTAGTTTAATCTTCCACCGCCAGGGGGCGCAACAGGTTGTGCTGTATACAAACATTCAACTATGAAAAAGTGGTCGAAGGGCTTTCCAATGATACATTACATGAGGAGTGTCGGAAGAAGTTTGAAAAGGGACCCCAGGGAAGAAAAGTGGGGGGAAAGAAGACAGGAGGTGCATAATATGAAAGAGTAATCACTGAGCTATCTAATGATGTATCACATGAGGGGTTCAGTAAAAGTTTGGAAAATGACCCTCGTAGGTACTTTCTATCACGCTCTCGGAATGCACCCTATCCCCCCCCCCCTTGCAATTTTTATATTTTATAAATAATATTTATCGGAAGGCTCCGTAAAAAAATCGGATCTAAAAGGATATTTATTGTGGAAAACGCTACGGTTTAAAAAAAAATAGAAAAGTGCCCCTGGTGGCCAAATTGGGGGAGAGGGAAGAGAGGTTCATAATATGAAAGAGCGGTCAAAGGGCTTTTCGTTGATATATCACATGACGGGTTCGGAAAAACTTTGAAAATTGGGCCCACTCTTGTGCCCCCGGAATACATCCATCCCCTCTTTGAAATTTTTATATTTAATAAATAATATTTATCAGGGGGATCCGTTAAAAAAAACACGTCTAAAAAGATATTTAACGTAGATACGCTACGTTTTATAAATTTGTTCGCGCTTTTTTAAAAATATCTATTACCCAATATATGGATTTAATATAAAATTTGCTACATGTCTGATAAAATATGGTCTAATATACGAAAGCCATAGATATTTTTACTGCCAAAAACTTAGAAACGTTTTATGCAAAAATATTACATAAATTAAACTAGTCCTTTGCAAATATCTTTTGCTTGTATATTATTTTTAGGTAGATTTCGTATGAAATACTACCTATTACATTCTCCCCTATGTTGGAATTTCTGAAAAAGTTTTGCAGATCTACACCGATCATGACCCCTCGAGCCCAAAACTACTCCCAGTAAAAAACTTTATATCCATCTATCTATATCACTTTTTTTTTTTTTGGACACGATAACTTTCAAAATTCTGCACCAATCTCTTACAAACTGATGCATAAAATCTCGGTCAAGTTCATTAATTGGCAAAATCGGACCAAGGGGGTGGAAATAGGGAGAGGTTTTGTGAAAACCAAAAAAAAACCCCATAGCTTCTTAATTTTTGTACATATCAAATCAGTATAAAGTTTTTATTACTTCTAAAAAAAGCGCCAAAAATTCATGCATCACAGATTTTGGATAAAATTTAAAATAGGCTCAAGGGGCGCAAAAAATAGGGGTTTTGGGAGAAAAAAATTACTTCGTCAATTCTCAAGATGTCAAATCCAATTAATAAGTTTTTGATAGGACCACTTCGTACTGCAAAAAAAATTAAAAACGAAAAAAAAAAAGGGGGGGGGGTGGTTGAAGAAGAAAAATGTTCATAACTCCGTCAATTCACAAGATATAAAATCTCCACGAATTTAACATATATCTTCTTAATATTGTCTTCAACATTTATATAGACAAGTTTTTGATAGGGCCAATTTTTACAGCAAAAACAAATTAAAAATACATAGCGGTTGAAGAAAAAAATCCTCTTATTAAAGGTGCATTCAAATCCAAACTGCTTATTTTCTTACTCATTTTTAAATTCATTTTTGCTCCCAAATGCATCCAAATGCTAGATTCTCTTATTCAGAAACTATATAATGTACAGTAATGATCGATTTTTTGATAGAGGCAGAATATATTTCAAAAAATGATGTCAAAGTGGGCATTTTGAACGGAATTTCCCGAAGCAATTGTGTTATCACTTTCTTCTGAACACAATAACTTCCGCAATTCTGCACAAATCTCTTCCAAACTGATACATAAAATCAAGGGACATAAAATCTCGGTCAAGTTCGTTATGGGCAAAAGCGGACAAAGGGGATGGAAATAGGGAGGGGTTTTGTGAAAACAGAAAAAAACCCATAACATCTTAATTATAATACATATCGAATCAGTTTAAAGTTATTATTATTTCTAAAAAAAGGGCCAAAAATTTATGTATGACAGATTTTTGATAAAATTAAAATTGGGCGCAAAAAATAGGGTTTTGGGAAAAACAATTCATAACTTCGTCAATTCTCAAAACGTCAAATCCAATTGAATTTATTATAAATTTTCTTAATATTATCTACAACTTTTATATTGACAAGTTTTTATTAGGACCAATTCATACCGCATAGAAAATTAAAAACGAAAACAAAAAGGGAGGGTTGAAGCAGAAAAAAATCCATAACTTCATCAATTCACAAGTTATAAAATTCGCATGAATTTATTATATATCTTCTTAATATTATCTACAACTTTTATACTGATAAGTACTGATAGGACCAATTCTTACAGCAAAAACAAATTAAAAATACATAGCGGTTGAAGAAAAAATCATTGTATTAAGGGTGTACTCAAATCCAAACTGCGTATTTTCTGACTCATTTTTAAATTCATTTTTATTTTCAAACGCATCCAGTTGGTAGGTTCTCTTATTCAGAAAATATGTAATGTATCGTAATGCTCGATTTTTCGATAGAGGCAGAATATATTTCAAAAAGTGATGTCAAAGTGGGCATTTTGAACCGAATTTCCCGAAGCGATTGTTTTGGAAACGAAAAATATTGTCCTACTGAAAAAATAATTGTTTATAAATCAAGTTCTAATTAAACGGAAAATAAAAACACGGGTCGCTTATAAATCTCTTCAAAAATCACGTCAGCAACTTTCATGTTGTTTCTTTTAAAAATGAATCTGAAAATGTGTCAGAAAAAAAAACGAGTTGTTTAGCATGGAATGAATACCACCTTAACATGATTCTGATAAAACCAGTTCTTATATAAAAATGAAATTAAAAACTCGTGAAAAGCGGTCAGATAAAATTGTTAAAGTGGGTTTTTCTCTAATTATGATTTAGTTTTTGTTGAAATTAGTACTTCGAAATCTACCTGTGCCTGGAGGCCGAACCGGCAAGGATTTTTCGTCACTGGCATCGACGAGAACAATAGAGTAAAGAATCGTTGCCGTAGAAAAAAATTTATATCTTCGATATCGAAATGTAACTAAAGACTTTAGAAAATTGAGCTGAGTTTTTGTATTCTACGAAACATAAGTGATCGTGAAAAGAACCTCTAAATCATAATTTACAGAAATACCACACTAATTTCTAGTCATAACGCATATTTGTTGGTATTTTTAAGCACTTTGTGTTAGTACAAAATAAATAAGGTGTTGCTATCCAACGTACTATTTATTCACAAATTAAAAGACGTAAAATAATCAATTGAATAACAATAATCTCTACGTTGCGATTCAATCTTTAAAACCTTCGTCAGGAGAAAAAAATTTCTAAAATATAAATCGACATAAACTCTTTATATGCTACATTTTAAAATCAATTTAAAATACAAATCACTCTAACGGAAACTTCTTAAATCTCAAATAAACAGCTCATTGGCGACATCTTTTATCCAAAGAAAACAACGAAGAAAGAAGGGCTGTAAAAAAATGGAAATTTTCAAAGACTTTTCAAAATAGAACGCCAGATTTCAGGTATGTGAAAGGAAGCATTAACATTACATACTTCTTGGTTCCTAAACGAATTTCTAAAGATTCACGAATAATACCAGTGAACGGAAATACTTGCTTGGAAATAACTTTAGCATGGCCGAAGTCTATAAATGAAATAAGTCTGTGACGCTATCTGTCTCAGTCTGTATGTGACAAACATTTTGTAGGCGCTTTATCTCAAGAACTAATGCACGGAATTTCACAAAACTTTAGATTAAGTTAGACCTTGATATAAACTGGTGCTGATTACTTTTTGGTATAAATCGTCCAACAAGTGATGCTGCTATGCTCATTTTTTACGATTTCCGTAACAGCTTTATCTTAAGAACTAATGCATAGAATTTCACAAAACTTTAGATTCAGTTAGATCTTGATAGAAACTGGTGCTGATTATCTTTTGGTGTAAATCACCCAACAATTGGCGTTGCTCTGCTGCATTTTTCACGATTTCCTTAATAGCTACAACTCAAGAACTACTGCACGGATTTTCATAAAACTTCAGATTCAGTTAGTCCTTGATATAATATGGTGCTGATTACATTTTGGTGAAAATCACCGAACAGTTGGCTCTGCTATGTTACATTATTAATGATTATCTCAATAGCTCTATCGCAAGAACTAATGCATGAATTTTCATCAAGCTTCAGATTCAGATAGTACCTGGTATAAATTGGTCCTAATTCGTTTTTGGTGTATATCGTCCAACAGCTGGCGCAGCTATCCAGAATTTTTTACGATTTTCGCAATATCTCTATCTCAAAAACTAATGCACCGATTTTTATCAACCTTCAGATTCAGTTAGAAGTTGACATAGTAAGATGTTGATGATTAGATTTTGGTGTAAATCACCTAATCGGTAGCACTGGTATGCTGCATTTATCAGGAAGTTTTAAAATGTATGAGACAGAAAAATGTTTTGGGATATCCAGATCTGATATATCCAGATCTGACTAGTTTTATTACAGGTATTCAGTCTGTTATTTTTCTTGAATTTTGGGTCGACTTGTACGCAAGTGTATACGGTAAGTGTAAAAATGTATAAAAAAGAACAGAAAGTCGAAATCTTGGGAGGAGCTACTTTATTCCAAATTTGAAACTTGGAAAAAGAACCTGCGTCTTAACGTAGCTTTTTCTTTGCGTGTGGTCTACGATCGGTATTTTTGAAGTATATATTTTTTATATTATACAATTTCGAATTATTAACATTGATATATGCAGTGTTGAAGTCAGGCATTTTTCTCCTGGCGGAAATTTTGCAGTTCCGGAAGGGGGGCGGGGATGGGCACTTTTCTTTCATTATCAAACAAAAAAACCCCTCAAATCTCCCGTGGAGGACATTTTGATGCTTCAGGGAGAGGAGAATTACCATAGGTGCCAACATCAAACTAATCTTCCGTAATACATGCGTTAATTTGACCCTGGTTTAACCCATTAAGGACTGAATTATTTTATATTTTTAAAAATTGCAATTCATACTAAATTATGTTCGTTTATGTTACTAGAGTGGGAATAAACTGTTTTTTTATATATCAGATGTCAGATTTAGGAAATATGGCATGTGACCATATGGTTACGCTAGTACTTTATATGGTCAAAAAAAGCTAAAGGGTATTATTTTACTTACTTTGATTTATTTTACTTACAGCTTACAACTGATTATAAACATGACAACATAACGTAAATAAAATACAAATTTCTTTCAATTCAGTAAGAAAAAAAATTCAGTGACACTTCTTTCCTGGTAATTTATTGTAACCAGAGAGAATTAGTATCCGCAAGAAGCACTTCATTTCTTCTGCTGTTATGTTTGGACAAGGACAGTTTCTCAAGTAGCATATTTATTCGATTCAGTAACTAAAAAAGCAATAATATCATCATCTTTAAACATTTCAAATAACTCAGTACATGTTTTATTTCTATAGACAGAGAAATCGGGCATTGGAAACACTGGATCCTTTTGCAGTAGGTCATCTTGTGACCAACTACGTACTTTAATTTTCTTTCGGCTGTTTGTAGATGGCTTAGATTCATTTTTAGTTTCACTAGTATTCTGGTCTTCATCTTCATTATCTTCATTGTCTATATCCTGATTTCCAATTCGACGAAAACCTGCTAGAACCGCTTCTGCTGGTGCTCGCAACTGTCTTCCAGTTAGGTTTTCAATGAGACCTCCTTCATCTTCATCAGACACATCATTTACTTCTGGTGGTTCTATGTATACGTCACTGAGGTCAAGATCATCATATTCAAGAAGATCTATTATTTCTTGCATAGATAAACTGAAAAAGAATCGAAATTTGACATAAATAATTCATAGGTAACACGAAATTATGAAACAAAATATTGAAATGACTTCATTTACAACACCCCCCCCCCCTTTTTTTAACTTGCCCGTGTATATAAAAAAGTCACACGGTACCATATCAGGTGAATTCGGAGATTCTGGAGCCGTATTTGTTGAATGTGAGGTTAAAACGCTCGAATAGTTCTCAAAACCAAATTTATTTCAAAACAATAAAATAAAAGGTAATAACAAATCTATAACAAAAGGGTAATAAAGAAGGAATAACAAAAAGGTAATAACAAGGTATAACAAAATGTATGTAACTTCAAAGGTATAATAAAAAGGTAATAACAAAGTAAAATGTAATATTAATAAAATAAAAGTAATAATAATAATAATAATAAAAGTACTACTACTAATAATAATAATAATAAAAGTTATAATAATAAGTAATAATAATAATATTAATAATAATAAAATTAATAAGAATAATAATAATAAAAGTAAGAATAATAATAATAAAAGTATAATAATAAAAATAATAATAATAATAATAAGGTAATAACAAAATTTGTATAACTTCAAAGGTATAGCAATAAGATAATAACAAAGGTATTTAAAAATACTTATAATAAATACGATAACTATTTCAAAACAAAAATTAATACCCTGTGGATTAATAACGCACCCGAATCTAATGGCAATATCTGTCTATTTTTAGGAAAAACAGGGCAAAATATACAAACAAATCCAAAAAAAAATGAACGCTTAAAATTGACTCTATAGAAGACTAGTGTAACCAAATGGTAACGCAATATTATAACCAATTTTTAACGTATAATTATTAAATATAAATTTTGAATAGCAATATATTACTGTTCTCTGATGCTTTAATGGTATGAATATGCTATATAGATTTATTTCAAATCAAATTATGAAGCAAGAAGCTTGACTTACCTTTTCTTTTTCGCCATTTTAGAAGCACAGATTCACAGTATTGTTTTCTTTATTCTACCACACAACTGCATAGAACGCTGGACTACTAATGACATCTAGTGTTGATCAATTGAACTATTACTAAGCTTGAAACGATAAAACATTTATTGATTTTAGATTATTTTGGTACAGAGAAATATAAATATAAATCATAATTTACTGTGACCATATGGTAACGCTAGTCCTTAATGGGTTAATACGTTTCGAATCAGAAGTTTTTTTAAGAAATGAAATTAAATATGTTCCACGTAGAAATCTGGATTTAAATAAATAAGCATTCATGAAATAAATTTTCTGGTTCAAAATGTGGTTAACCTGCGTCAAATTAATCCAAACCTTACGGAAGATTAGTGGCAGGATGTCAGATAAAAATTACTCAACGGACCACCCCCTGAATTCATCACTACTTATATATTATTAATGTGTGTAGATCTTATGTAGTTCTAATGGGAGCACACCATTCTTATTCTCTAAAGAAAATGTTGCTCATTCAATTACATGTTTCTCAAAAATCATTTTTTTTTTTTTTTTTTTTTTTACAATCAAGTATGATCCTATTAATTAGGGGAAAGCACAAAAACTTTTCATTTCTGCAAAAAATCTTCCGGTCTTAAAGAAATTTTCCCTAAATACATAAAGGCACAAAAATGCACTTTTATGCATGCTTTAGAATCAATACATTTAGCACTTTGCAGTAAAAGAAATTAAGTTAAAAATTTGATTTAAGGATAAAATAACAAAAATGTAAAAGATAGTTTAAAAATAAATGATATTAACACTGTTCATAGAAAACCATACAAAGCAAAGCTAGAAAAAAATACTAATTTCCTTCATCAAAAAAGACCGTTTTCAGCGCCATACATTTATTATATAAAAATTACAGTTAGTTTAGCAGATTTACCGAGGTAAAGCGATAAAGAGAATATAATAAGATTACATATATATTTAATTTTTTATTATGAAAGAAAAGAGAAAAAGTATTAGCCGAAGAGCGCGACTACTCTTCTAAAACAGTAGGGGAGGTATGATACACTTTTTTTTTACTAATTTTTTACAACCCTTAGAAACCTATTTTTAAACAAATTTTTCGCGTTTTCTTATAAAGTGACCTTTTATTCATTTATTAAAAATACTGTGAATTTAAAAAATAATCATTCAAAAAATATATTCCAATTATTGTGAATGGTTACTACTGTATCAAATCTCCCCATTGCTCGGGAGGATTGATACACTGTCAAGGGAGGTTTGATACATTGTTATGTAAATTGAAAAAAAAGCAGACAATTCAATTTATGTGTCATACAATTTTTTATGATAAATCTTGCAATATTTAAGTAAAATTTAAAAAGAAATGACATTGATTTATTTTTTGTTTCAGAAATGTTTTTTACAAAAATATCTAAACAATTGCTATTATTTAATCAATTCTATTAACACACTTTTTAGAAAATAAATAATGAAAAAAAAAAAACCCCTAGAGATCTTGCTGCAAGAAAAAATGAAGTGAACATTGCTGATTTGCAAACAATTTAACATAAATTTAGTACATTTAAGATTTCTTTAACCCTTTCAGGTCAAAGCATTTTAAATGCTAAAGTGTTGAATAAATGAATGGCATGGAATTTACTAACAAATTTAATTGGATATAAGAAAAGGGCTATATTTCACTTTCATATTAAGTGGAAAATATTTTACAAAATTCTGGTTCCAATGTGGCGTTTGGGAATTAAAAGTAAGTGGTTTCATAAACATACCACCACTCCTGAAATGGTTAAAAGAAAAACTAATAACTCTTTCATTTTGGTAAGTAAAATCGGGTGGATTTAATGTTTTTTTTTAATTTGCCCTTCGTCAATTCTAGAAACATCTTCTTTTTCAGGCCATTTAAACTTTTTTCCTTCCACGTGACGAGAAAACGAACTAAACATCTATCATCGCACTGCTTTTCTATGTAACCTACATAATGTCAAGAATAGTCTCTTTGTTCTTCCTTACCAATTTCAGTAGCTCTTGCTGTAAAACAGTAATGAATATTACAGTCCTATATTAGTTTACAACTTAAAAATCTATTAAATTTCAAATATACAAGTGTATCATTTCTCCCCAGCACTAATGTATCATTTCTCCCTATCATGCCTTATTGGATTTTCAATCACTTTGCAAAATGCCAATCTGCTTTCTGGTAAAACTCACCCTAAAAGTGTGCGCTACAAATTAAAAAAATTACAAGCTATTATCTTCACAATAATAAGAGTTATGAAAGAAAATCAATATTTAAAGAAATTTACATTGACATTCCAAAAGTCTTCAAAATTAAAAGAAAAAAAACGTTGTCAGTTCTTCACTGCTAAGTCCAGCTACTGATGACCTCTGCTAATAAAAGAAGACTTTACATCTGTTACAATGGCTGTTAATGCCATTTGTTGAGAAAAATTGTCAATGTATCAACCCTCCCTATGTATCAAACCTCCCCTAGTATATCGGGGCCTCTTACGTTTAGTAGGACTGACAGTATCATAATCGGATAATTCATAGCTGATATCGTTTGGGACTTTATAAATATGACTGCAAAGCGATATAAGTAAGCGTCCTATCTTAAATGGGAGAGGTAACGGCAAGATTAAAGGCGAGGTCACATCAATCAAGGTCGCACGCCACGTAGCGGACGGGGTTAAACTACAGGTAGATGCATAACTGTTTTCTTACTTTACACCACTAAAATTGTAAAGTTTTTCACCTTGATTAATAGCTGAAATGTTTATGACAAACGAAGAAAACTTTGTGGTGTTAAGTGCATCTGGACCCCTCTCTCGCTACGCCATTATTTTGCAATAAATGTGGTAAACAAAATTCAGTTCCATGAGTGACTAAAGATTTAGAAAATATGCGTAGATGGTAGATATCCTGTCATATATGACGTCACACTAAAAGCCCGCGTATGTGGATTATCACCCCGTCCACAAGATGGCGCAACTGTTTTAATATACGCCCGATTCCAGTATTAAGTTAGTATGCTTACTTATATCGTTTTGATATGACTGTGGAATGTACATGAAAAAAATTTGATGCGGTTGACGAAAAACGTTAACCGCATCAAACTTTTCTCATATACATTCCACAGTCACAATTGAACTACAAATGTGTTTACAATTATTTAAAACTTTTTATTTTGACAAATTTCCGGCATAAGTTTTAACAATTTTCTTACATATTTCGTTTTTGAATAAAATTTTGCGTAATGAGTAGTAAAAGTAGAGGTATCTCTAGACAGTGTTATGTAAAATTTTTAAGTTAATCTGAAATCTGACGAAATGCAAACGATTTTTATGCGTGAAAAGGAGAGCTATCTTTTTAAATTTAAGACGCATTTTTCAAAAAATGAAGAACGTTGTTTGATTTCACAAAATTTGTATTTTCATATCTGAAAACTCCATACTTTTAGATATAAAATAATTTTGTGGATATGTCATAAGTGTTTGCGTTATTGAGCGTAGAATTTTCTTTTGGACATTCTTTCTTTTTTTTTCTCCTTTTGAGAAAAGTGTTAAAAGGATAAAACACATAAAAAAATTATTTATTTATTTATATAGATTACTTAATAAAAACTTTTGTTTTTGAAAATTTTGACATTGTACTGAATAGTCTAAAAAAGCTATTTTACTTCTTTTTTTACTTACTTTTTGTTGTTGATTTGTTAGAATTTTCACAATTCTTATCAGTGTTCGCTGAGTGCTCACTAGTGCAAAACGCTTCATTTTAAATGTATAAAATTAGCAAAATAATGGAATATTATTTAATAAGTATCTGTTCTCGCATATATATGTATATTATATGTGTGTGTGTATCTATGTTCGGTTTAATTTCAAATGGAATGTTTGTAGGTGGAGGGCGGATAATTTCCATGTAAATTACTTATAGTTTTATAATTTCTATATAATGTTGTATTCTAAGTTTTTAATGTTATTCAATCTGCATGTTATCATCATAGATAAAAAAAGGCTGAAAATACAATCTGAAGTAATCACTTAATCAGAAAATCGAAATTATATTATCTTAGATGCATTGAAAATTTATAAAATTTTCATTTCCCATTTTTAAAGCTAGTATGTTATGGCCATCACAAAACTTTCTTCCATGTAAATCACATCAATTAAATCATAAAATAGTACAAGAAATTATATCAATTTAGCACCAATTCATATCAAAGTATCTCTGAATTTGAAGTTTGAAGAAAATTCGTGCATTAGTTTTTGAGATTGAGCTGTGCGGGAATTCTCAAAAATATAGCATAGCAGCGCCCCCTATTGAGCGAATTACACCAAAACGTAAACAGCACTAATTGATATCAAGGTATACCTGAATCTGAAGTTTGATGAAAATTCGTGCGTTAGTTATTGAGATAGAGCTATAGGGGAAATTCTGAAAAAATGCAGCATAGCAGCGCCACCTGTTGAGAGATTTTCACAAAAACACAAACACCACTTATTCATATCAAAGTATACCTGAATCTGAAGTTTGTTGAAAATCCAAGTATTAGTTCTTGAGATTGATCTATTACGGAAATCGCAAAAAATGCAGCATAGCAGCGCCAATTGCTGGGTGAATAACACCAAAAGATAATCAGCACCAGTTTCTATCAAGATCTAACTGAATCTAAAGCTTTGTGAAATTCTGTGCATTAGTTCTTAAGATAAAGCTATTGCGGAAATCGTAAAAAATGCGGCATAGCAGCATCACCTGTTGGACGATTTATACCAAAAAGTAATCAGCACCAGTTTATATCAAGGTCTAACTTAATCTAAAGTTTTGTGAAATTCCATGCATTAGTTCTTGAGATAAAGCGCCTACAAAATGTTTGTCACATACAGACTGAGACAGTGACAGAGTGACAGACAGACTCACAGACAGACATTTTCTAAAAACCATAAAATTGTATTCAGGACCTTCTAAAACGTATAAATCCATCGAAAACCTGTATCTGTTTATGAGTGGATTGTAAATATGGCATTCTTAAGCGGATGCGAATGACGTCATTTTACATAAAATAAAAGCGTGTGCTTTAAGTCTTAAAATTGAAATATGTTTTGTTTCATTTATATATATATATATTTTCTTCCCCTAAATTCTGAAAAAGCAGAATTCCTGTTTTCTAGTTTTTTTTTTTTTTTTTTTTTTTTTTTTTTGCTTTCCAATTACTGTTTATATGTTAGGAATTTTTGCGAGCTGTAAGAGTCAATTAACAGTCGTTTTAACAATTTTTTTTTATCTTTATAAGAAATTCCTTAAATTTGTGTTTGAAGGATAGGTTACTTTGAATAAAAAATGTTAAGAGATAATATGAACATTAAAATAGCGGTTCTGCTAATGGGATCCGCATCTTTTCCTTGCAAGCATTGCAACTATTGAGTGCTTGCGAGGAAGTAGCAAAAATCGAGTTTTTTTCTTAACCCCTTTAAGAGCGGTGGTTCATTTTTGGACCACTTAATTTTAATTCCTAAATGCCTCATTGACAACAGAATATTGAAATGAAAATTTTCCTTTTATTAAGGCGGTTCTTAACTGCTCTGTTCAACAAGCGCAAAATGTTTTGACACATTTACAAATTCATTTTTTAACGAAAAGGTATAAAATTGGAAAGCCTGGCCATGGAGGCGATTTTGAATTGAACTGTTTTTTCCATTTTTTGAACAATCAATTACCTATTGACTTATAAGGAATTTTGATCACGTGACAGACAAATTTTCGCCCGCTCTTGAGTCTCTTTTTTCCTTCGCGCTGAAATTCGGTTCAAAACACCCACTTTGACATTATTTTCTGAAAAATCTATTGCGTTTACAAAAAAATGGAAAAAAAAAACAGCTCAATTACATAGTTTCTGAGCAACAACACTAGTTAGTTTCATGCATTTTCGAACAAAAATAAATTAAAACTTGTGTCAAAAAGTTGCCCTTTTGGATTTGAGAACACCCTTAACCCCTTAACGGTCGCTTAATATTTGGAAAAACCATCAAAAAAGTACCTATATTACAGGAATTGAATAATTATAAGGTTTTTACATAAAATATGCATTTTTTTTTTTTTTTTAAGGCGAAAAAAAAAAAGATGTTATGCAACAAATTCACATTTGTGGAAAAGCCATCATGCGAGAATTCTGTGTTTTAATGTTTGTTTTACACCATACAAATTAATGAGATTAAGACCTTTATTTTCCACATCTTAGATCTTTATTTATGATCATCAAACAAATTTTTACAAATAATATAATATAGATTAAATTTTGATTATTAATAAATTTTTAATGTGTGATATATTTCAAAACATGCAATACAAAATCCAACGTCACAATCAGCGCCAAAAACCAAACCCAAACGATAATATTCAAAGACGTCACACGGAAATGCCAGTTAAATTTTTCTGGTTTCAGAAGTTTTTTTCCAGCAATAAATCTCGAGCCCGGAAATATGACGGGCACGAGAAATAATGAACGACACCTCAGACCGTGATATTGACGGGAGCGAGAACTAAGGGGTTAAGTGCGTGAAAAAAGGATTTTGCTTATTTTAAAATAAATTTGTTTGTAAATTCTAGTGTCATTCAGTCATTTCAGCATTTTACTCATACAAGTACCTTGTCCCTGAAAGGGTTAAATATCTAAAGATTAAGGTTACACAAAAATAAGAGATTAATGTTAAAATATAATGTTTTACTAATTTAGCCCGCTTTATAAATTTTATATAAATAGTCTATTAACACTAGAAAGGCGGCGAGGGGTCATTTTGACCCTTTCTGAATGAATACATGTCGATTCGAACCAGAAATATTTTTGTAATATAAGATTAATATATGATGCACAAAAATAACTTAAATAGTTTTAAGTAAAAATTCTGATGTGAAATATTTTTTTAAAACTGGAGTAAAAATTCCCGCCGTTCTAGTGTTAATTAGTATTTTTAACCATTTGGAAAAATGGTTATTGTCCTCGTCAGGGTAGGAAATCAAAAGCATATCTGAAAGTTTTTATTGGTTTAATCATCATTTTATTCGTTTTCTGATTGGTCTATACAGCAATCTGTATTTCCCTTTACTTTCAACAGAGATGGACAACAGAGTGTTGCCACTATGACAAAAAAATTATAAAAACTACAAAAAAAGAAATTAATAACTCTAAAAAACAAATTGAGATACAGCTTTCAAACGAATTGCATTTAAAAGTACTTTTTATTTTCTATACGACAATATGAAAAGTAATAGTGTGGGATGTTTAGAAGTTTAAGAACGAAATTTCATTTAAAATGGGCCGTCAGATTTCCAAGAAATCTGACGATGGAAAAGCTTTTTCCCGAACAGCCAATGAAATGCTTGGATAATACGTAAGTTTCAGGTGGATGATACGTACGAGTCGCAGGCGATTTCTGTCGCTTGCAATTTTTACGTGTAATAACACTATTAATGTTTAATTCATGGCGTACGTAATGTATGATCAACTCCGTGCGATTTTTTATGTCTTAAATTTTAGTCTTTGAAAAAATCATTATCCAAATGGTCTTTGTAATTTGTTAAATTGCATTTTTTTAAAAAATTGTTTTAATGTGTTTTCATAGGAACTACTGTTATACATATTAAAGCATAAGAATTTTATTGTTGTATTGGAGATGCAAGCCTGCTTCCATTAACAATACAGTTGGCACATTTATTGAGCTGATTTACGACAAATCAAAAGGTCAGATTCATGTGTGGCCCTTGGTTCAGATATGTGAGAACAGTTTAGACTCACCTTCGCAAGATTGGGAAAACAGTTGACTTTTCAAGTTTTTTCAACTTGCAGAGTCAAACTTTTAAATTTTTTTTTTCATCTTACAGAGCAGACAAGTGTCCAAAGTGAACGAGTTTGTAGACCTGAAAAAAATGAACGTATTTCTATTTTATTTTCTAAAAATATGAATGCCATAATCCTATAATTACAAATTTTCCATGAAAATATTAATAAATGGATTTGAAAATATAGATTTTTACACTGAGGAAAATCAGAATGATTTTGGACTTGTATACAGTGAAATACGTTTAACACGAAAACGCTTAACATGAAAAATCGGTTAACACAAAATGATAAAGTGGTCCGGACAGTATACTATGCAATTTAATACATTTTTTTTTCTTTTAACACGAAACAAAAATCGTTTAACACAAAAAAAAATTCGCTTTCGATTTAGTTAGTTTGAGTTGAAATTGGTGAATTTTGTATTAAAACCACTGAATTTTGGGTGAAAATCAGTGTATTTCGCGTTTTGGTAAAATAGCTTATGTTTTATGAGCCCAATAGATGAGAAATCGGTGCGAAAACAAACTGCTATTTCGCTTCAAATGAAGATGAAGCTGCTTGATGCAGTTGATGAAAAAGAAGGACGAAAACAGAAATCTGCAAAGAGTTTGACATTGCCAATTCTACTTTATCAACAATAATAAAAAACAGGGATCCCATTACGTTAAAGTTTGAGCGCAGTATATTTAAGCCAGAGAGAAAATGTACGAGAACGGCTAAGTATGAAGATTTAGAGACAGCTTTGCTTAATTGGTTCAAACAAGCTAGATCTCAGAATGCGGAAAAAGACATTAAAAAAAAAAAAAAAAGTATCTGTTTTTTTCCTCCCAAAACAATAATTTTTTTACTTGCTTTTTATCCTAATGGATGTAACTTACTAGTAGTTTAACAGGAAATCGAAATAAAATTTGACGACATCGAAAATTTTTGTGAGTTTTGTCCTTTTTTTACGAACTTTTTAACGCGAAAAAAAATTTCGGCCCCTCAGTTTCGTGTTAAACGTATTTCACTGTATATGTTTCTCTGTCGATATCGATTTCTAACTAATAAAACTTTATTTTATTTTGTATGCAACTACTAGCGGATAATAATAATAATAATAATATTCGTTATTACTCTATATCCTTTCCTTATTCGAGAAAAGATTAACATAAATAATAAGAATAAAACAACATTTTGAGCCAGTAGAAGCGCTTACGCTTTAAATGAGAAAGAATTATTTATAGTGCTGCCATCTATGAGTAAGGTTTAAAAGTATCTTAAAAAGCCACAGCATTGGTAGAGCAATATCTATAAAATAAATAACGTTTAAATAAAATTTGAAGAAATTATCTGATTATAAGAATAAAAAAAATCTGTTGGTACATTTTAATTTTTAAAATTAATCATACATAGACATAAAATGTATGTAAAATTTCAGATAGCAAACCGATAGCAATAATCTTTTTTACTTTTAGACTGTATTTAGTGCTGCCATCTATGGAATAAACTCTAAAATTAAGCTTAGTAATTCTTTTTCCGAAAAAAAAAAGTATTACAGTCAAATTTTA
The DNA here is from genome assembly GCA_963932465.1 of Maratus speciosus. Classification (NCBI taxonomy): domain Eukaryota; kingdom Metazoa; phylum Arthropoda; class Arachnida; order Araneae; family Salticidae; genus Maratus; species Maratus speciosus. Next base: position 281,224,885 of record OZ010797.1, on the reverse strand, counting down.
GTACAACCTCAAATCTAATAGGGAGGAAGAGATAGGTAGACAGATAGCGAAAACAAGAAGAAAGTTTTTGATCCATAAATATTTATTATTAGTATTAACCACCGATATGCTATTTTTTTCGAGCAACAGTTAAAGTGTTATCTCTAAACAATAGCGTTCCGTTACATAAGTCAGCCGTAAAACGAAGCATATGTATCATTGTAAGGTTACATTCTGATAATCTTAACTGCAATTTTTTAAACTTCTATGTATCGCACATTTTCAATTTTTATGCCTTCTTTTAGGAAAAAAAAAGTACTTTTAATTGCAATTTTTTTGAAAACTGCATCTCAATTTATTTTTGAGATATGATTTTTTTTTTTTTTTTTTTTTTTTTTTTTTTTTTTTTTTTTTTTTTTTTTTTTTGTAGTTCTTAATGTAGTTTTTGTAATTTTTCTGTGATGGTGCAACTGAAGCAGTTCAATTTTATAGAAAGCAAAGGGAAAATAAGTGGAAAACAGTAGATTGTTGTATCTTTTTTTTTTTTTTTTTGACATTTTCATATATCAACAGGAAAAAAAAAAAAATGTATGCTATGCCAAGAATAACGTCTGCTACAAAAATGTATTTTATAGAATATTGTGTGACTCAATTTCCTCTTATTTAAATAAAGTGACGTCATATACTTCTCTATAGATGTTGTATAAGACTGGATCGTAAATGTGCAATTCTTCAGCGGATACAAATAGCGTCATTTTATAAAAAATAAAAGCGCATATTTTAGGTCTTAAAACTGAAATATGTTTTCTACTATCTATCTATCTATCTATCTATCTATCTATATCTATCTATCTATATATATATATATATTTAATCGGGGCGGCACTAAATTCTTAACAAGCAGAATTACTGTTTTCTAGTTATTATTATAATTATTGTAAATTAAGATACACTACACCTTACGATGAAAAAAAACAGAAAAAAAAAACATGTAAAATTTTATTAACTATAGGAATGGGACTTTGTATTTTTTAACAATCTTCTCTCGCACAACGATGTCCAACGATGATCTTTCGAAAACTTCCACGATTATCTTTGAAAAGTAATTTTTGTCTAATTTAATTGCAGAACTCTATAATTAAATAAGTCCAAAAAATGCTTAGCAAACGAGGTGGAAGTTTACTTAGGTGGTAATCAGGCCATGTCGATCACCTCTAAGCCCCCTCCTCCCCCATTCACGTCCATTCTCTCTCACACATGTATTTACTGGAGATGTGTCATTTGTTGAGGAACGACTCCAAAGGAACGATTCCGGCAGTGAAACTGAAGGAACGATTCCATTCAGAAAAAAGGAATCGGTCCTTTTCGGAACGATTCCGAAAAGGAACGACTCCTCGGATTCGGTCCTTTTCGGAACGGTTCCTCGGATTCGGTCCTTTTTGGAACGGTTCCTCGGAATCGATCCTTTTCGGAACGGTTCCTCGGATTCGGTCCTTTTTGGAACGGTTCATCGGAATCGGTCCAAAATGTACAGACTCCGAAAAGGACCGAATCCTCGGAGTCGTTCCGAAATGTATCGACTCCGAAAAGGACCGATTTCTCGGAGTCGGTCCGTAATGTACCGACTCCGAAAAGGAACAATTCCTTGGGAATCGGTTCTTTTCTTGCAGAATGGCCAGTTTTAATAAATTAAAATACGCTATTTTATTTCAAAATAACAGATTTTGATTCAATTAAAGCTGACTTTATTTCCAAAATATCATTCTAATGTGTGTGCACCCCCCCCCCCCTCCTCAAAAAAAGAAATAAATAAATAAAAGAAAAGAAAGAAAGAAAAAAGAAATTGAAGTGCGGGCGGAGTAGGGCGTTTAACAAACATTACTATTTGATCTTCTTGTGCTAAATTAATCTGAAAGAAATAATTAAAAAAAATATTTTATACGAATTGGATTTTTTCCCCCTGAGTGAAAAAGTGCCCGAGATGGGATTCGAACCCAGAAACTTTACCTGCTTTACTGATTGAGTACCTGGACCCCGAAGGTAACGGAACACCATGTGTACTTTAATACACTAATACTTTTTCTAATTGGTAAATGTATCATACGAAATGAATTTTTTCTAAATGAATTCTTAAAGCTGTTCTCAAATCCAAAAGGATAACTTTGTGACAAAAGTTTTAATTTATTTTTATTCGGAAATGCATGAAACGAGCAGGTGTTGTTCAGAAATCGAGCTGTTTTTCCGGTTTTTTTTGCAAACGCAATAGATCTTCCAGAAAATAGTGTCAAAGTGGACGTTTTGAACGAATTTCCTCGCGAAAGAGGCATAATCGCTCAAAAATGGGTGAAAAACATGTTTGTCACGTGATCAAAATCGATTATAACTCAATAGGTAATTTACTGATCAAAAGATGGAAAACACAGTTCGATTCCAAATCGCTTCGATGGTCAAACTTTCCAATTTTATATCTTTCCGTTAAAAAACGAATTTGTAAATGTGTCAAAACGTTTTACGCTTGTTGAGCAGATCACTTAAGAACAGCCTTAAGAAAAACAAAGAAAATGCTTGTTTAATTAATAGTGAAAAATATTTTTTTAAATCTGATTCGAAACAGTTTTGAATAATATAAGATATATATGTCACTCGGCCATAAAAATTGCATTTTAATAGGATAATAATAACTGATTTTCAATTATTTTAATAATTGTAGAGTTATGCACTTTCATGCATATTTCACTATTTCATGTTTTTTCCTCAAACATAATTTCAATTTGAGAATCCTCTTTATCAAAAGAAATATATGACCAGCTACGAGCGCTCGAGTACCACTTTATTTCCACAGTTTGGCGTCTTGTTTTTCTCTCCTGAAGAAGATGATTAAAAAAAATCTCGAAACTCTCGAAGATTGTTGTTTTAATCAACTTACATTAAGGCTTATTACATAGAGTAAAATCTGTTAGAACAAGGAATTTTTGTAAAACGTTTCTTTCTTTCTTAAGATAATGAATATTTCAAAAATCATAATGTCTAATAATAATAATAACATAACAGTAACAGTGGTGGCTGGGATTGAAATAATTTAACCGCGGTTCGCTCTCTTAATGGCTGTTTTGGGTATAAAAACGGGAAAGAAAAATCACGTGCTAGATATAGATTATCGGACTTTCTCCAACACTGCGACATATATGTAAAGCTGCATATTTTATGCTTGTTTTGGTTTAATAGATTTATGTTAACCCTCCGCCTACCAGAGGGGTTCAATGGCCCCGACAGATACATTTATAATGATATTTCTAATTTATTTTAAAAACTGAAATTTCTGTAAATATGGGGTTTTTTTCTGGGATGTTCTATCCTTTTGAGTAGAACATTCCCGAAAAAGTCACATATTTACAAAATTTTCATTTTTTTAAATATGAAAAATCAATTTGAATGTACCTATCGGGTCTGTTGCACCGGTCTGGTATGCGGAAGGTTAATATTGCATTTAAAAAGTTTTACAATATACGAATTTAATTATTGGTTTCCAAAGAATGCACGTTGTGATTTTGTACAATTTTTTCATTTGTTATTCTAGTTCTATTTCTTGCTAAATAATTAGAATTTAAATAACTGTGACTTTGTTTTAATTCAACATAAAATAAAAGCAAAAAAAAAAAAAATCGTTTATCGTAATAATTTCTTATAATAATTCAGATTTCTTGATCGTTATTGATGCTCACAAATCCCGAAATCAATGCCACGATTAATGCCTGTTACTGTGGTGATGGATAATACATATCTGAGTTTAATTTCGATCAAAGCAAGGCTCCCTTCATGCCAAACTAAATTTAATGTTTCAAGCCTAATACCAAACTTCCGTTTTTATTGAGGTAAAACTTACTGCAAATACGATACTAAATTTTATGTATTTTCCTTTCTTATTGTTATTAGGTAGATTTCGTATGAAATACTACCTATTGGGATCGTTCCTATCTTGGAATTTCTGAAAATGTTTGCAGATCTACACCGATCATGACCCCTAGAACCCAAAACCACCCTCAGTAAAAAACTTTATATATATATATATATATATGTGTGTGTGTCTATCTATATATATCATTTTCTTATGGACACGATAACTTTCGTAACTCCACACCAATCTCTTCCAAACTGATACATAAAATCAATGGGCATAAAATCTCGGTCAAGTTCGTTAATGGGCAAAATCGGACCAAGGGGATGGAAATAGGGGGGGGGGGGTTGTGAAAACCGAACCCCCCCCCCATAACTTCTTAATTTTTGTACATATCAAATCAGTTTAAAGTTTTTATTACTTCTAACAATAGGGCTAAAATTTTATGTATCACAGATTTTTGATAAAGTTAAAAATGAGCTTAAGGAGCGCAAAAAATAGGGTTTTTGGGAGAAAAAAATTCATAACTTCGTAAATTCTCATGATATCAATTCCAATTAATTTTATTATAAATCTCCTTAATATTATCTACAACTTTTATATTCACAAGTTTTTGATAGGACCAATTCGTACCGCAAAAAAAAAAAAAAAAAAAAAAAAAAAAAAAATTAAAAACGAAAACAAAAAGGGGGTTTGAAGAAGTAAAAAATCCTTAACTCCGTCAATTCAAAAGACATAAAATCCCCATGAATTTATCATATATCTTCTTAATATTGTCTACAACATCTATATAGACATGTTTTGGATAGGACCAATTTTTACAGCAAAAACAAATTAAAAATACACAGCGGTTGAAGAAAAAAATCATCTAAGTAAGGGTGTATTCAAATCCAAACTCCTTATTTCCTGACTCATTTTACAATTCATTTTTACTCTCAAAGGCTTCCAATTGGTACGTTTTCTTACTCAGAAACTATATAAATTAAAAATGCTGTTAAAGTGGGCATTTTGAACCGAATTTCCCGATGCGGATTGTGTTGGAAAAATCATTGAATTAAGGATGCACTCAAATCCAAACTGCTTATTTTCTGACTCATTTTTAAATTCATTTTTGCTCTCAAACGCATTTAATTGGTAGATTCGCTTATTCAGAAACTATATAACGTACCTCAACGATCGATTTTTTTGATAGAAGCAGAATATATTTCAAAAAATGTTGTCAAAGTGGGCATTTTGAACGGAATTTCTCGAAGCAATTGTGTTATCACTTTCTTCTGAACACGACAACTTCCGCAATTCTGCACAAATCTCTTCCAAACTGATACATAAAATCAAGGGACATAAAATCTCGGTTAAGTTCGTTAATGGGCAAAAGCGGACAAAGGGGATGGAAATAGGGAAGGGTTTTGGAAAACCGAAAAAACCCAATAGCTTCTTAATTTTTGTACATATCAAATCAGTTTAAAGTTTTTATTACTTCTAAAAATAGCGCCAAAAATTCATGCATCACAGATTTTTGATAAAATTTAAAATAGGCTCAAGGGGCGCAAAAATAGGGTTTTTGGGAGAAAAAAATTCCTTACTTCGTCAATTCTCAAGATATCAAATCCAATTAATAAGTTTTTAATAGGACCACTTCGTACCGCAAAAAAAAAATTAAAAACGAAAACAAAAAAAAGAAGGGGGGGGGGGGGGGTTGAAGAAGAAAAATGTTCATAACTCCGTCAATTCACAAGATATAAAATCTCCACGAATTTAACATATATCTTCTTAATATTGTCTTCAACATTTATATAGACAAGTTTTTGATACGGCCAATTTTTACAGCAAAAACAAATTAAAAATACACAGCGGTTGAAGAAAAAAATCCTCTTATTAAAGGTGCATTCAAATCCAAACTGCTTATTTTCTTACTCATTTTTAAATTCATTTTTGCTCTCAAATGCATCCAATTGCTAGATTCTCTTATTCAGAAACTATATAATGTACAGTAATGATCGATTTTTTGATAGAGGCAGAATATATTTCAAAAAATGATGTCAAAGTGGGCATTTTGAACGGAATTTCCCGAAGCAATTGTGTTATCACTTTCTTCTGGACACAATAACTTCCGCAATTCTGCACAAATCTCTTCCAAACTGATACATAAAATCAAGGGACATAAAATCTCGGTTAAGTTCGTTAATGGGCAAAAGCGGACAAAGGGGATGGAAATAGGGAGGGGTTTTGTGAAAACCAAAAAAACCCCATAGCTTCTTAATTTTTGTACATATCAAATCAGTATAAAGTTTTTATTACTTCTAAAAATAGCGCCAAAAATTCATGCATCACAGATTTTTGATAAAATTTAAAATAGGCTCAAGGGGCGCAAAAAATAGGGTTTTTGGGAGAAAAAAATTCCTTACTTCGTCAATTCTCAAGATATCAAATCCAATTAATAAGTTTTTGATAGGACCACTTCGTACCGCAAAAAAAATTAAAAACGAAAACAAAAAAAAAAAAAAAGGGGGGGGGGGTTGAAGAAGAAAAATGTTCATAACTCCGTCAATTCACAAGATATAAAATCTCCACGAATTTAACATATATCTTCTTAATATTGTCTTCAACATTTATATAGACAAGTTTTTGATACGGCCAATTTTTACAGCAAAAACAAATTAAAAATACATAGCGGTTGAAGAAAAAAATCCTCTTATTAAAGGTGCATTCAAATCCAAACTGCTTATTTTCTTACTCATTTTTAAATTCATTTTTGCTCTCAAATGCATCCAATTGCTAGATTCTCTTATTCAGAAACTATATAATGTACAGTAATGATCGATTTTTTGATAGAGGCAGAATATACTTCAAAAAATGATGTCAAAGTGGGCATTTTGAACGGAATTTCCCGAAGCAATTGTGTTATCACTTTCTTCTGGACACGATAACTTCCGCAATTCTGCACAAATCTCTTCCAAACTGATACATAAAATCAAGGGACATAAAATCTCGGTCAAGTTCGTTATGGGCAAAAGCGGACAAAGGGGATAGAAATAGGGAGGGGTTTTGTAAAAACCGAAGAAAACTCATAACTTCTTAATTTTTGTACATATCAAATCAGTTTAAAGTTTTTATTACTTCTAAAAATAATGCCAAAAATTCATGCATTACAGATTTTTGATAAAATTAAAAATAGGCTCAAAGGGCGCAAAAAATAGGGTTTTTGGGAGAAAAAAAATTCCTTACTTCGTCAATTCTCAAGATATCGAATCCAATTAATTTTATTATACATCTCCTTAATATTATTTACAACTTTTATATTCACAAGTTTTTGATAGGACCAATTCGTACCAAAAAAAAAAAAAAAAGAAATTAAAAACGAAAACAAAAAGGGGGGTTGAAGAAGAAAAATTTTCATAACTCCGTCAATTCACAAGCTATAAAATCTCCATGAATTTATCATATATCTTCTTAATATTGTCTTCAACATTTATATAGACAAGTTTTTGATAGGGAAAATTCTTACAGCAAAAACAAATTAAAAATACATAGCGGTTGAAGAAAAAAATCATTTTATTATGGGTGCATTCAAATCCAAACTGTCTATTTTCTTACTCATTTTTAAATTCATTTTTGCTCTCAAACGCATCCAATTGCTAGATTCTCTTATTCAGAAACTGTATAATGTACAGTAATGATCGATTTTTTGATAGAGGCAGAATATATTTCAAAAAATGATGTCAAAGTGGGCATTTTGAACAGAATTTCCCGAAGCGATTGTGTTAGAAACGAAAAATATTGCCCTACTGAGAAAATAATTGTTTACTAATCAAGTTTTAATTAATTGAAAGAAAAATAAAAACACAGGTCGCTTATAAATCTTTTCAAAAATCACGTCAGCATGTTTCATATTTTTTTTTTTAAATTAAAAATGAATCTGAAAATGTGCCAGAAAATTTCGAGTTGTTGAGCATGGAAAACTATTTCTTTTAATATCGCCTTAACATGATTCTGATAAAACAAGCTATTTTATAAAAAGGAAATAAAAACTCGTCAAAAGCAGACAGATAAAACTGTTTAAGTGGATTTATATCTAATAGTGACTTAGTTTTTGTTGGTGAAATTAGTATACTTAACTTCGAAATCTACCTCTGCCTGTAGGCCGGGCCAGCAGGGATTTTTTTCTTTTCACTTAGAAGATTTATTTATTTATTTTCATTTTTTTTTAAATTACATAAAGTTTTCTGAAAAGTTCGAATTTAACAAAACGTTTTATCTATTTTAAGTAGTTTTGACAGTAAAAAGTTTAACTCCGAATAAAAAGTAGTCAAATTCTCAAAAAAATAATGTTGGTATTATCTATAACACGTTTACTACAGATGTCTTTCATTCAACAGCGAAACATCGTCAAACGGATAGTTCTTTATATTGTACTACACTCTGTAATAATAATGGACATACTTTTAATTTGTTTAATTTAATTAAACCAATAAACGTTTTTCAGTTAAAATGTTAGCAAATTTCAAATTTAAAGAAATGGAACTTTGAAGTTTAGTGAATCACTATATCTTCTGGCGGAGATAATATGTACTATATATGTATAAAATCATATATATTACTATATATATACATATTATAGTATTAATATATATATAATATTATCTTATAAATATCACTAGCCATAGCCATGCTGCTAATGAATCTGTTTACAAATCATCTGAAGGAACTTTTACCCTTTCGTGTAACACAAGTGTTCCATGACTTCATGAGTTATGAAGCTCCAAAGATCCCTATCCAAACAAACATATTAGCATCGCAATTCACTTACACCGAACTGAAGTTCAGTATAAGTAGAGAGGGTGACGGCGGATGAGGGTGTGAAATTAGAGAAATTCCTGTAGGTTCTCGTGAAATTGGAGATTCAAAAAGAGCTGTAAGTTTATTGAAATTCTACGTAGTTAACAGCAGTTCACAAATAGCGTAGTTAGGGTATAAGACAAGACATACATCAGTCACTCAGGAAAGACAGTGTACAAAAACGTGCTTTACTTTTTAACCCTTTCCAATAAAGTTAGTGTTTATGAATGCGGTTTGTCTGTCCCTCAAACCGCCTGTTCACGCTCTAAGGCAAGTCACACACTAAGGCGACACATAAGACATGTCACTTGAATTCGCTAGAAAAACTAGTTTAAAACAAGTTTGTAACAACTTCGTTCTTTGTTTCGACCGGTTTTTACACTTCATGTTGCGCTTTATGTCGTTCTGTCGTCTCAGTGTGTGATATGCCAAACTCCCGTAAATATACTCGGATTCCCATGCAATTGATATATGTTAATGATGTTTACCATGGGATGTTTGGTATTCAGTATGAAGAGTGTAGCATTAATAGTTCATTTACAGGGGCACTCAAAAGTGTTTCGTTACATTATGGTCAACGGGAAAAAATCGTTTATAGTGCATTTTAATGACATTAAGCTATTTCAAATGTATTAAAATTGATATATATCACTGAATTGCACTACAAGATGATTGCTATATTGCTGGGTGTTCCACTTCTGAACCAGATCCTGAAGACAGTGATAATAATGTTGATGAATTATGTGAAATATCCTGTATGCGTAAAGTTAGGGAACTGAGGAGCAAGACGATAAAGGGGATAAAGTTATTGAAAGTACGGACACTCGAACAAAACGAACTCTAATTTAACAAGTTACATATCCAAACCAGTAGGGCCATCCAAATGAAAAATGAGATTCAGAATAAAAAATTAAATTAAGATTACCTAGAGGTAGATTTTGAAGAGGAATCTATGAGACTAAAAATTCCTAGACCCTGGTGACAAATATCAGAGCAATAATAAAATTTCCTATACAGGATGTCCACTCTCAACGATGTCCAATGGCTAATTCCTAAACCGTTAGACATAGCCATATAGTTCCAATTACAAAAATGTTTTAAATGGGGGTAAAGAAGTATTTAAAAAGTGATTTGGGTCAATAGAATCATTTCCTGAAAAATTACGAAATTTAATTTTTTTATACGGTCCCCCGGTCTTTCAAATTATAGTTACTAAAACTTTCCTATTACACTTACAAGTAAGACAAATAAAAGTCCTATTCTAGATTAATTTTCACACAATTATTCTAATTGGTAAACAAATCATATTAGATGTAAATTTCCAACTGGGCGAAAAATGTCCGGACCAGGATTCGAACCCGGGACCTCCTTTCGCCCAGTTGGAAATTTACATCTAATATGATTTGTTTACCAATTAGAATAATTGTGTGAAAATTAATCTAGTGTAATTTCGTATCCAGCGATTTCTGGAGTTCCATTATCTGAGATTTATTCTGTTGAGCTGAACCAGGTTTCAGACCAGATGCTGTAATCTTCAAGGTTAGCTGGGTTGTTCGACCAGAATCGTCCGGGGTAGCTCAGATGGCAGAGCACTGGCGGCTTCAGCCAAGAGGTCCCGGGTTCGAATCCTGGTCCGGACATTTTTCGCCCAGTTGGAAATTTACATCTAATATGATTTGTTTACCAATTAGAATAATTGCGTGAAAATTAATCTAGTGTATTTCGTATCCAGCGATTTCTGGAGTTCCATTACCTGAGATTTATTCTGTTGAGGTGAACCAGGTTTCAGACCAGATGCTGTAATCTTCAAGGTTAGCTGGGTGAAAAAGTTCAACTAGAATCGTCCGGGATAGCTCAGATGGCAGAGCACTGGCGGCTTCAGTCAGGAGGTCCCGGGTTCGAATCTTGGTCCGGACATTTTTCGCCCAGTTGGAAATTTACATCTAAAAGTCCTATTATTCTACGATTAAAACTGACTGAAGTAATGGCTGTTTAAAGTTGGAGCATATTTTTTTGCTGCGAAATAGGGGTCATTTACAAATTTACTAGAAATATAAATAATCTTCAGATATATAAAAAATATAGTTGATAGTAAAATTAACATTGCATTATAAATTTGAAATCTATAATCATTCTGAAATATTAATGCAAAATATACAGCTTGTACTAAACATATAACAGGAAAAAAAATAATAGAATTTTCGTTAAATAAAATGTTTAAAAGCAACAGCCTCGATTCTTTACAAAATGACATTTTGAAATGTTATTAGATTATACCAGGATGCAAATTTGTGTTGTGTCATGTGTTTTAGCTTTTGATAATTAGTTCTTACGTATTTTGTAGCACTGAATCCAAAAATGGCCTTAATTTTTTATCACAAAGTACAGATTTTTTTGCAAATCGTAAATTTGAAAGCTAAAAAGTGAAAAATTTACGGAAATCTGATAGTATAAAATAGACGTGATTGTTATTTCTTTAACTTTTGATAATTGATTTTTATGTATTTTTTACTATTGAATCCGAAAATGACCTTCATTTTTAACCATCACGTCAGGATTTTTTGATAATTGTAAATTTCAAAGTTTAAACGTTCAAAGTTTTAATTGAACCTCCCACATCATCGGATCCCCGAGCTGTTTAGCTGTAAGAATCCCAGTATAAGCCAAAAATTGAATAAATTCTTGAATTAAATAAAATTAAATTGAATATAAGAAGTTTTACATCCATTTTATAGTATCAGATTTTCGCTATTTTGTAACTTTGAAGTTTACCATTTGCAATAAAGTTTAACATGATGGTTAAATATGAAGGTAATTTTTACATTCATTGCTAAAAAGCACATACAAATCAATCGTAAAAGTTAAAAAATACAACCACCGACTCTATTTTATAGTATTAGCTATTTTTTCAATTTTGAAATTTACTATTTGCGAAAAATCCTGACATGATGGTTAAAAATGGAGATAATTTTCTGATTCAGCGCTAAAAAATACATAAAAATCATAATTTTAAAAATACATAATTTTAAAAATAAAAAAACACAACCATCGCAGTCTTGTGTTATCTAATCTAATACTTTTTAGTAAACTTGTTGGCAGTAATCTATCCGAAATTTTTTGTGCTATCCTGTAAAATAAGTACATATGGTAAGCACTGAAAATCATAATAATATTACATTGTCATGTGATTTACGTCAATATGTAAAATTTAACCTCGATCGCATATTTTAAAGTGAGTTGAATTTCGAGTACAAATTTTGAACTAGAAAGACATACATACGATTGTTTCAAGTTAACCCATTACCCGCTGGTGTTGCGTTCACGCAACGGTCAAAATAATTGCTCATGCTTAAATTAATTACTTTGTCACCACTATTTTACAATTAAAAAAATTGTCTTATTCATTGGCAGAAATTTTGATATTTTAATAAAGCGAAAATTACCTTTCTGAATTTGTGGTGGCAAGCGACTTTCAACAAGAAATTTGAAAATTCCTACTTTATAGTTTTAGAGGTTAATAGGTTAAATATAAGCTTATAAAAATAGCATAATTTTTGTTAAAAAAATCTTGAAAAGAAACAGCTTCAAATACTTACAAAAATCTGTCGTAATGCGATTTCTTTCAAAGCGCAGCTACACATGAAATAAATCCTTCAAATACTTTAAGCACTTTCTTTACGATCCCTGGAAGCATGGCTAAAATCATGTGTATTCGGATGCAGAAAAGTGGCATAAGTCTTGCATTTCAAAGTTTCGTATAACTTCATGAATTTTAGTGTTAGATGAATGGGACTTTTTTTGTCTTTCTTTTAAGAGAACAGGAAATTTTTACTAAATATCACTTATAGGGCCGGGGGACCATATAAAAAATTAAATTTCGTAACTTTTTTAGAAATATTTTTATTAATCCAAATGACTTTCAGAATAATTTTGTACCTTATTTAAAACATTTTTGTAACTGGAACTATAGGTCTATGATTAACGGTTTAGGAATTAGCCATTGAACATCGTTGAGAGTAAAGACACACTGTATAAAATAATAATATAAATGGACGGTCATTTGACGACATATTTTCAAGAGAAACCAATGATTACGCTGGAAATCGAATAGACCTTGTGCAGCCCTTAAATTTCCAAGAGGAATATGCTTTATACCATAAATCATAAAGTTAGAAATAACTGCAAATTAATTGCACACACTGATCAATGAAATGAACCTTTAAAAACAAAATCATCTGTCCAAAACATTACAAAATTAAGGCGACTGGATGCGTAAGAAAATGGATGGGTACATAAGAAAATAAATTAGTAAAAAATATTATGGATTGCATGTGGTTCTCTTTATCTCGCAAGTGTTTTTTTCCCCTTGGAATCCTTTATTTTTCAAAATCGTTCCTTTTTTCTAAGAATCGTTCCTTTTTCTCGGAACGATTCCGAAAGGAACGACTCCAAAGAACTCGTTCCTTTCGGTGAACGATTGCGGCTGGAACGATTCCTTAAAAGGAACGATGTTGCCCATCTCTAGTATTTACTAATGCGTACATATGTCAATTACATATTATTGCATAAATATATACAACCTCGCATACTCTAATACTCGCATTGTCTAGTAAATAATCTGTTTCTTGCTTTTTCACAAACAAAGTGTGTTTCTGAACAAAATATAAAATCATTCAGGGTTGATAATAGATATCAAGACAGACAATTTTGGTCCAGGAAACCATAATCGCAATCCACTTGCCATAAATACAGTGTATCTCATCTCACTAAAGGTCAAATTTAGATTTTTGCTTGTTACTTTAACAATAAGGCTAATGTCAGACGGACGTCTTTTTGCACGCTTTTTTACTTACGTATTATCCCTACAGATTGTTAAGGGTTGATACGTAAGTAAAAAAGCGTGCAAAAAGACGTCCGTCTGACATTAGCCTAATAAAGATATCATAACTATATTTTCAAAAGACTTGCTTTGATTTCTGTGAAATATGATTTCATGAAGAGAAGTGCTGGGAATCGCCACCATTCATATCTAAATAACTATGTGTTACATTCCTTTATTCAGAATGCGGTTGACAGTATTTATACTGTGTCACTGGCCAAAATTCAATCATTGTCAGTGATATCATCACATTTAACCCCTTGAAGGGTGGCGATGCTGCTATGGCATCATATAAATTTAATCCGTAATTGCCACATTGGCACCAGGTCATTTGAATGAAATTTTCACTTTTATTAAGTACGCGAAAATATATGTTTACTTGTTTATAAATAAATTTTCTTGTAAATACTGGTGTCAATGAATTATTTCAAGATTTTACAAATAGAAGTACATTACCCCTGGAAAGGTTAATACAAGCAAAATTAATATGGAACAAATATCGCTAAAACATCTTCATTATTGATAAAGTTGTGGATGTAAAGTTAATTTCGGCTTGTAGTTACACCCAGTATTTTTGGTTAAATGCATTATAATTTTGATGAATAAATGGAATGTGATGTTGTTTCTTGCTCAAAAAATGTTTGCCTTGACCATATTATCTCCTTTGAAAATTTGTTGCAAGATTAAAGGTACAACCTGTATGTTTACAATTTCTGAAAATGATCTCAAACTCTAGACACTGATCTAGGATACATCTAATAACTTCTTTCATAAATAAAGTTATTCTTGCTGAGTTGCCACCATTTGAATAGGATTTGATTGTATTATTTATTTGTTTTTACTTTGGTCTCTTCCTGACAAATAAATAGCATATGACACTGTAAAGTTTTTCTTTATATTTTTTCACAATTTCTCTTTGGTTTTAAAACGCTTGTTTCAGAATTTAAAAATTTTTTATTCATTTGTTTTAAATTCACAGACGAATCCATGAAATTAAAAATTTTATTAATTAATGTTTAATAACTATCATCTTAGCCCATTTGTGCCTGAATTTTTGTTTTCTCAAATTTTTTGGTAAAATCACTTTAAAATGTTGCAAAATAAACTCGAAAAATACTAAAAAAAATTAAGCTTAAATTTTCTTGTATTTATTTGATAAAATGTAAAAGAACTTAATATAAGTATTTCTAGTAGAATAATATGTATAATTATATATTTTACCTACATTTATATTTAAAATGTTTTTAAATTGTATATTATGTACTATAATTAGTATTTTTATGAACTAAAAAAAAAATATATATAAGAGACTAATAACGTTATAACTATTATTAATAATAAAATAAAAATAATAGTATTGCAGACTTAAAAACAATTTATTTCATAAATATCTTCGAAAGGAGATTACATAAATAACTATCTCCTAAATTTCTAACAAAAATATATGACCATTTGTGCCTAGAACCGTATATTTTGGACATTACAAAAATGCATAAGAAATAGGCTTGAACATTTAATTTCGCAATTTAAAAAAATACGTATTTCAAAAACGTCTACAAGCTAAGATTATAACTTGCGATTTTGCATCCTTGATAGAAAAAATACAAATAAACTTACTTTTTCCATTTTGCCATCTTGAAAAATTAAAAATCTATAAACACCGAAAAAAGCCTTCAATTTAAGCAAATAAATATCCACCTTATGCTGTCTTCTCTCGGTTACAGATAAAGACATTTATAAATAAAGATTTCATGCAATTTTCATGTTATAAAGGAGAAGAAAATTATACAAATTCATTAAAATTTGAAACGTCCCAAAAATGGGACGCTAGGCATAAATGGATTAATCTTAAATAATTCAAAGAATATTTTTTCTATATAAAGTTTACTTGTAAAAAGCTATTGTTTATCAAAATGTAAGTTTCTGTATTAAATATTATGGAAAATTGTTTTAAAATTTAAAGTTTTAATGTATTTAAACTTTTAAAATATAAAAGTATTCGTCCAGCCGAATATTCGGTATTCGTCTAAATAATTACTATTCAGCTAGCCGAATATGCGGCATTCGGCCTAACAGTTACTATTCTGCTAGCCAAATATTCGGTATTCGGTTCACCTGTAGGCCGAATATTCGGCATTCGGTACTCGGCCAAAATTACTATTCGATGCATCCCTCGTGCATAATAACAAACGAACTATGAAAATTGGTAGTTTTATGTAGAAATGTATGATATGCTGAAGCGGAGTGTTTTTAAATCGAAGAATTATTTTAAGCGCTATTTAAATTGAAATCGAACAAAATTGTACAGTTAAAATGTTTTATAGAATCAAGAACTATGCATAGCAGCTTAACCCTCTTTTGCAAGTACAGTACATGCTTTACTAGATTGTGTAAGTATGCGTGCAGTATAATTTTTTTTCCATTATCTAATTTTTTAATTTTGTTTAAAAAATTATTAAATATAAAAACATAACAAATAGTTGTTAGATAAATGTATAATAAATACGCTGAAAGAGACAGTTTTTAACTAGAAGAATTATTTAAAAAGTTATTCAATGTTGAAATCAGCCAAGAAGGGTTCAATTTAAAAAGTTTTATAGGATCAAAACTCTACATAACTATCTTTTGAAAGCAAATTCTTGACTAGATTACGTTGTGCAGTGTGCAGTCATTTTTAAAATTTGTCTAATAAAAAAAAAAAAAATCTGATTTTTTTTTAAATTCAATTTTTCTAAAATTTGAATAGAGATTTAATTCCTAGTTTAAAATAGCAATATCTTTATTTACTGTTGCTTGATTTTAAAAAGCCCCAAAAATTAATATTTAAAAATTCTTTTCAATTAAAAAATATAGGGAAGACTGGGGTACAATGGACCTACGGATGCAATGGAGCAATTTCTATTATTCATATTATTTCTATTTTTGAATGCTTCATATTTTGGCACATAGATTATAGCATTAAAAGTGGTGAATCAAAATGTAAAATTCTTTGTCTAACTGACAATTCATTCATTTTCTACTAGATAGGTAATTTGTGGTATGTAAAAGTAAATATTTTCATTGAAATATAGCTTCTTTTCTTCGTTAAAGAATTGTGATTTAAAGACATTGCTTAGCACACTTAAAAGGTCAGGAAATCTATTATTATGTTAAATATAGCTAAAATAATTGAATTAAAAATTTGTTATTGTTTTTTATTTTTTTCTGTCAGACTTCCATATGGGGTACAATGGACCATGGTGCATTGCACCCCAGTTCTGTATCCTATATGATTTTATAAGTTCGGCCTTATGTATAAAATTAAGAATAATAAATAATTTTATTTTTAGTGAGTAAATTAACCTATGATTCACATTGTCTATAATTTTGAAGTGCTATATACATATTACACTTTAAAATTATAAAATTAACCCAAATTAGAGACCAAAGAATAGCAAACAAAGATTTTACTTATTCATTTATTTATTTGTGGTTTCTTATTATTTACTTTTTTATAAACATTTAGTTAATTTTGAATTTCTCGCTTTTACAAACCTACAATTATATTAAACTAGTACATAAAAAATCATATACCTACTAGTTTATATCTATTTATATTACAGATAAAGTATAAGTTTTGAGTGAGATAAAATTAATTAAAAAATGCGTAATATTATTACATAAACACATTTTCACACACAATGTAAATTAGACATTTAAAGTCCGAAATTTTAAATTTTTTATTAGTAACATATCAATTTAGCGTAATTTTGCTGTAACAAATTACTTTTTTAACTTTATTTTTCATTATTACATAAAAAGAATATATTTAAATTGTTCCTATTTATTTTAGCTATGCCAACAAACAAGTCAAGGAAAGCCTAGAGTAACAGATATACGGCCATTCAATGACATTGTCTTTGACACCTGCCAAAAGTTGAAAATCTCTTTGATACACGCCGAATTTCAGTCAGCATATAAGACTGACGAACTATCACTGTTAATTTAACACAATCAAACTGATTGGTAAAGTTACCACACGAAATGGATATTACCAACTCAGTGAAGAAATGACGGGAATCGAACCCAGATCCTTGGCTTACAGGGCCAATGCTTTACCTTTTAACCCATTATCTACTGACGGTACGTATAAGTACCACTCACTTTAAACTTTCATCCCGTAGTAAATATTACTAATATTCTAATGGCACATTGCAAAAACACTCTTTTAACTCCACTTTATCCGGATACATTGCAGCAGTATTTCTAGGTTTGTTATTGTAGCGAGGAAGGAGGCTATCTTTGAAACAGTCGATGTCCTTTTTGCCGACATTTTGTACAGCTTGTCACGCTCGTCTTTTTATTGCTACAAACACAGTAATGGATATAAGATAAGTGTTGGATTTTTTTATGTGTTCTGTTCATTATGATCTTAGAATACAATTTGACTAGCTATTTTAGGTGAACGGTGTTATGTATTTGATTTAACAGTTGAATTACTCGGTGGTACTTATAAGTACCGTCAGTACACTTTGTGGTGGAGGAATTTCGTATGAGAACTATCACCAGTTGAAAAATCATTAGCTAAAAATCATATCACCTTTAGAATTGCATCCCTTTCCAAAAGCTTGTTTGCGCATGGCTAAAATTAAATGAAGAAAAAGTGCATTAGCAGTTCTGACTGATACAGCAGTGAAAAATATCACTAAAAAAGCAAAACGGAAGAAGATTTTTTTTTTATAAGCTGCTTTAGTTAGAGCTAAAAAGAATTTATAAACAATGCATATTTCGATTACAGAGAAAGTGGATAAAACGGAAGCCTCCCCCCCCCCCCCAATCACATATTTCAAGGAAAAAAAAGCAAAAATTATGTATCAGAAAGTTCCAAAGACTGTCTGTTTATAGCAATACAGTGTACAGAATAAAGTAATTAGGAAATTATTTCACAGCGTAAATTAATTTTGTAACAAAATAAAAGTTGATATTTATATTTTGGCCAAATGTATGTCAAGAAATACAATATTTCTTTTGGATGTTGTGGATGGTTTGGCAACAAGATAAAAAAAAAAAGGATTCTTTGTAAGATTCATGCGGTGAAAACCTAATCAAAATGTTCTCATTTTTCCCGATATTGGTTAAGAATCACTTGTAAATGTTTAAGAAATTGCAATGGATCTGCCGAAATCTACAGTTTTACAAGAAACAGACCAGACATAAAAATCGCTTAGTATTTGCTAACTTTAATATTCGTTCATCTTACATTATATGTATGAACTGAGGCCATGAATAAACAAATATAATACATTCAATGTTTTGAGCTAGAACGTGCTGCATAAGTGTATTTAAAAAAAAATTTATTTGTGGCTCATAGAGCCCCATGCAGTGGGCCATCGTACCCAGGCTTTGGGGTGCAATGGCCCACTTAATCACTTGCTATGTAAAAAATTACATATTATTAAGGTAAGCATAATTATTGGTTTTGAGTGAGTTCAACTTAAACCTTAATATACAGATAATATGCATGAATTTTTTCAAACACAAAAAAAAAACAAAAAAAAACAGTACTTTGAGAGTAAACAGTCAGATTTTACAAAAGTGGTACATTGTACCACAATTTCCCCCATGTACACGTGAATAAAAAACAACAACAACAAAAAAATAATAATAATTAAGCTAGCATTTAACTGTGAGAATTGCGTAATATTTAAAATGATATATTTAAAACTAGGGGCTCTGCCCCTTGCAAGCTACGCTCGCCAACCTCCGTTCAGACACCGCAGAATCTAAAAACACGCTAATCTGATGAGTTTTAAAAATATTAGAGAAGATTGAATTATACTGAAAAAAGCTGTACAGATCTCCCTGTAAACGGGTTTCCTTTCAATTCCCTTTCATTGCAAAAATGTAAGGGCGAATCAGTTGCTGTTATGACATCCAATGGTTCTTTTCGTTTTTGATTAAAGAGGATCAGTTAAACATTTGAAAAGAAGCTAAAATAAAATGAATTAAGTATACAGAGTCTTTGTCTCCCGGTATTTTTAAACAATCTCTATAACAATAGCCTCAGTCATGTAACCATGGTTGGCAAGTTTCTGCCAGAGTGGTTAAAACCAGCGGTTATAACCGGTTAAAGCCGGCATGGCAGAAACTAGTTTCTGCCAGTAAGTGGCAAAAACTGGCAGAAACTCAGAAATAATATTAATAAGAACTTTAATGTGCAATGATTCTTAATTCATACATGTATTTGATGTGTAAACAATTAAGTTAAAAATTAAAATTAAAGATTATGAATGTTATTCAAAGCTGTAAAAAAGTTTCAAAATTATCATATAAATATACTTTGTTTATATAATAGGTACTAATTTTTTTTCACTTGAAAAACAGAAATTTTCAATGGTAGTCTGATGCTGTACAAGTTTAACTATTTTATATTATTGTTTAGAGTTGAATTTTTATTTAAAAGTAAAAAAAGACATTTACAAAAAAATCTGTGATATTTTAACAAATGTATTTTTCAGAGTATTTTTAAATAAATAATGCAATGCAATAACTTAAAGATTATGATTCTTGTGAAAATATATAAGTAAATAATTGAAGCACAATAAATAACAGGAAAAAAAATTAATGAAATATCTTGCACAATTATTTTACAATATTGAAAGAACAAAATTGCCACTCAAATATACTATTATTACTTTTTCCACAGAACATTCCATAGCATAGGACAAAATTTTGCTAATCTTTCTGAACACACTGTTTCTTTGTTTTGAATGAAAGAAAAGTTTGAAAATATACTTTCAAGACTATCATTACTTGCTGGCAATGTCATTATTGAGGATACAAATTTGAAAAATCCTCATTTTCATCAGTATTCGTTTTTAAAGATGACCACCACATAGAAGGTAAGGGCAAGACATTTTCTAGGGCTTCCTTGGAGAAATATTTTTTCTGAGGCAGGAGTCGATTTTGCTTCAAAGGATATTATATGTGGCACAAAATTGGGATTAATATCAGATCAATTTCCTTGCCTTTTCTTTATGCTCATATGTCAATTTTGATCCCATATACTTAGGATGAAGTAAATAAGTTAGCATATGGTGGTCGGTTATTACTGTATCAAATCTGCTTTGAACCTTTGTAGTTGTTTGTTTTGTAAGTGCAAAATGTGGTCGGAACATTTTCAACTAACAGTCTTAATAAAAAAGCTAAAATCTTTAACAATGATTTTATGCACAAATAACATACAGACACGACAAAAATATCCCATATAATCGTTTTTTGTCATGTCTGTACGTTATTTGTGCGTAAAATCATTGTTAAAGATTTTAGCTTTTTTACTAAAATGCGCACAAAGTCTGATCTATGCTTATAACAGTCTTAAATTGAAAAAAAAAAAAAAAGTCAGATTTGTTCCTTTGAATACTGTATTTAAATGAAATGTTTTTTAAATTCATGGAATTACAAGATCCGCATATAACTATAACATTTCTATGAGAGATAATTTATAGTGTTATTATTAAATTAATACGTTAAATTACAGAAAATTATTTTGAGAAAGTGTTGAATATTTTTCTTTTCTTTTCATTGTTTAATTTAAAATAAGTATTGGATATAGTTTTGTATTTGATTTTTAAACTGAAATTTTAAAATACTCTAATAATTGTTTACATATAAAATTATATAACCATACTATAACAAAAATTTTATCTGTTACATTACTCATTTTTTCTAATACAAATCTATTTATTTTTTAATTAAAACTACCCACAATATTTCATTTGTTATTTATACGGAATAAAATGTACTTAAGGAATTTAATACTAGTAAAAAAGTCTCATATTATGTCATGAAATGTGTTTATGCCAGTTGTTGCCAGTTTCTGCCGGTTAAAACCGGTTATAACCAGTTTCTGCCACTGGCAAGGCAGAAACCCTTTTTTGCCGGCAAATAGCCAGCCCTGCATGTAACTATCATCAACAGTTCCGGGCGGACCACTTCGCTTTTTATACTCCATGGTGCCATTTTGGTACTTTAAGGTTAGCCAGGCACAGGTGATAAGTCGCCAAATATTATTCTATCGCCATCATTTCATCTATATCATAATAGTTCAAGTCATCAACTGCCATAAACAAATACGGTCTGATCTCTTCTCCTTTAACCCCTTAACCTACATTTACGTCTAAACAGCTCCACGGTTTGGCAAATCCATAACTACCACTAAAATTTAATAAGGATTTTCGCCTTGTTTAATCATGGAATTTCGATGATTAAATTAAACTATATTTACTGTGAAATTTTAGTGGTAAAAGGAATTTACATTTGGCTCGATCATCGTACGCAGGCTATGCCCGTCATTGTAGGGTTAATATGAAAGTTTGACACATATGTCATATATATATTGGCGCGATTTTTTTTCGACGCCAATTTGGGGAACGCGTCAAGGCTTACCATAGCAAGAAAAAAAAACAATACTTTGGCGGCAGTTATGTGCCCGTTACGTATATGACATTGGCGTCAGAAAATAATCGCGTCAATATGGGCCGTAAGTTTTCAATTTTGATTAAAAAATCAAAATTTTTTTTTCGAATAAAACTACATAAAAGTTGCCATAGTCGCAAAGATTTCTTGGTACTGTTACGCTAGCCGGATGAAAAATCTCGCCAATAGCTTTTTTCAACTCGCCAGTTAGCATTTTTTTTTCGAGTGGTAATATTTGGCCAGATGTCATATACGCACCGCAGGTTTAGCGTGATTTTTTTTCTTTTTTACAAAGATTTGGCGAAAACCTCGTTTTCAAATACCAGTTATGCATTTGTGGTATTATTCAGTCATCCCGTCGACCAAAAATCTATCGCCAAATTATAAGATTAAATGCCAATAATGGTTGATCGTAAATGTCACATTCACTTGACTTTAAGCAAGTTACACGTGTTTACGTCATCAAGTGATTTTTATTTCGACGTTTTATTTGTATATTTATTAATGTTATACTAATTTATTTGTTCTTTCGTTATTTAAAATAAAAATGATGTCAATTTGTATAATTTGGCGAAATTGGTCGACGGAATAACTAAGTAGTACCATATTTTTTAATTATTTTCTATTATTTTCTAAAGGAAATATCAAATAAATAATTAATAACTATAGAACAAAATAATTTATATAATTAAAAAAAAGGAATTACCATGTCAATCACAATAATGCCATTTTGGCGGCAATTAGGTACCCCGGTGCGTAGATAACATCAGGTCCTAATTTTTTTTTTTTCGTTTTGTTAAAAAAAAAAAAAAAGTTAAAGCCATCAATTTTAAACGTTTCAGTTTTAAATTAAAGTTTTGTATTTTAAATGAAATGAATGAAAGGATTATATTTTAAATGAAATTAATGAAATATAAAAAAAAATGCGACGGGAAAAATGTTTGGCGAATTATCACTTGCGTCTCGCTCACATAAAAATACCGTCAGAATTGATTTCTCTATCAGAATCTTTCGATTTGGCGAAAGATTGTTCAAGTAAATTGAATTATGAATAAAAGTAGCATGATGCATTTCTTAGCATACATTTAAGGGAGGCCAAACTGGTCGCCAAATTAGTTTAAAATAATAACCTTTTCTGAAATATGAAAAAAAAAATATTTGTTATGATTAAAATTTGAGTTGCCATCATTAGAAAAATGTATTTAAACTTGAAAAAAAAAATTAATATTTCGAAAACTAATTCGAATAAAAAAATTCTAATACCAGTTTTGGGATCTGCGGATCAATGCTGATTTTTGGTGTTAATTTCATCGCAAAGTATTCCATATTTTAGGAGAAACCGCCGTGAAACATAATCAATTGTTTAATCAGTCGTTCTAAAGAATCGTTACATAAATTCGTTTCATTTCAGCCGTTTCATATATACGTTTCATAAATTCCTTTAATTAGGATTTTATGTATATAGGGTAGGTATAATACTTAAAATTATTTTCTTATATAGCACTAGGGGGCTCTGCCCCCTGCAAGCTACGCTCGCCAACCCCCGTTCAGACACCGCAGAATCTAAAAACACGCTAATCTGATGGGTTAAAAATATTAGAGAAGATTGAAAAAATATACTGAAAAAAGCTGTGCAGATCTCTCTGTAAACGGGTTTCCATTCAATTCCCTTTGATTGCAAAAATTTAAGAGCGAATCAATTGCTGTTAAGACATCCAATGGTTGTTTCCGTTTTTGATTAAAGAGGATCAGTTAAACATTTGAAAAGAAGCTACAACGAAATAAATTAAGTATACAGAGTCTTTGTCTCCCTGTATTTTAAAACAATCTCTATAACAATAGCCTAAGTCATGTGACTATCATCAACTGTTCC
Source organism: Maratus speciosus (assembly GCA_963932465.1). NCBI lineage: Eukaryota > Metazoa > Arthropoda > Arachnida > Araneae > Salticidae > Maratus > Maratus speciosus. Next base: position 281,200,966 of record OZ010797.1, on the reverse strand, counting down.
AGGCGGACCACTTCGCTTTTTGTACTCTAGGTGCCATTTTGGTACTTTAAGGTTAGTCAGGCACAGGTGATAAGTCGCCAAATATTATTCTATCGCCATCATTTCATCTATATTATAATAGTTCAAGTCATCAACTGCCATAAACAAATACGGTCTGATCCCTTCGCCGTTCATATGAAAGTTTGGCACAGATGTCATATACGTCCCATATTGGCACGATTTTTTAACGACGCCAATTTGGTGAATGCATAAACAACAACATCCGACTTACCATATCAAATAAAATAACGATACTTTGGCGCCAGTTAAGTGCCCGTTCCGTATATGACATTGGCGTCAGAAAAAAAATCGCACCAATATGGGGCCGTAAGTTTTCCATTTTGATTAAAAAATAATTTTTTTTTCGAATAAAACTACATAAAATTTGCCATGGTTGCAAAGAATTCTTGGTACTGTTACGCTAGCCGGATGGAAATCTCGCCAATAGCTTTTTTTCAACTCGCCAGTTAGCATTTTTTTTTTTTTTCCGAGTGGTAATATTTGGACAGATGTCATATACGTACAGCAGGTTTTGCGTGATTTCTTTTTACGAAAATTTGGCGAAAACCTCGTTTTCAAATACCAGTTACATATGCATTTTTGGTATTACTTAGTTATCCCGTCGACCAAAAATCTATCGCCAAACTATAAGATTAAATGCCAATAATGGTTGATCGTAAATGTCCCATTCACTTGACTTTAAGCAAGTTACACGTGTTTAAGTCATCAAGTGATTTTTATTTCGACTTTTTATTTGTATATTTATTAATGTTATACTAATTTATTTGTTCTTTCGTTATTTAAAATAAAAATTATGTCAATTTGTATAATTTGGCGAGTGTTTTGGCGATTTATATAATTTGGCGAAATTGGCCAACGGAATAACTAAGTAGTACCGTATTTTTTAATTATTTTTTATTATTTTCTAAAGGAAATATAAAAAATAATTAATAATTATAGAACAAAATAATTTATATAATTTATAAAAAGAAATAAATGTAAATAAACATTTATTATCAAATAAACAACAATAGCCGGGTTACCATGTCAACCTTTTCTGAAATATGAAAAAAAATATCTTTTTCATTAAAATTTGAGTTGCCATCATTAGAAAAATGTATATAAGATTAGAAAAAAATTAATATTTCGAAAACTAATTCGAATTTAAAAATTCTAATACCAGTTTTGAGATCTGCGGATCAATGCTGATTGTTGGTGTTAATTTTATCGCAAAGTATTGCATATTTTAGGAGAAATCGCTTGAAACATAATCAGTTGTTTAATCAGTCGATTCATATATCTGTTTCATAAATTCGTTTCATATATCCGTTTCATAAATTCGTTTCATTAGGATTTTATAAGGTAGATATAAAAGAAATCTTTCCTTGCAAACGTTATAAAAATCCGGGAGGCAATGATATTTTTTACTTAACCATTCATACAAGGTGATCTTCAAATAAATATTAAGGAACCTTACAGAGGTTAAAAGGTCTAATTAAGATTTATAAATAATAATTCTGTAAACAATCTGCAGTTTGTAGCATTCCGATTTCAAAAATAGATTTAGAGAAAACATGGAAAAATCGGGAGAATAAATCAATCTGCCAATCTTTTAGTGCTCAAGAGCTCGAGAAGTAATTGATAAATATTACGGAACCTTACAGAGATTAAAAGGTCTAATTAAGATTTATAAATAATAATTTTGTATACAATCTGCAGTTTGTAGCATTCCGATATCTATAATAGATTTAGAGAAAACATGGAAAAATCGGGTTGGTTGGTTGTATTTATGTCGGCCAATTATCAGCACGTGGGATATAGGCCCTAAGGGGGGGTGCCTTCCATGGAGGTCTTTCTAAGGGAACCTAACCCGTATTAACGCTTGGAGAACCAAGGTTCGAAGAAAACCACGAAAACTCCGAACGATTTGGCCGACGGGCGCGATTGGGATCGAACCCAGCACCTCCCGTCTACCAGCTTCGAGAGCAGAACCTCTCGGCCACTGGAAAAATCGGGAGAATGAATCAGTCGACAAATGTTTCAATGCTAAATAACATGAAAATTAATTGATCAATTTTAAGTAATTTTACAGCGATTAAAAGGTCTAATTAGGATTTATAAATATTAATAATTACGTTTTGAGCTTATAACTCATCCCTTTTAATTTAAAAATTGGATTGTTAAGCATTTTTCTCAAAAACTCAAAAGTTCTTTTAAAGACCATATGTAACATAAAACCTTGCTATGCGGCTATTTATGAACAAGAAAACAATGAGATATTGTATAATAATTTCTGCACATACTACGTTTGTGTTCATTACCAAAATTTAGCAGGAATAGTTATTGTGCGCTTATTTCCTCTTTATAGAAAATTGATTCTCACGTATCACACGCTGTGAAACATTTGCGTGATCTCCAGCTTTCGTAAGGTGTAACAGAATTTGCAACAAAAAGGGTAATTCATCTACAAGGTGAAGTTGACATAACGATAAAACTTTTTTAAAAGTTATGACGAATTTAGCATTATTTCTTTATGAATTTTCTAACTGCGTGACCTTATGTTTAAACTGAATTTCAAAAATAAAAAAGAATTACTTTTTCGCGTTTTTCCTGCAAAATTATTATTTATTTCATCATTACTAAAAATTTGTTAAACTGAGATTTTGATGCTCTTTATCAACTATATTTGAGATGACACAAAGAATGTTTTGCTAACACTTTTAGGTGCAAGTAATTGTGTTCCTGTAATTTTGAAATCACATCAAAATTTTCGAAATTTTTTTTTTTTTACAATAAGAAAATGCTATTTTAACAGCTCTTTTTCACAAAAGTTATAAGGGTAAAATTTTGTTCTAATGAAATCTGTTTAATATGAAACAAGAAATTTCTTCTTATACCTTTCAAGGGAAAGTAGTTGTGTTTCTGCATTTTTGAATTCACATCAAAATTTGATTTGGAAATGAGGAAATTCAATTTTTACGGATCTTTTTCACGAAAGTTATCAAAGTAAAATTTTGTTCGAAAATTCTGATCAAATCTGTTTGAGATGACACAAGAAATCTTCTTGACACTTTAATCGCAAGTAATTGTGTTTCTGTATTGTTGAATTCGCACCAGACCTTAAAATATTTATTTCGAAATAAGGAAATTCAATTTTTACAGTCCTTTTTCACCAAAGTTATAAGGGTAAAATTTTCTTCGAAAATTCAGATGAAATCTGTTTCAGATGACACAATTCAACATTTTAAAACTCACTAAGTTTATACGACAAAATGCAGATGCCATAAATTGACCGCATTTCAACAGTTTTCAAGCTACAAAAACTTTTCAAAATGATATTTTAAGCTTCACCACTTCAAACTTTAAAAATTTATCAACATTGTAAAACTCTGTAAGTTTAAATTTAATTCCGTGAATTTTTATTCACATTCCTAACAAGGCGTAAAACCAACAGAATGAAAAAGTATTCGGGCCAGGGTTCGAACCTGGGCCTTTGGTTCAGCGCAAGGCTCTAAATGTACCAGAGCAAACCGGAACGATGTTCCGTTCGTGAAATTGTGAAAAATATTGTTCCGGTTCGTGAAAGTATAGAAAATATTATTCCGGTTCGTAGAATTATTTAAAAATATTCTTACAGTTTCATACATATAGCTTACTATGCTCTCTGTAACGTTTTTTTCTAATTATTTAGAATCGTGAATGCATTTTTTACTCGACTGCCAAGAAGGGTTATGTGTTTCACGCGTATCTGGATATGTGGATTTCTTTATACCCTTGGAACATCCCAACGACTGGATGGATTTTAATGACTGAGGTCTCTATCGATTCGTCTTAACCGTCCGATGGTTATAGGTTGGTTTTGTTTTTATAAATTCAAAATGGTGGTAGAGACGAAAAAAAAGTTTTACGCATTCTATTGAGTGGCATATCATTGGGTAGGTCTTTTAAAATGAAGACGATGTTTCATTGACTATTTTACAGTCAGAAGCTCCGTTTAAATATTACACAACATGGAAGTTGTCTTGGTAGGATCTCTAGCTTCATAACTCTAATCTTCATAGACATCTATAGGCCTCATCAAAACAGTGTTTACAGATAGGAACTAACAATTAAACATAACTTAAAAATGATCAATACAAGTAAATAAGAAAATAGGTAAGTAATATAGCCTAAAATTTCGAAAATAAAAGTAACACACGCACTGCCATCTGAGCCACCTAGAACAACGCATCTAGCCTGTCACCCTTCACTTTTAATTGTTGGTAAGGCTGCATCTGCAGCACAAGATGCGATAACTTCGTGAATCACAATCCTGCGGCAAGCATGAGTCCAAATTAATCCAGCATCGATAATATAGGGTAATTCTAGGAGAGATGGCCATAGTTTTAAAAGATTGAAATAAAAATTCTTAGATTGCAAATACAAGAAATATTGATGCATATCTAAAATTCTTATACATATACTCATAATATTTTATGCAAAAAATACAGCAATACCTTGACTTACGTCATCAATTCATTCCAAGACTAGTGACGTAAGTCGAGGTTTATTTAGATAAAAAAAAGATAATTAAAAATGCACTTTTAAATGCAATTTGTTTGAAAGCTGTATCTCAATTTGTTTCTGAGTTATTATTATTATTATTATTATTTTTGTAGTTTTTATTACTTTTTTGTCATAGTGGCAACAGAAGGTATCCATCTCTGTTGAAAGTAAAGGAAAATACAGATTACTGTATAGACCAATCACAAAACGAATAAAATGCGGATTCAACCTTTAAAAACCTTCAGATATGCTTTTGATTTCCCATTATGACGAGAACAGTAACCATTTTTCCAAATGGTTAATAAAAATTTACCAAAATCTAATGAACATATTCTGTTGTATATAGGCATTATGTTACATACTTTTAATGTTAGCAAAAAAATGCGTTTGTAATACAAGCATTTGCAGTAACTCGATGTTGTTAATTTTAAATTTATTGTTCTTCTAGTTGCCCCGTTCGAGTCTTTGAGCATGTGAAAAAAAATCTTACAAAGAAATTTTAACCGACATTTTTTTCTTTTAAATCTTAGAAGCTCTTTGCAACAGCAGAGTAAGTTTTCTAAACTTTTTCTAACCGTTGCTACTCTCTTCTCATCGGAATCAATATCTTGAAGAACTGTCATTACAGCTTCAGTAAAGTTTAGTCATTCGGTTAATTTTGAAAACTTCATAATCTTTTCCGTTGGTTCAAAATCTTCATCTTTTTCTTCGACAATACTTTGTTTCTTTAATTCAGTAAGTTCGTCGGTGGTTAATTCCGGATGGGAGGAATTTATGAGTTCAACAAAATCTTCAGCATCCATCTCTAAGTTGAGTTCTCTTTCATTTTCGACAATTTCAACAATTAGGAGAGATACAGAATCACAATTTCCAGACGTTTTCTTAGTCTCTACGAAGAAAAAGGAGCAATTTTTTTTTTCAGGCCAGACAACGTAAATGCGGGTGACTTAAGTTGGGGTACTACTGTAATTAAATATCGAAAACAAAAAAAAGTGTTAAACAAAATTTAAATTTAAATGGCAGATGGCTATCTCCCTTAAAGCCGAGGAGAGATGGCCATACAATACAAGAAAGAAAAAGCTTATTTAAATAGCAAAAAAATAACACATTTCCTGTAGTTAATCATGAAAGACATATAGCAATTTGTAAAGATGCAGTTATATGATTGAAAATGAGTGAAGAAAACTCGAATAAACAAAATTTCAAGTATAATTTCAATACTTCACTTTTCGTGAAATCTTACCACATGCTTTTCAAAGGTCTTGATAATTTGTACACATTTCATTGGAACACTCCAGATACCTTATGCATAGTTTCCAGATATTCTTTTTGGATGTGATATTATACTGTTTTGCATAACCAACACAGTAATCCTAATCCAATTCTATTTACTCGGAATCTGTAGAATCTGATAATTTAAATGCATTTCGTTTTCTTCGCTACTTGAATTGTCGTGTTTTTTTTTGTTTTTTTTTTGTTTGTTTTTTCTCGCGTTAATTGTAGGTTTATTACGTTAGTTTAGTTTATTTATCAACTTTATCAGTTTCTGTTATGAAAGTTTCCGACGATTTTCAGTATTTTCTGAAACAAATAAATCGTTAGGTCTTATATTATTATTATTATTATTATTATTATTAAAATATTTATATTAGTTTAAATTTAAATAATTATATTAATTAATATATTTATAAACATAAACGTTATATATTTGTTTTAAATTTAAATATATTTAGTTAAAATCATCACTAAGTATAATTTTGAAATATTGATTAAAGGTGGCCATCTCTCCTCGATTTCATGTGGCCATCTCTCCTGAAATTGAAGGACTGATAGCCGCCCAATTTAAAGCATCAATAGCCATTGTACGTCTTTGTTTTAGTCGTAGAAGTAAAGATTAGATTATATACGTGCCTTAAAAGTCCATATAGTAAAATATATATATATAACGTACGTACTGCAAAACATTCAGATACCTAAGTCAAAAAAAATATTCAACCACCTATTTAATTTACCTTAAAATTACACTTACTTTTTATAATAGAAAAACACAACTGTACGTCGCAATAAATAAACTCGTTGAACTATTTCATACGAACAATGTTTATATTGCAATCTATGATCAAGTTTTGGAGATATTTAGATTGGCCATCTCTCCTCTATGGCGATCTATCCCAGAGTTACCCTATATATAATAATTTTAAACGATGACTTACGCCCGAGAAATCTAACTTTAATTACGTGAATTTTTATTCCCATTGCTAACAAGGCGTAAAAACAACAGAGTGAAAACCAACGGAGTGACTCTGTAAGTTTTTCAGACAAAATGGCAAAAATGCTGACTTCTGTAAGCGTGAACTCTATATCTGAATATTGCAGTGTCTATTAACTTTCCTTAGACTAACTTTGTTTGGTACTATTTGGTTATCCCATCGATCAAAAATCTATAGCCAAACTATCTATCTATCTATATTATAAAGAACAAACATATCTGTGCGTAACGCATACGTCATTCTGCGAATGGCAACACTTTGAACTTTGAAATGCAATTTCGGTTTTGAAATTTTCGCCACAGCAAATTTTTAAACTTCTAAACATCGCGCATTTTCAATTTTTACACCATCGTATAGGGAAAAAATGCACTTTTAAATGCAATTTGTTTGAAAGCTGAATCTCAATTTATTTTTGAGATATTAATTTTTTTTATAGTTTTCAGTAGCAATTTTGCAATCGTGTCAGCTGAAGTACTTTATTTCTGTTAAAAGTAAAAGGAAATCAGCCGAAATCGGTAGACTACTGAATCTTTTTGTTGCCATTTTCTCATAAAAGCTGAAAAAACAATTAATTAAAATACGTGCTATGTCAAGAATATCGTCTGATTAAAACCCGGTGAATTTTTGTTTTATTTCGTTTTTATTCATCATTTAAATGTTTTTTAGTTCCTTGCAAACTTACTTTGCGAGCGATACAACATTTTTTCTTTACAAAAATGTATTTTCAATAATATTTGTGTGACTTACGTCCACATTTACTTAATACGTTATCAGAAAACTTAAACGATGCAATTTTATTTATCCGTGTGTAATAATATTTTCCGAATTTTGAAAAAATACAAATGGAAATACGAAATGCTTAAATAAGTGATAATGACGTCATATTTAAAAGAAAACGATCATTTTCTTAGATAATACTAAACATTTTAACACAAATGCGTCTAAAAAACATAAATTACAGCAATTTTTACTCTTTGGGACTGAGATTAGTATCTGAAGTTAAGGGTGCGACTGTTGGCTTGGAAATATGTTGTTGACAATCGTGACTTAGTTGAGTTAAAATGATTTTAAAATGATCAAATTAAAATGTCATTAAACATGATGAATACGGATATGAGAAGTGCGTATGTAAATTTTCAGATGTGAAAATGATGTCGGGTTTAGATTTCTTTGGAAAAAAATCTACGATCGCGTCAAAGTGGAATAAATTTTGTTCTTTTTATTCGAGAGTACCAAGCATAAGAGCCTCAACTGACAACTTCATCATAATAACTTATCTTTATTATATTTTACTGATTACTCAAACTCATGCAATTAAAGTTTAATTTTAATAATTTGGAGAACTGAGTTTTATAGAAATAGTATTTTGTTAATTTTAGGTTAGAATAATATTTGTTTCAGAGTTAGACTAACCATTGCAAGATACATGCTTTTATTATAGCTAATTTTGTAGGTTTATTATAAATCAATATGTAACAGTTCCTTCATAAACATTTTCTTTCGTCGAAATTCGACGGGTTCCACCTCTTAAGATTAAAGGTACTACTTAGTTATCCCGTCGACCAATTTCGCCAAATTATATAAATTATACATATTGAAATAATTTTTATTTTAAATAACGAAAGAACAAATAAATTAGCATAACATTAATAAAAAGGCAAATAAAACGTCGAAATAAAAATCACTTGATGACGTAACAAACACGTGTAACTCGCTTAAAGTCGAGTGAATGTGACATTTACGATCAACCATTATTGGCATTTAATCTTATATTTTGGCGATAGATTTTTGATCGACGGGATAACTAAGTAGTACCCTTTATTTATCAGAATAACTTCATAGGCGTAAGGTAGATGCACATATTCGGCGTTTTTCAAAAACTATGGCAATATACATTGCAGAAGTTTTATCGTGAGTTTACAGGTGGAAGCACGAATCCATTTCAGAAAACTGTTTTATTTTCTATTAGACCGAGAAGCGACTGCACAAAGCATCACCGCATCGAGTTGACGGCTGAAATTCCAGGATCAGTTATAACTCGATTCGCATATTAAAATGCAACTGCACTGCCAAGTCATATCTTGGTGAAAAACACCTGGAAACCCGATTTTAGTGGTTGACTGGTAGGTTTACCATTGTGTTTTCCTGCACCCAAAGACATGAAATCAAGGAGGAATGGAGCAAGAAAACACAATGGTAAACCTACCAATAAACCACTAAAATCGGGTTTGCAGGTGTTTCCCACCAAGATATGACTTTGCAGACCAGTTGCATTTTAATATGCCAATCGAATTCTGTCTAATCCTGGAATTTCAACCGTCAACAAGATAAGGTGATGGTCTATACAGCCGTATCCTCGTCTATGTGGTAAATTGTGCAAAATCAATGTGCGTGTAAGAATTCTCAATTAGTATTTGTAGTCAAATATGTCTATAAAGACTTCTTACAATTTCAAGCTTTTATTGCAAACACAAATTCACAAATGAATCTATACATATACGGAAAATAACATAATATTAGGAGTTATATATTGAAAGGTTTAATTAATAAACCTCTACAGGGCCTTCCGAAATTCATCCGGCAAACTCAGAGGGATTTTAGCAGATATATCAGGAGGAACAAAAACTACAGGGGAACATGGTTTCGCAAACCACTTATTTAACACTATCTCTAACTGTGTCAAATGAAATCCTTTTAAAGTTTTGATTTATATTTATTTTGCTTGTAGTTTTTTGATGCAATAAGCATTTAAAAAAATCTTGAATGTACTAAAAATGGTTTGTAACTTCTTCAATCTAAAAATTATAAACGAAAAACGATAAATCGAAATTTTTTAAAAGGTGTTATTTGACATCGGCAGAAATCATGGAAGTATATTAATAAAGAGGAAATGACATATCCTTAAAATAGTGATTACCGATTGATTACCGATTGAATTACCGATTTCGGGGTTGGTTGATTGTCCCCAAAAGAAACATCCGCCACAAAATTAAAAGAAAAATTTTCACTTGTATAAACTCTTTATTAATGCAAAATTTCAATCATAAATAATGGCATAAACAAATGTTCATTTTGGAATATGTTCAGTCGTGGAAAAAAAAAAGTAAACACCCCCTACTAACTCCTCAACAAATCATCGTAGAAGAAAGTTACTGGTACCGAACGATTGGAAATAAAGTCTACTTTTAAAGGATGTATATAAAATTTGCCTAGGGGGCCATCTACATATTAAAACGAACCATAACTTTGTTTTTTTCAATAGCAGTACCCAATTCTGACCGCATAAATGAACTCTACACTCTTCAATTAGCCTAAAAACGAATTTTTATGCAATTCGCACCATAAGTTTCTGAGAAATTAATTATTATAAAACGAGCGTATTTTAAGGGCTGTATCCAAACTGAAGTTCCGTATACCGTGAGAGCCCCTTCCTTGATGAAGGCACCTTAAGCGCCACTCAAGGAGTCAATGAAGCGTGTTAGATTACAGTACAGCAGAGTAAATTTCAAAATGTATTCTCACTTCTATCATAGACGGCCCCTTAAACTATCATTTTGCCGTTTTTTAAGCATAATTTGAAAACTACTTGGAAGAAAAATGTGAAATTTTTGAATTTCCATAAAGCAGGTTTTAATAAATCTAAATCCATCAAAAAAAATTGTAGGTTGCAATTCATAATTTTTTCGAATATTAATTTCATAATTCATACTTCATATCATAAAATTATAAAAATTGCAAATTCAGCTTATTTATGTTTGGGTATATTAGTATTATTACTACAAAAAAAATTAGCACATTAGGGGCATAATTTCGGGAGATATAAATAAAAATATGAAAATGTAAATTAACATTAGAAGCACTAAATTTTGAATGTGTATAATTCAAAAACTTATCATTCAAATGACTTGAAATTTGGTGTCTAGGCATAGTTTGAACCGAAAATTTGAAATATCTCGTTAAAATTGGGTATTGCCGTTGAAAAAAAATGCAGTTTGGATTCGTTTTAATAAGTAGATGACCTCCTAAGAAAATTTTATATACATCATTTAAAAGTAGACTTTATTTCCAATCGTTCGGTACCAGTAACTTTCTTCTACGATGAATTGTTGAGGAGTTAGTAGGGGGTGTTTACTTTTTTTTTTCCACGACTGTTCATTGGTGGAAGCTTACTTTGACGGTAGTCAGGCTCCGCGTTTCCGCCATATTGTGATAACCTAGAAAATCTCCTGTTAGTGTCAGTGAAAAAGATTATATTCCCTGGGGTAAACTGACACAGGTAAAAACAAACAGAAATTTTTACCATTATTGCGAGGAAATGTTCCCAGGATGAAAATAAGACGCTTATATAAGAGGACATTTTCTATTCAAATTTTCTTGTGGCGAATTTGCCCCGGTGGTAATTAGAAACTTTTAATCCGATTTAACGAAACAGCCGCCATTTGTGACAATCTCTTCAGCTACTTCACTCGCAAATAATAAACAGCACACTATATGTCTCCTGCTCTTTATTCATAACTCCATTGTACAGTGCGGCGCAAAAGTTTAAGCACAATACAAATCTATCTATATTATAAAGACAAACATATCTGTGCGTAACGCATACGTCATTCTGCGAATGGCAACACTTTGAAATTTGAAATGAAATTTCGGTTTTGCAATTTTCGCTACTGCAAATTTTTAAACTTCTAAACATTGCACATTTTAAATGTTTACACCGACGTATGCAGAAAAAAATGCACTTTTAAATGCGATTTGTTTGAAAGCTGTATCTCAATTTATTTCTGAGATATTAATTTTTTTGTAGTTTTTAATACCAATTTTCTAATCGTGGCAACTGAAGTACTTCATTTCTGTTAAAAGTGGTTTAGTTATCTTTATTAATTATATTCTTACTGATGCCATTTTCTCATTACTATTAAAAATATCTTTTTTAAAATTTTGAACAGAAAATGACGTTACGCTTTAAAAAAGACACAATTTCCCTGATGATGCTGTTATATTTCACTATTTTTTCATTTCGCTGATATTGAGTTTGAGACAATAGGCAAAATATTTCAGTGACTGAAAATGACGTCATATTTAAAAGAAAATGATAATTTTAATTGATAAAACGAGATATTTCCCCTTGAATACGACTAAAAGTTATAAATTTCTGGGATTTTTACGCGCAGATACAGTGATTATAAAAAGACCTCAAATCACGAGTGGGAATTTTAACATGGAAAGTTGTAATAGTTGACAAAGGTGATTTCAAGCTTGAAAATATATTTATTAATAATCTATTGCGCGTTATAATGTTTTTAAATGGTTAATGTATGGATGTGAAACGTGGAAAATGACTGGATTCGGTTTAGATTTAAAGGGGGGGGGGGGGGTTCTATGATTATGTCAAGGTGAAATCATTTTTGCTGATTTTTCACTCCGTAATATCAAGCATCAATTGATAACTTAATCAAAATTACTTATCTTGATTATATGTTACTGATTACGTATATGAATAAAGTTTAATTTTTCAATAATTTTAACAGTTGAAGTTTATGAAAAAAGTATTTTGTTAATCTTAGGTTAAAATATGTCTTTGGAGAGTTAAACTAACAAGTATAAAATAAATTTTTTATTGTAATTATTGTTGTCGATGTATTATAAATTTGATGCATCAGTTCCTTTGTAAACATTTTCTTTCGTCGAAATTCGACGGGCTCCACTTCGTATATATAAAAGCCGTTCTCTGTGTGTATATCCTTTATAGAAATCTTTAATTTTTGACCGATTTGCACGAAACTTCATGTACATAGGCTTTAGAACGTGGAATAGATCCCTGTCTGCTTTAAAAAATTATCAGACCACTATTTATCCCTTTTTCCTACCACTTTCATAATTTAACATTATAGAAATATCTCTTTTTAAATCTTTTTTAATTCAAACGTTTCTTTCCTGTTGCCAAACCCTAAAAAATGACACAATAATGTGAAAAAATTAACGATAACGCGTTGCTATATTTTTGCATTTTTGAAATTGACGTCATTCTAAACAGAAAACGCACATTATTTATATATAAAATAAAAACTTCAACTATAAGAGCGGTAAAATGACGTAGCACCTTAATTTGTTTTTGTTTTTTTAAATTAAAATATCTATTTTAATACAAACTTTTCAATTAAAAATATATTTTTTTATGGTTTTTTTTTTTTTTTTTTTTTTTTTTTGCTAGATATCTTGACGTCATTTTCTATTAAATGCTATATTCCATCTATATCGTTTATCTATGCATTATAGCTAAGTATTTTAATTGTTTAGGTGCAGTGGTAACACTTTCTACGATATATATAAAAGAGAGAGTCAATTCTTTATTTTATTGACATTACTTTATCTTATTTTCATTGACGTCATAGTTAAAAGTATATAGAAAATGACATCACTTTCATTTAATCATTATAGATTTTATTATTAGTTACTTAAGATTCAGTTTGAAAGTAATGTTTTATTATGAGTAGAAACTATTTTCTGAAATTAACCTTTATTATTATCCATAAAATGGAGGCTTTATTTTTAATGCTACGTCATTTGGGTGCATTTATTTCTTTCTCCACCGTATTGTCAAGGAAATCGTATATTTATGTTGCACGCATCTAAGATAACATGCACTCTAATTTAAAATCTGAAACATTTTACTATAATTGCATACAAATAACGCATATTGGAAAAACATACGATATTGTATACCCGCAAGCATTTAAATAAAGCTTAGTAATATACGAAATAAAATATTTTGTTTGCTCAGTAATGTCTCAAATGTATGTATTTATCTATCCATTTATAACGTAAAGCAAGAATATGTGTCCGCCAGAAACGTTAACGTCATATCAACGGTGGCAATGACCTGAGAAAATGAGATACTGAGCAACAAATTTTGGTATTACCCAAAATTTAAATAACTTATAAACATCGAATAACTTCAGTTTTCCCACCTTTGAATAGAAAAAATATTCACTTGAAAACTGTATCTGATTTTTTTGAGGGGGGGGGGGGATGTAATTTTGTAATCGTATTATTTGACAAGTATTCGCTTATAACTTGGATGACGCTTTATTGTTTTAAACATAGGTTCATTCCATAAAGTTAAAGTTGCTTTTGTTAAAAAACGACAGTTAACGTGTGGCCCGATTACGGAAGGTTAACCCAGTAAGTAAAAAGTTACGCTTAAAAAAGTAAAATTTGTTCATCTTTTTAATTCGTCTGATATCCCATAACAAAATTATAAGTTGCACCGGAAAAACAAACTAAATAAAACACAATGTCAATAGATATGTATTCGAACACTGCTTATCAGCTAAATATTAAAATAGAGTCTATAAAATTCCAATAAGTCTTCATCTCGAACTTCCTTCCCGCTAATTAAGTTTCTTAGTACGAATATTTAAGAAGCAGAGAAACAAACTCTCATGTTCTACGTCAAAACATGGTGGTTTTTGGGAGCAAAGATTAAAGATAAAGAAAATTAGAAGAAGTTTTTTCATATATTTTATAGGACAAGAATTTTGACAGCCAAGTGCAATTAACACATTTTAACTGTATAATTACTTACGAATTAAAAAAAAGAAAAAGCATAATATGCGCTTCATTTCATTACGAAATATCAGATTAATGTATGAGAAATGAATAAACATTTATTTAAGTTTCCCCGCATATTATCAAAAGAAATCCGAGCAACGCCGGGTAATACTGCTAGTATTTTAATAAAAATAAAATTTTACAACGAAATCCTTTCAAATATCCACTGTAGGTGAATACAATGATCATAAATATATATCTCAAGTTTCGAAAAAAATTCATCGTTATGAAAATCAGAAATTACAAGAAAACAGTTTTTGTGGTATCGCAAAAGTTTATGCACAAATGAGATTTTATGCAAATATCTCCTTAAACATGATAGGTGGAGGATCGGCGATACTTTTTTCCTAGAGTATAAACTGTAGAGATTGCTGTACGAGTTATATCAAAATGCCGAAATCTCTGCAGTTATCGCCTGAAGATGTTGTAGAAGTTTGGAAGCTTAAAGCTGGAGGTAAATCTTTTTTGCAAATTTCGCTTATTTTAAATCGGTCAAAACGTGCTGTTTATAGTGTTTTGCAACGTGGTAAACAATTCAAAAATGCATATTTCTCAGAGAATTCGAGTAAAACCACATTTTGTGAGGATAGAAAAATTAAAAGATTGGCTGTAACTAGCTATTTGTCTCTTAAAATCGACTTGGATAAAAAATATCACGTGGCATCATATGCAGACGAATAACAGAAACAGGAATAATGGAATAACAAAAATTATCTCGTAAGACTTTTATGAAACAGTGTCACAAACAAGTAAGACTTGAATGGGCAAAACAGCACATGGATTATCGTGACGAATGGATTAGTGTTATTTTTTCTGATGAAAAAATGGAATTTGGATGGTCCGAATGGCTTCTCATTCTATTGGCGTGCCTTGTGTAAAGATCCGAAGAGCATATTCAACAGGCAACAACGTGGTGATTCGCTCACGGTCAGGGCCGGATTACCAACGGGGCACATTCCCACCAGTAAAAAGAAACAGAAAATTTTACCTCATTCAAGGCAGAATTTTTACATGAATACGGCGTTCAGATAAGGCGAACATTTCTTTTAATATTTATTGGTATAAGTGTGCCCCGTTGGTAATCAGGCCCTGCTCACGGTATGGGGCGCTTTTGGCTGTAATGTACAAACTTTGCTTCCTAAATGGCAGACAAAATTCAGAAAAGTTTCAGGAAACACTGATTGAACATTTGTGACCATTTAGAGAACTCCTAGGTGGTCCCAACAGGACCTTTCAACAGGACAACGCATCAACACTTACTTCCCGCTGCAAAAAAGAATGGCTTAGATATCAGAATATCAATGTGATGAACTGGCCAGCACTCAGCCCAGATCTCAATAGTATAGAGAACATTTGTGGAATTCTCTCACGTTACGGCTACAAGAATGAGAAGCAGTATTACCCAGTGCAAAAGCTCAAATCAGCGATCGAGGAAGCGTGGTACAAACTCCCTACCATACTCTCGTGTTATCAATGGAAAATCGATCGATCTCATCAGGTGCAGTGGAAACACCTTTACTTAAGGACTTTTGTGCCTCGGGAAATGTATATATTTCGTTTTTGTGCATAAACTTTTGCGACATCACAATTTTCAATTTTTTATAATTTATTATTTTCCTTGCAATGAATTGTTTCCGAATTCAAAACATGAATTTGTAATCAAATTGTTTAGATACAGTAAAAATTTCAAAGCATTCTAGTGTATATTTTTCATTTTATAAAAATATTTAGCTTTTGCATAAACTTTTGCGCCGCACTGTAGAAATACAGTTAATGAAAAATACAAGGTGTTCTACCCTAACTCAACTTGAGTTGACAGTAATAGCTTTCAGAAAACTGAAGTATATTATAATGAAAATTTTAATAGACATGCTCACATTTGTTGTTAATATGATAACATAAAAAAAGTGGTAGAAGTTCCCGCTATACGTGCCAGTAGTATGCACTTGACGCTTCGCATTTTGGACTGAAATTACCAGTTCATACGGTATCATCGATTGTGTGACCAGCCTGTTTCTCCAGAACTTTGACATCACATTTCATATAAAACAAGGTACAGTCGTGGAAAAAAAAAGTAAACACCCCCTACTAACTCCTCAACAAATAATCGTAGAAGAAAGTTACTGGTACCGAATGATTGGAAATAAAGTCTACTTTTAAATGATGTATATAAAATTTTCTTAGGGGGTCATCTACATATTAAAACGAATCCAAATTTTATTTTTTTCAATGGCAATACCCAATTTTAAAGAGATATTTCAAATCTTCGGTTCAGACTATGCCTAGACACCAAATTTCAAGTCATTTGAGTGATAAGTTTTTGAATTATAAACATTCAAAATTTAGTGCTTCTAATGTTAATTTACATTTTCATATTTTTATTTATATCTCCCGAAATTATGCCCCTAATGTGCTAATTTTTTTTTGTAGTAATAATACTAATATACCCAAACATAAATAAGCTGAATTTGCAATTTTTATAATTTTATGATATGAATGATGAATTATGAAATTAATATTCGAAAAAATTATGAATTGCAACATACAATTTTTTTGATGGATTTAGATTTATTAAGTCCTGCTTTATGGAAATTCAAAAATTTCACATTTTTCTTCCAAGTAGTTTTCAAATTATGCTTAAAAAACGGCAAAATGATGGTTTAAGGGGCCGTCTATGATGGAAGTGAGTAGACATTTTGAAATTTATTCTGCTGTACTGTAATCTAACACGCTTCATTGACTCCTTGAGTGGCGCTTAAGGTGCCTTGATCAAGGAAGGGGCTCTCTCGGTTAACAATCCAGTACGGAACTTCAATTTGGATACAGCACTTAAAATACGCTCGTTTTAAAATAATTAATTTCTCAGAAACGCATGGTACGAATTGCATAAAAATTCGTTTTTAGGCTAATGGAAGGGTGTAGAGTTCATTTATGCTGTCAGAATTGGGTACTGCTATTGAAAAAAACAAAGTTATGGTTCTTTTTAATATGTAGATGGCCCCCTAAGCAAATTTTATATGCATCATTTAAAAGTAGACTTTATTTCCAATCGTTCGGTAGCAGTAACTTTCTTCTACGATAATTTGTTGAGGAGTTAGTAGGGGGTGTTTACTTTTTTTTTTCCACGACTGTACATATTAGCAAATAAAAATTTGTGTGGAAATATAAATCACCAAAAACAACGTTTAAACACTCAATAAAATACATAAGGTAATGTGAACAGACATACACGTTTCGTGCGTTACAGGACTCACATCATCGGTGTATAAAATCTATAAAAACAATATCCCCCCCGCCCCAACTACATACACGGCGAAAACCCAAATGTCAGAAAATACAATACCAAAAGACCAAGGCTGTTGGCTCATTGGCTGTTGCAACTTGATGGTCTTTTGATATTGTGTTTTCTGACATTTGGGTTTTCGCCGTGCATGTAATTGCGGGGGATATTGTTTTTGTAGATTTTATACTCTGATGATGGGAGTCCTAGAACTCACGAAACGTATACGTCTGTTCACATTACCTTATGTATTTTATTGTATGTTTTAACATTGTTTTTGGTGATTTAAGGTACATATTGTTTCATTTCCCTTGCAATATTTTTATATTTATCAAAATTATTACCATCAACCCGAATTCAGTTACGGAGATACACCCTATATTTGTGACTAAATATGTGGTTTGCGACCCATTCCATTACAATTTTTATTCATCTTGATGCCTCCTAACATTGCCTGCTTGATGACTGCCTAACCTCTGAGTTTCTCGGATGAATATCTGAACTCTGAACACCCTGTATATGTGCAACATTGGTTGCGCCACGTACGCCAAGCCGATAATGGTCGAGGTTTTCCTCGGATATTTTTTTTCATTCACTTTTTTGCTTTATCCAATATTGAGACATCTCCATGATTCATGAATTGATGTAAAGTCGTGGAAAAATAAGTAAACTGCCCTACTAACTTTGCAACTATATAATAATTAAACAAAAACCTAATTTGCAGAACAAATTAAAAAAACAAAATTTATTTCCTAAATTGTTTAAGTCCGAAAAGGGGCAGATATTAAGAAATTTCATTCAATTCGTTCTACATTTAATGTTAAATTTTTGTAACAAATAAGTCAAACCAATTGAACATTAAAAAATAAAAATAAAATTAATACAACATGATACTTTAAGCACCCTAAAAACTTAGATTCCGTTCAAAAGAAATCGAAATAAATCTTAGACTTTTTTAAAAGTTTTGTATTTTGTATGTATCTTATCATATTATATACAATCGTCATAAACATAATGCAAAATCTGCAGTACAAATATTTACAACTTAAAAATGAAAAAAAGTCTACGATTTATTTTGATTTCATTTGAACGGATTCTAAGTATATAGGTGTTTAAAGTATTATATTGTATGAATTTCATTTTTATTTTATAATGTTCAATTGGTTTAACATATTTGTTACAAAAATTTAACATTAAATGTAGAACGAATTGAATGAAATATCTGAATATCTGTCCCTTCTCGGGCTTAAACAATTTAGGAAATAAATTTTGTTTTTTTAATTTGTTCTGCAAATTCGGTTTTCGTTTAATATGTCAAGTTTTTTAATAACTACTAGATTCAGACGAACACATTTCAAAATTAATGGAGGGTATCATCATCAGGCTTTGATTTATGCGATATCGCATCACAATTTGTGATGCAATTTATCTATGTATAATTCAGAATGTTTCACCAGTGCAGTAATGCAGGTTGCTGTAGTTTGGTCAAAAAATTACAATCTCAACTTAAAAAATGTGCTTGAAAATATCATTTTTATTTCCACTATGACGCCATATCTTCTTAAAAAAAAAAAAAAAAAAAAAAAAAAAAAAAACTGTTTCAGTTTCTTCAGTTTCTTGTTTCACGTAAAAATCATTCAACTAAAAATAGACAAATTATTATTACGGCTTTTGAATTATTTACAACAATGAAAGAAAAATGTTAAATTTTATTAGAAAATGTCAGATAATTCTCAATGAAAAAAACGAAATTTGGAATTCTTAAGAAAAATATTTGAATAATGTAAATAAAAATTAGGCCATGTTACTCTCTAGATTATAATCCACCTACATGCAAAGGCATTTCATGATCCGTTTTGATCCTGGCGTCAGGCAAATGTCTTTACACTTCGAATTTATAATATTATTAGAATTAGCACAGAACTGAAAATTTGTGCCATCAGGGACATAAAAGTAGTAAGAAAAAATGAAAAAGTTATGAGCTCTATAGAATTTTCTATGTTAAATTAACATCGAGAAGTGACACTGGAAATAAATAAGTATCGCGATACTTACATAGAGGAAAGTTACTGGCAAGGAACGTTAGGAAATAGAGTCTACTTTTAAATGATGTATATAAAATTTGCTTAGGGGGCCATCTACAAATCAAAACTAGACCAAACTTTGTTTCTGTCACTGCCAACACCCAATTTTGACAATACATTTTAAATATTCGGTTTAAACTATAGGGGAGCTAGGGGATGAATGGGACAAGGGATGGAAGGGACATTCTCAATATTTCAGACAATAAACATTTATTTTAAATTGCTTCCTATCCCCATATAAGGCTCTACCACAGTATGCTTCAGAACTAAAAGTAGGACCACATTGCTGTTTTCATTTTTCTTCAAAGTTGCATTTTCTGAAATCTCTGCTTAAAAGTAAGTTTTTTTTTACATTTGAAGATGTGAAATATCTTATACAATATAAAAAATTAAGCTATGTTGTAATTATTTCTTTTAATGCTCAATATCGATTATTAAAATGAATGAATATCAACCATCGTGACAAAATAATTTTTGAGGCAAAATGCCTGAGAAGGGAATGTATGCATCATGGGGATGATTGGGACATTTCAAATGGGGATGAATGGAACATTCTCATTCATCCCTAGAGATGTTGAAAATTTTATTTATTGACTAAATAGTATTATATAGGTTCATAAATTAATAATTTACGTTTATTAATAGTATTAAATAGCATTATATGAGTTGTTATTGTTTAAAATTTCTGAGTGTTATTTATTGTATTGTAATAATTATTAATGAATTATCAAAAAAATTGGTACTGAAACTTAATCAAAATAGATAAAATTGTTAAAAATTGTATATGTTTATTGATCAAATGGGGGAAATTATATTGAATTTTCAAATGTTGCGCAAATAAATCCCCACCCCTAACATATTGGGTCAATCGGAAAGCCGTGTCGTGTTGGGAAAATGAATTCGTACCGGAAAATTCTATCTTTTAATTATTAGACATTGATTCCGATATCTAATGTCTAATTATTAGTGGGCAGAATTTTCCCGGTACGAATAGGTTTTCCCAACACGACACGACTTTCCGATCGACCCAATAATTTCCGTTCTGCATGTTTCTAAGATACATTTAATTAATATTAATTAATAAGTTATGATTGAAAATTATTAGCTATGCCATATTTAAAAGACATTTTGCACTTTCATTTCAAATCTAGAATGCCTCATAAGTGGGAAAAAAGAACAGATTGATAGCCGAAGTCTACATTAAAAGTTAAAACTGCAATAAGAGAAGTTATTGAAAAAAAAAAAAAAAAAAAAAAAAAAAAAACATATCGATTCGTGCTGTAAAATCATGCATTACAAATATAATTACATATAAGGTTATAATTATAAATTTTAATTTGGTAAAATTAAATACAGGGAGGAAAATCTTTGTGTCCCATCCATCCCTATTAGTGTACCATTCATCTTTGCTGAGGGGATGGTCGGGACAGGGAGGAACGATTTTTTGATTTCATAATATTTTTCTGAATAAATCATAATCTAGAATAAATATTGTTCAGATATGTTGTCAAATGCCTAATGTATGAAATGTGATATACAATATTGATAGTAACTTAAATGAAGAAAAAAAAAATATTTTTGTGAAAATGTCCCATTCATCCCCCACCTCCCCTACCTAAAAACGAAATTTCAAGTTATTTGGATGATAAGTTTTTGAATTATAAACATTAAAAATTTAGAGCTTCTAATGTTGAATCATTTTCATATTTTTATTAATATCTCCTGAAACTATAATCCTAATGTGAAAATTTTTCGTGTGGTTATAATACTAAAAACCCCAAAAATAAATGCCTAGAAACGAAATTTCAAGTTATTTGAATAAGTTTTTGAATTATATACATTAAAAATTTAGAGCTTCTAATGTTGAATTACATTTTCATATTTTTATTAATATCTCCTGAAATTATAATCCTAATGTGAAAATTTTTCGTGTGGTTATAATACTAAAAAACCCAAAAATAAATGCCTAGAAACGAAATTTCAAGTTATTTGAATGATAAGTTTTTGAATTATAAACATTCAAAATTTAGATCTTCTAATGTTGAATTACATTTTCATATTTTTATTAATATCTCCTGAAATTATAATCCTAATATGAAAATATTTCGTGTGGTTATAATACTAAAAAGCCCAAAAATAAATGTCTAGAAACGAAATTTCAAGTTATTTGAATGATAAGTTTTTGAATTATATACATTCAAAATTGAGCTTCTAATGTTGAATTACATTTTCATATTTTTATTAATATCTCCTGAAATTATAATCCTAATGTGAAAATTTTTCGTGTGGTTATAATACTAAAAAACCCAAAAATAAATGCCTAGAAACGAAATTTCAAGTTATTTGAATAAGTTTTTGAATTATATACATTCAAAATTGAGCTTCTAATGTTGAATTACCTTTTCATATTTTTATTAATATCTCCTGAAATTATAATCTTAATGTGAAAATTTTTCGTGTGGTTATAATACTAAAAAACCTAAAAATAAATGCCTAGAAACGAAATTTCAAGTTATTTGAATGATAAGTTTTTGAATTATAGACATTCAAAATTTAGAGCTTCTAATGTTGAATTACAGTTCCATATTTTTATTAATATCTCCTGAAATTATAATCCTAATGTGAAAATTTTTCGTGTGGTTATGAAACCAAAAAAAAACCCCAAAATAAATACATTAAATTTATAATTTTAAAATTTTTATATTATGAATTATGAAATTAATATTCGAAAAAAGTATAAATTGCAACCTACATTTTTTATTGTAGATTTATATTTATTATGTCCTGCTTTTTACGAATTCTCAATTTCAAAATTTTCTTTCAAATAGTTTTCGAATTATGATTATAAAACGTCAAAATGATGGTTTAAGAGAAAGTCTATGATGAGAAAACATCATAATTTAAAGAAAGTATATTGTACTCATTTTATTGAAACATTTGGGCTGGCAATAGTCGAAACTTATTAAGCGAGTGAAATGGTCATATTGGGAAGAAATAATGCATTAATAGAAATGACATGGTCATTCTGTAGTATTTTAACAATCGAGCACCAAAATTCAATTCGGATACAGTCCTTAAAATTGGCTTATTTTATAATAAGTAATTTCTCTTATACTAATAGTATGAATTTCATGAAAATCTGTTCTTAGACTAGATCACCCTAACCTAGGCACCAACCAGAATCTGGCATAGGTGTTAAAAACCTAGGCAGGAAATTCCCTTCCAAGACTCAGCCAAAGCCACAACCAGGGCAGCAGACCCAGAAAACCAGCAGGTATTTACCAAAGAAAAATTAAATCCTTCTATATATAAAAAAAAGTTTTGATTTGGAAATGGACCAATGAAAATCTGCGTAGATCATCCGGGTATATACTCCTACTAGATCGGCATTCATATTTTTTATGCCCTGTGGTCTTTCTTCGTTAATATTAAGAAAACTGTTTCATACAAAAATATGAAAATCGGTGGTATTATAGAGACATGTTTGATAAACACGCTGATGCAGACAGTTTTTAAATCTAATAATTATTTTAAGAGATATTTAATGTTAAAGATGGTCAAAATCGTTCCATCAAAAAAGTTTTATAGGAGAAAATCTATACATTGGAACTTAAACATTTTTAGATCATTTTATACATTGGAAGTTCCAGATGTGCAGACTGCAATTATCTTTTTAATTTTACTCATTTTTTGAGGATTTATTTCCATTTTAATTTCAAGTTTTCAGCATTTCGAGAGATATTTTTTACACATTTTAGAAAAGGGCAATTATTTTAAACTGTTACCAATTTTAAAAACAACGCAAAGAATAATATTTCCTTCAAATAAAAAAATTATTTACACGTGGCTATTATAAACAGAAAAAAACTTTCAAATTAGAATTAAGTGATTACGTGTTACAAATCAGGAAAATATTGAAAATTACATCATAAAAACTACAGTTAAACGTGAATTTTAAAAGGGAAAGCAAATTCTTAAATACTAAATTCATTATTATGCGTTAAAAGTCACAAATGAAGGAAATTACGTCATATTTAAAAAGGTCATATAAATAAAAGTTGGCAAAACACTTTAAATTAAAAAATATATTTGCACGAGACGTTTATTTCATATTTTCAGATAATCTTTTCAACTATTATCGTGAATTCTAAGACAGCGCAAATAATGTTTCCTTTCTAACAACAAAAGAATGTTCATGTGAATATTAAAAAGAGAATGGAAACTTTGGTGAAAATTACGTCAGATTTAAAACGATACATTTAAAAGAACTTTCTCATAGCGGTGTTAAAAATTATCGAGAGACAAAGACTCTGTGTACTTAATTCATTTTACATTAGCTTACTTTCAAATTTTTAACTAATTTTTAACACTTTCCAACAAAGTTGAAAAGTGTTATTGATTTCGGTTTGTCTGTTCGCGCTCTAACTCTCGTAAATATACTCGGATCGCACTGAAATTTTTGGTTATTGACGTTTAGCCTAGCATGAATCCTATTTCAAGTGAAGTTTGTAACATGTTTAGTTCATTTACAGGGACAATCAAAAGTATTCCGTTACATTACGGCTAATGGGAAAAAATCATTTCAAATGAATTTTAAATATGTTACACCCTTTCAAACATAATAAAAAATATATGCATCTACGAAGTGCACTAAAATATGCAGAATATTCTGTAGCATATGCGATGCAACGGATAGTTACTATTCATTTATAGGGCTACACAAAAGAATTCCATTACAAATGGTATAGGGGGAAATTGCTTGCGGCGTATTTTAATTATACAAATTCATATATAATAAAATTGATATACGTCGGTGAGGCTTACTCAAGTTATTTCATGTATAATACGAAGTGCATAGCATTTACAGAAACATACAAAACATTTCAGACAAGTATTTTCTATCCGAAATACTGTATATTAGCGGCGATGGTAGGGAATGCATTTTTAATTATGATATGTGCTTTTAAGTTTCACTGTATTTATGCATACTATATGGTGTGTGTAAATGTTATAGTTTATATACAGGGCTACGCAAAAGAATTCTTAAAGGTTACTGAGTATGACCGTAAATTGCTCAAAGGTGGGTTTAAAATGTGTTATGCTGAACTGCATGTAGTTTTCTATGAAATGTTTGTAGAATATAGATAAAATGATATACAGGGCCACGCAAAGAATTGGATACATGGCCGCCTATAGATGATAAATTCTGGAAATGCGATTTCAGTAGTTTTAAGAATGATTTAGTTTGAACAGTGGCGTGTAATAAAGGTACTAGGTAAACAACAGGGCTGTACAAAAGTATTGAAGTATGTTTCCATCTATTAGTCTAAATTGCTGAAAGAGAAATTTCAGCCCGTTATGCGTTTTCTTGTTAACTAAATTTTCTATTATATAGTATATATATCAGCCTACATTTCAAATACACGGCTGTTCGGAAGAATTGGAATAAATATTTGGCTATGGATGGTAACTGCTGAAATCAGTTTTTTAAATGTTTAGTTAGTTATCTTGTTTACCTTATTTCCCTAATAACAAAGTTTTGTTAAAGCTCTCAGGGAGTGTTGGAAAGCGTTTCATAATCTATGTCGTACGCATGATTTTTCTTTCTTGTTTTTAATCAAAGACGAAAACAGCCATTGTATCTCTTAGCAGCGGCTGATTTCGTCTTAAAAATCTCCAATCAAAGGAAAATGAATGAAAACCCGTTTACAGGGAGCTGTCACTGTTTTTTTAAATTATAATTCAAACTTTTTAAGGCCGATGAAATTAGCATGCTTTTAGAATCTGGGGTGTCTGAACGGGCGTTGGCGAGCGTAGCTCGTAGGGGGCAGAGCCCCCTAGTATAATACATAATAAAAAAGTACGTGCCCCGACACTTACAAAGAAAAACATAATGGTATACAGAAATTAGGACATTTACAATTTTTGACATATGTCTCAAGCTGTTAAAACAAGGCAAACAGGATTTATAGACAATTTTTTTTACAATGATGCAATTGTCATTAAAATAAATTCCTAATCATATATAAAAACAAAAAATATAATCCAAACTTGAATTTAACAGATCAAATATCAGCAATTCTGATACAACTTTGTAGTTTTTAAAATGTTCAAAAACCATAAAATCCAATCCACAAAGTTCATAAAGTCATATAATGTTCAGAATTTATACCTTATGAATGAAAATTTTTTATTTAAATCATTATAGATTCTACGCAGTGTTTCATAGTTAGATCTCGTCAGAAGAACACATCTTAAGTTCCACTCAAGCGTTCTATTGCTTATTCTATATTCTTGCATATTGCATATTGCTGTTCTTAGTCTAATTGAAGGGTGTAGAATTTATTTATGGTGTCAAACTTGGGTACCTCTCTATTCTAAAAAAAGTAACTAACGCTGTCACCGCCGCCGCCGGTTTTAAATTTTTTGTGACCGGAGGTCTTTAAAATTAATAACAATATTAAGAAAAATATTGCATACAAAAATATGAAAATCGGTGGTATTATAGAGAAATGTTTGATAAACACGCTGATGCAGACAGTTTTCAAATCGAATAATTATTTTAAGAGATATTTAATGTTAAAGTTGGTCAAAATCGTTCCATTAAAAAAGTTTTATAGCAGCAAAAACTATACATAGGAATTTAATCATTTTTAGATTATTTTATACATTAGAAGTTCCTGGTGTGCAGACTGCATTTATTTTTTTATTTGACTCATTTTTTGAGGTTTTATTTCTATTTTAAATTCAAATTTTCAGCATTTCGAGAGATATTTTTTAACAACTTTTAGAAAAGGGCATTGTTTTAAATTGTTGCCGAATTTAAAATCAGCTCACAGAATAATATTTCCTTCAAATTAAAAATTTATTTACACGTGACTGTTATAAACCGATAAAAACATTCAAATGAGAATTGAATGATTACGTAAAAGCAGGAAAATATTGATAATTACGTCATAAAAACTATATTTACACGTGAATTTTAAAAGAGAATGAAAATGGTAAAATAATAAATTCATTAATATGCGCTAAAAGTATTAATGGAGGAAATTACGTCATATTTAAAATTGACAAACCATAACATGCCAAACAGTTTAAATTTAAAACTATATTTGCGCGAGGCATTTATTTCATATTTTGAGATAATATTTTTAAACTATTGTTGAGAATTCTAAGACAGCGCAAATAATATGTCCTTTCTAACAGTAAAAGTATTTTCACGTGAATATTAAAAAGAGAAAGAAAACTTTGGTGAAAATTACGTTAGATTTAAAAGGATACATTTAAAATATCTTATTTAAAAAAACTTTCTTATAGCGTTGTTAAAAACTACCGGGAGACAAAGACGCTGTTTAATTAAATCATTTTATATTAGTTTATTTTCACATGTTTCACTGGTCTGGTTTAATCAAAGACGAAAACAACCCGTTTACAAGGAGATTACCACTATTTTTTAAATTATAATTCATTCTCCCGAAATTTTTTTAAAGCCGATTAAATTAGAGTTCTTATTGAGTTCTGAACGGTGGTCTGACTGAACGGGGGTTGGCGATCGTAGCTCGTAGGGGGCAGAGCCCCCTAGTGTCTATGGGAAAAACAAAGCTTGGGTTATTTTTGATATGTCGATGGCCCCCTAAGTAAATTTGATCTACGTCATTTAAAAGTAGACTTTATTTCCAATCATTCGGTACCAGTAATTTTCTTCTACAATGATTTGTTGCAGATTTAGTAGGGGACGTTTACTTTTTTTCCCCACGGCTGTACCTGGGCACAAGACATTAACCCCTTAACAGTCGCATTAAATTAAGGTTTTAAAATTCAAATTGCTTATTGGCACTACTTTTTTGAAAAAGAAATATTATCCTTATTTAATAACAGGTAAAATGATACCATAATAAAACCGATTAAACCATTTTATAAAACTGGTGAGAATCAAGCAATCTAAATAAAAGACACAGCCTGTGAATATCATGGGAGCGAGAATTAAGGGGTTAATGGAGATTGGGTCTATACTGGATAAATTTCTTCTTGCTGGGCAGCCACAGGCGACTATTTTTTAATTCTGTTTCTCACCACTTTTTTAAAACAAAAATCTTTTACATACGCTTTGATAACATTCGCAAGATACTACAAAATGTATGTTTTAAAAATTGTGGTGCAAACAGAATATAAAAATAGTCGCATGTAGCAGCCTAGTTCTTGGAACTTTTGGGGGCAAGTAATTGTGTTTCTGTAATGAAAAATTAGCCAGAATTTTCGAAAAAAAAATTGTAAATAGAAAATTCAATTTTTTACTGCTCTTTTTTACCAAAGTTATAAGAGTAAAATTTTGTTCGAAAATTCAGATGAAATACGTTTGAAATGACACAATTCAATATTTTAAAACTCACTGAGTTTATTAGGCAAAAAGCAGATGCCATAAATTGACCGCATTTAAATAGTTTCAAGCTTCAACTCTTTAAAAACTTTACAAAATGATTTTTTAGGCTTTACCATTTTAAACTTCATAAATTGATCAACATTTTAAAACTCTAATTTTTTTAGACGAAAAAGAAAAAATGAAAAAGAATATCATATGAAAAAGAATATCAGAGCAAACATCGAGGATTGTCGTTTTGACGTGACTCGTGGAACCAATGGTGCACATATGAGATTTATTAATTGATGCAAAAAAAAATTCAATATATACACCAAATATTGTACTATTTTTACCCGACTGCCAAGAAGGCTTATTTGTTTCACGCGTATCTGGGTATGTGGATTTCTTTATACACTCGAAATATCCCAACGGCTGGATGGATTTTAATGAATGAGGTCTCTATTGATTCGTCTTAACCGTCCGATGGTTATAGGCTGTAGCGGTAGAGACAAAAAAAATATTACGCACCCTATTGATTGGCATATCATTGGATAGGTCTTTCAAAATGAAGACGTTGTTTCATTGACTATTTTACAGTCAGAAGCTCTGTTTAAATATTACACAACCTGGAAGCTGTGTAGGTAGGATCTCTAGATTTAATGCAACTCTAACCTTCATAGACATCTATAGGACTCATCAAAACAGTGTTTACAGATAGGAACTAACAATTAAACACAACTTAAAAGTCATCAATACAAGTAAATAAAAAATAAGTAAGTAATATAAAAAATAGTTTCACATTGATGAGGAATAATTAATTAGTTCGCTTTTTGCGCAGTCGGGTTTTTTGATTTTTTAAAATTTAATATTTACTTGTTCATATACGTGACTGTTAGTTTGTGTTTGTAATAAAAACTTGAAATTGTAAAGAGGCTTTGTGACACCCTATATTGTGCAATATTAGGGTCTGGGAAGGACAAAAGTAACAACTATTAAGGTTATTTTCGCATGTTTAACAAAGATTAATCTTTCTAATTACAAAAAAGGCGTAATGACACAAAGTAGCTTGCAAAACAACAGGAGCTTCAAGATTATTGCATGATTTTACATTATTCGCCCATTATCAATCTTCTTCACGTAATTCAAAACGATTTTTCATCTGATAACAAGTCACGAGAACCAACTATTAGCGTGTTTTGCGGAAACTTGCAGTTGATTTTGATTTGGTGTTTATTTAAAAAAAAAAAAAAATGCAATTTAACAAATTACAACGACCATTTGGAAAATGATTTTTTCAAAGACTAAAATTTAAGGCATAAAAAATCGCACGGAGTTGATCATACATTACGTACGCCATGAATTAAACATTAATAGTGTTATTACACGTAAAAATTCCAAGCAACAAAAATCGCCTGCGACTCGTATTTGGTGTGAAATATTTATATGTATACTTTCCTGTGCTATTTATCTTTTTTTTTTTTTAATTTTTAATTGGCTTATTCCATTTTTCTTTTGCACGTGAAAATCTTACAAATTAAAATTAACTCTTTGGCAGAAACTGTTATTCATTTTCTTTCATTTTCATTAGTTATTATCCACCTGAAACTTACGTATTATCCAAGCATTTCATTGGCTGTTCGGGAAAAAGCATTTCCATCGTCAGATTTCCAAGAAATCTGACTATCAATTTTAAATGAAATTTCATTCTTAAACTTCTAAGCATCCCGCAATATTACTTTTTACACCGTCGGATAGAGAAAAAAATGTACTTTTAAATGCAATTTGTTTGAAAGCTGTATCTCGATTTGTTTCTGAGTTATTAATTTTTTTTTGTAGTTTTTATTACTTTTTTGTCATAGTGGCAACAGAAGGTATCCATCTCTGTTAAAAGTAAAGGAGAATACAGATTACTGTATAGACCAATCACAAAACGAATAAAATGCGAATTAAACCAATAAAAAACTTCAGATATGCTTTTGCTTTCCTACCCTGACGAGAACAATAACCATTTTTCCAAATGGTTAAAAAAAAAAAAAGTAAAAACTCTTTTGAGATTATTCTGCATGTTTTTATATTAACTCATTAACGCCGGTTGGTACGAAAATCTGCCATTTAAGTAATACGAAAATTTTAAATATGAAAACTAGTATTTTAGTAAGGAAATTTTCATATTACTTAATCTCAAACTTTGAGTGATTAAATAACTTAAAATTATGATATTGGAAAACTGGTGTCAACTGGTACCGAGGTATTAAAAAAGTGTAAAAGGAACACGTCGTTAATGGGTTAATTTACCACGATGGACTAGGAAGATTATCATTGGTCACCAAAGAGGGAATTTGGAATACGGAAATGAAAACATTCGCATAGGTGATGCCAACCTCAAACTAATCTTCCGTAATACGTGCGTCAATTTGGCCCTGGTTTAATGCGTTTCGAACCAGAAATTTTTTTTAAAGAAATGACATTAAATATGTTCCTCGTAGAAACCTTGAATTAAATACATAAATATTCATATAATACATTTTCTGGTTTGAAAGTGGTTAACCTGAGTAAAATTAATCCAGATATTACGGAAGATTAGTGAAAGGTTGGCAGCTATGCATTCGTATTTTTTTACTTATGAAAAACTGGAAGATAGCCCGTCAGAATGACGTGTTTGCATTTTTAAAAGAATTAAATAGTATTGCATTATAAAAACAGTTATGATGTAATAAATTTTATCTTATCTGGCTAATAGGGTCATGTGGGGGTAAAATTATTATAAAAACAGCCCCCTTTTCATTTAAACGTAATTGGCAAGAAAATTTTTAATTGAATTGGTAAAATAATGACACAGAATATGCAAATGAACTTCACTCCCAAAATTTGAAGATTTATTTCTTCCAAAAATGCAAATTAGTACTACGAATAATAATAACTTAAACATTAAAATAACTTAAAAACGGAAAAATTGGTCGATTTCTTTGCGGTTTTCGCTAAAACTATTCATTATGTCAGTATTTTCTTGAAAATAAATTTTAAAGATAAAGTTCAAAAAATGCCGATAGAGAGCGTTTTAGACTTTGGAGTAACGAACAACTATTTTTTATTGTTATTTTTTGTATCTCAAAAGCTTTTGAAAGCATTTTATGAGATACAAAAAATAACGATAAAAAATAGTTTAGATAATTTAGATTTTGGAGTAACGAACAACTATTTTTTATCGTTATTTTTTGTATCTCATAAAATGCTTTCAAAAGCTTTTGAGATACAAAAAATAACAATAAAAAATAGTTGCTCGTTACTCCAAAGTCTAAAACGCTCTCTATTGGCATTTTTTGAACTTTATCTTTAAAATTTATTTTCAAGAAAATACTGACATAATGAATAGTTTTAGCGAAAACCGCAAACAAATCGACCAATTTTTCCGTTTTTTATAATCATTTGAAATTTTGGACCCTAAGCTTTAATGGCACCTATCCTCTTCGGAAGGCGTTTGGGACGCTTAGTTTTCTATTTAATATTGTTTGTCTTGATGTGTACTATCACCCCTTAAAGTTTTGCCCAAGAGTTTAGATTCACCCTGTATATATAATATGGGATAGTCGTTAAATTACTTAAGTGTCTTCAGATAATGTTTTATTTTGAATCAATTTCGACAAAGATTAATAAATTTGAGATGTTTATATTTTTAGCAATAACTTTGTTGTAATTGAATTATTTTTTATAACTTTTTTTATTTAAAATAGTCTATATTTCTCAAATCTTCCGGAATAAATTCCAAGCGTATCGGATATTGGTAAACACCGTGGTTACTGCTTAAGACAAAGTGCATTCACCCATTAGTTTTACAGGGAGTTAATACCACAAATTCCGAAGAGCAACCAGGCCTTGATTTCCAACGGGGCAAACTTCAACCAGTAAATTTTAAATGAAATTCCAACCTTATTTTAACGAACTCTCCATGAAAAAATACCTGAACAAGGGAAAAATTCCTATTCCTTTTTACTGGTTGAAGTTTACCCCGGTGGTAATCAGGCCCTGACATAGACATTCGTCATTTTTAGGTGCGTTCGCAATTGAAGAGCAAAGTGGAAGAACATGTTAACCCGGGAATGCTCGCGCATATCCAGGATTCCACCAATAAATTCAAATAAAAATCGTCATGTTGTTTAATCATTGACATTGCTCAGAAATTCCGCGATAAAAATTTTTGAGGATTACTTTTCGAAAAATAGTGGTGAGAAATGTAATAATCGTGCGCAGCCTGGATATGCCATACCCTGCGCGAGTAATTCCGGGTTAAGTAACAAAAGTTACATTTCAAGAAATTTGAGGTGAAAATTTTTGCTGTAAATTTTAATGATTTATTTTCTGTTTGATACTAAAATATTAACAGGTGTGATACTAAACTCTCTCAGAAAAACTTATTCGTATTTAATTTTCAAATATTAAAATTATCAATATTATTGACATTATTAAATATTAAAATATTAAATATTAATGAATAATGTCTTAAAACTTCAAGACTAAATAGAATCTTAGTATTTTAGCTTCACCATGTGATAGGATACCTCATAACGCTTTGATAAAAATAATAATAATAATAATAAATAAATAAATAAATAAATAAATTAGAAAATGTGGCATAAGATGTTCATTCACTCAGCTCTTCAATTATATAAATACGTAGCACATATAGCTGTCGTTCGGTCCGTCCGTCTGTCTGTCTGTCCGTCCTCCCGCATATAAGAGAGCGAAAACTACCCAACCGAATGGTCTGAAATTTTAAATATATAATTGTTGCAAAAGTTTGTCGAGTCACTTCAGATTTTATGAAAATCGGATGTATAGTTTAAATAATGGGACAGTCAAAAGTTTTCCATTACATTACGGCCAATAGGAAAAATCATTTCAGTGCATTTTAATGATGTTACAGCTTTTCGATCAGAATGAAATTGATATGCACTTATGAAGTCCACTAAAATATACATTCAGTACAATATGCGGTGGCAAAAATATTTATAAAACTAGTTCTAGTACGAACGCATCACATTTGCCACGTTTGACGTGCAATTCCCAACTAGGTAATATCAGTAAATTATCCTAAATTCTGCTATTAAATACGGCGAAAGTTATTGCTTGGGAATATCTACTCCTTGGGAATCCAAAGAGGATACTCACCTGTTAACTCTTTGCGGTCGTCTGTCGGCAAATAGGCGCCCAAGCTTTATATACACGATTCTATCTTTTTTTTATTTAAAGTACTAGGGGGATCTGCCCCCTACGAGCTACGCTCGTCAACCCCCCTTCAGACACCGCAGACTCTAACAGCACACTAATTTGATCGGCTTTAAAAAGATTTCGGAAGATTGAATTATAATTTGAATCTGACAATTATAATCTGACGTAATTTTCACAAAATTTTTCTTTCTCTTTTTAATATTCACGTAAAAATACTTTTGTTAGAAATGAAATATTATGATCATCTTAAAATATCACATAAATGTCTCGCGCAATTTTTAAATTTAAACTGTTTTGCAATATTATTTTTTGTTCATTTTACGTAATAGGGGAAATGGGACGGAAATTCTCCTATTTAAGACTTCTAACGCATGTTAATGAATTTATTATTTTACAATATTCTTTCTCTTTTAAAATTCACGTGTAAATATAGTTTTTATGACGTAATTTTCAATGAGTTCCAGCTTTTTATATTTTCTGTTTATAATAGTCACATATAAAATAAATTTTTAATTTGAAGCAAACATTATTGTTTGCGCTGTTTATACAGTTGGCAACAGTTTAAATTAATACAATTTTCTAAAATATGTAAAAAATATTTCTCGAAATGTTGAAAATTTGAATTTAAAATAGAAATAAAACCTCAAAAAAATGAGTCAAATTAAAAAACTAAATGCAGTCTGCACACCGGGAAATTCTGACGCATAAATGATCTAAAAATGATTAAATTCCTATGTACAGTTTTTGCTCCTATAAAAATTTTTTAATGGAACGATTTTGTCCAACTTTGGCAATAAATATCTCTTTAAATAATTCTTCGATTTGAATACTGTCTGCATCAGCGTGTTTATCAAACATTTCTCTATAATACTATCGATTTTCATATTTTTGTATGCAACAGTTTTTTTTAATATTAACGAAGAAAGGTCATGCTTAAGCATTCAAATTGGATGCCGATCTGCCGGGAATATCTATGCAGATTTTCATTGGTCCATTTCCAAATCAAAACTTTTTTTATATATAGAAGAACATTTTTTTAGTAAATTTGTGCAAAGTACAAGTAAAAATGCCCCTCTAAAAATAAGTGGCGCCAACCGAATAAATTCATATAAGAGATGCCTGTGAATAAGAGGATTACTTCGACCACCAAAGGATTAATATTATAACTGTTAATCTATTTGAATGACGTAAAAGTAAAAGAATGATAATACTATCAGAATGAAGCTTATAAATAAGTAATTGATCTATAAACATTTAATGGTGTTACATTTGCACTGTTTTGTCAATAAAATACTTAAAGTATTTAAAATAAAGTACATTTTTTACTAAATTTTAACTGATTTCGGTAAAATGTAGGTTAATAAATTTGATCGGTATTGTTTTTAATGCATATCTACGAAAGCTAATGAATAAAATTATTTTTACAATTTCCCTTTTTAACACTTTATGCTTCGACGGTACTTATAAGAACCATTAAAATAACTTGTTATAAAATTCATTTAATACATCGATTAGTAGTAATACAGTTTAGAATGAGCTATAGATACTTTCATTTATCTTGTTCCAAAAGCATTATTGGTTGCACAAAACAATTTTTTTTTTTTTCTTAAGGATGATTTCTTTTTCCTTTGCATCTTTTGAGCTTTTTTGACGTTGAAAGATTGGGAAGGGGGGGGGGGGTGCAGCTCGGAAATATTTCTGTTGTAAGAGCATTATATTTGTATATTTCCGAATTCTACAAAATACTAAAAAGATATTTTAAATAAAATATTTGAGTGGAGTTATAAATATCGCACAAAATCCCTATAAATTCAAATTTCACTAATTAATTTTAATTGGCAAAATCCTTCTACAATTTATTAAATAATTGAGTAAAACTTCTTATAGTTTCAAAAATTCATGAAAAATGCTTTAACCCTTTATTTACTGGCGATACTTATAAGTACCATTAAAATAACTTGTTATAAAATTCATTTAATACATCGATTAGTTATAATGCAGTTTTGAATGAGCTATAGATACATTAATTTATCTTGTTCCAAAAGCATTATTGGTTACACAAAACAAAAATATTTTTAAAAGGATGATATCTTTTACCTTTGCATCTTTTCAGCATTCTTGGCGTTGGGGGAGGGGGGGGGGGGGGTTCAATTCGGAAATATTTCTATATTTCTAATTGTACGAACATTATATTTGTACATTTCCTAATTCTACAAAATACTAAGAAAAATATTTAAAATAAAAGATTTGAGCGGGGTGATAAATATTGCACAAAATCCCTATAAATTCAAATTTAAGAATCCTTCTAAATCCTTCTAAAATCCTTCTAAAATTTATTAAATGATTATGTAAATCTTCTAATGTAGTTTAAACAATTCACGAAAAATGCTTTAGAAGATAAAATTTCCATGAATTGATAAATTGGGACATGAAGGGTTAAGAAAGTTTATACTTTTTTATAAATCTGAGTGAATAGATGTTTCAATACAAATGAACAAATTTTCAGGGATAAAAGTAATAAAATGACGTAATGCCACACAGTAGCTTACAAAACATCAAAAGCTTCAACAATAATGAATGATTTTATGTTATTCGTCCTCTATTAATTTTAGTTATGGGGTGCAAAATGATTTTTCACCTGTCAGCATGTCACGAGATTTGACTATTAGCGTGTATTACGGTAATTAATATTGCTGTGACATTTCCCTGAAGGATGATAAAACATGCAAAATGTTTTTGAGAAATTTCCTCATATTTTTACATAAATTAACATGGAGGAACGGAACGTAATATCTGTTGATCACCAAAGAGTGAATCTGTGATACCAAGATGAAAATTTTCGTAAGTATTTTTTTTTTTTTTTCTGCTCTAGTTGTTGCGATAAACATCGGTTAATCACTAAAAATCGGGGCACAAAAATCTACAAATTTTCTAAAAAAATTATTGCATTAAAAAATTCTCTCTCTTTTTCTGCTTAAAATGACATTTAAATCATGTTTCTATCCTCATTAGAACAGGAAATATTAATTTTTCCGTTTTAGTTTGTTTTCAAAATCTAGCTTTCAAGCAATAGTTATCGTGAAAACAACTTCTTTTGAAAATGCGTTTTTCTTTATGATGGATTTTTTCACTATTTCTCGTATTTAAATTGTTATAAGTCAAGAACCGTTAAATATAAATGGTTCAAACTTGGAACATGCCTTTTTCAATTGTTTTACTTTAATTTTGATTCAGCAAATTAAAAAA
The DNA here is from genome assembly GCA_963932465.1 of Maratus speciosus. Lineage (NCBI taxonomy): Eukaryota > Metazoa > Arthropoda > Arachnida > Araneae > Salticidae > Maratus > Maratus speciosus. The sequence continues at coordinate 281,164,306 of OZ010797.1, read as the reverse complement.
AAATGTATTTACTTTTGAAAATATGATTTTTTTTAAGTTTCATTTTCTTTTAAATTTTTACTTTAAATATTTTTAAATTTTTTAAAAATTAATATGTAAAAAATAATAAATCAAAAGTAAAACTTATATTTCTGTTTATTAAAATGAAAAAAAAATGAAATTCTGCAGATAATTTCGAGTTATAGCTATTTTAAAATACACCACTTAAAAAAAAAAAATTAAATTAAAAAAAAAATATGAGAAGTTTTATCATGTGATTTTGTTTACAAATAATATAGTTAATCATCACAAAAAATTCAAAATTTTCACTCTCTATATAAAAATTATTTTAAAATGTGTCCCGGATCCCCTTAAGTATCGTTTCGATTAATTTCGACAAAAAGTACATTGTTCAAAATTTTGGTTCCATGATGAACCATTCTATAGTGTAAAAAAATGTGTTTCAAAAAATTTTATTAGTGGTTCAAAATTGAAAATTACCTTTAAGGGGACAGTTAGCCTTTTCAATTATTTTGTTTATTTTAAAAAAATTGGTTCAAATAGTGAACTCACTGCATTTCAATGTTAAAAAAACTTACATTTAAAAAAAAAAAAAAAAAAAAAAAAAAAAAAACTGCATATTTAATTAGAAATTTAAAAATATTTATTAAAATTTGAATTTTTAAAAATCCCTACTACTTTTTTAAAAATTGATATTTTTGACCAATTTTTTTAAAGATTTTCAAATGTGTATTACACAAGACTGTGCATGGATATTTAGATACAACCAATATTACATTTAATATAATTTTTTTACTGATATATATAGTGAAAAACGATGAAATCTAACACATCTTCATATACTTTTTTTTTTTTTTTAAAGAACAAAGAACCTGAAGGCTAATTCCATGCGTAGATTTATCACACATATAATAAAGAACATGTACAAAAAAGTTGAAACCTATATCTCAAATACAAAAAAAGGCTTAGTATTTTGAAAACATGAATGTGAAGAAAATATGAACATGGAGAAAAAGCCATTTAAAGTTTTATTTTGTGTGGGTAATTGCTCTGAGTGAATTAACAAAATGTACAATATCTCGCGATATAATTGGCGTATGGGTAAAAATGAGATATCAAAATATTGACAATTAAACGGGCTTCACTTAATATTAAAAAAGAAAAACCGAATTTTTGACCAATTTTAAGGTAAACTGTTCCCTTAAGTCTCACAAACTAGCCGGATCTGCCAATCCTAAAAATCTCATATGCATTAATAATCGAAATAAAACCTAGTCGAAGTCGAGAATTAAACAAACCTAGATGAAACAGCAGCGAAAAATTGGCGATAAACCACAATTAAATTATAAAACTATCTATGAATCACCATTTAACAAAAAGCACGCAATATGACACGTTTCGGACTGGAAATTTTGACAGCCCGTCATCAGCCAATGCAAGCGCGTGTAAAGACGCAAGGTCAAAAAGTAACAGTAAGGGCAGAGAGGAGAGCTTAAAAAGAATACGACAGGTGGCGCTAGCTGAAAGGTAAACACAAATCATAGAGAAGAACGTTCAGAAGAGGAAAGTGTCGCCAAAATGATTAACAGAAAAAAATTAACAGAAAAGAAAAGGGTAAAGGAAATAAAAAGAAATAAAAAAATGATAATAAAAAAATTAATAAATGAATAAAATAAAAGAAGTAAATGAAAAAAATAAAACTAAAAGAGAAAACGCAAGAAAAACATAAGAAATAAAAGAATTTTTTATACTAAAATGAAAAGAGACAAAAAAAGAGGGAAAAGAATTGCAAAAGTAATTTTCAAGCTGGAGAAAGAAAAGAAGACGATGAGAGATAATTCACAAGTTTATAGGAATTTTAAAAAATAAAAAATGCTTCGTGAAAATCTAAGTGAGTGAGACAGACAAGAGAAGATATATTTCTAGCAATGGAGAAATTGAAACAGTGACTTGAAGTCCAACAGTTAGAGGAAATCAGAGATTTTGAAATTTCTTGGTTTGATGCGCGCTGAATCTGAACTCTAATGCTTTCTTAGTTTAATCAATGTAACCCAAATTACAGTAATAAGGAATAAAATCAACGTCTTACCGGTTCACAGTTGGATTAGGAACTTTCAGAGAAAAGAATTCTATTTTATTTGAAGATAACTTTAAAATTGAGACGAGAAAGGATTTTGGAAATTTTCAGACAGAGGAGATAATAAAATGGAAGATCGATAAAGTTAAAATTAGGAGTTAGAATGAGGACGTTTAGGATTATTAAATTTATTCAGAGCTTTATCAATCAAACAGGGATTATAACCACGTACAAGGGCAAGAGATTTGCGTTATCATTTGCACTCACGTCTTGAGTCAGTGATGACTGATAATTGTAAACAGCAAAATTCATAGTAATAAATAAAGAGTGTCTCGTTTGAGCCGATAAAGCTCAGATCAAAGACTAATGTTGAAAACTTCCAAAGGAAGTAACAAGATTTTTGGAATACAGATAGTTTCGGTCCGGCCAAATCATCGGCGAAACTCAGATTTTGGGCCGAAAACGAAACCGAATGCTTGGTCAATCTCTAATTATTTTGTACTTTATAAACAACTACTTCTAAAATTATATGCATAGCAACGTAAACTCTTTATTTGGGAAACCGATGTCATTGCAGCTAGAAAAGAAATTTTGAAAAAAAAAAAAATATTTCAAAGAACACATTTTTAAAAAGTCATTTTGAAATTCTTTATGCCGTACGCCTCCCGAATACTGTAATACATTTTCACCATTTAATAATGTAGCTCCATTCTTAATGTAGTTTATTGTCCTCTCATTTTAGTCACATCAACACTGAAAAACGCTGTAAAGGGCTATACATGTATAACGTTATCAACATTTTGCTAATTTTGGACCCCTCCCCCATTACGATATCATATGTTATCATTCATCGAACCTCCCCTCCCCACATACGATATCATATGTTATCATTCGTCGACCCCCCCTCCTCCTCCCCCACTGATTATATCGTTACCAATGTTTAGAGATTCTTTTTCTTTCTTTTTATACGCTTGCAGTGATATACACATATATTTATATATTTGTTATTCGCTTACTTTACGGATTCAAGAAGTCAAAAAAATATCACTACATTAAATAAATTTATATCAAATAATATCTAAAAGCGGACAAGAAACCTTAAAAACTTTAAAAATCAATTTTTTATTTTTTGTAAATTTCACTTTAAATATTATTGAAGGGTACATTATATGCATTATGGCATGCATTTATCGCAAAAAAAAAAATGCAATTTTATAAACTGATTTAAAATAAACTTATTTTAAATATAGTTTTAAACCTGTGCATCGAATTTTATATTTTTTCAAAATTTTTAGAAAAAATGTTCGAAAAAATTACAAAATCTTTCAAATTCCATTTTTTTTCTCAAAAATAACTTTTTTTGTGATAAATGCATGCCATAATGCATATAATGAACCCTTGAGTAATATTTAATGTAAAAATTACAAAAAAAAAAAAAAAAAAAAAAAAAAAAGAAATTGAAATTTTGAAATTTTTTAAAATTTTTTTTTTTAACCTTTATATTCAAATATATAAAATTCGATGCACAGTTTTATTTATATATATAAACCAAATTTTTATAAAAAATATTGGGGATTTTCATTGATATGGAACGCGCAGGGGCATTTCGAAGATTTCTAAAGCGGCACGTAAAATTCCATTTTTTTCTCAAAAATAGATTTTTTCTTGTAATAAATGCATCCCATAATGCATATAATGTACCCTTGAATAATATTTAAAGTTAAATTTACAAAAATTAAAAAAAATGATTTTTAAGTTTTTTAAGGTCCCTTGTCCCCTTAATATTTAAAAGTTTTTAATAATAGATTATTGTTACGTAATACATTCAAAAGTAATGTTGTCTTCTTGCACTTGTCACTTGCCCAGGGAGCAAGGCTTAATTTGTAACAAAAAAAGTACCGGAGCCGTTATATTTTGTGGTACCGGTACTAACAACTGTACCTCCCCCCCCCCCCCTGTCACTCCAATCTGCATATTTATATTTTGTACATTATTTGCAAAATTTAAAGCATTTTTTTTTTCTTTGGCAAAATAAAAAAATTACTCCAATCTGCATATTTACATTTTGTACATTATTTGCAAAATTTAACCCCCTGACCGCCGAGCAAAAGGGCAAAATTGTAATGTTGTTTTCTCTTTAAATTATTTGAAATGCTAAAAAAAGATGTTTTTTCCAACATGATATGAAATTCTTTATTACGTAAAGGCATATAAGCCTTGAGAGTATTAATCTTTACTTATTTTTTAAAAACTGGATTATATCTGTAGAATTATATTAATTTAAATAATGCTTCTGTTGCAGTGAAACCTACAGCTTAGTGAATGGATATATCAGTTCGCGACAGTGAGAAGGTTAAAGCATTTTTTTCTTTAGCAAAATAAAAATTTTAAATATATCTATCAGCATATACTTCAGCTGTCAACTATTCCACTTTCTAGTTATCACTCCTTCTGAATACTAATCTTTGCCTAATTATAATGTTAATTACGATTTTTTTTTAATTAATCTATTCAATATGGTAAGCATTATGATTCGAAAATAGTGTTAATACAAAAAAGGGGTACTTCGCAGCTATGCATTTTTATGAAAAAATGAATGAAATTTACACAAATTAATATTTATATACTGAAGAATGGAACAATGTTTTTCAATTTCCTATAAAAGGTGCATATCTTAAACTATAATAGATTACTTCCGCTTAACAATCTTTTGTGGCGAGTCCCTGAAAATCAGATTAAATAAAAAAATTGACACCATTATCGGAAAGATGCGATGCTTTTATAGAAAAAGGGGAAACACTGCTCGATTGTTTTCTATCAGAATAACAATACATGGCAATTATATATACTTACAAATGAAAGTGACTTCGTAAATGTGCAGAGCAGAGCCTTAGCATGGACAACGTTCATGATATAAAGTAAATAGAAAAATCCCTAACGTGATTTTTATTCTTGTACGCAATAAGAGACAAAAAACCTCAAACAAACAAAACAGCTGATGCTCGTTGGGGAAAAAACAGAAAATATTTTTATCAGGTTAGATATCTAAAAAAAAAACAATTAAAATTATCCTACTGTCAAAAAAGAAAATCGAACTGAAAGCAAATTCATTGTTCAGTTCCTTCAGTAGCGCCGTATCAATGCGTCACCGACATAAACTTGCAAATATCACTAGAATAGAAAAACACGATTTATGTTTTCCCTTCATTCTGATCAAAATAGCCTTAAAATGGTTTGAAAAAGAATACAAAACGTAATTTTGAAGGAGGATTTTTTTTCTATACATGGAGAAATGAAATTTCGAATATAACACAGATTGAGTTCGAGTCAGTCCAAACCCAAAAACTGATGTATAAATTGAGTCCGTTTTGTCTCCATCTCCTATATGTGCGACACATTAAGTCACACATAAGTTTTTTGATAAAAAGAATGCAAAAACTTGGAGATGGGAAGGAAATGAAAGGGTAATTTAGGCTTCTGTTTTTCGGAAGCGCTACTGCACCGGGTTCCGGTGGGCTCCAGAGTAAATTAATCCCTGCCGGGGAGGTTAAAAGGAGAATTTATCAGCAAAACAGTGGACAACATTCTTTGTCATTCTTTACTGGTAAACGCAAATATCATTTCCTACATATTATTCTACAGATTGTACAGATTTCTCTAACAACGAATTATATTTTCATACGGCAGAAGAAAAGGAATTTCAAACGTTAATAATATTCCAAATTTTGGAATGAAATGATTTTTTAAACATTTAATGGCTCTAATAATATATTTGTATTTTCATAAAAAACATATAAAAAAATAATAATAATAACGGTAACAGACTATTTGGATGTAAAGAAAAAGTTACAAATAAAAGAGAACATTTTGGTTGGATCAAAAATGATAACGATATCAATAAGCAACCCCCTTCCCCATTGAGATACGATATCATGTGCCAGATACCTCCTCCCCCCTAAAGTGATAACGTTATATATGCACAGCCCCTAATTCACACAAATAACAAGAATTTACTTTCAGTTAGTTTGGGTATTATAGTCATTTGATTTAGGGGAATGTGAATCTGAAGTCATAATTGGGACGTTCCTATGTCAAAATGGAGAAAATCAAGAATCTTATGCTTAAACCTGGAATTTTAAAACTTCGAACGTGTTTAGGACGTCTAAATATGATTTCATGTAATTATTATGAATTTTTTTCACGCAGTACTTAGGAAAAAGTGAACAAAACCCTTTTTCGGGAACAATTCGGAAATTTTTTTGAATCGCTGTCTTTGTAAAAATTATATTTAGAAACGCGTATTTTTATAAACAAAAGGTTAAAAATGCTATTAAAATACGTGTTATTTAAAAAAACATAAATGAGCGATTTGTGATAAAACATGGAGCTATTATAAACTATATTTAATTTTCATATCCATGTTAATACTACAAACAAATGAAGGCATATGAATCATTAGATAGCCTATTTTGTGTTGTCAAATTTCGACATCGCTGTTTGACTTAATTTGTACGTTTGAGACTTAAATTGTATTTATTTGAATGACAACAAAAATAAATAAAAAATTAGCAGGAAGCAGGAATTCTGCTTTTTCAGAGTTTAGTGTCGCCCCAGATGAGGGGAAAAAATGCATATCATTATTATTACGAGGTGGAACCCGTCGAATTTCGACGAAAGAAAATGTTTAGGAAGGAACTGTTTCATTAATTTATAATAAACCTACAAAATCATTTACAATAAAAAATGCACCTTATATTGGTTAGTCTAACTTTCAAACAAATAATATTTTAATCTAAAGGCCATTCCTCTTCTATAAAGACTCTCTACATTTTAGTAAAACTTAGCATTTTATCAGCGTGTGATTTCAATTGCGTTGCTTTCAAAAGTGAAGCATTTCCACCTGTGAAGAATTTCAAAGCCGCTGGAGCGAAAGTAAAGCACTCCTATAAAACTTTTTTCAGTTTCAAGACTTAAAATACACATTTTTATTGTGAATTATATAAAATGACGTAATATTTGCATCCGCTGAAGAATTTCACATTTACGATCCAGTCTTAAACTGCATCTGCAGAAACGTATTCATATGACGTCACTATCGCGGAATAATACACAAACCCAGCAAAAAGCGATAGCGTAAACTCGATAACAAAATATCTAATGATTCATATGCCTTCATTTGTCTGTAGCATTAATATGGATACTGAAAATAAATGGTTTATAATAGCTCCATGTTTTACCAGAAATCATTGATTTTTACTTTTTGAAAATAGCACGTATTTCAATTACAATTTATTTTTCAGTTGTTATGAGAAAATGGCAAGAAAAAGATATAGTAATCTAATATTTTCCAACCATTTTCCTTTCCTTTCTACAGAAATGGAGTATTTCAGTTTCCACCATTACAAAGTGGCACTAAAAACTACAAAATATTAATATATCAAAAATAAATTGAGATGCAGTTTTCAAACAAATTGCAGTTAAAAGTACTTTTTTCCATATACGAAGCTGTAAAAATTGAAAATGTGCGCTGCTTAGAAGTTAAAAAAATTGAAGTACAGATTATCAGTATTTAACAGTACAATGGTACATCTTCTTCGTTTTATGGCTGGCTTATGTAACGTAACATTATTTTTTAGTGACGACACTTCAATTGTTGCTTGAAAGAAATAGCATATCGGGGGTTAAAAAAAGAGGTTAGTAATTTTTGAAAGGGAAATATAAACTGCCAGCTCCAACTAAACATTTTGACAAAACCTCAAAATGACGCAAAATTCAATAAAATGGACTGGTTTATGGAAATTAAACGTTGTATTTTTGTCCCGTTTACTGATTTTTCAAAAACTCTGGAATGCATAGATAAAGTTATCTAGTTTTTTGAGTCTTTATTTTCTTTTTAGCACTTTCTAACAAAGTTAAAAAGTGTTTATGAATTCGGTTTGTTTGTCTCTCCATCTGCCTGTCTGTCTGTTCGTGCTCTAACTCGCGTAAATATAGTCCAATTGCCATGAAATTCATAGATGTTCTATAGATGTTCATAAGGTATCTCTGTGGCATATTCGGTATTGAAAATGAAGTGTGTAGCATTTACGGTTTATTTACAGATACACACAAAAGAATTCCGTTATATTACGGTCTACGGGGTAAAAAAGTTTTTTTTTTTTTTTTTTTTTTTTTAATTTATGTGTACATAGCTTTTTCAATTAAAAAATGTTTATAAATACAGGAAGGAGAATTATCTGTCCGAAATAACTACTTTCTACCACTAAATTTTAATGGTATTTCTCGCCTTATTTAATGACAGAGTTTTATAGATTAAATAAAGCAAGGAATACTATTAAAATTTAGTGGTGAAAATCAACCATTTGGGACGGAGAACTCTCATCCTTGTAAATATTATTATTTGGACTTTTTAAAATCTAACAGCTATAGGTAATAAAGGCTTTTTCAAACTATGAATTAAATTTCAATTCAAATTATGAAATTTTAAATAAAAGATTTAAAAAAACTTAAGAAATTGGACAAATGAAAAAAAAAAAGATTGGATACACAACCAACGATCTAGTCAATTATATGCTTGCAAAAGATGGTTAAATTGCTATGCATAGTATTTGATTCTATAAAGCTTATTTATGTATAGATTTTGAATCTGTGAACCTTATTTAATTGAAATATCTTGACCTATTTGAACATGAAAAAATGCTTTAAATAATTCTTCGATTTAAATTTGTCTACTTTAGCATATTTATCTATAAAACTACCAATTTCCGATTTCCTCTCTCTAATGTTAAATCTATGGGCGTAGAACGCATTCGTAAATTTAAAATATCACCCCGGGAAATTAATATTTTTCACTTCTTTTTTTCTTTCTACTCTTCTTGAAAGATGTTTATTTTTCTTCTTAGTTCTCAAAATATTTCTAAAATATAGGCTTAATTTAATATTTTGCGTGTTATCCCTTTCGGAGGCAAGGTACTTGCATTTGTAAAATGTTAAAATAATTGAATGAGACCAGTATTTACATGAAAATGTTTTTGTAAAAAAGAAAAAGTATATTTTCGTGTATTTAATAAAAATGAAATTTTCATTGAAAAATTCTGATGTCAATGTGGCAATTAGAAATTAAAATTATGTGATGCCATGGCGACATCACGGCCCTTCAAGGGGTTAAAAGCGGGCGAACTGTGAATGAGTTTTTAAAATCCCACATAGAATTAAGTACATGTTTTAGAAATATTTTTGCAACTAAGAAAAAAAGAGACATCCTTTAAGAAGAGTACACAGAAAAAAGAAGTTAAAAATGTGAATTTCCTGAGACGATATTTGAAATATACGAATGCATCACACGCACATAGACTTAGCATAAGCTAGGGGGATTCGGAAGTTAAGTGACTAGCAGTGTTAACGTACACATAGTTGCCAACCTTTCTTTTTTTATTCACTTAAACACGCTTTGAACCAGAAAAATTTAATAAGAAATAAAATCAAAGTATCGCAGTTGAACACGTTAAACATTTCAGGGGTTTCCTAGTTGACGCCAGCTTACGTTCTGTCTACGAGTAGCTGTGTTTTTTAAACTTAGAGAGCCATAAAAGAGAAGTTCAACTGTAGTCTAAATTACTTAAGTGTAAATATAATTATAAATAAAGATAGAAACTGTTCAACATAGAATTAAAAATAGTAAATATAATTACATTTAAAATATATAACAAGTAATTGCAAATAAAAGGTAAATAATAAAATATAAAAAAATAAAAAATAAATAAAACAAATAAAGAATAAAGCGTAATGTTAAAATGTTTTATTGTTCAAAACAGTCGAGTTGATGGAGGAAAAGTCCAAGAATAAAAGGTACATTTTAATGATTGCCATTTTTTTTCTTTTAGTTAAACTTAGTAACAAATACTAACAATCTATTTATATAAAATCCAAGTCTCTGTGTGTCACTCACAATTCCGGTTGGACCGCCTCATTGATTGCGGCAAGGCTGGTTTTCTATGGAGAAATCAGTATCAGCTTCAACAATGAGTAATTGTAGAAAAATACAAATGACAGGGGTCGCATTCACTCTTGGTACACACATCTTCGAAGAATGTTCCTTTATGTTTTATATACTACCACTACCGATATAATTACGTGATATCGGGTACGCTGTGAGAGGCTTATCGAAAAGAATACTAACTTCTTCAATTAAATTTAACTGACAATTTATTTACACATTATTTACAAATAAGAGAACAATATTTGCAATTAAGAACTCGGATATAGATGATCCGGTCTGACATTAAACTACATATAGAAAATACTTTCTACGTACTGGTCCGCTTATTAAAATATTCTACATCCCTCTCACACTAAGTTAGTTAAAATAGATTTATCGGAGATTCCATTTGATCTCCCTTTATATCGGCTCTATCCTCCAAGAGCCTCACACAACTTAATACGCGCTCTGTCCAAGAACTGTACTTGGCGAAAAAGTGACCACACACTTGTAGGTCCAAGCATGAATTGATTTCTCTCAGCTATCTCACTCCTCTCCCAAAACAGCTTATACGGAGTTTCCCCTCTGCCACCAGGACCCAGTTCCCTTCCTTGAACCCCAACTGTCATATTCCCGTGACGTCCATTATCTCGCTAGAGAGTCGGTGAAACTCTTTTGTCTGCCTTATTTCAGGTATGCCTGTGAATAGGCAAGGAAACTACTATTCATTAACACAAAAGGATTGTTCATTTAATGCTATCTAACTATAATATCTAAGATTAACTTCAAGATAAGAAATAAATGTAACCTTAAGACTCCCAGTACATAGAGGGTGATATGAATACAATATATAAGTAAAACAATAATATCATATAACAGTAATTCGAAATAGTATCTGCTCATCAGAACCTGTAACACCCCCCACACCTTAGCCGAAAATATGCCATTTAGGGGCTAATTTTCCCCAAACATATAGTAGTATCTGCAACATCTTAAATATATAGAACAAGAATTGAACAGTTCCTTTGCAGGCTTCTCCGTTATTATTAATACATACATATTACAAGGTGTCTGAATATTATCTACAGACATCTTTAATGAACCTTATACTAAAGAAAAATTACGCAATACGCTAATACACTGTTATAAGTACAGGATTCAAATACACACATACATACACATGCAAATACACAAAAAATTAAAAAAATTGATGATTAGATATTACTACTTATTAATTATTTAATGACTGACGCTTTTGAGGTAGTCTCTGCCTGTTCCTCCCACCTATTCCTAGGCAGTCTAGAAATTGCGTCAGCATTCAAATGTTGTACCCTCGGCCGATGAGAAATACTCAAGTTCCAGCGTTGCAAGGCAAGAGCACATCTAGTAAGTTTGGGGGATCTCCGGGTTGTTTCGGTGAGAAATTTTAATGGATTATGATCAATTATGATCTCAATTTGAGATATGTATGTCCATTTTTTAAACTTCCGCAATCCAAAGAGAACACGCCATGTCTCTTTCTCTATACTTGGCCAAGCACGCTGAGCCCCTGATAATTTCTGACTAGCAAAATATATCGGTTTAAACTGACACTTTTCATCGTTTTGAGTATGATAGCATCCTACTGCCAGGTCTGAAGCATCAGCATAAAGCTGATATTCCAGGCCTACCGTAGGTGTAACCAAACGCAGCACATTACGCAATTCATCTTTGAGGGTATAAAATGCTTGTTCTGCTCTTTCATCCCATGCCGCGGTATTTTTAACTTTCTCTTTAGTTACTTCAGTTAAAGCTATGTCAATTTTAGCATAATTTGGAATATAAGATTGGTAAAATCCCATTAATCCCAGAACAGATCTGACTTCCTTTTTAGTTTTCGGCCTCTTTAAATCCCTTATTGCTCCTATTTTTCTCCTCATCCGGTGCGTGTGTTCCACTCCCAATTGCATGGCCTAAAAACTTATTTAACTTTACTCCAAATTTACATTTATCCAGTCTAATCGTAAAATTTCGATTTTTAAGTTCCTCCATGACTGCTCTAACATGCTCACAATGCTCCTCCTAACTATCTGAGAAAATGATGACATCATCAATATATGCTTGTGTATACTTCCGATGAGCTTGAAGAACCTCATTCATATCCTTTTGGAAAGTAGCAGCCGCCTCTGACAAACCAAAAGGCATAGTTCGCCACTGATAAGTTCTCTTATGAGTTGTAAATGCTGTCAAATGTTTACATTCCTCAGCTTTTTAATCTGCTAATAACCCCTCAATAAATCGATCGAAGGCAAATATTTAACTGCCCCCGCAGTATACATGACTTCCTGCGAACCTTTCATAGGAAATGTTGGAACCTGCGTTACTGAATTCAAAGCCCTATAATCTATACAAAGTCTAACAGTTACGACTTTCTTCGCCACGCAAACAATTGGATGACTGATTTCTGCATTTGATACTTCGATTAGATTTCATTCTAATAACTACTGGATCTGTCTATCTACTTCCTCTTTATAAGCAACAGGTCCACTGCATAATTTTGGCCTTTTTCTTTATTACACTCGGTTTAAAATCAATACGGAGCTCCCCTACTTCCGATGGTCGCACAGGACCAATAAATACTTCTTTAGTTTCCCTCAAAATGGACTTCATATCCTTGACTTGACTATTAGATAACCCTTTTATTTCAAATCTTTCTATGTCTCGCTATACCTCTTGTACCCGGTTTAAAATAGGAATTTCCCCAACTTCTCCAAATTCCTCATCACTTTCAAAGACAATATTGACTATATATCTCCAAGCGATAAATTCTCTTATTTTGTTTTGGTGCACATACTTTCTACTCCCTTGTTGCACCTCGGACCATAATTTTTCTTCATTTGAGGCTCTTTCTATGCGTCCCCTATGTTTATTTAAATACTCATGAATCGGCATAGTATCTAATTGTGTCCCCTTATTTTCTCCTGCCCAGGATGATTTCAGAACTGATAAAGGACCCTCCGGTGCACATACTTTCTACTCCCGTCGGCTAACTCAACTATAAACGAATGCTGGTTTTGTTTTTCAATAATAGTCACCGGTCCTTGCCACCTAGATTATAACTTATTTGTTGAATCGGGGATTAACAGTTTTACTTTATCGTCTACCTCAAATGTTTTTTCTTTCGATCTTAAGTTATAATGATAAGCCATTCTGCCTTGTTGCACCTCGGACGATAATTTTTCTTCATTTGTGGCTCTTTCTATGCGTCCCCTATGTTTATTTAAATACTCATGAATCGGCATAGTATCTAATTGTGTCCCCTTATTTTCTCCTGCCCAGGATGATTTCAGAACTGATAAAGGACCCTCCGGCGCTGTACCGTATAATAACTGAAAGTATGCGATTCCTGTCGTAATATTTGGAACTTCCCTATGCGCCCATAATATAAATGATATTTGTTCATGCCATCTTTTCCCTTCTCCTCTAATCGTATGATGCAACATACGCTTAAGCGTCTGATTAAAGCGTTTCACAAGACCGTTAGACTGTGAAGTCGAAAATCGCGGACTAGCACCTAACCTTTTCTCAAATTCTTTCGTTTAGTAGGCAGTGAAATTGGTTCTATTATCACAGGTGATTATATTTGTAATTCCTGTCCTCGTGAATATTTGAAGTAATGCATCACACGCTGTCTTAGCAGTTAAACTTTTTCGAGGTATCGCTTTCACCCACCTGCTATGCTATCAATTAAGGTTAGTATATACTGATATGCTTGTAAACTTTTAGGATCAATAGGCCCAATTAAATCAACATTGACTACCTGAAATAAAAGTTCTGGACCCAATACTGGGGAAATAGGCGCTCTGTCATTCGCTTTAACCCTTCTAATTAATTGACACTCTAAACGTGACTCACAAAATTGTTTAGTTTCTTTCGCCATCCTCTCCCAATAAAAAGAATACCTGATTCTCTGTAACGTTTTCTTGGCTGCAAGATGCCCTCCAAATATCGGAGCATGCGTTAATTTTAAGATTTCTTCCCTTCTTACCTTGGGTACTAATAATTGCGCTATAGTTTCGTTTAACAATTTCTCCTTATGATACAATAAACCATTTACAATATAAAAATCTCTTTTATTCATTTTAGCTAATTCACAAACTCTCTCCAAATCTTTACTTTCCAATTGGGATTTCTTAAACATATCTGAATTACTAAAGGTAACTTTATTATTCTCATTTTTCTCTACTTCCGTCGTTTCTTCGTTCTGACTTTATAAATTTCTCGATCTCGTTCCTATTGCGTAATATTACAATTATTGCTACTCATACCTTCCTTATCGCTCAAGTTATTAGTACTGACTTCCGCACTTTCTAATTCTTGGGATTCTAGCAATGACTCATCGCAATTGACCCCCCGACAACTCATAAATTACTTCGAGATGTAAAATTACTTGCTCATTAATATTATCGGTTACCGCACAAAGCACTTGCTGGAAAACTACATTAGTTTGCCCGAATTGTGAAATAGCTAATGGTAATTTAACCAACGGGGAATTAACTGCTTCACCAAATAGTCCTTGTAAATAAATACAACCAGCTCCATTTAATTTCTCTTCCAGTACCAGGTTTTTATGAAAGACACTAATTTCACATCCTGAATCTACCAAACAGTTCGCTTTTTGCCCATTTACCATTAATTTCAATTTTCTCGAGTTTATTTAGTTTCTCACCAATAACATTAGTTCTCTGTTCGGCATTTGCCGATATCCTAGCCACAATAGTTCCTTTAGGTAACTATTTGTTTCCTTTCACGACAATCTTATTTACACCCGCTTTCTGTTCTCGCCATTTACTAGTGTTATTATTTCCCTCATTACTTACATTATCACTAAAACGTTAGTAATGACCTCTTAAACCAGATTTGAAGCATCTAGGAGCTGAATCTTTACTAGGTTTCTTAGAATTAGTTTTCCTACCCGAAAAAGAATTCGTCTCATTACTCCCGTTTTGCCTTCAATTACCACTATATTTACTATCTTCCTTCGGTCTCCCTTTTTCACTGTTTACATATCCCTCTTTACCCTTAAAACTTTTATGCGTAACCACATAAGATTTGTGCTTAGCATCGAAAGAATTGTCACATTCTTTAGCAATTTTAGAAAATTCTAACCAATTACTCTGTTGAGTTAACCCAATATATGACGCGGTTTCCTCATCCAAAATATTTAACAACTTATCATTAATTATTATCTCATTAAGCTTTTCATATGAGTCCGCGCCCTTTATCTTACAGTAATTTTCCCATGTTGCTATTAAACGCGATACAAATAATATATGAGTTTCATTTTGGTTTCTTCAATTCTTCTTAAAATTTTCCAAACACGCCTTCGGTGTCGGCTCATGTTCCCTTAGGACTAATTCCTTTAATTCCTCATAACTCACAATTTGTTCCCTAGTGGTATAAATTAACAAATTATCCGCCTTATCTCCTAACATATTTAACCCTAGATCTACCGGGAATTTTATTCAAGTTTTAATAAAACGTTCTACACCAGAATTTTTATTTAAAACTATTTAACTTATTTATTTACCTTATTTTTGTCTGGTTTATATACTTAGTTTATTTTAAAGAAATTTCTGGTTTGAATGAATATTTTGTATGTACCTGTCGGGTCCAATGGACCCGTCTGGTAGACGGAGGGTTAATAGAATTTCAGCCTGCTGGTTTTCCGGTACACTTTTAGTTTTGAATGCCCTTTCTAAACTGTTAAAAAACAAATTCTATCCCTCAGTCCCTTACGGTACTTTGATTGACACAGTTTTAACACATTTGATCAAATTTTCTATGCTACTTTCATTATTAAGTTCCCTAGCCCCATTACAGTTATTTGCTGAACTTTGAATTTTTAGCCTCTCCATTTCTAATTCATGTTCCATTCTTAACTTTTCAGCCCTTTCTTATCTTTCTAAGTTTTCGGCTTCTATCTTTTCCTGGTTTTCTAAATTTTCCCGTTCTAATTTTGCCGTAACAATAGTGTTAGCTAATTCCATAATGAGCCCCTCCTCATAGTCATTGCTCTCCATTATCTTTTTCCTAAGCTGAATTCTGGTATCATCTTCTATGAATTCAACCTCCATTTCTTCGGATATCATATGAAGATCCGCCTTTTTTAATTTTAATAAGAAAACCATACATTTTACCGATTACTATTACCACCCTAAAAATATCTAAACTTATTAAATTAATATTTCCTAAATTTCTACTTTAGTATTGTTACCTATACTTATTATACTAATTAACACATTTTAAATAATCAATATGTTATTTCTGATTTAACATTCTGTATAACATAAATTTCTGAAACATTGGTACTGCACAATTTACTTCCAATAACCAAGTAAAGTAATTTCAGTTTGATTACTATGCAATACAGATTTCAATGTGTACAGTTAAATAATAAAATACAATTTACATACTAATACTGACACGTTGCAAATTGAATAAATGTACTGATGCAAACCAATAAATAGAGATACCCATACAAAACGATTTGCTTAAAACTCCACCTATAAATTTCTTAAATTACCCTCAATAAAATATTTCCAAATTCAATACTGGTTCTCACACTTAAAACAAATAAAATTACAGCCCCTTTTTAGGCCCCGGTATGCTATTTCTTTCCCCCAGTTTATTTTGTGTCGTCTCCAAAAAATAACGTTACGTTGTATAAGCCAGCCGTAAAACAAAGCAGGTGCTCAGTGTACGATTCAATACTCTGTAGCAAATTTTTAAACTTTTAAGCATAGCACTTTTTCAATTTTTATACCGTCGTATTGTGAAAAAAGTACTTTTAAATACAATTTGTTTGAAAACTGATATTCCATTTATTTTTGAAATATTATTCTTTTTGTAGTTTTTAGAACATTTGCTTAATATTGGCAACGGAAGTACTACATTTCTGTAGAAAGTAAAGGAAAAATAGTTGAAAAATAGTAACTATATATTTTTGTTGCCATTTTCTCATAACAACCGAAAGAAAATGTAATTAAAATACTGGCTATTTTGAAAAATAGTTGGATAAGCCAATCCCAAAACTTTCTTCTATCTCATATATTTTAACATTTCAAAATGTTGTCACAAATGTCAATATTTCATTTATTAGTTCAATGCTATATACACTTTGACTTTCATCTTAAATTTCTGTTTCAGTCAATTAATCTAAAAACGAATTAATTTCCATCATGATTATTACCCTTTCACCGTCCGAGTATTTTCCTGTATTTTTATAAAAATGCTTGTAAATTCCAGGATAAATATATTTATTAATCACAGTTTGATGCTATAATATCTTTAATATCACTTCTTTCTATATATGGTTCAAAATAAAATTCTGTTTAAAATATTTTTGTCTACAGCCATTTTAACATGGTTTCTAGAAACGGAAAAATCCGGAGCAGACGGTTAAAGGGTTAAAATCAAATTTTCCGTTATTCTGTTGTATATCAGCTGTTCGCGAATAGCCGGCTTATCAGGATGGGAAATCCCCGTCACTTCACAAGCCGCCGGTGTATAATAGAACTGGGAGATTCTCAAAAGGTGGGATCATTAAACGTTAACTATGTGGAATTTTTAAAATTTTCAAATTTAAGGCCAATTTTTTTTAATAGTATAGTATGTTGTCTATAAATATAATATATAAATATTTTTAATAGTATGTCTACAAAATTATACACAAACATTAAAAGACAGCAACTATTCTGGAAAATTAATAATTATTAAAGCATTTATTTAGCAGTTATGTACGTTACAAATTTTAGACATTTTTTCGCACGTACGTTACAGATTTTGGACGTTGCGCTTAGTATTTAAAAAATTCTCAAGATTAAGAGTGTAGTAAATGTGTCCAATAATTGTATGTGTATACATATATATATGTATAATTAACTTTTTGTTACCCAGTAATAATAATAATAAAATAAAATGCTTATTCGCGTACGTTACTTTCGGACATAACAAAATACAAAAAAATTCTTTATAGAAAAGTCCTTCTATCTTCAAAAAAGCAATAAATCAGCCTGCCATCTCTTAACGAAATTATCAAAAAATCATCCGTTTCCTTTATGCATTCGTTGTTTACCATTAGAACCACCTGGAAAAAAGTTAAAACTCTTTTTCTTGGTGGTACATTGGAGAAGTTAACGTTATGAATGTCCGAAATTGTCCTCTTTAGCATAAAATAATAAAATTTTAAGATATTTATACAAAGCTTTTACAATAAATTATGTCAATTTCTGTCTCTGAATAGAATTAAAAACTCAGTGTGAAAAAAAAAAATAAAGTCAATAATAATTAAAGTTATGTTTGAAAGGCTTAAAGTTATGACGTGTGTCCAGTGCCCACCTTTTGAGAATCGCCCAACTACTAAAAATCAAGAAAATTACACAAAAATTGCTATTATAGTGTCCCCTTTCGGCGGAATATATCCTAATTCAGGGAGGACCTAAAAATTTGGTCCAATTCTATCCATAACTTCATGCACTTTTCGATGGTACAATATTGAAAATGGCACCAAAATAGCTATTACAGCGCCGACTTTCGGCGGAATTTTTCCAAATGCAGGAAGAACCTTCTTGCTTTGGCCAAAATCATACACAAAAAATTTGGTTCAATTCTATGCATAACTTCATACACTTTTCGATGGTACAATATTGAAAATGGTACAAAAATCGTTATTACAGCGCCTCCTTTCGGCGGAATTTTACCAAATGCAGAGAGGACCTTCTTGCCTTAACCAAAAGCATACACAAATTAGTTGGATGTGCCAATCCCAAAACTTTCTTCTATCATGCACATCTTAATATTTCAAAAGGTTTGGCCACACATGTTAATACTTCAATATTATTAGTTCAATACTATACCAACTTTGATTTTCCTCTTAAATTTCTACTTCAGTTAATTAAACGGACTAAAAACGAGTTAATCTATATCATGATATTTGTTAAAATAGCTTTTCCTTATTCTGTTGTCATCAGCTGTTTGCGAATAGCCGGCTTAGCAGGAAGCGAGTTCCCGCCGCTGCACGAACCACCGATGGACAATAGAACTATGAAAATTCAAGAAAAGCATACAAAAATCGCTATCACTCGGCGAAAAAGTGACCACACACTTACAGGTCCACGCATTAACTGATTTCTCTCATCTATCTCACCCAAAACAACCTATACGGGGTTTCCCCTCTGCCACCAGTGCTCACTTCCCTTCATCGAACCTCAACTGTCACATTTTCGTGACGTCCATTATCTCGCTATATAGTCGGTGAAACTCTTTTGTCTGCAAAATTTCAGGCATGCCTTAGAATAGGCAGTGGAACTACTATTCATTTAGAAAATGGATTGTTCATTTAATGCTATCTAACTATAATATCTGAGATGAACTTCAAGATAAGAAATAAATGTAACCTCAAGACTCCCAGTACATAGAAAGTGACATGAATACAATATGTAAGTAAAAAGATAATATCATATAACAGTGATTCGAAATAGTATCTGCTCATCAGAACATGACACCCCTCCCCACCTTAGCCGAAAATATGCCATTTAGGAGCTAATTTTCCCCAAACATATAGTAGTATCTGCAACACCTTAAATATATAGAAGAAGAATTGAACAGTTCCTTTGCAGGCTTCTCCGTTATTATTAATACATACATATTACAAGGTGTCTGAATATTATCTACAGACATCTCTAATGAACCTTATACTAAAGAAAAATTACGCAATACGTGACAACAGGGTTACCCCAACAGCGCCAAATTTTGACCAACTTGGCGATATATCGCCTAATTTGGCGACAAAAATAAGTTGCTATGCATGAACCTCGCCTTCGCGATAGCTGCCTAATTTGGCGAAATTCCCATTTAAACCCATTAATCGAGTTCATCGTAATTTAATTTAAACTCCGCGCATTTAAGGGTTTTTTCAAAATCTATGCTTCAGAATTTAAAGTGTAATATGCGCAAATGTACGTCTTTATATCTTCATCCCGAGACCACAAATAGCATAACCGCCACTAGATGGCGCTGTAATATCTGAGTCTCTAACTGCCCGATTTTAATGTGCTTTAGGTACTTTTCCAGTATAGGAGCCTTGAGGAAATAGAGAAAAAGGCCTTGGTTATAAGTAAAATATTTATAGATTATTTAAATTCATATATAAATAAACTTAAAAATTAATTAATTTGGTTTTCATAGCTGTTTATATCATTCGGCAGCAAATCTCAATTTCTGAAGCCCAAGTTACGTCAAACTTTAAAAATAATATGCCCTTTTACTGCAAAAGTACGGTGCTTGATATAGCCAAATACAAGGAAATTTTACAACATATTTTCTGGTAACATATTCACTGTTTCATTTCATATATACAGGCATTTTATTTTTAAATATTTATAAAATTTATTTAACGTAAAGAAGCCATTTATATAATTTTATACATAAACAGAAGTAATTTGAGCATATAAAACAACAACAATATTATACATGCAATTAAATACATATATAAACAAACAAAAAAGCTCATCCATTTTGTTTTCATAGCTGTTTATATCATTTGGCACCAAATCTCACTTTCTGATGCCCGAATTGCGCCAAGCATTTAAAAAATAAAGCCAAGGCCCCTATAGTGGAAAAGTACTAAATTCAGTACTATTACTTTGCTCTATATGCACTATAGTTTGAATTATATGGAGGAGGCAGGACGAAAAGTTTCATTCTTAAATTTCAAATTTTCTGTAAAGTACTATAAGATTAAAAAATTTAAAACAAAATAAAAGTAAAATAAGACTAAAAAAGAGCTGTATGACTAAAAAATTAAAAAAAATATATATATATAAGAAATTTTTTTTATTTTCGCATGTCCAAAGCAAAAAACAAATAAATAAATAAAAAAAAAAAATTAAAGCGTGGGCGCCAACTTTATGCATATACATATAAATCTGTATACAATATAATATCATAAAAAAAAAACTTAAAACAAAAGTTAAATTGCATTGGCGCCCTCGCTTTAATTTTTTACTTCTTAGACACGAGAAAATAAAACTTTTTCTTTTTTCAAGCCCAAAAATTATTTTCTGCTTTTTAGTTTATTTGCATATATATATTTACATTTTTGTGAATTTTAACTCATTAAAACCGGTTGGCAAGAAAACTCGCCATGCAAGGCGAACAAAATTTTTAAATTTAATACCAGTATTCTACTTTGGAAATTTTCACATTATCTAATCTCATATTTTGAGCGATTAAATAATTAAAAATTACTAAGTCCCAAAAACTGGTGGTGAAGAATTAAAAGAAGTATAAAGAAGACTCGTCGTTAATGGGTTAAAGGCAGCATGTCTTTAAAAAAATTATATTTATTTTATGCATTTGAAATGAATGAGTAATGAATGAAATGAATTGATATGAATGAAATGAATTGATATGAATGTAATTTCCAGTTATACTGTCATTTGCAATGACTGTAAATAAGTCACAAGAAGGAACATTTTCTACAGCTGGACTGTATTTAAAAGAAACGGTTGTTTTCTCATAGACAACTATGTAAGTATTTCAAGATGCAAAGAGGAATGGTAGTTAAAAATTTATGTCGAAGATACTGAAGAGAAGGGTCAGCTTTTAAATAATGAAAGAGTGGCTTAGATGCCTTATATTCCCAGATGGCCGCCATCTTGGATGTTTTGAGATTTCTTGCG
Source organism: Maratus speciosus (assembly GCA_963932465.1). NCBI lineage: Eukaryota > Metazoa > Arthropoda > Arachnida > Araneae > Salticidae > Maratus > Maratus speciosus. The sequence continues at coordinate 281,142,528 of OZ010797.1, read as the reverse complement.
ATTTTATGTTGGCGATCTTTATCAACATGTGGAACCCTGTGTGACGAGTGTGTTCTGGCGCGTCGCATTCTGGCAACCCCTGAGAAGCTCATTTTCGCTTAGAATTTTGTGGATGTGTCTTGATATCGTATTGTATCGTCCTGTCTTTTTATTTTTATGTTAAATTTATTGGATGTATTTGATTTACTATGGATTCTGTAGTCCGTATAAACGCTCTTGCTGAAGTAATTAAGAAATATGAGGAAATTGTGACGAAAAAAGGAGGTTTGTTTACAGTGCGTCAATGCGTATTCATAAGCCTATTTTGGAAAATGACGGTGATGCTATGACAGGTATTTCGAGCTTGAGCTTTCAAGAAAGCAAAATGTCTGTTAAGTTATGTTGATAATTTTACGTATATTTTGTTGCTTTACGAGTTTTTTTACATTTTGAGATTGCTACACAGCGAGAACTGCTGAATTTTGAGAATGCTACACAGCGAGAACTACTGAATCCAGTGATGTTTTTCTTCGGTTAACGGGCGCGTACGCTCATACGACGATTACTGATTGCCACTTTAACGTGTTTCGTGTATTTTTGTGGTCGCGGCAGAAGGAGTTTTCGGAATCCAGTGATTTTTTTTTCGGTTAATGAGCGCGTAGCGCTCATACGACGTTAGTGATTGCCTCTTTAACGAGTTTTGTTTATTATTTACATTTTATTTTCGTTAAGCCTAACACGCGTATAAATTGGAGCTTGGCGACATTTACTACTTGGCAGAAAAGGGGTTTTCACACCAAGAAAAATTCCAAGATGGCGGCCGCGGGAATTTATGACATCTGTTCCGAAAGAGTTTTTACAAAAAACATCGTATATCTTCAAGTTTTGTGACCAAATTTTAATTATCCTTAAATTACATTTTTATGTATTCATTATAATATAGCTTTTCATAAATGTGTTTCATTTTCAAAATGTGTTATTTTCGTTTATCGCTGAGGAACAAGCGAGAAAAACTCATTCTTGCACATCTGTTGTATATATCTCTGTATCTCATTTTCTGTCATTTTTGGCGGGCTATATTTCTAGTATGGATATAACATTGAAAAATAAAATATTTTGATTTTACATATTTATATATTTTTTACAAAATAAAAAATAATTGTAGTTAAAGATAAATTAAACGTTACCACAAAGAAACATGTAACATTACTAAAAATAATTTTATAGAACTAATTTTATGGTATCAAGCAGTTTTTTGAGTTGAAAAAAAAAATCAACAGAAGGTTAGCAGCTATCAACAGAAGGTTAGCAGTACCATACTTGCTAATAGACCGGGAGCCGCAGCACAGACAACCACCTCATCGAGTTGGAGGCTGAAATTCCAGAATTAGCTAAAACTCGATTCCCATATTAAAACGCAATCGGTCTGCCAAGTCATATCTTGGTGGAAAAGACATGAAAACCCGATTTTAGCTGTTAACTCGTAGGTTTACCATTGCGTTTTCCTGCACCCAAAGGTATGAAAACATGGCGGACTGGGAGCAAGAAAATACAATGGTAAACCTACGAGTCAACTGGTAAAATCGGGATTTTAGGTGTTTTCCACCAAGATATGACTTGGCAGACCGATTACGTTTTTATATGGGAACCAAGTTTTAGCTAATTCTGGAATTTTAGCCTCCAACTCGACGAGGTGGTTATCTCACAGTTCGTACGCCTCCTTGAATTTTACAGACCAGAAAATCTTTTGGCACCAGTATTATGTTATAGAAAATCTCTTCTTAAAAGAAGGCGAAATTTTGTCCTAGATTAACCCAGATTTCTTTTTCTATAAAAAGATACTGGTAGTTTTCCTTGAGAAATAACGGTATGTGTACTAACCATGTTTCTGTGCTGCCGTCTCCCGGTCTATAACTCTCCGGGATTTTTATAAATAAAAAAAATACTTTGAGCCAGTAAAGTTTTTTAATTAAATGAGTCTTATTTTTATGTGGAACAGTGGGATAATGCAGTTGGCTTTTCGATTACCTAGTGTCTTCAGTTTAACATCCAGTGGAGAGGTAATTCATTTGCAGAGTCAATAGGAGTCATTAAAAAAAGGGTTCAACTGTAGTAAAAACTACATGAATCGAAGAAAAATTAAAAATTTTGAATAAAAAAGAAAATTAAAAAGTGTTAAATAAATTTTTAGGTGGTTGTCATTTAAATTCCTTTTAATTTCATTCATTAAATAAAATTTCTGTTTCAAACAGTTAGTGTCAAAACGACCGATATTATTGGCATCAGTGTGGTTAGAATGAATATGAACAACAATAAAATATTCACAAAAGGATTTACCTAAATTATAATAACTAGCCGCCTCTGGCGATCAGTTTGGTCTCCCTTAAATGTATTTAAGCTTGCAACATGTCACTTTTATTCATAATATTATTTAGTTACGTACCTTCACTAAATGTAAATATTCTGATAGAGAAATCAACAAATCTATGCGATCAGGGCAGCATTTCGTTTATACATTATATACATATATATTTTTCATTATGAATTGAGATAAACGTTGAATTAAAACAAACAGGTGTAACGAATCTGATGTCAAGTGAATGGGACGTCAAGATCATTTATTCTTGCTATGTGAATGATTACCTCCTTAAATTAATATTTTTTTCGTTCAGTGAAGAACGAATATTTTATGTTTACTTCGGCGTAAAGAGATATAGACAGTCAGTCTAATTTTAACTGAAGTTATCTCAAAACATATACATATTTTTTAATATAACTCATCTCTCAAACACTAATTGTTTTAAATATTTTTCTAAAAAATCAAATTTTAAGCAGTTTTACTTTAAAAAAATTGAGTAAAAACGGCTGAACTTTTTTATGTTGGGCGGACGCAAATCTTACCAAAAGCATTTTCCCCGTCGCCAGCTTTTATTTTTCGGGTGTGTAAATTAAAAACAGGGCTTTGATGCTGAAATAAAATATTTTCGTATATGTTATTTTCATTTCTATTAATTATTTATTTAGATATTTTCCCACAATATGCGCATTGGCATTTTTTAAAAAGCTTGGTGCAATTCTGGCTTCAAGAAGGAAGATGTGTTGCCAAAATATGTAAACAGCTCTGATTAACATTTTATTTACACATATTTTTGTATATACAAATTACTTCTGTTTCTATATAAAAAATGATAAATGGCTCTTTATATTAAATAAATTGTATTTAAATGGAAGAAAATGCTTGTGTATATTAAACAGTAAATAGGTTGCCAGAAAATACGTTGCCAAATTTCTTTCTCGCCAAGCCCCTTTCCGTCAAGTGCCTATACTGAAAAAGCAACTTTATTTATTTATTCATGGTGTTTTAAATGAGATACAGGAAGATGTATATTTTAAATGTATCTGATGTATGTATTTTAAATTTATTTGCTTTAATTGAAAGTCATGTATTTTAAATGAAGTCAGCGATAGCTTTATATTTTAAATGAAATGTTGGTGATGGAAACCTGTTTGGCAATTGAATCACCTGCGCCCAGCTAACATTACATAAAAGTAACAAAACTGTATATAAAAAGTGAAGCGGTCAACCCGGAACTGTTGATGACAGTCACATGACTTAGACTATTATTATATCGAAAATAAAAATACTGTGTTGTGTCAAATCACTTTCACTAAATTATACTAACTGACGTGTAGTAAGTATATATCACAATAAGAAGTTAAGGAAATATGAATCGAAGTCGGTTTTAAAAGTTTTTCCCTTAAATATGACTTTTTCTTTTTCAGATTGTTCTTATAGCTTTTGCTCTTGTTATGACTGTGTGTGCTCAGGGAGGCAGAAATGGGGGAACAGGTGGCGCAGGAAGTAGAGGTGGATTTAATGTTGGTGGTGGTATGGGAGGAGGAGGAGGAGGAGGAGGAGGAAGAGGCCAAGGTAATGCTGGAGGTGGATTTGGAGGTGGATTTGGTGCTAATGCTGGCGCTGGAGCAGGAGGAAATGGAAGAGGATACGGAGGAAGATAAAAATTTATTTCACCTATAAAGAAAGTGTTGAACTGAGCAGCAAGTATCTTTTGTTTGGTTAGTTATGCTGTCAATAAATAAATTGAAAATTATTAAAAATTTCATAACTGTTGGTCTATATTTTCTTACACATAGTCACTTAGTACGTTCTGACAATTCAATACTTTGATACTTACAGTCGGTTAAAAAGAGAATACCTCATATATTATAATCTCTAAATTGTCACAGAAAAAAATTAAAATAGCCATTCAACTGGAAACAATGTCTTCTTTTAACATATACTGCATAATACAAACTCTTTAGCCACACCTCCCCCGCCCCCCCCCCTTACCTAAAAAAATCGACTTCAATTAAGAACCTCCTTCTTTTTCTGAAGTCGGTAAATAATGATATTACAAATAACATTCAGACTAATACTGCCCTCGGGGATACTGAAACACATGAAATTTAGCCTAAGAGTAGGTGCTTTAATTTAAATAATGCCGCTTCAATTTTAAGCACTTCTTTTCATCAGCGCAGTGAACGATTCGAAATTGACTCTGTTGGCAAGCAATGCATTGTTATAGCAGCAGTTGCATTCGCATACCTGCACACCTTGCTATATCATACTTGCCAACTTTCCCATAAACTTCCGTAAAATGTGAGTTAAATTGACCCGGGTTAAACACGTTTCGTACCAGAAATTTACTAAAGAAATTAATTCAAATAAATTTCATAGAGAAACATGATTTTAAATGTATAATGATACATCGAATAAATTTTCCGGTTAGTAGCGGGTATAACCTGGGTCAATTTAACTCACATTTTACGGAAGTTTTGTTGAATGTTGGCAAGAATGCTATGTTCTTCAGTAAAATGTGGGTTAATTTGACTCAGGTTAAACTTGTTTCGAACCAGAATGTTTTAAAATAATTTATATCAAATAAATTCCACGTGAACAAGTGAATAGGTTATGTTCTTGATGGGATACCCAGTAGCAGTGCTACTCCACTCCCTGTATATGAGTATATGTATATAACATCATAGAGGATCCATGAAAGTAATCTCTATCCATAGAACAATATTGTTCTAAAATAATAAAATGTAGAATAAAGAAAAAATGGGAATAAATGCATTTGTAGTTTCGGAAGTTGGCAAGTGTGCGTACGTGTTTTTTTCTGAATCTGATGCAATTACATGGACCGTTCGAAATTATTTATTAAATTGACAGTTTTGTCAATCGCACTCTTTTACGCTAATTACTTGATTTTATATTAAATGAATAAATTTGCCAGCAATTGTTGGCCCAGCCTGTATTAATCAACAATCCCAGTAACAACTGTATAAACAGGGAAGAAAATCACCGGGTAACAACTTTCTCGCCAAACAGATAGCGCAACGTGACTTGATGAAAATTGTTGAAACAGAAATATTTTAACACTATTTGTACCGATGTCAAATGACACCTTTTAAAGGATTTTGATTTATGTTTTATCATTTGTAATTTTTAGATTAAAACAATTACAACTCATTTTTAATACTCTGAAGAATTTTTTTATGCTTGTTACATTCAAAAACTACGAGCAAAATAATTAAAACTTTAAAAAGTTGTCATTTGACACCGATAGAAATAGTGTTAAAGCTGATTATTTATTTATTTATTTATTTTGGTTTTTGTTGAAATTATAAAAAAGTACTGAACCAATTTTGATGAAATTAAAATTGGACAAATTCGCGAATATCTTTTTTCAATTAGAAAAAAAATGACAGGAATCAGTGGCATTGTTTCTGAGTAATCGGTGAACATGCATAAAAAAATACATACGAATTGAGAACCTCCTCGTATTTTTTAAAAAAGTGTGTTAAAAAATAAGCTTAGGAGGTCGTACTTGTACTGAAATTGTACAGAGTTCTAAAATGGGCAGTACGAACACGCATTTGGTTTTTTCATTAAATTTTAATACCGTATTAAACAGGAAGTCAAGCGGTCAAGTAGTTTAAGAATTATGAAATTTTAAAGTTTGGAAGTCCTAATGTTATATTCATTTGTAGACATTGCAAAACAGATTTAAATGCAGGTAGTTTTTTAAACATACCTTCAAAAATACTTGACAAAATTAGTTGAAAGTTTGGATCGCGTATTTTAAGCATCCTAGAAATCTATTTCTATTAAAAATTTCGTAGGTTATAAGTCATATTTGTTCCTGAAAATGTATATAAAAAAAATTAAGTTCATTTTCGAAAATAATATGAATTGTAATTTATAAGTTTTTTAACAGAAATAAATTTTTAGAAGCTTCATATATGCGAATCCAAAATTATAGTTCATTCCGTCAAGTAGTTTTTGAGTTATTTTTAAAAAACTACCTTCATTGCAATCTGTTTTGCAACGTCTGCAAATGAATTTAATCTTAGGAGCTCAAAACTTCAAATGTTCATAAATCCGAAAATACTTTACCGAATGACTTCCCATTTGGTATCTTAAAGTAAAATTACTGAAAATTCCAAATACAATTATGTGTTCGCACTGAATATGTCAGAGTTCGGTCAACGTCCCCTAAATATTTGAGAAAGCCTTGACAAGCGTCATGAAAACGTCACACAAAGCAGAAAAATAAAGATAAAAAATCATTCATTGGCTCGTAGATATCCACGAGCCAATGAATGATTTTTTTCCTTTGTTTTGCCTGCTTTCTGTGACGATTTCGTCACGCGTTTCAAGGCTTTCTCAAATATTTAGGGGGCGTTGGCTCGGTACAATTTCAATCATGGAACTATTAATCCTAAAACGACGGGGGATTTTACTCAAATTTTATCAAATTATTTGTCACCAGAATTTTTATTCAAAACTGTTTAACTGATTTATCTAACATTTTACTCCTTATTAGTCTTTTAAACTTATTTTATAAAAAAGTTTCTCGTTTGAACCGAAATATATTCATTTGGTAGGGGTCAAATGACCCCTCATGGTCCTTTTAGTGTTAAGAAAGAGGAACTGGCATATCATAGAGGTAGTGAAGTTTCAACTGTAACCACTTTCTCAGGGGTTTATTACCTCTGGGGCTAACTTCCACCAGTAAATTTAAGTAGAAATTTTCTTATTATTCAAACGCCTTGTTAATGGAAAATGTCAGTCAAAAATAATGGCAAAAACTGATATTCATTTTTTAATGGTAGGAGTTTACTTCAGCGGTAGTAGTTCCGCCATATTGTGACAACGAAGACAACCTCCTATCAGTGTCAGAGAAAATGTTATAATACCTGACACCAATAAAAATAAATGGAATTTTTTACCATATTTGTGAGAAAAAATCGCCCATGAGTAAGCTCTTAAATAAGACGAAATTTTCTGTTGAAGTTTACTGGTGGAAGTTTTCACCGCCGGTAATCAGAAATAGCAGCCACTTGTTACAAGCTCTTCAGTTACTTCACTGGCAACTGGTGGACAATACACTATATGTCTCCTCCTTTTTATTTATAGCTCCATTATTTCAATATGAAGACCATGCCCTAACCTTATTTATACAACATGAATTGAAAACAGTCATAATTTACAGACAAATGTCTATTTCTGTGTTTTCTGTGCAATTTGGGAATTATAATTTATGGGATATTGTCTTTTTTTTTTTTTTGGTCGACTATACAACACATTTATACACAAACATCCAAATACAAATGCACACACACACACATATATATATACATATATATATATATACAGGGTGTTCCAAAATTCGACCGACAAATTAAGAGGTGCGGTAGAAGGCACCAAGAAGATGAAAAATTACCATAGAACATGGGGTCGGAAACCACGTATTTAATTACAAATACAAGGTGCTCTACCCTAATTTCCTTTGTGATGTCGGCAATCACTTTCAGAAAACTGAAGTATATTATAATAAAACTTTTAATATACAATCTCACCTTTGTTGTAAATGTGATAACATCGAAAAAAGTGGTAGAAGTTTCCATTGTGCGCGCCAGCAGTATGCACTTGACCCTCCATATTTTGGACTGCGATTGCCAGTTCATACGGTATTATCGATTGCTTGAGCACCCTGTTTTTCCAGAACTTTTCATGATGTTATCACATTTCATACAAAATAAGGTACAGTCGTGGGAAAAAAAAAGTAAACACCCCCTACTAACTCCTCAACAAATCATCATAGAAGAAAGTTACTGGTATCGAACGATTGGAAATAAAGTCTACTTTTAAATGATGTATATAAAATTTTCTTAGGTGGTCATCTGCATATTAAAACGAATCCAAACTTCATTTTTTTCAATGTCAATACCCAATTTTAACGAGATATTTCAAATCTTCGGTTCAAACTATACCTAGACACCAAATTTCAAGTCATTTGAATGATAAGTTTTTGAATTATAAACATTCAAAATTTAGTGCTTCTAATGTTAAATTATATTTTCATATTTTTATTTATATCTCCCGAAATTATGCTCCTAATGTGCTAATTTTTTTTTGTGGTAATAATACTAATATACCCAAACATAAATAAGCTGAATTTGCAATTTTTATAATTTTATGATATGAATTATGAAATTAATATTCGAAAAAAATATGAATTGCAACCTACAATTTTTTTGATAGATTTAGATTTATTAAGTCCTGCTTTGTGGAAATTCAAAAATTTCACATTTTTCTTCCAAGTAGTTTTCAAATTATGCTTAAAAAACGGCAAAATGATGGTTTAAGGGGCCGTCTATGATGGAAGTGAGTAGACATTTTGAAATTTATTCTGCCGTACTGTAATCTAACACGCTTCATTGACTCCTTGAGTGGCGCTTAAGGTGCCTTGATCAAGGAAGCGGCTCTCTCAGTTAACAATCCAGTACGGAACTTCAATTTGGGTACAGCCCTTAAAATACGCTCGTTTTAAAATAATTAATTTCTCGGAAACTTATGGTACGAATTGCATAAAAATTCATTTTTAGGCTAATTGAATGGTGTAGAGTTTATTTATGCTGTCAGAATTGGGTACTGCTATTGAAAAAAAGAAAGTTATGGTTCATTTTAATATGTAGGTGGCTCCCTAAGCAAATTTTATATGCATCATTTAAAAGTAGACTTTATTTCCAATCGTTCGGTACCAGTAACTTTCTTCTGCGATAATTTGTTGAGGAGTTAGTAGGGGGTGTTTACTTTTTCTTTTCCACGACTGTACATATCGTTTCATTTCATTGTAATGTTTTGATTTTTCTCAAAATTATTACCGCCAACGGAAGCTCAGTGAGGATGAAACACCATGTATTTGGCATAATTTTTTTTTCCAAGGGAGTTCGTCGATCGGAACTGTAGCTCGTAACCTCATTGGTTCTTGCCTTTGGCAGTGTCATAGTCTATATTGGCGATAATAACATTTGGCGAAGAGTGGTTTTGTATGAATTCTATTTTAAGCTGAATCGGTTTGAATGCATACTAGTGTTGAGGTATGACGTTTGTGAATCTGAGTACTTGAGTTCGAATCCAAGCATGCGGGAAGTTGTTTAAATTTTTCAATCGTTAATTAAGTTATAAAAAATATTTTTTAATATTTAATTATTAACATAATATTATTAATTAATCCATTATTATATAATATAATTATGTGATAATATTAATATAATAATATTATTTATATTTAAAAAAATTATCATTTGTGATTAAAACTATATGCATTTTGTTTTTAAAGCTGCAGTTAGAGGAGAATATTAATATTTATATTTTTAAATTATAATAATTTTTTAAAATATAATTAATAATATTAAAATAATTAATATTATTAATTAATTATTATATAATATAATTATGTAATAATATTAATATAACTATTATTATTAATTATTATATAACATAATTATATAATAATATTAATATTATTGTATTACTTATATTCTTTAAAAATTGTCGTTTGTGATTAAAACTATATGCATTTTGTTTTTCAAGCTGCAGTCCTAGGGAGAATATTACTATTTATATTAAAAATATTGTAATAATTTTTTAAATATAAATAACAATGCTATATTATTATATAATTATTAATATAGTATATTATAATATAGTATTAATTAATATTATTATTAATTAATTAGTTAATTATTATATAATATAATTATACAATAACATTAATATAATTCTTCTTGGGACTGCAGCTTGAAAAACAAATGTATATAGTTTTTTTTAATCACAAATAGCATTTTAAAAATATATAAATAATATAATTATATTAATTAATTATTATATAATATAATTATGCAATAATATTAATATAACTATTATTAGTATTAATTATTATATAATATAATATAATTATATAATTAATATTAATACAATTGTATTATTTATATTCTTTAAAAATTGCCATTTGTGATTAACACTATATATACATTTGGTTTTTCAAGCTGCAGTTCCAGGGAGAATATTACTATTTATATCAAAAATATTGTAATATTTTTTTAATATAAATAATATAATATTATTATATAATTATTAATATGATATATTATAATATAAAATTAATTATTATTATTATTAATTAATTATATTATATAATTATACAATAACATTAATATAATTATATTATATTATTTATATTAAAATATATATATAATTTTTTTAAATATAAATAACATTTTTTTATTATTATATAATTTATTAACTATTATATAATAATATTAATATAAGTATATTATTTATATCTTTTTTTAAATTCTATTTGTGATAAACAAAAAAGAAACTGTATATATTTTATTTTTCAAGCTGCAGTTCCAGGAAGAATTTGCAGTTTTAATCCATAAAAAACCTTAAAATCCAAAATCCGAGAGGTGGGGGGGGGGGGGGGGTGAAGAAGAGGTTGGATTCCCTAACAATCCCATGAATTTGTAACTGTATGCTCTTATACCTTTATGGAATATAGTTCAAAATTATACATTACATGGAACCAAAAAAGGAAAAAAATTACTTGTCTTTATTTTTTATTTATTTTTGTCTTTGCTACTTAAATGTCATTTTAGTTGAAATTTTACACTTTAGTGTGTAATGTTAGTTTCTGGTGCAAATAAATTACAGTTTCGCAGTAGCATTAATTTGGTATGTATGTGTGTATGAATGTGTGTGCGGGGGGGGGGGTGAGTTCTGTCTTTCATTTGACAAACAATCATTATAAAATATAGCGGCACAGTTAATATATTTTTTTTTCTGGAAGAAGTTATATACTTTGAACAATCATTATTAATACAAAGTGGAAAAACGAAAAAAAAAAAAAAAAGTTGTTGATTATGTGTAAAAATATTTTGTAATGAATACGTCAAATTTAAAAACCAATGTAAAGAAAAACCCAAATATTTAGGATTAACAGTATTCAGTCTAAAGATTTATTTATTTAAAATAAGCTAACTGTATAATATAAATTTAGTTATAATTAGCATATAGTCTAAATATGTATTATTATTTATTTAAAATAGTCTAATCTAATTGTATAATATGAATGAAAAAAAATATATGAACATTTTATAATTATTAATATTTAATAATAATGTTTATTAAATCAATATAATAAATACATAGTAATAATTTTTTTAATAAATTAATATTGATTAAGATATATTAAATAATATAATAATAATAATATAAAAGCAGAAACAAATATTCTGTGCAATTAGTTATAAATAATCTGCATTTACAAATATAATATTAAATTTGTATAATATACATTTGTATTAGAAGAAAATATTTAATAAATAATAACAAAATTTAAGTATACTTAGTTACAAAATATGTAACGTTTAAGAAAATTAATAATAATAATAATAATAATAAACTGAAGGCAAATATTACTAAATTTGTATTTATAAATATACAAAATACATTAAATAGCATCCTTCTAAAACCAAATTAACCCAATATTGCCTAAGTAAGTACATTCATTAAAAAGAAATTAAATAAATAATTATATTACTAAGAGCGATTTTTTTTTTTTTTTTTTTTTTTTTTTTTTTTTAAGAAAAAGAAAAAAGAAATCTTTCATTCGTCTTTATTTAATAAACAAAAATTAATATTAAGTATATACTTGGATATAAAAATATAGCGTTCAAAAAATTAATTAAAAATGTATTGAAGAGACATATTTCTAAATCATTATTTATAATTATACAAAATGCATTGAATAACATTCAACAGATTACCATTATGTTATAAAAAACGCATTTTTGCTTTATTTTGTTTGTAATGTAGTTTCTCAAAACAAGTGCAAAGTCGCCAAAACTGGTTGAACAACATGCTGGACACTGGGCAACCAACAACCAATAAGATTGCGAGCTTCGGCTCGGAACGACGAACTCCCTTGGAAAAAAAAATTATGCATGTATTTGTGGCTAAATAGGGTTCGCTGGTGTAACTGGACCCACGAGGTAACTGGGCCATACGCTATTTTATAAAAAACTGTTGATGTTCTTTTAAGTTTTAGCTTATGTGAACAATGCACCCTAATCTCTACTTCCTAACACAACGTGTGTCAACTCAATCAAAACTCTCTCTTTGCTGTGATAGGTTGTCGAAAATTTACGTTTCTTTTTTTAAAAACAACGTCAATATGGTTGAAGTTTCACGGCGGCTTTTTATTAAAATACTCTCAGTACTTTTATTAAACTATCTTTTTTTTTAAAGATTAGGCATATAACTATATTAATATTATTAGGTATCTATACAAATTTACGTCATGTTTCAAATGTAAGCCCGGTGTTCCAGTTACCTCATACATTTTTCAAGAATGGGGTATCTGGGACATGTATCCGGGGTAACTGCACCATGTTGGATCCAGTTACCCCAATGTTAATTAAATATTTTTTTTTTAGTTTTTCTTACTACGGGAAAAAAAATTTCTCCATTGTTTTTTGCTCACAATAAAGAAAAGAATAGAATACCTTATTAAAATTACGTAATAAAAAATTAAAAAAGCATATTGTGTGGTATCAAACTAAATTTTTTAACACCTTGAAGGACGGTGATGTCGTTATTGGCATCACATAATTTTAATCCATAATTGTCACATTGGCACTGGAATTTTATAATGAAAATTTCACCTTTATTAAGTACGAGAAAATATACTTTTTTAAAAACAACGTCAATATGGTTGAAGTTTCACGGCGGCTTTTTATTAAAATACTCTAAGTACTTTTATTAAACTATCTTTTTTTTTTTAAAGATTAGGCATATAACTATATTAATATTATTAGGTATCTATACATATTTACGTCATGTTTCAAATGTAAGCCCGGTGTCCCAGTTACCCCATACATTTTTCAAGAATGGGGTATCTGGACATGTATCCGGGATAACTGCACCATGTTGGATCCAGTTACCCCAATGTTAATTAAATAATTTTTTTTTTGAGTTTTTCTTACTACGGGAAATAAATTTCTCCATTGTTTTTTGCTCACAATAAAGAAAAGAATAGAATACCTTATTAAAATTACGTAATAAAAAATTAAAAAAGCATATTGTGTGGTATCAAACTAAATTTTTTAACACCTTGAAGGACGGTGATGCCGTTATTGGCATCACATAATTTTAATCCATAATTGCCACATTGGTACTGGAATTTTATAATGAAAATTTCACCTTTATTAAGTACGAGAAAATATACTTTTGCTTATTTACAAATAGATTCTCTTGTAAATACTGGTGTCAGTAAATTATTTCAACGTTTTAAGAATACAAGTACCTTACACCTGAAAGCGAGATAGCCAAACCTTGAAATTGTACGAAAAAGATGACGTACTTAAGTACTTACGTAGCCGTTTGTTCATAGATTTACCATGTTATTTTTTTCCTTAAAATACCCATGTGAGTTTTATACTTATTACCTATACTAAAGTACATAAGTACTTACTTAATTTTTATGTCTTTTATGTAAATAAATCTAATAGTTTCACTTTTAGTGCTTTTTTTAGACACATTGACAGCAAAGGTCTTTAGTTGGTATACAATTTACATGATCTGCGTGGTTTAATTTTTTTTTTTTAAGTTGTTTACACTTTTTCAACAGAGCGTGATATCCTATATGAAAAAAAAAAGTGTGTGGAACATAGACCCTCCTGATCCACTTACCCCATTTCTATGGGGCAATTGGACCCATGAGGAAAGAAAGATGAAATATTCATTTTTTTTTTTGTTTAATATTAAAATGTAATTTTGAGCATTTCTGTCTGATAGACGGAACCTAACTGAACACATTTACAAAAGTTCGGACTTTAATTCAAAACATTATCTTTTTGAAGCTGAATTGCCAGAATCTACAGAGTCACATTGTAAAATCATGGCCCAGTTTCCCAGTTGCCCCACGTAACCTTACTGTTTAAAGTTTATGCCGGAATATTGCACAATACTTCCTACCTTATGTCTTATCTATTTCTGAATACAAAATTGTTTAGCCCTTATATGCCGCGTGTTGCCTTTTAACATACCCAATTTACTCTTCTAAAATATTATTAGAATAGAGTGCATCCCAAAAGTTTATAGACAACCTTTTTTTTTTTTTTTGATTTAAGAGCTAACTAAACGAGTAAAAAAGACAAAATAAATTATGAAAATATATGATGATGAAATAAAAACAATAAAATACTTGAGTAACTTTTAGAAGTCATAGATTTAATATAAAAAATTAAAAACAAAAAAATGCTGTCCCAAAACTATATAGAAAACCGGCGTTAAAAGCTGATTTAAGTACTGACGTCCAAAATTTGCATATTCCAAGGTCATGTACTTGTGACGCAATAGTTTACTGAGATAAAATCTTATCTGTCTTTCGGTTTCCGACTGATTTCAAAGATGCCTGGCAATGTGAAGTTTTCCAAAAAGGAAATTTTGCAAATCTATCGTTTAAAGGCTCGTTGATAAAAAGTTGTGGACATTTCAAGAAAAACTGAATGCAGCACGGTTGATATTTACCGAATTCTGTCAAAAGGTGTCAATATGAAGCAAAATCCCGTTTTAGATGACCAAAGAAAACAACTAAATGATAAGACAAAGAAATTTTGATATTAATTTCAACCTAGAACCTGTGTGTACGGTCAGTTTCTATAGAGGTAAACGTTTCAGTACCAATATCCACGGTCCATCGAAGGCTGCTAACAAGTACATTTCTTGATTTTCGCAAAATGCGTCATTCGTCAAAGATTACAAAACGAAGTATAGACAATCGTGTTCAGTGGACCTACAATCACAGGAATTGGTCAGATGAATGGTTCAGTGTTCTTGTCAGTGATGAAGAGAAATTCAACTTAGATGGCACCGATGGTTGTGCATATTAATGGCACGATATTGGCAAGAATTCACGAACTTTTTTTAGTAGACAAAAAGGAGGGGGTTCACTCATGGTGTGGGCAGCATTTTCTTATAATGCAACAACCCATATTGCTTTTTTGAAAGGTCGTCAATGTTCCGAAGATTGCCAGAAAAGGCTTGAAGTACAGTTACTTCCATTTGGGAAGTTGCTACGTGGGGGGGGGGGGGGGGTGGAAATGTATGTATTAGCAAAACCATTGCTCCATTCTCGTGTCCAATTCTACAATGCAGTGGTGATTTAGACAAATGAAGTAATTGTTATAGACTGACCATCCCTTAGTCTTGACATGAACCCAATAGAAAACCTCTGGGAAAGATTAGCTAGAGATGTATATGCTAAAAGGGGTCAATTTGCAACGGTTCAAGATATAAAGCTGCAATTTGAACGAAGTTGATTTTCTTTACAATCAGAACTTCTTAAAACACTTGTTTTGAGTATGCCTGATCGATTTTTTGAAGTGATTAGAACAAACGGCTTAAACATTCGAACTTTAAAAGGAAAAAAATGAGTTGTCTATAAACTTTTGGGACAGACAAATTTAAGTTTTAATTTTTCACACAAAGTCTATGGTTGTGTAATATTATTTATGTGTAGTATTATCATTGTTATTATTTATAATTATAAATTGTTACTCTTCTTTTTGAATTGGAAAATTAAAAAAAAACTGCTGTCTATAAACTTTTAAGACGCACTGTAATATTGAAACTCTAATACCTAATATTGCCAATAAAGTACATGCTGAAAATATTATTAAATCAATTTTCAACATGTAGTTTCAGTAATAGTGCTTTTTAAGAATAAAGATGCATTTATTTTTTCAATTGTTGCTACATGTGCTTTTTGTTTTGTTTGGAAGCTTGCGAAATACCCTAATTTGTTCTGCAGTGAGCAAGTAAAATTTATTCCTTATCCATGTTTCGTACGCATCAAGGCATTCAAGGGATTTTAGGTTTTTTCTTACCAGAATTTTCGTAAAGTACTAGTCGGTATATCTGAAGATAGATATTTTTTTTTCATTAAGGCTGTTCTCAAATCCAAAAGAGCAACTTCATGACGTAAGTTTTAATTTATTTTTGTTCGGAAATGCATGAAACTAGCAGGTGTTGTTGTTCAGAAACAATGGAATCGAACTGTTTTTTTTTCGTTTTTTTTTCCCCCAAACGCAATGGATCTTTCACAAAATAGTGTGAAAGTGGGCGTTTTGAACCGAATTTCCGTGCGAAAGAAGAAAAACCACTGGATGAAAGGTGAAAAATGCCTTTATCACGTGATCAAAATCGCTTATAATTCAATAGGTAATTTATTTATCAAAAAATGGAAAACACAGTTCGATTCCAAATCCCTTCCATAGTCAGGCCTGCCAATTTTATATCTTTCTGTTAAAAAATGAATTTGTAAATGTGTCAAAACGTTTTGCTCTTGTTGAGCAGAGCAATTGAGAACAGCCTTAAGTAAGACAAATATTACTTTATGAAAATTCTGGTAAACGGCGCTTAAAAGTCCTTGAAGCTTACGAATCCTGTTATCATAGTTCTTAAAATTCATGTGTATTTAATATTATAAAATTTTATCAAGGAAAATTATTTTTTCAATTAAAGCCCGTTGCTGCTGATTAGCAACAAACTGTTGTTTAGCCGTAAACTATATTTAAAACAAAATATGATTTTTTAAAGTATTTTATCCATGATTTATTTAAGAAATAAAAGGCGAAAAGCATTTTTAAATAGATTTTTGAAAAATAAGGCATTTAAGTTTTATAATTTAACCTCTACTTTTCATTAAATCACTGAATGAAATTTCGAACTTATTGGGGAATTGCCGATATACATTTACATACATTTTATGGTGATATTTAAGAATTTTTTTATTTTCTAGTTTTGTACTTTTTTTTATATAGTCTAGACTTTAGCCCTTGACATGGTAACAAGATATCAAGCGTATCAGCCCTTCCTATCTGTTTGTAAATACATGCAATACCTACCTACTACGTGACGCTAATCCAACCGTAACGTATAGTAACGTTTTGCAGAAGAAATGGGCACTGAACCATAACATTATTTGACAGAAGCTTTCATTGATGTAAATAGAAAATAATCAGAGGTTTTTCAGAAAAGGAGATTACTTAAGTATAATTATTGGCTCTAGTCTTTTTTAATGCTACCGTGTGATTGTCTGGAAAATGTAAAAAAAAAAAAAAAAAAAAAAAAAAAAAAAAAAAAAAAAAAAAGAAGAAGAAGAAGAAAAAAAACTGCAACTGGTTATTTATTTGTTTATTAATTTTGCGCTTTCAAAATTTAACAATTTCTAATACTTTTTTTTGGGGGGAGGGGGGGATTTATACCTTGGTGGGGATAACCTCCACCCCCGGAACATCGATATGTTCCTCTGACAGATTTTATGCTTTTTTAATGGTCTAGTAGGGCTAAGTAGAATTTAGTAGAATTACTTCGAATGTAATAGGACCGAATGTAATAGGACAAATATTTTTATAACTAGCTGCTTTTAAGATTTCTCAGGACTCTTAAAGCTTCAAAATTCTCGAAAATTTAATTTTTTTAGATGTTAAACTCCTTTTTTTCTGTAGATTTTGATATAATTGTTTCCTATAAATTCCCATTAGAACAGAAGTTATGGCTCTTAGAATTATACCCGCCCAACAGCTGAAGCTGAGTTTCCGAAACTTTGAAGTAATTTTTCTCCAAATGACGTTGTTGGGCATAACGCGCAGGATATCTCAAAAGCTTGTGAATATTTTTTCATTATATTTTCAAAACATATGTTTCATGTTAGTCTGTATATACTGAACCTGAAATTTTATTTTTATTGTTTTCAAAAAAATATTTTTTAGGTGATTACACTGTTGAAATTTTCAAAACTTTGTATTAGCTTAATACAGCTTTATATTAAAAATATATAAATTCTTTAAATAGAAATTTATTTAGGTTCAGGCTAATTATTGTAGTCTGAAATATAACTAGGCACAAAAAAATTCATTCTAGTTGCAAAATGTATTTTGCAACTAGAGTCCTGCGCGTAAGCTGTTACACCAATTTTCTGCTCGAAAAATGTCTGACAGTTTGGGGCCCTTATAAATACTAATTCTGCGTCTTGCAATTTTTTAAATATATAAAACAAAAGAACATACTTATATATTTCATCCAAATAAAAATTGTGGTTTTAAATCATACACATTTTAAGATATTAAATGTTGAAAATGGTCTTTTTTCCACTTTTAAGAGTCCTGAGACCCCTTAATTACTAATTTTATGTGGTTCATTACAATTTGTAATATTAAATCAGATTATTGCTTTATAACTCTACCTTGCACTTTTTATAATCTGACAATCAGTCAAACCACTCAGGAATCAGAGAATAATGTTCAAGGGCATAGGAAAAGGAGGGACACAAGGCATTCCCATTCAAATAAAAACAATTATTTAAGTCCTACGAGTTGTTAAAAACTTGTTATTTTCTATCTTCGATGTCTGATTTACCCTCGGACAAAACAACTCTACATTGGAAGATACTATAGATATTAATTGCAGTTATAGTAGTAATTAAACTAGTAAATCCGCAGATCAGGGGTTAGAAGCTTCAGTTCTGCAGTCTTATTTTGAAATAACTTTATTTAGTATGTACTTAAAAATTTCAACATTTAATTTCTTTTTTTTAATATTTGTATTGCTAGTTAGCACTAGTAATATTGGAAGTAATTTCAGGAAACATAACTTTTAAGAATTATATCAGGAAATACGATTTCATAGACTGACACTCAAAGACATTTTTTTCTGATTTTTATTTTATTTTATTTTATTTATTTATTTATTCACCCCCACCTTTTCTCACAATAATTTCATAACTGTATTTCTCTAAAATTAGACCTTCTATATAAAAAAAATCAAAATATTGAACTTGTGATAATGACAATATTTACTCAGGATCCCCAGCAATACATGACTGGAAAATTCCCGAACTTTCCCTGACCAAATCTCAGAAAAATCCCTGACCAAATGAGCATACAACAAAATTTGCTATACACTATATTGCCATTAATGACCGGCAACTTTCAATTTTAGACATTTTGTCGAATATTTAGAAATATACTTGACAGATTCTTCTGGAATTTCAGGATTGAAAAGAATAGGTATCACCTCATATTTAGCCATGTCGATTTGATAAGGGGGGCAGTTAGGGGACCAGCAAAAAAACAAAAGAAAAAAAAACGATACAACGATACTTGGGATCACCCTGTAAAATAAAATGCACGAAATGATCTATCGCTACCGAATATAAATAAAGAGACATTGTGAAATATGTTTATTCTTTTGTGTAAGAATAGCATGTATATTAATAGCGATATAGCGATTTATTTAAAAAAATAAAAAAATTCTTGCATGTTTTTTGCTTATAACATGCAGGGTTTTCAACCAAATTTAACTCCGGTATCAGAAAAATTGAAAAAATATAGTAGAAACGATATAGTGTAATTGGAATATAAATATATTAAATATTTTAGGAAATATGAGCAGATGTATGAAATAATTTTTATCTGCGCATGCGCGAACGATAACAAGGATCATTTTACATAATTTAATAGTCAACTCTATGGAGCAACTTCTTAAAAAAATCTAGTCAAATATCATAAAAATTCAGAAAGATATCGGCGTTAGAGTGAGCAAATTTTTAGTTGTTCTCTAAAAGCAACTGAATAATAAGGGATTTTCCACAAATTGTCATTTTTTATTTTTATTCTTTTTTAATTTTCATTTTTTATTGATACTTTAGTTCTTCTTGGATAACCACCAGAACGAGCCTATACCATGATCAAAAGAAGTATCAAAATCGAAGCATTTTTTCCAAATCTACTCGTTAATACTCACTAAATACTAACTTTTTTCTGAAAGTCAGTTAATAAAAAATGACAATTTGTGTAAAATCCCTTATCATTCAGCTGCTTTTAGAGAACAACTAAAAATCTGCTCACTTTAACGCCGATATCTTTCTGAATTTTTACGATATTTGACTAGATTTTTTTTTAATAAGTTGCTCCATAGAGTTGACTATTAAATTATGTAAAATGATCCTTGTTATCGTTCACGCATGCGCAGATAAAAATTATTTCATACAACTGCTCATATTTCCTAAAATATTTAATATATTTATATTCCAATTACATTGTATTGTTTCTACTATATTTTGTCAATTTTTCTGAAACCGGCGTTAAATTTGATTGAAAACCCTGTATGTTATAAGCAAAAAACATGCAAGAATTTTTTAATTTTTTTTAAATAAATCGCTATATCTCTATTAATATACATGCTATTCTTACACAAAAGAATACACATATTGCACAATGTCTGTTTATTTATATTCGGTAGCGGTAGATCATTTCGTGCATTTTATTTTACATGGTGATCCCAAGTATTATTTTTTTCTTTGATTTTTTTATTGGCCCCCTAATTGCCCCCCTTAACAAATCTACATAGCTAAATATGAGGTCGTACCTGTTATTTTAATCCTGAAATTCCAGAAGAATCTGTCAAGTATATTTCTAAATATTCGACAAAATGTCTAAAATTGAAAGTTGCCGGTCATTAATGGCAATATAGTGTATATTCACAATTCTTTGTCAAAAATAGCAATTTTTTCCTCAGATCATTCTTGAAATTTCCAGAATTTTTTTTTTTTGTTGTTTTTTTAATTATCGTCCGATGAATTTCGTGATTTTTTTCCCGAGACTATTTGATGAATTTCGCAATATTTTTCATTCCCCCCCCCCCCCCAAGACTTTTCCATGACTTTTTAGAAAATATGTGTAAATTCCCTGACTCTTCCTATATATTTTGAAATTTCCCTGACTGCTTTGAAATTCCAGGACGCTGGGAACCCTGTTACTTGAATAATTAATTAGCCCAGTAAATATTTTATTATTTATCGATATACTAATTGTTAAATGTATGTGAAATTTACTATTTTGTTTCATTAGTACGCATATATATAAATATTGGATTTTAAATACAATAATAAATATAATGTATTTCTTTTCCTATGTTGCCCATTACTGGCATACTGGGTGTTCTTTACTGGAATAACAGGTGTTCAATTTTGAAATTCGGTTTTTTTTGTTTTATTCCTGTTATCACAATTGAATTTTGAATCGCAATTGGAAATGTGACTATGAGATTGGTTAACACATTAAACGCGACACTAATTTTACTTTAATTTCCGTTTAAGCGACAGCATACACAGAAATTGTGTATATATATTTGTACAAAATTTGTGAATAAAATTTATAATTCTTGTGAAGGAAAAACCTTTTTATGTTTGGAATGTTTTAATAAAATACATTAAAAAGTGAAAAATGTTTTTAATATTATATAATATATTATTTTTATAATTTTATACCGCCGGTCCCTAGGGACCGGCGTCGCCTAAAAGGAAGGATCAATGCCGGTCACCAGAGACCGGCGCGTCGCGTTTAACGTGTTGAATGAATAGTGTTTATATATTCATATAATATTTAAATAACTGTCATATAATAAAATTATACAAGAAAACCACTTCAAAAAATCAAACTAAGTTAATATATGATAAAAGTAATAAAAGTACATTTAAAAGGCATATAAATACCTTTATTCTGATCTGCATGTTTCATCGCACAAACGGCGACTTTATCAATACCGATATTTTGATACAAATATTTCCGCAGAAAACCTTTAAGTTGAAACTGGTAAAACAAAATCACAGAAACACATGCATAATGGAAGCAAGTGCTCTAATAAAAATAAATATCTGTGAACGTGAATTATTTTATGATATTGTTTCTTATTTTACAAAGCATGCATAATGGAAGCAAGTGCTCTAATAAAAATAAATATCTGTGAACGTGAATTATTTTATGATATTGTTTCTTATTTTACAAAGCATCTTTTTTCCAAATTCTAGGTAACTCCAAGGAGACTAAATAGCACACCTCAGTCACGGGAAGAAAGTAACACGCTAATGTTAAGTCTATGGGCGCGTTATTTTCAAATTTCTGGCTTTCATTTTAATTTTTTTAATTTTTTTTTTTTTTTTTTTTTTTTTTTTTTGTATAGGATAGTTGAGGATGATCTACAACGGGGTTAGTGTTTACTTTTTCGATTTTGGTTACAGTTTTTTTTTTTTTTTTTTACATTAGGTTAGTTTTAATTTCAGAACCGGTTCCAACAGGTTCCGAAACTAAAAGTAATTTTTTCAAAAAAAAAAAAAATATATCTGAAACCAAAATAGAAAAAGTAAAAGCTAGCCCGCTTGTAGATCGTCCTCAGGTATCCTATGAAACAAAAAAACATTTAAATATATTACAATGCAAGCGAGATATTTGAAAATAACGCTCCCTTAGACTCAACATTAGCGCTTTCATTTTTCCCCATGACTACTATGATCTCTTAATATATTCCGACTATTGCCACCCAAATATTTCAGTAAAATGAGTAAAATATATTTTTTTCAAATTATGCTTTCCTGCGCATGGTAGACCCCTAAATCCATCATTTTGACGTTTTTTAATGGTCATTCGAAAACATGAAACTATTAATAAAGAGGAACTGACATGTCCTTAAAATAGTGAAGCTTCAACGGTAACCGCTATCGCAGGCGTTGCTTACCGCCGGTGGAAACTTCTACCACTAGATTTATATAGAAATTTTCAACTTATTTAAACTCCTTATCATTGCAATGGAACAATGGAACAATAGAGCTGGCGTATGGATTCCCTAGTTGCGTGGCAACTTTACATCCAGGCTAAGAATAGTTCGTTTACAATGCAATGGGAGCCTTAGAAAAAAGAGCGTTTAAACGCGGCTAGTAGCCACGAAGAAATAGAGAGTAAACTAAAAAAATAGACAATTTTTAAAAGAAAAAATTGTTAGTATAACTAGTAGGAAAAAAAAAAAAGTTCCATATGATCCAAAAATGTCCAGGACAGGCGAAAAAGCTACCAAAGGAAGCTCCGTAAAAAAAAAAAAGACTCAATTCAGAGACCATACATTAGTTTAACACAATTATAACAAAGTAAGATACAAAAAGTTTATAAAAAAATGAAGTATTTACATATTTACAGAAAAAAGAGAGATTAAAGTTGATAAGAAAATGCACAAAAGATAGGAAAATACAATAATAAAAAACAACATGAGGAGAGTTCAGACTAACAGGACTGAAAAAAGCACAAAATGTATAGGAGAACAAGGGGAAAGAAGGACGGCGCCCGCCCAGACTGGTAACTCGATGATAAAAGGTTATATGAGGAGACCAAGATAGTGTAATTAAAGCACAAAAAGGTAAAACTAATAAAGAATTTGAAAAGTTTCAGCCATAAATAATGTAAGAAAGAGATTTTCATTTTTACTGGTAGGAATTTACTTTGGCGATAGTTAGGCCCTGCGCTTCCGCCATATTGTGACAACCAGGGAAACAAACTGACAGGTTTACAAGACATACTTACACCAGTAAAAACAAATAGAAATTTTTATGTTATTTTTGAGAAAAAAATTCCATGAATTAGTAGACGCTGAAATAAGACTAAATTTTCTATCCAATTTAACTGGTGGGAAGTTTGCCTTTGCTGTAATCAGAAACTGTTGATACCATCTAAAAAAAATCAGCCGCCATCTTGTGACAACCTCCTCAGTTACTTCACTCGCAACTGGTAGACAGTACACTATATGTCTCCTCCTCTTTACTCACAACTCCATTTTCGAAAACTACTTGAAAGAAAAATTTCAAATTGAGAATTAGCATGAAGGAGGACATTATAGATATAAATCTATCAAAAAAATTGCAGGTTGAAATTCCTTTTTTTATATATTAATTTCGTAATTCATAATTCATATTATAAGATTTTTAAAATTACAAATTCAATGTATTTATGTTTGGGTTTTTTAGTATTTTAACCACACAAAATTATCACATTAGGATTATAGTTTCAGGAGATATTAATAAAAATACTAAAATATAATTTAACAGTAGAAGCACTAAATTTTGAATGTCTATAATTCAAAAACTTCTCATTCAAATGACTAGAAATTTCATTTCTAGCATAGTTTGAGTCGAAGATTTAAAATATATTATCAAAATTGGGAATTACCATTGAAAAAAAAAAGTTTGGCCTAGTTTTGATTTGTAGATGACCTCCTAAGCAAATTTTATGTACATCATTTAAAAGTAGAATTTATTTCCAATCCACTGGTACCAGTGCCTTTCTTCTATTACGTTTTACGTTTTCTACTAATTACGTTTCCTTAATTACGTTTTCTAGATAATGACTACTTGATTATTTGCTTCAGATAAATGTCACGATTTGCATATTCTTAACATTTATTTATCAGTTATTAAGCCTAATTTGATTATTTTTCAATGGTGTAATGTTTACATCACTATCAACTTTAAAATAGTTGCCACAGAATTGACGTAATGTTTTTCTAGACTAGATATTTATGCTGATTTCAAATCTACAGTCTGTTTTCTTATGCCATGTCTAGTTTTTGAGTAAGATGAATTTCTACTTTTGCACGGCATTAACACAGGTGTGATATAAGCTGCTTTTTAGGGGTGTGTATTTCATTGACAAGAAGGTGAACAGGGTCAGATTCATATCAGAGACATAAACAAAAATTTATATAATCGAAAAAAAAATAAGTAATAGAATCGATCCTAACTAGTTGAAGTTTATTATACAAAGTATCATAAAAAGCTATTTCTGTTTTTTTTGGCCAAAAACTAAAATTTCACTTTTTTCAAAAACTAGACGTGATAGAAGAAAACAGATACAAGATTTGAAATCAGCTCAAAAAGCTGGTTTAGAAACATGTTAGCGTACTCGTGCGGCAGAAATATTTGAACGTCAAGAAACATTATTAGAAAAACATGAAAAATATGCAAATTAGGTACAATATTTCACAGTCACATGTCAGTATAATCTCAGAAACAACATTTTTGTGAAGTAAATTAGGTAGTAATCATAGCATAAAACAAAAAACCCTGTCTGATATTGCTTTATACCTTAAATTTGCAAATAATTGTATAAAATTTACTAAATTTGCATAAATTGTAATATGCAAATATCTCTCAAACTTGACGTACTGGAGTAAATCTAAAACTAGATTCGGAATCAGCATAAAAAACAACTAATTTCTGTTTTAGGACAGAGCAAAAGTTCAAATTTGTTGACCAGTGTTATTTTTATAAGTTTTTATTTAACTTTAACGATCGTATGTATGTTTTTCCAGTTCAAAATTTGTACTTGAACTTTAACTCCCTTTCAAATGTGCGATCGAGATTAAATTTTACGTACTGATGTAAATCCGATAACAATCTAATATTATGATTTTCAGTGGTTACCATTTATACTTATTTTACAGGATAACATAAAAAATTTCGGGTAGATTACCGCCAAGAAGTTTAACAAAGAGTATTACATTAGATAACACAAGACTGGGATGGTTGTGTATGTATTTTTTAGCACGGAATCCGAAAGTTACCTTAATTTTAAACAATCATGTCAGTATTTTTCGCAAATCATAAAATACCAAAGTTAAAAAATAACAAAAATCGGATACTATAATGTAGAGGAGATTACTGTATTTTTAACTTTTGATAATTGATTTTTATGCACTTTTTAGCATTGAATTTGAAAATGACCTTCATTTTTAACCATCACGTTAGAATTTTTTTGCAAATCGTAAATGTCAGAATTAAAATATAGCGAAAATCTGATACTACAAAAAAAAAATGTATTTTTTTTTTAATTTAATTTACTTTTATTTATTCAATAATTTATTCAATTATTCGGCTTATGCTGGGATTCTTACAGCTAAACAGCTGAAGGTTCCGATGAAGTGGGGGAGGAGGTTCAATTTTAGCTTTGAATTTTTCAACTTTGAAATTTAAAATTTGTGAAAAATCCTGACGTGATGATTAAAAATGAAGGTCATTTACGGATTCAGCGGTAAAAAACACATATAAATCAACTATCAAAAGTTAAAAGCACAACAATGATATCTATTTTATAGTGTCAAATTTTCGCTATTTTTACTTTTTTTTTTATTATTTACAATTTGCAAAAAATCATTACGTGATGATAAAAAATGAAGCTCAATTTTGGATTTAGCGATACAGAATACACAAGAATCAATTATCAAAAGCTAAAATTGTTAATTTTCACATATAACATGGAAAAAAGGAAAAAATTTGTTTTTTTCCCTTGTTATACCTTTATTACAAATTGTATATTTTGCAATAATATGTCAGAATGATTCAAGATTTCAAATTTATATTGCAATGCTAATTTTACTCTCAACCATTTTTACTTTCTTCTATCTTTACAAGAAGAAAGTATTGGATTCGCAAAAATTTTCGACTTCCGGTTTTCAACGGATTTACACGTTTTAGAGGTCAGAGATTCCAAAAAACATGTTTTTACAAAATGTCTGTCTGTGACTCTGTGAGTCTGTCTGTCTGTCTGTGTGTATGTGACACAAATTTTGTGGGCGCTCTACCTCAAGAACTAATGCACGAAATTTAATAAAAATTTATATTCAAATAGTCCCTAATATAAATTGGTGCTGATTAGTTTTTGGTGTAAATCGCCCAACAGGTGGCGCTGCTATGCTGCATTTTTCGCGATTGCTGCACTAGCTCTATCTCAAGAACTAATGCACGGATTTTCATAAAACTTCAGATTCAATTAATCCTTGATATGAATTAGTGCTGGTAATGTTTTGGTGCAAATCGCCCAACAGATGGCGCTGCTATGCTGCATTTAGCAGCATTTACACGATTTTCGTAATAGCTCTATCTCAAGAAATAATGCACGGATTTTCATCAAACTTCAGATTCTGTTAGTGCTTGACATGAGTTGACATTTTGCATCTTTTGGTGTAAATCGCTCAACAGGTAGCGCTGCTATGCTGCATTTTTTGTGATTACCGCAGTAGCTCTATCTCAAGAACTAATGCTTGGGATTTCAACAAACTTCATATTCAGGTATACCTGGATATGAATTACTGCTGTTTATGTTTTGCTGTAAATCGCTCAACAGGTGGCGCTGCTATGCAGCATTTTTCTCGATTTCCACAATAGCTCAATGTCCAGAACTAATGCACGGATTTTTATCAAACTTCAGATTCAGTTAGTCCTTGACATGACTTGATGTTTTGTTCCTTTTGGTATAAATCGCTCAACAGGTGGCGCTGCTGTGCTGCATTTTTTGTGATTTCCACAGTAGCTCTAGCTCCAGAACTAATACACGGATTTTCATCAAACTTCAGATTCCGGTATACCTTAATATGAATTAGTGCTGTTTGTGTTTTGGTGCAAATCGCTCAACAGATGGCGCTGCTATGCTGCATTTTTTAGAATTTCCCCTACAGCTCTATCTCAATAACTAATGCACGAATTTTCATCAAACTTCAAATTCAGGTATACTTTTATATGAATAAATTGATATAATTTCTTTTACTATTTAAATGATTTAATTGACGTGATTTATATAGAAGAAAGTTTTGTGATGACCACAACATACTAGTTTTAATATAGCTGACGAAATTATATTTCTACTAAATTTGTGAATGACCCCTAATTTGCAGCAAAAAATATGCTCCAACTTTAAACAGTTATTACTCTGTCAGTTTTAATCGTAAAATAACGGGACTTTTTTGTCTTACTTGTCAGTGTAACAGGGCAATTTTACTAAATATAACTTATAGGAGCGGGGGACCGTATAAAAATTTAAACTTCGTAATTTTTTAAGAAATGTTTTTATTGACCCAAATTGCTTTTAAAATATTTCTTTACCTCATTTAAAACATTTTTCTAATTGGAATTATACGTCTATGACTAACGGTTTAGGAATTAGCCATCGGACACCTTTGAGTGTGGATACTCTGTATATTATCTTTTGTACATAATCTCTCTGTAATAATCATAATGCAAAATCATTCCTGGACAGTTTCTTGTCTTCTATATCGGTAGTATTTTCTCATTTTATATTCATACTAAGAAAATATAAATAAATGTATAAACAAATAAAAGTGTCATTTCGGGTTTATAAATCCCATGTTGCTATAAAATCTATCTTTAATGAGGAAATAAATACCAGCTGGGGAAAAAAATAAGTACAGTCGAGGAAAAATAAAGTAAGCACCACCTACTAACTCTTAACTTATAATAGAGAAAGTTAGTGGTACCAAACGATTGGAAATAGAGTCCCCTTCTAACAGATGTATATAAAGTTTGCTTAGAGGGCCATCTGCAAATCAAAGCCAGACCAAATTTTGTTTTTTCAATGGCAACACCCAATTTTGACGATATATTTTAAATCTTCAGTTTAAACTACGTGTAGAACGAAATTTCATGTCATGTGGATGATAAGTTTTCGAATTATAAACATTAAAAATTTAGAGCTTCCAATGTTAAATTACATTTTCATATTTTTATTAATATCTCCTGAAATTATAATCCTAATGTGATATACAGGGTGTCCCAAAAGTCTCCATACAACTTCAAAAATTTATTACAAAAAAAAAAAAAAAAAGGCCTACAGCAAAATTAATTACAACAGTACATAGAGTAACTTAAAAAGTTTTTTTTTTCATCTACCCTAGCATACTTTTACATAAGATCTTTTCGTTGCACGCGACGTTTTCATGCGATGAAGCATTTCAACTGCAAATTCGAAGCGTTTCGCATAATCATCCTCTTGTAACGCCTGCAAGGCATTCGTGACTGGTATGATAAATTTATAACAAGGGGAAAGTGTGAAAAAAAGAAGTGGTAGCCCTAGCACTAGTGAAGAAAGTGTGGGACGAATACGTGAAACTTTTTCTAGGAACCGTGTAAAATCAATTCGAAAAGCATCGCAAGAGCTTATTATGTCAAAAAGCACAATACGCAGAGAGAGTGCTTCATAAACGATTATAACTTTCAACCTACAAAATTCAGATTGGGCAGGCGTAACAAACGGATGATTATGAGAAATGCTTCGAATTTGCAGTTGAAATGCTTCATCGCATGGGAACGTACTGTGCAATGAAAGGATCGTATGTAGAAGTATACTAAGATAGTAGAAAAAACTTTTTAAGTTACTCTATGTACTATTGTAATTTTTTTTGCTGTATGCCTATTATTATTATTACAGGGTTCCTACAGGTCAGGGAATTTCCCTGACTTTAGGTGAGATAAACACCAGTACTTTGTTAGAAAGAATCTCACCTTTTGCAATCGCACTATCATACAAGTCGAGTTTTACTACATAAAAATACTGGTATTTCAGCTGAAAATGTAGGAACCCTGTATTATTATTATATTTTTTTTTGTAATAAATTTTTGAAGTTGTACGGAGATTTTTGGGACACCCTGTAATTTGTATGTAGTTATAATACTAAATTTAACCAAACAAAATCTATTGAAAAAAATTATGATATTAATTATGAAATTGATATTCGAAAAAAATTAGAATTACAACCTACAATTTTTTTGATATAATTATATTTATTTTGTCTTGCTTTATGCGAATTCTCAATTTCAAAATTTTCTTTCAAGCAGATTTCGAATTACAATTAAAAAACTTCAAAAAATATATTTTACTCATGTTATTGAAACATTTGGGCCGGCAATAGTGGAAACATAGTCATTCAGAGCATTTCAACAATTGACTATGGCTTTATCGAACTTCAATTTTGATACAGCCCAAAAACAGATACATTTTTAAATTATTAATTTCTCTTACACTAATGGTACGAATTTTATGAAAATTTGTTTTTAGGCTAATTGAAAGGTGTAGAATTTATTTATGGTGCCTAACTTGGGTATTGCAGTTGAAAAAAAAGACAACAACAAGGTTTGGGTTCGTTTTGATATGTAGAACCCTCTAAACAAATTTTATATACTTCATTTAAAAGTAGACTTTAATTTCAGTCGTCTGGTTCCAGTAATTTTCTTCTACAGTAATTTATTGTGAAGTTAGTAGGGATGTTTACTTTTTGTTTTTTACGACCGTACCATATATTTTTACCCGACAGAAAAGAAGGGTTATGTGTTTCACGCGTATCTGTGTATGTGCATTTCTTTATACCCTCGAAACAGCTCAACGACTGGATGGATTTTAATGAATGAGGTCTCTATCGATTCGTCTTAACCGTCCGATGGTTATAGGCTAGTTTTTGTGTTTATAAGTTCAAAATGGCGGCCATAAAATAAAAAATGGCGGTAGAGACGAAAAAATTTTTTTACGCACCATACTGAGTGACATATCGTTGGATAGGTCTTTCAAAATGAAGACGACATTTTATTAACTGTTTTAC
Source organism: Maratus speciosus (assembly GCA_963932465.1). NCBI lineage: Eukaryota > Metazoa > Arthropoda > Arachnida > Araneae > Salticidae > Maratus > Maratus speciosus. The sequence goes on along the minus strand of OZ010797.1, from coordinate 281,111,867 downwards.
AGTCAGAAGCTCCGTTTAAGTATTACACAACCTGGAAGTTCTGTAAGTAGGATCTCTAGCTATAGTGGAATTCAAACCTTCATAGACATCTATAGTCCTCATCAAAACAGTGCTTATAGATGGGAACTAACAAATAAACACAACTTAAAAGTCATCAATACAAGTAAATAAAAAAGTAGGTAAGTAATATAAAAAATAGTTTCACATTGATGAGAAATAATTAATTAGTTCGCTTTTTACGCAGTCGGGTTTTTTGATTTTTTAAATTAAATTTTTACTTATATGCTGCAATGTCTTTTTTCCGTACAAAGGACTACAAAATAATATGACCTAAATCCCTAGAAAATAGAAAATTTTAATAATACCAATAAAGTTATGGAATACGTTGAAATGTTTGATGTACAACTAAACTGGTCAGATGTTCCATTACCAAAACTTTCTTTTGTCTCGTATGTGCTAATACTTTAATATTTGCTATGACAGTGACAAAACTAAATGACAGTCTCTGCCCATCATGAGGATTCTTAAGATATAGGTTCATTTAATTGTGTGATCTAATTATGTGAAAGTGTAACAGAATATAAAGTTTCATGAAATTCCGTGCATTAGTTCTTGAGATATGATTATTGCTAAAATCGTGTAAATTCTGAAAAATGCAGCATAACAGCGTCACCTTTTGCGAGATTTACACCAAAACCCAATCAGCAACAACTTATGTCAAGGTCTAACACTAAGTGAATCTAAAATTTGATGAAAATCCGTGCAATAGTTCTTGAGATAGAGCTACTAAGGAAATCGTGAAAAATAGAGCATAGAAGCACCACCTGTTGGGAGATTTACACAAAAACTTAATCAACAACATTTAGTATCAAGGACTAACTGAATCTGAAGTTTGATGAAAATCCCTGCATTAGTTCTTGAAATAGAGCTATTGCCGAAATTGTGAAAAAGGCAGATTGTAGCGCCACCTGTCGGGTTACTTGCACGAAAAACTAATCAGCACCAATTTATATGAAGGTATAACTGAATACAAAGTTTTATTAAATTCCGTCCATTACTTCTTGAGATAGAGCACCTACAAAATTTGCGTCACTTACAAGCTCACAGACATTTTCTAAAACCAATCAAATTGTGTTCAGAACCTTCTAAAACCTATAAATCCGTCGAAAACCGGAAGTCGAATTTCTTAGCGAATCCAGTACTTTCTTCTTCTAAAGACGGAAGAAAGTAAAAATACATAATTTGAAGTAGACATTTTAAAAAACTAACGAGTATGACCATCTATGAGTTTCATTATTATGTTATTTCCTTTTATTTTATTGACATGGATTAAATAATTTCAATAAATGTTATATATACATCAGTTATCTTCATAGTAATTTCCGAATTATAACATGCGATGATTATGCGTTTTAATTGAAATAGAGAAAGAAAAGAAAAAAGAAAATATCTGTGTCTTGTGTCAGACTTATTTATTTAAAATAACTTGAGGACGTGAGGTTCAAATCTCGCCTTAGCCAAAATTTTTTAAAATTGAGTTTTCCCTATCAATCTATTCTATTGGTGACCTATTCTATTGGAATTGAAAAAACACTACAGTCTGCAAAAAAACTAGTTTTATTGTGTATTTCTGGAATTATAAAACCTTGTTTTTTAACCCATTTATGCCTGGCGTCCCATTTTTGGGACGCTTCGAATTTTAATAAATTTGTGTAATTTTATTCTTCTTTATAGCATGAAAATTGTATGAAATAATTATCTATAAATGTCTTTATCTGTTTCCGAAAGATGATAGCATAAGATGGATATTTATTTGCTTTTTTCAGAGTTTATAGAATTTTCGTTTTTCAAGATAGCGAAATGTAAAAAGTAAGTTTATTTGTGTTTTTTTCTACCAATTATCGAAATAAATAAATCATAATCGAAGCTTGTAGATTTCTTTGAAATACGTAGTATTTATTTAAATTGTGAAATTATATGTTCAAGTTTTTTTATGCATTTTTGTAATGTAAAAAATATAGGGCGCTAGGCAAGAATGGGTACATATTTTTATTAATTATTTAAGGGGCAGTTATTAATGTAAAGTCCTTTTCAAGATGATTATAACCTAAATTGTTTTTAAGCCTCAAACACAATTATTCTTAGTTTATTATTACTAATACTTATAATGTTATTTGTATCTGTAAAGAAATAACTATATTTTTTTTAGCAGTTCAGGAAAATACTAAATGTAGTATATAATGTACTATTTAAAAGCTTATTTTATATAAATTTAGACAAAACATATAATTATGCATATTATATTATTACAAATACTATGCATATTTCCATATTTAGTACGTTTATATTTTATTAAATTAAATAAACACAAAAACAATAGCATAATTTTTTTAGTATTTTTTCAGCTCATTTTGCAACATTTTAAAGTAATTTTACCAACAAATTTGAGAAAAAAAAATCAGGCACAAATGGGTTAATGAAAACCAATAGACGCAGTCAGAAGTTTTTCGCGATTTCCCAAAATTTGATTTTGTGGTTAAGGCGAGTTTTCAAACTGAAGTCCTTTTTTATATGCATCCTTTCATTTTTAAGGTATAGTATAGGGAAGACCGGGGCTAATAAGCGCAGTTTTTAGTTATTGACTTTTATTAATTTTTTGTTTAAGTTTATAATGAAACTTTAACTGTACTTTTAAAGAACAGGCATTGGGCTATAAATATCCGGAGTTTTGAGTTTGTAGCTTATGTTTAGCGGAAGCCTAAAGTAAAAGGAAAATTGTGCGCCAACCTACCCGGTCACGGGGCAAATTGTCTATACCTATGGGGTAAGTTGGTACACGCTTTATAAAAATTTAAATGGAACTCAAATAAGACACGCAGTTAAGAGATATCAATTTCATTATTACCAGTAAGTTTAAATAAAGGCGTTATCATAGTACAATGTAAAGTCTAAATTATACAGACATAAAAATAATGAATAAAACATTAACATTGAGTGACTTCTATCCTACCTAATATCATCATCAGAGTTACAGTTGTCACAAATAAAAAATCGAGTGTCTCCGTTTGGGTAAGCCTCGTGTGCCCAAAATCTTGCATTGCAACCACTTTTCTTTTGAAAGCAGCACTTCTCTCTGCTTTCAAATAATAGCAGTTTTTGGCTAATAGTTACTTTTTATTTAGTACCCATCTATTAGTCGCTGTGAACATTTCCATTGATAAGCCAAATATGTATAATAACATTTGAAAACTGAAAATAGCGATATATGGAAGTTACTTAAAAGTGTCTTTTATTTTAATCTAACAACAAAGGAAAATTATTGCATGGAAAAAAATGTTTAAAGAAAAATTATTTATTAAGCTCAATTTTTTTTTCTATCGCCATATATCAAAGTTTAATCTCCTACTAGCAAAGCCTGAAGAGAAAAAAACGGGTTTTTGTTTTATTAGATTTTTAGGGGGGGGGGGGGTAGTGTAACAGGATGCATACAATTCATAGGATGATTTAAGAATAATAATAAATGCTATTCTTTTATTAATATAAAAAGATTTTTAAAAATCAGTTTTCAAATTTGTAATGCTTTTAATGGCATTTATGACTGAGTTGAAAGAAAATTTTAAAAAGTTAAAATGATTAATATTCAAAAATCTTGTTTCTATATCTTAAAAAAATTAAGCTAAAAGTGGATTTAAACAGTCAATTATATAGTTTTGCGTTATTAGATTTTTCTTATTCAATAGAATTACATCATATGTTTTGGATTATTATCACAGAACTAATTAATAGTGTTTTGTTGTTAAATTATTGATAGTTTTTCATTTGATTTGTTAGTTATGTATGAATGTGATGACTAATGGAATTTTTGCATATAAGTTAGTTTTTTTTCACCTCATATTTGTATTTACTTATTTATAACTGCATTTATAAATATTTTAATAATTTACACAAATGTAGTTTTAAAATGTATGCAATAGAAGAAAACTTTAAAATAATTAAATTATTGCTAATCTCCCTGCATCTTTCTCTCACTCCCTTTCTCCCTCCCCCCCCCAAAAAAGGAATAAATTTCATTCCAAAGATAGTTTCTCCTATTAGAAGAATGAATAATAGTCTTTCTTCCGGAAGAGGGAAAAATAGCTAATTTTCTTACAAGGAGAGGGTCCAAGGTTGGTCTCACCGAATGCGATGAACATTTGTGTATCGATAGAGTATAGTTAGTATATAAATATATGAGCCCCATAAAGCGCAACTCCGAGGGGTCTTGAGAAAATAAGTCGCAAAGTTTAACCTACAGTTCATAATCGGATAAATTTCCGTCTTTGGCAAGCGGTTCAGTAGCACGATCGGCAGAACGCCGGATTTGAGTTTTTAACCGACTTCAAAAAGAAGGAGGTTATCAATTCGATCGGTACGTATGTTTTGGTCCTGTTCACGCATAACATCCGCAAATATGAACCGATTTATTTATTTATTTATTTATTTTTTGAAAGCGTACGTTACCCGTGTAGTCCCATTCCAATTTTATCAAAATCTGATAATTATAACAATTTTTTTTAATAAAAACTTTAAAATTGAAATCCTTTTTGAAGCAGTCGTCTAATTATAAGCATTCATTTTTCATGCTGTTACTCTTACAGAGATACGAGATCTTTTCAAAGTGCGAAAACTTAGCTGGACAAGGGCCGAGATACGGATAAATTTTTCGCTGTGAGAGAAACGAGATTGACGAATCAGAAACCTGTATTTTTGCGAACTTTTCGCTGTTTGCAAAAATGCAGGCCTCTGATTGGTCGATCTCGTTTCGCTAAGTGTGAAAAAACTAACTGGATCCCGGTCCAAGTTCTGTCATCCACCAAACCGGACTGCCCACATAGATACTAACCGATATCAGAAGTAGGTGTCGAAAAGTTGAAAATCAACAAGTTTCCTCATGTATCAGAGCACAAGTGCCTGAGTATGAGTGTGCCTGTTGTGTTGAAGTCACAAAGCGCCTTCATATTTCCATACGCAGTAGAGTGCATTGCTATGTGTAGCGACACTGTCTTTAGATTCAGATTCGGTTATCGAATTAGACATCAGAATGATTTCAGATTTTCTTCAGGTAGGATTCCTCGATAGGAAAGTGACATCGTACGAAGATATTTGATTGGTTGAGACGAATCTAGACTAATGCTATTTTTAACTTTTGTTTTTTTTCCTCACCATGTAGAATTTTTCATTTCATTTTTTTGTCATCAAAATCCGTTTTTTTTTTTTTTTTTTTTTTTTTTTTTTGTTACCACGAAGCATCTTAGTTAGACTGCCATTACCGTCAATGTTGTTAAATTTTCTCATTCGTATGACCGAACTCGTTCAGGCAACCATCGTCATGTTCTGGAATAGAAAATGTCCAGGATTGCTATAGTTTGGACAAAAACATCTGTCAAAGCGCAATCTGAGCATCGAATGTTGCCATTCTCATATTGAGGCAGTCAGATTCAGGTTTCCAGATTCGGACTCAACACCCAAACATCACCACTCATTTCTGATGCCATTACTTCTATTATAGATATTAGATAGCTGCAGTTTATTTCGGCCCAGGTTCAAATCCGGTTCGGATTTGTTTTTCGATCGAAAATTTTTATCAATCATTTTCGAACCGCAATTGAAAATAGTATGTATAATAATTGAAATTTACGAAAAATATTAATTAAATGTGTGTTTTGTAGCATATAAGTGCTTTTTTAACAACGAAATTTTGCATGTTTAAATATATAATAAAAAACTCCGCACATTTATATGTCTATAGACACACAAACTTTTTGTTGTTATTTAAAAATATTTACAGTTATTTCAATGAATAATCTACTATTTTTCACAGAGGAATAAATTAAAACACGTGATATAAATGCGTGACTAATTATATTATTTTAATTTTGTTTCTATATGAACGTATTTCGGATATTTGATGATTTTTTAACCCCTTGAGGGGCGGTGGGATAAAATATATCGCACCTAATTTAAACAAGATTCTCACCAGAAAATTTTTACTGAAGTTTATATTGTTAACTTTGGAGGAAAATTTTTATTAAAGTTTATATTGTTAACTTTGGAGGAAAATCATTTAAAAATAAAATTTTTCGATTATTCCGGTGAGAATTCAATATTTAGAGTCATTTTTGCTTGCCCCTCAATAGGTTAATACCCTTTTTTAAATTCTTAATATGATTTTTTTTTATTTCGGATTTTTGGTTTTGTAATTATTACCTACGTAATAACTATTTTCAGCAATTCCATATCTTTTTAGAATTTATTTTTAAGCACAAAGACTGTTATTCTAACTATAATAATAAGAATCCAAGATTTAAAAATTTCAAAAGTTCAAAAGCGAGTTGGTGAAAAACGATACATTTATTTAAATGTGAAAAAAAGTAGCTTATTTATGTAAATAACAGTAAATAAATTTCAAAATTACTTAATTTTATGGTCTATAAAAGTTCCAATTGACTTTTTTTAGTTTGTTATTATTATTTATTTATTTATTTTACCTTTACATTTCATTAAATTAATAAACAAGCAAAGATTCGTGCTTAAAATTGTATTTATATAATTAAACTGCATTATATAAAAATATTAAACAAGGGGAAAAAAATTATTTCCGAAAGAAATTACTACGTAGACACTTATTCTAATTAAAAATCAAGAATTCCAGACTTTAAAAATCATATTAAAAATATAAAAGCATATTTTTAATAAACCATGAAGAATTTGAATGAGGAAACAAAATGAAAATAATATATTTGTTCACTTATTTTAATTTATTTCTCTGTTAAAAATTTTTGATATTTATTGAAATAACTGTAAATAATTTTAATTAGCAATAAAAAATTTCTGGTTTATAGACATAAAAATGCGTCTTTTTTTTTTCTTTTTCTTTTCATTATATATTTAATCATGCAAAATTTCGTAGTTAAAAAAACACTTGTATGCTACAAAACATACATTTAATTCATATTTTTCGTAAATTTCAATTATCACATATATTTTTTCGATTGCTGTTCGAAAATGATTGATAAAAATTTTTGCTCCGAAAAACAAGTCCGAGCCAGATTTGAAACCGGACCGAAAAAACTCAAATCCAGCGTGCTGCCGATCGTGCTACTGAACCGCTTTCCAAAGAAGGAAATTTATCCGATTATGAACTGTAGGTAAAATTTTGCGACTTACTTTCTCAAGACCCCCTCGGGTCTTGACCTCTCAAGACCCCCTTTATGGCACTCATACATTTATATACTAACTACACTCTATCCATATACAATTGTTCATCGCATTCGGTGAGACTAACCTCGAACCCTCTTCTTGTTAATCAGTTTCCATTCAATTGTGTTAAATTTTTAGAATCAAAATGTGCCCTAAAGAATGTAATGATCGTGATAGAAAATATGTGTGTTCATTGCTTCGACAATTATAAACAATGTACTAGATTTACTTATTATGTTTATAGAGATTTTAAAATAGAGTGAAAACACTATTAAAAAACTAGTGTCGTGAAGGAATTTTCACCTTGTTATTAGTATAAAAAACATACCGGCTGTCCCAAAAATGATCGATGATTTTAAAATTCAATAATTTGCAAACGGTGACAGATATTTAAAAAATTCTTGCAGAAATGCTATATATGAAGTCAGGAGTTTGTACACTGCGATTTTGAGTTTTAGTCACAAATAACATCGATAGATGGCGCTTCAAGCAATAACCATTAAATCCAGGGTTGATTTTTTTTACCTTTCTTTTCTTCCATGAGAAAAAAGGAGATTAAAATGTATTGAATGAATCCCAAAGTACCAAAAAATTGGGATTGGACTGAACACCTATTGATCTCAGCGCCATCTATTGTTTGAAATTCGAACTAAAATAAAAAATCATTGTAAAAAAATTCCTGACATCATATATAACCCTCTTGCAAGAATTTTTTTTAACCCGTTGAAGGGCGGTAGGATATATTATATTCCACCTGCGATTAACCCGGTAGGACGGGCGCCGTGAAACGTAACACGAAAACGAGCGTGGGGTGAGCACACCCCAAGCATATTAAAGGGCGTAAACACGAAAAAAATCTTTAGAATTCTATCTGTTAATGAAATTCATGATAATTAAACTCTCTCCCGTGAAAAATGATAAATGAACTGTTAACTTATTATTAATTTAAAAAAAAATAATAAAAATTAAATTAAAAGCACTCACTTTTATTTTCCTTATTCGAAAAACTTAATTTGTCTTTAAAATTTTTATTATCATAAAATTATACATTATTGTGGATACAAATACTGAGATTTATCAATTTGCATAATAATTAGGGTGTATATGATTCAGAAACTTTAGATTTTTTGCAGTTTTTACATATTAGCTTCAATTTCTATAAGACTAAAAAAGAGTCTGAATTCGTCGTTTTCATACGCTAAGCACGGAAGGTGACCTTGGAAGCATGTACTGATATACTCGACCACTTCGATTTATAGGGAGAGACAGTAGATGAATATTTTCGAGCGTAGGGTTACACCCCGCGCCCGTCCTGCCGAGCTAATGGAGATTTGCACCAGAAAAATTTTATTAAACTTTACTTTTCTAACTTTGGTGGAAAAAAGGTCTTAAAATTGCTTATCCTTATTTTGCAATAAAATTTTTTGAAGATTCCGGTGTGAATTCGATATTACAGAAATACAATTACTTGCCCCTCAAAGGCTTAATGTCTGTCACCATTTGCAAGTTAATGAATTTTAAAATCGTCGGTTATTTTTGGGACACCCGGTACTTATAATTATTTAAAAGGTGACACCAACATATAAATATATTATTTAATATAATCCTGTGGTCTTTCAAACGAGCACGCGTTCACTTTCAAAGGAAAAATATGTGTTGTTATGATAATGTTATATCAATATGATGGTTATGTAGGGTTCGTACTGCTACCGTTATTTTCAAGGCCAAATATCAGTATCTTTTTTTATAAAAAAAAATAAATAAATCTAGTTTCAGCGGATGAAATTTCGCTTTATTTAAGGAGAGATTTTCCATAAGATAATAGTGGTACAGAAGAATTTCTTAGCCTGGAAATTCAAGGATCCGTGCGAACTCTGTTATATATTGACTATATAACCATCCTGTTTTAAAGTTTACAGGATTTTAAAATTTATACATATCACATAATTTTTCTCCCTTGTTTAAAATGCTGTTGCGACTAATACTATATTAATTGATATTTTATGATATAAACGTCTTCGATCGTAAGTAAAAATCATTATAAAAAAAATTACTTTTTATTAATAAACCCGCAAAAAATTTAATAAATCACAACCATTCATACATGACATAATTACTTGTATCAAATATGAATTAAATTATATAAAATGAAAATCAATAGGTTTTACCATAACGCATTTTGCAAATTTACATATATCTACAGAAAATTATGTGAAGGTTGTGTAAAAGTTCTTCGTGCATTAACTTTTCTTTGAAGACTGTGTATACGCGCAAACTTTTAAATTATAATCAAATAAAGACTAGTCAAGGAAAAAGTCATTCGATGTCATGTTTCTAAAAGCTGAAAAAGAATTCACAATTACATATCCTATATTGTCCAGAATAACCCTAGTCTATCTACCTCCCTACCACTGAGGTCATAAATTTTGTCGACTGACCAAGATGGACTTCACGGTAAACAGTATCCGCCCACTTGAGAGGACTGGTGTTGGCATAGTGTTGTCAGCGGGCTACTTTTTTAAAATTCAGATTTCTTGATTGGCACCACTTTTTTGAAAGGGTAAAATTCCCCTTGTTTTCAACTTCATTAATATGTCATTAAATAAAACGAATTATACCATTTACAAAAAGAATAAAGAAATCTGAATTTTTTAAAAAAAATAGCTCACTGGTAATACTGTACGTGTTGGCATCAAGCGTCTGTGTGGGGGAAATGTGAAATTATTTCTTATTGATCAAGCCTCTGAAGTTTCGTTTTTCAAAAATACCAGTAACGACCGACCAACCGAAGGGATAATACCTAAAGGAGGTGGGTTGATAAGGGCCATTTTTCGCCCATCAGCACCTTGATGTGACATTTTTTTCATTAGTATACCTCATAACAAATAAGAAAAAAAAAAATATTTTGAATGAAAGTTCTATAATTGGTGCGGAAAATATAATATATAATTAAGTAAATATTATGCACATTAATGAACATAAACAGTATTGTCATTAGTTTTAATCCATACACGCAATAGTAAATACAACACTAAATGCAAAATTAAGATGAATGGAGCTTATTACGACTATTATTTCAATATATGAGATATCGAAAATGATCAATAAAGGAAAATGGGTACAGTTTCAGGCACTTTCGGCAATGTGTTTTAGATTAGTCTTCCTCCTTGCTTTCTTCACCCAAATCACTACTGGACCATCCAGCGTCGGCGTCTTGTAGTGTATGAGCATATTCAAGACTTCGTTTTTGAACTTCGTTTGTGGCGGCAGTAAGCCAGAAACCATGATACGGAAGCAACACGCGCACAGCATTCTACGACCCTTGCGCCTACTTTACATTGACAGCACCATTGTGTGAAGTTGCTTCGCTCTGTTTTCATATAATAGTTTTTCGCATTTGTGTGTCGTGATCATAACAGAAATCGAAGGCCACAATCATCTTCACGATGTATGTAAAGAGAGCAAATACCTTCTTAATTTAAGTGCTCTTGGATGTAAGATTGGCTTTGTTTAAGTTGGTATATTCCTGAAAATCTTGAAGATCTGTATCAGTTTAGTCCAGATCTCCTTTCGCGTGCACATTGCTCAGAAGATGTTATTAATCCTTTTCTTGCATTGAATTATGTGGACAGAACATCATTAGAGAGACCAGTTCTAAGCTTTACAAGTAAAACTGCCAAGCAAGTCCGGATGACCTGTTTTTTGAGAAACGCATTTTGGACTTTACTAGTTCAAAAATATAGTTAAAATCACACATCAATATACCCATGAGAGTATAATAATTGGACTCAGAAAGCTATTCCGGTGTATCAAAATCGAGAACTCTCTTCTTTGTTACAATTCAGATATTGTTTAACACCTTCACGCAGGTGCGGTGGGTCACACTCGACTGTCTGAGAGCTGCCAAGTCTCCAGCTTTTTGAATACTAGTATTTTAATACAGAAAATGTTGTTTTATTTAATTAGAACAATTGGGCGATTTAAAGGAACAACATTTTCTCTAAAATAACAGTGGTGTGCAAAAAGCCGGAGGGGTCTAGCCACTTAATTTTAATTCCAAAACTGACTATTGGCACCAAGAATATTTTAATAAAATGTTGCTTTTGTAATTAAGTGCGAAATAGGGTCTTGCTATTTAGTAAGAAATTCGTTTGAATATTCTGGTGTCAGTCAATTATTTCATCATTTTATGAACAGAATACCTTTGCCCCTGAAAGGGTTAAAAGACTTTCAATATATTTTTCATACATTGATGTATTCTCACTTACAGAACGGAAAGCTTCCAGAGCCAACTCACTGAATACCAATCCCGTAAAATGAGTTTTACGGCATCGTGTTCCCGACGAAATATAGATTTCAGTTTCTATAAAGGCTTGAGTTTGAGCTGTTTTTGGTACAGACATGAGGAAGTTGTTACACTTACATATTATACAATATGTGTTAGAATTGTGGCAACGAGGTTGTGATAAATTTATATTAGGTTGCTTATTTGTGGTGTCGTCGGCAGTAGTCGTTGACGCACGATCTCTTATTGTTACCACAGAAGAAGAAATAGTAGTATTTCGAGCCCGAAGCACACGAAATGCATATGATCTGAATTTAGAGCACAACTTAGAACCACTCAAATCGCAGTTTTTAGAACATTTAAGTATCGACATGACTTTTATGTTAGAAAAGATACGGAAATCACTATGTGTTTTTCGCCACGTTTTACAACAATCAAAATGACTTCCAAGAATAATTATTATTAAATTATTCAATAAATATTTACAACAACAGTTTTAGAACACAACATTGACATCTGAACTTCATAAATACTGCTTGAGCGCAGCAAAACAAATCTGAACACTCTCCAATAGCAGTGCAACTGATACTCGCCTTGAGCAGTTTATGATACTAGCAAGAAATATATTTTTCTCTAATGGGTAGAAGCGCACACAGAACCAAAATAAAATAATGCTCATACGAAAGATTATAAAGAGTAATATGATTGCAAGCCAAAATTAATTTCATTCACTGAACGCTTCTTAAAGAAAAAATAATTCAAAGATGAAAAAAATTACGAAAATGTAGGAAAAAGCCGAAACACTCTATTTTCGACCTATAATTTCTATGACTTACTATTTTATTTAGCACGTAAATCTTATATTATAAAAAAATAACTGTCTTTACTTTAAATATACATAAACATTGAAAAAATTTGGGAAACCGGACCTTTTTTTTCACGTGTATGATGGACGAAAAAATAACCCTTATCAACCTACTTCCTTTTATGTTACAAAACAGCTTTGCGTCCGCAATTGCTGTTTTTTTTTAAATTATTGGATACACGGATACAAGAGTTTTCAATGAATTTGGAACGCCGTACATTTATATATAAATTTATGATAGAATACTTACGGTGTGAGATTTTAATTAAAAAGTTTATGTGTATGCGGAACATGTATGTAATTCTCAAACTGTGTAGTGTATGTTCACTATTAACAATTTCACGGATTTTCTAATACTAATTTTTCCTAACACTAATCTGCACTTTCTTTAATCAGTGAATATCTTTTATTAAATAAGGTGAATATTTTAATATATATAGTAGAAAATCCGCTAATTTGGCAACTGTAGATTAGATTAATAGCTATGAAATATTTCTATGTAGGCGACGATGATACTTTTAATTTAACTCGGGTGCAATAAATTTTGCGCACGGATGTTGGTCTTTGGCAGATAAATCTTTCAACGTTTAGCATAATAGAATCAAATTGTGTTATTAAAATTCATTTTTTCTCTCTCTGTGATAGGAGAAAAAAAATATTAATTTTTATATTCAGATATACATCTACTTCTAACTAGATAAATGAATAGTCATTATTCGTATTAATAGAAAAGAATCGGATAAAATGGCTACTAATGCGCAGGTTTGTGAAGATGTCAGATGTTATTAACATTAACACAATGCCGACGGGCAATTTTTATCAAATCTGAGTTTTAAACAGTAGAAGCTCTTCCTTGTTCAAAAAGTGTTTTGTAAATTGTTCTAGATAGATTTCCCAAGTTTATGCATAGGTAAATATCTTTCAATGTACGAATTTAATATAAAAAAATACGGACAATGAGGAACGAACAGAAATATGGCAAATGATTTTTTTGTAAGGTAGAAGCCACGCCCTTAGTCAATGATATTTTTTGAATGAAATCAAGAATTCTTGTTTGCCGTCGTGAATGCGTTACAAGTAGGAATAGTAACAAACTTTTGTTTGGAAATAATTTAATATTTTTTATGGTGCTGTTTCTTTGATTAAAGGGATGCATCACAAAGATCAAAAAACGCCTTTTCTCAATAGATGGCGCGGACTTTCACAGGTCGGGCGCGAATACTTTCATTTTCTGGCAAGCCATGTGAACCACCGACGTTTCATATATGTTCCCCGAGATAGTCCCCTATCTTTCCTCCGAGGTATCACTCCCGGTTCGAAGTCAAATCCACCACATTAAAAACATAGACGAAAGCACAGAAAGAAAAGGAGACACGGCTGATCTTTATCTACATACTTTATGTTATACATGGATCGGGATGGTCAATTTTGGATTCTGGTCAATTTTTCCTTTCATCTATCTTTACAGGAAGAATATTAGATTCGCGATTTTTTTTTTTTAACTTTCTTCTACAGTGTTAAGTTCAGACACTTTTCTCCGGGAGGGATTTCTATTGCTCTGGGAGGGGACATTATAGAATTCCGGGGGGGAGGGGGGTTGCACTTTTTGAACATTGAAAATACAAAATCTCAAATCTTCCGGACATTCCATTGCCCTCCCCCCCCCCCTGAATTCAACAATGTATTTCTATCTTTACATGAAGAAAGTATTGGATTCGTGAAAATTTTCGAATCCCGGTTTTCGGTGAATTTACACGTTTTAGGGGTCAAACATTCCAAAAAACATGTTTTTACAAAATGTCTGTCTGTATGGGACACAAATCTTGTGACCGCTTTATCTCAAACTAATGCACGGAATTTAATAAAAATTTATATTCAGTTAGTCGATGATATAAATTGATGCTGATTAGTTTTTGGTGTAAATTGTTCAACAGGTGGCGCTGCTATGCTGCATTTTTCGCAATTTCCGCAATAGTTCTATCTCAAGAACTAAAGCACGGGTTTCCATCAAACCTCAGATTCGGTTAATCCTTAACATGAGTTGATGCTGTTTACATTTTGGTGTGAATCGCCCAACAGGTGGTGCTGCTATGCTGCATTTTTCACGATTTCCTCAGTAGCTCTATCGCAAGAATTAATGCACGAATTTTCATCAAACTTCAGATTCAGTTTTTCCCGGCCCACGGCGTGAACTAAACTAAGGAAATGTAAGTAGTTTGCGTTGGGCCTGGAGTAAGATGATTATCATTCGAGACCGGGTTCAAAATTTCAGCCCAATTTATAAATATGGATCAGACAATATTTCTCCCATGTTATTTATGTCTAATAATAAACTATTTTTAATCTAATATTGTCTTTAATATAGTTTTGCTATGTAACGCTTTAAATTAAAGAACTTAAATTCGGAATGTCAACAATATTGACATCTTTTGAACCTTTTAGGGGCAGAAGAGTTCGGTTTGTAAAATGATGAAATAATTGACTGACACCAGAATATTCAAACGAATTTCTTAGAAAGTAAAAACTTGCTATTTTTCACTTTCTTTACAAAAGCAAAGTTTTATTAAAATATTCTTGGTGCAACTTGTCTGTTTTGGAATTAAAATTAGGTGGCTAGACCCTCCAGCCACCGCCGTTGAAACTGTTAATTATTATTTCCACAAATTTACAGTTACATTGCTAATGCATTTAACTAGCCAAAGGCCAAATTATGGGATAATTCTGGGGGGGGGGGGGAATATTTCCATTCATGCATTTTAGTTGAACCCTAGAAATCCAAACCAAATTTTGAAAAAGAAAAAAAAAAGGAAGCATGGTAAATAAAATCTAATTAAAAAGAAAAAAGTATTTAGAATTTAAAATTTATGCTATATTTTCGCGTGTACATTTTATTTATATAATATATCTGTTTCGACTTACCAATTTAAATTTTAGCATGTATATTTTATTTACTTAATGCTGTTCTCAAATTCAAACTGGCTAATTTCTGACACATTTTTTAATTCATTTTTAGAGTTCCATACTTAAAAAGTAAAAACGGAACCATTATAAGATTACTCCTGTGTCTGTCTGTCACAGCCATTTTACTTGTAAACTACGGAACGTGGAAAGTTCAAATTGGGGGAAGTAATAAGACTATTGACCCACATATTTACAGATTATTATACATTCACATAGCTGCCAACATCTTACGATTTGTTGTACCACAAAAATTTTATAGTAAATTTTACCTTTTCCAATCGCCGTAATCTGCCTATTAAATAAGGCAAATATTTCTATTAAATTTTTCTGGTACAAAAAACGGAAGAGTTGGCAGCTATGCATTCACAAATATATTTAGGAAAAATGTAGAGGGCTAATTAAGTTGCTTAAAAATATATATATATATATATATTACTATATTTTAAATGTATTTTTGGACTCAAAAATACATTTCTTTTGATTTTAGCTATTATATTTTCAGAGATATCGTCGAAAAAGTGGTGCAATAATATGCCCCCCCCCCCTTCCATCTATTTCCAAATCTACTGAAACTAAAATTATGAAAAAATTACAGGAAGTAGACGTTAATTTAAACCTTATGACCCACATATTTACAGATTATTACACATTCACAAATATATTTAGGAAAAATGTAGAGAGCTAATTAAGTTACTTAAAAAAAATATTTTTTTTTCTTTGTATATCGTGTGAATGCTTTCGTAAAGCTGGACTCAAAAATACATTTCCTTTGATTTTAGGTATTATATTTTCAGAGATATCGTTGAAAAAATGGTGCAAAAATATGCCGCCTTCCATCTATTTCCAAATCTACTGAAACTAAAATTATGAAAAAATTACAGGTAGTAGACGTTAATTTAAACCTTCCAGGAAAAATATAAGCGGTCACATATAAGCGGACCCTAGGTCACATAGTTTTTGAGAAAAGCGGATTTTTCCGTTACACACAAATTTTGATTTGCGGGCATTCAGCAAAAGGTATTGAGAAGCGCTGGAAGTACCTATCGTAGCAGAAGTATAAAAGAATTGATGATGATTTTCGAAAAAAATCATCAGTAATTAGCCAAGAACGATCAGGGGTGGCGTATTCTGTGTACCATCGGTTTTTAAAGTCTATATAACAACTTTGGATTATATATTTGTTTAATACATACCCAGTAGCAGTATAAAAGCAATAAAAGCCAAATTGTTAACAACAGACAGAATTAATTGCATAAATTACTATGGCATTCGCGACTAGTTTGCATTGAGGGGATCTTTCAATAAGCATCCCGTGTCTTACAAAGTTAATTAAAAAACTATCTGGAAAAAGGCGGCATGGACCAAGTCGGCATTGCAACTTCGCGACCTCCTTTCGAAGCGCGCTTAGCACAATGCCAAGTTTAAACTTTGAACAAGGATTTTGTTTTAGCTGCACTTAAAAAAAAGATTATTACTGCGCTGAATTTAGTTTTATGAAATGCCAAATGAAGTTTAAATATGAACTACTTTTATTGTCAATACCGAATTAAGATCATTAAAAAAAAAAAAAAAAAAAAAAAAACAGATTAAAATATAAAAAATAAAAAGAAAAGTCCCCAGTTAAACTGATGGCATTGAGCTCACAGGTTATTCACACTAATTGTATATTATACTATTATTTCAAAGAATAACGCCCTCAAAAAATAAATGAAGGAGGATTAGCCCTCGTTTCCCCCCGTTATACTTAACCAATGAACCTACAAATCTAATCAGGGAACCTCCTTAACATAATAAACCGGTATACCAAAATTTGAAGCAAATCAGATAATTCTGCATGAAAAAACCTTATCGCTAAATTAAGAGGGGATCTAACACCCCCCTCCCCTTTATATTTCACTAATGAATCTCCAAATCTAATCAGGAAAGCTCTTTATCAGAATGAACATAGAAAAAAAATAAAGTAAATTGGATAATTCTGCATGAAAATCCCTTTATCTAAATTAAGGGGAGGGGACTTGCCCCCTTTCCCCCTTTTATACTTAACCAACGAATCTTCAAATCGTAATTGAAGTACTATTTTCTTTTTTGGTAAAGGCAAAAAAAAAAAAAAAAAAATCCGACAAGTCTGTCAACCGAATTTCTCGTCGTGACAAAGAAGCGCAAGAAAAGAAAAAAACTGTCACTCTGAGACAACAATCGCTTATACCTAAAGATGCAGTTATTCATTCATCGGAAAATGAAAAATCTGCCCGATTACAAATCATTTCAATAATCATCCCTACAAGTATCTAGCTTTAATGTTTATAAATGAGTCAGAAAATGTGGCAAGAATTTTCGCGTTGTTCAGCAAAGGAATTTTTTTTTCTTTCTTTTTTGAGAACTTTAAATTAATAAAAAACTAATAAAAATATCCGAAAAATGCCTTGAGCGCACGTTTTACTGACACATTTCTTATAAAATCTCGTATTTCTATGTGTATTTTTATAAGTTAGAAAATGAACTAGTTCAAAATAATAATAACAATTCCGTGCGTAAGCAAGGATATCGGAAATGTTCTTGCAACTCTTTTTTTTTTAAACCTCCAATATTCTATTCCTTGCAGGCAACAATTAAAATGTCATCCCTAAAAAACAAAGATACGTTATATATAAGTCAGCCGTAAAACGAAGCAGATGTATCATTGTACCGTTCAATACTGATAATCTCTACTACATGTTTTCTTTTTTTTTCTCTTTTTTTTTTTTTTTTTTAAATTCTAAACATTGCACATTTTCAATTTTTACAACTTCGTATAGGGAAGAAAAGTAACTGCAATTTATTTGAAAACTGCATCATAATTTATTTTTGAAATATTAATATTTTTGTAGTTTTTGATGACATTTCTGTAATGGTGGCAACTGAAGTACTCCATTTCTGTAAAAAAAGAAAAATAGTAGATTACTATATCTTTTTGTTGCCATTTTCTCATAACGACTGAAAAAAAG
Organism: Maratus speciosus; assembly: GCA_963932465.1. Classification (NCBI taxonomy): domain Eukaryota; kingdom Metazoa; phylum Arthropoda; class Arachnida; order Araneae; family Salticidae; genus Maratus; species Maratus speciosus. The sequence goes on along the minus strand of OZ010797.1, from coordinate 281,093,533 downwards.
TAATTAAAATGAGTGCTATTTTGAAAAAAAATATAAGAAAGATTATTTTCTCTCATCGGGGCGGCACTAAATTCTGAAAAAGCAGAATTCCTGCATTTTTTTTTTTTTTTTAGCAGGAACGGTATCAAACAATTATGTTACCAAACTTCTCATGTAATCAATACTCCCGAAATTTTCAGATTTGAAGTTGCCTGTTCATTAATTTATTTGCATACAGTGAATGAACAATATTTGTTATATATTGAATGAAACATTTCGTGTTTTATAAGAACAGATACTGGATATATTTTTTAGACAAATCAGAGCCGAGTAAATGTTGTTTTAACTTGTCAAAACGAGGTTTACCAGTGAAAGTTGCGTAATATCTGAATCTCCTGTAAAATGATCGCTTTTCAAGGAGGGACAAATTTCATTTCATAGAAGGAAGAGATGTCCACAAATGCCCCGTCCCTTTCCTATCCCTTTCAAAGGAAGGTCAACAGGTCAATCGTCGTCTTTCTAGTCGAAAAAAGCGCTTCTCCTAGCTGGTCTAAACGGAAGCCTCTAGGATTACTGTATTTTTGGGAAATATTCTCATTATGGCATGTTATGCCAAGAATAAAATAGCATTACGAAAAAACTAAAAGGTTTCTTGGAGGATATTTTATATAATATTGTCTAAAATATATCACTTATTAAATTTACAAGAAAAATAATGATAATAATTTACAAGAAAATATACAAAAATGATAAAATATATTGCTTCGTACTCGATTCCTTCATAGTACAGGACATCTAATGCCATCTGGTGATGTCTACTGGAACCAAAGAAAAATTTTTTTTTAAATAGATTTAAAAAAATAGGCTATATATTTCATTTATAAAATTAAACTACGTTGAAGAAATAAGTTATATGAATCCCCTCAAAAAATTTTAAAGAAATTGGTTCAATAGCAAATGCGCAGGTGTGATTTGAAAAATGTAACATGGGCAGCATAGAGCAAAATATAACTGACAGTTACCCTTAATAACTTGAAATATCATACTAGTATGTTAACCCTTTATGCCCCGACGGTTCTTTAAATAACCATTAAAGTAACTTGTTATAAAATTAATTTAATGCATCGATGTAATACGTACAGCTTAGAATGAGTTATAGATATTTTACTTTATCCAAAGATACCAGCCATACTCAACCTTTTTCGCTCGCGGGCTGCAAATATGTGTTTGTCGCTTTCGGCGAACTGCATCATACTTATATAATAACGTAAAAAGGGGTAATTAAAATAGTAAGTTGAATAACAAAGCAATAAAACGAAGTTAATATCATAAGTAGAGTTTCAAAAAACCCGCAGATTTTGAGGAACGGGAATAAACCCGGGAAATTTGCGGAATAAACCCGGAATTTTGGGGAATATTGGAAATTTTGAAGGAATTTTGAAGATAAACAAAACCAGTTATTTTTTTAATTAAAATTTTTATTTGAAAGAAATTTCAGGGAAGAATGTTCCAAAAAGATAGATTTTGTATTATAAATTCACAAAACTTATGATTTTACAGTCTAAATCTTTATAATTTATTAGCTTAACAATAACGGCGGCTGCAAATAGTTGAGGATATAAATGTTTCTTAAATTTTTTTTTCAGTTTCTGTTAGCTCGCATATTTGTTATTCAGGCATGCTTTATAATAATTTTCTAACGAGTTGCTTTGTATTTTTGCATTTACTTCTTTTAATTTTGTTCATTTTCTTTTTTGTTTACGTTCGTTGATTCGAAGAACAGAGGTAAAGTTTATATTCATGCCAGGGAAGATGAATCTCTCATCTGCCTCTTTTACTTTTTACTTACCGACGATTAAAATACCAAATTACTTATGATATTTTAATTTCTCTTACTTAATATTTCTGCAGCTTAAGCCAGTATTTCGTTAGTTTTCATGTAAACTATGCAATTTTTTTTATATTTTATGTTATTAGTTTTGTTTACATTCACAAAAATTGAAATTATTAAAAATAATTGAAAATAATAAATTAAAATTTTTTCATCCTTAAAACTTTCTGACAATTCCCGGAAATTTTTTTAATTTCCTTCCCAAAAACCCCCGGATTATTCCCGGGAATAAACCGGGTTTTTTCCATCCTTTGCAACTCTAATTATAAGTAGAGTAGAACGTACGTCGCGAAAAAATGTTACCAAACTATTTTACCACCACCATTTCTAAACAATAAAAAAAAAGAAAAAATTTCATTACGTGTCATGTCATTCGCCTATTTAAAAAAAAAAAAAAAAAAAAAAAAAAAAAAAATCACAGATTATTTTTCATCATGCTATGAACTTTTATCTATTTTTAGAATATTTTTTCCTTTTCTTCTGGAAAATGTTTTTGCAGGAAATAAATTTCCGCGTTATTTGCGTTTCGCGGTTTGTATCGGATTATTTCGAATGATTTAAATATACAGACTTTCAGTATTTTTTATTTAAGGAGAAGAAAAAGATACTCTTCGATTATTTAAGTTTTGGCCAGAAATTGGTGAGCCATTTTTTGCAAATGCTGCCATCCACTTTTCTCTTCAATATGTATATTTTCAAGATCTGCAGAATAGTTGTTAAAATTTCATTTTTAAAACTTACAGAAAAATATGCATTTTTCGTAATCTGTTAGAATTTTTAGTATGGAAAAGTAGAGGAGACAATAGTTTTTTAATAGAGATAAAGAGACTATTAGTTAAGTTATATGTGGGATGAGACTCTTTATAAATCATAACTCACTTCTAAGACGGACACTGACATTTATTAAAACGAAGACAAAACAAAAATACAGTTAAAAGCACTCTTTTCAATCTATATTTAGCTTTAAAGCAACAACTTAAGCTTCATTTATTTAGCGTCGTTGAATATTTGTAAGATTTCCATAAGTCATTTAAATCTTCTATCTTATTTCGTCGAAAATATTCTGATTCTTTTAACAAAACCCGCGTCGTCCGAACTCTTTCTCGTTCTATTTACTTTTTCTGCATTTCCACTTCACACAGCTTCGTTACCTTTTTAATCTCGAAGCGGAATACAGAGTCAGGGACATTCAGTCTGATGCAAGTGTTCTTACGAAATTCCCCACATATATGCTTTCTAAAAGAATAATAAACAAATTAAACCCCTTTGAGACCATTAGAGAAAATTATTATATTTTTGTGTATTTATTATTAATCTATTTAAAATCAGAGAAATATTTAAAAAAAAAGTTTTTTAATCCAAGAGGCTAAACTTGCTTATTATTCTTTTGGACTGCATAGAGCCGGTCTCCGTCCGCCTGCACAACTGTTTAATTGATGTTAAGTCTGTCTATAACGGAAACTTACATAAAACTAAATATGATTAACGTAGAACCAGTCTTCGACCATTTATCCAAAGTTTATTTTCATATAAGATACGAGATGGACGGGCGAATCCCCGGCTTGTTACAAATAACAGGATAAATTTTGATTTCCCATCAAAATATATGACAGTAAATAGGGTCTTAAAAACATCTTATAAACATTTTAATTGATTTTATAAATAAGAATTAATCACTAGGTGTCTCGGGCAGCAAACGAAAAGTCGCCGTACGTAGGTTGAGTATGGCTGCAGTATAGTGATATATAGATATTTTGTTCCAAAAGCATTACTGTTTGCATAAAACAAAAATATTTTTAAAAGGATGATTTCTTTTTCATTTGCATCTTTTCAGCTCTCTTGACGTTGAAATATTGTGGAGGAAAAGTTCGAGTTAGGAAATATTTTTATATTTCTATATTCTTATATTTATATATATTATTAATTGTAAGAGATTACGGATATTTTTACATTTCCTAATTCTAGAAAATACTAATATACAGTGTGCCCACGTATAACCTGACCGACCGTTATTTTCGCAACCGTTGATCCTAGATGCATACGTCCAATTACAAAAATGGTTTAAATAAGGTAAAGAATTATTTTTAAAGCGATTTTGGTCAAGAAAAAAATGTATTAAAAAATTACGAAATTTAAATTTTTATACGGTCCCCGGTCCTATAAGTGATATTTAGTAAAACTTTACTGTGACACTAACAAGTAAGGCAAAAAAAGTCCCATTCGTCTAACATTAAAATTGACCGAGTTATGAAATTTTGAAATGCACGACTTAAACCACTTTTATGCATCTCAAAACAGATGATTTCTGCCATGCTTTCAGGGATCGTATTTAAAGTACTTCAACTTATTTCAAGGTGTTCAAGGCGCTTTGAAAGAAATCGTACAAATATTACGATTAAGTTTTATTAGTTAAGTTTCAGAATAGTTAAAATAATTGTATTTTAACATATGTTTTATTTTGTAAGGATTTGAGTCTATGATTTCTTTTAACTAAAATTGTGTTATTTTCATAAGGTTTTATTTAACTTGCAATGATCGTGTTTTCAGTTTAAAATTTGTACTAGAACTTTAACCACTTCACCGGCGAAGGGTATAGGAAAACAGTGCTTTTACCCTCGAGTTATCTCGGGGTAAACGCTGAAGAGGTTAACTCACTTTCAAATGTCCGATCGCAGTGAAATTTTACATACTGACTTAAATCCGATGACAATGCAATATTATTATGATTTTCGACTCTTACCATCTTATACATACTTATATAAGAGGATAACACAAAAAAATTCGGATAGATTACCGTCAAGAAGTTTAAGAAAGAGTTTTAGATTAGATAACATAAACCTGCGATGGTTGTGTTTTTTAAATTTTATAATTACATTTTATGTATTTTTTTAACGCTGAATTAAAAAAAAATTACGTTCACTTTTAACCATCATGTCAAGATCTTTCGCAAATCGTAAATTTCAAGGTTAAAAAATAGCGAAAAATCTTATACTATAAAATAGATGTAAGACTTTTTTATTCTGTTTAATTTTATTTAATTCAATAATTTATTAGATTTTTTGGCTTATACTGGGTTTCTTACAGTTAAACAACTCGGGGGTCCAATGAGGTTGGGAGGGGAGGGAGGGGGGGGATTAATTTTAACTTTTAGCTTTTTAACTTTGAAATTTGTGATTTGAGAAAATTCCTGACGTGATGGTTTAAAATGAAGGTCATTTTTGGATTCAGTGCTAAAAATTACATAAGAATCAATTTTCAAAAGCTAAATAACATGCCACAACCCAAAATTTGAAAGACAGTGACAGAATTTTAAAATATGTATCATTTTGTAAAGAATTGAGGCTGTTGTTTTTCATCCTTTTATTAAAAAAAAATCTGTTATTTTTATCCTCTTATGATGTTCAGTACAAATTGTGCATTTTGCAGTAATATATCAGAATCATTAAAGATTTCAAATTTATATTACAATGCTAATTTTACTCTCAACCATTTCTTTAATATATCTGACGAAATTATATTCCTACTAAATTTGGGAATGACCCCTAATATGCAGCAAAAAGTATACTCTAACTTTAAACAGCTATTACTCGGTCAATTTTAATCGTAGAATAACGGGACTTTTTTTGCCTTACTTGCCAGTGTAGCAGAGAAATTTTACTAAACATAACTTATAGGACCGAGGGGCCGTATAAAAATTTAGATTCTGTAATTCTTCACTAAATTGTTTTTTCGCTTCAAACTTTTTTTATCTTAACCCTGCATCTAATTTTGACCATTTTTGTAATTGGAAGTATGCATCTAGGACCAACGGTTGCGAAAATAAAGGTCGGTCAGGTTATACGTGGACACACTGTATATATATATATTAAATAAAAGATTTGAGTGGAGTTATACATAATGCACAAAATCCCTATTAATACAAATTTAATTTTTAATCTTAATTCGCAAAATTTATTTATCCTTCTAAAATTTATTAAATGATTGCGTAAATCTTCTAATGTAGTTTCAAAAATTCACGAAAAATTCTTTAGAAGATGAAATTTTCATGAAATCATAATTTGGGATATAAAGGGTTAAAATATATTTTCGTACAAAGAAATTTTACATATTCGAAGCAAAATGAAACAGCACATTTATTACTGTGACCAATAACATTTCTGTGTTAATTACTGCATTTTGTTTCTTATTTCACATATTTTTTTCGAAATTCATAAACATTTAATAATAGTGAATAATTTTCAATTGCAATATATTAATCTCTTTTCTAAATTTAAAATAAATATTCTGAATATTTAAAATAATTAAAATAAGGCTGATGCATAGCAATGTCATATTAACACAGTCACGACGGGAAACAAGAATTCTTGTTTTCATTAAAAAAAAAAAAAAAAAAAAAAAAAAAAATGTCTAAGGGCGTGGTTTCTACCTTACAGAAAATGCATTTATATCATGTTGTTCATATTTTTTAAGATTGTAAGACATTATATTAAATTCGTACATTGAAAGATATTTACCGATGCATAAACTTGGGAAACCTATCTAGAACACCAATTTACAAGACTTTCAGAACAGGGAGGAGCTTTTAGTGCAGTGGTTCCCAAGGTGGGGCGTACGCCCCGCTGGGGAGCAATTTGACATTTTAGGGAGGCAATTCCAAATTTGTTACTCATCCATTCGTTATCAGTTTCTTTTGTCCTTTTTTGTTTTTGAAAAGTAATGTTGTAGAATAAAAGTAAATGGAATAAACGCAAAATTCAAAAATTAAGTTTTTTATTGAATTTAAAAATAATGGTATAAAAAACCTCTATCATTTCTGTGTTTATTACAGTATTTTACAATTTTTTTTTTTTTTTTTTTTTTTTAAATATATATAACGCTTCCGATTCTTCACTAAATGAGCTCTCTACTTTTATTCACTGTCCTCTATGCCACACGAAGAATCTTTTACGCGTGAAACTATTTAAAAAATATATATATAAATCTTGATTTTTTAAATTTATTTAACATAAAAAATATATGAAACATCTGAACGTCGTACTTCTAACGTTATAAAATTTGTAAATCTTATATGGCATTAGAAAAAGAAATGGATAGATAGTAAATATCTATCCCAGATAGCATTTTTAATTTGGAGAAAATTAGCAGCGGTCTTGCTTTGAAAACATGCAAAGTTGCTGCAAGCTCAGCATGACAAGAATGAAAGTTCATAACAAGACTGCAGCAAGATAACGCAAACGTTGAAGTCACCACACTTTGAACTTGCAGCTAACTTGTCGTGCAAGTTAAATTCATGCTGTATCAAATTTATGGCAAATTAGCAGCAAACGAGTAATGAAAAATACTGCAAAGTAGTAAACTTTCCACGTGCCACTATCTGTTTGCAATTGTTACACTATAAGTTTAACCCCTTCGGAGGGGTCCATAGACCTGATTAAGTCTATCGATGCGCGCAAAGGGCAAATGCATCGTTTTCATCACCATAAACAAGATATGGTAATACTTGTACTTTACTTTTCAATACGAACCTTTATTTGGTATTTAATAAGTATAGCGTTTAGAAAAAGCGGTGCAGTTCGAATAAAACTTCTGCAATTTCTGCGTATGGGCTGATTGTCTATTCTCTCAACAAAGTGATTTTTTACTTTAGTAAATTAATGACAGTCTTGCCATTAGTTTCACAACAAACTACTCATGCAAGTGAAGGATTCCTTGCGGGAAATTTGCTGCGAATATCTCAATTCAAATTTGTCACGGCAAGATAATGCCAGAAAAAAAATCAAACTTGCTGCCAATGTTCATGCTATCTGGGTATAGCTCTAGTGCAGGCATCCTACACAGTAAGTAAATTTACATTATATATACATTTTAAATTTCAAAATCAGATAACGCGTGAAAGACAATTAATGATATTGGGAAAGGGAAACAGAGAAAATGTGTTGTTTGGGGAATAATGGCTACTTAAAATTAATAAAGGTGAGAATCTTGAAATTATTCTTGTGTATTGAAGTAATCCATAGAAAGAAAATTTCGTACTCAAATCTTTTCTACAAATTCTTAATAAGTTACAAAAAAGAATTATAAAATGTCTGAATGTTATCAATTTTAATGCTAAATTTAAGTCTCTCTTCAATATATTTTGTGAAGTTAAAAATAGAAACAGTATATAACACTTTTCTTTAGCATTGGGGTAAATTGGAAAAGTAGTACAAAACTCTTTTTGCCACATAGGCGAAGATGTAGTATAATCTCATTACATTTATAGAATTATATATATAAAAAATTGAAACAGAAGATTCATCTCGTTGATAAGTTAAAAAATATGAAATGAATAGTTATTGTAAAAGCTGTATTACACTTTACCTCTGTGAATAAAGTTCACTTTTTTAATAAAAAATCACATAATTTGCAAAATAAGGGGTGTTGGGCATAGCAACTTTATAGATGTTTTAGTTGTAGACCTGGAGCCGGCAGCATAGACACGTGGTTCGTACGGATATCGTTATTTCTCCAAGAAAACTACCAGTATCTTTTTACAGAAAAAGCAATCTAGATTAAATGCGCATAACTTCGCCCTCTTTCAAGAAGAGATTTAAAATTTTCTGGTCTACATAATTCAAAGTGGTGTACGAACCATGAGACAAATACCTCATCCAGTTGGAGGCTGAAAATCCAGAATTAGCTAAAACTCGATTCCCATGCTAAAACGCAATCGGTCTGCTAAGTCATATCTTTGTGGAAAACACCTAAAAACCCGATTTTACCCGTTGACTCGTAGATTTACCATTGTGTTTTCCTGCTCCCAGTCCGCCATGTTTTCATACCTGCAGCAATTTGGTTTTAAAACAGCGTGGGGTGTTATTTTGTTCATGCTTTGTTTTATTTTATTTTTTTTCACACGGCAGATGTGGTCTGGGTCAAAAGGGTGCAAGATTTCGATTTACAGTGGGCTCGAATATTTAACCCACTTAAGTCATTTCACCATTTTTTTTTTTCTAGTACCTGAAATTACAGAGATTTTAAAATATGCGCATAGTACCAAGAATATAAATGGCTTGTTGTTATATATATATGTATCAGAGACTTCATCGGATTATGTGCACAATATTTCACAAGCTGACCGAATAGAATCGAAACTACTTTTACAGATTATTTTTTCATAAGCAACATCGGTGTAACATTGGTTATTAACACATTATATGAGGGCAATTTTTCGAAAATGAGCACTAAATTTACGTTCACAAATGCCACTGTAAATTAAAACCTGCTCACAACCAATAAGAAGCAAGCATTCTTATTAGCGTCTAGAGATCACACTTTTTCATTTTGATCCTGTGATCCTGCGGGATCAGCGTGCTATGCGCATATCGTTCCGCGCATAATGTATCGATGTTTGTGTAAAATAATAATTAAGCAAAATTATTTACGGAACTTTATGGTGTAGTGGTATGATGTTCAACTTCAGATAAAATGGCATGGGTTCGATTCCTTACGGAGCTGAATGAAAATGAATGTCAAGATTGCTTTAAAAAACTAAATTTTTTTTGAAGATAAAAATTGAAAATTTATATTTTTCAATATTTGTACCACTATTAACAATTTTTTTTTTTAATTGTGAATTTTCCAAACATTTGATATGGTGATCGTAGTTTTAACAGATTTAATGCCTTTAGTATCGCCATCTAGTGGTGTAAAGATAAGTTAATCATAAAGAATGTTTTAAATTTAATAATAATTAAATATTTTTTCGTAATTTTAAATTTAATAATTTTAATTTTTATCATCATTTTAAAAGAACTTTTAATTTTGAATAAATAATAATTGTTAATATTTTTTTCATAATTTGAAATTTTATATTGATTTAGTAATTTATTTATTTTTTAATCATTTAAAGGCACTTTAAATTCTGAATATAATAAATTTTTATATGTTTCTAGTAATTTTATGTTACATCTAAACATCTATATAAAATCTAAATATAAACAAATATATGGTATGTGCATGATGCAAAATACGTCATGCACGGAACAATATGCGCGAAGCGCGCTGATCCCGCAGGATCACAGGATCAAAATGAAAAAGTGTGATCACTAGACGCTTGTAGCATTCTTGGATTACACCTTCTTTTTTCGTCCGTACAAAATTTCCGGTACCAGTAATAATTTCTGTCTCCAACCGACAAAAACGTACTAGTACGTGTCCCGCATACAATGTGTTAAAAGATCAATAAATCGCCAGTTATAACAATGAAAGGAAAAAAAAACCATTCTGCCACCCAAAACGTGGTGGGTTAAAAATTGTAACTGCTGTTCGCTGGTATTGTCATTCAAAATGCACCATTCAAGCTTCCTGAAATTTCAAAGGAGTCTGGCGCCATTATTTAAGATTATAATAGTTGTTATTAATTAAATGGTTATATTCGTAATTACCGCATTCAATAACTGAATTTGTTATATTTTTCTGCGATTAAAGAAGGAGAAAAATTTGCTCCAATATTTATGGTACCAACTGTATTTATGGTACACTGTATACATAAAAGTCCAACTTTTCTCAATTGTATCGCAAAACTGGAAAAAGAAATGGTAAAAAAATCATTTGTTCAAGCAACACAGATAAAAGTGAAAGATTAAATAATATTAAATTATATAAGAATGGCAATTTATTAGCATATTTTGTTTGTCCCCAATATTTTATTCTTTTATATTAACAAATTGGCGCTAATTTGCTTTTTGACAAAAATTACAAAACTAAAGAATAAATTGTTTATTTTATCAAACACTGATCTCAAAGACAATAAGTTGTTAACTACTTACCAATGATTAAATTTAGTTTCAATCTTTTTGAGTTTGCTAATTTGAAAAATAAATCTGAAAAAAGAAAATTCACGCACGTTTTCTACGTCAATGACTGCCGGAAAAACAGAACACGTGCAGTTTTTTTTAGGTTTTAATCAACCCCTCTTACATTGGTAAGGCCTTTTATGAAAAATGCATTTTCAAACAAATTATCTTTGTTATTTTTGCGTGTGTCTGTCTAATCAAAATTTTAATTTTCAAAATCTCTTACTGTAACTTTATTTCAAATGCATTTAGAAACAAGAAAGAAAAATCATGCCTCAAGCATATATTATAAAACACTGTCCAACACTTCCCGACTTCTTCACCAAAACTTCCCTGTTTAATATGATAAAAAAAAGTAAACATTTTAGAAAACTCATAACGCATTTAAAAACCAACAATTACCACCCATTACGGAAAACTAGTCTAATTATTTTGTGCAGCCCTGTTTTTAATCTACATTTATACGGATTTTACATAATATGCTAAAACTTAGTTTAGAAAGAAAATGCATAAAAGGTTTGAAATTCATATTTAATCTACAATTTGTACATATTCTACACAATATGCTAAAATTTGGAAAAAATTAAGAAAATGCATGATAAGTTGAAAATTCATCTTCAGCAGTTTCTATCAATATATGGAAACATACTTGAATTCTTTTGTAGAACCCTGTATATGTATTACCAACAGATTTTTATAAGCACAACATATTAAGCTAAAATTTAATTCAAGTTAAAACATAATTAAAACTACTCAAATTACATTTCCAAACATTATCATCCTTAGGAAGTCAAGTATCCAGTTCTTTGCATGTCCCTGTATATGATTTTATTTCTGTTATACTAACATTTCTTAGTATACTAAATATAAATCAACTAGATTATGTTTAACTCAATTAAAAGCAGCCTTTAAGTCATTCATGCTGATAATCTGCAATGATTGCGAATTCTTTTGTGAAGCCTAGTATAATGATCTACAGCATTTATACACAACACATGCTACGCAAAAATTAAGTTAAGTACGCATACCATAACTGAAATCGCATTTCCAGCATTTATAGCTAATAGACAGTGTACTTCAGATTCAGTACTTTATCCGAATCTTTTGCGTGTCCCTGAAAATGAACGATAAATGCTATGCACATCATGTTATACAACAAGTTTCTTGTAGTAAACCTCAGTAATGTACAGCATTTTTATTATATTTGAAATAATATAACGGAAATAAAATACGCTGCAAACACTTTCCCGTAGACCATTATGTAACGGATTTTTTTTTTGTCTGGCCCTGTAAATGAATAGTAAATTCATATTCTTACAAAGGCATGATTCAGTGCATTACATAAATGCTTATCAATTTTATTATGTTTGAAATTGTCTAACATCATTAAAATGAACTAGAAACGATTTTTTCTCATAATCGGTAACGTGACAGAAAACTTTTGACTGTCACTGTAAATGTACAAAAATTGCTACACACTTCAATACTGATCGTGCTATAGTAAATATCAATAACATACAAAAAATCAGGGCAATCCGAGTATATTTTCAAGAGTTAGAGATCGACCAGACGGATCGGACATTACCCATGTGGTCAGCCGCGGATATACAGAAGAAAAACACCAATAGGCGTGAAGAACATTTTAACACTAGTACCCCTTCGTCCAATAATCAGTCTTCTTCCGAGGGTTTTTGTCCGCAGAGGCGTGGGTGTTGCCATTCGTGGGTAAAGTCCACTATGTTGGAAAGTGTTAAAAATAGGAACATAATGATTTTTTTTAAACCTCAGATTCATTGTGGCCAAATTCTTGCAATTTAAATTCCTCTCTATAGATTCATACGAAATGCGATAGTTTCAAGTAACACGAAAAATTTCTTTCTTCTTTGAAATCGAACGATCGAAGTCCGCGTCCTTTATAGCAGCAGATAAATAATTCATGTTTTTAGATAGATTCGACGTCAAGAGGACTGTTCTTTTTGCACGGGTAGAAACAATTGCGAACTTTCAAAGTTGAGAATAAAATCACACTTGAGACTGATCGTCACTCAATTTCCGAATTCCCCTCGGTAATGTTAAGGGGTCTCAGGACTCTTAAAAATTAAAAATAAAAATAAGACCATATTCAGCTTTTAATATCTTAAAATGTATATGATCTAAAAACACAATTTTTATTGAGATGAAAGATATAAGTATGTTCTTTCATTTCATGTATTTACAAAATTGCAAGATGGAGAATTAGTATTTATAGGGCGGTTCAAATTGTCAGACATTTGCCGAGCAGAAAATTGGCATAAAAGCTTACGCGCAGATTTACAAAATGCATTTTGCTACTAGAATAAAAATTTTTGAGCCTAATATACTTCAGACTATAGTAATTACATTGAACCTAAATAAATTTGTATTTAACCATTTCCGGCACGGGCAATTTTTGTTGTAAAATAATGAAAAGATCGGCTGACACTGGAATTTTAAAACGACTTTTTCATAAATTAAAACCATGTTACTTTAACTATTCATTGTAAAAGCAAAATTTTACTAAAATATTCTTGGTGCCGCTCGTAAGTTTGGAATTAAAATTAGGTATCCCGAGTGCTGGAAAGGGTTAAAGCATTTTTATATTTATAATACAAAGTTGACTCTTAAAAATGGAAAAAAAAATTAAAAAAGACCATTTTCAGCATTTAATATCTTAAAATTCATACGATTTAAAAACACAATTTTTATTGATATGAAATATATAAGTATGTTCTTTAATTTCATGTATTTACAAAATTGCAAGATGGAGAATTAGGATTTATAAGGCGGTTCAAATTGTCAGACATTTGCGAGCAGAAAATTGGCATAACAGCTTACGCGCAGAATTACAAATACATTTTGCTACTAGAATAAAATTTTTTGAGCTTATTATACTTCAGACTATAGTAATTACACTGAACCTAAATAAATTTGTATTTAAAGCATTTTTATATTTATAATACAAAGTTGTATTTAGCTAATACAGAATTTTGAAAATTTCAACAGTATAATTACCTAAAAAATATATTTTTGAGCAATAAAAATGAAATTTTAGGTTCAGTTTATACAGATTAACATGAAATATATGTTTTGAAAATTTCATGAAAAAATATTCAGAAGTTTTTGAGATATTCTTGGCGTTATGCCGAAAAACGTTATTTGGAGAAAAATGACTTTAAAGATTCGAAAACGCCGCTTCAGCTATTGGGCAAGTATAATTCTAAAAGCCATAACTTCTGTTCTAATAGGAATTTCAAGAAAAAAAGATAGGAGTTAAACATCTAATAAAAAAAATAAAATTTCGAAAAATTAAGCTTTAAGAGTCCTCAGACACCATAATTTTCCGAGAGCTACACGACCAAAATAAGGTGAAAACTGCAAATCGTGATAAGAATATACCGATTGGTCAATATCTACTTTATATTAATTCAATGCATTTCAGGGGGGAGGCATCGCGTAAAGTCGTGGGATTTCAAGATGGCGGCTGTTATTCAAAATGGCGTCATTTTCTGAATTTTCTTACTATCCATCGTAAATATGTGTGTTTCAGGTCGATTTCCATGTTTTTGACGTCAAAAATTTCGTTATTAATACTTTCCGTCATAGTTGAATGAGTTTATAAATTCAGTTTGTCTGTTTGTTTGTCTGCCTGCCTTCTTGCCATTCCATGCTCGTTCCAAATAAAAATGAAGTGCATAAGCTTTATAGTCCGTTCGCAGGGCCCTCAAAAGAATTCAATTACGGTATTGTCTATTAATCCGGGTGCTACGGTTGAGAAAACTGCAAATCGTGAGAAGAATATACCGATTGGTGAGTATCTACTTTATATTAACCCATTAAAGACTGACGTTGCGTTTTCGCAACATTATACTTGTCATTTTTTGCACTCTTTTTTTATACCAGTGAAAAAGAAATGTAAAATTTGCCTTATTTAATTAACACATTTCAATTATTCATAAACTAAAAGTAAGTGTTTAACAAAAAGTGGTGTGAGACAGAATAAAATTCCTGTAAAACATGGTGGTCGTTAATGGGTTAATACAATCCATATAAGATGAGGAGGCATCGCGTAAAGCCGTAGAAATTCAAGATGGCGACTGTTATTCAAAATGGCGTTATTTTCTGAATTTTCTTACTATCCATCATATAAATGTGTGTTTCACGTAGATTTCCATTTTTTTTAACGCCAAATATTTCATTTTTAATACTTTTCCTCATAGTTGAATGAGTTTATGAAATCAGTTTGTCTGTTTGTTTGTCTGTCTGTCTGCTTGCCATTCCATGCTAAAATGCGCATAAATATCGCTACTCGCTTAAATTCATCCAGATTGTCATGTAATTTTTATATGTTATTGAAGTTTACAATAACATGTTCCGAATAAAAATTAATGTGCATAACTTTTACAGTCCGTTTACAGGGTCCTCAAAAGAATTCCATTACGTTATTGTCTATTAGTCCGGGTGCTACGGTTGAGAAAACTTCAAATCATGAGAAGAATATACCGATTGGTGAGTATCTATATATTAATACAATGCATTTCAGAGGCGGAGGCATCACGTAAAGTCGTGGGAATTCAAGATGGCGGCTGTTATTCAAAATGGAATCATTTTCTGAATTTTCTTACTATCCATCATATAAATGTGTTTCACGTCGATTTCCACGTTTTTAACGTCAAATATTTCATTTTAAATACTTTTCGTCATAATTGAATGAGTTTATGAAATCAGTTTGTCTGTCTGTCTACTTGCCATTTCATGCTATAATGCGCATAAATATCGCTACTCGCTTAAATTCACTCAGATTTCCATGTAATTTATATATGTTATTGAAGTTTACAATAACATGTTCCGAATAAAAATTGATGTGTATAAATTTTACAGTCCGTTTACATGGTCCTCAAAAGAATTCTGTTACGTTATTGTCTATTAGTCCGGGTGCGACAGTTGAGAAAACTTCAAATCATGAGAAGAATATACCGATTGTTGAGTATCTATATATTAATACAATGCATTTCAGAGGAGGAGGCATCGCGTAAAGTCGTGGGAATTCAAGATGGCTGCTGTTATTCAAAATGGAGTTATTTTCTGAATTTTCTTACTATCCATCATATGATGTATGTTTCAGCTCGATTTCGATGTTTTTAACGACAAAAATTTCGTTTTTAACACTTTCTATCATAGTTGAATGAATTTATGAATTCGGTTTGTCAGTTTGTTTGTCTGTCTGTCTGTCTGCTTGCCATTCCATGCTCTAACTCGCCTAAATATCGCTACTCGCTTAAATTCACTCAGATTGTTATGTAATTTATATATGTTATTGAAGTTTACAATAACATGTTCTGAATTAAAATTGAAGTGTATAGCTTTTATATTCCGTTTACAGGGCTCTCAAAAGAATTTCATTACGTTATTGTGTATTAGTCCGGGCCCTACGGTTGAGAAAACGGAAAATCGTGAGAAGAATATACCGATTGGTGAGTATCTACTTTATATTAATACAATCCATATAACAGGGGGAGGCATCTTGTAAAGTCGTAGGAATTCAAGATGGTGGCTGTTGGAAGATGCGGCAATTGGAAGAGAAAAGACAATGTCTTTACTAGGATTTCATGCTTTCACAGGATGCGACAGCAATCCTGGTTTTATAGAAAGACAAAAAAGTCAGCTTGGAAGACATGGATTCTATTTAAAGAAGCTACTACTGCATTTTTATACATATCAAAACCACCAACTTCCATTCCTGAAAATATTCTAAATAATTTTGAAAATTCGCAATATTGTTGTACCGTTCAACAAGCAATAGCATAAGGCGCGCCACACACTAGAGAGACATGCGACAATAATTGTGAGACAGGAGACAAATTCTGCTGTTCAAACCGGTTTTTTTCTTTGTTAACAGGGTGAAATTTTCGCATACCTCACGCTTTTTTGTTGCATGTCTGCTTGGTGTGTGGCGCGCCTAAGAGTCAAGGATGCAAGAGAAGAATTGTTTATGACAAAAACTCGTTCTCTTGAACATCTTCCACCAACCAAGGGTGCTTTACAACAGCATGTTTCACGCAGTGCTTTCCAAGCTGGACACATTTGGAGACAAGCAGATCAGCTTGAAATATGTCCACCCTCTCCAAAAAAATGGAAATGGTGGTTGGATAATTTATTATGGAAAATAAAATAGTCGGAGTTGGCGGAGATTGCAAATCCTTGTGAAAAGTTAGTAAAATGTATGTGCAAAATCTGTAAAAATAAGTGTTGCTGTAGAAAGGTTGGACTTTCTTGCACATTATTGTGCAACTGAAAAAACAAATGTGAGAAATATGATGATACAAAGTGATGTTTTTATATTCCCTAACTTTAAACGTAACATGCAATTTTTTTAATATCTTGGATAATTAAGGTATTAATAAAAATGCATTTTTGTTATTTATTCCTTTCTTTTTCGTCACTACAAAATACAAAAATACTTTAATAATTGTCCTATTTTCATTTTAAGCGTATTTCTGATATTGAAAAAGGAATTTTTCAGTTAAAAAATATCGAAATTCACATCATAGACACTTTTATATGATGTATAGGAATAAAAATGCAAAAAACTTTGAATAACAACCGCCATCTTCAATTCCTATGAATTTGCACGATGCCTCAACTTCTTATATACATTGTATTAATATGAAGTAGATACTGACCATTCGGGATATCTTAATCACAAAATGCAGTTTTTTCATACAAGCAGCTCCACTAATAACAGTTGATTTAACTGACGATCTTTATAGAATTTATACACGAGTTACAAACGCACGTATTCTTTTTTGGTGTGTCACTGTAAATGAATGATAAATACTATATACACCTTATTCTGTAGTAAGTATCTTGTAGTGCACCTCACTGATGTATGTGAATTTAATTATGTTTCAGAGAGTATAACATGATTAAAACACATTGCAAACGACTTCCACCGTAGACAATAAGGTAATGGAATTTTTTTGGGGCCCTGTAAACGGGCTATAAAAGCTATACACTTCAATATTTATTTGGAACATGTTATTATAACCAACATATATAAATTACATGACAATCTGAGTGAATTTAAGAGAGTAGCGATATTTAAGAGAGTTAGAGCATGGAATGGCAAGCAGACAGACAAACAAACATACAAACTGAATTAACAAACTCATTCAACTATGACGGAAAGTGTTAAAAATGAATTTTTTGACGTTAATAACACAGAAATCTACCTGAAACATATATTTATATGATGGGTAGTAAGAAAATTCAGAAAATGATTCCATTTTGAATAACAGCCGCCATCTTGAATTCCCACGACTTTACGTGATGCCTCCGCCTCTGAAATGCATTGTATTAATATATAGATACTCACCAATCGGTATATTCTTCTCATGATTTGAAGTTTTCTCAACCGTAGCACCCGGACTAATAGACAATAACGTAATGGAATTCTTTTGAGGGCCCTGTAAACGGACTATAAAAGCTATACACTTAAATTTTTATTCGGAACATGTTATTGTAAAATTCAATAATATATATAAATTACATGAAAATCTGAGTAAATTTAAGCTAGTAGCGATATTCAAGCGAGTTAGAGCATGGAATGGCAAGCAGACAGACAGACAAACAAACAGACAAACTGAATTCATAAATTCATTCAACTATGACGAAAAGTATTAAAAACGAAATGTTTGACTTTGCAAACATGGAAATCAACCTGAAACATACATTTATATGATAGATAGTATAAAAATTCAGAAAATGTCGCCATTTTGAAATCCCACGACTTTACACGATGCCCCCCCCCCCCCTCTGAAATGCATTGTATTAATATAAATTAAATACTCACCAATCAGTATATTCTTATCACGATTTGCAGTTTTCTGAACCGTGGCACCCGGACTATTAAGTCTATGAGCATTTGATGCATTCTTATATTTAAAATATCTCCTCGGTAAATTAATATTTTTAACTTTCTTTTTCTGAGTACTCTTCTCAAAGGATATCTCTTTTTTTTCTTTGTTCTCAAACTATTTCTAAAATTCATGCTTCATTTTATATGAAGTGTTAAAATTTTACTCCCAATTCGCCCGCTTTTAACACATAAAATATTAAATTAAGCATAGATTTTATAAATAGCTTGACAACTAAGGAAAGAAGAGATATCCTTTAAGAGGAGCACGCAGAAGAGAAGTAAAAATATTAATATCCTGAGGAAATATTTAAAATATAAAAAGGCCTCAAACGCCTGTAGACTTAGCATTACTGAGGGGAATTCGGAAGCTGGGTGACAAACAACCTTAAGTGTGATTTCATGATCAACTTTGAATGTTCGCAATTGTTTCAATCCGTTCAAAAAGAACAGGCCTCTTGACGTCGAATCTATCTAACAACATGACTGAAGTTTCGCTTTTCAAAAAAGCACAAGCTGTAATGTCATAATCAACAAGCAAAAGTTTAAGGACGTAACTCAGTGGTTCCCAACCTTTTATTGGCCACGCCCCACCGAAGCATCTGTAAAATCGTGATTGCCCCCCTCCCCCCAATCTTCTCACACACACTTTCTTTAACATATATCTCTTACTACTTAAAAAGTGAACTCTATTCACCAGAAAAAAGCCTGGCAGTGCCTTAACAATTATTCATTTCACATTTTTTTTAAACTTATCATACAGATAAATTATCTGTCACTAATGTCTTTTTAACATAATTCTATAAATGAGGTTATACATCTTCACTTTTATGTCAAAAACAGTTGCGTTGTGCATTTCTAACTTAGATGAATGTTCAAGGAAATTATTATACGGTAGGCATTTTTATATTCGCAAAATGCTTGAAGAGACTCTCGTATTTATCACTAAAACTGATAACATTGACACATTTTATAATTCTTAATAACTCATTAAAAGTTGGTGAAATTTTATTTTCTATGGATAACTAAATACATAAGAAGCATTTGAAGATGCTGATCTTTATCAATTTTAAGTTGTCATTACTCCCCAGCAAAACATATTTATCTTTTTTTTTTTTTCCTTTTCGATTATCGTTAATTGACTGCCAATGTATTATCGAATATAAAAATTTAAATTGTAAATGTTTTATATTCATTTACCGTGTAGGAGGGCCTGCACTACAGCCATAGATATTTACTATTTACATATTGCTTATCCATTGCTATTTAAGATTTATAAATTTTATAAAGTTGGTAGTACCACATTTAGATATTCTAAATATATTTTAGGTTAAATATGTTCAAGACAGTAAAATTTAGATATGCCCTTAAGTACTTTAACCCCTTAACGCTCGAATTAAATTACGGTTTAAAAATTCAGATTGCCTATTGGCACCACTTTCTTGAAAAGGAAATGTTCACCTTATTTAATAACAGGTAAAACGATACTAAAATAAAGCCAATTACACTTTTTTATAAAACTGGTGGGAATCAAATAATCTGAGTAAAAAACACAGCCCGTGAATATGACGGGAGCGAGAATTAAGGAGTTAAGAAAGGTTTTTCATGTTACATACAGCAAAGTAAATAGAAATACTAAGCTCCTTTAATAAATAATCGAGAGTTGAAAAAAATTGTAAAATAGAAAATTAACCTGAAAAATTCTAAAATTTAAATGGAAAAACGGTATTAAAATAATTTTAAAGTTTATTCATATAATTATTCTGGTGTTTATGTTATTACAAGCTTTTGATTCGGAACTTTTTAAAATTCAAGAATTTTTTTATTATCATTATTCATTTTAATTTTGCATGTATTACTTCTATTCTTAGTCTAAAAGATTAATTTTCCAGAAAATCTGACAGCAATTGATTGAGTTGCAAATTCGAAATTGCCCCCCGGCAGCGTTCTCAGATAGATTTTACTTTTTTCCTTGACTACGGAGTAAAAATTCCCTAGATTTTAAAGTCACGTGACATGAAAGAAATTCTGCATTTTGATTGGTTGAAACAGCCTGAATCACATTCACATATGAGATTCATAAACACCGATGGGTAGTCATATTATAGAAAAACAAAAACAAGCTTATTTTGTTTACGACGACAAAATCTTGTTATATATATTTTTTAGAGATTGGAATATAAATTTATATTTATTTAAAATCAAGTAACTTTGATTAAACATACTCTTTGCATTTGAATTTTGAGAAAATCATTGCAATCACGAAGCAACATACATATACATTATAGATTTGATTATTATTACTATAATTTTTATTATTTGATATCCATACACACATATTTTATATCAAATTACTATTCTAAAATCTCCTGTGAGTGGTCAAACAAAAGGAAATATAACAGTTGCTTGACAAGCATTCAAGTTCTATTTCTATAGTTTTTGAAGTTTTCAGATTTTCATATTATTACATTATTATTTTGTACTAGATGTCACAAATTAATGCATGAAAACGCAAAATAAATTAGTGAAAATCGTGCATAAGTTTTTCTCAATTCATTTCATTCGTAAACACATAAAATTGACTGGCAGAGTTCTAAAAACCTGGAAATTGAATAGCGTTTCCATTTTCCATGAAAGATAAAGAGTGCTTCAAAAGAATACCGTCAAAGTTGGCATTTTGAAACGTATTTATAGAGGAGAAATGCCGTTATGAGACAGCAATCACTTACAACTGAAGATGCAACGCATGTATCGAAAAGTGAAAAATGCTATTAGATGATCCAAAATCATTTCAATGGTTATGCCTGCCCATTGTATGCTTCTACCTATAAAAATGAATTCGTGAATAAGCTACACCCCCCCCCCCCCTCGAAAAAAAATAAAAATCATGTTATTTGGGAGAACTGCTCGCTACTGTTATGGATAACACGGGAGATAGAATATTTCTTTAGAGGATCGGATATTTTTATCTAATATTCTTCTGTTTTAATACATATACATAGTACTTTACTTCATTATGGGTATAATTATAACGAAGTCTCCATATGCACTAAATACTCGTTTTTTTAACAAAAGGAAATCAGATTGATGATTCCTTTATTTGGTTTTAATTGAAGAGGAAAAGAAAGAAAAACCAACAGTAAACCCCGCCCCACTTCACCATCCTCTTCCAAACGAACGACCTCAGACCTCAGAGACAGTTACATTTAAAAAAAGCTTCCAGGGATTCAAAGCCAGATGTTGAAATCTGCAAAAAATAAGTAGTGCTCGCAGCTGTAGTAATTAACAACTGTTGATCCAGGTGGTAATCATTTATTAGCCATCTAGGATCCCTGTTGCGAGAAACGAAAGCGACGTCTGAGACCAGTTCCAGCCATAAATCCCCCCCCCCCCCTCAGTTAACCAAAGAATTGGTTGAAGACAATTTCTCCCCACTGCCCATTCCTTTACTTCCTCTTTCGTATTCATTCATCAAACACGTCACATCAATCACTTTCTCATGTTCATTGAAAGAAAAACACAGAAGTCTAACTAAAGTCCTCTTTTCCCCTAGATTTTAAGAAAATATTGCCAGTCTTCTAAAAATTCCCTAAATAGGCTTCAATTTCCCTAGATCTAGGGATTTCCCCCTAGATCTGAGAACGCTGCCCCCCGTTAAGGCGTAAGCCTCACGTTGGGAAACACCGACTTAAGTTTTATACGGCTTTGTGTGGACCACACAAGTGCCGTTCTCTTAAAGCATGTAATACCATATCATAATGCGTTGCAAGAAAGCATAATTAATATATATATAAATGTGTGTTATAATATTTACGGTGTGAGTTATGAATTAAATTAAAACATTTATATTTATCCGAAACACGTGTATCACTGTATGAGCTGCTTAATTTAAATGTGGGGGAGTAGCTCATTAACCTTCCGTCTACCAGACGGGTCCGTTGGACCCGACATGTACATTCAAAATATTTATTCAAACCAGAAATTTCTTCAAAACAAACTAAATGTATAAATCAGACAATAATAAGTTAAATAAACAAATTAAATAGTTTTAAGTAAAAATTCTAGTGTAGAATGTTTTTATAAAACTTGAGTAAAATTTCCGGTAGTTCTAGGGTTAACAAAAAAAAAAAAAAAAAAAAAAAAAAGAAAAGCTAAAGTTGTTCTTTATAATAAAATAACATATAATTTATGTTTTTAACTAATTAACATTAAATATCTCAATATTAGAATAATTTTTTTACTAGTAAGTTATTTGTTCAAGGAAATTCCAAATGCGTTGATTTTGGAAATGAACCAAGAATACTTTGAACAAAATTATATTTTACGTTGCATAATATTAATGAGCACAATCAAAATCTCACCATGAATTCTTTAAAAATCTTTACAATTTCATAGCTACCAACTCTTCCGCTTTTTTGTACCACAAAAATTTAATAGAAATTTTTGCTTTATTTAATCGGCAGATTAAAGCGATTTAAAAAGGTAAAATTAACTATAAAATTTTTGTGGTACAGAAAAGCGTAAGATGTTGGCAGCTATGCAATTTATATTAAGAAATGTAATTATATACATACAACTTAACGCTGAATATTTTTGTCTTATTTTTCAAACTTTTTCCTATAAAATAAAATTTATTTTCTGGTTTATTGTAACAATGGAGTTAAGAATAAAGAGGAGGAGACATATAGTGTAATGTCTACCAGTTGCGAGTGAAGTGAAGTAACTGAGGAGGTTGTCACACGATGGCGGATGATTTTTTAAAATCGAATCTTCTATTTCTGATTACCGTCAGGGCAACCATCCCACCAGTAAAATTGAATAGAAAATTTCGTCTTAATTGAGTGTCTTATTCATGGAAATTTTTCTCAAAAATGTCCTAAAAATTTCTATTTGTTTTTACTGGTGTCAGTATGCCTTGTAAAACTGTCAGTTTGTTTCCCTGGTTGTCACAATATGGCGGAAACGCAGGGCCTAACTACCACCAAAATGAACTCCTACCAGTAAAAATGAAAACATGTTTCTATGATTATTTATGACTGAAATTCCGCTATAACATGGCGTTTAGGTAAGTAAAAATTTTCTATATAAATCAACTGGTGGAAGTTTTCACGGCCGGTGAACAACTCCTGCGACAACGGTTACAGTTGAAGTTTCAATATTCTAAGGATATGTCAGTTCCTCTTAATTAATAGTTCCATGATTGTAACTTTTCTAAATAAGAATTATATATTAAAATAAAATATTTAAATAAATAAATTAAAGATATAATTTTTTTTTTGTTATAATTATATTCTATTGAAAAAAATCAACATTTTCAAAAAAAAAAAATCATTGCCTTTGAAAGTAAGAGGAAGTGGCATATCATCAGAATAGTGAAGCTTTAACTGTAACCGGTTTCGCAGTGGGCTCATTTCAACTGGTGCAAGCTACTACCAGTTGCTTTGAATAGAAATTTTCTGCTTTATTAATGCAGAATTTCAGTCCTAATTATGGTCCAAAACAGACATTTATTTTGACAGGTGTAAGTTTAGTTCTGCTGTAGTCAGGTCCTGAGTTTGCGCCATAGTGTGAAACCTAAACAACCTCCTGTCAGTCTCACTGAAAGAGATTATAATGCCTGGGCAAATTCCCACCAGTAAAAACAAATACAAGATTTTAGAATATTTGTGAAAGAAATTTTGCAGGAATAAGTTGCTAAAATAAGTCGAAATTCTGTATTCAAAGTTCGCTGGTTCAAGTTTGCTTCGGCGGTAATCAGAAACTGCGGATCTGATGTAAAAAACCAACCTCCAGCTTGTGATTACTTCCTCAGTTACTTCACTCGGAACTGGTGGACTCTACACTACATGTCCCCTCCTCTTTATTTATAACTCTATTATTGGCACATATCTAGAGTTGCAAAAAAACCACGTATTTTGAGGGACGGGAATAAACCTGGGAATTTTTGGGAATAAACGCGGAATTTTCAGGAATATTGGAAATTTTGTTGGAGTTTTGAAGATAAACAAAACCAGTCATTTTTCAATTTTTTTATTTTTCTGAAATTTTAGACACTGTTTGAAAAGATAGATTTTTTATTATGAATTCACAAAATTTATCATTTTGCCCTTTAAGTTCCTATAATTTATTAAAATTCATTACATTAGCAACAATCACGGCTGCATTGTATTTTTATATTGATTAATTTTAGTTTTGTTCATTTCCCTTTTTGTTTACATTGGCTGATTCGTAGAACAGGGGTGAAGTAAGATTCATGCCAGGCAAGGTGAATCTGTCATCTGCCTCTGTCACATTTTACTTATCGACGATTAAAATATCAAATTACTTATGACATTTTAATTTATCTTACTTAATATGCTTAAGCACGTATTTAGTTAGTTTTCATGTAAACTGAAACTTTTTTCTATATTTATGTTATTGGTATTGTTAACATTTGTATATATATATATATATATATATATATATATATATATATAAAACATTTTGTTTAGACTGAAAAATATTGAAATCATTAAAAATAATTAAGAATAATAAATTAAAAATTTCCATGACTGAAACTTTCCGAAAACTCCCAGGAATTTAAAAATTTTCCCTCCCCCAAAACCCGATTTATTCCCGAATTAAACCCGGTTTTTTCCACCCTTTGCAACTCTGCACATACCTAAACCATGATTTTTTTCATTAACACGGATAACCAGGATCGCATTTTAAATTTCAAGGAAATAAGACAACAAAAAATATAAAATAAGTCTATTGTTGCTGACCAATATTTTACACTCATTCAAATCCAAAACAATAAATAACTAGAATTAACACGGTCACGCCGGTGCTAATATTCATGTTTTTCACTGTGAGACGGCGCTTGAATTCACAATTCGCTTCATCTGGCAGCACGATACTGTCGCTTATTCAGACACTGTATGTAAAGACCCGTCCCTCTCATATTTATTGAATTGAACTCGAACATAACAAGAGAGTTGATTGTGAATGTCTGAAAGTTCGTAAGGAGTAAGCAAATCATTTAGAGACATGATTTTATTGACTACATATACTAATTTAATATAAAATGTCTTTCAATCTATGATAGAAATATGGACAACATGATATAAATGCATTTCTGTAAGGTAGAAGCCACGCCCTTAATCAATGATACTTTTTGAATGAAAACGAGAATTTTTGTTTCCCGTCGTGAATGTATTAAGTTTATAATAATGATTTGTTTTTATTACTGAACTTTCGAATATTCAAGTCGAGTGTGACCCACCGATGATGCACGCCGGCGTGAACGTGTTAGTATAAAATTATCTTTATGCACTTCAAAGTCAACGGCTCATATGTGGGTGATTTTCAAAAAGTGTCGTGTTTTACTGCCCTTTCACATTTGCACAGAGAAATAAGTAAATATCATAATTTTAACTATTGCATTTTAATTATCATGTTTTTTTAATGATAATTTACAGATATATTATTATTTATAAAAAATAAAAATAAAAATAAGAAATATATTATTTTGTAGTCAAAATGTCATTACCGTAGGTTGTTCCAACAAGCAATTTATTAGGCAAAGATTTGACTAAGTTTTGTTTAAAACAGATGGTTATATTTTTTAAATACATTTTTATTTATTAAGATGCTACTAATTAAAAAAATGTATTTATTTTCATTAATTACACTTATCTATAATTCTTAATAATTATTTAAAACCGTGTCCCAAGAAAGAGTGTCATTGCCATGCTTATGACAAAAAGTTTATCTGGAATTTTTTAGAGGGCAGCGCATGCCTTTTTATCAAGGCAAAAATACTCCTTAGAAGTCAACTTGTTATCAGGTTTAGGTGAATAGAGTAAATAGTTTTATAGTTTCACTAAAACAAGCAAAGACTTTGAATGTTTTGGTGAGTATTTTTTTGTGCGTCATTACCGTACACTCTCAGAGTCTGATTACCCACGGGGCAAATTCCTACCACTAAAATTAAACAGAAAATTTTGCCTCATTCATGGCAGAAATTTTACATAAATACGGCGTTTAGATAAGGCGAACTTTTCTTTTAAAATTTATTGGTGTAAGTGTGCCCCGTTGATAATCAGGCCCTGTACACTCTTCTTATTGATAATTAAATGAACTTTGCATTAATCTGCTTTTATTATATGAGAAATAGAAAATCACTGTATGGGCCAGAAGATATAATGGCTGTCATTTATGCCTGGGGGAAAATAAAAGTATTTTGCTTAATTTGTCATTACTGTAGATGTCATTACCCTGCTCGCTTATTTCATTAACCAAGTTAATTAAAATTTAAAAATTAGTTTGAAAATGTTAAATTAGTAATTTGGTCTCTGCTGATGCTTGTATATAAATGTTTATAAAGTAAGGTAATTATTTAAAAAAACATTAAAACTTTCTGATTATTTCCAAAAATTTTTATTTTGTTATTCCAAAACATGGACAGATTTTGAAAATGACCCATGTAGCAATGTAAACCCCTTAACCCTTTCAGGGGCAAAGTACTTATGTTTCTAAAATGTTGAAGTCATTGATTTACACCCGGATTTAAGGGGAAATTTATTTGAAAATAAGTAAAAGCTTTTCTTTGTGTACACTATAACAGAAAAATTTGATTAAAAATTTCCGGTGTCATTGTTGCGTTTGCGATTTAAAATTAAGTGCGATGTATTATACCCCACCGCCCTTCAAGGGGTTAACAGTATATCAAGATCCCCCTCACCAGCTAACTACGTACATTTTCATAACATTTACATAAAAATACTGTGGGCTTTCGTTAATACGCCTCTACTTAAAGCGTATTTCCGGTTAAGGAGGACAATTTTATTTCTCCCAAATTAATGTTCCTAAAAAATTCTTAACTTCAATTATTGTTAAAAACATCGCTTTAAACGTGCTAATCATCGGATAATGTGGACATTTTTTTCTCAAACTAACCGAGCAAAATTGAAACTGCTTTTGCAGATTATTTTTTCAAAAGCAACGTCTATGTAACTTTGGTTATTAAAAGAACAATAAATGGTCAGTTACAACGTTGGAGACAAAGAAAACTTTCTGGCACCAAAAACGTCAGAGATTCAAAACTTGCTAATCTACAGTTCGCCGATATTACCTTTCAAAGTGTTCCATTCAAACTCTTTGGAATTTCCAAGGAGTTTGGCACAACTATTTAAGATTAGCCGTCCTTGGCGACCAATTTGGTCTCCCTTAAATGTAATTGTAATCATGGAAACATGTTCATTTTATTCCTAATTTAATTTACTTGTTCAATCCTTCGCCAAATCGGAAGATCTGATAGCGAAATCTAGAACTCAGTATATTTACGTTTGCCGGACACAAGGGATAAATCGCCAAACATTGTTCCTGTCGCATTTTGCTTTTTTTATTAATTTCATTTAAAATATAATCCTTTCACTCATTTTATTTAAAATACATAACTTTAATTTAAGACTGAAACATTTAAAATTCACGACTTTTACTTATTTCTTAAAGAAAAGAAAGAAAAGAAAAGAAAAAGAAAAAAAAAAATAAATAATACCATAAACCATGACATTTAATTTAAACATCAAAGCATTATTTTAATTTACCACGCGAGAAATTATAAATGCTAACTGGTGAGTTAATAAATGTTAATAAATACTGGCGAGATTTTTACCCGGCTAACTTAAAAGTACCAAGAATCCTTTACGATCATGGCAACTTTTATGTTAAATTTATTCGAAAAAATATTTTTGATTGAAAAGGGCTGCGCATATGAAAAACGTAATTGTTTATGACAGTCACATGACTTGAACTATTATAACATAGATGAAATGATGGCGATGGAACAATATTTGGCGATTAATTACCTCCGACAAGAGTGCCAAAATGGCCGCCTGGCATATAAAAAGCGAAGTGGTGAGCCCGGACCTGTTGATGACAGTCACATGACTTAGGCAATTATTATAGAGATTATAAAAATTTCTGTTTAATAATTAATTTGCTATGTTTATAATCACCGCATCCAACCACAGAATTTGAAATATTTTTCTGAGATTAAACAAGGAAAAAAAAAAATTCTTTAATAATTACGGTACAACTGTTCGCACTCTAAACATAAAAATCCAACTTTTCGATTGCATCACAAAAGTGGAAAACGCTGTGGTAAAAAAATAATTTGTATAAATAACGCAAAGAAAAGTGAAAGATGACTTTAATTCATTATAAATAAATGTAAGAGGGTAATTTCTTTGCCTATTTTGTTTGTCTCCGTATTCTTTCATATTAACAAATTGTCACTAATTTGCTTTTTGATTAAAATTATGAAACTACAGAATAAGTTGTTTATTTTAGCATTAAGTTGGTAACCTATTTAATTTCTATCAAACAGTTATCTCAAAGACAATAAGCGATTAACTATTTGCAACGATTGGTTTTAGTTTCAGTTTTTAGCTTGATAATTTAAAAAAGAAATCTTCAAAGTTTAGTCGTAATTATATTAGTTTATCTATATCTTGTCTTAATAATTTAGAATATCAATTTAAAAAAAAATAAAGAAAAAGAAAATTCTTGCACGTTTTTTACGTTAATGACAGCCAGACATACAGTTTGTTGAAACACGTGCAGTTTGTCTTTGGTTTTAATCCATCGCTCTTAAACGGCTTAGGCCTTTTATGAAAAATGTATTTAAAATTCTATTTGTTATTTTTGAATGTGTCTGTCTAATCAAAATTTTAATTTTCAAAGTCTCTTGCTGTAACTTTATTTGAAACGAATTTAGAAAAACTAGGGTTATTTAAGTTACTTTTTTTAAACATCAGATTCTTTGTCACCAAATAATTTAAATATCTTTCCATAGCTTCATACGAAATGCGATAGTATCATGTAAAACAAAAGATTTGTTTCATTTTTGAAATCGAACGATCAAAGCCTCATCCTTTTTAGCAGCATAAAATTATGTCATGATGTTAGATTCGATGTCAATTGACCTGCTCTTTTAGAACATGTAGAAACAATTGCAACCTTTCAAGTTGAAATTAAAATCACACTTAAATTTCGTTTATCAAAAAAGCACAAGCTGTAATGCCGTCATCAACAGATAGAGCTATGAGCGTGGATGTAGTAACAGAACTTTCTAGATCGGATCTTCCTGCTGCCTGTTTCAAGGTTCGTACAGGTCCTTGAACTTCCAGACTAAGGAACTCTTCTGTACCAGTATTTTCTTATAGAAAATCTTTCCTTAAATAAGGCGAAATTTTGCGCGTTTAAACTAGATTTATTTTTCTATTAAAAAAATAAAAAAAATACTGATATTTGGCCTTGAAAATAACGGTAACCGTACGATCCCTGTTTTTGCTAGAGACCCTACAATGGGTAAGAGAAACATCCTGAGCGAAGTACGCATGCTCTGTGGAAGAAAAGTATCCGATGGAAGAAGAAAATCATGCAAACCTCATTTTCCATGCTTGGCGCGTTCTCGCGCTTTGTTTACTTTTATTACTATTATTATAATTATTTTAATCCCCGTTCTTGCAAAACGAAACAGGGTAAAATAAATAATTTTTCTCCCTTTTTATGACGAATCAAAATATTGCAAATCGTGGGTCATTTCTAGTTTTGTCCATATTATAACAAAAGTTGCTCTAAGTGAAATTTCTCTATTGATAAACACATTTGATATTCGGTTAAGGTTTATCGTTAATTTTCTAAACCTTTTGAATTTAACAACCATGTATGTTAATGTTTGTGTGTGTGTAAATCTATTTACTTGGGACGAAAAATACAAAATATAAACATAACCCCATTAAGAATTGCATTAAAAACAATTATTTTTTACACTTCTATAAATAGTATATATTTTAAAAGCACTCAAAAATTAATTTAATATCTTCATTTAATTGTCTCTATCCCTATAATTTGTATTAAACAAAAATTTATCAAAAGAAATAGGACCACTAAGTGATCTTACAAAAACAGAATTCATAATCACATTAATAATCAGTAACACTTTTTAATATTCCTCGAACTTCGGGATTTTTATAACGAATTTATAGCGTTTATTTTTAAAACTTTATAAATTTCAGTGGTGGAAAATTGGCGCAGAGGAGGAGCCTATTGACATCACTAAATTTTAGTAGTATTTTTCGTCTTATCTAATGACAGAATTTCTGAGTTTTTATTAAAGGGAATAATACTATAAAATATTAGTGGTGTCAATAGGCTCCTCCTCTGCGCCAATTTTCCACCACTGAAATTTAACAGCCTTCAACTAAAATGGATATGTTTATGAATATTCAAACTTAGAACAGATCTCGTATATATTGTCCAATATATATATATAAAAAAAAAACTATGAACATATGCCATTTAACAATGCATTAAAGGTGGTATTGTGCCCTCCCAAAAATTCCGATCTCTTTGGCTGATTCACGAAATCTTTTTTACACGGAAATGCATGAAATTTTTAGATATTACTATTCAAGTGCCAAACAATGGCACTGCGTTTTCCATTTTCCTAAAAATTTTACACACCTTCGATTACAATCAATTAGTTGACTATGACGAACTTTTCATGACTGTAGTGCCTTACAAATTGACAAAATGCGCAATTCTTAATGCCATTTTAAGAGCCATTAAATCTATATCATTTTACTTCTATTTATCAGAAAATGGGAAAAACTATTCTATTTCTTACAACCAGAAAATAATATTTGCAAATTTGTATGCATTTGTTGATAAAAATAACCACGTAAATATGGTAGATAGTAATTATTTTGAATTTGAGAACAAGAAAAAAAGAAAAAAAAAACACTTTGGAAATACTTTGTGAAATACTTTGGAAAAAAATACGTGTATTTTATTTATATTGGTTGTCTCCATCCTTAATTTACTTAAGGCGATTCTCCAAAGAAGCATTTTCTTATTGAACAACGCGAATCTTTCTGAATCATTTTTAACATAAAAGCACGATTATTAAAGGGATTTTCAATGTAACAGTTTTTTTACTTTTCTGATAAATGAATTACATCTTGAATTATAAATTATTGCTGCCTCAGAAGGCAACGTTTCCCTTTTCTGCGGCGTTGCGTCTGGAAATTCGGTCCTTTGGTTTAATATGCCTTGCACTTACCGGGTGTCCCAAAAAGGACTGACTAATTTTAAAATTCAATAACTTCCAAACGGTGACAGATATTTAAAAAATTCTTGCAGGAGGGTTATGCATAAAGTCAAAAGTTTTATTACAGTGATTTTCGATTTTAATTCGAATTACAAACAATAGATGGCGCTGTAAGCAATAGTCGCTAAATACAGGCTCGATTTCTGGTCCTTTCTGTTGTTCCATGCTGAAAAAGGAGATGGAAATGTATTATCTGGGCCACGAAGTACCAAAAATCGACCCTGAATTCAGCGTCTATTGATCGCAGCGTCATCTAGTGTTTGTAATTCGAACTAAAATTGAAAATCACTGTAAAAAAACTTTCGACCTTATGCATAACCCTCCTGCAAGAATTTTTTAAATATCTGTCACCGTTTGCAAGTTATTGAATTTTAAAATCAGTCAGTCCTTTTTGGGACACACGGTAGATAAAATATTTTCATATATTTATGTATTTTATTATTATTTTACAATGTAAAATATTTTATGAGATTTTTAGTGTTAATTTTTAAAGCTATGGGAATTTAACGGCCATAAATATTTATATTTTTTCTTGGGTGGGGGGGGGGGGGATTTTGAGGTTAAGGTTTAGAGCTTAGCTCATACATATATTTGGAGCAAAATGTAAACATTTACTTCACCGACATTACACAAAGACTTAATTTATTTCTTACGCTCGTGAAATGCACAGGAAACAAAATGAAAAATAAAAAAGTATAATTCCCCTCTAAAATTTATATTGCTTATCTCCATGCACAACTTATTCTAAGGATGCCAGGGAAATTAATAAATAATTATATAAATAAACATATTTCACGAAGTCACACATTCAGGATCTCATTGTGTGTCTTAAAATGCGTGAAATTTGCTGGTAGTCATGCATGAAATTTTATATTTCAGTTCTTTAGAATCGAATATCGTTTTTAGTTTTCCTATAAATATATTACATTTTTAATTATAATTTTAAATTTATTTGATTTATTTGATTTGATTTGAATTTTTTGATTTATTTGTCGAATGGAGAGAGAAATTTCATTTAAATTTTTTAACTACTTTTTTTTTGCTCTTTTTGGTATTGTACATTAAGAAGAACAAAAAATGATCTTCTAAATTAGCACTTCACAAAATTTCTACCTTTAATCTCCTTTGACATCTCTCCCCCCATCATATAAAATTATTTTTTTTTAAATTTCCAACTTAATACACACGTACCCATCCTCCAAAAATTGTTTTGAATTTATATGCGTATTTGATGTATGAAGCATTATTCTTAATTTAATAAGACTGAATACTGTATTAAGTTTTTTCTAGTAATTAGCTATAAAATTACGACATAAAAATATTTTAAATGTAATTTTATTCGATGTTGTTGCATTAAAATATATGCTTCTTTTTAATTATTAAAATATAGCCCTTGGGTGATATTAAATATTAAAACTTAGTAAACTAGTCGGATGTACCAATCCCAAAACTTTCTTCTATCACATACATGTCAATACTTCAAAATTCGTTATCACTTTTCCAAAATTAAATGGCAATCTAGGCTCATCATAAGGGTTCTAAAAAGATGAAATTCCGTGCATTAGTTCGTGAGATATGACTATGGCTGAAATCATGTAAATCCAGCAAAATACAGCATAGTAGCGTCACTTATATGGTGATTTACACCAGAATCTAATCAACATCGACTTATGTCAACGTCTAACTGAATATGAAATTTGGGGAAAATACGAGCATTAGTTCTTGAGATAGAGCTATTGCGCAAATCATGACAAATGCAGCATAGCAGTGCCACCTGTTGAGCGATTTGCACCAACACATAATCAGCAGCAATATTAATCAAGGTATTCTTGAATCTGAAGTTTGATGAAAACTCGTGCATTAGTTCTTGAGATAGAGCTATTGAGGAAAGCGTACTAAATGCAGCACAGCAGCGCCACCTATTGGGCGATTTCCACCAACACATAGTCAGTATAATTTCATATCAAGGACTAACTAAATCCGAAGTTTGATGAAAATGTGCGAGTTAGTTCTTGAGATAGAGCTACTGCGAAAATAGTGTAAACCCTGCAAAATGCAGCATAGCAGCGCCACCTGTTGAGTGATTTACACCAAAACGTAAACAGCACCAACTCATATCAAAGAGTAGCTGAATCTGAAGTTTTATAAAAATCCGTGCAGTAGTTCTTGAGATAGAGCTATTGCGGAAATCCTGCAAAATGCAGCATAGCAGCGCCACCTAGTGGGCGATTTACACCAAAAACTAATCAGCTCCAATCCATATCAGGGACTATCAGAATATAAATTTTTATTAAATTCCGTGCATTAGTTCTTGAGATAGAGCGCCCACAAAATTTGTGTCACATACACACAGACAGACAGACGGACAGACAGACAGACTCACAGAGTCACAGACAGACATTTTGTAAAAACATGTTTTTTGGAATCTCTGATCCCTAAAACGTGTAAATCCGTCAAAAACTGGAAGTCAAAAATTTTCATGAATCCAATACTTTCTTCTCGTAAAGATAGAAGAAAGTAAAAATCAGAAAAAACAACGTTTAAAAATGCTCAAATAATACATGAAAAGCAGCAAACAGCTGTTTCAAATCTACTAGCGAGGTTTGCTGCTTTTCATGTATTATTTGTGCATTTTTAAATGTTGTTGTTTCTGCTTTTTTAATATTGTTGCACAAAGGCTTTATTTGCTATTTTTATATTAAAACTTAGCTACATTAACACTAGAAAGCCCGGAAATTTTACTCAAGTTTCATAAAAATATTTCACTCCAGAATTTTTATTAAAAATTATTTCACTGATTTCTTTAACGCAAATCTGCTTGGTTTAAATTTAACTTATTTTGTGAAAGAATTTCTGGTTCCAGTTGACATTTAATCATATGGTTGGAGTCGAATCTACTTCTTCCGGGCGTTCTAGTGTTAAGAAGAACCGATCTAAAAAATTATAATATTCTATTAGCTGGTGATAAATTATTAAAAATAAATATATAAATATATAAAATTAAATATTAAAACTTAGTTTTATTCACAAGAATCGATTTAAAAAAACCCAGAGTAACCGGTAACAAATCAAAAAAAAAAAAAAAAAAAAAGAAAAAAGAAAAGAAACAAAATTTTAAAAGCCGAAACAAAGAGGATCGAACCCGCCACCTTGGATTTACTCGACATGCACTTTAACCATTACACCATATCATCTACGTGAATTTTGCGAAACGACTCTATTACTCCCGAGATATGTTCATAGGAGAATTTCGCGCTTGGCGATTTTTCATTCTTCGCAAACATCTATTTTGATTACTGATGACAGAAAAAAGGGAAAAAAAAATACTTGTGATTCGATTCCCCTAAAACAAAGCAAATATATATATACATTTTAGTCATAGAAATAAAAATAATCCAAATTGTATATATATATATATATATATATATATATTAAAATATAACCAGAAAAAGAAAGTATAATGCTCGTGCTGACAGAATGAAAACCAAACGTAAGGAAGGAAAAAAATATTTTTTCAAGAAAATTGCGAAATCCTTAGACAAAATTGTGTTTATATCCATAATATCCACATTCGCTTAGATGCCGTATATCCCCTTGGCTGCCATCTTGGATGTTTTGAGATTTCTTGGCGATTTTATGTTGGCGATCTTTATGGATATGTAACCCGTGTGACATGTGTGTTCTGGCAAACTCGTTTTTCAGCGAGATTGTACTTGAGAAGGATTTCGTTTGGGATTTTGTGCATGTGCTTTGATATCGTGTTGTGTCGTTCTGTCTTTTTATTTTTATTTTAAATTTATTGGATGTATTTGATTGGCTATGGGTTCTGTTAGTCCGTTTAAATGCTCTTGCTGATGTAATTAAGAAATATGAGAAAATTTTGAATGATAAAGGAGGTTTGTTTACAATGCGTAGTCATAAGCCTATTTAGGGAAATGGGGATGATGCTAGGAGGTATTTCGTGCTTGAGCTTTCAAGAAAGGAGATGTCTGTTAAGGTATGTTGATAATTTTATGTATATTTTGTTGTTTTATTTTATAGTAATATTTTCTATTAGTCGTTTATTCTATATTTCTCATGCATTTCGGAGATTGGTGCATAGCAACATACGTGCATTTACTAACTGCGGCTTTAACGAGTTTTGTGCTTTTTTGTGATTGCTGCAGAAGGAGTTAGCTGAATCCAGTGATGTTTTTTTCGGTTAATGAGCGCATAGCTCCCATATGACGATTACTGATTGCCACTTTAACGATTTTGGCTAAGATGCTATATGTTACCTGGCCGCTATTTTGGATTTCTTGGCGATTTTTAGTTGTCGATGTTGGGCGATATGGCAACCATGTTCTGGTAACCCCGTTTTTTTGGGGAGATCGTGTTTTGATGCGGATTCGGTTGATTGAATATGGCTTGTGTAGCGTGTTTGCCTAGTGTTAGTGATATTGTCAAGAAATTTCAGCGCATTTTAAGTGAAAGAGGAGGGTACTTTAAAGTGTCTAGTAATAAGTGTATTTTGGGAAAGGAAGGAGATGGGAAGTCACCATTTTGTAAAGTTCTGATTCATGGAGCGAGATGTCTGTTAAGGTAAGTGGATAATTTTATGTATATTTTGTTGTCTTATGAGTTTTGTACATTTTGAGATTGCTACAGAGCGAGAACTGCTGAATTTAGAGATTGCTACACAACTAGAACTGCTGAATCCAGCGATTTTTTATTTCGGTTAATGAGCGCGGAGCGCTCATCAACAATTACTGATTGCCAGTTTAGCGAGTTTTGTTTTTTATGTATATTTTGCCTTACGAGTTTTGTATATTTTGAGATTGGTACAGAGCGAGAACTGCTGAATTTAGAGGTTGCTACACAGCGAGAACTGCTGAATCCAGCGATTTTTTATTTCGGTTAATGAGGGCGGAGCGCTCATACAACGATTACTGATTGCCAGTTTAGCGAGTTTTGTTTTTTATCAATATTTTGCCTTACGAGTTTTGTATATTTTGAGATTGCTACAAAGCGAGAACTGCTGAATTTTGAGATTGCTACACAGCGAGAACTGGTGAATCCAGTGATTTTATTTTCGGTTAATGAGCGTGGAGCACTCATACAACGATTACTGATTGCCAGTTTAGCGAACTTTGTTTATTATTTACATTTTATTTTCGTTAAGCCTAACATGCGTATAAATCGGTGCTAAGCGACATTTACTACTTGGCGAAAAACTGGTTTTCACGCCAAGAAAAATTCCAAGATGGTGGCCCCGGGAATTTATGACATCTGTTCCAAAGTGCTTGAAAGTCCTTGAAGTGTACGAAACCTGTAGAATGTTCCGTATAATTTTTAGAATATTTGAACTTTCCTTAATTTTTTATTTAACTAAGCAATAATGCGTAAAATTTGTCTTTATCGTATCTAAGCAGAAAGTACCTGTCCTGTAATGCTATGTGTCTGGAACAAAAGAAAAGGAAAGGGGGCGGGTGTGCATTTTTAGCGAACTGTTATTCACAAACCAGTGAAAAAAATGAAAAAAATTTAAAAAGAAATGTAAATTCATGAAAAGCCCTTCCTGATATCACTTTCTCTTGTAAAAGCCATGCATGAACC
Source organism: Maratus speciosus (assembly GCA_963932465.1). Taxonomy (NCBI): domain Eukaryota; kingdom Metazoa; phylum Arthropoda; class Arachnida; order Araneae; family Salticidae; genus Maratus; species Maratus speciosus. Next base: position 281,056,142 of record OZ010797.1, on the reverse strand, counting down.
CTATATTCGTTTTAAATATGAGGTCATACGTGAATTAAACTATATTATTCACAACTAAAAAGAAATCGCGCATCTAGTTTTTGTCGAGAATTAAATAAAAATAATGCACTCGTGACATCACAATTCACTTTTATATTTTAACAGAATAATAAGGCTACTATAATTTGTGACTCGTGCTACGGCCAGTATACACGTCATTTTATCTTTTTACGCGTGAAGATTTCACTATAAATAAAAGATAAAAGATTAAAACTAAAAATAAAAGATTTCACTATTCACCATTGTGAAATTTTGTAATTTTTGAAATTCAATATTTGAAAAACGGCATAATCATTAGATTTGAAATTTACATCAAGGAAAATACAATTTTGTGCCTTTCTAATGCATTTTGTCTAACAATTGTCCCACAAATTCTTTGCGACTCATTAATTTTTTCAGTAACTTCAAACATTTCATTTTCCGAGATTAATCTGTGGCGACGATTATCGAAAAAACCAATCGTCATCAACGTGTAACTTTTTATTAAAGAGGATTATTGCTTTCATAGGTTATTTGAGTTAGTTCAAATATTTTCTGTCTTTGAAAACAAATGAAACATTTTAATAAAAATTCTATGAAAATAACGAAAAATTCCTATTTAAAGTAACAACAATATTTCTTGCTGCATAACATTTAAACAAATTTTATTTATCCCACTGAAAAATAAGGAAACTCAAAGTAATAATGCAGCTGCGAATCACTAAAATAAAATTTACATTTAAATTATGAGATAATTTTTTTTAATTATGCATTTTTTGAACCCAAAATTTTTCTTTATTAGATTTAAACTTGTAAAAATGTCATTTTGTAGATTGTCAAAAGACAATTTCCCATCAACAATACAAACGTCTTTTGTGTAATTGATCCGTCATCATATCTCACAGTCTTTTTCAACTTATTATCATTACTGACTTTAAAAGGTCTTATTATTTTCTTACTTGTAAATAGTTCGTATCGCTTTATTTTGGCTCCTCCACCTTCTCTCTCTGTGTTTTTGAACACATGAAATTTGATTGGTACTACCCTTTCAAACAAATTACAAGAATAGCCTCCCTCCTGGCTGTTCCCTTTACTATTGTCACCCCTCCTCCGTACCGGAGCCGAGGAAGTGTTCTGAAATTTGATTGACCGAGAGAAGATGTAAATGGAATCTGTTTGCTTTTTTGTAATAATTGCATACTTTTTGTATATTTTTGCTTATTTTAACGTATAATTTCACTTTTTATTATTATTACCGTATATTTTTACGTATATATTATTTTGATTAATTTATGGTTCTGTGAGTGTCTTTGGTTTTTATAATGCTTCTTGGGGATTTTTCTGTCCTGCTGCTACGTTCTGGTACTGTTTTTAGGTGCGTTCGTAATTATATAAATACGTAGCACCTATAGTCGTCGTCCAGTCCGTCTGTCTGTCCGTCCGTCTGTCCGTCCGCCTGTCTGTCCGTCCGCATATAACAGAGCAAAAACTACCCGACCGAATGATCTGAAATTTTTAATATATAATTGCTGCAAAATTTTGTCGATCCATTTCCAATTTTATGAAAATCGGATGTATAGTTTAATTACAGGGACAGTCAAAAGTTTTTCTTTACATTACGGCCAATGGGAAAAATTATTGCAAGTGAATTTTAATGATGTTACAGACTTCCGAATGGTCTGAAATTTTTAATATATAATTGCTGCAAAATTTTGTCGAGCCATTTCCAATTTTATGAAAATCGGATGTATAGTTTAATTACAGGGACAGTCAAAAGTTTTTCTTTACATTACGGCCAATGGGAAAAATTATTGCAAGTGAATTTTAATGATGTTACAGACTTCCGAATGGTCTGAAATTTTTAATATATAATTGCTGCAAAATTTTGTCGAGCCATTTCCAATTTTATGAAAATCGGATGTATAGTTTAATTACAGGGACACCCAAAAGTTTTCCGTTACATTACGGCCAAAGGGAAAAAATTATAGCAAATGCATTTTAATAATTTTACAGCCTTCCGAATGGTCTGAAATTTTTAATATATAATTGCTGCAAAATTTTGTTGAGCCATTTCCAATTTTATGAAAATCGGATGTATAGTTTAATTACAGGGACACCCAAAAGTTTTCCGTTACATTATGGCCAATGGGAAAAAATTATTGCAAATGCATTTTAATGATTTTACAGCCTTCCGAATGGTCTGAAATTTTAAATATATAATTGCTGCAAACTTTTGTCGAGCCGTTTCAAATTTTATGAAAATCGAATGTATAGTTTAATTACAGGGACAGTCAAAAGTTTTCCGTTACATTACGGGGAATGGGGAAAATATTATTGAAGGTGCATTTTAATGATGTTACAGACTATGCACTTATGAAGCGCAAAAAAATACACATTCAGTACAATATGGGGTGCAAAAAATAATTATAAAACTAGTTATAGTACGAACGCACCTCATTTGCCACGTTTGACGAGCAATTTCCAACTTGTTAAGATTATGGTCGTTTTTATGAGTATATATTGTTACACAGTCACTATTCAAACTGAGATATGAACTTCGTCTCAGGTGCTCCAAAAGTGATTCTTCCAAGTCCGAAGTCTTTCGGCCAAATAAAAGTGGAAAGGGATTGAAATTTTTGGTGATGAAATATAATTGAAAGCTGCTGAGAGGAGAAAAACCCTGCCAGATTTTACAAGGAGAGGGCCAAGCTTAGTACTCACAGATTTTGATTATTTTAATATATGTTGTAGGGTAGAGACCCTTTAGTGTCAGGTTCAACGGATTTTATACAACGCTCCTTAGTTCTAGAGAAACCAGGAGGTTTAATGGTAGTAAGAAACTTAAATACTTACTTTATAACAAAAAGGATAGGTTGGTCGTAGCTCAGTTGGTACGGCGTTTGCTGGCTGATCCGCTGGCCAGGGTTCGATACCTGAATACGCTACATGTTCTTTTTCTCATTTTTTGTTTTATAAATATACTTGTAAGTATAACTTAATAATCTCATTGTCAATTAAAATTTATAATATTGTATATCAATTATATTTTTAACCTATTTAATTTTTTACTTTTAACTAAATAATTGTGTAAAACATCATAAAACTATTAATTTTTTTAAAATCACTTTTAAAATGTATTTAATGTATTTTTTATCGATGCAATGATATTGAGCAATTGTGTCAATTCGTGATTTTAAAGAAACATTATTCACGCAATGCTTTAACAAAGGAAGTCAATACGATGATACTATTACTCTGTTTTTAAAGTAACAAGCATAATTACATTAAAAATTTTCATCAGAATTAAATTACAACAGATTTTTTGCATATTAAAGATTTTTAAATTTGTAATACGTCTGCTTGCGCTTTCAATTATTTTGCTTTCCCCTTTACTTCTTTTTGCTTTTATTTTTATTTTATTTGAATATGTTTTATTTTATCATAACTAGATGGCGCCACAACAGCTTTTGTAATGATTTTGGAATTTTTATTATTCAATAATATATCCAATTTCTTTTTAAGGCTGTTCTTAACTGCTCTGCTCAACAAGCACAAAACGTTTTGACATATTTACAAATTCATTTTTTAACGGAAAGGTTTAAAATTGGAAAGCCTGGCCATGGAAGCGATTTGGAATTGAACTGTTTTTTCCCTTTTTTGATCCATCTACTACCTATTGAGTTATAAGCGATTTTGATCACGTGACGAACACGTTTTTCGCACTCTCTTGAGTGCTCTTTCTTCCTTTGTGCGAAAATTCGGTTGAAAGCGCCCACTTTGACATTATTTTCTGAAAGATCTATTGCGTTTGGAAAAAAATGGAAAAAACAGCTTAATTGTATAGTTTCTGAACAACAACACCAGGTAGTTTCATGCATCTTCGAACAAGAATAAATTAAAACTTATGTCAGAAAGTTGTCCTTTTGGATTTGAGAACACCCTTAAATCTCTTTAAAGGATGAGAAATAACAGTTTAAAAATAAAAAGTGATAAATTTAAATTTGTTAACATTATAATTAATGTACGATATTAAAATTTTTAATTGAAATTATTAAATTATAATTACACGTATATTTATAAAACGAAAAATGAGAAAAAGAAATATAGCACGTTCGCGTATCGAACCCAGGCCCGCAGATGTGCCAGGAAACACCGAACAACTGAACTATGCCCGACCTATCCTTTTTGTTACAAAGTAAGTATTTAAGTTGTGTATTAATATTAGACCTCCGGTTTCTCAAGAACTAAGGAGCGTTGTATAAAATCCATTGAACCTGAGACTAAATGGTCTCTACCCTACAACATATATTAAAATTATCAAAATCTGTGATTACCAAGGTTGGCCCTCGCTAGGGGGGAGCTTGCACCCCCCCCCCCAAAAAAAAATGATCTCGAATGCTGTTACACTTGCCAAATTTACCAACTATAATACATTTTCTATCTCTGGTAGATTTGCCAATATTACAAATATAATTAAACTTTTTACAAATAAGAACTATATTACATTTTCTAAGTGTGGTAACTTGGCAAAATTATAAAACTAGTTGGCAAATACTAAAATTTACTTTGGCAAATTAAGGTCGTCTCCCCCACCAATGAAAAGTCTTCGCGATGACCCTGCCCTCTCCTCGTTAGTGAACAGCATTAAAGTTACAAGCAATAGATCGATGATCAGCGAACCGCGCTTTCTCGACTGCTCCTGTGCTCCTTACCTTTTCCGAGCTAAACAAGCGTGGCATCTTCTCTCTATCCGATGCAGTATATGAGAACTAAATTTTATGTTTTACGTATTTGCGTGCATAACAATGGCTGTTTATTAAAAACAAAACTATATTAAATACATCCGATTAACATGCGTAAGTTAAATATATAAATGGGTTTTATAAAATTTACGGTATAAGTTTTTAATAAAAAAGTTTATGACTACCTAAAACATGTATTATGTGTACAATGTATCTTTTTTTTTTTAGAATGTGTACGTGTGATATCCTGATCAGTATTAACCTTTTCGCGGACTTCCTAATACTGCTATTTCTAAATACTAATCTTCACTTTCTTTAATTGCTGAATACCTGTTATTAAATAAGTTGAATATTATTATACATTATATGCACTTGAAAACTGCGCTAATTTGGCAAACTTAGATCTGAAATATATATATATATATATATGTTACCGGCTAAACCCGATTTTAGGCCAAACTAGATTGGCCTAGGCCAAATTAGTTTATCCGAACGCTCATCGGATAAACTAGTTTTTCCTAGGCCAAACTAGTATATCCTAACGCCCATAGGATAAACTAGTTTTCATAGGCCAAACTAATTTATCCTGACGCCCATAGGATAAACTATTTTAGCCTGCTATTCACTGGTCTGGACTAGTTTATCCTAGACCGATCTAGTTTATCCTAGGCCGATTCAATTTAGCGTGCTTTTATTGATCCTAAAGACTGCTTTGGAGCCAACCTTCTAGTTTATTCAATTTGACGTGCATTTATTGATGCCAACCAGTGTTGAGCACGCTCACAAACAAACAAACAAAAAAAGAACTAATTCAAACTCAAATTCAATTTCTCAAAAATGAGTCAAGTTCACGCTCAAATCGCGCATAATCACGCTAAATCGTTAAATATTTTAACCCTTTGAGCTCTGATGGGTGAATTTCTTCCCACTTAATTTTAAAGTCCAGATGTCACATTGGTACCGGAATATTCATGTAAATTTATTTGAAAATAATTGAATTTGAATTTAAATTTGAATTTTATTTTGAATTACTTATGACATTATAATACAGAAATAGTGTTCTAAACAATAAAATATGATAAGTTTTTGCCGATTTTAGAAAACTTGATCATTTAATGTCTTACTTTCAATATTCGATTTACTTTGGCCAATGTTGTAAACATGATACTTATATTGCTATTCCGAAATTCAGAGATACCTATCGACATTCATAAAAACAATATCATTTTTCAGACATTTCAAGATAACTGTCGACATTTAGCATATCTGACGAGGTTTGATCAAAGTGAACATAAAATTCTGAAGGACCACCCATTTCTATAGTTTTCGTCTAAGAATTTTTTGATGGCGACGTCTGCCATGAAATTTGCATTATTAATAAAAAAAATATATATATATATAAATTTTCTTTAGGAATCCATAGTTATTTATATATAAAAAAGCGCTTGAAATATTTTACATAGAAATCAGAAACTTATATAAATATAGAAAAGTATATATTCTTTCGTACAATTTATATAAAAATTATAGAGACTGCAATAAAAATTTTCAGAAGAAGTATTTCATATTAAAATCTTTTCATAGTGCTAAGTAAAAATTTAATAAGGAAATCTGCAATTATTACTCAGCCAGTACACAGTGTATATTTGTGCACATACTGTATAACTAGAAACAGCTTAATTAAAAACTTACGCCGTAAATATTTAAAAATATATTTTTATATAATACATATACTATTTTTGGTAATAGTAAAGCCTAATAAGTTTTTGATTGTGCAATGCACACCAGCAGCGCAACTCGCAAAGCCGTGTGTAAAATAAAAATTTAGTGTTCTCTTTAGAGATCTGCACGAGCCGGGCTCGGGCCTGTTTTCATTCACGGCACTCGGGCCGGGCCTAGTCGGGCCGAACTTATTTTTTCTGTACAGAGCCGGGACTGGTTTCATTCCTATTCTTCATGGCCCAAACTTTCGGTCCTAGATTTGACCCAGCCCGTATGAAAATCATTGTCTCGGCTTGGTCTGGTCCGTTCAAAGGTCAGTAAAATTAGGCTTGGCTCAAAAATGTTTTCAAAAAATGCGTATATTTTTAAATCGCTATTATTCTACAATTAAACATTACAATTCATTCTTTTTAAAGAACGGATTTCTATGCCTCTTAAAATATAGGTAAATTAAAATGTATTAAAACGTTTGAAAAGGAACCTGCCTATGACGGCATCTTATTTTAAACTGAAAAACGTGTTGATCCATTCAAAATTAATATACTAATACGCAAGAAAAGAATATATAATATATATATAATACATTTACACTTGCTAAAATGGGAACTTGTCTAAAACGCAATTTTTTTTTCATTTCTATACAATTCCGTCTTACATTTTACTTAGCATTTTCCACATTTTTAACACTTCAATGCATGTAGAATATGGATTAACAATGGATGGATGGACAATATTAATGGACAATATGGATTAACAATATTAAAGATAACGGAAACATTTACATACAAGAAATAGAGATTCATTAAAAAAATAAATATCGCACCCTGCGGCACTTCTATAAAAATGAAGATTATAAACATGAAAAACAAAAAAAAAATAAGATAAATATTTTTGGCCTGAACTCCTGGTAGGAGAGAAATTTTTAATCATATCGACGTAAAAAATGTTTTGTAGAAATTCACTCGGGCCGAGATTTTAACTTTTTTTCGGGCCGGGCTGGGCTCGGGCCGAATTTTTAGCTGTTATTCCGGGCCAGGTCGGGCCAATAAATCTTTTTCTACGGGCCGGGCCGAATTTTTTTTCTATGAGTCGGGCCGGGTCCGGGCCTGGAAATGTCGGCCCGTGCAGACCTCTAGTTCTCTTTCCCTTCTCTCTTCTCTGCTCTTCCCACCATCACCTATTCTCATTATAGTTTGTAAGGGTTTGTTTTTGTCTGCAGACATCGCATCACACTTTCAATGCGCGCATCTAATGAAAGCTGCAGTAATTTTAATATTAAGGCCATTTCTTCAATCTTTTCCTCATATTTTTAATAACTTCTTTTTTTTTTTTGCATCATTTTTATATTTTTAGGAGCAATATTTATCGAAATTTTCATGTCACTTGTTATGTTTATAAGAGATTTTATTTTATATTAGATAAAATTAGGAAAAAAAAAAAAAACATGGAAATCGGTGTTTTGCAATAATTTTTCTTTTGATATTCTATGGCATTTTATTCATGGGCGGGCCGCTGGATTGAATGCAACGGTTTAGGGCGTATTCTATTGTGCAGTTGAGAGCGAATTTCAAACCAATTTTCTGTTTCGGGCTCAAAGTGTAATTTTATTTGTACAAATCAAAAAGGAAAAAAATGCGATTTGAGAGCGTAACGTAAATTTTTAAAAGATTTTTTCGATCCTTTAAAAATCAGTTTGAAAAGGAATTCCCAGGTAGCACAAAGGTGTTGGCTTATGTCCCAATCAATATTGGCCAATATCTCGAAAGTCACTGAATGCCTGACATCAAATTTACAATATCTGCCGATATTCACAGATGTAACGTAAAAGTAGTTTGTAAAAGAAAGCATCCAAATGAATTTTCTATATTACTTATAACATTATAATACGTAAATAGTATTCTAAACAATAAAATTTAACAATTTTGCCATTTTTAGAAAACTTGATTTTTTAATGCCTTATTTTTAATATTTTATTTACATTGGCCAATGTTGTAAAAATGCTACTAGTATTCCAACATTCAGATATATCTATCGACATTCATTAAAAGAAAAAAAAAAATCATTTTTCAGATATTTCAAGATATCTGTCGACATTTTGCATATCTGACAAAGTTTCTAATCTTGACCAAAGTGAATGGAAAGTTCTGAAGGAACGCCCATTTCTATTGTTTTCGTCGAAGAGTATTTGATGGAGATGCCTGCCATGAAATTTGCTTGATATAAAAATTTTCTTCAGGAATCTATACTTATTTATATATATATGGATATATTTGAAAAAAATTACATAGAAATCTATGCAGATTGGCATGGAAAATTTTCTGTAGCATAATTTATATAGAAATTTATAGAGATTGCAATAGAAAAATTTCTCAAGAAAAGCATTTCATATTCAAATTTATTGATAGCGCTATATAAAAATTTAATAAGGAAACCTGCAATATTATTTGTATTTAAAAAAGTAATGTAGAACATATAACAATGTTAAAATATAGCAATTCTAAGTTTTATAAAAAACGAAATATGCTTTTTATACATAATAATGTTTTTACATAAAAAAAAAATCAATCTATGTAATTTTTTTAATGGATGCTAGTTTAAAAAAGGATGTTAGTTTTTAAAATGCCTTCGTATTTCAGAGTTTTAAAATAATTTTATTTTTTATTATTGAAAGAATACAAGTTTAGTTTCAAAAGTAGGTCATTAGAGTTTTTAGTTAGACATTATAAATCTAAGTTATAATAATAATAACTTAGTCCATCAAGTCCAGAAATGCACACATGTTTATGACTTAAATTTAATAAAAAAATATACATTTAATTTCTTGAAAAATTCAGAATAACGGGTTTCTTAAACCCTTTCTTTATAGTTTTGTACAAGTGGAATACATAATTTTTAAGGCAGCAAGCTTTAAAATTCCTCAGTTGCTCTAAATTTCTTATCAGCTTCAAAATTATTTCTTTTAAAATTTCTAACAAACTTAATAATAAAAAGTGATATTTAACCCAACTGATTCGGGCAAAAAGAGTTTGCTATCTCCGATAATAAAAGCTTTGGATACCACTTAATTTTAAGGGTAATATTTGGTTTGTTAAATGGCATATATTTTTCGATTGTACAAAGCGAAATATTTTAGTAAAAAAAAAGTGGTGCCGGGTCCTCATTTTTAATTTATTGTGTCAAAAAAGGAAGCAGTTAAAAGGTTAAATAAATCTTTGTTAAAAAAAACGTTAAAAAAATCGATTGTAATTGAAAGAATATAAGAGAATTAAATTATAATTTTGTCCGAAATTTTTTCCGTCACTAACTCAAGAATCTAATACCACCACTTTTTGCCAAATCTTTATTTACTATTTCACCCCTTGTTTTTATTTACCATACTTTAATAGAACCAGTATTTTCCGTCTTATAACATAATCAGGGCTGCCACAGTCGACTATTTTTTAATTCTATCTCGCAACACTTTTTCAAAACAAAAATCTTTCACAAACACTTTGCCAACATGTGCAAGAGAAATATACTACAAAATTTGTATCTTAAAAATAGTGGTGCGAATTCAATACAAAAAACATAATAAACCTAGTATTTACTTGATCACAAAATCACCTAGCCTGGCCGCGGATTTTCTGATATCTATAAGGCTGTGGCGCATGTTTTGTGACGTAACGATAGCGGTGCTGAGGAAAGGAGGAAAGAGAGAGTCAAACCTAGCAACATTTTCTCTAAAATAATAGTGGTGTGCAAAAAAGCCGGAGACTTCTAAGGAATGCACTTCTACCTTTGACGTTACTAAGTGCAGTGCCATAGCCTTTCTGAAGACATAGTTCATTGAGAGGTTTGTGGGCACCGCATCCGCAAATCGCAATTTTTTGGTTTGCAAAAACGAAATTTTTTGATTCATTAAAAATATTATTCTGGAATATTAGAAATATATATCGCCCAATGTCAAATAATGATATTCATCTATGACAGAAAACGATATCATTTAATACAATCGTTTTCATTCAAAAAACATCATTGACTAAGAGCGTACAGAAAATGCATTTATATCACGTTGTCCATATTTTTTTTATTGCAAGACATTTTATATTAAATTCGTACATTGATAGATATTTATCGAGGCATAAACTTGGAAAACCTATCTAGAACACCAATTTACAAAAGACTTTCAGAACAGATGCTTCTGCTGTTTTAAAATTCAGATTTGATAAAAACTACCCGTCGGCAATGTGTTAATATAAAAGAAACTAATATATATAATAGGTAGCACAAAGATATCGGTCAATATCAAATAGAAATATTGGCCAATATCATAATGTAATATTTTGCTGATGTTAAATTACACCCCCCCCCCCCTAAAAAATATTCCAAGAATATTATCTTTTGATATTTGGCAATGTTAGTCAATGTTTCTCAGCATCTCTGAATATCAGTTTTTCGCATTAATACAGCAAACTTGAACCCGAATTTAACATAAACGTTCACAAATTTTGAGTCGATTTACATTTCATTATTTATGAAAAACTGAATAAGCTACATACTTTTTCGAAGGACTGTTATTCAGTGAACTCAAAGAAAATGTCCACAGTGGCTGCTATATTTTGAAAATTGGAATAATTTTTAATAACTAAACGAACGTAATTCCAAATATTGTATTCATATTCAGAAGGCTAGACTCTATCATTTCAGAAGCTTCAGTTAGGGCTGAGTGTGAAGCAATTGCCTCCCCCCCCCCAACACCCCTATGAGTGTTAGACATTTTTTAAAACATTTTCTGTTTATTTACATTTTTGTTATTATTTGTCGAAAATTTTCGATGTGTTGATCCTTAGCTCCTTTTAAGTTTATGACATTCTATTAAAAATCATTGTTTACTCATTTTCTTATTATTAGTCGAATATTTTCCTTTATTTTTATCAATAAATTATACATAATTAAACATTAAAATCTTTTTAGCGTGCGAAAATTTACAGCTATTTATATTTCTAGAAAATTTCATCTCTTTTTATTTTCAATATATTTTTTCTGTCCTGCATTTATTTTTAGCATTTTATACTAGATGTCGCCACTGCATGCCTTATCGTTTATTCAATTTTTCTTATATTCTATTTTCATCTCATAGATGCCTCCTTTGCATAATCCATCGTTAATTTGTTTAAACTTTTATTATGTTTTCATCCGGTAGATGATGCCATTGCATATTCTGTTCTTATGTTTTGTTGAAACGATTATCGTTTGGGAACCTAAAGTACTTTTCAAATTCAAGACGGCTTGACTTTGTTCTTTAAAACTTTAAAAGCAATGCAACAACTCTTTCCTAAAAATGGTCATGGGTGATGACCGAAACGTCGATTGTTATAATTTTATTTTAATGTTTTTAGGTAGATTTCATAAGAAATACTACCTATTGCAGTCGTTACCATGGTGTGACTTTTGAAAACTTCCTTCATAACTTTTCATTCTATGACACTAGGAACCCAAAACCACATCCACCTAAAAAGTTTATATATATATATATATATATATATATATATATATACTAGGGGGCTCTGTCCCCTGCAAGCTACGCTCGCCAACCGCCGTTCAGACACCGTAGAATCTAAAAACACGCTAATCTGATGGGTTTTAAAAATATTAGAGAAGATTGAATTATACTGAAAAAAGCTGTGCAGATCTCCCTGTAAACGGGTTTCCATTCAATTCCCTTTGATTGCAAAAATTTAAGGGCGAATCAGTTGCTGTTAAGACATCGAATGGTTGTTTTCGTTTTTGATTAAAGAGGATCAGTTAAACATTTGAAAAGAGGCTAAAATAAAATGAATTAAGAATACAGTATCTCTGTCTGCCGGTATTTTAAAACAATCTCTATAAAAATAGCCTAAGTCATGTGACTATCATCAACAGTTCCGGGCGGACCACTTCACTTTTTATACTCAAGGTGCCATTTTGGTACTTTAATGTTAACCAGGCACAGGTGATAAGTCGTCAAATATTATTCTATCGCCATCATTTCATCTATATTATAATAGTTCAAGTCATTAACTGCCATAAACAAATACGGTATGTTCCCTTTGCCTTTCATATGAAAGTTTGGCACAGATGTCATATTGGCGCGATTTTTTTTCGACGCCAATTTGGGGAACGCATCAACATCATAAACAACAACATCCGGCTTACGATATCAAGCAAAATAACGATACTTTGGCGGCAGTTAAGTATTCGTTGCGTATATGACATTGGCGTCAGAAAAAAATCGCTTCAATATGGGGCCGTATCTGTGACGAAAGTTTTCCATTTTGATTAAAAAATCAATTTTTTTTTTCGAATGAAACTACATAAAAGTTGCCATGGTTGCAAAGAATTCTTGGTACTGTTACGCTAGCCGGGTGCAAATCTCGCCAATAGCTTTTTTTCAACTCGCCAGTTACCATTTTTTTTCCCGAGTGGTAAATTAAAACATTGATTTGAAGTTGAAATTAAACGTCATAGTTTGTTGCATTATTTAATATTTGTCCAGATGTCAGCAGGTTTGACGTGATTTTTTTTTTTTTTTTTTTTTTTTTTACGAAAATTTTGGTGAAAACCTCGTTTTCGAATACCTACATATGCATTTTTGGTATTTCTTAGTTATTCCGTCGATCAAAAATCTATCGCCAAACCATAAGATTAAATGCCAATAATGGTTGATCGTAAATCTTACATTCACTTGACTTTAAGTAAGTTACTCGTGTTTTCGTCATCAAGTGATTTTTATTTCGACGTTTTATTTGTATATTTATTAATGTTATACTAATTTATTTGTTCTTTCGTTATTTAAAATATAAATTATGTCAATTTGTATAATTTGGCGATTTATATAATTTGGCGAAATTGGTCGACGGAATAACTAAATAGTACCATACTTTTTAATTATTTTCAAATTATTTTCTGATGATATATTGATATATTGCATGATATATTTCTTAGCATACATTTAAGGGAGGCCAAACTGGTCGCCAAATTAGTTTAAAATAATAACTTTTTCTGAAATATGTTAAAAAAAATCTGTTATGATTAAAATTGAGTTGCCATCATTAGAAAAATGCATTTAAAATTAGAAAAAAATTAATATTTCGAAAACTATTTCGAATTTAAAAATTCTAATACCAGTTTTGAGATCTGCGAGTCAATACGGATTTTTGGTGTTAATTTCATCGCAAAGTATTCCATATTTTAGGTGAAATCGCCGTGAAACATAATCAGTTGTTTAATCAGTCGTTTCAAAGAATCGTTTCATAAATTCGTTTCATTTCAGCCGTTTCATATATCCGTTTCATAAATTCGTTTCATTAGCATTTTATATATATAGGGTAGATATATATGTATGTATTGAATTTTGTCCGCACGATAGTCGCAATTATGCACGGATCGTCTTCAAACTCACCAAAATGTTTGAGGTGGTTAATATCTCGGCGGGGATTGCAAATGGGCAAATCGGCCCAAGGGTGTGGAAATAGGAAGGGGTTTTGTGAAAACCGGTAAAACCCCTTAACTTCCATAATCGAGTCTCATGTTAATTGTTGTACTTTAGTGAGGTTGGTTTGGCTAAAAACTATTTTATTGTTGCAACCTTTAATATCTCTATATATATTATATAACTTTAACTCTGTGTACAATTACATAAAAAAAAATCTAATTGACGATAAAAAGCGGGAAAAGTGAAAAATTATAGTTTTGACACGATTCTAATAAAACCAGCTCTTTACGGAAAAATGAAATTAAAAAATCTTCAAAAGCGGCCAGATGGAATTGTTAAACTGGTTTAATCTCTAATCTTGATTTAGTTTTCGTTAGTGAAATTAATACTTGATTTTGAAATCTACCTTCGCCTGTAGGCCGGACCGGTAGGGATTTTATTTTATTTTTTAATTTTACCACATTTTCTACACACCATTTAGTAAACTTGTGATTTTTTTTATTTTCACGTTAATATCGAACTTTTTTATTGTGAAAATGTCCAACTTTCTTATTCTTATTAAAGAATATCATTTGTGATAAAACTGACCTAATTAATTTTGAGAATCTGTCTTTGTTCATCTGTGATGACCATTTTCATAACACCCTTACTTTCATTATACCCGTTATTGCGTATTTTGGGGGTTCGTGCATGAAAAGCACAGCCAGCCATCATTCTTCATAGGCAGTACTGTAGAAAATACTTTTGCGTGTTCCTGTAAATGAACGATAAATTATGTGACAATAGATTCCATAGTAAGCACGTGTAGTACAGTCGTGGGAAAAAAAATAAACACCCCTACTAACTCCTCAACAAATTATCATAGAAGAAAGTTACTGGTACCGAACGATTGGAAATACAGTTTACTTTAAAATCATGTACTATATACAATTTGCTTAAGGGGCCATCTACATATTAAAACGAACCCAAACTTCATATTTTTTTCAATAGCAATACCTAATTTTAACGAGATATTTCAAAGATTCGGTTCAAACTATGCCTAGCAACCAAATTTCAAGTCATTTGAATGATAAGCATTTGAATTATAAACATTAAAAATTTAGTGCTTCTAATGTTAAATATTTCTATTAATATCTCCTGAAATTATACTCCTAATATGTTAATTTTTTGTGTAGCAATAATATTAAAATACCCAAACATAAATACGTTGAATTTGCAATTTTTTAATTTTATGATATGAATTATGAATTATGAAATCAATATACGAGAAAATTATGAATTGCAACTTACGATTTTTTTTTATGTATTTAGATTTATTAAGTCCTGCTTTATGGAAATCCAAAATTTCACATTTTTCTTCCAAATAGTTTTCAAATTATGCTTAAAAAACGGCAAAATGATGGTTTAACACTAGAACAGCGGGAAATTTTACTCAAGTTTTATAAAAATATTTTTTTCCACCAGAATTTTTATTTAAAACAATTTAACTTATTTATTTAACTTATTTCTCTGTTATAGATATTTAAATTATTTTAGAAGGAAATTTCTGGTTCGAATTGAAATATTTTTATTTGGTACCGGTCAAAATGACCGGTATGGCGGTTCTAGTGTTAAGGGGCCGTCTATGATAGAAGTGACTATATATTTTGAAATTTCTTAAGCAATCCTGTAATCTAGCAGTCTTCAATGGTTGCTTGAGTGGCACTTAAGATGCCTTGAAAAGATGCCTCTCTCGGTCAACAATCCAGTATCGAACTTCAATTTGGATACAGCCCCTAAAATATGCTCGTTTTAAAATAATTAATTTCTCGGAAACTTATCGTACGAATTGCATAAAAATTTATTTTTAGGCTAATTGAATGGTGCAAAGCTCATTTATGCTGTCAGAATTGTGTACTGCTATTGAAAAAAAAAGTTATGGTTCGTTTTAATATGTAGATGGCCCCCTAAGCAAATTTTATGTACATTATTTAAAAGTAGACTTTATTACCGATCGTGTGGTACCAGTAACTTTCTTCAATGATAATTTTTTGCAGAGTTAGTAAGGGATATTTACTTTTTTCCCCATGACTATGCATCTCAGTGATATAC
The DNA here is from genome assembly GCA_963932465.1 of Maratus speciosus. Classification (NCBI taxonomy): domain Eukaryota; kingdom Metazoa; phylum Arthropoda; class Arachnida; order Araneae; family Salticidae; genus Maratus; species Maratus speciosus. The sequence goes on along the minus strand of OZ010797.1, from coordinate 281,040,116 downwards.
ACAATTTTCAATATGTTTAAATAATGCAATACCTTTAAAATACACCGGAAAAGATTTTTACCCATAGGCCGTAATGGAATTCTTTTGAGTGTCCTTGCAAATGAACCGTAGGTGCTACACACTTCATTTTCAATGCGGAACATACCATATTAAACTTCAATTACAAATATCAATTTCATTGTAATCGCATTATATTTATACGAGTTACAAACATACGGACAGAGAAACACAACTCCTAAAAACTCTTCAACTTTGTTGGACAGTGTTGAAAACTGAAAGAAAAATAAATTATTGGGTTAAAACATCAGTAATAGGGTAAATATAAATAAACAGTAATATTTAAAAAAAATCAGTAAACCCTGTCTAAAGCGGAATCGATCGAAATAGAGAAAATTTTCCGTACTAGACAATATTCCGCCTTAGATAAATTTTACTGTATGTCTATGGATTCGCAAAGACTTGAAAATCTTTCCGAGTTAGACAAATTTCCGTTTTATTCAGAGTTCGCCTTACACAGATTTTACTGTATACATAAAATTTAAATATCAGAGATCTACTATTATTTATTTTTACAATTTTTTTTCTGACTATAAATATAGTTGATTTCGATAAGCTTTTTGGACAAAGCTGCTCTCTCTTTCTCTTTCTCTCAGAAAAAAAAGCCTTTTTGAATACCCACATGGATGTCGTATGCATTTCACGGAATTTTGAATTGAAAGATTTATTTACATTAAAACTCCCTTCTCATTATCATATGTATCACACTTTTGATAGATAGTGTTTTTCCGCAAAAACGAAAGGCTCAGTGACCTCATATTACAACAAGATGTATAGTAGCGTGACACTACGCTACAATGAAATAATACACCTTATACAAAGAAATGAGCACGTTTTCTATATCTAACAATATGAAAAGATCAATGATTTGAAATAAATAAATAACCCACACAGTCGATGTGTCTGTACGATGCACTCTGCTATATTTTATGTTTATATTTGAACACGCAAATTAAATTCTAATGGGTATAAAATACAGAAAGAGATCAGCAATAAGCAGACTTGTTTTTTGCAAAAAATTGCTGTTGCAAAGCCATACAACCAATCCTCCAGAACTTCAGTATGAGGCCTCGGGTAAGTATATTTTGTGTTACATTACATTTACTGTATATCTATTTTATTATACAATTAGCTGACCCGCCCGTCGTTGCCCGGGGCCGTGATATTGTCCTTAAATATATACTTGAAACCAATGTTGAATGATTTTATATATTTAACCGAAAATCTTTCTAAACAATCTTAATGCAGGGGACCCCACTGCTTTCAGTAGTGTAAAACTTGATTTTGTATTATTTTTTTATTTTCAAATGAAAGTCTACTCAAACAACATTAGAGTTGGGGGGCCCCATTATGTCTTTGGCAGCGTAAACCGAGCACACTCCGGTCTGTTTTGATTTTATATTTTTAAACGTGACTGGTGTAGTCCGGGTTTTAAATGTACCTAAAACCAGTGTTGAATGAATTTATATATCTAAGGGAAAATCTTTTAAAACAAATCTATTAATGAAGTGCCGTCGACAGCTAAAAAGAGTTTTCTTCTCACGGGACATTTAATATTAAAAAGAAAATCATTCTTATTTTTTAAACGCATTGAAAATTTCTGAGTAATAAATATAATATTACGGAAGCCTGTTGTAAAAATCGGTGTTTTTCTTTTAACCTTTTTTTTTTTTTTGACACATAAAAATCTACGAGATTTTTTTTCTTATTATCAAGTTGAATATTTTACCCCTACATATTATTATATCTAAACCAAAATTTTACTGAAACTAGAGCTAAAACGTTTGTTTAAGGCATTATAATTTTTAGAGCAATAGCGCAAAAATAAGTTTACATTATAAGTGTAAATAAGCATACAACCTTATGGGAAATGCGTTATTTTCAAACCGGTTATTTTCTACCTAATTATCAAAATTTTTAAACCAAACTGCATCATTATATAACAAGTGGGTAAGTGCGATCGCGCATTGCACAAAGAGTTTCGTTTAATATGTCTAACACTTTATCCTTAATTAATAAATCAAAATTGTTAATTTATAGTTATTAAACCGTTGCATAAATGGCAGCACCATTATATTTAAATTCAAAATAATTAAAAAGTATTTTTAGACCAAATTAAAACTATCCAAGCAAAGGTATGTAAAAAAAATAAAAAAATTATATTTAGAAGTTCAGCAATTTCAAAAATTTAGCGGCGGTATGAATAATAATAATAAAAAAAAAATTAAAGAATTTTTTTTAAAAAACATATTTAAAATGCTGAAATAATTCCGAAAAAAAAAATCCATATTATTTTTTTTCTCTTTCCAAACACTCTTTAGATTGCGCCAAAAGAGGATGTTAACATTTGTTAAAATTCCAAAAAACCCGTAAAAAGGGTAAAAAATATGAAATTTCTTTTAATTAAATCCATCGGACAATTAAATTTAAAAAACAGAAAATTTCAACTTCCGCCGACATGCTTCAAACCCGAGACCATTCGGCTGTCCGGAGCTAAAAAATATAAAAAAACAAAAAAAAAAAAAAAAAAGCAATTTTTTTTTTTTTTTTTTTTTTTTTTTTTTTTTTTAGTGGCTTAAAAAAATACTGAGTTTTTAGCGTTAAATACCGCAAACCGCATGCATCTTCATTAGATCAAGAGATATAACACCTTTTGGCTTGAGAAGCGATGCATCAGCTGCCCGCCCTGACGAGAACTTTAGCTCCATTTATGTCATAATGAATTTTTTTATGATTTGTCAACTTTAAAAATTATACATCTAAAGTTCCTTGCAAGATATATGCATGAAATTTTTAATAGAGATTTTATGTTATATTTCCAACAAATTGTCTTCAGGATTTTTAATTTTGAGTGATAATTGTGAAAATATGCTAATTAAAGCAAAACTCACTCATAAAATAACTTCATTTTTAGGGTTTCGTTCATCTGACGAAACCCTATTGGTCTCGCTCTTCTGTCTGACTGTCTGTCTGTCCGTCACAGAGCCCGTTCTCAGAAACTATATATGTTAGAGGCTTGAAATTTTGCATACTTATAACTGAATACCTCACATCAAATGACAAAGCCTAAAATTTCGAAAAAATCTTATATTTAAGCCTCTGAGCTCTAACTTGTGTATTTTAAGCTTTTCTTTCTAACTCAGCCCCAAATTAACTTGAAGACTTGAGATTTTGCAAAAATATAGCTAAACACTTGCGATCAAACGACAAATCATAAAATTTCGAAAAAATCTTATATTTAACCCTCTCGGCTCTAACTTGTGTATTTTAAGCTTTTTCTTTTCTAACTCAGTCTCTAATTAAGTTGAAGACTTGAAATTTTGCATAATTGTAGCTAAACACCTGCGATCAAACGACAAATCATAAAATTTCGAAAAAATCTTATATTTAACCCTCTGGGCTCTAACTTGCGTATTTTAAGCTCTTTCTTTTCTAACTCAGCCCCTAATTAAGTTGAAGACTTGAAATTTTGCATAATTGTAGCTAAATACTTGCGATCAAACGACAGATCATAAAATTTCGAAAAATCTTATAGTTAACCTTCTGTGCTCTAACTTGTGTATTTTAAGCAATTTTTTATACCCCCCCCTTTTCACCCGGGGGGCACTTTTTAAACTTTTGCCGACACTTCTTTGACCACTCTTTCATATTATGCACCATAGCCGTACATATTTTAATTCCAATTTTTACCGCCAGGGACGCCTACCTATCTCGGGTGCTATGGGCCCGATTCCCTCGACTAATACATCTACGGATAGGTTGTAAAACGGAATTTCCTTCGGATAGAGGTTTGCGTAGAATAGAGTGCGCCCCCTGTTTACGAAATGTGAAACTAACAGATTTTGCATATAGATAAAGTGTTCGAAAGGAATATTAAACAAAACCATCTGTGCGATCTGTGATCACACTTACTCACTTGTTTTACTTAAAATTTTTTTTATAAAATTCCTAATCAATATTTTAAGAAATCCTGGAGACAAATTAAAATGACACATTTCCTATACACAAGAGTGTAAAAATTTAGTAAATCGAGTAAGTACTTCCAGAGTTATATCAAAAATTAAATATGTTTAAAATTTTACAATTTAAATGAAAAAAAATATTTAAAATTTTTCAGTTTTTTTTTACATGCAATATTTTTATTATATTAAAAGATATTTCAGAAAAAAGTTTCATAACAAATTCTCTATAAGTGAAAAAAAAATAGAATTTTGAGCCCCGGACACCCTTAAGATTGTGTTTTGAAATCACAAAAATGGTGGAATGTCATTACATTAATTTATTTAATAAAAATGACATAATTTTTTGAAAATTTTATGACTTTAGGTATGACAGGGGGTATTCAGCTCTATGTAAAAATAAAAATAAAAAATCAAGTCTGTAACTTCAATAGTTTCCAAGTACGAGCGCTCTGACGGAAAGATGGAGAAGCAAGACTATAGGGGCTTCGTGAGATGAACGAAACCCTATAAACTACTCGGAAACATTTTCGAAAATTACCGCCAGCCAAAGAAACTTTAGTTTTAAAATGCTCTTAAAATATGTGAAATAGTTGGGCTTCAGAGGTTTCTAAATATAAAGGAACGCTTTTTTAAATTGCGGGGAACTCCGAAGAAATTATATTATGTTTTCATAAGCCTTAAGTTATCTGACTACGCTTAAAATGCAATTTCCGACCAAAATTTGCATTTCATTTACTACATTTTATTAAAGCTCAATTCTTTACCGTTCCAAATGAATGCTTTTTTTTGTACCATAAATAAAAGCTGCATTATAGCGATTTAAAAACTAGTTGACAGATATGAATGAAACCGGAAGTGTGCTATTTAAATAACCTGAAGTGAGAAGAATTTTCGTTGTCTGCAAGAATTTTCCATTGTATAAAATGTAAATAATAATTGTTTTATATGTTCAGTGAATATTCGAGTACCTTTATAAATAGTTTTTCACAAGTTTCTTTGAATACGAGGCCTGTCTGATAAGTATCCGACCTTTTTTCCGTGCGCAATATTGATTCTAAGGCGGCGCCACTGTGCACATTGGAAGGAGATAGCTTAATGCGCATACTCGAATTTATTCCTCGGGTTATAGTGAGCCAGTCGTTGCCTACTGGCCGTCGAGTGAGGCGCTGTCACACGTAGTGATGGGCGATAACGAGATGTTTTTCTCGATTTTCTCGATTGTATGGACATCTCGATATTTTTCGATTGTGTAAATTTTTTCTCGATGACTCCAGTTTGCCAATTGCTTTTATACATCATATATTATATATTATATACGTCATATATTTATCAAAAATCGTCTGCGGGTGAACTGGAATGAGTCGGCTTTAATAAAGACTAGGTGACTTCGCCCGCTAGTGGGCCCCTCCTTTAATCGGGGCCCCTAAGTTTTACGTAATCTTGTAATATGAAATCACGAACAGGGTACCCGCTATATACGACACCGTATAGCAGGCGTGGTGTGCACGCACTACAAAATCTTGTAAAAAAATATAATCTCGAAACGAACGAACCTCGGACCAGATCTCTTGGGGGAGGGGGTCAAAGTGAGCGGAGGGACACAGTAGCTGCATAATATGAATAAGTCGTTACAGGTCTTTAGGCCTTTCGAACCATATGTCACATGAGTGGTCTGGATCTGAATTTATAAAAATGCCCTTCCCGTGGGGGCGAAGACGGGGGGAGGGTTGCGGGAGGTGGATAACACGAGTAAGTGGTCAAGCCTTTCCAACAATATGTCACATGAGGGGTCTCGGCTAAATTTAGAAAAGTGTCCCCCGTGGGGGAAAAGTGGGGGTCGGTCACCGGAAATGCAGAACATCAATAAGTAGTCACAGACCTTTCAAACAATATCTCACACGTGGGGTCTTGGCTAAATTTGAAAAAGTGTCTTCCGGGTGGCAAAGTGGGGGGACGGACACCGGAGGAGCATAACATCAATAAGTAGTCACAGACCTTTCCAACGATATCTCACTTGTGAGGTCTTGGCTATATTTTTGGAAAAGTGTCTGCCGGGCGGGTCAAAGTGGGGGGACGGACACCGGAGGAGCATAACATCAATAAGTAGTCACAGACCTTTCCAACGATATCTCACATGAGGGGTCTCTGCTAAATTTGAAAAAGTGTCCCCCGGGGGGGCAAAGTGGGGGGGACTGTCACCGGAGGAGCATAACAGCAATATGTAGTCACAGACCTTTCCAACGATATCCCACATGAGGGGTCTTGGCTAAATTTGAAAAAGTGTCCCCCGGGGTGCAAAGTGGGGTGGACAGTCACCGGAGGTGTATAACATCAATAAGTAGTCACAGACCTTTCCAACAATATCTCACATGAGAAGTCTTGGCTAAATTTTGAAAAGTGCCTCCCCGGGGGAGGGCAATTGGGGGGGGGGGTGACGAACACCGTAGGTGCATAACATAACATCAATAAGTAATTACAGACCTTTCCAAAAATATCTCACATGAGGGGTCTTGGCTAAATTTGAAAAAGTGTCCTTCGGGGGGGGGGCAAAGTGGGGGACTGTCACCGGAGGTGCATAACATCAATAAGTAGTCATTGACCTTTCCAATGATATCTCACATGAGGGCCTTGGCTATATTTGGAAAAGTGTCCCCCAGGGGGCAAAGTGGGGGGACGGCCACCGGAAGTGCATAACATCAATAAGTAGTCACAAACCTTTCCAACGATATGTCACATGAGGGGTCTTGGCTAAATTTAGAAAAGTGTCCTGAAATTTCATATATTATAAATAATATTTGTCGGAGGGCTCCATAAAAAAATCCGATCTAAAATGATAAAAACGGAAAAAACTACCCCCCGCAGTGGGAGCCAAATTGGGGAGGGGAGGAAGAAAGTCTCATAATATGAAAGAGTCATTCGAGAGCTTTCCGATAACATATCACATGACCGGTCCAAAAAAAGTTTGAAAATTGCTCCCCCCCCCCCCCCCCACTTGGGCTCACTCTTTCGCCCCGGAATTTACGCAGCCCCCACTTTAAAATTTTTATGTTCAATAAATAATATTTACCGGAAGACATCTAGAATGATATTTAAATTTATTATAGAAATCGGCTACGGTTTTAAAAATTTGTTCGCCCCCTCCCCACCCCCTAAATTTAACCTTCGGGGGAAGAAAGGTTCATAATATGAAAGAGTTGTCAAAGGGATTTTCGATAATATGTCACCGAAAGAGTTCGGTAATTTTTTTTAATTGCGCCCCGCCCACTCTCACGTCCTCGGAATTCACCCGACCCACCTTCCTCTTTGAAATCTTTATATTTAATAAATAATATTTATCAGAGGGCTCCGGGTATGTGAGAGCTTGGTAGGGCTAAAATAAGAAAAATATTGAAAATTAAAGCTTCATTTCACACATCATTGTCATGCTTATTTCTCTGTCCAGCTCACCCCTCGATATCTCATCTCGGCCCTTCTTGGCTGAGCGTGAAATGACAATCATCGAGAGTAACATTTCGAAGAAGGACGAAAACTGATTTCTCATTCTCGACAATGTCATATGAAATGTTGAACAGAGACCGAGAGCGAGAAACGAGAATGGCAATGGGAGGCGATGAGTTACAATCTCGAAGATATCTCAAAGCAAGCGAGAGGTTTGCCCTCGAGAGAGTTCTCTCCTCGAGGTAAACGAGGAGTTTGCAGCAGCAGAAAATATATCTCGAAGTGCGAGAGAGAGGGCGAGAGAAAGGAAGCTTTCAGAAGAGTCAAACTTACCGCGCTTCTGGTGTAAGTCATGTTTTCCCAAAGGAGTACATGCTCTTTTCCATTCGCTTTTGTTATTAACTGATATTGGTTAGGAGGCATAGTGGTTTAAGTTATCAGTTCGGGTTTCAGTTGTTGATATAGAAGATTTCTAGTGAATTTGGCGGCGCCAGTTTGTCTTTGATTTTCAATGTTTCTCTTATTTTAGCCCTCCTAAGCTGTCCCATATCTCTTAATATTAGAATGCTATTGTTAAAACAAAACTGCGCTGCAATTATGTGTTTTCAAGATTTTAAGTGTCGCCTCAGGAAAGAGGATTTTTCAAAATTATTTTACCCCACTCATGTAACATATTAAAATAAGGGTAATCTCATAACCTTTCTAAATCTACCTTCCTTTTGTCAATCCACCGTTAATTTTAGACCCCTGGGCTTAAAATGCTCTAAAGGAATATACTTAGCAACGGTTTTTTTCGTACTGTGGTACGGTATCTTGCACTCATAGGAAAAGTATAAGGACTAATATCAAATTGTGTCTAAAATCGAATAAAAAATATGGGCATATGTTTCTTAATTTTAACTCCCTTCTTCGCCTCAAGAGGGCTGTTTAAAGTTTTGTTTCTTGGGGCCTAATGCCCCTTTTTGGGGGAGGGGGCGTTTCTTCTACCTTTTCCAGACCCATCATCTAATACCACGTTGGTAAGGCTTGGAAAATTAAAATTATCCAAAATACCAAAAATGAAGTCCATTGATGTTTTATTTTAGTTATAGAATTCCCTATTAGCGGATATATTTGTCTGTTTACTTTTCTATTTTTCGATAACACTCCTTTGTTTTCGATAAACGGAGAAATTCAACAGCATTAGACACACTTTAGACATTTAGGGAACTTTCACTTGTATCAAACCTTCTGTCTTTATCGAAAAGAAGAAAATGCTAATCGATTCTAGCTAATGCGCCTAAAATAAAAAATGAGCTAGTAAATGTGTTAGAAACTAGCTACTTTGGATTTTGATACAGACTTGAAGAGTCATGTTGGAATCCCTAGGCATTAGAAAACAATTTCCGTGTTAGACAGGTTCTCTCTTAGCAGTTATATTTGTCTGGTTGCCCTTATATTTCTCGATAAACGGAGAAATTCCACAGCATTAGACACACTTTAGACATTTAGGGAACTTTAACTTATATCAAACCTTCTGCCTTTATCGAAAAGAAGAAAATGCTAATCGATTCTAGCTAATGCGCCTAAAATAAAAAATGAGCTAGTGAATGTGTCAGAAACTAGCTACTTTGGATTTCGATACAGACTTGAAGAATCATGTTGGAATCGCTAGGCACTGGAAAACAATTTCCGTGTTAGGCAGGCTCCCTCTCAGTAGTTATATATGTCAGGTTATCCTTACGTTTTTCGATAAAGCTGTCTTGTTTTCGATAAACGGAGAAATTCCACAGCATTTGATATACTTTACTTTAGACATTTAGGGAACTTTAATTTGTATCAAACCTTCTGCCTTTATCGAAAAGAAGAAAATGCTAATCGATTCTAGCTAATGCGTCTAAAATAAAAAATGAGTTTTTAAATGTGTCATAAAGTAGCTACTTTGGATTTCGATACAGACTTAAAGAGTCATGTTGGAATCGCTAGGTACTGGAAAACAGTTTCCGTGATAGGCAGGTTCCCTCTTGGCAGGTATCTTTATCTTACTATCCTTACGTTTTTCGGAAGAAACTTTTGTTTTCGATCAATGGAGAAATTTCACAGCATTTGACATTTAGGGGAACTTTAAGCTGTATCAAACTTTTTGGAGATATCTAAACAGTAGAAAGGTTATTTGATTCATCAAATGCGCCATAGTTACGAGATTTGGACATTGCAGTTTCATAATGAAGAAAGGGGAATTTATTCAATGCAAAGAAAATCATTTTAAAATACTGAAATTCAAATGAGATATATTTATAAATTTCTTCCATAAGATTAGCATTAGCGAGCAGGTCTTTTCAATTGACTGAAGTAACCCCTTAAACCTAAATCAGGAGGAAATAATTACGATAGCAGAATTATCGAGCAAACCCTATCACTACTTTGAAAATTTCGGCCAGAATAATAGCTAAGTTTTCCAACAATTGTTTTTAGCTCTCTCGTTATAATCGATTGTAAAACATCTCGATTGTAGATTCTAGGAATTAATCGATGGCTGTATCGATTGTGATTTTTTACGATGACGATTTTTCTCGGTTGTCGAATTTTCAAGAATCGCCCATCACTAGTCACACGTGTTCGTCGGATTTTGTTTTCTCGCAAGATGACTGAACGAGTTGAGCAAATGTACTGCATCAATTTTTGCCAAAGCTTGGTGATTCTCAATGCGAAACAATTCTTAAAATTCATCAGATATCGTAAGATTCATGAATGCTCCAGCTCATTCATCGCACCTAACTTTCTTGGCAAACATGGAATTCCAGTTGTTCTCCAACTTCCCTGCTCTTCAGAAATGACTTCTGGTTGTTTCCAAAATCGAAGGTGCCATTGAAAGGATCCCATTCTGAGAGTAGAGAGGAGCTATGCAGAATGCGACGGCAGAGTTGAACACCATTCCAAAAAAGCCTTCAGAAGTATTTTCGACAGTGGAAGAAACGGTGGGCTAAGTGTGTGGAGGCGCAAGGGGCCTACCTTGAAGGGGATTAGGGGAGCAATCACGTCAGGTAACTTTTATATTTTTTTCCGCATAAGCTCAGATACTTTGCAGACAGACCACATATCCTATTTTTCTTAAATACCCCATTCTTTGTTTTATTAAGAAGTAAAATGATATAAAATTGGATTATATATGTTATTAAAAGTCGTACAGTTATTCAAAAAACAATTGAGGTCATTTATGACCCAAGAATATGGTTCTTTCAATATGGAATATATGTTCAATGCAAAACGTTTTTTTTCTTACCATACAAATACTGCCAAATAAAAACAGCAATTTAACAAATTACAAGGACCATTTGGAAAATGATTTTTTCAAAGACTAAAATTTAAGACAAGAAATCGCACGAAGTTGATCATATATTACGTGCGCCATAGATTAAACATTAACATTCCTAGACCCATCATGAACAAATTTTAAAAGAAATTTCAGTTTTGCAATTTTCGGTACTGTAAATTTTTAAACTTCTACGGAGCTGGTCATACATTACGTACGCCATGGATTAAACATTAACATTCCTAGACCCATCATGAACAAATTTTAAAAGAAATTTCAGTTTTGCAATTTTCGGTACAGTAAATTTTTAAACTTCTACGGAGCTGGTCATACATTACGTACGCCATGGATTAAACATTAATATTCCTGGACCAATTTTAAATGAAATTGCATTTTTAAACTTCTAAACATCCCACAATATTACTTTTTATATCGCCATATAGAGAAAAAAATGCATTTTTAATTGCAATTTGTTTGAAAGCTATATCTCAATTTGTTTCTGAGTTATTAATTTTTTTTGTAGTTTTTATTACTTTTTTGTCATAGTGGCAACAGAAGTATCCATCTCTGTTGAAAGTAAAGGAAAAATACAGATTACTGTATAGACCAATCAGAAAACGAATAAAATGCAGGATTCAACTAATAAAACGCTTCAGATATGTTTTTGATTTCCTACCCTCACCGAGGACAATAACCATTTTTCCAAATGGTTAAAAAAAAAAAACGACAACTTACGAACTTCTAGAAATAAAAGAAAGCTCAGAAGTAAAGAAAAGACCCTGATTTATAAATGCAGTGAACTTCAGCTGCAGGTAACCGAAAATAATTTTAGTAAAACATAAATGTAAACTTTAAATGCGTCTTATGGAAAATGTACGAGTACAGTCGTGGAAAAAAAAGTAAACACCCTCTACGAACTCTGTAAGTAATGATAAAAGAAAAAAAATACTGGTACTAAACGATTGGAAATAAAGCCTACTTTTAAATTATGAATATAAAATTATCTTAGTGGACCATCTACAAATCAAAAACAGACCAAACTTTGTTTTTTCAAAGGTACCACCTTTGGTAAAGGTAGGTTTGACATGTATTTTAAATCTTTGGTTCAAGTTATTCCTAGAAATGAAATTTTAAGTTATTTGGATGATAAGTTTTTGAATTGTAAATTTTCAAAATTTAGAGCTTGTAATGTTAAATTACATTTTCATATTTTTATTAGTATCTCCTGAAATAATAATACTATTGTGATAATTTTTTGTTTGGTTATAATACTAAAATTCCAAACAGAAATACATTGAATTTGTAATTTTAAAAACTATAACATGAATCATGAATAATGAAATTAATATTGTAAAAATAGATGAATTGTAACCTGCAATTTTTTTTTTTGAAAGATTTATATTTTTTATGTCCTACTTTAAGCGAATTCTCAATTTAAATTTTTTTTATCCAAGTAGTTTTCGAATTATATTAAAAAACGTTAAAATGATTTTTTAAGGGGCCGTGTATGTTGTGCAGAAAAGCAGAATTCGGAAAAATATATTTCACTCATTTTATTGAAACTTTTGGGCTAGCAATAGTCGAAACATATCAAGTAAGTGAAATGGTGATATCGGAAAGAAATAATACTTTAATAGAAGAGTCAAAAATTGAAAATATTTTAAAAAATATTTAAAATGGTCTAACTGTAGTTATAAAACTACTATAAAAGGATTTAAAAAGAGAAAGGTTAGCACTGTTCAGAGTTACACTCGCCAAGCTTGGGCAGGAAAAGCTGAAAGCAGGTAGCAAAAGCCATATAAACCAAAAGTAGGTAATCTTGAAACGTCTGTCATTAAATAAAGTAAACAATAGCATACAGAATTCCTGGTGTGAATGTAAAATTTCAGAATTAAAAAAAGGCCAAATCTGGCAACCCTTAACCCCTTGAAGGGCGGTGATGCCGTCACGGCATCACATAATTTTAATCCCTAATTGCCATGTTGGCACCGGAATTCTATAATGAAAATTTCACCTTCCTTAAATATGCGAAAATATGCTTTTATTTGTTTACAAATAAATTATCTTGTAAATACTGGTGTCAATAAATTATTTCAACATTTTATAAATACAAGTACCTTGCCCCTGAAAGGGTTAATCAATGTATCATGCAGGGATGAGAGCACTCCGACCCAAATGGTTGATTTTCACCACTAAATTTTAAAAATATTCATTGCTTTATTAAATCTGAAAAATTATGTCATTAAATACGTCGAGAAATGCTATTAAAATTTAGTGGTAGCAATCCGTCATTTGGGTCGGAGTGTTCTCATCCCTGATCATATTTTCCAAACTTCAACTTAACTTCCGTAAAATGTCGATTAACTCTTACCGGCGCGGAGTAATTCTGTTTATAAACTGATGAAATAATGGACTGACACCGCAATTTACAGACGAATTTATTAGAAAATACGAACTTGCTTATTTTCATGTACATTCCCTCATAGCATGCATGGTCACAGTGACGTCACTGTAAGTCACTGTGGTCACATCACAACTGTGAGCAAAATGCCACCACTCAGCGATGTCACACTGTGACTGATATGTGAACTTCTTAGAAAACTTTAAAAAATTACAAAAATTCTTCCAAACATGTTATTTACTGTAAAAAATATTTTTCTGGCAATTAAAAAAAATTTTGTGCCGTCACTGTTATGTCACTACATGTAACGTACGTCTCATTATGTGTAAAAAACCCCACCATATTGTAAACTCACAGTGTGACTAATCATATGTTAAGATGAAAACGTTTCCACTTCAATATACAATATAAATACAATAAAAATAATTCAGTGTTTGTTTCCGGCTAATATTTCACAACGAAATTAAAAACTTCATCAAAAAATGTACATAAATAAAACACAAATTTAATAGACCTGTAATCGAACTGCTCGCTTAGACTACTAAAACTATTTTAATTAAAAAAAACCTGCTGTAAGTAGTAAAATATTTGGCGATTTTTTTTACTATTAACTCTTGGAATGTTGCTAATATGAAAGTATCGCTATTGAATTTTAAAACTTTATTTGAATACACAATTGATATTTTTCACATAAAAATATTTTTTGGTGTTATTAATGGTCAATCTAGAAAAATGTAATAACTGTAAATATATATTAGCGATTTTAAAAATAAGAAAATGTTTTCCTCCTTCATTCTATAATCCGGGAAGTTGGTTTGTTATTTAAAAATTATTTTTATCAGCGGAAATGGCAGAAAATAATATACAGGTGGAGAAAGCAACGATTTGTTTGTGTGTGGGCATGGGGAGGGACGGAGTTTTGTAATAAAGCAATGCTTTATTATAATAAATAAAAAGACTTGCATATTTTCAGTAATAAATGTATGCAAAACGCATGGCGTAATTAATTATTCATATATATATATATATTATTTCTAGAAATTTATTTTGAAAAATACTGTTATTTTACAAGCTGTTTTAATATAAAGAAAATTAAAATAGAAAAAAAAATGAGAATTGCCTGATCCCCCCCCCCCCCCCCCCATCCGCACAAAGAAGATTATTTCGCCAGTTATTTTATTTCTTTTTTACGAACATATTTACATTACTACGTATAATATAAACTTGACATTTCTATTTTCAAAAGATCTTGGATTATCGCATATTAAAATTAATTTTAAATACTCTAAAAATTCAAACATTGTTTAATTTGTTATACTCCCAGTATGAGTATAATTATTGTCATATTTGACAAAAAATAGCTTTATAAAACTTAAAACTTGAACTATTTTGAAACGTATCGAAAAAAAGTTAAATGCATCAAAAATTTTTTGAAACAAGAAATTTTAATTAGAACCATGCTTATAAACATGTTACGTCATATAAATGTATAAGAACGGAAAAGACACCTGCTCCTGTTCTGTGCCTTGATAAACAAAAGAGCGCGAAAAAACCGCAGACGATAAAAACTATTAGAGACAACATATTGCGTTTAGTCTTTGGAACAGGCTGAGAGAGTTTTTTGCTGAACAATAGGTAGTGTTGTGAACGTGCAGTCTGTCAGATATAAATATTTAACCTAAAAAATTCATAGGAATAATCATTCCAAGATATCACTTCAGACGAAAGTATTTGTCCGAGATAATTACACTAGCTTTGGTGTGGTTTAAAATGATTCCCATCACTGCTATGGTATTTATTGTTGGACATATTTTGTACTTCAAACATTTTTTCTTTCTAAAACATGGATCACATCAGAATATAAAGAACGACGTTAAGGGAAAAAAAAGGTATGAAAAAATATTTTATTCCAGAGTTTGCTTTTCTTTTAATTATAAAGATTTTAGTATTTTCTTATAAACATTTCATTAACCTAATAAAGTTTAGTAGATTTATTATTTAATTTATTGAAATAAATAACTGCCTATCAGCAATTTTAATCAGATGATTAAAATCAATTATATAAATTTATTTTAATCAGATTTGTTTTCTTTTAAAATATTATAGGTTAAAATCACATGTTTTCTCAAACGTTAAAATGACGTAGAAAAATATTATAATCGAAGTTTAACATAATTAGCAAATATTTAAATGTATTTAACGTACTAAATAAAAAGGCCTTTTTATAGAATAAAATTTTTTGATGGTCTGAAACAATTTGCGTTGCACATTTTTATTTTAAAAATTAATATCTGTTCAGAATATATATTTAGAAAAAATAAGATTTTTTTTTTTTTACATAATGTAGAAGTACTATTTAAAGGATATCATGCATATGTAGCATTAAGGGGAAAAATCAGTGTCAATGAGTATTATTCGATGTGAGAAAAGTTATAAAAATTTATAAAGAGATATCCTTAGCTGGTAAGAACTTTTCTGTTAAACATTATGAAAGAAAAGTTTTCAAAGTAAACCGGTGTTTCAATTTGTTGACAAATACAGAAATTATGCGACTCAGTGAGAATTTAAATATGGTTTTATTGAAAGATTTAAATTATTAAAAAGCATATCCATGTACTTGAATGAATGAAGCTAAAATGTAAAATATATTTCATTATTTATTTTTTTTATTCTGGATGCTTTTAATAATTTATTTCCTGAATGATTTTATACTCATAAACTTCAAAATATCTATACTATACACTCGATTAGAAAACAGACTGATAAAAGTGGGCTTTTTATTTATAATTATCATCTAATCCTGTAAATAATATAATAATAATAATAATGAACCAATTTGTGTTTCTATTTTGTGCTTATGGTTTGAATTTTTATACTTTATTCATATAAAAATGGCTAACTATTTTATATTATTTTAATTATTTTTTATTTTTACTGTGTCATTTAAAAGTAAGTATGATTACCTGCATTTGTAACAGATTGTATATATAAAATTTTCACAGCACGTTATTCTAAAACCTTTATAGTAAATTAAAAACTTCATCAAAAAATGTACATAAATAAAACACAAATTTAATAAACATGTAATCGAACTGCTCGCTTAAACTACTAAAACTATTAGAATAATAAAAAAAAAACTACTATTGGTAGTAAAATCTTTGGCGACTTCTTCGACTATTAACTCTTGGAATGTTGCTAATATGAAAGTATCGCTATTGAATTTCAAAATTTTATTTGAATGCATAATTGATATTTTTCATATAAAAATGTTTTTTGGTGTTACTAGTCAAACGTATTAATTGTAAATATATAATAGAGATTTCAATAATTAATAAAATGTTTTTCTCCTGTATTCTATAATCCGAGAAGTTGTACTATTCTTAATAATATCAGAGATATAGTGGCCTTGGCAACAGACATCCGGCCAGATAGATCCTCAGCAAATTGTAGAAAAAGTTTCGCATTAGGCTCCGAATAGAGTAGCTGCGGTGCATAAACATTTAATGATCGTTGTTTCCTAAAAATCATAGGCAGTAAGAGTTGTTATTACTGTTACTATATAATTTCATAAATAAAAATGTAATTTTAGCAATCAATTTTTAAAGTTATTTTTGAATAACCAAAAGATGTTTTTAAATATGTGTTTTACAGCAGTCAGACTTTGATATAAAATGAATTAACCTTTTGTATCACCTCACCGTTATGCATATTCTCAACATACCCCAAAGTTAAGGTGAGTTATACATAGAGTGTAAAAAAATCATGATAAAAATAACGGATTTTTTATTTAAATCAGATTTTTTAAAATTTAAATTGGATTTTTATGATTTTTTTCCCTGCATTAAAACGAGGATTAGCTTTTAATACTTTTAGGTTTCTAAAACAATTATACCTGTAATCGATAAGATAATCTATGTTTTAAGCTTTAATTATAATTATTAGTTAGTGTAATTAGAGTGTTTATAAAACACCATTCATTTTCATTAGTAGTATGCAATAATGTTACATACATTAATATTTTGTAATAATTATCTAAAACTGTATTAAATACTATTGATATTTGCAGTTATTAAAATTATTAATCTCTGCACTTAATATCAAATTGTTGACAATGTTTGAAATTAATTATTTTTCCAACAATTAACTCCCTAATTAGAAAAATAAAATATTTTTTATGTTTTAATTCCTAAAATGATAATTTAATATTCATAGAAAAAAGAGGTGCTAGTTCAGTAAAAACAGAGCATTTCTTCATGAGTAAATGTATTAGTAATGTGTTTAGTAATGCTATAAGGAAAAATTATATAATTTCTTAATATGATAAATAAAGTGACATTAATTTTTAAGGATTTTATGAATTACAAATTGAAAAATACAATTAAATAACGACATGATTTAACAATATCTTGTATCTTCTAAAGAAATAAAGTTCTATAATTTTTGCAAGGTCTTGGGCACACTGATTTAACAAATACTGCGGTATGGGGAAGTTTTTTATAAAAAATCTACGATTGCAACTAAAAGTGAATTTCAGTTTTTTTTTAAAGGGTGTATTTCTCCAATTTTAAAAAGAGCAGGGTGCTGAAACTTAAAAAAATTACCTAGAGGAAGCAGTAAGTAATTGTAGAATTAATAAAAACTGCAAATAAATAAATTTCTTAACTCTTATTTTACTCCCTAAAACTCCCCCAAATCTCCTGAAATTTTCTTTTTGTACCTAAAATTATATATTAGCTCATTAACTCTGTAAATCGCAAAGTATTTCGAGATCGCCAAAATTTTACCGAAAAACATCGCGAACTTCGGAAAATAGTAACCGAAAAAGACGCGTATTTCGTCCAAACGATCATGAAAAAAAAAACGCCAATTTAGTCAAAAGATCGCTAAAAAACACGAATTTCGTCAAACGATCGTGAAAAAAAAACGCGAATTTAGTCAAAAGATCGCGGAATAAAGCTAATTGAAAAATACAATTAAATAACGACATGATTTAACAATATCTTGTATCTTCTAAAGAAATAAAGTTCTATAATTTTTGCAAGGTCTTGGGCACACTGATTTAACAAATACTGTGGTATGGGGAAGTTTTTTATAAAAAATCTACGATTGCAACTAAAAGTGAATTTCAGTTTTTTTTAAAGGGTGTATTTCTCCAATTTTAAAAAGAGCAGGGTGCTGAAACCACAAAAAATTGGGAAAACAAACTCAAATTCAAACTAAGGATGACACTGGGGAAAAAGCGAATTTCGACAAAGAATCATAAAAGACATTTGGATTTCGTCTAAGGATCACGGGAAAAAATCTAATTTCTTCAAGGGATCGCTAATTTTGCCAGAATATCTCGAAAAAAAAAACGCTAATTTCTTCAAAATTTTGCGGAATAAACGTGCATTTCGATAAAGAATCGTGAAAAAAAACCCCTTAAATTTCGTCAAAAAATCCCGGAAAAACAAGAATTTCGTCTAATAATCGCGGGAAAAAAGTTAATTTCTTCAAAGAACCGCGAAAAACACAAAGTTTTGTGAATAAATCGCACAAAAGACGCGAATTTCGTCAAGAGATCATGGGAAAAAACGCGAATTTCATCAAAGAATCGAAAATTTTGTCAAGAGATTTCAGAAAAAACGCGAATTTCGTCAAACGATCGCGAATTTCGTCAATGGACCGCAAAAAGGCGACATTTTGTCAATAAATCGCGCAAATAAGGAGAATTTTGTCAAATGATCGCGAGAAAAAATCTAAATTTCTTTAAAAGATCGTGGGAAAAAACGTAAATTTCATTTAAGAATCGCAATTTCGTCAAAAGATTGAAGAAAAAACGTGAATTTCATCAAAGGATCAAGAAAAAAAGCGAATTTCGTCAAAGGATAGCGAAGAAACGTGGAATTTCAGTAAATCGGGAAATGTCAATAAATCGTGCAAATAAGACGAATTTCGCTGAAGGATCGCGAATAAAAAACCCGCAAATTTCGACAAAGAATTGTGAAAAATACATTTTTCTGTGAACTTCAGAATTTTCTTTTACTCATAATCACTCCTGCCTCCATTATCTAGGTTCATTGATTGGACTCGAATAGCGATTCCATTTTTTATTAAATGTCCTGCATCTTAACGCTGTCACAACATTGTCATCGTAGCCACATGTTTGTCAAAAAGTTAATGACAAAATCTTCACAAATCACACAATTTTCACAAAATTGTCACAATGTGACTTCACAACATTGTCACTGTCGTCACAGAATCATCACAGTGTTAATGACAATTTCGTCACAAATGACACATATTTCACAAATTGGTCACTCCGTGACTTCACAAATTGGTCACAATGTGACGTCACAAACGAGCTCTAAAACGGCCATAACGACTTCATATTCTAGTCACTGTGACTTCACATCGACGTCACGTGATGTCACATCGACGGTCACAAAGTCACAGTTTGACTTCACAACGACGTCGCCGTAACGTCACCATGCCTTACGGGTTATAATAGGAAAATTTTAGTTAAAAATTCTTCGTGCCGTTTGTCAGTTTTGGAATTAAAATTAGGTGTCCTTTTTTAAGGACACCGCGCCGGTAAAGGTTAACTTTATCCAGGTTGAAGACGCGTCGAACCAGAAATATTTTAAAGAAATGAAATCAAACAGATTTCCTGTGGAAAGATGAAATTAAATGTATAATGTTAAGTCAAATAAATGTTCTCTTTAGAAACCTCTTTAACCTGGATCGAATAAACCGATGTTTTACGGAAGTGAACTTCAATGTTGTATGGTGTATAAAGTAAGTTTTTTTTTTTTTTTTTGCTTTCCTTTATGGTTTCGAATCGCAATCTTACTAAAAATAAGTCTCTTACACAAATTTTATTCGGTCAGCACCACTTTTTAAAAAGAAGTTACCTTCAAGTACACAATTTCAAAAATGCTCTGATTAACCACTACAAGGGCGGTGGTTCATATTTGGACCACCTAATTTAAATCCCTAAGTGGGACATTGGCACCAGAATTTTGGTTTGAAAATTATTGTTTTATTAAGTACGTGAAGAAAAGCGTTTACATATTTTAAAATAAATTTGTTTGTAAATTCCGGTGTCATTCATTCATTTCAGTATTTTACTAATAGAAGTGCAAATTAGGACGATTTCATTAATTTATCTATTTCTTTGTGAGTTTACTGACAGAATAGGGCAGGGGAGTTTTTTGACCTTCATCCTCACTTTGTCATCAGAGTTAAATTCATTGCCTATAAAGGCACAAAGCCGTTTAAACACTTAAAAGTTACGGGAATAAATAAAAATTCTAAACTTAGTTTAGAAGTTTGATGAATAATGTGCTCTCCAGAATTATTATTCTAATAAAACCTTCTTCAAGCAACCAGGAAAGAAACGGAATTTGTTTCCTTTTCTTCAAAGAAATGGGTCGCTCTTGGAGCGAGTTCAACTGGGGTGAGCTCTGAAAAGAGGTAAAATTAGTATTGAGCCTATGGGAATAAATTTCGTTCCATGAAAAAATGGTCGTTCAGGGAGGTGGTCGCTTAATGGAGGTGGTCGCACAGGGAGGCTTCACTGTATTTATTTATTTTCTGGTGCCGTCTCATTATACATGGTAAAAAGACAAATGTTTTTTAGTATAGAAAAATACAATATTGTACTATAACCATGAACGAAAATGTACAATAATATCTTCTGTGTTGCTCACGATGAAAAAATTGTTTTTTATCTTTAGAGACCCCAGAAATGAATACGTTTTCGAGATTTAAGAATTTTTTTTATAAAAACAAATTTCCTTTTTCTATCACTGCTTTTCGTAAAGGTATCCAAGTAGTTTTTATAGTGTATTAACCCTCTCGTTGCGCAGCCCGAGATATTCTCGGGTATGCATTTTTCCGTATAATTAATACTATTTGGTTATTCCCACCAGTTATTTTTTAGCGAAAACTTTGTCTGATTTAATCAGGTCATTTTCCCGGATTAGGATAGTAAAAAATTTCTGCTTTAAAGAACCGGTGATAAAAGATTAAAAATTCTGTAAAAGGCGCTCATCGCGAGGAATTACTTACGCAGCGAGAGGGTTAATCAATTTTCTACACAATGGATATAGGTTTTTTTGGATGCTATCAAATCACAAGTAAAAATTTTCATGTTCAATTAACATGTTTTACAGACACACATGATACATTAACAGCATTAACATTTAAAACAAATACAGTCGAACCTCGTTATCCCGACACTCTAAGTACCAGAAGAAAGTGTCGTCATAAGCGGAGTGTCGCGGTAACCAGAGTTGAAGAAAAATATGTTTATAAAAAGCTGTACTTTTAATTAATTTAAGACAATTTTAAGTTCATAACTGTTCTTGCAGTTTTAAGCAATAAAACATTATTATTAAACAAAATAAACACAAAAACAAAATTGAAACGAATAAAAATCAGTTTTAAAATGATTGGTTTTTTTTTATTGTTACATGGAATATTGATGAATTAAGGTTTGCTTATCCCTAGATGTGCTTCCTATAATTCTTTTTTCAATATTATACAATGAATTGTAAACATTATTCGTTGTTTCGGAAATGGATGTTAGATCATTTCTGATGGTTTCAATGCAATGTAATGCTTCGGTTTTAGTCGGATGAAAAACGCCGTGTAACCACAAGAAAGCGCCCCCTGACCAGAACAAAAAGACCGCAAGTAGGCTGATACGTCTATCTGGAGCTTAAGTGGGTTATTTATAGTGTGTGGGTTTATTTATTCAGATAAAGGTTTGAAGTAAAATTTCTCATTTATCTCAATGGGTATTTTAGACAATTTTGTGAAAAGTTTGGCTAAAACATTTCTTACCGCATAATTTACGTACTTATAAGATGAATTATGTAAAATGGACAATTTTTCTTAACCGTCGGGATATTCAAAGTCGAAAATTATTCAACGACGTAAAATCCGAGGTGTATTTGCATTAAAATCATGTACAGAAAATCGGGATTTTGAAAAAGTGACGTAATAAGCGTAGCGACATGAAAACCGGGTGTCGGGATAACGAGGTCTGGCTGTATTATTTTGTTTCTTCTTGTTTGTATAAATTCAATAAAATAGCTGAAAATATTTAATTGAAAAGTTATAACATCCTAAAAACAATGGAGTTATGAATAAAAGAGGAGAAGATATACAGTGTATTGTCTACCAGTTGCGAGTGAAGTAACTGACGAGGTTGCTAAAGATGGCGACTGTTTTTTTACATTGGATCAACAGTTTCTGATTACAACCGGGGCAAACTCCCACGAGTAAATCTGAATAGAAATTTTCTTATTCTTGTTTAAGTGCGTTTTTCGTAGAAACATTTTCTCCCAATTGTGATAAAATTTTCTATTTGTTTTACTGGTGTTAGTTTGCCCAGATATTATAATATTTTTCACCGGCATTGACGAGAGATTGCCTAGGTCAGCGACGGCAAACTTTTTCCCATCCACGTGCCAAATTTTTCCAAAAACATGTTTTACATGATCATGACATGGCAACAATAAAAAAATTTAATGGATCAAATAATTAATCAAAATTACTTAAAATTTTGCTTTTAGCATTAAACAAATATGGGTAACGTTTGATGTTATACTTCATAAATTGATTTTTAAAATATTATTTCTGTTGTCCCATCGTAGATGCCAAATAATTTATATCAGCTTCGTTCTTTGTTATTTTTAAGAGATTGGAAGTTGAATTGGACTTATTTAACAAAATGTTTTTACTTGGTTTTTTCATATTATTTATTTCAAAAAAGAATGTCTCGCAGAATAAATTGTCAAAATAGCAAGCGCCTGAATTTACAGCTTTTAGCGTCTGAAGTTTAGTTCTAAGTTGTCATAATTTTACTATAATCTCCCAATTATCTCTTATTCTTAAAATTTTGTGAGCCATTATTGAGATAGATCGGAATACATTAAATTATATTTCAGTTTCTTCATTCTTTATGACAAGGACAACCAACCAAACCAGTGTTGCCATATTGGGGACATTTTTTGTTCCCAGATTGTTGATTGTCACAGCTGTTCTTAAATAGAAATATTCGACCTATTTAAAAATAGATTAAAAATTATGAAAAATAAGGCGAATTACACTATTTTAAAAAAGTGGTGACAGTCAAATAATCTGAATTAAAAAAGTCCCCAATCTGGCAACACTGAACCGAACTAATCGGATTCAGATAAACAGAGACAACATCTACAGTAATTAATGCATTATGTGAAATTTTACTATATTTTGATGTAGAGCCTGAATCTATGCCGTGCCAAAATAATCTGCAGCGTGCCATAGGTTCGCCTTTCCTGGTCTAGGCATGGAACTATTAATAAAGAGGAACTGACATATCTTAAAATAGTGAAGCTTCAACTGTAACCGCTATCGCAGGAGTTGTTTACGGCCGGTGGAAACTTCCACCACTAGATTTATATACAAAATTTCAACTTATTTAAACGCCTTATTATTACAAAATTTCAGTCATAAATAATGGTAGAAACAGATTTTGATTTTTAATGGTAGGAGTTTACTATTTTGAGGTAGTTAGGCCCGGCGTTTCCGCCGTACTGTGACAACCAGGGAGACAAACTGACAGTTTTACAAGGCATATTGACACCAGCAAAAACAAATAGAAATTTTTATGACATTTTTGAGAAAAACTTCCATGAATAAGACGCTTAATTAAGACGAAATTTTCTATCCAACTTTACTCGTTGAATGTTTACCCTGATAGTAATCAGGAACTGAAGATCGGATTTAACCCCTTCACGGTCGCTTAATATTTGGAAAAAAACATAAAAAAAAGAACCTATTTATTTTATTACAGAAATTGAATAATTATAAGGTTTCTAAATAAAATATGCAATTAGTTTTTTTTAAGGCGAAAAAAAAGATGTTATAGAACAAATTCATATTTGTAGAAAAGACATCATTCGAAAATTCTGTGTCTTAATGTTTGTTTTACACCGCACAAATTAAAGCGAATAAAACCTTTATTTTTCACATCTTAGATCTTTATTTATCATCAACACACACATTTTTACAAATAATATTTGAAATAATATATATACATTATATTCTGATTATTGATAATTTTTTGAGCGTTACATATTTTGAAACATGCAATACAAAGCCCAACATTACAGTCAGCGCCAAAGCAAAACCCAGCGGAAATATTCAGACTTCTCACCGAAACGCCAGTTAAATTTTTCTGGTTTCAGAAGTTTTTTCCAGCAATAAATATCCAGCCCAGAAATATGACGGGAGCGAGAAATAACAAACGACACCTCAGCCCGTGATATTGACGGGAGCGAGAATTAAGGGGTTAAAAAAAAAGCAGCCGCCATCTTGTGACAACTTCCTCAGTTACTTCACTCGTAACTGGTAGACAGCACATTATATGTCTCCTCCTTTGTATTCATAACTCCATTGGTCTAGGTTGTCACAATATGGCGGAAACGCAGAGCCTGACTACTGCCGAAGTAAACTTCCACCAGTAAAAATGAATACCTTTTTTTTGACGTTATTTATGACTAAAATTCTGCATGAGTAAGGCATGAGTAAATTTGTTTAAATTAAGAAGAAATTTCTATTTAAATTTACTGGTGGAAGTTTGACTCGGCGAGATCAATCTCTGCGAAAGCTGTTACAGTTGACGCTTCATTATTGTAAGGACATGCCAGTTCCACTTTATCAATAGTTCTACGCCCGATATTCCGGTTAGAGAAAACTGATTACTACGCTATAAAATCAACTCGGATACATTTCCAAAAATCAATAGCAGCAAAAGAAATTTGTTTGTATAAATTCTTCTTTAAATCTCGAAAATATATTAGTTTCGGAAGTTTCCAAAGATAAAAAATGCTCTTCGGAACCGTGGGTAACTTGAAAGTGTTTATTGTATACTTTTGTTCATTATAATATATTTTCGGTTTGAATCCCGATGAAGGCAAGGCGATAAAAACGGGGGTTGTAATATGTGATACAAATTCCTGTTCTTTGCAAATGTGCGTCACTATATATAATTATTATAACTGAGATAACCGGTTAATCAAAACTGAGATACCGATGTAATATTTATCGCAAAAATTTTAGCATGTTATTGCCACATGTTAAATGAGCAAAAAGAAAATTAAATCAGCGTAGTTTTTCATTATCTTATGCATTAAATTTAGTGCCACTGAATCCCATCGAAGTGTAGGTATAATGGAAATTCTCAAAAACAAGACATAACAGCGGTACCTATTTGTCGATATGCACTAAAATCCAATGAGGAGCAACTTATGTCAAGATCTAGCTAAAAATTTCATGAAATTCCGTGCATTAGTGCTTGAGTTGCTGACCCCATAATATTCGTGTAACACTTAGACAGATAGATGAGAGACGGAGAAGCATTACTACAAAAATAGTCAAATAGCATTCAAAGGACATCAAAAAACGTGTAAAATCATCGAAATTCGAAAATTTTCGGTAATCGACTTACTTTTTTCTTTCTTTTATCTTTACAAGAAGAATGCATTGGATTCGTAAAAATTTTCGACTTCCGGTTTTCAACGGATTTACACGTTTTAGGGGTCAGAGATCCCGAAAAACACGTTTTCAAGAACTAATGCACGAATATTCATCAAACTTCACATTCTTGATAAATATTAGTGCTCATTATTGTTTTGATGTAAATCCCCAACAGGTGGCTCTGCTATATGCTGCATTTTTCACGATTTCAGCAATAGCTCTATGTCAAAAACTAACGCACGGATTTTCATCAAACTTCAGATTCTGTTAGACGCTGACATAAGTTATTGCTGGTTAGGCTTCAGTGTAAATTATATAACAGGTCTCGCTGCTATGCTACATTTTGCAGGAGTTGCACGATTTTACCGATAGCCATATCTCAAGAACTACTGCACGGAATTTCATATCTTTAGAATTCTCATGATGGGCATAGATTCCCATTTATTTTTAGCACTGTGATAGCGAATTTTGATTTTTTAATAGTATGTATGAGATAGAAGAAAGTTTTAGGATTGGAACATCCGACTAGTTTCTTATAGTTATAGAAGAAAGGAAAAAATACATAAGTAACACCCTTTGAATGCAAAATATTCATCTGTATAACTAATTAAAAACATATGAGAATTTAAGATAATTTTTCTCTGTTTCAGGTACCTTTCTTTTTGCTGCTCTGCATCGTGCTACTTGTGCTATCCATGTGTAAAGAAGCTAATGGAAATTGGCCATGGGGCGGTAATGGTGGCACAGGGGCTGGAGGGAACGCTGGCGGAAATGCTGGATTTGGAATGAATTTTGGAGGAAATGCTGGTGCAGGAGGTGAAGGACGTGGTGATGCCGGAGCCGGAGCGGGTGCTGGAGGAAACGCTGGATTTGGAATGAATTTTGGAGGAAATGCCGGAGGCAATGCTGGCGCCGGAGGTGGAGGACGTGGAGATGCCGGAGCTGGCGCAGGTGCTGGAGGAAACGCTGGATTTGGAATGAATTTCGGAGGCAGTGCTGGAGGCAATGCTGGCGCAGGACAGGAAGGTTGTGGGGATGCAGGAGCAGGTGCTGGAGGTAAAGCTGGATTTGGAATGAATTTTGGAGCCAATGGAAACGCAAAGGGTGGAGGAAATGCAGGATCAGGTGGTAACGCCGGAGCAGGTGGAAAAGCTGGAGCTCAAATGGGATTTGGAGGTGGAGTCAACGGAGGATTTGGTGGAGGAGTGGGAGGTAATGCTCAAGGTAATGGTTGCGGAGGAGGAAATGCTGGTGGAAATGCAGGAGGTAATATGGGTGGTAATTTTGGAGCTCAGACTGATTTTAGTGGAGGAGTAGGAGGAGAAGCTGGAGCAAGTGGAGAATCTAAAGCTGCAGCTTGAGATAAATCTGAAATCACAGCTGAATAAAAAACTGAATAAATGAAATAACGTGTAAAATGTACAGTCATATTCCATACGAAATGAAATCAACTTATTTGTGTTTGTAAAGTTATCGAAATGATCATAAAGTTATTTTAGTTACTGTTATCGATAGTATCTCTAAATATTATGATATGTAGTTTTATTCGAGCAAAATTTTTAGCAGTATTTGGTCTGTCATGTACTTAACAAATGTTAAATATTTCATAAATAATCAGTGATTGTACATTAAAATATTTTTTTATATATAAATAGTTACATCCGTCTAATAAAAACTTTCTTTGATAATGTAAAATATCTGTTTCTTTTTTAATTCAAATTATATGTATTTTTTTTTTTTTTGCTTTACCTTAACTTTCTTTTATTTCTGATTGGTGTTATGTCTTCAATTGTAGAAATAAAATTTAAAAAATGATTTTTTAATTTTAATAAGGAATGTGAAAAATGCTATTATAGGGGTTCACAACCATAGTAGACTAAGTCCATAAAAAATGAAATAGTGCATTTAGAAGGCGCATAAAAACTGTTTTATCCAATTCCACAATGAACAAAGTCTGTTTTAACATACTTTCTCATATATAGCATCTGTTTGCAGACTTTGTTTACTGTGGTAGTGGATAAAACAGATTTTATGTACCTTCTAAATGGACTATCGCATTTTTTTTTCAAAATGGACTTGGTCTACTATGGTTTTGAGCCCCTCATATGCGCTTATAGTAAGTTTTTTTAAAATAATCTAGGAAGGCTTTTCTTTTATAATCAATAAAAATCTTTTCTTAAAAATGACGTCATTTTTAGAGAGGAATTTTAAGGAATTTAATTTGAGGGTTGACTAAAAATTTCAGATATGAGAAAGGTTTTAGATATATACAGGGTGTTAAGAATTATACGACCATTGTAGATTTTGCGACGTGTTAAAAATTAAGAAACAACATAGCACAAATCACACACAAAGAAATTGAAATGACATGAAAAGGATCACAGCAAAATCTGGTCGCAGTTTTAGTGCCTCCACTGCTTCGCTGTAATTTTTTTTTATGATTGCAGCTTTTTTTTAATAGTAAATATGGAATTTGCCATATTCTAAAGATATTTTTGCCATTAATTTAGAGCAAAAAGAAAAGTTAGCATTCAAAATACCTATATATTAAATGAAATACGCTAAAAGTTAACGTTTTATAAATAAATATGCGCATTCTCTGTTAAATACCACGTCATTTTTCTACGTAAAAACCATTCATCAAAGTTATGAAATTAATGAGTTGTTATTGAAATTTTTTTATTCTCCATCAATTTTTTAAAGATATAGCAATAGAAAAAGGTCATTTTTACTTATAGAATATAAATGAATTATGTATTTAAATATTAAAATTTTGAAATTTATCATAAACCACATGTTCATATAAGCAAAAAATAGACCATGTACTACTTATATTAGTATAATACATTATACACACAATTTTAAAGGAAGTATTTCTGTCGTTTTCATTTGATGGGAAGACAAAAATTCAAGCACACGTTCACATTTATTATATTTATTTCTGTTTATTAAAATATGGAAGTGCAAAAACACAACATCACATGCATTTCAGTAAAGTGTTAAAAAATGAGGGTTTTATTTATAAAAATCCGAGTCGAGGTGTGTTTAATTAAAAAATCCGCATTTAATTGGCAGAATATCCAAATCCATGGGCAAAATGTGGAAAATAAACTTTCCCCCTACAAGTTAATAATATGTTGTGCTTATTTATATCGTCGGTACCATGTCAAACTATCCATTATGAAAACAGTGTTGCCAGTGGGCTACTTTTTTAAAATTCAGATTTCTTGATTGGCACCACTTTTTTGAAATACTAAAATTCGCCTTATTTAACGACATATTAATTAAGGCGAAAGCAAGGGGAATTTTACCATTTCAGAAAAGTGGTGCCAATCAAGAAAACTCAATTAAAAAAAAAAGTAACCCACTGGCAACACTGTTTTCATATTGGATAGTTTGGTATGGTATCGATGATATTTACATTTCTATTTATGTCTGAATATGTAGTTTAGCAAGGACTAAAAGTACATTTGATTAATAAAACTGATTATACAGAATAGTATAATTATTTTTGAATGTTCATAATTTGTCAACATCCATCAGAAGGTAACTGTATCTGAACTTTTACTGCATGGAAGTAGAACGACAAGGCCGATTGAAGAATTTAATAATTAGGTAGATTTCGTTAGAAATACTAATTACATTCTCCCCTATGTTAGAATTTCTGAAAATGTGTTGCAGATCTACGCCGATCATGCCTCCTAGAATCCAAAACCACCCTCAGTCCAAAACGTTATCTATCCAGATAGCATTTTTAGCCTCTTAACAGTGACATTTGTTTTCTTACAAAAAAAATGAAAAATGGGGCTGGACACCACTTTTTCCATACTAAAATATTTACCTTACTTAATCGATAAATATCTGACAATCAATAAAGATAAATTTACAGTTACAAATTAGTGTTATCAAAATGCTTTTAATAACAAAGCAAGCAAAGTGTTCTTGCCCGAATCCAGTTCGGGCCACACTGTTAAGGGGTTAATTTTCAGAAAATATGCAGCAGTCTTGCTTTGAAAACCTGCAAAGTTGCAGCAAGCTCAGCATGACAAGACTGAGAGTTCATAATAAGACTGCAGCAAGATAGCGCAAACGCCGAAGTCACCACACTTTGAACATGCAGCTAACTTGTTGTGGAAGTTAAATTCAGGCTGTATGAAATTTATTGCAAATTAATGGCAAACAAGTAATAAAAAATACTGCAACTTTGTCACACCTTTGTCAATTCACAACTTTGTCAATTCATAAGACATCAAATCCATTTAAATTTATTATAAATCTTCTTAATATTAGCTACAACTTTTATATTGACAAGATTTGATAAAACCAACTCTTACAGAAAAAACAAGTTGGAAATTGCTCGTCAAACGTGGCAAATGAGGTGCGTTCGTACTATAACTAGTTTTATAATTATTTTTTGCACCCCATATTATACTGAATGTATATTATTTTGCGCTTCATAAGTGCATAGTCTGTAACATCATTAAAATGCATTTGCAATAATTTTTTCCCATTGGCCATAATGTAACGGAAAACTTTTGGGTGTCCCTGTAATTAAACTATACATCCGATTTTCATAAAATTGGAAATGGCTCAACAAAATTTTGCAGCAATTATATATTAAAAATTTCAGACCATTCGGAAGGAAATCATTAAAATGCATTTGCTATATTTTTTTCCCATTGGCCGTAATGTAACGGAAAACTTTTGGGTGTCCCTGTAATTAAACTATACATCCGATTTTCATAAAATTGGAAATGGCTCGACAAAATTTTGCAGAAATTATACATTAAAAATTTCAGACCATTCGGAAGTCTGTAACATCATTAAAATTCACTTGCAATAATTTTTCCCATTGGCCGTAATGTAAAGAAAAACTTTTGACTGTCCCTGTAATTAAACTATACATCCGATTTTCATAAAATTGGAAATGGCTCGACAAAATTTTGCAGCAATTATATATTAAAAATTTCAGATCATTCGGTCGGGTAGTTTTTGCTCTGTTATATGCGGACGGACAGACAGACGGACGGACAGACAGACGAACTGAACGACGACTATAGGTGCTACGTATTTATATAATTACGAACGCACCTAAAAAAAGAAAAAAAAGGGTGACGTGTTGAAGAGTAAAAAAAATCATAACTTTGTCAATTCACAAGATATCCAATCTGCTTAAATTTATTACAGTTTTTCTTAATATTATCTACAACTTTTATATTGACAAGTTTTTGATGGGACCAACTTTTACAGTAAAAAAAAAAAAAAAAATAAAATAAAGGAGATAAAGGTGTGTGTGTGTGGGGGGGGGGGGGGGTGGAAGAAAAAAATCACAGCTCGGTTATCCGACACTAAGGCGTTATAAAAGGATCATTGGCGGGATCAAAATTTTTGACAAACCTCAGTGATGCTGCATATAGGGTTGCATTATTAAATGTGCGCGTGTCTCAATAAAAAAGAAAATCATAATTGAAAATATAGAGTGTAATACATTTAATGAAACATTCACCGCACGGTTTAAATTTATTGTACAAATCTTCTTCATATTATCTATAACTTTTGCAGTAACAAGTTTTTGATAAGATAAACTCTACTAGTAGTTGATATTACTAAAAACATTCCCAATGGATGAAGAAAATAGATGTTGAAGAAATAACTGTCGTATTAACATGATTCTGATAAAACCAACTCTTACAGAAAAATGAAATAAAAAATTCGTCAAAAGCGGCCATTACTAATTTCTAGTAATTAATTTGGTTATTTTAGTAATTATGGAGTCAATGGAAATCCTACGTCGTGCTAATTATACCTGTAACGATACGTTATCGTACATCATTCCAAAAATTTGGTATAATATACTGAGAATAATCTAAGCACCCCCCACTTCTGTTGAACTTTGGAACAGTCCGACAGCATAGACTCACTCACTTTTTTCCTTTGAAGTTTAGATCAGCCCGTCTGGTATAAAGGACTCAACTTCTGGCTTTTATCAATTTTAACCCTGATGATGAGCATAAATATGCTTGGAAGTACTACGTTTTAAATGTATCTTATTGAAAAAAAAAAAAAACACCTTTGAGTAATTTATATAGTATTTTGTGTTCACAAATTTTTTGTTAATGAGTTAGTGATTGTATATTCATCATAAGTATAGGGGATATGTTGAAGACGGTATTCCAGCAACTTTTCAAAGTTGAAATTGAAGGGAACTTATAGAGTAGGCAATTCGTATTTAACCCCTTAACCCTTTAATGCGTGATTTTTTATTTTGTTTCGAAAAAATTATATATGATT
Source organism: Maratus speciosus (assembly GCA_963932465.1). Lineage (NCBI taxonomy): Eukaryota > Metazoa > Arthropoda > Arachnida > Araneae > Salticidae > Maratus > Maratus speciosus. The sequence continues at coordinate 281,008,165 of OZ010797.1, read as the reverse complement.
CTCTGAAATGTTTATTACACAGGAAAAATAGTGAAAAAAATCAGAGATACATTTTTCATATAATGCGTCAATCCTTTCTTCTGTTGCATTTCTGCAATGCAAGTAAAAACTACTGTCGCGTGGTTGTTTTACGCTAAAATATTGCAAATTAGTAAATATTTTAATAAGTACGTCTCCAAATATCTTATTTTATATAATTATTTATTTTATAAAACGTAACCTTTAAGTGGACGATGGACGTTTAAAAGAATTTCTCTTAATTTTTATAATAGAGATGTGCAAATATACATTTCACCATAAGTATATAGAACACCTTAAAAGAAATTTCCAATCTTATTATAATTTTAAGATTTTATAAAAAAAATTTAAAATTTAAAACGAAATTTTAAGATGCTCGCTGCGTCTTAATTTTTTAGATAGTTCCTCGATTTTGGATTTTAATCATGTAAAACTCTATTACAAACAAATTTGTGTATAGATATTTTAATCCCTTAAATAGTTAATTTATTAGAGATTTCTTCTGAATTCCATATCGATTTTATCAAAATTCTGCCTTATAATGAGTTAAAAATCAAAATTTAATTGTCTTAATGAAGTCCAATTTTTAAATGCATACACAGTTTCTTTTTAAGCAATGTCAGGATTTTTCCTTATCAGTTTCATGAATTTTGATCCAAAAATTAAGTAGCAGGGAGCATTTCAAAAATTAAAAAAAGCTGAAACATTAGTATTGAGAAAAACGGATTTAAAATACATTAAAAGGCCAAAAAAAAAATGTTTGTGAACAAAATTAAAACACTTGTAAATTTGCATAAAATGATCGCATCTGCATGCGGTTTTCCATGAATGACGTAGTGCAAATTGGAGAATAACAATACACACAAAAAGAAATGTAGATTTTTGCTCAAATAAAGGTCCACGGTATAGCGCCTAGAATATATAGTGTTGAAATTGGCTACCTCTGTAATACTTAAAAAAGTGCTAAAATATTGTATACCTTAAATGTGCAACGATCCTGCTGCAATATACAGATCGCACCGACATCTTCAGGATATTTTCAACAACTGCAAGATATTGCTAGTCTATACAATGTAATACGAAAATTCCGCAGATGTCGCTGCGATCGACACTTGGGATTTTACCAGTATCATCGCACATTTAAGGGATAGAAATTTTGGATAGCATATTTCCACACTAGGTATTCTAGACGCTGTAGTTCACGGTCTCCTTAAGAGGCCACACTAGTCACGCCTTGAAGTTCGAACGCTAATGCTAAGTCTATGGGAGCAATATTTTCAAATATCTTGCTTGATTTTTAATATTTTTAAATGATTTTTTTTGCACAGGATAGCTGAGGACAATCTGTTTCCGGGCTAATTTTTACTTTTCCGATTTTCGTTGTAGTTTAATTCTCAGGATCCTGTCAATTTAAGATCCAGTGAAATTCGAGGTGTTGTGTCCTTTTTAGCCTTATAAAATCCATATCAGCAAAATTCAGCAAAATTTAAAAAATAACAACGAAAATATAGAGTTTAAGCTTTCCAATAATATGCTTTCTATAGTTCTACTACAATTAGGCTGAGCAAAATTTGTAAAGATTTTGATGAAAAATGTGTGAAAAACGGCCTCGTAATGTTATGCTGCCCGCCTCTACCAAGACGATGAAAACCACGCCTATTAAAAATCTGATTGGCTAATATCCAAACACTTTAGCAAATGGAAACGATTTAATTGTGATTGGATTATTGTAACGTGTTAAAATAGATCACTCCTATTTTAAACATTGCATTTATTTTTTTTTTTTTACGATTATTGTTTAATTTCAACAAAATACTCTTGGAAGAATGAAATATTTCAATTTCTATATTTCTATGAAAAACGAAGGAAATTACGCATTTAGTTTGTATACATAAAATTTCAGAACCGCATACAGGGAAGTAAAACTTGTACAAGTTACTAGGGGACCAAATTTCAGCCCGAGTTTATTTACAGTGTTGAATTCAGACACTTTTCTCCGGGAGGGATTTCCGAGGCTCCGGGGGGGGGGTGGGCATAATAGAGTTCTGGGGGGGGGACTGCACTTTTTGACCATTGAAAACACAAAATATCAAATCTTCCGGGGGGGGACAACTCATTGCTCCGGGGGGGGGGGATGTCCTCCCCAGGCCACCCTCTGAATTCAACATTGGTTTATTAAGTGAAACGGTAAAAAAATAGACGTGTTCTTTTTAAAGTATTTTTTAAGTTAAAATAGCTAACAAATAATAAAATTACGAAGTCAGAATTTCCTAGAACATGTTTGTGGCCCGGCCAGGAAACTGGGTTTCAAGTTTCATATTCTTGTACACGTACTATTAGTTATTCGACAATTTAACATTTTAAGTTCGAAAAACAGTTTTTTAATTAAAAATCAGCAGAACTTAAAGTTAGTAAGTTTTAAAGATTGTTAACTTTAAAATTGTAGATCAACTTGTTCAAATTTTTAAAGAAATATTTTTAATATTCATTACTTTAATATTTATTATTTTTAAGGGGACAGTACACCTTTAACAGTCGAGAACGAAATTTGTCCTGTGTAACACATCTTTTTTTAAGAGCCCACTTCAGACACGAGAAGAAAAGAAAACGTTAATGTTAAGTCTATGGGGCGTTATTTTAAAATTTCTCGCTTTGATTTTAATATTACTAAATGATGTTTTTTGCACAGGATAGCTGAGGATGACCTACAACCAGGCTATATTTTACTTTTTAGATTTTGGTTATAGTTATATATATATATATTAGTATAGTTTCAATTTCAGAATCTACTCACTCCGGTTCCGAAAGTAAGGTAATTTTTTTGAAAATATCTGAAACCATAAATCGAAAGAGTAAAAACTATCCCGGTTGTAGATTGTCCTCAGCTATCCTATGCAACAAAAATCATTTTTGAATATTAAAAAGGAAGTGAGACATTTGAAAATAACGCTCCCACATACTTAACGTTAGCGCTTACATTTTTTCTCCGTATCTTATGTGGGTTCTCAAAGGTAACGTAAAGGTATTTTTTTTTAACGGTAAGGAAACGCTAAAATTTATCATTAACTTTAATAATGTAAACCTAAAAATAATGAGACTGTAAGGTAAAATATAGCATTTTATAAAAATCTGCTAGCTAGCAAATTTAATTTATAATACATACTATTTTCTAATAATTTATTTTTCACTTACATGAACATTCAAAAGTATTCTTTATATTATAGCCTATGTGGGAAAAATCATTTTGCGGTGTATTTTAATGATATAAAACAATTTTAAACATAAAATTTATGCAACTTATTGAAGTGCACAGGTACGTGTACAGGGGAATTCAAAAGTATATTTCGATATATTATGGACTGTGGAGAAAAAAATATTTGCGGTGATTTTAATAACGTTTCTCTGTTACAACATAATGAAATTGCTATGAATTTATGAGGCGCAGCAAAACATGCTTTATGAAGGAGTTGCACAGCATTTATCATCATTTACAGGGTCACAGAAAATAGTTCAGTTTTATTACAGAAAAAACTGCTTGCAGCATGTGTTTTAGTTATACTTCACGATTTTAAACAAGATGGTATTCATATACATTACTGAGGTTTACTACAAGATGCTTACATTAGAATATGATGTGTATCACATTTTATTTCACTTACAGGGTCACATAAAAGATGTTGGATACAATACTGTATATGAAGTGTTGTCTATTAGGGATGATTGTTGAAAGTGAGTTTTTAGCTATGATATATGTTTTAAACTAAATTTCTGTATACTAGATTATATATATATATTCTATAGACTATGTATGGGGCTACGCAAAAGAACTAGGAAGAATTGTTGAGAATGAGAGTGAATTGATTAATTTTATTTTCAAGTTCAACTATATTTAGAAAGATATGTTTGGAAAATACAAATATAATAATATACAAGGCTACTCAAAAAATTGGATACATCCACGCCTATTTCAGACACGGGAAGAAATGAAAACGCTAATTTTAAGTCTATGGGGGCGTCATTTTCAAATTTCTCGCTTTGATTTTATTTTTTTTTATTTTATTTTTTTATTTTTTTTTGCGTAGGATAGCTAAGGACGATTGACAACCAGGCTAGTTTTTACCTTTTCGATTTTGGTTACAGTTTTTTTTTTTTTTTTTTTTTTTTTTTTTTGTATTAGGATAGTTTAAATTTCAGAACGGATTCCAACCGGTTATGAAAGTAAAAGTTTTTTTTTTTAAATATCTGAAACCAAAATCGAAAAAGTAAAACCTAGCCCGGTTGTAGAGCATCCTCAGCTATCCTATGCAAAAAAATTCATTTTAAATTTTTAAAAAGGAAGCGAGATATTTAAAAATAACGCTCCCATAGACTTAACATTAGCGCTTTCATATTTTCCCCCGTTACTAGTATGGGTTCTCATGTAACGTAAAGGTTTTAACTGTTAGGAAACGGGAAAATTTATCATTAACTATAATAATGTAAAACTAAAAGTTATGAGACTATGAGGTAAAACATAGCATTTTATAAAAGTCTGTCAGTTGCAAATTTATTTTTCAATACGTATTGTAACGGAATCCTGGTTTAAACGGAATATTTTCAAGATTCTCCTAAAAATATCTTACAATTGTATGTGCAAAGACGGAAAAAACCCACCTAAAACGGTATTTCGCACTTATTGTTTATGTTTTCATCTTACCAGGTTTATAGTGTCATGTTTTTAGCATGAGGGGGTCGAATTTTTATTACTATTAGGTCCCACGTTTTTCTCTACGACCTCTGTATTTTCTATATGTATATCCAACACAAAACTTTTGGACGGGTACTCAGATGTTTAGCACTCTCCAACATAGTTGAAAAATGTTTATGAGTTGGGCTTGACTGCTCGTCTGTCCGTACTCTAACTAGCGTACATATACTTGGATTGTGATGTAACTGAAATACGTTGTTGAAGTTTATCATGGCATACATGACATTGATAATGAAGCGCGTAATAATTTATACTTCATGACATGGACATTCAAAAGTATTCTTTTATATTATGGCCTATGTGGGAAAAATCATTTGCGGTGTATTTTAATGATGTAAAGCAATTTAAGCATAAAATCTATGCACCTTATTGAAGTGCACAGGTTCGTGTACAGGGGAATTCAAAAGTACATTTCTTTATATTGTCGTCTATGAAGAAAAAACGTTTTACGGCTTATTTTAATAATGTTTCTCTGTTGCAAACATGGCGAAATGGATATGAATTCATGAGGTGTACTAACATGATTGCTGAAGGGATTGCAAAGCATTTATCATTCATTTACAGGATCACAGAAAATAATTCAGTTTTATTACAGAGAAAACTGCTCGCGGCGTGTTTTAGTTCTGTTTCAACATTTTAAAGAAGATGAAATTCATATACGTTACTGAGGTTTACTACAAGATGCTTACATTAGAGTATGATGTGAATCACATTTTATTTCATTTACAAGGGCACATAAAATTTGCTGGATACAATACTGTATACGAAGTATTCTCTATTAGGGATGATTGCTAAAAGTCAGTTTTCACCTATGATATACTTTTTTAATACTAAATTATATATATGATTTCTATAGACCGTGTATAGGGCTACGCAAAAGAACTAGGAAGAATTGCTGAGAATGAGAATGAATTTCTAATTTTTTTAAAATTAAATTCTACATTTTCAAGTTCAACTATATTTAGAAAGATGTGTTTGTAAAATATAAATATAATAATATACGAGGCTATTCAAAGAATTGGACGCATGCGCGCGCCTATGAATGATAATTTCTGGAAGTACGATTTCAGTTGTATTAAGCATGTTTATACTGCAATAATTTTGGTCCTAACATGTTGCGTGTATATAAACTTGTTCGAATGCAAGGGCTGTACAAAATAATACAAATATACTGGCGTTAATTGGTAGAAATTGCTGAAAGTTTACTTTCATCTGCATTAATCGTTTTCTTATTATATTAAATTTTATCATTTTTTCATGCCATTAAAACAAGCCTAAGAATATGCATTGATGACTTTGTCATTTTAATTTTTCAATTATTTGAACAATTTAAATTTACTAAGATTTAACAAAAACTTAAAGTTAGTAAGCATTAAAGAATGTTTACTTTGAAAGTTTTGATCAACTTGTTTGAAACTTTAAAGGAATATTGTTAATATTTATTACTTTTAATATTTGTTATTTTTAACGAAAAAGTACACATTTAACAGCCGCAGAAAAGGCGAAATTTGTCTACATCTTTCTTTAAGAGCCCACTTCAGACACGGGAAGAGATAAAAACGCTAATTTTAAGTCTATGGGGGCGTTAAATTCAAATTTCTCGCTTTATTTTAATAGATTTTTGCATTGAATAGCTGAGGACGATCAACAACCAGGCTAGTTTTTACTTTTTCGATTTTGGTTTTAGTTTTTTTTATAATATTAGGATAGTTTCGATTTCAGAACGGATTCCAACCGGTTGCGAAAGAAAAAACTAAATATAATAATATACAAGGCTATCCAGAGAATTGTATGCATGCACGCCTATGGATGATAATTTCTGGAAGTGCGATTTAAGTAGTTTTAAGCATGTTTATACTGGAATAAATTTTATCTTAACATGTGACGTGTATAAAATCTTGTTGCTAATGTAAGGGCTGTACAAAAGAATGCAAATACACTTCCGTTAATTGGTAGAAATTCCTGAAAGTTGATTTTCATCTGTATTACTCATTTTCTTATTATATTAATTTTTAGCATATTTTTCATGCCGTTAAAACATGCCTAAGAACATTCATTGATGACTTTATTATTTTAATTTTTAATAATTTGAACAATTTAAATTTACCAAGTTTTAACAAGAACTTGGAATTCGTAAGTTTTAAAGATTGTTAACTTTAAAGTGTTGATCAATTTGTTCGAAACTTAAAAAAAAAAAAAAAATAATATTTATTATTTTTAATATTTTTTCATTTTTATGGGGACAGTATACCTTTAAAAGTCGCAGAAAATGCGAAATTTGTCCTGTGTAACATATATATTTTTTTAAGAGCCCACTTCAGACACGGGAAGAAATGAAAATGTTAATTTTAAGTCTATGGGGGCGTTATTTTCAAATTTCTCGCTTTGATTTTAATATTTTTGAATGATTTTTTGCATAGGATAACTGAGGGCGATCAACAACTAGGCTAGGTTTTACTTTTTCGATTTTAGTTATAGTTTTCTTTTATTATGATAGTTTCAATTTCAGAACCGATTCCACCAGTTCCGAAAGTATAAGTAATTTTTTTTAAATATCTCTAACAAAAATCGAAAAAGTCAAAAACAGCCCGGTTGTAGATCGTTCTCAGCTATCCTATGCAAAAAATTTCATTTTAAAATATTAAAAAGGATGCGAGATATTTGAAAATAACGCTCCCATAGACTTAACATTAGCGCTTACATTTTTTCCCCTTTACTACACTGTAAAAAAAGGACTAAATTACGGAAATACTACTAGCAATCTAGATGATAGTACTATTTCCGTATTTTAACGGAACTTTTTCCTTTTAAATTACAAAAAAAAATCCGTCAAATTCCAAAAAAACGGAAAATTTTGTGTAATTTACCGGGAAAATTTTCCTTTAAAATACGGAAATAGTACAGGCGTCTAGATTGCCAGTAGTATTTCCGTATTTTAGTCTTTTTTTTTTACAGTGTTGTGTGTGTTCTCAAAGGTAAACTAAAGATATTTTTTGTAACGGTAAGGAAACGCGAAAATTTATGATTAACTATAATAATGTTAAACTGAAAATAAGGAGACTGTATGGTAAAATATTACATTTTATAAATGTCTGCTAGCTAACAAATTTATTTTCTGATACGTAGCTGTAACAGAACCCTGGTTTAACGGAATTCTCATTAGTCCTCTAAAAATACCCGGCAATTGTATCTGCAAAGACGCAAATAACCCATCTAAAAAGGTATTTCGCACCTATTGTTTATGTTTCCGTCTTACCAAGTTTTATAGTGTCATGTTCAGGGAAAATAAAATTTGATGTCGATACGAGTGTGTTTCGAAAGGTTATCAGCCCGACAAAGAAAATAGAAAAAATTTGACAGTATTTCATTTTCTTAACGTAGTTCCTTACAACTTATAAAATTTAAACCAACGAGTTTCCGACTTTTTATTATCTTCAGTATAATAAGCCTTATCTAACTTTGGAAATGAAGTGGTTGTCCCTGCTTTACCCCCATATTTTGAAGTGAATTTCCGACTACCGAGCCATTTCTTCAGGCATGAGAAAAAGAAATAATTGCTGGGAGCAAAATCCGGTGCATGTGGAAGCACTACAGAGCGTAGGTCATTGACTTTCGTAGGTAAAACTACAGGAATGTGTTAAAGAATGCGATAAAGAACACTTTTTTTGCTCAGGTATGGACGTTTTGTCGGAATAAGCACTCTTTAATTGGTCCCGTAGAAATGCATAACACTGTCCGGTGACGATTCTACCTTTTGGCCGGTAGTCTATGGTCACCACACTTTGTGAATTCCCGAAAACCGTATCCATGGCTTTTCCAGCAGATGGAACCGTTTTCACTTTTTTTGGTGTAATTTCAGCTGCTCTTTCACATTGTTTAGATTGCTGTTTCATCGCTAGTGAATAATGGCGGTTTCATGTTTCATCCACCGTTATAAGACGTTGACGAAAATCAGCAGATTGGTTAAGTTTTCTAACTTAACTTCAAATAACCATAGTCCACATTACTAAAGATAGTGGGCCATCTGCACTACCTTCTTTTGAAAAAAAAGAAACGAACAGTGAAGATAGAGAAACTCATAAAATGATAAAGAAAGGGGGGGGGGTGAAGAAGGAGACCAATTTCACGAGGTTTAATTTGATTATGTTAATAAATGAAATGTTTTCATGAAGGAATTTTCAGCAGAAAGTCCACCCAAATCAGCCTTTTATTGCAAAGTATATCTATACTAATATTATAAAGAAGTAAAGTTTGTTTGTTTGTTAGAGGTAATCTCTGGAGCTACCGAACCGATTTCAAAAGTAATGGTATCAAAATGATTGTGTTAGTCCAACTTAGAACATAGGCTGTATTTTATGTCAGTGCCACTACCTCAAAGGGGATGCAGGAGCAAAAAACGTTCTAAAAATGCGATTTTTGCGTTACTGAAGGGCCTAGAAATATGAAATTTGGAATATTAGTTACTTATAAGATATAAATGATGTCTAAGAACAATTCTTAAACAATTCGAAATTTAAAAGAGGTGAAAATGCACAAAAAGTGTTCTAAAAAACGTTCTAAATGGTAGTTTTTACACAATCTCAGGAAATACCAAACCGATTTAAAAAATATTGGTGTCAAAATGATGGTGACAACCCTTGCTACAAGACTGGCTATGTTTTATGTTGGTGCCACTACCCCAAAGGGGGTGCATGAGCAAAAAACGTTCTGAAAAACGTTCTAAATGGTAGTTTTTACACAATCTCAGGAAATAACAAACCAATTTAAAAAATACTGGTGTTAAAATTATGGTGACAACCCTTGCTCCAAGATAGGCTATGCTTTATGTCGGTGCCTCTACACCAAAGGGGGTGCAGGAACAAAAAACGTTCTAATAATGCGATTTTTGCGTTACTGAAGGGCCTAGAAATATGAAATTTGAAATATTAGCTACTTATTACACTGTAAAAAATAGTGGGAACGTTTATTATTCTAACAGGAACATTTCTGATAGTATCGGATATGTGAGAGCCATTTCTATTTTCCGAAACAACCGGGAATGTTCCTGGGTGTTTCAGTTTACTTTCCGTTAAACAGTGAAAGTGCCTGTACGCATGCGCTCCAAGTATTTCACCCCTATTTCTCCTTACGCTGCAACCGGAAGCAATCGCCTAAAGTGAAAGTCAACTCGTTCGTGTGTATGAGAAATGAGATGGCGGCGTAAGTCACGCTTTACCACGTGTATTTCAATTCGCTTTTATTTTGAAAAAAAAAAAAAAAACTATATTATAACATTTTTGTTATATCTTGTGGGTATTTTTTATTGCGTTTTAAAATTATGCAAGAAATGTACCTTGAATATTATCAATGGAATTTTTCAGAGCTTTGGAAATTTAGTATTATTGAACACGAAACGATCGTAATTCTGGGTAAGTGTTTTTTTTTTATCATCTACAGTATTACTTTTGCTTACTATTATTTATTATTACTTACTTCTTTATTAGTTTTCTTTGTTGCAATACACGAAAAGAAATTAATAACCTATTTATTTTATATTTATTAATATATCAGGCTTTGATTTGTCTGTTTTTTTATTATAATATATACACATGTGTGCATGAAAATAAGATAATGTAGTTAAACTTGATGTTCATACTGGTTCCGGTATCATTTCGTAATCTCCTTTTCACAGCGTGTTCTTAACAATTTATTAAATGCGTTATAACTTAAAAGAAAATTTACGTATTATATTTTAATCAAATAAGCTGAAGGCTCATTGTCATTTTACTTCTTTATTATTGTTTGCTTTTATGTAAAAAATACAGTATTGTGAGTAAAAATAAACAGTAAATTATTCTTACAATTATAGGATTTATTTTTATAAATCACTATAGTAAATAAAATTGATTCATTTGTTTTGCTGTTTCCTAAAAAGCTTTCAAAAATTCATTTTTTATATTCACCTTTTTTCTCCTCAAATTGTGATAGAAAAATAAAAAGAAGCGTTTTAAGATCCTTTATCTTGTTTAGTACTCAGGTTCAGATACGTAAATCCCCCCCCCCCCCCCCCCCCCGAACACACATTTTTTTTAATGCTTCGAAAAAATTAACCATTGCATTTTTTGCGATTTGAATTTTACTTGTTTATCTAAATGTTCTTACTTGAAAATAAAAATGTTTTCTTCTGATTTTGCAAGACCGAACTGTGAAAAAAAAAAAAATGATTGTTGTTATTTAACTTGATTGTTGTTATTGTTGTTATTTAACTTATGCACTTTACAGTAAGCAAAATTGAAAATTTCTAGATTATTAACCATCAGCTTATTTTATGAAAATATAGTACACAAAATTTCTTACTTTAAGTTATAAAGCATTTTAATTTATTAATATCATGCTGTGAAAAGCATAATACGATATTGAATCAATAATAACATAAATTGCAATCATATCTTATTTACATGCACTAGTAATAATAAAATGTTGTGTTTTAAAATGTCTGTGCAACAAAGAAACGCTAATAAAGAACTAAAATAATAAGTAAAAATAATGCTATAAATGATTAAAAAAATAAATAAAACGCTTTTCGAAAGAATTTATCATTCCATTTTCAATAATAATACAGTTCAGGAACTTTAATGTTACTTGTTAATCCGCATGGTTAAAAAAATATCACTGCAAGATGTTAAAACGCAATAAATTTTATCTAAATTGTGAAAAAAGTATAATAATATTGATTTTTTTTTTCAGAATAAATCCAAGCAGATATATATATATACTAGCAAACGCCGCGGCTTTGCTCGCGTAATATTTGAAATAGGCCAAATGATATTTATATGTCTAATTTTTATTGAAAGGTACTAACTAAATTTTTATTTTATTAAAAGGTAATATTTTATTTTATTAAAAGGTACTTATTACTTTTAGGAATAATTTTAAAAAATTGCTATTTAAAACACAGTTTGATTAAACATCATTGTTACACTGCATAAGGCAGAAATGAGACTTAAATTAATAAAACGAAATAAAACTAAATAAATAACAATTTAGAAAATATTTTGAAACTTTTATGCTCAATTAATACGCTTATTTCAGTATTCATTTGAAGTTTTGAATTTTTTAGAAACCATCTTCTTACATCTTAAAATTAACCATCATGTCAAATTCCAAGTCCTACCACCTCTCTCAAAATAAAGGGCTATGTTGAAATAGGAACTGTCACCATTAATTTGCCAACATTAATTTTGAAATTGCTTTGTTATTTCCTAATATTCCACAGAAACGTAATTTAGAAAGCTTTTAAAGGCCTCTTTTAGAGCGTTTGTTGTTCCTGTGAATCCCAGGTGGTAGAATCATCGGCATAAAATATAGCCTGTGTAGAATCAGAGACTGTTACCTTTGATTCGCAACTATAACTTTTATATTTGGTTTATATTTCCTGAAATAGCGTAGAAATCGTAATTTAGGACTTTTTTAGAATGCTTTTCGCACCTCTTCTTCACTTCACCCCTTTTCAATTCGAATTTATTTTCGACAGTCCTTCGAGGGCATTTACATTTTATAAGTAACTACCATGCCATATTTAAAGTTTCTAGCCTTTTCCGTATCACAGAAATCGCAATTTAAAAAGTTTTTAGCTACTGCAACCCTCTGGTGGTAGTGGCACAGACATAAAATATAGCTTATGTTTGAGCAGGTTCTATCACCAACAATTTGTTATCATTATTTTTTTAATCGGTTTGGTATTTGAAAAGATTACATAAAAATTGTAATTTATAACGCTTTTCGCTCACTTCATCTTTTTAAATTTGAAATTTTCTTTCGACAGTTCATAGAAAGCAGTTGCATCGTGTAAGTAAATAACATGCCATACTTAAAGTGTTAGACCCTTCAGTTACGCAAAAAACGCAAATTAGAACATGTTTTGCTTTTGCAACCCTCAGATGGTAGTGACAGCAACATAAAATATAACCTATGTTATAACAGGGACTGTCATCATTCATTTGCAACCATTACTTTTGAAATAGCTTTGGAATTTCCTGAGATTGAGTAGAAATCGCAATTTAGAACGTTTTTAGAACGCTTTTCGCGCATTTTCACCCCTATTTAAATTTCCATTTTTTTAAAAACTGTTCTTAAAGATCATTTATATGTAATACATATGTACCTTGCCTAATTTTAAGTTGCTAGCCCCTACCGATCACAAAAATCGAAATATGAAACGCTTTTTTGCTCCTGCAACGTCTAGGTGATAGTAATACCGACTTAAAATAGCATCTATGTTAGAGCAGAGGCTGTCAGCATCAATTTCTTAACATTACTTTTGAAATCAGTTTGATTCTGCCTGAGATATTGGTGACAAATCGGCATTTAGAACGTTTTTAGAACGCTTTTCGCACATTTTGCTCCTGCATCTCCTCTGGGTTAGTGGAAACATATATAAAATACAGCCCATCTTGGAGAAAGATCTGTCACCATTATTTTAACACCATTATATTTGAAATCGGTTCAGTATTTCCTGAGATTGCATAGAAATTGCCATTTAGAACGTTTTTTACAACGCTTTTGAGCATTTTGGCCCCCCTTTTTAAATTTTGTTTTTTTTAGGAAATGTCCTTAGAGATCATTGATATCTTATAACTAACTACCATTCGAAATTTCACGATTCAAGGCCCTTCCGTCACGCAAAAACCGCAATTTAAAACGTTTTTCTCCTGCACCCCCTTTGGGGTAGTGGCACCGACATAAAACATAGCCTATGTTGGAGCAAGGATTTTCACCATCATTTTGACGCCATTATTTTTTTAATCGGTTTGGTATTTCCTGAGATTGTGTAGAAACTACCATTTAGAACGTTTTTTAGAACGCTTTTCGCTCATTTTCACCAATTTTAAATTTCGAATTGTTTAAGAACTGTTCTTAGAAATCCTTTATATCTAATAAGTAGCTGATACTTCAAATTTCATATTTCTAGGCCCTTCAGTTACACATAAATCGCATTTTTAGAACGTTTTTTGCTCCTACACCCCCTTTGGGATAGTCGCACCGACATGAAACATAGCCTATCTTGGAGCAAACGTTGTCACTATCATTTTGACACCAATATTTTTTAAATCGGTTTGGTATTTCCCGAGATTATGTAGAAACTACCATTTAGAACGTTTTTTAGAACGCTTTTTGTGCATTTTCACCCCTTTTAAATTTCGAATTGTTTAAGAACTGTTCTTACGACACTATTTATATCTTATAAGTAACTAATATTCCAAATTTCATATTTCTAGGCCCTTCAGTAACGCAAAAATCGCATTTTTAGAACGTTTTTTGCTCCTGCACCCCCTTTGGGGTAGTGGCACCGACATAAGATATAGCCTATGTTCTAAGTTGGGCGAACATCATCATTTTGATACCATTACTTTTGTAATCGGTTCGGTAGTTCCTGAGCTTATCTCCGACTAATAAACAATTTTTTCCTCTTTATAATATGAGTATAGATATACTAGCAAACCCCGCGGCTTTGCTCGCGTAATATTTGAAATATGCCAAGTGATATTTATGTGCCTAATTTTTATTAAAAGGTACTAACTAAATTTTTATTTTATTAAAAGGTAATATTTTATTTTATTAAAAGGTATTTATTACTTTTAGGAATAATTTAAAAAAATTACTATTTAAAACACAGTTTGATTAAATATCATTGTTACACTGCATAAGGCAGAAATGAGACTTAAATTAATAAAACTAAATAAATGATAATTTAGCAAATATTTTGAAACTTTTATGCTCAATTAATACGCTCATTTCAGTATTCATTTGAAGTTTTGAATTCTTTAGAAAACATCTTCTTTCATCTTAAAATTAACCATCATGTCAAATTCCAAGTCCTACCACCTCTCTCAACATAAAGGGCTATGTTGAAATAGGAACTGTCACCATTAATTTGCCAACATTAATTTTGAAATTGGTTTGTTATTTCCTAATATTCCACAGAAACGTAATTTAGAAAGCTTTTAAAGGCCTTTTTGAGAGCGTTTGTTGTTCCTGTGAATCCCAGGTGGTAGAATCATCGGCATAAAATATAGCCTGTGTAGGATCAGAGACTGTTACCATTGATTCGTAACTATTACTTTTATATTTGGTTTATATTTCCTGAAATGGCGTAGAAATCGTAATTTAGGACTTTTTTAGATTGCTTTTCGCACCTCCCCTTCACTTCACCCCTTTTTAATTCGAATTTATTTTCGACAGTCCTTTGAGGGCATTTATATTTTATAAGTAACTACCATGCCATATTTAAAGTTTCTAGCCTTTTTAGTATCACAGAAATCGCAATTTAGAAAGTTTTTAGCTTCTGAAACCCTCTGGTGGTAGTGGCACAGACATAAAATATAGCTTATGTTTGAGCAGGTTCTATCACCAACAATTTGTTATCATTATTTTTTTAATCGGTTTGGTATTTGAAAAGATTACATAAAAATTGTAATTTATAACACTATTCGCTCACTTCATCTTTTTAAATTTGAAATTTTCTTTCGGCAGTTCATAGAAAGCAGTTGCATATTGTAAGTAAATACCATGCCATACTTCAAAGTGTTAGACCCTTCAGTTATGCAAAAAACGAAAATTAGAACATGTTTTGCTTTTGCAACTCTCAGATGGTAGTGACAGAAACATAAAATATAACCTAACTTATAGCAGGGACTGTCACCATTGATTTGCAACCATTACTTTTGAAATAGCTTTGGAATTTCCTGAGATTGAGTAGAAATCGCAATTTAGAACGCTTTTCGCGCATTTTCACCCTATTTTAAATTTCCAATTCTTTCGAAACTGTTCTTAAAGATCATTTATATGTAATAAATATGTACCTTGCCTAATTTTAAGTTGCTAGCCCCTACCGATCACAAAAATCGAAATTTGGAACGCTTTTTTGCTCCTGCAACGTCTAGGTGATAGTGATACCGATTTAAAATAGCGTCTATGTTAGAGCAGAGGCTGTCAGCATCAATTTCTGAACATTACTTTTGAAATCAGTTTGATTCTTCTTGAGATATTGGTGACAAATCGGCATTTAGAACGTTTTTAGAACGCTTTTCGCTCATTTTGCTCCTGCATCTCCTCTGGGTTAGTGGAAACATTAATAAAATATAGCCTATCTTAGAGCAAGATCTGTCACCATCTTTTTAACACCATTATATTTGAAATCGGTTCAGTATTTCCTGAGATTGCATAGAAATTGCAATTTAGAACGTTTTTTACAACGCTTTTTGCGCATTTTGACCCCCCTTTTAAATTTCGATTTTTTTGGGAAATGTCCTTAGAGATAATTGATATCTTATAACTAACTACCATTCTAAATTTTACGATTCAAGGCCCTTCCGTCACGCAAAAACCGCAATTTAGAACGTTTTTCTCCTGCAGCCCCTTTGGGGTAGTGGCACCGACATAAAACATAGCCTATGCTGGAGCAAGGATTTTCACCATCATGTTGACGCCATTATTTTTTAAATCGGTTTGGTATTTCCTGAGATTGTGTAGAAACTACCATTTAGAACGTTTTTTAGAACGCTTTTCGCGCATTTTCACCCCCTTTTAAATTTCAAATTGTTTAAGAACTGTTCTTAGAAATCCTTTATATCTAATAAGTAGCTGATACTTCAATTTTCATATTTCTAGGCCCATCAGTAACACATAAATCGCATTTTTAGAACGTTTTTTGCTCCTTCACCCCCTTTGGGGTAGTGGTACCGACATAAAACATAGCCTATCTTTGAGCAAACGTTGTCACTATCATTTTGACACCAATATTTTTTAAATCGGTTTGGTATTTCCTGAGGTTATGTAGAAACTACCATTTAGAACGTTTTTTAGAACGCTTTTTGTGCATTTTCACCCCTTTTAAATTTCGAATTGTTTAAGACCTGTTCTTAGACACCATTTATATCTTATAAGTAACTAATATTCCAAATTTCATATTTCTAGGTCCTTCAGTAACGCAAAAATCGAATTTTTAGAACTTTTTTTGCTCCTGCACGCCCTTTGGGGTAGTGGCACCGACATAAAATATAGCCTATGTTCTAAGTTGGACTAACACCATCATTTTATACCATTACTTTTGAAATCGATTCGGTATTTCCTGAGATTATGTAGAAACTACCATTTAGAACGTTTTTTAGAACGCTTTTTGTGCATTTTCACCCCTTTTAAATTTCGAATTGTTTAAGAACTGTTCTTAGACACCATGTATATCTTATAAGTAACTAATATTCCAAATTTCATATTTCTAGGCCCTTCAATAACGCAAAAATCGCATTTTTAGAACGTTTTTTGCTCCTGCACCCCCTTTGGAGTAGTGGCACCGACATAAGATATAGCCTATGTTCTAAGTTGGGCGAACACCATCATTTTGATACCATTACTTTTGGAATCGGTTCGGTAGTTCCTGAGCTTATCTCCGACAAATAAAAAATTTTTTCCTCTTTATAATATGACTAGCAGGCTATGCCCGCTGCGCTGGTCAATTTTTCCAAATGAACATTGGTGAATTTGAATTTGCATTTTAAACAATATGGACCTTCAGGTGGACCTTACTCATTGCTGAAAACGATGCGAACGCCATTGCAATATAATACTACCTAAAGCGTTGGTCAAAATTTAGCTATTAAGAAGTAATTCTTTTAGTTGATTACTAACAATGCACTTTTGGTAGGGTAATGAGACCGTTAATACAACATGAATTAATAGTTCTATAACTAATCAACATATAATGAAATGTTATATACTAACACCATTCCTGAAACGTTATGTAACAGTGCCACTTGTATCAAAATACGTTCTGTAGATTTAAAAAAAAAGGCTAAACTTTCATAATCAGGTTCACTTAATTTTTAAACTTTTTTTTTGCTCTATGACTAAGTAGCGTTGAACAATACGTATACACTAAAACCTTTCCAAAATTATTACCTAACCACTTGGGCACAGATGTCATACATGCCCCATATAGGCGCGATTTTTTTCTGACGCCAATGTCAGAAACATTGCAATACGCAACAATACTTAACTGGCGCCAAAGTGTCGTTATTTTGCTTGATATGGTAACACGGAGGTTGTTGTTAATGCTGTTTATGTTTTCGCCAAATTGGCGTCGGTAAAAAAATCGCGCCAATGACATCTGTACCACCAATGACATCTGTATATGACATCTGTACCACCTAATATCATATAGGCAACAGGTACTTAACTTGCGCCAAAGTGTCGTTATTTTGCTTGATGTGGTAACCCGGATTATGTTGATTATGCTGTTGATGCTTTCGCCAAATTGGCAACCGAAAAAAATCGCGCCAATATGGGGCGAATATGACATCTGTACCAAGTGAATATGTGGCTTTTGTGATACTTTTATGTTAGCCGGGCGCAGGTAATAAATCAACAAAGATTGTGTTCATACCATATTCTAATATTTATTATTTTCATTTAAGATACAAACCTTTCACTCATTTCATTTAAAATGCATGCCTTACACTAATTTCATTAAAAAACTGAAATAACAGGAAATAATTCCATAATTAAAAACAAAGAATTATTTTTAATTTACATACGCAAAATGTAACTACTGCTACTGGCAATTTTAAAAATGCTATTGGCAAGATCTGCGCCTGCTGTTATAAATGTACCCATTTTTTCTTCTTATCGGGGAGCAAATTATAAATCGCCAAATATTATTCCAATTCGAATTTCTTTCTTTGAAAATTATTTTTAAGTCGTTACAAACATTGCTTTCATATTTAAATATTTTCGTTGGTACTACTTAGTTATCCCGTCGACCAATTTCGCCAAATTATACAAATTGACATAATTTTTATTTTAAATAACGAAAGAACAAATAAATTATTACAACATTAATAAAAATACAAATAAAACGTCGAAATAAAAATCACTTTGTGACGTAAACACGTGTAACTTGCTTAAAGTCAGGTGAATTTGACATTTACGTTTAACCATTATTGGCATTTAATCTTATAGTTTGACGATAGATTTTTGGTCGACGGAATATCTAAGTAGTACCCTTTCGTTCTATAACGCTAATTGCTTAGTAAAATTGTTCCTTTTATTTTGCATAAAATCACTAATTTTTTTTTTGGTACTACTTAGTTATCTTGTCGACCAAAAATCTATCGCCAAATTATAAGATTAAATGCCAATAACGGTTGATCGTAAATGTCACATTCACTTGACTTCAAGGAAGTTACACGTGCTTACGTCATCAAGTTATTTTTATTTCGACGTTTTATTTGTATTTTTATTAATGTTATACTAATTTATTTGTTCTTTCGTTATTAAAATACAACTTATGTCAATTAATGTAATTTGGCGAGTGGTTTGGCGATTTATATAATTTGGCGAAATTGGTCAACGGGATAACTAAGTAGTACCATTTTTTTTTTATTAAGATGTTCGTATTTTTTTTTCAAACTCATAGAGCCGTTTTTATTCTTTATCCAAAAGAGTTAATTTGAATTTTTTTCGCTGCTACAGTAACGGATGTAATGTTAGATATTTTGAGGTTTAGACGCCAAAGACACCGCCAAATTAGAAAAATATGAAAAATGTCATGAACTGTTGGAATTATAAGAATTTACTTGGCACCAATTGATTCAGCATACAAAAATACATTAAATTATGCTATCATCTGACGCATAATTATAATATCCGATTTTTAAGGAATTTTTTTCCCTCCCCTTGCAAAAACGCCGTTAGGGGTGATACTTTAGAAATTCCTTTCTTAGCGATACTATATAGATATGCCATTTGGCGGTGACTCGATGATCGAAAATTAGTCCAATATCATTTGAAATATTACATAACAGAGGAAAAATTACGAAAAAAGGCGAAGAAGAAATGACGAATTACAAAATACTTGCAATTCTTTTTTTTCAAAATGTTGAAATTTTCGATAATAATAACGCATGATTGTATAAATTTCCTTAAAAACTATCTTCATTTCCTAGATTTCGAAGGTGTGAATTTTTCTATAAATTATATTGGCGATATGTCTTAAGAAAAAATGAAATAAACAATAGATAATATTTGCTTAAAAAAATGGATAATAGTCATTGATCTGAGTTCGAGTTTATAAATATCACATGCTTTCGGAATTACGGTGAAAAACATTTTAAAAAATATGAAATTATTTTACAATATGTATGATTGGCAAAAATTCACACTAAAATTTAAGTATTTGATTCCATTTTTAAAATATTAACTGATATCTATATAAGTTACAATTGAATATAAAAAGATCTCGTTCACTTGAAAAAACACCATTTATGAGAATATCCTCAAGCTAGTGTCACACTTATGCATTTTTGACATAAAATCATATTGTTTGGCGACCAAAAGTAAAATAAAAAATCGTAAAGAAATAAATAATAATTACACATGTGACTCACAATTACGTCTGCTTTTTTTTCTATAAGTTACGTGATGGGGCAATTAGATAAAAATAAAAAGAAAAAAAAAGTCATTACAAATTCATCTAATCAAATTTTCAGATTCATTTCTATAATCTAACGCAAGCGATAATGAGCCAAATATTGCGTATCAATTGTAATCTTTCTCATTAAATTAATTTTTAAGCATTACAAATATTTCTTTCAGGTTTAAATTAAATTTAAAATATTTCTTTTAGGTTTAAATTAAATATATTCGTTTTTTAACATAATCCCTCATTTAAATGGATTTTTCTTTCTTTTTTTTACAATTAAATATCAGTAATTATTTTTTTCATTTATTTTCTAACGGATACACTGATTTCAATTCATTTGTCGCCAAAAAATAACTTCTGGCTACCTTTTCGTTCAAAATAACAATAAAATGCGAAATTTATTACCAAAAATCATAGTTATCCCTGTATATTTTACTCATAAACCACCACGTGAATATTCTCTATCGAATGACACTATTTGCAAAAAAATCCACCGGGTAGTTTTTGAAATCATTCGGGCGGAACTTTTAGATCTTACTGCTTTATAATATATATGATAAGTAACTACCATGCCAAATTCCACGTATGTGGGCCCTTCAGTAACACAAAATTTCTAACGTATTTTAGCTCTTGCTCCCCCTTTAGTGGTAGTGGCACCGACATAAAATGTAGCCTGTGTTGAAAAAAGGATTATCACCATAATTTTGACACCATTATTTTTGAAATCGGTTCGGTACTTTTCTTGATTGCGTAAAAATTGACATTTAGAACGTTTTTTAGAAAGCTTTTTGCACATTTTCACCCCTTTTAAATTTCGAATTTTTTAAGAAATGTTCTTGGAAATCATTTATACGTAATAAGTAACTACCATTCCAAATTCCATGTATCTGGGCACTTAACTAACACAAAAATCGCAATTTCGAACTTTTTTTTGCTCCTGCACCTCCTTTAGGGGTAGTGGCACCGACATAAAATGTTGCCTATCTTGGAGCAAGCGTTGCCACCATCATTTTGACACCAATATTTTTCAAATCAGTTTGGTATTTCCTGAGATTTTGTAGAAACTACCATTTAGAACGTTTTTTAGAACGCTTTTTGTGCATTTTCACCCCTTTTACATTTCGAATTGTTTAAAAACTGTTCTTAGACATCATTTATATCTTATAAGTAACTAATATTCAAAATTTCATATTTCTAGGACCTTCAGTAACGCTAAAATCGCATTTTTAGAACGTTTTTTGCATCTACACCCCCTTTGGGGTAGTGGCACCGACATAAGATATAGCCTATGTTCTAAGTTGGACTAACACCATCATTTTGATACCATTACTTTTGGAATCGGTTCGGTAGTTCCAGGGCTTACCTCCTACAAATAAACAATTTTTTCCTCTTTATAATAGGAGTATAGACTAGCAAACCCCGCGGCTTTGCTCGCGTAATATTTGAAATATGCCAAGTGATATTTATATGTCTAATTTTTATTAAAATGTACTAACTAAATTTTTATTTTATTAAAAGGTAGTATTTTATTTTATTAAAAGGTACTTATTACTTTCAGGAATAATTTTAAAAAATTACTATTTAAAACACAGTTTGATTAAATATCATTGTTAAACTGCATAAGGCAGAAATGAGACTTAAATTAATAAAACGAAATAAAACTAAATAAAGGATAATTTAGAAAATATTTTGAAACTTTTATGCTCAATTAATACGCTCATTTCAGTATTCATTTGAAGTTTTGAATTTTTTAGAAACCATCTTCTTACATCTTAAAATTAACCATCATGTCAAATTCCAAGTCCTACCCCCTCTCTCAACATAAAGGGCTATGTTGAAATAGGAACTGTCACCATTAATTTGCCAACATTATTTTTGAAATTGGTTTGTTATTTCCTAATATTCCACAGAAACGTAATTTAGAAAGCTTTTAAAGGCCTTTTTTAGAGCGTTTGTTGTTCCTGTGAATCACAGGTGGTAGAATCATCGGCATAAAATATAGCCTGTGTAGAATCAGAGACTGTTACTATTCATTCGCAACTATTACTTTTATATTTGGTTTATATTTCCTGAAATAGCGTAGAAATCGTAATTTAGGACTTTTTTAGAATGCTTTTCGCCCCTCCCCTTCACTTCACCCCTAGTTAATTCGAATTTATTTTCGACAGTCCTTCGAGGGCATTTATATTTTATAATTAACTACCATGCCATATTTAAAGTTTCTAGCCTTTTCAGTATCACAGAAATCGCAATTTAGAAAGTTTTTAGCTCCTACAACCCTCTGGTGGTAGTGGCACAGACATAAAATGTAGCTTATGTTTGAGCAGGTTCTAACACCAACAATATGTCATCATTATTTTTTTAATCGGTTTGGTATTTTATAAGTTTGCTTAAAAATTGTAATTTATAACGCTTTTCGCATATTTCATCTTTTTAAATTTGGAATTTTCTTTCGACTGTTTTTAATAAGCAGTTGCATCTTGTAAGTAAATACCATGCCATACTTCAAAGTGTTAGACCCCTCAGTTGTGCAAAAAACGCAAATTAGAACATGTTTTACTTTTGCAACCCTCTGTTTGCAACCCTCAGTTGCACCATAGTGACAGCAACATAAAATATAACCTATATTATAGCAGGGACTGTCACCATTGATTTGCAACCATTACTTTTGAAATAGCTTTGGTATTTCCTGAGATTGAGTAGAAATAGCAATTTAGAACGGTTTTAGAACGGTTTTCGCGCATTTTCATCCCTTTTTAAATTTCCAATTTTTTCGAAACTTAAAGATCATTTATATCTAATAAATATGTATCTTGCCTAATTTTAAGTTGCAAGACCCTACCGATCACAAAAATCGAAATTTAGAACGCTTTTTTGCTCCTGCAACGTCTAGGTGATAGTGATACCCACATAAAATCTTAGAAAACATTTGTATCTAATAAGTAGCTAATACTTCAAATTTCATATTTCTAGGCCCTTCCGTAACGCAAAAACCGCAATATAGAACGTTTTTCTCCTGCAACCCCTTTGGGGTAGTGGCACCGACATAAAACATAGCCTATGTTGGAGCAAGGCTTGTCACCGTCATTTTGACACCATTATTTTTCAAATCAGTTTGGTATTTCATGAGATAGTGTAGAAACCACCATGTAGAGCGTTTTTTAGAACGCTTTTCGCGCATTTTCACCCCTTTTAAATTTCGAATTGTTTAAGAACTGTTCTTAGAAATCCTTTATATCTAATAAGTAGCTAATATTTCAAATTTCATATTTCTATGCCCTTCAGTAACGCAAAAATCGCATTATTTGAACGTTTTTTGCTCCTGCACCCCCTTTGGGGTAGTGGCACCGACATAAAACATAGCCCATGTTGGAGCAAGCGTTGTCACCATCATTTTGACACCAATATTTTTTAAATCGGTTTGTTATTTCCTGAGATTGTGTAGAAACTACCATTTAGAACGTTTTTTAGAAAGATTTTTGTGCATTTTCACCCCTTTTAAATTTCGAATTTTTTAAGAACTATTCTTAGACAGCATTGATATCTTATAAGTAACTAATATTCCAAATTTCATATTTCTATGCTCTTCAGTAACGCAAAAATCGCATTATTTAAACGTTTTTTGCTCCTGCACCCCCTTTGGGGTAGTGGCACCGACATAAAACATAGCCCATGTTGGAGCAAGGGTTGTCACCGTTATTTTGACACCAATATTTGTCAAATCAGTTTGGTATTTTCTGAGATTGTTTAGAAACCACCATTTGGATCATTTTTTAGAACGCTTTTCGCGCATTTTTACCCCTTTTTAAATTTCGAATTTTTTAAGAACTGTTCTTAGACACCATTGATATCTTATAAGTAACTAATATTCCAAATTTCATATTTCTAGGCCCTCCAGTAACGCAAAAATCGCATTTTTAGAACGTTTTTTGCTCTTGCACCCCCTTTGGGGTAGTGGCACCGACATAAAACATAGCCTATGTTGGAGCAAGGGTTATCACCGTCATTTTGACACCAATATTTTTTAAATCGGTTTAGTATTTCTTGAGATTGTGTAGAAACCACCATTTAGAATGTTTTTTAGAACGCTTTTCTCGCATTTTCACCCCTTTCAAATTTCGAATTGTTTAAGAACTGTTCTTAGAAATCCTTTATATCTAATAAGTAGCTAATATTTCAAATTTCATATTTCTAGGCCCTTGAGTAACACATAAATCGCATTTTTAGAACGTTTTTTGCTCCTGCAGCCCTTTTGGGGTAGTGGCACCGACATAAAACATAGCCTATCTTGGAGCAAGCGTTGTCACCATCATTTTGACACCAATATTTTTTAAATCGGCTTGTTATTTCCTGAGATTGTGTAGAAACTACCATTTAGAACGTTTTTTAGAACGCTTTTTGTGCATTTTCACCCCTTTTAAATTTCGAATTTTTTAAGAACTATTCTTAGACAGCATTGATATCTTATAAGTAACTAATATTCCAAATTTCATATTTCTAGGCCATTCAGTAACGCAAAAATCGCATTTTTAGAACGTTTTTTGCTCTTGCACCCCCTTTGAGGTAGTGGCACCGACATAAAATGTAGCCTATTTTGGAGCAAGCGTTGTCACCATCATTTTGACACCAATATTTTTTAAATCGGTTTGTTATTTCCTGAGATTGTGTAGAAACTACCATTTAGAACGTTTTTTAGAACGCTTTTTGTGCATTTTCACCCCTTTTAAATTTCGAATTGTTTAAGAACTGTTTTTAGACACCATTGATATCTTATAAGTAACTAATATTCCAAATTTCATATTTCTAGGCCCTTCAGTAACGCAAAAATCGTATTTTTAGAACGTTTTTTGCTCCTGCACCCCCTTTGGGGGTGGCACCGACGTACAATATAGCCTATGTTCTAAGTTGGACTAATACCATCATTTTGATACCATTGCTTTTGAAATCGGTTCGGTAGCTCCAGAGCTTACCTCCTACAAATAAACAATTTTTACCTCTTTATAATAGGAGTATAGATGACTAGCAAACCCCGCGGCTTTGCTCGCGTAATATTTGAAATATGCCAAGTGATATTTATATGTTTAATTTTTATTAAAAGGTACTAACTAAATTTTTATTTTATTAAAAGGTAATATTTTATTTTATTAAAAGGTACTTATTACTTTTAGGAATAATTAAAAAAATTACTATTTAAAACACAGATTGATTAAACATCATTGTTACACTGCATAAGGCAGAAATGAGACTTAAATTAATAAAACGAAATAAAACTAAATAAATAATAATTTAGAAAATATTTTGAAACTTTTATGCTCAATTAATACGCTCATTTCAGTATTCATTTGAAGTTTTGAATTTTTTAGAAACCATCTTCTTACATCTTAAAATTAACCATCATGTCAAATTCCAAGTCCTACCCCCTCTCTCAACATAAAGGGCTATGTTGAAATAGGAACTGTCACCATTAATTTGCCAACATTATTTTTGAAATTGGTTTGTTATTTACTAATATTCCACAGAAACGTAATTTAGAAAGCTTTTAAAGGCCTTTTTTAGAGCGTTTGTTGTCCCTGTGAATCACAGGTGGTAGAATCATCGGCATAAAATATAGCCTGTGTAGAATCAGAGACTGTTACTATTCATTCGCAACTATTACTTTTATATTTGGTTTATATTTCCTGAAATAGCGTAGAAATCGTAATTTAGGACTTTTTTAGAATGCTTTTCGCCCCTCCCCTTCACTTCACCCCTAGTTAATTCGAATTTATTTTCGACAGTCCTTCGAGGGCATTTATATTTTATAATTAACTACCATGCCATATTTAAAGTTTCTAGCCTTTTCAGCATCACAGAAATCGCAATTTAGAAAGTTTTTAGCTCCTACAACCCTCTGGTGGTAGTGGCACAGACATAAAATGTAGCTTATGTTTGAGCAGGTTCTATCACCAACAATATGTCATCATTATTTTTTTAATCGGTTTGGTATTTTATAAGTTTGCTTAAAAATTGTAATTTATAACGCTTTTCGCATATTTCATCTTTTTAAATTTGGAATTTTCTTTCGACTGTTTTTAATAAGCAGTTGCATCTTGTAAGTAAATACCATGCCATACTTCAAAGTGTTAGACCCCTCAGTTGTGCAAAAAACGCAAATTAGAACATGTTTTACTTTTGCAACCCTCTGTTTGCAACCCTCAGTTGCACCATAGTGACAGCAACATAAAATATAACCTATATTATAGCAGGGGCTGTCACCATTGATTTGCAACCATTACTTTTGAAATAGATTTGGTATTTCCTGAGATTGAGTAGAAATAGCAATTTAGAACGGTTTTAGAACGGTTTTCGCGCATTTTCATCCCTTTTTAAATTTCCAATTTTTTCGAAACTTAAAGATCATTTATATCTAATAAATATGTATCTTGCCTAATTTTAAGTTGCAAGACCCTACCGATCACAAAAATCGAAATTTAGAACGCTTTTTTGCTCCTGCAACGTCTAGGTGATAGTGATACCCACATAAAATCTTAGAAAACATTTGTATCTAATAAGTAGCTAATACTTCAAATTTCATATTTCTAGGCCCTTCCGTAACGCAAAAACCGCAATATAGAACGTTTTTCTCCTGCAACCCCTTTGGGGTAGTGGCACCGACATAAAACATAGCCTATGTTGGAGCAAGGCTTGTCACCGTCATTTTGACACCATTATTTTTCAAATCAGTTTGGTATTTCATGAGATAGTGTAGAAACCACCATGTAGAGCATTTTTTAGAACGCTTTTCGCGCATTTTCACCCCTTTTAAATTTCGAATTGTTTAAGAACTGTTCTTAGAAATCCTTTATATCTAATAAGTAGCTAATATTTCAAATTTCATATTTCTATGCCCTTCAGTAACGCAAAAATCGCATTATTTGAACGTTTTTTGCTCCTGCACCCCCTTTGGGGTAGTGGCACCGACATAAAACATAGCCCATGTTGGAGCAAGGGTTGTCACCGTTATTTTGACACCAATATTTTTCAAATCAGTTTGGTATTTTCTGAGATTGTTTGGAAACCACCATTTGGATCATTTTTTAGAACGCTTTTCGCGCATTTTTACCCCTTTTTAAATTTCGAATTTTTTAAGAACTGTTCTTAGACACCATTGATATCTTATAAGTAACTAATATTCCAAATTTCATATTTCTAGGCCCTCCAGTAACGCAAAATCGCATTTTTAGAACGTTTTTTGCTCCTGCACCCCCTTTGGGGTAGTGGCACCGACATAAAACATAGCCCATGTTGGAGCAACGGTTGTCACCGTTATTTTGACACCAATATTTGTCAAATCAGTTTGGTATTTTCTGAGATTGTTTAGAAACCACCATTTGGATCATTTTTTAGAACGCTTTTCGCGCATTTTTACCCCTTTTTAAATTTCGAATTTTTTAAGAACTGTTCTTAGACACCATTGATATCTTATAAGTAACTAATATTCCAAATTTCATATTTCTAGGCCCTCCAGTAACGCAAAAATCGCATTTTTAGAACGTTTTTTGCTCTTGCACCCCCTTTGGGGTAGTGGCACCGACATAAAACATAGTGTATGTTGGAGCAAGGGTTATCACCGTCATTTTGACACCAATATATTTTAAATCGGTTTAGTATTTCTTGAGATTGTGTAGAAACCACCATTTAGAATGTTTTTTAGAACGCTTTTCTCGCATTTTCACCCCTTTCAAATTTCGAATTGTTTAAGAACTGTTCTTAGAAATCCTTTATAACTAATAAGTAGCTAATATTTCAAATTTCATATTTCTAGGCCCTTCAGTAACACATAAATCGCATTTTTAGAACGTTTTTTGCTCCTGCAGCCCCTTTGGGGTAGTGGCACCGACATAAAACATAGCCTATCTTGGAGCAAGCGTTGTCACCATCATTTTGACACCAATATTTTTTAAATCGGTTTGTTATTTCCTGAGATTGTGTAGAAACTACCATTTAGAACGTTTTTTAGAAAGCTTTTTGTGCATTTTCACCCCTTTTAAATTTCGAATTTTTTAAGAACTATTCTTAGACAGCATTGATATCTTATAAGTAACTAATATTCCAAATTTCATATTTCTATGCCCTTCAGTAACGCAAAAATCGCATTATTTAAACGTTTTTTGCTCCTGCACCCCCTTTGGGGTAGTGGCACCGACATAAAACATAGCCCATGTTGGAGCAAGGGTTGTCACCGTTATTTTGACACCAATATTTGTCAAATCAGTTTGGTATTTTCTGAGATTGTTTAGAAACCACCATTTGGATCATTTTTTAGAACGCTTTTCGCGCATTTTTACCCCTTTTTAAATTTCGAATTTTTTAAGAACTGTTCTTAGACACCATTGATATCTTATAAGTAACTAATATTCCAAATTTCATATTTCTAGGCCCTCCAGTAACGCAAAAATCGCATTTTTAGAACGTTTTTTGCTCTTGCACCCCCTTTGGGGTAGTGGCACCGACATAAAACATAGCCTATGTTGGAGCAAGGGTTATCACCGTCATTTTGACACCAATATTTTTTAAATCGGTTTAGTATTTCTTGAGATTGTGTAGAAACCACCATTTAGAATGTTTTTTAGAACGCTTTTCTCGCATTTTCACCCCTTTCAAATTTCGAGTTGTTTAAGAACTGTTCTTAGAAATCCTTTATATCTAATAAGTAGCTAATATTTCAAATTTCATATTTCTAGGCCCTTGAGTAACACATAAATCGCATTTTTAGAACGTTTTTTGCTCCTGCAGCCCTTTTGGGGTAGTGGCACCGACATAAAACATAGCCTATCTTGGAGCAAGCGTTGTCACCATCATTTTGACACCAATATTTTTTAAATCGGCTCGTTATTTCCTGAGATTGTGTAGAAACTACCATTTAGAACGTTTTTTAGAACGCTTTTTGTGCATTTTCACCCCTTTTAAATTTCGAATTTTTTAAGAACTATTCTTAGACAGCATTGATATCTTATAAGTAACTAATATTCCAAATTTCATATTTCTAGGCCATTCAGTAACGCAAAAATCGCATTTTTAGAACGTTTTTTGCTCTTGCACCCCCTTTGAGGTAGTGGCACCGACATAAAATGTAGCCTATTTTGGAGCAAGCGTTGTCACCATCATTTTGACACCAATATTTTTTAAATCGGTTTGTTATTTCCTGAGATTGTGTAGAAACTACCATTTAGAACGTTTTTTAGAACGCTTTTTGTGCATTTTCACCCCTTTTAAATTTCGAATTGTTTAAGAACTGTTTTTAGACACCATTGATATCTTATAAGTAACTAATATTCCAAATTTCATATTTCTAGGCCCTTCAGTAACGCAAAAATCGTATTTTTAGAACGTTTTTTGCTCCTGCACCCCCTTTGGGGGTGGCACCGACATACAATATAGCCTATGTTCTAAGTTGGACTAATACCATCATTTTGATACCATTGCTTTTGAAATCGGTTCAGTAGCTCCAGAGCTTACCTCCTACAAATAAACAATTTTTACCTCTTTATAATAGGAGTATAGATGACTAGCAAACCCCGCGGCTTTGCTCGCGTAATATTTGAAATATGCCAAGTGATATTTATATGTTTAATTTTTATTAAAAGGTACTAACTAAATTTTTATTTTATTAAAAGGTAATATTTTATTTTATTAAAAGGTACTTATTACTTTTAGGAATAATTAAAAAAATTACTATTTAAAACACAGTTTGATTAAACATCATTGTTACACTGCATAAGGCAGAAATGAGACTTAAATTAATAAAACGAAATAAAACTAAATAAATAATAATTTAGAAAATATTTTGAAACTTTTATGCTCAATTAATACGCTCATTTCAGTATTCATTTGAAGTTTTGATTTTTTTTAGAAACCATCTTCTTACATCTTAAAATTAACCATCATGTCAAATTCGAAGTCCTGCCACCTCTCTCAACATAAAGGGCTATGTTGAAATAGGAACTGTCACCATTAATTTGCCAACATTAATTTTGAAATTGGTTTGTTTTTTCATAATATTCCACAGAAACGTAATTTAGAAAGCCTTTAAAGGCCTTTTTTAGAGCGTTTGTTGTTCCTGTGAATCCCAGGTAGTAGAATCATCGGCCTAAAATATAGCCTGTGTAGGATCAGAGACTGTTACCATTGATTCGCAACTATTACTTTTATATTTGGTTTATATTCCCTGAGATTCCATAGAAATCGTAATTTAGGACTTTTTTAGAATGCTTTTCGCCCCTCCCCTTCACTTCACCCCTAGTTAATTCGAATTTTTTTTCGACAGTCCTTCGAGGGCATTTATATTTTATAAGTAACTACCATGCCATATTTAAAGTTTCCAGCCTTTTCAGTATCACAGAAATCGCAATTTAGAAAGTTTTTAGCTACTGCAACCCTCTGGTGGTAGTGGCACAGACATAAAATATAGCTTATGTTTGAGCAGGTTCTATCACCAACAATTTGTCATCAATATTTTTTTAATCGGTTTGGTATTTGATAAGATTACATAAAAATTGTAATTTATAACGCTTTTCGCTCACTTCATCTTTTTAAATTTGAAATTTTCTTTCGACAGTTCTTAGAAAGCAGTTACCTCTTGTAAGTAAATACCATGCCATACTTCAAAGTGTTAGACCCTTCAGTTATGCAAAAAACGCAAATTAGAACATGCTTTGCTTTTGCAACCCTCAGATGGTAGTGACAGCGACATAAAATATAACCTATGTTATAGCAGGGACTGTCACCATTGATTTGCAACCATTACTTTTGAAATAGCTTTGGAATTACCTGAGATTGTGTAGAAATCGCAGATTAGAACGTTTTTAGAACGCTTTTCGCGCATTTTCACCCCTTTTTAAATTTCCAATTTTTTCGAAACTGTTCTTAAAGATCATTTATATGTAATAAATATGTACCTTGCCTAATATTAAGTTGCTAGCCCCTACCGATCACAAAAATCGAAATTTGGAACGCTTTTTTGTTCCTGCAACTTCTCGATGATAGTGATACCGACTTAAAATAGCGTCTATGTTAGAGCAGAGGCTGTCTGCATTAGTTTCTTACCATTACTTTTGAAATCAGTTTGATTCTTCCTGCGATATTGCTGACAAATCAGCATTTAGAACGTTTTTAGAACGCTTTTCGCTCATTTTGCTCCTGCATCTCCTCTGGGGTAGTGGAAACAGATATAAAATATAGTCTATCTTGAAGCAAGATCTGTCCCCATCATTTTTACACCATTATATTTGAAATCGGTTCAGTATTTCCTGAGATTGCTAGAAATCGCAACTTAGAACGTTTTTTACAAAGCTTTTTGCGCATTTTAACCCCCCCCCCTTTTAAATTTCGACTCTTTTAGGAAATGTCCTTAGAGATCATTGATACCTTATAACTAACTACCATTCTAAATTTCACGATTCAAGGCTCTTCCATCACGCAAAAACCGCAATTTAGAACGTTTTTCTCCTGCACCCCCTTTGGGGTAGTGGCACCGACATAAAACATAGCCTATCTTGGAGCAAACATTGTAACTATCATTTTGACACCAATATTTTTTAAATCGGTTTGGTATTTCCTGAGATTATGTAGAAACTACCATTTAGAACGTTTTTTAGAACGCTTTTTGTGCATTTTCACCCCTTTTAAATTTCGAATTGTTTAAGAACTGTTCTAAGACATCATTTATATCTTATAAGTAACTAATATTCCAAATTTCATATTTCTAGGCCCATCAGTAACGCAAAAATCGCATTTTTTAGAACGTTTTTTGCTCCTGCACCCCCTCTGGGGTAGTGGCACCGACATAAAATATAGCCTATGTTCTAAGTTGGACTAACACCATCATTTTGACACCAATATTTTTTAAATCGATTTGGTATTTCCTGAGATTATGTAGAAACTACCATTTAGAACGTTTTTTTAGAACGCTTTTTGTGCATTTTCACCCCTTTTAAATTTCGAATTGTTTAAGAACTGTTCTTAGACAACATTTATATCTTATAAGTAACTAATATTCCAAATTTCCTATTTCTAGGCCCTTCAGTAACGCAAAAATCGCATTTTTAGAACGTTTTTTGCTCCTGCACCTCCTTTGGAGTAGTGGCACCGACATACGATATAGCCTATGTTCTAAGTTGGACTAACACCATCATTTTGATACCATTACTTTTGGAATCGGTTCGGTAGTTCCTGAGCTTACCTCCTGGGGCATTCCACGTCAAATCAGGCAGTAAAATATCAAAATGTAACCCACCATCACAGATTTTAATGAAACTGCCTATGTTTGTTCTTACTATTAAGATATGATCACCAGTAATTTTTTTTGCTCCTTGGTGAAATAGTTTCTGAGAAAAAAATTGTCAAAATTTTGAAAAACTGCCGTCAGTTGGCATTCTTGATAGCTCGGTTTTCAAATGTAGCATGTCATATATATAATCATATTTCAATATCTACTCTACAAATCATCTTCAAATAATTTATGCACAATATTTAGGGTACGCAGCTTATGAAAAAAATATATTGTTACGCTTATAACATTTTAAGTGTGTATAAAAAATTATTTAAACTTTGAAGTCGTGAATTTTTTACGAAAAATAATGCATTAACAAAAAAAGCATTATCAACAAAAGGCGGTATTTTTATTAAATTTATTTTTTATGGGAGATATACTTAAAGGTGTCCTTTACCTGATTCTGAAATAAAAATAGTGGGATTTTGGGTGTTTTTGGTAGTATTTCCTATTTAAAAATATTTTGAGGTGCATTTCATATCAAATCAAGCAGAGTCATTCCATGTCAGTTCCCCTAAGCCATTTAATCACTGTCACAAATTTCAATGAAATTGGGTTTGTTTATAGCTTATTTTAAGAGGTAATAACCTTTAATTTTCTTGATCCTAAATAAAATATTTTTAAGATAAAAAATATCAAAATTTTGAAAAATTGTTTTAAAATTTTTTAATGACAGTTCGATATTCAAAGACTGCATTAAAAAAAAAAAAAAAGTCATTTCAATATAAAATCACTAAATAGGTTTCAAATAATGTATATGTGACAAATAATGTAGGCTGATTATTATTTCTTGTTTTTTATCATGTTTAAACACTAAGAGTGTCTTTTATCTTATGAATTTTTAAAATCAAGAATTTTGTCAAAAATAATGTGTTAATCAAAAATTTATTATTAACCGAAGGCAGGGTGTTATTGCTTTTTTTTTTTAATTGTACGTAAAAATATCTTTTAAATGGTTATAAAATAAAAATAGTGAACATATGAGAAAAAATTATCAAAATTTTGGAAAAATGCCACGAGTTGCCATTAATGATTGTTCAATTTTCAAAGGCCTCATTTTATATATAAAATCATATTTCAATAATTAATAAAGAAATCTTCTTCAAATAATTTAAGCAAGGTAAATAATGTATGTAGATTATGAAAAAAATATTGCTGTAATGTTAAAAAATATTTAAATGTGTCTAAAAAATTGTATAATCTTTGAAATCAAAAATATTTTACAAAAAGTAATGAAATTATTAAAAAATCTTTATCAATCAGAGGCGGAATTTCTATGACTATTCTTTTAATTTTAAATTGTACATAATACTACATTATAACTGGATCTGAAATAAAAATAGTGGGATTTTGGTTGGTTTTAGTAGTATTTAAATCATATTTAAAATTATCAATATTTTCAAATGTAAAACCTATCCAATGTATCATCCCTGGAAATATTTTTATTTATACATTTATTTTATTTTTCAAATTATCTTTTATGTTCGTTTCTTAAGGAAAAAAATAAACAATATTGTTTTTTAGTAAAACTTTTAGGGCGAAGAGCAATTATCCCTTTCCAAAAAAGAGAAAAATCACTAGCTCCTCACCGCCCAATAGAAATTTTCAAAATGACAGTCCTAATCTTTAAACTCATATTTGGCTGTTAATATTGAAAATTTAGCATTGAGCTGCTAATATTGAAAAAAAAATAACAAATTTCACTCTTTTGAAGAAAATTTTGACGTATTGTGCTTTAAATATATGCAAAAAAATGCATAATCCATTATATTTCTATCTTTCAAATAACTATATCTAAAAAAATATTTAAAACTTAATGAGTTGCACTTTTGTAACTTTATTCAGTTTCTAATGATATGTACCGTAATTTCGGATGTATAGCCCGCAGATCAAACAATTCAGTTTGGACCCAGAAATTTTATTCAGTATTTGAAGACCAATATTTACTGTGATCTAAAAAGTTACATTTTATTTTTAAAAAATTCTGGGTCGAAACACGATTGTTTGATCCGCGGGCTATACACCGGAAATTACGGTAATTTGATTTATTTCATCACAATATTGCTGAAAGATGGATTTTCAACATATATATGTGTGTATATATATCCCTGTTCTCAAACAAATTATTTAAAAATTATTCATTTATGTTTAATAAAGCCTATATATATTGTTTATACACTTATAGAAAATACATATAGGATATTTTATGATATTATGTCAATAATGTCTAAAAGTAAAGAACTTATCTAATAGTATGTAGCGAAAAATTTAACATCTGGTGTAATGACAACAAAATTTTATAATTGTTTTACTTAATTTGGATGAATGAAAAAAGCTTACATGTTTATATTTTATTGAAGTACAGGTGAAAATGTCACAAACACATTCCTACCTCAACAACCCCTGAGTATGTCACATTCACACTACAGATGATTTTTTTTTCTTTTTGATCTTTCGGGTTTGATTTCAGATGGTAATGAATTAATTAGTTTTGTTAGAAGTGTCACTGCAGTCAGCATATTAGGCTCACTATTTTTTTTTAGATAATTTCTTTTGATTGACTCGATGAACAACAATATTTAAAGGGACCATTTCATGACTTTTCAATTAAAAGCTGATTTATAAATTCATAATGTTGTTTAGTTATTATTATCGTCTTAAGATAATAAGTTGATATTAAAATTTTTAAATGCAGTTTATTTATTATTTGAACAGTTGAAAGTATTTTTCAATAAGAGTGGGCTGTTGATTTTCAGTCGGCTGTTGAGCAATGTAGTGTTGGTAAAGGAACTGATACTATTTAATTTAATTTTTATTGCTATAAATAATATTTGTTATTTTATTATTGTATGTATTATATTTAAGCAACAGTAGAAATACGCGATATCGTATCCATTTTAGTACATCTTAGCATGGAAAGCTTCAATATTTATCATTAAACATTCACATTTTATTAAAATTTGGTTAAAATTGCTCATATTTTAACTATTTTTATTTTATAACTATTGAAAATATATTTTTACGTATAATTAAAAAATGTAATAACAGCCTGCCTTTGGTTAATAATAAATTTTTGATTAACACATTATTTTTCACAAAATTCTTGATTTTAAGAATTCACAAGATTAAACACACTCTTAGCATTTAAACATGACAAACAACAATAAATAATAATCTGCCTACATTATTTGTCACATATACATTATTTGAAACTTATTTAGTGATTTTATATTGAAATGACTTTTTTTATGCAGTCTTTGAATATAGATCTGACATTAAAAACATTTTTAAAAAAATTTCAAAATTTAGATTTTTTTTTTATCTTAAAAAATATTTTACTTGTAATCACCTTTAATTTCCTTGATCCTGTCTTAAAATGAGCTATAAACATACCCAGTTTCATTGAAATTTGTGACAGTGAATTAAATGTCTTAGGCGAACTGACATGGAATGACTCTGCTTGATTTGATTTGAAATACGCCTCAAAATATTTTTAAATGTGAAATACTACTAAAAACACCCAAAATCCCACTACTTTTATTTCAGAATCAGGTAAAGGACACCTTTAAGTATATCCCCCACAAAAAATAAATTTAATAAAAATACCGCCTTTTGTTAATAATGCTATTTTAATTAATGCATTACTTTTCATAAAAAAATCACGACTTCAAAGATTAAACATTTTTTTAGACACACTTAAAATGTTATATAAGCGCAACAGTATTTTTTTTCATAAAATACGTACCCTATATATTATGCATAAATTATTTGAAGATGATTTGTGGAATAGATATTGAAATATAATCATATTTATGTCATGCTACATTTGAAAATCGAGCAGTCAAGAATGCCAACTGATGGCAGTTTTTCAAAATTTTGACAATTTTTTTCTCAGAAACTATTTGACCAAGGAGTAAAAAAAAATACTGGGAATCATATCTTAATAAAAGGAACAAACACACGCAGTTTCATCAAAATCTGTGATGGTGGGTTACATGCCTGCCTGAACTGACATGGAATGACCCTCCTACAAATAAACAATTTTTTCCTCTTTATAATAGGAGTATAGATATGTATAAAACTCGGAAGAAAAATCATTCAGAAATGAACTTCCATATAACTGTTTCATAAAAATTCATTTAATAAAACTGGCTTCTTCACAAAATCCATTTTACTAAACTAAGCCCTTTTCACAAAATAATCTTCAATAATTGAATGTTTAAATACTAGTGCTAAATTCAACTTGAGTAAATAATTTAAATTCATATAAAAAAGCTCAAATAAATGTACTAAAACTACTTGCAGGTGCATTGTAACATAATAGAAAATTATTTAAAATATATTAGAAATATCTTAAAAATACATTAAAAATTTTAATGTATTTTTGAGATATTTCTATTGTATTTTAAATGATTTTATATTATATGTATGCACCTGCAAGTAATTTTAGCACAGTTATTTGTCCTTTTTTATGTAAATTTTGAAATAATCCTCGTCTTCAGAAGCCCCACCAGTGGCCGAGAGGTTCTGCTCTCGAAGCTGGTAGACGGGAGGTGCTGGGTTCGAACCCAATCGCGCCCGTCGGCCTAATCGTTCAAAGTTTTCGTGGTTTTCTTCGAACCGTGGATTTCCATGCGTTAATACGGATTAGGTTCCCTTAGAAAGACCTCCACGGAAGGCACTCCCCCTAGGGCCTATATCCCTCGTGTAGATAATTGGCCGTCAACAATCAACCCAACCCTCGTCTTCAGAAAGGTTCCATATATATTCAGAAACCTTTCCGATTCGTAATAAAAGGTTTCCTATACATTCAGAAACATTTCTTAGTCTTCAGAAAGTTTCCATATATATTCAGAAAACTTTCCGATCCGTAATGAAAGGTTTCCGATATATTCAGAAACCTTTCATTGCGAATCGGAAATGTTCCGTATTATAACCGAAACAGTTTTCTGCTCGAATCTGAAACCTTTCCGTTACTATCGTGAAGCACAGGTCTCCGTTACTTTCGAAAACGTTTCTGAAAATTTTTTACAGTGTAGATATAAAGGATTTTTAAGAACAGCTCTTAAACGATTCGAAATTTGAAATTGTGAAAATGCGTGAAAAGCGTTCTAAAAAACGTTCTAAATGGGGGTTTCTACACAATCTAAGGAAATACCAAACCGATCTAAAAAATAATGGCGTCAAAATGATGGTGACAACCCTTGCTCCAACATGGGCTATGTTTTATGTCGGTGCCACTACCCCAAAGGGGATGCAGGAGAAAAACGTTCTAAATTGCGGTTTTTGCATTACGGAAGGGCCTAGAATCGTGAAATTTGGAATGATAGTTAGTTATAAGGTAACAGTGATCTCTAAGGACATTTCCTAAAAAAAAAAAAAATTAAAAGTGGGTCAAAATGCGCAAAAAGCGTTCCAAAAAACTTTCTAAATTGCGATTTCTATGCAATCTCAGGAAGTACTGAACCGATTTCAAATATAATGGTGTACAAATGAAGGTGACAGATCTTTCTCCATGATAGGCTATATTTTATATCTGTTTCCTCTACTCCAGAGGAGATGAAGGAGCAAAATGCGCAAAAAGCGTTCTAAAAACGTTCTAAATGCCGATTTGTCAGCAATATCTCAGGAAGAATCAAACTGAATTCAAACGTAATGGTAGAAAATTGATGCTGACAGCCTCTGCTCTAACATAGACGCTATTTTATGTCGGTATCACTATCACCTAGACGTTGCAGGAGCAAAAAAGCGTTCTAAATTTCGATTTTTGTGATCGGTTGGGGCTAGCAAATTAAAATTAGGCAAGGTACATATTTATTAGATATAAATGATCTTTAAGAACAGTTTCGAAAAAATTGGAAATTTAAAAAGGGGTGAAAATGCGCGAAAGCGTTCTGAAAACGTTGTAAATTGCGATTTCTACTCAATCTCTGGAAATACCAAAGCTATTTCAAAAGTAATGGTTGCAAATCAATGGTGACAGTCCCTGCTATAATATAGGTTATATTTTATGTTGCTGTCACTACCATCTGAGGGTTGCAAAAACAAAACATGTTGTAATTTGCGTTTTTTGCACAACTGAGGGGTCTAACACATTGAAATATGGCATGGTATTTACTTACAAGATGCAACTGATTTCTAAGAACAGTCGAAAAAAAAAATCCAAATTTAAAAAGATGAAGTGAGCGAAAAGCGTTAGAAATTACAATTTTTTCAGCAAACTTATAAAATACCAAACCGATTTAAAAAATAATTATGACAAATTGTTGATGATAGAAACTGCTCAAAAATAAGCTATATTTTATGTCTGTGCCAGTACCACCAGAGGATTGCAGGAGCTAAAAAATTTCTAAATTGCGATTACTGTGATACTGAAAAGGCTAGAAACTTTAAATATTTCATGGTAGTTACTTATAAAATATAAATGCCCTCGAAGGACTGTCGAAAATAAATTTGAATTAAAAAGGGGTGAAGGGAAGGGGGGTTCGAAAAGCGTTCGAAAAAAGTCCTAAATTACGATTTCTATGCAATTTCAGAGAATATAAACCGATTATAAAAGTAATAGTAGTTTCGAATCAATGGTAACAGTCTCTGATCCTACACAGGCTATATTTTATGCCGATGATTCTACCACTTGTGGTTCACAGGAAAAACAAACGTTCTAAAAAAGGCCTTTAAAAGCTTTCTAAATTACGTTTCTGTGGAATATTAGGAAAAAACCGATTTCAAAATTAATTTTGGCAAATTAATGGTGACAGTTCCTATTTCAACATAGCCCTTTATCTTGAGAGAGGTGGTAGGACATAGAATTTGACATGATAGTTAATTTTAAGATGTAAGAAGATTGTTTCTAAAAAATTCAAAACTTCAAATGAATACTGAAATGAGCGTATCAATTGAGCATAAAAGTTTCAAAATATTTTCTAAATCATCATTTATTTAGTTTTATTTCGTTTTATTAATTTAAGTCTCATTCCTGCCTAATGCAGTGTAATAATGATGTTTAATCAAACTGTGTTTTAAATAGTAATTTTTTAATTATTCCTAAAAGTAATAAGTACCTTTTAATAAAATAACCTATTACTTTTTATTAAAATAAAAATTTAGTTAGTACTTTTTAATAAAAATTAGACATATAAATATTACTTGGCATATTTCAAATATTACGCGAGCAAATCCTCGGGCTTTGCTAGTACCTGATAAAATCATAATAGAACCTCCACTTTTGAGTTTGCCAAATTCGATCTATAAGCGATGATATAACGGAGGCAAATCAGGCAAATTTCTACCACTTATTTTAAAATGTTATTATTGTCTTAATTAACTGAAGTTATTAATTAGGATAAAAAAAAATTTAAAAATATGTAATAGAAGTATGCCTACTTCATCCTCGTGAAGTCGGAAGCTACGGTTCGATCCAGCACATTTCGGCTTGAAACTTTTTCTATAAGCAAGCCTATATGATTGAATACCAGTCATAATTGATTGTATCAGTTTCTAAGTCTTTGTTGTCTAAAAATTTGAAAGTAGAGGTCTCCTCGGATAGAAATTTCTTATTCCCGGTTTTACTTTGCAGCCTCTACTTGAACTTGTCGATCAAGACAATGTTATGCTATCATTCATTGGTGCCCATAAAATGTTTTTATCAGTTTGTTAAAAATAGGTCCTACCGACATTTTCTACGTAAATAACGCAGACTTTCACAGTGATAGACTTGTTGATGACGGTATTATCCTTCTCCTATAATTCTTGAAAAGCTAATGACAAATTTACTAACTGTTGCTTTGTGAGCCTTAATTTCCTCTCTACTCATTTTATAAAACTGTGTCATTGAATAATGAATTGTAGTAAACGAAAGAATGTGCCATTACAAATACAACATGATATGAAAATTTTAAGTAACGCAATCTTTAACAGGATACCAATGTAAATTGAAAGTAAAGATGGACTGTTATTAAAATTTATAGAAAAAGACCAGAGAAGAATCCATTACCAAATTCCGATTTTTGGGACTTATGCAAAAGTTTGTCGCATATTGTTGATGGAAATTAAAGAAAATGTATTTCGTGAAAATTTCAATTCCTAGCAGTTACATAATTAGCGCTCATCTGGCTAAAGAATCGATGTATTTTTTTAAATCTTCCAAAAAATAAAATATCTTATCCTCAAAATGTTTTGAAGTGATCTAAATAAACGGTCATTCGACGATGCAAGTTTTGGAGAATAGTTCTTGGATTGAAACATTTCATCTCCATTTTTTTTTTATCATCTACAGTATTACTTTTGCTTACTATTATTTATTATTACTTACTTCTTTATTAGTTTTCTTTGTTGCAATACACGAAAAGAAATTAATAACCTATTTATTTTATATTTATTAATATATCAGGCTTTGATTTGTCTGTTTTTTTATTATAATATATACACATGTGTGCATGAAAATAAGATAATGTAGTTAAACTTGATGTTCATACTGGTTCCGGTATCATTTCGTAATCTCCTTTTCACAGCGTGTTCTTAACAATTTATTAAATGCGTTATAACTTAAAAGAAAATTTACGTATTATATTTTAATCAAATAAGCTGAAGGCTCATTGTCATTTTACTTCTTTATTATTGTTTGCTTTTATGTAAAAAATACAGTATTGTGAGTAAAAATAAACAGTAAATTATTCTTACAATTATAGGATTTATTTTTATAAATCACTATAGTAAATAAAATTGATTCATTTGTTTTGCTGTTTCCTAAA
This sequence comes from Maratus speciosus, assembly GCA_963932465.1. NCBI lineage: Eukaryota > Metazoa > Arthropoda > Arachnida > Araneae > Salticidae > Maratus > Maratus speciosus. The sequence goes on along the minus strand of OZ010797.1, from coordinate 280,966,883 downwards.
AAGCTTTCAAAAATTCATTTTTTATATTCACCTTTTTTCTCCTCAAATTGTGATAGAAAAATAAAAAGAAGCGTTTTAAGATCCTTTATCTTGTTTAGTACTCAGGTTCAGATACGTAAATCCCCCCCCCCCCCGAACACACATTTTTTTTAATGCTTCGAAAAAATTAACCATTGCATTTTTTGCGATTTGAATTTTACTTGTTTATCTAAATGTTCTTACTTGAAAATAAAAATGTTTTCTTCTGATTTTGCAAGACCGAACTGTGAAAAAAAAAAAATGATTGTTGTTATTTAACTTGATTGTTGTTATTGTTGTTATTTAACTTATGCACTTTACAGTAAGCAAAATTGAAAATTTCTAGATTATTAACCATCAGCTTATTTTATGAAAATATAGTACACAAAATTTCTTACTTTAAGTTATAAAGCATTTTAATTTATTAATATCATGCTGTGAAAAGCATAATACGATATTGAATCAATAATAACATAAATTGCAATCATATCTTATTTACATGCACTAATAATAATAAAATGTTGTGTTTTAAAATGTCTGTGCAACAAAGAAACGCTAATAAAGAACTAAAATAATAAGTAAAAATAATGCTATAAATGATTAAAAAAATAAATAAAACGCTTTTCGAAAGAATTTATCATTCCATTTTCAATAATAATACAGTTCAGGAACTTTAATGTTACTTGTTAATCCGCATGGTTAAAAAAATATCACTGCAAGATGTTAAAACGCAATAAATTTTATCTAAATTGTGAAAAAAGTATAATAATATTGATTTTTTTTTTCAGAATAAATCCAAGCAGATATATATATATACTAGCAAACGCCGCGGCTTTGCTCGCGTAATATTTGAAATAGGCCAAATGATATTTATATGTCTAATTTTTATTGAAAGGTACTAACTAAATTTTTATTTTATTAAAAGGTAATATTTTATTTTATTAAAAGGTACTTATTACTTTTAGGAATAATTTTAAAAAATTGCTATTTAAAACACAGTTTGATTAAACATCATTGTTACACTGCATAAGGCAGAAATGAGACTTAAATTAATAAAACGAAATAAAACTAAATAAATAACAATTTAGAAAATATTTTGAAACTTTTATGCTCAATTAATACGCTTATTTCAGTATTCATTTGAAGTTTTGAATTTTTTAGAAACCATCTTCTTACATCTTAAAATTAACCATCATGTCAAATTCCAAGTCCTACCACCTCTCTCAAAATAAAGGGCTATGTTGAAATAGGAACTGTCACCATTAATTTGCCAACATTAATTTTGAAATTGCTTTGTTATTTCCTAATATTCCACAGAAACGTAATTTAGAAAGCTTTTAAAGGCCTCTTTTAGAGCGTTTGTTGTTCCTGTGAATCCCAGGTGGTAGAATCATCGGCATAAAATATAGCCTGTGTAGGATCAGAGACTGTTACCTTTGATTCGCAACTATAACTTTTATATTTGGTTTATATTTCCTGAAATAGCGTAGAAATCGTAATTTAGGACTTTTTTAGAATGCTTTTCGCACCTCTTCTTCACTTCACCCCTTTTCAATTCGAATTTATTTTCGACAGTCCTTCGAGGGCATTTACATTTTATAAGTAACTACCATGCCATATTTAAAGTTTCTAGCCTTTTCCGTATCACAGAAATCGCAATTTAAAAAGTTTTTAGCTACTGCAACCCTCTGGTGGTAGTGGCACAGACATAAAATATAGCTTATGTTTGAGCAGGTTCTATCACCAACAATTTGTTATCATTATTTTTTTAATCGGTTTGGTATTTGAAAAGATTACATAAAAATTGTAATTTATAACGCTTTTCGCTCACTTCATCTTTTTAAATTTGAAATTTTCTTTCGACAGTTCATAGAAAGCAGTTGCATCGTGTAAGTAAATAACATGCCATACTTAAAGTGTTAGACCCTTCAGTTACGCAAAAAACGCAAATTAGAACATGTTTTGCTTTTGCAACCCTCAGATGGTAGTGACAGCAACATAAAATATAACCTATGTTATAACAGGGACTGTCATCATTCATTTGCAACCATTACTTTTGAAATAGCTTTGGAATTTCCTGAGATTGAGTAGAAATCGCAATTTAGAACGTTTTTAGAACGCTTTTCGCGCATTTTCACCCCTATTTAAATTTCCATTTTTTTTAAAACTGTTCTTAAAGATCATTTATATGTAATACATATGTACCTTGCCTAATTTTAAGTTGCTAGCCCCTACCGATCACAAAAATCGAAATATGAAACGCTTTTTTGCTCCTGCAACGTCTAGGTGATAGTAATACCGACTTAAAATAGCATCTATGTTAGAGCAGAGGCTGTCAGCATCAATTTCTTAACATTACTTTTGAAATCAGTTTGATTCTGCCTGAGATATTGGTGACAAATCGGCATTTAGAACGTTTTTAGAACGCTTTTCGCACATTTTGCTCCTGCATCTCCTCTGGGTTAGTGGAAACATATATAAAATACAGCCCATCTTGGAGAAAGATCTGTCACCATTATTTTAACACCATTATATTTGAAATCGGTTCAGTATTTCCTGAGATTGCATAGAAATTGCCATTTAGAACGTTTTTTACAACGCTTTTGAGCATTTTGGCCCCCCTTTTTAAATTTTGTTTTTTTTAGGAAATGTCCTTAGAGATCATTGATATCTTATAACTAACTACCATTCGAAATTTCACGATTCAAGGCCCTTCCGTCACGCAAAAACCGCAATTTAAAACGTTTTTCTCCTGCACCCCCTTTGGGGTAGTGGCACCGACATAAAACATAGCCTATGTTGGAGCAAGGATTTTCACCATCATTTTGACGCCATTATTTTTTTAATCGGTTTGGTATTTCCTGAGATTGTGTAGAAACTACCATTTAGAACGTTTTTTAGAACGCTTTTCGCTCATTTTCACCAATTTTAAATTTCGAATTGTTTAAGAACTGTTCTTAGAAATCCTTTATATCTAATAAGTAGCTGATACTTCAAATTTCATATTTCTAGGCCCTTCAGTTACACATAAATCGCATTTTTAGAACGTTTTTTGCTCCTACACCCCCTTTGGGATAGTCGCACCGACATGAAACATAGCCTATCTTGGAGCAAACGTTGTCACTATCATCTTGACACCAATATTTTTTAAATCGGTTTGGTATTTCCCGAGATTATGTAGAAACTACCATTTAGAACGTTTTTTAGAACGCTTTTTGTGCATTTTCACCCCTTTTAAATTTCGAATTGTTTAAGAACTGTTCTTACGACACTATTTATATCTTATAAGTAACTAATATTCCAAATTTCATATTTCTAGGCCCTTCAGTAACGCAAAAATCGCATTTTTAGAACGTTTTTTGCTCCTGCACCCCCTTTGGGGTAGTGGCACCGACATAAGATATAGCCTATGTTCTAAGTTGGGCGAACATCATCATTTTGATACCATTACTTTTGTAATCGGTTCGGTAGTTCCTGAGCTTATCTCCGACTAATAAACAATTTTTTCCTCTTTATAATATGAGTATAGATATACTAGCAAACCCCGCGGCTTTGCTCGCGTAATATTTGAAATATGCCAAGTGATATTTATGTGCCTAATTTTTATTAAAAGGTACTAACTAAATTTTTATTTTATTAAAAGGTAATATTTTATTTTATTAAAAGGTATTTATTACTTTTAGGAATAATTTAAAAAAATTACTATTTAAAACACAGTTTGATTAAATATCATTGTTACACTGCATAAGGCAGAAATGAGACTTAAATTAATAAAACTAAATAAATGATAATTTAGCAAATATTTTGAAACTTTTATGCTCAATTAATACGCTCATTTCAGTATTCATTTGAAGTTTTGAATTCTTTAGAAAACATCTTCTTTCATCTTAAAATTAACCATCATGTCAAATTCCAAGTCCTACCACCTCTCTCAACATAAAGGGCTATGTTGAAATAGGAACTGTCACCATTAATTTGCCAACATTAATTTTGAAATTGGTTTGTTATTTCCTAATATTCCACAGAAACGTAATTTAGAAAGCTTTTAAAGGCCTTTTTGAGAGCGTTTGTTGTTCCTGTGAATCCCAGGTGGTAGAATCATCGGCATAAAATATAGCCTGTGTAGGATCAGAGACTGTTACCATTGATTCGTAACTATTACTTTTATATTTGGTTTATATTTCCTGAAATGGCGTAGAAATCGTAATTTAGGACTTTTTTAGATTGCTTTTCGCACCTCCCCTTCACTTCACCCCTTTTTAATTCGAATTTATTTTCGACAGTCCTTTGAGGGCATTTATATTTTATAAGTAACTACCATGCCATATTTAAAGTTTCTAGCCTTTTCAGTATCACAGAAATCGCAATTTAGAAAGTTTTTAGCTTCTGCAACCCTCTGGTGGTAGTGGCACAGACATAAAATATAGCTTATGTTTGAGCAGGTTCTATCACCAACAATTTGTTATCATTATTTTTTTAATCGGTTTGGTATTTGAAAAGATTACATAAAAATTGTAATTTATAACACTATTCGCTCACTTCATCTTTTTAAATTTGAAATTTTCTTTCGGCAGTTCATAGAAAGCAGTTGCATATTGTAAGTAAATACCATGCCATACTTCAAAGTGTTAGACCCTTCAGTTATGCAAAAAACGAAAATTAGAACATGTTTTGCTTTTGCAACTCTCAGATGGTAGTGACAGAAACATAAAATATAACCTAACTTATAGCAGGGACTGTCACCATTGATTTGCAACCATTACTTTTGAAATAGCTTTGGAATTTCCTGAGATTGAGTAGAAATCGCAATTTAGAACGCTTTTCGCGCATTTTCACCCTATTTTAAATTTCCAATTCTTTCGAAACTGTTCTTAAAGATCATTTATATGTAATAAATATGTACCTTGCCTAATTTTAAGTTGCTAGCCCCTACCGATCACAAAAATCGAAATTTGGAACGCTTTTTTGCTCCTGCAACGTCTAGGTGATAGTGATACCGATTTAAAATAGCGTCTATGTTAGAGCAGAGGCTGTCAGCATCAATTTCTGAACATTACTTTTGAAATCAGTTTGATTCTTCTTGAGATATTGGTGACAAATCGGCATTTAGAACGTTTTTAGAACGCTTTTCGCTCATTTTGCTCCTGCATCTCCTCTGGGTTAGTGGAAACATTAATAAAATATAGCCTATCTTAGAGCAAGATCTGTCACCATCTTTTTAACACCATTATATTTGAAATCGGTTCAGTATTTCCTGAGATTGCATAGAAATTGCAATTTAGAACGTTTTTTACAACGCTTTTTGCGCATTTTGACCCCCCTTTTAAATTTCGATTTTTTTGGGAAATGTCCTTAGAGATAATTGATATCTTATAACTAACTACCATTCTAAATTTTACGATTCAAGGCCCTTCCGTCACGCAAAAACCGCAATTTAGAACGTTTTTCTCCTGCAGCCCCTTTGGGGTAGTGGCACCGACATAAAACATAGCCTATGCTGGAGCAAGGATTTTCACCATCATGTTGACGCCATTATTTTTTAAATCGGTTTGGTATTTCCTGAGATTGTGTAGAAACTACCATTTAGAACGTTTTTTAGAACGCTTTTCGCGCATTTTCACCCCCTTTTAAATTTCAAATTGTTTAAGAACTGTTCTTAGAAATCCTTTATATCTAATAAGTAGCTGATACTTCAATTTTCATATTTCTAGGCCCATCAGTAACACATAAATCGCATTTTTAGAACGTTTTTTGCTCCTTCACCCCCTTTGGGGTAGTGGTACCGACATAAAACATAGCCTATCTTTGAGCAAACGTTGTCACTATCATTTTGACACCAATATTTTTTAAATCGGTTTGGTATTTCCTGAGGTTATGTAGAAACTACCATTTAGAACGTTTTTTAGAACGCTTTTTGTGCATTTTCACCCCTTTTAAATTTCGAATTGTTTAAGACCTGTTCTTAGACACCATTTATATCTTATAAGTAACTAATATTCCAAATTTCATATTTCTAGGTCCTTCAGTAACGCAAAAATCGAATTTTTAGAACTTTTTTTGCTCCTGCACGCCCTTTGGGGTAGTGGCACCGACATAAAATATAGCCTATGTTCTAAGTTGGACTAACACCATCATTTTATACCATTACTTTTGAAATCGATTCGGTATTTCCTGAGATTATGTAGAAACTACCATTTAGAACGTTTTTTAGAACGCTTTTTGTGCATTTTCACCCCTTTTAAATTTCGAATTGTTTAAGAACTGTTCTTAGACACCATGTATATCTTATAAGTAACTAATATTCCAAATTTCATATTTCTAGGCCCTTCAATAACGCAAAAATCGCATTTTTAGAACGTTTTTTGCTCCTGCACCCCCTTTGGAGTAGTGGCACCGACATAAGATATAGCCTATGTTCTAAGTTGGGCGAACACCATCATTTTGATACCATTACTTTTGGAATCGGTTCGGTAGTTCCTGAGCTTATCTCCGACAAATAAAAAATTTTTTCCTCTTTATAATATGACTAGCAGGCTATGCCCGCTGCGCTGGTCAATTTTTCCAAATGAACATTGGTGAATTTGAATTTGCATTTTAAACAATATGGACCTTCAGGTGGACCTTACTCATTGCTGAAAACGATGCGAACGCCATTGCAATATAATACTACCTAAAGCGTTGGTCAAAATTTAGCTATTAAGAAGTAATTCTTTTAGTTGATTACTAACAATGCACTTTTGGTAGGGTAATGAGACCGTTAATACAACATGAATTAATAGTTCTATAACTAATCAACATATAATGAAATGTTATATACTAACACCATTCCTGAAACGTTATGTAACAGTGCCACTTGTATCAAAATACGTTCTGTAGATTTAAAAAAAAAGGCTAAACTTTCATAATCAGGTTCACTTAATTTTTAAACTTTTTTTTTGCTCTATGACTAAGTAGCGTTGAACAATACGTATACACTAAAACCTTTCCAAAATTATTACCTAACCACTTGGGCACAGATGTCATACATGCCCCATATAGGCGCGATTTTTTTCTGACGCCAATGTCAGAAACATTGCAATACGCAACAATACTTAACTGGCGCCAAAGTGTCGTTATTTTGCTTGATATGGTAACACGGAGGTTGTTGTTAATGCTGTTTATGTTTTCGCCAAATTGGCGTCGGTAAAAAAATCGCGCCAATGACATCTGTACCACCAATGACATCTGTATATGACATCTGTACCACCTAATATCATATAGGCAACAGGTACTTAACTTGCGCCAAAGTGTCGTTATTTTGCTTGATGTGGTAACCCGGATTATGTTGATTATGCTGTTGATGCTTTCGCCAAATTGGCAACCGAAAAAAATCGCGCCAATATGGGGCGAATATGACATCTGTACCAAGTGAATATGTGGCTTTTGTGATACTTTTATGTTAGCCGGGCGCAGGTAATAAATCAACAAAGATTGTGTTCATACCATATTCTAATATTTATTATTTTCATTTAAGATACAAACCTTTCACTCATTTCATTTAAAATGCATGCCTTACACTAATTTCATTTAAAAAACTGAAATAACAGGAAATAATTCCATAATTAAAAACAAAGAATTATTTTTAATTTACATACGCAAAATGTAACTACTGCTACTGGCAATTTTAAAAATGCTATTGGCAAGATCTGCGCCTGCTGTTATAAATGTACCCATTTTTTCTTCTTATCGGGGAGCAAATTATAAATCGCCAAATATTATTCCAATTCGAATTTCTTTCTTTGAAAATTATTTTTAAGTCGTTACAAACATTGCTTTCATATTTAAATATTTTCGTTGGTACTACTTAGTTATCCCGTCGACCAATTTCGCCAAATTATACAAATTGACATAATTTTTATTTTAAATAACGAAAGAACAAATAAATTATTACAACATTAATAAAAATACAAATAAAACGTCGAAATAAAAATCACTTTGTGACGTAAACACGTGTAACTTGCTTAAAGTCAGGTGAATTTGACATTTACGTTTAACCATTATTGGCATTTAATCTTATAGTTTGACGATAGATTTTTGGTCGACGGAATATCTAAGTAGTACCCTTTCGTTCTATAACGCTAATTGCTTAGTAAAATTGTTCCTTTTATTTTGCATAAAATCACTAATTTTTTTTTTGGTACTACTTAGTTATCTTGTCGACCAAAAATCTATCGCCAAATTATAAGATTAAATGCCAATAACGGTTGATCGTAAATGTCACATTCACTTGACTTCAAGGAAGTTACACGTGCTTACGTCATCAAGTTATTTTTATTTCGACGTTTTATTTGTATTTTTATTAATGTTATACTAATTTATTTGTTCTTTCGTTATTAAAATACAACTTATGTCAATTAATGTAATTTGGCGAGTGGTTTGGCGATTTATATAATTTGGCGAAATTGGTCAACGGGATAACTAAGTAGTACCATTTTTTTTTTATTAAGATGTTCGTATTTTTTTTTCAAACTCATAGAGCCGTTTTTATTCTTTATCCAAAAGAGTTAATTTGAATTTTTTTCGCTGCTACAGTAACGGATGTAATGTTAGATATTTTGAGGTTTAGACGCCAAAGACACCGCCAAATTAGAAAAATATGAAAAATGTCATGAACTGTTGGAATTATAAGAATTTACTTGGCACCAATTGATTCAGCATACAAAAATACATTAAATTATGCTATCATCTGACGCATAATTATAATATCCGATTTTTAAGGAATTTTTTTCCCTCCCCTTGCAAAAACGCCGTTAGGGGTGATACTTTAGAAATTCCTTTCTTAGCGATACTATATAGATATGCCATTTGGCGGTGACTCGATGATCGAAAATTAGTCCAATATCATTTGAAATATTACATAACAGAGGAAAAATTACGAAAAAAGGCGAAGAAGAAATGACGAATTACAAAATACTTGCAATTCTTTTTTTTCAAAATGTTGAAATTTTCGATAATAATAACGCATGATTGTATAAATTTCCTTAAAAACTATCTTCATTTCCTAGATTTCGAAGGTGTGAATTTTTCTATAAATTATATTGGCGATATGTCTTAAGAAAAAATGAAATAAACAATAGATAATATTTGCTTAAAAAAATGGATAATAGTCATTGATCTGAGTTCGAGTTTATAAATATCACATGCTTTCGGAATTACGGTGAAAAACATTTTAAAAAATATGAAATTATTTTACAATATGTATGATTGGCAAAAATTCACACTAAAATTTAAGTATTTGATTCCATTTTTAAAATATTAACTGATATCTATATAAGTTACAATTGAATATAAAAAGATCTCGTTCACTTGAAAAAACACCATTTATGAGAATATCCTCAAGCTAGTGTCACACTTATGCATTTTTGACATAAAATCATATTGTTTGGCGACCAAAAGTAAAATAAAAAATCGTAAAGAAATAAATAATAATTACACATGTGACTCACAATTACGTCTGCTTTTTTTTCTATAAGTTACGTGATGGGGCAATTAGATAAAAATAAAAAGAAAAAAAAAGTCATTACAAATTCATCTAATCAAATTTTCAGATTCATTTCTATAATCTAACGCAAGCGATAATGAGCCAAATATTGCGTATCAATTGTAATCTTTCTCATTAAATTAATTTTTAAGCATTACAAATATTTCTTTCAGGTTTAAATTAAATTTAAAATATTTCTTTTAGGTTTAAATTAAATATATTCGTTTTTTAACATAATCCCTCATTTAAATGGATTTTTCTTTCTTTTTTTTACAATTAAATATCAGTAATTATTTTTTTCATTTATTTTCTAACGGATACACTGATTTCAATTCATTTGTCGCCAAAAAATAACTTCTGGCTACCTTTTCGTTCAAAATAACAATAAAATGCGAAATTTATTACCAAAAATCATAGTTATCCCTGTATATTTTACTCATAAACCACCACGTGAATATTCTCTATCGAATGACACTATTTGCAAAAAAATCCACCGGGTAGTTTTTGAAATCATTCGGGCGGAACTTTTAGATCTTACTGCTTTATAATATATATGATAAGTAACTACCATGCCAAATTCCACGTATGTGGGCCCTTCAGTAACACAAAATTTCTAACGTATTTTAGCTCTTGCTCCCCCTTTAGTGGTAGTGGCACCGACATAAAATGTAGCCTGTGTTGAAAAAAGGATTATCACCATAATTTTGACACCATTATTTTTGAAATCGGTTCGGTACTTTTCTTGATTGCGTAAAAATTGACATTTAGAACGTTTTTTAGAAAGCTTTTTGCACATTTTCACCCCTTTTAAATTTCGAATTTTTTAAGAAATGTTCTTGGAAATCATTTATACGTAATAAGTAACTACCATTCCAAATTCCATGTATCTGGGCACTTAACTAACACAAAAATCGCAATTTCGAACTTTTTTTTGCTCCTGCACCTCCTTTAGGGGTAGTGGCACCGACATAAAATGTTGCCTATCTTGGAGCAAGCGTTGCCACCATCATTTTGACACCAATATTTTTCAAATCAGTTTGGTATTTCCTGAGATTTTGTAGAAACTACCATTTAGAACGTTTTTTAGAACGCTTTTTGTGCATTTTCACCCCTTTTACATTTCGAATTGTTTAAAAACTGTTCTTAGACATCATTTATATCTTATAAGTAACTAATATTCAAAATTTCATATTTCTAGGACCTTCAGTAACGCTAAAATCGCATTTTTAGAACGTTTTTTGCATCTACACCCCCTTTGGGGTAGTGGCACCGACATAAGATATAGCCTATGTTCTAAGTTGGACTAACACCATCATTTTGATACCATTACTTTTGGAATCGGTTCGGTAGTTCCAGGGCTTACCTCCTACAAATAAACAATTTTTACCTCTTTATAATAGGAGTATAGACTAGCAAACCCCGCGGCTTTGCTCGCGTAATATTTGAAATATGCCAAGTGATATTTATATGTCTAATTTTTATTAAAATGTACTAACTAAATTTTTATTTTATTAAAAGGTAGTATTTTATTTTATTAAAAGGTACTTATTACTTTCAGGAATAATTTTAAAAAATTACTATTTAAAACACAGTTTGATTAAATATCATTGTTAAACTGCATAAGGCAGAAATGAGACTTAAATTAATAAAACGAAATAAAACTAAATAAAGGATAATTTAGAAAATATTTTGAAACTTTTATGCTCAATTAATACGCTCATTTCAGTATTCATTTGAAGTTTTGAATTTTTTAGAAACCATCTTCTTACATCTTAAAATTAACCATCATGTCAAATTCCAAGTCCTACCCCCTCTCTCAACATAAAGGGCTATGTTGAAATAGGAACTGTCACCATTAATTTGCCAACATTATTTTTGAAATTGGTTTGTTATTTCCTAATATTCCACAGAAACGTAATTTAGAAAGCTTTTAAAGGCCTTTTTTAGAGCGTTTGTTGTTCCTGTGAATCACAGGTGGTAGAATCATCGGCATAAAATATAGCCTGTGTAGAATCAGAGACTGTTACTATTCATTCGCAACTATTACTTTTATATTTGGTTTATATTTCCTGAAATAGCGTAGAAATCGTAATTTAGGACTTTTTTAGAATGCTTTTCGCCCCTCCCCTTCACTTCACCCCTAGTTAATTCGAATTTATTTTCGACAGTCCTTCGAGGGCATTTATATTTTATAATTAACTACCATGCCATATTTAAAGTTTCTAGCCTTTTCAGTATCACAGAAATCGCAATTTAGAAAGTTTTTAGCTCCTACAACCCTCTGGTGGTAGTGGCACAGACATAAAATGTAGCTTATGTTTGAGCAGGTTCTAACACCAACAATATGTCATCATTATTTTTTTAATCGGTTTGGTATTTTATAAGTTTGCTTAAAAATTGTAATTTATAACGCTTTTCGCATATTTCATCTTTTTAAATTTGGAATTTTCTTTCGACTGTTTTTAATAAGCAGTTGCATCTTGTAAGTAAATACCATGCCATACTTCAAAGTGTTAGACCCCTCAGTTGTGCAAAAAACGCAAATTAGAACATGTTTTACTTTTGCAACCCTCTGTTTGCAACCCTCAGTTGCACCATAGTGACAGCAACATAAAATATAACCTATATTATAGCAGGGACTGTCACCATTGATTTGCAACCATTACTTTTGAAATAGCTTTGGTATTTCCTGAGATTGAGTAGAAATAGCAATTTAGAACGGTTTTAGAACGGTTTTCGCGCATTTTCATCCCTTTTTAAATTTCCAATTTTTTCGAAACTTAAAGATCATTTATATCTAATAAATATGTATCTTGCCTAATTTTAAGTTGCAAGACCCTACCGATCACAAAAATCGAAATTTAGAACGCTTTTTTGCTCCTGCAACGTCTAGGTGATAGTGATACCCACATAAAATCTTAGAAAACATTTGTATCTAATAAGTAGCTAATACTTCAAATTTCATATTTCTAGGCCCTTCCGTAACGCAAAAACCGCAATATAGAACGTTTTTCTCCTGCAACCCCTTTGGGGTAGTGGCACCGACATAAAACATAGCCTATGTTGGAGCAAGGCTTGTCACCGTCATTTTGACACCATTATTTTTCAAATCAGTTTGGTATTTCATGAGATAGTGTAGAAACCACCATGTAGAGCGTTTTTTAGAACGCTTTTCGCGCATTTTCACCCCTTTTAAATTTCGAATTGTTTAAGAACTGTTCTTAGAAATCCTTTATATCTAATAAGTAGCTAATATTTCAAATTTCATATTTCTATGCCCTTCAGTAACGCAAAAATCGCATTATTTGAACGTTTTTTGCTCCTGCACCCCCTTTGGGGTAGTGGCACCGACATAAAACATAGCCCATGTTGGAGCAAGCGTTGTCACCATCATTTTGACACCAATATTTTTTAAATCGGTTTGTTATTTCCTGAGATTGTGTAGAAACTACCATTTAGAACGTTTTTTAGAAAGATTTTTGTGCATTTTCACCCCTTTTAAATTTCGAATTTTTTAAGAACTATTCTTAGACAGCATTGATATCTTATAAGTAACTAATATTCCAAATTTCATATTTCTATGCTCTTCAGTAACGCAAAAATCGCATTATTTAAACGTTTTTTGCTCCTGCACCCCCTTTGGGGTAGTGGCACCGACATAAAACATAGCCCATGTTGGAGCAAGGGTTGTCACCGTTATTTTGACACCAATATTTGTCAAATCAGTTTGGTATTTTCTGAGATTGTTTAGAAACCACCATTTGGATCATTTTTTAGAACGCTTTTCGCGCATTTTTACCCCTTTTTAAATTTTGAATTTTTTAAGAACTGTTCTTAGACACCATTGATATCTTATAAGTAACTAATATTCCAAATTTCATATTTCTAGGCCCTCCAGTAACGCAAAAATCGCATTTTTAGAACGTTTTTTGCTCTTGCACCCCCTTTGGGGTAGTGGCACCGACATAAAACATAGCCTATGTTGGAGCAAGGGTTATCACCGTCATTTTGACACCAATATTTTTTAAATCGGTTTAGTATTTCTTGAGATTGTGTAGAAACCACCATTTAGAATGTTTTTTAGAACGCTTTTCTCGCATTTTCACCCCTTTCAAATTTCGAATTGTTTAAGAACTGTTCTTAGAAATCCTTTATATCTAATAAGTAGCTAATATTTCAAATTTCATATTTCTAGGCCCTTGAGTAACACATAAATCGCGTTTTTAGAACGTTTTTTGCTCCTGCAGCCCTTTTGGGGTAGTGGCACCGACATAAAACATAGCCTATCTTGGAGCAAGCGTTGTCACCATCATTTTGACACCAATATTTTTTAAATCGGCTTGTTATTTCCTGAGATTGTGTAGAAACTACCATTTAGAACGTTTTTTAGAACGCTTTTTGTGCATTTTCACCCCTTTTAAATTTCGAATTTTTTAAGAACTATTCTTAGACAGCATTGATATCTTATAAGTAACTAATATTCCAAATTTCATATTTCTAGGCCATTCAGTAACGCAAAAATCGCATTTTTAGAACGTTTTTTGCTCTTGCACCCCCTTTGAGGTAGTGGCACCGACATAAAATGTAGCCTATTTTGGAGCAAGCGTTGTCACCATCATTTTGACACCAATATTTTTTAAATCGGTTTGTTATTTCCTGAGATTGTGTAGAAACTACCATTTAGAACGTTTTTTAGAACGCTTTTTGTGCATTTTCACCCCTTTTAAATTTCGAATTGTTTAAGAACTGTTTTTAGACACCATTGATATCTTATAAGTAACTAATATTCCAAATTTCATATTTCTAGGCCCTTCAGTAACGCAAAAATCGTATTTTTAGAACGTTTTTTGCTCCTGCACCCCCTTTGGGGGTGGCACCGACGTACAATATAGCCTATGTTCTAAGTTGGACTAATACCATCATTTTGATACCATTGCTTTTGAAATCGGTTCGGTAGCTCCAGAGCTTACCTCCTACAAATAAACAATTTTTACCTCTTTATAATAGGAGTATAGATGACTAGCAAACCCCGCGGCTTTGCTCGCGTAATATTTGAAATATGCCAAGTGATATTTATATGTTTAATTTTTATTAAAAGGTACTAACTAAATTTTTATTTTATTAAAAGGTAATATTTTATTTTATTAAAAGGTACTTATTACTTTTAGGAATAATTAAAAAAATTACTATTTAAAACACAGTTTGATTAAACATCATTGTTACACTGCATAAGGCAGAAATGAGACTTAAATTAATAAAAGGAAATAAAACTAAATAAATAATAATTTAGAAAATATTTTGAAACTTTTATGCTCAATTAATACGCTCATTTCAGTATTCATTTGAAGTTTTGAATTTTTTAGAAACCATCTTCTTACATCTTAAAATTAACCATCATGTCAAATTCCAAGTCCTACCCCCTCTCTCAACATAAAGGGCTATGTTGAAATAGGAACTGTCACCATTAATTTGCCAACATTATTTTTGAAATTGGTTTGTTATTTCCTAATATTCCACAGAAACGTAATTTAGAAAGCTTTTAAAGGCCTTTTTTAGAGCGTTTGTTGTCCCTGTGAATCACAGGTGGTAGAATCATCGGCATAAAATATAGCCTGTGTAGAATCAGAGACTGTTACTATTCATTCGCAACTATTACTTTTATATTTGGTTTATATTTCCTGAAATAGCGTAGAAATCGTAATTTAGGACTTTTTTAGAATGCTTTTCGCCCCTCCCCTTCACTTCACCCCTAGTTAATTCGAATTTATTTTCGACAGTCCTTCGAGGGCATTTATATTTTATAATTAACTACCATGCCATATTTAAAGTTTCTAGCCTTTTCAGCATCACAGAAATCGCAATTTAGAAAGTTTTTAGCTCCTACAACCCTCTGGTGGTAGTGGCACAGACATAAAATGTAGCTTATGTTTGAGCAGGTTCTATCACCAACAATATGTCATCATTATTTTTTTAATCGGTTTGGTATTTTATAAGTTTGCTTAAAAATTGTAATTTATAACGCTTTTCGCATATTTCATCTTTTTAAATTTGGAATTTTCTTTCGACTGTTTTTAATAAGCAGTTGCATCTTGTAAGTAAATACCATGCCATACTTCAAAGTGTTAGACCCCTCAGTTGTGCAAAAAACGCAAATTAGAACATGTTTTACTTTTGCAACCCTCTGTTTGCAACCCTCAGTTGCACCATAGTGACAGCAACATAAAATATAACCTATATTATAGCAGGGACTGTCACCATTGATTTGCAACCATTACTTTTGAAATAGCTTTGGTATTTCCTGAGATTGAGTAGAAATAGCAATTTAGAACGGTTTTAGAACGGTTTTCGCGCATTTTCATCCCTTTTTAAATTTCCAATTTTTTCGAAACTTAAAGATCATTTATATCTAATAAATATGTATCTTGCCTAATTTTAAGTTGCAAGACCCTACCGATCACAAAAATCGAAATTTAGAACGCTTTTTTGCTCCTGCAACGTCTAGGTGATAGTGATACCCACATAAAATCTTAGAAAACATTTGTATCTAATAAGTAGCTAATACTTCAAATTTCATATTTCTAGGCCCTTCCGTAACGCAAAAACCGCAATATAGAACGTTTTTCTCCTGCAACCCCTTTGGGGTAGTGGCACCGAGATAAAACATAGCCTATGTTGGAGCAAGGCTTGTCACCGTCATTTTGACACCATTATTTTTCAAATCAGTTTGGTATTTCATGAGATAGTGTAGAAACCACCATGTAGAGCATTTTTTAGAACGCTTTTCGCGCATTTTCACCCCTTTTAAATTTCGAATTGTTTAAGAACTGTTCTTAGAAATCCTTTATATCTAATAAGTAGCTAATATTTCAAATTTCATATTTCTATGCCCTTCAGTAACGCAAAAATCGCATTATTTGAACGTTTTTTGCTCCTGCACCCCCTTTGGGGTAGTGGCACCGACATAAAACATAGCCCATGTTGGAGCAAGGGTTGTCACCGTTATTTTGACACCAATATTTTTCAAATCAGTTTGGTATTTTCTGAGATTGTTTGGAAACCACCATTTGGATCATTTTTTAGAACGCTTTTCGCGCATTTTTACCCCTTTTTAAATTTCGAATTTTTTAAGAACTGTTCTTAGACACCATTGATATCTTATAAGTAACTAATATTCCAAATTTCATATTTCTAGGCCCTCCAGTAACGCAAAATCGCATTTTTAGAACGTTTTTTGCTCCTGCACCCCCTTTGGGGTAGTGGCACCGACATAAAACATAGCCCATGTTGGAGCAACGGTTGTCACCGTTATTTTGACACCAATATTTGTCAAATCAGTTTGGTATTTTCTGAGATTGTTTAGAAACCACCATTTGGATCATTTTTTAGAACGCTTTTCGCGCATTTTTACCCCTTTTTAAATTTCGAATTTTTTAAGAACTGTTCTTAGACACCATTGATATCTTATAAGTAACTAATATTCCAAATTTCATATTTCTAGGCCCTCCAGTAACGCAAAAATCGCATTTTTAGAACGTTTTTTGCTCTTGCACCCCCTTTGGGGTAGTGGCACCGACATAAAACATAGTGTATGTTGGAGCAAGGGTTATCACCGTCATTTTGACACCAATATATTTTAAATCGGTTTAGTATTTCTTGAGATTGTGTAGAAACCACCATTTAGAATGTTTTTTAGAACGCTTTTCTCGCATTTTCACCCCTTTCAAATTTCGAATTGTTTAAGAACTGTTCTTAGAAATCCTTTATAACTAATAAGTAGCTAATATTTCAAATTTCATATTTCTAGGCCCTTCAGTAACACATAAATCGCATTTTTAGAACGTTTTTTGCTCCTGCAGCCCCTTTGGGGTAGTGGCACCGACATAAAACATAGCCTATCTTGGAGCAAGCGTTGTCACCATCATTTTGACACCAATATTTTTTAAATCGGTTTGTTATTTCCTGAGATTGTGTAGAAACTACCATTTAGAACGTTTTTTAGAAAGCTTTTTGTGCATTTTCACCCCTTTTAAATTTCGAATTTTTTAAGAACTATTCTTAGACAGCATTGATATCTTATAAGTAACTAATATTCCAAATTTCATATTTCTATGCCCTTCAGTAACGCAAAAATCGCATTATTTAAACGTTTTTTGCTCCTGCACCCCCTTTGGGGTAGTGGCACCGACATAAAACATAGCCCATGTTGGAGCAAGGGTTGTCACCGTTATTTTGACACCAATATTTGTCAAATCAGTTTGGTATTTTCTGAGATTGTTTAGAAACCACCATTTGGATCATTTTTTAGAACGCTTTTCGCGCATTTTTACCCCTTTTTAAATTTCGAATTTTTTAAGAACTGTTCTTAGACACCATTGATATCTTATAAGTAACTAATATTCCAAATTTCATATTTCTAGGCCCTCCAGTAACGCAAAAATCGCATTTTTAGAACGTTTTTTGCTCTTGCACCCCCTTTGGGGTAGTGGCACCGACATAAAACATAGCCTATGTTGGAACAAGGGTTATCACCGTCATTTTGACACCAATATTTTTTAAATCGGTTTAGTATTTCTTGAGATTGTGTAGAAACCACCATTTAGAATGTTTTTTAGAACGCTTTTCTCGCATTTTCACCCCTTTCAAATTTCGAGTTGTTTAAGAACTGTTCTTAGAAATCCTTTATATCTAATAAGTAGCTAATATTTCAAATTTCATATTTCTAGGCCCTTGAGTAACACATAAATCGCATTTTTAGAACGTTTTTTGCTCCTGCAGCCCTTTTGGGGTAGTGGCACCGACATAAAACATAGCCTATCTTGGAGCAAGCGTTGTCACCATCATTTTGACACCAATATTTTTTAAATCGGCTCATTATTTCCTGAGATTGTGTAGAAACTACCATTTAGAACGTTTTTTAGAACGCTTTTTGTGCATTTTCACCCCTTTTAAATTTCGAATTTTTTAAGAACTATTCTTAGACAGCATTGATATCTTATAAGTAACTAATATTCCAAATTTCATATTTCTAGGCCATTCAGTAACGCAAAAATCGCATTTTTAGAACGTTTTTTGCTCTTGCACCCCCTTTGAGGTAGTGGCACCGACATAAAATGTAGCCTATTTTGGAGCAAGCGTTGTCACCATCATTTTGACACCAATATTTTTTAAATCGGTTTGTTATTTCCTGAGATTGTGTAGAAACTACCATTTAGAACGTTTTTTAGAACGCTTTTTGTGCATTTTCACCCCTTTTAAATTTCGAATTGTTTAAGAACTGTTTTTAGACACCATTGATATCTTATAAGTAACTAATATTCCAAATTTCATATTTCTAGGCCCTTCAGTAACGCAAAAATCGTATTTTTAGAACGTTTTTTGCTCCTGCACCCCCTTTGGGGGTGGCACCGACATACAATATAGCCTATGTTCTAAGTTGGACTAATACCATCATTTTGATACCATTGCTTTTGAAATCGGTTCAGTAGCTCCAGAGCTTACCTCCTACAAATAAACAATTTTTACCTCTTTATAATAGGAGTATAGATGACTAGCAAACCCCGCGGCTTTGCTCGCGTAATATTTGAAATATGCCAAGTGATATTTATATGTTTAATTTTTATTAAAAGGTACTAACTAAATTTTTATTTTATTAAAAGGTAATATTTTATTTTATTAAAAGGTACTTATTACTTTTAGGAATAATTAAAAAAATTACTATTTAAAACACAGTTTGATTAAACATCATTGTTACACTGCATAAGGCAGAAATGAGACTTAAATTAATAAAACGAAATAAAACTAAATAAATAATAATTTAGAAAATATTTTGAAACTTTTATGCTCAATTAATACGCTCATTTCAGTATTCATTTGAAGTTTTGATTTTTTTTAGAAACCATCTTCTTACATCTTAAAATTAACCATCATGTCAAATTCGAAGTCCTGCCACCTCTCTCAACATAAAGGGCTATGTTGAAATAGGAACTGTCACCATTAATTTGCCAACATTAATTTTGAAATTGGTTTGTTTTTTCATAATATTCCACAGAAACGTAATTTAGAAAGCCTTTAAAGGCCTTTTTTAGAGCGTTTGTTGTTCCTGTGAATCCCAGGTAGTAGAATCATCGGCCTAAAATATAGCCTGTGTAGGATCAGAGACTGTTACCATTGATTCGCAACTATTACTTTTATATTTGGTTTATATTCCCTGAGATTCCATAGAAATCGTAATTTAGGACTTTTTTAGAATGCTTTTCGCCCCTCCCCTTCACTTCACCCCTAGTTAATTCGAATTTTTTTTCGACAGTCCTTCGAGGGCATTTATATTTTATAAGTAACTACCATGCCATATTTAAAGTTTCCAGCCTTTTCAGTATCACAGAAATCGCAATTTAGAAAGTTTTTAGCTACTGCAACCCTCTGGTGGTAGTGGCACAGACATAAAATATAGCTTATGTTTGAGCAGGTTCTATCACCAACAATTTGTCATCAATATTTTTTTAATCGGTTTGGTATTTGATAAGATTACATAAAAATTGTAATTTATAACGCTTTTCGCTCACTTCATCTTTTTAAATTTGAAATTTTCTTTCGACAGTTCTTAGAAAGCAGTTACCTCTTGTAAGTAAATACCATGCCATACTTCAAAGTGTTAGACCCTTCAGTTATGCAAAAAACGCAAATTAGAACATGCTTTGCTTTTGCAACCCTCAGATGGTAGTGACAGCGACATAAAATATAACCTATGTTATAGCAGGGACTGTCACCATTGATTTGCAACCATTACTTTTGAAATAGCTTTGGAATTACCTGAGATTGTGTAGAAATCGCAGATTAGAACGTTTTTAGAACGCTTTTCGCGCATTTTCACCCCTTTTTAAATTTCCAATTTTTTCGAAACTGTTCTTAAAGATCATTTATATGTAATAAATATGTACCTTGCCTAATATTAAGTTGCTAGCCCCTACCGATCACAAAAATCGAAATTTGGAACGCTTTTTTGTTCCTGCAACTTCTCGATGATAGTGATACCGACTTAAAATAGCGTCTATGTTAGAGCAGAGGCTGTCTGCATTAGTTTCTTACCATTACTTTTGAAATCAGTTTGATTCTTCCTGCGATATTGCTGACAAATCAGCATTTAGAACGTTTTTAGAACGCTTTTCGCTCATTTTGCTCCTGCATCTCCTCTGGGGTAGTGGAAACAGATATAAAATATAGTCTATCTTGAAGCAAGATCTGTCCCCATCATTTTTACACCATTATATTTGAAATCGGTTCAGTATTTCCTGAGATTGCTAGAAATCGCAACTTAGAACGTTTTTTACAAAGCTTTTTGCGCATTTTAACCCCCCCCCCCCTTTTAAATTTCGACTCTTTTAGGAAATGTCCTTAGAGATCATTGATACCTTATAACTAACTACCATTCTAAATTTCACGATTCAAGGCTCTTCCATCACGCAAAAACCGCAATTTAGAACGTTTTTCTCCTGCACCCCCTTTGGGGTAGTGGCACCGACATAAAACATAGCCTATCTTGGAGCAAACATTGTAACTATCATTTTGACACCAATATTTTTTAAATCGGTTTGGTATTTCCTGAGATTATGTAGAAACTACCATTTAGAACGTTTTTTAGAACGCTTTTTGTGCATTTTCACCCCTTTTAAATTTCGAATTGTTTAAGAACTGTTCTAAGACATCATTTATATCTTATAAGTAACTAATATTCCAAATTTCATATTTCTAGGCCCATCAGTAACGCAAAAATCGCATTTTTTAGAACGTTTTTTGCTCCTGCACCCCCTCTGGGGTAGTGGCACCGACATAAAATATAGCCTATGTTCTAAGTTGGACTAACACCATCATTTTGACACCAATATTTTTTAAATCGATTTGGTATTTCCTGAGATTATGTAGAAACTACCATTTAGAACGTTTTTTTAGAACGCTTTTTGTGCATTTTCACCCCTTTTAAATTTCGAATTGTTTAAGAACTGTTCTTAGACAACATTTATATCTTATAAGTAACTAATATTCCAAATTTCCTATTTCTAGGCCCTTCAGTAACGCAAAAATCGCATTTTTAGAACGTTTTTTGCTCCTGCACCTCCTTTGGAGTAGTGGCACCGACATACGATATAGCCTATGTTCTAAGTTGGACTAACACCATCATTTTGATACCATTACTTTTGGAATCGGTTCGGTAGTTCCTGAGCTTACCTCCTGGGGCATTCCACGTCAAATCAGGCAGTAAAATATCAAAATGTAACCCACCATCACAGATTTTAATGAAACTGCCTATGTTTGTTCTTACTATTAAGATATGATCACCAGTAATTTTTTTTGCTCCTTGGTGAAATAGTTTCTGAGAAAAAAATTGTCAAAATTTTGAAAAACTGCCGTCAGTTGGCATTCTTGATAGCTCGGTTTTCAAATGTAGCATGTCATATATATAATCATATTTCAATATCTACTCTACAAATCATCTTCAAATAATTTATGCACAATATTTAGGGTACGCAGCTTATGAAAAAAATATATTGTTACGCTTATAACATTTTAAGTGTGTATAAAAAATTATTTAAACTTTGAAGTCGTGAATTTTTTACGAAAAATAATGCATTAACAAAAAAAGCATTATCAACAAAAGGCGGTATTTTTATTAAATTTATTTTTTATGGGAGATATACTTAAAGGTGTCCTTTACCTGATTCTGAAATAAAAATAGTGGGATTTTGGGTGTTTTTGGTAGTATTTCCTATTTAAAAATATTTTGAGGTGCATTTCATATCAAATCAAGCAGAGTCATTCCATGTCAGTTCCCCTAAGCCATTTAATCACTGTCACAAATTTCAATGAAATTGGGTTTGTTTATAGCTTATTTTAAGAGGTAATAACCTTTAATTTTCTTGATCCTAAATAAAATATTTTTAAGATAAAAAATATCAAAATTTTGAAAAATTGTTTTAAAATTTTTTAATGACATTTCGATATTCAAAGACTGCATTAAAAAAAAAAAAAAAAGTCATTTCAATATAAAATCACTAAATAGGTTTCAAATAATGTATATGTGACAAATAATGTAGGCTGATTATTATTTCTTGTTTTTTATCATGTTTAAACACTAAGAGTGTCTTTTATCTTATGAATTTTTAAAATCAAGAATTTTGTCAAAAATAATGTGTTAATCAAAAATTTATTATTAACCGAAGGCAGGGTGTTATTGCTTTTTTTTTTAATTGTACGTAAAAATATCTTTTAAATGGTTATAAAATAAAAATAGTGAACATATGAGAAAAAATTATCAAAATTTTGGAAAAATGCCACGAGTTGCCATTAATGATTGTTCAATTTTCAAAGGCCTCATTTTATATATAAAATCATATTTCAATAATTAATAAAGAAATCTTCTTCAAATAATTTAAGCAAGGTAAATAATGTATGTAGATTATGAAAAAAATATTGCTGTAATGTTAAAAAATATTTAAATGTGTCTAAAAAATTGTATAATCTTTGAAATCAAAAATATTTTACAAAAAGTAATGAAATTATTAAAAAATCTTTATCAATCAGAGGCGGAATTTCTATGACTATTCTTTTAATTTTAAATTGTACATAATACTACATTATAACTGGATCTGAAATAAAAATAGTGGGATTTTGGTTGGTTTTAGTAGTATTTAAATCATATTTAAAATTATCAATATTTTCAAATGTAAAACCTATCCAATGTATCATCCCTGGAAATATTTTTATTTATACATTTATTTTATTTTTCAAATTATCTTTTATGTTCGTTTCTTAAGGAAAAAAATAAACAATATTGTTTTTTAGTAAAACTTTTAGGGCGAAGAGCAATTATCCCTTTCCAAAAAAGAGAAAAATCACTAGCTCCTCACCGCCCAATAGAAATTTTCAAAATGACAGTCCTAATCTTTAAACTCATATTTGGCTGTTAATATTGAAAATTTAGCATTGAGCTGCTAATATTGAAAAAAAAATAACAAATTTCACTCTTTTGAAGAAAATTTTGACGTATTGTGCTTTAAATATATGCAAAAAAATGCATAATCCATTATATTTCTATCTTTCAAATAACTATATCTAAAAAAATATTTAAAACTTAATGAGTTGCACTTTTGTAACTTTATTCAGTTTCTAATGATATGTACCGTAATTTCGGATGTATAGCCCGCAGATCAAACAATTCAGTTTGGACCCAGAAATTTTATTCAGTATTTGAAGACCAATATTTACTGTGATCTAAAAAGTTACATTTTATTTTTAAAAAATTCTGGGTCGAAACACGATTGTTTGATCCGCGGGCTATACACCGGAAATTACGGTAATTTGATTTATTTCATCACAATATTGCTGAAAGATGGATTTTCAACATATATATGTGTGTATATATATCCCTGTTCTCAAACAAATTATTTAAAAATTATTCATTTATGTTTAATAAAGCCTATATATATTGTTTATACACTTATAGAAAATACATATAGGATATTTTATGATATTATGTCAATAATGTCTAAAAGTAAAGAACTTATCTAATAGTATGTAGCGAAAAATTTAACATCTGGTGTAATGACAACAAAATTTTATAATTGTTTTACTTAATTTGGATGAATGAAAAAAGCTTACATGTTTATATTTTATTGAAGTACAGGTGAAAATGTCACAAACACATTCCTACCTCAACAACCCCTGAGTATGTCACATTCACACTACAGATGATTTTTTTTTCTTTTTGATCTTTCGGGTTTGATTTCAGATGGTAATGAATTAATTAGTTTTGTTAGAAGTGTCACTGCAGTCAGCATATTAGGCTCACTATTTTTTTTTAGATAATTTCTTTTGATTGACTCGATGAACAACAATATTTAAAGGGACCATTTCATGACTTTTCAATTAAAAGCTGATTTATAAATTCATAATGTTGTTTAGTTATTATTATCGTCTTAAGATAATAAGTTGATATTAAAATTTTTAAATGCAGTTTATTTATTATTTGAACAGTTGAAAGTATTTTTCAATAAGAGTGGGCTGTTGATTTTCAGTCGGCTGTTGAGCAATGTAGTGTTGGTAAAGGAACTGATACTATTTAATTTAATTTTTATTGCTATAAATAATATTTGTTATTTTATTATTGTATGTATTATATTTAAGCAACAGTAGAAATACGCGATATCGTAGCCATTTTAGTACATCTTAGCATGGAAAGCTTCAATATTTATCATTAAACATTCACATTTTATTAAAATTTGGTTAAAATTGCTCATATTTTAACTATTTTTATTTTATAACTATTGAAAATATATTTTTACGTATAATTAAAAAATGTAATAACAGCCTGCCTTTGGTTAATAATAAATTTTTGATTAACACATTATTTTTCACAAAATTCTTGATTTTAAGAATTCACAAGATTAAACACACTCTTAGCATTTAAACATGACAAACAACAATAAATAATAATCTGCCTACATTATTTGTCACATATACATTATTTGAAACTTATTTAGTGATTTTATATTGAAATGACTTTTTTTATGCAGTCTTTGAATATAGATCTGACATTAAAAACATTTTAAAAAAAATTTCAAAATTTAGATTTTTTTTTTATCTTAAAAAATATTTTACTTGTAATCACCTTTAATTTCCTTGATCCTGTCTTAAAATGAGCTATAAACATACCCAGTTTCATTGAAATTTGTGACAGTGAATTAAATGTCTTAGGCGAACTGACATGGAATGACTCTGCTTGATTTGATTTGAAATACGCCTCAAAATATTTTTAAATGTGAAATACTACTAAAAACACCCAAAATCCCACTACTTTTATTTCAGAATCAGGTAAAGGACACCTTTAAGTATATCCCCCACAAAAAATAAATTTAATAAAAATACCGCCTTTTGTTAATAATGCTATTTTAATTAATGCATTACTTTTCATAAAAAAATCACGACTTCAAAGATTAAACATTTTTTTAGACACACTTAAAATGTTATATAAGCGCAACAGTATTTTTTTTCATAAAATACGTACCCTATATATTATGCATAAATTATTTGAAGATGATTTGTGGAATAGATATTGAAATATAATCATATTTATGTCATGCTACATTTGAAAATCGAGCAGTCAAGAATGCCAACTGATGGCAGTTTTTCAAAATTTTGACAATTTTTTTCTCAGAAACTATTTGACCAAGGAGTAAAAAAAAATACTGGGAATCATATCTTAATAAAAGGAACAAACACACGCAGTTTCATCAAAATCTGTGATGGTGGGTTACATGCCTGCCTGAACTGACATGGAATGACCCTCCTACAAATAAACAATTTTTTCCTCTTTATAATAGGAGTATAGATATGTATAAAACTCGGAAGAAAAATCATTCAGAAATGAACTTCCATATAACTGTTTCATAAAAATTCATTTAATAAAACTGGCTTCTTCACAAAATCCATTTTACTAAACTAAGCCCTTTTCACAAAATAATCTTCAATAATTGAATGTTTAAATACTAGTGCTAAATTCAACTTGAGTAAATAATTTAAATTCATATAAAAAAGCTCAAATAAATGTACTAAAACTACTTGCAGGTGCATTGTAACATAATAGAAAATTATTTAAAATATATTAGAAATATCTTAAAAATACATTAAAAATTTTAATGTATTTTTGAGATATTTCTATTGTATTTTAAATGATTTTATATTATATGTATGCACCTGCAAGTAATTTTAGCACAGTTATTTGTCCTTTTTTATGTAAATTTTGAAATAATCCTCGTCTTCAGAAGCCCCACCAGTGGCCGAGAGGTTCTGCTCTCGAAGCTGGTAGACGGGAGGTGCTGGGTTCGAACCCAATCGCGCCCGTCGGCCTAATCGTTCAAAGTTTTCGTGGTTTTCTTCGAACCGTGGATTTCCATGCGTTAATACGGATTAGGTTCCCTTAGAAAGACCTCCACGGAAGGCACTCCCCCTAGGGCCTATATCCCTCGTGTAGATAATTGGCCGTCAACAATCAACCCAACCCTCGTCTTCAGAAAGGTTCCATATATATTCAGAAACCTTTCCGATTCGTAATAAAAGGTTTCCTATACATTCAGAAACATTTCTTAGTCTTCAGAAAGTTTCCATATATATTCAGAAAACTTTCCGATCCGTAATGAAAGGTTTCCGATATATTCAGAAACCTTTCATTGCGAATCGGAAATGTTCCGTATTATAACCGAAACAGTTTTCTGCTCGAATCTGAAACCTTTCCGTTACTATCGTGAAGCACAGGTCTCCGTTACTTTCGAAAACGTTTCTGAAAATTTTTTACAGTGTAGATATAAAGGATTTTTAAGAACAGCTCTTAAACGATTCGAAATTTGAAATTGTGAAAATGCGTGAAAAGCGTTCTAAAAAACGTTCTAAATGGGGGTTTCTACACAATCTAAGGAAATACCAAACCGATCTAAAAAATAATGGCGTCAAAATGATGGTGACAACCCTTGCTCCAACATGGGCTATGTTTTATGTCGGTGCCACTACCCCAAAGGGGATGCAGGAGAAAAACGTTCTAAATTGCGGTTTTTGCATTACGGAAGGGCCTAGAATCGTGAAATTTGGAATGATAGTTAGTTATAAGGTAACAGTGATCTCTAAGGACATTTCCTAAAAAAAAAAAAAATTAAAAGTGGGTCAAAATGCGCAAAAAGCGTTCCAAAAAACTTTCTAAATTGCGATTTCTATGCAATCTCAGGAAGTACTGAACCGATTTCAAATATAATGGTGTACAAATGAAGGTGACAGATCTTTCTCCATGATAGGCTATATTTTATATCTGTTTCCTCTACTCCAGAGGAGATGAAGGAGCAAAATGCGCAAAAAGCGTTCTAAAAACGTTCTAAATGCCGATTTGTCAGCAATATCTCAGGAAGAATCAAACTGAATTCAAACGTAATGGTAGAAAATTGATGCTGACAGCCTCTGCTCTAACATAGACGCTATTTTATGTCGGTATCACTATCACCTAGACGTTGCAGGAGCAAAAAAGCGTTCTAAATTTCGATTTTTGTGATCGGTTGGGGCTAGCAAATTAAAATTAGGCAAGGTACATATTTATTAGATATAAATGATCTTTAAGAACAGTTTCGAAAAAATTGGAAATTTAAAAAGGGGTGAAAATGCGCGAAAGCGTTCTGAAAACGTTGTAAATTGCGATTTCTACTCAATCTCTGGAAATACCAAAGCTATTTCAAAAGTAATGGTTGCAAATCAATGGTGACAGTCCCTGCTATAATATAGGTTATATTTTATGTTGCTGTCACTACCATCTGAGGGTTGCAAAAACAAAACATGTTGTAATTTGCGTTTTTTGCACAACTGAGGAGTCTAACACATTGAAATATGGCATGGTATTTACTTACAAGATGCAACTGATTTCTAAGAACAGTCGAAAAAAAAAATCCAAATTTAAAAAGATGAAGTGAGCGAAAAGCGTTAGAAATTACAATTTTTTCAGCAAACTTATAAAATACCAAACCGATTTAAAAAATAATGATGACAAATTGTTGATGATAGAAACTGCTCAAAAATAAGCTATATTTTATGTCTGTGCCAGTACCACCAGAGGATTGCAGGAGCTAAAAAATTTCTAAATTGCGATTACTGTGATACTGAAAAGGCTAGAAACTTTAAATATTTCATGGTAGTTACTTATAAAATATAAATGCCCTCGAAGGACTGTCGAAAATAAATTTGAATTAAAAAGGGGTGAAGGGAAGGGGGGTTCGAAAAGCGTTCGAAAAAAGTCCTAAATTACGATTTCTATGCAATTTCAGAGAATATAAACCGATTATAAAAGTAATAGTAGTTTCGAATCAATGGTAACAGTCTCTGATCCTACACAGGCTATATTTTATGCCGATGATTCTACCACTTGTGGTTCACAGGAAAAACAAACGTTCTAAAAAAGGCCTTTAAAAGCTTTCTAAATTACGTTTCTGTGGAATATTAGGAAAAAACCGATTTCAAAATTAATTTTGGCAAATTAATGGTGACAGTTCCTATTTCAACATAGCCCTTTATCTTGAGAGAGGTGGTAGGACATAGAATTTGACATGATAGTTAATTTTAAGATGTAAGAAGATTGTTTCTAAAAAATTCAAAACTTCAAATGAATACTGAAATGAGCGTATCAATTGAGCATAAAAGTTTCAAAATATTTTCTAAATCATCATTTATTTAGTTTTATTTCGTTTTATTAATTTAAGTCTCATTCCTGCCTAATGCAGTGTAATAATGATGTTTAATCAAACTGTGTTTTAAATAGTAATTTTTTAATTATTCCTAAAAGTAATAAGTACCTTTTAATAAAATAACCTATTACTTTTTATTAAAATAAAAATTTAGTTAGTACTTTTTAATAAAAATTAGACATATAAATATTACTTGGCATATTTCAAATATTACGCGAGCAAATCCTCGGGCTTTGCTAGTACCTGATAAAATCATAATAGAACCTCCACTTTTGAGTTTGCCAAATTCGATCTATAAGCGATGATATAACGGAGGCAAATCAGGCAAATTTCTACCACTTATTTTAAAATGTTATTATTGTCTTAATTAACTGAAGTTATTAATTAGGATAAAAAAAAATTTAAAAATATGTAATAGAAGTATGCCTACTTCATCCTCGTGAAGTCGGAAGCTACGGTTCGATCCAGCACATTTCGGCTTGAAACTTTTTCTATAAGCAAGCCTATATGATTGAATACCAGTCATAATTGATTGTATCAGTTTCTAAGTCTTTGTTGTCTAAAAATTTGAAAGTAGAGGTCTCCTCGGATAGAAATTTCTTATTCCCGGTTTTACTTTGCAGCCTCTACTTGAACTTGTCGATCAAGACAATGTTATGCTATCATTCATTGGTGCCCATAAAATGTTTTTATCAGTTTGTTAAAAATAGGTCCTACCGACATTTTCTACGTAAATAACGCAGACTTTCACAGTGATAGACTTGTTGATGACGGTATTATCCTTCTCCTATAATTCTTGAAAAGCTAATGACAAATTTACTAACTGTTGCTTTGTGAGCCTTAATTTCCTCTCTACTCATTTTATAAAACTGTGTCATTGAATAATGAATTGTAGTAAACGAAAGAATGTGCCATTACAAATACAACATGATATGAAAATTTTAAGTAACGCAATCTTTAACAGGATACCAATGTAAATTGAAAGTAAAGATGGACTGTTATTAAAATTTATAGAAAAAGACCAGAGAAGAATCCATTACCAAATTCCGATTTTTGGGACTTATGCAAAAGTTTGTCGCATATTGTTGATGGAAATTAAAGAAAATGTATTTCGTGAAAATTTCAATTCCTAGCAGTTACATAATTAGCGCTCATCTGGCTAAAGAATCGATGTATTTTTTTAAATCTTCCAAAAAATAAAATATCTTATCCTCAAAATGTTTTGAAGTGATCTAAATAAACGGTCATTCGACGATGCAAGTTTTGGAGAATAGTTCTTGGATTGAAACATTTCATCTCAATTATAACAGTTTGTGTCTGAAGTGGGCTAGATACATGTGGTCTAGCAGTCTTGTTGGAAAACAATGCCTAATCGTTGATTATTTGAAACTGCTTCTAGCGGATTGCTTGATTTAATTCACTTAATTATAAACAGTATTTCTGCAAATTAATGCTGTACTTTCTGAATAACATCTATTAATAAACAATTTTCTTGTCTCACTGAATGCGAAAAAAAATCTTCTGTGGGTAGGAACTGACTTTTGCTTTGATTAAAAGGCCTTTTCGATGTAGTCATCAATGTAGCCTAAATAATCATTAACATTGTTATTATTCCGTATATTCCAAGAATTACGAATATAATCTAAAAATAAAAACTATGCGTAAATCTGGTTTTTGAATAATGTAGAATAACGTTGTTTTAAAAATATCGACATGTTTTGTAGAAATTGAGTGGGGCTAAAGTTTTAGCTTCATAAAACTGCTAATTTACCAAACTAATTTATAAACTAATAAAAACAGTTTCTTAGCAACAACGAATGATAGCTTAACACTGTCATGATCGGCAAGTTCAAGTAAAGAGTGTAAACTAAAAGCACTGCTAATTTACCAAATTCCGATATAGGACACAGATTGGTAAAGGATATTACGGCAACTCCTCCTGATTATTAACTTGGAAGTAGAGGAAGAAGATGGAGAACCTCTGGAGATACTTGACTGTAAGCTTGCAACTGACAAGATAAAAAAAAATCTCTATCAGCAATGTGGGGAAAATAAAATTATAACTTAATCTAAAGATAAAGATGCAGAGAAAAATAAATTTATTTTCTCTGACTTCTGATAATGAAAAAGAATGCTTTGGTAAAATTGGAAGAAATTCGAAATTTTGCTTTGAAATGGAATTCTAAGGAACTCATTATCAGAATTGCATATCAATGTAATGAAAAATCCAAGCAGTTTTCAGAGAAAATAAAAACAAAGTCTTTCTCAAACAATTGTAAAAAAAAAAAAAAAACTACAACTGTATTTGTTACAAAAAACTCCAAATTCAGAGTGATGAATTAAAAATGGTTTTTATACACAATCTAGGTATAAAATCACAGATAGGATGTTTTTGTGCCTGTCCACAGATTCCTAAAGAGTGATACAAGATTTCACAGGAAGGGATTTGTCTCGACGGGTGGCAATTGCACAGACCATCATCTCATCAAGTTGAAGACTGAAATTTTAGGATTAGATAGAACTCAATTAGCATATTAAAATGCAAATGGTCTGCCAAATCATATTTTGATAGAAAACACCTGCAGACTGGAGTTTAGTATTTGATCGATTGGTTTATCATTGTATTTTCCTGCACCCAAATGTATGAAAACATTGAAGTTTGGGTGCATGAAAACACAATGGTAAACCTGCAGATCAACCACTAAATTGAGGTTCTGCAGATGGTTTCCACCAAGATACGACTTGGCAGACCAATGCATATAACTTGTATATAAAATAAACGGACAAGTACGAGTATTACTCGCGCTCTGAGGGTTCCGTACAATAAATTTATGAATTATTAACTGTATTATTTAAAAGAATAATGAAACTTTGTAAAAACTATGCAACGTAGAGTTGGGTATAGCTGTATATATTAGAAAAGTCCTTCCGGCCATTGCCGGGAGGAAGAGGTAGCTTTCATATTCCTTACTTTTAAAAAGCCAGCTTATATTATTCAAATGCACAAAGCTCAATTTAGTGGAAACCGATTATAGGAGATTCAATACTAATTTTTATTAATACTAAATCATTATGAATGAGAATTTAGTGAAATTAGTCAGCTTTATCCAAGCTGCTTTTATTTAAAATAACTTATATTTGGTTGCCAAATTCGGCGAGACATTGAAGTGCCTGCCATTTTAAGACAACAAGGTGGATGAGGCTAACCTGTGAACTTGGTCGAGACCTTAGTAATTCCTGTGCACATGCTCACTCACATCGGAATCGGTTGATATATACGAGTGCTGTCGCAGGCAAAAAATCAGATTTTTAAAAATGTCACCCGCATTAGAAATTCAAACTGCTATATCTGTGCCATTTTTTAAGATAAATTCAAAACGAAAAATGCTCCGGGATCCTTATATCAAGGTCAATTACTTAAAAAAGAAACCTTTTTCAATTTCTAATTTTTATGCACCTGACTTTAAATATTTTTTTTTATTTACTGGCCGCCATTTTGAAACAAGATGGCTGATAAAGCTGGCCAGCGAATTTGGGGAAGACATTGCTATATCTTATCCACATGCCTTCTTACATCGAAATAGGTTGACAAATACACATGTTATCGCGTGACAAATATCAGATCGTTTCAAAATGTCAGCCATGCTAGAAATTCAAAGTGCTATAATTCAACCATTTTTTAAGATATAGACGAAACAAAAACTGCTCCGGAATCTTTGTATCAAGGTCACACACATAAAAAAAATTCTTTTTCATTTTCCAATTTTTCGATACTTCATTTTAAATTTAAATTTTAAAATTGTTTTTTAATGGCAGCCCTTTTCAAACAAGATGGCGAATGAAGGTGGCTAACGAACTCGATCTAGACATTGGTATGTACTATGTACACACCAAGTTACATCCAAATCTGTTCATAAATACGTCTGTTATTGCGTGACAAAAATCAGCTCGTTTCAAAATGTCAGCCACAATAGAAATTCAAAATGCTATAACTCAACCATTTTTCTAGATATAGACGAAACAAAATCTTTTCCGGAATATTTGTATTAAGGTCAAACACATACAAAAAAAAATCTTTTTCATTTTCCAATTTCTTGGTGCCTCATTTAAAATTAAAATTTTTTTAAAAGGCCGCCATTTTGAAACAAGATGGCGGATGAAGCTGGCGAACGAACTCGGTCGAGACATTGGTATGTACTATGTATACACCAAGGTACATTCAAATCGGTTCATAAATACGCCTGTTATCGCGTGACAAAAATCAGGTCATTTCAAAATGTCAGCCACGCTAGAAATTCAAAGTACTATAACTCAGCCACTTTTAAGATATAAACGAAACAAAAACTGCTCCGGAATCTTTGTATCAAGGTCAAACACATGAGAAAAAATATTTTTTAATTTTCAATTTTTTGGTACCACATTTCAAATTAAAAATTTTTTTTTAAAATTTAAATGGCCGCCATTTTGAAACAAGATGGCGGATAAAGCTGGCCAACGAATTCGGTCGGGACATTGGTATGCACTATGGATACACCAAATTACATCCAAATCGGTTCATAAATACGCCTGTTATCGCGTGACAAAAATCAGGTCGTTTCAAAATGTCAGCCATGCTAGAAATTCAAAGTGCTATAATTCAATCATTTTTTAAGATATAGACGAAACAAAAACTGCTCCGGAATCTTTGTATCAAGGTCACACACATAAAAAAAATTCTTTTTCATTTTCCAATTTTTTGATACTTCATTTTAAATTTAAAATTTAAAATTGTTTTTTAATGGCAGCCCTTTTCAAACAAGATGGCGAATGAAGGTGGCTAACGAACTCGATCTAGACATTGGTATGTACTATGTACACACCAAGTTACATCCAAATCTGTTCATAAATACGTCTGTTATTGCGTGACAAAAATCAGCTCGTTTCAAAATGTCAGCCACAACAGAAATTCAAAATGCTATAACTCAACCATTTTTCTAGATATAGACGAAACAAAATCTGTTCCGGAATATTTGTATTAAGGTCAAACACATACAAAAAAAAAATCTTTTTCATTTTCCAATTTCTTGGTGCCTCATTTAAAATTTAAATTTTTTTAAATGGCCGCCATTTTGAAACAAGATGGCGGATGAAGCTGGCGAACGAACTCGGTCGAGACATTGGTATGTACTATGTATACACCAAGGTACATTCAAATCGGTTCTTAAATACGCCTGTTATCGCGGGACAAAAATCAGGTCATTTCAAAATGTCAGCCACGCTAGAAATTCAAAGTACTATAACTCAGCCACTTTTTAAGATATAAACGAAACAAAAACTGCTCCGGAATCTTTGTATCAAGGTCAAACACATAAGAAAAAATATTTTTTAATTTTCAATTTTTTGGTACCACATTTCAAATTAAAATTTTTTTTAAAAATTTAAATGGCCGCCATTTTGAAACAATATGGCGGATGAAGCTGGCCAACGAACTCGGTCGAGACATTGGTATGTACTATGTATACACGAAATTTCATCTAAATCGGTTCATAAATACGTGATTTACAGTGTGACAAAGTTCAGATATATATATATATATATATATATATCAACTTTTGAACGGAGGGTGGTTTCGGGGTCTGGGGGTCATGATCGATGAAAATATACCAAAATTTTTTGAAATCGCTTTCCTCCGAACGGCTGCAATAGGTAGCATTTTGTAATGAAAGCTACGTAATTGTATGAATGAGTATACAACAATAGTTCAAAGAGATATGAAGCCGAAATAAAATTAAATATTGCTATTTTGTATAACTCTTTTTTTAAACTTATCTTAATCTGCATATGATGAACTTAATTCGGTACTGACAATAAAAGTACTGCATATTTAAATTTCGTTTGGCATTTCATAAAACTAAATTCAACATAGTAATATTTTTCTTTTTACAGTGTAGCTGAAAGAAAATTCTTGTTCAAAGTTTAAACTTGGCATTGTACTAAGCGCGCTTCGAAAGGAGGTCGCAAAGATGCAACTCGACTTTGTCCGTGCCGCGTTTTTTCAAATTGGTCTTTAATTATCATTTAAAGACACGGGAGGCATATTTAGAGATCCACTCAACACAAACTAGTCGCGAATCTCATAGTATTTATGCGATTAATTCTAATTAAATTGGTCTGTTTTTAACAATTTGATATTTACTGCTTTTATGCTGCTACGGGTATTGCATTACACAAATATATCATTAAAAGTTGTTATCTAGTATTTAAAAACCGATGGTATATAGAGTAAGCCGCCTCTGCCATTATATATGTCCAAACCAACCGTGTCTTTAAGGGTTAAGGCTCCTGCCCCTGCCAGCGAAGGCACTCACGAGCTAATGCTAATCGTATGGGGAAGGATTTTTCTAATATCTCTTTTGCATTTCGATATTTAATTTTTTTTTTTTTTTTTTTTTTTTTTTTTTGCATTGTATAGCCGAGATCCGTCTCTACATCGCAACTTTCTTTACTTTTTCTTCCCCATAGGATTAGCATTAGCTCGTTAGTGTCTTCGCCGGCAGGGACATGAGTCTTAATATCTCGGCGAATTACCGACGATTTTTTTTTTTCGAAAATCATTATAAACAATGCTTTTATACTTTTGATACGATAGGAACCTTTAGCGCTCTTCGATACCTTTGCTGAATGCCCGCAAATAGAAATCTGTATGTAACAGAAAAATGCGCTTTTATGAAAAACTATGCCACCTTGGGCAATCGCTATAATTTCCCTGCAAGCATTAAATTAACCTCTACTACCTCTAATTTTTTTCATAATTTTAGTTTCAGTAGATTTGAAAATAGATGGGGGGGGGACATATTTTTGCACTACATTTTCGACGATATCTCTGAAAATATAATATCTAAAATTAAAAGAAATGTATTTTTGAGTTCGGCGTTACGTAATCTTTTAACCGATACCCCACACGATATACAAAGAAAATATATTTCTTTTTCAAATAACCTAATTAGCCCCTCTACGTTTTCCCCCACATATATTTGTGAATGTCTAATAATTTGTAAATATGTGGGTCAATAGTCTTTATTACATCCCCCAATTTGAACTTTCGACGTTCCGTAGTTTACGAGTAAAATGGCTGTGACAGACAGACAGACACAGGAGTGATCTTATAATGATTCCGTTTATACTTTTTAAGTACGGAACCCTAAAATCATGATTATTGCAACTAAGAAATACAAAAACATAAGAAGATGAATTATTGACAATAAATAAAACAAGAAAGGAAAACCATGTGCCAAGTATGGATTATGAACCCTTTCCTACATTTTTAGTTCAGTTAGAAAAACGTAACACATTTGAAAATACACATTTATTAATTCCTAACAATAGACGGAAACGTACTTCAATTGTTTTGTGAAGCTCTGTATGTTCCTTACAAATTTTTATACACGCCACATACTGAGCTGAAATTTAATTCAGAAATAAATACGCTGAAAATCATTGAAATCACACTTTTAAGGCTAACATTAGCCTAAGAATTGCTATCCATGGACGGCCATGTATCCAGTTTTTTGGCATACCACTATTTATTTATATGCTACAATGTCATTTAGCCGACGAGACATTTAGCAGACAATTAGACGACAGGATGTTTAGCCGACATGACAATTAGCCGACAGCGACAGTTAGCCGACAAGATAGTTAGCCGACAGAGGACAATTATTCGACATGGACATTCATCTGACTTAACTGTAACGTAACTGTAACCTGATCTTAACCTAATTATAACCTAAGTATAAACTAACTCTAGCGTAACTGTAACCTAACCAATACCAAACTGTAACGTAGCTATAACCTATCTGTAACCTAAACATAACCTAAGTGTAACATAACCGTAACCTAACTGAAACCTAACAGTAACTTAATTGTAGCCTAAATGTAACCTAACTGGGACGTAACCGTAATCTAACTGTAACTAACGTTTACCTAGTTATAACCTAATCGTATGCTAACTGTAATGCACCTGTAACATAACTTTACCATGACCAAGCTGTAACCTAAGCGTATTCTAATTATCTCCTAAACGTAACCTAACTAGTAAATCTGCAGATCAGGAGCCTCAACGTCATCTTTGCAAGTCATTGTTTTTTAACACTCTTTGCGTTAATATTCAACTTCCTACAATCGTTTTTTAAAGTTTTCAAATTACATAAATATTTATAAGCGTACAAGATACTTCGTAAAGTTTCAGAAATTAAAAGTGTTAAACAAGAGGTTATACATTGATGTTCTGAAATTCTCATGTGCTACATATTCTGGTAGCTTTTCAAATCAAAAATTGCATTTCTTCAGGGGGGCAGAGCCTGAACCCCCCGTAGTCTATTTAAATTTACATTCGTAATTTTTTATTGATTGTGCGGATG
This sequence comes from Maratus speciosus, assembly GCA_963932465.1. NCBI lineage: Eukaryota > Metazoa > Arthropoda > Arachnida > Araneae > Salticidae > Maratus > Maratus speciosus. Next base: position 280,929,681 of record OZ010797.1, on the reverse strand, counting down.
ATTATATTATATCTTAGTTTTTTTTTTACGCTGTGATTTATAAGGATAAGCATAAGTTTTTTTTTTACAAATTAATAAAATTTAAATTTAAAATAAAATGTTCATGTTAACCGCACTCAGACAATAAATCTTGAAGTGACGCCAAAAATGTAACCCTAAAACCCGCTACATTCGGCACAACACAACGACGTGCTTAAAAAAAAAAAAAAAAAAAAAAAAAAAAAAAAAAAAACAGAATAATATTTTTAGTAATACAGTTTTTAATTCATAATACAATGAAATGCTACCTTAGAATGCTTATTGCTTAATTATAAGCAGATCATTTTCATTTTACAGAAAAAAATGCACGGATGAAGTCAAAGAATTCGGTCCCTGTTCCACATGCTGGTTTTGTTTGGGCCGAATGAGGGCATTTAAATCTGAGCGATAACGCACATCGTATTGCAAACTGTTTTTACGGCATACTGCATCTCCATCTATCTCTTTCCTCCGTGAATAATAGTTAATTTTATTTTACCCAAGATCTTTTTATTCCAGCATCTTTGTTTTCGATAAATGACGTCTAATTCACCCGCTATGCGTACTTACTCAAAACTTTTCATCTTGTTATATTAAGAAATACTCGAAAGTTTTCTTTTTATTTCCAATATGCCGCCATATTAATTTTTCTATTCTTAATTTTATTTTTCCTTTTCCTGTTACACGACAAAACATTTCAATTGAAAATTGTTTAAAAGAAAATATTTTTCCGTGTTTTGATTTTCTTGGCAACAATTAAAGAAATATTGGTAAATGTTATGGAAAAATGTTACGTTATTCTCTATGAAAATAATGAACTTTTGTATTTTTAAGCAAAATATTTGAATAAAATAAATGAAATGTTGCCTATTTTTATTTTTGGGCTAAAATCCATCTATATGCAAAGATACAAATGCATTAATTCATCCGTTTTGACGTTGGCTTTACTCAAACACCTATATTACTCACACCTATATTACACACTACATTACTTTACTACCTATTACATTTACTTATTACTTTACTACCTATTACTTTACCTATTTTACCTATTACTTTACTACCTATTACATTACTACCTATATTACTCACTACATTACACCTATATTACTCACACGCAACTATACTAATATTATTAGGACTAAATACGTTGCTAGGCAACAGATGAAAGAAAAGGAAAAAAATGAAATATGCATTATGTCAAATTGATAAAACAAAATCATTTATATTATTGGAAAACATGCATAAAATTAACCCCAATATTATAAACCTAATTAAAAAAATCTCGCAAATATATTGACAAAATTTCAAACTAATTGGAATAATTTAATAATCTTATTTAAAAATTTCAGCATCAAAAATTTACCATTTAAATCCATTTTTCATATGAGCCATTTCTTTCAACAAATGAAAATCTGAAAATCGTCTGACTTGCAATAGAAAAGCATTATAGAGAAAAATAAAATGTTCCATATTTCCCGAACGAATGAACCAAATTTAACCAAAAACTATACAGCTAAGTCCGGGTACCTCATCAACATGTCCAGTGAATTTCAAGCCGATCGGATGCTTTTTGCGGCAGTTATCGCGGAACAGACAGACAGACTAACAGAAACTAAAACTTTTCGTGTCTCCACAGTAAGCCTTCACTGACGTTTCGGCAATTATAACCTAACAGTTATTTAACCGTAATCTAAACGTAACCTAAGTGTAACGTAACCGTAACCTAAGGGTAACCTAATTATAAAGTAACCGTAACCTAATTGAAACATAACAGTAACCTAATTGTAGCATAAATATAATCTAACTGGGACGTAACCGTAATCTAACTGTAACTAACGTTTACCTAATTATAATCTAATCGTATGCTAGCAGTAATGTAACTGTAACACAACTTTACCATGACCAAGCTGTAACCTAAGCGTAATCTAATTATCACCTAAACGTAACCTAATTATAACCGAACAGTTACCTAACCATAATCTAAACCTAACATAAGTGTAACCTAATTATGAAGTAACCGTAACCAAACTAAAACCTAACAGTAACCTAATTGTAGCCTAAATGTAACCTAACTGGGACGTAACCGTAATCTAACTGTAACTAACTTTTACCTAGTTATAACCTAATCATATGCTAACTGTTATGTAACTGTAACATAACTTTACCATGACCAAGCTGTAACCTAAGTGTAATCTAATTATCACCTAAACGTAACATAATTATAACCTAACAGTTACCTAACCGTAATCTAAGAGTAACTAATCGCAACTGTAACCAAACTGCAAATTAACTGTAACCTAGCGGGAGGTGCATAATATGAAAGAGTGATCAAAGGGCTGCCCAGTCCAATGATATATCACTTGAGGGATGTCGGAAAAGTCAGAAAAATGCTCCCGGTGATACAAATTGGGGGAGGGGGAACGGGAGGTACATAATATGAAAGAGTGATCAAAGGGCTCCAATGCGATGTATCTCATGAGGGGTGTCGAAAAATGTTAGAAAAGTGCCGGCTAATTATACTATCAGCTAAATGTCCTGTCGGCTAATCGCCTTTTCGGCTAAATGTCCTTCCGGCTAATTGCCACGTCCGGCCAGTTGCCTGTCGATCAATTGTCTGTATTGCTAAAATTATTGCTATATGTCCGTTTCGGTCAATTGTCCTGTATGCTGTATGTAAATTTCAGCTAATCGTGTTGTCGGCTATATGTACGTATCGGCTAAATGCACGTGTCAGCTAACTGCTATCTGCTAAATGTCTTGACGGCTATTTGGTTGTCGGCTAAATGTCTGCCACCGGCTACGGGTCAAACATCTATACTAAAAGTAGTTGAGCTTGAAAATGCATAAATCAAATTAAAAAACATCTTTAAGTAATCCATGGTCATTCTCGGTACTACTGATGAAATCTTTTGTGTAGTGTATAAGCAATTCATATACACCACCTATGTGCCTGTGCAAAAATATTAGTTTAACTTAACTTATACCATAACTTATCATAAATCAAACATATCATAATTTAAAACTCACTTTCAGCAATCATCCCTAATGTTTCCCTGTAAATGAACAATAAATGCGATGCACACCATATTCTTATACAAACATCTTGCACTCTTTGTCTCCCCTTCTTCCGAAATTTCGCTTCCCATTTTGCTCCCTTTACAGTATCAAGGTTTAAAATCTTTAGAATTCCTTAATGTTTTCTTTAATTTTCTGTTTTATTTATTACTTTAAACTAACAATAAATAATCAGTCATAAATATCATTATCAATTTATTTCACCACATTCATTTCATTAAAAGTTCTTGTAAATTGCCCCTTCCGAAAATGTCATTTCTCCCTTTTGCTCCCTCACCCACGGTACCCATATTTTAAAATAAAAACCCTTTAAAACTCTTTAAATTTTTTTAATCTTTTCTGCTCAATTTGCTACTTTATTTTAACAATAAACAATCGATCATAAAAATTTCTCCCCCCCCCCCAACCCCAACTGAAATTGGTATTTCCTCCTCGCCTCTCCCTCTTACCAAGCATCTGAAATTTAAAGCCCTTAAAATTTTTTCGTTTATTATTTTTTTAACCTATTTGTAAATATTTTTTAAGGTAAGTAAATAATAAGTCACCAATAAACTTCCCTCCCCCCCTCCCGCAAAAAAGAACTAATTCTGCTTATTCCTCTTTTTTCACTCAGGTCACAAAATTTTAACCTTAAAAGTCATTGCTTTTTCTAAAACATTTTGTACTCTATCTGTTAATTTATTGTAATCATAAATAATCAATCATATAACTATACTCCTCCCCCACCAAAATTGACGTTTGTTCTGACTCTACCCTTACCAAGAACACAAAATTTAGTCTTTTTTTGTCCTATTTCTTATTCTTTAGTAAGGTAATTAAATAAGTCATCAAATAAAATCCCCCCCCTTTTTTCCTTCTTTTCCTTATTTAAGTTTAAAATATTTGAAAATCTTTTTTTAATACATTTTCAGCTTTATCTGTTTCATATTGAACAATAAATAATCGATTATATAATTTCTTCCACCCCCATATAAAATTGACGTTTTCTTTTCTCCCTCCAGTATTTCCATGCTCATAAAATTTAAAGTCTCTAAAACTCCTGATTTCAATGTTTTTGCCCTATTTGTAAATCTTTAATAAGTTACATAATCAGTCATCTATTAAACTCATCCCCCCCCCCCAAAAAAAAAAAAAAAATCTGTTCCTTCCCTTGTCTTACCCTCAACTCATGAAGTTGAAAAATCTAATTTACAGTCTTTAAAACTTTTTAATTTTTACTTTTTTTGGTCCTAATTATAAATCTTTACTATCTATAATATTAACTAAATCTTTTCAACTATGTGCGAAAGTGTTAACAATAAAGCGATAGGTATACGTTTAATTATGCACAAAACACATTTTAACTGTATTTCTGAAAGGAAAATGTCTATAGAGATATATTTCAAAGGAAAATATTGTGGTTTCTCGTCAACGTGCAAGTATATTCTCAAAATCTTTTGAAATCCTTTCATTCCAACTAGCTCAGAAAGAACCACCAAACTTAGATACCAAAGGTGTTATCGACTAAGTCGAATACATCCATAAACAAAAAAAGAAAAATCATGCTTCAAAACTTTCCAACACTTCCAGAACACTGTAACAAAACTTCGGCGTTTAATAAAGTAAAGAAGTTACCTAACTAAACATTTGTAAAACGTATGACACATTTGAAAAGCAGATTTCAACAATTGCGCCCATAACCCGGAAGATATTCCAATTCTTTTGTGCAGCTCTTGATTATGATATATTTGTACTGCATATATTTGTAGAGATTCTACATACTATGTTAAAATTTAATTTTGTAAGAAAATACACAAAACAGTTGAAAATTCACCGTCGGCAATTTCTACCAATAGACGGAAACATACTTGAATTATTTTGTGTAGCCCTGTATATAGCATACAGATTTTTATACACGTCAAACATTAAGCTGAAATCTAATTCAAGCAAAAACATGCTTAAAATTACTGAAATCACGCTTCCAGGAATTATTTTCCATAAGCCGCAATGTATCCAGTTTTTTTTAATATCCCTGTATAGGATTTTATTTGTACGATACAAACATCTCTTAGCATAATAAATGTAGTTGAGCTTGTACATTTATAACTAAAAAAACCAAGCATCTTTAAGCCATTCATACTCATTCTCAGTAATGTTTACGAATTCTTTTGTGTAGTCCTGGTCTGTAAAATTTAAGCACGCCATGTAGTACGCAAAAATTTAGTTAAACTTAAAAACGCATTCTGTAATTGAAAATGCACTTTCAGCATTAATTTTAATAGCTAACACGTCGGATACAGTATTGTATCAAAATATTTTATGTGTCCCTGTAAATGAACGCTAAATGAAATGCAAACCATATTCGAATGCAAGCATCTTGTAACAAATCGAAGTAATGTGTATCTATTTCGTCATGTTTGAAATAATGTAGCGTAATCGAAATACACTACAAACAGTTTTTAATCGTAGACCATATATAACCAAGCTCTTTTGTCTGACCCCGTAAATAATTGTTAAATGCTCATGTTGTACAGAAAGTAGGCTTAGGACACCTCAGAAATTCATATCAATTTCATTATCATTGTGACAGAGTAATATCAATCAAATACTCCGCAAACGATATTTCGTCATGGGCTATAACATAACGGAGTACTTTTGAGTCTCCTATACTCGTACTTTAAGCGTTACACATAACTTAGTCTATAGTAACCATTTTAAAGTGTATCTCAAAGTATATAAAATTAACTATGTTTAAGATTGTGTAACACTATTAAAATACACCCTAAATGATCCCCCCCCCCCCATAGACCATAATGTAAGAGAATACGTTTAAGTGCGTCTGTAAATGAACCATGAATGGTAATTCATTCGATATTCATTTTGAATACCGAACATACCATGATGATTTTGAATATCGTATATCAATTACATGGCAATCCGACTACATTTACGCTATTTAGAGTACGGACAGACAGACAGACGGACGGACAAACCCAATTCATAAACACTTTTAAACTTTCTTGGAGAGTGTTAAAAATGAAAATAAAAAAATGTAATGAAAATAAAAATATTTTAGTGTTATTTAGAATACGAACCGCTATAAAAACATTCTTATCTGACTGCATCATTTAAAAAATATTTAGTGTTCAGAAATCCCCCCCCCACCCCCACACACACACACTTATAAATAGTTCTTATAAATTTCTTGATAAATTTCATGTTTTAAAAAGAATCCCCACAAAAGATAGTTATTTTAGAATATTTGTACCTGATATTTCCCCCCTCATTCAATATCTCCCCCTTGATTTTAAATGTAATTTCGTTATGTGAAATAAAATAGTGTTTATACGGCAATAATTTCAATTTTATGTTTGTAAAAACTATAAAATGAATCTGAATATAAAAAAAAGAAATATATCTAAATAAAATATTCATTTATTTTCTGAAATCGTTTTAGTTTTTGCACTCTTATCATAAACAGATTAAAATTCTTTTTACGGCTTTCAATGTTATCGAGGGTCTCCACAAAGCAGCGGCTTTGATCGACGCTAAAAGCGAAGACGGTTGGTTGAAAAAAAAATTCTTTAGACCTGAAACCCACTGGAAATGATCAAATGTAGCACTCAGCCGAAAGGGGGTGGGGGTGGAATCGAGACAGATAATTGGCCATTTGCTGATTGGAAGAGTTCCCTTGTCAATCATTTGAATTTAGACCATCCTTCCAATTTAGCTAAAATGCGAGCGGCCATCTTGTTTTCATTTTGCCTATGACTGCAGTGGCCACTTAACACGTTCACGCCGGCGCGGTGGGTCACACTCGACTGTCTCAGAATTGTCAAGTCTCCGGCTTTTTACACACCACTATTATTTTAGAGAAAATATTGTTCCTTTAAATCGCCCAATTGTTCTAAATAAATAAAACAATATTTTTTGTATTAAAGTACTGGTATCCAAAAAGCCGGAGACTTGGAAGCTCTGAGACAATCAAGTGTGACCCACAGCGCCGGCGTGAACGTGTTAATTCCAATGACAGAATACATTTTAGAAATTATGTAGTTCAGAGATTCTGACTTTACACCAGAAAGTTGCAAAAATAGTTAATTTTGCTTTATTTAAATACGAAATGTCTGTTATTAATTAAACCAAATATTGCTATTTTAATTTTCTGGTGTGAATTAGGTATATACGAATAAAAAAATATATTAAATTCAAAACACTGTTGTTTGCATATATGCAAAGCTGCGCACTAAAGGTTTAATTCTCGCTTCCGTGATATTCACGGGCTGTGGCGTTTACTCAGATTGTTTGATTCCCACCAGTTAAAAAAAATAATGTAATTCGCTTTACTATTGTGTCATTTTAAATGTCATTAAATAAGGTGAATATTTCTTTTACAAAAAAAATGGTGGCAATGAGCAATTTGAATTTTTAAACAGCAATTTAATACGACCGTTAAGGCATTAAGAACTCCTCGACAACTACATGACATCATTTTAAACGAAGCCCATGTATAAAGAAGGAAATGAGTCAGAGCATATGATAAAAAACGAAAAAAAAATTTCATGCCATGCAGCCCAGTCAGAGAGATAAATTTTCTTTTTCTTTATTACCTCCCGATATGTTATTTCTTTCAGACAACAATTAACCCTAGAACTACCGAAAATTTTACTCAAGTTTTATAAAAACATTCTACACCAGAATTTTTACTTAAAACTATTTAATTTGTTTATTTAACTTATTATTGTCTGATTTATAAATTTAGTTTGTTTTGAAGAAATTTCTGGTTTGAATAAATATTTTGAATGTACATGTCGGGTCCATTGGACCCTTCTGGTAGACAGAGGGTTAAAGTGTGGTCACTAAAAAATAACGTTACATCTAATCATAAACCACCTTTAAAACGAAGCAGGTGTATAATTTTGCTGTTAAATACAGATAATCTACTTAAATTTTTTAACTTCAAAACATCGTACATTTTCAATTTTTGCACCGACATATAGGGGAAAAAAGTACTTTTAAATGCAATTTGTTTTAATGCCATTTCTGTAATGTTGGCAACTGAAGTATTCGATTTCTGTAGAAAGTAAAGAGAAAATACACGGAGTGAAAAATAGTAGATTACTATGTTTTTTTGTTTCCATTTTCTCATAACAACTGAAAAAAACTTGTAATTAAAATACTTACTATGCCAAGAATATCGTCGGCTATAAAAATGTATTTTAAAGAATATTTGTGAGACATATTTTCTCCGCGTTTACTTAATTCCTATCAAAAAGCTAAAAGAATTCAATTTTATTAATCTGTGGATAATAATATTTCCCGAAATTGGAAAAAAATATAAATGATTGAGATCTGATAAAAAATGGAGCTATTACAGACTGTGTTTAGTTTTCAATATTATGTTATTATGTTATTTTAAAAATTTGTTATTATATTATATTATATTATTTTAAATATTAATGTTACAAAAGAATGAAGGCATATAAATCTTTAGATCAGGGATAAGAGCACTCCGACACAAATGACCGATTGCTACCACTAAATTTTAATAGCATTTATCGCTATATTTAATGACATCATTTCTGAGACTGCGTAAAGCAAAGAATACTATTAAAACTTATTGGTAACCTTCAACGATTTGGGTCGAAGCGCTCTCATCCTTGTTAGGTACATGATTTTTTTCGAGTTTCTTGAATGACGACATGTCTTTTTGCTGGGTTTTGTGTATTATTCCACAATAGTGATGTCATATGCATACTTTTCTACAGATGCTGTTTAAGGCTATATCGTAAATGTGGAATTTTTCAGCGAATGCAAATGACAACATTTTATATAAAATAAAAAAAGTCTATTTTAAGTCTTAAAACTGAAATATGGTTTGTACTAGATACATTTATATATACTTTATTTCTTCGGGGGCGACAGTAAATTCTGAAAAAGAAGAATCCCCGTTTTCTAGTAAAATTCACCTGACGAAGGGTTGAGTGGAGAAGAATATATGTAAATAAGACCCAAATTTAAATTAAAAATAACAAGCCTGAAAAAGACATTTATCATTATTCTTTTATTTACCATTTGCATGGTTATACTGCACCCCGATCTCATCTACAACATTTGAAAATTGTTCTGATCTTAACATTTTTCATTGTGCTTGAGGGTACTTATATCCACCATAAGGCATTGGTAGACCACCGTATCCCATTAATTTTTCCATGTCACCGTAAGGAGGAGGAACATATGGAGCAGGCAATTCCGACTTAGGAGCTTCCTTAACAACTGCTGGACGGGGTTTTAATCGAGGTCCATGGATCAATAAGGGGTTGAGCCCGAGCATATTGTAAGGCACCATAGGGAAATATCTCATGCCGTGTAGTCCTGCTAGAGGCACAACTTTTTTCATTTTAGGATTTGCTAAGCATACTGTTGCGATGAGAAGAAGCAGGAAAATCTGAAACAAATTAAAATTATTTTAGTATCTAAACACATATTGATCATTCATCACTATGTATTTTCATAGTCATAGATTTATTATTTTGCATTTAACCCTATCGCTGCGTAATTGCTTTATCAAAATAGCTTCAAAAATTGAGTCTTTTAAGACTTTTTATTCTTTTGTTGCCGGTTTTTCGAAACAAAAATTTTTGTCTAATTTAATCGGGAAAATGCTCCGATTAAATAAGGCAAAATTTACAGTAAAAAAAAAATGGTGGGAATAATCAAGGAGGGTTAATTAGACGGAAAAAATGCATCCTGAGAAAATCTCGGGTTGCTCAGCAAGAGGGTTAATTCACTATCTTTAACCTTCCTACCCTGTTGAAATTTTACTCAATCTTAATAAAAACATTTCATACCAGAATTTTCTTTAAAAACTATTTAATGTATTTATGTTAGTTTTTGGTTTCTTTTATGTATATTACTTTACGATAATATTTCTGGTTCGAATTGAATGAAATGAATTATAGAAATGGGTCGATTAAACCCATTCAGGGTAGGAAGGTTAAATATGACAGGGAATTGTGAATTTGCAATATACATACATTTAACGTCTGAATTTGAAATTTTTTCAAGACTAAATAAAATAAATAAAGTAGAACAGACTTTAATACAGTTTAAGTTATGTGCCTACCCTCAAATTGCTGTTTTTGCGAAAATTTTCGCTTTCTTTTTATTATTTTAAATTAAAGTTCAAGGATTCCAAAATTGCTTTACTTTTGGTTCAGCGATAATAAGAAGCAAAGTTATAACCCAAAATATAAACCGGAAATGAAATTTCTGAAACCGGAAGTGACTGGTTAAAGAGTTACAGAAAGGTAAAGAACACGATTTAATACACAAATGTATAATCTATAATAACATATACACAAATATATAAGCACCTACAAATAGGGTGGATTTCAAAACTGTAAACTTTATACATAATTTTTTTGTGATCTATGAAAATGTTAATTTGCGTTTTTTATTGTGTACGTTTACGAGAAGCACAATTTCTTAAAAAGTTTTTACGATATTTTGAAATAAAATTTTGTGACAAAGTTCTGCTCATCTATAGGTATGTTATGAAGCAAAGTATAGCTTGTAAGTTTGTATATATTAATTTAAGAGCCATTTTAATTGAAAAATACACATTTAAAAAAAAAATCATGTTTTGTATACAAAATTTGGTATAAGTTGGTAAATTTAAGAGATTTTGCTTCATAACACAGGTAAGTGGTTTGCTAATATATTGCTGAAAAAAAAGTGAAATATATTAAAAAGATTTCGTTATCGAAGGTTTGGCATAAACGTAATTTTTTACTAAAATTTGACTAAATATTGCCTAAGTTTGAAAAGTGAATTAAAATTCATTTAGCAATTTACATCAATTCATATTTTTATTTCCTGTTTTAACTAAAAACACACCTGCTTGATAAAAATTTCATATTTAAAAAAAAAAAGTGCCCCGAAGGTAGGCAGATACTTTAAAATAAATTTTATAAAAGGTTTAAAATACTAAAAATATTAAAAATACATTTAGTAGACGTTTCGCCAAGCAACCTCAAGGTCTTATCAGTGCAATTTAACCATTAAAAAAAAAAAAAAAAAAAAAAAAAAAAAACAGAGCAAATGAAGTACAGTTAAAGTGAAACCTGTTTCATTCCTGGTGAATATTGTTTGTTTCTGGAAAAATAACTTTACTTTAACTGTACTTGATTTGTTCTGTTGTTTGTTTTATAAGGGTTAAATTAATGGAGTTATGGTTAAATTAATGGAGTTTATAAAGAGGAGGAGACATATAGTGTACTGTCTACCAGTCACGAGTGAAGTAACTGAGGAGGTTGTCACAAGACGGCGGCTGCTTTTTTTTAAATCAGATCTTCAGTTTCTGATAACCGCCAGGGCAAACATCGTACCAGTAAAATAGAATAAAAAAATTCGCCTCAATTAAACGTTCAATTCATGGAAATTTTTCTCAAAAATATCATAAAATTTTTTTACTGGTGCCAGTATGCCTCGTAAAACTGCCAGTTTGTTTCCCTGGTTGTCACAATATGGCGGAAACGCAGGACCTAACTCCCGTTAAAGTAAACTCCTACCAGTAAGAAAGGAAAATCTGTTTCTACCATTACTTATGACTGAAATTTTGTAATAATAAGGCGTTTAAATAAGTTTCTATATAAATGTACTGGTGGAAGTTTCCACCGGCGGTAAATAACTCCTGCGATAGTGGTTGCAGTTGAAGCTTCACTATTTTAAAGCTATGTCAGTTCCTCTTTATTAATAGTTCCATGGTACTGATGAGGCTTGATGAGACAATTGTACTGATGAGGCCTGATGAGACAATTGTACTGATGAGGCCTTGAGGTTGCTTGATGAAACGTCTACTAAATGTATTTTTAATGTTTTTAGTATTTTAAACTTTTTATAAATTTTATTTAAAACTGTATTCAAGCCTGTCTTGCTTTATTTATTTTATTTAGTCTTTTAATTATGAATTTCTCTTTTATAAATTTGATTTAAGTAATAAAGTTAAAGATTTTATTTTTCTTTGCTGTCTCTTTGCAAATCGCAATTATCAGAATCTTTTAGAAAAAACTACTGCCTATTATCAGAAAAGCTATTGCTATATGAGGGAGTTCTGCTGCCTTAACCCTTTCAGGGGCAAGTGATTGTTTTTCTGTAATGTCGAATTCACACCGGAATCCTTAAAAAAATTTATTACAAAATAAGGAAAAGCATTTTGCGACTTTTTCCCACCAAAGTTAGAAAAGTAAAATTTAATAAGAATTGTATGGTGCAAATATCCATTAATCGTAGTTGGGATAAAATATATCCCACAAGGGGTTAAATATCTGTAAGAGGTAAGGGGTTAAATATCTGTTGTATAAGAACTGTAATAATGTCCCTAACCATGTTCACCTGAGTTTAGAACAAGTAATATAAAAACTTATTTTTTAAAGTAAATTCCTACTTAGGTCATCAAAGAAAATTTTAATATAATCCCTTAAGCTAATATTAGTTTTTGTTGCATTAAAACCATATTGGTTTACAATGAAAGGCTATGGGAATTTGGTGAAATATTAGAGATATCGCCAAGTTGGCGTCACTTTGGCGATTCATTTTGGTCGCCAAATTTGGCGACATATCGCCAAGTTCACGATAAACTTGGCGGTATTTGGGGACAGAACAGGGTCCCTCCTATGGTAACCCCCATATAGGTATGAAGATGCATTAAATGCTGTTCAATAACCAATGGTCGCCATTTTGTCTCCCATATAAAACTAAATTAATTAATTTAATTTAATTAATGAATTAAAATTTGAAAAAACTGTATTAACATCGAGTGTCATCCACTGCAAGTTTAAAAGAATTATTTGAACTTGATTGGATGAGTAATAAGTATTTTATTAACGATTGAAAATTTGAACAAGATATATATAGGGAGAGTGCGAACTAATAGTGGGAATTTAATGATTTATCATGTCTAAGCTAAGCATATCGACAACAAACGCTAAAAGAACTATCGGGATATTCTGTATCTAAACAACGTAGGGCAATATGATATACACTAAAACCTTTTCTGAAAAATTATCTGACTAACTATGCAAGTCTCATCAAAATCCATACAGCAGAACTCAAGTTATAAGCGATCGGAACGAAATTACTAATTGCATTTTACATATATAGCAGATATTGTCTCATTGTTTTACTTCCTTTATTTCAAATCGGTTGATAAATGTTAAAGCGACATGCTCGTTAAACATGTACTAACATTCGCATAAAGTAAAAGTTTATCGATTGAATAAGTAATTTTTTCTATTCTTTTCTACTACATTACTAATTGTCCCTTTTTTATGGAAAATGCTTCTACAAAATGTGATATTTCCCGTGTTTTTAAAGTTTTCCATCTTTATCCATAAATGGTCATATATTTTAAAATAATAGTAATTGAAAAATGACGCCAAGTGATTTCATTTTACTCATAAAAAAACATTAAAACTCATGTTATAAGCGGTCGAAAGGACATTCCTATTTGCACTTGCATTTTATATACAAAATAATAATCCCGGGTTTCTCGGGGTACAGAATTTAGGTGAAAATCATCAAGTATATTATTTCTGATGTTAACATCCTTTTAGATAGATTTCATATGAAATACTACCTATTACATTCACCCCTTTGATGGAATTTCTGAAAATTTTTTGCAGATCTACACCAATCATGACCCTTGTAACCCAAAACACCGCCCTCAGTAAAAAACTTTATATACGAGGGTTTTTCGAAAAGTAAAGATACAACGCAGACAGTAGGGGAAAAAAAGGTTTAATGAGCGCGTTGGCAACACAGATTGTAACCTTGAACCTTTGACTTTTCCCTTGCAGTCATTCATTATCTCTATGGTGATCCTGCTTCGTGTAGCAAATGCTTAGAATGGCTGCGTCAATTACAAATCCCGCTAGATGTGAAGTTCGATCCACCATACGTTTTCTTCAAGCTAAAGGGAAGTAAAAATTCACAAAGAAATTGTTTCTGTGTATGTTTTGTTATGAATAGACAAAATGTGACGAAATGGTGTTGTGCTTTCTCTAGTGGTAGGACCAATGTTCATGAAGAACCCGGAACAGGTAAATCATCTGTAATCTCTGATGCCCTTCTTCAAAGAACGGAGGAAGCGATTCGAGAACAGAGGCGTCTCACAATGAAAGAGTTGCATAAAACCATACCTGAAGTGTCTATGACAACTCTTTATGAAGCTGTGACTGTGACTTTAGGGTACAGTAAATTGTGTGCACGCTGCGCTCCGAAAATGTTAACGGAAGAACACAAAAAGAAGAGAATGGGATACGCACTCGACTTCTTCACGCGCTATGCAAAAAATTCAAAGGGGAAGTTTTAACCATCCGCCGTACAGTCCGGACTTTGCACACAGTGACTTCCACTTATTCCTTTACCTGAAGAGACACCTTGCAGGGCAAAATTTCCACGACGATGATGAGATCAAAATTGAAGTTGAAATGTGGTTTCGACAACAGGCGGCAAACTTCCATGGCAATGGGATACAGAAGCTTGTACCCAGGCTAAACAAACGCTTGGACAACGGCGACAATTATGTTAAAAAATAAGGTATATAGCTGTAAATAATTCGTAATAAACATTTTATCAAATAAGATATTTTTGAGTGTGTATGCGGCATTGTATCACTTTTTTACGGACACGATAACTTCCATAATTCTGCACAAATCTCTTCCAAACAGATACATAAAATCAAGGGGCATAAAATCTCGGTCAAGTTCGTTAATGGCCAGAATCGGACTAATGGAGTGGACATGGGGAGGGGTTTTGTGAAAATCGAAAAAAAACCATAACTTCTTAAGTATAATACATATAGAATCAGTTTAAAGTTATTAATACTTCTAAAACAAGTTGGAAATTGCATGTCAAACGTGGCAAATGAGGTGCGTTCGGACTATAACTAGTATTATAAATATTTTTTCCATTGCATATTATACTGAATATATATTTTAGTGCGCTTCATAAGTGCATATCAATTTCATTCTGTTCGAAAGTTTGTAACATTCTTAAAATGCACTTGAAATATTTTTTCCCATTGTCCCGCAATGTAAAGGAAAAATTTGACCGTCCCTGTCATTAAACCATACTACGATTTTCATAAAATTTGAAATGATTCGACGAAATTATGCAAGAGTTATATACTTTAAATTTCAAACGTTTCAGTTGGGTAGTTTTTGCACTGTTATATGGGGACAGACGGACTGAACGACGACTATAGGTGCTACGTATTTATATAATTACGAACGTACCTAAAAAGGGCCAAAAAGTTATGTATGGCAGATTTTTAATAAAATTGAAAATGGGCTCAAGGGTCGCAAAAAATAGGGTTTTGGGGAGAAAAAAATTTATAAGTTCGTCAATTCTCAAGATATCAAATCCAATTAAATTTATTATAAAATGTCTTAAAATTATCTACAACTTTTATATTGAGAAGTTTTTGACAAAACCAATTTGTACCGTAAAAAAAAAAAAAAAAAAAAAAAAAAAAAAAAAAAAAAAAAAAGAACGAAAACAAAAAGGGGGAGTTGATGAAGAAAAAAATCCTTAACTTCGCCAATTCACAAGATATAAAATCCGCATGAATTTATTATATAACTTAGTAGGGGGCTCTGACCCCTGCAAGGTACGCTCGCCAACCCCCGTTCAGACACCGCAGAATCTAAAAGCACGCTAATTTGATCGGTTTTAAAAAGATTAGAGAAGATTGAATTATAATGAAAAAATCTATAGCGATCTCCCTGTAAACGGGTTTCCATTCAGTTCCCTTTGATTACGAAAATTTAAGGCCGAATCAGTTTCTGTTAAGACATCGAATTGTTGTTTTCGTGTTTGATTAAAGAAGACCAGTTAAACATATGAAAGGAAGCTAAATTAACATGAATTAAGTAAACAGAGTCTTTGCCAACCGGTATATTTTAACAACGTTATAAAACGATTGACATAAGGCAATTTACTACAATTACTTCAATTTACCGCTTTATTAAACCGCAAGGACGGCGGTTCATTTTTGGACCACTTAATTTTAATTCTTAAATGCCACATTGGCACCAGAATATTAGAATGAAAATTATCCTTTTATTAAGTAAGTGAACAAAAGCATTTTCGTATTTCGAAATTTGTTTGTAAATTCTGGTGCGATTCACTGATTTCAACATTTTTGGAATAGAAGTACCTTGCCCCTGAAAGGGTTAAACGCATATTAATGTATTTATTATTTTAAAGTTTCTTTTCTCTTTTAATATTCACGTATAAATACAATTTTCAAGACATAATTTTCAATATTTTCCTGCTTTTAACACTTACTCATTTAATAGTAATTTTAAAGTTGTTATTCTTTCCGTTTTTAATAGTCACGTGTAAATAAATTTTTAATCGTTAGGAAATATTATTCTTTGCGCTGTTTTTAGAATTGAAAAAAATCTCTATAATAATAGCCTAAGTCATGTGACTATTATCAACAGTTCCGGGCGGATCCCTTAGCTTTTTATATTCCAGGCGGCCATTTTGGTACTTTAATGTTAGCCTGCCACAGGCGATAAGTCGTCAAATATTATACTATCGCCATTATTTTACTTATATTATAATAGTCCAAGTCATGTAACTGCCATAAACAATTAGAACCCTTCGCTTTTTATAAGAAAGGTTTCCATTTTGATTAAAGAATCAAAGTTATGTTTTTGAATAAAACTACATAAAATATGCCATGATCGCAAAGAATTCTTGGTACTTTTATGTTAGCCGGGTGCAAATCTCGCCAATAGCTTTTTTTAACTCGCCAGTTAGCCTTTTTTTATTTTACGAGTGTTAAATTAAAACGGTATTACTTGGTTATCCCATCGACCAAAAATCTATCGCCAGACTATAAGATTAAATGCCAATAATGGTTGATCGTAAATGTCACATTCACTTGACTGTAAGGAAGTTACACGTCTTACGCCATCAAGTGATTTTTATTTCGACGTTTTATTTTTATTTTTATTAATGCTATAGTAATTTATTTAAGCACAGATGTCATATACAGATGTCATATTGGCGCGATTTTTTCCGACGCCAGTTTGGCGAAAACATCAAAAGCATAAACAACAACATCCGGATTACCATATCAAGCAAAATAACGATACTTTGGCGCCACTTAAGTACCCGTTGCGTATACGACATTTGCGTCAGAAATAAAATCGAGCCAATATATGACATCTGTGCCTTTATTTGTTCTTTCGTTATTTAAAATAAAAATTACGTCAATTTGTATAATTTGGTGAGTGCTTTGGAGATTTATATAATTTGGCGAAATCGGTCGACAGGATAACTAAGTAGTACCATTACAACATTGCTTTGAATTTGAAATTAAATGTCAGGATTTGTTGCAATATTTAATCAGGTTTAGCGTGATTTTTTTTACGACAGTTTGGCAAAAACCTCGTTTTCGAATACCAGTTACATATGTATTTTTAAATTATTTTCTATTATTTTTAAAATGAAATAACAATAAATAAAAAAAATCGGGTTTAGCGTGATTTTTTTTACGACAGTTTGGCAAAAACCTCGTTTTCGAATACCAGTTACATATGTATTTTTAAATTATTTTCTATTATTTTTAAAATGAAATAACAATAAATAAAAAAAAAATTAATAACTATAGAACAAAACAATTTATAACATTTTTTTTTTAAATAAAAAGAAAATAAAAGTAAATAAACATTTATTAACCCCTTAACCTACGATTTACGTCTCAACAGCTCCACGGTTTGGCAAATCCATATCTACCACTAAAATTTAACAGAGATTTTCGCCTTGTTTAATCATGGAATTTCAACGATTAAATTAAACTATATTTATTGTAAAATTTTTTTGGTAAATAGAATGTACATTTGGCTCGATCATCGTACATGGGCTATGCCCGTCATTGTAGGTTAAGAGGTTTATAAATAAGCAACAATAGCCGTGTTACATGTCAGGCAAAATAATACCCTTTTGGCGCTATTTAGGTACCCCGGTGCGTATATGACATCTGCAATTAATATTTTTCGTTTCGTTTCGTTTAAAAAAAAAGAAAGAAGTTAAAGCCATTGATTTTAAATTTTTCAGTTTTAAATGAAAGTTTTGTATTAAATAAAATGATAATGAAATACAAAAAAACAGCATTGTTCTTAGCATACATTTAAGGGAGGCCAAACTGGTCGCCAAAAAAAAATATCTGTTATGATTAAAATTTGAATTGCCATCATTAGAAAAAAAGTATTTAAAATTAGAAAAAAATTAATATTTCGAAAACTAATTCGAATTTAAAAATTCTAATACCAGTTTTGAGATCTGCGGATCAATACGGATTTTTAATGTTAATTTCATTGTAAAGTATTCCATATTTTAGGAGAAATCGCCGCAAAGCGTAATCAGTTGTTTAATCCGTTTCATAGAATCGTTTCATAAATTCGTTACATTTCAGTCGTTTCATATATCCGTTTCATAAATTCGTTTCATTAGGATTTTATATATATAGGATAAATATATAGGATATAGATATAGCTAACTTGGACAATAGTGTTTTTTATTATCACTATTGTTGTTTTTTGTACAAAATGCTTTTACAAAATTTGATTTTTCCTGTTTTATTAAAGTTTAAAGTCGTTATCCATAAATGGCCATATATTATAAAGTAACAAATTAAAAAATGTCATGAGGTAATTACTTTTTACTCAAAAATAAATATTAGAACTATCTTTTGAAAAAAGTATCTATCACTTCTTCCGTTCAATATTAAACTTACTCTCATATTAAAGAATTCAATTTTCTAAGAACGCTTTTAATTTAAGGAGCGCGTTTAGAGACCGAAAAGCGGGCTCTTCGGAAAATTTGGGAATACATAGCTGCGAACTTTTACGCTTTTTTCTCACCCTAAAAGTTAACTGTGAATGTTGTCTTATTTAATCGACGAAATCTGCTATTTAAATAATACAAAAATTTCTGTTTAATTTTAGTGGTACCTAAAAAGTGTAAAAGTTGGCAACTATGGGGAATGGCATCATTATTGGTTTCTCAGTGTAAGGTTGGGCTAATCCTCTCGCTGTGCAACCCGAGATTTCCTCGGGTAACGTAAAGGTAGCAAAATTTGCGCAACCCGAAATTTCCTCGGGTATTAATTTTTTCCACTGCCGACTATTTTTTAATTCAATTCGGACCAATTTTTAAATACAAAACATTCCATATAGACATTAACAACATCTACAAGAGAAATATACTACAAAATTGATTTTCTTAAAATAGTGGTGCGAGAATATAAAAATAGTTTCCAGTGACAGCCCTGATTTAAATGTTTAATTATATTGATTCAGGTATGGGTTAAACGAAAAGTTTTACAAAAAATGTTTACATATTTAAATTCTAAAATATGTATAGATTTGAAATATGTAATAACAAAATGTGCCTTGAACCTATTTTGATAAAAAAAAAATTACATAGCCAGAAGGTTAAAACGGCTCTGAGCGGAGGCTTTTTGGTAGATCTACTATATGTATAGAAGCCTTACTTTTGCGTAAATTTGTGGGTGCTTTTTATTTACAGTTAGAAACATGGCGGGAGCTGGACTTTTCATAGCGCAAATATCTTTTGATTATTCCTCAAATGAGGAAGAATATGACATTTTTGCAGGCGTTGCTTACCGCCGATGGAAACTTCCACCAATAGATTTATATAGAAATTTTCAACTTTGTTAAACGCCTTGTTGCTGCAAAATTTCAATCATAAATAATGGTGGAAACAGATTTTCATTTTTACTGGTAGGAGTTTACTTTGGCAGTAGTTAAGCCCTGCGTTTCCGCCATATTGTGACAACCAGGGAAACAAACTGACAGTTTTACAAGGCATACTGACACCAGTAAAAAAAAAAAAAAAAAAAAAAAAAAAAAAATGGAAATTTTTACGTCATTTTTGAGAAAAAAATTTCCATGAGTAAGACGCTAAAATAAGGCGCAATTTTCTATTCAATTTTACTGGTGGGAAGTTTGCCTTTGCGGCAATCAGAAACTGAAATCCGATTTTTAAAAAAGCTGCCGCCATCTTGTGATTACCTCCTCAGTTACTTCACTCGTAACTGGTAGACAGTACACTATATGTCTCCTACTCTTTATTCATAACTCCATTGCTGAATCGGAGATGCATTCATTCGGTGGGAAATTTGTTGTGTTCAAATTAAGTGCTTATTTTTATATTTTCTAAGATTTATGCTCTAATTAACCAAAACTGCGCAAAAGAAAAAAAAAAAAAATCGAATCAAAACTGAAATATTCCGGTTAACAGTTACAATTAAGCTATAAAATGAAAAACAAATCAAATTTCCTAAATACGTGATAATTTTACCCAACCAAATTCTGTAGATAATGTGGGTTACCCAAAGTCTGGTTAATTTCCGGCTCTGAATGCTGCGGATAACCCGCAAAACCCATAGGCGTAACCAGCCTTTTGAACGGGGGAGGGGGAGGGGTGCCCAGACTTCTTAACCTGAACATGTTGGATACAAAAAATATCTTATATAGTAAAATCTGCTAAAACCGAACCCCATGAAACCGGTCGAATTTTCGTTTTAGACAGGTTTTCATGTTAGAAGGTATAATATTTTGTGGTATTTCTTTTAAAAAAGGGCTTAAACGCGATTTTTGTTTACGTGAAGAGGGTTGAGAAGGGGTTCAAAACATGAAAACTAAATCTAATGGTAAAAAAAAAAAAGATATGTAAATGTCCTTGCAGCAGTGACATAAGACAGTGACTATAAGTGTGGTCACACGTGTAAAATCTTTCGGCACCCTAACTTCTTATAAAGATTAAAAAAGGCCTTTAATCATGCCGGGAACTTCTATAGGCACAGGGGAACACTGAATGAGATCTAAAATTATCCCAGTCAAAGTCTGGTAGATGAAATTTTGCCGGATGATAAATCTCAGATAATACATGCGGTACACCAGTACATACGCACGGAAGTTTTTCAGAATGTGACTCCATGACGACTTCTTAGAGATCACCGGATGGACCCAAGGAATTTTGTAGGAAAGCCTATATAAATAATTATTATAATATCATAAATAATTATAATATTCATTAATACCGTAATTTTCGGCCTATAATCCGCGTATCAAACAATCAGGTTTCGACCCAGAAATTTTATTTCGTTATTGAAGTTAAATATTTATCGCGATTTAACAAGCTACGTTTTATGAAACAAGATTTCTGTGTCCGAACATGATTGTTTGATCCGCGGATTATAAGCCAGGAATTACGGTAATTCATGTTTTTATCAGAATGTGTCGAATATATTAGGTAAAGCAGGTCATGATAATATTATAAACTAAATTTTATCAAAATCATAAAAACTATACTATCATGATGCGACTGTAACAATAAAGACAGGTGCTTGTCTGTCTCTCTGTGTGTGTGCGCGCTGAACTCTGAAAAAACAATGCAGCCCGCACAGCCGTGAGATTTGGCCGGATCTGTATGCCAGAACTCATGCATACTGAAGACAATTTATGGAAATTTTTAATCAATTTTATATGCGAATGTTTTCGCATTTTGCGGCAATTTTTTCAAATTAGTAAAAAAGAATCCTATTTCAATATTTTAACCAGTAAACTTTGTCTTCTTTTCAATAAAGTTTTTTCGAGATTCTTACAGCGATTTATCAGTTTTTAACCATTTTTTACTGTTATTTTTAGAGGATTTTTTTCGCATTTTGCTGTGATTTCTTTTTTGACATTCCTAAAAGGAATCGGGTTTAAATCTTTTACACAGTTAGTTAATTTCGTTCCATGTTGTTTTTTAATCTTTTCTGAATTTTTAATGTGATTTTTAGCGGGGGTTTTCCTGCTTTGAGTCATTTTTTTTTTTACTTTTTTTAAACAGAAAAAGTTCTCCGGTAATTTTTGCAATTGCCGTGATTAAATTCGAATTGGAATAACATCAAATCAGTTTTTGAAAGCTGAAAATTTTATTTTGCTTGAAATAAAAAACGCAATAATTCAAGATTCGCTTGTTTCGAGGCAGAAGTGGTCGTAGCTTGCTCGGGAATACGCTGCCGAAGGCAGCACCGCCCACCCCCACCCCCCATCCTATATTTGTTTAATTCTATGTTCGTTTAAAAAAAACAACGAAACTCCACTAGCAATGAAGTCTTTGAGGGGCAGGGTTTGAAATAACGTGTGGTATCGCGCGATTTGTGCACAAAAAAGGAAAGTCCTGCATAATAAAAAAATACTGTGCAATATTTCTCCCCTCCAAATTCTTTCGCAGACCTGCGATTCTTCAGTGAGTATTTTAAAATTTTTAAGTCCACGATTTTTATTTCTTTTATGGAATTTCTCAAAATCAATTCGTGAATCGGTCCCGGAAAAATGTGAGAATTTCTTCAAACGATCGTTGAAAAATATCGGGAATGTCGATAAAAAAGGGCAAAAAGTAATCATCAATTTCGTGAAAAGATTGCGCAAAGAAAAATACGAATTTCGATAAATGAGAACGCGGTAAAAACTAGAATTTCGTCAAAGGATCGCAGAAAGAAAGCGCGAATTTCGTCAAAAGATTGCGGAAAGAAAAAGCGAATTTCGTCAAAAGATCGTGGAAAGAAAACGCGAATTTTATCGAAGGATCGTGCTAAAGAAATGCCAATTTCGTCAAAATATCGCGGTAAAAAATGCGAATTCCGTCAGAGGATCGCGGTAAAAAGCACGAATTTTGTCAAAGGTTAGTGATGCAAAGTGCGGATTTCGACAAAAAAAATCTCGTAGAAACACGTGAATTTCATCAGACGATTTTGGGAAAATATTTTAAGTATCATGAAATGATCGCAGAATAAAATCGCGAATTTGGTCAAAATTTACTGTACTGCGCTAAAAGATTGAAACCGGGTTCCTTTTCCTACTTTCAAAAGAACGCCGCTAAACGGGAAGAAACTCTAAAAATCGTATAAAAAGTTTCAGAGGAAAAAAATTAGTATATTGACTTGAAAGACTGCAACCATATTCCTTTCACGAATGCCAAAAAATAGCCACGAAATTTAACCAACCAATCAAACCTCCAGATTAATTTGAATTTTTTGTACTATTATTTTTCATTTTCTAAGGAGGCAGGTTCTGTATACCTCCCCTTTACCCCGGCTAATCACATTTTGGAATTATCGTTTCACATCTGCATTCCCTTTAAAGTTTAGAAAGTAGAAAAAAAAATGAAACATCGAAAGCAAAGAAACAAATAGTTTCTATCCTCGTCATGAACTTGCGTTAATTTCTCATGAAATTTCTCGTTGCAGAAACATGCAATAGAAAGAACGGCGTTAAAAAAAATCTCTCACAAACAAAAGACGTCGAAGTGGGATTATAAGGCCACCTTTTTGACTTATTATGACTAATACAGATTCTTGTAAAATATTCTAGTTTTAAAAAAGATAAGCAACATAATTTTCTTAAAAAAAAAAAAAAAAAAAAAAAGAAGGAAAGGAAAAAAGAACATGGGTTTATTTATCACATTTCAAAACTTATGCTGTTAGTTTTCTGAACTAAACTAATTTGCTAAACTAATTGAACGCTGTTTTCACTTCTTTTTTCTTTTGTAGATTTCATTTTTTTAAAATAATTGTGCCTGAGTCTGCGCAAGCGGGAGGGTGCCCGGGCACCCAGGGCACCCCCCCCTGGTTACGCCTATGAAACCTCACTTGATTTCAAATTCTGAACGCTTAGAGTTGCACACGTGTAACACTATGATATATGTATACATACATGAACATATATATTTCGCACTGTGTAAATTTGGTCTCCTGCAGTGTACGTACAAAATACACAATATACATGTAAGAAATAAAATTCTGCTATTATAATTAGGAAATCTAAAGTAGTTTTCTTTCCCCTTGATCCAATTTAAAAAATACAAGAAATGATTGAAGATGGGTTGAAACATGTAGAAAACTAGAAAACAGGAATCCTGCTATCATTAAAGAAACTCGACAAAAAAAAAAAAAAAAAAAAAACAGGCTGTCTAATGATTCATATTATTTCATTTGTTTGTAACATTAATATAGATACACAAAAATTAAATATAGTTTATAATTGTTCTATGTTTTAACAGAAATCATTCTTTTATATTTTTACAAAATAGCATGTATTTTAATTACATTTTCTTTTGGTTGTTATGAAAAAAAATGGCAGAAAAATTCTATAATTAATATTTTACAACTATTTTCCCTTTACTTTCTATAGAAATGGAGTACTTCCGTTGTCAATATTAAGCAGATGGCTCCGAAAACTACAAAAAAATTAATATTTCAAAAATAAATGGAGATGCAGTTTTCAAACAAATTGCATTTAAAAGGTTTTTTTTTCAATACGACGGTATAAACATTGAAAATGTGCGATGCTTAGAAGTTAAAAAAATTGCAATATAGTATTTAACCCTTTCCGGCGCGGTTTCCTTAGAAACGGACACCTAATTTTAATTCCAAAACTGAGAAACGGTACCAAGAATATTTAACTAAAATTTTCGTATTATAATGTACATGAAAATAAGCAAGTTCCTATTTTCTAATGAATTCGTTTATAAATAGCGGTGTCAGTCCATTATTTCATCAGTTTATAAACAGGATTACTCCGCGCCGGTAAGGGTTAATCGTACTGCTTTGTTTTACGGCTGGCTTCTGTAAGGTTACGTTATTTTTTGGAGACGACACGAAATAAGCTGGGAGAGAGAAACAGTATACCGTACCGGGGGCTAATGAAAGAATATTTCTTCAAGAGAACTTAACCCTTAAGTAGTGAGGTGATTTCTTTTATAACGTAAGTGGTGAGGTGGGGGTGTATGTAACCCTAAAATTTGTTTTCTTGCGTACTCCACAAAATTTAGCGAATTCAAATATTAAAATTTCCTGTGAATTTTGCATTATTTACTTGTATAAAAACAACTGAAAAAGTACTGTAAATGTACATACATATATAAGTGTACAGTCCATCTAGTAATCTAAAATGGCAATATTTCAGAAATTGAATTTCTCTGGGGCACAAAACACCCCACCTCACCAGTTAAGTGGACAGTGGACCTTTATATGAGCAAAAACGACCCCAATATCGACATTTCGTTTTGTGTGTATTATTATTCTCCAATTTCTACTACGTCAAAACTGCATGCAGATGCGATTAGTTTACGCAAAGTTACACGTGTTTTAATTTTGCTCATAAGTAAATTTTTGGCCTTTTAATGTTACTTTAAATCTGTTTTTCTCAATACTGGTGATGTTTCAGCTTTTACTTAATATTTGAAATGCCCCTTGCTACTTAATTTTTGATCAAAATTCATGAAACTAATAAGGAAGAATCCTCATATTGCTTAAACAGAAACTGTGTACGCATTTTACAATTCGACTTCATTTACACAGTTAAATTTGATTTTTAACTTATAATAAGAAAGAATTTTGTTGAAAATTGATATGGAATTCAGAAAATATCTCTGACAAATTAATTATTTAAGGGATTAAAAAATTGATACACATATTTGTTTGTAATAGCGTTTTACGTGATTAAAATCGAAAATAGAGGAGATATTTAAAAAAATTAAGACGCGAGGAGCATTTAAAAATTTCTTTCAAAAATTTTAATTTTTTTAAAGATTTTAAAATTATAATAAGATTGGAAATTTCTTTTAAGCTGTTCTATATACTTATGGTGAAATGTATATTTACACAATCTTTCAGATCTCTATTATGTAAATTAAAAGAAATCTTTTAAAACGTCCACCGTACCCTTAAGGGTTAAAAATTTTTAAAATAAAATGCATTCTCTTACCTGCGTTCGCATGATGTCTTAAAAGATGCTGCGTTAGCAAAGTTGAATATGAACAACAAACGTAACCGAAACATAAATTGATGCTGTATAATTAATAAGAAGCAGTATATATATAGCGAAAGACTAAATGCGAATCTGATGCGAATCTAAATGCGAAGCCAGAACATCTGATCCTTTTACACATTCAGCTGGCAATAATCTTCAGCCGGAAATCTTAATCTGCATTTGAAGGTAAAGTAACCGATTAATGTCACTTATTATAAAAAAGCAAATTTTCGAAAAAGATTATTGTAGATGAATATTATAAATGGGGGGATTTATTGTTCTCAAATTTTGTTAAAATAATCATCAAGAAATATTTTTATAAACATCTTCGAGATATTTTGCTTACCAGCACATATTTGAACAAAAAACTATGACAGGAAATTTTTCCAATAATGTATTTTACGTGATCATGACGTGCTAGCAATAAAAAAAATTAATGGATTAAATAATAATGAATCAAAATTAGTTTTAAAAAAATTTTAGCATAAAAAATATGGGTAATATTTGATGCTATACTTTAGAAGTTTATTTTTTAAATATTATTTCTGTTGTTTCATCTTAGATACCAAATAATTTATATTAGCTTCATACTTAGTTATTTTTAAGAGAATACAAGTTGAATGGAATCATTGCACAAGATGTTTTTATTTAAATTTTTCATATTATGTATTTCGGAAAAGAATGTTTCGCTGAAAAAAATAGTCAAAATAGCAAGCGCCGGCATTTACAAGTTTTACTGTCTGGAAGTGAATTCCAAGTTGTTGTAATTTTACCTTCATCCTTTTGGCTTATAATGCCTTTTAATCTTTCTTTTTCAATAATCTCCTAATTATACCTTATTCTTAAAATTTTGTGTGCCAATATTGAGCTAAATTGGGATATATTAAGTTATATTTCAGTTTCTTTAACCTTTTATGTACTGAATTCATGAAAATTTTATATTCTAAAGCATTTTTCGTGAATTGCTTAAACTACATTAGAAGATTTACATAATCATTTAATAAATTTTAGAAGATTTTAGAAAGCTTGAAGGATTTAATCCACTAAGTGTTTGGGGCGTAATATTCTGTTCACAAAGTTCCAAGTTTCACAACAATACAAGCAATATTTAAGATAATATAATTCTGTAGATTTAATGAATTTTAAATACATTGATGAATGATTAATACTCTCAAGGATTACATCCATATTTGTATTTGAGTTTTTTTTTTTTTATAATGTTGAAAGAATCATATTTTCTTAGCATTTAAAACAAAATTCAAGGAAAACAACATTACAATTTTACCCTTTTGCAAGACGCTCGGAGGGTTAGAAGGATTAATTAAATTTGAATTTATAGGGATTTTGTGCAATATTTATAACCCCACTCAAATCTTTTATTTGAAATATTTTTCTTAGTATTTTCTAGAACTAGAAAATCTACAAATATAATGTTCTTACAATAGAAATATAGAAATATTTCCGAATTGAAAAATCCCCACCACCCCCACCCTCCCTCCTCAACGCCAGGAAAGCTGAAAAGCTGCAAAGGCAAAAGAAATAATCCTTTTAAAAATATTTTTGTTTTGCGTAATTAGTAATGCTTTTGGAGCAAGATAAATAATGTATCTATAACTCATTCTAAACTGTATTACAACTAATCGATGAATTTTGTAACAAGTTATTTTGATGATACTTTTAAGTACCGTCAGCAGATAAAGGGTTAATTTCCATGATAATGACTACCAACAGAAGTAATGGAATTCAAATAAACGGAGAAAACTAGATTAACTAAAAATACAATTTGTGAAATTCTATTATATTTTGATGTAGAACCTGAATCTATGCTGTGCCAAAAAATAAGTTGCACCGGGCCACTTATGGTACGCGTGCCATAGGTTCGCCGTCCCTGGACTATGAGGGGGTACACACTAAGTTGCACATTTAAATTTTAATAAATTATTGCACTGTTACTACAAACTTACATTTGAGAAAACGTTTTAATGCCTTCATTGTGTTTTTTTTTATGTAGTAAAAGAAAATAATAGTAAAAATATTTTGTTTAAAAACACCCTTTTATAAGCATTCAATAATCATCTTGAAAGTACCACCTAATGTTTTGACTGCATTTTACGCTTTCCAAAAATTCCCATTAAAATGCATTAATTAGGCGTGGCCAACGAAAATGATTATGAAAAATTCACTGCTTTTTTTAGGCTTGGTAGAAAGCTTAAGCAAAGGAATTTATTAAAATGTATATAATATTTTATCTGTTTTATTTAATAAAGGGAACGGGAAAGAAAAAATAAAATGTTATTGGAGCTATCTTTCTAGCATTTATAATTGATTTCTCAAGTTATAATCCTGAATTAATTAATATTTAAGTATTAATTGATAAAAATGTAATTTTTTACTATTACACTCTTCATGCTTTTATTTAAAATTTCACAGTTCGATAGCTTCGCCATTAGTAAAAAAGGAGTTAAAAATTTAAATTTTCAAAAATTATGAAAATTCGGAAACATCCCAAGCCAATAGGATTAACATTGAAGAGGGAAATTTCACATCCAACTGATGAGGAGCCTTAATAGTTAGACGTGAACATACATAAAAAAAATACCTAATTCAGTAATTCCTTTTGATGTTAAAACTGGTGCAAGATTATCCGAAGGGATACCCTCGGCGGTATCTTAGCGGTAGGTGCAGCGTGAAACATTTTAATAAATAAAAATAATTAAAAATTAATTAATTAATTAAGTGGGGGTACTAAAAATCGGAATGGAAGACGTTTAAGAAACAAACAACACTAATAAAAAATCCCCATCTTATACACCAAGCATATCCGATAGCAACGGTTCCTAAACTATGATTTGCGTCCCACTAGCGGAATCCGCGCGATGTTTGATGAGTCACGGAATGCTATATCAGTTGTTTAACAATTGCATTTATATACACTGGTTATAAAAAATTAAGGAAAAGTCACAAAATGCTAATTTTCAAATACGCGAACACTCAAAAGGAAATAATATAATTCGAGTAATTACTATCTCTACAACACAGCTAGTCCATATAACATCTCATTCACGTCACACATGGTTACAAGTCTCACAGTTACTACGGTGAAGCAAAAAAACAGGAAATTCCATACATCTCATTATGAGTCTCAAATGATCACTATATATGACTCCACTGAGAAGTCAGTGTGACTGCTGTTTTGTGACGAGTCACTATGTCACTTTACAATGTAGTTATATTGTGACTCTCATATGACTGTCATTTGTAAACTCAATTTCAAAGTCATCGTGAACGCTGCATTGTGATAAGTCACCAAATAATGTCACATTAAAGTCACATGATGACTTTTCCCAAAAGAGCACAATGGTGACTTCACAGTAGTCTCTCTGTCACCTGAAAGTCATCATGTGACTTTAATGTGACATTATTTGGTAACTTATCACAATGCAGCGTTACGATGACTTTGAAATTGAGTCTACAAATGACAGTCACATGAGAGTCACAATGTAACTATATTTTAAAGTCACATAGTGACTCGTCCCAAAGCAGCAGTCACACTGACTTCTCAGTGGAGTCACATATAGTGATCATTTGAGACTCATAATGAGATGTATGGAATTTCCTATTTTTTTTGCTTCACCGTAGTGACTGTGACACTTGTGACCATGTGTGACCTGAATGAGATGTTATATGGGCTAGCTGTGTTGTAGAGATAGTAATTACTCGAATTATATTATTTCCTTTTGAGTGTTCGCGTATTTGAAAATTAGCATTTTGTGACTTTTCCTTAATTTTTGATAACCAGTGTAATTATAGTAGAGCAATTCCATCGTAACTGACGTAACATTTGATCATCGAATTTTGTTTTCAAAACTATGTCGAAAATTTACTAATAAAGCTAGAACAAATTTTTACAATTTAAAATATTTCTTACTAAGGACTTAATACTCAAATACCAGCAGATTATTTCAATCTCTCTTTGACTCCCAAAAATTGTAATTTAAAATTCTGTAACCGACGTAACATAAAATATACAAAAAAATTTTCTGCCTTCATTGAAGTGTAAAAATTATCAAAACTATCCCGTTAAAAAAAGTGATTTAATGTTCTCAACATCACTAAGTAATGCCAAATTATAACAGTGACTTGTTTAATTAATTTCTGAATAATAAAAAAGAAAAAAAAATGGCATTTACAAGTGTAACTGACGTAAGTTTTATTGTGTAACTGACGTAACATTATGACTTTATAAAGACAATAATGGTATTTAACTTAGATTGTGATCAGTAATTTACAATGCCTTTTTATTAGGATTTTATTATAGAATATAAAAATATCAAGTTTTCCAATCATATCCTTAAATTAAACATATTATAAATTTTATCCCCCCCCCCCTCAAAAATGATCATTTTATGTGGAATTGCCCAATATACACATGTATTATGGACAATCTTGTTGGCAAAATACAATCATATAAATCACATTAATTTTAAAATGTATGTTTTTTATATGCAATTATTAACAAAAATATTTTTTTAGGCTTAATAAGAATAGTTTGCGTTGTTTTCTTACATTGAGTTAATATTGCGATTATTCACATAAGAAATACCTTGTACTATTTTTTTATAAGTGTCTGGTCAGAAAATTCGTCTTTTTTAGGACAGATTATAGAAAAGCGTCTATACGTCTAGGTGTGGATAGTTCTTAAAAAACTTTCACATTTTAAAGTGGTTCACACAATAATGAAGTTTGAGAGCAACTGCAATGAAGATTTAATATTTTGTAATAATAAATTCCATACTAATTAATGGAGAGTTCAATACATCATTAAGAAATTTTTTTTGTTTTTCATATAATTTTAAGAAATATCAGTTTGATGAAAATCTGAAACATTTTTAGCTCACCGGCTATCAAAGCCTGGGAGCTAATGTGCCCGCAGGTTTTGTATGTACGTACGTATATATGTAGGTAACGCGGTATTTCTTGATAGAAATATCCGATGTCCTTCAAATTATGTGTATAGATTCATTCTGATAAGGCGCTTTTCTGATTAGTTTCGTGCTTTCATTGGTTAAGTTTAAAGGGAGGAGCGGGGGCTAATCCCCCTCTTAATTTAGATAAATGTGTTTTTCATGTCGAATTATCCGATATGCTCCAAATTTGATATACCATTTTATTCTCTGATTATATTTGGAGATTTATTGGTTAAGTATAAATTGGGGACGGAGGCTATTCCTCCCCTTAATTTAGATTAATGGGTTTTTCATGCAAAATTATCCAATTTGCTTCAAATTTGCATAGCTGCCAACTTGTACGGATTTTTCAAACCACTAAAATTTCACATAAAATTTTAGCTAATCGAATCACCGAAATTCAAACAACTTTAACATTTAAATAAGCCAAAAATTTCTACAAAATTTTAGTGGTAAGAAAATTCCGCACAAGTTGGCAGCTATGAATTTGGTATACCGGTTTCTTCTTTTAAGGCGCTTCCCTGATTAAATTTGGAGGTTCATTGGTTAAGTATAACAGGGGGAACGGGAAGGTAATCCCCATTTATTTATTGTCGATTTCTTTATTTTTCGAGGGGCATTATTCTTGCCTTGAAATAATAAGTGTAATATACAATTAGTGTGACTAGCCTATGAGCTCAATGCCATCAATTTAACTGGGCACTTTTCTTTTTATTTGTTTTCCGTATAATTTTCAGAAACATCAGTTTGATGAAAATCTGAAACATTTTTATTGTTCCACATCAGTTCAAGTTTACTTTCCATCGCTTTAATGACTATATATTTATTTCGTTCCGCTACGCTGATCATCTTCCTGTTTGAAATACATTTATTTTTCGTGACAGGTTACAATGGCCTATGGAAAGTTAATATCTTCAAATATTAAATTATATACTTATATCAAGAGTTCCATTAAAATTTTGTAGGATGGAGGCAAAATTCAGTTAATGCGCATGTGAACCAACTCAATAATTTACGCAGTGGCGGCTCCTGCCAATCTTCAATGGTGGGGCCCGGTCCTCATAACATATTGTAAATTTTTAAGTATTAATATTTCTTGTTTAAACATGAAAACAAATTATTTAAGAATAAAATGAAAAAATAATCTTACTTTTGGAAATAAAAATTAATTATTTTTCCAAGTAATCAACGTTAATTTAAAATTTATCAAATTAATTACGATTTTTAAAATACTATTAATTGCCATTATTATCATTGAACATACTCTCATCAATCATCATTTAATTGAAAAACAAATATAAAAATCATGCAAAATAATAATAATAATAATATTATTATTAATAATAATAATAATAATCTCACAACGTTACAGAAAAAAAATATAAACTTTACTTGCAGACATTGAAACTATTCACAAATTAAATTATTGCATTATTTAAACGAAAATTCGGTATGTTTTTAGCTGCGCAAATCTTTCACTTACATTAAATTTAATTACCATTATTTACATTAAACTTACTCTGGTCAAACATTAATAAATTAAAAAACAAATTCACAAATCAAACAAAAAATAATTATCTCCTAATTTAATAGAAAAAAATAGGTCTTTTTTCTTGCTTTTGGGAACAACGGATTTCGAGCTTATTCTATCGACGATTATTTTCAGAATTTTCAATCTATGATTTTGAGATTTTCACAAAAATTTGCTCTATATACTTAGCTAATACATTATTCACATTATATTTTGATTGCATTCGCGCATGCGCAGTGAAACATTTTTTAGTAAACCTGCTCATTTTCAATCCAATTTTTATTATTATTTTTAATTATGGTTGCAAAATATTGTGTACAATATTGATTGTCATATTTTCTGAAAAGAACTTTTTTTTTATATTAAGAACTCTGCAAATTATAAGCAAAAAACTTGGCGAAATTTGGGGCTGTTTTTATAAAAACATTAATTTCTCTACGAGTATACATGCTATCCTCATAAAAATGAACACAGTATATTACAATAAGCCACTTATTAATAATCTCGTGTTTGAACGCTTTTGCTACATTAGTTTTTACAGGGTTATCCAAAAGATATTCGTTCTTTTTCAATTTTTTGACGGTCCCCTACTATGGGGTTTCAGAAAAAAATCTTCGCGGAAATATATGGCCTATACTGTTTGTTTACTGCCTACTACCTTACTACTCCTTACTACTGCCTTACTACTGTATACTGCCTGTTTACACACCTGCAGCTTCAGGTTAATCCCTCATGTATTTTTCTAAATATTTAACAAAACGTCTAAAATCGCAAGTGACCGGTCACCTTTGGCCATATAGTGTAGGGGAGACCAGGGAGGGTTGACCCACTTTTTACAAAATGATTTTTTATTTTTAAAATATTGAGCGTAGAATAAAGTTTTATGCATCATTTTATTTGTTATACAATCAGTTATCAAAATACAATTGCTACATAAGTATAATATATAAGAAATTTGAAAAATGATCGGTTTTAATCATGAGAAAATAATGGGTTAATGCTTCCCATATATGGGAGGCTTCACCCACTATATGGGAGGCTTGACCCACTTTGTTTTATATTGAAATATTTGTGAAGAGAAATAAAATCAGTTTAAAGAAAGCAAAATAACTTTATGCTAATTATTTAATAATTATCAAAAAATGTTTTTGAAAATATGATGCTTCAATAATCTGTTTAGGCGCAATCGCATGTCAGAGGAGAAAAATTTTGTTTTAAACAGGATTTTGTCGAAGCAGGTATAATTGTACAACAGGGAAAATGAAATTTCAACATTTAAGACAGTATGCCGCTAGAGAGAGGATCCGTTTCCATAGTGTTTCATGTATTATAATGTCTGGATTTAGTAGCCACTGTCCCACTTTATTTGTCTCCTTGTCCTACTTTTTGTGACATTCGACCGCACAACTCAAATTATCATATAGTTTGGCTTCATCTCACTCTATTCATTAAGTTGAAATTTGTCTATATAACTTCCTAAAGTTTTTCGATCCATACTATGTTCTTTTGTAGCCGCATGAGTACTTAACTTATCATTAACATCTTTTAACACTTTAACCCTAGAACTACCGGAAATTTTACTCAAGTTTTATAAAAACATTCTACACCAGAATTTTTACTTAAAACTATTTAATTTGTTTATTTAACTTATTATTGTCTGATTTATACATTTAGTTTGTTTTGAAGAAATTTTCTGGTTTGAATAGATATTTTGAATATACATGTCGGGTCCATTGGACCCTTCTGGTAGACAGAGGGTTAAGAGGCAAAGTACATTCATTGCTAAAATGTTGGAATAAATGGCTGACACCGGAATATGCGAACAAATTTATTTAGAAATGTGAAAAATGCTATATTTCGCATACAGATTAAATTGAAAATATTTTAGCAAAATTCTGGTGCCATCGTGGAGTTTGGGAATTTAAATAAAGTGGTTTCATTAACATATTACTGTCCCTGAAACGGATAAGAATGCTGCTTTCGTACTTTCTAGTCTTTTCCACTGTTTCTATTTAGCTAATGTAAGTAATATTTAAATGGAAAAAAAGTTCCTATCAACTTTCCCATGCATATATTAATTTTTTTTCGTGCAATGCAAATAACAATTTTTTACATCTTTCTTTAATCAGTTTTAAACGGCTCCTTTTCCATCACCCAATTCTACTGTACCTTTGCAGAATAAATTTACATTCATTTTTATATATAACCATTAATATTTCATTAAGCATACTGTATAATAAAAATATTTCCAAAACCCCTGAATTAACACATTGCCGACGGGCAATTTTATCAAATCTGAATTTTAAAACAGTAGAAGCTCCTCCTTGTTCTGGAAGTCTTCTGTAAATTGGTGTTCTAGAAAGGTTTTTCAAGTTCATGCATCGGTATCTTTAAATGAACGAATTTTATATAAAATGTATTACAATCTAAAAAAATATGGACAATATGATATAAATGCATTTTCTGTAAGGTATTAGACACGCCCTTAGTCAATGATATTTTTTGAATGAAAACGAGAATCCCGTCCTGAATGTGTTAAAGGAGCCATGAAGAGCTGGTCAACCCTCCCTCACATTGACTGGGTCAAGCCTCCCCACATAGTCACTTTCTAAAGAATAGCACATTGTTTTGTTAAGCCTAACTCACTATATAATCTTTATGCATGGAATGAAAGCTCGATATTTCTGCATTACTTAAAACCTACATACTTAAATTTCTGTGATATATTTTATTCGAAAAAAGCTTACAAAATATTTCTAGAAAACAACTTTTTGGCTGAAAACGTCTCATAATTGATTTTTTCCACACCTTTTTCGATTATCTGTATGAAAAAAAAGACTGTTTTTCGAACATTCCGGTAGCTTTGGTTGACACATGTTGATAATTCTCTGAAATTCTTTTAAATATGAAAACTGATGGGTGGGTCAAGCCTCCCGTATGGTCAACCCTTCCTAGTCTCCCTTATTCATTAATCATGTAGTTTTCATAGTACAGTTATACATTTTTTCTAGCTCCCTTATGCCTCAACAAGTTGCTTACTTATCAACTGGATGATAAGTTGCATCGCAACTAGGTTATCCGAGCACGATACTTACATTCTTTCAAGTTTTTCTTTGAAGACTTTTTTTTCTATGAGCCCTATGAGACAATGGAGTTATGAATAAAGAGGAGGAGACACGTAGTGTAGTGTCTACGAGTTGCGAGTGAAGTAACTGAGGAGGTTGTCACAAGATGGCGGATGCCTTTTTAAAAATCGGATCTTCAGTTTCTGATTACCACCAGGGCAAACATCCCAGCAGTAAAATTGAATAGAAAATTTCGTCTTAATTAAGCGTCTTAGTCACGGAAATTCTTCTCAAAAATGTCGTAAAAATATCTATCTATATATATATATATATATATACAGGGTGTTCCGTTAAAGGGGTCCAATATTAATAGGGGTAATAGAGGAGATCACACGGAGCATAAATCAGTATATAATGCCTGACCGGATCTCAATAATTTTCAAGTTACAGCAAATAGAATGAAAAATCGGAAATTTGTAAAAAAAACCCTCATTGCTAAACTATCGATAATGCTACATAAAAACGAAGCACATATTTAGAAAGAGCAGAAAAAATCCTACGAAATGACATAAGTTGTTTTAGAATATTGAGAATTAATGGCGAGTTACAAGCTCTGAAACAGTGAAAAAATACAAAATCAAATATTTAGCAAAATAGTTAATCGTTAATTCCAAAAATGCAACTCTACCTACATCAAGGTAAATGTTATAAAATTTGGTCCATTCCGAAAGCTTTCGAAGAAGCTGACAATAAACCATATTAGTTTAATTGTATGGAAGAAATCAAGCAGTTCCCTAGTTACAACTCTGTACTGTTGCACGCTCGGAAAGGGCGAAACTCCGCCCATGACGATTGTAAACACCCCGTTTTAATATCTTTCAATTATACATTTCTGATCAACCTCTATCAATACCCTTTCATTATTCAGTCTGGTCAAGTGAATGACATATTGTGCAGCTCTCGCCTTGTCTTAAAGCAAACTCCGTGACTGCTGCGTTTCCTCCATGAACTTTCAGGATGATGAAGAAGAAGTACTTTTTATGCAAATTTTCTATGTGTATAGGAAGAAAAGTGTAATAAAACAGCAGTCATCAGTGGGCGTTATGTTAAAGGGAGGCTGTTGTAAGTGGGATTGTAGTAAGTTGATGTATAATAATTATGCCGGAATACTCTAACGAAGAATATGCGGACATGCATCTGATGTACGGGCAAGCTCATGGAAATGCATGTCTAGCACAGCGCATGTACCGTGAGCAATTTCCAAGGAGACGTTGCCCAAGTTCGAAACTCTTCATAAAAATCGATAGACGATTACGGGAGACTGGATCGTTTAATACAGCAAGCATTGATGCAGGGAAACCTCGACATGTACGAACACCTGCAATGGAAGAAGATGTACTGAATATTTTGAAAGATAACCCCTCCACGAGTACACGAGCTGCTGCGTCTGAAGTCGGTGTTTCTCACCAAAGTGTGTGGCGTGTTCTGCGTGCAGAAAACATGCACCCCTTTCATGTGCAGCGGGTACAACTGTTATCAGTAACAGATTGTGCTCAGCAAACAGAATTCGTACGCTGGTTGCTTAATGTAACAGAAAATAATCCACAATTTCTGGAAAATATTTTATTTACTGATGAAGCAACATTTACGAGAGAGGGCGTGGTAAACACGCACAATATGCACACATGGTCATATACAAATCCGCACACTGTTTTCCCGTCGAACGCACAACAAAAGTTCAGTGTGAACATATGGGCAGGTGTCCTCGGCGATTATCTCATAGGACCATATTTACTCCCAGATGTACTCAATGGCAGTACGTACTTGGTTTTCCTACGGGATATCTTACCGCAGTTACTGCAAAATGTGCCAGCAACATTGCGCCACAATATGTGGTTTATGCACGATGGCGCACCGGCACATTTTTTCATAGGTGTTCGCAATCACCTCAATTCAACATATCCTGGGAAATGGATTGAACGCAGTGGACCTCTTGCTTGGCCTGCACGCTCTCCAGACCTCAATTCGTTAGACTTTTTTGTTTGGGGACACCTTAAATCGCTGGTGTATGAAACGCCTGTGGATACACCGGAGGATTTACTAGCGCGAATCGTTGTCGCTGCAGGAGACATTCCCAACTCCGTCGGAGTTTTTCGGCGTGTTCGCCAATCTTTACTACGTCGCTGTCGGCTGTGCGATTCTGTTAATGGGCGCAACTTCGAACCCCTATTATAATAATGCCCGTTCGTCTGCCTTCCGACATTGAACTGTGCAGCGCAGGCCAAAAGACTATGCTTCACATATGTCATAAAGTACGTCGAATGTAATTCTTTATTTGTCATTTTTCTTTTATTTTCAACACTTTTTGGCACAGTATTTTGTAAGTCACAGACTGTGGTGTACTCAAATTGTAAATTACAAAGTTTGTATGAATTAATTTAAAATTTAGTGTCTTTTTTAAATTTATAATTAATAAAATTATTATGCTATTTGTTATTATTATTTCCTATCATAAATTATGATGCACATATACATACAATAATTGTCCATGTAAAATATGTACTGAAACTTCTTGCATAGTTACAAATCGCAATATTTTTAATTATTTCCGAATTTTCACCACCAGTTTAATTTTAAAGAATTTAACTTAAGCTTTATATCAATAAAAGACCACTTTAAAATGTAGACTATTATTGTAAAGTTATTTTGGTTCATTCAACTCTTGAATAATTAAAAATGTTGCATCTCAGAAGAAGCATGATCGAAAATCTATAGTTGAGAGTAATTAAAAAGGCGGTGTTTTCATTCGTGAACGGCGGAGTTTAACCTTTGCTAGTGTCAAAGAAAGCGGAGTTGTAACTAAGAAACTGATTAATTTCTCTCACACAATTAAACCGATATGGTTCATTGTAAGCTTTTTCGAAAGTTTTCGGAATGGACCAAATTTTACTACATTTTCCTTGTTGTAGATAGAGTTGTCTTTTTGGAATTAACGATTAACTATTTTGATGTATATTGGATTTCGTACTTTTTTCACTGTTTCAGGGCTTGTAACTCGTCAATAAATATTGCTATTTTAATACAATTGATGTCATTTTGTAGGTTTTTTTCTGCTCTTTCTAAATATGTGCTTCGTTTTTATGTAGCATTATCGATAGTTTAGCAATGAGGGTTCTTTTACAATTTTCCGAATTTTCATTCTATTTGCTGTAACTTGAAAACTATTGAGATCCGACCAGGCTTTATATACTGATTTATGCTCCATGTGATCTCCTCTATTACCCCTATTAATATTGGACCCCTTTAACGGAACACCCTGTATATATATATATTTTACTGGTGCCAGTATGCCTAGTAAACCTGTCAGTTTGGTTTTTGGTTGTCAAAGTATGGCAGAAACGCAGGTCCTAACTACCGCCTAAGTAAAATCTTACCAGTAAAAATAAAAATCTGTTTCTATCATTATTTACGACTGAAATTTTGTA
The DNA here is from genome assembly GCA_963932465.1 of Maratus speciosus. NCBI lineage: Eukaryota > Metazoa > Arthropoda > Arachnida > Araneae > Salticidae > Maratus > Maratus speciosus. The sequence goes on along the minus strand of OZ010797.1, from coordinate 280,890,654 downwards.
ATAATACGGCGTTTAATTAAAGTCAAAAATTTCTATATAAATCTACTGGTGGAAGTTTTCACTGGCGGTAAACAACTCCTGTAATAGCGGTTACAGTTGAAGCTTCACTATGTTAAGGATATGTCAGTTCCTCTTTATTAATAGTTCCATATATGAGACCAGGAACTAATTACAAACGGAGCAAACTTCCACCAGTAAATAATGAACAAAATAGTCTTATATGAAAACAGTCTTCATGCAAAATTATTGTCATAAATAAGGAAAAATTTTTGTTCCTTTTTACTGGTGGATGTTTCCCCGCCGATAATCAGGCCCTGCCTGTGACTAATGTCACACATATCTGACACATAAGATGATGGGTAACAACTAGTTAGGGTTGTTTCGTAGGCTATGAATCATAGCTAGTCGAAATGGAAGGAAGGTACAAGTATAAAAATTTAAAGAAATGCTAGAAGATGAATAATAAGGAATGAATAAAATAAAAAATGATTACCGTTCAAAATTTTCTAGCATGAATTTGGAATGTCTGAAAATAAAAATCCACCAGATTTCGAAACTCAGTTAATCACCAATCATTTCACCTTCACGCCTATCGGAAACGAGCAAATCCATTTTGAAAATGAGTAACATTATAAAAGACACAATAAAATAAAACATGACTTCCTGTAAAGTTACATAATGCAGGAATTCACTGCTGTAGATCAGATCACGCAACTGAGATTACAGTCGCGCGCTTTCAACTTTTTACCCGACTACCAAGAAGGGTTATGTATTTCACGCGTATCTGGGTGTGAGGATTTCTTTATACCCTCGAAACATCCCAACATCTGGATGGATTTTAATGAATGAGGTCTCTATCGATTCGTCTTAACCGTCCGATGGTTATAGGTTTTGCTTTTATAAATTCAAAAAGGCGCCCGTAAAATACAAAATGGCGGTAGAGACGAAAATAAATTTTACGCACCATACTGAGTGGCATATCATTGGATAGGTCTTTCAAAATGAAGGCGATGTTTCATTGACTATTTTGCAGTAAGAAGATCCATTTAATTATTACCCAACCTGGAAGTTGTGTAGGTAGGATCTCTAGCTTTACTGCAACTCTAACCTTCTTAATAGACATCTATAGGCCTCATCAAAACAGTGTTTATAGATAGGAACTAACAATTAAACACAACTTAAAAGTCATCTATGCATGTAAATAAAAAAAAAATAGGTGAGTAATATAAAAAAAAAGTTTAACATTGATGAGAAATAATTAATTAGCTCGCTTTTTACGCAGTCGGGTTTTTTGATTTTTTAAATTTAATTATTTATGATCTATCCAGGACTACGATCACAGTCTCTCGCAGAAAAGTATTAAAAAGCATGTAAGATCTTTTGTTTTGCGTATAATTTTCAGAAATACTAGATTATTGAAAATCTACAAATATTGCGATTGTTTCATATTAGTTCCAGTTTACTAATCATCACTGTAGTGGCTAAGATGTTTCTTTATTTCCGCTACACTGATTATCTTTTGTCTGAAATACACTGCTTTTCTGCAGACAGATTACAAGATTTTTGTCTTACTGAATCGGTTTTAAATGAAATAAAACATCCTTTGTTTGTAATCGAAGAAGAAGAAAAAATATTTAATGCTCTTTTAAAACATCATTTTTTGTTAAAATAAATCGGTTTGTTAATCTTGATGCAATATACAATTCTAAAAGTTTATCTTTTCTTTATAGTATATATTTTTTTTTCTGCTCACATTTCATATGTAACTCAATATCACAATAGCTATTTAAAAATTAATCAATAGTGTCTTTGCCATATTATTTTAGTTTTCATTCTCCCTCAATTTTTTTCTTCCACTATTTGTCTTTCATTATGTAGAAATAACTTCAAAAGGTTCTCTTTTCTTAATTTTACAAATTGTTAACGATATATAAAAATAATAATAATGTTTATTTTTGGTTAAAAAATTTTTTTTATATATATTTTATTATTGTTATGATTGAGTGTATAATTTTTTAACCAAAAATTCATTAAAAGTTTTAATTTTACGCTGTTCATGAACTAAACAGAAAAGGTTCTGTATAATTCAAGAACATTTTACAATTTAGCAAAGAATTTTTCAAATTAAAAATAATTTTACAGGGTTCGTGCGCACCAAGGAATTCAATTAATTTTAATTGTTTTAGTACCAGAAATTTCATAAAGTACAGATCGCTCTATCTCAAGATAGATTTCTTTTTCATTAAATAAGGCAAATATTACTTAAATGAAATTCTGGTACAAGGTGATTGAAAGGCATTGAAGCGTACGTGCCCTGTTTTATTATGTTTTATTCTTATCACGTAAAAAGTATTGTTGCATAATGTTGTAAAATTGTTGTATAATGAACTATATTAATTAATGACAGGGTCGCCTGTCGGAGGCACTGTTCATATAATTATATCGAAAAAAGAAAACAATAATTAAAAAAACATTATGTTAAAAGCTTTAATTTTTAACATAATAATTCTTGAAGGAAATCATCTTGTTAAATAATGCAGAGTGAAAGCAACTGAATGCAGAAAAATAATGCTTAACATTTATTCATGCGTATGTAGAATCCTTTTTAGTGTGTAGAATCCTTTTTTTTTTTTACCCAAAATTGTTACTATTATTTTTTCTAGGCCATTACTCTATTCTGTCAACCGGAAACTCAAAATATGCTAACTTATTTATTTTTTAAAGAAATGGATGTAAATATTCCAGGAACTTTTTTTACAAAATTAACAGTTACTAGTGAACAGGCGAACAGGAGAAAAGTTCAATGGGATACCTAGTAGCAGTGCTACTCCGCTCCTTGTGTATGAGTAGGTGTATAACACATCATAGAGGTGCCATGAAATTAAGTCTAGCCGTAACACATATGTACTACAAAAAAAAAAAAAAAAAAAAAAAAATGCAATTTAACAAATTACAACGACCATTTGAAAAATGATTTTTTCAAAGACTAAAATTTAAGATATAAAAAATAGCAAGGCGTTGATCATACATTACGCACGCCATGAATTAAACATTAATAGTGTTATTACACGTAAAAATTGCAAGCGACAGAAATCGCCTGCGACTCGTACGTATTATCCACCTGAAACTTTCGTATTATCCAAGCATTTCATTGGCTGTTCGGGAAAAGGCTTTTCCATCGTCAAATTTCCAAGAAATCTGACGGCCAATTTTAAATGAAATTTATTTCTTAAACTTCTAAACATCCCACACTATTACTTTTTATACCGTATTATAGAGGAAAAAAAATGTACTTTTAAATGCAATTTGTTTGAAAGCTGTATCTCAATTTGTTTCTGAGTTATTAATTTTTTTTTGTAGTTTTTATTACTTTTATTGTCATAGTGGCAACACTCTGTTGTCCATCTCTGTTGAAAGTAAATGGAAATACAGATTACTGTATAGACCAATCAGAAAACGAATAAAATGATAATTAAACCAATAAAAACCTTCAGATATGGTTTTGATTTCCTACCCTGACGAGGACAATAACCATTTTTCCAAATGGTTAAAAAATAAATAAAAATAAGAAAAGGCTGAAAATTTATGATAGGGCAATCCGAGGATAGAAGTAAAAAAAAAAAAAAAATTAAGTTTAAAAATAGATGGAAAGATAAAAGTAAGATATAAAGTAAAATTGAGTTTAAAGATAAAGAAATGTTTACACTGTTCATTATCCGACGTAACCGGACGAAGCAAAGCTAGAAAAAGCTACCATTTTCCTTCAACCTAAAAAGCTGTTTACATTGCCATACATTTAAAAAATAAAAAAGTTACAATTAGTTTAACAGCTTTACCGAGGTAAAGTAATAATGTCAATATAAAGTAAAATTGAGTTTAAAGATAAAGAAATGTTTACACTGTTCATTATCCGACATAACCGGACGAAGCAAAGCTAGAAAAAGCTACCATTTTCTTTCAACCTAAAAACCCGTAAGGCATGGTGACGTCACGGCGACGTCATTGTGAAGTCACACTGTGATTTTGTGACCGTCGATGTGACGTCATAGTGACTAGAATGCGAGGTCGTTATGGCCGTTTTAGAGGTCGTTTGTGACGTCACATTGTGACCACTCTGTGAAGTCACGGTGTGACAAATTTGTGAAAAGTGTGTCATTTGTGACTATTTTGGCATTAACTTTGTGTCGAACTTGTGACGAAAGCGACGATGCTTTGAAGTCACACTGTGACCAATTTGTGAAATATGTGTCATTTGTGACGAACTTGTCATAAACACTGTGATTTCATATGAAAATCAAATTTCAAATTAATTGCTTAAAAGACGCAAATAGTGAAAAAGATTCCATGCTGGGACTCGAACCCGGGCCATTAGTACAGCGCACTGACATTCTACCGAGTAAATCACATGGAACGATACCCAGGCTGGAAAATTCCTCACTATTACATGTTGGCAAGGCTACAAACGCAGCACAAGATGGAATATTTAGCGTGAGCCACCAACATGATGCAAACACGAAACTTAATTAAATCCAGCATCGATTGAAATTATATTAATATTTGGAAATTTTTCCATTCGCCTTGCATACAATATTTCAAATGAAAATCAAATTTCAAATTAATTGCTTAAAAGGCAATTTTAATTTGAAATGTTGTATGCAAGGCGAATATTTCTCCCTGGAAAATTTTCCAATTATTAATACAGTTTCAATCGATGCTGGATTTATTTAAGTTTCGTGTTTACCCCATGTCGGTGGCTCACGATAAATATTCCATCTTGTGCTGCGTTTGTAGCCTTGCTAACATGTAATAGTGAGAAATTTTACAGGCTGGGCGTCGTTCCATGTGGTTTAGTCGGTAGAATGTCAGTGTGCTATACTGATGGCTCGGGTTCGAGTCCCGGCATGGAATCTTTTTCACTATGTTGGCCTTTGCGGCTTTTAAGCAATTAATTTGATATTTGATTTTCATTAGAAGCCCAGTGGTGTAGTGGTCAGGGCACCTGGCAGCCACACTGCAGGTCGAGAGTTCGACTCCCGACTGGGCAAGGTTCACTCAGCCCTTCATCCCTTTAGGGTCGATAAAATGAGTACTAAGCTTGCTTGGGAACTAAACACCGAGGGTCTCGCGTTAGATTGACCACCTGGCCGGGACGCATGCTGCATAGCACCTCGGGGCCCAGGGTCAAGAAAACAGAGATGGGCACTGTCGGCTCAGATCCTTCATGGATTGTATAGCCACAGAGTTTAGTTTTAGTTTTAGATTTTCATTTGAAATATTGTATATAAGGCGAATGATTCTCTCTCGAAAAATTTCTAAGTATTAATACAGCGATGAATTTTGAAATAAACTTTTGCTGTAAATATAAAAACTTATCTTTTTACCGTACTTTTTAGCAAAATATCACTATTTTGAAGTCCTATTCTTCTAAAACATTCTAAATTTTTCCACTTAAAAAACAATGCTTATCAACTGACATTTTTTTATTAAGTTCTATGCTTGATATTGAGTTCAAGCTTGATATTTAGAATGTGTAAGGTTTTTAATTTGTTGTGATTTGTCATTGCTTTATTAAATACGAACATTGAGACTAACGGATATTAATACAACTATTATTTATAGAGCGGCATGATAAGCGATATTTATTTAAATTTTTTATTCCCGTGTATATTGCATTTTGTGAATATGAGCTAAATAGATTTGGTATGTTTTATAGGAAAAGACTGATCTGGGAAATAGAAAAAAAACGAGTAAGAAAAATCATGCGTTAAGCATAGATTATAAAATACTTTACAACACTTTCTGAATGCTTTAACATGACATCGTAATTTAGGGAAATGACGTAAATAAGATAACTAAGTAAACATTTTAGAAAACGCATAAAACATTTGAAAAACTGATTTCAGCAGTTACCGTCCTTAGCCAAATATGTTTTCGAATTCTTTTGAACAGCTCTGTATTTGATCTGTAGGTTGATACGCTGAAAAAAATGAAGTACTCAAAAATGAGTAAACCGACGTACTCATATCGAATTGAATATTTTTGGATCAAAAATGAACCTATGCTTTCTCTATTTTGAAACATCACATGTTATCAAACCCAAACAAACGAATAGTTTTGTACCCTCTAATGGTTCATTTCATTTATGGCGGCATAAATGATGTTTATTAATGTAAATATTAAATTATGCACAACATTTTAAAAATAATTTAAAAGTGCTTGTTAATAATGCTCTTGTCATAAAAATGTAAAGCTGGGTTCCCGGGGGCGGTCATCCCTGTCATAAAAATATTCGATTTGAGAATCTTGTTAAGAATTTTGCTATTTTTCTTAATAAATAATCAATTAAACATTTCTTGTTAAGAACTTTGAAGGGGAAATAAATGTCAGTACATTTTTACTTTAAATTTTAGGGGGTTTTTTTTTTGGGGGGGGGGGGGGGGGGGGCAGTACATAACGATTCATATTTGATCACAACCATGGAATAAAAAATGAGTGCATGTGTTTCTCAACTTTGAGTACATTTGGATCGGAGCTATTTTGAGTATTTGACGCATTTAAAATTGAGTACTTTTTACTCAATTTTGAGTACCCATTTTTTTAAGTGTATATATAATATATAATGGGAAAACTTAGTTTAGCAAGAAAACGCCTAACAGGTTGAAATTCTTTTTTAGCAATTTATACTAATGTATGGAAACATACTTGAATACTTTTGTACAACCCTGTAGTTTACCTAGAATCTTTATTACACTCCACTATTTAGTTAAAATTTAATTCAAACTAAGACACTCTTAAAACTGCTGAAATCACATTTCCAGAAATTATAATACATAGACGGCCATGTATCCAATTCTTTACGTGACCCTGTACATCATTTTATCTATATTCTACAAACATTTTTTGGTAAATTAAATGCAGTTCAGCGAAAAAAAAACATAATTCATTTAAAAACCACCTTTAAGCAATTTGCGCCCATACCCAGTAATCCTTACGAATACTTTTGTGTAGCCTTGTATAGGAATTATAGCATTTATATACACCATATACTATGCATAAATATAGTGAATCATAAAAGCGCATATCATAATTAAAAATACATTTCCAGAAATCATCGCTAATGAACAGTACTTCGGATACAATATAATACCTGAAATATTTTGTGTGTCCCTGTAAATGCTATATACGTATTATTCGTATTATACATGAAATAATTTATAGTATGTAAACCTCAGCGACATATATAAATTTCATTATATATGAAATAGATTGACATAATTAAAGTATGCCGCAAACAATTCCCTCCACCCCTATATCATTATGTATTTGAATTCCTTTTTTAGCCCTGTAAATGAACAATAACTATTCATTGCATCGCATAGTCAACAGAATGCATATTTTAGTGCACTTCATAAATGCATATAAATTTTATTCTGCTTGAAAGCGTGCGTAAAATCATTAAAAATCATTTGAAACGATTTTTTCCCATAGGCCGTAATGTAACGGAAAACTTTTGGCTGTCCATGTAAATGAACAAAGCATGCTACAAACTTCATTACAAATAGGTACCGTGCTATGGTAAACGTCAATAACATCCAAAAATTTCAGGCAATCCGAGTATATTTTCGAGAGTTAGAGTGCGGACAGACGGAGAGACAAACCGAAGTCATAAGCACTTTTCAACTTGTGTCCTATATTATGTATCCTGTATTATATGAACTTAAAAAAATATATACTAAAGCAGTTTAATCTATAACTTCCTATCAGGCATGAAAAACACTTTATTTCAATGCTTAAATATCATATTTTACTTTTTAGTGCCAATAATTACGCGTATCATAAACGTAGAAAAGGAATTTACAATAGATGGAAATTTAATAACCGATTCAGAATGTCTATAATTAAATGTTTGATTAAAATCACAAACAGAAAAAATGCTTACATACAATTTAAATAAATAAATATACCAATTTGAAAAACACTAAAAATAATAATTAGTATTTATAATTGTACTGTTAAACAACAGCAAACTACAATAGATAAATTAAATGCATTATTAGATTTAACAATATCTCAAAAATATTTCCATATGGTATAAAGAATTCCTATTATTTTATAATTTTGGTAAATGTTAAATCTGAAAACATTGGTTTGAAGATTTAGGGTTTTAAAAGATAATTTAAAATACTATTAGCACTAAAAAAAATTCTTTCAAATTTTTCAGTACTGCAATATGTAATACATTTTAATACATAAAAATACATTTTCCCAGTATAATGCTAATTTCTAATCTGAAACAGTTTCGTAATCTCATGATAATCGAACATCATATTTAACCCCAAAATAATAACTGTAAGTGTTAGTAATCAAAAAATAGTAAGAAGCCGATAAAATAATTCTTCGCTTCTGACAGTTAAAGATCAGTCTCTTACAAATATAACATAAAACTATTTAACTCATAATATACAAATCTGGAATAAAATATTTAAATTAAATAAGACTTACATTCCATTACGTTCCATTAATATCCGTGTATCCTAAAATGGTCATTTCCTTATCTTAAAGTGTTGTAGACGTGGTGATGTTCTGAAAACAGTGAATAATTTCCCGCGTCTTCTCTTTTTTTTTTTTTTTTTGTGGGCAGACGATTTTCAAGCAGATGGTCTGTTACAGATTATTTGTTTTTGTATGAAAGACATATGGAACTTGAATGCGCAGTAATTTTCTGAAAGTATCGTTAATTAAAATTTTGTATTTGAAGAAATGTCCAATGTTTTTAATCTTTTCTTTTTATCCGTACCAAATAATTCAAGTTAAAATGTATTGTAAAGTTCCTTTTTTCTAAATAATTATAATAATAATATTCATAATTAGAGTTTATTATATAAAACATTGTTTAAATTTTTAAAAGGTGTAAAAATAAATTTAATGGTAATAACGACCCCCCCCCCCTTTGTTTTTCTTTTTTTTTAAGTAAAGTTTGTTTTGCACATTTCTTTTATTTTCGGAAAATGCTAATTTTATTTAAAAAGTCTGAAAGAAGTAGAATTTATGACTTGAATACAAATTATAAAAATATTCTAAAGCAAGAAATGCATAGATGACTAAACTCTGGAGACTCTTTCTACGTGCTCATTAAAAGGTGCAGATTTAACTGTAATAGAAAATTTTTAGTTTGAAACCACAGAAGTGTTTCGAATAATCCTGGTCGGTAAAAAAAGAAAGAAAGAAATAAATTTCCTCCCAGCAAACTAAATATGTAAAGTGTATAAATTTAATATTCCTAATTCTAAATATATTATCCAAATACTAGATAAAATTGAAATCATGAAAAAGTATACATTCACTGTCTTAGATATCAAATTGATAAAATATAGCCTGAAAATTCAGTTTATTAATGCTTGTATCGTGTACTTTATTTATTATGGCCCCCCACCCCCCCCTCCCCTTTAGTGACAGAATTTACCATTTGCTATCCACTAATATATTTTCATTCCTTATGCTGCTGTAACTCGTGACTGTTTAAAATATTTCTCTTCATTTTCAAAGATTTTTGAAGTTCATATTTTTGTCACACTGTGACTTACAATATGGTGGTTTTTTTGTCACATATGTGACGTGACGTACGTTACATAGCAGTGACATAACCGTGACGTCACAATTTTTTTTAATTGCCAGAAAAATATAATTTTACAGTAAATAACATGTTTTGAAGAATTTTCGTAATTTTTTAAAGTTTTCTAAGAAGTTCACATCTCAGTCACAATGTGACATCACTGAGTGGTGGCATTTTGGTCACAGATGTGACGTGACCACAGTGACTTACAGTGTCGTCACAACGACGTCACCGTGACCATGCATGCTACGAGGGAAGCTGTTTACATTGCCATACATTTAAAAAATAAAAATGTTACAGTTAGTTTAACAGCTTTACCGAGGTAAAGTAATAATGTCAGCATAAAGAGATAACAGTTACTAGTAGTGGAACAATGGAACAATAAAGCAGTTGTATGGATTCCCTAGTTACGTGGCAACTTTACATCCAGGCTAAGAATATATCGTGTTACAATGCAATGGGAGCCATAGAAAAAAGAGCGTTTAAACGCGGCTAGTAGCCACAAAAAAAGAGAAATTAAAAGCTAAGAAGATAGACAATTTTTAAAAAGAAAATATTGTTAATATAACTAGTAGGGGAAAAAAAAAGTAGTAGTGTACCCATGCGAGGCCTTTTTTATTGCAATCTTTAAAAGTTTTTTCTGGTACTTTTTATTAATTTTTAATTAATAGTATTTTTTTTCTGTCTAGCAACTTGCTATTTTGAGTGTAGTAAGTCCAAAAACTGTGAAAAAACTTGTGTGTAATACCTCATTCATAACTGTGCGTTTTGTATGTGCATTTTAATGATTTTTAATTAATATAAAATAAAGTGAAAACACATGAAAACAACCTTTATAGCAACATGTTTGTATACCTTTGAAAGAAATGGCCATGATATTAAAAATTTTGAACAATAAAGTGCAGTCAAGATTCAATGATATACAACAGTTTTTATTTACAACATAAAATAGATTACAGAGCATCACAATTTTTCATCTCCAAGGCCATTTTACATATTCTGTCATATCAAGAATATGGAAAATATTCATGAAATATTCCACAAGATGGCAGCACTATTTTCTTAAGATATCTGTAATAAAGACACAAATAATTTTCAACAATAAAATGTACTTTATACTAGAGGTCTGCACGGGTCGACATTTCCAGGCCCGGGCCCGGCCCGATACAAAAATTAAAAGTTCGACCCGGCCCGGCCCGTAGAAAAAATAATATTGGCCCGACCCGGCCCGATAAAAAAAATTAAAAGTTCGGCCCGAGCCCGGCCCGGCCCGAGTGAACTTCTACAAAACATTGATTTTTACGTCGAATTGGTTAAAAATTTGTCTCGTACGAGGAGTTCTGAACAAAAATATTTATCTTAACTTTTTTTTTTTCATGTTTATAATCTTTATTTTTATAAAAGTGCAGCAGGCTGCGATATTTATTTTTTTAATGAATTTCTCTTCCTTGTATGTAAATGTTTCAGTTATCATTAATATTGTTAATCCATATTCCATGTATAGAAGTGTTATAAATCGGAAAAATGCTATACAGTAAAATCTTCTAAGATGGAATTGCATAGAAAAGAAAAAAAAAAAAATGCGTTATAGACAAGTTCCCTTCTTAGCAAGTGTAAATGTATTATATATACTTTTCTTACTTATTAGTATATTAATTTTGCATGGATCAACACGTTTTTAGGTGCGTTCGTAATTATATAAATACGTAGCACCTATAGTCGTCGTTCAGTCCGTCTGTCTGTCCGTCCGAATATAACAGAGCAAAAACTACCCGACTGAATGATCTGAAATTTTTAATATATAATTGCTGCAAAATTTTGTTGAGCCATTTCCAATTTTATGAAAATCGGATGTATAGTTTAATTACAGGGATAGTCAAAAGTTTTTCTTTACATTACGGCCAATGGGGAAAGTTATTGCAAGTGAATTTTAATGATGTTACAGACTTCCGAATGGTCTGAAATTTTTAATATATAATTGCTGCAAAATTTTGTCGAGCCATTTCCAATTTTATGAAAATCGGATGTATAGTTTAATGACAGGGACACCCAAAAGTTTTCCGTTACATTACGGCCAATGGGAAAAAATTATAGCAAATGCATTTTAATGATTTTACAGCCTTCCGAATCGTCTGAAATTTTTAATATATAATTGCTGCAAAATTTTGTTGAGCCATTTCCAATTTTATGAAAATCGGATGTATAGTTTAATTACAGGAACAGTCAAAAGTTTTCCGTTACATTACGGGGAATGGGGAAAAAATTATTGTAAGTGCATTTTAATGATGTTACAGACTATGCACTTATGAAGCGCAAAAAAATATACATTCAGTACAATATGGGGTGAAAAACATAATTATAAAACTAGTTATAGTACGAACGCACCACATTTGCCACGTTTGACGAGCAATTTCCAACTTGTTCAGTTTAAAACAGGGTTCCGTCATAGGCAGGTTCCTTTTCACACATTTTACTGTATTTTAATTTAGGTATATTTCAATATGCGTATAATAGCTACTATTCTTTAAAAATAATAAATTTTAATGTTTAAGTATAGAATAATGGCGATTCAAAAATGTATGCGTTTTTTGCAAAAACTTTTGGGCCAGGCTTAATTTAACTGACCTTTAAATGGACCAGGCCACGCTGAGACAATGATTTTCATACGGGCTGACTCAAAACTAGGACTGAAAATTTTGGGCCGTGAAAACTAGGAATGAAACCAGGCCCGGCTCTGTACAGAAAAATTAAGTTAGGCCCGGCCCGGCCCGAGCCTTCAGAAAAAAGTATGGCCCGGCCCGCGGGCCGCGCTCGGGCTTCGGGCCACGGGCCGGCCCGTGCAGATCTCTACTTTATATAGCAATTATATCAATGCTTGCAACTTTAGGTTAACAATATTTAATACTGATTATGAAAAGCATGTTTTTAATTAACCCATTTGTGGTTGAATTTTTATTTTTTCAAATTTGTTGGTAAAAGCACTTTAAAATGTTGCACTGAAACCGGAAAAATACTAAAACAATTACTTTAAAAATTTTTTGTATTCATTTGATAAAATGCAAACATACTAAATATGTACAAAGTATGAATAACATTCGTAATACTATAATATGAATAATCATATATTTTGTCTAAATTTATGTAAAATAAGCTTTTAAATTTTATATTATACTATTATAATTAGTATTTTTATAGGGACTACTAAAAAATATATTGCTTTCTTTACAGAGACTAATAACATTATAAGTATTAGTAATAATAAATTAAGAATAATCGTATTTCAGACTTAAAAACAATTTGTTTCATAATTAACTTGAAAAGAACTTTACATAAATAACTGTCCCTTAAATGGCTACTAAAAATATGTACGCATTCGTGCCTAGCACCCTATATTTTGTACATTACAACAATGCATAAAAAAAAATGGCTTGACCATATAATTGCACAATAAAAAAAAAAAAAAATACGTATTTCAAAGACGTCTACAAGCTAAGATTATGACTTATTTATTTGGATCCTTGGTACAAAAAACATAAATAAACTTACTTTTTACATTTCGCCATCTTAAAAAGTGAAAAATCTATAAACTCCGAAAAAAGCCTTCATTTAAGCAAATAAATATCCATCTTACGTTGTCATCTCTCGATAACAGATAAAGACATATATAGATAAATATTTCATACATTTTTCATGTTATAAAGAAAAATAAAATGATACAAATTTATTAAAATCCGAAGCGTCCCAAAAATGAGAATCCAGGCATAAATGGGTTAATCGTTTTAAAAAACTCCTCTTAAAATTTTTACTCTAATTTTCAGTTTATAATAGAAATTTTTGAAAAAAAAAATCAAGTGTTTATATACATATATATATATTTTGAAACATTGATTAGTTTAAAAAATTTATTTAAAATTAACCGAACTGCTGGAACGTAAAAATACTTTTTAATGTCAATGCATGATCAATAAATCAGTTTTTAATATTTGTTTTAAATTTATTCAAAAGATCATAGAAGTTATGCAAAATACTATTACTTATTATATTATTTCTGATACCAGAAATGTTAACAAACAATGTATGGTGTTTAATAGTGTACAAATAAAAACAAGAAAGGAAAAATCATGCGTCAAGCATGGATTGCATGGAAACCCTTTCCAACATATTCAGAATAATGTAAAAAAACTGCACCGTTTAATAAGCTGAAATTGGATATTTGATTCAACCATATGGACACGCCTAACTGTAATGAAGTTTGAAGACCGGGTTCTTGAATGCACAGAAAAATAAAAAAAACTCCAACTATTAATTTGCAGTAACAATGATTTTATTTAAAGCATTTTAGAGGGGGTGGTTCAGCTAGTAAAATGGGAGAGAGACCCCAGTGGGGGGCCAAAAGCGCCCTTCTTTTACCAACTTTACATGTCGAAGAATGGAGGTATGATTTAAGCACCTTATTCGTGGAATTTTTTCTCGAAAATGACATAAAATTTTCTGTTTGTTTTTACTGGTGTCAGTGTGCCTTGTAAAACTGTCGGCTTGTTTCCCTGGTTGTCACAATATGGCGGAAACGCAGAGTCTAACTACCGCCAAAGTAAACTCCTACAAGTAAAAATGAGAATCTGCTTCTACCATTATTTATGACTGAAATTGTTCAGTAATAAGGTGTTTAAATAAGGTGAAAATTTCTATAGAAATCTACTGGTGGAAGATTTCACCGGCGGTAAGTAACGCCTGCGATAGCGGTTACAGTTGAAGCTTCACTATTTTAAGGATATGTCAGTTCCTCTTTATTAATAGTTCCATGGTCGAAGGCCAGAGGAGAAGAGAAAGTTTTCGCTAGAGGTCTAAATATCTTGACGTTGCACTGTATCGCCAATTTACAAACTTTTCGTGACTGTACTTAGGTAGACAAAGGTTTTTTTTTTTTTTTTTTTTTTTTTTTTTTTTTTTTTTTTTTGCGATATACATTACAGCAAATTATCTGGTGTCCCTACCAGATGGGTGACGCCTAGGTTGCAATAACCGCTTCTAATTACGATGAGAAAGGCGACAGAAAATCTGGAGATGTTTATATTACAGACCGGCATTCGCTTAAAAATGACTGTTACTTAAAATTGCACAATGTAAACTGCTGCATGGGAAAATGCCGAGAGGAAAGGGCATCTGGTTTTAGCTCGACCATTATCACGATAACGTACATGAGTCCCATAAAATAGTCTTACCATAAAATACTTTCTTTTACTTTTGTTGTTAATACGTTTTCAACAGTCAAATATTAGCAGAGATTAAGAATTGCTTATCTGTGACGTGGGCGAAAGTCGATGCAATTAAATGAACACATACTATTACCAGAAGCTACCTTTATAATTTTTTTATTTACTTTTTGCACTAGAAGTAGCAACGGACAGATAAATGATTGGATAAGAAAGGGAAAAAAGTAACTGAATATTTAAGCGCACTGAATTAAAGATGTTTCAGAAAGGAAAAAAACTTTAATAAAAAATCCGTATGGTTTTAAGAAATGAATTTAATTGCATATTTCAGTATGAAAAAAAAAGGGGGGAGAGGATAACATGTTTTAAAAGTAATAAAGTTAGGTTTTAAATTAATTTTGAATAAAAGGAGAAATATGTGACAGAATATCTGTCACACTAACACATTTGAAAACGCAATTTCAGCAATTCCCACCTACAATCGGAAAATTATCCGAACTCATTGAGAAACCTAGTATATGATATATAGATTTGTATCTACTAACTACATGCAAGTAAAAAATTAGTAAAGTTAGGAAATGCATACCCCAGTTGAAAATCCCCAGTGGTTATTTACTGTTAACCACTGATGACGGCCGTGTGATGGCTGAAAACGTTTTGGATTGGTAATGGTTTTTAATGTATTTTTAAGGGGGTCCGGGACACATTTTCAAAAAATTTTTTATTTATTGAGTTAAAATTTCGAAATTTTTTGTGATGGCTAACCATATTATTTGTAAATAAAATCACATGATAAAACTTCTCATAATTTGAAAATAAAATTTTAATTTAAATTTTATTAAAAAAGTGGGGTAGTTTAAAATCGTTATAACTCGAAATATTATTTGTAGAATTTCATTTTTTTTTGCATTTAAATAAATAGGAATATATAAGTTTTGATTTAGATTCGGCATTTAAAAAAATATTAATTTAAATAAAAATTAAAAATATTTAAAATAAAAATTTGAAAAAAAAAATGACGTAACTTTAAAAAAAAAATCATATTTTCAAAAGTAAATATTTTTTCAAATGTGCTGAATCAAAATTAAAGTAAAAGAATTGAAAAAGACATGTTCCAAGTTTGGAGCATTTATCTTTAACGGTTCTTGATTTATAACAATTGAAATGGTGAAAAAACCCATCATGAAGAAAAACGCATTTTCGAAAATGTCGTTTTCAGGACAACCATTGTTTGAAAGCTAGATTTTGAAAACAAACCAAAACGAAAAAATGAAATTTCCTGTTCCAATTAAGATAGAAGCATGATTTAAACTTCATTTTAAGCAGAAAAGAAAACAGAGAAATTTTTAATGTAATAAAATATTTTAAGAAAATTTTATGATGTTTGTGTCCCGGATCCCCTTAAGCTATTTCTAATGTATTTGAAATAATTTTATATTATATGAATGCACCTCCAAATAAATGTGGTACATTTTTTTGTGCTTTTTATATGAATTTTAACTCTTCAACTATTTTGGAAAATGTTAAAGAAAGGTACTTCCAAGAGGATAATTCTTGCAGTATAAAGTTAAATTTAAAATGTTTCTAAATATGCAAAATAATGATATTAATAAGTGAAACGTACCTTCATCCTCCTCGATTTTAAAGTAATCATCTGTTATAGGAGACTTGAAAATTGGAAGTTGGCCACTTGACATTGGCAAACCGTAGGCAAAAGGTAATGGATAAACGCCAGCAAAAGGAACGGGAGCCTTAATTGGCATAGCGTGAAGTATAGCCTTACCACGTGACTTTTTGGTAAGGAAAATCTTGGAAGGTCCAAATACAGGAGACAATAGGTATCCAGATATTATGTCAGTACCTACCCCATCGACGAGAAAATTGGCTGAGCAATGGGAAGCAAGAAGTGCGACTAACAAAATGGCACAAATCTAAAAATAAAAGCAATAAAATCATATTTCATTTGTACGACAGTTTTAATAACGTATATATATTTCCTTATTTTTGAAGTAGCGTAACATCACTTTAAATAATTTCCTCTCGTAACCATAATAAAATGGAATTCTTTTGTATGTAAACGAAATATAAATACTAAGCAAACCATTTCCTATAGGGAACGCCCTATATTAGGCCCCAATAACATACAGTGAAACCTCCCTGTGCGACCACCTCCCTGAACGACCATTTTTTCATGGAACGAAATTTATTCCCATAGGCTCAATACTAATTTTACCTCTATTCAGAGACCATCCTAGTTGAATTCCCTCCATGAGCGACCCAATTCTTTTAAGAAAATGAAACTCCGTTTTTTCCTGGTCTCTTGAAGAAGGTTTTATTAGAAAAAGTATTCCGAGAGCGCATTATTCATCAAACTTCTAAACTAAGTTTAGAATTTTTATTTATTCCGATAACTTTTAAGTGTTTGTGTCTGTTTTGGCAATGAATTTAACTCTGATGACAGAGTATGGATGGCGGTCAATAAACTTTCCTGCCCTCATCTATCAGGAAACTCTCAAAGAAATAGATAAATTAATGAAATCGTTAAAATTTGTTCCCTTCCCCCCCCCCAAAAAAAAAAATTGCATTTATTTACTGAACTTCGAAATAAAAGTTATAGAAGATAAAACCGTAAAATCAAAGCAAACGTCAATGTGTTCATTTTTTAAACTCTACAGTAATTAACTTTTGATTTGATACTTAAATTTTCATATTTTTTCCTAATGTGAAAAATGAATTTTAGTGACATCAATTGTTACCTTTTTTCAACAATTAAAATCTAGATTTAAACATGACCTCCATTAAGAGACCACTTCTCGGAGCGACCAATTTTTACTGGAACGGAACGTGGTCGCTTTAGGGAGGTTTTACTGTATAGGAACTTCGTGATAATCCACGTTTACGAGAGTTAGAGTATGGGCAGACTGAAGGAATACAAATTGAAGCAATAAGCACTTTTCATTCATGTTGGAAAGTATTAAAAATACAAGTGAATAGAGATAGTGAAGGCAGAATGAATGAGTTTACTATTCGAGTTAACCGTTCGGGCATGCGAGAAAGTACAGCTGCCAACCTTTGTTTTTTTAAATTCAATATCTACCAGAAATTTTGTATCAAATATGAAGTTTCTTATTTTAATCGGAAATAAGTTAAGAACACCATAAAAATATAAAACTTCTTTTTTACCTCAAAATTTCTGTAGGTAATTGATAAAAAAAAATTACGAAGGCTGGTAACTATGCGTTTGCTTCTTTTCTGTTTACAAATATTTCTATTGGTAATTGATTAAAAATTTATACAAATGTTGGAAAATACAATCGTGAAAAAAAAGTAAACACCCCTATTAACCCATTTACCGCCAAAACTATAAGGTTGAAAATTTCAACTTTTTAGCTGAACGTCGTTTGCCACTACAATTTCTGAAAGGTAATTTTCGCTTTATATGATTTTAAAATTTTATGTCTTTAAGTACGACCAATTTTTTAATTGAAAAATAGTGGTGGGTATGTAAATAATTTAAATACGGGCATTTCCATGTGCACTTGTCGTGTAAGTCACATACTATGATTTTTGCCTACCAGTATTTTAGAACGAGAAAATGTGACTTATTTTATGGGAGCTATCTCATTAATTGAAGAAGGCGAAGCAAACTTTTATAAAATAACGGTGGCCAACGAGCATAGTATGTGACTTACACGACAAGTGCTCGTGGAAATACCAATATATGGATTAATTTTGACCATTGCGTGAACGCAACACCAGCGGTTAATGAGTTAACCCTGCAACTAATTACAATAGAAGAAAGGTACTGGTACCAAACGATAGGAAATAAAGTATACTTTTAAATGATGTAAATAAAATTTGATTAGAGGCATATCAAAACGAACTCAAACTTTGTTTTTTTTAACTGCAATACTCAAGTTTGACATCATAAATAAATTCTACACCCTTCAAATAAAGTAAATCCAAATTTTCATGAAATTCGTCCCATTAGTTTCGGAGAAATTAATTTTTTTTTAATGAGCCTATTTTAGGGGCTGTAGCCAAATTGAAGTTCATTACTCGAATGTTGAAATGCTACAGAATGACTAAGTCACTTCTATTAATGTATTATTTCTGGCCAGTGTGACTATTTCATTCGCTTAGTAAGTTTTGACTATTGCCAGCCCGATATTTCAATAAAGTGAGTAAAATATATATTTTCATATTATGCTTTTCTACACATCATAGATGGCCCCTTAAACCATCATTTTGAAGTTTTTTAAGCAGAAGTCGAAAACCACTCCGAAGAAAAATTTGAAATTTATAATTCGCATAAAGCAGGGCATAATAAATATAAATCTGTAAAAAAAAAAAAAAAAAAAAAAAAAAAATGTGTAGGTTGCTATTCATATTTTTTGGAATATTAATTTCATAATTCATAATCCATATTATAATTTTTTTAAATAACATATTCAATGTATTTATGTTTGGATTTTTTAATATTATTAACCACACAAAGAATAAGAAGCCAGCCCGATGTTTCAATAAAATGAGCAAAATATATTTTTTTCATATTATGCTTTTGTACCCATCATAGATGGTCCCTTAAACCATCCTTTTGAAGTTTTTTAAGCAGAATTCGAAAAATACTCGGAAGAAAAATTTCAAATTTAGAATTCGCATAAAGCAGAACATAATAAATATTAATCTGTAAAAAGAAAAAAAGATGTGTAGGTTGCAATTCATATTTTTTCGAATATTAATTTCATAATTCATATTATGAATTTTTTAAATAACATATTCAATGTATTTATATATATATATATATATATATATATATATATATATATTAATATTATAACCACATTATTATTAAAAGAATCCAAAGAATTATCACATTAGGATTATAATTTCAAAATATGAGAATGTAATTTAACATTAGAAGCTGTAAATTTTGAATGTTTATAATTCAAAAACGAATCTAAATGACTTGAAATTTCGTTTCTAGGCATAGTTTGAACCCAAGATTTAAAATATATTGTCAAAATTGGGTGTCATCCCTGAAAAAAAACAAAGTTTGGTCTGGTTTTGATTTGCCCCCTAAGCAAAATTTATATGCGGTATTTATCCCCTTAATTCTCGCTCCCGTCAATACCACGGGCTGGGTTCGTTATTTCTCGTGCCCGTCATATTTCCGGGCTGGATATTTAATTGCTGGGAAAAAAAACTTCGAAACCAGAAAAATTTAAAGTTCATTTCTGTTTAAAGTCTTTGAATATTACCGATTAGATTTGGTTTTTGGCGCTGATTGTCATGTTGGATTTTGCATTGCATGTTTCAAAATATATCACAAAGGCCTTATTCGCATTAATTTGTATGGTGTAAAACAAACATTAAGACACAGAATTCTCGCATGATAGTTTTTCTACAAATGTGAATTTGTTCTATAACATCTTTTTTTTTCAAATTAACCCTAGAACTACCGGAAATTTTACTCAAGTTTTATAAAAACATTCTACACCAGAATTTTTACTTAAAACTATTTAATTTGTTTATTTAACTTATTATTGTCTGATTTATACATTTAGTTTGTTTTGAAGAAATTTTCTGGTTTGAATAGATATTTTGAATATACATGTCGAGTCCATTGGACCCTTCTGGTAGACAGGGGGTTAAAAAAAAAACTAATTGCCTATTTTATTTAGAAGCTTTATAATTATTCAATTTCTGTAATAAAAAAGTAGGTACTTTTTTGATGGTTTTTCCAAATATTAAGCGACCGTTAAGGGGTTAAGAGTAGACTTTATTTCCAATCGTTTGGTACCAGTTACTTTCTTCTATTATTATTAGTTTCAGAGTTAGAGGGGGAGGGGGTGTTTACTTTTTTTCCCACGACTGTACATTTTTGCGCGTGGCCGAATGATTCATTCGAATAGCAAAATCATTCTTTCTGGCCATCATTAGAGATAGGCCAATATTAGCCTTTTTTTGGATCAGCTACACTTTTTGCATTTATAAATTTTCTGCGACACATCACAAAGTAATTAGAATGTTTTTTCAACTGTAGATGGTACTTGCAGAAATTCAGTTTTTAAATGCGTTATGCGTTTACCGAATTGTTTCCTGTTACTGTAGATTCTTTTTACTTTCTTCTATCTTTACAAGAAGAAAGTACTGGATTCGTAAAAATTTCCAAAATCCGGTTTTTGATGGATTTACACTTTTTAATGGTCAGAGATCCCGAAAAACATGTTTTTATAAAATGTCTGTGAGTCTGTCTGTGAGTCTATCTGCCTCTCTGTGTGTCACACAAATCTTGTGGGTCCTCTATCTCAAGAACTAATGAACGGAATTCAATAAAACTTTAGATTCAGTTTGTCCGTGATATAAATTAGTGCTGATTAATTTTTTGTGTAAATCGCCCCGTAGGCTGCATTATTCATGATTTCCACAATAGCTATACCTCAAGAACTAAAGTACGGATTTTCAGAAAACTTCAGATTCAAGTAGTCCTCGATATAATTTGGTGCTGATAACTTTATGGTGTAAATCGTCCAACGGGTGGCGCTGCTATGCTGTATTATTCATGATTATCGCAATAGCTCTATCTCAAGAATTAATGCACGAATTTACATAAAAATTAATATTCAGTCAGACCCTGATATAAATTGGTGTTGTTTAGTTTTTAGTGTAAATTGTCCAACAGGTAGTGGCTACTATGCTGTATTTTTACCAATTTCCGCAATAGCCGTATCTCTAGAACTAATGCATGAATTTTCATCAAAGTTTAGTTTCAGTTAGTCCCTGATATAAATAGATCCTGTTAAGTTTTTGGTGTAAACTGCCCAGAAGGTGCCACTACTATGCAGAACTTTTCACGATTTCCCGATAGCTCTATCTCAAAAACTAACATACGAATTTTCCTCAAACTTCAAATTCAATTAGAAGTTGACATAAGTTGTTGCTGATTAGATTTTGGTGTAAATCACCTAACCGGTGCCGCTGTTATATTGCATTTTCTGGAAGTATTAACATGTATGAGATAGAAGAAAGTTTTAGGATCGCTACTTCCGACTATTTTTAAATATAAAAAACCATTTTAAAGGATGCTTTATTTAAAATCAATAATAATTACATAGTGTTTTATTAAATTATTATTATTTTAGGTGCGATTAAGATTTCTGTCTTAAAGTTTCCTCTCTTAAGAAAATATTGAGATATGACCCCCTCTCAGAAAAATATTAATTCAAAAACATTTCTTTTTTCTACAATTTTTGACTTTCTTCTACCTTTACAAGAAGACATGATTTGACTGTTTCAGAAAATGTCTGTCTGTGAGTCTGTCTGTATGTTGCACAAATATTGTGAGCGGTCTATATTAAGAATTTATGCACGGGATTTAATAGAATTTTAGATTTAGTTAGATGTTAGACGAAAATATAAATTGGTACTGATTAGTTTTTGGTGTAAATCGCCCAACAGGGGGTGCTGCTATATTTGTCAGATTTACGCAATAGCTCTAGCTTAAGAACAAATGCACAGATTTTAATCAAACTTCAGTACAGTTAGACGTTGAGGTAAGTTGTTACTGATTAGGCTTTGATGTAACTCGCGAAACAGGTGGCGCTGCTATGCTGCAATTTTTAGGATTTGCAATATTTTAGCGATAGTCATACCTCAAGAACTAATGCACGGAATTTCATCGAACTTCATATTCTATTAGACCTTGACAAATATTGGTGCTGATTAGGTTTTTTTTATAAATCATATAACATATGGTGCTGCTAGGCTGCATTTTTCGCGATTTTTGCAATAGCTAGATCTCAAAAACAAATGCAAGGAATTTAATCAAACTTCATATTCTGTTACATTTTCACTTAAATAGATCCTTATTAGGTTGGGTGTATACTACCCAACAGATGTCGCTTTTATGGTCTTTGGTTTGGGAATTTTGGTTGCAGACATCTAACAGGGTGGGTGCCGAAATTCACTGATTTGTTTGAAAAATGTGATGTTTATACCTCCTTTTTAAATGCACACAATTTGGCATAGATTGTCATTTAATTTTGGCACTGTGATAGCGAATTTTGAAGTATTAACATGTATGAGGTAAAAGAAAGTTTTGGGATTGCCACATCCGACTAGTTTAAAATGAGTGGATTGAACTTTTTGCAGATACATCAAGAAATAAAAGGACGACGTTAAATAGCACAAATTGTAAAAACGTGTATACAAAAGAATGCATACAATTGTTTTAGAGTTTTAGAAGATGTTCTTTTATACCTTGGATAATTTTTTATATTATATCAACTTCAACGAACAAAAACAAGATGATGCCTTGAATAAAGTTTTTTCAGAAAAACATACGAAGTTTAAATCCTATAAAATAATCGCATTTTATCGAATCAAATGGATCAAATCCAAAGGCGAAAATTTCCATAATTCATTTTAATATCACAAATTTCCATCAACTAGTATCGACGATAAACCCCTTGAGGGGCGCTGGGATATAATATATCCCACCTAATTTTAATTAAGATTTGCACCAGAAACTTTAAATTAAGTTTTACTTTTATAGCTTTGGTGAAAACAAGCCCAAAATTTGCTTTTCCTTATTTTGAAATAAATTTTTCCAAATTTCCGATGGGAATTCAACATTACAGAAAGACACTTGCTTGCCCCTAAAAGGGTTAAAAAGAATGGAATTAAATTATTGTTTATATAATTCAAGAAATTAAATTCAGGATAGTAATTATTATGGTCCTATATTAATATTAGTTTTATCTATCAAGTAGCGTTGGCGGCTGAAAGATTGCGATTCAAAATCTGGGTATATTCTAGAAACTAAATTCAGGCTAGAGATTCTTTAACATTGTCCTATATTAATATCAGTGTTAATTTATTCATCAAGTAGAATTGATGCCTAAAAAATATAACAATTCTATTACTGTGGATATTATTTAAGAAACTATATTCAGGCTAGTATTTCTCTAATATGGTTCTGTTGTAATATTAGTATTAATTTATCCATCGAGTAGAATTCATGGCTAAAAAGGTTGCGATTCAATTACATTATTCAATTATATTATTCAAAAACTAATTTGGTTAGAAATTCTTTAATATTGTCCTATATTAGTGTTAGTGTCAATTTACTCATCAAGTGGAGTTGACGAATAAAAGATCACTGTGCATGTTATTCGAGAAACTAAATTGAGGTTAAAGATTTTCTAACCCTTTCACTGACAACGCACCAGTGTTGCAAGACTGGGGACTTAATAGAAATATTCGGTCTATTTAAAAGTTGTTTAAAAATTTTGAAAAAATAAGTTGAATTATACTATTTAAAAAAAGTGGTGACAGTCAAATAATTTGAATTAAAACAGTCCCCAATCTGGCAACACTGCAATGCACTCCCATTGCTAAAATGTTGAAATAAATGAAAGTCGCTGGAAATTACGATCAAATTGTATTTGCAAATAAGAAAAAGCGATATTTCACATACATAATAAATGGAAAAATTGTATTTTTAAATTGTGGTGTCTCTGTTGCATTTGAAATAAATGAATGACGCCGGAAATTAGGATAAATTGTATTTCTAAATAAGAAAAAGCGACATTTCACATTCATAATAAATGGAAAAATTTTATTTTAAAATTGTGGTGTCTATTGCAATTTCTAATTAAAATTTTGTGGTTTCACAGAGAAACCACTGTCCGTGAAAGGATCAATATGGTCGTATATTAATATTACTAATAATTTATCCACAAAGTAGAATTGATGACTAAAAAAGTGCCATTCAATTACAGTGAATATTAATAAATATTAAGATGGAGCTTAGTGCGATATAATAGAAATTTTAAAAGGTCAACGATAAAAGCATCAATAATTTTAAATTTTAAGCATACCGGTTTCGGTAGCATATAGCATACCGTCCTGAGTGCTGAAGATGGCGGAAATTTGCACACATCAAACTTCCACCATCCTCAGCACTGAGCACGGTATCTATATATTTGTCATATTAACTCAAACTGTTAAGGTTTTAACCTTGACTTTATACCTTGACTTTTCGCCATAGAGTAATTAAAATAATTCGCAATGTCCTTGGGTTTGTTCACTAATAATCTAAATTAACCAGGAGTGCTGAGTGGGCGTGCCGTCCCTTTAAATTCTGTCATCACTCACTTAGGCTAATGTCAGACGAACGTCTTTTTGCACGCTTTTTTCCTTACGTATTATCCCTACAGAATGCCTGCAGCATTGTGTAGGGATAACACGTAAGGAAAAAAGCGTGCAAAAAAGACTTCCGTCTGACATTAGCCTTAATCTTTAATAGTTTCTTTAGTATTGAAGATACACCTTTGTAGTTTCTCCAGTATATTTTTAAAAGTAGTGATACTTTAAGACAATAAAAAAAATCGATATTTTGATCATTTTCAAGGTACTGTGTCCCCTTAACAAACAAATAAATAAAACAATTGTTTGAATAAAACTTTTTAGAATAACATATACGATTTTTCATTCTAGTAAAGTGATCGTGTTTTATGAAAAGTCAAATTAATTGATGTTTTCACATGCTCAAGTTTTGAATCAATTTATTCTACAGAAACGAAAAGTCGTCTGCCAACATATTAATATTTAGAAATCATTGCGTTTCTTTTCAGCTTTACATTCAACCAAGGAGGAAGATTTAAACTTCTTGTATTTAGATGAACAATTATTGACCCCTATTCCCAAGAATTAAATTTATAGAAAAAGCATACATTATTTTCACTTAATTATTTTCGGAAGATGGCAATTAAAACATTTCATAAATCCGCTAAAACTATATCTAGTAAAAATGACGTTTTTTTCCCTCTTCTCAAGCAATTTCTCTAATTTGAAAAGCTTAAATATTATTTATAAGTTTGTCAAAGTGACGTCATTTTCATTTAACAGGAAATTAGAAACCAAATCTTAAAAGAACAACATATTTTTGACAAAGTTTTTTGTCTTAAAAATCATGTAATCAGGAAAATATAATGTTCGAAATTTCTGTTTAACCTACATTTTAAAATTTTACATCCTGCTTGAAATTTGGTATTTAATCAAATTAATATTATGCGTTTTTTCTAAATGTACAATTTTGTTGCATATCTTCCCTCTCCACCAATAATAAATCGGACGATCTCATGCAATATAAATGCAATGCATTGGGTGCCAAGTAGCTAGTAATAACTAAACAATAAGCACAGTCATTCTTTAAAAAACAATCATATGATAACTTCAGCCATGAATTTATATTATAAATCGAAAATATCATCTTTTTATAAACGCATTTAAAATATTTAGAAATGAAATAAATTTATTTTATAAATGTCTTACCTGATAGTTCATTCTCTTGTTTTCTGAAAACCCCAACTTTCTCCTGTTTCCTCACGAAATGATATTAAAAGCAACTGACTTCATGTTTTATACGATGTCAACTTTAACAAACAAAAATAACTAGATTCCTTGAATAAAACTTTCCGGAAAAACATATACGAATTTTCATTCCTATAAAATGGCAGTCTTTTATCAAAAGTCGAGTTGACCGATGTTGAAGGTGAAATTTTTCATCATTCCCAAAATATCATTAAGTTCCATCTAGTAGAACTGACCGTTACTGAAGCTGAATGCTTTTCACGGTCATTTGAATAAATTGGTCTCTGTATATCTAACCGATAATGTAATTTAGTAGGCCCAGTCATGCGTATTCCAATTCAACGTAAATATCTCAATGATATACGGTTTGCAGTTAAAACGACTGATAAAGATGTTTAATAAATGACATTAGACACAGCGTCTACATCTATACTTAGAAATAAATAAAAACAAGCAATGTTGAATTAAAACATTTTTCTCCGCAAGATAGAGTTTTCATCTCTGGAAAGGATGGCGGGGGGCAACATGGACTTTCGGTGATGAATTTTCACTTTTTGACCATTATCAAACTTGAAATCTCTAATCTTCTGGAAATTAATAATTTTAACTTCTTTGAGACGTACTCTTCTTAAAGAATGTTTCTGTTTAGTGTTCCGTATTTAAAACATAAAAACGGAACCGTTATAAGATCACTCGTGTGTCTGTCTGTTCGTCTGTCGCAACCGTTTTTCTCGAAAACAATGGAACTTAGAAAGGTTGAGCTTGGAAGAGTTATAATGGCTATTGACCCATATATTTATAAATTATTAGCCATTCACAAATATTTGTAGAAAAAATTTAGGGTGCTAATTAAGTTATTCGATTTTTTTTGTGTGTGTGTGTGTCTCCGTAGGATAACGTTCGAAAGATTTCGTAAAATTAAAATCAGCGATATATCTGTTTTGATTTTGGGTATTATATTTTCAGTGATAGCTTCAAAAATGTACTGCAAAAATATGTCCCACCTCCCACCTTTATTTCCGAATCTACTGAAACTAAAATTATGAAGAAATTTGGGGTAGTAAGAGTTTATATAATCTAAGTTTATAGCTATTATCCTGCCTGTGACCAAGTAACGGAAAATTCCTTTGCCCTTTGCGGTTGAAATACTCCTCCCAGGCCCATCTTACACGAATTTATTCGGTTGGCAGCACTTTTTATTTTTAAGAAACATTTTTACTTGCATTTTGACAATGGAACAATGTATGTATCTTATGGATTCCCTAGTTGCGAGCAACTTCGAATCCAATTGAGAGGTAAATTGACTTTCAAAGCAAATGAAAGCCATAAAAAAAAAAAATGTTTAGACGTGGTTGGTAGCCACATGAGAATTGAGTTTAATAATTTAAAATAAGTAAATCAGGGTATGTACGCGTAAAAGACTTCCAAGGATCTTTTACCAAAATTTTCGTCAAATAATATTTGCCTTATTAAATTAAAAAGAAAATTCTATTTCAGGTATAGCGACTAATACTTTACAAAATTTCTGCTACTAAAACATCTGAAATCACCTGAATCCCTTAATGCGTACGAACCCTGTAAATAGAGCAATTAAAAATAAAATAAGTTATAACAGTTGAATAATATGAAAAACTTAACAGGAGAAAAAAAAAAAAAGAAAACATTCCATTAGATCGAAAAAATCCAAAAAGAACAAATTTACTAAAAAATATGTACTTTTAAAATAAAGTGGTGCAAATAGAATATAAAAATAAAATCCTATGTATAATGCTTGGGCGGCTATCTGCCCACATTCGACCGCAAAGGGTTAAAAGTAATTTATTAAATTACGATTAAGTTCTAAAAATCTTAAAATATTGTATTGTCATCGAAAATATTCCTGAGTACATATTTTTTTTAATTCTAGCCTATGCGTAAATGAATGAAAAATCTACTACGAAATTGCTTCATTACATACAAAAATCAAGTTAAATAAAAGAAAGTAAAAAGCAGATCGACAAGAGCATAATTGCGTATTAATGAAATTATTATCAAGCTAATAAAACTGAAAAACTTTTAAAAAAAACTAAAAGTAAGTATCTAAACCTTATCAATTCATAAAACGAATTGAAAAACCACAGCCACATCTACATTTATTTATCATAAAAATTAATATTATTCTTGAAATTGCTTCGAAAATGGTGTGCAGGAAATGGGTTTATCTACTTTCCGTAAATTTTCGTTGCAAAATTTCCGTTGAATCCCTAAAAACCTGACACTGAAAATTTCTGCAGGAAATGAAATGGGAAGACACAGAAAAAAGGCAAATAAAGCAAATTGTTTTTATATAAATGTATTTTGAATAGCAGAGGAAATTACACTGTTCCCTCAAATGCAAATAATGTATTTTAGCTTTTAAATTGCGACTTAAGTAAATTGTTTACTTCAAGTGCGCAGAAGACATTTCGATTGGGTGAGTGAAGTAGATTTAGCATAAAGTGCATAATCCTGTAGTTTATTCACAAAGATTTATAAAAGTAGAAAAATGTTACGCTTCAAATAGATATGTATATTAGGTTAGGTATAACAGAAAAATGCTTGTTACATAGATAATTTTATTCAATATAAGTGATTAATATTTGGTTAACAGTGTCCAAATGTCTATGACAATATGTCTATTAGAAACAATTTTCAAAAAAGTGTTGCAGCTAATATCTTAAAGGTACGGCTTATAATCATGCAATTTGTTTAAAAAGACGTATACAAGTAAAAGAAAAATTCCTTAAAATGCATGTATATTTTAGATTATGCATAGCAGAAAAGATGCTTTTTATATGGATAATTGTATCAGTTTAACTGATTATTTTTTGCTTGACACTATCTAAATGCCTGCGAGAATATATCTGTTAGGTACACTTTTCTAAAAAAGGTAATGTGGATAACAACTGATTATTTTTTGCTCAACACTGTCTAAATGTCTATGACAGTAGGTCTGTTAGATACACTTTTTAAAGAAAGCGTTACACTAAAGATAACGGCTAAAAAGTATTATAAATAATGCGTTTTATCTAAATCGTTTGCTTCAAGGGCAAAGAAGACATCTCGACTGAATCAGTGAAGTAGATTTAGCATAAGGTTTATAATCATGTAGTTTATTTAAAACGATTTATAAAAGTATAAAAAAATCACGCCTGAAATAGATATATAAATAAGGTTATGTATAATATAAAAAAACTTGTTATATAACGTAATTTTAATTAATATAACTGAATAATATTTGGTTAACAGTGTCTAAATGTCTATGTCTGTTAGATACAATTTTCTAAAAAAGTGTTCAACTAGTGTCTTAAACCTTTCAGGGGCAAGTAATTGTGTTTCTGTAATGTCGAATTCACAACCGGTATCTTTAAAAATTTTTATTGCAAAATAAGGAAAAGCAATTTTATAACATTTTCACCAAAGTTAGAAAAGTAAAATTTGATAAAATTTTCCTGGTGCAAATCTTTATTAATCGTAGGTGGGGCAGCGGTGGAAAATTGGCGCAGAGGGGGAGGCTATTGAAACCACTAAATTTTAGTAGTATTTTTCGCTTTATCTAATGTCAGAATTTCTGCGTTTTTATTAAGGTGATGAATACTATAAAATTTTAGTGGTGTCAATAGGCTCCTCCTCTGCGCCAATTTTCCACCACTGGTGGGGTATAATATATCCCACCGCCCCTCAAGGGGTTAAAGGTAAAATAATGTAATTTATCTAAATTATTTGCTTTAATTTTTTCCGGGCCGATGACTCTTACACAAATTTTATTCGGTTACCACGACTTTTTTAAAAGGAAGTTACCTTCAAATACACAAATTGGAAAATGCTCTAATTAAATAAGGCAAAATTTATTTTTCTTTATTACTGGTTCAAGAAAAAAAAATGCAAAGAAATGTTATCTCGATGCCGACTCGGGGATGGACCGCAAAGTGTTAAATGCGCAATTACTTTTCGGCAGCGTGAACGAAGCAGATTCAGAATACGGCCTATAAACCACAGAACTATTAAGATAAAAGGAACTGACATATCCTTAAAACAGTGAAGCTTAAACTATAACCGCTTTCACAGCGTTTGATTACCGCCACAGACACTCCCACGACAAAATTTACATAGAAATTTTCTCCTGATTTAAGCACGTTATTAATGCAAAATTTCTGTCAAAAATAATGGCAGAAACAGATATCCATTTTTACTGGTGGAAATTTACTTCGGCGGTAGTGTGGTTAACGTCATAAATATTAAAAGTATATTATTTAATAATGTTTATGTATAACACAAAAATTCTTGTTATATACATAATTTTGTTCCTTATAACTGATTATTTTTTGTTTAACACTGTCTAAATGTCTATGACAGTAGGCATGTTAGATATACTTTTTTAAAGAAAGTGTTGCAGATAACGTCTAAAAGGTAAAATAGTGTATTTTACTTAAATTGTTTGCTTTAAAGGCACAGTCGACATCCCCACAGCGTGAACTCAGCATATTTAGCATGAGGTTTATAATCACCTAGTTTATTTATAAAAATGAAATAAATAGCTTAAATTAAATGTATATTTTAGAATATGTATAAACAAAAAAAAATGCTTGTAATATGCATATTTGTTTTCCAATATAAGCAATTTTTGCTTAACACTGTCTAAATGTCTATGCCAGTAGGTCTGTTAGATAAAAAGTTTCAAAAAAGTATTGCAGATAACATCTGAAAAGTAAAATAATCTATTTTACCTGAATTGTTTGCTTTAAGGGCACAGTTACATCTCGACAGCGTGAACTCAGCATATTTAGCATAAAGTTTATAATCGCATAGTTTATTTACAAAGATGTATACAAGTAAAAAAAAATCCCGCTTAAATTAAATGTATATTC
This sequence comes from Maratus speciosus, assembly GCA_963932465.1. Lineage (NCBI taxonomy): Eukaryota > Metazoa > Arthropoda > Arachnida > Araneae > Salticidae > Maratus > Maratus speciosus. The sequence continues at coordinate 280,859,563 of OZ010797.1, read as the reverse complement.
ATGGTTTCCAATTTGACCTCCATTTTTATCAATAAATTTTGAGTTAATATCAGAAATTAAGAATTGTTTTTATGCCCTTTAGGTGACTAGAAACATTTAGTAATTATATATACTAAAAATTCTTCCTGCAAATTTCCGGTGTGAAATTAAACTTTCGATGTAAAAATGGAGGTCAAAATAGCAACCCTGTGTATAATTTAGATTATGTATAACCAAAAAAAAAAAAAAAATGTTTGTTATATAGGGGAGAATAGGGAGGGTTGAACTCACTTTTTACAAGATGATTTTTTATTTTTTAAATATTGAACGTAGAATAAATTTTTATATATCATTTTGTTCGTTATACAACCAGTTATCCAAATAATATTGCTACATAATTGTAATATATAAGTTGAAAATTGATTGATTTTAATCATGAGAAAATGGGTCAAGACTCTCCACATACGGGAAGGTTGACCCACTATATGGGAGTCTTGAACCACTTTGTTCGTATTGAAATATATGTGAAGAGAAACAAAATCAGTTTAAAATAAGCAAAATAATTTTATGCTAGATGCTATAATTATTATAATAAATATTTTTGAAAATGTGATGCTTAAACGTACCTGTTTAGACGCAATCGCAAGTCAGAGGAGAAATTTTTTGTATTAAACAGGATTTTGTCTGAGCGGGTATACACCTACAGCAGAGAAACTGAAATTTTAACATTTAAGACAGTATTCTGTTTAGCCAGAGACAGGTTCCGTTTTCATAGGGTTTCATGCATTATAATGGCCGGACTTAAGAGACACTGTCCCGCTTTCTTTGTCTCCTTGTCCTATGTTTTGTGATACTCGACCTGACAACTCTAGCTGTCACTTAGTTTGGCTTCATTTCAATATATTCATCCTGATTAAATTTGTCTACATACCTTCCTAAAGTTTTTCGATGAATGCTATGCTCTTTTTGCAGCCGCATGAGCACTTAACTTATCATTAACATCTTTTAATCCTTTCAGGGGGTAATTAGTAATTTCAGTACTAAATTTTTGATATAAACAACAAGCACCGGAATTTACGAACAAATTTATTTGGAAATAAGGAAAATGCTATATTTCACATATATATTAAATGTAAAAGATTTTAGCAAAATTATGGTGCCATTGTGTTGTTTGGAAATTAAAATTAAGTGGTCTCATAAACATATCACTGCCCCTGAAAGGGTTAATACTGCTGCTTTCATACTTTCTGGTCCTTTCTAGTCTTTTCCAATGTTTCTATTTACCTATTGTAAGTAATATTTCAGTAGAAAAAAGTTCCTAGAAACTTTTCCATTTATATTTCATTAATTTCACCACTATTAACCCTTTGTGGCTCAGTGTTCCATCACATGGAATTGATGAAACACTGACTGAATTGATGACACTGGAAAATTTGATTTCCAAATGCCGCAATGGCACCAGAATTTTAGTACAAGTATTTTCCGTTCATTATGCATATTAAATAAAACATTTTTCCTATTTCCAAATAAATTTGTTCGTAAATTCTTGTGTTATTCATTCATGTAATCAATAGAGCAATGGGAGTGCTCTGCGATGGTAAGGGTTAAAAATCAGAAGAGTTCTATTTAATATTTTCAACTCAGATTTTGTAGCCACAAGTTTAATCCCAGCAATATTTTGCTGCAATGAAATAAGACGATAAATTCTGTTAAAATTTTGTGGTAAAATTATACTCGGAGACCGCTGAAAAGGCCCCTACCTACCGGGATTTGGCCCAGCTGAACGGGTTTGAGTTTCCTGGAGATCGGGGCGAAAATCGTCGCATGGTACTTTCGCGCCCACTCAATACATTTTCTTCCCCTTTTTCCGCATTGAAGAAGAAATAGGACCAAAAATCAAGCCTGAATTTAGCGTCTATTGATCGCAGCGCCATCTATTATTTGTAATTCGAACTAAAATCGAAAATCACTGAAAAAAAAAAAAAAAAAAAAAAAAAAAAACTTTTGACCTTAACATAACCCTCCTGCAAGAATTTTTTAAATATCTGTCACCGTTTGCAAGTTATTGATTTTTAAAATCAGTCAGTCCTTTTTAGGACACCCGGTAAATGGTTGAGAATATAACAACATTAAAGAAAATTTAACTTCACTGTTTTGCTTTGCTTACTGCATAGCTCATGGAACTATTAATAAAGAGGAACTGACATATACTTAAAATAGTGAAGCTTCAACTGTAACCGCTATCGCAGGTGTTGTTTACCGCCATTTGAAACTTCCACCAGTAGACTTATATAGAAATTTTCAACTTATTTAAACGCCTGATTATTACAAAATTCCAGTCATAAATAATGGTAGAAACAGATTTTCATTTTTACTGGTAGAAATTTACTTTGGTGGTAGTTAGTCCCTGCGTTTCCGCCATATTGTGACAACCAAGGAAACAAACTTACTGTTTTAAAAGGCATACTGACACAAGTAAAAACAAATAGAAATTTTTATAACATTTTTGAGAAATTTTTTTTTGAATAAGACGCTTAATTAAGACGAAGTTTTCTATTCCATTTTACAGGTGTGACGTTTGCCCTAGCGGTAATCAGAAACTGAAGATCCCATTTAAAAAAAGCAGTCGCTGCCATGTTGTGACAACCTCCTCAGTTACTTCACTTGCAACTGGTAGACAGTACACTATATGTCTCCTCCTCTTTATTCATAACTCCATTGCATAGCTGCCAACTCTTACTCTTTTTACCACAAAAATTTAATAGAAATTTTTGCCTTATTTAATCGGCTGATTACGGTGATTTAAAAAGCTAAAATTTACTATAAAGTTTTTGTGGTACGAAAAAGCGTTAGATATTGGCAGCTATGCTTACTGAATGCGATCCAGGAAAGTATTTTATATGAAAAGCACTAGATACTTTTATTAGTACACGAATTAAATACATTTTATATTGCATTATCTTTAACACCATAATTCTCGCTCCCGCCAACATCACAGGCTGAGGGGTCGTTCGTTATTTCTCGTGTCCGTCTTATTTCCGGGCTGGAGGTTTAATTGCTGGAAAAACTTCTGAAACCAGAAAAAAATAACTGGTATTTCCGTGTGAAGACTGAATTTTACATTTAGGGTTTGGCTTTTGGCGCTGACTGTGATATTGGACTTTCTATTGCATGTTTCGAAATATATCACACTCAAAAAAATTATTAATAATAAGAATTTAAGGTATATGTAATTGCACACATTATTTGAAAAAATTTGTGTGATGATAAATAAAGATCTAAGATGTGAAAAAGAAAGGTCTTATTCGCATTAATTTGTATAGTGCAAAACAAACATTAACCCCTTAACGCTCGAATTAAATTACGGTTTAAAAATTCAGATTGCTTATTGGCAGCCCTTTCTTGAAAAAGAAATATTCATGTTATTTAATGACAGGTACAACGATACTAAAATAAAGCCAGTTACACATTTTTATAAAACTGGTGGGAATCAAACAATCTGAGTAAAAAACACAGCCCGTGAATATGACGGGAGCGAGAATTAAGGGATTAAGACACAGAATTCTCGCAGTGTTGCCAGTGGGGTACTTTTTTTAAATTCAGATTTCCTCATTGCCACCACTTTTTTGAAACGGTGAAATTGCCTTTTTCTCGCCTTATTTAATATGTTATTAAGTAAGGCGCATTTTACCACTTCAAAAAAGTGGTGCCAATCAAGAATCTGAATTTAAAAAAAGTAGCCCATCTGGCAACACTGAATTCTCACATGATGGCTTTTCTTCAAGTGTGAATTTGTTCTATAACATCTTTTTTTTTTTCGCCTTAAAAAAAAAAAATAGCATATTTTATTTAGAAACCTTATAAGTATTCAATTTCTGTAATAAAAAATAGGTACATTTTTTATGGTTTTTCCAAATATTAAGCGATCCTTAAGGGGTTAATGGGACTTAAAAGTCCCATCGGAGCGTAAAAGGTTAAAGTCTTTTAAAAATTGAGAAATGTTAAGAATTAAAAAGAAGAGGAAGATATTTACAAACTTTAGATAAAATTAAAAGTTTTGAAATTTCAAGATCGTAAAGGGAAGTGTCTAGAAGTAAAGAGTAAAGATAAAAGAATTAAATTTTTAATCTGTGGGGAAAAGTGGGGGGGGGAAGAGGAGGTCAGGTTTTATCGCTGAATGCAAAATAATTTCTGAAGCAGGAATCGAAAGATAAATTAAAATATATTAAGTAAAAATGTGTTCTTTTACCTTAGATAAGATATGCGTAGATATGAACAACAATCACAAATGTCTTCTTACTTACTTAAGATTGATCTTTGTATCAATCGAAATACAAAGAGATATCTTTTTTTAATACTTAAATCGAAGGATTTTATATGATATGAAGGTGTGAACTTTGATTTTTTTAAAAGTTATATATTTAATTGATTTCCAAAAGAAATTTCGACTGTGTTACGGTTGTCTGCTCCAAGATGTTCAAGTCAAGTGGTGTACTCCTCGCAGTCATTGCCTTAGCTGTATCACAGCAAGTTGATTACTCAGGGTAAGAAACTTTTGCTGTTAACCTACGTAAAGATGAGTACAGAGGTATAAAACATGTGCAGCGTTCCTACTTTTCAGTATTTCTATTTCCGAATAGTAGTTTTAACCTTGTTTAATCACGAATTCCAAACTTCAAAAATAACTATTAGAAATAATGGTACTCAAAAAAGCTTTATGAGCTCTACGCATATTTTACACCTCTTTAATAAAAGCTAAACATGCCTATTACGATAAAACATATAATAGTTTCAACGATTTGGCGAACATATATTAAATCTATTTACAAAGATAATTCATTTTGGTGTAAACTTGCCTATATTAATAATTTCGTCTTTTTAGTCCACTAAAGCCGGAATTATTTTCCTCTTTAACACTAGAACCTCCAAGCTGGTGCCAGTTCGACACCGATCAAATGAAAAAATGTCGGTTCGAACCAGAATTTGTTTTCGTAAAATTAATTAAATTGTAACAGGAAAAAACTTGGTTCAATAAATAAGTGAAATAGTATTAGATAAAAATTGTGGTGTTAAAATGTTTTTATCAAGGTTAGGTATAATTTCCGGATGTTCTAGTGTTAAAATACAAAACTTGCATTTCACACCAGATTGTTAAAACAGCAATTTTTGTCTGATTTTATCATGAGTTTAAGTCATCAAATAAAAATGTTTCCGTTCAAAAATACTAGCATTCAAACAATAAAATAGTTGTATTGTTTCCAGTGCCGTATGGTACCGTTAGGCTTTAATGTGTTAAAACTGACCATTCAGTTTTATCTAAAAACTTTAAAATCTCTGGAATTTAAAAATAGATTGGGGCGTTTAAGAACAAAACTGCATTAACCCATTAACTGCCAAAACAAGTACGGATTTTCAAATTTCTTGTTGAATGTCGTTTGCCACCATAAATTCAAAAAGATAATTTTCAAATTATTAAATGGCAAAGTTTCTGTCAATAATGCAATTTTTTTCATTCTAAATTAGTGGTAGAAAAGTAATTAATTTAAGCAAGAGCAACTATTTTGACTTTTGCGTCAACGCAACACCAGCGAGTAATGTGTTAACACATTGCCGACGGGCAAGGGTGGAAAAAAAATTATGTCCTTTTCCCAATATATATATATATATATGTTTTTTTTGTTTTTTTGTTTTTAATTTAAGTATGCAGTTTTTACGAAATATATTTTTTTCTATGTTTATATGTATATATTCTATGTATAATCTGTTCCAGAATAACAAAATTCATAGTTAGGATAAAAATACAGTCACCTGAAAATGCCTTAATGCCTCTGTTACTGGACAACATCCACTTAATTTCAAACATTTATATTCCTATCAAAATATTATTTCTAGTGTATTATATTATCATTAGTGTACTAGACTTCAATATGCAATTTTATATTCAAAAGAAAACAATAATAGGGATTAATTTATATAACAATATGTTACTTGTATTCAACATTACAACCAAAATTTCCAATACCCTGTACTAAATATACATTTAAATGATCAAATACTCTTAGGGCAATTCCATAAAAGTGTCAACTTTCATCAAATTTTTTTGTATAATTTTTGTAAATTAAGTTAAAAATATATTGAATTATGTTCCAAGTTTTCAAATTAATGTTTTAGATTCAAAACTTTTATTTTATTTGCAACTTGCAACAGTACAAATTAAAAAAAATGGCTGGAAAGTAAAATGCTCGCAGTTATGTACATATAGTATTTATTCTTAAAGAACACTGGGAAAAAGAAGGTAATTGTTGTTTATTTTGCATTTTTAAGTAAATGAAGGCATGTAGTATAATATTTAATGGTTTATAATAGCTTTAAAGCCATATTCTTGATAATGATGCGTGCAAAATAAAGTCTTGTGTTGTGTCATTCCGTCACATGTTTTTTTTTTTTTTTTTTTTTTATTATTATTTTTTTTTTTTTTGCATTTTTTCATGTAGCAAATAAACTTCACAAGCAAATTATACAAGTTTTTGAATTAAAATCATATATATAATGGCTATTCATGTAATATGTTTAGTTTTTACTAATAATATAATGATTTCACAATAAACAGTGTGACAGAATGACAATTTTCCTGTTACGGAATGACAAAACAGCAAGTAATCAAAGTTTTGTACTTATCCAGCCAGAATATTAAAGCTAAAGCAAAAGAAAATGAAGCTCGCTGGTTATTTCTTACAGCAGTAATCCCAGGCACAAGAGATATGCACCATCTAAATCAGAGGTGGCCAACTGTGGCACGCAGGACACCACTAAAATTTTATAGTACTCATTGCCTGATATAATCATCGAATCTCTGCGATTCAAGAAGTCGGTTATTTCTTTAAAAAATTAGTGGTATCAGGCGTGCCACAGTTGGCCACCCCTGATCTAAATGTTCTGAATAAATATTTAGTAAAAATAAAATTATTTTCAAATTCAAATGAATTCCAAATGTATGATTTGAAAAAAGGGCTTTATTCAATCAGAAATAGTAGCCTGTAATAAAGATTATTCTGTCGCTGTAGGCTCATTTTGCTTGGCCACATATTATGGGAAAAGAAATAACGGACAATACCTTGCACAAATAACTGTTGCAGAAAGCAATTCAGAAATTGAAGTGCTGAACTTGAGGAAACAGGACAATAAAGGACTTGTATTTACATTTACAGAGAAAGAAGACAGACGCATAGTTGATAACACAGATTTGACACCTCTATGCATTCAGCCGACATTTCAAATAGTAGGCAATCGTGCTCGATATGTTTTTGAAAAAATCTATCAGATTGTGATTAGTTATGTAATTTCTTACGATCATTCTGGATGATAAAACAATTATGTGAAATGTATTAGTTTAGTCATTTTTTTTTTAAATAAATGTTTAAGAAACTTTTAGTCATTCCGTCACGTCAAATAACAGTTAATAACTTCAACGCTAGTACAGATATGTTGCTCTAAATTATAATTTTGTACTGCTTATACATCATATTTACGATGAGTATTAGTTTAAAAACTGAATGGTTTTCTATTCACAAAAGTTTCCAGTTTTAAGTAACAGATTACAGCCATGTTTACAAAAATGTCCTTCCGTCACAGAATAAGAAATTACTCAAACATTAAAGAATAAATATGTAAAAAATTGTCTCAGATATATTTTTTGATCTTTTAATCAATAACAGTCATATCAAAACTGAAAAATCAATTTTTCTTTGAAAATAGCTTTAGGGTAATTGCTTCAACATTAATTCTACAACTCAAAATGCCATCCTGTCACATATGGATTTGCCCCCTGGTATATTTTAAGAATAAATGCCTTTTGATGTTTTGGGAACATTCATTAAGAGATACTTACATACAACAAGAAAAATGTAGAGAGAAAGTGCGAGTAACAGAAATTATATATAGTAATAGAAGTTACATTTTTGTATCAGAAGTTACATTGTGCAACACAAATTAGACAGTACAAGTGTATTTACGCTAATCAAAAAACAATGACACCAATGAAGCACTTTGATGGATTTTTATTATGCATATGAATTTTAAACCAGATTTTTGTTAATTTACCTCCATCTGTTACAAATATGTAGCAACAGAAGTTAGAGGTAACAGATGTTACATTTAAACAAGTTGGAAATTGCTCGTCAAACGTGGCAAATGAGGTGCGTTCGTACTATAACTAGTTTTATAAATATCTTTTGCACCGCATATTGTACTGAATGCATATTTTAGTGCACTTCATAAGTGTCTATCAATTTCATTCTGTTCGAAAGGCTGTAACATCATTAAAATGCACTTGCAATAATTTTTTCCCATTGGCCGTAATGTAACGGAAAACATTTGACTCTCCTGTAATTAAACTATACATGCGATTTTCATAAAATTTGAAATGACTCGACAAAATTTTGCATCAATTATATATTTAAAATTTCAGACCATTCGATTGGGTAGTTTTTGCTCTGTTATAAGCGGACTGAACGACGACTATAGGTGCTACGTATTTATATAATTACGAACGCACCTAAAAAGAAAAAAAATGCATTTTCTATAGTTTTATAAAAAATATGTAAATATTGCATTTATTTAAATTAAATTAACTTAATTTCATATAATACAAATAAAACTTTAATTAAAATGACAATATTAAAATTTATGTTATGGAGGTTACAAACAGAAAACACACTAACCTGGAATTCAGAGGTTTCAGCTCACTGATCACGTGCGTGCAGAACAAATTCAAAATGGGTGAAGCATATCTTTTCTAATATTTTTACCTACAAGTACGCTCAATAGTACCTTATTGAGCTCAATAGTAACTTATTGAGTCTTATTGGGGACAATGGAAGTCATTTCTTTGGTAAGACTAGTTACAGTAACAGAGGTTACAATTTCAGTTGTACGAAATTTAATATTAAAATATAAAAATAAAAAATAAATATAGTGTTTTGGGCCTAACTCTTTAAAATACTAGGTTTTATGATTACATAAGACTAGCTAAAAATGTTATTTTAAATATTATTAGTTAAAACCTTAAATTGAAAACTATGCCTACAGTTATCTGGACAGACTGCAGTGGTGGAAAATTGGCGCAGAAGTGGAGCCTATTGATACCACTAAAATTTTTTGACATTATTTAGTTTAATAAAAACTCAGAAATTTGTCATTAGATAAGAGGGTAAATACTACTATAATTTAGTGGTGAATAGGCTCCACCTCTGCGCTAATTTTCCACCACTGCAGACTGTTTTGTTAGTCAAAATAAATAAAAGTGCATAATTTAAATAAAAAATATATCTTTTTAAGCGTATTTTCATTTTAATGAAGTCCTTACTGCTTATTTTAATAGAAACAAAAAAATAAAAAGCGTTATTTCCCGTTTTACCCAGAAAAAAATATTGTAATTGTGGACATGAAAAGGGCATAATTCTCTTGTTTCACGCGCAATTTTTATTAAATCTAAATTTTAAAACCGTAGAAGTTCCTCCCTGTTCTGAAAGTCTTTTGTAAATTGGTGTTCTAGATACGTTTCCCAAGTTTATGCATCGGGAAATATCTTTCAATGTACGAATTTAACACTTTAGTGCGCAACTTTGCATATATGCAAACAACAGTGTTTTGAATTTATTAGATTTTTTTTCATTCATATATACGCACTTCACACCAGAAAATTAAAAAAGCCGTATTTGCTTCAATTAATAAGAGACATTCTGTATTTAAATGAAGCGAAATTAAACATTGAAACTTTCTGGTTCTCCGAACTACGTAATTTCTAGAACGTATTCTATCATGGGAATTAAAGGGTTAAAGGTTACGTTTTATAAAATAAATAATTCTATAAAATAAGGTATTTGGAGACATACTTATTAAAGTATTTACTAATTTGCAATATTTTAGGGTAAAGCAGCCACACGACAGTAGTTTTTACTTGTATTGCAGATGTGCGATAGAAGAAAAGATTGGCATATTATATGAAAATTGTATCTCTGATTTTTTTCATTATTTTTCCCGTGTAATAAACCATTCAGAGAATCGTACGTAATTTTTTCGAAACAAAATAAAAAATCACGCATTTAAGGGTTAATATAAAATGTCTGAGAATCTAAAAAAAAATATGGACAACATGATATATGCATTCTCTGTAAGGTAGTAGCCACGCCCTTAGTCAATGGTGTTTTCTGAATGAAAGCGAGAATTCTCGTTTTCCGTCGTGAATGTGTTCACAGAAATAATTTTAATCAAATAATATTTATATGTTTACACCAGAAAAAATGCATGAGAATGTATATGAATTTTAAGATTCTTGGTTTGCGTTGATATGAGGCCTTTCAAGCAAAGCGATATAAGTAAGCGTCCTACCTTAAATGGGAGAAGTAACCGCAAGATTAAAAGCGAGGTCATATCAATCAAGGTCATTCGCCACGTAGCGGATGGAGTGTGAGCTACAGGTAGATACCTAACTGTTTTCTTTCTGACACCACTAAAATTGTAAAGTTTTTTTCATCTTGATTAATAACTGAAGTGTTTCTGATAAGGCGAAGAAAACTCCGTGGTGTCAAGTGCGTCTGGATGCCACTCTCGCTACGCACATTATTTTGCATTAAATGTGGCAAACAAAACTCATTTCCACGAGTGACTGACGATTTAGATAATACGCGCCACACTAAAAGCAACGGTGGAAAATTGGCGCAGAGGAGGAGCCTATTGACACCACTAAATTTTAGAAGTACTTTTCGGCTTATCTAATGACATAATTTCTGCGTTATTATTAAGCTGAAGAATACTATAAAATGTTTGTGGTGTCAATAGGCTCCTCCTCTGCGCCAATTTTCCACCACTGTAAAAGCCCGCGTATCTGAATTAACACTCCGTCCACAAGGTGGCGCAACTGCGTTAATTTACGCCTGATTCCAGCATTAAGTTTGTTCGCTTACTTATAACGCTTTGCCTTTCAAGTGGAACGAAGTTTTAAAAAATACTGAGGTTCAGCAAAAGAACTTCTGTTACGGTCGTATTCACCAACTATTTCGACTCCGAGTTATACCGATAATCTCGGTCGAACGCTCAAACGGTATTCCCCCTTAATCCTGATTGGACGTCTCCTTGATAACGTCCAATCAAATGTTATCGTGAATTTCATTTGAGCGTTCGACCGAGGTTTTCTAGGTCGAGGTAGATGGTGAATACGAGCATTAGAGTATCGAAGGGAGTGCTAAGTATTAGCTTGTTGCCGTGTTCTTGCTCGACATCTTATCAATATCAAAGTTTCGTAAATATTTCGGTTTTCCAGATTTTTATCTTATCGTATGCCATATACTTTCAACTGCCCCCTGACAAAATATCAGACTTATACTGCATATACAACCAGAGTTACGACTGATTTAATTTCTAATATCATATTCACCCTAAAAAAAAAAAAAATCTAACCTATTTATCTCAATAAATGAAAGTTAAAATTTTAGTGCTATATTTACCTTGAGTTAAATAATTAGCATACATGTAAAATCACAAAATATATATATAAACTCAGTTTATGGCGTCAGATGCCGCCATCCGAAGAATCTACAAGTCATTTTCCATTTTTTCCGGTCAAGGGTCCATTCCTCTTCCAGACCTCTATCCCTCATTGCCATTGAAATATCATCCATCCACTTCTTTCGTGGTCTTCCCCGTTTCCTTTTTTTGTTTGTTTCATAATTGAATGTGATTTTGGGTTATCTTTCATCATTCATTCTTTTGACATGACCATACCAGATTAATTGCTTTTTTAGAATATCATCTAATATGGTTCCCATAATTGTACAAATATTACTTTCAGGTGCATACATATAATATAAAGATATTTAAAATATAAATTTAAAATATCTTAAAATACACTAGAAAAGCCCAGAACGTTTTCAACCATTACAAGATCGTCATCAGTAGGATTTAAATGTTCTTATTATTTTCTTTGCGCTTATTCGAGAATTGTCGAGAAGAAATAAATTGTAATTTAAATGTTGTACGTCAGATGAGATGCCAGATAAAGTTATTCAAATTTTCAACAAAACGAGCTTTCATCTATTATGCAGCAAATATCTCCATACATCATGGATATCGTATGACAGTGCATCTTCACAAGCTGTATCTTTATTAGCAATTATTTCAATTGATTCTCTTATGATGGCTTCCTGGTAATTATTTGTACGATAGATAATTTTCCATTAATTAAAATCTAGATTTATAGGTGGAGTTTGAGCTAATCTTGATAATATAGTATGGGGTCTATTATGATATCTGCTTCATGTTCTTTAACATCTTGAGGGGCGGTGGGATATATTTTATCCCACCTACGATTAATGAAGATTTACACCAGAAAAATTTTATTAAATTTTATTTTTCTAATTTTGGTGGAAAAAAGTCGTAAAATTGCTTTTCCTTAATTTGAAGTAAATACTTTCTAATTTTCCGGTGGGAATTCAGCATTACACAAACGTAATTGCTTGCCCCTCAAGGGGTTAATTCTGTCACGAAATTTTGTCATCGTCATACCAATACAAATATAATATTTACTATCTTTTTAGAAAGATATAATGTATACTCCGGATCTATTGATTGCTTGGACAGGATCAATTTTAGTATTTAAAAGATCTTTTAACTTTGGGGGAGGGGCGGCGATTAATTTTACATCATATTTAACCCAGGAAGACGTGCGCCGGGCCTGATAGACCCGGACTGCGTATGGTTTTTACAATTGTCACCACTATCATTTTAATAGTAATCTTCAACATATTTTATGGCTAAAATTTTTAACAATTGCCTCCGACTAAATAATGTGACGATTATTATTTGTATTTATTGGAGCCAAAGTAAAACCTGCGCGCGTTCTCTCGGGTTAAAAAAGATTTGCCTTATATTTAAAAAATAAAAAACCCTTGAAATGTAGTTAACTTTACAAAATTTAAATCATTTGTCTAGAACTGCGCTTTGTTTTCCATAATCTACTTCAAACCTTTTTGTGATTTTTTTCCATAAACCGGAATGGAATTACATTTTCTATTACTATTTTTCTAATTGAATCTAGTTCTTCTTTTAGGAGATGACTCGAACAAACCACAAAAGTTATTTGTGCTTTTGTATGTACACTGCTCAAAATAATTAGGGGAGAACATGGTTTTAACAGAATTACGCAAATATTTACACTGATAAGTGACGTAAAATAAAACATCCAACATTTAAAGCGTAGTAGAAAACAGATAAATAAAACTTCACATGCAAATTAAATTTTATGACGTCAAAAATTAGAAAAAGGAGATAGGTGCAGAAATCGGGATTTTGCAGAAACGTCTGTTTAACTGTCTCATTTGTAAAATTCAATCGCTCAGCCTGTGTTTTGAGAAAATGTGACTTCAAAATGTCACAACAATGTTATTTACCGGAATCCATAGCTTGGCGTGTTATCGGTACAGTTGAATCTGGGGAAACACAAGGAAGTGTAGCGGACGCTATTGGAGTCGCAAGAAGTGTCAATGCAAGGCAGTGGAATTGATTCCAAGAAACTTGGAATGGTAGACGTCGACAAGGGCAAGGTCGACCATGTGCTACCTGTGCTATCAAAGAAACTGATGACCGATATATCCTGCTAACAGCTCATCGAGACGGAACGGGCAGTGCTACTCTGCTGCAAATACAGTTGTTCTTGGCCACAGGACGAAGGGTGTCCAGCCAAACACTCCGAAATAGGCTTCATCAGGGTGGTCTCTATGCACGTAAGCCAATTGTTTGTATTCCGTTGATCTCAAGTAACTGTGCGGCCCAAAGAAAGTGGGCAATTGAACATCGAATTCGAGACAACGTTGTTGGAGCGAAATTCTGTTTACAGACGAGTTCCGATTCAGTCTGGATGTGACATCTGATGTGTTTTGGCATGGAGAGAAAGAGGCACTCAAAATAATCCAAGATTCGTTCGTGAAAAATAACATTACAGACGAGGTGGGTTGATGCTATTGGCTGAAATCAGCATAGGTGGACGTACGGGCCTGCATATCATTCGGAACGACACTTTGACGATCCGAAGTTATACAGACGAGATACTGAGACTTCATGTCGCATTTTATGTTGCAGAAATTAGTGATTTCTTTTTTTCCATTCATGATAATGCAAGACCTCATACAATTCGTCTTGTGGAAAACATATTTGAAGCTAAAACAATACAGCGTATGAAATGTCCAGCATGCTCTTCTGACCTAAATCCGATCGAGCATGTTTGGGGCATACTGAGACGACGTATTGCTGCGAGACCAAGCCTCATTTTACTGTCTGGGATATGAAGATTGCAATTCTTGAGGAGTGGAACAGTATTCCCCAAAGTCTTATCTATAACCTCATCGCATCCATGGAAAACAGGTGTGCAGAGCAGTCTTACAAGGGGACCACCAAACATGATGCGCACAGTTTTTGATAATTTTTAAGTATGTTGTAGGGGTCACACCTCTTATTATTCCGGTGAAAGGTTTCCTTCAAATGAGCCTTAGTTTTTAAGAAATTGGGGGTCAAAGTTCAGCATACTTTTAAAATACCTATTTATTGCTGCTTCGAGCGCGTACTCCGTGGCGTCGAGGTAACGCGCAAATACGCTATACCACAGATAGCAGGTTCGGACACAGCTTGTGCCTCCATTTTTTTTTATTAATATTATATTTTTGACATTTTACTAATTTTATGTGAATTAGGAATTAGGCAGCTTTGAACTTTTTGATATTTTCCTATTAAATTACATTTACATTTTCGATTTTTTTTAAAGAAAATTTATATTATTAAACTAATTTATATGTAGCTATATCATCTTTTTAAAACTTACTATTGCTGTTTACATTTATGTATATTTTGTTATTTATCACAGTTATGAAATAAGGCATAATATTTTTTTCTTACATTTTATATATATACAGGGCTCGCAGCGTTCCTAAAATTTTCGCCCTTTGCTACCACTAAATTAAAACGATAATCTTTGTTGTATAATTCTATTACAAATGTTAAAGGAATCTACCACGAAGAATTCTTATTTAAAATACTGGTAGCAAATTGCGAAAATTTTAGGAACAGTGCGAGCCCTGTATATATAATAATTGACTAGCAAAAAGTTAAGAAAATACTAAACAAAATACTTAACAAAATACTTTCAATATTTCATTTGTTCTAAATATAACGAATGCAATATGTTAACTAATGAAATGTTGATCATTACTGACATCGCCATTATTAATTTAGTAAATATGAAATTAATCGGGTGATACATATCATAATAATATTCAAAACATAAAATAGCATTAAAAAATTACTATAAAAACAGATTTTTTTGCATGAATTTTTTTAACAATATTGGTAGAACGCACAAACTAACATAATATATATTCTTTAAATACTTAATTTTTTAACCGCATTAAATAGCTGAACGAGACCAATAAAAGGAAAATTTTATTTCTTCTGATATTACTGCGAAAGCATAGCAGACGATTTTTAAAAAAAATATTTTTTATTTATAGAATAAATATCTCTCATTATTGCATTTCCAGATGAATATTTAAGAATGACGTCAACAATATTTATAATTAAGTGAAAAAAAATATTTTAAATTTAATCTGTCATTTTTTATTTGTGTAAATAAAAAATTGTGTTGAGTTCAAACTTTACAGATAAAGGTATTTGGAGGGCATTAAAAATTTATACAACTGGTAAAAAATTACATATAATAGTTACTACTTTTATTTTTTATTACTCTTGTAAATATGGTATTGAAATTATCTAATCGTAAATACGTTTATTCGACATGAAAAATATTTTGTATAAATTATGGTAAAAATTATAAAATTCCATAAAGTAAACAAAATATACATATATAATTATTATAGATCTGCGCTTAAATTATAAAAATGTAAATAATAATAAATTGGTACTTTTTGGGTAGCCGGGCGCCAGTGTTGTATATATATAAATATATAGATAGATGAATACACATATATATACATATATATACATATATATATATACATATGTATGTATATATATGTGTGTATGTGTACATATATATATATGTACATATATGTGTGTATATATATGTGTATATATAACACTGGCGCCCGGCTAACCGAAAAGTACCAATAAATTTAGTAAAAACAATTCAACAAAAATTCTAGACAAAGTAGATTAATCTTGGTCTATAGAAATATTAGCTTAAAAATTGCAGAAAAAACATACATTTTCATTAAAATTGCGAAAATGTAAATGTAATTAATTAGGAAAATATCAAAAAGTTCAAAGCTGCCTAGTTCCTAATTCACATAATATTAATTAAAAAAACAATAGAGGTAGAAGCTGGGCCCGAACCCGCTGTCTGTAGTATAGCGTATTCACGCTTTACCTCGACGCCACCAAGTACGCGTTCATAACAGCAATAAATAGGTATTTGAAAAGTATGCTGAACTTTGACCCCCCAATTTCTTAAAAACTAAGGCCCATTTGAAGGAAACCTTTCACAGGAATAATTAGGGGTGTGACCCCTACAACATAATTAAAAATTATCAAAAAATGTGCGCATCATGTTTGGTGGTCCCCTTGTTAGTTGTTCGAGGAGACCACACGCCATATTAAAAATATTGCATCATTTCTAAACAATACTTTTTTTTTATCATTTACATGAAACCAAATTGTTGCCCTAAACCATCTTTTGATGTTCTTTCCATCTTTTCAAAGAAAAAAAGCTCCCTTACAATTTTTTTGCGTTTTTTTTCTGTATTGTGCATTGATACACATGTACTATCCATTTTATGCCCATACATGGCTGCCTTACAATGTTCTCTTCACTTTTTTGCTTGCTCCCCTAATTTTTTTGAGCAGTGTATTTTAACTATTTAACTATTTGCGTTTTTTCAAATTTTCCAAGTCTTCAAATTACCAAAGCTTTTCTAGATATGAATGAAATGATTTGAGTTTTTTCTAGTTGAACATCATACCATATATAATAGATTTAAGGAGAGGATTTTTAATATTTTGTCAAATATTGTTTTAAAAAAATTCGTATGTACAAGCACTAGCAATTTTTTCTCGCTTGTTTTTAGATATTATTATTTTCTCAAAAATTTTTGCTTAAAAAAATTATTTTAAACAAATAAAACCTTGTTCAAAATATCATTACGGACCGGCAACAAAAAAATCAGGTAAAAAAATATAAAAATAAATGAAATACTTGTAGCGTTTTAAACTGGATGTTTAAAATTCAGCATTGTTTTTAATTTTGAGAAAAAATAATTTTAGTTTTTAAAATTTTTTTATTAAATTATTTCTAATTAATATTTTTATAATAATATCTGGAAATCTTTTTTAAGGGGTTTTTTTTTGGGGGGGGGGGGAGGAGGGGGGTTGCCGAATCCTTTTAAGCATGGATTCCTTACTTCCTTGCCATTGGCCTGTATTTTACTATGGCATAAATGTTTTACTTCTTTGAACCACATTTGAAAAAAAAAAAAAAAAAAAAAAAAAAACTGCCGAGCTATTCATGTAAAATATATTAATTCTATAAATCGTTGTTTATCACAGGAGATTGAAAATATAACAAAATAAATAACATTATAGCTTGAAGACTAAGCAAAATGTCATAGAAGATTTCAATTTCTTTTTCTTTTCTTTTTTTCTTTTATTTGCTCTATATTTTTCACTATTATGGAAAAAAAATCTAAGAAAATGTAAGAAATCTAAGAAAAAACATAAGAATACTTTAAGTACTAAATAGTAGATAGATTTTTAAATAATACAACTTCAATACATTCAATATTTTTATTATTAACCGATTTCAAAATAAGGGAGAGGTTATCAATTCGACTGGCGTGTATGTATTTTTTTATCCTGTTCACGCATAACTTTCGTAAACATGCACCGATTTTGGATAATTTTCTTTTGTTTGAATGTATAAAAGACCCCTCCAGTAGTCCCATTTAAGTTTCGTCAAAATCTGCTGCTTAGAACAAATTTGTTTTAATAAAAACTTTAAAATTCAAAGCTTTAACTCAAAATGAGTTTCACATAACTCCCGTAAAAATGCACCGATTTTTTATATATTTATAGAGAAACTCAACAAATACAAAAATAAATAAATAAATAAATAGACAGCGAAACAGCACCGAAAACTGGCGATATGAAGCAATTAAAATAATAAAACTTTGTAAAAAATCACCATAAAATTAAAACAAAACACAGGACGCGTTTCGAGCTAAAAACATAACAGCTCGTCATCAGCTAAGCATACACGTGTCCGAAAACGAACAAGTTCAAAAATGAACTGAAGAAAAAGAATGTTGCGAAGAATGCGACAGATGGCGCTACTTGATAGAGGGATATGCAAAAGGGAAATGTGTTGAAAAAAGATAGAAGAGAAAATGAAATGGAAAAAATGAAAATAAAAGAAAAAATAAAAATAAAAGAAGTAAATTAAAAATATAAATAAAATTAATAAAATATATAATAATATAATTTTATTTATATTTTTAATTTACTTCTTTTATTTTTATTTTTTCTTTTATTTTCATTTTTTCCATTTCATTTTCTCTTCTATCTTTTTTCAACACATTTCCCTTTTGCATATCCCTCTATCAGGTAGCGCCATCTGTCGCATTCTTCGCAACATTCTTTTTCTTCAGTTCATTTTTGAACTTGTTCGTTTTCGGACACGTGTATGCTTAGCTGATGACGAGCTGTTATGTTTTTAGCTCGAAACGCGTCCTGTGTTTTGTTTTAATTTTATGGTGATTTTTTACAAAGTTTTATTATTTTAATTAAATAAATAGACATCTTTAAAATATTTCATTTTCAACAATTTTCATCGTGGCGTTGGCAGTATCTGTTGACAAGAAAGTCGTTACCTAGCGATTTTTCCTCCTCATTATGCGATTTGGTTCCTGGGATTGTTGTACAGAAAACAAAAATTAATTTTTAATCGTTAAAAGCTTTTATGGCTTAAGCAATGACAACAACAACAACAACAATAATAATAATAATAATAATAATAAAAATTGTAAAGCGTTTAAATACACGCAAGATTTCTGCGGTACACTCAAACTTCCTTCGAAGAACTATATAATATTACGGTGAAGGGATTTGTACGCTAATGCAGAATGGTCCAAATGTCTCGGGCAAATTTTTGAATTTAATATAAAATCAAGTAATTGAAGTTTTTTGGGGGGTTTTGTTGAAAAGTATACAATTATTATAAAGTGTTTTTAATTGAAAAGAGAGGCATTTTTTTACTTCAGTTAGTCGAACATTTGTCATTGTAATTAGCGGACTAATTCATTTATATATGTTTGATAATAACTGAAAATGATGAGTTTTCAAAATAGTCACATGATATTGTCTTTTTCATGAATTTTATTTTTTAAGATAACTCAATGCATTAGACTAATTTAAAGATTTTCAAGGGGTACATGCAGAGTAGAAATATAAAAGTCATACGTGTCCTAATCTAAAAAAGTATAATAGTATAACCATTAACAAAAATATACAATAACCTCTTCCGACTTCCACAAGATTCCAAAAACAGTTCTTTATCATTAGAAACGTCAAAAACTTGTATATTTTCGAGATTTAACACCAGAACCGCCGGAAATTTTACTCAAGCGTTATAAAAATATTTTACATCAGAATTTTTATTTAAAACTATTTAAGTTATTTATTTAACATATTTTATTTACAACAATTATATAATATACAATACAATATTATACAATATTTAACAACTATTATAACATTCATACAATATTTAACATATTTTAGAAAGAAATTTCTTGTTCGAATCGAAATTTGTTTATTTAGTACCGGTCAATATGACCGCTATGGCGGTTCTAGTGTTAAAGAAGCATCTGTAAAAAAAAAAAAAAAAAGTTTCTTTTGCGGAAAATGATTTTTGGAAACGTTTCCTAGAAGATTTTATAGTAGATTGATCAATTGTCTTAACCCTTTCAAGGGCGGTGGTTCATTTTTGGAGCACTTAATTTTAATTCCTAAATTCCACGTTGGCATCAGAATATTCGAATGAAAATTTGCCTTTTATTATTTACGTAAACAAAAGCTTTTGAATATTTTGAAATAAATTTGTTTGTAGATCCTGGTGTCATTCACTGATTTCAGACTTTTACGATTAGATGTACCTTGCCCCTGAAAGCGTTAAATCGGATTAGATGCTTTTCGAATCTTATCAGTTCTCAAGTAAATATTTTCATGTTCAACAAATGTGATTTACATACAAACATCATAAATTAAAAACATTAAGATTAATATTAAAATTAATTAAAAAACTGAAGATGGGTTATTTAAAATTGACAGCATCATAAAACTCAATATTCCAGTTTGAGGAAACTGATTAATACACTCAAAAAACTATGCGGACAAGTTTCCGAAAATGAATGGCTGGAAAAAAACTTTGTTTTTATAAATGCTATTTTATATCTCGAAAATACAGGGTGTCCCAAAAATATTGAGCCCGGCTTTTATTCCTTAAATATTGATCATAGTCATATGTTATAAATTAGAAAGTTACAAAAAAAGGTACAGAATTTTCTGAAATCAATTAAACTTCCCAGGGGATTAAATTTGAAGAAATATAAATTTTAATTTCTATACGGCCCTGTACAAAAAATTTCCTAATGAGTAAAATAATGTAGTATTTATAAAGAGGAGGAGACATATAGTGTACTGTCTACCAGTTGCCAGTGAAGTAACTGAGGAGGTTATCACAAGATGGCGGCTGCTTTCTTTAAATCGGATCCTCAGTTTCTGATTATTGCCAGGGCAAACACCCCGCCAGTGAAATTGAATAGAAAATTTCGTCTTAATTAAGCGTCTTATTAAAGGAAATTTTCCTCAAAAATGTTGTAAAAATTTCTATTTGTTTTTACTGGTGTCAGTATGCCTTGTAAAACTGTCAGTTTGTTTCCCTGGTTCTCACAATATGGCGGAAACGCAGGGCCTAACTACCGCCAAAGTAAACTCCTCCCAGTAAAAATGAAAATATGTTTCTACCATTAATGATGACTGGAATTTTGTAGTAATAAGGCGGTTAAATAAGTTTAAAATTTCTATATAAATCTACTGCTGAAAGTTTCCACCGGTGGTAAACAACGCCTGCGATAGCGGTTACAGTTGAAACTTCTCTATTTTAACCCCTTCGGAATGGGAGCTTTTTACGAAATTTTTAATCTTTTGTCACCGTTTTTAAAAAACAGAAATTTGTGTCTTCTTGAATCTAGAAAATGCGCTGATTAAGTAAGGCAAATTTTACAGTAAAATTTTACTGGTGAGGCAAAACAAGGATTCTGAGCGCTTCATGCGGCACGTATATGTGTCGCTCGTCCCCAATGGGTTAAGGATATGTCAGTTCCTCTTTATTAATAGTTCCATGAGTAAAATGTGTACATGAGCAACTCATGTACAGAATTTCAGCATTTTATCCAAAAAAGTTGCACAGATATGATTATACATAAATGCTGACTTAACCCTTTCAGGGGCAAAGCAATTCCATTGCTAAAGTGTTGAAATTAATGATGGACACCGGAATTTGAGAACAAATTTATTTATAAATACGAAAAAGTTATATTTAGCGTGTACCATAAACCGAAAATTTTTTTCCCGAAATTCTGGTGCCATTGTGACGATTGGGCATTAAAATTAAGCGGTTTCATAGAAATACCACCGCCCCTCAAAGGGTTAAACCACTTTTCGATGCCTGAATATGAGTTAGCAAAGAGGAAAAAATCACGTCGGATAATCGTGTTTCAGGGGTTGTCCACAAATTACGAAAGAAAACTATGACTGGCATTGGATAGAAAACATTTACATTTCAATTTATGACTAACCCTTCACCAGCTTTGTTTAATCCTTTCAGGGGCAAGGCATTTTTCCTCCAAAAATGTTCAAATAATTAATTCACACCACAATTTACAAGAAAAAGTATTTGAAAATAGTCAAAAGCTGTTTTTCACGCATATTATGAGATCGCAATTGTATTAAAAAATTACTGGTGGCATTTGGGAATTTGGGCACTAAAATTAACCGTTTGCAGACTGCAAACGGCGCCCCTGACAGGGTTAAACATATATATCTCTGCGACTTTTTGTGATAAAATGCTGAAATTTTATTCTAAATAAAATTTCTTCGTTGGTATTCAGATTCCAGAACTGTGCCGAAGTAACGCTGACTTACTTTCACTTTGTTTTGCAAGATGTGTACACTACTTAGAATTTGTAAGGAGTTTGGCAAGCCTATTTAAGAAAAAAAAATCTTAGTCGAATAATTTTTTTCAGTTTAAAAATCTTTGAGCGATTAATCGCAGAATATATTTGTGATAAAACATTACAGGTTGTAAAATTTTAAAGTGAAAGCTTGTACTTCCAGTGCCATTCCATTAATCAGATCTTGCCTCTACCTACCTTATCTCTACGACCTTTTTATTTGTAATTATTGACATGCTTGACAACCTACCACTAATCTTCCGTAAAATGTGAAGTAATTTGTCCCATGTTAAATGCGTTTAGTACAAGAATATTTTTAAGGAAATGAAATTAAATAAGTTTCACGTAAAATCGTAAAATCATACTTGCCAACTTCCAAATTAACTTCGGCTAAAATGTGAGTTAATTTAAAAAGGTTTCTAACCTGAGAATATTTTACATGTATCATTAGCAATTTAATTTCTAGTTTCCACGTGGAATTTGTTTCGTGACGTAAAAAAAGAAATAAAAAATTCTGGTTCGAAGCATGTTTAACCCATTACACACTGGTGTATGCAAAATAAATGCACATATTTAATTTATTTACATAACTACCACTATTTTTTAATTAAAAAATTGGCCTTACTTAAAGACATGAAATTTTAAGAGCATATAAAGCGAAAATTATCTTTAAGAGTTTGTGGCGCCAATAAACGTTCAGCTAAAATGTTGGAAATTTCAACCTTATAGTTTTGGCGCTTAATGGGTTAACATGGTTTAAATTAACTAGCACAGGTTCATCCTCTAGTTTTAATACCAAATTTCAAATTCATACGGGAAATTACGAAAGAAGAACTTTTACTTAATGTGATTGATAAATGCAGGGGTCGAAGCACATAGGACAAATTTTATTGTCCTTACCAGTATCTTTTATAAATAATCTTCACGATATACTTCTATTTTAATGCAATCAAACTGATTGGAAAGTTATCATATGAATTGAATATTTCCAACTAAGCGAAAAAATGCCCTGGCTGGGAATCGAACCCAGATCCTTGGCTTACAAGGCCAATGCTTTACCGTTTAAGCTAACTGGTCCGACAACCAGCCAGCATATTTCGCTTATTTAAATAAAGTGAAATTAACCATTGAAATTTTCTGGTGTAAAGTCAGATTCTCTGAACTACATAATTTCTAGAACGTATTCTATCATGAGAATTAAAGAGTTAAAAGTTAAGTTTATAAACTAAATAATTATATAAAAGAAGGTATTTGGAGACATACTTCTTCAAATATTTACTAATTTGCAATATTTCAGCGTAAAACAGCCACACGACAGCAGTGTTGCCAGATGGGCTACTTTTTTAAAATTCAGATTCTTGATTCGCACCACTTTTTATTCGGATTATCCGAAATTCCGATAAAAATAGAAAAGAAAAAGATGCGTGCTAAAAAATTGCAATTTATAAGTACTCAGTAATATAATAAACATCCTCTAATCCGGCATGCTGGATAATATGGCACGACTTTCGAAAAAAAAATAGTATTCCTTGTTTCATCCCTCCTGATGTTTATAATAATGGCAACTTCAGAAGGAGGAATTACGTGACACCCCATATTACAAACGGTTCAAAATCGTGAATCTATAAATAGCTCAGTCACCACGTCGACGAGGAGGAAAGGAATAAACATTTCTGTAGATAATTTGCAAAATCATATTGTTGAAAGTAAAAATGAATTTTTGCATTTGAATTAAATACTTTTTGCATTTTAAAATATAATTTTATAGTGACTGGCAAACAAACCGATACTGGAGGTTTTTTTTAAGGTGGCTTCTACGAGGTCTACAGAGCACGTTTTCATTTTATATTCGTTTACATGTGTTGTACTTTTACATTATTGTTTTTCTAACTCTATTCAAGCTGTTTAAAGAATAAAAAGCATGCTCTACTGCCATTTTATGTTTAATTCTAACTTCTACATGCTTTTTCCGACATTCATCTTGTAATCCCGAAAATTTTGTAAGTTAATCTTTTCAGAAAATTTGTTCAAGTATAATTTTCGAAAATAAAATTGGTTCGGATTAACTAGAATTTCGGTTTATTGGGGTTCGGATTAGCGGAGTGGTACTGTAATACCACTAAAAAATTATTCCAAGATTGATTTTCACATTTAAAACTCCCTTCTTACATAGTAATCGATATAATCCAAAATATTCCCCATCATAATGTTTCGTGATTTTCATGACCTTGATATCAAATTTAAATTAGTAAATGTATTATTTATGTCCTACTACTGTCAGAAATCTGCTAAAATCACCACTCTTATTCTTTTGAAATATCATTGAAATATATGGCATATGGTTGAGAGTTCTGTATTCCAGTAATTCTGGATTAAAATTTCAGGCATAAAACGAGAATAAACAAGGGATATCCCACGGTTTCTTTATGTTACTAAGACTGACTTTGCAAAGACTTCAGAATCCGATAGAATATTTCTCTTTGTATCCCACCAATAAAAATTCTATTCTCTTTAATGGTAATTTTCAAAAGGATTGTAAACCTTTATGTCTAAACTTTGACTGCATTATGGCTTTTTTCAGATATATATTTTTTCATTTCTCAATTTCCGAACAAATGAAATTTTCACTTTCAACGCGAGCCCAAAAAACTGGGATAAAAATGAGCACGAATCCGGTCGGTTCCGGGCTCGGATTAGGGGCTCAGACTGAATTTGTCTCATCTCTAATATATATTTGATATATATGTAAATATTAATATTTAGAAACCAGAAAAGATGTATCAGAATGTTTTTAAGTAAATTAAAGATTATTACTTATAACACGTTCTGTTTCGTTTGTTTGGACAAATTTCATGAAAACAGAAAGCTCTGCGCAGGAGCTTTTGTTAAGGTCTTGGTGAACAATTTGAATTCGTCGAATTTTGACAAAAGTGGTTATTTTGTCATAAAATTTTCGAAGAGAAAATTCTAGATGTTTTCTTTGTGGATAATTTTTTCCATAGAGGCACCACCTTTCAATATTAGGTCTAGCTCTGACACAAAAATGGTGGCTTACTTTGGTCAATTTTTTTCAGCGTTTCTATGGTTCCTTGAATTTAAATAAAAGTATTCTTTGCCTTATTTTTATCAGCTTAAGTCGAAAAATATTGGTATTAAAATTTAAATTGACTGTACAAACCCTGAGTAAAATTACGCCAACAACAGACGCCATTTTTATATTAGCGCGGAAACCTGTTATTCAGTAACAAAGCGATATAAGTAAGCGTGCCAACTTAATGCTGGAATCGGGCGTAAATTAACAGTTGCGCCATCTTGTGGACGGAGTGATAAACCACATACGCGGGCTTTTGGTGTGGCACAGATTTTCTAAATCTTTAGTCACTCACGTAAACGAATTCAGTTTGCCACATTTATTGCAACATAATGGAGTAGAGAGAAGAGGCATTCAGATGCACTTGACGCCTCGAAATTTTCATCGCCTTGTCAGAAACGTTTCAGTTATTAATCAAGGTGGAAAAAACTTTACAATTTTAGTGGTGTGAGTAAGAAAACAGACAGGTATCTACCTGTAATTCACACTCCATCCGCTACGTGGCGCGTGACCTTGATTGATGTGACCTCGCTTTTAATCTTGCGGTTTCTTCTGCCATTTAAGATAGGACGCTTACTTACATCGCTTTGTTCAGTAATAGAGGAAGCATTTAGTTATTTCTAGATAAATTTGTTTTTAAATCCTGGTGTCATTCAACCATTTCAGCATTTATTAACATAAGTATTTTGCCCTTAAAGAGTTAAAGGATGTCTCTTTTTTCCTTAGTTGTTAAAATATTGCTAAAATATATACACAATTTTATGTGAGGTTTCAAAACCTTACTCACAGTTCATTAGCGTTTAATGCACAAGATATTAAATATAGCCTATATTTTAGAAATATTTTGAGAACTAAGAAAAAAATAAACGTATTTTAACCCTTTGAAGGGCAAGCAATTTCGTTTGGGTAATGCTCAATTCCCACCGGAAATATAGAAAAATTATATTTCAAAATAAGTGAAAAGCAATTTTTCTACTCTTCCCCCCCCCACCTCCCCCCCCCAATATTATAAAAGTAAAACTTAATTAAAATTTTCTGGTGCAAATCTTAATTAAACTTAGGTGGGATATTATATGGTCCCACCGCTCCTCGAGGGGTTAAGAAGAATACTAAAGTAAAAAGAGTGAAAAATATTAATTTCCTGAGGAGATATTGTAAATATATGAGTGCATTCTACGTCCATAAACTTAACATTAGCGAGGGAATTCGGAAGTTTAACCCCTTGACACCCAGACCGCCTTGACGTACACGCTTCACGTTTGGTAGTCGTCTACCATAAAATCGGGATTTAACCCCTTAGAACCTAAGCCGGCCCATAACGGCCCTGCAACTTAACGCCTAGCTCGGCCGTTCTGGGCCGTTTGCGAAGAATTTAGGGGTGGAGGGTAATAGAAAGAGATGCTTTTCACTCCGTCCGTACGGATGTGTCTCTATTGTCGCCGACTGTTTTGTTCGGATGACATTGATGGAATATACACCTGTGGTTATATTTACCTCTTTTAGCACTTAAAAGGATTCTTCTGAGGGGAGCTTTTCTTTTTCTAAAGGTTTTAACTTCAAGAGCATGATATCATGTTTTCTGAAGTTTATTATTTATCAGCGCTAATATTTAATTACATTGTATTCAAAATGAATAAATGTATGAGAAAGGTGAAAGGCAGTTAGAAAGAGTAACAATATTGTTTGGATCAGGTGATAGAGAAAATAAAAGTAATGGATTGTTAAAGAAGCAAAATGGAAATTTCACTATTTTTTTACAATAAAAGCATCCCCCCCCCTCCCCCCGATTTACAAATTCCCGCCAAGAGAAAAGTATCTAAATTCAAAACTGGCCACCATTTTTTTTTTTTTACAATCACGGGCGCATTTAATATTCGGGTAGACCTTAAAAAAAAAAAAAAAAAAAAAAAAAAAGTGTGTGTGTGGGGGGGGGGGCTTTACATAAAAAAAAAAGAAAAAGGGCTTTACATTTGCAAGGGATTAATTGCGATTGAAATGATTTGCAGTGGGATTTTTTTTTTTATATATATTTATCGATGAATTAATTACATCTTTATTTCCGAGCGATTATTGGCTCAGGGTGATTATTGTCAGCGCTGTCGCATTAAGGAGTTGGTTTAAAACGCCAACTTTGAAAGTATTTTGCTTTTAATAATAAAAAAAAATTTCATTATTTTTTTTGTTTCAAATACTCATAAATATTATTGTTATTTTAAATGTTTGTATATAAATTTAGATATAACTTGTAATCGTTCAAAAGCGATTACATTTTTTTTTTTTTTTTTAACAAATGATTTAGCTATGTGTTTCAATGTAAAAAAAAGTTACCGAATCGGACGCAATATAGAGGTTGATGCTGCATTTGTGCATTATATTTCTTATTTAATATAATGTTTTATTTGCAGATTTTTTTCTAAAATTGTACCTAGCTACCTTTTGAAACATATTTGGATCAGGTGATAGAGATTTAGAAAATAAATACAATGGATGGTTAAAAAAGCAAAATGGAAAACACACTATTTTTACAATAACAGTCCCCCCCCCCCCCTCTCTCTCTCAACGATTTGCAAATTCCCGCCAAGAGAAAAATATCTAATTTCAAAACTGGTCACCAATTTTTTACTATCACGGGCGCATTTAAAATTCCGGCTGTCCTTTAAAAAAGAAAAAAAAAAAAAAAAAAAAAGAAAGAAAAAAAAAAAAGCTTCTCATTTGCAAGCGATTAATTGCAATTGAACAGATTTGCAGTGGAAAAGGTTGTTTCATTTATCCATGAATTAGTTACATTTTTATTTATTTCCGAGCGATTATTGTCTCAGGATAATTATTTCAACGCTGTCGCATTGAGGAATTGGTTTAAAACGCCAGCATAAAAAATATTTTGCTTTAACCGAAAAAAAAAAAAAAAATCATTTTTTTTTTCAAAAATACCCATAAATATTATTGTTATTACTATTATTACTATTATTATTGTAAATGTTTGTATATAAATTTAGATATAGCTTGTAATCTTTAAAAATAGATTACATTTTTTTTTAAATTTAACAAATGATTTAGCTATGTGTTTTGATGTAAAAAATTTAACGAATCGCATGCAATATAGAGGCTGATGCTGCATTTGTGCATTATACTTCTTACATAATATAATGTTTTTTTTCTGATTTTTTTTCTTTTATAAAATTGTACCTGGCTACTTTTTTAAACATATTTGTATCTCTGAATGTGCGAAATATCTACTAGTATAGAGTATAGTATTAGAGTATATTAGTACTAGAGTATACTAGTTTAGATGCTAGCAAATCAAATGTTTTTTTTTTTTTTTTTTTTTTTTTTTTTTTTGTAAATGCAAGCATTTTTTATAAAATTTTGTCAAATTTGGCGCTTTAAGCCAATCTTTAAGATATAAAAATCCGCGAAAGACCTGCGCTATGAAGAACATTCTAATATAACTACCTATTATTCATTTTTATCCAGAACGTTTATTAAAAGTTGAAAAACGCTTTTCGATTCCAAATCACTCCGTTAGTTATGCTTGCAGTTTTTATGCTTTTATGTCTAACAATGATTTCGCGTATGTGTGAGTAGAGAAAAACCTTTTCTTTTTTTTAGAGCAGATTTAAGATAAATTTCAAATATAGTAAAAGCATATGAAAACGGAAACAACATTTTTCGTCTTAAGAGAATTTTACTTTTAGGAAGGTATAAGTTTAAGATATACCTTCAGGATATCCTTGAAATTTTCCCATTTACGACATGATTCCGTTATATACAAATTCCGTTTAAAGAAGCTTTATTGTAGCATGGCGATGAGATGACCATCAAAACCCTTAGCGAGATCCGAACAGACACTTACTGGAGTAGAAACCAATAGTTCACCACTAACAATTAAGTTACAGTTAGAAACTTCATTCACTGGATTATTATTTCAGTTTAGTTTTGGTAATGAATGCCAATTGAAAGAAAATCTAAAATATTTCAGATAAACTCTGAGTTCTTTGAGTTATCTTTTCATTTATTAGAGACTAAGTCTTGATAATTAGTAGGAATTTTACCATTTATTATTACTGTTCATTTTTATATTAAAAATATACTGAGATGTTCCAATGTGTTACATTATTTTGATTACCTAGTACGATAAAACCTCTAGAAACGGAACCGTTTAAGGACAGGAAATAGCTTTAGTTTAGACAAGTTTGGAATTTAACAAGGGTCTTTCATTGGTACTCGAATGTTTTTCTGTTTCAGATAGAATTACGTTATAGACAGGTTTCAGATTAACAGGCTTTTGCGAAATATTGATTCATAAAATGAGTTTAGGTAAATTTTAAAACAACATAGTCACCTGAATTTATTATTACTGCTAAATGCACTTTTTTATGTTCAGGTGCTTTTATTCAGAAACTATGAAAGCGAACAGCTTTTTCCATTTTACGATAGATGCACGTATTCTTTTAAAAATACTGTCGAAATTGACGTTTTCAACCAAAATCCCTGATGGGAAGCAAAAGAAAAGTCGTCATGTGACAAAAATTGATTATAATACAAGTTGTAATGCATTTATCGAAAAAAAGGAGAAATAAGAATCATTCAAAAGCCATGACTGAAATTTCGTGATTTTACTTTAAAAAATAAATTCATAAATATCACAGAAAATGTCGTAATTTTGAGAAGGGAAGAACATGTGTTTAGAATCACCTTAAAAGTACTTACTCTTAAATTCTACCGTGAGAGGTTTAGGGGAGGGCCTTTAATTACTATTTGTTTTACTTTCAGAATTTTAAACCATTAAATTGAGTATGAGCCCTCTCTAATGTAAGCAAATTTTAAATTTTTTGATCTCATACTCTAATGGATGGTACCGACCTATTTACACCATAATAAAAAGAATGAGGTACAAATTTGCTGAATTATTCTGGTATTTTCATTTTATTGCCCATATAGAATGTTTGCCGAATTTTGTTTTTCCAATTATAATTTTACAAGGATTATGCGTTTTTCTGCATCATTCTTGTCCCCACCAGTGGCTGAGAGGTTCTGCTCTCAAAGCTGGTAGACGAGAGGTGCTGGGTTCGAGCCCATTCGCGCTCGTCGGCTTAATCGTTCGGAGTTTTCCGTTGTTTTCTTTGAACCTTGGTTAACCTTGCATAAATATGAATACCTTAGAAATACCCCCAACGGAGGGTACTCCCCCTCGGATCTATATCCCTCGTGTAGATAATCGGCCATCATAAATAACACCTAACACACACCTGTGTCATTCTTGCTATTTTTCGTTGTTCTGTGATTATTACCATTTTTATTATATGAATACATAATTTTCCGCGTGAGGAGGTTCGTGCGAAAATATTTTTGCACACAGGCGAATGTCAGAGAACAACATTAGAAGCCTTTCTTCCAAGCCTTATAGTTTATAAACATACGTTTCCAATAAAATAAATAGAGTAAGAATACAGTGTAAATATTTCTTACTATAGGTGGATAGGGATAAATATTTTTTTTTTACTAGAATTAACCTTCCAAACAAATAAACAGATCACTGCTGTCCTTTCTTAGTTGTTTCCGACAGAGCAAAGGGCGAAAATATCAGGGGGAGAAGAGTAAACATACATCAAGTTGACATTTCAACCACGCCTCTCCCATATACAACTATAGGAAACTCAAATGGACGGGTTCATTTTCCAAAACTGTTCCTTTTAAACGTCAGGATTTAAACGTAGTATTTTTTTCGTCTTTGTAGGTTTTAAAGAGTTAAGCATCGTACGTCCTAAATGTCAAGGGGTTAAGGACTGACAACCTAAACCCTTTCAGCGGCAAAGCACTTACATTGCTATAATGGTGAAATGAATGTATGACACCGGAATTTACGAACAAATTTATTTGGTAATATGAAAAAGGATGGATTTTACATACATAATAAACGGAGGATTTTTGTATCAAAATTCTGGTGCCATTGTGGCATTTGGATATTAAAATTAAGTAGTTTCATAAACATACCACTGCCCTTGAAAGAGTTAAGAGGCGACTTCACTCACGGAAATCACCCGCCCACTAATGTTAATCCTATAGACGAAATTTTTAAGATATCTCGTTTGCATTTCAATATTTTTAAATAATTCCTTTCCGTATTGGGTAGCTGAGACGCGACCAACGGCATACAAGGCCAGTTCATGACGTTTAAAACGTCACACAGAGTGGATCATCTTTACACGGTGATTGGTACAAAGCGGCGGGTCCATCGTTTTCTGCTAATCGTCGTGTAAAGATGATCAACCCCGTGTGACGTTTTACAAGTCATGAACTGGCCTTGCATGTTATTGATTGAGACTGAGATCGATTTCTACAATGGCCGCTTCTTGCTTTTTCGATTTTGTTGACAGGTTTTTTTTGTTGTTGTTGTTCGAATACTTTTACTTTCGGAACCGGTTTTGAAAGTAAAAGTATTTTTATTAAAAATCCTGCAAAAAAATCGAAAAAGTGAAAAACGGATTTAGAAAGATCGACCTCAGCTACTCAATGCAAAGAAGACATTAGGAGTGGAGTAACCCCTTAAGAAGTTTTGTAAGATTCTAGACACCAGTAATCTCAGGTTCAATTTAAAGCGTGAATAGTGCATGTTAAATTTGTTAGCGCACACTAGCGCCACTTTCTTCTGCTATGGCCAGTTGTAAAAACAGACAAGCGTTGCAAAAGAAGCAGATTCTAGCATTGCTTAACTCCTTAATTCTCGCTCCCGTCAATATCACGGGATGAGGTGTCGTTCGTTATTTCTCCTGCCCATCATATTTCCGGGCTGGAGATTTAATTTCTGTAAAAAACCTCTGAAACCAGAAAAATTTAACAAACATTTCCGTGTGAAGTCTTTAAATATTACCGTTTGGGTTTGGCTTATGGCGTTGATTGTAATGCTGGGAATTGTACTGCACGTTTCGAAATATATAACACTAAAAAAATTAATAATAAAAATTTAATGTATATGTGTTATTTCAAATATTATTTGTAAAAAATTGTGTGATGATAAATAAAGATCTAAGATGTGAACAATAAAGGTCATATTCGCATTAATATGTATGGTGTAAAACAAACACTTAGACACAGAATTCTCGCCTGATGGCTTTTCTACAAATGTGAATTTGTTCTATAACATCTTTATTTTTCGCCTTAAAAAACAACTAATTGCATATCTTATTTAGAAACCTTATAATTATTCAATTTCTGTAATAAAAGAAATAGGTACTTTTTTGATGGTTTTTCCAAATATTAAGCGACCGTGAAGGGGATATGCTTTTTTATCGCTTGAAGCCGCGTTTTATTTTCGTGTTTACTTTTTAAAAAGATTTCTTATTACTGAATCTTTTGTATATACTAAAGCTCTAAAGAAAGTATAGAGATAAATAAAAAAATTAAATAAGGGGACTAGACTGACTTTATTTTTTTTTTTTTTTACATTATAACATTGAATTAATAAGAATTGATATTTTACGATACCTGAATAGCGGTGTTTTTGGCTTTTATTTTATTCAGAAATTTCGAATTCATACAAAGTATTCTGAATAGTAATTTTGGTTTTACAGGATTTCAGACATTTCGTAGTTACATAAAGTAAAAATTCTTCTTTCGGAAGTTCCGGTATTAATTCTGAATTTAACCCCTTGAAGGGGAATTACGTTTGCGAAATGCTGAATTCCCACCGGAATCTTTGAAAAATTCTATTTCAAAATAAGTAAAAGCAATTTTACAGCTTATTATCCACCAAAGTTAGAAAAGTAAAATTTAATAAAAATTTTCTGGTGTAAAACTTCATTAATCGTAGGTGATATATAATATATACCGGTGCCCCTCAAGGGGTTAATAAAAGCCGAATTAGCAAACTGTAATTGGACATTAAATGCGAAGTTTTGTACAGCAGCCGC
Source organism: Maratus speciosus (assembly GCA_963932465.1). Taxonomy (NCBI): domain Eukaryota; kingdom Metazoa; phylum Arthropoda; class Arachnida; order Araneae; family Salticidae; genus Maratus; species Maratus speciosus. Next base: position 280,826,297 of record OZ010797.1, on the reverse strand, counting down.
TAGAGGACGCCATTTTCAACTTGCTCAATTTTCTCCATTTATCTGTACAGGCTTAATATATAAGGACTTAACCATCATGTACGTTTTGATTTTGTCTCTTTTTGAACTGAAATATAGAACGATTTTTTTTAAATATTTTCTGCATTTCAATATATTATTATTCACGTCTTTATCAACAATTTTAATCCATTTCAGTGGTGGAAAATTGGCGCAGAGGAGGAGCCTATTGACACCACTAATATTTTATGGTATTCTTCACCTTAATAAAAACTCAGACATTCTGTCATTAGATAAGCCGAAAAATACTACTAAAATTTAGTGGTGTCAATAGGCTCCTCCTCTGCGCCAATTTTCCACCCCTGCCATTTGCATCATTTCAGGAGTTTTCTTTTTATTCAGAAATTCCAAATTCATACATGAAATTCTGAATAGTAATTTTTGATTTAATTAATGAGAAACGTCTTTTAATTACTTAACCTATAAATTCTTCTTTCGGACTTTCCGTTATGAAATCGGAATTTTTGAACAAAAAACAAAATTCTGAATTACAATTTTCTGAATTATGTGAAAGTTTTAGCCAGCTTACACAGCTGCGAATTTCTCCTGCTTCTTAGACCACGATTTTCAAATAGTAATCTTCGTCTTATTTTATCGCAAGTTTTCTCTTGTTAACAACAATACAAAACAAATCGGATATTTCATCTGTTAGCTTACAGTTTGCACATTTTAAATATTTATATGTATGTTCAAAAATGTAAAAAAAAGACAAGGGAAATTTTATGAAGGAATAAAATCCATGTTTTTTACCTACATATTCACATAGCTTAAATGAAAACTTCTATACACGATCATTACACTCAACATCAGCAATCGCACTGATATTGTATTAAACTAAGATAAATGCACTACTGGAGCTAGGATCATCGAAATTCCTGGCGAATCGAACATTACCGTGCGCGTGGTCGAGAAGTAAGGGTCTTAAAAAACCCTTAACATTAATTTCATTTAACTCACAAATTTTTATAACTTTATACATCGATATCGAAAGCTTTAGTTTGAAATGCTGGAAAGCTACTTATCATGTAAGATATTCCCTCTATTTCTGTCTTTTTCCTTTGTTTTTTTCCTTACCTTTTCATTTTAAATTCTTAGTCGATTATTTTCACTGGCTACGGAACTACAGTAAAAACAAATATACAAAGCACTTTACAGAACAAGGAACTGAGATGTTTAATCGCGGACTATGTGTCAAATATTGTTTCATCAGGGATGAGATTTCCGACTTTTTGCATACAAGTATAATCATAGAGAAAATGTTTTTTTATTTAATCGGAACATTTTTGCGATTTAACAGAACACCATTATCTCTACGATTATACTGGTATGAAAAAGTCGGAAATCTCATCCCTGTTTCATATAAACAAGTCGACAACCTCTACAAATTGCATCTCTCTATTCTAAAAAAAAAAGTAAATACCGCTGTCACCGCCACCGCCGGTTTTGAATTGTTTGTGACCGGAGGTCTTTCTTCGTTAATATTAAGAAAAATAATGCATACAAAAATATGAAAATCGGTAGTATTATACAGAAATGTTTGATAAACACGCTGATGCAGACAGTTTTCAAATCGAAGAATTATTTTAAGAGATATTTAATGCTAAAGTTGGACAAAATCGTTCCACTAAAAAAGTTTTATAGGAGCAAAACCTACGCGTCAGAATTTAATAATTTTTAGATCATTTTATACGTTATAATTTCACGGTGTGCAGAATTCATTTATTTTTTTAATTTGACTGATTTTTCGAGGTTTTATTTCTATTTTAAATTCAAATTTTCAGCATTTCGAGAGATATTTGTTACTTATTTTAGAAAATCGTACTAATTTAACCTGTTGCCAACTGTATAAACAACGGAAACAATAATGTTTGCTTCAAATAAAAAAATTATTTACACGTGACTATTATAAATAGAAAAGATACTTTCAAATTAAAATTAAATAATTGCGTATAAAAAGCAGGAACTTATTGAAAATTACGTCATAAAAAGCATACACGTGAATTTTAAAAGAAAAAGGATATTGTAAAATAATAAATTCATTAACATGCGTTAGAAGTCTTAAATAGGAGAAATTACGTCATATTTACGTCACATTACAGTTATTACATAAAATGAACACAAAATAATATTGCAAAACAGTTTAAATTTAGAAATTGTGCTAGACATTTATTTGATATTTTGAGAGGATCTTTTCAACTATTTTTGTTAGGAAAGCGCAAACAATATTTCATTTCTAACAAAAGTATTTTCACGTGACTATTTAAAAGAGAAAGAATAGCTTGGTCAAAATTACGTCAGATTAAAAACGATTAATTTAAAATGTCTCATTTAAAAGAACTTTCTTTTGGCTTTGTTAAAAAATACCAGGAGACAAAGACTCTGTTTACTTAATTCCTTTTATATTAGCTTATTTTGAAATGTTGTTACACGTGTCTACGTCATCAAGTTATTTTGATTTCGACATTTTATTTGTATTTTTGTTAATGTTGTTCTAATTTATTTGTTCTTTCGTTATTTAAAATAAAAATTATGTCAATTTGTATAATTTAGCGAAATTGGTCGACTGGATAATCAAGTAGTACCGCAGCGGATTTGGCGTTAAAATTCCCCAGTCAAAGAGAAATGAATAGAAATCCGTTTATAGGGAGATCGCCACTGTTTTTTAAATTATAATTCGATTTTTCTAAATCTTTTTAAAACCGATCAAATTAGCGTGCATTTAGAGTCTGCAGTGTCTGGACGGGGATTGGCAAGCGTAGCTCGTAGGGGGCCGAGCCCCCTAGTATTCTAAAAAATTCTTAGAAAATGGAAATAATATATTATAAAGCTAGTACATGTCTGTGAGTAGCTCTGACGTCATATTGACGGTGGCAATACTTCACCAATAAACGTCCCTTTTATTGCAATTTTTTTAACTTCTAAAGACTATACAATTATATATTCCACAACCATCAAAAACGACAAAAAGAAATTGTACTTTCAATTGCAGTTCCTTTAAAAATTATATCTCAATGGAGAGATCATTTCCCCTTTTTTAAAAGATTATTGAACTTTTCTTTTTAAAATATTTCTATCAGCCCGATTACGAAAGAATAATTCATTTACATTTAAAACAATATAAATTATCCAGCATTTGCTTCTTCTAATATTTAATAACGAAATTAAAACTTCATCAGTAAATAAATAATATAATAATGTGATGTAAATAAAACAAATACATATTACAGACATATTATCGAACCATGCGTGTAAACCACAGAAAAAATCAGAATCAAAAAGTCTGCTATAATTAGCGAAAGCTTTGTGTACATAAGTGTTATAAAAAAGCATCGGTTTTAATAAATTTCAAAATTTTATTTAAAGGCATTATATCAGATTTCCTAGAGGACAGGAAATTTCCCTAACTTAAGGTCATATAAACGCAAGTATTTTCTTAGAGAAAAACTTTACTTTTTACAATCGCAAGTCAAGTTTTTCTACATAATTGCTGTATCATCTGAAAGTGTAGGGATTCCGTATATTTTTTCGCGTAAAAAAAGGCTTTTTGATGCTATTAGTGGGATATTGATACATACATATATATATATATATATATATATTAAATGTAAAAAAAAATTATTAGAGTTTTCAATAATAATAGAAAAATAAATCTTTTTCAACTATATTCAGTTACCTGGGAAGCCCGGAATGGACTCGCTAGCTAACATAATGAATAAACATAAAATAAATAAGGATTCTCTTATCCATTTTGTAAAGAAAAATTACTCTTCCTTTTTATCAAGTATAGGAGTGTAAAAGGCTTTCAAAACTCGCACTGACTATATTTATCTCTTAGTCGTAAAATTTTGGATATTTTATTTGGATAAATCTCTGGAGAGAAGAAATAGTTCATTTTTCGCCGGTAATACATTGAAATAAGCATTTTAAAAAGAATATATACTTGGAAATGTATTATCGGTATACATGAGCATGTTTACCAATGTAAAAGACTTTTGAAAAACAAACAATCTTTTAAAATATTTACAGCGATGTTTTAAGGAGAAATAGTAATAATAATAACAAATAGAAAAAAATAATGCAAACTGTACTAGAAACTCAAAGGTATTAGTATCAGCACTATTGTTGAGAGCCTCGAATTAATAATAAAAACTGATAAAGAAAGGAAATCAGATGCTATCTAAAATTAATTAATTAAGGGTATATATATTCAAGTTTTGAAAATGAGTAAAATATAAATGTTAGGCTTACAAAATATCATAAGAAAATTCCTATATTTTTAGCCATTATGAAAACATTTTTTAATAATTAATTTTTTGAAAGGCATTTCATTATTTATCATTAATATGAATGCACAACTGCGAGCTTGTAAAGAATTTTGTTACCTCTAAAATTTAATAGAAAATTTTTGCCGTATTTAATTTAAAAAAATCACCAAATTTCAGCAAATTTGACTGTTAAATTTTAGTGGTTACATAAAACCGTGAAAGCTAGTAGGTATATCTTTGTTTCGTCATTATTATGGTTATTGAAATTTCTTAGAAACATTTTTGTATATAAGGTATTCTCATTGCAGCCAAAGAAATCGTCAAACATTTCGTTAATTACAGAAGTTTTTTTGGATCTGATAATTTGAGTAGTTTACCCGCATGATTGCATTACATGTCTGTTAAATTTGTTTTTTAAATGCATATCATTTTATTTATTTATTTCTGAAATTTTAGAAGTCTAATAAGTTAGTACGTTCCAAATATACGTAACAAATTTGGCAATCATTTTTTTCCCTATAGAGCCCGATATAAACCAAATCTGGTATGGCCTCTTTATCTCCAAAATTGATTACGGCTAGTGGTTAATCCTTGGAACTTATATACAACAATAACATATGCCAAATTTATTGATGATTGGGTCCCTGAATACGCAATAAAAATAATATTCTTGTGTTTGGTGGTCTTCTGTGTTCTTGTAATTGGAACGATTGACGCTAACTTATCCATGCAGCACTGGCCTTGTGTATGTATATGTGTTATAAAATTAATAAGGAGCTAACCCACCAAATCGCATTCAAGTTTCTTTTCTGTTAAAAGAAAGCCTTTTATTCCTACTTTTCCTGAAACGATTCAATTAATATATTTCCCCCTTTGTCTTCAAGTCCATTTCTATATCTGCCCAAAGTTAATGTTTCAAATAGTAGAAACCCATGAGAAATATAAGTCACAGTAATGAAGGCCTAAGTGACCATTACCAAATATAGCCAGCTTTCTATAGTTTGAGCCCAGTTTGAGAATCTTAAGGGGGCTGGTCACTCAGCTTCGGAATTCTCCTCCGTAATGTTAAGTCTATGGACTCTAGATGCATTCTTATATTTAAAATATCTTCTCGGGGCATTCATATTTTTAAAAATTTTTTTTCTGTGTTCTCTTCTTAAAGGATGTCTCTTTTTTTTTTTTTTTTTTTTTTTTTTTTTTTTTTTTTTTTTAGTTTTCAAAATATTTCTAAAATCTAAGCTGAATTTAATACTTTATGTGTTCTGTGAGTAAACTGTGAGTAAAATTTTAACACTTCCTATAAAATTAATTCTATACTTTAGAAATATTTTGAGAATTAATAAAAAAGAGACATCTTTCAGGAAGTGTACACAAGAAATAGAAGCTAGAAATATTAATTTTCTGAGAAGATATTTTAAATATATGAATGCATCAAATGCCCATAGATTTTACATTAGTGAGGGGAAATCGGAAGCTGAGTGACCAGACCCCTTAAGTGCAGACCATGGAACTATTAATAAAGAGGAACTGACATACCCTTAAAATAGTGAAGCTTCAACTGTAACCGCTATCGCTGGTGTTGTTTACCGCCAGTGGAAACTTCCACCAGTAAACAGAAATTTTCAACTTATTTAAAAGCCTGATTATTACAAAATTTCAGTCATAAATAATGGTAGAAACAGATTTTCATTTTTACTGGTAGAAGTTTACTTTGGTGGTAGTTAGGCACTGCGTTTCCGCCATATTGTGACAACCAAGGAAACAAACTTACTGTTTTAAAAGGCATACTGACACCAGTAAAAACAAATAGAAATTTTTATAACATTTTTGAGAAAAAATTTTGTGAATAAGACGTTTAATTAAGACGAAGTTTTCTATTCCATTTTACTGGTGTGACGTTTGCCCTGGCGGTAATCAGAAACTGAAGATCCGATTTAAAAAAAGCAACCGCCATCTTGTGACAACCTCCTCAGTTACTTCACTCGCAACTGGTAGACAGTACACTATATGTCTCCTCCTCTTTATTCATAACTCCATTGTGCAGACATGTATGTGTTCGATGTCTCGGCACTCTCTAAAAGCATGATCAGTGTTGCCAGTGGGCTACTTTTTTAAATTCAGATTTCTTGATTGGCACAACTTTTGTAAAATAGTAAAATTCGCCTTATTTAATGCCATATTAATTAAGGAGAAAACAAGGGGAATTTTACCATTTCAGAAAAGTGGTGCCAATCAAGAAATCTGAATTTTAAAAAAGTAGCCCACTGGCAACACTGAGCATGATAGCAAAAGAACGCATAAACTTCCCCATGATGGTTGAGTATAGAAAGTCAAATTCAAGGTCATCTCTCTCTTATGATTTGTTGGTTTGCATATCTAACACGCTTAAGGGGACCAGGTAAGCGAAATTTGGGGAAAAAATCGATTTCGACTTTTTTATGTCATTAAATAGTTTAAACTGTTATCTTTCCAGTGATGTGTCACACATGTTTATATATATATAAAGAAGTGTTGGAATTATTGATTCTTTCTAAGAGTACTTCACAGCTTAATGGCTATTTAAATCTTTAATTGACTTTTTCTCAAAACTTGGATTTTTCATATTTGTGTTCCTTTTTTTCAATATCTATTAAACTTAAGAACTCAGATTTTTCTTAAATACTTATATTATGTTATATTGCATACTTTTACCCAGGGATTTAATGATTTTTTGAGAATTATTTATTTTAGGCAGTGAAATCTTACCAAAAAAGCTAATTTAAAAATGACTTTCAATAAATAATTAATAATTAATTTTCAGTTTCACTTAGAAAGAAAATGGTCTGTTAAAATAAGTAAAGCATGTTATTCTAACAACTCTAAAAAATCTATTCCTCTATCTTTCACCATTTCTGAAAAAAAGGTACATAAAGTTGGTGAATACCACTTCACCGTCGATGGGTATAGATAAACTGTGCTTTTACCCCGACTTATCTCGGGGCAAACGTTGAAGTGGTTAACATGGCGGAGATAGGGCTTTCCCGGTCCCCTTAAAATATTACTCCGTATTCCAGATGTGACGTCGACGCATAATTATTTTCTTTTATCGGCCATCTTACTAAAGTAAAACTTTAAAATATGATTACTGGACTGCCTACTGATGCAAAAAGCACGTCTCGATAAAAACTGTTGAAGTGTCTAATAAAGAAATCTACCTGGAAATAGTGTAGTTTTTTGTCTCAACAATCAAAAAGAATCCAAATTAATTACGTTTAATTAGTGTTATTTCATATATGTATACATAATATTTTTCTCAGTTTCAAAAGCGGTCTTTAACCTATCAACTTGAAGAAATGAATGCATGAATTTTAATTTAATTAAAGTGCATGTTTTAATTCTTTGAGAACTAAGGATATCTTATTTCAAAGAGACTGTTGGAGCACTTAAATTTGCATTCATTTTTGAAAAGTGCGAATCTTCAAAAGTGTTTAACTATAATTTTCATTTTTCTTCTTTACAGTTTTTATAATTTCAGAATTCAAAACCGGGGTTTTGAAAAACAGAAAATTAACTCTCTCTATTGTTTTTATCTTTCTCATTTTTCACTTTGCATTTATTACCACATAATTTCCTTTGAATTCAGAGACGAATTCTTTCTGACCGGCTACATTAAAAGAAAAAAAAAAAATTCATTAATATACGGAAATATAATATAACCGTATACTAAAATGTGCAACAGCTTCTTCCGCGCCATCCACAATTCCGAAAGATGCGTTCTTTGTCTTTAGAAACCTCTGAAACTAATATACAATATGTCTATAAAAAGTCTAACATATTTACATGCTTAATAATTCATAAAATAATAAAAATAGATTTAAATTAATAATATTAATGGTTAGATAGATACAAAGCATTTTATGGCCTTGTCAATGAATATCCACATATGCTCATTTCGTCGCACAGAGAAATTCAAGACGGTAGTCGATTTCACACCAGGTACACAGGCAAGCGCATCGGCATCCTCAGCGGCTATTGCGGTTGTAATTCTGTCGTTTAGCTCATCAATATTCGACCCTTTGCTCTAGTAAACGATGTCCTTTACAAATCCCGAAAAGAAAAACTCCAGCGGCGTTATATCGTCGGTACCATGTCAAACTCATGGAACTATTGATAAAAGGGAACTGACACATCTTTAAAATATTGAAGCTTCAACTGTAACCGCTATCTCAAAAATTGTTTATCGCCGGTGGAAACTTCCACCAGTAGATTTATATAGAAATTTTCAACTTACTTAAACGCCTTATTAACAAACATGGAACATGGAACATAAGATGTAGTTATGGACTACCTAGATGATGTCATCTGCACGTCCCGTCTAACAATGTGGTTCGACTAGAATGGCTTCAAGGGTGCCGTGAGAAAGAAAGTTAGTATGTGGCGTACCACGATAGATAAAAAAGTCTAAAAGAGAAAGATAGGGAAAAAAAGTCTAACAATAAAAGAAAAATTCCATAAGATCCAAAGGCCGAACGAGATGAGCTACCGGGACTAGCCCCAGAAAAACAAAAAAGACTCTTTTCAGAGACCATACAAAGTTTAATTAAGTTTTAAATGCTAAAGGAGCAGTAAAAATACAATATACTTAGTTTAAGGTAGAAAAATTAAAAAATTCAATTTTTTTTTTCTAAGTTTTTTGAACGGTTTCGTTCGGTTTAGAGAGCAATTCAGCAAAGGTTAGAATTTTAGAGAGATAGTCATTTTTGGCAGTAATCGACTCCAAGATGTTGCTGAGTTTTTCTGTGATTTCAGATAAGTGAGTTACTTTAAGTTCGTTTTTTATTTTTTGCACAATTTCGACAATTTTTGGAATTTCATTTGTAAATTCACTTAATTCGCAAAGGTGTTCAGTAGGAGGGGTGGGTTTAATATTTTCTTTAGGTTTATCAGCGGTTTTTTGCATTTTTGGGACTTTCATCGTTTTTTCCCTGGGAGTTTTTGAATTTGAGATAACTTCAGCGAAAGATTTTTTGAATTGGGGCTTGACTGGGAAGTTTTTACAACCCTTGTAACTTGCAGGATGTTGCAGATCGCAATTAGTACACTTTGGGGGTGGTCTGGGTAGCTCAGCATTCTTATAAGTACAGTCAGTGGAAAGGTGGTTACCACCGCAACCTACACAAGTGGGATCCATGTTACAGTTAGCTGATATATGGTTAAATTTCTGGCAACGATCGCACTGGGTGCCCTTTTTGGCTACTCTAAATTTCTCAAAGTTGACCCGAATTTGGAATATAGATTTTAGGTTGTAAATTTCAAAGGAAATTTTAGTTTTGGGGAGTTCAATTAGAAATAATGGAAGAGGTTTTTTATCCTCTCTGCGACTTTTAAGTTGGGTAATTTTAATGATGGTGTAACCTTTAAGGGTTAAATCTTCTTTAACCCTCTAAGAGTTTGGGGCGTATTATTCCGTTCACTAAGCTCCAGGTTTCACAGCAATACAAGCAATATTTAAGATAATATAATTCTATAGATTTATGGAATTTTAAATACATTGAAGAATGATTAATACTCTTAAGGATTACATTCATATTTGTAATTGAGTTTTTTTTTTTTAATGTTGAAAGAATCATATTTTATTAGCATTTAAAACAAAATGCAAAGAAAACAACATTACAATTTTACCCTTTTGCAAGACGCTCAGAGGGTTAATATCATCTTTGTTAGTGGAGGTTGGCAAACCTCTAAGAACAACTTTAATTGGGATTTCCCTATCTGGGACAATATAAAACTGAGTTTTGTTTTGCTTAAGGTGCTCAATAAGTTTTTGTTTAGTATTAAGGTCAGCTGGGGTAATTTTGATAAAGTTACCGGAAATTTTGGCTTCGAAGTTAAACTTCTCACAGAGTTTTTTAGTGAAGTTGATTATATTTACAATCCCAGTGACCATTATTGGTTTGGGTTTTTTACTAACTTTTTCTGGTTGATCAGTCTCATCTTTGATTGATTCCATATCTGAGTCCGCGGGATTTGAATCCTCATCAGTTTTAGATAACGTAGAATTTTTGGAGTTAGTCCTCCCTCTTTTTTTAGACACTAAAGTAAAGTTATTCTCAGCAACATCTGGGATAGATATATCGTTAGTTTTAGTCATTCTATAAAGATTAATAACAACTTTAATGGCTTCAATCAAATTAAGTTCACTATTAGCGCTTAAAAAGCGATAAACTTGAATTTTCTCTCTATCGGAAATCTCGTAAGGAGATCAGTCAATTAAGATTTGCCTGGGACCGAGAATCTCATTCTCGTACCTATCCAAAATTTCATTAGGAGTTAAATGATTAGTAGCGGAAGAAGAGACAGAGCTCATAGAAGAAGTACAACTCAAAGCCGTAGAAAAACTCTCACCGTTGGCACCCGACGTGAATATCCTTCCATCGAGCGACATCGTGCAGGAGCTTACACACTCGCTCGCTTTATTAACAAAACATTTCAGTCATAAATATTAGTAGAAACATATTTTCATTTTTACTGGTAGGAGTTTACTTTGGCGGTAGTTAGGTCCTGCGTTTCCGCCATATTGTGACAAACAGGTAAACAAACTGACACTTTTACAAGGCATACTGATACTGACACCAGTAAAAACAAATAGAAATTTTTACGACATTTTTGAGAAAAATTTCCATGAACAAGGCACTTAAATAAGACGAAATTTTCTGTTCAATTTTGCTGGTGGGATGTTTGCTCTGGCGGTAATCGGAAACTAAAGATCCGATTTAGAAAAAGCAGCCGCCATCTTGTGACAACCTCCTCAGTTACTTCACTTGCAACTGGTAGACAGTACACTATATGTCTCCTCCTATTTATTCACAACTCCATTATCTCACCCAATCTATCCAATGTGAAAACAGTGGGCTACTTTTTAAAATTCAGATTTCTTGATTGGCGCCCCTTTTCTGAAATATTTAAATTCCCATTGTTTAGCCTTTAATTAAGACCAAAATAATGTTAGCTTTTGAGCTTCCCAAGCTTCCATTTGTATGTCATTAAATAAGGTTAAATAAGGGGAATTTTACTATTTAAAAAAAGTGGTGCCAATTAAAAAATCTGAATTTAAAAAAATACACCACTGTATTCATATTGGATAGTTTGACACGATATCGACGATATCAGATGATCTGGCTGGCAGACGAATTGGGCCACCTTGTCCAATCCATCTTCCTGTGAAATGGTCATGCAAAGAACTACGAACGATGGTACCTTAATGAGGTGGTGCACCATCTTGTTGCAAAAAGAACATGTGGCTGAAGCCCTTCGAGTTGTGAAAATACGAAATTTTCTGTAAATTCACTCATTACATTACATTACACAATTTTTGTACACCAATGAAGGATATTCAAGCAGGAAAGGAAATTGTCTATGGAAATGGTCACACTATAAAAGGAAATATATGAGTTATTCTTTGCATAATTGCCCTGTTTGTTTATACCTTCATTATTTTATGGATTATTCAAAATTAAAATGCGTCAGACCTTTTATAATCACCCTGTATTTTTGAGATTTTAAGAAGCTTTTACAAAAACAAAGTTTCTTTTGCTGCCACTAATTTTCGGAGTGTAACATTTCTGAGTAGTTTTTATAGTGTATTAATGCGTTTTCTCAAACCGGAATATCGATTGTTAGAAGGCTATCAATTCTCAATAAAACATTTTGAGCTTCGTAACTGAATTTATCCATGCAAAAATAAGAAAATAATATAAGTTTCAATGTTAATGCTAATACTGTTAATTTATCATGTTTGTCGATAAAACATGTTTATCAAACATGAAAATGTTTACTTGAGAATTGATGGGATCCGAAAAACTGATATTCCAGACAGGGTATGATTACCAACGGGATAAACTTCCACCAGTAAAAAGGAATAGAAATTTTATTATTATTCATGGCAATAATTTTGAACGAATTGGGCGTTTAAATAAGGAAAAAAAATGTCTGCTAAAATTAGGTAGATTTCGTAAGAAATACTACCTATTGCAGTCGTTACCATGGTGCGACTTTTGAAAAATTCCTTCATAACTTTTCATTATATGACGCCAGGAACCCAAAACCATTCCCACCTAAAAAGTTTATATATATATATATATATATATATATATATATATGCATGTATGGACTAAATTTTGTCCCCACGATAAAAGTCACAATTACGCACGGATCGTCTTCAAACTCGCCAAACACATTGAGATGACTAATATCTCGGCGGGGATTGCAAATGAGAAAAATCGGCCTCAGGCAGTAGAAATGGGGACGATTAAAAATTTTGAATACCGCCTTAACACGATTCTGATAAAACCAGCTCTTACACAAAAGTGACAGGAAAATTAAAAAAAAAATTCGTTACAGCAGTTGCCAACAATAAAAATAAATAAATAAATAAAATTCTTACCACAACAATTACTTTTCTATTGCATGATTTCCACGTGAAAAATAAATAAATATATATATATATATATTACGCTATCGTATCTCTACACATATAAGGGGGGGGAGGGTTTACCGTAGGGGAAACCCTGTTCTGTTGCCAAATGCCTCCAAGTTTGTCGCCAACTTGTCGATATCTGTAATATTTCGTCAAATTTTCATAGACTTCCATTGTAAACCAATAGGGTTTACTTGCTTACAGAAAATCAACAAATTGAGATATTGTAATGCAACGAGAACTAATATTGGTACTACTTGGTTATTCCGTTGACCAAAAATTTGTCGCCAAACTATAAGATTAAATGCAAATAATGGTTGATCGTAGATGTCACATTCACTTGAATTTAAACAAATTACACGTATTTTCGTCATTAAATGATTTTTAATTCGACGTTTTATTTGTATTTTTAATATTGTTATACTAATTTATTTGTCCTTTCGTTATTGAAAATAAAAACTTAACTTTTAACTTCGAAATCTACCTGCGCCTGTAGGCTGAGCCGGCGGGGATTTTTTTACTTGTGGAAGTGTGCGCCGTCGGTAACCAGGCCCTGATTCCAGGTATAGAAAACTGATTAATACACTGTACAAACTTCTCGGAAACGTTTCCGAAAATCAGTGGCAGCCGAAGAAACTTTGTTTTTATAAATGCTTCTTTAAATCAAGAAAATGTGTTAGCTTCTGAGCTTCCCAAGCATAAAGAACATTTTTCGGCATAGTGGTTAATTCGGAGGAGGTCACTGCATACTTTCCTTTGTGGCTCTATGTTAATTAACACTAGAAAGACCGAGATTTTTACTCAAATTTTAGAAAAATATTTCACACCAGAATTTTTATTTTAAATTATTAACTTACCCATTTAACTAGTTTTTTCTTCGTATCTTTTAAACTAGTTTTATAAAAAAATTTCTGGATCGAACCGAGATATATTCATTTGGTAGCAGTCAAAATGACTGCTCGCGGGCTTTTTAGTGTTAGCATCAATATACAATAAGAAACATTTATCTTTTCTTTTACAGTGTAAGATACTAAGCAGAAAAGTTTTACCCGTAAAAAATTAAAAAATAAAGCACCTTAAAACTTCCGGGAATAACGTATTTAACAACAAGCAAAAGCATCATATATACTACATTCATCTTATATTTTAAAAAGCCTATCTGTTATTTGAAATTTCAAAACAACTCTTAAAGTTTTGTCATTTTGAAAAACGTTTTTACTTCAACCAAAGATGAAGTAAGATTAACCCAGTCTATTTTATACACTGAAAACATATCTTAACACTAACTGGCGTGTAAAAGGCATTGAAATTCGCACACACTATGTTTTATCCCTCAGATGTTTAGTTTTTGAAGAAGAAATTTCCATTCGAATAAATCTCTGGAGAGAGGGGGCCTGTTTTAAGAGAAATACATTAAAATACGAATTTTAGAAAGGTTATTTATTTGTAAATGTATTTATTTACAGCATAGATGAACATTTTGAACAATTTAAAAGATTTTTGGAAAACAAACAACCAATATTTGTGGAAATCTTTTACCTTCTAAGAACACTTATGCAACAACATCAAGACATGTTAACTCCTTGGAATTTTCACACCAGTGGCTGAGAGGTTCTGCTCTCAAAGGTGGTAGACAGGAAGTGCTGGATTCGAACCCAATCGCGCCCGTCGGGCTAACCGCTTCGGAATTTTCGTGGTTTTCTTCGAAACCTTGGATTTCCATGCGTAAATATGAGTTAGGTTCCCTTAGAATGACCCCACGGAAGGCAATCCCCCTAGGGCTTATATCCTTCGAGTTGATAATCGGCCGTCAAAAATCAACACTTGGAATTTTCAAGGAGTATGGCACCACTATTTCATATTAGAAATTTTCTTAATAGCCCATTTGCATCATTAGCACACACTGGGTATCCCATCAAAACTGCCCAAACACAGTCAGATTCCTCACTTGCAGTACATAAAAAAATATCCAAAGAACTATATCTATAAGACACATAGTTTTCGAGAAAAAAAAAAGCATGTCATTATATGCGGTGCAAGGAAAAATAAATGTTATTGGAAACATGAACATCGGTATTTGCATATGTTTACGTAATAAGAAGTTGTTCGAAATGTCCACCGCTCATATTGAAGCATACATGCACGCGCCGTGGAATGGCTGACTGCACACTTTGCAGTAGCGTGGTGTCCGCGAAAGTACACGCAGCATGAACACGAGCAACTAAGTCACTTTCTGTCGTAATTAGGTCTCGATACACTAATTCCTTCTGATGACCCCCATATGCCTCGATAGGCGCAGTGTATATTTTGCGTGTCTTCGACTGCAAATATATGCAAATTAGTGATGGGCGGAATGAATGTTTTCAGTATACGAATGAATCTTTCGGGTTTGCGCAAGAGCAAAGGCGGGAACATTTATTTCCAAATCGCCAAATATTGTCCCATCGCCATCATTTCATCTATATTGTAATAGTTCAAGTCATGTGACTGTCATAAACAATTACGGGCTGACCCCTTCGCTTTTCATATGCAAGGTGGCCATTTTTAATCAAAATTATTTTTCGAGTAAAACTACATAAAATTTGCCGTGATCGCAAAGAATTCTCGGTACTTTTATGTTAGCCGGGAGCAAAGTTCACCAATAGCATTTTTTAAGACTCCAGTTAGCCTTTTTTATTTCTCGCGTGGTAAATTAAAACAATACGCTTTGATGTTGACATTAAATGTCATGATTTATGGTATTATTTTTCTTTTTCTGTTATTTTTCTCTTTTTATTTATTTATTTTTTTTTTTTTAAGAAAAAAGGGAAAGTCATGAATTTTAAATTTTTCAGTTTAAAATTAAAGTTAAGTGTTTAAAAAAAAAATGAGTGAAGATTTGTATTTTTAATGAAATACGAAAAAATGCCATGAGAACAATGTTTGACTATTTATCATCTGCGCTCAGCTAACATAAAAATACACAGTTCTTGATTTCTCTATCAGAATCTCCCGATTTGGTAAATGATTGAGACAGTAAATTAAAATATGAATAAAAGCAACATGATACAAAGCTTAGAATATATTTAAGGGAGACCAAATTGGTCGCAAAGGCCGACTAGTGAAAAAGAAACACCTTAGCTAACAGGGGTTTCTTTTTCGTGTTGAAACAAGAAGAGTGCAAATAGACGTTCGTCTGACATTAGCCTAATTCGGCACAGACTGTATTTCCTCCCATACAAGGATATATTTAGAAAAAATTCTAGTGGCAACCAGTAACTCAGGATTCGAAAGCTATATCAATAAATTCTTATTTCCAAATGTGTTATCATGGTTTGTAAATTGATTTATCATTTAATTTTTTTATGATAGAGATAAAGGAGATAACTGTGTCGCCAGGTGTCCGGCGTAAATTGGAGCTGCAAATGTTATTGCACACCAGTATTTTAAAGTAATTTTCTTCGCTTTATGTAGTGGTAGAATTATCTGTGTTTAAAAAGGCCGAACTAAACTGCAAAATATTAATGTTGTCCAGAGCATTTGGAGACCTGATTTACACGGATCACCTGGTGACACTACTACTGAAGGTTTGCTTTATGTTGACGTTGACGTATCAAAATTAAGGGGGCACAGTACCTTAAAATTGGTCAAAATATCGATTTTTTTTTTTGTTGTTATTGGCTTAAATTATAACTACACCTTTTAAAAATATACTGGTGAAATTTCAAGGATGTATCTTTAAAAATAAAGAAATTATTACAGATTTTATGCGCAGTGGCAGACATGTTATTATTGCAAATGAAAACTTTAAACTGAATTTAGATAGAGGTTTGATTTTTTTTTTTTTTTTTTTTTTTTTTTTTGTTCTCCATGATGTATTTAATATTTTTGTGCATGGATTTAACATTCAAGTTTATAGTTATTTTAAAAAAAATATTTAAATTGAGAGTTTGTTGAATTTCCACCATTTTTTAATATACACGAGAGAAAAAAAATCATATTAAATGTAAAATACCATACATCTAAAAATCCATGCGCTGTTGAAAAAAAAAAACTGAAGCAAAAATATTCATATTTATAAAAGTAGTAGAGATTTTTAAAAATTTAAATAAAAAAAAAATTAAATTTTAGTAAAATATGCTGTTCTACAAGATTTTATTTTTATTTTTATTTTATTTAATTCTTAGTATTAAGTGTTATGCCAGCACCACATATATTACAGTATTATTCAAAATAAAAAAGTTTCAAAGGTATATCGCGTCTTATTACTCATCTATCCAGCCCTGAAAATGTATGTCTAGATCTTATCTTTCACTAACAAATCTATCAAATCGTTATCTAAAAATGTTATTCTTGTTTAAAAACATTTAAAAAGGGAAATAGATTTGTATATCTATTAGTCAAACCTAATTAAAAGTTGAAAGAAAAGTTGTGATTGATTAGTAATATATCATTTTATTTTCAGGCACCAAGTTTTAAGGGTTGTTCCAAAAGATCAAGAGCATCTAGACCTCCTAATTAAACTACGAGACGATTACAATGTAAGTAAATTCAGATTTTTTATTTCATTTTATTTTTATTTTGCATTAAAATTGCAAAGTATACATTTCTCATCTGAAAACTTTATCTCTTACTACTTTTTTTTCACATGCTATACAGAAAGTGAACTGAGCATTTTTACCTCACATGGTGTAAAAGCCTGAGAACTAATGTGCCTGCAGTTTCTGTATGTACGTACGTCTGTCTGTACGTAACGCGATAACTCTTGATAGAAACATCCGACTTGTTTCAATTTTTTTTTTTAGGTTCATTCTGATCATGCGCTTCCCTTATTAGTTTTGGGGGTTCATTGGTTAAGTATAAAGGGGGAAACGGGGGTAATCCCCCGCCCTTAATTTAGATAAATGGATTTTTCATGCAGAATTATCCGATTTGCTTGAAATTTTGTAATCCGGTTCATTCTGATAAGGCGTTTCCTTGATTAGTTTTGGAGGTTCATTTGTTAAGTGTAAAGGAGGAGGAACGGGAAGCTAATCTCCCCTTAATTTAGATAAATTTATTTTTCATGCAGAATAATCCGATTTGCTTCAAATTTGGTATACCAGTTTACTCTGATAAGGCGCTTCCCTGATTAGATTTGGAGGTTCATTGGTTAAGTATAAAGGAAGGAACGGGGGTAATAGAATATATGTTCATTGTCTAGTGATTCTGCTTTTACGGGTTTGCTGTACTATTTTCAAAAAATCCTCTGAAAACGGAATCTGTCAAGGATTTACTGAATTTTCAAAGTCCCGCTTTCTCAATCCCTGTCCAACTTTTTTATGATAGTGGGCCAGGGAACGATACTTATAGATCAAAATTTGTTTATTTCGTATTATGAAAAGTCACCTGATCATACCAGCCCAGGCGAAAACCTGTCTAAAACGGAATATCTTTTCGTTCTCTAGCGATTCTGTTTCTACTTTACAGGTTTTAATGTACTTTTTTCAGTAAATCCTGTGAAAACTGAACCTGTCTAAGATTTACTGTATTTTCATGTCCCATTATAGAAGTCACTGTCTCGCTTTTCTGACTTCTTGTCCTACTTTTTTGTGACAGTGATCTGACAATGCTACTTACAAATCAAATTCTGTTTATAACAACATGTATAATAATCACTTATAAACATATTAAGTTAAATAATGCTATAAAAAGCGATAAAATATCTTTATTAAGATTGACGATCGTTTCATCGCACAAACGGCGAAATTTTCAAAATCATTCACGATAGAAGATATTTTTACATAATTTAAAAACAATAACATAGTAAACAATGTCACGAGGCATGATGCATAATGAAAAACATTGCAAACATAAAATAAAATAAAAATTAAATTAACTATTTGCGAGCGTGGATTAATTTTTATTCGTGGAATAAATTTCGTGAAAATTAATCCACGCTCGAAAATAGCTAATTTAATTTTAATTTCATTTCATGTTTACAATGTTTTTCATTATGCGTCATGTCTCGTGACATTGTTTACTATGTTATTGTTTTTAAATCATGTGAAAATATTTTCTATCGTGAATGATTTTGAATGTCGCCGTTTGTGCGATGAAACGATCGTCAATCTTAATAAAGATATTTTATCACTTTTTATAGCATTATTTAACTTAATCTAAATTCTGTTTATTTCATCTTATGAAAAAAGAAAAAAAAATATTTTCGGGAAAATAATTATCTCGACCAATTTCTGTAAATATATATTCTTAAAGCTTTATTTCAGAAATACGAAATCAAAAACCATATCATTCGAAGGTCTTATACAACTCACTGATTATATCTGGAACAATAATCAAACTGGGTCAACCATAAGACGCAAGATAAAAAATAAAATAAAATGTAAGTTTATTTTATCACTTCTTGAGAAGGTGCAAGTCATTTTTTTTTTCAAGAGTAGACTTTATCACCTTTCGATAAAGTTATAGTGCGAAAGTGTCTCAGAAGATTTCACTGTCAATGTTATGAATAGAAGCACCGAAACACGAGTGCTGTTGATAGTACCTCTCCATTGATAGTATCTTTTGTTTCCTCCTTTGAACATTTGCGGAATTGTTGCGAAGACGTGATCAGAGATTACTGTTCTGCATCATTGCATTGTCTGTTTTATTTGCGCAAGTACTTTAGCAGTTGTTTATTCATTTTGAACGTTCCAGAAATCATGTGCGGATTTATTTGCTTTTATTACTTTTGTTTTTATTGACTTAACTGCAATAAAATAATTGTAATTAAGTAACAATAAAGTAGTTGTTTTTACTATGTTATCTGTAATAAAGTTACGCGCTGTAATTTCTAATAAATTATCTTATTTTCATGCGATTTTTACACTCATTTATTTAACGCAATCTGGTTTTTGTATATAAAGTTGGAATTTTGTTATCGATTTTTAGCCCATTTCCTGATATGATAGAATTATAAAAATTGCGTTCACAGCTGTGTTCCCGATGACATTAGAAGATGGTAATGTTTTTATAAATTTAACAGTGTTTCCAGAAAAACAAATTTAAAATTTTATCGTAATACAGAGGCCATAGCGATAGGAATTAATTTATTTCGTACCACCATTATTTAAAAGCGACAAATTTTGTGGTAAATGTCTTTAACACGCAAAATAGAAATCTACTATTAAATTTATTTTTAATTTTTAAAAAATTCAATTTAACAAATTACAACGACCATTTAGAAAATGATTTTTTCAAAGACTAAAATTTAAGACATAAAAAATAGCACGGAGTTGATCATACATTACGTACGCCATGAATTAAACATTAATAGTGTTATTACACGGAAAAATTGCAAGCGACAGAAATCGCCTGCGACTCGTACGTATTATCCACCTGAAACTTACGTATTATCCAAGCATTTCATTGGCTGTTCGGGAAAAGGCTTTTCCCTCGTTAGATTTCCAAGAAATTTGACGGCCAATTTTAAATGAAATTTATTTTCTAACTTGAAACTAATGAAACTTCTAAACATCCCACAATATTACTTTTTACATCGTCGTATAGAGAAAAAAATGTACTTTTAAATGCAATTTGTTTGAAAGCTGTATCTCAATTTGTTTCTGAGTTATTAATTTTATTTTGTAGTTTTTATTACTTTTTTGTCATAGTGGCAACACTCTGCTGTCTATCTCTGTTGAAAGTAAAGGGAAATACAGATTACTGCATAGACCAATCAGAAAACGAATAAAATGATGATTAAACCAATAAAAACCTTCAGATATGCTTTTGATATCCTACCCTGACGAGGACAATAACCATTTTTCCAAATGGTTAAAAAAACTTCTAAGAAGAAATAAATTTTTTCATATCACTGCGGCCTCTGATAATGTTACGTAAAACGAGCGACGTTACATTCAGAACACCAAGAATATTATAAGAATTTTGAATATCGCGAAATAGCTTCAGGTCAATGAAAGGATGAAAAAAAAAGTTTAGAAACTAGATTAACGAATTATTATTTTTTGTTATTAAATTCAGTTCTATGTTTTTTAAATAATAATTATTAACTGAGAAGTATTTTATTGTTATTTTAACGATTTCTGCATTCAGCCTTGTTGTTACAACTACTTCAAAATTAAGTTTTGGCTACCACTAATTTTTAACCCCTTCGGGACGAGCGTCTTTTACAGAATTTTTTATCATTAATCACCGGTTTTTTTAAACAGAAATTTTTGCCTAATTGAATCTGTAAAATGCTCGGATTAAATAAGGTAAAATTTACAATAAAAACTTATTGGTGTGAATAATTCCCGATTCTGAGCAGCATACGCGGCACGAATACCGGTCGCTCGTGTCCAAGGATTTAAATAGATAATACATTGTAAATTTTTTCTGCATTGTCCTAAGTATATATTTTTGCAACTACCGCTGTACCTTTTCTTACTTTTCTACTAACTTCCGTGACTTAAGTTTAAAGACTTAATTTTAATCATTTTTATCTTTTAAAAAATTCTTAAATTTAGTTTTTTACCTAAAATTTTTCTTTTACTTATAATGTAGTTTTAAAACTACACTTTTTAATTTCCCAATGACTCATAATTACATAAGACATTTAAACAATAGTCTGGGTATTAACCCTTTCCGGCACACTGTGCCCGGGTCGGGATACCTAAATTTAATTCCAAACTTACGAACCACACCAAGAATATTCTAGTAAAATTTTGCTTTTATAATAAATACTTAAAGTAACGTTTTAAATTTCTAAAAAAATCGTTATAAAATTCCGGTATCAGTCAATCATTTCATCATTTTACAACAAAAATTACCCGTGACGAAAAGGGTTAAGCTGATCACAGCTAGGTAACCCCTCGATGCCGCTCAACTGTTCAGCTCTTAAATCTATATATATTGCTAAGAATGTAGTTTAGAATTAATTAGTCGTAATAAAATGTTGATCGCTATTTTGGAACAATATCCTTCTGTGGTAAGAGTTTAAAAGGTTTTTTTTTTCTTTTTTTTTCTTTTTTTTTTTATGTATTGCCTACTGCATGAACGAAAAGAAATGAACAAATCAAAATTAATATTTTTCAGCATTAAATATTAATTATAACTAATTCAGGAAGCATATGTGATTAGTTTTAAAATCAATTTCTACTAAATTGAGAAATAAAATAAATTTTGTGTTAAATCTAATTATGTAACTACTACTTAATAATCAGTACACGTTAAGCTGGAAATATTTGAATTATTATCATTTTATGTTTTCTAATGCAGAGGAAAAAAAAAAGACCTGATTTTTTAACATTTAAAATCAAATAACGCAAATTCCAGAAATATATAATTAAAAAAAAAGCTTTTTTAGAGAATTGAAATCAGAGAACCTTAAAACCAATTACATTTTTCTTGCATATACTATCCCTAAACAAATTTTTAAAAGCTACGACTGTTATAGTAAACATTTATTTTCAACATCATTTAAATCACAGTATTCTTAAACATTAATTGTGTATGAAAATTTGTGACATAAAAGCATTAGTAGAATCGATATTCCTCTGTATTACGTATCTTTAAATAAATATCGATTTAGTGGAAATTAATTTAGCATGTTTTGATGCATAGCGTGAATTGTTTATCTTACAACGAAATGTATATAAAGTGAGCCAAATATTTGAATTCTAAGTAAATAAAGGTTATTTTATGAATAATTTTAAAGTATTTGGGAACTTTAAATTTGTTTCGACAGAATTCGAGTAATGTTATCAAAAGGGATATAAGACAGAAGAAAATCGATAAGACATGTAATAATATAAAAAATAATAATACTAATAATGCAAATATTGTACAAAAAAGGAAAACTAGAATTCAAAATTTAAAAAGAGGTTTCTTGACTTTGATTCATTAACTACAAATGTAATAAAAGAAGTTATGAAAAAGTTTATAATTAATAATTGCTGAAAGTAGCTGTATTTTGTATTATTCGAATCTGTTCTTTAAAAAATTCGAAATTTGTAATGTCAATAAATGAAGGGATGCTGAAGGCATTTAACAGGATTTATTTTTTCAAAAATGACCACCAGAGGGCGATTTATTGATATTTTTCCGAGAATTTAATAAAATACAACTTTAAAAAAGAAGTTATGCAAAAATTTATTGTCAATAATTGCCGAAAATAGCTGATTTTTATTATTCGAATCTGCTCATAAAAAAATTGGGAAATTTGCAAAGTCTATAAATGAAGGCATTTAAAAGAAAATTTGTTTTCAAAAATGACCACCAAAGGGCGATTTATTGATATTTCCCCCTCCAATTTAATAAAACTCAACCTTACATGTACTGTCGAATTGGTTTATTAAGACACAGTCTGATCAGTGGGTCGACCATTAATGTCAAGTGCCGTTTGAAATTACAAAATAGCATGTTCAACAGCCACGTGAAGGAAATTCTTGGAAATGTTGAGGGCGTGACGTGAACTACTGTCTTTGAGTTCTGGCAATTTTCTTGCTTTGCTATGACAGACCAACTTTTTAAGTAGCCTCGAAGTAAAAAATAACAGGAATTTGGGTTTGGAGGATCTTCCAGGCGAGACATGACGAAAATGGCGACTGATGATATGATGCCTGCCAGGACATGAAAATGTTATTTTCTAGTAGCGCTGCATAACGTTTTACAGTTATGGAGCATGTGTCTCGACGTTCTTTCTTTCAAGAAAAACGGACCAAGCATATATTCTGGTGTAAATGCAAACCATACCAAGGGTGCAGTGAATGGTATATGGAGGTATGAGGAGTATGCCTTCTGGATAGTTCTAAGTCGCACCCTTATACCCTCTGTTTCTAAAATAAAGCTATAGCGTATACTTTAGGCATGGCGTCAATGTCTTTAGCATATACCTTCTGCCTATAGCGTATATCCTCTGTTTTTTTACGACTACAACATTATACCTTAACCTTCTAATAATGCAACGGAACTTGAAGAATGAGGATTTCCTTCACCCAAGATGCTTCCAATTGTACGTATTCACTGCGTCATCCAGATGAAAAGGAGCTCCATTAGCCCATAGAATGTTCCAAGACCAATCAGCATCTACGTGTCAGCGAGAAATGAATTCTAATGAAAATGTTAGATTTACTGGGTAATTATTTGGCACCAAGTGCTGAATATATGCCATTTTATAGAGTTAATTAGGGCTCGCAGTGTTCTTAAAATTTTCGCACTTTTCTACCAGTATTTTAAATAAGAATGCTTCGTGATAGATTCCTTTAACATCTGTAATAGAATTATACAATAAAGATTATCGTTTTAAAATAGTGGTAGGAAAGTGCGAAAATTTTAGGAACGCTGCGAGCCCTGAGTTAATGTATCAGAATTTTCAGAAGAATGTTATGGACAGTAGCACTTGGTTGATCTAACGCTGCAACAACGTCAAGAATGGTCGTGATGTCCATATCTTCCACCCAAGCGCAACGTCTCTGTAGAAATAGGCTTTTTACCTCTTCTAGGACGAACACCCGTTTCCTCAAATTTTTTGATCATTTTTCATATTTTGTTTGCAGTCATTGCTGTTGGAAATATGGCGTGTTGAGCCAAAAAACACTCAGTAGCAAATGCACTTTCTCATGAAAAAACAAAAATGGAAAATAAACTACAGAGTATCTTTATGTACGGTGGTACAATATAGAGTTAAGTAAAAGTCGCTTACCTTTTATACATCTCATTTCGAGTTGGCTCGGGATTCGTTATCGTCTGCATAGCCAGGAATTGATCATGGTTGCTTTTTTATCGGTATTCGCTTATTTTTATTTGATATGTGAACTATATAATTATTTAAAGGTTCTCTGAAACTCATTTTCTAATCGTTGTATATCCATGGCTGTAAAATAATTTGTCGGTTAATAGATGTGTTTGTGGATAAAGGAAAAAACTCCGTCTACTACGAGCGGTTACATGACGAGATAGTGAAAGAAGCAGATGCGGCGAAAAACATACGCTGCGAGATAAAAATATACAATTATAAAAAGTGTCTATTAACAGTCAAGTACATCTGTTTCGGAAAATTATTTCTATATGGCGCAATAGCCCTTCATTTAAATATGAAAGAAATTTAACTTCACAGCAGTTGGTTAAAAGTGCTTACAGTTCATTAATTGGGTTTTTTTCTCAGTTAATTGGGTTTTGATGTTCCCGAACATCTGGGGTGGTTAATTTCAAGAATTGCACTTCTGTGAATGTTTGTCAAAGCTCGAAATCTTTGCAAAGGTTCTGGTTCGGAATCTTCATTTTGATAGCACAAAATTTCATTAATAATGTACGATCTTGTAAATTGTGCGACACTTTCCGTTGAAAAGACATTAGACTGATAAGAGATTCTTTTTATTTAATATTTTCATTGCACGCAGGCAGATACATGTTTGCTGAAATTTGCATATATGCCGACATTTTATCAGAAAAGGCCATCTGGTGGCCATTTTTTTTCTTTTCTGCTAAATGTCTTTCGCATTTTTTTCATTTAGACACATTCCAAATTTGATATTTTTCTGATGAATAGTTTCAACTACATGCTGCTCTGAGTAAGTGAACTTCAATTATATACATCGGGTACTTGTACATAAAATAGTTTTAGGTTTCTGTAATAAACTTACCTAGATATCATTCAAAAACCACGAGCAGGTTACGAACATTCGTTATTTATGTTTTTTTTTTTTTTCGCTTTTAATCATACAGTATATATATCTATATATTTTTTATATTTTCCAGCGTTATGAATTTGATTATATAGGGAAGGTCACTTTACATTTATTTGTATATTAATAGTAATATCAAAAAAATACAATTTGTTACATTCGTTTTCAAAATACAACGAATTTTCTTCATTTTGTTAACCCCTTAATTCTCGCTCCCGTCATATTCTCGGGCTATGTCTTTTACTCAGATTGTTTGATTCCCACCAGTTTTGTAAAATAGTAAAATTGGCCATATTTTAGTATCGTTTTAGCTGTCATTAAATAAGGTGAGTATTTCTTTTTCATAAAAGTGGTGCCAATAAGCAATTTGAATTTTTAAACCGTAATTTAATTCGAGCGTTAAGGGGTTAAACAACTATTATCCCACTACACTTTTTTTTTAAATATCCGCAAATATTGACTTATATGAGTATCGTAAATTAAAACCGAAAAGAAAGAACGGCTGTTTTGCTGAAACATTAATGCAAAAAATAATCAAATTCCTAACATTTGCTTTGTGAAATTGCACCCACCACAGTATGTGCCAACTATACCAATAATAAGAAATGTAAATACGCCCACACCAAACTTCTAGAATATTCAGAATAAAGGAAGAACTATTGAATCATGTCGACAAATACACAGACAAAGACAATGATCCAAAATAAAATATTTTCAAACATGCCATGGCAACTATTGCTATAAATGTTTATTCAGCTAGTAAAACAAAAGATAGAGCACCACAGTTCTTGTGTTTGGTCACTTCAGTTCAATCCACTAACAATGAAATAGTCGAAGGCATTTCCATACTTCGAATTTATCTAAATGTGATAAAGTCTGATCTTGAAAGAGGATTTGAAGTTTCTTCAGATAAGATAAAATGCAATCGAATGCTTTACCTTCAGAATTACGTGAGACATAACTTGAGAATTATTTTTAGATACTATCAATGAGTTCTGTAAATCAATTAATTTTTATAATTTCAAATAGTGCAATTAGATAAGATATACTCGCATTCTATAAATATATTTTTCTTAGGATAATTCCTAATAAATATTTTCATGCCTCGAGTTTATCTAAATGTTATAATCCCGTATCGTGAAAGAGGATTTGAAACTTTTTCGATAAATGCCAAAAATATCGAATGTTTTATTGTCAGAATTACACGTGACCCAGCTTGTGAATTGTTTTTAGACACTAATAAGTTCTCTTAAACATTTAATTAAACTTATTTTTTATTACAGATAGTATATTAAAGTAATATATATTCTACAAAAGTATTTTTCTCGTGTTAATTATTTCATGCAATATTCGATAAATTTACGAAGACGAATAATAAACAAACTTATTTGATATAAAATATTGTTCAAACTATAATTATTGAACGTTAATCACCTTGATTAACATATAAATATGCGATATTACAATTCTGATAAAATTTTACTTAAAAGGTGCTAAAATACATAAAAAGGTTTCTACAACATAAAAACCGCCAAAGATGTTAAAATCCAAAGCGCTTTCAACTGCATTATAACAGTCGTCTTCAGGGGAAAAATCAGAGGGGGAAAATCAACATCTTTGATGGTTTTTATGTTGTAGAAACCTTTTTATGTATTTTAGCACTTTTTAAGTAAAATTTTATCAGAATTGTAATATCGTATATTTAAACTTATTTGAATTCAAATAAGATTTCTTGTTTTCGTTCCTTATTGTTTTACATAAAAATGCTACAGACACGTACAATAATTATTATTTTTGTCCGCATTCATAGTACATCTCTAAATTAGAAATACATTAAAATTCTGACTATAAGGAGTTCCGGACATGTCTCATTAATATATTACAAGAATAACTTGAGTAACTGTGCTGTTAACTTGTTATTAAATAATAAAAATTCTTATTCCACACTATATTTATATTATAAAAAAACGGAAAATTTTCTGTAATTTATGGGTAAAAATTCCGTAAAAAAACGGAAATAGTACTGGCGTCTAGATTGCCAGTAGTATTTCCGTTTTTTAGTCCGTTTTTTTTTTTACAGTGTAAAAAGTTAAGTTACTCCCGGTGTCCCAAAAATGACTGATAGTTTTAAAATTCAATAATTTGCAAACGGTGACAGATATTAAAAAAAATTCTTGCAGGAGTGTTATGTATGATGTCAGGAGTTTTCTTTACATTGATTCTTGATTTTAGTTCAAATTTCAAACAATAGATGACGCTGAGAGCAATAGGCGCTCAGTCCAGACCCGACTTTTGGTACTTCGAGATCCAGTCAATGTATTTTAATCTCCTTTTTTCGCATGGAAGAAGAGAGTGGCCGAACAATTGAGCCTGGTTTTAGCGGTTCTTGCTTGCAGAACCATCTATCGATGCTATTTGTAACTAAAACTGAGAATCACAGCATAAAAATTTCCTGACATTTTACATAACACTCCTGAAAGAATTTTTTTAATATCTGTCACCGTTTGCAAGTTATTGAATTTTAAGTTCCATCAGTCATTTTTGGGACACCAGGTAAAAAGTATATGGTCGACGACCAAAAGAAAAAAAAGCACCTTATACATTTTAATAACCAAATCGAGCCAAAAAAAATAACCGTTTGATAGAAATTTATGTTTGTTTCAATTTATGTTTAAAAAATAAGCTTAGTGGTTAACTCGTCTTCATACTGTAATTCTACCAAACTTTGACATTTTCAATACCAGCACCAAAGTTTTACATAATATTAGATTTTCGATAAATTTTATCTCAGGATACCAAGACGGAAGACATTCGGACAAATAGCTTAAGAGTTTTGAATAGGGATGCACAACCTGTGACCACCTGCACACCCAAAAGTGGCCCGCGAAGGGTTAACGAGTGGCCCGCGAACTTCGTCAATTTATAACTGGAAAAAATTAGTGAAAACAAGATTAACATGAGATGAATGATGATGAGAAAATGAGTGAAAACAAGATTAACATAGGACTGCTTCAAGACTACTATCAAAATAAAAGAACAGAAACAAGATTAACATGAGATGATGATGATGAGAAAATGAGTGAAAACAAGATTAACCCTAGATCTACCGGGAATTTTATTCAAGTTTTAATAAAACGTTCTACACCAGAATTTTTATTTAAAACTATTTAACTTATTTATTTACCTTATTTTTGTCTGGTTTATATACTTAGTTTATTTTAAAGAAATTTCTGGTTTGAATGAATATTTTGTATGTACCTGTCGGGTCCAATGGACCCGTCTGGTAGACGGAGGGTTAACATAGGACTGCTTCAAGACTACTATCAAAATAAAAGAACAGAAAAAATAACAGCCTTTAGCGATAAAAACAGCATCTGGAAAGTAACCAAAACAAAACATAATCGATCAGCCATAGTAACGAACATAGGCACAAACCCAATAACAATCGCAGAAAAAGAATATACAACAGCAATAAAAGTAGAAAATAAAAAAGAAACTATAACAATAATAAACGTATATGCTCCCCCCTCGGCAGATTTCGCAATAGTACTTCAGGAAGTGGAAGACACACTGAAATTAGCAAAGGGCGAGATTCTACTGGCGGGGGACTTCAACGCACACTCGCAACAATGGGGGTACGCAGATATAAATGACAGGGGTGAAAAACTTACAGATTTTCTACTCCTAAACTCGCTCTTTGTCCAAAACCCTCCAGGAGCACCAGCGTCTTTTAGTACAATAAGGGGACAAAAGAAACTAGAGGGATGGCCAGATTTAACAATAGCTACAACAAAACTAGGGACTGAAATTACAGATTGGGAAGTGAGCGATGATGAATCGGGCAGCGACCACAAGTATATTAAATTTAAACTACAGTACGATAACACTAACTATCAAAGACACAGGTTAGAAACGAAATACGGAAAACACGCTAAATTTGAGAAAACAATAAAACAAATAAGAAATAGATATATTAAAGATCTTAAAAGAATAACAAACACAGACCAGTTAGATAAAATAACCTTAAGACTCCAAAACGAAACTAAAACAATAGCGTTTAAATGTTATAAACAAAGGAAAGCACCTGTCATAACAGCGCCGCAATGGTGGACGCAAGAGGTTAAGATAGCAAGAAACAGGGTCAGAGCGTTTAGGAGAAAATTTCAAAAACAAGAAGACGGGGAAAAAAACAGAAATTACACATAGAATACAAAAAAGAAAGGGCAAAACTTAAAAAAATAGTACAAAAAGCTAAACGCGATTCATGGAAGAAATACTGTGAAGAAGTTAAAAATACATACGGACCACAATACAAGATAGCGTCGGGTAAGAAAACATGCCCATCAAGGTTAGTCAATATCCTGCCAGACAACAAAGAAGTCACAATTAAAAATAACCACTTCATAAATAGCCTTTACTTAACAGACCCAAAAATAGAACATAAATTAACATCGGAAAAGCCAAGAGAAGAAGAAGAAAACCCCCCTGCAATCACGCGACAAGAGCTGAACAGGATAATTAAAAACATTAAACAAAACAAAGCCCCTGGTTTCGACTATATTGATTATAACCCAATAAAACGAATTCACAATGCAGCGCCACAACTTCTTTTAACATTATACAATACTTGCCTCCACTTTAACTATTTTCCAAAATCTTTCAAAATAGGTACAGTGGTTCTGTTCCACAAGGAAGGTAAAGACCCTAAAGACCCCAAAAATTATAGACCAATCAGCCTATTACCGGCATTCATTAAAATTTTAGAAAGAATAATACACGGCAGAATATCCCACCACCTAACAGTAAACAAATATTGGAGCGATAAACAATACGGATTTAAAAAAGGGATCTCGTGCGAACATGCACTTAATAATCTTATAAAAACAATTAAACAGGATAAAATAGAGGGTTACCAAACACTATTCATAGCAATGGATATAAAGGGAGCATTCGATAATATCAGATGGCCTATTATATCTGAAAACCTTAAGCAGTCCCCCAATCCAACTTATTTAACAAACTGGATATTGAGCTTCCTAAAAGACAGGTACGTCACAATCGAAGAAAACGGCATTATTTTAACAAAGCAGACATTCGGGGGCTGCCCACAAGGCAGCTGTCTCGGGCCTTTGCTGTGGCTGCTCATAGCAGACACGGCTCTCAAGAAAAATTGGGGAATTAACGTAAGAATACAAGCATTCGCGGATGATTTTATAATAATACTTAGAGCAAAAACAAAAATCAAATTAGTTAAACTAGCTAACAAAATAATAAAAGAATTCAATGAATGGATTACAGGAAATAAACTAACGCTAAACTGGGATAAAACAGAACTGCTGTATCTAAACAGAACACACACAAGGAATCTTCCAACAGAGGACACATATAAAATAGAAGGCATAAAATTCAATGACAAAGAACTTGAAGGAAAAGAGCAAATAAAATACTTAGGAGTCATAATACACAAAAACCTCAACTGGCTAGCGCATTGCCAAACACAAGCAGCAAAAATAAGAAACACATTCAACATGTTGGGAGCAATGGCATCCAGGAACTGGGGCTTAAAACCAGAAATTATTAAAACTTGGTATAGGACAGTAGTTGAAACGACACTAACTTATGCTGCCCCTATTAGGGGCCACAACCTGAATACAAGGAGCAAGGAGGTATTATCCTCTTGCCAGAGACACTTCCTGCTGTCCATTGTTAAGGCATATAAAACTGCCCCTACCGCGGCCCTTCAGGTACTTGCAGGCCTGATTCCAATACACCAACAAGTAAAATACGAAGCAACATACGGTACAGTATCAAGACTGAGAGAAAATGTAAACCTCCATGGAACAACAATAAATCACACGGACTATACAAAAAAAAAATAAACGTATGGAACACACACCCCGCAGAAACAATCGAACCAAGAATAGGGCACAACGTCAAAGACATAAATATCTACACAGATGGCTCAAAATTGGAATCAGGAGCTACGGGTTCGGCATTCGTAGCCTTCAAAAATGAACAAAAAATTAAATCGTGGTCAGCACCTTTAACCCTAGAACTACCGGAAATTTTACTCAAGTTTTATAAAAAACATTCTACACCAGAATTTTTACTTAAAACTATTTAATTTGTTTATTTAACTTATTATTGTCTGATTTATACATTTAGTTTGTTTTGAAGAAATTTCTGGTTTGAATAAATATTTTGAATGTACATGTCGGGTCCAATGGACCCGTCTGGTAGACGGAAGGTTAAGGAAGTTTAATAGTGTCTTTCAAGCCGAACTACTGGCCATACTACAAGCAGCATATTGGGGCAACAACACAGGGATGGAATACAGCATCCGCTCGGACTGCATGTCAGCCATCCAAACATTAAGCAAACCATATTAGATGTAAATTTCCAACTGGGCGAAAAATGTCCGGACCAGGATTCGAACCCGGGACCTCCCTGGCTGAAGCCGCCAGTGCTCTGCCATCTGAGCTATCCCGGACGATTCTGGTCGAACTTTTTCACCCAGCTAACCTTGAGGATTACAGCATCTGGTCTGAAACCTGGTTCAGCTCAACAGAATAAATCTCAGGTAATGGAAATCCAGAAAACGCTGGATACGAAATTACACTAGATTAATATTGACACAATTATTCTAATTGGTAAACATATCTTATTAGATGTAAATTTCCAACTGGGCGAAAAATGTCCGGACCAGGATTCGAACCCGGGACCTCCCTGGCTGAAGCCGCCAGTGCTCTGCCATCTGAGCTATCCCGGACGATTCTGGTCGAACTTTTTCACCCAGCTAACCTTGAGGATTACAGCATCTGGTCTGAAACCTGGTTCAGCTCAACAGAATAAATCTCAGGTAATGGAACTCCAGAAAACGCTGGATACGAAATTACACTAGATTAATATTGACACAATTATTCTAATTGGTAAACATATCATATTAGATGTAAATTTCCAACTGGGCGAAAAATGTCCGGACCAGGATTCGAACCCGGGACCTCCCTGGCTGAAGCCGCCAGTGCTCTGCCATCTGAGCTATCCCGGACGATTCTGGTCGAACTTTTTCACCCAGCTAACCTTGAGGATTACAGCATCTGGTCTGAAACCTGGTTCAGCTCAACAGAATAAATCTCCTGAGATTTATTCTGTTGAGCTGAACCAGGTTTCACACCAGATGCTGTAATCCTCAAGGTTAGCTGGGTGAAAAAGTTCGACCAGAATCGTCCGGGATAGCTCAGATGGCAGAGCACTGGCGGCTTCAGCCAGGGAGGTCCCGGGTTCGAATCCTGGTCCGGACATTTTTCGCCCAGTTGGAAATTTACATCTAATATGATATGTTTACCAATTAGAATAATTGTGTCAATATTAATCTAGTGTAATTTCGTATCCAGCGTTTTCTGGAGTTCCATTACCTGAGATTTATTCTGTTGAGCTGAACCAGGTTTCAGACCAGATGCTGTAATCCTCAAGGTTAGCTGGGTGAAAAAGTTCGACCAGAATCGTCCGGGATAGCTCAGATGGCAGAGCACTGGCGGCTTCAGCCAGGGAGGTCCCGGGTTCGAATCCTGGTCCGGACATTTTTCGCCCAGTTGGAAATTTACATCTAATAAGATATGTTTACCAATTAGAATAATTGTGTCAATACTAATCTAGATTAAGCAAACCATTTAACACCACAGAACTAGTAAATGATATACAAGAAGCAGTTAAACTCTCAAATAATAGGTTCAAAATTAGCTGGGTTAAAGCACATGTGGGCATCCAAGGAAACGAGGATGCCGACGAATTAGCCAAACAAGCAGCAGAAAATAAAATAAAAGAAATTCCATATAACTTAGAAAGGCCAATAACAAACCTTAAAAAAACAATTAAAGAACTAATTATTAAACAGTGGCAGTTCGAGTGGGATTACGGGGACAAGGGCAGGACAACATATCAATACTTCCCAAAAGTAAGTACAAACAGACTAAGGAGTTGTAAATTACTCAGCCAGATATACACGGGACATGGAGCATTCCCAGAATACTTACACAGATTCAAGCGCAAAGATGAGCCAAACTGTGCATGCGGGCAATTGGGAACCCCAAAACACTTTCTAACAGCCTGCCCACTTACACAACCACACCATCTGATTCAAATCACAGCAAACAACGAGCAACTTTGGCATAATCAGCTAGCAAACAATAAACATGTAGAAAACAAGGGCAAAGCAGTTATCAGATGGTTAATAGAAAACATAGACTCCATCTCTCAATAAAACATAAAAGAACAAAGCTAAACACATACCATCCCAGCGGACATCGCCACCCCAAACTAACTAACTGCCTTATTTTCAGGTTTAATATATATATATATATATATATATTTAAAAAAAAAAAAAAAAAAAAAAAAGGTCCGAGTCTAACTATTAAGTTGACCGCGGCCGCAGGTAAAGGAACCTTTTACTTGCAAAAAAAAAAAATCGATTTATCGCACTTCTGAGAGGTGGAAGTCATTTATGATGAACTGATAGCTACGGCTCACTCACACAAACCCAACGAATCATCGGAAGATAGTTAAGTGGATAAGGAAAAGATGTGTTTTAAATATGAAACAGAGAAGCCAACTACATGCTAAACCAAGCCAACTACAACAAAGGAGAAATTATAACGATACATCTTGTGAAAACAGTCATCATAAAAAAAATTGACGGACCAACGGCCATGGAACAAGCCCCACTCCAGTAGTGCACAAGTCTTTTCAAATAGCTCGCAACAATGTTGCATAAATCGTGATAACAGCCATTAGGTTCCAATGGACTGATCGCTATGTGCGCATTCACGTATCAAGGTAACATACAAACAAAGGAAAATGAACCTGTTAAGTGATCAAAGCCAACTCAAAGGGTCACAATTAAAGACCATAAGTCGTCAAACCATCAGCGGCAAGTTCGCAAAGTGACAAAACCTCAAATTTAGACATCCACCATTAATAGTCATAAAGGAAAACAACCTACGATAGAGACAAGCATCTCACGGTATGTGAGAAGCATATATCTAATCAAAGATAAAGAAAAGACCCACAAGAATATGTCAAAATATTAAAAAGACAACCACCACGACAGTGACCAAATACCAAGACAAGGAAACCTCCTCAGAAGAACAAGTCCACTGGGTGAGATAAGTATATTATACTAGACAAATATAATGAATTATTAAATTAAATGTTAATTTAGGTCAAACCCAACCCCCATAGCTTATGTCTAAGTTACAACCTCAAGCAGCTAGTTCAATTAGAAATTAGTATATTAATCTCACTAGGTCAGCTCGTTAGTCTCTTATCAATTCCCTCCTAGCTAAGTAATAGTATGCCAATTCATAGTTAACTTGTCATAAGATAATATAAAAATAATAATAATAATTAATAAATAAAATCCCGATTCTAATATTAGAAATGATTAAAATATAAATTCATTTTAAATAGCCAGGCAATATTTAAGTAATCTAAAGTAAATTACTCTAGTTCGTTTAGTATCACCTAGTGCTATAGGATAATATTAAAACAATATATGTAATAAATGGTAGTTAAGTAAATAGCTATAAGTAAGTTTTAAGTGTAATAACATGTACAAGCTAACCCCTTTCCCTTTCAGGTTTTTTTTTTTTCTTTTTTCTTTTTGACTACCGCCTCTTTATTATTCTTAGTTGCACATAGGCTATAGCCTGCACAAGCTACCGGACCCTCTCCAGTGGGAAGTCTACGGAGTCAGTTTCTACGCGGTGGGGTACGGTAGATAGGCGGAGTCCCATCCCCCTGCATCGTTATGTTTGTCTAGCATTTCGGCCCAAAATTAACTTTTGGTGCAACTTGTCTATCTGCGGCGCTCCATTTTTTTTAATTTCTTTTTTTTTTTAAATTCTTTTTTATTTATTTATTTTATTTATTTATTTTTATTTTTATTTTTTTTTTTTTTTGCTTCCTCACCCCCTCCAATCCTTTTTCTTATGACAAGTCTGCACCAACAATTCGGCTTCTAAACACCAGGTCATTCAGAAGTAGTTCGGGCAGCGGTGGCCCAGTTGGCAGAGCATCGAATCCGCAGCTAAGGCCGCGGGATCGAGGCATACTGCTGGCTATAATCCGCCATGTACGCTAATGGCGCCTGGTGTATGTAAAATCCGTCGTGGGTGCAAAGTCCTCCAAGTTACCTGTGAATTATACCTCTGGAGGTGCCTGGCCAGGTGAAGGTCTCGTCATCTGATCAAGGTTCTAAATTACGAGACCAACATGAGTAGCAATGTGCAGGTGCCGAACAACAGGTTATAACGTTAAGTAACCGGCAAAACATAGTATACACAAACGAGCAGTAGGCACTGCAAATAGGATGACGATCGAGGCAATGATGTCAGGTTTATTGCCGCTTCGCGGCGGTTAGGCGGTCTTTCGCCCCGATGCCAGGTACTAAACCCGTTAAGCTGGGGCATCCCGGCAGGTAGGGGCCTGGTCATCGGTTAGAAAGAAAGGAAAAAAACTGGAAAAAATTACAATTTTTGTCTATAGATCTCAGGAAAAAAATCATGAATTTCGTCAATTTGCCGTGGAAAAAATTAAAATTTCGTCAGAAAGAATTTCGTTAAGAAACGCAAATTTCGTTGATCGGGCGCGAAAAAATCGCGAATTTCGTTGATCGGACATAGAAAAATTGCAAATTTTGTCGATGAGGCAGGGGGAAAATCGCAAATTTTGTCGATGAGGCACAGAAATAATCGCAAATTTCGCCAATCGGGCACGAAAAAATCGCAAATTTCGCCGATCGGGCACAGAAAAATGGAGAGTTTTGTCGATAAGGCTCGGAAAAATCGCGAATTTCGCAGATGGGGCACGAAATAAATCGTCAATTTTGTTGATGATGCGCGGAAAATTGCAAATTTTGTTGATCGGTTGCGAAAAAATCGTGAGTTTCAACAGTTACCCGAATTTCGTCAATTTGCCTCGGAAAAAAATTGCAAAATTCGTCATTCAGTTAAGAATACCGAATTTCGTCGACTGGGTACGGAAAATGTTGTTGATTAGTAGCGGAAAAATCTCAAATTTCGATGATAGGATGCAAAAAAATTGCGTGTTTGCACTGTTTATTTCCAGTTTTGTCTGTTTGCAGTGGAAAAAATGCACATTTCGTCAGAGTCAATTAAAAATTGCGAATTTCGTTGATCGGGCGAGGAAAAATCGCAAATTTCGTCGATCAGGCGTAGAAAAGTCACAAATTTCGACGAAGGGACACGGAAAATTGCAAGTGTTGTCGATCGAGCTCCGAAAAATCGCGAATTTCGTTGGATGGACTCTAGAAAAAAATCGCGAATTTCGTTGGTCGGACTCGAGAAAAAAATCGCGAATTTTGTCGATCACGCATGTAAAAATCCATTTCGTTCATCAGGTACGGAAAAATTGCGAATTTTCACGATGATGCGCAGAAAGATTGAAAATTTTGGTGATCGGCTTCAAAAAAAATCCCAACTTTCGACAGTTTATCGCGAGAAAAAAATCTCGAATTTCGTCAATTTACCATGGCAAAAAAATGCAAATTTCGTCAGTCATAAAATAATCGCGAATTTCGTTGATCGGGCGCAGAAAATAGCGAATTTCGTCGACTAAGGACGGAAAGATCTCAAATATCGTCAACCGTGCACGGAAAAATTCCAAGTTTTGGCCATCAGGCTGCGAAAAATAGCGAATTTCGATGGTCGGGCACGAAAAAATCGCGAACTTTCTAGATCAGGCGCGGAAAAGTATCAAATTTTGTCGATCAGGCGCGTAAAGAGATGGAATTTCGTCGATCCTGTGCAGAAAAATCGCGAATTTCGTCGATTATGCATGGGAAATCACAAATTTTGTCGATCAAGGGCGGAAAAATCACTAATTTCGTTGATCAGGTGAAGAAAATTTGCAAATTTCATTGATTAGGTGCGGAAAAATCTCAAATTTCGTTGATCGGCTCCTCCTCCCCCCCCCTCCCCCTCATTCATACAGTTCACATTTTTTTCGGCACTAGCCACTTTCATGCCTATGTTTGTTTTTTAGCTCTTTTAATAAAACAAAATCTACTCCCGAATAAAGTCAAGGAATATTATCACTCCCCTTCAAAATAATTCTTGCTATATCTCTGTTATTGGAAACTGTTAATATATCCTTGCCAACTGAATTGGATATGTTGACTAGGTAGGGGAGCTTAGAGGGGTAAAATCCCCCCCTTCCCGAAGCCTGAAACCATATTTTTATATCTGATAATAGGCCACATATCACCTCCCCAAAACACAAAGTAGAATTATCTCTGCTCTGTGTTACTGATGTGGCCCTCGACAACCCAGACAGTTTTGTAAGTGGCCCTTTTCATAAAAAGGTTGTGCACCCCTAGTTTTGAAGAACTACTAATGGAAGTAACTTCTAATGTGAACCCTTTGAGGTCGAAGTACTTTTCCTCGGCACAGGCATCTTGTACGTGTATTTATTTAAATCCCATCGCTTTTTTTAAGAAACTTTTTTCCTTGCACCTTGACAACATACGGAAGAGAAATTTACTAAAATGTGTTATTTCAAAATATGATGGTGGAAATAGAATATTAAAATATAATCATGTATATAAAGCTCCGGAGGCTATTCGCCGACACTCGACCAGAAAGGGTTAAATTCATTTGTAATCATTGCAAACAGAAATAACTGCGCATAGCTTTTTGAGCATAATAGAAAAATGTCTTGGCAGAATGCACTGTAATATTCGATTCTCATATTTGAAGCTTCTAAAACAGTTCATAAGTTACAAATCTTGTTTTCGAAAATTAATTTAAATAAAATGTTTTTTAAAATAAATATTCGAAAAACAAATGAAGGAGAATTGTAACATATAATTTTTTAACAGAATTAAAATTTTAAAAACCTTCTTCCAGAAATAAGTTGCAGTCACTGACGTTTTGAACCATCAACAATTTTTTGCTTATGCAATCTGTACAGAATATTTAAATGCTTCATAATAATTAAAGATCAGATATATTACGTATTTTTTAAATCAGGTAAATGTTCCAACACTAATATATTAATATTGAAACATTTAGCTGATTTCCATTTGCTGCATCCATTTTTGATGCATGAATGTACGTATTAGGTCATCAATTATGAATCTTGTGATTACAAAAGGGCCAGATTTCCAGCTGGGCAATCTTCCATCAGTAAATTTTAATAGAAATTTCCATCTTATGTAAAAGCGATATTGGGAAAAATTACTGTCACGAATAACACAAAAATTTCTATTCTTTTTTACTGGTGGAAGTTTTCTCCGCTAGTAATCTGGCCCTTTTGTATTCACAAATTTCATACTTGATAAGCTGATAGTATTAAGCATGAAAAAAAAAACATGATCATTGTAATAACTCTGCTGTCATTAGGGATCAGTTTTCTCTCTAATCATCTTGTTTTGTTTTAACATTTCTCTAAAGTATAAAGCATCTATCAGAAAATAAATAGCGGAAGTTCCTGATTACAGCTTTTTCATTAATAATAAACCATACCTTTTACGATGTATCAAACCAACATGTAGTAGTTCTAATCTGTGATATTGCTGAAGGGAATTCTCACTCATTATCCGAAATACTGGACAGTTGGAAGTTCCATAATCTTCAAACAGCAGTCGTATTTCTCTTAAAGATGTGTGATTAGGAAAGCATAGGAGCATAGTTTGTCTTTAATCTTTACGTATTAGTATTTAATCTGTGATTTACTGTATGTTTGTGTTTCAGAATTACGTTTCATGTAGTTTCTTTGTAGAAAATGCAGGGAATGCTATCTTGAAAATGAATAATAAAGATTTGGTATGAAATAATCAAAGAAGCATAGTAAAAGTGCTTATAACAAATGTCTGAGAAATTTGATACTGTCTAACTATATAGACATACAGGTATCCTAAAGTTAAAGTAAAAACTGTTTTTATTATTATTATTATTCAATTACCCGTAAAAAGAGGCTATAGAAGTTTTTCTTGCAAAGGACTGATGCGTGACGTCAGGAACTTCTTCACTGTGCTTCTTTGTTTTAGTTGCAAACATTACCGACAGATGGTGCTGCACCATCTGAAACTGTAATAATGTTCAAAATAACTTTGCAAATTCAGAACTAAAAACATTTTTGGGTCATTTAAATCGTTAAACAGAGTGAATGGTCAGAACTGACTGAACTTTGATCCATCTTTAAATGTTAATTTGAACGTACTAATAGACGCACTGCGCTTCGTCGGTGACATTATGAACTTCTGCAAGAATAACTTGAATGGCTGTCAGCGTTTACTTCTTATAGATTTTTTAAAAATGTCAATCCATTTCAGAACACTCTATATACTGGGTATAAGCTACATAATTTACACTTATTAACGCATAAAATATAAAATCGCTGGGGAAATTTTCAGAGCCCAGATTATTTATCTTATTTACAGGCTGCTAAAGATAAAATTTTAGTATCTAAAAATGAAATCTATGTAATATAGAACAATGTTTCTCAACATTTTTGGGTGAAGGCGAACTAAAAATATCTGGAATTATTTGTGGCACAAAAATTTTAAAGTTGTGTGATAATTTAAAAAAAAAAATTACAAAATTTAGTCAATGACAGCGTTGAGCCTCTTTTATTTTTTGAACAAATTAAATCAAAACGAGGTTCCGAAGTCACCAGACGAGTACGCATTTCGTCATCAACTTTTTAAAGTAATTCTCTTTTTTTTGTACTTCATTTCTGTCAATGCTGAAAATCCAAATTCACAGAGACATGAAGAGGCAAAAGGCAAAAGAATTTTAATAGCTTTCATGCTGGTTTCAGGATACAAAGTTTTGACAAAAAGACAAAACTCATCCACATTTTTCGCAAAGAATGTTGAACGGTTAAACTTATCGTTTTTTAAATCAATAAACCGTTCTTTATAGTTATAACATTTGGAGTCTTTCAAATTACAAATGGTTTCATTTACCATTCGTATTCGCCATCCAAAGCGAAGGAAAGTAGTTTTTAAGTGTGGTTTGAAGTTCGTCAATGGTGCTTATAATTTGGTCTGCAATTTTTTTTTTCAACTGAGAACCATTGACAGCTGGAAAACAGTCAAAATTTCCTTTTGTTATTCCAGATTTCCATAGAGTTAATTTTTCTTCAGATGACTTCAGTTTTGTTGCTGATATGACGATATTCTCGGATCGATCTTGAAGACTTAAATTCAGAGAGTTCAGCTTTTCAAATAAGTCCAAAAGAAGTTGAACTTTAAACCACCAAATCTCATCATGAAGAAATAAGTCGGATGTGACAATCCTTAAACTTTCTTGTATCTCATACATGTTAATACTTCTTGAAAAATGCAGCATAGCATCGCCACCGGTTAGGTGATTTACACCAAAATCTAATCAGCAACAACTTATGTCAACTTCTAATTGAATTTGAAGTTTGATGAAAATCCGTGCATTAGTTTTTGAGATAGAGCTATTGCGGAAATCGTAAAAAGTTCTGCGTAGCAGTAGCGCCTGTTGGGCAATTTACACCAAAACGTTATCAGGATCAATTTATATCAGAAGCTAGCTGAATCTAAAGTTTGATGAAAATTCATGCATTAGTTCTTGAGATACAGCTGTTGCGGAAATCGTTAAAAATGCAGTATAGTAGCGCCACATTTTGGGAGATTTACACCAAAAACTAAATAGCACTAATTTATATCAGGGACTAACTGAATCTGAAGTTTAATGAAAATTCGTGCATTAGTTCTTGAGATAGAGCTATTGTGATAATCATCAATAATTCAGCATAGCAGCGCCACCTATTGGGCGATTTATACCAAAAAGTTATCAGCACCAAATTATATGAAGGATTAAATGAATCTGAAGTTTTCTGAAAATCCGTGCTTTAGTTCTTGAGATACAGCTATTGTGGATATCATGAATAATGCAGCATAGAAGCACCACCTGCTGGGCAATTTACTCCAAAACTTAGTCAGCTTCAATTTATATCAGGGATTACCTGAATATAAATTTTTATTAAATTCCGTGCCTTAGTTCTTGAGATAGAGCACCCAAAAAATTTGTGTCACATACAGACAGATAGACAGACATTTTGTGAAAACATATTTTTCGGGATCTCTGACCCCTAAAACGCGTAAATCCGTCAAAATGCGAAATTCGAAAATTTTCACGAATTCAATATTTTCTTCTTGCAAAGCTAGGAGAAAGTAAAAATTCAAATGATGTTTTTTCGATCTGAAAGAAGAAAATCACCTCTGCTTTCAGGTGTATGAGTCATTCCAAAAAGTTTTCTTTCG
Organism: Maratus speciosus; assembly: GCA_963932465.1. Taxonomy (NCBI): domain Eukaryota; kingdom Metazoa; phylum Arthropoda; class Arachnida; order Araneae; family Salticidae; genus Maratus; species Maratus speciosus. The sequence continues at coordinate 280,784,561 of OZ010797.1, read as the reverse complement.
AAAGTCAACGCACTTCGGTCTGATATAAAAGAGTTTTGTAGTCGGAAGCCATTGCGCTACACAACTGAGAGAAAATTTGGGATTTATGAGTTCGACTCTTGATGAAATTTACCCATTGATGACTTGGTTCATAACAATCAGTATATCTAGAGTTAAGAATGTTGAAACTAGACATTCCCTGTGAATCAGGGAGTAGACGCTCATAATATTCGGATTTTTTAGCGCACAATTTTGAGAAATATTTTTTTGTATCCCAACATTGATGGACATCCGTCTACGCAAACAACAACGTAGTTTTTCTACAGAAAATCAAGACTTGAAATATTTTCTTTTACAAGCTCAAATATGTCTTATCCTGGCTCATATATGTCTTATCCTGTCGTATTACGCATTAAATCTCTGTAGAAAAGATACTCATTCAATAATATTTCATCTTTAACAAATCGAATAAAATCAATGGACTATGCTATTCCACTGACATCTATCGATTCATCAATCTCAAGTGACCAGAGTTCACTGTCGTGCGATTCGAAATGCTTGACAATTTGTTTTCTCAAGTCTGAAGAAAAATTTTGTATTCAGCGTGATATTGTGTTGTGGGACAATGGTAAATACTTTGTTAACCTGCTCTGTCGCTTCTTTTCCCAGCATTGTTTCGACAATGATAGATAATGTTGGTGCAATGAGGGACTCGATGTCGGGGTGTGCTTTTTTGAGTTTTACTATTAATTGTGCAACCTTGCGGTTGGCAATCAATTCCTTTTCTGACATCATTATATGTAGTTAAAAAAAAATTTTTGCTTTTTTATTTTGCCGAGCTGCCAGGTTTTGAAAAAATTATCTTTGTTTGTTTTTTACCTCTGGGTTTGAAGTTTCCGAATGTCATTTCAGTTTACTAGGAACGAGAGCTTCAATTGCTATATTACAATTCAATTCTTACCACTAAAATTCAATAATTGATCAAGTATAGTAAATATAGATATGAAACTTGTAGCGTGTTTATAAAATAGCTCTTAAATTTTCAATACAGTACATTAAATATACTTACATTTTGTTGCAAAGTAGACAGTGCGACATAGTTTCAAACTAAAAAACTGATCTAATTAACCTCAAAATTAAAAAATGCAATACTTTTTTCCACGTTTCAATAGCTAAATATTATAAAAATAAAAATTGGTATATCTTTGAGGGTTTTAAATTTAAGTTTGAGTACTTTTACAGCGCCATCTATTGAAGAAAATTTAAATTATTTTTTAAAGTACTTTATATAAAATTTGGAAACTTATTGATAAGCATGTCACTAATGTCATCTTTATATTTATCATAATTAATGCATTATAGGATTTTTAAATTAGGAGTTGCTCTGCTAAACCTTTTACTAAATTGCATAGTTTGACTTATCTAATTCTCTCGAAATTAGTAAAATTCATATTATTATTATTATTTGTTATTTTTTAGGTTGATTTCTGGAATGAGCCAAGAATTCTGGATCACCCCGTTTTATTCCGCTTGGAACCAAGATTGATCAAAGCTGTTCAAGACACTCTAGCAAAAAAAGAAATGGAATACGAGATTGTATTTTACGATTTACAAAGGTTAGTGTATATATATATCGTCTGATATAATCTAACTTGCATAATTTTCTCATGTACGAATTATTTTTTAATGCAAATCATAATTTGCACTTAATGTAAATTAAAAAATATATATTTCAAAAACAAAGATGTAGAACTTTTTTTTAATCATACATTTATTAAAGAAAAATACAAGACTATCACATAAGATGTTTACAAGAATAAATAATTTTTATTTCTAGTAAATGAACAGTTTTTGTGATCATTGAAACTTTGGGTAAATTAGCACAGTGACGTAGAGATTGGAAGGGGAAAAAAACGATTTCACGCAACTACACACACACACACGCATATATATATATGTGTGTGTATATATATATTTTTTTTAAAGATGATCATTTTTTCAAGACTTTCAAAGTTTAATTTTTTTTTTTTGGTTAGAATAGAATGAAAAATATATTGATCAAAAGTAAAAATTTATGATTTAAAACAGTTTCAAGTTTTATGGTTCGTATACGTCTCTAAAGGAAACATACAAACAAATAACGTAATGAAAATAACGTAACATGCCATAGGGAATACACAGGAGACTATTTTTATATTCTGTTTGTACCAGTATTTTTCTAATATAATCTTGGAAGTATATTTCTCTTCCAAATGTTATCAAAGTGTGTGTTAGAGATTTCTTTTTTGAGAAAGTTATATCAGTTAGAATAATAAAAATAGTCGTCGGTGACAGTCCTGGGAATACCTCTTTCAAATGGCTAATTCCATGAGTTTTTGTAGTGTAAGTCCATAGCTGATAACCGCTATGCTTGTTGCCACCGTTATTTTCGAAAAGTTTGCTTGGCCTTATTCAATTAATGAGATATCTCCGATAAATAAGTCACATTTTCCGTTCTAAGATACTGGTAGCCATAAATCATAGCATGTGACTTACACTACAAGTACTCATGGAATATGATGCTGAAATGTAGATCAAATTTGCTGCTATAGTTCATAAAATAAAGTTACTAAATTACGCTATTTCAATTCATTACTCTTGGTTTGGTGACGATAATAAATATTTAACACCAGAAACTGCAGAAAATTTTCAGCAAGCTTTATAAAAGTATTTGGAACTGGAATTTTTATTTAAAACTAACTAATTTTTTTACAGTGTATATTTAACTTATTTTATGAAAACATTTCTGGTTCGAATGCACATCTATTTATTTGGAACGGGTCATAATGACCCGTCATCGCTGTTGTAGTTTTTAACCCCTGCACGCTCGAATTAAATTGCGGTTAAAAAATTCAAATTGCTTATTGGCACCACTTTTATGAAAAAGAAATATTCACCTTATTTAATGACAGGTAAATCCATACTAAAATATAGCCAATTTCACTATTTTATAAAACTGGTGGGAGTCAAACAATCTGGGTAAAAGACGCATCCCGAGAATATGACGGGAGCGAGAATTAAGGGGTTAAAGGGGATTTGCCTGTAGAAAGCCGAAAAAATGGTGTTTTTAGCAATTTTTTTTAATGTATAGCACAGGAATAAATTTATCTCCGTTTTTTCCGTGTTATTTCTTTGTATGTTATCTGCGTGCTATTTCAATGGATATTATTTGCATGTTATTTCATGTATATATCATTTGAAAAACATTTAAAAGAATTTAAATAAAAAATTGAAGATGTGCCTCGAATTGCGTTAGTGGATGTTCTATTGTTCTCGCCGTTCACTTCCAATCGGGCGGAATCCGATATATCACCAGAGTTGTTAGCAATCAATTTTCGTTAAGGATTATGGAAACAGATAATATTGTCTGGAGTTTCAAGCACTTTGAAGTCAAAAAGTTGAAAATGAACAAAGATGCAGCCATTTGATAAAAAAGGTCTATCTCTGACCTTTTTTTTCAATTTGGACTATTTCTAAAAATATTTATTTTTTTATAAAAATGGTTAAAAGTGGTCCAAGCTCCAATAAATTGTATTACCTTTAATTGAAAAAAAAAAATTAGCGAGATAGGTATAATAGTTTTTGCGTTCTGGTCCCGCTCAGTATGAAAAAAGCCATTTTGCGTAAAAGGCATTTATAATGCTCCAACACAGTGTAATCCTATGGACGCGTTGCACTAAAGGACTAAATATCTATGAAAGAACGTCGGATTTGCCCAAATCGATAAAATGGAGTAATCTATAGACTGTAGGGAATAGAAAAATGTAAAAAACAGAATTTGATTTTGTTTCAAAGTACATGAAGAAATAAACAATATATCATAGCAAACGCGGCAGCGTTAAGCTATAATATGATTAAGAAATAGAAAATGCAAACGACTTTCTTAAATTTCTGGCGAACCAGTTGACATACGACAATGATTTTTCTTTTGAAAGATAGAACTCGACGAGACGAATAAACTGATAGCGTTTAAAAAATTATTGTAGCTTTCAGTAGTTTTTTATTTAATCTTAAACGAAAAAATTGAAAACACAAAATTCAACAAAGCATAGCTAACGTTCCAGTGGGTGGATTAACTTCGTTTTTGTTTTATTTTGATCCTCTTGTTAAAACTTAGAATAGGTTTTTTTTTCATCTTTGTATGTTTAACGGTCGATGAGAAAATCGAAATTGTCTTTTATAATGTCCCCATAAAATTATAGAAATCTCTCCTTTTCATTTTCTGATTTTCTAATTCAATAATTTATTTCGTGTTGCCACTCCCTAAAAAGCAGTACAATAATTTAAAAAAAAAGGATAACACGTGTACTTTTGTTTTTATAAGTCAATAAAAATTGAAATTCAACTGACAGATTTTTGTATTTGTGAAATCGACGTCAACCTAAGCAGATAATGCATAATTGTCATAAATATACATATAAACTTTCTTGATTAATATTTTGAACTGGAGTAATAGACACAATGGAGCACAAACGAGTTGATAGGAAAAAGAAAAACAGGGTAAATCCCAAGCTTCTGTTCAGGAGCTAAATGTAAGGTTTATTTTAATTATCATCATAACATCCTGACTTACACAAGCGATAGTTATGCAGTAATATAAATACTTCACATACTAAGCATTCCTTAAAAAATACCATTCCATCTATTTTTAATAAGGAAGGAATGCCATATACGCACCAGAGTACATAACTGGCGCGATAATGGCGTTATTTTGCCTGATACGGTAACTGAGCTATTGTTGTTTATTTATCAATTGTTTTTTTATTTACTTTTATTTTATTTTTTTAAAATTATATTAATTGTTTTGTTCTATAGTTATTAATAATTAAACTTTTCATTATTTATTGTTATTTCCTTTTTAAAATAATAGAAAGTAATTTAAAAATAGATATGTAACTGCTATTCGAAAACGAGGTTTTCGTCAAATTTGCGTCAGAAAAAAAAAAAAACGCAACAAACCCGTTATTTTATAAGACATCTGTGCCTTAAATAATTAGGGTTTCGTTTAACTTTAGGTACTTTTGCTTGAGATATTGTCGAAAATGTACAGCAAAAATATATGGTACTACTTGATTATCCCGTCGACCAATTTCGCCAAACTATTCGCCAAATGATACAAACTGACATAATTTTTATTTTAAGTAACGGAAGAATAAATAAATTAGTAAAACATTAATAAAAATACTAATAAAAACTTGGGCACAGATGTCATATACGCTCAATATTGGCGCGATTTTTTCCGACGCCAATTTGGCGAAAACCTCGTGGCACAGATGTCATATACGCTCAATATTGGCGCGATTTTTTTCTGACGCCAATTTTCGAAAACATCAACAGCATAAACAACAATATCCGGGTTACCATATCAAGCAAAATAACGATACTTTGGCGTCAGTTAAGTACCTGTTGCGTATATGACATGGGCGTCAGAAACAAATTGCGCCAATATGGGGACATCTGTGCCAACCTCCTTAATATATCATCTGTATCCGGGTTACCATATCAAGCAAAATAACGACACTCTGACGCCAGTTAAGTACCCGGTGCGTATATGACATTGGCGTCAAAAAAATCGCGCCAATATGCGGAGTATATGACACCTTTGCCAAAACTTGAATTAAAAATCACTTGAGGACGTAACAACATGTGTATCGTGTTAAATGCCAAATGAATGTAACATTTACTACCATCCATTATTGTCATTTAATCTTATAGTTTGGCGATAATTTTTTGTCGACAGGATAATCAAGTTGTACCAAGTATGGTACATATGTCATATACGCACCACGTTGGCGCGATATTTTTTCTGACGCTAATTTGGCGAAAACCTCGTTTTCGAATACCAGTTTCATATATATTTTTAAAAAGGGATTAACAATAAAATTTAAAAAGTTTAATTAATAACAATAGAACAAAACAATTTATATAATTTTAAAAAAGAAAATAAAAGTAAATAAACAATTTATTAATAAATAAACAACAACATTCGGGTTACCATATCAAGCAAAATAAGAAAACTTTGGCGCCAGTTAAGTACCCCGGTGCGTATATGACATTGGCGTCAGAAAAAATCGCGTCAACGTGAAGCGTATATGACATCTGTGGCGGTTCAAGTACACTTCGGAACGTTACTTTGAAATCGATGAGTTTCATCGCCAAAATCGCCAAGATGCCTAATGATCATCGCCATTGAATATATAAATAATGCCATATTTGCAAACTTATAGGTCAAAATATAAGAGGAACCTCGGTTCACGACCGCTTCTGTTTATAACCAGTTCGGTTTATGTCCAACTTCGGTGATCAAAATTTGACTCGTTTGGCGTGCAATATCTCGGTTCCCGACCAAGGCTGCCGAATAGTACAGTTGGCAACCCTCACATAACTCTTGTTATTAGTCAAGTTTTGAGTAAGGTGTGCATATCAGAGTGCTTTGTGTACCTTTATTACTGTAAAAAAATTAACTTTTTGTTTTACTTTTACTCAGGTTTGCGCTAATTTTAGCTCTCATTATGGCTTCTAAGAATGAAAAAGTGCTTAGTGATAGCAGTAGTAAGAAGCTTAAGCGAATTACTGTTCAATAAAAGAAATTGTAGCAAAACATGAGAACGATGTTAGTATAACCGGTCTAACTAAACAATACGATGTGGCCTAAACCTTCGATTTCCACGATAATCTACAATATATGTTACGCTATCGTATGTGTCACAGAAATCGCGATTATTTGTTAATTGTTTAATGGCAACGCTCGAATGAAACGCATCTCATTGGTTATAGAACAGCATTTAATGCATCACCATACCTATAAGAAGGGTTACCATATACGGGACCCTGTTCTGTCGCAAAATAGCGCTAAGTTTGTCACCAACTTGGTGATATATCGCCAAATTCCTATAGGCTTTCATTGTAAACTAATAGGGTTTACTTGTTTAGAGAGAATCAACAAACTAAGATATTTTAATGCAACAAAAACTAACATCAGTTTAAGGAATTATATTAGTTATATTTAAGGGAGCCCAAGTAAATTAAATTATGAATAAAAATAACGTGAATTTGATTAAAAAACCTGGAACCTCTTAAAACAATGTGCATAACTTGGTTAAATAGTGCATTATTGTGCGAAATAAGAAAAAAAGTATTGGGAATATTTAAAGCAACTCAAGTTTATTTATATTCAATATATAATTATCAAAAAATTTAAATGACTAGTATTAAAAAATGCTCTGACGAGCACCAAAAAAGGCTAATATGTTTAAGTATGAAAAAGGGTTTGACAAGTGCTTCTAATAGAGCATGAAAAAGGACAAGGGGTCCCTTCTGGGCTGCAGCTCACTGTCAATGCCAACTTTGAAAAAATCATATTTGCGCTTTTTTCATATATAAAAAAATCAGCCACAGTTACGATAAAAATGTGTAGTGTAAAGACACAACCAGTAAAGACGCAGCCTGATTAAACATGAATGTAAGGCGACATAGTACCAAAAACCTTAGTTCCTACAGCGTATCACACTCATGTAGGGCCACCAAGCACGTCCGCAATGTAGAACTGTACAGAAAACTGATTTGTAGTGCAGTGCAGACTGTTGCAGCACTCTGCACAGGAACAATTCCACATGTGCACGCATAACATTATATTTATTAATTCATTGATTGATGAAATTAAAAGCAAGTGGCTGTGGCTGTACAATGTACTATGCAGTACAGCAATGCATGTAAACTATAAACGAACATTAGACGCATACATTTTTAATACGAAGTACAAAAGCACAGTGTGAATGTGCGCTGAGGTTCAAAAATCAAAAGCATAATAGGAATGTACAGTGTAGTACAATTTATAGAGAAATAATGGTACACAGTGCACTGTACAAAGTTGCATTGCAGACGCATGCGCAGTACAACAGTGCAGTTAACATGTAAAGCGCGACGGAAAGTTTTACTAAAGTACCGCGAATTTATTTTATATGGAAAAAGCGCAAATATGATTTTTTCAAAGTTGGCATTGACAGTGAGCTGCAGCCAAGAAGGGACCCCTTGTCCTTTTCCATGCTCTATTAGAAGCACTTGTCAAACCCTTTTTCATACTTAAACATATTAGCCTTTTTTGGTGCTCGTCAGAGCATTTTTTAATACTAGTAAGCTTTAATGATTAACTTATTAAAGACTGACACTGCGTTTTCGGAACATTATATTTGTGATTTTTTAAACATTTTTGATAACAGTAAAAGAGAAAAGTGAAATTTGACTTATTTAATTCAAAAAGTGGTACAATCTGAATAAAATTCCTGTAAAATATGCTTATCTTTAATAGGTTAATACAACTAAAAATGGCCGTACGCCAACTTTACAATGATAAAATAGCAGAGATGCAATTTTATGTAATCTCATCAAATATAACCAGCCTTTTCAACCGACCGTTGTATAAAAACCAACCGAATACTACCAATACTATTTAATAATGGCAACTGTTTTTGCTGTTTTTTTTAAAATGTGATCGAGCAAAGATTTTGTATTAAAAGTAAATCTACTTATAGTAACCCATTTACGACGAATTTCTTTACACTTCTTTTAATACCTCGACGCCAGTTGACACCAGTTTTTCCATAATTGTAATTTTAACTCATTTAATCTCTCAAAGTTTTTTGATCAGGTAATATGAAAATTTTCTAATTAAAATACTGGTTTTCACGTTTAAAATTTCGCAATACTTAAATGGTAAGTTTTCTTGCACACCGGCGTTAATGAGTTAACCCATTAACCATTTCCGGCTTAAAGTATATGTGTCGCTAAAACAATCAAATAATTCAATGACATCAGAACTAGCGAATAAATTTATTTGAAAATAAGCAAAACCTTTTCTTCACGTACAATCTAAACAGAAAAAATTCATTTGAAAGAAAAACTGGTGCCGTTTGGCATTTGGGAATTAAAATTAGGTGGGACAGAATTTAACCCACCATGCCGGAAAGTGTTGACCACCTAAACTATATGATAGGAACCTCCAACTTTTTTGCTGAGATACGCTTGCCACCACAAGTTTTGAAAGATAATCTTCGCTTTATTTTGTGCCAAAGTTATTGTTATTTAAATTAGGTAATTTTTTTAATTCAAAAATAGTGGTAGATCCACAGTTAATTTAAGCATGCGCATTTAATTTTACCTTTGCACCTACGCAACACCAGGGCGAAATGGGTTAATAGACATATTAAATAAATTTTATACAGGGTGATTCAAAAAAGATGGGAAAAAATTTAAGAGGTGATAGTACACACCCAAACAAACATTTTGTATCAAAGAATGCATGGTCGAAAACTAAACGTAAAAAAGTTAGAGGGCGCCAAAAGTTATGTTCTTATACGAGGCAAAAACACACAATGAACGATTAAGTTAAGTTACGAAAACAAATTTAATGGCATTTGATTACAATAAGTGCTCAAAACATTGACCGGCAGCTGTTATGCACGCAGTACAACGGCGAAGAACAGATTGGCGAATTTTCTGAAACACACCAGGCATATCGCGAACTTCCCCTACAGCAGCCGAAAGCTTGGCGACAAGTTCTGCGGATTCAATGGGAGTCTCATACACAAGAGCCTTTAGCTGTCCCCACAAAAAAAAATCGAGACATGAAAGATCTGGCGAGCGTGGTGGTGCCTGGTGTGCTTCAGAAATTTCGCCAATCTGTTCTTCGCCGTTGTACTGCGTGCATAACAGCTGCTGGTCAATGTTTTGAGCACTTATTGTAATCAAATGCCATTAAATTTGTTTTCGTAACTTAACTTAATCGTTCATTGTGTGTTTTTGCCTCGTATAAGAACATAACTTTTGGCGCCCTCTAACTTTTTTACGTTTAGTTTTCGACCATGCATTTTTTGATACAAAATGTTTGTTTGGGTGTGTACTATCACCTCTTAAAATTTTCCCCATCTTTTTTGAATCACCCTGTATTAAATTTTCTTTAGTGGGACTTACAGTTACCCCAGGGATGCAAGCACTGTGCCACAAAAACTGCTAATTTTCTCCACTAAGTTTTAATAGTATTCTTCACCTTATTAAATCTCAGAAATTCTGTCATTAAAAAAGTTGATGAATATTATAAAAATTTAGTGGTAGGGATCAGCATTTGTGGCGCAGCGCTTGTATCCCTGGTACCGACGGAGTAAAAGGGATCAATGTAAATAATTTTCATTTAATTATGTAGCTTTACTTAATGTATTTTTATTTCTTTTCAGCACCATAGAGGCTGAAAAAGTCATGAATGCTCCATCAAAAGTGAGCCATTCTGAAAAATTTGATTTTGGAGTATATAATCAGTACACTGAGGTAAGAAAGTCAAGTCACTCATAGATAGTAAAGAGTAATGAAATTGTACATTATTGTTTCATTACTTAATCCTTTGAATGTAGAGCAAATATTGTGGATATATGCCAAAAAGGCGAATGCGTTTTGTAAATAAAAAAAAAAATACTTTCAAGCCGACGATATACGCAGAAATCGTACGCTTCGCTAGTGCAACCAGCTTAAATGTACACAAAACTGAGACAACAAATAGAAGCGCAATCTCCCGCTCCCCAATTTTGGAACATAACAAGAGGGGAAGCGTTGCCAGTGGGCTACTATTTTTAAATTCAGGTTTCTTGATTAGCATCATTTTTTCAAAATTGTAAAATTCGACTTATTTAATGACATATTAATTAAGGTTAAAACAAGGGGAATTTTACCATTTCAAACAAGGGGTGCCAATCAATAAATCTGAAATTAAAAAAAGTAGCCCACTGGCAACACTGAAGAGGAGCGCTATCCAACTTCCCGCAATTTTGGCAAATAACAAGAGAAGCGCCTCCGCGCTTCCCGCAATTTTGGCACATAACGCTTTCGCGCTCCTCTGCACTCAAACGGTTAAATCTTCAGAAAATATTTGCTATAAAATCACGCGATATTTGTTCGATAATAGGGAAATCCATAGTTTAAAGATCGATGAATGTTTAAAATTAAATTAAATAGAAAAAGGAAAATTCATAAACACAGTTACTACTAGTGTTGCCAGGTGTCCCGCTTAAATCAGGTCTCCAAATGCTCCGGACACCATTGATTTCTTATACTTTATTTCACCCTTTTTAATAGCAGATAATTCTACCATCACATAAGGCGAAGAAAATTACTTTAAAATACTGGTGTCCAGAGCATTTAGAGTTCCGATTTACGCGGGACACCAGGCAAAAATACAGGGTGTCCCAAAAACGAGGACCTATTTTTAAAAATGAATAATTAACAAACGAATAAAGTTATTTAAAAAATTCTTGCCGGAAACGGATATGTGAAGTCTGGAATTTTGTTTAGAGTGCTTTATTAAGTTAGTTCAAATTCTTACCAACAGGTGGCGCTGCGGCTACTGCATCATCAGCAATAGTTGAAAATTAAATGACATTATTTCCACTATATCCTCCATTCATCATAATAACATGTCGGAGTCTTAGAATGAAATTAGTTCTTGTTGATGTAAAACTTTCACCCAATCGGTGATATTCTAAAACAATGAAAATTCTCTCTTCTAAAGAATACACCATTTTGAAGAATTTACGCAACGGCAACTACTGTTTCCCTTGAAATGGTTACTACTGAACTTTCCTTGACCACGTCTAGTTCTGTCTGGTCTTCACGTATGCTCCGTTTGTTCATATAGCCAACGAAATGTCCTATAGCGCCATCTGTCGGTCAGATTTTGAACTATCATAATAAAATGTTCTAAACAAAATTCCAGACTTCACACATCCGTATCCTGCAAGAATTTTTTTAATAACTGTATTCGTTTGTCAATTATTCATTTAAAAAAATAGGTCCTCGTTTTTGGGACACCCTGTAGTTACTACTGACAGAATTAAACGAAGTAAAATCAAGCCTAATTAACGAGAATCGATAACAATAACATGACTTTGAAATATCATACTGTGTGTTTTAAGGGGGTCCGGGACACATTTTCAAAAAAATTTTATTTATTGAGTTAAAATTTTGAAATTTTTTCTGATGGATAACCATGTCATTTCTAAACAAAATCGAATGATAAAACTTCTCATAATTTTTTTTAATTTAAAATTTAAATTTTGTTAAAAAAGTGGGGTAGTTTCAAATCGTCATAACTCGAAATATTATTTATAGAATTTCAATTTGTTTTCATTTAAATAAACAGAAATATATAAGTTTTAATTTAGATTCAGCATTTAAAAAATATTAATTAAAAAAAATAAAATTATTTAAAGTAAAAATTAGAAAATAAATGATATAACTTAAAAAAAAATCATACTTTCAAAAATAATATATATTTTTTAATTTGCTGAATCTAAATTAAAGAAACGCTATTGAAAAAGACGTGTTCCAAGTTTGAACCATTTGTCTGTAACGGTTCTTGATTTATAACAATTTAAATATGAGTAACTGTGGAAAAATCCATCATGAAGAAAAACGCAATTTCACAGAAGACGTTTCCTTGACAACCATAGCTTGAAAGGTAGATTTTGAAAACAAACCAAAACGAAAAAATCAATATTTCCTGTTCTACTTAAGATATAAACATGATTTAAACGTCATTTTAAGCAGAAAACGGCAGAGAAATTTTTAATCCAATAATTTTTTTTTTTTGGAAAATTTGAAGATTTTTGTGTCCCGGACCCCCTTAAGGTGTAATTAACGATTTAAAAAATAAATAATATGTAAACAGTGACAGACACTGAAGCTATTCATGCAAAAGATTAATGTGTGAAGTCGGAAATTTCATTACTTTGATTACTTGTTTTAGTTTAAAATATAACAAAAGACTTTTCGCTCCACATGTTAGAATGGCTGGCAGTTTAAACGACATCATAGATTGAATTATTGCGCATTTTCACCACTTTAATTGATATTATCACATTTAAATGAAAGTATGATAAGCATTTTTAACACTACAAATACCGGAAATTTTACACAAGTTTTATTAAAATATTTCACAACAGAATTTTTAATTAAACTATTTCATTTTATATTTAATTTGTTCCGAATTTATGCTTAATTTATTTTTTTGAAGAAATTACTGGTTTGAATAAATATATTTTTATTTGGTGCCGGTCGGTTTACCGATTAATGACCATAAAATGACCATATTTAATATTAAATTTTTATTACAATATTTTCATTTTCTTTTAATTAATAACGGAAACTCGAATTAGGCCAGAATTTTTGTAACGCACTATACATGGTGAATTTGAGGTCATAGCGAAACATTCCTCTGAACTAATTTTCTCGTAACCCTCCGACTGTCAAGCTCGAATTCATTTACAAAGCTGCATTTTCATTTCAAAACATGCATTTCTTAAAAGGGTGGAGCGAAATTTTTTTTTCAAATCAAAATTGGCCGTTGTGATAAAGTTGCTCTATCAGATCTTCATTCTGAATATAAAATATTTTTGAAAAATATTAATATTAAATACTGCCCCAAGGTCATCAAATATTGAGAAAAAACGTAAAAGCGCTCGCCTGTGGAAAAAAAAAATATTATTTTCCTAATCAAAATGGGGCGGTGTGGGAAAGTTGCTCTACCATATCCTGATTCTGATTTAAAAATATCTTTTAAAAATATTAATATTAAATACTGCCCGAAGGTCATTGAATATTGAGAAAAAAAGTAAAAGTTGTGCATTTTCCCATTTTTTCCCTCAAATAATCAACCTATTTTATTAATTTAATTTAAAAGGATGATCATCGAATTATTATATATTTATAGTAAAATTATGTAATATTTATATCAAATTCTTGTTTGTTTTACTAACTCAGCGACTATACTTTTTTTTAAATATATGAAATTTGGGTAATTGTAATTTTTTTACGTATTTTACTTAACCTGTGTAAGAAAATATAATTTGTAATTATTCTTAAAGAACTATAGTAATAAGGTAAAAATAATTTACTATTTAATTTACAAGCAGTGAAGTTACCATTTTATAGTAGTCCATACTGTTTTTTGGTTTCAAAAACTGGTATTTTTTTCCAAGAATCCAGACGTTTTAAAGAATCCATGGCGTCTCAAAGGACCACAAACAGCAGAAGAAGCCTCCGTAACAAGTCTCACATATCTTTCAGTGGCTTGATTGTGTCAAGGGTTTAATCTTAGGTAAGATGTCTTCATCTATTGCCTTTGGATTTAGGATACACTTTGTAAGAATATTATGATCTAAGAACTTAGTGAATGGTGGTTCTGTCACGGTCACTTCAGCCTAATTTATGAAATCAATATAGTCTTTGGTCTCGGGTAACTTGATCGTTTGTTTTCGTGAAACTTTTATTATTCTGCATAGTGCCAACACTCATACATACTATATAAGAGTGGCACTGCGCAGAATAATAAAATATCGAAAGTCAAAAAATTCTTCACGTACGTGATCTCAGGTAACTTGAACGTACGTAAAGAATGTCTTCACTTTCAAGATTTTATTATTATGCGTAGTGCAAACACTCTTACATACTACGTAAGAGCTTTGGCACTACGCAGAACAAGAAATACTTTACATAGGAATAAATTTTGAAGCCAAAGTCTATATAGATTCTATAAATTGGGCTGAAGTGACCGTGATACAACCACCATTAACTAAGTTCTTAGACCATAACATTCTTACAAAGTGTATCCTAAATCCAAAGGCAATAGATGAAGACATCTTACCTAAGATTTTACCACAATCAAGCCACTGAAAGATGTGTGAAACTTGTTACGGAGGCTTCTTCTGCTGTTTGTGGTCCTTTGAGACGCGTTGAGTTCATTAAAACTTGTCTGGAGTCCCGGAAGAAAAAGGCAGTTTTTGAAACCAAAAAACAGTATGGACTACTATAAAATGGTAGCTTCATTGCTTGTAAATTGCAATAGTAAATTATTTTTATCTTATTACTACAGTTCTTTAAGAATAATTTCAAATTATATTTTTTTACACAGGTTAAGTAAAAAAGGTAAAACAATTACAATTACCCAAATTTCATATATTAAAAAAAAGTATAGTCGCTGAGTAAGCATAATAAAAGTGAATTTGATATAAATATTACATAATTTTACTATAAATTTATAATAACAGTAATAATAATTCGATGATCATCCTTTTAAATTAAATTAATAAAATAGTTTGTATATTTGAGGGAAAAAATGGGAAAATCCACAACTTTTACGTTTTTTCTCAATATTCAATGACCTTGGGGCAGTATTTAATATTAATATTTTTCAAAGATATTTTATATTCAGAATGAGGATCGGATAGAGCAACTTTCCCACTCCGGCCAATTTTGATTTGAAGAATTTTTTTTTTCCCATAGGCGAGCGCTCCACCCTATTACTTAACACTAGAACTATCGCGAGCCGTCATTTTGACGGCTACCATATGAATATGTTCCGTTTCAAACCAGAAATTTCATTATGAAATAAGTTTAAAAGATACAAAGAAGAAAAATGTTAAGTAATAAAGTTAAACTGTTTAAAATCAAAATTCTGGTGTGAAATATTTTTATAAAACTTGACTCAAATTCCCGGTAATTCTAGTGCTAAATTAATAAATTTACTGATTTTACACTGTTATGTAACATTAAGTAATGGCTAATATTTTCGAGCATTAACTTAAACTATGATTAAATTTATAACATTCTGGAATAATCGCCTTTTTTTGGCATTTAAAAAGAATACAGTGCAAACAACTACAATTTTTCTTTTTTGCGAGGCGGTTAGGAGAGATGGAACACACCTAACTAATCACAAAACACCATACAATGCATGGTCGTAACTCAAGCGTTGCAGGGCACTTTCTAATCGTGGAGAAAACCTTGTTTACTTCAAAATATCTAGTAACTGATTTATTGATTTTATTTATGCGGAATCTTGTTTCTATCAGGTAACACAAAAAGTTCGCGCGGTTTACATCAGACATAAAAAAACCAACCACAAAAGTCTTAAACACTTATTTTATTCTTCAAAATAAACACCATTGGCTGTAATTACATGTTCTCAACGAGCCTCAAGCTTATAAATGCCCTTTTCGATTTTTTTTTTTTTTTGAGTCCAAAAATTGCGTTACAGCAAGTATGACATCGTCTCAGTTTTGGAACGATTGTTTCCGCAAGTAGTTATCCATGACCAAAAACAGGTAATTGTGCGATCTAATGATGCCCAGAAAGTAAGATGTGTGAGTCAATACTTCCCAGCTAAGTGTTTAGATCACGTCTCTGGTCACTTTGACTGCACTATGAGGTCTGGCATCATCATGGAGGAGGCGAACTCCTCTCCTGTTGACCAGTGCTGACTGCTTTTGGAGTAAAACAGCTGACACCCTTTGTAACTGTGACGAGTAGATATTAGCTGTGATGGCTTTTCCGCCTTTTAAGAATTTATAGTAAACTATACCAGCGCTGGTCCACCAAACACACATCATTATCTTCTTTTGATGAACGTTCGGTTTGGCGGTCAATGAGAAGTGGACCAATGATGCTTTCTCTTCCGGTTATCATACATGACCCATGTTTCGTCACATGTCAATATTTAATCCAGGTACGATACTTTGTTGTGACGCGACAGCAATGGCAAGTAGATGTTCAACCAACGGAGCTTGTTTCCCTCTGACAGAACATGAGGAACCTACTTGTTGAATTTCCCAAGGTTATGCAGATGCGATCGGATGATTTCATCAGATATTCCAAATCTGTGTGCAAGCTCCTGGCAGGTTTGATCAGGATTCTGTTTGATTTTCTCCTCCAGTTGGACTTTGCTTAGGATGGGAGGGCGACCACAACAGGGCTTGTCTTCGAGGCTCTCGTCTCCAGACGAAAATCGGCTGAACCTTATTTGACGGTCCGTTCACTCACTGAAGTCTCTCCAATCGGGGAGCATATTCTTCTAGCAGCCTCTGTAGCTTTGTTTCCTAATTTGAACTCGTAAAGCAAAATAGGCCTCAAAATCTTCATTGCCAACAACAAGTTGTTTGAAAGATTGTACTTCTTACAAAACTGATAGCGAAACGTAGGATGCGCTGAACAACTCTCTACTGAATGAAGTTTGAAGGGATGTTATGACAGCAGTTATGATGTCCTCAGAATCAGTTTGACCACACCTACGCGACAAAAGCAATTGCTCTCAAAAACCGCACGAATTTTCTTGGTTACCTGTTAACTAGAATGCTGATATGGATGAAAATTATAAAAAGAAATATAGAAATTGCTCAGTGGTGGAAAATTGGCGCAGAGGTGGAGCCTATTGACACCACTAAATTTTTATGGTATTATTCAATTTAATAAAAAGTCAGAAATTTGATCATTAGATAAGAGGCAAAATACTACTATAATTTAATGGTGTCAATAGGCTCCACCTCTGCGCCAATTTTCCACCACTGAATTGCTAAGTACGTAACTTCAGGTAGCAAACACCTAAGCTGAAGGTGTGAGGAAGGGGGGGGGGGGTAGTAAAATGGATCGAATTTCCTTCAGAGAAATTAAAGGTGAATCAGAAATCATCTAAAAGCAGGTTCTATTTCTTTGGGTGAAATTTGTCGATTTTTTTTTTTTTTTTTGCATTCCCCAAGTGTGTAGATCGTTGTTCTAAAGCAGTTTTGTGATATTTCAATTCTTACAGTATTTTTTGCTCATTAAATGTAATGCCTCTCATTGAACGCAATGATATTTTAAAATTTTAAACTTGTTTCTCTCGAAACCCTGTTTTTCAAAATGGGCGACCCTTTTTCTCGAGAACTATTGGATCTATTTTCTTCCTTTTTCATTTTAAAATAGGCTAATCATTTTTGTTGGGGCTTATACGACTGAATAGTTTAATTTTCATTGATTAAATATTTTTTAAGGCTCGTAAACGGACGATAAAAGGCGATAAAAGTGACCTTTTTTATTCAAATGACCTCCGTTTTGTCAAAAATCAACCTTTAATACTAAATACTGGTATAAGCTCCGGATAATTTAATGCCCTGTCAGAATAGAGTGACGAAATTTGTTTGAGATGCATGTGACCAGAGGAAAACGGTCACCCGATTGGATGTCTATGGCGCGCATCTGCAGTCGCACAAAACATAATATTATTTTTTTACACAAAAATTTAAAAATATATAATTAAACAGTTAATAAATACAACGCAAAAAGTCCGAAGGTGATATCTTTTTTCTTTGTAACCGATAAAAAAATCCTAAAAACCTCGTAAATTTTAGACCAAAGAAGTAAAACCTTCCCTTAACCCTTTCAGGGGCAAGCAATTGTGTTTCTGTAATGTTGATTTCCCATCGAAATTTTTTTTTAAAAAAATCATATTAAAATAAGGAAAGTATTTTTTCAACATATTTCCACCAAATCTTAAAAAGTAAAAATTAATTAACAGTTTCTGGAGTAAATCATGATTAAAATTAGGTCGGATGTAATATATCCCACCTAATTTAGTGATATTTTTAATAATCCCTTTTATATAATTTATATACCTTTTATATTTTTAATTATACCGGTGAGATATAATATATCCCACCGCACCTCAAGGGGTTAAGGGGTGATAAAACGCATCTATACTATTAAAAAATATTTTCTTTCCTGCACTTTATGCTGTAATTTTTCAAGCCCCGATGCAGCGAAATCAAATTCAAGCAACAAGTGAAGTAAAAATCGAATTCTTTCTGTCACGTGCACCACGCAGCCAATAGCAACACGACTTTCCCCAGACTTGGGAAATAGACGCTTTCAGTCGTGATGTCAGTCATGACGTTTTGCTTGAAAACTAACTCCAAACAAACGGTTGCTCTGCTGTATTTTCTACTTTGTTTGTATTTTATAGCTATGTATCACAGAGAAGTCTTTTTATACTTTATAGGCAGTGATAACATTTTCTACGATTTATATTTAATCAGAAATGAAGAATAGCAATCGTTTGCTTGGAGTCAGTTTCCAAGCAAAACGTCATGAATGACGTCACACTGAAAGCGTCTATTGTACAGCACACTTAAAGACAAAAGCTTGTAAATTTTGCAGCAATTGTTTTGGCAGCCGGGATGCCAGCACCCAAGGTTCGCACACTACTTGGAATTTCCAAGGACTCTGGCACCACTATTAATGATAAGAAAATTTACATTTAATTTTTAAAACACAGAATTTGCAATCACGACCTTTATTCGCAGATTATTCAATATTTTTCTGCAGTGATATACTTTGAAAGTACTGTAAAAATTTTGTGGTAGAACTGTGCGAACCCGGCCAGCACCTTTTGTAAAATACAGATTTTTTTTTACAGTGTAAACAAGGACTTTTCGTTGAAAATGCATGGTCATATCGGAAGATTCAGACCGCATTGTAAAATTTCTTTGTTGTGACGTGTACTATCAGTTCACTGATTTTGTCATCATATTAATACATATTAATAGAACACCCTGTATATGTGTATGTGTACATGGTGCATACTTTTGGTTAGGTTATAAACATAACTGCTTCGTAATTTGGTGCATTGCAAAAGTAAATTACAACCTTCATATTACCCTTCGAAATTTTTTATAAATGTATGAAGAATCTATATATTTAATTACTATGGTAAAAAACAAGTAATATAAAAATTTTGTTTTTAAAGTCAATTCCTACTTAGTTCATCAAAGAAAATTTTAATATAATCCCTTAAGCTAATATTAGTTTTTGTTGCATTAAAATATCTCAATTTGTTGATTTTCTATAAGCAAGTAGGTTTACAATGGAAATCTATGGGAATTTGGCGAAATATTAGAGATATCGCCAAGTTGGCGTCCCTTTTGGCGACTCCTTTTGGTCGCCAAATTTGGCGATATATCGCCAAGTTGGAGACAAACTTAGCGGTATTTGGCGACAGAACAGGGTCCTTCCCTATGGTAACCCCCTTATAGATATGAAGATGCATTAAATGCTTCAATAACCAATGGCCGTCATTTTGTCTCCCATGTAAAACTAAAATTAATTAATTAAAATTTAATTAATGAATTAATATTTGAAAAAACTGTATTAACATCAATTGTCATCCAGTACAAGTTTTAAAAAACTTATTTCAACTTGATAGGATGAATAATAAGTATTTTATTAACGATTGAAAATTTGAACAATAGTATATATAAATAAATAAATAAATAAATAAATATAGGGAGAGTGTGAACTAATAGTAGGAATTTAATAAAAATAAAAAATAAATAAATGAATAACAGCATTAAAATGTAGTTTAAAACATTTTCCCCGTTATTTGAATTATCATTCTCTTTATTATAAAATAGTAATAAAATAAATCTTAATCTTCTTCATTTTGCATTTTTATTTTTTTCAAAGTAAGTATGAGCAAATTCTGTTATTTATTTTTTATATATATTAAGCAATATTTCTACATTAATTAACGCTTTTCAATCCATTTTTTAATAGTAAAAAATCACATTAATTATTTTTAATCAAAAGCATTTCAAAAATATGCGTTTTACAAATTGCTTATTAACATCTTTTGATCTTATAAAACCTTATAATTAATGAAAAAACACCTGATCTTTTCTTGTGAAGAAAAAAGAAAAAGCAGAAGTCATTACTGATCATTAATTGGTTATAAATAAACAATATTTTTAAAGCATTCTCATAAGATATGTTTTTTGAACTTTGACATTTAATTAAGAGAAAAAATGTCATAATTAACATTTTCAAATACATGTTAGCAATGTACATTAATTGTCAATTAAGAATTTTCAAAGATCAGCTTAGTTTTGCTCGATTTTTAAAGATTACTATGGCACCTGTAATCCTTCCGTAGATTTTTTTTTTAATTTTTGTAAATTTTAAACTTAAAATTGTTAATTATGTTTAAAAATGTCATACAAATTTGACAGAAACCTACAAATAAGTATTTTTTTTCTTTTATTTAAAAAAATAGTATAAAATTGACCGAAAGCATACTATTTTCTTGAAACATTTTAAATTTAAAACTAATACATATAAATACATTTTATGAATTCCTTAATTAGTATAGTAATGTTATATACAAGAACTAGACTGTTTTTAGGCAATAACATGAATATTTTAAAAGTTATAGGCATAAAAAGTCGCGCTGAAAACCCCTGAAAAAAATTAACCCATTAACCCCTTAGGGGCCTTCCACAAATGATGTCACGCTTGGAGGGGGGAAGGGGGTTCGTGAAATTGTGACAGTTTGTGACAAGGGGGTGTGAGGGGGTAAGAAGAAATGTGACATCACACATTTTCGTTAAAATAAAAGCATTAAAAATTAGCAGATTTTGAAATTATTTTGAAATTAAAGTATTTTGTGTTTATAAAGTAGATTTAAAGCCAAATATATTAAATTCCATTTCAAATTCTAAAATACGACTGTTTTCAACTGCTCTATCGTATAAATATATTATTACTATTGTATATTAATTATGTTTTCGTTATAAACCTCAATCTTATTTCATACAAAATAAGTACATGAATGATTTTTATTGTTATTCTCACAAATGTCGTTAAAACACATAATTAAAGTTATTCAAATGTTATTCAAAGTACTCTAAAAAATCTGGACCTCTATCTTTCACCATTTCTGTGAAAAGGGTACTTAAAGTTGGTGTATTTTAACATGGCCGAGATAGAGCTTACCCGGTCCCCTTAAAAAATGAATCTGGTGAGTGATAAATCATGAGATACCTTAAAATACTATGTATTTTTTTATTCTATTTTCCGTTATATTTTCTCTTTGGGTGTTTTGAAAATTGAGAGAATCTATGTAAAAATATTAAAATATTAAATAAAAATATTTAAATTATTATTATGCTTGTCATTAATTTTTTTTAAATATATAACCGTACTCAAAACTTCTTGATAAATATAATTTCATCATACATATAACACTGCTTACTTAAAAATCCTGAAATTATTTTTAATACACTTAGACATTCATGCATTACCTTAAAGTTTAATACAAATACACTTAAGAAGTTAAGTGAAATTAAAAAAATATTTCAGCTTGGATTTTATTTATGGCATGCAAAAAAAAAAATCCCACAGATGATTCATTCTCATGTATTTCATTTTTCAGATTGTTGCCCTACTGGTAGAGCTTTCAACCAAGTACCCCAAGATTGCCAAGTTGGAAACTATTGGAAAATCCTACGAAAACAGGCCAATATATAATCTAAAGGTAAGAGTAGAAAACAAATTAGAAATCCAAAAAATTGAAGATGAAATATAGATCGGAATTCTGGAAAAGGCTACTTCATGGTGAATAGAATATTTTTAGCAAAATCTAGAAATCCTTAGAAAAAAAAACCCCTAAAATTTGTTTTAAACACTTTTCCAGAAACAGTTTAAATTATTTTGCACTTCTTGCTAAAATTAATGGAAAAAATATATCTAAAAATAGGGTAAAATGATGAATGTATTGTAAGATTAAAATATATTGTTAAAGAAAAAACTATAGATATTCATAAAGGTTTCAATAATATTTTCTATTATTTAAATAAATGAATTTTTCGTTAGTTTAAGAATATTGAACGACAGAGCTTAAAGAAGGTTTTAGAATTAGTGAATTTATTTTTGACAGAAATTCTCTTTTACTTAACATTCCATTTATCGAAGTTAATCTCTAAGGTTAGCATAATCCCCCCCCCCCCCCCTTCCGCCACACACACACCTTTCTACACTAAGCGTTTTCCCAAAAATAATATTCCTTTTCAATAGTTTCCCCATTTGATACCTGGAATGATGACAATGATATACTTTTCCTTTATCCCAATCTTTTCATCCTTCTTTTGCTTTTCTTATTTCATTTTAGGTACACTCATTTAAGGTAACTTTGAACCATGGGGTGAAACTTTGCACCACCTCCTAATTTTCAATATTTGTGACTCCAAAAGACTAAATAAACTCCAGAACTGTGCTCTATTGGCAAGGTTCTAAACTGTGATTTCTACTCTTTATTTTAGAAAATAAATTAGCAGCATTATGCGCATTTAATTGCATCATCTAACTATTTTTGTGAAGTACTGTTTTCAAGTTAATTTTGAATGCTGCTTTGAAGTTCTTGTAATCCAATTAAATTTTCATAGTAAGTAACAATATATACTCATTTATCCGACATATTATTATCTAAATTTTGTAAATGTGTTAATATTTTGTGATTATTTATTTATTAATAGTTAATAAAATGTAAAATAAGAAGGCACTAACATTTTACCACATTCTGAGGCTAACTTTGAGCCGACTCAAAGTTATACTGATGTTTATAATTTACTGATTATAGGTGCTACTGTCAAAAATTTCCTATATTTGCACTTATATTTTATATAAATGCTGAAAGTGTGCATTAGATATAACATGTAAATATTTTCACAAATATGTGTAAAATACATAAAATTCATTTAAAGGCGTTATTCGGGGCGGAGCTACTCAAATTTGACATTTCATACATTCGACATTTTTTATTCTTGTTTGAATAATACTAGTACTAGTATGTATTACTATAACTATGGTTATATTATTGAGTTAAAACATTGAAAATTGTTTTTTACTGCACTTTTATGTTTTATATGAACAATAAACAGTTTATATATATATATATATATATATATATATATAGAAATATTCATGGTTCTCTTCTTCCACTTTTCTCATGCATAATATTTGCTGTAATATCATAAATTATACAAATCTTGTGATGTTTGGAAATGTAAATTCGGAGTCTTTACATATCTGAAAACATTTTTTGGGGGTTCAAAGTTGTCTTAACTATAATACTTTTTTTTTATAATGAATTATTTTAGATAATATTTACCATATAGTGCAAAGTTACCCTAAATGGCTGGGTAAATTTGAAACAGGTTAAAAATTCATTTTTTTATTGCTTTTATCCTTATTATTCCTTAATTTTTGATAGTCGAACAATAATTTAGGATCATTTCTTCACTTTTAAGCCCCTAGTTGCAACAATATTCTTAAAATAAGAGTGTGGCATATGAAAATAGAGAAAATGCAGATCAAAGTTACCCTGAATGACTGTACTGATTTCAATAATTTCTGCATTCTAAAAGTTCATCATTTTCAGATAAAGTACATTAGGGAATATTCTTTATGACTTAAACTTTTTATCCTCAGATTTTGACATTTACTTGTAGGGGACCTTTATCTTTAGGTTTTGTAAGGAAAGAAGCAAGAAACCTTAACTGCTTTAATAACAATTTAAAAAATATATGCAAATATTACTTATTTTGAAAAAAACGTTCTTTTAAAATTAATTTTTATCTTTACAAAAACTTAATAACATACCAAATGGAGCCGAGAAAACCTCCAAAGAGATCCATGGCGCCCGCCATATGCATGTAAATCAGAAAAGAGGACCGTTATGTATATATAACGCTGTTTATCACTAATCCACTAGCACTTTAGCGTATTACGCTTGAAAAATCACTGTGAAATGCAGTAACGTCCTGTAGAGATTTTGAAATTTTTATATTTAAGTTAACTAAAGGTGTTTTTTTCTATTACACACAACATTATTACACTTTGCAGATCTCAGGTGGAAGCTCTACGGATAAACCAGCTATCATGATGGAATGCGGTATTCATGCAAGAGAGTGGAGTTCTGTAGCTGCTGGAGCATATCTTGTTAACAAAGTAAATTTTTAACTTAATACAAGAATGGAAGAGCTTAGTAAAAGAACATGTAAAGTAAAAAAAAAAAAAAAAAAAAAAAAAAAGAAAAGAAAAAAGAAATACATTTGAAGAAATTTGAAGCGAAAGTTTTTGTTGTAAATTTTAATGATTTATTTTCTCTTTTATACCATGTGTTTAAAATATTAACAGGTGTGGTACTAAACTCTCTCAGAAAAACTTATTCATATTTAATTTTCAAATATTAAAAATTATTAATATTATTAACATAATTAAATATTAAAATATTAATGGATAATGTCTGAAATCTTCAAAACTCAATAGAATCATGGTATTTTATCTTTACCTTGTGATAGAATACCTCACAACGCTTTCATCCAAAAGATAAAGAAATATTTAAGAAAATTAGCATAATAAGTTCTATCACTCAGCTCTTCAATTGTTACTGTATCTAACATAAATAGAAAATATTCATTTTTGTTTAGATAGTATGTGCGAAGGAGATCTAATATTTATTTTTCTGATTCATTTATAAATTAATGAATTTAACAATATATATTTTTATGAATGTTATTCATAACTATTGAATATATATGCTACATTTTTTTTTCCTTTTTGAAATGATCTATTTTTTACCCGCTCAGCTGTTTTGCCCGAACAGAGTTCGGGCAAGAAAAGTTAGCTTGCTTCGTTACTAAAAGTTTTTCCACACCACTAATTTTTTCCTGAAATCTTTATTTCTTTAAATTGCAGACTTTTTTCGGTTTCTTTAAGGCAAATATTTTTGTACTTGAAAAGTAGCGTTGCCTACCTGTTTTTAGTTTATGGTATCAAAAAAATGTGACTGTTAAGTGGTTGTAAATAGTCATATGACAGAGACCTAAAATCCAAAAATGAAACGTGTGCGTGCATGTCTCTACATATTTTAACTTTTGAAAAACCCACCTGTTGCCAAGAAAGTTCAATATGTTATTAAAATGAACAAAAATAATTTCGTTTTTCAAAATAGTCATTGTAGACTACATAATTTTTTATATTTCCTTGTTATAGCGGCCCACCGCAATTACGATTACGCCAAGGTTTCAGCACCACCCCTTGAATACTAGGCCTGAGCACTGACACAAAAATAGCGGCTGCCTAAGGCGGATTTTTTTTCAGCGTGTGTACAGTCCCTTGAAGTTTGGTACCAATAAATTTTTAAAGTTTGGTGCCAATAAATTTTTAAAGATTTTTCCCCTTTATTTTTCTGAGATTGAACAAGCCAAATAAATCTTTTATAAAATATTGATGTCTAAATTTAAGGGACTGTACGTACGTTAAAATAAATCCGCCTACGACAGCCGCCATTTTTGTGTTCATGCCTAGTATTGAGGGGACGACGGTTTCAGCAATGATTTCGCGAAGGTCGCCGTCTAGCTTATAGATATATCACATAAACGCCATTATGCACGCAATATATATGCCATACACCATACTTATACGTTTATCGCTCATATATGTATACACCATGTACATCATACATGTCATATTTATTCATACATGCATAATATATAGTCATATTTTTGACTTATACTCTATATGCGCATCTTATATATCTTATATCCATGTCGTATACAGACGTTTTATATCATTCTAAATTGGGTCATATCTGTCATAAAATATCACATACTCAGAGTAAATATTAAATAGAGAGCTCACCCCCGTTACTTTCGCTCGTAAAAAGTGGGGCCAGGATGACCCACGTGACAGTTGGCATTTGGCGATGAAAGGTTACTAGAAGCAACGCTAGTTTTGTCGCTTTATTGCAGCTCTTGGCAGGAGTGCAGTATTTTTTTGCTGTGATTCAGAAATTTGAGAGTTGACAGAAATACAAATCAGTAGTAAAAGAAATCTGAATGTACACCGGATATTTATCCTAATGTTTTCTTTATCAATGAAAGATTGGCTCATCAGTAATAGTAAATAAATAATAAAATTATGAAACTTTTATTTAGGCAAATATGTATGTATATATTTAATTAATAATTTAGTTGTTTTCAATCTTTGATATGGTTTTGTTTATATATTTAATTTCATTAAATACTTTCTTTTTTCTTTTTTTTTTTTTTTTTTTTGTTAATACAAAGTAAAAAATAGGACAAAAAAAGAATAAAGAAATTAGTTAAGAAGTTTAACTTTGTGTGTTAGAAGGCCAAAGGATAGGGGGAGGAGGGGGAGAGAAAGGTGAAATTTCGAGGGAAATGAAATTTAGGTGATGAATTATTTACCTATTATTACTACAAAATTACAAATTTAACAAACAGGTCTTTTTTGTAAATTAAAAAAAATTTAAAGAATTTAATAATTATTTTAATTGGAAAACGCTATTACATAAAGGACATTTTAATTGAAAAAAAAAATGTCAGCTTTAAACTTTCTGAATTCATGAAATGTTTATTGTTTTTCTTTCCAAAAAAATACATCTATAACAACACATTCAGTTAAGGCTGTTCTTAACTGCTCCGCTGAACAAGCGCAAAACGTTCTGACACATTTACAAATTCATTTTTTAACGGAAAGATATTAAATTGGAAAGCCTGGCCATGGCAGCGATTTGGAATTGAACTGGTTTTTCCATTCTTTGATCAATCAATTACTTATTGAGTTATAAGCGATATCGATCGCGTGACAAACCCGTTTTTCGCCTGCTCTTTGATGATTTTTCTACTTTTGCGCGGAAATTCGGTTCAAAAGGTCCACTTTGACATTATTTTCTGAAAGATCTATTGCGTTTACAAAAAAATGAAAAAAAAAAAACAGCTCGATGACATAGTTTCTGAACAACAACACCAACTAGTTTAATGCATTTTCGAACCAAAATAAATTAAAACTTATGTCAGGAAGTTGCCCTTTTCGATTTGAGAACAGCCTTAATTGAAATGTTTAACTGAACTCAAACTTACACACATAATTTTATTTACAAATTTTGCTTCATGGATGCAAGTTTATAAATAATAACTTAGTACACAACTATAACACACATACAGGAATTATTTTACAATATAAATTGCATAAATACACACAAAGTAGTTAGAAATAGAAAAAGTCCAAAATGCAAAATTTGAGTTTCAGAAATAATAGAAAAAAAAAAAAAAAGGTTTTTGTCTATGCTTAATTCATTTATATTAGCGGTTGCCAATTTCTGAGCCTCACGGAACACTAAATTCATAATTTGAAATCACACGGACTACTAATAAGAATTTTTTAACAATAAAAATGTATTTGTACAATAATTATCAGAGAATGTTTATTCTATTAAAATGAAATGTACATATTCAATAAAATAAAATTATAAATGTGGGGTGTCACTTTCTTGCCTACGAGATTGATACCACTATTTTTTTAATGATAATCACCGCCTTATTTAATCATAACAAAAAGCTTCAAAAGTTTGTTTAATTGTATCAAAATTATTAAGGCTGTTCTCAAATCCAAAAGGGCAACTTTATGACATAAGTTTTAATTCATTTTTGTTCGGAAATGCATGAAAGTAGCATGTGTTGTTGTTCAGAAACTATGTAATCGAGTTTTTTTTCCGTTTTTTTTTTTTTTTTTTTTTTTTTTTTTTGCAAACGCAATAGATTTTTCAAAAAAATAGTGTCAAAGTGAGCATTTTGAACCGCTTTTCCGCGCGAAAGAAATAAATTCACTCAAGAAAGGATGAAAAACATGTTTGTCACGTGATCAAAATCGCTTCTAACTCAATAGACAATTTATGGATCAAAAAATAGAAAACACAGTTCGATTTCAAATCGCTTCCATGGTCAGGCTTTCCAATTTTACATATTTCCTTTAAAAAATGAATTTGTAAATGCATGAAATCGTTCTGCGCTTGTTGAGCAGAGCAGTTGAAAACAGCCTTAACGTTAATTTCAATCTTACAAAATAATTGAAGCTTATTTAAGAATCACGCATTTTGATGTGATATTTATTACTGTTTCTTTAAAATAAGTTCATGACATCGCCATGAACACAGAGAGCAGTTTTTATTTCACGCTGAGACCAGTAACGAGTTTTAATTGCTGTGACCCGATCATCGAAATATTTGTTTCGCACAAATGTAAGTTCAAAATTAAGCCAAAATTTTCGTTGTTTTTCCAGTCAATAATGAATATTCATATTTTCGGGAGAGTCCAAAGTTAATACTTATCTGTGTTAATACAATACAACAAAAAAAGCGTATATTAAATAATCTCTATTAATATAATTACCAATGCTCGCTATAATTTAAATTTTCAAAACTACACATCTAAATTTTTACAAATACAGGATTTTTTTAGAGTATTATCATGTTATCTCTAATAGTTTTAATATTTATACAGTACAATTATTAATTTACATTAAAAATCCAAATAATGTCCAAAATTTTCTGAGGAACACCGAAATTTTCTCAAGGACCACCGGTTGGCAACCTCCGATCTATATAACAATGAATCCTAACTATTCCACAAAAAAATCCGTTAATAAATAAAATTATAATCCACAAACTAGTTTTATTAAATGATATATTTAGTTTAAATAAATAAAGAAAGAAAACAGTAGTTATATATATATATATATATATATATATATATATATATATATATATATATATATATATATATATATATATATGTATATATATATATAAAGCGGATTAACTATATGCTACCGCACTTCAGTGCTAATTTTCATTTCCGGTTAATTAGCATCAGCTATATTAATATATAAATTAGCATCAAGCTAAGTTACATTGGTTAAAAAGATACATTGCATTTAGAATATGCCCAGACTTGTATTTTAAATTTATTGTACAAGAAGGGGTTCTGCCCCACCCCCTATCCCCGCGCGACGAAGCCACTGTTTTCTTCTTTCATTCGTAATTCTGCGAAGTTTTGAATTTTAAATATTTTGTGTAATTAAAATAGTGATTTCTTGATACTGGCATTATTAATAAATTTAGAGCGATTAATTAATTTTTCTTATAATTATTTTTTGCTAAAAGTTATGAGTGCATTAAATGTAGCTGCGTATCTTATTAGTATATTAAATTTAGATAATATTTAAAGACCTGTAAAGACATTTTAAACGTACTTTATAAGCATACTTTATTTAAAGCATAAATTTAATCTAAAGCAAGATTTAAAAAAACAAAAACATAAGTATTTAGGTTTTAAAGAGACGAAAACAAGTTTCTTTTGGCGAAAAAATGTATCGCCAAACACCTAATACGAAATGTTCTTAAAATTCAAATTAATCAAACTTACAATTTTAATATTTAAACTGATAACACTAGATAATAGTAAATCCTATTATTACATACATTTATGTTATTAAAAGTAAAATATTTTGTATTTTCATCGTAACAACGTGAATAAACGATATCATAGTACCAACGATATCTTTTTAAGACCCTTTAAATATTAATAAAAATAAATAAATAATAAATACATAGCAATGGAAGGTAACAGAAGTTGTTTTGTTTGCTCTTTCTGTACATCCATAGACACAACAACTTGCTACCGTGGTATTTTTGAATCGTAAACATGAAATTGTCTAATATCTTCCGTAGAAATCAATGCTATTTGCAAGCTGACCGGGAAGCTTCTTGCCCCGAGTCACGTGATTTTATCCTGGCGGAAGAAAGTGTGGGGAATTCTCCCTCTAATATATGATTACTCTGAGATCACATACGTCATTTATGATTATAATGTCATATATGTCGCATAGTTTGGCAGTATATCTCCTCATTTAGCGTTTTATCATGAGAGGCCTCTATAACAAGGAAGTACCTGATAGTTTTCAAGATCGCATTAGAGGTTCGAATATTTTATTGTGTAAGATCTCTATAATAATTATGATATTGGAGTTAACCCTTCGTGACTCAGCAATTCAGATTTGAAATATATATACTCAAGTGTTAAAATATATCATTTTAAGCATCAAAGAAATTATTTTAAAAATCTAGAAGACTAAAAGTTACTTTGTTCACATATGCAATAAACAGAAGAAGACATATTTCTTATAAGCAGTGTCAATTTTTTATACAAATTTGTTAAGTACAAGAATTTACCTTTGTAAAAAAAAAAATCTAATTTTGATCGCCTTCAGCTTTTTTAATTTTACCAAATTTACGAAGTTCATTTTATCAATAGTGATGTGAAACTGCAACATAGATGGTTAAAGCGCTATGCTATTCTTAACATAGAGGCGAAGAAATTCATAGAGCCATTAAGGAGGTCCGGGACTCAAAATTCTATTTTTTTTTTATTTATAGAGATTTTGTTATGATTTTTTTTTATGAACTATGTTTTAATATAATAAGAATATTTCATATTAAAAAAAATCTGAAAAAAGTTAAATATAAAAAAAATTAGAATTTAAAAATTTTAAACATATGTAATTTTTGATATAACTCTGGAAGTTCTTACTCGATTTACAAAATTTTTATAATTTTGTGTACAGAAAATGTGTCATTTTAATTTGTCTTCAGAATTTCTTAAAATATTAATTATGAATTTTATAAAAAAAAATTAAATAAAAAAATTGAGTTCTTTATATGAGTGAGTTTTGCATTAATTAGCATATTTTCACAATTATCACTCAAAATTAAAAATCCTGAAGACAATTTGTTGGAAATATATCAGAAATCTCTGTTGAAAATTTCATATATATATCTTGCAAGGAACTTTAGATACATTCTTTTAAAGTTGACATATCGTGAAAAAATTCATTCTGAGATAAATGGTGTTAAAGTTTTCGTCAGAGGGCAACTCATGCATTGCTTCTCAAGGTAAAAGGTGTTATATCTGTGGATCTAATGAAGATAAAAAGATGCGGTTTGCGGTATTTAACGCTAAAAACTCAGTATTTTTTTAAGCCAATAAAAAAATTGCAATTTTTGAGAATTTTTAGCCTCGGACCCCCTTAACTACAGAAAAAAAATCTTAAATTACGTTACTTTTGACAAAGTGTTCAACGTCATAGATGAAGTTAATGTTGCTATTGGCCTAGGCTGAACTCGAATGATTAAGTGACTGAATCATAAATAGAAGAACGTGACTGTAGAATTTATCGCCACGTATATGAGACTATGTAAACCATGTCAGAAAAAAAAATCTCTGAAAAAGATAATTGTAGTCATGCCAATTTTACTCAGTTAAAGCAATTCTCCATGCCCAGTCTAACTGACCGATATGCAGTCGAATTCTGCTCGTGATATGTATCAAGATTACACTAACCTGCAAAATTGGGGTTGTGTCATGTTTTTTAGGTTTGTTTAGGTCTCTTATTTATTTTGCAGGGCTGAATCCGAAAATGAGTTTCATTTTTAAACATGACGGCAGCATGTTTCGCGAATCGCCAATTTCAAACTTTAAAAAGTTAAAAGTGAACCTCGTCCTCCCCCTTCATTGGACTCCTGAGTTCTTCAGTTATAAGAATCTCTCTTATAAGCATTGATCGCACTTGTCCTGAAATTTCATGTCCAGGAAATTCTTCTGTACCAATATTTTCTTATGGAAAAATCTCTTCTTGAATAAGGTGAAATTTCGCGCGATTAACCTAGATTTATTTTTCTAGAAACAAACAGTGATATTTTTCCTGAAAAAATGCCTTAAGCGTACGACTCCTGCTTATAAGACAAAAAATTGAATAAACTGTTGAATTAAATACAATTAAATTGAATAAAAAATGTTTTATAAATTGAATAAAAAAACCCTATTTTATAGTGTCATATTTTCGCTTTTTTTACTTTTTAACTTTGAAATTTACAATTTACGAAAGATTCTGGCGTGGTGGTTAAAAATGAAGGTCATTTTCGGAGTCAGCGCTAAAAAGAACATAAAAATCAATCGTCAAAATTTAAAAAACACAACTATCGCATCTACACTGACGGAAAAAAAAAATCCCAACACCAAGAAAGACTCTTGTTAGATAAACGAAATTTGGTAGGCGTATTTATACATCTGAAAGATGACATCGATTCAAATTTCGCGCTTCGCGCATAAGTGTGGCGCTAGTGGCGCCACTCAGAACTCGCGGATCAGGTTTAATTTAAATGCGTGCTGTAAAGTTCGTGGGCGTTATTTAGCTACGAAACGTGACGTATTGAGTTGATGTTAGCCAAGAATGCCTTTAACAAGACGAAGAAGCCACTGTCAACAGCTCCCCGAGTTGGAACGAGGTCGCATACTCGGGCTACGAGAAGGTGGATTTTCTTTCCGCGATATTGCAGAAACACTTGACTGGAATGTATCCACTGTGCATGATTGTTGGAAACAGTGGTCAATGGATGGTGCTGCATCAAGAAGACCGGGTTCCAGGCGGCCACGTGCACTCCTGAGAGGGAAGATCGCCGTATTCGGCGTACGACTGTGGCGCATCGCACTGCGTCTGCGGCAGAACTTCGAGCTGTAGTTGGTACCACAGTTAGACAACGAACTGTTAGAAATAGGTTACTTCAAGGACAGCTCCGAACTAGGCGCCCTGTAGCGTGCATTCTACTGACTCCAAGCCATTGCCGTTTGCGACTCCATTCGTGTCAAGCCAGAGCTAATTGGTGGGCGGAGTGGAGATCTGTTGTGTTTCTTTTTCATCAGAAAACACAACAGATCTCCACTCCGTCCTCCAATGAGCTCTGGATTGACACCAATGACGTCTCAAACGGCAATGGTTTGGAGTCAGTAGAATGTACGCTACAGGGCGCCTGGTTCGGAGCTGTCCTTGAAGTAACCGTTTCTAGCAGTTCGTTGTGTCACTGTGGTACCAACTACAGCTCGAATTTCTGCCTCAGACGCAGTACGATGCGCCACAGTCGTACGCCAAATATAGTGATCTTCCCTCTCAGGAGTGCACGTGGCCGCCTGTAACCCGGTCTTCTTGAGGCAGCACCATCCCTTGACCACTGTTTCCAACAATCATGCACAGTGGATACATTCCAGCCAAGTGTTTCTGCAATATCGCGGAAAGTAAATCCACCTTCTCGTAGCCCAAATATGCGACCTCGTTCCAACTCGGGGAGCTGTTGACAGTGGCTTCTACGTCTTGTTAAAGGCATTCTTTGCTAACATCAACTCAATACGTCACGTTTCGTAGCTAAAAAAATTCCACGAACTTTACAGCACGCATTTAAACTAAACCTGATCTGCAAGTTCTGAGTGACGCCACTAGCGCCACACTTATGCGCGAAGCGCGAAATTTCAATCGATGTCGTCTTTCAGGTGTATAAAAATGCTTACCAAATTTCGTTTATCTAACACAAGTCTTTCTTGGTGTTGGGATTTTTTTTCCGCCAGTGTATTTTATAGTATCAGATTTTCGCTATTTTTTAATATTTAACTTTGAAATTTACGATTTTCGAAAAATCCTGACGTGATGGTTAAAAATGAAGGTCATTTTCGGAGTCGGTGCTAAAAAATATATAAAAATAAATTATCAAAAGTTAAGAAACTCAACCAAATTTTCCATATTTTTATTATCAGATTTTCGCTATTTTTTTACTTTTTACCTTTGAAATTTACGATTTGCAAAAAATCCCGACGTGATAGTTAACCCCTTGAGGGGCGGTGGGATTTATTTTATCCCACAGCGATTAATGAAATTTGCACCAGAAAAATTTTATGAAATTTTACTTTTCTAACTTTGATGGAAAAAAGGCTGTGAAATTGCTTTTTGCTTATTTTGAAATAAATTTTTTCTAAATTTCCGGTGGGAATTCAGCATTGCACAAATGCAATTGCTAGCTCCTCAAAGATTTAACCCGTTGAGTGCCACCATACAGCTTTGCCAGTTTGGCCTCCATTTTTATCCAGAAATTTAGTGTTCATACCAGAAATAAAGAATAGTATGTTACGCTTTATTTAATAAAATACAGTAACCTATAGCACAAAGTAAAATATCTTCTTTCAAAATTTCCGGTATCAATTTAAAATTTCTGATCACTTTCGCTGCCGATTCCGCGCCAGTGCGTGATGTCATCACACGCTAGCGCAGGATCGGCAGCGAAAGTGTTAAAAATGAACGTCATTTTCGGGTTGGGTTGAATTTCGACGGCCAATTATCTACACGAGGGATATAGGCCCGGGGGGGGAGTGCCCTCCGTGGCGGTCCTTCTAAGGGAACCTAATCCGTATTTACGCATGGAAAATCCACGGCTCGAAGAAAACCACGAAAACTCCGAACGATTAAGCCAACGGGCACGATTGGGATCGAGCCCAGCCCCTCCCGTCTACCAGCTTCGAGAGCAGAACATCTCGGCCACTGCTGGGGCGTCATTTTCGGATTCAGTGCTAAAATTGTGTTATCTTTACAATTTCGCTCATCCTTGATCTTTGCGGAGTAAAAAACTGATGAAGTGGCATATCATCTTTTGGATAGTCTCACAACTTTTGGAACGAAAATATATATTGGAGCGTTTTTTTTTTTAATTCAGTTGGGGAACTCAGAAAATGCAACTGGTCAAATTTAAGAGAGTTGTGAAGAAAGTTAAGAGTCTAATCTGAAATAAATTTATTGTAAAGGGTCGACAACTGTAGCAAAAATCATACGTAAAATTTTGACATTGATGTAGCTTTCTCTCGAGAACTAATAAAACGATTTCAATATTTTTCAATAGTTTTGACAGTAGATAAACTGTAAGTGTATCGTTCGGTAAAGTTAATAAAAGGCAAAAATTACATAAAATTAAAAAAAAATTATAAAAAATAAGATTTTGCTTGTTTTCCAAATTTTTTTTAAAAATTCTATTATTTCTCCTTCTTTTTTTTACGAAGATTATCCCATAATCTGCTAGTGTTGAGTTTTCGCAACTTTAAAAATGAATTTTTATTATCTATGAGGATACCACTATTTTTGAATTAAAAAAATTACCTTCATTAATTACAGAAACTTTGAACATTAAATAAA
This sequence comes from Maratus speciosus, assembly GCA_963932465.1. Lineage (NCBI taxonomy): Eukaryota > Metazoa > Arthropoda > Arachnida > Araneae > Salticidae > Maratus > Maratus speciosus. The sequence continues at coordinate 280,748,993 of OZ010797.1, read as the reverse complement.
GCAAAGATTATCTTTCAATATTTATGAAAGCAAACGTACAAAAGTTTGAAAACCGCTATCTAAAAATTTTGGCAGTTAATGGATTAATTTATAAATACGTGCATTCAAAATTCTTTAATATGTATTAAAATCGCGTCCATTGTTCCAGAGAAACAAGTAATATAAAAATTTTGTTTTTAAAGTCAATTCCTACATAGGTCATCAAAGAAAAATTTAATATAATCCCTTAAGCTAATATTAGTTTTTGTTGCATTAAAATATCTCAATTTGTTCATTTTCTATAAGCAAGTAGGTTTACAATGGATGTCAATGGGAATTTGGCGAAATATTAGAGATATCGCCAAGTTGGCGTTACTTTTGGTGACTCATTTTGGTCACAAAATTTGGCGATATATCGCCACGTTGGCAACAAACTTGGCGGTATTTGGCGACAGAACAGGGTCCTCCCTATGGTAACCCCCCTTATAGATATGAATATGCATTAAATGCTTCAATAACCAATGGCCGCCATTTTGTCTCCCATGTAAAACTAAAATTAATTAATTAAAATTTAATTAATGAATTAATATTTGAAAAAACTGTATTAACATCAATTGTCATCCAGTACAAGTTTAAAAAAATTGTTTTCAACTTGATAGGATGAATAATAAATATTTTATTAACGATTGAAAATTTGAACAAGATATATATATAAATAAGTAAATAAATAAATAAATAAATAAATATAGGGAGAGCGTGAACTAATAGTAGGAATTGAAAAAAAAAAACATCAAAATCAGCTGTTTTACAAGTGATTTCGCAACTATTATCGCTCCGTTAATTTATTAATCAACACACATGGTCTTTAATTAACCCCTTCACGCTCGAATTAAATTACGGTTAAAAAATTCAAATTGCTTATTGGCACCACTTTTATGAAAAAGAAATATTCACGTTATTTAATGACAGGAAAAACGATACTAAAATATAGCAAATTTCACTATTTTATAAAACTGGTGGGAACCAAACAATCTGAGTGAAAGACGCAACCCGAGAATATGACGGGAGCGAGAATTAAGGGGTTAAATAAAAACAATCAAATGTTCGAATTAATGTACCATATATCTGCATAAAGGCGTGGAGTATGTTGCAGGGTCGCCAGTTTGGACCAGTTTGGAATTTTAATCCGAAATTTCCACTTCGTACCGGAAATTTTGAAAGAGGAATTTTTACCTTATCTGATCGCTAAGTGCCTCTTATTAAATAAAGATTAAAAAACCATTCTCTATTTCCGGTATAAACACTAAATATCTGAACAAAAATGGAGGCCAAACTGGCAACCCTGGTATGTTAACCTCGCATTTCCCGAATCCTGTGCCGAGCTTAGAAATTATTTCGGACATTTACCAAAAGAAGTCTGTAAATTGTAGCATTTACCGAAATGATTCGGTGAAAGCCCAAATTTAAGCGTTTAAAAGTATGTTTGGGGTTTTACCGACTCTCTTGGATGCTAGGATTTACCAGTAACTCCTAAAATTTACCCGAATTCGGGCTTTTACAGTAACATATATATACCGAGTGAGCCAAAAGTTCGTTACAACATTAAAAATTCATGAAGAAGGAAGAAATTATGATAAAGGAAGTGTTGTTTGCAAGAAATGGCTCAGAAGGTAGTAGGATATTTTTAGCACAAGAAAAGAAAAAAAAAAAAAAAAAAAAAAAACGTTAAAAAATTACATGTAGGGCGCTGACGACCCGACACAATAAACAGGGCAACAGTTGTGTCGTAGAATGTTCTGGAGTTCATGTTGAACATTTCTTGTCCTGTTCATGTGTTTCGAGTCGTCAGCACCCTCTACATACGATTTTTTAACTATTTTTTTCTGCTAAAAAAAGATCTGACTACCTTGTTTGCCCTTTCTTGCAAACCGCACTCCTTTGTCATAATTTCTTCCATTTTTATGAGTTTTTAACCCCTTAACGGTCGCATTAAATTACGGTTTAAAAATTCAAATTTCTCATTGGCACCACTTTTTTGAAAAAGAAATATTAACCTTATTTAATGACAGGTGATATGGTCCCCAGGGATGAGATTACCGCTTTTTTGCACACCAGTATATTCTTAGAGAAAATGTTCCGATTAAATCAAATAGCATTTTCTCTAACAAAATACCGGTGTACAAAAAAGCGGAAATCTCATCCCTGATGGTACCATAATAAAGCAAATTACACTATTTTATAAAACCGGTGGGAATCAAACAATCTGAGTAAAAGACACAGCCCGTGAATATCACGGGAGCGAGAATTAAGGGGTTAAAGTTATAACGAACTGTTGACTCACCCGGTATTTCAGAAATATTTAGAACTATCAGAAATATGCCACAATAATTAAGAAAATTTCTAATGACAATAATTTACTACTTTTTAAAATATTTCTTTAATGTTTTATTTATTTATTTTGTTTAGCTGGTAACAACATATGGAAGTGACTCGGAGGTAACCGCTTTGGTCGATAAATACGAATTCAACATTATCGTTGAATCCAATCCCGATGGTTATGTATACACGTGGACACAAGTAAGCTTTACCTACTTTTTAATGCCTAATCTAAATTCAGTATTTTTTACTTTTTATATATTTATTAACCCTTTAACGCTCGAATTAAATTACGGTTTAAAAATTCAAATTGCTTATTGGCACCACTTTTATGAAAAACAAATATTCACCTTATATAATGACAGGTAAAACGATACTAAAATATAGCTAATTTCGCTATTTTATAAAACTGGTGGAAATCAAACAATCTGAGTAAAAGACACAGCCCGTGAATATGACGGGAGCGAGAATTAAGGGGTTAAAAAAAACTTTGGTTGTAGTCTATCTTTATAATCACTTTGAGAATATTTTCCTATCAAATAAAACAATGTACAAAGGAAAAATACAGTACTCTTAATCTCTTAGTATCTCTTAACATTCTCGAGTTTAGATTATTCGCGAAATAAAAAACGAAGAACATTTTAACATTCGCGAATACTTAACTTGGTTGTTCGCGAATTTTGCTTAATAAAGAATATTTTTTTACAACGTTAAAGCTTTGTTTAACCAATTCCATAAACTGACACTTGCATTGTACTGTAAAGTCAAAGTTTCGAGAACTGAAACCCTTGTATTGAGGCAAAATATTGATCAGTAATTCCGAAAAACCCGAAATATGACTTCATGCTAAAAACAGAAAAATCCTAATTTTTTTAAAGTTCAATATTTTTATTTCAGGTGAAACATCATCCGCAAAAATAGTATGGGAGAGTTTGAAAATGAGAAAGCAGTAGAATCCGATCCTTCACTGGAGTCTTAAATTTAAAAGACAGCCCGAAACCGCAACTTTTCATTATGAGAATTCGTAAACAAACGATATGTTCTTCCAAACAATTTTATATCAATATTTTTTTTTTCAGCCATCATCTAGCAATTATGTACACTATGTTTATAATTATTCAAAATTTATTTATAGCATGTACTTTTCAATGCTTGGTAAATGTATTTTTACATTTCAATTTCTTTTCCCATTAAATAAATAAATAAATAAATAAATAATAAAAAAATAAAATAAAATCCTAAAACCTAACCCTCTTTTATGCACGGGAAGATAGTCTCAAGATTCGCGATTTTGACATTCGCGGAGATTTCCGAGAACCTAACCCTCGCGAACGTTAAGGTATTAATGTATTGATTTTGTTAAATCTTAAATATCGCAGTTCTAATATTTGTTGACTTACGCTGATTAGCTTCTGAACTATCCATATAAATATTAACCTTTTAATTAAGCGGTTTAGACTAGTGTTGCCAAGTGTCCCGCATAAATTGGGGCTCGAAATGCTCTGGACACCAGTATTTTAAATTAATTTCCTTAGCATTATATAATGGCAGAATTATCTGCGATCAAAGATGGCGAAATAAACTGTAAGAAATTACTGTGTTTGGAACCCTGATTTACCCGGGACACCTGGCAACAGTATGTGGGACACTGCACGTCCCAGCAATTATTTTATTACTCTATTCCTACCACTTTTAAAAAAATTGATTTCTGCTATACACTTACACAAGGATATTTTCAAGAGATATCTGTGGTACTTTTTTTTTTCGTAAAGTGTGGTACGATTGAATACAAAAGTAGTCGGTAGTAATCAAAATGTAAAGCACTGTATTAATTTGACATAGTATTTTACATATTGGGTCGTTCGGAAAGTCGTTTTCGTTTGGGAAAATCAATTCGTACGGGAAAATTCTGCCCGCTAATTATGAAACATTAGATATCGGAATTAACCCTCCGTCTACCAGGCGGGTCCATTGGACCCGACAGGTACATACAAAATATTCATTCAAACCAGAAATTTCTTTAAAATAAACTAAGTATATAAACCAGACAAAAATAAGGTAAATAAATAAGTTAAATAGTTTTAAATAAAAATTCTGGTATAGAACGTTTTATTAAAACTTGAATAAAATTCCCGGTAGATCTAGGGTTAATGTTTAACAATTAAATGATAGAATCTTCTGGTACGACTGAATTTTCCCAAACTGAAACGACTTTCCGAACGACCTAATAGTAGAATTGCATTTCTTTTTCTATAGGATATTTTACATTTCACATAAATTAATATACAAGTAAATGAAACTAACAACAACAACGGCAAAAAATTGCCTATGTGTATTACAAAGCTGCCAACTTTTACGCTTTCTTCTTACCACTGAAGTTTTATAGTAAAAATTGTCTTATATAATAGTCGAAGAAAAAAATCTCTGCTAAATTTTAGTGGTAGACAAAAAGCGTAAAAGTTGGCAGCTATGATACAGGGTTTTTCCTTCTTACGGTTGTCTAATAGCTAATTCCTAAATCGTTAGTTTTAGATTTATAGTTTTAATTCTAATTACAAATGATTTTTATCATAAAAACCTATTTAAGTATTTTTAAGTGATCAAATTTGAATTTGTATGCGGTGTCTGGGTTTTATAAATTATATGTAAACAACTTTCTGTTTGTAACAAGCAAAACACTAAATTCCACTTTGGTACGACCAAAAGTGTAGAGTTATGATACTTTGAATTTTATGAAATTGTAGTGTTTCCTAATATTAAAACGCTCTTTTTTGTTTTATTATCAGAAAACGGCGGAAACTCATGAAATTCAAAGTATCATAACTTGGTATTTTTTGATCCAGATTTTTTTATTGTTTTACTTGTTAGAACGTGGAGAAAGGTTTTCTGAATATAACTTTTAAGACCCGAGAAAAGCATAAAATTTAAATTTACACAGCTTAAAAAAATTACAATAATTATTTTGACTGAAGGTTGTTCTCAAATTCCCTGTTTAACAACAAAAAACTTTCTAACACATCTCCTTGCTAATTTTTAAAAGTAAAGACATAAATTAGCAGCCTGACTGCTGATGGTTTTGGAATCGAATAACGTTTTCCATTTTTTGATAATTAAATTATTTATCTATTTATAAACAATTCTTTTCACGAGACTTCACTGTAAAAAAGGACTAAAAAAGGGAAATACTACTGGCATTCGAGACGCCAGTAGTATTTCCGTATTTTAACGGACGTTTTCCCCAGTAAATGCCAAAAAAACGGAAATTGTTCTGTTACTTACCGGAAAAAAGTTCCGTTAAAATACGGAAATAGTACTGACGTCTCGATTGTCAGTATAATCGTCGTAATTGTCTCGATGGTATTTTCTTAACGATCTTCTGACTTCACCAAAAAATAGAGAATACCATTCGATTATATAGCAAAGCGATATAAGTAAGCGTCCTATCTTAAATGGGAGAAGTAACCGCAAGATTAAAAGCGAGGTCACATTAATCAAGGTCATGCGCCACGTAGCGAATGGAGTGTGAACTACAGGTAGATACCTAACTGTTTTCTTACTCACACCACTAAAATTGTAAAGTTTTTTTCAACTTGATTACTAACTGAAGTGTCCCTGATAATGCGAAAAAAAAAAGTCGTCGTGTCAAGTGCATCTGGATGTCCCTCTTGCTACGCCATTATTTTGCAATAAATGTGGTAAACAAAACTGATTTCCATGAGTGACTAAAGATTTAGAAAATACGTGCCACACTAAAAGCCCGCGTATGTGAATTATCACTTCGTCCACCAGATGGCGCAACTGTGTTAATTTACGCCCGATTCCAGCATTATGTTTGCACGCTTACTTATATCGCTTTGTTATATAGTTTCGGAATAAAAACACCTGCCAAATTTATGAGTTTGGCAACGAAAATTAATTCATAAATGTGGATTTGAAAACAGCCTTAACCCTTTCAATGGCAAATGCAAAGGCATTTTCAATGCTAAAGTATTGAAATAAATTAATGACACCAGAATTTACTAACAAATTTAATTGGAAAAGAGGAAAAGGCTATATTTCACTTTCGTATTAAATGGAAAATATTTTACCAAAATTCTGGTGCTATTGTGGCGTTTGGGAATTAAAATTAAGTGGTTTCATAAACGTACCACCGCTCCTGAAAGGGTTAAATGGATTTTCATATGATAAAGAATAACATTTGAAGCAAATTTGCATTTAGAAAATTATGCGTCTCCAAACAAAAATGAATTTAGAAATGTGTCGAAAAGTGGTTCCTTTGGATTTGAGACCAGCCTTAAATGGATTTTCAAATGATAAAGAATAATATTTGAAGCAAATTTGCAACTAGAACTTTATGCGTTTCCGAAGAAAAATGAATTCAGAAATGCGTCAAAAAGTAGCTCCTGTGGATTTGAGAACAGCCTTAAATGGATATTTATATGAAGAAGAAGAACATTTGAAGAAAATTTATAATTAGATCTAACCTCTAAAAATGGCGCTTTACAAATTAGCTATTGGTCATCGTAAGCAGAGACAGTTTAGATACATTATTAACCCCATAACGGTCACATTAAATTACGGTTTTAAAATTCAGATTGCTTATTGGCACCACTTTTTTGATGAAGAAATATTCAACTTATTTAATGACATATAGAATGATACCATAATAAAGTCAATTACGCTATTTTATAAAACTGGTGGGAATCAAACAATCTGAATAAAACATACAGCCCGTGAATATCACGGGAGCGAGAATTAAGGGGTTAAAATGTTTCGTAAAATAATGATTCATTAACAGTATATTTTACGCTCACTTTACAATTTATCTAAAAGATAGTAGAAACACCACTAATTTACAAAGATTTAGTTCGAGAATTGATAAAATCAATTATCGTTCTGCAATTTTTGCGAATGTAGTAAGTTAGCCGTAATTTTATTTATATCCTGACAAATCAGAAGACATCTTGAACAATAACTGTTAGCTAAAAATTAGGCTAAATGGCTGGACACTTCATCACCGTTAAAATAGCCGTTTTTAAAAAGAGAAATCTTTTATAAAGTTACATAATTTCATGTCCTTATTAACTATAGTGTCAACAATCTAGTTTTTTACAATTACTTAAGAGATTTCTAAATATCTAAAAAAAAACTTTTTGAAATTCTACGCACAGACAATTCTATCTTTTCCCTTTCCAAAGATGGCAACTTTTTCAGAGATCAGGAGATACTATATGACAAATATTGAATTAAAAACTGAAATATATGTAAAACATGACATAAAAATTCTAATCATTCGTTTTTAACACTTTCAAACTTAGTTGCATAGCCGCCAAAACTTAGCTTTTTTGTACCACAAAAATTTTAGAGTATATTTTACCTTCTTAAATCGCCGTAATCTGCCCATCAAATGAGACAATTAAAAAAATGATTGTGGTACTAAAAAGCGGAAGAATTGACAGCTGTGTAGTTGTTAAGTGTTTAAGAATTCGGTTTGTCTGGTCATCTGTCTGTCTGTGCCCTAACTCGCGTAAATGTATTCGAATTGCCATGTAGTTCGTATATGTTATTGAGGTTCCCCGTGGCATGTTTAATATTGAAAATGAAGTGTGTAGAATTGATAGTTCGTTTACATGTTTCAAAATAATGCCCTTACTTTTGGGTCAATAGGGAAAAATCATTTGCAATGCATTTTAATGACTGCATTATTTCAGATACATTGAAATTTATATACTGTGAAAACTCCCTGTGCGACCACCTCCCTGAATGACCACTTTTTCATGGACCGAAATTTATTCCTATAGAATCAATACTAATTTCACCTCCATTCAGAGAACATCCCAATTGAACTCCCTCCATGAGCGACCATTTTCTTCGAAGAAAATGAAAAATTAAACAAATTCGGTTTTTTGGTGGTCACTTGAAGAAGGTTTTATTAGAAATATAATTACAGAGGGCGCATTAATCATCAAACTTCTACACTAAGTTTAGAAATTTTTTTAAATATTTTATTCTGGTAACTTTTATGTGTTTAAGCCCCTTTGTGCCTTTTTAGGCAATGAATTGAACTCTGATGACAAATTAAGAATGACTGTCAATAAACTCCACTGTATAGGAAACTGTATAGATTCTGCATAGGAAACTCTAAAGAAATAGATAAATTAATGAAATAGACATTATTTGTTCCCGTCCAAAAAAAAAAAAAAAAAAAAAAAAAAAAAAATTGCATTTATTTACTGAACTTTGAAAGGACTTGGAAATAAAAGATATAAAAGATAAAACCGTAAAATCACAAGAAACGTCAATGTATTCATTTTTTAAACTCTATAGTAATTAACTTATGTAATTAACTTCTGTTTTGATACTTAAGTTTTCGTATTTTTTCCCAATGTGGGAAAATTTCAGCAACATTAATTGTTACCTTTTTCAATAATTAAAATCTAGATTTAAACATGACCTTCATTATGAGATCACCTCTCGGAGCGAACAATTTTTATTGGAACGGAACGTGGTCGCTTTAGGAAGGTTTTATTGTACATCACTGATGAGGTGCACAACAAGACGATTAATATAAAATATAGTGTGCATAACATTCATCGTTCACTTACAGAGGCGCACAAAAGAATTCGGTTACAGTACTGTCTGTGAAAAATAATTCAAGAAAATGGGTTAACAATTGTCGTATGCTTTTTAAATTTTAAATACTTTTTCTGCATATTACTTGGTGTGTATAAATTCCAAAGGCTCATGTACAGGGCAACACAAGAGAAATCAAGTTCTTGAGATAGAGCTATTGCGATAATCGTGATTAATTCCGCATAGCAGCGTCACCTTTTGAACGATTTACACTAAAAAGTGATCATCACCAAATTATATTAAGGACTTACGGAATCTGAAGTTTTATAAAAAAAAATCCGTGTATTAGTTCTTAAGATATAGCTATTTAGGAAATCGTGAAAAATGCAGCATAGCAGCGACACCTGTTTGGCGATTTACACCAAAAAGTAATCAGCACCAGTTTATATCAGGTACAAGCTGAATCTAAAGTTTTATTAAATTCCGTTCATTAGTTCTTCAGATAGAGCGCCCAGAAAATTTGTGTGACACACAGACAGACAGACATTTTGTAAAAACATGATTTTCGGGTTCTCTGACCCCTAAAACGTGTAAATCCGTCGAAAACCGGAATTCGAAATTTTTTATGAATCCAATACTTTCTTTTTGTAAAGATAGAAGAAAGTAAAAAATTATGCATAACACACGGTGAGTCAAAATGTTCCTGTTAACAAACAATAATAGCTTCGTCATCGACAATGATAGAAAGAAACAATATGAGAACAAGACAAAAAGAGGCACAAAGCTTTGTTTCCATATTTTAAAAGTGCATAGCTGCCAACTATTACAGAATTTTGCTTCCACCATTTTTTACAAATAAAATTTTCTTCATTTAATCTTAGATTTTTTGCGATTAACAGGGTTCGTACCGGTCCTTGAATTTACAGGCTAAGAAATTCTTCGGTACCAGTATTATTTTATGGAAAATATCTCCTTAAATGAGGCGCAATTTCGTCCTTTTAGACTAGGTTTATCTTTTCTATTAAAAAAGTACTGATATTTGGCCTTGAAAATAACGGTACCCGTACGAGCCGTGGATTAAATAAGACAAATTTTATTGTTTAACTACAGTGGTAGCAGCAATCTCTAACAGCAGACAGCTAAGTAACTGGTCTCTGTAACAACAATGGAGTTAGGGATAACGAGGAGTAGACATATAATGTACTGTTCTATCAGTAGCGAGTGAAATAACTGAGGTGGTTATCACAAGATGGCAGCTGTTTTTTTTAAATCGGACCAATTTCTTCCGATTACCGCCGGAGCAAACTTCCCACCAGTAAATTTGAATAGAAAATTTTGTCTTATTTAAGCGCCTTATTCAAAGGACTATTTTCTCCCAAAATCCTAAAAATATCTTTTTTTTTAACTGGTATCTGTTTACCCAGGTATTATAATCTTTTTCACTGACACTCACAGGTGGTAGTCTAGGTTGTCTCAATACGGCGGAAACACAAGGCCTGACAACCGCCAAAGTAAACTTCCACCAATAAAAATGAATATATCTTTCTGCCATTATTTATCACTGAAATTTTGGCATTAATAAGAGGCTTAAATAAGAAGAAAATTTCTATTTAAATTTTCTGGTGGAAGTTTCCTCTGACTGTAATCAGCCCCTGCGAAAGCGGTTACAGTTGAAGCTTCGCTATTTTAAGGATATGTCAGTTCCTCTTTATTAATAGTTCCATGGTCACAACATGTGGTCATAGGTAGAAACCTTAAGACAAACTGCGATTTTGAAAAGAAAGTTACAAAGTTCCTTTTTTTTTTATTCTTCGAGGCAATTTTTTCAGTCAGCAGTTATTCGGATGTTTTACAGATATAGTTTATGCCACAACTTGATACCGATGAGGGGCATCAGCGATTATGAGCATTCTCCATGATGTCTTGCATGAAATATATTACTTTTTAGATTAGCCCACGTGACCAAATAGTAATACTTAACCCGGGATTGCACGCGCAGGGTATGTCATACCCAGGGTGCGCACAGTTATTACATTTCTCACCAGTAATTTTCAAAAAGTAATCTTCAAATTATTTTAGCGCAGAATTTGTGAGCAAGGTCTACAATTAAATAAAATGACAATTTCTGTTTGAATTTATTGGGGGGGAAAGTTTAATCGTTCATACCCTGGATATGCGCGAGCATTCCCGGGTTAACCAAGTTGACCAAACAATAATACTTATGGCTAATTCCATGACAACTTATCATGTCTGTCACACAGCTGAAAATCGTTACGCTTGTTGGCTATCCGTATTTTAGATCGGAAGAATGAGACTTATTTTATGGGAGATATCTCATCAATTGAACAACGCGATGCAAAACTTTTCGAAAATAACGGTTGCCAACAAGTATAGCGATTCTCATGCCAACTTGTACGGATTTTTACTACCACTAAAATTTTATAGAAAACTTTGCCTACTTCAATTGCCGGATTGCTGTGAATGTTGAGAATTAAATAAGGCAGACATTTCTATTTAATTTTATTGGTAACAAAAACCCGTACAAGTTGGCAGCTATGCAGACATGACAAGTTTTCATGGATTAGCCTTATAAAATAGCAAATAAATCTTTGAACTTCCTACTGTAATATATTCAGGTTGTTTCGTTCTGTTGTTTTTTTTACAATGAAGTTATTGCCATTTGTAATCAAGGCAATCATTTTGATTCACCCCTCATTTCATAAAATTCGTTTTTATTCATTTTTTTCTAATTTTCTGTACTTTAGGACAGGTTATGGCGTAAAACTCGATCACATAGCAACATTGATTGGCTTGGTGTATGCCGTGGAGCTGATCCTAACCGTAACTTTGATGTCGAGCATTGTGGTAAGCTTAAAACTTTTACTAATTTTTTTCTAATATTACTGTTTATATTACAAGTTTTGTGAACTAACATACCGGGTGTCCTAAAAAGGACTAACTGATTTTAAAATTCAATAACTTGCAAACGGTGACAGTCATGTAAAAAATTCTTGCAGGAGGGTTATGCATAAGATTAAAAGTTTTTTACTGTGATTTTTGATTTTAGTTAGAATTACAAACAAAAGATGGCGCTGCGATCAATAGACGCTAAATTCAGGCTCGATTTTTGGTCCCTCCGGACCCACTCAATACATTTTAATCTCCTTTTTTCGCATGGAAAAAGAGGTCGGCTAAAAAACCGAGTTTGTATTTAGCGCCTATTGCTTACAGCGCCATTTAGTGTTTGTAATTCGAACTAAAATCGAAAATCACTGTAAAAAAACTTTTGATATTATGCATAACCCTCCTGCAAGAATTTTTTAAATATCTGTCACCGTTTGCAAGTTATTGAATTTTAAAATCAGTCAGTCCTTTTTAGGACACCCGGTATAAATAACTAGTAATAAAAAAATAATAATACCTTAAATTAATAGTAACTCTACTGCTTAGATACTCAATTATAAGTACAGTCATCCGGATTGATAGTAGGGACAAAATTCCGTTAGAAAAACTTTATGCGTTCATCCGTAAAAATATAATTTCCTTAACATTCCTATTTAAACCAGCGTTTATTTTTAACGGAAATTTAGAAGTAGGTTCTATTCTCATATTCTAAACACATAAAATCTTGAGAAGTCATGTATATTTTAGAAATTATATATGTATATGTTTATACATATATATATATAATCTCGGTCTATTAAATTCACAAAAAAGTCGATAGTAGAAAAATTGTCCAAGTACTAGAAAAACATCAGAAAACAACTTCATCCCAATAGTGCATTACAACATAAAAATCCAAAAACAGAAAAAAAAAGAAACAAAGCAATAACTCCAAGATGCAATTGACACTGATCACGCGTTCAATCTGCTTACTCAACCTACTGATACGCAAAGTCTTTGTGCACTTCATGGCAGTGATTAAGAACCGTTTTTCTTTATATGTATATTGTTTGTTGTTGTGATTCTGATCTCGTTAAACATTTCCTAAAAAGAGTTCCCAATTACCCTGTATATTACATTTAAAATTAAACACTTAGAAGGTAACTAAAGTCAGTAGAATTAAAATTAAAAAAAACCTTAACAAAAATACAGAAATATTCATTATTTAACCATTTAACTGTTTCACACGAGCTGCGCTCGGGCAAGGAAAGTTTGCTTTCTTCATTATTAACCCCTTATCGGTCGCATTAAATTACGGTTTAAAAATTCAAATTGATTATTGGCACCACTTTTTTGAAAAAGAGATATTCAGCTTATTTAATGACAGATAAAATGATACTATAATAAAGCCAATTACAATATTTTATAAAACTGGTGGGAATCAAATAATGTGAATAAAAGACACAGCCCGTGAATTAAGTGGTTGAAAGCTTTTGGATGCCACGAATTTTTACCCGTAATCTGCGGTTTATAAATTGGCATACTTTTTTGAAGATCCTCTTTTTACTTTATGGTGTAAAAGAAAATGAAACAGTTAACTATTTCAGGGGCGGCTATATGTTTATGAAACCACTTAATTTTAACCCTTTGCACTCGAAAGGTGATTCTCACTAGTGTCCTGCCACTGGTGTCCTGCGAAACGGGTGCTCCAAATACTCTGGACACCAGTATTTTAAACTAATTTTTTTCACCTTATCTAATGGCCGAATAATCTGTGATAAAAGATGACGAAATAAACTGCAAGATATTAATGGTGTCCAAAGCATTTAGCGTCCCGATTTACGATGGACAGCTGACAATTCTTGTGGAGAGTGAGAGTCACCTCTCGAGTGTAAAGGGTTAATTCCTAAACACCACAATGGCACCAAAATTTTGGTAAAACATTTTCCATTTAATATGAAAGCGAAATATAGCCTTTTTCTTATTTCCAATTACATTTGTCGGTAAATTTGGATGTCATTAATTTATTTCAATACTTTAGCATTGAAAATGCTTTGCCTCTCAAAGGGCAGGAGTTAATACCTCATTAAACAGCTAACAGATTCTACTTCGAAATCTGTTCAGCTACCACTTATAAAACGGACCTAACTTCTGGACACTACCTACCAATCAGTCAAACCCTTAGATCAGTTATAAAGATTATTAATGGAAGGTTTTCTTACTGAATAAATGTATTTTTTTAATTTGTGTTTTATTAATAATATATACAGTGATATAAAGTTTGTACTTAGGCGTCGGAACAAGCCGAAAACCTTGTGATGATATCTATTGTGGTGACAAGCCCTTTTCTGAAAGTGAAGCCAGAGCATTACGAGACCTGATGATCAACTTGGGAAGTCGCTTAAAAGCTTACTTTTCCATTCATGCTTTCTCTCAGCTCTGGATGACACCATACGGTACCACAAAGAAGTTACCACCTAACTACGCCGAACTGGTAAGATTTTATAAATGAAAATTACTTATAACCTTTTTTATAAATTTATAAGTTGTGTTTCAAACCTCAAATAGAGAGGTTGGGTCCATCACTTACAAAAAACAGTAGTCTAAAGGGGACCGGGTAAGCTCTATCTCGGTTAAAATACGGTTAAAATACGTTAAAATACACCAACTTTATATACCTTTTTTTCAGAAGTGGTGAAAGATAGAGGTCTAGATTTTTTAGAGTAGTTTGAATAACATGCTTTACGTATTTTAAAAGACCACTTTCTTTCTAAGTGAAACTGAAAATTAATTATTAATTATTTATTGAAAGACATTTTTAACTTAGCATTTTCGGTAAGATTTCACTACCTAAAATAAATATATCTCAACAAATCCTTAAATCCCTGTGTTGAAGTATGCAGTATAACATAATATAAGTATTTAGAAAAATCTGAGTTCATAAGTTTAATAGACACTGAAAAAAAGGAACACAAACATGGAAAATCGAAGTTTTGAGAAAAAGTTAATTAAAGCTGTGAAGCAGTGTTGCCAGTGGGCTACTTTTTTTAAATTCTGATTTCTTGATTGGCACCACTTTTTTGAAATAGTAAAATTCGCCTTATTTAATAACATATTAATTAAGGTGAAAACAATGGGAATTTTAACACTTCAGAAAAGTGAACAATTTATCGCTCAAGTATGCTTATTGGGCTTGAAAAAAACAGGAGATTGGTAGCTATGCTAATCTAAATAATTCCGACGTTTGGCCTAAATTTAATCGCATACTAAATAAAGCCACCACTGAAAGCAAAGAACATGCGAGTAAAATATGTACTGCCTACACGGTTGCCACAGGGGAGTGTTTTTTGTATTTCTATTCATACTACTATTAAATAAATAAATAAATAAAATTTTCCGTAAAATATATTGTGAACTTTAAAAGTTCATCGCTTGCTTAAACGTTGATCAGAAACATTACAGATGTAAAAAGTTTAAAGTATGCATTATTTAACGTCCGAGTACTTTCGGCTTGTATCCGCAGCCTTCATCAGGGGGGAAATTTTCATAAACTGCTGTCCTATTCCTCCAAATGCGCCTCAATGTATGAGGTGGAGAGAGTCTATTTTTGCATTTCGCCTGATAATTTTATTTATAAAAACTTTTCCTTAAGCTCTTAAGGGTCGCATAGGCTACTTTTTAAAAAGGTTCAGATTGTTTTATTGCAACCACTTTATTGAAATAGAAATATTCACCTTATTTATGGCAGATGTAATAGCGATAATAAAGCCAATTACACTATTTTAAAAAACTGATAGGAATCAAACAATCCGGGTTAGCTACGTGAATTAGATTCTCCAGATTCGTCTAGGATAGCTCAGTTGGAAGAGTATTGCAGCTTCAACCAAGAGATCCCTGACTTGAATCCTAGTCTAGAAATTTGTCGCTCAGTTGGGCAATTAGATGTCATAAAAAATGTTTAATATGATAATTTTCGGGTAAGATATAAATTAAAGTTTAACATGTGAATAACCATCCTCAAATTTTGAGCTCTTTTAACTCCGAGAAGATTTAAGAAAAATGCTTAAACTTTTGCGGGTGATCCAAAAAACTCAAATAAAGGGGGGGGGGAGGGTGTTACCATTCAAAAATCGAAGCCATATCAATAGTCAATATGTAGACATCCCTATTATAATCTTTGCAGTCTTATTCTAAAAGAAGACTAAAGTAAATTCACCTATAGTGAGCCACGTACCAATAATGGGCCACTAATTTTTAAAGTTTTAAAAATAAGCCTAAAATGCATTTCTTGAGAACGACTTAAAGAAATCTGATTGACTAATATCCTTAAATTTTAACTTTCCATAAACCGTTTGGAATATTTTTTTCCCGCTGGTACGTTTGTTTATTTTCTAGAGCGTTTTGAAAAAAAGATTTTTTGGCATATTCTTAGAGATTTCGTTACGAGACAAGTTTTATTTAAAACATTGTTTCTTTAATGTTACGTTTTACTTTAAATTAAACTACTCTTGATATGCTCTGTTACATTATAAATAATTTCTTGGATAAGCCGAAAACTTAAAGATTCATGCATCAGAAATTTACTTGGCCCACTACTGGAACATAGAGGAAGGTAACATTTTCTATTTTTCATTTTCTTTTCGAAGAATATATTTTGAAATTTTGAAGGGTTTTTTCTGATGCATGAACGATTAAACTAAGCTAAAAAATATGTATGTATATAATTTAGAATTCACTAATACTTCAATAATAATTACTAGATAAATGTCCTTATTTACGTTATATTCTGAGTTTAACCCTTTCAGGGGCGGTGGTATGTTTATGAAACCACTTAATTTTAATTCCCAAACGTCAGATTGGCATCAGAATTTTCGTAACATATTTTACATTTAATATGTATGTGAAATATAGCCTTTTTCTTTTTTCCAAATAAATTTGTTGGTACATCCCAGTGCAATTCATTTACTTCAACATTTTATAGCATTGAAAATGCATTGCCCCTGTAAGGGTTAACCCTATAATTACCAGGGTAGCATACATCCTTGAATTTCGTAAATCTGAATTCATACCGAAAATTTTCAATAATAAATTTTGCTTCATTTAATGATGAAATGTTTGGTATTAAGTAAAGCAAATATTGCTATTTTAAATTTCTGGTGGTTATGGACCATCTGAATTAAAAGATCCACTAAATTAGAAACAGTGGTGGTAACATATATGCTACAATGGCCATTAAGGTTAGTTGGGGTAACTGGACCCGCGAGGTAACTGGGTAATAGGCTATTTTATAAAAACCGTTGATGTATTTAATGTTTTAGCTTTTCTGAACAATGCTCCTTTACCACTACTTCCTAAAACAACGTGTGACAACTCAATCATAATTCTCTCTTTGCTGTGATAGGTTTTCGAAAATTTACGTTTATTTTTTTTTAAAACAACGTCAATTTGGTTGAACTTCCTCGGCTTTTTATTAAAATACTGTAAGTACTTTTATTAAGCAATCTTTTTTTTTAAAGATTAGGCACATAACTACGTTAATATTATTAGCTATCTGTACATATTTACTCCATGTTTTAAATGTAAGCCCAGTGTCCCAGTTACACCATAAATTTTTCAAGAATAGGGTAACTGGGACATGTATCCGGGGTAACTGGACCATGCTGGATCCAGTTACCCCAATAGTTATAAATAATTTTTTTCAGTTTCTCTTACAACGGGAAGTAAATTTCTCCATTGTTTTTTGCTCACAATAAAGAAAATTATAGAATACCTTATTAAAATTACTTAATAAAAATTAAAAAAAGCATATTGGGTAATATCAAACAAAATTTCTTGACCCCTTGAGAGACAGTGATGCCGTTATGGCATCACATAATTTTAATTCCTAATCGCCATATTGGCACCGAAATTTTATAATGAAAATTTCACCTTTATTAACACGCGAAAATATACTTTTACTTGTTTTCAAATAGATTCTCTTGTAAATACTGGTGTGACTAAATTATTTCAACATTCTACGAATGCAAATACCTTGCCCCTGAAAGCGAGATAGCCAAACCTTGCAATTGTAAGATAGATAAAATACTTAAGTGCTTACGTAGCCATTTGCTCATAGATTTACTTTGCTATTTTTTTCCTTATAATACCCATGTGACTTTTATACTTATTACCTATACTAAAGTACATAAGTACTTTCTTAATTTTTATGTTTTTGGTATAAACAAATCTAATATTTTCACTTTTAGTACTTTTTTTAGACACATTGACAGCAAAGATTTCCCTTACAACGCTCTTTATTGACATATAATTTACATGATCTGCCTGGTTTAAATTATTTTAAGTTGTTTGCACTTTTTCAAACAGGACCTGATATCCCACATGAAAAAAAAATAAACGCGTGTGGAACATAGACACTCCTGGTCCACTTACCCCATTTTTATGGGGCAACTGGACCCATGAGGAAAGAAAGATGAAATATGCATATTTTTATATTTTTAAATATTAAAATTTAATTTTGAGCATTTCTGTCTGATAGAGGGAACCTAACTGAACACATTTACAGATGTTCAGACTTTAAGTCAAATGAACATTAGCTTTTTGAAGCTGAATTATCAGAAGCTCCAGGGCCACATTGTAAAATCCTGGCCGAGCTGCCCCCAACTAACCTTATAAGGTTAATAATACCTTTGAGGCGATTTCATCTTAAATTATCGGCGAATAAAGGGCAGTGTATCTATTTTTTTTTATAATAAACGTACATTAAAAAATAAGAATTACTCTACTATGATGATTATACGTTACTTTTATGAATTTCCGAGCATTTAATTTTTAAACAATATATTTACTTATTTCCAAACCGAATTGTACCGTTTCTTATTAAAAGATAAGATTACAGAGAAATATTAGAAATTTCAGATTTCCTGTTCAAGAAATTGAATTTCTCATTATCTCATAAGTAAAGCATGAGACGAAGTACGGGAATGACAAGAATTTCAATTATCGACTCTAATTTTGAATTTTGCGCTAAGAACGCTTTCATCATTTTAACTTGTTTGAATTCTTTGAACGCCTTTAGAATCGAAGGTTAATAAATATCTCGGAGATTTTTTTAGGTTGATTTCATAAGAAATATTACCTGTTACAGTCGTTACCATGGTACGACTTTTAAAAAATTCCTTCATAACTTTTCATTATATGACACCGGGAACGCAAAACCACCCCCAGATAAAAAGTTTATATATATATTAAACTTTCTTTACAATGATACCATTGAAAGATAATGAAAATGGCCAATAATATGAAAACACAAACACCACATTAACCCATAGCTGCCAACTCTTCCGCTTTTTCAGACCACAAAAATTTAATAGAAATTTTTGCCTTATTTAATCGGCAGATTACGGCGATTTAAAAAGGTACAATTTTCCATAAAATTTTTGTTGTCTGAAAAAGCGTAAGATGTTGGCAACTATGCATTAACCAGACGTTTTGTAAAAATTATAGTCCCATGTACTATCTTATGTTGATTAAAATGGAAGAAAAGAGAGAAATATGGATACAGATAAAAATAAATAAATGAAATGCTTATATATAGAATTACTTTTTCAAGGGTACAGAATTCAAATATATAAGCAAGGAAGTCGTTTTCTGGACAGAGTAAAGCTATATATATATATATATATATATATATATATATATATGTGCGTATATATATATGTATGTACTAAATTTTGTCCTCCCGATTATGTCTTTTTAACCCTCCGTCTACCAGACGGGCCCATTGGACCCGACAGGTACATACAAAATATTCATTCAAACCAGAAATTTTTTTAAAATAAACTAAGTATATAAACCAGACAAAAATAAGGTAAATAAATAAGTTAAATAGTTTTAAATAAAAATTCTGGTGTAGAACGTTTTATTAAAACTTGAATAAAATTCCCGGTAGATCTAGGGTTAAAGATACGTCTAATTAACATTTTTTATACTGTATTATTCTGTAAGTGTTAAAACCCTAACCATTATCTCATAATGACGAAATCTACCGGCAATTAAGTTTAAATTTGAGTGTTTTCTGAACAAGAAATTTGTCAATCGTTATCCAAGCCCCACTTGAAGAAAACCCGCATCTTTATTTTAAACTCGGCATCTAGCAAACGACCGTTGGCTGAGTGGTTAAGATATTTGATTCGGAGCAGTCCGGTCCCAGGTTCAACGCCAAGGTCAGCCACAGAAGAAAGAGAGAGGTTTTTTGGTTTTTTTTAACCATTTGGAAAAATGGTTATTGTCCTCGTCAGGGTAGGAAATCAAAAGCATATCTGACGCTTTTTATTGGTTGAATCCGCATTTTATTCGTTTTCTGATGGATCTAAAAAGTAATCTGTATTTCCCTTTACGTTCAGCAGATATGGATACTTCTGTTGTCACTATGACAAAAAAGTAATATAAACTAAAAAAAATTAATAACTCAGAAACAAATTGAGATACAGCTTTCAAACAAATTGCATTTAAAAGTACATTTTTTTCTCTATACGACGGTGTAAAAAGTAATATTGAGGGATGTTTAGAAGTTTAAGAAAAAAATTTCATTTAAAATGGGTCGTCAGATTTCTACGATGAAAAAGCCTTTTCCCGAAGAGCCAATGAAATGCTTGGATAATACATAAGTTTCAGGTGGATAATACGTAAGTTCAGGAAATCTGACGATTCGCAGGCGATTTTTGTCGCTTGCAATAACACTATTAATGTTTAATTCATGGCGTAATTCATGTCTTAAATTTTAGTCTTCGAAAAAATCATTTTCCAAATGATCGTTGTAATTTGTTAAATTGTTTTCTCTCTCTCTCTCTCTCTCTCTGTCTTTCTCCTTCAAATTACGGAAAAATTCTCTCCTGCAACCAGGGTTCGTAGGCATCAAGGGATTCAGGGGACTTTAGGTTTTTTTAATACCAGAAATTTCGTAAATAAGGCAAATGTTTTTTTACGAAAATTCTGGTGCTGGTAAAAGGTGCTTGAAAGCCCTTGAAGCGTACGAACGCTGTACAACATTTAAAAAAAGGGATGGGAATTTCTTTAATTGGCGGATTTGTTTTCTCTTGTCACAGAGAAAAAAAACAAACATTCTTGAACTAACGGAAATGCTCCTGCAGTTTTGCTGCCAGGAATATTTACGTGAATTGAACAAAGCATTTCTGAGAGTGTATATGACTGCGTAAAGATAAGGTGATTGATTTTAAAAGGTGAATGGATTTGAATGACTAAAATTTTATTTTATTAAATACATATACATATAATACACGCATATATATATATGTGTGTGTGTGTGTTATTTTTTACATTATTTATTTCTTTATTTTGTCACTAAAAATTCCATGAATTGATAAGTCTTGTGGTGTAAATCGTGCTCCAGTACAACTGTTTGTCAAATTTTGTGAATTTTTGGAAATTTGAACTTATTTATGGGTCGCTTTGAACTATTTTTCTTCTATTGCAACAAAAAATTCAATCTTGTGGATACATGAGTCAAATATACCGATTTATTTTTTATTTCCTTGTAGGAACGTATTGGAAAGGCTGGAGCAGCTGCTTTGGCGAAAAGATATGGAACGCAATACAGTGTTGGATCCATTGCAAACATTATTTGTAAGTAAAAATTTCTATATGAATAAGCTATAATTTCTTCTACTGTTGTATTTACTGCCGATGTTTGTTTTTTAAGGGGTCTGGGATACATTTTAAAATAATTTTTATTTATTGAGTTAAAATTTTGAATTTTTTTTATGGTTAACCATTTTATTTGTAAACAAAATCATATGATTAAACTGCTCATATTTTTTTTTAATTTAAAATATATTAAAAAAGTGGGGTAATTTAAAATCGCTATAACTCGAAATATTATTAGTAGAATTTAATTTTTTTTCATTTAAATAAACAAAAATATATACCTTTTTAATTTTGATTCAGATTTTTTAAAAATATTAATTTTTAAAAAATAATAAAAATATTTAAAATATTTTTTTAATGATGCAACTTTAAAAAAAAAAAATATTTCTCCAAAAGTAAACATATTTTTTTTTATTTGCTGAATAAAAATTAAAGTAAAACACTTGAAAAAGACATGTTCCAAGTTTGAATCATTTATCTTTAACGGTTCTTGACTTATAACAATTTAAATACGCGAAATAGTACAAAAAACCCATCATGAAGAAAAACGCATTTTCACAGGAAGTAGTTTCCATGATAATCATTGCTTGAAAGCTAGATTTTGAAAACCAACCAAAACGAAAAAAATTGATTTTTCCTCTAATTATGATAGAAACATGATTTAAACGTCATTTTACGCAGACAAAAACAGGGAAGTTTTTTATGCAATAATTTTTTTTAGAAAATTTGAAGACTTTTGAGTCCCGGACACTCTTAAGGGGTCTCAGGACTCTTAAAATTGGAAAAAAGAAAAAAAAAGACCATTTTCAACATTCAATATCTTAAAATGTATTTGATTTTAAGACACAATTTTAATTGGAATAAAATATATAAGTATGTTCTTTCATTTCATGTATTTAAAAAACTATAAGATGCAGAATTAGCATTTACAGGGGGCTCCAAACTGTTAGACATTTGATGAGCAAAAAATCGGCATAACAGCTTACAGGCACGATTACAAGATAAGTGTTGCAAATAGAATGAAAATTTTGATGCCTACTTATACTTCAGATTGTAATAATTACCCTGCACCTAAATAAATTTGTATTTAAAGCTTTTTTATATTTTTAATACAAAGTTGCATTTAGCTAATGCAAAATTAAGAAAATTTCAACAGTATAATCACCTAAAAAAATATTGTTTTGAACAATAAAACGGAAATTTTAGGTTCAGTTTATACAGACTAACATGAAACATATGTTTTGAAAATTTCATAAAAAAATATTCATAAGTTTTTGAGATATCGTGCGCGTTATGCCCAAAAACGTCATTTGGAGAAAAATGGCTTCAAAGTTTCCGAAACGACGCTTCAGCTATTGAACGTGTATAAATGTAAAAGCCATAACTTCAGTTCTAATAGGAATTTCAAGGAAACAATTATATAAAAATGTTCAGAGAAGATAGGAGTTTAACATCTAAAAAAATTAAAATTTCGAAAATTTTAAAGCTTTAAGAGTCCTGAGACCCCTTAAACAAATTTTAGCCTTTTTTTAATACATTCCAACAGGGCTGCCAGTTTGCCCTCCATTTTTATTCAGAAAATTCGAATTCGTGCCAGAAATTTAAAATGGTATTTTTTTCTTTATGTAATAACAGATATTTCGTAATTACTTAACCCTTTCCGGCACAGACAATTTTTATTGCAATATGATGCAATAATTGACTGACACCGGAATTTACAAACGACTTTTTTAGATATTAAAAATATGTTACTTTCCATGTTCATTGTAAAAGCAAAATTTTACTAAAATAGTCTTGGTGCCGGTCGTATGTTTGGAATTAAAATTAGGTATCCCGAACTGAGCACTCTGTGACGGAAAGGGTTAAAGAAAAGATTATTCTTTCAAATTTTCCGGTCTGAATTTTAAATTTTGAAATAAAAATGGAGGTCAAACTGATAACTCTGCTTTGCAACATTATAGAAAAGTGTTAATGAATTCGGTTTGTTTGTCCGACTATGTTACTATGTTACTACCGTTTGTTACTATGTAACTCGCGTAAATATAGTCCAATTGCCATGAAATTCATATACGTTATTGGGGTTTACTATGGCATTTTAAGTATTGAAAATTAAGTGTGTAGCATTTACGGTTCACTTACAGAGACGCTCAAATGAATTCCGTTACATTAAGGTCTATGGCGAAAAATCTTTTGCGTTGTATTATCATGATATTACACCATTTGAAACATATTGAAATGTGATGTATATATCACTGAAGTGTGCTACAAGGTTCTTACTATAGAACATTGTGAGGATAGACTCTGTCGTTGATTTACAGGGGCACACAAAAGAGTTTCACTCCAGAAGAAAAGGAACAATAATTGGACAATTGCAGCCTACGAGCAATCATTGCTGGAAGTGCGTTTTCAGTTGTGTTATGAGTTTTTAAATGTAATTATTTTTTAAATATTATCTGGTGTGTATAAATTTTATAGATCCTATACAGGGTTCCACAAAAGTTTTCAACAACATCCGTTTATTGGCCGAAATTACTAAATAGAAAATTTCAACTGTGCTATGCGTTTAATTGAACTACGTTTTGGAATACTATGAAGTATACATACATATCTATAGATCATATACAGGGCTGTAAAAAATCGTATATTTTCCTGCCTATTCATTACAATAGCAGAAATTGGGTTTTCAACTGTATTATGGGTTTTTCTATATTGTACATTTAGATATCATCTTTCCCCTAGTAAACTACGAAGTTTTGTTATAGTATTCTGAATGTGTTGGAAAGTGTCTCTATGCTGTACGCATGATTTTTCGTTCTTGTTAAGATTCATAAGATTAAATGCAATTTCTAAGAGATCAGAGAGGTTTTGAAATGACGAAAGAAGTCTTTTTTTATTATTATTGTTTGCTTTTATAATGTTTGAACATTTAAGAATGTGGTAAAGTAGGTTAGAAAAATTCCTAAAGTTACGGTTGTACAACGCGCAAGCATTGAGCAGCACAGACCTGCTCAAAACATTGTTTTTCAATGTTTTTTAGCATGATAACTTTTGAAAGTGTTAACGGATTTACATGTTTCTTTTTTTTTAAATAATGGAAAATAAACTCTATACCAGTAATAGAGTTATGAATAAAGAGGAGGGGATATATTAGACTCTACCAGTTGCGATTGAAGTATCTGAGGTGGTTGCCACAAGATGGCGACTGATTTTTAACATCGGATCGACAGTTTCTGTTTACCGATGAAGCAAAGCTTCCACCAGTTAATTTTGAATAGAAAATTTTGCTTTATTTTAGCATCTCATTCATACAAAATTTCTCTCACAAATGCGGTAAAAATTTTATTTGTTTTTACTGGTGAAAGTTAGTCCGGATACTATAATCTCTTTCACTGACACTGACAGATGGTGTTCAGGTTGTCACAATATGGCGGATTCACAGGGCCGAACTACCGCCGCAGCAAATTCCCACCAGTAAAAAAATAATTGTCGAAGTAAACTCCCACCAGTAAAAATAGTTAACTGTTTTTTTTACATTAATTATGACTGAAATTCTATATTAAAAAGGCGTTTAAATAAGGAGAAAATTTCTATTCAAATTCAACGGTGGGGTTTTTCCCGGCGGAAACGAGCCACTGCGTTACCGGTTACAGTTGAAGCTTCACCATGTTTAGGCTAGAGTGTTGCCAGTGGGCTACTTTTTTTAACTCAGATTTCTTGATTGGCACAACTTATTTGTAATGATAAAAGTCGCCTGCTTTAATGGCATACTAATAAAGGCGAAAACAAGGGAAATTTTACCATTAAAAAAAAGTGGCGCCAGTCAAGAAATCTGAATTTAAAAAAAAGTAACCATCTGGCAACACTGTCAGGATATGTCATTTCTTCTTTATCCTAAGTTCTACGATACATACAGACTGTACCTGAAAAACAAACAAACAATTTATTTCGAGTTATAACAAAAAATGTGATTGATTTTTATGGATTTTAAATTTATTTTATATATGTTTTGATTACATTCGTCATACACGTATTTTGGATATCCATGTTGTTTTAATTATTCATTATATTTATTTAATTAATTTTGTTCTTCTCCAAATGCATCTAATTCCAGATATTTCCTTTATATGCTCTGAATACCGTGTAGCTGAAGTGTATAAGTATATATTTCCACAGATGTGCACAGTCATTTTCTCACTTAGCTACTTCTATTTTAAAACGAAATCTTAACTGTAGACTTCTATTGCAGACATTAAAGAAATCTACTATCTACTAAAATCTAAAAAGTTTTTTTATTTAAAATAGCGGTAGGAAATATAGAATGATTTAGGAATGCTGCGATCCCTGAGTAAACTTTGTCATCTGGATCAATCACGAGTGTGATTCGTGGTTATTGAACAAGGGATGGCGTTAACACCAGAACCGCCGGAAATTTTACTGAAGTGTTAAAAAAATATTTTATACCGGAATTATTATTTAAAACTATTTAACTTATCTATTTAACTTATTTCTCCGTGGCACATTTGAAACATATTTTAGAAAGAAATTTCTGGTGATAATCGAAATATTTTTATTTGGTAGCGGTCAAAATGACCGCTACGGCAGTTCTAGTGTTAAATCGTGAAACAATGAATAAAGAGCAATTGAGATATCCTCAAAATGGTGAAGCTTCAATTGTAATCCGTTCCACGGGGTTTGATTACCACGGGGGCTCCCTTTCACCAGCTAAAGTGAATAGAAATTTCCTTCTTACTTAACGCATTTATTCATACAAAATACCTCTCATAATTAAGGCAGAAATGTATATTCGTCTTACTGGTGGAATTTCGTCTCGGTGGCAGTCAGTCCTGCGGTTCCGCCATATTATAGCTAAATAAACAATCCTCCTGTCAATATCAAGGGACTTGTTTACTACCGGTGCAAACTTCCACCAATAAATTTGAATACAAATTTGATGGTTATTTTAACGCCTTATTCATGCAGAATTTCTGTCATGAATAAGGCAAAAATTTATATTTGTTCTTACCGGTAGATGTTTGGCCCAGCGTTGATCAGGCCCTGATCTGGTGTGATCAAACAATAACTTCCATCTCGTAACCACACCCTCAGTTACTTCGCCCGAGTGTGGTAGGCGCTACATTATATGCCTCCACCTCTTTATTCTTAATTCCATTGTAAAATATACCTTGTGAATCAATCATGAGCGTGATTCATGTTTAATGCGCAAGCAAAAGGATTAAATAATCATTCTCCTTACTTAACTAATTTAAATAAATACAAGCACAAGGGTTTAACATTTATAGACAATACTCTGCGTCACGAGCTGAATTTACCGTGAGGTCGGTTCCCGATATTTAACTTGATATACTGGCGAGAATATCACTCTAAACAGAGCAAGAAAAAAATCATGCGTTGAGTATAGATTATGAAACAATTTCCGACACTTCCTGAATGCTTTAACCCCTTGAGGGGCGGTGAGATATATTTTATCCCACTTACGATTAATGAAAATTTGCACCAGAAAATTTTTATTAAATATTACTTTTCTAACTTTGGTGGATAAAAGTCGTAAAATTGCTTTTCCTTATTTAGAAACAAGATTTTTCGAACTTTTCGGTGTGAATTTAACATTACATAAACACAAACGCTTACTCTTCAAAGAGTTAACAAAACTTCGTTATTTAGGGAAATAAGGTAAATAAAATAACTAAGTAAAGACTTTAGAAAACAGATAAAACATTTGAAAAACTCATTTCAGCAGTTACCGTCCATAGCTAAATATCTATTCCAATTCTTTTGAACAGCCCTGTATCTGATCTGTAGGTTGATATATGTGTTACATAATGGAAAAGTTTAGTTTAGAAAGAAAACGCAAAACAAATTGAAATTTCTCTTTCAGCAATCTATACTAATAGATGGAAACAATTGAATTTTTTTGCACAACCATGTTGTTTACCTAGTACCTTTATTACACACCATTATTTAGCTAAATTTTAATTCAAACTAAAACACTCTTAAAACTACTGAAATCGTATTTCCAGAAATTATCATTTATAGTCGGCCATGTGTCCAATTCTTTCCGTGACCCTGCATATCATTTTATCTATATTCTACAATCATTTCTTAGTAAACTAAATGCAGTTCAGCGTGAAAATGCATAACTCATTTAAAAAAAACACTTTAAGCAATTTGCGCTCATACCTAGTAACCATTACGAATTCTTTTCTGGAGCCCTGTATGTGAATTATAGCATATATACACGCCATATAGTATGCATAAATATAGTGAAATTTAAAAGCGCATATCATAATTAAAAATGCATTTCCAGCAATCATCGCTACTGTACTTCGGATACAATATAGTATTTGAAATCATTTGTGTGGTCCTGTAAATGCTACGCAATTCATATTATACATGAAATAAGCTATAGTAAACCTCAGCGACGTATATCAATTTCATTACAGATGAAATAATTTAACATAATTAAAATATGTCACAAAAATATCCCTCCACCTCTATATCATTATCTAACTGAATTCTTTTGTGTGGCCGTTTAAAGGAATAATATAACTGTTCTTTGCACAGTATATTCTGCAGAATGCATATTTTAGTGTACTTCATAAATGCATATCAATTTTATTATGTTTGAAAACATGTAACATCAGTAAAAACCACTTGAAACGATTTTTTCCTATTGACCGTAATATAACGGAATACTTTTGACTGTCCCTGTAAATGAACTAAACATGTTACAAACTTCATTTGAAATAGAGAATGTGCTATGGTAAACGTCAATAACATCCAAAAATTTCAAGGCAATCCGAGCATATTTATGGGACTTAGAGCGCAGACAGACGGACAGAGAAACCGAAGTCATAAACACTTTTCAACTTTGTTGGAAAGTGTTAAAAAAACATTTAATTTGGTTAAAAGAAACCTATTTGCATCATACTTTATTACATAAAAAACGGGCTTAGGCTCACTGCCTACCCATAATAAATTTAGACAGCATCCCTAAACATTATCAATAAAACCAGCTAGCAAAGCATTTGCGCCCACATTGGCCTCCTCTCACTCTCTTCTCTATCGAAGGGTCTTTTTTTCCCGCCCCCTAGCATTCGTGGACATTCCATTATAAATTCCAGAGATGTGCTTGGGGTGCAGATTGCGGGATCATCCGAGGGTTCTTTGTCGACACGAACGTGACACTCTGCAATAGCACTTTCGTTTGCACAAATATTAATTTTTTCTACATGTGTTAAAATATGTGCTATTAATGCGAAATTCATTTTTTCAACAGACGAAGCTGCTGGATCTTCAATCGATTACGCATATGTAAAGCAAAATGTGAAAATATCCTACGCTTTGGAATTGAGAGATCAAGGAAGATATGGATTTTTCCTCCCGAAGAACCTTATTCTTCCGACTTGTGAAGAGACATTCGATGGATTGATAGGGGCCATTCAAGCTATTGACTGACTTTTGTTTTAAATGAAATTGTTGTAAAGAATACGAAGAATAAAGTTGCAAAAAATGTTGTTCATTTCCTTAAGTTGTTGCTTTCATTTTTAAGAAATTACAAACAAACTACATTAGTACGAGAAGCAAAAGGACTATAAAAGACCTTGTATTAACCGTAAATCGTAATACCCAAATGTAATTGTTGTAATGAATGCGAAGAGTAAAGTTACAAAAAATGCTATTCGTTTCCTTAAATTCCTTAAATTGTTGCTTATTTTATTACAAATAACAAACAAACTCGGTTAGTACTAAAAGCAAGGGAACTATAAAAGTTCTCGTATTAACCGTTAATCGAAATACTAAAATGCAATTGTTGCAAAGAATGTGAAGACTAAAGTTGCAAGGAAGGCTGTTCGTTTCATTAAATTGTTGATTTCTTTTTTAGTAAGTAACAAACTACGTTAATACGAGAAGAAAGGGAATTATAAAAGTCCTCGTAGTAACCGCTAATCGTAATACCCAAATGTAATTATTATAAAGAATGTGAAGAGTAAAGTTCCAAAAAATGCTGTTCGTTTCCTAAAATTATTGCTTTCTTTTTTAACAAATGACAAACAAATTCGGTTAGTACGAGAAGCAAGGGAATTATAAAAGTCCTCGTAGTAATCGTTAAACGTAATACCCAAATGTAATTGTTGTAAAGAATGTGAAGAGTAAAGTTGCAAAAAATGCTGTTCGTTTCCTTAAATTTTTGCTTTCTTTTTTAACAAATAATAAACAAATTCGTTTAGTACGAGAAGCAAGGGAATTATAAATGTCCTAGTAGTAACCGTTAATCGTAATACCCAAATGTAATTAATTGTTGTACAGAATGTGAAGAGTAAAGTTGCAAAAAATGCTATTCGTTTCCTTAAATTCCTTAAATAGTTGCTTACTTTTTTTACAAATAACAAACAAACTCGGTTAGTACTAAAAGCTAGGGAACTATAAAAGTTCTCGTATTAACCGTTAATCGAAATATCAGAATTTAATTGTTTCTAAGAATGTGAAGACTAAAGTTGCAAGGTAGTTTTTTTTAAATAATAAACAAATTCGGTTACTACGAGAAGCAAGGGAATTATAAAAGTCCTCGTAGTAATCGTTAAACGTAATACCCAAATGTAATTGTTGCAAAGAATGTGAAGACTAAAGTTGCAAGGCAGGCTGTTGGTTTCCTTAAATTGTTGCTGTCTTTTTTAACAAGTAACAAACTCGGTTAATATGAGAAGGGAATTATAAAATTCCTCTTATTAACCTTAAATTGCAATACCCAAATGTAATTGTTGTAAAGAATGCGACTAAAAAAGTTGCAAAAATGCTGTTCGTTTCCTTAAATTGTTGCTTTCTTTTTTTTAAATAACAAACAAACTGGGTTAGTACGAAAAGAAAGGGAATTATAAATGTCTTTGTAGTAACCGTTTATCGTAATACCCAAATGTAATTATTATAAAGAATGTGAAGAGAAAAGTTCCAAAAAATGCTGTTCGTTCCTTAAATTGTTGCTTTCTTTTTTTAACAAATGACAAAAAATTTCGGTTAGTACGAGAAGCAAGGTAATTATAAAAGTCCTGGTAGTAATCGTTAATCGTAGTACCCAAATGTAACTGTAAAGAATGTGAAGAGTAAAGTTGCAAAAAATGCTGTTCGTTTCCTTAAATTGTTGCTTTCTTTTTTAACAAATAATAAACAAATTCGATTAGTACGAAAAGTAAGGGAATTATAAAAGTCCTCGTAGTAACCGTTAATCGTAATACCCAAATGTAATTAATTGTTGTAAAGAATGTGAAGAGTAAAGTTGCAAAAAATGCTATTCGTTTCCTTAAATTCCTGCTTACTTTTTTTTACAAATAACAAACAAACTCGGTTAGTATTAAAAACAAGGGAACTATAAAATTTCTCGTATTAACCGTTAATCGAAATACCAAAATATAATTGTTGCAAAGAATGTGAAGACTAAAGTTGCAAGGAAGGCTGTTCGATTCCTTAAATTATTGTTTACGTTTTTAACAAGTAACAAAATACGAGAAGTAAGGGAATTATAAAATTCCTCTTATTAACCGTAAATTGCAATACCTAAATGTAATTGTTGTAAAGAATGCGACGAGTAAAGTTGCAAAAAATGCTGTTCGTTTCCTTAAATTGTTGCTTTCTTTTTTTAAAATAATAAACAAATTCGGTTACTACGAGAAGCAAGGGAATTATAAAAGTCCTCGTAGTAATCGTTAAACGTAATACCCAAATGTAATTGTTGTAAAGAATGTGAAGAGTAAAGTTGCAAAAAATGCTGTTCGTTTCCTTAAATTTTTGCTTTCTTTTTTAACAAATAATAAACAAATTCGTTTAGTACGAGAAGCAAGGGAATTATAAATGTCCTAGTAGTAACCGTTAATCGTAATACCCAAATGTAATTAATTGTTGTACAGAATGTGAAGAGTAAAGTTGCAAAAAATGCTATTCGTTTCCTTAAATTCCTTAAATAGTTGCTTACTTTTTTTACAAATAACAAACAAACTCGGTTAGTACTAAAAGCTAGGGAACTATAAAAGTTCTCGTATTAACCGTTAATCGAAATATCAGAATTTAATTGTTTCTAAGAATGTGAAGACTAAAGTTGCAAGGTAGTTTTTTTTAAATAATAAACAAATTCGGTTACTTCGAGAAGCAAGGGAATTATAAAAGTCCTCGTAGTAATCGTTAAACGTAATACCCAAATGTAATTGTTGCAAAGAATGTGAAGACTAAAGTTGCAAGGCAGGCTGTTGGTTTCCTTAAATTGTTGCTGTCTTTTTTAACAAGTAACAAACTCGGTTAATATGAGAAGGGAATTATAAAATTCCTCTTATTAACCTTAAATTGCAATACCCAAATGTAATTGTTGTAAAGAATGCGACTAAAAAAGTTGCAAAAATGCTGTTCGTTTCCTTAAATTGTTGCTTTCTTTTTTTTAAATAACAAACAAACTGGGTTAGTACGAAAAGAAAGGGAATTATAAAAGTCTTTGTAGTAACCGTTTATCGTAATACCCAAATGTAATTATTATAAAGAATGTGAAGAGAAAAGTTCCAAAAAATGCTGTTCGTTCCTTAAATTGTTGCTTTCTTTTTTTAACAAATGACAAAAAATTTCGGTTAGTACGAGAAGCAAGGTAATTATAAAAGTCCTGGTAGTAATCGTTAATCGTAGTGCCCAAATGTAACTGTAAAGAATGTGAAGAGTAAAGTTGCAAAAAATGCTGTTCGTTTCCTTAAATTGTTGCTTTCTTTTTTAACAAATAATAAACAAATTCGATTAGTACGAAAAGTAAGGGAATTATAAAAGTCCTCGTAGTAACCGTTAATCGTAATACCCAAATGTAATTAATTGTTGTAAAGAATGTGAAGAGTAAAGTTGCAAAAAATGCTATTCGTTTCCTTAAATTCCTGCTTACTTTTTTTTACAAATAACAAACAAACTCGGTTAGTATTAAAAACAAGGGAACTATAAAATTTCTCGTATTAACCGTTAATCGAAATACCAAAATATAATTGTTGCAAAGAATGTGAAGACTAAAGTTGCAAGGAAGGCTGTTCGTTTCCTTAAATTATTGTTTACGTTTTTAACAAGTAACAAAATACGAGAAGTAAGGGAATTATAAAATTCCTCTTATTAACCGTAAATTGCAATACCTAAATGTAATTGTTGTAAAGAATGCGACGAGTAAAGTTGCAAAAAATGCTGTTCGTTTCCTTAAATTGTTGCTTTCTTTTTTTTTAATAATAAACAAATTCGGTTACTACGAGAAGCAAGGGAATTATAAAAGTCCTCGTAGTAATCGTTAAACGTAATACCCAAATGTAATTGTTGTAAAGAATGCGACGAGTAAAGTTGCAAAAAATGCTGTTCGTTTCCTTAAATTGTTGCTTTCTTTTTTTTTTAGATAACAAACAAACTGGATTAGTACGAGAAGGAAGGGAATTATAAAAGTCCTTGTAGTAACCGTTAATCGTAATACCCAAATGTAATTATTATAAAGAATGTGAAGAGAAAAGTTCCAAAAAATGCTGTTCGTTCCTTAAATTGTTGCTTTCTTTTTTTAACAAATGACAAAGATTTTCGGTTTGTACGAGAAGCAAGGTAATTATCGAAATACCAAAATATAATTGTTGCAAAGAATGTGAAGACTAAAGTTTCAAGGAAGGCTGTTCGTTTCCTTAAATTGTTGTTTTCATTTTTAACAAGTAACAAAATACGAGAAGAAAGGGAATTCTAAAATTCCTCTTATTAACCGTAAATTGCAATACCCAAATGTAATTGTTGTAAAGAATGCGACGAGTAAAGTTGCAAAAATTGCTGTTCGTTTCCTTAAATTGTTGTTTTCTTTTTTAAAAATAACAAACAAATTCGGTTACTACGAGAAGCAACGGAATTATAAAAGTCCTCGTTGTAATCGTTAATCGTAATACCCAAATGTAATTATTGTAAAGAATGTGAAGATCAAGTTGCAAAAAATGCTGTTCGTTTCCTCAAATTATTGCTTTATTTTTTTAACAAATAATAAACAATTTCGGTTAGTACGAGAAGCAAGGGAATTATAAAAGTCCTCGTAGTAACCGTAAATCGTAATACCCAAACGTAATTGTTGTAAAGAACATGAAACGTAAAGTTACAAAAAATACTGTTCATTTCCTTAATTGTTGCTTTCTTTTTTAACAAATAACAAACAAACTCGGTTAGCACGAGAAGCATGTTAATTATAAAAGTCCTCGTATTAACCGTTAATCATAATACACAAGTGTTATAGTTGCAGAGAATGTAAAGAATGAAGTTGCAAGAAATGCTGCTCGTTTCCTTAAGTTTTTGGTTTCTTTCTTCAACCCTCCGGGACCGGCGGCTTTTACGCAGTTTTTATTCGGTTGACACAATCTTTTATAAAAAAAAATTATTTTTACTTCAATAAACACGAAAATGATCTAATTAAAGAAAGCAAATATTAAAGGTATATATAAATATTATACAGACATACATACAATAAATACAATAAACACAACTGGAGTGAAAAATTAGCCAGAGCCAGGAATCGAACCCGGGACCACAGTATACAAGACTGCCGCTCTAACCACTTATCTACTCCAGCCGATGCCTCGGTCTGCAATTTCTCACTAATAAACCATGTTGGGGAAGTCACCAGCCATCTATGCGACAGCCTTGTATGACAAGACAACGATGAATAGATTTTACTATTACATCGATCTACGATAATTATAATAAAACTCTCATACTAAAATATATATTAAAACGCACAGCACATACACACGTAAATAACGCCTGCATTCAACAGTTAAAGGTATA
The DNA here is from genome assembly GCA_963932465.1 of Maratus speciosus. Classification (NCBI taxonomy): domain Eukaryota; kingdom Metazoa; phylum Arthropoda; class Arachnida; order Araneae; family Salticidae; genus Maratus; species Maratus speciosus. Next base: position 280,714,694 of record OZ010797.1, on the reverse strand, counting down.
TATAAATATTATACAGACATACACACAATAAATACAATAAACCCAACTGGAGGGGAAAATTAGCCAGAGCCAGGAATTTTTCACTCCAGTTGGGTTTATTGTATTTATTGTATGTATGTCTGTATAATATTTATATATACCTTTAACCCTTTCCGGCACAGTGTGCCCGGGTCGGGATACCTAATTTTAATTCCAAACTTACGAACGGCACCAAGAATATTTTTGTAAAATTTTGCATTTACAATCGACATGTAAAGTAACATGTTTATAATATCTAAAAAAGTCATATTAAAATTCCGGTGTCAGTCAATCATTTCATCGTTTTACAACAAAAATCGCCTGTGCCGGAAAGGGTTAACTGTTGAATGCAGGCGCTATTTATATGTGTATGTGCGTTTTAATATATATTGTAGTATGGGTGTTTTATTATAATTATCGTAGATCGATGTAATAGTAAAATCTATTCATCGTTGTCCTGTCATCCAAGGCTGTCGTATAGATGGCTGGTGACTTCCCCAACATGGTTTATTAGTGAGAAATTGCAGACTCAGGTATCGGCCGGAGTAGCTCAGTGGTTAGAGCGGCAGTCTTGTATACTGTGGTCCAGGATTCGATTCCTGGCTCTGGCTACTTTTTCACTCCAGTTGTGTTTATTGTATTGGGTGGGGCTTGTGAGTGCTTAAGCCATTTGGTAGGCCTCCCCACCTAGCTGACCCTTGGGTTTATTGTATTTATTGTATTTATGTCTGTATAATATTTATACATACCTTTAACTGTTGAATGCAGGCGTTATTTATGTGTGTATGTGCGTTTTAATATATATTGTAGTATGAGTGTTTTATTATAAAGCAAATATTACTTTTTTTTTCTACTTTTGCCAAAAACAACTTATGTATGATCTTTTTGAAGGCGCATACATGCACACATGGTCCCGAATGGATTAACAAATAACAATCTCGGTTAGTATGAGAAGCAGGGGAGCTATAAAAGTCCTCGTATTAACCGTTAATCGTAATACCCAAATGTAATTATTGTAAAGAATATGAAATCACGTTCAAAGTTTAAAAAAAATCGATTTTCAAAAAATTCAGCATGGATATCTATAAATGTTAAAAATCCACTATAAAAAGAACTATAAAAAAATATCAGTTAGAGCATTAGGTATCGCTAAAATTTCTTGCAGAAAAGTATTTACTGTTATGCTATAAAAATAATTTTGAAGTCTTTTTTTTTAAGCTGATATTTTGGCATTGCGTAAATTCTCATTTAAAAACTAATTATCATAGAACATTGAAATTTTGCGTGTTACTGGTTTTCATGTGTAAGTTTATACTGAACTTAAATGTAGTCTGAATTTTGCTGCAAAAAATTATCTATTGAAAAGTAAAATATAATATTTTTGGTAAATGTAGTGAAAGTGATTATAAAAGCCATTAATTATTCTAATGAATTTGAATATACTTTCAAATCTAGATTCAGTGTAAAATATAATAGAATAAGTAATGATATATGAAATATTAAACATATCTTCAGTAGAATTTTTTTAAATCTTGCGCACAAAATATAGATTTTAATATTCATATTTTTAAAAAGCTATTTTAGCCATTATGATTTAATTTATTAATATTGCTAAACATATATATACATTTCAATGATTTTTTTCAAACCATAAGAATGTGCGAAAGTAAAGAAAAAAAATGTATTTCGTTCGTTGTTTTTAAAATTATTTCAATGTCTAACAAAATATTAAGTTTGAAGAAACTCCGTGCTTTAGTTCTTGATATATGATCGCTAAAATCAAGTATATCCTGAAATATATAACATAAAAACGCCACCTGTTCGACGATTTACACGAAAGCCTAATCAGCGACAACTTATGCCAACGTCTAACTGAATGTGAAGTTTGATGAAAATCTGTTCATTCGTTCTTGAAATAGCGAATCATCTATTGCGGAAATCATGAAAAAAGCTGTATAGCAGCGCCACCTGTTCGCAGATTTATATCAAAACCTAATCATCGACAACTTATCTCAACGTCTAACTCATAGGTTCCAACGGGGGCATTGGCAGTACCAGAGGGAAATGGGGAAGGGGAGCGTTAAAATAGTCAAAGGGGGCAGCCGTGGCGTACCTACCTATTTAGAAAATTTATATAATAAAACTAGCTGACCTCCCTTTCCCCCCTCCCTCTGTGGCATTGCGCGAACTGTGACATAAACCTTAAATATACCTATATTAAATGAAAATCTATACAAACGAACATAAAACTGGGGATCCCAAATTGAATTTCTTTTACGCAAAAAAAAACGAAACTAAAACTCCCCAAAAACAAATTTTTATTGTAGCGGGCTGAGACATTGTAGCCACAATTCTTTCATGAATTTTAAAAATCGTTATAATTTTCATTAAAAATAGTTATAAATTCAAAAATCCCGTAATGCAAAAAAGAAAAGGCAGAAAAAGCTAAAATAAAAGGTGTACGCTCAATGTGAAATAAACCCAAAATATGGTTTCACAAGGTATATCTTCGACTTCAACAATTCCATCTTAAGTCAAATTAACAGTGTTGTCACCGTATCCAAAACCATCTGTGCGGCGATAGTATAATAAGAGACTACTTATAAGTACCATTACTACTTATAAGTAGTTACTTATAAGTACCTATAAGTACCATTAAAATAACTTGTTATAAAATTCATTAAATAGATCGATTAGTTTTAATGCAGTTTAGAATGAGTTATAGATGCATTACTTTATCCTGTTCCAAAAGTATTATTGGTTACACAAAACAAAAATATTTTGAAAAGGATGATTTCTTTTGACATTGCATGTTTTCAGCTTTCTTAGCGTTGTGGGGGGGGGGGGGGGGATTTTCAGTTCGGAAATATTTTTATATTTTTAATGTAAGAGCATTATATTTATGCATTTCCTAATTCTACAAAATACTAAGAAAAAGATTTAAAATGAAAGATTTGAGTGGTGTTGTAAATATTGCACAAAAACCCTATAAATTCAAATTTAATTAATCCTTCTAAATCCTTCCATCCTTCTAAAATCCTACTAAAATTTATTAAATGATTATGTAAATCTTCTAATGTAGTTTAAACAATTCACGAAAAATGTTTTAGAACACCAAATAAAATAAATTAACACAGACTTGGGCACAGTTAAAAAAAAATATATATATATATATATAATATACTTAAAAACACTTAAAAATACAATTTGTAAACGTTTCGCCAAGCGTCACGCGAGGCACAAATTGTTTTTTAAGTGTTTTAAGTATATTTTTTACAAAATTTTACTTTTTTAACTGTGCTCAAGTCTGTCTTAATTTATTTTATTTGGTGTTTTAATGGGTTTAAAATTCAGACGTTAAATGTATACATACTGTAAATGTTTTAGAAGATAAAATTTTCATTCATTCATAATTTAGTACATAAAATGTTAAGCAGTTCACCACACAAAAGGCAGCTTGAGGACGACGCTGAAGAAAAAAATCAACAATCTTTATTAAAAAAGCGTAAGAGTAAACCCAAGAGGCCAAAACTGCACCAAAGAAAAAACTCTTGATATGACCAGCTTGCTTAGAATTCTATAAGCTAATTCCACGCGAACTTGTCATGTCTGTCTCATACTACGATTTTTGGCTACTAGTATTTTAGAACGGAAAATGTGACTTGTTTTATCGGAGATATCTCATCAATTGAATAAGGCAGAGCAAACTTTTCGAAAATAACGGTGGCCAACAAGCATAGCGATTTTCAGCTGTGTGACGGACATCACAAGTTCGCATGGAATTAGCCTATAGTGAAACATTTTTGAAGGATTGGATGGAGTGCATTTCTTGCAGAGGCTGGTGACACGAAAAATGCAATGACTACGTAGGTCGTGGTCACTACAAATGTGACGTTTGTGACTAAAACGCTTCCTTTTTATCCGACTGCCAAGAAGGGTTATGTGTTTCACGCGTATCTGGGTATGTGGATTTCTTTATACCCTCGAAACATCCCAACGGCTGCATGGATTTTACTAAATGAGGTCTCTATCGATTTGCCTTAACCGGCCGATGGTTATAGGCTAGGTTTTGTTTTTATAAATTCAAAATGGCTGCCGTAAAATACAAAATGGAGGTAGAGACGAAAAAAAATTACGCACCCTATTGAGTGGCATATCATTGGATAGGTCTTTCAAAATGAACACGATGTTTCATTGACTATTTCACAGTCAGAAGCTCCGTTTAAATATCACCCAACCTGGAAGTTGTGTAGGTAGGATCTCCAGATTTACTGGAACTCTAACCTTCATAGACATCTATAGACCTCATCAAAAAAGTGTTTATAGATAGAAACTAACAATTAAACACAACTTAAAAGTCATCAATACAACTAAATAAAAAAAAATAGGTAAGTAATATAAAAATTGGTTTTACATTGATGAGAAATAATTAATGAGTTCGCTATTTACGCAGTCGGGTTTTTTGATTTTTTAAATTTAATTTACATTATTCATTATTGCACACATGACTGTGCACTCTTGCCCTCAACAGTTGCACAAGTGTGCGCATTCAGGAGGATAATTTTTTTCCTAACAACACCGAAAGTGTTTCTTAAATGTTGATGAATGCAGTTTTTTATTAGCTTAAGAACCTAAGATTATGAATAAAGTATAACATCATCCCTTAAAATTCTTCATTTATTGTTATTGACTGAAATAGCTAAAGTGCACATTCCTGCACCACCTTATCCTATATTAGCTATTTCACTGAACCCATTTTTAGCCAAATCCGATGAAGGAAACGCAATAAAAATTTTATATACCCTTGACCACAATCCAGGGTCGGGAGCTACATAGCTGGTATAGATTTTGAAGCCAGAATTGTTAGCATCCATTTCTGAACTCTACTTTTAGTTCTACCTAATATAGATAGTATTCCGTGATATATTTTAATTGGTAATTTACCAATTAAAATAATTGTGTTAAAATTAATCTAATGTAATTACCGTAATTTCGGGTGTATAGCCCGCAGATCAAACAATTCTGTTTGGACCCAGAAATTTTATTCAGTATTTGAAGACCAATATTTACCGTGATCTAAAAAGTTAAATTTTATTTTTAAAAAATTCTGGGTCGAAACACGATTGTTTGATCAGCGGGCTATACACCGGAAATTACGGTACGTATCCAGCCATTTAAGGAGTTCCATTACCTGCGATTTATTCTGTTGAGCTGAACAAGTTTTCTGACCAGATGCTACAATCATTAAAGTTAGCTGGGTAAAAAAGTTCCACCAGATTCGTCCGGGATAGCTCAAATGGTACAGCATTGGAGGCTTCAGCCAAGAGATCCCTAGTTCAAATCCTGTTCAAAACATTTTTCACCCAGTCGGAAATTTACATCTGATATGATTTATTTACCAATTAAAATAATTGTGTTAAAATTAATCTAATTGCGGAAATGTTCTATGGTTACATGGATATATCGCAAATTTCATGTACTTTAAAGATCTTTGCAGGGAAGCATATTAACCCCTTAATTCTCGCTCCCGTCAATATCACGGGCTGAGGTGTCGTTCGTTATTTCTCGCTCCCGTCATATTCCCGGGGTGGAGATTAATTGCTGGAAAAAACTTCTGAAACCAGAAAAATTTAAATGGCATTTCGGTGTGAAGTCTTTGAATATATCCGTGTGGGTTTGGCTTTTGCGCTGGCTGTAATATTGGGCTTTGTATTGCATGTTTCGAAATATGTAACACTTAAAAAATTATTAATAATCAAAATTTAATGTATATATATTATTACAAATATTGTAAAAATGTGTGTGATGATGATAAATAAAGATCTAAGATGTGAAAAATTTTATTCGCATTAATTTGTGCGGTGTAAAACAAACATTAAGACACAGAATTCTCGCATGATGACTTTTCTACAAATATGAATAACATCTTTTTTTTTTCCGCCTTAAAAAAAACTAATTGCATATTTTAATTAGAAACCTTATAATTATTCAATTTCTGTAATAAAATAAATAGGTACTTTTTTGATGGTTTTTCCAAATATTAAGCGACCGTGAAGTGGTTAATCATATATAATGGCATTCCATTACCCATTTTGCTGTTTTTTAGCATGGCTGCTCGTGTGGGTGTAAAACCATGTAAAGCTAACTCACCAGTGATTAACACGTTAAGCGCCACGTCAGTCACCGGCGACTGACACTGAACTTTTCGTTTAGAACGCGACATTCACCGATGACTGACGGTTTAAAATATGATATAAAACTAAATATATTGTTTAAGTAATTACTAAAAATTTACTTACCTTTTATTTATTACAGGATTATACTTTCTTAAAAATTACTTAAAACGTTGTAAATGTTTCAGCTTCAGTGTCAGTCACCGTGCCACTCAATGTGTTAATTGAGGTTCCATGCCAAGCGGGATACCTTTGATACAATTTTTTCCGGGCTTTGATTTTTTGGATGGATGGCGGTGAATTTAAAGTTTTTAGAGTCTAGATATCTTTTAGTTTCCCTAAATTGTTCATCAGATTTAGGTTGAATTTTTAGTAATTCGCCTTTAAGACAGACTAGAGGTGTGTTATCGTTGTCGAGATTTTAACTTCCTGCGCTATTTTGCGCCAATCAACGTTACTAAGTATAGTGAACAGTGAACAGTAGACAATTCAATGGGCTCCCTATTTTACCCCAGAAGTACGCCACACAGCACTAAAAATAATAGAATATGGTAGTATCATTGACAATGAACTCATGTGTAACATATGAGGAAAATCGGTTCGACGGAAGTGAGACTAAAATCGATTGTAAGCTTTGACCTACAGACAGATAGCAAACGATGTTAAATAAAAGCCTGTTAGAAAAAAAGATATTATGCATAAATGGATGATTCTCTAATAAGTAGCTAGTTTCACTCTGAGATTAAGTGAAAAATAAAAGTTAAAGTTTAATTTTTTTTTTTTTTTATAGAAATAGATACTACATATAAGCTTTTGAGTAATGTAACAATATTCCGGGATAAAGTTTAACCCTTTGTCAACGGTATTATGATCTACTGCAATTTTTTTTCATGTAATATTTTTTTCTTCAGTTACTACAATGAAAATTAAAGGATAAACATTAAAAAAATACTCACCCGTAAGAAATTTAATTATTTTGAGGTAATTAATTAAAGTGGTACCTTAAATTACCGTCAGTACGGTATTACTAAAATATCGTAACAGAAAACCCACAAGGTGTTTCAACTGGCACCAGAAAGTATTTTCCATTTAGTAAGTATCTGAAATACAGTCTTTTTCTTATTTAAAAATAAGTCGTTCTGAAAATTCCGGTGTCAATCATTTATTTCAACAATTTACAATTGAAAATGCTTTGCTCCTGAAAGGGTTAAAAAAACAATTTTTTTTTGTTTCGATCTTGTTAGCAGTCCTTTAGTTATGCGACATCAATATTCCAAGGACAACATGTTCTCTCGCATCTCCACATCTGTAATATGCGAATTTACATATGCCATTTCTAGCATAGCAAAAACGAGCCGGTGCCATAAGTTTTCAATTTCCTATAAAAAATAACAATGAAACAGAAGAGGAATACCAGCGAAATCATTACTATACTACATTTTTGTAATTACATTTTAAAGCAGATGAAAACGATGGATAACTACACAGACGGAAAATAAAGAAGAAGTTTTTCTCAAACACCCAGTGTACTGACGGTACTTATAAGTACCACCGAGTAATTCAACTGTTAAATCAAATACATACACCGTTCACCTAAAATAACTAATCTGGTTGTATTCTAAGATCATATTGAACGCATAAAAAAATCCCCTTATATTATATCCTTTACTGTGTTTGCAGCAATGAAAAGTCGAGCGTGACAATCTGTACAAAATGTAGGCACAAAACACAACAACTGCTTCAAAGATAGCCTCATTCCTCTCTAAAATAACAAACCTAGAATTACTACTGCCATGTGTTCGGATAAAGTGGAGTTAAAAGAGTGTTTTTGCAAAGTACCATTAGAATATTAGTAATAGTATTCACTATGGTATAAAAGTTTAAAGTGAGTGGTACTTATAAGTACCGTCAGTAGATAAAGGGTTAAACAGTATTCTTCTTTAACCTACCTACCTCTAATTGACCTGTTTCTATAGTTTATTGCATTCGATTCGAGTCACAAATTTATTCTAAAGTTACTTAAATAAAAGTCAGTAGGAACTAAGTTCAATAAAATTATTGAGTAGTTTTACTTATAAACTTTAAACAATATTTTTCTTTAACCTACCTGTCTCTAATTAACTCGTTTCTATAATTTATTGCATTCGATTCGAGTCAGAAATTTATTCCTAAAGTTATTTAAATAAAAGTCAGTTGGAACTAAGTTCAATAAATATATTGAGTAGTTTTAAATAAAAATTTTGATCTTTATGTTTTTTTATGAAGGCTGAGTAAAATTTCAACAGGTTTGTGAGCTAATGCAATTTCATCGAAAGAGGACAGAAAGTACAGGAACAATAGTTACAAAATTAAGAAAATTCCTTCTGTGCTCATATTAAGGTAATCTTAGCAAGACTGTAAATGTGATTTTCTAAACAAAGCAAAAGTATGTTACATCATGACAAAATCGTAAATAAATAAAAATGATAATAAGGAAAATTGAAGTACGGGGCAGTAGAGACAGGTAATAAATACATTCTTATCTGCCCATCTATTTTGTAGATTGCAACTTTTTTTGAAATCCAGATAATTAAACCATGTGACTTTCTCAGCAATCAAGATTGCTGCTTCTACTAAATGTAACTGTCCTCCAAATTTTATCTCACCTCTTGATGGTTACGTGAGCAATATTATACAAGGGGACAGTAGTGATATAAAAATTAGATACAACATTTCTTTGACCAGAATAAATATAAAACGTTTTTTATTTACGACAAAAATTCTTTTCATTTTAGAATGCTAGTTGTTATTTTGTATTGTAAAATTTCCAAAAATACAGACCTGCCAACTGCTACGAAAATATCGTAGTTTCTACGACTCGGAGCTAAAAACTACGATGCTACGAAAATAGGTCTAAAACTACGATTTACTGCAAAAAAACGCACGCGCCGAAAAAAATTCATCAATCGTTCGCAGATAATTATTATGATACACATAGTTTTTAATCTGAAAGAATATGCAGAACTAACTTTTGAAAAATCTGGTTAACCCGAATCCAACCTGCAGGAATCTAAACTCGGTCTGAACCGAAATCAGAGTTAACCCGATTTGCCATGTAAAAAACAGCAACCAACCTCTAGATTCATTTGAATTTTGGATGTTACGATTTCTCATTTTCAAAGGTTGGCAGGTCTGAAAATAGTTTGTCTTTACACTTAAATTTGTAAAGAAAATCAGTGGATGAAATGGGACAGAAGCGACAATCGGAATGTTTAAAATATCACTGGAATAAAGTTTACTTATTTTCTTGAAAATTATTTTCGAAATTGTTGAAAGGCATTATACTTTGAACACATTTTACGCTAACGAAAATGATAAAATTTAACATTTACATCTTTCAAAAGTAAAATTTTGCTATATCTTTAAAAATAGTGATTTGAATGAACTGTAAACTTACACACTTTAAAGATTAAATCCATAAATAAATCCTTCGAGTGAAAAAAAAACAAAACAATAATAATAATAATAATAATAATAATAATAATAATAATAATAATAATAATAATAAATGTAATTTAACAAATTACAACGACCATTTGGAAAATGACTTTTTCAAAGACTAAAATTTAAGACATAAAAAATCGCGTGGAGTAGTGTAGAAATCTTGTGTTCATGAAAATATTTTCTTACGATAGTGTTGTGCTGCACAACACTTTGTCACCAAATTAACAACACATTGTAAACACAACACAATTTAGAACACTACCAGTGGTGGAAAATTGGCGCAGAGGAGGAGCCTATTGACACCACTAAATTTTAGTAGAATTTTTCGTTTTATCTAATGACAGTTTTTATTAAGATGAAGAATACCATAAAATATTAGTGGTGTCAATAGGCTCCTCCTCTGCGCCAATTTTCCACCACTGCACTACAAAACAACACATGTAAAACACTTTCAAAACACTTTCTATATGGTGTCTTTAAAATAACACACACACACTTAAAACATACTATTTATTAAACATTTATAACACAATTTTAAAAATGAATGTTTTGAAAACATATTTTCTCCTCTAGTAATTGCGTACGTCATGGATTACATTTTTCGGTACTGTAAATTTTTAAACTTCTACGGAGCTGGTCATACATTACGTACGCCATGGATTAAACATTAATATTCCTGGACCAATTTTAAATGAAATTTCATTCTTAAACTTCTAAACATCTCACAATATTACTTTTTACACCGTCGTATAGAGAAAAAAAAATGTACTTTTAAATGCAATTTGTTTGAAAGCTGTATCTCAATTTGTTTATGAGTTATTAATTTTTTTTTTTTGTAGTTTTTATTACTTTTTTTTCATAGTGGCAACAGAAGTATCCATCTCTGTTGAAAGTAAAGGGAAAATACAGATTACTGTATAGACCAATCAGAAAACGAATAAAATGCGGATTCAACTAATGAAACGCTACAGATATGTTTTTGACTTCCTACCCTGACGGAGGACAATAACCATTTTTCCAAATTGTTGAAAAAAAAATCGTTTCAATAAACTTACCTACCGACAAAAGTCAATCAACAGGCTGTAATATAATTTGAACTGCGATTACATTTACCTGAAAAAAAAGTAATATCTTTTCACTATTGGCATTTGTGCAATAAATATAAAAGCAACAACCACAGCAACCATTCAACTACCTTTATTTACAGATTAACGCGAAAGTGAACTTCCACAAGTAAAAATCGATATCTTTTTCTGCCATTATTTATGACTAAAATTTTACACCGATAAGGAGTTTAAATAAGGAGAAAATTTCTATTTAAATTTGCTGGTGGTAGTTTCTTCCGGTAGTAATCAGCCACAGTGAAAGCGGTTAAAGTTGAAGCTTCACTATTTTAAGGCTATGTGAATTCCTTTTTATTAATAGTTCCATGGTCTGGAAGATCGCATATGTGACCCGCCCATCTTCTTTTAATACGGAATGTCTGTTATTAAATAAAGCAAATATTGCTATTTTAAATTTCTTGTGTGAATTTCGAATATCCGAATTAAAAAATCCACTAAATTAGAAACACTGTTGGTAGCATATATGCTACCATGGGCAATAGAGGGTTAATATTCTGAAAGAAGACATTGTTCAGAGTCTAATGAAACAACAACGACAACAAAAATTCACCTACTTTTATTGGTAAATGATTTACGATAAAATAAGAAAAAACATCTATTTAGACTCGAAATAATGTCTTCTTTCAAAATATGAATGAAAATTTTGAAAAAAAATCATCTACTTATAGAAAGATTCACAGCTTTGTCTTAAAGCTGTAACATCCACTTTATAAACCACATTTGAGTTCCTTGAATTAAGGTAGCCTTAAAAATAAAAAGAATATTTGTGAAACAGTATGAACTAAAAGATCTTCTTAAAACACCGTCAAAATTTCATGTGAAACTATTATGAAACAATAAGAACTAAAAGTTCTTCTTAAAACACCATCCACATTATCAAGGCCTAGAGTATTTAAAATTTTAATTGTGTTTTCATAAGACCTTTTAGTTCTTAGCCTTAAAAATGTTTAATTATATACCCTTTAAAAAGTATATTCGCAGAGTTAAAAGAATATATATATATATTAGGTGTCTCTTTATATCTTCAATGAGAAGACTTCACTGCATCTTGAAAAATAGTAATTCAATTGGATTGTACACTTACACACTTTGAATATAAATTTATTCATAATTTTGATAAATAAAGAGATACTTTTGAGTAAAAAAAAAAAAAAAGTTTAAAAAAAAACTGCCTAAAATATTTTTTTGCCCATTTAATGTATTTCTCCGCAAACAAACAAAGTAACCGGGTGTTATGTTGGGAAGATATAAATTACAACTTGTTCATGAATTTCATGTTAACACACCGAATTTTTGCAGTCTTCTAACTCCCTAAAGATGTAACAAAAAACATAAACTAGCTTTAATGATATGCTACAATACAAATACAGGGGTCGTACCTGTCCTGAAATTTCAAGACCAGAAAATTCTTCGGTACCAGTATTTTCTTATAGAAAATCTCTTCTTAAATAAGGCGAAATTTAGCACGTTGAGCCTAGATTTATTTTTCTATAAAAAAAAAGTACTGATATCTATCCTGAAAAATTCTCTGGAGCGTACGACCCCTGCAAATAAAGAGTCAAAACCAGAGCTTATTACAAATTGAAAAATCAAAGTCTGTTAATATTCTAATATGACCCCCAATTCAAAAGTTGAATTAATAGTTTGAAAGAAGTCATTATTCGGAGTCATTCACATCCTTGGTGTCATGAAGAAGTTGTATGCATTTTCTTTACACATCACTTGGCAGATTAAAATTACTTAAAAAATTATTTATCATATTCACACCATTTAAGAACAAAAATCTTTTATTTAAATAGAAGTATCTATTAAGATATATATACATTTTAACGTCTGAATTCAAAATATTTAAATAGGAAACAGTAGACAGACTTTAATACAATTACTAAAAACATACAAAACAATTAAAATGAGATAAAATCATATAAAATTATACACTATAAAATAAACGTTTCGCTATGCACCGCATAGCCTCATCAGTATTCGAATCAACTTACAACAAAACAACGTGCATACACCGGACCCAGTCAAAGTTAAAGTCAATGATATACGAAAACAAAATATTCATTCGGAACAGGACTTGATTCATTCAGGGTTAATGGATGCAATTTAGTAAACTATCCCTCCATAAAAATTCTATAATTAATAGTCTATGCAATTACTTCTCAAAATTGAAGAATCTGTGAAGGAGGGGGTGTGATCCTTGTCAAGTTCATGTTGCACTAACCTGGAATTTCATTTACCTTTTTTAATTTACATTTACTAAGTAGTTGGCGATGTTCCATTCTGTGCTGGATCGTGCAAAATCGGGATGTGATTCAGCTGATCACGATTGTAAAACTTAAATACAGTGAAATACGTTTAACACGAAATTGAGGGGACCGAATTTTTTTTTTTTCGTGTTAAAAGAATTTCGCGTTAAAAGATTCGTAAAAAAAAGAACAAAACTCACAAATATTTTCGACGTCAAATTTTATTTCGATTTCCTGTTAAACTATTAGTAGGTTGCATCCATTAGGATAAAAAGCAAGTAAAAAAAATATTGTGTTTTTTTTTCTTTTGAGGAAAAAATCAGATATCTTTTTTGAAGTGTCTTTTTCAGCATTCCGAGATCTTGCTTGTTTGAATCAAATAAGCAAAGCTGTCTTTAAATCTTCGTGCTTAGCGGTTCTCATACGTTTTCCCTCTCGCTTAAATATAATGTGCTCAAACATTAAAGTAATGGAATCCCTGTTGTTATTGTCGTTAATAAAGTAGAATTGGCAATGCCAAACTCTTTACAGATTTCTGTTTTCGTTCTTCTTTTTCATCAACTACATTAAGCAGCTTCATCTTCATTTGAAGCGAAATAGCAGTTTGTTTTCGCACCGATTTCTCAGCCATTGTGCTCATAAAACATAAGCTAATTTAGAAAAAAACACGAAACTCACTGATTTCTATCCAAAATTCAGTGGTTTTTACACAAAATTTACCAACCTCAACTCAAACTAACTAGATCGAAAGCAAATTTGTTTCGTGTTAAAAGAAACAAAATGTATTAAATCGCATAGTATACTGTTGCTATACGGACTGCTATATCATTTCGTGTTAACCGATTTTTCATGTTAAGCGTTTTCGTGTTAAAAGTATTTCACTGTACACAAATTGCTTAAAACCTTTTTGTGTCCCTTTAATATAATTCTCCGAAAAGAAACTTCATAAACGAGTGATAGATTGGGAAGATATGTTACAATTTTCAAATTGGACATATCAAAATCGTGACAAAGAAATCGTGATGTGATTCAGCTGACCACAATTGTAAAACTTAAATACACAAATTGCCTAAAACATTTTGTGTCCCTTTAATATAGTTCTCCGAAAAGAAACTTCGTAAACGAGTGATAATTTGGGAAGCTATGTTACAATTTTCAAATTGAACATATCAAAATCGTGACAAAGAAATCGTGATGTGATTCAGCTGATCACAATTGTAAAACTTAAATACACAAATTGCCTAAAACATTTTTGTGTCCCTTTAATATAGTTCTCCGAAAAGAAACTTCGTAAAAGAGTGATAATTTGGGAAGCTATGTTACAATTTTCAAATTGGACATATCAAAATCGTGACAGAGAAATCGTGATGTGATTCAGCTGATCACAATTGTAAAACTTAAAAACACAGATTGCCTAAAACATTTTTGTGTCCCTTTAATATAGTTCTCCGAAAAGAAACTTCGTAAACGAGTGATAGTTTGGGAAGATATGTTACAATTTTTCTGTGAATTTCATGTTAGCATCTTGTATTTTTGCACTCTTCCAAGTCCATAAAAATTCAACAAAAACATAATTACTCCTTTCCGGGATGCAATGCAAATAAAGGATCAAAACTAGGCATATTACGAAAAGAAAAATCAAAGTTGGTATAATATTCTAACATGACAACTATTTCAAAAGTTTAATTAATATTCTGAAAGAAGACTTCGTTGAGAGTCTGATGACACCTTTAGTGTCATTTTATCGTAAATGATCTGAGCATGAAGAAGGTGTATGCATTTTCTTTACAGATCACTTGGAAGATTAAAATTATTTTAAAAATTATTTAATTTATCATATTCACACCATTTAAGTAAGAATTTTTTTTTATTTAAGTAATAGAATCTACTTTTATTAAGTACATGTTTCGTTTAGTTGTAGATCATGTAAAATCGTGATATGCTTCGGCTAATCACGACTGTAAAACATCAATAAATACATAAAATGTCTAAAACAAAGCGATATAAGTAAGCGTCCTATCTTAAATGGGAGAAGTAACCGCAAGATTAAAAGCGAGGTCACATCAATCAAGGTCATGCGCCACTTAGCGGATGGAGTGTGAACTACAGGTTAACTAACTGTTTTCTTACTCACACCGCTATAATTGTAAAGTTTTTTTCACCTTGATTAATAACTGAAGTACTTCAGTTGGGACGAAGAAAACTTCGTGGTGTCAAGTGCATCTGGATGACCCTCTCGCTACGCCGCTATTGTGCAATAAATGTGGCAAACAAAATTCATTCCCATGAGTGACTAAAGATTTAGAAAACACGCGTATGTGAATTATCACTTCGTCCACAAGGTAGCGCAACTGTGTTAATTTACGCCTGATTCCAGCATTAAGTTTGTTCGCTTACTTATAACGCTTTGTGTCTGAAACATTTTTGTATTCATTTAATGTATTTATCGGAAAACAAACATTGTAAACGGGTGATAGATTGGGGAGATATAGATTACAACAATTCTTTCATGGATTTCATGTTACCACCTTGAATTTTTAAACTCTTCTAACTCCATAAAGATTTAACGAAAAACATTAACTTTTCTGGGTTGCAATGCAAATAAAGGGTCAAACCTAGAGCACATTACAAATTCAAATATCAAAGTTTGTGTAATATTATAATATATATGCGACCCCTATTTCGAAAGTTAAATTAACATTCTGAAAGAAGACATTATTCGGAGTCTAATGCATCACTGGCGTGATTTTATTATAAAATATCTGAGAATGAAAGAAGGTGTGTGCATTTTCTTTACAGATCCTTTGGCAGATTTTAACACTAGAACTACCGTGAGCAGTCATTTTGACGGCGACCATATGAATATCTTTCGATTCAAAACAGAAATTTGATTTTGAAATAAGTTTAAAAGACACAAAGAAGAAAAACTTCAATTAATAAACTACAATAAAAAAAATTAGAAAACAGGAATTCTGCTTTTTCAGAATTTACTGTCGCCCCCGATGAAGAAAAAATATATGTATATATAAATAGTGCAAAACATATTTCCATCTAAGAGTTAGAGCACATGCTTTTATTTTATGTAAAACGACGTCATTCGCATATACTTAAGAATTCCACATTTACGACCCACTCTTAAACATCTGCAGTAAAGTATGCACAGGACGTCACTATCGCGAAATAATACACAAATGCAACAAAAGATGTCGTCATTAAAGAAACTCGACCAAAAACAAAACGGCTGTCTAATGATTCATAGGCCTTCATTTGTTTGTAACATTAATAAAGATACTTCAAACTAAATATAGTTTAAAATAGTTCCATCTTTTAACAGAAATCATTCGTTTACATTTTTTTCAAAATAGCATGTATTTTAATTACATTTTCTTTCGGTTGTTATGAAAAAATGACAACAAAAATATATAATTACTATTTTACAACTATTTATCCTGTACTTTCAACAGAAATGGAGTACTTCCGTTGCCAATATTAAGCAAATGGCACCAAAATCTACAAAAAAAAAAAATTAATATTTCAAAAATAAATAGAGATGCAGTTTTCAAACAAATTGCATTTAAAAGTACTTTTTTTCCCAATACGACGATATAAAAGTTGAAAATGTGCGATGCTAAGAATTTTAAAAAATTGCTATAGAATATTTAATCGTACTGCTTTGTTTTACGGCTGGCTTCTGTAAGGTAACGTTATTTTTTGAAGACGACACAAAATAAGGTGGAAGAAAGTAATAGCATACCGTACCCGGGGCTAATAAAGTTAAACTGTTTTAAATCAAAATTCTGGTGCGAAATACGTTTATAAAACTTGACTCAAATTTCCGGTAGTACTAATGTTAAAAATGATTTAATTTATCCTATTGACACCACTTATATAATAAAAAAGTTTTATTTAAATAATAGCATCTACATTATAATGCAGCTTAATTTTTAGGGTTTCGTTCATCTCACGAAACCCTATTCGTCTCGCTCCTCTGTCTGTCACAGAGCCCGGTCTTAGAAACTATACATGTCAGAGACTTGAAATTTTGGGTACTTATAGCAGAACACCTCACATCAAACAACAAATCATAAAATTTTGAAAAAGTTGGTAATTAACCGAATTACGGGCTAATTAACTTCTAAAATTACCAATCCACCTTTTTAACGCAAATTCAAACGGACTTTCTCGAAATCATCCGTGTTTCTCCTAAGGGTTGCCAGTAAAATCAGCCGAATGCACGGTTACCACGGAGGAAATTAAGCCGAAAAATGAAGTGGAGATTTTAAAGCGAAATCGTATATCAGAAAATATTGGTCCGAGAAATTTGTAAATGGAATAGACAGACGCAGAAAAAAATCTACTTTCATTTGGTATAAAGTTCACATTTCTGCGATGTGTATAAGTTAAAATATCCACTAAAAATCGATCGATAAAAATTTAATTTCTTTAATTGGAAAGACAAGGAAATAAAAAGATTTCAATTCGGCGGGAAAGCAGGTAGACATGACGACGCTGCGGTTTTCCATAATAGCATATTTTAATACGAAATTTTAACTTTTTAAATATTAAATTTTTTGGCATCCCGATGTCAAATTTCTCGCTGATTTCATTGATACCCATATCTAAGTCCTATCTTAATTACAAGCTGAAATATTAATTATTATTTAATTAATCGGTTTATTCCTATCAAATGCGTCGATTAAAAAGAAGAGACGCGCTTATTTAACCACGAATTAACTTAAATTAGGAAATCTAATAATTTGCCTGGGCTTTTTGAACAGCGATATGAGATAAGTATAACTCATTCATCATCAGAAAGTTTACTTCATACCACTACTTTCTAATAGTAATTTCAGGAAATATTTTGAATTATTGGTTAAGACCGCCACTCAGTCTGTTTGAAACTTTAAGATAGTTTATAACACATAGAAAAAAGTGTAAAAAAGAATGGAGTGTGATATTTCGAGGAGGAGGGGGGGGGAGGGAGCAAGAATTATTTTTTAAATCTTAGCGTTTGTTACCGCAGCAAATATTTTAAATTCTTGTTTAAGACCGCCACCATCCCGACCCATCTATCTACGGAAAGATTGCGTAACGGAGTTTCGTTCAGATATGCTTTTGTTAAGAATAGAGTGCATTCCCTGGTGGTGGAATGTGGAACTAACATAACGCGATTTTGTTAAAATTAGGAAATCTAACAAGTCGATCTGTTTGAAACTTTAAGATATTAAATAACACATAAGATAAAGTGTAAGAAAGAATGACACGCGAAATTCCGGGGAAAGGGGGGGGGGGGCGCTAGATTTCTATTTAAAAAATTAGCGTTTCTGACCGCTTTAGGTGACTTTTTGAGGGAGTCCTGAGATATATGCTACTTATTTAATATAAAATTGTCTAAAGTTTAGTTACCACTATTTCCTAATAGTAATTTCAGCAAATATCTTAATTTCTTATTAAGACCGCCACCACCTCGAGTAACATATCTACTTATAGGTTGTTTAACGGAGTTTCCTTCTGATACAGTTTTGTTAAGAATAGAATGCGCTACCTGGTGGTGGAATGTGGAACTAACATTTTTGTTAAACTAGAATTATTTTTAAAATCTTAGCGTTTGTTACCGCAGCAAATATTTTAAATTCTTGTTTAAGACCGCCACCATCCCGACCCATCTATCTACGGAAAGATTGCGTAAAGAAGTTTCGTTCAGATATGCTTTTGTTAAGAATAGAGTGTATTCCCTGGTGGTGGAATGTGGAACTAACATAACGCGATTTTGTTAAAATTAGGAAGTCTAACAAGTCGATCTGTTTGAAACTTTAAGATATTTTATAACACATAAGATAAAGTGTAAGAAAGAATGACACGCGAAATTCCGGGGAGGGGGCGGGGGGGGGCGCTAGATTTCTATTTAAAAAATTAGCATTTCTGACCACTTTAGGTGACTTTTTGAGGGAGTCCTGAGATATATGCGACTTATTTAATATAAAATTGTCTAAAGTTTAGTTACCACTATTTCCTAATAGTAATTTCAGCAAATATCTTAATTTCTTATTAAGACTGCCACCAACTCGAGTAACATATCTACTTATATGTTGTTTAACGGAGTTTCCTTCCGATACAGTTTTGTTAAGAATAGAGTGCGCTCCCTGGTGGTGGAATGTGGAACTAACATTTTTGTTAAACTAGAATTATTTTAAAAATCTTAGCGTTTGTTACCGCAGCAAATATTTTAAATTCTTGTTTAAGACCGCCACCATCCCGACCCATCTATCTACGGAAAGATTGCGTAAAAGAGTTTCGTTCAGATATGCTTTTGTTAAGAATAGAGTGTATTCCCTGGTGGTGGAATGTGGAACTAACATAACGCGATTTTGTTAAAATTAGGAAGTCTAACAAGCCGATCTGTTTGAAACTTTAAGATATTTTATAACACATAAGATAAAGTGTAAGAAAGAATGACACGCTAAATTCCGGGGAGGGGGGGGGGGCGCTAGATTTCTATTTAAAAAATTAGCGTTTCTGACCGCCTTAGGTGACTTTTTGAGGGAGTCCTGAGATATATGCTACTTATTTAATATAAAATTGTCTAAAGTTTAGTTACCACTATTTCCTAATAGTAATTTCAGCAAATATCTTAATTTCTTATTAAGACCGCCATCACCTCGAGTAACATATCTACTTATAGGTTGTTTAACGGAGTTTCTTTCCGATACAGTTTTGTTAAGAATAGAGTGCGCTCCCTGGTGGTGGAATGTGGAACTGACATTTTTGTTAAAATTAGGAAATATAACAAGGCGATCTGTTTGAAATTTTACGATAGTTTATAACACATTAGAAAAAGTTTATAAAAAATGGCGCGTGAAATTTCGGGAAGGTGGGGAGAGTGGGAGGGGCAAAATATTTCTTTTTTGTTTCATACCGTTTCAGGTGCGGTTTTTGATGGAGTCCTCAGATACATGCTACTTATACTTATTAAATATAAATATGTCAAAAGTTAAATTACCACTATTTCCGAATAGTAATTTCAGCATTTATCTTAAATTCTTGCTGAAGACCGCCACCCCCTCGAGTAACATATCTACTAATGGGTTGTGTTTGTACTAATGGGTTGGAGTTTCGTTCAGATACGCTTTTGTTAAGAATACAGTGCGCTCCCTGGTGGTGGAATGTGGAATTAACAGACCGCGATTTCATTTAAAGTAGGAAATCTAACAATTCAATCTGTTTTAAACTTTAAGATACTTTATAACACACGATAATAAATTATAAAGAAGAAGGGCGCGTCGCATTTCGAGGAGGGGGGGGTTGAGGGAGGTGCGCGAACAAAATTAGGAAATATAACTGGACGATCTGTTTGAAACTTTAATATGGCTTATAAAACATAACATACATTTTTAAAATCAGGCCGCGTCAAAAATCATGGTGACCATCTGCCCACTCCCCCCCAAGGGGGGCACTTTTCTAAATTTGGCAGATACCCGTCATGTGATATATCGTAGCATTTTGGGGGGTGGCGAAAAAAATTAGGAAATATAACAAGGCGAATATGTTTGAAACTTTAACATAGTTTAGGATGTGTTTGCCAAAATTTAGAAGGTATTCCATGGCGATAAATGTACTGGACGTTTTGAAAGAAAGTGTTTTCAAAGGAATATTAAACGAAACCCTTTGTGCGATGTATGATCACACTTACCCACTTGTTCAAGTGAGTGATCATGTAAAATCGAGGTATAGTTCGGCTAATCACGATTCAAAAAATTAAAACAACGACAAATGTTACTACTATTAAAAAAAATTTCTGTCAATCTAATGTATTTCTCCGAAAACAACACTGAAATATCAACACTAAAATATCAACAAATAACTAAAATACAATTTCATCACTATTCTAAAAATTAAAACAACTGCAAATGCCTACGACAGGTTTTGTACGCTTCAAGGAACTTTCACCAGAATTTTTGTAAAGTAATATTGGCCTTGTTTAATAATAATAATAATAATAAAAGTCTTCAAATATACCGACCAGTACTTTACAAAATTTCTGGTACTAGAACACCTAAAATCCCCTGAATCCCTTGATGCGTACGAACGCTGCTACTAAACATTTTTGCGTCCATTTAACCTTTTATCTATACCAATTTTTTTCACGTAATATTTTTTTTTCATTTACTGCAATGAAAATTAAAGGATAAACATAAAAAAGTACTCACCCATGAGAAATTTAATTAATTAGAGGTAATTATTTAAAGTGGTACTTTAAAGTACCGTCAGTAGACTATCACTAAAATATCGTAACAGAAAACCCACAAGGTATTTCAAATGGCACCAGAAAATATTTTTGATTTAATAAGTACATGAAATATAGGCCTTTTCCTTATTTACAAATAAATATTTTGGCAAATTCCGGTGCCAATCATTTATTTCAACACTTTGGAAATGAAAATGCTTTGCCCTGAAGGGGTTAATTTTTTTTTAAAGTTTCGACATTGTTAGCAGTCCTTTAGCTATGCGACATCTATATTCCAGGGACAACATGTTCTCTCGCATCTCCACATATGCAATATATGAATTAACATATGGCCTGTCTAGCATAGCAAAAACGAGCCGGTGCCACAACTTTTTCAATTTCCTATAAAAAAAATAACAATGAAACAGAAAAGAAATACCGGGGAAATCATTACTACACTACATTTTAGTAATTACGTTTTAAAGCAGAGGAAAATGGTGGATAACTACACAGACGAAAAGTAAACAAGAAGTTTTTCTCCAACACCCAGTGTACTGACGGTACTTATAAGTACCATCGAGTAATTCAACTGTTAAATCAAATACATACAGCGTTAACCTAAAATAGCTAGTCAAACTGTAATGTAAGATCATAATGAAAACAGAAAAACAATCCAACACTTATCTTCTATCCTTTACTGTGTTTGCAGCAATAAAAAGACGAGCTGTACAAAATATCGGCACAAAATCCATGGTCTGTATCAAAGATAGCCTCATTCCTCGCTAAAATAACAAACCTAGAACTACTGCTGCCATGTAACCGGATAAAGTGCAGTTAAAAGAATGTTTTTGCAAAGTACAATTAGAATATTAGTGATATTCACTATGGGATGAAAGTTTAAAGTGAGTGGTACTTATAAGTACCGTCAGTAGATAGAGGGTTAAGGGAACCGGGTAAGCTAAATTCAAACAAAAAATCGAATTTTACTTTTTTATATCATTAAATAGTTTAAACTTTTATCTTTTCAACGATGTATTACACATGTTTATGCATTAAAAAATGTGTTGAATTTTTTCATTCTTTTTAAGAGTACTTCACAGCAGTGGACTACTTTTTTAAAATTCCGATTTCTTGAATGATATTTTTTGTATGCTGACATGTTAAAAATTTGCATTGCGTGCGGGGTTCTTAGAAAAATACTAACTACTTTCTGAACTACTTATGTCCTATATATATATACATTGTGCGTTAAAAAGAAAAAAAAAAGAAGAAGACTATAGGCACATCTGCTCCAAAATTTTACCCCTACCTTTATTTTGTTCAGTGGGCTTATACATATGAAAAAAAATTACAATATCGCTCATAATATAATTTTTCATGACAAAATATTTTTTTAACATTTTTTATTTATTTATTTATTTTTTTTTTTTTTTAAGAAAAAATAAAATTGAAAATCTTAGACTTGAAATAGGGGAGCTGGAGGATGAATGAGACAAGGGATGGAAGGGACATTCTCAATATTTCATGCAATGAACTTTTTTTTAGTTGATTTCTATTCTCATATATATTCTCATATATCATATTCTCATATTCTCATAGGACCCTACCATAGTGTGCTTTAGAACCAAAAGCAAAACCACATGGCTCTTTTCATTTTTTTGCAAAGTAGCATTTTTTTTTAAACTCTCCTTAAAAGTAACTTTTTTTTTTTTTAATTTGAAGTGTTCAAATATTTTATACAATATAACCAAATAAGATATGTTGTAGTTATTTATTTGAAGG
Source organism: Maratus speciosus (assembly GCA_963932465.1). Classification (NCBI taxonomy): domain Eukaryota; kingdom Metazoa; phylum Arthropoda; class Arachnida; order Araneae; family Salticidae; genus Maratus; species Maratus speciosus. The sequence continues at coordinate 280,691,638 of OZ010797.1, read as the reverse complement.
TTCAATATTGGTAATTAAAATGAGTATATATTAACCAATGTGACAAAATAGTTTATGAGGCAAAATAGCGGAAAATTGAACCTATGTATCATAGGGATGATTGGGACAATTTAAATGGGGATGAATGGGACAGTCTTTTTCATCCCTAGAGATGTTAAAACATTTATTTATTAACTAAAAAATATTATATAGGTTTATAAATTAATGATTTATGTTAATTATTTGTATTAAAATGTACTCGTATTACATGGGTTGTTTATTATTAAAAATTATATTGAATCTTAATTATTGTGTTATAATAAAGGTTAAATAGTTTATAAAAAAATTGCTATTTAAACATTATAAATTTATTGAATCAAAATAGGTAAAATTGTTAAAAGTGGTATATGTTTATTGATTAGATAGGGTAAATTATATTGAATTTGAAACTTGTGCTTAAATAAATTCCCACTCACACCTCCCCTAACATAATTTCATTTGTGCGTGATATCTAAGATACATTGAATTAATATTTATTAATAAGTTTTGAATGAAAAATATTGTCTATGCCGTATTCAAAGACATTTTTCACTTTCATTCCATATCTAAAAGGTCTCGTAAGTGGGAAGGGGGAACAGATAGACTGTCAAAGTTGGCATTACAAGTTAAATTGGTGAAGAGATTAGCAACGCTGAGATTTAATAGCCGTATTATAAGATCATATATTACATATATAAATACATATACGTTTATAATTATAAATTTTAACTATTTAACATTAAATACAGGGAGAAAAATATTGGTGTCCCACCCATCCCTATTAGTATCCCATTCATCCCTGCTATAGGGATGATTGGGAGAGAGAGTAACGTTTTTTAAATTTTATAATATTTTACTGTATAACAATAATCTAGGCTAAATATGGTGCATAGATGTAGACAAACACCGAATGTATGAAATGTGATATATAATATTGATAATAACTTTTAAAAAGTATTAAAAATAAACATTTTTGTAAAAATGTCCCATTCATCCCCCACCTCCCCTACCTTGAAAAATGTATAATGCTTTTCATGTTGCGCTGTGGTTGTCGCACTTTTTTCCAAGATTTAAATACATTTATCCTAACATGGACTTTGTCAGTAGTTCTTCCATTTCAACTGATATATCTAAATTCTTATGAAATATATAGATATGAGATTTTTTCCAATTATCGTAATTTCCGGTGTATAGCCCGCGGATCAAACAATCGTGTTTCAAGCCGGAAATTTTTTTAAATAAAATGTAACTTTTTAGATCACGGTAAATATTGGTCTTCAAATACTGAATAAAATTTCTGGGACCAAACTGAATTGTTTGATCTGCGGACTATACACCCGAAATTACGGTACATTTAATTATATGTTGATTAAACCATCAACAGTGATGGAACAGTGGCGCAGCAGTTCAGTGACTGTCAACATAATTTTTTATAATATTCTTCGTCTTCAAAAATTTCAGAAATTCTGTCCTGAAGATAAATGAAGAATACTAATTAAAAATTTGCGGTGTCAATTGATTATCTGCTGCTACACTGTTCCACTGCATGTGTAATACATCGTTGAAAAGATAAAAGTTTAAACTATTTAATGATATAAAAAAGTAAAAATCGATTTTTTGGTAGAATTTCGCTTATCCGGTACCCTTAGCTTCGGTGTACCCTTTTTTAAACACGACCGTGCCCCCTTCACTATCACTCAACTAGATAACACAAATGTACTTTTTGTTATTAGTAATATTCTAATCACAACCATGTAATAAATCGATTCAAATTACATTGACATATCTAATATTTTATTGTTTTATCTTGCATTTTAAAGTTACTATTTCTCTTTATAATATTAGCCAAACATTAAAAAAAATCAATGTAGCATGAAAAGAAATTTAATTAAAAAGAACAAAATCATTAAAATAATAAGTAAACACTTCTCGTTAAATTGACAAACTTTTTTATTAATATATGTTAGTGATATAACTCCGCCTATTCGAAAACGAAAATAACGGCCAGCTTTTCAACACGTTTTAACAAAATAAATTAAAACCAAGAGCTCTGACGTAATTTAGGCGAAATGCAATTATTATAAAAACGAAAAAAAAAAAGGTGTTGAGAAAAGATTATTGGATAATCCTTAACTGCATTCCGGGACGATGCAATAGAGGAAAATATATCAGTGCTCATGCATATCAGTGGGCGGAGCTACTGACACTGCCTTACCAAAGAGTTATTGAGTATTTTGGACCTTTTCCTCATTTTGAGTGTAGCATATTAGATTTCCACACGAGACAAATTTGTAATCTAAAACTACCAGTTTCCCTTATGTGTTTTTAGTTAACCCTTTCTGGCACAGGCAAATTTTGTTTTAAAATGATGAAATAATCGACTGACACCGGAATTTAAATACGACTTTTTTACAAATTAAAAACTTGTTACTGTATACTATTACTGTAAACCCTTACAAGGGCAAAATATATACTTGTATTCGTAAAATATTGAAATAATTTAATGACACCAGTATTTACAAGAGAATTTATTTGTAAACAAGTAAGAGCATATTTTCGTACTTAATAAAGGTGAAATTTTCATTATAAAATTCCGGTGCGAATGTGGCAATTAGGGATTAAAATTATTTGATGCATTCACCGCCCTTCAAGGGGTTAATGCAGAATTTTATTAAAATATTCTTGGTGTCGTTTGCAAGTTTGGAATTAAAATTAGATATCCCGACCCAGGCAAACTGCGTCGGAAAGGGTTAAACCATTTTTGCGATTTCCACCATTACCGATACGATTTTCATGTATCCCAGGTTCGGAACCCCTGATCTCAAAATATGTGCATTTGGACTTCCTGCGAAATATTGATGTTCCTCAGCTAATCATGATTATAAAAATAAAATAAGTAACAATCACTAAATAAAAGTCAAGGCAAAATTGTGGCATAACAGATAGTGTGGAAATTTGCTATCCCTGTAATACTTAAAAAAAGGGCTAAAATATTTTATCCATTAACTGTGCAACGATGTTGCTGAAATATACAGATCGCAGCGACATCTGCAGGATATTTTCTACAACTGCAAGATATTCCTGGTCTATACAATGTAATACGAAAATCCCGCAGATGTCGCTGCCATCGACACTTGGGATTTTAGCAATATCGTCGCACTTTTTAGGGATACAAATTTTTAGCGTTGTTTGGATAGCATATTTCCACACTAGGTATTCTAGACGCAGTAGAATCACTACTGCTTAGCTGGATGAATCAACTTCGATGAGGATGACATAATCAACATGATGTTCAACTTAAAAATTTTCAAAACCTTTTTTATTTTATTTTGGTGCTGAGTTTTTAATATTTACTGAGATTTTTTAGTAATTTTTGTATAACAAATTGGAATCGGGATTAATGTCATGTGCAGACATTCACAACTATTTCCAATCAGTAACTGATGACAAAATTTTGAAGTTTACTATTTGTAAAAACAAATAATCATTTGCCCCACGTGCTCCTGTAATAACCACGGCCTTTATTAATGCAATTAGGTGTTGTTGTTGTTGATTTTTATAGGAAACCCAAATTTGCCAATGAGGGTCACAGTAACGTCAGCTACCTCCTATAAAGATCAAGGCGAATAGAAGCTCACGTACGCAAAACATTAAAAAAAGTATTTGTGGACCTGAAAGAATCCCTTGTCGCTAACAAGAAAGCTCTCCACAAGTGCATGCTCAGAAAAATATGAAAAAAAAAAAATACTAAATCTCTTCTGATAAGGATATGTATGTTTATAAAAAAAAAAAATCGCTGGAACCTCGATATAGCATCCATAAAAAAATAATGAAAATTTTGTTTTCTTGGCGATTTATTGGTGGGTGGAAACACAAATATATATATATTTTTTTTTAAATACGGTTTTATGATAAATACACTCTTTAACCCTTTCCGGCGCAATGTGTCCAGTCTGGACACACCTAATTTTAATTCCAATCTTGCAAATGGCACCAATAATATTTAACAAAATTTTGATTTTACAGTGAAAGGTTAATTTAAGGAGTTTTTATTTTCTAAAAGAAATCGTATGCAATTTCCGGTGTCAGTCAATATTTTCTCATTTTGCGAATAGAATTTGTCTGCGCCGGAAAGGGTTAACCTTTTCCGACGCAGTGTGCCCAGATCGGGATGCCTAATTTTAATTCCAAACTTACAAACCGCACCAAGAATATTTTAATAAAATTTTGCATTAACAATGAAAGTATAAAGTAACCTGTTTTTAATTTCTCAAAAAGTCGTATGTAAATTCCGGTGTCAGTCGGTGATTTCATCATCTTACAACAAAATTTCTCTGTGACGGATAGGATTAACCCCTTGGGGACGAGCGACACGTATACGTGCCGGAAATAGGCCTAAGAATCCTCGTTTATCCTCACCAGTAAAATTTTACTGTAAAATTTGCCTTATTTAATCCGGGCCTTTTCCCGATTTGAATAGGCACAAACTTCTGTTTTTTAAAACCGGTAGATAAACATTTCGTAAAAGGCTCCCGTCGCGAAGGGGTTAAGGAAAAACCTTTTCTACTCTTCATATTGTACTAGTTTAACTAAACTTTACTTAAATATATTCACTTTTATAACTACGGATTTGTAATATACAGGTTGAACCAAAAGTTTTGTCCTAATTATAATAATTCATTACAAATTAACCGTTTGTATAATAACGTAACGCGTTGTATCATTGGATAGGTCAGTTTTGTAGTGTTTTTTTTTTTTTTTTTTTTTTTTTTTTTTTTTTTTTTTTTTTTGTGCAACAGAACGAAACATTTCCAGATCGGTGAGTTGGAAGGGATGGACCAATACCCCGGCCTTCGCGCTTTCCAGATATTAATCCTCTGAATTCTTTTCTTTGGGAGCTATATCAAGGTACTGAAGACTAGGATACAAGCTGCTATGTGTACTATAACAGAAGACATGTTAAAGAACACTTGGCGGGAACTAGAGTACCGCTTAGACATTCTCCGAGCTACCACGGGGGCACACGTTGAAATATACTGAGGTGCGTGGTCTTATGAATAAATTTATAAGAGTACAGTCAATCAGGGTAACTTTGAACCACGGGGTGTAACTTTGCATCACCTCTATTTTTCAATATTTTTGACTCTAAAAGACTAAATAAACTCCAGAACTGCGCTCTCTTGGCAAGGTTCTAAGCTGGGATTTCAACTCTTTATTTTAGAAAATAAATTAGCAACATTATGCGCAATTAATTGCATCATCTAACTATTTTTGTGAAGTACTGTTTTCAAGTTAATTTTGAATGCTGTTTTGAAGTTGTTGTAATCCAATTAAATTTTCATAGTAAGTAACAATATACTCATTTATCAGACATATTATTTTCTAAATGTTGTAAATGTGTTAATATTTTGTGATTATTTATTCATTAATAGTTAATAAAATGTAAAATACGAAGGCACTAGCATTTTACCGCATTTTCAGGGTAACTTTGAGCCGGCTCAAAGTTACACTGATGCTTATAATTTACTCATTGTAGGTGCTACTGTTGAAAATTTCGCATATTTGCACGTATATTTTATATAAATGCCGAAAGTGTGCATTAGATATGACATGTAAATATTTTTTCAAATATGTGTAAAATACATAAAATTCATTTAGAGACGTGATTAGGGGCGGGGCAAATCAAATGTGACATTTCATACGTTCGACGTTTTTTATTCTTGTTTGAATAATACTAGTACTTGTATGTATTACTGTAACTATGGATATATTACTGAGTTAAAACATTGAAAATTGTTTTTCACTGCATTTTTATGTTTTATATGAACAATAAACAGGTTTTTTTTTAATTTCTTAAAGCTATCTGTCAGACATCCACCAAATCATCTTTATCCAATAGATGGCGCTGAATTTCACTCGGAAAAGGCAATAACGAAGTTTTTCTTGCAAGCCGATTTTCGTGGTCTCCTCACGTCATTTCCTGTTTGAAATCAAATCCGAACCCGGGTAAACAGGGAGAGGGGGAGGAGTACGCTTGCCGAGTAAGCTATACCCGTGCCAACTCCTGCAAATCAGGTGTTGGTCATAGCGAAACTGCTTCCTAGGAGGAAAGAATAAATAAACCTTGTGAAGCAGTCGAATGCTCCTAAACAGACAGCTGCGCGCGAGAAATTGCTGGGATTGCTCAGTATTTCTATGTCAGTAGGATTCCGTTCCGACATTCCAGACTAAAAAACAAAAAAGCATTAAGGGAAATTTGGGAAAGATTAATTAATTAAAAGGACTCAAATAGAATTTAAATTATATGCTAATTTCCAGTATATATATTTTATTTACATAACGTATTTGTTTTACTTACTGGCTTAAATTTTAAGTAGGTATATTTTATTTACTTTAAGGCTGATGTCAAATTCAAAACTGGTTAACTTCAGACACATCTTTTAATTCTTTTGTTTATTCAAAACGTATCAAATTGGAAAGTGCGCTTATTAAGAAACTATGTAATAAAACTATTTTCTCTCTCTCTTTATTATTACTATTATTATCATCATTCGTTTTTCCTAAAGGCTCGAAATGGAGAAAATCCATGAGCAGGAACGCTAGTATTTCAAAACTATTGTTGACTGAAAGATCGAAATATTAAATAATAAGCAGAAGTTCTCTTATACGTCCATTAAAATATTTCAAAAATATATATTCTAAAAACACTCAAAATATATATTAAACATTTAATTGCTAAAAAGGACGTCAAAAGTTAATAAAATACATTAAAAGATCTTAATAATTTGACATGTTTCGATTGAATTTACTCAATCATCATCAGAAAAACAAATAAACACAAAGATGGAAAATGACAATAAACTATTACAAATGAAATTTAAAAATAAATAAATAAAAATCACGCGCGTAATATTATAACATGTTTCACGTAGCCCTATTTTATTTTCAAATTATCTAACAATTCAATCCAAATATTTGGGATTTGAAATGACAAGCAATCATTGCAGACCATTGAGTTTCTGACGTAAATTTCAATAGATTCTCTAATAAAAAGTTGCAAATAAAAATCTGACCTATAAATTATTCTACTTTCATTAAACAAAATATTTATGTTTTCTGTTTTATTTAGCCTAGATAATGCGGTTTTACCTCTATTAAATTTTATGTCTGCAATGTGCTCTTTACATCTCACTTGGGATTTTCTCTGAGTCATGCCAATATAATAATTTCTATAACCACCTTCTTTAAGAAAAGGAATGATATAAACACCGGAAAGGTCAAATTTATCAATAGGGTCAATTCTAGTGGTTAAAATTGATTTTAATTTAGGAGGGGGTCTAGCAATTAAATTTACATCAAACTTTTTAAGTTGAGATTTAGCGGATTCGAAGAAATTTGGATAATAATTTATAACCACCCTTTTCATGTTATTTTCTCTGTCGGTTTTATTCTCAAAAACTGCATCGCTCCTTTTGTTAATAAACTTTTTAATTAATTTATTAACTATTGTAACATGATATCCGTTGTTAATAGCTATTGTTTTAATTTTATCTAATTCATCATTTAAATATTCAGAGGAACAAATTCTAAAAGCTCTGTTAATAAGGAATCTAAAGGTAGATAATTTATAAGAATATGGAGTGCAAGCATCAAAAGGTATAACATTTAGGTTAGTTATTGGCTTACGATATATTGAACGAATTAGTTTATTATTTTCTCTTTTTAATTCAACATCTAAAAACGGTAATTTCTTATCGGTTTCAAGTTCAAAAGTAAATTTAATCTTATTATCTAAATCATTTAACTGTTGAATAAAAACTAACAATTTATCAACTTCCCCCTGCCAAACAATAAAAATATCATCTACATAACGTAGCCATACTAAAGGTAATAATTTAAAAGTACTGAAAATTTTTGATTCAAGGGGGCGTAATTTGAATTCTGCTAGGAGGCCTGAAATTGGAGATCCCATTGGGGCACCGTCAGATTGTTGATAAATTATATTGTTAAAAATAAAATAATTACTATTAATTATTAGGTTTAGGCCACTTTTTAAAGTGTTTTTCATTGGTATGTCAAAATCTTCTCTATTGTCAATGAACTGTTCGATGGTTTGAGCTACCTCTGAAGTATCTATGGATGGATATAATGACACAATGTCCAAGCTTGCTAAAATGCAATCATCTGAAATGTCGATTTTCTCTAATCTTCCGATGAAGTCAATACTGGAATCAACCGTGAAAGTGGAGGGAGGCAATAACTGTTTCAGTAACGGAACGAATGCACGCTCTAAGTAATATGTTGGGCCTTGACATTTAGTGACAATCGGGCGAAGAGGATAATCTTGTTTATGGTCCTTCAATCTGCCAACTAATCTTGGAATAACTGCAACTTTATTTAACTTGAGGTTAACTTTCATAAAATCTGGCCATTTACCTTTCTCTATTATTTCTTTCGTTTTCGCGCATATTTTATTTAGTGGATTATGTTTTACTGCTATACATCCCATCTTATCAGTACAATCCTGCATTTTACTAATATAGTCCTCTCTATTGAGGACAGCAAGGTGATTAGATTTATCAGTCAAGATAATAGCAATATCATTATATGATTGTAACCGTTTAATGGTATCAGATTGTTTTTTATTTACAGATTTACTTATTCTATTGACAGAATTATTGGCTTGTTTATTGAATTTAGTGAATCTATTAAACAGCAAACTTCGTATTTCTTCTTTGTGATTTGTAGGTGCAGATTGTACAATATTTTCACATTCTGTAATCATTTCTTTAGCATCTGGGCGCCTTTCAAACATGAATTTCGGGCCAAGTTGTAAGATATTATCTTCATACTTATTGAAACGATGATCCGATAAATTAACGTATTCAACTCTTTCTTTATTTCGTTTCTTTGGTAATACCATACGTAATTTCTTAATCTTGTTGTTTTGTGTGTTTATTTTCTTTTTGTTCTGTATTTCTCTATAACATACAATTTTCTGGTGCAATCTGTCAAAAAGTAGAGGGGGGTATTTATCAACCATTTCCCAATATGAATCCATAGTCTTGAGCGTTAATGAATTTATTAATGAATATTTCAATCTTATATAAGAATTCAAACATTTTAATTCAAAGTTCGTTACCATATGTGCGCAATTATGTTTCAAAAACCAACTTTTGACTTTCAAAAAATTTGGAACAATATTCATACGTTTGCAGATATTAAGAAAACGCAGGTTAAGAAGTTCTCTATCTAAACGTAGTCGTTCATATTTAAAATGATGAAATGCATCCAAATTCGTTATATTATCCGGAGTAAATGATGTATCAAACTTACATTCTTCCACCTTCGTGTCATCGTAGTCGAGATCATAAAAACCATAAGTAGTTATTATATTTTTATATTTATATATAGTATATATATTTTTGAAAGATCGAAGTATAAACAAATTTTTATCTAATACATTCTATTTTTATATTATCTAATAATATAAAAACAGTTTAAAAAAATGCATTCGAGATTCTAAATAAAAAGTTGCAGATAGCACAAAGAGTTGTACATATAAAGTTTTAATAATATGTTTTAATAATTGCACGAACAGATATGGTATTCAACATAATTTTAGGAACCGGAGCGATATTTCTTATAATTTCACGAACCAAATTATTGTTCTGGTTTGCTAAGGTACATTTCGAGACCTGGGTAAAGGCAAAATATTTTTCTGAGAATGCTGTCAAAGTTGGCAATTTTTACCGAATTTAGGGGCGCGGTAGCACAAGAAAGAAAAAAAGCTGACAACTTGAGGCAATAATTGCTTATAACTTAGTATAAGATGTACTTCTTTTATTAGAAAAAATAAATAAATAAAAATAAACTGTTTGGTTGCAAATCACGTCTCTAATCATGCTTGCAAGTATCATGCTTTTTATGTTATCAGAAAATGTGGCAGAAAGTATTTCAAGTTCCTAAATCTGAGTTTCGCAGAAAATTCGTTTTCGGCGAAAATGCTGCCAAAAATTCGGCCGGACCGGAACTAGAAGTCTGCACGGACCGGCCCGAACGAAAGCTATCTTGGCCCGGCCCGGTGTAAAAATTGGAAGCCCGGCCCGGCCCGTACAAAAATCAGTCAAAACAGGCCCGGCCCGGCTGAACACAATTTCTACAAAAAAAAAAAAAAAATCCGTTTTTTCTCAACATACAATTAAAATTATTTTAATGAATGCTACATACATATTTATGGGAACATTTTACAGTATATTTTACATTACTTTGATATTCGCAAAACAGAAAACACACGATAGTAAACATTAACGATTATTTACAGTGTTCTAGTCATCGTGTCTACAGACATTTCAAAATGGAAATAAGGATTCATTAAAAGATTAATGTAGTTCAGAATGAAGGATTAAAAACATGATAACTTTTGAAGCTGTATAATAAAAAGTATATTTGTGAAAATATTTTCTCATTTTTAAGGCTTTTCTCAAATCTAAAGGAGCTACATTTCAACACATTTATGAATTCTTTTCTTTTCGGAAACGTGTAAGATTGGCAGGTATTCTTATTCAGAAGCTATGTAAATGTCGTTTTTTCATAGATAAAAGCAATATATCTTTCTGAAAATATTGTCAAAGTTAGCGTTTTGAATCGAATTTCCGGAAGCGATAGCACAGGAAAGGAGGAAAATATACAGTCACGTGACAGGAATCTCTGTTATCTCTGTAAGTAATTTATCAAATATGAAAAAGGCTATTCGTTTCCAAATGCCTTCAATAGGCAGGCCTGTCAATTTTATGCCTTCATAGTTAAAAATTGTCAGAAAATGTGTCTGAAAGCTTCGCATTGTTGAGCAGTGAATATAAGAACCACCTTAAGGTATACTTCCAAAGATACTGTTAAAAGAAGTTCGTTATCACTATTAATACTACAAAACACAATGACTGTTCTACACATCCTGAGATCGATTAAGGCCAGTTCCGTCCCGGCACGAGTCTGCTGGAAAAAAAAAAAAAAAAAAAAAAAAAAAAAAAAAAAAAAACCCTTGGAATCAGACATCTTGTAACTGTACGATGCCGATCTCTACGATGGACGTGTTACATTTCTGTACTGATGTTGTTAAACTCGCATCGGCTCGTCACGCACATTTATACTTCTCGAGAAAATCATATTCATTGAAAATGGCTCGTATTTTATCTGCTTCGCTTAAATTCTTATAATCAATTTTTTTCCCGGCCCGGCCCGTTTGGAAATTCGCCTTCATTCCGCCGGCCCGCGGACCGGGCCGGGTACGAGGCCGTGCAAACCTCTAACCGGAACTCGACCGAAGCTATTTGTATTCCAAAAATCTCGTTTCTTCCTTCAAAAATTTTCCACATGACTCATTGATTTGAGCTGTATCGGCTCAAATGAGACATTTTTTAGTTATCGCTATGAACTTCACTGTTTATAATTATCAGTCATGTCTGACTCAAGGCGGGTTAACGAATTATAAAGCAAGAAATGCATATATGGCTAAACTTTGAAGACGCTTTTCACGAGCGCATTAAAAGCTGCAGACTTAACAGTAATAGAAAATTCTTAGTTTGAAACCGCAGAAGTGTTTCGAATACCCTTTGAGTGTAGTATAACAGATGATCATTTACAAAAATCATTATAAAAGATAAATCGCGGTATGTATACCTAAAAGATATTTTAATTAGAGGAAATTCGTATAATTAGAAAATCATTTTGTGTGATGATTTAATTACATTCTGTTCTATATGAAAATAAAAAGTTTTGGTTAGAGGCACAGAGAGCCAACTTGTGCCTCACATATAATTACACGTATAATGGATTATGTATATTTACGTATGTGTTAATTATTTTTTTAAAATTGGGACATTTTCATTTCGTTTTCGTTGGCTCCTGTTGAATCCCTTTACACATCAGTAAGAAAAAAATAAAAAGTCAAGTTAGCAGATTTTGTTTAGAAGTATTTTTCGGGAATACATGCAATGTCGCTAAACCCCCTCTTTCTCTCTCTTCATTTTCTAATGGGAGGAAAATGTTCTTGTAAAGCTCGAGTTACACTTACTGACCCAAGGCTATAGAATATAGATACGGACCAAGGTTGGGGTCTGGGGGATGACATGACGTCTTCACTTCTATCTGTGTGATAAAGCTGAGAGATAACTATTTTTAGAGTTTTGTATAGGAAAATGGGTTACTGTCTAAAATATTTGTTTATTTATTTTCAACAGACGACTGCTTTTATACTGTTATTGTGACAATATTATAAAGATTAATAATAATAAGTTAAAACGATGCTTTGCGCAGTTTCAACTCTCTACTATACGTATAAAAATAGCAAAAATAAAAATATTAAAGTAAGATGAGCTGCTTGAACAATAATTTATTTAATTTAGTTTAAAAAGAAACATGTTGATTTTTCCGTGTCACAAAAAAGAAAAAAGAATTAAAAATGATCTAACTTCAATTATGTTTCCGATATGCATAAAAATTAATACCATTCTGTTGGCAGTAATTTATAAATTAAAATAGGCCAAACGGGAGTCAATCCAAAGCACAATTTAGACCCAATGGTACACACTCACCATACATAGATATATACATACATATATCATCTTAAAAACATTATAAGCAGATGATCTGAAAAAAATATATGCCAACATACTTGCATACGTATGGAATAATTGTAAAATGATCAAAATCTCAAGATTTAAGGAAAGCCTTAAAATGTAAATATGTAACAGTATTTCCACAATAGGATTTTTTTCATGATTACAACACTTTCCTAACACTATATATGCTCGGAAAGTAAAAAATGTAAATGAAAAACTAAGAAACATTGGGCCATAAGTTATGTTCTTACCAACGTCACAATTACTGTATAAAAAAATGAATTTGGCAGGCGTAAATATGGCGTAACATACATATGAATTAATGCCACGCAATCTTAAAACGCACGTACACCAAAGAAAATATGAATTCTACAGAAGTAAATAAATGAAATAAATAAACCAGGTATATAATAAAAATTTATTCATATTTGAAATTTAAAAATTCATCTCAAATTAAATATTTTGTTTTTCTTCCACGAATTGAAAAATAGTTTAAAGGATTCAAAGAAGAGCAACCGTTTGTAAATAAATAAGACATAATACAATTGAAAAACCTTTAAAAAAATTATATTAAACGTTGTACTTTACAGATTCATTCGAAAAAAACCGTCAGTTTCTTTCGGGAATGAAAAAAAAAATGATGGGGGATTCAAGACAGCTTTCGTTTTGAAACAGATGAGACACAATACAGTTTACAAAATTCACGCATTTGAAAAAATATACAAAAATTTATACATATTTGAAATTTAGATATTCATTTCAAATTAAATATTTTAGTTTCTTCCGAGAATTGAAAAATAGTGTTAAAGGATTAAAAGAAGAGCTACAGTTTACAAATAAATTAGACATAATGCAATTCAAAAATTTCAGGTAATTTACAGTTTCATTCGAAATAAATGACAGTTTTTTTTTTTTTTTTTTTTTTTTTTTTTTTTTTTTTTTTCTAGAATGAAAGAAAAAAGTGATGGAGGATCGTGTAGAGCTATCGTTTTTAAACAGATAAGACATCGCTTACAAAATTTGCGTAATTGAAAAATCTACAAAATGTATACATATTTGAAATTTTCAAATTCCTTTCTAATGAAATATTTTAGTTTTTCCAAAAGGGGAAAAATAGTGTTCAAGGATAAAAAGGGAAACAACCGTTTTAAATAAAAATAAGCTAAATAAACTTATATATTTCACGGATAGGAAAATCCCACAAAAAATTATAATACGCAACAGGTTATAGAATTCCCGCAATTTTGAAATATACAAAAATTTGAACATATTTGAAATTTAAATGTTCATGTCAAATTAAATATTTTAATTTCTTCCGAGAATAGAAAAATACTGTTAAAGTATTCGAAGAAGAGCAGCTGTCTACAAATAAATAAGACATAATGCAACTAAAAAATTTTCACAAAAATTATAATACATGTAGTACTTTACAATTTCATTCGAAAGGACAGTTCCTTTATGGAATTGAAAAAAAAAAAAAGTGATTTAGGATTGAAGACAGCTGTTATTTTGAAACAGATAAGGCACAATACAATTTACACAATTCGCGCAATTGAGAAATATACACAAATTTATACATATTTGAAATTTAAATATTCATCTCAAAATAAATATTTTAGTTTCTTCCGAGAATAGAAAAATACTGTAGAAGGATTCAAAGAAGAGCAGTAGTTTACAAATAAATAAGACATAATGCAATTGAAAAATTTCTGGTAATTTACAGTTTCATTCGAAATAAATGACAGTTTCTATCGAGAATGAAAGGAAAAAGTGATCGAGGATCCAAGAAAGCTGTCGTTTTTAAATAGATTAGACACCTGATAACACAATTTGCGTAATTGAAAAATCTATAAAATGTATATATATTTGAAATTTTAAAATTAATTTCAAATGAAATATTTTAGTTTTTTCCAAAAATGGAAAAATAGTGTTGAAGGATTCAAAGAGAAACAGCCATTTAAAAATAAATAAGCTACGATATAATTTATATATTTCACGGATAGGAAAATCCCACAAAAAACTATAATACGCAACGGGTTACACAATTTGCGCAAATAAGAAATATACAAAAATTTGTACATATTTGAAATTTAAATATTCATCTCAAATCAAATATTTTAGTTTCTTCCGAGAATAGATAAATATTGTTGATGAATTCAAAGAAGAGCAGCTGTTTACAAATAAATAAGAAATAATGCAATTGAAAAATCTTCACAAAAATTATAATACATGTTGTACGTTACAGTTTCATTTGAAATAAATGACAGTTTCTTTCAGGTATAAAAAAAAATGATGGAGGCTTCAAGGCAGCTGTCGGTTTGAAACATATAACACACAATACAGTTTACACAATTCGCGCAATTGAAAAAGATACAAAAATTCATACATATTTGAAATTTAAATATTCATCTCAAATTAAATGTTTTATTTTCTTCCGAGAATCTAAAAATAGTGCTGATGGATTCAAAGAAGAGCAGCCGTTTACAAATAAATAAGACATAGTAATGCAATTGAAAAATTTCAGGAAATTTACAGTTTCATTCAAAATGAATGACAGTTTTTTTCGAGAATGAAAGAAAAAAGTGACGGAGGACTCAAGAGAGCTATCGTTTTAAATCAGATAAGGCACAATACAGTTTACACAATTCTAGCAATTGAGAAATATACACAAATTTATACATATCTGAAATTTAAATATTCATCTAAAATTAAATATTTTAGTTTTTTCCAGGAATCGAAAAACAGTGTTAATGGATTCAAAGAAGAGCAGCCGTTTACAAATAAATAAGACATAATACAATTGAAAACAGAAATTTTATTTTAATTTATAAAAATATGTTTTTTTTTCTGTACTAAATATATTCCCCTTCGCAATCGTAGACAAGTAGAAAATCTGAAAACTTAGTTTGTTGTCAAATACAAACGAGCAACTTTATGACATGAGTTTTAATTCCTTTTTGTTCAGAAATGCATGAAACTGGCAGGTGTTGTTATTCAGAAACTAAATAATCGAAAAATGTATTCTCTTCTTCTCTCTCTCTTTTTTTTTTTTTTTTTTTTTTTTTTTTTTTTTTTTTTTTTTTGTAAACAAAATAGATTTTTAAGAAAATATTGTCAAATTCGATGAAAAGAAAAGAAAAGAAAAAAAAACAGAAATTTTATTTTTATAGCAACTTTATGACATAAGTTTTAATTCCTTTTTGTTCGGAAACGCATGAAACTGGCAGGTGTTGTTATTCAAAAACTACATAATCAAAAAACGTATTCTCTTTCTCTTTTTTTTTTTCTAAACACAATAGATTTTTTACAAATACTTTCAAATTCGATGTAAAAAAAAAAAAAAAAAAAAAAAAAAAAAAAAAAAAAAAATTCTAATTTATAAAAATATGCTTTTTTCTGTACCAAATATATTTCCCTTCGCAATCTTAGACAAGTAGAAAATCCGAAAACTTCGGCTGTTGTCAAATACAAACGAGCGACTTTATCACATAAATTTTATTTTTATTCGGAAACGCATGAAACTGGCAGGTGTTGTTATTCAAAAACTACATAATCAAAAAACGTATTCTCTCTCTCTCTCTCTCTCTTTTTTTTTTTTTTTTTTTTTTTTTTTGTAAACACAATAGATCTTTCAGAAAATACTGTCAAATTCGATGTAAAATAATAATAATAATAATAATAATAATAAAACAGAAATTTTATTTTAATTTATAAACATGTTTTTTTTCTGTACTAAATATATTCCCTTTCGCAATCGTAGACAAATAGAAAATCCGAAAACTTCGGCTGTTGTCAAATACAAACGAGCAACTTTATGACATAAGTTTTAATTCAGTCTTGTTCAGAAATGCATAAAACTGGCAGGCGTTGTTATTCAGAAATTACAGAATCGAAAAACGTATTCTCTCTTCTTCTTCTTCTTCTTTTTTTTGTAAACACAATAGATCTTTCAGAAAATAATGTCAAATTGATGAAAAAGAAAAGAAAACAGAAATTTTATTTTTATAGCAACTTTATGACATAAGTTTTATTTAATTTTTATTCGGAAACGCATGAAAATGGCAGGTGTTATTCAAACACTGTATAACCAAAAACGTATTCTATCTCTCTCTCGTTTTCTTTCTTTTTTGTAAACACAATAGATTTTTTAGAAAATGCTGTCAAATTCGATGTAAAAAAAAAAAGAAACAGAAATTTTATTTTAATTTATAAAAATATATTTTTTTTCTGTACTAAATATATTCCTCTTCGCAATCATAGACAAGTAGAAAATCTGAAAACTTCGGTTGTTGTCAAATATAAACGAGCAACTTTATGACATAAGTTTTAATTCCTTTTTGTTCAGAAATGCATGAAACTGGCAGGTGTTGTTATTAAAAAACTACATAATCAAAAACCGTATTCTCTTTCTCTTTTTTTTTTCAAAACACAATAGATTTTTTAGAAATACTGTCAAATTTGATGTAAAAAAAAAAAAAAAAAACAGAAATGTTATTCTAATTTATAAAAATATGCTTTTTTCTGTACCAAATATATTTCCCTTCGCAATCGTAGACAGTAGAAAATCAGAAAACTTCGGCTTTTGTCAAATACAAACGAGCAACTTTATCACATGAGTTTCAATTTATTTTTATTCGGAAACGCATGAAACTCGCAGGTGTTGTTATTAAAAAACTACATAATCAAAAAACGTATTCTCTTTCTCTTTTTTTTCTAAAAACAATAGATTTTTTAGACTGTCAAATTCGATGTAAAAAAAAAAAAAAAAATTATTCTAATTTATAAAAATATGCTTTTTTCTGTACCAACTATATATTTCCCTTCGCAATCGTAGACAAGTAGAAAATCTGAAAACTTAGTTTGTTGTCAAATACAAACGAGCAACTTTATGACATATAAGTTTTAATTCATTTTTGTTCGGAAACGCATGAAACTGGCATGTGTTGTTATTTAGAAACCACATAATCGAAAGACGTAATCTCTCTCTCTCACTCTCTTTTTTTTTTCGTAAACTCGATGTTTTGAACCGAATTTCCCGACGAACGTAGAGTAGAGGAAAGGGGAATTTTTCTGTCCTGGCTTATGGGTCGAGCGAACGGAAGTTATAGGGTTGCTGGAATGTAAAAGGCTTTTCCTCATTTTTGCGTGGAATGCCCGAATAAAACAACATTTCGTTAAAAAAAAAAAAGACTTGTTGAAGGACTTCTTATGTTAATATCGTCTAAAATATATCTCTTATTGGATTTATGAGGGAGGTAATGATAACATTTAACAAGGAAACATATAAAAACGATAAGAACAGTCCTTTCTTAATCCATACAAAAAAATAGCAGCACTGGTACCGCCATCTGTTGATGTCTATTGGAAACATGGAAAAAATTTAAATTAAATTAAAAAAAACAAAACAGGTGATATATTTCATTCATAAAATTATATTATTTAAAAGACATGAGTCATATCTCTCACCAAAAAAAAATTAAATATATAACTTCAATAGCAAATACGCATATGTGCTGTCAAGAATGTAACACATGCACTATGGGAGAAGATATAACTGATGGTTACCCTTAATGTTCATGGTTCTCTTCTTCCACTTTTCTTATGCCTGATATTTGTTGTAATATCGTAAATTATACAAATCTTGTGATGTTGGGAAATGTAAATTCGCAGTCTTTACATATCTGAAAACATTTTTTGCTTTTTAAAGTTGTCCTGACTACAATACTTTTTTTATAATTAATTATTTTATATAAAAATTTATCATATGGTGCAAAGTTACCCTAAATGGCTGGATAACTTTGAACCAGGCAAAAAATCCATTTTTTATTGCTTTTATCCTTATTATTCCTTAATTTTTTATAGTCAAACAATAATTTAGGATCATTTCTTCTCTTTTATGCCCCTAGTTGCGACAATATTCTTCAAATAAGAGTGTGGCATATGAAAATAGAGAAAATGTGAATCAAAGTTACCCTGATTGACTGTATTTACAATATATCCAAACAAACGTATGTCTAATTTTAATAGTTTGAGAACAATAAATAATTATAATCAGGGCAAGACTTTTGGTTCACCCTATACATCTATACCTATTTATAATGAAAATTATCGATCGTTTAATGACGGTTTAGAACCAAATTTAAAATGATTAAAGTTGTTTAAACTCAAAATTAAGTGTCCGATTTTGAGAACTATCAATTTGACTTCGATACTGTTAGTTTCGGAGGCAACAAGAAAATAGTATTATTGCCATGAAAACAAAGACTTGTTCTATATCGAAATGTATAAGGAGAGCTTTCTGATTTTTAATTACTTTTAAAATACATTTAAAAATTATCCAGCCAGTGATACGGTGAAAAATTAAATAATATCAGCAACTCACAAATTGTACATAGTATATAAGCTTATAGAAAAAAAATGTTTCATCGTTAAGTTTAAATTCATTAAGTACTGCGCATTACCCTTTACCGGCAAGTCAATTCTGTGGCTGAAATGCTAAAAAGGTTCACTGCCACCAGAATCTACAAACAGATTGATTTGAAATTAAAAAGCGCCTTTTTTTCATCACGTGCATTATAAAAATAAAATATTTGTCTAAAGATTTCTGCTCAATTCGATCAGTTTTCGACAAAAAATAAAGTGGGAAGTATATTCCTATTAACCGATAAACGGTTTAACTAGCATTTTTAAAATGGATTAAAATCTCTTGCATTTGGCTAGTATTCCACGCAAAAAAAAAAAAAAAAAAAAAGAAAAAAGAAAAGAAAAAAAAAATTTCTCGCTAAACGGTATTGTTGCTTTCGTCTTTTCGTCCCAAATATATGAAAGTATTTTAATTTTTTACACGCTTTCTAGTAGAATTCCGCCGTTATATTTGACTGGTCCTTAATTATATACATAAGTAGATTCATAAACAATTTATCAAAATATTCTGAGTCTGGACTTTAGGGAGACCTTCCTTGTAAAACAGAGATTTGTGAAAACACCGCGGTTAAGAAACTGTTTATCAAAAGAGGAACATATCATTTCCATAGATTACATTATCATTATTATTGTAACAAATTTGATTAACAAATGATTTAATAAAACAAATAAAACATCCAAAAGAAACCAACTGCTACATGTAATGTTCAGGTTTCTACATAACGAATTGTTTATATATATATATATATAGAGAGAGAGAGAGAGTTTGCCTTTAATTAAGAATTCTTTTAAGGTTGCGGGCGTGATTTGTCTTCCCTAAAAAAAAATGCAATTTAACAAATTACAACGACCATTTGGAAAATGATTTTTTCAAAGACTAAAATTTAAGACATAAAAAATAGCACGGAGTTGATCATACATTACGTACGCCATGAATTAAACATTGTGTTATTACACGTAAAAATTGCAAGCGATAGAAATCGCCTGCGACTCGTACGTATTATTCACCTGAAACTTACGTATTATCCAAGCATTTCATTGGTTGTTCGGAAAAAGGCTTTTCCATCGTCAGATTTCCAAGAAATCTGACGGCCGGTTTTAAGTGAAATTTATTTCTTAAACTTCTAAACATCCCACAATATTACTTTTTATATCGCCGTATAGAGAAAAAAATGTACTTTTAAATGCAATTTGTTTGAAATCTGTATCTCTATCTGTTTCTGAGTTATTAATTTTTTTTTGTAGTTTTTATTACTTTTTTGTCATGGTGGCAACACTGTGTTGTCCATCTCTGTTGAAAGTAAAGGGAAATACATATTACTGTATAGACCAATCAGAAAACGAATAAAATGATGATTAAACCAATAAAAAACTTCAGATATGCTTTTGATTTCCTACTCTGACGAGGACAATAACCATTTTTCCAAATGGTTAAAAAAAAAAAAAAAAAAAAAAACCTTAAAATATTATTAGATAGCGGTATACTTCACTTATTTTTTCTAAAGAATAATCCAAAACTGTGTGTTAATCCAGAAAAGGACAAGATTTTAAGCTGTTTGATTTTGTATTCAACTGAAATGAGACTTTAATCCTCGCATTTGAATACTATACTTTGGAATTGAGTGTAGAGTACAACTTGGATTGGTTTGAACTACAAACGGGTGCTACATCGCTAAAAGATAGTAGATAATAAAATAAAGAAAATAAAATAAGCGATATGTTTATTTTTCAAGTAATCTACGCATAGAAACTTGCAAAACGTCATTTTAACACATTGCCGACGGGCAATTTTTCTCAAATCTGAATTTTAGAAGCTCCTCCCTGTTCTGAAAGTCTTTTGTAAATGGACTGTAATCTTACACATTTAGGGTGTAAATTTGTTAATAATTTTCGTAAATAAAATAACGCTTTTAAGTAAACATCGACTACAAAAAGAGAAAGTAAAAAAAAAAAAAAAAAAAAAAAAAAAAAAAGTCAAAGATACAATTGGGATCACTCGGTGTACTTCTCTGAAAATAAAATTTTAAAATCGGATTATATTTAGAGAAGGTATAAATTACAGTTTGTTCGTGAATTTCACATTAGCGTGCTGAAATTTTGTGCCCTTCTGATTCCAAAAAAATTTTAGAAATATATAAACTAACTTTTCTGAGCTGCAATACAAATAAAGTGTGAAAACACAGGCGTATTACGAACTGAAAAATCAAAGTTGGTGCAATTTTTAATACACATTCGAGCACTATTTCAAAAGTTGAATTAATATTCCGAATGAAGATATTATTCGATGCCTAGCATTTCCTTGATGTGATTTGATCGTATACGATTTGAGAATAAAGGAAGTTATGTGTATATTTTTTACAGACAACTTGGCAGATTAAAATAAAATTTTTAATTATTTATTTTATTATACTCACACCACTTAAATTAAGTAGTACCGTGACATAAAAGAAGATATGGATTTCCGGCAATGTCCATTATTTTAATTTTGGAAATCATTCAAAACCGTGGTATGTTTCGGCTAATCACGTTTCGAAGTAAATAAATGCTTATAGCACATACCGTAACAGTATCTCCTAACAGCTAACTCTGTCAAAACTCAAAAATATTGTCAATAGAAATGTGTCAATAAAAATGTCGGAGAGCTTAAGGGTGTATTCGAAAAAATATTTTTCCACACTCAACAGCTCGAAATTTTCAGACTCATTTTTAAAAGTAAAAACATGAAAGTTGCTGGGGTGATTTCTGAAGACATGGTTGACATGCCGTGTGATTTCATTTTCAGCTGAATTAATTAGAATTTGATTTTTAAACAATTATTTTCTCGGTATGACCATTTTTTTCATTCCCAGATCGCCCGCTTCGGAGAATTCGGTTCAAAACGCTAACTTTGACAGCGTTTTTTACAGTATATTCTGCATTTATCAAAAAATTAAGAAGCACAGCACATTATATAGTTTCTAAATAAGAGAATTTCGCAGTTTGATGCGTTTGAGAGCAAAATGAATTTTAAAATGAATCAGAAAATAAGCAGTTTGGATCGGAATACACCCTTAAAATTCTGAGTAAAATGAGTACCTACACTTAATATTTTTGTTGAACATTAAGGTCAGAATTCCAGTTTTAAGTTTTAGACCCGTGAGCAGGGGGTTGAAACTCAGAATTAATTAGGCAAAAATTGGAAATTGTTTTAATCTCTTCAGTTTAGGTCTAAAATGAACGTACTATGTTTTCTTTCTCGTACTTGGGTGAATGTTAGAAAATATGTACATATTTATTTTCGAAAAACACGTTTTTTAGTTTCCTTAACAATATCTCAAAACAGCTAAATCTATAAAAAACATTGTCAATACAAATGTTGTAGAGCTTAAAATTCTGAACAAAATGAATACCATTCTTAATATTTTTGTTCAACATTAAGGTCGCAATTCTATTTCAAAATTTTTCAAATCAAGAGCTTGAAGCCAGGAGAGACCAAATTAACTTAACAATATCTCAAATTGCGGCCTTAATATTGAACAAAAATATTAAGTGTAGGTACTCATTTTACTCAGAATTTTAGGCTCTATAACTTTTGTACTAACAATGTTTTTGATAGAGTTAGCTATTTTGAGATATTGTGAAGTTAACTTGGTCTCTCCTGGCTTCAAGCTATTGATTAGCGATTAAGGCAAAATTTTGATATAGAAATGCGACCTTAATGTTGAATTACTTATGTTGATTTACTTAATTAATTAGGGGAAATGAAATAATGGATTATTTAATGCATTCGACAATTTGTTTCAATGGATTTACTATATGGGATTAATATTTACAACAAGTATTTTCTTGTAAAAACATTCATATTTTTCACGCCTTATAAATTATAAAAAAGGAAACAGAAAATAAATAAGATTAAATATAAAAGAAATACATAATCCGATTACTTTTATCAATAATTAAAATATTTCATCACTCAACGAGTTTGTTTAATGACAGAATTGAAAACATCTGATTGTCGTTTCGTTACTGTTATAATGTCGCGAAATAAACGAGAAGTTCAACGGTCATTAAAAATTAAATTCCTTACTGTAAGTGTATGGAGTTTTTGTTTTATAAGGGTACATAACTGGTTTTATTATAAGCAGGAAGCATTTTGAAAAAAAAAATCAGATGTACATTATATTTTAAGTAGATACTAACTTAGAAGGTGTTTTTTCTTAAAAAATTGCTTTTTGAATTTTTGCGCACAACTATTATCAAAATTAAAAAAAAAAAAAAAAAAAAAAAAAAAAAAAAAAAAAAAAGAATTTTGCTCTGAAGAAAATTGACTTTTTTTCAGTAACACATATAACTTTGAAAAAAAAATTAAATTGAATAAAGGAAATTTTTTTGTTACTTAATATTTAATTATTAAAAAATTGAAAAGTTTCAACTATTATTTTATACCGAAAATACATATACAGTTTAAATAAGTTAAAATGTATTCTCTACCCTGTTCATGAACCCATGAAATATTGTTTGTGATGTGTTATTGTTTCTTATCTTTTTTTTAATGCCCTTAATTTTGCTGATTAGTCTGTAAGTTATGCTCAGTTAATTTAACTGTATTAAACCCATTAAAATCTCAAGCGAAATAATTTTATATAATTTGATTTCGTAAAGATTATTCTCTTCGAAAAGATTTTTTTTTTTCCAGAATCATTTGTATCTTACATTATATTGAGCTTGATGCTCCATAATTTAATTTTTATTTAAATCAAGTAACATTATTTAATTTTTCTCTTAAATTTTTCTTTTTCAAATCCAGACTTTCAAAATCTCTCATATCTATTATTATATACATTGAAAATGTCAAATATTTAAATTGATTTAATCAAAATTAATTTACTTTAAATTGCGCAGAAATGAATAGCATTAAATACGTTTAATAAGATTTTCCAATTCAAACAACTTGTATAACAAAAATTTAATGAATTAAGATTGCCCATTTAAAACCATCTGTTGTTGAACGGTATTATTTGAAAATTTATACAGCAACAGATTAATGGGATAAGTGAAAATAAAAGAAGCGCTTAAAATAATTAAAAAATAAATGATTTAACAACTTTGAATAAATTACATTTCAAATACTATACACAGAATTTCAATTCAATCGAAATTATTAAAGATATTTTAAATACATAAATATGGGTATATTTGAAAATTGTGGAGCATCAAACGAATAATGTGAACAAACGGTAAACGAATGTCTTTCTGTATTTGTTAAACAAAAATACGTTTAAAGAAGTAGCACTAATTAATACGAACTAAAAATGTGCTACATATTATGCAAGCGTGCATAATAAAAAAGATAAATGAAAACTGTTGAAAGGTATTTTTCTAATTTCATTCAACTTTAAATCTCTATGATAAAAATATCTACTCATATTTATTCTTTAAATGAGAATGAATCTTTGGGAAGTACAAATATATGCAAAAATAACGAACTTAAGTACGATTAAATAGGATTTAATAAAAAAAAATAACGAGCATAGTATACAGGACTTACTAGCATTCCCACGTGCAATGAACGTATCCAATTACCGCAACGCGAGCTCTAACATTTCCCCCTTGAAATGAGACGAGACTGGATTGATAATCAAAATCGTGTCGTCGAAAATATGCGCGCGCAGATTCTTCGCTGGCGGAGACAATCGCAGCGCTCCTAGTTAGTGTGCTGTAAACTACAATTGTCCTGTTTTCAAAGTCAAGAACAGCGCGCGCGTCATCCCATAGAGATATCGCCGCTTCTCCTGGAACCGCTTTGGCCCCACCCACCCAAGAAAATAATAATGGCATTTCACTATTACAAAGTATCGTATAGAAAACCTAAAAAACGTTATAGATCTTAATTCCAACTTTAAAAGAATTTCAAAACTTTTATAATTTTATTTTGTGGGTTGAGTTTGAATTGTAACTGAGCATTAAAAAAAAAAAAAAAAAAAAAAAAAAAAAAAAATATGTAAAATTTTTTAAATCGTGTTTTATGTTAGGCGCAGACAATTCACCCCTGTTTCCTAATAGTAATTTATGCCAGAATTTTCAATTAGGTGTTTTTTCAAAGTCAAATCCAGATGTTTCTATAAGGTCACAATATTTTCACTTACCTACCATCAAAATCAAAGCAAATAGATGTTAATACATATGAAAATTCAGAAAAATATTTGGAGGCCTGCAGATTACCGGAACAATCCCGATTCTGTTAAGCCAGTCTTTGATAAAAACACTAAGAGATTGTTTGTCAAATAGAAACTTTTCAATTCCGTAGAATAACATCGGTATTTTTTAAAGTAAGAATTAGATCAAATGATTTAACAAAACAAATAAATGATCAAACAGACCCACACATTGATCAAGTAGGTGGAGCTACAGAAGAAATTGCTGTTTTTAAGAATTTGCCTAAACAGCGGACCTAATTTGGTCGTTTTACAAATTAAATAAAAAAATAATAGAAAAATAATAAAATAATTTTTTTTTATTGATATATAGCAGGGTTCGTAAATATCATGATATTTTCGAAAATATCAAAAATATCCGATATTTTGATATATATCCGATATTTTTGATATATATCCGATATTTTCAAAATAGTCAACTTATTGTGAATAATAAATATTTCAAGCATAATATAAATTAGAAACTAAAATATATTGCACTTAACAAAAAAACTTAATCGAACAATATCTTAAAAGTGCATTTTTCTTTTCCTTTTCTTTTTTATTTCACTTAAAACAATATTGAAGATAAACTAATTAAAAACAAACAATTTTCTTTATACACTTACATGATGCTTAAAAAAAAATGGGGGGGGGGGGGCTATAAGATTCAGTACCAACTATCAAGAAATCAGAAATTTATAAAACAAAATTTTTATACAAAAATTTTTTTTTAATTGAAAGTTTTTAACTAATGTAAGCATATCTTACTTTTTATTCCCTAACATACTGTACAGTTTAAACTGAACTAAGTTAAAACAGGACAGATTATTTTCTAATGAAGCTGTATATAACTGACTGGGTATCTAAATTAGACAGTTTCTTTTAGTTCAGACAGATCTTCTTTCTTCAAACAGATCTTTTAGTTTCTGAATTATGTCACACATAATTGACAATTAAAAGTAAAAAATTCAAACATAAAGCTTGAAAAAGATATGTTTTCTTTTTTGGCTAAAAAAATCACTACCAGAGGCAAAAGTTCTTTATCTACATACAGAAACACATTCCATTGACATATATCCATTGATATATATCAACGAACTCTGATATATAGTTTACTAATTTCGGAAGGTGTACTCTGAAACCGTGTTGTTAATGTAGAAACCAACAACATTTAAAGCTTTCTGATTTTGTTTACATCTGAAGTGAGAAATTTAAACCTGGCTTTCGACTTTTGTAATGTGGAGTAAAAAATAAATGTGATTTCAGCATTAACCCTTTAAGTACAGAATTATGATTTCATGAAAATTTTATCTTCTAAAGCATTTTTCTTGAATTGTTTAACCCCTTAACGCTCGAATTAAATCACGGTTGAAAAATTCAAATTGCTTATCGGCACCACTATTAATAAAAAGAAATATTCATTTTATTTAATGACAGGAAAAACGATACTAAAATATAGCCAATTACACTATTTTATAAAACTGGTGGGAATCAAACAATTTGAGTAAAAGACACAGCCCGAGAATTTGGCGGGAGCGAGAATTAAGGGGTTAAACTACATTAGAAGATTTTCATAATCATTTAATAAATTTTGAAAGGATTTTAGAAGGTGTAAAGGATTTAGAAGGATTAATGGAATTTGAATTTAAATTGAAATTTGAATTTAAAGGGAATTTGTTAAATATTTATAACCCCACTCAAATCTTTTATTTTAAATATTTTTCTTAGTATTTTGTAGAATTAGGAAATGTAGAAATATAATGTTCTTACAGTAGAAAGATAGAAATATTTCCTAATTGAAAAATCCCCCACTCCCTCCCAACAAAAGTTGAAAAGATGGAAATGCAACAGAAATCATCCTCCTAAAAACATTTTTGTTTTGTGTAATCAATATTGCTTTTGGAACAAGATAAAGTAGTGTATCTATAACTCATTCTAAAACATGGAGTTATGAATAAAGAGAAGGAGACATAAGGGGTTTGAGGGTGCAGAGCAGTCTGTAGACATTTTTAGAGGCAAATTCATTAATTCATGAGAAGTATTTTTTATCCAATCGTTGTGCGCGAATTAATTATTGTTTTTAATTAAATTTAAAATGCGGCAAGAATTTTTCGCTCCTTTCCATAAAAATAAAGAAAGACAAAAATTCTACTGTATTCTAACCGACAAATGGCTTACTGCGTTATGTCTATTGTAGTTTTATGAAAACATAGTGATACTTATGAGAGAAAAAAGAAATATTAATTTTTACTTTTAATAGTTTAATTATATAAATTTTGATTTTTGCACATATATGCATAGCTGCCAACATCTTACGCTTTTTCAGACCACAAAAATTTTATGGAAAATTTTACCTTTTTAAATCGCCGAAATCTGCCGATTAAATAAGGCAAAAATTTCTATTAAATTATTGTGGTCTGAAAAAGCAGAAGAGTTGGCAGCTATGTATATGCTATTTCTTTCTATTCTATTTTAATTAAAGTGTCGTCTCTAAAAAAATAAAGTTCCGTGCTAAAAGTCAGCCGTAAAAAAAAACAACAACAACAAAAAAAAAACAGATGTATCATTGTACGGCTAAATAGTCTACTGCAATTTTTTAAACTTCTAAAGGCCACATGTAAAATATCGATGATTCCAAATGAACATTTGAATATGATGATCTTAATCAGTATCGTAATGACGTCTGCCGAAGTGTTTTAGAGTGTTATGGAGCGATCCGTGCTGCATTTACATCATTCCATGACCTGTTACTAAAATATTATATAGCAACACCTGCCGAAATGTAACCGACAAAATGCAGACTTTTTTTTCAGTGTTTGTGTGATACTCTAAATTTAGACACCAGTATTTTCCAAAAGCTGTCTTTGACTTATCTAATCTCGGAAAAATAAAGCCGAAAAACTTAAAAATATTATTGGAGTTCAAATTCAAGGAGCCATAATAACGCTGAAAAACCTCATAAAACAGCCGCCAATTTTGTGTTATCGCTCATGCCTAGTTTTCAGGGGTCAGTGGTTAACATACAATTGAGAAAGAGAAACAACGTATAAAGACACAAATATAAGTCTGTTTAAAAAGCATACATCTGTTTCGAAACCTCTAAAGTTTCATCATCAGTGCTTGAAAATAAAAAGTAAACTAAAACTCTGAATAAAAGGGCGGATAGAGACAGAAAGCCAGAAAGGCGTACATTTCAGCTCTACTGTCAACGGCGAAATGCGACATACGGCTGACAAACAACTACGGAGTCGATCTCCCGCGCACACACAGGGAGACCAATCAAAATTGCCCAATTACTCCGGAAGAGTTCTAACTGAGAGGAGAAAAAGGGGGTGGTGGTGAAGAGAACGAATTATAGAAAATTAAACCATATCTTTGAAAAGTCGGGCGTACTGGATAAATTGTTAACTAAACTGTTTGATTTTTTCCATATGTGATAAGTTTCCCAGAAGTCAATATCCTAAATTGATGAGCATTTCTGTATTATGGAGAGGCCTCGGAAAATTTAAAATTATAGTTGTTGGACCAGCAGTGGTTGGCAATAGCGGAGAGTTTGATATCACAATTTTTAACACATGTTTTATGCTCTCCAAAACGGATCTTAAAGGGTCGCGTCGATTGACCAATGTACATTTTATTGCATTCGCAAGATATCCTGTAAATACCCCAATTTGAAAAACTATCATTGATAGTTTTTCAAATTGAGGTATTCGAACGAATTGGGGTAGTGTATATATATACATATATACACATAAATTCTTATTGTTTATTTAGCTATCTTTAATCGCTGATAATTCTGCCATTAGGTAAGTCGAAGAAAATTACTTTAAAATACTGCTGTCCAGAGCATTTGGAGCGTCTATTTATACGGGAGTATAGTGGTGAGTGGGAGTCACCTCTCGAGAGCAAAGGGTTAATAAAGAGGAACTGCGATAGTGAAACTTGAACTGTAACCACTTTCGGAGAGATTGGTTGCCGCCGAGGCAAACTTCCACCAGTAGATTTAAATAGAAATTTCCTTTTTATTTAAGAGCCTTATTCATACAAAACTTCAGTCATAAATAATGAATGGCAAAAACAGATATTCAATTTTAACGGTGGAAGTGTACATCGGCGGTAGCCACGCTCTGCATTTCCGCCATATTGTGACAACCTAAACAACGTCTTGCCAGTGTCAGTGAAAAATAATGGAGTTGTGAATAAAGTGGAGTGGACACATAGTGCAATGTCTACCAGTTGCGAGTGAAGTAACTAAGGAGGTTGCCACAAGATGGCGGAAGCTTTTTTCAAATCGAATTTTCAGTTTCTAATTACGCCAGGGCAAACCTACCACCAGTAAAATTGAATAGAAAATTTCGTCTTAATTAAGCGTCTTATTCATGGAAATTTTTCTCAAAAATTTCCTAAAAATTTCTATTTGTTTTTACTGGTGTCAGAATGCCTTGTAGAACTGTCAGCTGTTTTCCTGGTTGTCATAATATGGCGGATACGCAGGGCTTGACTACCGCCAAAGTAAACTCCTACCAGTGAAAATGATAATCTGCTTCCACCATTATTTATGACCCCACCAGTGGCTGAGAGGTTCTGCTCTCGAAACTGGTAGACGGGAGGTGCTGGGTTCGATCCCAATCGCGCCCGTCGGCCTAATCGTTCGGAGTTTTCGTGGTTTTCTTCGATCCTTGGATTTCCAAGCGTTAATACGGGTTAGGTTCCCTCAGAAAGACCCCCACGAAGGGCACTCCCCATGGGACTATATCCCTCGTGCAGATAATTGGCCGTCATAAATACAACCAACCAACCAAACAACCATTATTTATGGCTGGAATTTGCAATAATAAGATGTTTAAACAAGGAGAAAATTTCTATATAAATCTACTGGTGGAAGTATCCACCGGTCGTAAACAACGCCTGCGATAGCGGTTACAGTTGAAGCTTCACTATTAATAGGATATGCAGGGCTCGCAGCGTTCCTAAAATTTTCGTACTTTGCTACCACTAAATTAAAATGATAATCTTAGTAGTATAATTCTATTATAGATGTCAAAGGAATATACCACGAAGAATTCTTAATTAAAATACTGGTAGCAAAGTGCGAAAATTTTAGGAACGGTGCGAGCCCTGGATATGTCAGTTCCTCTTTATAAATAGTTCCATGTGAAAAATATGATAATACCTAAGCAAACTGCTACCAGTAAAACAAACAGGAAATAAATTTTTTTAGGAATAAGGCACTTAAATACGATGAAATTATCTATTCAAATGTACTGGTGAAAGTTTGCCCAGCGGTATTCAAAAACTATTGATCCGATTAAAGAAAAAAAACCCAGCTGTGACAACCTCATCAGTTACTTCACTCGCAACTGGCAAACAGTATATTATGTGTCACCTTCTCTTTATCCATTACTCTATTGCATGTTTCCGAAGTATAAATTTTCCAGTGTTCAGCACAAATAAAGAATTTAAAAAAAGGCACATTATACACTGAAAAATCAAAGTTGGTGCAATTTTCTTTCGAGCACTATTTCAAAAGTTGAATTAATGTTCTGAAAGAAAACATCATTTGGAGTCTAATAACATACGTGGTGTGATTTTATTATAAAAGAACTGAGAATGAAGAAAGGCTTAAGCATTTCGTTTATAAGATCACCAGTCAAATAAAAATATTTTCAAAATGATTTAATTTATTAAACTTATACCAATTATATAAAACAAAAATATTGAAATAAATTAAAGGAAGTTCATTAGCATTCACTGTAATATTGCACTTGATATTAACTCGTGTAATGCCGTGATTGTTTCGCTAATCACGGTTGTAAAAATAAAATAGCTACACCAAAACAAAAGCCAACGCAAATCAGTTTATCTTGCTTAATTGTTCACGCCGGCGCCGATATTAATGTTTTTCTGTGGGAGGCGGCGCCCGAATTCATGTTTTGCTTCATCTGGCAGTGCAGCACTTTCGCTTATTTAGACACTGTATGTAATGATATGCCCCTCCCAATGTAATGACACGCCCCTCTCATATTTATTAAATTGAACTCGAATATAATAAGTAGAATTCATTGTGAATGTCTGAAAGTTGGTAAGGAGCAAGCAAATTACTTAGAGACATAATTTTATTTACTACACTTAACACGTTTACGCCGGCGTACATCACCGGTAGGTCACACTTGAATATACGAAAATTCAGTAGAAAGAACAATTCAGTATTGTAAACTTAATGTAATAATTTATTTCGATGCAGTTTTTAAAGCATTTTAAACAGAGTGCTGGCTGGCCATTACAACGGTTACAATACGTCGTTACTTTTTTAGTTTTCCTCGAGGCATACTGTCTACCTTTTCTTTTGGATAAGCATTTATAACATTCTTTACATCTTTTTCTCGCTTTTCTTGCGACCCCTTTGTACGAATGAAGAAATTTAGAACATTTTTGTGATGTCCTTTTTGTGTTTGACCTTCCAATTGGCATTGCTTTACTGTGAGGATTATTGAGCAAAAGGTGATCAATAATTTGTTCTCTGAATTTTAAAATATCAATATGTTTATCACCCCATTTTTGATGTATGTACCACCATAGCTGCCAACTCTTCCGCTTTTTCAGACCACAAAAATTTAATAGAAATTTTTGTCTTATTTAATCGGCAGATTACGGCGATTTAAAAAAGTAAAATTTACTATAAAATTTTTGTGGTCTGAAAAAGCATAAGATGTTGGCAGCTATGTACCACGCATTTATGAGCGAAGTCCCGCATATTAATTCTATGATAAATTTTCTGTATCCTTTAACGGTTTTCCGTAAACAACTATAATATGATGACATTTGATCGGCTAAATCAGCACCTTTTTTTGCTTCATTATAAAAGAAAATAGTATCGGGCTTCAATTTATTATTTTTTCCTTGAATAATAGTACATGTATGATTCCTGGAAGTAGTTAGCATACATACTGGTCTTTTGTCAGTCCATTTCAAAAATTTAACTCCGTTAGGATTTTCAAAACTCATAATGCCACCCCGTTGTTGTTTTCGTTTTGCCTGTGGCGGTAGACATTTTTTGTTCATTTTTATAGTACCACAAATAAATGTTATTTTTCTGCAAAAGTTCTTCAGCCAAAGGGACACTCGTATAGTAGCTGTCTGTAAATAGTATGCGGCCTTCAAATAATAATCCATTTATCAATCTTATTACGATATCATGTGAATGTGTTTTCACAATTTGCGTTGCACGTTTTCCGGGATAAATATCAATATTATAGATGCAACCTTCCGGAAAACAGGGTCTATATACTTTTAAGACATACTTATGCCGCTTACCTGGAATATATTGGCGAAAATCGAGTCGTCCTCTCTATGGAACCATACTTTCGTCGATTACAATGATTTTGCCAGGTTTAATAACATTTTTAAAAGTATCAACAATTGCTTCAAAAAGGTATGAAAACAAGGCGGACTGGAAGCAGGAAAACACAATGGTAAACCTACGAGTCAACCGCTAAAATCGGGTTTTTAGGTGTTTTCCAACAAGATATGACTTGACAGACCGATTGCGTTTTAATATGGGAATCGAGTTTTAGCTAATTTTTGAACTTCAGCCTCCAACTCGATGAGGTGGTTATCTCATGGTTCGTACGCCTCCTTGAATTTTGGAGACCAGAAATTTCTTTCGGAACCAGTATTATCTTATGAAAAATCTCTTCTTAAAAGAAGGCGAAATTTAGCGCGTTTAACCTAGATTTCTTTCTCTATAAAAAAATACTGGTAACATAACGGATTCCTGGAGAAATAACGGTATCCGTACAAACCATGCGTCTGTTCTGCCGACTCGAGATCTATTATCAAAGTTAGTATAAAAGAAGGGCTAATGAACATAATTAATATTTTTTAAATTCAGAGAATAAATTATTGATCACCTCTTGATCAATATTCAACACACTGAAAAATGGCAATTCGATGGCAAATACCGTGATAAAAGGATTCTCGTTTTTTTCACTCGTATAAAGAGTCTGCAAGAAAACAGACAAAGATGCAAAGATGTTTATCTAAAAGAAAAGGCTGACAGTATACCTCGAAGAAAACTTAAAAAGTAACCGCGTATTGCAACCTTTGTAAGGAACAGACAGCACTCTGTTTAGAATGCTTTAAAAATTGCATCGAAATAAATAAACAAATAGCATATTAACACATTGCCGACGGCCAATTTTTACCAAATCTGAATTTTAAAACAGTAGAAGCTCTGTTCTGAAAAACATATGTAAATTGGTGTTCTTGATTGGTTTCTCAAGTTTATGCATCGGTAAATATCTTTCAATGTACAAAATTAATATAAAATGTCTTACAATCTAAAGAAATATGGTCAACATGATATAAATGTATTTTCTGTAAGGTAGAAACAACGCCTTCAAAGGAAAAGTTGAGTGTGACCCACCGGTGATCCACGCCGCCTGATGCGACAGTCAGCCGTGACCCACCGGTGATGCACGCCGCCTGATGGCACAGTCGAGCGTGACCCACCGGTGATGCACACCGGCGTGAACGTGTTAAATGCTGTACTTCTGTTAATTTTTTTATTCAAGCTGATTACTTGTAACTTATTTTTAAAAGTAGTATAATTCGCTCTGCTTCTGAATTATTTAATCTGTTATTAACCACTTAACTGACCACAAATTTTTACCTGAAATCTTCGGTTCATTAAGCGGCAGACTTTTGCTCTATTATTTAAGGCAAATATTTTTGTTCATAAAAAGTGGTGTTGGCTCTCTGTTTTTAGTTTATGGTGTCGAAAAAGAAAAAAAAGTGACAGTTAAGTGGTAAATAAAGCGAAAGTTTCCATTTGATAAAAGTGATAGAAATCAAACAATCCGAATTTTTAAACAAGTTGGAAATTGCTCGTGAAACGTGGCAAATGAGGTGCGTTCGTACTATAACTAGTTTTATAAATATTTTTTGCACCCCATATTGTACTGAATGTTTATTTTTTTGCACTTCATAAGTGCATAGACCGTAACATCATTAAAATGCACTTACAATATTTTTTTCCCTTTGGCCGTAATGTAACGGAAAACTTTTGACTGTCCCTGTAATTAAACTATACATCCGATTTTCATAAAATTGGAAATGGCCCGACAAAATTTTGCAACAATCATATATTTAAAATTTCAGACCATACGGTTGGGTAGTTTTTGCTCTGTTATATGCGGACACACAGACGGACTGAACGACGACTATAGCTGCTACGTATTTATATAATTACGAACGCACCTAAAAATGGCAACAGTGGAACAAAGTGACACGTATTCTAAAGGTGGTCGTTTTTGCCCATAAAAAGTGGAAAAAAATGAAGTGTTCTTTCAAATCCCTCATTTATTCTTTCTACCTATTGTGAAAAACAGATAAAAAAACTTCAAGACTTGTTTCTCTATGACTGCTAACAGCTGCTCCAAAAAGAGGAGAATTGGTCGTTTTCAAACATAAAAGAAAAATTTGTAGTGCTACTTCCTAATATCTTATTGCGTATAATCCTATGGAAGCGAATTTAAATTATTTGGCTGATGATAAATGAGAAAAAAAAAAACATGTGAATGACTTTTTTTCTTTTTCTTATAACACATTTGAAATTATGTTTCAGGAGTAAATATTAAAATAAAAATTTTGACTACTCCCGAATACACACACACACAAAAAAGAACAAACAGAGTTGGGCAAAATACATCGAAAAACCATTTTCGATACAAAATACAAAATACATTGTTTTTTCAACTTAAAATACAAAATACTTTCCAAATTTCAAAAATTCAAAATACAAAATACATGTATTTTGAAAATACATTTAAAATACAAAATACATATAAAAAAATTAAAACGATCGTGCATTAAACTGCACTAATCAAATGCAAAGCTGGTTTTCAAAGCTGATTAAATTTTTAGAAATTATAAATTTCCAAATAAATAAGCAAAATCAATTAAACTCAACGAAATGTAACAAAAACAAAACTGAAAGAGTGGAGCAACAATGTGCTTAAAAGTGTATGAAAGCTACAAGAATAACTCCTAACGAATAAACTACCCTTTAAAGGTGTTACTCGTACGGTGTAAAAAAATCACGATAAAAAAAATGGATTTTTAAAAATTTAATAATTTTTTTTTTATTTAAATCGGATTTTTATGATTTTTTCCCCAGCGTTCAAATACTAAATAGCTACCAAGAGTTTTAGGTTTCCAAAACAATTAAACCACTAATTGCCAAGATTATCTATGTTTTTACACTTTATTAATAACATTATAAATATTAGTTAGTAATTACAGAAATTATAAAAACTAAAAATTAGTAGTTTCATTAGGTAGTATCATACAATAATTGTTATATACATTAATCTATACTCCTATTATAAAGAGGAAAAAATTGTTTATTTGTAGGAGGTAAGCTCAGGAACTACCGAACCGATTCCAAAAGTAATGGTATCAAAATGATGGTGTTAGTCCAACTTAGAACATAGGCTATATCTTATGTCGGTGCCACTATCCCAAAGGGGGTGCAGGAGCAAAAAACGTTCTAAAATTGCAATTTTTGCGTTACTGAAGGGCCTAGAAATATGAAATTTGGAATATTAGTTACTTATAACATATAAATGTTGTCTAAGAACAGTTCTTAAACAATTCGAAATTTAAAAGGGGTGAAATGCACAAAAAGCATTCTAAAAAACGTTCTAAATGGTAGTTTCTACATAATCTCAGGAAATACCAAACCGATTTAAAAAGTAATGGTATCAAAATGATGGTGTTAGTCCAACTTAGAACATAGGCTATATTTTATGTCGGTGCCACTAACCCAAAGGGGATGCAGGAGCGAAAAACGTTCTAAATATGCGATTTTTGCGTTACTGAAGGGCATAGAAATATGAAATTTGGAATATTAGTTACTTATAAGAAATAAATGATGTCTAAGAACAGTTCTTAAACAATTCGAAATTTAAGAGGGGTGAAAATGCACAAAAAGCGTTCTAAAAACCGTTCTAAATGGTAGTTTCTACATAATCTCAGGAAATACCAAACCGATTTAAAAAATATTTGTGTCAAAATGATAGTTACAACGTTTGCTCCAAGATAGGCTATGTTTTATGTCGGTGCCACTACCCCAAAGGGGGTGTAGGAGCAAAAAACGTTCTAAAAATGCGATTTATGTGTAACTGAAGGGCCTAGAAATGTGAAATTTGAAGTATCAGCTACTTATTAGATATAAAGGATTTCTAAGAACAGTACTTAAACAATTCGAAATTTAAAAGGGGTGAAAATGCGCGAAAAGCATTCTAAAAAGTGATTTCTACACAATCTCAGGAAATACCAGACCGATTAAAAAAATAATGGCATCAAAATGATGGTGAAAACCCTTGCTCCAACATAGGCTACGTTTTATGTCGGTGCCACTACCCGAAAAGGGGTGCAGGAGAAAAACGTTCTAAATTGCGGTTTTTGCGTGACAAAAGGACCTTGAATCGTGAAATTTAGAATGGTAGTTAGTTATAAGATATCAATGATCTCTAAGGACATTTTATAAAAAAGTCGAAATTAAAAAGGGGGGTGTGTCAAAATGCGCAAAAAGCGTTGTAAAAAACGTTCTAAATTGCGATTTCTAGCAATCTCAGGAAATACTGAACCGATTTCAAATCTAATGGTGTAAAAATGATGGGGACAGATCTTGCCCCAAGATAGGCTATATTTTATATCTGTTTCCACTACCCTAGGGGAGATGCAGGAGCAAAATGAGCGAAAAGCGTTCTAAAAACGTTCTAAATGCCGATTTGTTACCAATATCTCAGGAAGAATCAAACTGATTTCAAAAGTAATGATAAGAAATTGATGCTGACAGCCTCTGCTCTAACATAGACGCTATTTTAAGTCGGTATCACTATTACCTAGACGCTGCAGGAACAAAAAAACGTTCCAAATTTCGATTTTTGTGATCGGTAGGGGCTAGCAACTTAAAAATAGGCAAGGAACATATTTATTACATATAGATGATCTTTAAGAACAATTTCGAAAAAATTGGAATTTTAAAAAGGGGTGAAAATGCGCGAAAAGCGTTCTAAATTGCGATTTCTACTCAATCTCAGGAAATTCCAAAGCTATTTCAAAAGTAATGGTTGCAAATCAATGGTGACAGTCCCTGCTATAACATAGGTTATATTTTATGTCTGTCACTACCATCTGAGGGTTGCAACAGCAAAACATGTTCTAATTTGCGTCTTTTGCATAACTGAAGGGTCTAACACTTTGAAGTATGGCATGGTATTTACTTACAAGATGCAACTGCTTTCTAAGAACTGTCCAAAGAAAATTTCAAATGTAAAAAGATGAAGTGAGCGAAAAGCGTTATAAATTACAATTTTTATGTAATCTTATCAAATTCCAACCGATTAAAAAAATAATGATGACAAATTGTTGGTGATAGAACCTGCTCAAACATAAGCTATATTTTATGTCTGTTCCACTACCACCAGAGGGTTGCAGTAGCTAAAAACTTTCTAAATTGCGATTGCTGTGATACTGAAAAGGCTAGAAACTTTAAATATGGCATGGCAGTTACTTATAAAATATAAATGCCCTCGAAGGACTGTCGAAAATAAATTCGAAATAAAAAGGGGTGAAGTGAAGGGGATGTGCGAAAAGCATTCTAAAAAAGTCCTAAATTACGATTTCTACGCAATTTCAGGGAATATAAACCAAATATAAAAGTAATAGTTGCGAATCAATGGTAACAGTCTCTGATCCTACACAGGCTATATTTTATGCCGATGATTCAACCATCTGGGGTTCAGAGGAACAACAAACGCTCTAAAAAAGGCCTTTAAAAGCTTTCCAAATTACGTTTCTGTGGAATATTAGGAAATAACAAACCAATTTCAAAATTAATGTTGGCAAATTAATCGTGACAGTTCCAATTTCAACATAGTCCTTTATGTTGAGAGAGGTGGTAGGACTTGGAATTTGAAATGATGGTTAATTTTAAGATGTAAGAAGATGGTTTCTAAAAAATTCAAAACTTCAAATGAATACTGAAATGAGCATATTAATTGAGCATAAAAGCTTCAAAATATTTTCTTAATTATTATTTATTTAGTTTTATTCCGTTTTATTAATTTAAGTCTCATTTCTGCCTTATGCAGTGTAACAATGATGTTTAATCAAACTGTGTTTTAAATAGTAATTTTTTTAATTATTCCTAAAAGTAATAAGTACCTTTTAATAAAATAAAATATTACCTTTTAATAAAACAAAAATTTAGTTAGTACCTTTTAATAAAAATTAGACACATAAATATCACTTGGCATATTTCAAATATTACGCGAGCAAAGCCGCGGGGTTTGCTAGAATTGTAATAATTATGTAAAACTTTATTAAATACTAGTGATATTTAAAATTTAATAAAATTATTAACTGCATTTAATATTAAATAGTTCACACTACTTCAAATTAAAAATTATTAAACAATTAACTCTCTAAATAGGAACATATTATACAGTTTTAAGCTTTAATTAGTAAAATGATAATTAATAATGTAGTATTCATTTTAGAAAGAAAAAGGAGCAGGATGCTAGTTCCAAAAAAGGACACTGTTTCGTGAGGAAATATATTGTGTTCAGTAATGATATAAGGAAAAAAATAGAATAATTTTTAGTATGATAAATAAAGTGTCCTTAATTTTTAATAGTTTTATGAATCACAAATTGAAAATTACAATTAAATAACAACATGTTTTAATTTTAATAATATCCTGTTTTTTCTAAAGAAATAAAGTTCTATTATTTTTGCAAGATCTTGGGCATATGAATCTAGAAATAATGTTGAATGGGGAAGTTTTTTTACAAGAAATCTCTGGCTACAACTGCATTTGAATTCATTTATTTATTTATTATTATTATTTTAATGCAGGGTGCATTTTGAGCAGTAATCCCAGAATTAATAAAAACTGCAAATAAGTAATTTCATTAGTTAGTACCAGAAATAACAAAACTAACAAATATTATTTGCAGCTCGTTTTGCAATTGTACTTAAAAAATTACTGTTAATCACCAAAATCTAAACTTACATACATGTATGTTAACCAAAAAAATTATGAATATGGGTTAAACTCATTCATTCATATATACAGAATAAATATAAAGATAGCAGGTTACATCTGAAATCCTCAAAATATTTAAATAACAGCATTATTATCCCTCAGTGGGGATTATTAGCTTTCAATGGTTTATTTTTTTTTCTTTTTGAGAAAATTTTGCTGCCTTTTCAATACCTAATTTTTTTTTTTTTTTTTTTTTTTTTTAGTATATATGAGTTACAAAATAAACTATTCAACCCATACCGAAGAAGCTTTTGCTGTGTTTAACATTTTTATACCAATTAGTTATTTTTTTCTGATGCATTCATTTACAATTTAGTTGTTGAGCAGATGTCACTCTTTCATTTTTCTTTAACTCGAGATTGCTATTATTTTATTATTACAAAAGTAGAACGAGAAACTAAGACACTGACTCTTTATTCTTTTACTTGCAGAAATTTATTGAAAATTAGATTACATTTAAATATAATTTTCAAATGAAACTATTTTATGTTGGATAAAAACAATGCTTTTCACAAACTTAACTGTTTTTAATTTTTTACAATACTCAGGAATTAAACTTGGAAACAATTATTTAAAGCTCTTTTTTTGTTTATTCATAGGTCAAAATACCCGTAGAAACTTTCAATTATATTCATCTTAGATTTTAATAATTTTTTCGACATTTTAAACATTTAGAAATTTTTTTTATTTTAATCAATGATTTCTTTTAATCGGTTGATTAAAATCACGATTTAATCGCTGATTTAAATCAACTGATTAAAATCGTTGACACCCTATTACTCAGTAGGAACAGCTGCGTGAATTTATTGTGGTAGAGGCCTGCACGGGCACGGGATTGGCCCGAGGTCCGTTTTCGGCCCGGCCCGCTGTCCGGGCCAAGCTGGTAAAATTTCGCTAAATGAAGGCGAATTTTCAAACGGGGCGGCAGAATTAGAACATTTTTTTCAACGGGGCGGGCCGGCAAAAAATTGAATGGGCCTACCGGGCTGTGGCTATAAAAGAAATTAAGCGGGGCTTCTGGCCCGCAATAAAATTTTCATCTAAGCCAATAAATATGATTCCTGGAGATTCCTGGAGAAATAACGGTATCCGTACGAACCATGCGTCTGTTCTGCCGGCTCGAGATCTATTATCAAAGTTAGTATAAAAAAAGGGCTAATGAACATAATTAATATTTTTTAAATTCAGAGAATAAATTATTGATCACCTCTTGATCAACATTCAACACACTGAAAAATGGCAATTCGATGGCAAATACCGTGATAAAAGGATTCTCGTTTTTTTCATTCGTATAAAGAGTCTGCAAGAAAACAGACAAAGATGCAAAGAATAATACCAATGTTTATCTAAAAGGAAAGGCTGACAGTATACCTCGAAGAAAACTTAAAAAGTAACCGCGTATTGCAACCTTTGTAAGGAACAGACAGCACTCTGTTTAGAATGCTTTAAAAATTGCATCGAAATAAATAAACAAATAGCATATTAACACATTGCCGACGGCCAATTTTTACCAAATCTGAATTTTAAAACAGTAGAAGCTCTGTTCTGAAAAACATATGTAAATTGGTGTTCTTGATTGGTTTCTCAAGTTTATGCATCGGTAAATATCTTTCAATGTACAAAATTAATATAAAATGTCTTACAATCTAAAGAAATATGGTCAACATGATATAAATGTATTTTCTGTAAGGTAGAAACCACGCCTTCAAAGGAAAAGTTGAGTGTGACCCACCGGTGATGCACGCCGCCTGATGGCACAGTCGAGCGTGACCCACCGGTGATGCACGCCGGCGTAAACGTGTTAAATGCTGTACTTCTGTTAATTTTTTTATTCAAGCTGCTTACTTGTAACTTATTTTTTAAAGTAGTATAATTCGCTCTGCTTCTGAATTATTTAATCTGTTATTAACCACTTAACTGACCACAAATTTTTACCTGAAATCTTCGGTTCATTAAGCGGCAGACTTTTGCTCTATTATTTAAGGCAAATATTTTTGTACATAAAAAGTGGTGTTGGCTCTCTGTTTTTAGTTTATGGTGTCGAAAAAGAAAAAATAAAGTGACAGTTAAGTGGTAAATAAAGCGAAAGTTTCCATTTGATAAAAGTGATGGAAATCAAACAATCTGAATTTTTAAACAAGTTAGAAATTGCTCGTGAAACTTGGCAAATGAGGTGCGTTCGTACTATAACTAGTTTTATAAATATTTTTTACACCCCATATTGTACTGAATGTTTATTTTTTTTGCACTTCATAAGTGCATAGTCCGTAACATCATTAAAATGCACTTGCAATAATTTTTTCCCTTTTGCCGTAATGTAACGGAAAACTTTTGACTGTCCCTGTAATTAAACTATACACCCGATTTTCATAAAATTGGAAATGGCCCGACAAAATTTTGTAAGAATCATATATTTAAAATTTCAGACCATTCGGTTGGGTAGTTTTTGCTCTGTTATATGCGGACACACAGACGGACTGAACGACGACTATAGGTGCTACGTATTTATATAATTACGAACGCACCTAAAAATGGCAACAGTGGAACAAAGTGACACGTATTCTAAAGGTGGTCGTTTTTGCCCATAAAAAGTGGAAAAAAATGAAGTGTTCTTTCAAATCCCTCATTTATTCTTTCTACCTATTGTGAAAAACAGATAAAAAAACTTCAAGACTTGTTTCTCTATGACTGCTAACTGCTGCTCCAAAAAGAGGAGAATTGGTCGTTTTCAAACATAAAAGAAAAATTTGTAGTGCTACTTCCTAATATCTTATTGCGTATAATCCTATGGAAGCGAATTTAAATTATTTGGCTGATGATAAATGAGAAAAAAAAAAACATGTGAATGACTTTTTTTCTTTTTCTTATAATGCATTTGAAATTATGTTTCAGGAGTAAATATTAAAATAAAAATTTTGACTACTCGCGAATACACACACACACAAAAAAGAACAAACAGAGTTGGGAAAAATAAATCGAAAAACCATTTTCGATACAAAATACAAAATACATTGTTTTTTCAACTTAAAATACAAAATACTTTCCAAATTTCAAAAATTCAAAATACAAAATACATGTATTTTGAAAGTACATTTAAAATACAAAATACATATAAAAAAATTAAAACGATCGTGCATTAAACTGCACTAATCAAATGCAAAGCTGGTTTTCAAAGCTGATTAAATTTTTAGAAATTATAAATTTCCAAATAAAAAAGCAAAATC
The DNA here is from genome assembly GCA_963932465.1 of Maratus speciosus. Classification (NCBI taxonomy): domain Eukaryota; kingdom Metazoa; phylum Arthropoda; class Arachnida; order Araneae; family Salticidae; genus Maratus; species Maratus speciosus. The sequence goes on along the minus strand of OZ010797.1, from coordinate 280,649,061 downwards.
AATTAAACTCAACGAAATATAACAAAAACAAAACTGAAAGAGTGGAGCAACAATGTGCTTAAAAGTGTATGAAAGCTACAAGAATAACTCCTAACGAATAAACTACCCTTTAAAGGTGTCACTCGTACGGTGTAAAAAAATCACGATTAAAAAAACGGATTTTTAAAAATTTAATAAATTTTTTTTTTATTTAAATCGGATATTTATGATTTTTTCCCCAGCGTTCAAATACTAAATAGCTACCAAGAGTTTTAGGTTTCCAAAACAATCAAACCACTAATTGCCAAGATTATCTATGTTTTTACACTTTATTAATAAAATTATAAATATTAGTTAGTAATTACAGAAATTATAAAAACTAAAAATTAGTAGTTTCATTAGGTAGTATCATACAATAATTGTTATATACATTAATATTGTAATAATTATGTAAAACTTTATTAAATACTAGTGATATTTAAAATTTAATAAAATTATTAACTGCATTTAATATTAAATAGTTCACACTACTTCAAATTAATAATTATTAAACAATTAACTCTCTAAATAGGAACATATTATACAGTTTTAAGCCTTAATTAGTAAAATGATAATTAATAATGTAGTATTCATTTTAGAAAGAAAAAGGAGCAGGATGCTAGTTCCAAAAAAGGACACTATTTCGTGAGGAAATATATTGTGTTTAGTAATGATATAAGGAAAAAAAATAGAATAATTTTTAGTATGATAAATAAAGTGTCCTTAATTTTTAATAATTTTATGAATCACAAATTGAAAAGTACAATTAAATAACAACATGTTTTAATTTTAATAATATCCTGTTTTTTCTAAAGAAATAAAGTTCTATTATTTTTGCAAGATCTTGGGCATATGAATCTAGAAATAATGTTGAATGGGGAAGTTTTTTTACAAGAAATCTCTGGGTACAACTACGGGTGAATTCATTTATTTATTTATTATTATAATTTTAATGCAGGGTGCATTTTGAGCAGTAATCCCAGAATTAATAAAAACTGCAAATAAGTAATTTCATTAGTTAGTACCAGAAATAACAAAACTAACAAATATTATTTGCAGCTCGTTTTGCATTTGTACTTAAAAAATTACTGTTAATCACCAAAATCTAAACTTACATACATGTATGTTAACCAAAAAAATTATGAATATGGGTTAAACTCATTCATTCATATATACAGAATAAATATAAAGATAGCAGGTTATATCTGAAATCCTCAAAATATTTAAATAACAGCATTATTATCCCTCAGTGGGGATTATTAGCTTTCAATGGTTTATTTTTTTTTCTTTTTGAGAAAATTTTGCTGCCTTTTCAATACCTAATTAATTTTTTTTATTTAGTATATATGAGTTACAAAATAAACTATTCAACCTATACCGAAGAAGCTCTTGCTGTGTTTAACATTTTTATACCAATTAGTTTTTTTTTTCTGATGCATTCATTTACAATTTAGTTGTTGAGCAGATGTCACTCTTTCATTCTTCTTTAACTCGAGATTGCTATTATTTTATTATTACAAAAGTAGAACGAGAAACAAAGACACTGACTATTTATTCTTTTACTTGCAGAAATTTATTGTAAATTAGATTACATTTAAATATAATTTTCAAATGAAACTATTTTATGTTGGATAAAAACAATGCTTTTCACAAACTTAACTGTTTTTAATTTTTTACAATACTCAGGAATTAAACTTGGAAACAATTATTTAAAGCTCTTTTTTTGTTTATTCATAGGTCAAAATACCCGTAGAAACTTTCAATTATATTCATCTTAGATTTTAATAATTTTTTCGACATTTTAAACATTTAGAAAAATTTTTATTTTAATCAAGGATTTTTTTTAATCGGTTGATTAAAATCACGATTTAATCGCTGATTTAAATCAACTGATTAAAATCGTTGACACCCTATTGCTCAGTAGGAACAGCTGCATGAATTTATTGTGGTAGAGGCCTGCACGGGCCCGGGCTTGGCCCGAGGTCCGTTTTCGGCCCGGCCCGCGGTCCGGCGAATTTTCAAACGGGGCGGCAGAATTAGAACAATTTTTTCAACGGGGCGGGCCGGCAAAAAATTGAATGGGCCTACCGGGCTGGGGCGATAAAAGAAATTAAGCGGGGCTTTTGGCCCGCAATAAAATTTTCATCTAAGCCAATAAATATGAGTCATTTTCAATGAATGTGACTTTTGCTATAATAAGTAATAAGCATAAATGTGGGTCAAGAGCCGATGCTAGTTTGACAACGTCAATACAGAAATGTAACATGTCCAGCGTAGGTATCAGCATCGGACAGTCACATGTTGTCTGAGCCATGGCTTATTTTTTTCAGCAGACTCGTGCCGGGCCGAGATCAGGCTTGCATTTTTTTTTCTACATAGTCGAGCAGGGCCGGAACTGGATTTTATTGTTCGTTGGATGTGTAGGGAAGGCAATATGTTTTATAAAAATGTTAATAGAGATAATTAACTTCTGTTAAAGGAATCTTTGGAAATATACCTTAAGGTGGTTCTCAAATTCCCTGCTCCAGAATGAGAAATTTTCTGACACATTTTCCGATTAATTTTTTACTGTAAAGTCATAAAATTGACAGGCAGGCCTGACTATTGAAGGAATTTGGACTCGAATAACGTTTTCTCTTTTTATAAAGAAATTACTTATTGCGATATAAGAGATTCTTGTCACGTGACTGCAGGTTTTTCTCCTTTCCCGTGCTATCGCTTCGGGAAATTCGATTCAAAACTTTAGCTTTGAAATTATTTTCTCAAAGATATATTGCCTTTATCAAAAAATGTTAACGTTATTCAATTACACATTTTCTGAATAAGAACACCTGCCAATCTTATGCGTTTCCGAAAAGAAATGAATTCAGAAATGTATCAGAAAGTAGCTCCTTTGGATTTGAGAAAAACCTTATTAAATGGCAGAGAAATAGTTTTACAAATCTGCTTTTTATTATACAGCTTCAAAAATTATCATGTTTTTAACCCTTCTTTTTTTTTCTTTTATTCTAAATTACATTAATTTTTTTAATCAATCTTTATTTGAATGTTGAAACGTCTAAGACTCTACGTAAAAATTAATGTTGCTATTGTATATTTTCTGTCTTGCGAACACATAGTAATTTTAAAATATACTGTAAAATTATCCCATAAATATGTATGCAGCATTCTTTAAAGAATCTTAATTGTATGTTTAGAAAAATCTATTTTTTTTTTTTTTTTTTTTTTTTTTTTTTTTTTTTGTAGAAATTGAGTCGGTTTTCATTTAATTGATTTTTCCACTGGCCGGGCCTGTTTTCACTGATTTTTGTACGGGCCGGTCTCGGGACGAACTTTTATTTTTTTCATCGGGCCGGGCTCGGGACGAACTTTTATTTTTTTCATCGGGCCGGGCCGCATTTAAACTCTGTTTACTCGATTAGGGACCACATAGAAGTTTCCGGTATCCTGATTGGTTAGTTTCTCTTTCGTCTTTTATGATGCTTAAGGTCTTTAGAAACTGGACGCCTGAGTATACCATTGTATAATTCTTTTTTTTTCTTGTGTGTGTATATAAGTGAATCCCTATTTAACATTAAACATTTTAATCTAACTCAGCTCTTATCAAATGTATAATTAATTCAGATTTCCGCAAAATGTTATTACATTAGAAAACAGGAATTAAATGAAACACATTATAAAAATATGTAATGTGCCATCTGCTTTTCTTATACTAAACTTCAGCTTGTTTTTTTAGCCAGCGTTTGTCTTTTGTGTCTTTTGTTAAATCTGATTTTAGATATCAGCTTCGAAAACGTTTTGCGCTGCATGTATATATTTTACGAAATATATACATTCATCATTTATACATGTGAAAAGTTTTTAAAATTCTAGTATTTTATTCAACAAAAAACGAAAGGTTTTTTTTTTTTTTTTTTTTTTTTTTTTTTTTAATAATAAATAATTTGGACAATTACATCATGAAAAATATTACTGAAAATTTTATCGTGAAAATAAAATAAATCACAAGGTTCCTAAATGGTGAATACCGAATGTTGTAAAGTTATAAACTAAACAAACATTAAATTTAAATAATAAAAATCGGCGCTTCGGTCCGCATTTACGGTGGTTACGTTTGTTTAGTTTTTAACTTTACAATATTCTGTATACAGCATTTAGTAACTTTGTGATTTATTTTATTTTCTCGATAAAATTCTCAGTTGTATTTTTTATATACAAAAAAAAAAAAAATAAATAAATAAATAAACTTTCGTTCCCATTTTTATTTTGACAATTTTAACGAAATACTCAGAATTTTTAGGTGGGAAAGGGACTAAAAAAATTCTTATTTAAAAACTAAAAAAATTGTGTTTTGTACATATATGCTAATACTATGATTATACTTTGTCATTCTTTTTTGATGATTTTTAGCTTGGAGCTGCTCAAAAACATTTTAACATGAAGAAAAGCTGGGAGTACGAAGATGCATATTTTTTTATTTAATTTAACGAAGAGTGGGGGAAGGAACATAAGATATGCTATAAGACGCAAATATCGCCGAAAAAATCTTCATAACTTCTAAAAATATTAGTTTTGTAAATAAACTAGTTGGATGTGCCAATCCCGAAACTTTCTTCTATCTGACGTCAATATTTCATTATAATTGGTTTTATTAGTATTTTTATTAGAATTAAGCATAACTTCATGCACTTTTTGATGGTACAATATTGAAAATTGCACAAAAATCGCTATTACAGCGACCCCTTCCGGCGGAAGTTTTCCAAATTCAGGAAGGACCTTCTTGCCATGGCCAAAAACATACACAAAAATTTGGTTCAATTCTATGCATAACTTCATACACTTTTCGATGGTACAGTATTCAAAATGCACAAAAATCGTTATTACAGCGCCCCCTACCGGTGGAATTTTTCCAAATTCAGGGGGGACTTTCTTGCCATGGCCACAAACATACACAAAAAATTTGGTTCAATTCTATGCAAAACTTCAAACACTTTTCGATGGTACAATATTCAAAATGCATAAAAATCGCTATTACAGCGCCCCCTACCGGCGGATTTTTTCCAAATTAATGGAGGACTTGCTTGCTATAGCCAAAAACTTTTAAAAAAATTTGGTTCAATTCTATGCATAACTTCATACAATTTTTGATGGCACAATGGCGACACACGTACAGACAGACATTTTGTATAAACATGTTTTTTGTGATCTCTGACCCTTAAAACGTGTAAATCCGTCGAAAACCGGAAGTCGAAAAAAATTTCGATTACAATACTTTCTTCTATTACAGATAGAAGAAAGTAAAAATGCAACAAAAAAGTTAAAGTTATTAATTTTCTCTCTTATCTGGATAAAGGGTTCTTAAAATTGGTGTTTAAAAGATAAAATCGATTATCTTTTGTTTAAATCTTCCCGTAAGCTTAAATGAGAAGGGGTTTCAAATCGTTTATTTTAACAGACAAAAATGGGGATAAAACGTATATTTTTTATGTGTACTTTAAACTGCTCCCTTTATCATTATTATTTAAATCTGCAATTAATTAAGGAAATAAATACAGCTTTTATTAAATAACAAAATAGTTTTCGCATGAAGCAATTTAATAAAAATAAAATAAATATTAGAAGGTAAAATTAATTTTAAACAAAATGCATTCAGAATAAAATAAAATTGTGGCACATTTTCTAGTAAATATATGCTCATAACAGCGAAATCTAATGTCTATTTGCATTTGGCTGGTTTAATTTAACGTTTTTTGACAAGGTATGTTTCCGTTTTTTGCTTGACAGAGTTTATCTTTGTACACAAGTCTTTGATGATCTTGAATTCGATTTCCTATTATTCAGATTTCCGAATTCTTTCACCCATTTATTGCAATCTGCTAAATTTTTAACATTGCTGCGAACTGAAATTAAATTTTGGGAAATTGATTCGATTTCATTAAAATATGAAGTCGGAAGTTTAACTTCCGCAAAAGCAAACATTTCAGAAAAAGGAGGAAAAAAAACCCTGTTAATGAGCAGTTGTTTCTAAGTCAGAGTTTTGCTTTTTCATAATGGCGCTAAAACAAATCGCATAAAAGAAACCAACCAATTAGGAGGCCGGAAACTTCTCTGTGGTCTCTAATCGAGTAAACAGAGTTTAAATGCGGCCGGGCCCAGATTGCTTTTGTGCGGGCCGGCAAACTGGAAATTCCGACTCGTACAGACCTCTACATTGTGGATCGATAAGGAATCTCTTTCACGAAGCATAAGATAGCACGGCCCGCTACTGAGTATTCGAAGCCAAAATTGAGACAGTATTGATTTTCAGAAAAAGCATAAAAAGTTTGGTGCAATTCTATTCAATGGGTGCAGAAATATAAAAATCTCTAAAATCGTAAAAAACACAGCACGGGAAAAAAATCATCTGTAGGACGATATACACCAAAATGTCATACATACTAACTTAATCTGATGAAATTTGATGAAATTCCGTGCTCTAGTTCTTGAGCTATATAGCTCGCACGGCACATCCGCCAACTTCAAATTTTTTTAAAATCAAATAAATGCACTACGAAGCAGAAAATTCATTTTAAAAGTGTACCTTTTATCTACGTGGTACTTATTTCATTTCAATTTGATTTACAAATATAATCATTTTGACATGAGGAAAAAAAAAAAAAAACGAGAGTTTTACATACATGTTACGGTAATCATAAAAACACAGCATAACAACGCCACCTGTTTAGCGATGTACCTCAAATTTTATCAGCATTAATTTATTTGAAGAATCTAAAGTAATATGAAATTGGATTATATTTTGTCCATTAGTTTTTTGGATATAGTTATCGCGGAAATCATGAAAAACCCAGCAATGCAGCACCACCTGTTGAGCGATATACGCTAAAAGATAATCGGCAAGTATTTCTGTTCAGGCCTATATGCAGTTTGATGAAATTCTGTATATTGGTTCTTACAATATGGCTATCATGGAATAAAATAGTTAAGCATAGCAGTGCCGACTGTTGGGTGATATAAAACCAAAGCTAAGTTATACCTAGGTCTATCTTAATCTGAAGTTTGATTATTATTAAACTCCATGCTTTAATTCTTCAGGTTGAAGGGCCACAAAAATTGTGTCTCACACAGACTAACAGACAGACACACATTTCCCAAAAATAGTAAAATTGTGTTCAAGAAATCCCGAAACGTGTAAATCAAGCAAAAAACGAAAGTCGAAAATTTACACGATTCCAATGCTTTCTTCTTATTTATTTATTACGAGAACGTAAAAACAAATTAGTCTAGTATCAGTCTTTTTAATCAGTCCTTTTTAGCATATGTCTACAAAATAACACATTTTATAATAATCATAATCTGATAAATACAATGACATCGAATAAAATTGTTTAAATGAGTTTAAATGTATTTTTTCTTTTTATATAATGCGCATGTGTTTAATAAGAGCTCCCAACTATTATAAGTTTTTTTAGGCCTTCCACTAATAAAATATTTGGGGCACAATTTTTGCGATTATGGTGCTTTTTAGAAATAATGCATACGAAATTTAAAATATGTATTACTGAATGCAAAAATATAAATGAAAAAAATTAGATAATTTTTAACAAAAGTTGAATTATTATTATTAACAAAAGTAGGAATTCTTCGTATAAAGCAGTTTTAAAATTAAAACACCAGGTAAAATATCAAACCATATATAAGCGTAAAGAAATAAGAAATCATTTTGCAAAGTCATACTTTTCATGTTTTCATAGTCAAATCGTTCCTTTAAAAGTTCACTGTAGATATTTTCCTGCGGTTACTGTCTAGTGTATAGTACAAAATTTATATAATGAATGAAACAGGCGAATTTTTAAGAAATCCTTTTTCGATATTTTTAAATAAAACTACTAGACCAGAAAAAAAAATTGAGCTCCTTATATGTGGGGTCAATGGGCAACTGTCGGTAATAGAGCGTTGCACCTGTGCGACTCTGAAAGATCCTTCCCTTCTGTCACAATACATGTTTTTTTTTCTTGTAATTTCCATAGCAACGTTAAGATATATAAAAGTTAATTTTGTAACTAATCAGCAAGAATACGTTTGCTGTATCAAAGCAACATATTCGCCAAACTCCTTATCTCAACAATAGTCGAAAAGTGTGTTTATATTAACTTCCAGAACAGAATTTGAAAACTAATCAAAACAGACAGTCGTGTACTTCCTTTCAGTGAATCGTAGCTTTTCTCTGCGCGGGTTTAAACATGGAAGTTTGAAATTTGGAAAAAAATGTATTTTGAGTATTTTCAAAATACAAAATACATGGTAAAACCATCAGAAAATACATTACAAAAGTACTTTGATCTTATCTGTTTAAAATACAAAATGCAAGATACAAATGTATTTTGAAAATGTATTTCAAATACATGTATTTTCGATACTGCCCAACTCTGAGAACAAAGACAGATTATTTCACAATAAACTTTTCACGAAAGTTCTTGGGTTATAAGATTGGTCAAATATTGACAAAGGTTAGTATTTAAAATCAATTGCGTTTTGTGTTTCCGATTATCAGAGAAATAAAATGCGTGAATGTATATATATATATACAGGGTGTCCACTTATAACCTGACCGACCTTTATTTTCGCAACCGTTGGTCCTAGATGCATACTTCCAATTACAAAAATGGTCAAAATTAGGTGCAAGATTAAGATAAAACTAGTTGGATGTGCCAATCAAAAAACTTTCTTCTATCTTATATATATTAATATTTTAAAAAGTAGTTACACGTGTTAATACTTCAATATTATTAGTTCAATGCTATACCAACTTTCATTTTCCTCTTGAATTTCTGCTTAAGTCAATTAAACTGACTAAAAACGAGTTATATCATGATATTTGTTAAAATTAATAGTTTTTCTTTATTCTGTTGTTATCAGCTGTTTGCGAATAGCCGGCTTTGCAGGAAGCGAGTTCCCGCCGCTGCGCGAGCTACCGATGGACAATAGAACTACGAAAAATCCTGAAAAGTATACAAGAATCGCGATCATAGAGCCCCTTTACCGCGCAATATTTCTAAATTCAAGAAGGACCTGTTGGCCATATCCAAAATTATGCACAAAAAATTTGGTTCAATTGTATGCATAATGTTATACACTTTCCAATGGTACAATAAAGAAAATGGCACAAACATCGCTATAATAGCGCCCCCCCTCCCCATCCGGCAGATTTTTTTTCAAATTCAGGGAGGACTTGCTTGCCATAGCAAGAAACATACACAAAACATTTGGATCAATTCTATGCATAACTTCATACACTTATTAAAGGTACAATAATAAAAATGGCGCATACATCGCAATTATAGCGCCCCCTTCTGGCGGAATTTTTTCAAGTTCAGGGAGGACATACCGACCATAGCCTTACACATACACAAAAAATTTAGTTCAATTCTATGCATAATTTTATACAGTTTTCGATGGTACAAAAATGAAAATGTCACAGACATTGCTATTACAGCGCCCCCTTCCGGCAGTTTTTTTTCAAATTCAGGGAGAAGTTGCAAGCCAGAGCCAGAAACATGCACAAAACATTTGGATCAATTCTATGCATAACTTCATACACTTATTGATGATACAATAATAAAAATGGCGCAGACATCGCAATTATAGCGCCCCCTTCTGGCGGAATTTTTTCAAGTTCAGGGAGGACATACCGACCATAGCCTTACACATACACAAAAAATTTAGTTCAATTCTATGCATAACTTCATACACTTTTCGATGGTACAATAATGAAAATCGTACAGACATCGCAATTAAAGCGCCCCCTTCCGGCGGAATTTTTCCAACTTCAAGGAGGACCTTCATGCCATGACCAAAAACAAACACAAAAAATTTGGTTCAGTTCTATGCATAACTTCATACACTTTTTGATGGTACAATATTCAAAATGGCACAAAAATGGCACAAAAATCACTATTACAGCGCCCTCTACCGGCGATTTTTTTCCAAATTAAGGAAGGACCTGTTTGTCATAGCCAAGAAAGTTAAAATTTTTTTTGGTTCAATTCTATGCATAACTTCATACACTTTTCGTTGCTACAATATTCAAAATCGCACAAAAATTGCTGTTACAGCGCCCCCTATCGGCGATTTTTTTTCCAAATTCATGGAGGACCTATTTGCTATAGCCAAATACTTAAAAAAGTTTTTTGGTTCTATTCTATATATAACTTCATACACTTTTCAATGGTACAATATTCAAAATCGCACAAAAAGCACTGTTACAGCGCCCCCTACCGGCGAATTTTTTCCAAATTGATGGAGGACCTACTTGCCATATCCAAAAACTTAAAATAAAATTTGGTTCAATTGTATGTATAACTTCATACACTTTTGGATGGTACAATATTCAAAATCGCACAAAAATCGATATTACAGCGCCCCCTACCGGCGAATTTTTTCCAAATTCAGGGAAAATCTGCTTGCCATAGCCAAAAACTTTAAATAAAAATTTGGTTGAATTCTATGCATAACTTCATACACTTTTTGATGGTACAATGGCGACAGACAGACGGACACACGGACAGACAGACATTTTCTATAAACATGTTTTTTGGGATCTCTGACCCCTAAAACGTGTAAATCCGTCCAAAACCGGAAGTCGAAAAAAATTTCGATTACAATACTTTCTTCTATTGAAGATAGAAGAAAGTGAAAAGTTTGAAGCGAAAAAACAATTTAGTGAAGAATTACAGAATCTAAATTTTTATACGATCCCCCGGTCCTATAAGTTATATTTAGTAAAATTTCCCTGTTACACTGGCAAGTAAGACAAAAAAAGTCCCGTTATTCTACGATTAAAATTGACCGAATAATAGCTGTTTAAAGTTGGAATATACTTTTTGCTGCATATTAGGGGTCATTCACAAATTTAGTAGAAATATAATTTCGTCAGGCATATTAAAGAAATGGTTCAGAGTAAAATTAGCATTGATATATAAATTTGAAATCTTTAATCATTCTGACATATTACTGCAAAATGCACAATTTCTATTGAATATCATAAGAGGATAAAAATAACAGATTTTTTGTTAAATAAAAGGATGAAAAACAACAGCCTCAATTATTTACAAAATGATACATATTTTAAAATGCTGTTAGATTACACTGACTTTCAATTTTTGGGTTGTGGCATGTTTTTTATCTTTTGAACATTGATTCTTATGTAATTTTTAGCACTGAATCCGAAAATGACCTTCATTTTAAACCACCACGTCAGGAATTTTCTCAAATTGCAAATTTCAAAGTTAAAAAGCTAAAAGTTAAAATTGATCCCCCCTCCCCTCCCAACCTCATCGGGCCCCCGAGTTGTTTAGCTGTAAGAAACCCAGTATAAGCCAAAAAATCTAATAAATTATTGAATTAAATAAAATTAAACCGAATAAAAAAGTCTTACATCTATTTTATAGTATCAGATTTTTCACTATTTTTTAACCTTGAAATTTACGATTTTCGAAAGGTCCTGACATGATGATTAAAGATGAAGGTAATTTTTTTATTCAGCGTTAAAAAATACATAAAATGTAATTTTAAAATTTAAAAAACACAACCATCGCAGGTTTATGTTATCTAATTTAAAACTCTTTCTTAAACTTCTTGACGGTAATCTATCCGAATTTTTTTGTGTTATCCTCTAATATAAGTATGTATAAGATGGTAAGAGTCGAAAATCATAATAATATTGCATTGTCATCGGATTTAATTCAGTATGTAAAATTTAACTTCGATCGGATATTTGAAAGCAACTTAAAGTTCTAGTACAAATTTTAAACTGGAAAGACGATCATTGCAAGTTAAATAAAACCTTATGAAAATAACGCAATTTTAGTTAAAAGAAATCATAGCCTCAAATCCTTACAAAATAAAACATATGTTAAAATACAATTATTTTAACTAATCTGAAACTTAACTAATAAAACTTAATCGTAATATTTGTACGATTTCTTTCAAAACGCAGATACCTTGAAATAAGTTCAAGTACTTTAAATACGATCCCTGAAAGCATGGCAGAAATCATCTGTTTTGAGATGCATAAAAGTGGTTTAAGTCGTGCATTTCAAAGTTTCATAACTAGGTCAATTTTAATGTTAGAAGAATGGGACTTTTTTTGTCTTACTTGTTAGTGTCACAGTAAAATTTTACTAAATATCACTTATAGGACCTGGGGACCGTATAAAAATTTAAATTTCGTAATTTTTTAATAAATTTTTTTCTTGACCCAAATTGCTTTAAAAATAATTCTTTACCTTATTTAAACCATTTTTGTAATTGGAAGTATGCATCTAGGACCAACGGTTGCGAAAATAAAAGTCGGTCAGGTTATACGTGGACACACTGTATATTTTAAAGTTCCTAAGCTAGAAAACGAAGCTGGACCCAAGTATTAGCAAATTTTAATATCTTATTGATAATAAATTTTAAAAAATCTCACAAATAAAATAGTAATAAAAATTATTATCTAATGTATTAAAGTAATTAAAAAGAGAAGAAAATAATTAGAGACTTTTTGTCAGGGATGCTCTCCAAAGCTGGTTAAAAGCAGTGTTGCCAGTGGGCAACTTTTTTTAATTCAGATTTCTTGATTGGCACCACTTTTTTTGAAATGGTAAAATTCCTGTTGTTTTCGCCTTCACAAATACGATGTCATTAAATAAGTCGAATTTTGCGATTTCCAAAAAGTGGTGCCAATCAAGAAATCTGAATTTAAAAAAAGTAGCCCACTGGCAACAATTGGATAAAAGGATAATGTATATATCCGGCTTTGGCTCCACCTCCTGAGCTTTAGATAGCTTATTTGGGTTCCTTCCATCAAGGCTGCCCGAAAACGTTTTTAATTGTACATCTTTTTAAAAGTATAACATAGAGTTAAAAAACAAAACTTATTAAATGTCCCTTTAGATTTTCAAAAATTAAAATTTCGCTATATCTCGAAAAATATTGATTCGAGTGAACTGTAAAATTAAAGCGTAGCTACCAATTTTTACGCTTTTTCCTACCGATATATTTGAACACAAAAATTTGTTTTATTTAATCGTCGAAAACTGAGGATTAAAAAACGCAATTTTTTTCGTTTATACTATATTTTCGATATATTACATTAACGATTAATCACGAAAAAATGTCAGTAAGGTTTTACAAATCATCAAAATCACCAACTGAGGAGACGAAGAAAAGGCTGCCGCCAGAAAAGCTCGATGAATTTTCAATCATTTTCTTTTAATGTTTACTTTATATCTTGTTTACTGTACCCCTGTACAGCAAATGACAAAGAGATTGGATTCGACATTTAGAAAGAATTTCTGGTAAGAGTGGTAATAGTGGTTCATCGTGGTAAGAAAAAAAGCACAAAAGTTGGCAACTATGCTTAAAAACTTTGAATATAAATTTATTAATAATTTTCATAAATAAAATAATGCTTTTTAGTTTAAAAAAAAAAAATCAAAAATGTCGAAAAAATGTTTGCGTCCATTCAATGTATTTCTCTGAAAATAAAATTTTTAAATCGGATTATATTTTCTGAAGATATAAATTATAATTTGTTTGTGAATTTCAGGTTAATATTCTGAAATTTTGTTCTCATGTAACTCCATAAAGATTTGACAAAAATCATAAACTAACTTTTTCGGGCTGCAATAAAATAAAAATATGCATTACAAATTGAAAAATGAAAGTTGGTGCAATTTTCCCATGCACATACGACCTACATTTCGAAAGTTGTGTTAATATTCCGAAAGAAGAGATCATTTAGAACCTAATTATATCATTGGTGGGATTTTATCATAAACGATCTGAGAATAAAGGAAGGTACCTGTATTTTATCTACAGTCCACTTGGCAGATTAAAATTGTTTTAAAATTAATTTAATTTATTATTTGTATTTAAAAATGGGGCAAGTGGACCAGGAGGGTCTATGTTTCACACGCGGTTATTATTTTTTTTTTTTCATATAGGATATCAGGTCCTGTTTCAAAAAGTGTAAACAACTTAAAAAAATTTAAACCAGGCAGATCATGTAAATTATGCATCAACTAATGAGCGTTGTAAGGGAAAACTTTGCTGTAAATGTGTCTAACAAAAGCACTAAAAGTGAAAATAATAGATATATTTATATCAAACACATAAAAATTAAGTAAGTACTTATGTACTTTAGTATAGGCAATAAGTATAAAAGTTGCATGGGTATTTTAAGAAAAAAAATAGCAAAGTAAATCTATGAACAAACGGCTGCGTAAGTATTTAAGTACTTCATCTGTATCGTACAATTTCAAGGTTTGGCTATCTGGCTTTCCGGGACAAGGTACTTGTATTCGTAAAATGTTGAAATATTTTAATGACACCAGTATTTACAATAGATTTTATTTGTAAACAAGCAAAAGTATATTTTCGCGTACTTAATAAAGGTGAAATTTTCATTATAAAATTTCGGTAGCAATATGGCAATTAGGGATTAAAATTATGTGATGCCACAACGACATCATCGCCCTTCAAAGGGTTAAGACATGTGGTTTGATGCCACCCAATATGCTTTTTTAAATTTTTATTACGTAATTTTAATAAGGAATTCTATAATTTTCTTTATTATGAGCAAAAAACAATGGAGAAATTTATTTCCCATAGTAAGAGAAACTCAAAAAAATTATTTATAACTATTGGGGTAACTGGATCCAACATGATCAAGTTATTCCTGATGTATGTCCCAGTTACCTCATTCTTGAAAAATTTATGGGGTAACTGGGACACCGGGCTTACATTTGAAACATGAAGTAAATACGTATAAATAACTAATAATATTAAAGTAGTTATATACCAAATCTTAAAAAAAAAAATTATTGTTTAATAAAAGTACTTACAGTATTTTAATTAACCCCTTAATTCTCGCTCCCGAGATATTCTCGGGCTTTGTCTTTTACTCAAATTGTTTGATTCCCACCAGTTTTAGAAAATAGTGAAATTGGCTATATTTTAGTATCGTTTTTACTGTCATTAAATAAGGTGAATATTTCTTTTTCATAAAAGTGGTGCCAATAAGCAATTTGAATTATTCAACCGTAATTTAATTCGAGCGTTAAGGGGTTAAAAGCCCAGGAAGTTCAACCAAGTTGACGTTGTTTTTAAAAAAAGAACGCAAATTTTCGACAACCTATCACAGCAAAGAGAGAGTTATGATTGAGCTGACACACGTTGGTTTAAGAAGTAGAGATTAAGGTGCATTGTTCACAAAAGCTAAAACTTAAAAAATTAAAACAGTTTTTTATAAAATAGCCTATGGCCCAGTTACCTCAACTAACAAAAGTAAACGTTGAAAAAGAACTCATGAAAAGAACAGGTTTCCAAAACGACAAGCTGTTCTTAAACCTCTAATTACCATGGTAGAATACGTTCTAGAAATTGTGTAACTCAGATAATCCGAATTCATACGAGAAAATTTCAATAATAATTTGTTTAATGATGGAATTTCTCTTATTCAATAAAGCAAGTATTGCTATTTTAAATTTCTGGTATGAATTTGAAGTATCTGAATTAAAAAATCCATTAAATTGTAAACACTGGTGGTAGCATATATGCCACCATGGGCATTAGAGGGTCAAGCAATCTCTTTCTGTTCAAACTGCTTCCAATTTCTCTTTTTCTAACTACTGCAAGATAAAAACATTTTTCTCCAACATGTTCTTTTTACTCCGTTTTTCTGACTTGGCGTCATTTGTAATGTGACATTTCCACTTTTCTGAAGCACCATTGACATGTTGCTTGGCAAGTCCTTTGACGCCAACAATCAATCGCAAGTGAGAGGGAAATGCGTTTACGCTTGCTTTAACCCCTTAATTCTCGCTCCCGTCATATTCTCGGGCTGTGTCTTTTCCTCAAATTCTTTAATTCCCACCAGTTTTATATAATAGTGAAATTGGCTATATTTTAGTATCGTTTTTACTGTCATTAAATAAGGTGAATATTTCTTTTTCATAAAAGTGGTGCCAATAAGCAATTTGAATTATTCAACCGTAATTTAATTCGAGCTTTAAGGGGTTAAATATCTAGAAAAATATATGAGGAATTAACCTGAAATTGCAGGTGTGTAAACAGTATAGTATAGGTCATATATTTCCGCGACGAATTTTTCCCGAAACCCCATAGGGGACCGTCAAAAATTTGAAAAATAATTAATATATTTTGGATAACCCTGTAAAAACTAATGGAGCAAAAGCGTTTAAACTAGAGATTATTAATAAGTGGCTTATTGTTATATACTGTGTTCATTTATATGAGGATAGCATGTATACTCGTAGAGAAATTAAGGTTTTTATAAAAACAGTCCCAAATTTTGCCAAGTTTTTTGCTTATAATTTAAAGAGTTCTTAATATAAAAAAAAGTTCTTTTCAGAAAATATGACGAACAACATTGTACACAATACCCCGCAATCAGAATGAAAAAATAATAAAAATTGGATGAAAAATGATTAGGTTAAATAAAAAATGTTTCACTGCGCATGCGCAAATGCAATCAAATGTTGTACAATGTTGTTCTTCATATTTTCTGAAAAGGACTTTTTTTTATATTGAGAACTCGCAAATTATAAGCAAAAAACTTGGCGAAATTTGGGACTGTTTTTATAAAAACCTTAATTTCTCTACGAGTATACATGCAGAACCTGTAGAACAAAAAGTACCAATTAGCTTAGTGCCATGATGTATACAAAATTAATTTAATATGATACATCTGCTTGATCCAGGTGTTATCAAGCCTTAATTTTGGAAATAGATAATGCATTGAATATCCTGTAGAACCTATTGATAAATACAATTATATCCCGTTGTAGAGAATTGGGACTTTAACGAACCCACTTTGGAAGGACAAACATTTTTGTTTTTCTCAGTTTCCTACAAGTAATCTGTATATTGAATGGAATGAACTGTGTACCACGGCCAAACTCGATTCTCCTTATACGGCCCTAACAAAAAGTCGAAATCCTTTTGTTTTCGGGGAATCAGACTTTCAACCGGAGAATTATAAGGGGCGCTTTTACATACCGTGTCTAATGAAGAATTTGCCTTCCACGCTTGTGTTTTCTTAGTTATAACTTAACTGAAATTGCTATTTTTGATAGTTTTAGTAAAAAATGGCTCATTGCTGTGTTCCATAGTGCACTACCGATTCACTGAAAAAAATTCCAGACATTTCTTTTCATGAGTTTCCTTCAAATTTGAGTACAAACTGTTGAAAGAAAAAAAAAAGAGTTGTTGATTCTTTAAAATAATGAAACCTGAAAAATAAAATATTTATTTATTATCAGAGCTACCAAGTCTCCGGCTTTTTGGATACCAGTATTTTAATACAGAAAATGTCGGTTTATTTAATTGGAACATTTGGGCGATTTAAAAGAACCAGATTTTCTCTAATATAATAGTGGTGTGCAAAAAGCCGGAGACTTGGCAACTCTGTATTATTAGCTTGTTTCCCCGTATTTCATGATCAGCACCTACAATATTTAAATTTACTGAAAATTGTTCACAATGTACACATATCTATATTTTTCTAAATTAACCCTAGATCTACCGGGAATTTTATTCAAGTTTTAAAAAAACGTTCTACACCAGAATTTTTATTTAAAACTATTTAACTTATTTATTTACCTTATTTTTGTCTGGTTTATATACTTAGTTTATTTTAAAGAAATTTCTGGTTTGAATGAATATTTTGTATGTACCTGTCGGGTCCAATGGACCCGTCTGGTAGACGGAGGGTTAAGAATCGTGTTTGTTTGTTTTTTAAGAAAAGAAAGAAAATCGATATGATTTGATTGCCGGATATTGGCGAAAAGATCTGCTTATATATATATATATATATATATATATATATATATATATACTATGAACCGTGTAAATATATTTTTATTTTTATCTTATACTTTTACACGATGACCGCCCAGAATTAGAATATTGAATTTTATATGTGTATAAAAAAGGTTTTGATTTGGAAATGGACCAATGAAAATCTGCGTACATCATCCGGGTCTACTCCTACTAGATCGGCATCCATATTTTTTATGACCGGGGTCTTTCTTCGTTAATATTAAGAAAACTGTTTCATACAAAAATATGAAAATCA
This sequence comes from Maratus speciosus, assembly GCA_963932465.1. NCBI lineage: Eukaryota > Metazoa > Arthropoda > Arachnida > Araneae > Salticidae > Maratus > Maratus speciosus. The sequence continues at coordinate 280,630,901 of OZ010797.1, read as the reverse complement.
GTGGTATTATAGAGACATGTTTGATAAACACGCTGATGCAGACAGTTTTTAAATCGAATAATTATTTTAAGAGATATTTAATGTTAAAGATGGTCAAAATCGTTCCATTAAAAAAAATTTATCGGAGAAAAATGATACATAGGAATTTAAATATTTTTAGATCATTTTATACATTGGAAGTTCATTATGTGCAGACTGCAATTATCTTTTTAATTTCACTCATTTTTTGAGGATTTATTTCCATTTTAAATTCAAATTTTTAGCATTTCCAGAGATATTTTTTACACATTTTAGAAAAGGGCAATTATTTTAAACTGTTGCCAATTTTAAAAACAGAGTAAAGAATAATATTTCCTTCAAATAAAAAAATTATATGCACGTGGCTATTATAAACAGAAAAAAACTTTCAAATTAGAATTAAGTGATTACGTGTTAAAAATCGGGAAAATATTGAAAATTACATCATAAAAACTACAGTTACACGTGAATTTTAAAAGGGAAAGAAAATTTTTAAATACTAAATTCATTATTATGCGTTAAAAGTCACAAATGAAGGAAATTACGTCATATTTTAAAAGGCCAAATATATAAAAGTTGGCAAAACACTTTAAATTATAAAATATATTTGCACAAGACATTTATTTCATATTTTGAGATAATCTTTTCAACTATTATCGTGAAGTCTAAGACAGCGCAAATAATATTTCCTTTCTAACAACAAAAGTATTTTCATGTGAATGTTAAAAACAGAAAGCAAACTTTCGTGAAAATTACGTCAGATATATAACGGTACATTTAAAAGAACTTTCTCATAACGTTGTTAAAAAGTACCGAGAGACAAAGACTCTGTGTAAGTAATTCATTTTACATTAGCTTACTTTCAAATTTTTAACAAATTTTTAACACTTTCCAACAAAGTTGAAAAGTGTTATTGATTTCGGTTTGTCTGTTCGCGCTCTAACTCTCGTAAGTATACTCGGATCGCACTGAAACTTTTGGTTATTGACGTTTAGCCTAGAACGAACCCTACTTCAAATGAAGTTTGTAGCATGTTTAGTTCATCTACAGGGACAGTCAAAAGTATTCCGTTACATTACGGCCAATGGGAAAAAATCATTTGAAATGAATTTTAAAGATGTTACACCCTTTCAAACATAATAAAAAGTATATGCATTTACAAAGTGCACTAAAATATGCAGAATATTCTGTAGCATATGTGGTGCAACGAATAGTTACTATTCATTTACGGGCTACACAAAAGAATTCCATTACAAATGGTATAGGGGGAAATTGTTTGCGGCGTATTTTAATTATACAAATTCATATATAATAAAATTGATATACGTCGGTGAGTCTTACTTAAGTTATTTCATGCATAATACGAAGTGCATAGCATTTAGAGGAACATACAAAACATTTCAGACAAGTATTTTCTATCCGAAGTACTGTATATTAGCGACGAAGGCAGGGAATGCATTTTTAGTTATGATATGCGCTTTTAAGTTTCACTATATTTATGCATACTATATGGTGTGTGTAAATGTTATAGTTGATATACAGGCCTACGCAAAAGAATTCGTAAAGGTTACTGAGTATGACCGTAAATTGCTGAAAGGTGGGTTTAAAATGTGTTATGCTGAACTGCATGTAGTTTTCTATGAAATGTTTGTAGAATATAGATAAAATGATATACAGGGCCACGCAAAGAATTGGACACATGGCCGCCTATAGATGATAAATTCTGGAAATGCGATTTCAGTAGTTTTAAGAGTGACTTAGTTTGAATTAAAGTTTAGCTAAGTAGTGGCGTGTAATAAAGGTACTAGGTAAACAACAGGGCTGAACAAAATTATTCAAGTATGTTTCCATCTATTAGTATAAATTGCTGAAAGAGAAATTTCAACCTGTTATGCGTTTCCTTGCTAAACTAAATTTTCTATTATATAGTGTATATATCAGCCTACAGATCAAATACAAGGCTGTTCAAAAGAATTGGAATAAATATTTGGCTATGGATGGTAACTGCTGAAATCAGTTTTTTAAATGTTTAGTTAGTTATCTTATTTACCTTATTTCACAAAATAACGAAGTTTTTTTAAAGCTTTCAGGGAGTGTTGGAAAGTGTTTCATAATCTATGCCGTACGCATGTTTTTTCTTTCTGCGTCGGAAAAGGTTAAACCATTTTTTGTGATTTCCGCCATTACCGACACGATTTTCACGTACCCCAGGTTCGGAACACCTGATCTTAAAATGGAGTTATGAATAAAGAGGAGGAGACATATAGTGTACTGTCTACCAGTTGAGAGTGAAGTAACTGAGGAGGTTGTCACAAGATAGCGGCTGCTTTTTTTTTTAAATCGGATCTTCAGTTTCTGATTACCGCCAGGGCAAACATCCCACCAGTAAAATTGAATAGAAAATTTCGTCTGAATTAAGCGTCTTATTTATGGAATTTTTTTTTTAAAATATCATAAAATTTTCTATTTGTTTTTACTGGTGTCAGTATGCCTTGTAAAACTGTCAGTTTGTTTCCCTGGTTGTCACAATGGCCTAACTACCACCAAAGTAAACTCGTACCACTAAAAATGAAAATCTATTTCTACCATTATTTATAAATCAAATGCTTTAATAATAAGGTTCTAGTAGCATAGCAACAGTTTAACTTTATCCCAATGGCTTATTAAAACATAAGACATTCCAATTTCCTAGTCTGGGTGTTAAGCTGTCATCAGCTAGGAAACCCCTCAATGCTGATTACCTGTTCAGTTTAATAATAAGGCGTTTAAATAAGGTGAAAATTTCTATATAAATCTACTGGAGGAAGTTTTCACCGGCGATAAACAACTCCTGCGGTAGCGGTTACAGTTGAAGCTTCACTATTTTCAGGAAATGTCAGTTCCTCTTTACTAAAAGTTCCATGGATCTTGAAGATATGTGCATTTGGACTTCCTGCGAAATCATGATGTTCCTCAGCTAATCATGATTATAAAAATAAAATAAGTAACAATCACTAAACAAAAGTTAAGGCAAAATTGTGGCATAACAAATAGTGTGGAAATTAGCTATTCCTGTAATACTTAAAAATAATGCTAAAATATTGTATCCCTTAATTGTGCAACGATGCTGCTGAAATATACAGATCGCAGCGACATCTGCAGGATATTTTCTACAACTGCAAGATATTCCTGGTCTATACAATATAATACGAAAATCCCGCAGATGTCGCTGCGATCGACACTTGGGATTTTAGCAATATCGTCGCGCATTTAAGGGATACAAATTTTTAGCGTTGTTTGGATAGCATATTTCCACACTAGGTATTCTAGACGCAGTAGAATCACTATTGCTTAGCTGGATGAATCAACTTCGATGAGGATGCCATAATCAACATGATCTTCAACTTTAAAATTTTCAAAACCTTTTTTATTTTATTTTGATGCTGAGTTTTTAATATTTACTGAGATTTTTTAGTAATTTTTGTATTACAAATTTGAATCGGGATTAATGTCATGTGCAGACATTCACAACTTTTTCCAATCAGTAACTGATGACAAAATTTTGAAGTTTACTATTTTTAAAAACAGATAATCACTTGCCTCGCGTGCTCCTGTAATAACCACGGTCTTTATAATTGCAATTAGGTGTAGTTGTTCTTGCTTTTTATAGGAAACCCAAATTTGCCAATGAGGGTCACAGTAACGTCAGTTACCTCCTATCAAGATCAAAGCGAATAAAAGCTCACGTACACAAAAGATTTAAAAAAATTATTTGTGTACCTGAAAGAATCTCTTGTCGCTAACAAGGAAGATCTCCACAAGCGCATGCTCAGAAATATATGAAAAAAAATACTAAATTTCTTCTCATAAGGATATGTATGTTTATTTTAAAAAATCGCTGGAACCTCGATATAGCATCCGTACAAAAATAATGAAAATTTTGTTTTCTTGGCGATTTATTGGTGGGTAGAAACACAAAGAAGTTGCGGTATTATGATAAATAAACTCTTTAAGGAAAAACCTTTTCTACTCTTCATGTTGTACTAGTTTAACTAAATTTTACTTACATAAATTCACTTTTATAACTACGGATTTGTGACATACCGGGTGAACCAAAAGTTTTGTCCTAATTATAATAATTCATTACAAATTAACCGTTTGTATAAACACGTTGTATCATTGGATAGGTCAGTTTTAGTAGGGTTTTTTGTGTGCAATAGAACAAAACATTTCCAGATCTGTGGATTGGAAGGGATGGAACAATACCCCGGCCTCCGCGCTTTCCAGATATTAATCATCTGGATTTTTTTCTTTAAGGGCTATATCAAGGACAGAGTCTTTGCCACACCAATTGCTGACGTCTGAGTACTAGGATACAAGCTGCTATGTGCGCATGCAGAAGACATGTTAAAGAACACTTGGCGGAATTAGAATACCGCTTAGACATTCTCCGAGCTACCACGGGGGCACACGTTGAAATTTACTGAGATACGTGGTGTTATGAATAAAGGAAATAGCCGGATAAGCATTGGAAACATGCCTTTCAATCAAATGTCCTGATTTTTTTTCCCAGATGTGGCTACATATCTGACAATATATTGCCCCTATTATCACCCTATAAATATTGATATTTAATGAGATAAAAATGTTTTTTCGATATTTTAAAAAACGGATTTTCTCAAAAACTGCTGCGCAGAAGTTCATGCCATTAACTGAGGATATAATGATACCAAAGATGCATAACTGGTAATTTTTGTATAATTTTCTGTGTATAAAAACTGTGTGAAATTTATAAAATAAAAATTTAAAAAATAATAAAAATCATATCTTATGATTATCCGAAAATTACCATTTTCTTGTAAAACATTCTCCATATGTGCTCGTATATTCTATATAAATGCCGAAAGTTTTCGTTGGGTACTACATATAAATATTTACAAAAATGTATATTAAAATTATTGAAATTCATTTTAAGGCATTATTTGGGGCGGAGCTACTTAACTTCGATATCCCAAGAATTTTTGGAACAAAGTCAGCAAACAATATGTCAGCTGATGTGTTTTAGAATCCATTAAGCATATACGCCATGCTTTTCAACTTCATGTTCATTTTGATATCGACAGCGATGAGAATGTTGCTCATGTGTTCATTAAAATTTAAAATACAGCAATTCTGTAAGAGTTTATTCCCAAAAATTCTTCGTTGTGGCTGTTGAGTAGCTCCGCCCCAAATAAAGCCTTAAAATGAATTTCAATAATTTTAATATACATTTTTGAAAATATTTATACGAAGTACCTAACGCAAACTTTCGGCATTTATATAGAATATACGGGCACATATGGGGAATTTTTTACAAGAAAATGGTAATTTTCGGATAAACACAAGATATGATTTTTTTTTAAATTTTTATTTCGCTATTTCGCACAGTTTTTATAAACAGAAAATTATACAAAAATTACCAATTATGCATCTTTGGTATCTATATATCCTCAATTAATGGCATGAAATTCCGTGCGGCAGTTTTTGAGAAAATCTGTTTTCTAAAAAATTGAAAAAACATTTTTATCTCTTTAAATATCAATATTTATAGGGTGATAATAGGGGAAATATATTGTCAGATATGTAGCCACATCTGGGAGAAAAATTAAGAAATTTGATTGAAAGGCATGTTTCCAAGACTTATCCGGCTATGCCATTTATATCAGTATTTACAATGTATCCAAACAAACATATGTCTAATTTTATTAGCTTGAGAACTATAAATATTTATAATCAGGGCAACACTTTTGGTTCACCGTATACATTTATAACTATCTATGATGAAAACTATCGATCGTTTAATGACGCTTTAAAACAAAATTTAAAAAGATTAAAATTGTTTAACCCTTTGAGGGCGCCGTTTGCAGTCTGCAAACGGTTAACTTTAATGCCTAAATTGTCAAATGGCACCAGCAATTTTTTAGTACAATTTCGATCTCATAATACACTATATGGCCAAAGGTGACCGGAAACTTGCAATTTTTGACGTTTTGTTAAATATCTAGACAAATGCATGAGGAATTAACCTGAAATTGCAGGTGTGTAAACAGTATTATATAGGTCATATATTACCGGGAAGATTTTTTCCCGAAATCCCATAGGGGACCGTCAAAAAATTGAAAAAGAACGAATATCTTTTGGATAATCCTGTAAAAACTAATGGATCAAAAGCGTTTAAACTCGGGATTATTAATAAGTGACTTATTGTAATATAATGTGTTCATTTTTATGAGGATAGCATGTATACTCGTAGAGAAATTAAGGTTTTTATAAAAACAGTCTCAAATTTCGCCAAGTTTTTTGCTTATAATTTGCAGAGTTCTCAATATAAAAAAAAGTGCTTTTCAGAAAATATGAAGAACAACATTGTACACAATACCCCGTAATCAGAATGAAAGAGTAATAAAAATTGGATGAAAAATGAGCAGGTTTACTAAAAAATGTTTTACTGCGCATGCGCGAATGCAATCAAAATATAATGTGCATAATATGTTAGCTAAGTCTATAGAGCAACTTTTGTAAAAGTCTCAAAAACATAGTTTGAAAAGTCTGATAATAATCGTTTATAGAATAAGCTTAACATCCGTTGTTCCCAAAATGAAGCAAAAACATAAGAGGTTGTATCCATATATCCATTGATTAGTGCTAATTTAGCATACACAATATTGCACGTAATACTGTATTTGGATACAATCCCTCATCTTTTTGCTTCATTTCTGGAACAACGGATTTTGAGCTTATTCTATAAACGATTATTATCAGACTTTTCAAACTATGCTTTTGAGACTTTTACAAAAGTTGCTGTATATATTTAGCTAACACATTATGCACATTATAATTTGATTGCATTTGCGCATGCGCAGTGAAACATTTTTTATTAAACCTACTCATTTTTCATCCTTTTTTTTTTATTTTTTAATTCTGATTGCGGGGTATTGTGTACAATGTTGTTCGTCATATTTTCTGAAAAGAACCTTTTTTTATATTAAGACCTCTTTAAATTATAAGCAAAAAACTTGGCAAAATTTTGGGCTGTTTTTATAAAAACCTTAATTTCTCTACGAGTATACATGCTATCCTCATAAAAATGAACACAGTATATAACAATAAGCCAGTTATTAATAATCTCTAGTTTAAACGCTTTTGCTCCATTAGTTTTTACAAGGTTATCCAAAAGATATTCATTCTTTTTCAATTTTTTGACGGTTCCCTATGGGGTTTCGGGAAAAAATCTTTGAGGAAATATATGACCTATACTATACTGTTTACACACCTGCAATTTCAGGTTAATTCCTCATGTATTTTTCTAGATATTTAACAAGACGTCAAAAATCGCAAGTGACCGGTCACCTTTGGCCATATAGTGTATACGTGAAAAAAAGTTTTTGAATATTTTCAAATAAATTTGTTCGTTAATTGCGGTGTGAATTAATTATTTGAATTTTTTTGGAGCAGAAATGCCTTGCCCCTAAAAGGGTTAAACTCAAAATTAAATGTCCGATTTTGAGCACTGTCAATTTAACTTCGATACTGTTTGTTTCGGAGATAACAAGAGAATAGTATTACTGCCTTGAAAACAATGACTTGTTAGATATCAAAATGTATAAGGAGAGCTTTCTGATCAGGAATTACATTTAAAATACACTTAAAAATTATCCAGCCAGCCAGTGATACCGTGTAAAATTAAATAATATCAGTAACTCATATAGTATATAAGCTTATAGAAAAAAAATGTTTCATCGTTAAGTTTAAATTCATTAAGTACTACGCATTAAGACCCTCATTTAACCCTTTACCGGCAAGTCAGTTCTGTGGCTGAAATGTTAAAAAGATTCACTGCCACCAGAATCTACAAGCAGATTGATTTGAAATTAAAAAGCACCTTTTTAACATCACGTGCATTATAAAAATAAAATATTTGTCTAAAGAGTCCTGCTCGGTTCGATCAATTTTCGATAAAAAATAAAGTGGGATGTATATTCCTATTAACCGATAAACGGTTAACTAGCATTTTTAAAATGGATTAAAATCTCTTGCATTTGGCTAGTATTCCTCACCAAAAAAAAAAAAAAAAAAAAAAAAATGACATTGCACGCCAAAAGAAAAAAAATTGCTCGCCAAAAGATATTGTTGCTTTCGTCTTTGCGTCCCAAATATACGAAAGTATTTTAATTTTTACACGCTTTCTAGTAGAATTTCGCCGTTACATATGACTGGTCCTTAATTATATAAATAAGCAGTTTCATAAACATTTTATCAAAATATTCTGAGTCTGCACTTTAGGGAGACCTTCCTTGTAAAACAGAGATTTGTGAAAACACCGCAGCTAAGAAACTGTTTATCAAAAGAGGAACATATCATTTCCATAGATTACATTATCATTATTATTGTAACAAATTTGGTAAACAAATGATAATGATATCAATAAAACAAATAAAACATCCAAAAGAAACCAACTGCTACATGTAATGTTCAGGTTTCTACATTATGAATTGTTTATATATATATATATATATATAGAGAGAGAGAGTTTGCCTTTAATTAAGAATTCTTTTAACCCCTTCGGGACGGGAGCCTTTTACGAAATTTTTAATCTGTTGTCACCGTTTTTTAAAAACAGAAATTTGTGTCTTCTTGAATCGAGAAAATGCGCTGATTAAATAAGGCAAATTTTACAGTAAAATTTTACTGGTGAGGAAAAACAAGGATTCTGAGCGCTTCATGCGGCACGTATACGTGCCGCTCGTCCCCAAGGGGTTAAGGTTGCAGGCGTGATTTGTCTTCCTAAAAAAAAAAAAAAAAAAAAAAAAAAAAAAAAAAAAAAAAAAAAAAAAAAAAACTTAAAATGTTATTAGATAGCGGTATATTTCGCTTATTTTTCTAAAGAATAGTCCAAAACTGTGTGTTAATACAGAAAAGGACAAGATTTTAAGCTCTTTGATTTTGCATTTAACTGAAATGAGAATTTAATCCTCGCATTTGAATACTATACTTTGGAATTGAGTGTGGAGTACAACATGGATTGATTCGAACTACAAACGGGTGCTACATCGATAAAAGATAGTAGATAGTAAAATAAAGAAAATAAAATAAGTGATATGTTTATTTTTCAAGTAATCTGCGCATAGAAACTTGCAAAACGTTATTTTAACACATTGCCGACGGGTAATTTTTATCAAATCTGAATTTTAGAAGCTCCTCCCTGTTCTGAAAGTCTTTTGTAAATGAACACACATATATCTTATGTTCGTACATAAATGTTCGTATATCTTACACATTTAGGGTGTAAATTTGTTAATAATTTTCATAAATAAAATAACGCTTTTAAGTAAACATCGACTACAAAAAAAGGAAGTAAAAAAAAAAAAAAAAAAAAAAAGTCAACGATACATTTGGGTTTACTCGGTGTACTTCTCTGAAAATAAAATTTTAAAAACGGATTATATTTAGAGAAGGTATAAATTACAGTTTGTTCGTGAATTTCGCATTAGCGTGCTGAAATTTTGTGCCCTTCTGATTCCAAAAAATTTTAAGAGAAATATAAACTAACTTTTCTGAGCTGCAATACAAATAAAGTGTGAAAACACAGGCGTATTACGAACTGAAAAATCAAAGTTGGTGCAATGTTTAATATACATTCGAGCACTATTTCAAAAGTTGAATTAATATTCTGAATTAAGATATTATTCGGTGCGTAGCACTTCCATGATGTGACTTGATCGTATACGATTTGAGAATAAAGGAAGTTAGGTGTATATTTTTTTAGAGACAACTTGGCAGATTAAAATAAAATTTTTATTGTACTCACACCACTTAAATTAAGTAGAATTTTGAAATAAAATCAAATATGGATTCACGTTAATTCTCTCTATTTGAATCCTGGAAATTTATAAAAATCGTGAAATGCTTCGGCTAATCACGATTGAAAAGTAAATAAATATGTAAAGCCCAGTGCCTCTACTGACTAATCCTCTAAAAATAACAACATGGAGGATTCTTTAAATAAATTTTACACTAGCGTCTTCGTCAGCATCTAATTCCTCCGCGAAACTTGTCGTGCGCAGGTCTCCTATTAGGAGCATTCGCACATTTTCTCCGGGGAACTTTGTTGAAAGATAAAGCCGTGTATGTTCGGCGTAGCATTTTGATTTAAAGCAAAAGCTTTCAATCGCTAGGTTTTAAGTTGCGTATCTTTTATAGAGTTTTGTTTTATCTTTATTGAATTAATTAATAAAGAATAATTATAAACATATAAAGATCAGTTGCTTTGTATTTTTTTATTGTCAGTTAGATAATTAAATTAAATTTTACTTACAATTAAGTAAACAAAATTAAATTAAAATTAACTTAAATGAAATTTAATAATTTTTATTACATAAAGTTTTATTTTAAATAAATTTCAATAATTAAAATATTTTTTTGAATACATATAAGCTATTTTTTAATAATTAAATGAACATTTATTAAAATGTAATATCTCCGACACTTACATTAAAAATATTTTTATGTTAGCGTTGTAAGAGATTAGTAAATTCTACTAATTTGATATTTAAGTTCTCGTCATTTAAAATCAAGCATTATCTTCATACATAAAAATCGCTATTAATTTACTATTATTCTTTTTACTATAATTACTGATTCACCTGTAATTATAAAGTAGTGGAAGATTAGTATAATTAAAAATTTTCTTCTTTTCCTTATATTATTATTACTATTTAAATATATAATTAATATTGATTTTAAATATATATAATTAATATCAATATTTAAATATATATAGATAATATGAATATTTAAATATGTATAATTTATATTAAATAATATTATTATTTAAATATATAATTAATATTAATTAATATTTGTTTAAATGTATATAATTTATATTACCATTAATATTATTATTTAAATATGTATAATTTATATTAAAAAATATTACTATTTAAATATATATAATTTATATTAATATCATTTAAATAATAAATTAATATTTTTGTTTAAAGGTAAATAATTCGTATTAATTAATTAATATCAATATTTAAATATATAATTAATATTTGTTTAAATGTAAATAATTTGTATTAATTAATTAATATCAATATTTAAATATATATATAGATAATATTAATATTTAAATATGTATAACTTATATTAAATAACATTATTATTAAAATAATTAATATTTGTTTAAATGTAAATAATTTATATTATCATTAATATTATTATTTAAACATGTATAATTTATATTAAATAATATTATTATTTAAATATATATAATTTATATTAGTATTATTTAAATAATAAATTGATATTTTTGTTTAAATGTAAATAATTTGTATTAATTAATATTATTATTTAAATATATAATTAATATTTTTAAATGCATGAACATATTTCTTTCCAAGCAGAAATTAATCCAGTCCAGCACCCAACAATACTATTTTACACCTAGTTCAAAAAATTCTGTTTATTATTCTAGTGATTGCTAGTCAATGTCAGTGATAAGTGCCAGGTGCCAGGACACTGCTCTTATAGCGGCTTTAGCCCATCCCTTGACTATTTCCCTTTTTTAGAGAAGGTGGTGAAGAGGATTTGCCTCATTGAACTTAAAGTATTTTTTCAATATTAATGTGCAAAAGTATGCAAAAATTTAGCTAAACATAAAAATGCATTACTACATTTAAAAATACACTTCCAGCTTTTATCGCTCATAGGCAGTACGACCATCGTACTACTTTTGTCGCCCTATAAATGAATGCTAACCATTATGCATATTATATTCTACAGTAAGCATCTTGTAATACACCTCAATGCCCTGAAAAATAGTTTTCAATAACAAATTTCTACTATTTATACCCAATCGAAGACTGGGATAAAAACTGAGCTCAGACTGAGACCATCTCATTTTTATTATGTACCATACTATACAGAAAGCACGCTTTAGTGCATTTCTTAAATGCACTTCAAATACATTTTTGAAATAGTGTAACATCATTCAAATTTACCACAAACAATTTTTCCCCCATTGTCCTTATAAACGCTACATACTCCATTTTTAATAGGAAACATGCTGTAGTTAATTTCAGTAGCATATATCAATGATACGGAAATTTGAGTTTACGAGAATTACAGCACAGATTGACAAACTGAATTCATAATTACTCTTAAAATAAATTAGAAAGTACTAAATGTACTTTAATTTTTCAGTTGGGTCCTGTAAGTAGACTAACTTCTGGTGTCCATTAAAGAAAAAAATCTCTACTTCATTTCAATGATATATTAAAATTTTTGCAGTTGCTTTGAAAGGTTTTCAGCAATATCGAAATATTTTCAGCTATCTTATTAGAATTTCATCTCGGTTTTCACCCAAAGGGGAATTGGTTTAGAGTTGAATTTATGATGTCACCACAAAGCCATTCATATAGCATAATGAGTCAAAATAAGTCTACACGAAGTTCTGTAACTACTTTATGCATAAAAATATATTTTGATGTTTTGTTCATAAAATATAAAAAAATGAGAGCTACACGAATGAGTTAATAATTAGAATAAAATGCCAGCAAAGAATCGCCGCAATTTTGGAATGAATAAAAATTTATTTTTTTATTATTAAACTGCAACAACATTTTATGAAATGAATAATATTTTATGTCATCTTGAAGATGCAACACAAAGCACGAGATTCTACCAAAACGATATTTATTCATTTTACAATATTTTCTTATTTATTTTAATAATAATAATAATAATAATAATATATATATATATATATATCGTTTCCTCCTTATAAATTGCTAAGAAAAAAATCCTTCTTTTACTAAAAGGACATAACTACATAAAAGCTTGTAAAATAATAAATAAAAGACGATAATAATTTATGCCCATTTTATAAGATCATGAAATAAAGCATGGTTCAATGAAATTAAAATATCACTTTAGTTTAAACGGGGTAATTATCTGGTCTGGTTAGTAAGCAAGACTTAGAAAATACAAATTTGTATTTGAATATTCGAAAAAAAAAAGAGTCTTCAGAAAACTAAACTACTAACGCAAAAGTAAGACTGAAATTAATTGCTAAGAAAACTAACACAGTAATTAACTACTGCAAATAAAGTACAAGCTAGAATTTTCATATATAAATAATAATACATATCCACTGTTTTATTAATTTTAAATGTATAAACCTCTTAATATCGATATCAAAATAAATGCGCTACACTTTAAAAAAAAGTGTATTTCTTATAATTACAGCGAATTTACTTTTACAAGTGAAAATTTAAAACAATTTGCTGCGTACTAACTCCAGGGAAACTACTTGCTACGAAGAACAAACAACAAACCTGGTCGAAGGCTCCAAACAGACCTGCGCGCGAGGAGTTGCGCAGAGGACTAGCCCATTCCGCCTGAAAGATTCGAAATCCTCCCAAAACAGATCTGCGCATTTTCTCGCGCATTATTGCTGCTTCGGATATTTTGTTCACAGTTTTGTGGTACACGAGGGATCTTTAGATTGTGGGTTGTGTCCTATTTGTTGTAGATTTTCGTTTTGATCTTTAACATATAAAGATCAGTTGCTTTGCATTTTTTTAAATTGTCTATTAGACATTTAAATTTAAATGACAATTAAGTTATAAAATTTAATTTTAAATAAATTTAAATAATTCAAATACATTTTTAAATAATTAAATGGACATTTATTAAAATGCAATAATTCTTAAAATGAAATTTAAAATATTTTTATGTTAGTTGTGATACCTCCCTGTTGTAAGAAATAAATATCAAATTAGTATTTTGTTTTGATCTTTAACATATAAAGACCAGTTGCTTTGTAATTTTTTTATTGTCAATTAGACATTTAAATTTTAATTACATTTAAGTTATCACATTTAATTTAAATCTGTATTACATAAAATTTAATTTTAAATAAATTTAAGTAATTCAAATAAATTTTTAAATTCTATTTTTTATTAATTAAAGGAACGTTTATTAAAATGAAATAATTCTTAAAATAAAATGAAAAAATATTTTTATGTTAATTGTGATACCGCCCTATTGTAAGAGATAGATATCAAATTAGTAAAATCAATTTTTTTAAGTTCTTATGTTTTAAAGTGAAGTATTATCGTTCATATATAAAAAATCTGTATTAATTTACTAGTAATAATTTTGCTAATTACTGGTTCATTTGTAATTATAAAATAGTGGAACATAAAAATATTAATCATATATATTTTAATAAAAATATTAATTAATATTAATTATGCATATTTAAATTTTAATATTATTATATATTTAAATAGTGATAATAATGTAAGAATAAAAAAGAAAATCTTTAATTATGTTAATCTTCCACTAACATAATTAAAGATTTTCTTTTTTTCTTATATTATTATCACTATTTAAATATATAATTAATATTGACATTTAAATATACCAAATTAATTAATATTTAAATATGCATAATTGATATCAAGTAATAATTATTGAAATATGTATAATTAATATTTTCATTTAAATATATATAACTAATATTAATTATTAATTAATATATACATATTATTATATATAATTATTATATGTAATTATTATAATTATAAAATTATATATCTTTTAAATGTATATAATTTATATTAATTAACATTATTATTTCATATTAATTTATAATTCATATTAATAAATATTATTATTTAAACATATAATTAATGTTTTAGCGTAGTAGTTTGTTATTAATTTTCTTCAGTTTTCAATGTCTAGCTAGTGAGATATTAAATATATATATAAAAAAAAAAAAAAAAAATCTATATTAGATAAAAACTTGGGTTTTTTAGACATAAATGAACTTTTTTTTTGTACTATGTAGAAACCCAATCATTACATGCATATATGTTTAGTATAGACATATCAACTTATGAATAGGAAGGGTGTATTAAATGACAGTTTCACAAAAATGGATGTAAACACCAAAAATATTTTAATTTAAATACAAGTTATTAGTAATAATGCGTAACTGAAACATAGGTATACTTTTTTGGTCATCCTTAGAATCTGGAAGCTATACTTTTTTCTTTCTTTTTTTTCTTTTTCTTTTTTTTTTTGGTATATGTTGTCTACATTAGTGATATATTTGAATGGCATTGTGATCTGAAGAATTTTATGAAAATTAGAGTAGATGACAGCAGATATCTAAACTATATGCGATTTTCAAGTATGTTAGAAACACACACATACATAAAATTTATGCAGACATGTATATATTCAAATTTATTATGTACATATATTGATATGTATTCAAATATTCACACATGAATATGTGTATGATTGTATATGTTTTCACTTTTATGAGAAAAAATTGTCAGATTTATTGACTTACAAGAACGTTAAGAAAATGCAAAACTAAAGCAGAAAGATGCAGTATTACATTGATTATTAAAAACTTTAATTGATTAATACTTAATGTATAACTATACTCGATGACGTATAACAGATTGGTAAAAACAATAAAAATCTGATCTAGGAGACCTCTCTAAAATCTATATTTTCTTAGTGAGATTTTGAATTGATGTTAAACAAAATAAAATGTATTTTTAGATATCACTAATCGAATACAATAACAGCTCTCTTTCTCCTCCTTCTTCTTCTTTTATTTCTATTTATTTATTTATTGTTTTTATTCATTTACTTATTTATTTACTTTCTCTCTCTTTTTTTTTTTTTTTTTTTGTGCGTAATTTAACATGTTATGATTTCTTGTATATTTTCAGCATTAAAAAGTTTTAATTTATTAATCTTAGTGCATTACTATGCTTGGTGACTTATATTACACTGGTAGAAAAAAATAAAGTAAAAATTTGATATAGCAGACTTCAATACTTTCTTAGTAAGGTTTTGAATTGATAATTATCAAGAAAAGAAAATTTAAAAAAAAATAAAATGTATTTTTAGCTATCATTTTTTAAACTATTCGAATACAATAACATATCTCTTTCGTTCTTCTTCCTTTTTTTTTATTTATAATTATTATTGATTATAAATTGGAATACTATAAGAAATGTAAAAAAATATAAATTAAAATTTACAAATTATGTTAATACAACAAGTTAAAACAATTCTCGTATATAATTAATTAATATTTGATGGTACATGAAAACAAAATTCCATTAAATATATTTTGATTTTTTCAAATAAATTACTTGTATTTACATTCTATTACTTGTATTACATTTATTTTATAAAACATAATTTATTTTAGTCAAAAGCATTAGATTATCATGATTATATTTTATTATCTTCTCCCTAGATGGCGACACTATGAAAATATACGATGTTAGCAAGGAATCTTAGCCAGAATCTTTGAAGGGCGAGAGAATGCCCGAAGCAATGCGCAGATCGATTTTGGGAGGATTCGGAAATCTTTGATGCGGAACATGCAAGTGCGCAGAGGAATTTGACGTTAACCAAGACGCTATTTGTTTTTTACAACGGCTTCTCCCATCTCTGGGGCAGTCGTTATGACATGAACCGATGATGGAACTCTATTCGTTAATCCAACAGACTATATCTTATTATACAAATAAGGAATCGTAGTTTCTTTCTGATGTGAAACTATTAAAAGAAAATTGTGTAATAATCAATTTCTGAAGCATATATTTTGAAATATTTAAAACAGTATAAAAAGATTTGAACAACTTGGATTTACATAGAACAATATTCTCAGATAAATTAAATGTAACATTTCTACTAGAAGTTTTTCATTATCAGAAGACTGAGTATAATTTACACATCAAATTTAAATATACAACAAGCTGGAAACATTTAATTCAAAAGAGTGAAGTCGAAACATTGAAGAAAATAAAAACAATTCAATATAGGATAAACATAATATTTATAGTATGTATTCAATACAAGATGCGTAAAATACGCATCTAACGTGCAATTTTTTTTTTTTTTTTGAATTTTTTTTTACCAAAAAGCATATTGAATTTTTTAAATTCCAAATACTGAATTAAGAAAAAACTTTTCTATTTAAAAAAAAAAAAAAAAAAAAAAAAGTGTGACAATAATTTTTTTTAACGATGTTTAAGGATGCACTAGTTTATGCCATTTGGAAAATATTAACATTATAACTTCTCCACATGGACATAGAGTAGTAGGACCTTTTATGAAATAGGCTTTAGAAGAAGAAAATCAGCCTATAAATTTATTCGAAATAGGTAGCGCCGATGCAGCCCGGTTCTATTAGTTCGTCTGCATCTTTATTTAATTTATAATACGCAACTTTGTTAGAATTGATTTATAGATTGTGCCTCCTTAGGATAGTTCTAAGCCGTCTGCCATATTTCTTCAAAATTCGCGACTCAATCTAAAAACTATTATGATTGAGATCCTATTACTTTATATCCATGCTTCCAGTATCAGGGTTATGAAAGAAATACAGTGCAGTTTTGTGAAAATTTTCTGTGAGGAGGCGTGGCTTATTTACATTTAGAATGAAACAAGGAGAATAGTCACCCGATCGGTAAGGTACTGGGAGCGTAATAGTTTAGAACAGATTCGATCCTCAGGTAGAATTAGTGATTTATTCGTGTATTCTCTCTTTTTTGATGAATTTTAATTAGTTATTTAAATATTATTTTATTTTAGTTTATAAATGTTAATAACAATAAGGTCTAATGGCCGATAATCATTGAAAATGTTTTTATTTTTTATATCGAAACTTTGTAATTATGCTTGACGAATAAAATTAAGAAATCAGAACTGGTTGAGCATTAAAAACACAAATTGCATGCAATGAAATGCCCTTGGATTGCACCTGCACCGCTACCTTTTAAAGCTTGCTCAGCAAAGCTTTAGTATATGTGTATGTTGCAGAATAACTTGACAATTGGATAGCACTTTGCATTATTCTACTTTACCTTTCCTTCTGCTATTAAAAGAATCAGATATCAAAGATTTTATTATTCAATTAAGAAATATAAACATCCCATGAAAATCTCTGTATTTGAAATAAGTAAAAGCTGCTTTTTTTTTTTTTTTTTTTTTTTTTTTTTTTTTTTTTATCGCAACAGGTACTTCTTTTCTTTCTTTTTTTTTTTTTCGAAAACCTGTGTAATTGTTCTTCGATAGAGTTATGCTTTAAATATGTTAAAAATCACATTCTCCCCATTTTTATTCAATAAAATATAAGTTATAAAATTGGATATACAGTCGGACCTCTATTTAACGAAGTAGCTAATCCCGAAAAAAAGTTCGTTATATGGAAAACTCGTTAAATAGAGAGTCACCTTTTAAAATACTTTAAACTACATAAAACATATTTTAAGTCCATAAACACTGAATATAATTAAAAAAAGTAATTAGTCACACTTTTTTTTATAAATTATATCTATTTGTTTTATTTACTTTACCCACCAAAAAGAAATCTGCAAGCAAATATGAATGAAACACAACATTGTCTGGAAATGTATTGTATTTTCAGTTTAGAAAAATTAATTTACTTTAAAATTACGATTTTTTAAAGATTTTTTGATAAACTGTTTGGAGGAATACCATATTTTAAAGCAGTATTATTTTTCTTCACGCCTTTATCCACCTCATCAAAAATAATTTTTTTTCTTTGATGCTCAAGTACTTCCGCTTTGACAGTTTTGAGCTGCAAGAACCGAAATTACCAACATGATTGATCATGATCAAAAATCTAAAAAACGGGAAACTATAGTTTAAGGACACGGGGCAGCTCCATTGAGGGTTAAAAGGAGATATTGAAAGTTTGCACTTCTTGGATGGAAAGCAAAGAATCACAGCGATTTTACTGTTCCCGGTGAGTTAGGTGCCTGGTAAGACCTGTTCATGGTCATTGATCATCATAAAATGTGTTAAAAGAAAGAATAAGTTCGAAATGTCCAGTAATGTTTTAAGAAATAGGGAGAAAAAAAATTTAGATCCCAAGGAAAAGTTCGTTAAATAGAGAATGCACTTCGCTATTTGGAGGTTATTTTACGAAAAAATTTGCAAAATGTTCTTGGTTCCAAGTAAAAGTTCGCAAAATAGAGAAATTCGAAAAATAGAGGTTCGTTAAATAGAGGTCAGACTGTACAAAAGATTTTCCTATAGACGATTTTAGGTAGATTTCGTATGAAATTCTACCTATTATATTCTCCCCTATTTTGGAATTTCTGAAAATCTTTTGCAGATCTACAACGATCATGACCCCTAGAACGCAAAACCACCCTCAGTAAAAATCTTTATCTATCTGTATATCTCTCTCTCTCTCTCTCTCTCTATATATATATATATCACTTTCTTCTGGACACGATAACTTCCACAATTCTGGACAAATCTCTTCCAAACTGATACATAAAATCAAGGGACATAAAATCTCGGTCAAGTTAGTGAATGGGCAAAATAGGACTAAGGGGATGGAAATAGGGAGGGGTTTTGTTAAAACCGAAAAACCCCATAACTTCTTAATTTCTGTACATATCAAATCAGTTTAAAGTTTTTATTACTTCTAAAAATGGGGCCAAAAATTTATGTATCACAGATTTTTGATAAAATTAAAAATGGGCTCAAGGGGCACAAAAAATAGGGTTTTTGAGAGAAAAAAAATTCATAATTTCGTCAATTCTCAAGATATCAAATCCAATTAATTTTATTATGAATCTCTGTAATATTATCTACAATTTTTATATTCACGTGTTTTTGATAGAACCAATTCATACCGCAAAAAAAATTAAAAACGAAAACAAAAAGGCGGGTAGAAGAAGAAAAAAATCCAGAACTCAGGCAATTCACAAGATATAAAATCCCCATGAATTTATCATATATCTTCTTAATATTGTCTACAACATTTATACAGACAAGTTTTTGATAGGACCAATTATTGCAGAAAAAAATAAATTAAAAATATATAGCGGTTGAAGAAAAAAATCATCTTATTAAGGGTGTATTCAAATCCAAAATGCTTATTTTCTGACGCATTTTTTAATTCGTTTATTGCTTTTAAACGCATCCAATTGGTAGATTCTCTTATTCAGAAACAATATAATGTACCGTAACGATTGATTTTTTGATAGAAGCAGAAGATAATTTAAAAAATGATGTCAAATTTGGCATTTTGAACAGAATTTCCCGAAGCGACTGTATTAGAAACGTAAAATATTGTCCTACTGAGAAAATAATTGTTTATAAATCAAGTTTTAATTAATTGCATAAAAACACAAGTCGCTTATAAATCTCTTCAAAAATCACGTCAGCAAGTTTCATATTTTTTCTATTAAAAATGAATCTGAAAATGTGCCAGAAAATTTTGAGTTGTTGAGCATGGTAAAGTATTTTTTTAATACCGCCTTAACATGAATCTGATAAAACAAGCTATTATACAAAAATGAAATAAAAACTCGTCAAAAGCGGCCAGATAAAATTGTTAAAGAGGTTTATCTCTAATCATAACTTAGTTTTTGTTGGTGAAATTAGTGTACTTCGAAATCTACCTCCGCCTGTAGGCCGGGCCGGCAGGGATTTTTATTTAGACTTTTAGACGATTTTACTATATAGAATTTTTCAGATTGTTAAGTCTCCAATACATAGAATATAGATTAGCGATATTAATGTTAACTGAAACGTTTACATACAAATAGAGATTCATTAAAAACATAAATATCGCAGTACAGGTCTCTTCTTTAAAATGAAGATTATAAACATAAAAATAAAGGCTAAAATAAGTATTTTTGGTCAGAACTCCTCGTACGCAACATTTTTTTTAACTACATCGACGTAAAAATCCATGTTTCCAAGAAATTTATTGGGACCAGACGGGTTCAGGCCGAGATTTTAACTTTTTTTGGGGCCGGGCCAGTCTCGTGCCAAAAATTTTCTTGTACGGGCAAATACGTTCTCGGACCAAAATTTTAAGTTTATACTGGGCCGGGATATTTTTTTTTTTTTTTTTTTTTTTTTTGTACAGTTCGAACTTTTAAATTTTAGACCGAGGCGGGCCGAAATTTTACTGTGGGCGGGTCGGGACCATAAATTTCGGCCTGTGCAGACCTTTAATTTGGCTGTTCCCAGCTCCCATCTAACGGTGTCCAATATTAAAAACTTCTTTTATGTAAAATTAAAATCAAAATAATTCAAGCATACCCTCAAAAATGTTCTTCACCGCGATACGAAAAACAGAATTGCGTCATCTTTACAATCAACCAACCAATTGTACTTCGCTAGTGAGTCGAGAGTCGTGTCACTATTGTCGACTCAGCATAGACTCCTGAAAATGAGTTGAAGTGCCTATTCCAAACACAAACAGCAATGTACAACCATGGAACTGACATATCCTTAAATTAGTGAAACTTCAACTAAAACCACTTTCCCAAGGGTTAATTACCTCCGGTCAAAGTTTCCACCAGTAAAGTGATACAGAATTTTTTTTCGTATTTAAAGGCGGTAGTAGTGCAAAATTTCAATAAAAAATAATGTGAGAAAAAGTTTTAATTTTAACTGGTGTAAGTTTACTTTTGCGGTAGTCAGGTCCTTCGTTTCCACCATATTGTGACAACCGGTGATGCAATCTAACTGTTTTACCTGTCAAACTAACACCAGAAAATATTTCCATGAATTAGACAAAATTTTCTATTCAATTATACCGGTGGGAAGTTTGCCCCGGCGGTATTTCAAACTGCAGATCCGATTTTAAAAAAGCAGCCGCCATCTCCTGACAACCTCCTCAGTTACTTCACTCGCAACTGGTACACAGAACACTTCCTTTCATAACTCCATTTATACAACTTTAAATACTTACAACGGCTTCTCTCATCGCTGAGGCATCCGTTATTGAAAGAATTAACTTTTATGGTCTTTCCTTTTGCGCCTTAGTTAATAATATCTTATTATACAAAAAAGGAACCGTAGTTTCTTTCTGATGTGAAACTATCTAAAAAAAAATTTGTGTAATAATCAATTTCTAAAGCATATATTTTGAAATATTTAAAACAGTATGGAAAGATTTGAACAAGTTGAATTTCCATAGAATAATATTCTGAGATAAATTAAATGTAACATTTCTCCTAGAAGTTTTTCATTATCAGAAGATTGAGTATAATTTACACATCAAATTTAAATATACAACTGGCTGGAAATATTTAATTCAAAAGATTGAATGAAGTCGAAAGATCGAAGAAAATAAAAACAATTCAATGTACATAAACATAATACGTATAGTGTGTATCCAATACAAGATGCCTTCTAAACCATTTTAGGAGCAACTTTTTTGAAAAGAAAAATTCGTAAATAGCATATTGAGTTTTTTTTAA
This sequence comes from Maratus speciosus, assembly GCA_963932465.1. NCBI lineage: Eukaryota > Metazoa > Arthropoda > Arachnida > Araneae > Salticidae > Maratus > Maratus speciosus. Next base: position 280,608,564 of record OZ010797.1, on the reverse strand, counting down.
ATTCTGAGTACTGAATTAAAATTAAGAGTAAACTTTTCTATTTAAAAACAAGTTGGACATTACACGTCAAACGTGGCAAATGAGGTGCGTTCGTACTATAACTAGTTTTATAAATATTTTTAATTAGTCTTTTAATTATATTTTTAATTAGTTTTTTAATTTTTCAAAGTCCTATTCATGTGTATATACCGGATTTAAAGAAAAAACAGACTGGGCAATTGATAACAGACATATTTGTCCCAAAATCTAGTGCGGCCCCACCAGTGGCGAGAGGTTCTGCTCTCGAAGGTGATAGGCGGGAGGTGCTGTCCTCAAACCCAATCGCGCCCGTCGGCCTAATCGTTCGGTGTTTTTCGTGGTTTTCTTCGAACCTTTGGTTTCCATGCGTAAATACGGGTTAGGCTCCCTTAGAAAGAACCCCACGTAGGGCACTCCCCCTCGGGCCCATATCCCTCGTACAGATAATCGGCCGTCATAAATAACACCAACACCAATAACACTAAAATCTAATGCGACCGTGATTTTTTTTTTCTTTTGCGGGCGCCTTTGGCTGTGTATTTTTTTTTTAAAAAAAATCGTTTAAAAACTTCTAAAACTTGTTTCTGATAGAATCTAAGGAACTCTTTAAATGCAAATATTCTTAGTGTTTAGTAGCTGCTTCTGTAAACCTTAATTCCGATATCAACTAATTAAGAACATATCTGGCACTGCTTCAAAGTTTTTTATTATACATTAGCAAGCTGACATCGGAAATATTTCAAATGAATACACGAAGAAAGATTTGTAACTTCAAACTGGATGCAGTTTATGTCTTGCATTCTTTTTATTTATTTATTTTATTTTATTTATTTATTTATTTATTTTTAAGAAATCGTCTAAAGGATTGTTTATCCAATTGACTTGAATCCATAAAACAATTCATGATAAAATATCTTTATTTTTCAAGAAAAACCCTTAAAAAAAAAGACATAAATATTTATCACAGGAATATTTTCATTTGGTTTCATTGGTCATCATAATTAAAATTATATAAATAGAATACTAATAATAAACTATATTTATCTATCTGATGTTATGAAAATCTGAAAATACGCATAATGTACAATGAATTTTTCCCGAATGATTTGTTTAACTGATCTAGCTTTTTTTTTAGTTTAGCTATATGAATTTAAAAAATATCTGATCTTCTGTATACTTTCTTGATTATCTTAAGTCTGTTCTCAAATCTAAACGGTGTTCTTTCTGACACATTCTTCATTTCATTTTTATTCGCAAATGCATAAAATTACTAGGTACTTTTGCTCAAAAATTAGTTAATCGAATGGGTTTTCCCCATTTTCAATAAAGGCAGATGTTTCAGAAAATTCTGCCACTTTGATATCTTGAACCGAATTTCCGGACGCGACAGTGCGGAGAAGGGGAAAACTGCCATCAGGATACAACAACAGCTTACATCTCAAGATGCCGTTCATTTTCCGAAAATTAAAAGACCGTTCGATTACAATTTTTTTAAAGAAGCTTTTTAAGAATCTACAGCAATATTTCTTAATTCTTTTAATTTCAAGATTTAAAATGAAATTTTTTGCTGTAATATTTAGTAATACAAATTTAAAAACTGAATTTGAAGAATAACATTTATTGAGTTGCTTAATTAATTAAAATTACATTTTTTAAACTTTTAAACGTTCTTTGCTGATTTCATCATAAATTAAAAGTTTTTATTGATTCGTTTCTTAGAGGCAAGCATTTTCCAGAAAAAGCATTCAACTTTCGTACTGTTTTTTTATTATTATTGTATGGACATTTATTTAACCTCATTCCTTTTGATATTTTAACATATCCTTATTATTCAGCTGCACAAAAATCGTGTTTATAAAAGTAATCTTTAGTTATAGTAATAAATTTAGAGGTTGGGGGTAGAGGGGGGGCGGACTTGTAGAAACAAACATTCAGATGTAAACGAAAATGTTTATTATTACTATAATTAATACTAGTATTGATTTTTATGGGCCTATTCCCATTCATACATTTGTTGAACAAATATTAAGAACAAAAAGAAAAATTGATATTTATATCTAATTAATATTATGATCATGATTCGATACTCAAAATAAAAAAGAAATTGACATTTTTGTGTATTAATTATGCAAATTGAATTTTTATCTATTAAATACAAAATAAATATGTTTTAAAAATAGTAATTATTTTTTACATTAATAATGTATTAAATTATAGTTCTATGCAAATGCAAAAGACCTTTAATCTGCCATATCTTCAGTAAGAAAAAGGGTTAAGAGACCTTCTCCCCTTTCCTTAAGCCCCTCCCACTCCTCTGTCCCCCACACTCACTAATCCAAGCAAAATACCTTGATGAGAACAAAGAAGAAACAGCAAAAAAAAAAAAAAAAAAAAACATGTTCCTGAAGTACGTTTCTCGATCTGCTACTGTTCCTGCTCTATTCCACATTCCACTATCTGTTCCTTGCGTTTTTCTGCGGCTGCGTAAGGATGAGAAACAGAAACGAGAAGTTTTATTTCCAAAGATATGTTCCTGTTCCTTTTAAACTGCTCCTCTGTCTTGGTATCGTTAATCAGGCGATTTTCCCCTTTTCTGGCATCTAGCATTTAATACTTTAATGACGTTTCTCATTGTTTGGAAACCTTTTGACATCACAACCAATCGCAAGTGAGAGAAAAATGTGTCAGCGTTTGCTTTGGCGACAGATGAAATTTTAGTTCGAAAAGACCGGTTCTTTTTGGCGAAGAGTAACAGTTCCTTCGTTTTTTCTCTTGGACTTGTTCCTAGGAACCTGTTCCACGTTTTTCTACCCACCCCTAGCCCAGTGGTTAGGGGGTTGAATTCGGAATTAATTAGGGTATAGGGATGGGCATTTCCACTCCTTTTGAGCGAGTCCACATACCGACTCGACTCTCGACTCACTTGCGGAAGTAAGATTGGTTGGTTGGTTGTAAATATGACGCAATTCTACTTTTCGTATCAAATTTATCGCGCAGGAGAAAATATTTGGGCGTAAGTTTTAATTATTTTGGTTTTGATTTTATATAGAAGAAGTCTCTTATATTAAACTTTGTTGGATGGTAACTGGAAACAGCTAAACTAGATGTCTCTATGGGCCGAAATTTCTAGGCCCTGTCCCGTCCCTTCCACATAAAAAAAGTTCGGCTTGCTCATAGAAAAAAGTTTGGCCCGGCCAGTAGAAAAATAATCCCCCCCCCCCCCCCGGTATAAAATCTAAAATTTCATCCCGTACAAAAAAAATTACTGGTCTGGCCCGCCAGAAAACTTAAAAGTTCGGGCCGATCCAGTCTTGGCCCGACCGGCTCCTCAAAAATGTTAAAATCTAGGTACAAAAAACCAGAAAACATGGATTTTTACGTCGATAGGATTAAAAATTGTTTCGTAAGTGGAGTTCTGACTAAAAATACTTATTTTTTCCTTTTTTCTTTTCATTTTTATAATCTTCATTTTTAAAGAAACATCGTGTGCTTCTATATTTATTTTTTTAATGAATCTCTATCTGTATGTAAATGATTCAGTTAACATTAATATCGTTAATCCATATGCTATGTATTGGAGGCTTAAGAATCTGATAACTACTGTACAGTAAAATCACCTAAGACGAAATCGCTTAGGAAATAAAAAATATACGTTTTAGATAAGTTTCCTTCTTAGCAGTATTAAATGTATTATATACTTTTATTGTATACTCACATATTATTATATTCATTTTTCATGTATCAACACATTTTTTAGTTTAAGACAGGATTCCTTCATATACGGGTTCTTTTTCACAAGTTTTATTGTATTTTAATTGAACAGCCTAGAAAAAATTGAATTGCCTAGAAATTGCTATTCTTTAAAAAGAATAAATTTTAATTGTACAATAATGGCAATTTAAAAATATATACATTTTTTGCAAAAAGTTTTGGGCAGGGACAAATTTTACTTATTTTTGCACGAATCAGACTAGGCCGAGACAATAATTTCGTACGGGATGGGTTGAGGCCGGCACTTAAAATGTCGGCCCTCGCAAACCTTTGAAGAATGAAGGATCCCGGATTGGTACTGAAAAATTAAGTTTAGCTCGGCGCAATCTTTTAGAAAAAAGAAAGGCCCTAGCCCGGTCTGCAAAGCACAATGCCTAAGCCCGGCCCAAAGCCTTAAAACAAAGTAAGACCCGGTCCGACCCCAGCTTTGCGAAAAATAGGCCCTTGCCCACGGGCTGGGCCGGTCCCGGTGCACACCTCTAAGCCAAACTGTAAAATATAGAAATATTCTTGTTTAATCCTGTACTATGGCAAAAAATTTATCTTCTTTTTAACTGGGAGTAGAAAGTTTTGAGGTGTTATTTTATATATATATCAAGTTTTTAGGGTTTAAATTTTCTGTGCTAAAAACAAAACGGGAAACGGATTGTTTTTTTTTTTTTTTTTTGTTTTTTTTTTTCGTGTTTGTGTGCACGCGCGGGGAAAAGTGAAATTTACTGCTAACAAGGACAATAATCCTTCAAAATATCCGAAATCCTCCCCAATCACAACATTCTAAAGTCTTAGATCTCTTTTTCATTGATTTTTTTAGGATTCCGTACTTAAAAAGTGAAAACGGAGCTATTATAAGTTGATTGTGTTAACAAATTTATAGATTAAAAGCTATTCACAAATATTTTTCGAAAAAAGGGGACTAATTTAGGTACTTGATTTTTTTTTCTTTTATGCGTGCATGTATGTGTATCGTTCGGGAATTGTTGAAAAGACCTCGTAACACCGGAATCAAAAATACATTTGTTCTAATTTTAGATACTGTCGAAAATGTGATACAAAAATATGTCCTCCCTCCCCTCCAGCCTGATTCCGAATCTACTAAAACTAAAATGATGAAAAAAACCTAGGACAATAGTAGTTTATTCAAACTTTGCTGGAAAATTATAGGGATTATCCTCGGTCACATAGTTTTGGAGAAAATCGCATTTTTCCGTTACACGCACACTTTAATTTGCCGGGCTCATCGGCAGTAATTTTAACTACAAAGTATTAAAATTGACAGGCCTGACTACTGTGGCGATTCGGAATCAAACAGCGTTTTCCAATTTTTTACATAAATAAATTGCTTATCAAGGAAAATGCGATTTTTGACACGTAACGACAAGTTTTTCTATTTTTTCCTGTGCTATCGTGTATCGAACTTCGTTTAAAAACTTCAACTTTGACAGCATTTTTTATTTCTGCAAAAAAAGGAAAACGCCGTTCTATTACTTAGTTCCTGAATAAGAACACCTGTCAATTTCACGCGTTTCCAAACAAAAAATAATTCAATAATCAGTCCCCCGAAGTAAGTTTTAAAAAGTTCTTTTTTTTTCTCATGTTCATAGTTTTTGATTTACTCCCTTTTAAAATTTTATTTCTTAAACCGTGATAATATAGTGAGATATATCCATAGAGAGACACACAGCCTAGCTGTTTACGAAAAAAAAGGGGGGGGGGCGTAGAAGCGACAGGATTTCGAAAATATCTTACATATCTGGGTTTAAATAAGGAACGTTAAAAAATCGATTGGCTAAACTTTAAAAAAAATATATGTAAATTATATCCATTTAATATTACCTACGAACATTTTTATTTATACAACGGAATTAAAATAACATTATATACGCAAACAAATAAAGGATGTTCACTTTTATCTAAAATACATCAATTATAAAATAAATTCAGTTACTTAGTATATTTTAAACAAACTGCTACTTGAGCAGAATTTTACTTCTCTTTCTTGTAAGTTTTTTTTTAATATTGTATGATATGAAAACAGTTGAAAATATTCCCCTTAGTCCTACTTCTTTTTTTGCCAAAAATTACAAAGATCACATCTGCTTTTTTTTTTTATCTTCTTTCCCCTAAGCATATCGTAAATTCAAATAATCTTGAACGAAATATCCTGCTGCCCGCCCCCTTGTCTCTGTCCCTTCCTCTCCTTTCATCCATACCGTCATGTTCCTTAAAATACATCTACACTGCTTTTACAACCAAGATCTCCGTTCTCTGCTAAACAACCCAGCACGGATTTAAAGAGTTGAAAACCGATACTAAGTGGAAAGAGTGGTTTTCGAAGAGTCGAAAATCCACTCTTCAACTCTCGACTCTCCAAGTCCGACACTGCCCGCCCCCTTGTCCCTGTTCCTCCCTCTCCTTTCATTCATACCGTCATCTTCCTAAACATACATCTACACTGCTTTCTTCTTTCCCAAAATCGCCAAAACATAATTAAACCAAGATCTCCGTTCTCTCGTCCTCTGCTAAACAACCCAGCCCGAATTCGAAGAGTTGAAATCCGATACTGAGTCGAATAATCGAAAATCCACTCTTCAACTCTCGACTCTCCAAGTCCGACACTGTGTTAAACTCGTCCAACCACTCTTTGAGTGAGTCGACTTCGACTCTTCGACTCCGAATCCCAGACTGAGTGGAAATTAAAGTTCGACTCTTTTGAGTCGAGGCAGTTCGCTAGCGAGGAGTCGACAGTTCGACTCACTTGGAAGGAGTCGAGATTTTGGGTCGACTCTTCGGCCAACTCTATTAGGGGAAAGCTGGAAATTGCTTTAATCCCTTCAGTTTCGGTCTAGAATGAATATGCTATGTTTTCCCCCTTGTACTAGGTGAGCGTTAGAAAATATGTATAGATTTATAGTCAAAAAACACATTTTTTTTACATTCCATAACAGTATCTCTCAACAGCTAACTCTGTCAAAAATACTGTCAATACAAATGTTGTAGAGCTTAAAATTCTGAGTAAAATGAGTACCTATACTCAATACTTATGTTGAATATTGAGGTCACAATTCTACTTCAAATTTTTAGACCCATCATCAGGGGGATGACCTCAGAATTAATTAGGAGAAAACTGGAAATTGTTTTAATCCCTTCAGTTTAGGTCTAAAATGAACGTACTATGTTTTCTTCCTCGTACCTTGGTGAATGTTAGAAAATATGTACATATTTATTTTCGAAAAACACGTTTTTTTTTTTAGTTTCCTTAACAATATCTCAAAACAGCTAACTCTGTAAAAAACATTGTCAATACAAATGTTGCAAACCTTAAAATTCTGAATAAAATGAGTACCATTCTTAATATTTTTATTCAACATTAAGGTCGCAATTCCATTTCAAAATTTTTCAAATTAAGAGCTTGAAGCCAGGAGAGACCAAGTTAACTTAACAATATCTCAAATTGTGGCCTTAATATTGAACAAAAATATTAAGTGTAGGTACTCATTTTACTCAGAATTTTAGGCTCTATAACTTTTGTACTAACAATGTTTTTGATAGAGTTAGCTATTTTGAGATATTGTTAAGTTAACTTGGTTTCTATTGGCTTCAAGCTATTGATTAGCGATTAAGGGAAAATTTTGAAATAGAAATGGGACCTTAATGTTGAACAAAAATATTAATGATACTCATTTTATTCAGAATTTTAAGCTCTACAACATTTGTATTGACAATGGTTTTTATAGAGTTAGCTGTTTTGAGATATTGTTAAAGAAACTAAAAAAAAAAAACGAGTTTTTCGAAAATAAATATGTACATATTTTCTAACATTCACCCAAGTACGAGGAAGAAAGCATAGTACGTTCATTTTAGACCTAAACTGAAGGGATTAAAACAATTTCCAGTTTTCTCCTAATTAATTCTGAGGTCATCCCCCTGATTATGGGTATAAAACATTGAAGTATAATTGTGACCTTAATATTCAACATAAGTATTGAGTGTAGGTACTCATTTTACTCAGAATTTTAAGCTCTACAGCATTTGTATTGACAATGTTTTTGGCAGAGTTAGCTGTTTTGAGATATTGTTATAGTATGCAAAAAAACGTGATTTTTGACTATAATTTTATACATATTTCCTAACGCTCACCTAGTTCGAGGGGGAAAACATAGCATATTCATTCTAGACCTAAACAGAAGGGATTAAAATAATTTCCAGCTTTCCCCTAATTAATTCCGAATTCGGCCTTTTTCTGCTCCCCTACCACTGGGCTATTATGCATTAATTAGGGATGGGCATTTCCACTCATTTTGAGGAGTAGACGCTGGGTCGACTCACTGGATTGATGAGTCGACATGCTGACTCGACTCTCGACTCACTTGCGAAAGAAAGATTGGCTGGTTGGCTGTAAAGATGACGCAATTCTACTTTTCGTATCAAATTTATCGCACAGGAGAAAATATTTGCGCGTAAGCTTGAATTATTTCGGTTTTGATTTTATATAGAAGAAGTCTTTTATACTAAACATTGTTGGATGGTGCCTGGAAACAGCCAAACTAGATGTCTCTACGGGCCGAAATTTCCAGGCCCTGCCCCGTCCCGTCACACAGAAAAAAAGTTCCGCTTGCTCATAGAAAAAGTTTGGCACGGCCCGTAGAAAAATAATCAACTACCCGCCCCGTTATAAAATCTAAAATGGCATCCCGTACAAAAAAAATTACTAGCCTGGTAGAAAACTTAAAATTCTGGCCGATCCCGTCTTGGTCCGACCGGCCTCCCAAAAATGTTAAAATCTAGGTACTAAAAACTAGAAAACATGGATTTTTACGTCGATAGGATTAAAAATTGTTTCGTACGAGGAGTTCTGAATAAAAATACTGATTTTATCCTTTTTTCTTTTCATTTTTATAATCTTCATTTTTAAAGAAAAATCGTGTGCTGTGATATATATACATATTTTAATGAACCTCTATCCATGTGAACATTAATATTGTTAATCCATATTTTATGTATTGGAGGCTTAAGAATCTGATAAATACTACAGAGTAAAATCGCCGAAGACGAAATTGCTTAGGGAATAAAAATATACGTTATAGACAAGTTTTCTTCATATGAGTTATAAATGTACCATATACTTTTCCTCACATATTATTATATTCATTTTTCATGTATCAACACATTTTTCAGTTTAAGACAGGATTCCGTCATACACGGGTTCTTTTTCACAAGTTTTATTGTATTTTAATTTTATTGCCTAGAAATTGCTATTCTTTAAAAAGAACAAATTTTAAATTTTAATTGTACAATAATGGCAATTTAAAAATATATACATTTCTTGCAAAAAGTTTTGGGCCGGGACAAATTTTACTGATTTTTGTACGGGTCAGACCAGGCCGAGACAATAATTTTCGTACGGGGTGGGTCGAGGTCGGCACTTAAAATGTCGGCCGTTGCAAACCTTGGAAGAATGAAACCAGTCCCGGATCGGTACTGAAAAATTAAGTTAAGCTCGGCGCAGTCTCTTAGAAAAATGAAAGGGTCTACCCCGGTCTACAATGAACAATGCCTAGGCCCGGCCCAAAGCCTTAAAAAAGGTAAGGCCAGGTGCGACCTCAGAGTTGCGAAAAATTGGCCCTATCCCTACCTACGGGCTGGGCCGGTGAAGACCTCTAAGCCAAACTGTAAAATATAGAAATATTCTTGTTTAATCCCTTTCCATGTCTAAAAATTTACCTTCTTTTTAACTGGGAGTGGAAGGATTGAGGTGATATTTTTTTATATATATCAAGTTTCAAAGGTTTAAATTTTCTGTGCTGAAAACAAAACGTTAAACGAATTTTTTTTTTTCGTGTGTATGTGTGTGTGCAGCGGCGCGTGGAGCGTGAGGTAAGTGAAATTTATTGCTAACAAAGACAAGAATCCTTCAAAATATCCGAAATCTTCCCCAATCACAACATTTTAAATTTTTAAATCTCTTCTTCATTGATTTTTTTAGGATTCCGCACTTAAAATGTGAAAACGGAGCTATTATAAGTTGATCGTGTTAACAAACTTACTGATTAAAAGCTATTCACAAATATTTTTCGGAAAAAAGGAGGACTGATTTAGTTACTTGATTTTTTTTTCTTTTATGCGTGTGTGTATGTGTATCGTTTGGGTTGTTGGAAGGACCTCGTAACACCGAAATCAAAAATGTATTTGTTCTAATTTTAGATACTGTCGAAAATGTGAAAAAAAAATATGCCCCCCCCCCCGCCCCTCCTCCAGCCTATTTTCAAATCATACTAAAACTAAAATGATGAAAAAAAAAAAAAAACTAGGGGCAATAATAGTTTATTCAAACTTTGCTGGAAAATTATAGCGATTATCCTCGGTCACATAGTTTTGAAGAAAATCGCATTTTTCCGTTACACACAAACTTTAATTTGCGGGGCCCAGCGGCAGTATTTTTAACTACAAAGTTAAAAAATTGATAGGCCTATCTAATGTGGCAGTTTTGAATCAAATAGCGTTTTTCATTTTTTTACATAAATAAATTGCTTATCAAGAAAAATGCGATTTTTGTCACGTAACGACAAGTTTTTCTCTTTCCCCGTGCTATTATGTACCGAACTTCGTTTAAAAACTTCAACTTTGTCAGCATTTTTTGAAGGATATTTAAGCAAAAAAATGAAAACGTCATTCGATTACTCAGTTCCTGAATAAGAACACCTGTCAATTTTACGCGTTTCCGAACAAAAAATAATTCAATAATCAGTCCCCCGCCCACCCGGAGGTGGAGGGGGGGGGAGGGAGTAAGTTTTAAAAAGATCTTTTTTTCTCATGTTTATAGTTTTTGATTTACCCCCTTTTAAAATTTTATTTTTTAAACCATGATAATATACTGAGATATATCCATAGAGAGACAAACACAGCCTAACTGTTTACGAAAAAAAAAAAAAAAAAAAAAGGGGGGGGGGGAGGGAGCATGGAAGCGACAGCATTCCGAAAATATCTTCCATATCTGGGTTTAAATAAGGAACGTTAAGAAATCGATTGGCTAAACTTTAAAAAAGTATAAGTATGATATATCCATTTAATATTACCTGCGAACATTTTATTTATAAAACGGAATTAAAATAACATTATATATGCGAACAAATAAAGGATATTCACTTTTATCTAAAATACATCTATTATAAAATAAATTCAGTAACTTAGTATATTTTAAACAACGTGCTACTAAAGTAGAATTTTATTTTTCTTTCTTCTAAGTTTTTTTTTTAAAATATTGCATGATATGAAAACAGTTGAAAATATTCCCCTAACTAGTCCAACTTCTTTTTTTTTTTTTTTTTTGCCAAACAATACAAAGGTAACATCTACTTTTTTTTCTTTTTATCTTTTTCCCCTAAGCATATCGTAAATTCAAATAATCCTGAATAACGAAATATCCTACTGCCCGCCCCCTTTTCTCGGTCCCTCCCTCTCTTTTCATTCATACCGTCATCTTTTTAAACATATATCCAGACTTGTATAAAACGAAAAACTTTCTGCGCACATAAATGTTGGGTCAAAAACTTTCTGCAAATTAATTTAATGTTTAATAAAATAACGTGTTATATTACTTTGACGGTATGACTTAAAAACAGCAGTTTAAAAATAATTACGATTTAAATTAAAAATTAATTAATATTAATTACAGAATAATTATGTTTGTTAAAAAAATAATAAAGCTAAAAATCCATGATAAGAAGGGGTGAATTCTTACCAGTTATTTTGTCAATTGATTTAGAAATAGCCCAATCCTTAATATTGTGATCGCTTCTCACAAAATGCCAGTCACTCTGTTCACAGAAATAATGGACATTGCTTCTGAAACAACTAAATCACATTTTGTAAGGAGAGGTCCATTCGTAGGTATCATCATTAAAGAGACCGATGAGTTTTTATTGCGGCCCTTTGACGGAATTTTCGTTTTTTCCGCGAGCATTTGTAAAATTTACATTTTTCGCGATATTTTGGCAAAATTCGTGCTTTTTCCGCTATGCTTTTATGAAATTTATTTTTCCTGCACTTTTTGAACGAAATTTTCTTTTTCTGCGATTTTTTGACGAAATTCGCCTTTTTCCCGCGATCCTTTGACGAAATTTGTGTTTTTTCTGTGGCGTTTTGACGAAATTTGTGTTTTTTTCCGGATCCTTTGACGAAATGCGCGCTTTTTCCGCGTCCCTTTTACGAAATTCGTGTTTCTTTCTAGATCATTTGAAGAAATTAGTTTTTTCCGCGATTCTTTCAGTGATATTTTTTTATATCTGAATTTTCGGACTGATGGCCAATTTTTTTTTTTTTTTTAATTTTCTGAACCGAATGCCTTAAATTTTCGGAGAATTCGGAATAGAATTACCCCTGGCAAACAATAAATAAATCGTACATAAAATTTGGGAACATTTTTAATTTTTTGGTATTTAAAAAAATATATATATACAAGAACAAAAATTATTTTTTTTTTTCCTAAGAAATTTTCCGCAGAGTTCCAAATTTTGCAGAAAATGTTCCGCGCACGGCGTGCGTCTATATTATACAACTCTGCATATATCTACACTGCTATCTTCTTTCTCAAAATCGCTAATACATAATCAAAACAAGATTTGCGTTCCCTGCTAAACAACTCAGCCCGAACTCGAAGAGTTGAAATCCGATGCTGAGTGGAAAGAGTGGTTTTCGAAGAGTCGAAAATCCACTCTTTAACTCGCAACTCTTCAAGTCCGACACTTTGGGCCTGTTCAGAAGAGCAGCTCACACCGCGCGCGCGCTCAGAAGTTTTTGCCATGGAGTAGGTTATATCGAAGAAAGGAATTTTCAAATAATTCAATTATTTCATTATTTTTATGGTTCAAAACTGGTAAAACCAACAACTATATTTCTTTATCTTTCCAAAACAAGGTTTTTGTTACAGGTATACATGCCTATGTTCACTCAGATAAAATTCTAAATATTCGGGAAAGAGTCACGTGACCTATTTTATCCACTTCAGCTTGATCAGCAATCAGTCAACCGCACACAAACATCGCGCAAACTACCCCAAAAAATTATGTGGGCGATTTGATCACGTGATTGTGCGTTTGTGCTTATGTTTCATTGGTTATGCTTTGTTTGGTAGGTTGACTGACCGAATTTAACAATTCAATTGGAGATCTAAATATTTTAACTTTTTAACAATTTTCTTTTTATTTGTTTAAAAATGATTTATCAGTTGCTTTATATTTTTCGTGATAGAATGCTGTTAATAAACCAAAATTGTGATATCAACATATTACAAGATTTTGAAATTTGCACTGTTAGTTAGACAATTTTTCAGAGAAGGTTTTAGTATATATATTTCTTATTTTATGATTGCCGTGAGAATTAATACTGTGTGGATAACAGACAAAATACATCATAAAACATGAGAAACAAGTGACATTCAAAATCGCGTTAGTATAAGCAAAATACTTAATTATACTTTCAATAAAAAATTTATAAGCATTCTAATAATATTTTATTCACTACAAAACTAGATGGCAAACCCCATATATTTTATCTCTTTAAAAAAGAGATAAAAAATTGTGCAGATATTTTTAGTTAAAATAATATACATCTAATACATTTTAGTTTTATAATATTTTCATATTGATTTTAACACCATAAAATATGATTAGCATCCTAATCTCGATAAAAATTCACTCCTAAAGTACTCAAAAGGAAAAAAGAAAGAAAAACATCAAGAAATTATCCTACGCTCAAACGGATATTTTCGCACAATACTTATTATTTTATTTGCTTTATATATATATATATATATATATATATATACACACCCTATATATATATATATATATATATATATATATATATATATATACACCCTATATATACATATATATCACTTTGAAACAAAACTTTGAATATTAAAAGGCGTTCAAATCTAAAACTTTCATCGAGAAATACCTCATTTTCTCGTCTTTAAATAAGTATTTTATTATTATAATAGAAATACATGTGCTTCTGTATTATTAATATAAAAATTTATCTTTATCAAAAATATCTTATTTTATATGAAAAATATAAAGTAATCAAGACAAAAAAAAAAAAAAAAAAAAGCACGAATACAATTTGGGACGCGAAGGATTCGAACCCATAGCCCCTAGTCTCGAGTTCAAAGCGCTATCCATTCAGCCATCTAGCTCGCCTTTTATTTGCAACAAATTATCTTTATCATTAGCACCATAATTAATCAAACCGTGATTTGTTCGTGAACGCGGTAAATGTTTATTGCATCCACGATAAAGACCCACTCCATGTTCCTGTCTTCTGAGCTCGCGCGCGCGGCGCGCGTGCTTCTTGAACACACTCTGTGTTAAACTCGTCCAATCACTCTTTGAGTGATTCGACTTCGACTCTTCGACTCCGAATCCCAAACTGAGTGGAAATTAAAGTTCGACTCTTTTGAGTCGAGGCAATTCACTAGCAAGGAGTCAACAGTTCGACTCACTTGGAAGGAGTCGAGATTTTGAGTCGACTCTACGGCCAACACTACACAGTAGCGCAATAGCGCCAGAAGTGGTCGTGCTCTAAACTAAATCGTTCGGTAGTGGGCGGGGCACTCCAGGAAGGATTTGGTTTTGCTTTCACGGACCGATTCATTTATTGCGCGGCAGTACAACGGTAACGACAATTAGACATTTAACTGCTATGATTAAACTCAGATTAATGAAATATTTAAATTTTTGATAACTAATCTCATTATGTATTTCGTTCAGTTTTTAATATTTTCTGTTTACTTCTTATAATTTATAATGGCGTGAAGAATACGAATGTTTTAAGAGAGATCCGTTTCTGAAATAATGGATATATATATTATTTAATGCATTCCACAATTTGTTTCAATGGATTTACTATATGGGATTAATATTTACAACAAATATTTTCTTGTAAAAACATTCATATTTTTCACGCCTTATAAATTATAAAAAAGTAAACAGGAAATAAATAAGATAAAATATAAAAGAAATACATAATCCGATTACTTTTATCAATAATTAAAATATTTCATCACTCAACGAGTTTGTTTAATGACAGAATTGAAAATTTCTGATTGTTGTTTCGTTACTTTCATACTGTAGTGAAATAAACGAGAAGTTCAACGGTTAGTTTTCATTAAAAATTAAATTCCTTACTGTAAGTGTATGAAGTGTTTGTTTTATAAGGGTGCATAACTGGCTTTATTATAAGCAGGAAGCATTTTGAAAAAAAAAAAAAAAATCAGATGTACATCATATTTTAAGTAAATACTAACTTAGAAGGTGTTTTTTCTTAAAAAATTGCTTTTTTGAATTTTTGCGCACAACTATTATCAAACTTTCAAAAAAAAAAAAAAAAGAATTTTGCTCTGAAGAAAATTGACTTTTTTTCCGTAATACAAATAACTTTGAAAAAAAAAATTAAATTTAAAACAAAGGAAATTTTTTTGTTACTTAATTTTTAATTATTAATAAATTAAAAAGTTTCAACTATTATTTTATACCGAAAATACAATGGAGTTATGAATAAAGAGGAGGAGACATATAGTGTATTGTCTACCAGTTGCGAATGAAGTAACTGAGGAGGTTGTCACAAGATGGCGGCTACTTTTTTTAAACTGAATCTTCAGTTTCTGATTACCGCCAGGACAAACATCTCACCACTAAAATTGAATAGAAAATTTCGTCTTAATTAAGTGCTTTATTCATGGAAAATTTTCTCAAAAATGTCTTAAAAATTTCAATTTGTTTTTACTGGGGTCAGTACGTCTTGTAAAACTGACAGTTTGTTTCCCTGGTTGTCACAATATGGCGGAAACGCAGGACCTAACAACCGCCAAAGTAAACTCCTACCAGTAAAAATGCAAATCTGATTCTAATATTATTTAAAACTGAAATTTTGCAATAACAAGCCGTTTATGTAAGTTGAAAATTTCTATATAAATCTACTGGTGGAAGTTTCCACCTGCGGTAACCAACTCCTGTGATAGCGGTTACAGTTGAAGCTTCACTATTTTAAGGATATGTCAGTTCCTCTTTATTAATAGTTCCATGGAAAATACATATGCAGTTTAAATAAGTTAAAATGTATTCTGTACCCTGTTCATGAACCCATGAAATATTGTTTGTGATGTGTTATTGTTTCTTATCTTTTTTTTTAATGCCCTTTATTTTGCTGATAAGTCTGTAAGTTATGCTCAGTTAATTTAACTGTATTAAATCCATTAAAATCTCAAGCTAAATAATTTTGCATAATTTGATTTCGTAAAGATTATTCTCTTCGTAAAGATTTTTTTTTTCCAGAATCATTTGTATCTTACATTATATCAAACTTGAATTTGATGCTCCATAATTTAATTTTTATTTAAATCAAGTAACATTATTTAATTTTTCTCTTAAATTTTTCTTTTTCAAATCCACACTTTCAAAATCTCTCATATCTATTAATATATCCATTGGAAATGTGAAATATTTAAATTGATTTAGTCAAAATTAATTTACTTTAAATTTCACAGAAATGAAAAGCATTAAATACGTTTAATAAGATTTTCCAATTCAAACAACTTGTATAACAAAAATTTAATGAATTAAGATTGCCCATTTAAAACATCTGTTGTTGAACGATATTATTTAAATTTTATACAGCAACAGATTAACAGGATAAGTAAAAATAAAAAAAAGCCCTTAAAATAATTAAAAAATAAATGACTTAACAACTTTGAATAAATTACATTTCAAATACTATACACAGAATAAATTCAATTCAATCGAAATTATTAAAGATTTTTTAAATACATAAATATGGGTATATTTGAAAATTGTGAAGCATCAAACGAAAAATGTGAACAAACGGTAAACGAATGTCTTTCTGTATTTGTTAAACAAAAATACGTTTAAAGAAGTAACACTAATTAATACGAACTAAAAATGTGCTACATATTATGCAAGCGTGCATAATAAAAAATATAAATGAAAACTGTTGAAAAGTATTTTTCAAATTTCACTCAACTTTAAATTTCTATGATAAAAATATCTACGGATATTTAATCTTTAAATGAGAAGGAATCTTTGGAAAATACAAATATATGCAAAAATAACGAACTTAAGTACGATTAAATAGGATTAAAAAAAAAAATAATAACGAGCATATTATACAGGACTTACCAGCATTCTCACGTGCAACGAACGTATCCAATTACTGCAATGCGAGCTCTAGCATTTTCCCTTTGAAATGAGTCGAGACTGGATTGATAATCAAAATTGTGTCGTCGAAAATATGCGTGCGCAGATTCTTCGCAGGCGGAGACGATCGCAGCGCTCGTAGTTAGTGTGCTGTAAATTACAATTGTCCTGTTTTCAAAGTCAAGAACAGCGCGCGCGTCGTCCCATAGAGATGTCGACGCTTTTCCTGGAACCGCTTTGGTCCCACCCACCCAAAAAAATAATAATGACATTTCACTATTACAGAGTATCGTATAGAAAACCTAAACAACGTTATAGATCTCAATTCCAACTTTAAAAGAATTTCAAAACTTTTATAATTTTATTTTGTGGGTTGAGTTTGAATTGTAACTGAATATTAATATATATATATATATATATATATATATATATATATATATATATATGTAAAATTTTTTTAATCGTGCTTTATGTTGGGCGCAGACAATTCACCCCTGTAACCAATAGTAATTTATGCCAGAATTTCCAGTTCGGTGTTTTTTCAAAGTCAAACCCAGATGTTTCTATAAGGTCACAATATTCTCACTTACCTACCATCAAAATCAATGCAAATAGATGTTAATACATATGAAAATTCCGAAAAAATATTTGGAGGCCTGCAGATTACCGGAACAATCCTGATTCTGTTAAGCCAGTCTTTGATAAAAACACTAAGCGACTGTTTATCAAATATAAACTTTTCAATTCCGTAGAATAACATCGGTATTTTGTAAAGTAACAATTAGATCAAATGATTTAAGAAAACAAATAAATGATCAAACAGACCAACACATTGATCAAGTAGGTGGAGCTACAGAAGAAATTGCTGTTTTTAAGAATTTGCCTAAACAGCGGACCTAATTTGGTCGTTTTACAAATTAAATAAAAAAAATAATAGAAAAATAATAAAATAATTTTTTTTTATTGATATATAGTTTACTAATTTCGAAAGGTGTACTCTGAAACCGTGTTGTTAATGTAGAAACCAACAACATTTAAAGCTTTTTGATTTTGTTTACAACTGAAGTGAGAAACTTAAACCTGGCTTTCGACTTTTGTAATGTGGAGTAAAAATTGGATGTGATTTGAGCTTTAACCCTTTATGTTCTGAATTATGATTTCATGAAAATTTTATCTTCTAAAGCATTTTTCTTGAATTGTTTAAACTACATTAGAAGATTTTCATAATCATTTAATAAATTTTGGAAGGATTTTAGAAGGTGTGAAGGATTTAGAAGGATTAACTGAATTTGAATTTAAAGGGAATTTGTTAAATATTTATAACCCCACTCAAATCTTTTATTTTAAATATTTTCCTTAGTATTTTGTAGAATTAGGAAATGTAGAAATATAATGTTCTTACAGTAGAAATATAGAAATATTTCCTAATTGAAAAATCCCCCACCCCCTCCCAACAAAAGTTGAAAAGATGGAAATGCAACAGAAATCATCCTCCTAAAAATATTTTTGTTTTGTGTAATCAATATTGCTTTTGGAACAAGATAAAGTAGTGTATCTATAACTCATTCTAAAACATGGAGTTATGAATAAAGAGAAGGAAACATATAGTGTACTGTCTACCAGTTGCGAGTGAAGTAACTGAGGAGGTTGTCACAAGATGGCGACTGCATTTTTAAAAATCGGATTTTCAGTTTCTGATTACCGCCACAGCAAACTTCCCACCAGTAAAATTGAATAGAAAATTTCGTCTTAAGTAAGCATCTTATTCGTTGAAATTTTTCTCAGAAATGTCGCAAAAAGTATTTGTTTTTACTGGTGTCAGTATGCCTTGTAAAACTGTCAGTTTGTTTCCCTGGTTGTCACAATATGGCGGAAACGCATGGCCTAACTACCGCAAAAGTAAACCCCTACCAGTAAAAATGAAAATCTTTTTCTATCATTATTTATGACTGAAATCTCGCCTAAAGAAAATATTTTAAAAAGTTGAGAATTCCTATATAAATCTACTGGTGGAAGTTTCCACCAGCGGTAAACAACACCTGCGATAGCGGTTTTAGTCGAAGCTTCACTATTTTAAGGATATGTCAGTTTCTCATTGTCAATAGTTCCATGTTCTAAACAGTATTGCAAATAATCGATGTATTAAATGAATTTTATTACACGTTACTCTAATGGTACTTATAAGTGCCGTCAGTAGATAAAGGAATAAAGTGTGTCCAAAATCAATATAGTGTAACAAATAACAGTAAGTAATAAAATCAGTATCTGTACTCAGGTACTACCTGAATTTTTAATGGTTAATAAGGGGTTTGAGGGTGCAGAGCAGTCTGTAGACATTTTTAGAGGCAAATTCATTAATTCATGAGAAGTATCTTTTATCCAATCGTCGTGCGCGAATTAATTATTGTTTTAATTAAATTTAAAATGCGGCAAGAATTTTTCCCTCCTTTCCATAGACAAAAATTCTACTGTATTCTAACCGACAAATGGCTTACTGCGTTATGTCTATTGTAGTTTTATGAAAACATAGTGATACTTATTAGAGAAAAAAGAAATATTAATTTTTACTTTTCATAGTTTAGTTGTATAAATTTTGATTTTTGCACATATATGCTATTTCTTTCGGCCAGCAATTAAAGTGTCGTCTCTAAAAAAATAAAGTTCCGTTGTAAAAGTCAGCCGTAAAACAAAAGAGATGTATCATTGTACGATTAAATAGTCTACTGCAATTTTTTAAACTTCTAAGCATCGTGCATTTTCAATTTTTATACCGTCGTATTGGGAAAAAATGTACTTTTAAATGCAATTTGTTTGAAAACTGAATCTCAATTTATTTTAGAGATATTAAGTTTTTGAAGTTTTTATCGCCATTTGTTTAATGTTGGTAACTCACGTACCCTATTTCTGCAGAAAGTAAAGGTAAAACAGTTGAAAAATTGTAATTATATCTTTTTTTTGCCATTTCCGATAACAACTGGAAAAAAAAAATGTAATTAAAATGCGTGCTATTTTGAAAAAATATAAATTAATCATTTCTGATAAAACATGGAACAATTATAAACTATATTTAATTTTAATTATCTGCATTAATATTACAAAGAAATGAAGGGATATGAATCATTAGATAGCCGATTTTTTTTGTCGAGTTTCTTGAACGACGACATCTCTTTTTTTTTTGTATTTGTGTATTATTCAGTGATAGTGACGTCAAATGCATACTTTTCTGCAGATGTTGTTTAAGACAGCGAATGACGCCAATTTATATAAAATAACAGTGTGTGTTTTAAGTCTGAAAACAGAAATATGTGTTGTACTATCTATCTATCTATTTATCTCTCTCTCTCTCTATTTTTTTTTCTTCTTGTTGAACTGAAAACGCAGAATTCCTGTTTAGTAGTTGATATTTATTATTTTGGGCGTATTTTGTGAAATACAGTTTATGTTGAGTTCAAAATTTTATTTTTTAGGAATGAAAAATGTAAAACATACAAAAATGTTTTAGGAATATTCTAAAATTGTAGAATGCCTACGAACACACATTCCCCCTATCTTCTCGACGTTTTCATGTAATACATTTTCATTACAGAAATAATTGTTAAAAAATATACATAATATTTTTAAAGTTTTAGTAACAATTTGCAAATTAAATTTTAAACAAAATCTAAAATTTTAAGATACATTTTATGTTGCAAATGTATTTCAAATTGCCATCGTCACAAATTTATTTCTAATATTTTAGGAAAAATACTTTAATCTTTCTATAAATAAATAATGAAAAAAAGCAACAGGATTAAAACAAATTTATTGTTTTATATTCTTTTTTATTTACATTTTATAATGTTAATTTCCTTCATTACAATCAAATTTCTCAAATTCGACCTTAAAACTGAACAATCCTCACTGAAAATCTTCAGTGTTTATCATCATTATGTTACTCACATTGTGCATCGATAATCTGTTTCTCATATTTTTTATTATATCTAAACAATAATATGTATCAATTGCTTGCACAGCATTACAATTAAAGAAAGAATTTGTGGATACTCAAATATACACAAATGCATGAAGAAATGGAAACAGCTCCTTGAAAATCATGCTTTAGCAGTGTTCGCAACGTTCGTAAAATTTTCGCAGTTTGCTACTTTTGCGCAGTTTGCGATTTTAAAACGATATTCTTAATTTTAAACTTCTATTGCCGATGTTAACCCTCTCGCTGCGCAATCCGAGAAATGCTCAGCCATGTATATTTCCGTCTAATTAATACTATTTGGTCATTCCCACCAGTTATTTTTCAGCGAAAAGTTTGTCTGATTTAATCAGGACATTTTCCCGATTACGATTGTCAAAAACTTCTGCTTTAAAGAACCGGTGATAATAGATAAAAAATTCTGTAAAAGACGTTCATCGCGAAGAATTACTTACGCAGCGAGAGGGTTAACACTAGAACCGCCGCACAGTGGGGCAAGAAGCCTTCAAATCTGGCAAAAAATCGAAAAAATGAAATTCTAGTTTGAACTTCCGACATACGTCACTTTAACAGAGCAGATGTCAGTAAACATCTGCCTAGTATTAAAAAGTGTGCAAAGTTATCTTGGTCGTCACTAAAGTACGAAGTTAAACTTTATATCGCATGATGATAATAAATGAAAAAAAGAAAAAAATCAATAAATTTGTTTCAACATTCGTTATTTAATTACGCTGTAATAATTTAAAAATAATATTTTTTGACTATGAAACCTTCAACTTCAGGTATCTAACAAAAATACAATAACTTTTACTTTTTTTTATATGATTTTTATAGACAAAGTGACACTTAGAATATATAGTAGCGAAATTTATAAAAAAAATTTAACAGTGTCTACAAACATTGAAGGTTTTAGTTATGAGTCAAAGCGGGTTAAGTGTCAACTACAATTTTTTCTACTAGGTTTGAGTTTTAGGATGGTAAGTATGTCAGAAAAGTTTGCTCCTTTTTGCCCCTTTTTTAATTGTATGGTCCTTTTTATAGTTAATCATCCTCAATTTTTTGTTAGTGTGCATACATAAACATGATTACAAATTGTTTTTTTTTTAAGAGACGAATTTAAATACATTATATATTACCAGAAGAGAACTTCTGAATATTATGAAACGTTCGAAACAAAAAATCTTTTCAAAAGCAATATGATTTTTGGTAAAAGACCTCCAGAATAGGACAAACTGCGAACGTAGTAGTTCTATAGATTTAAAAAAGAAGCTAAAATATTTTAAATTTCAAGATAAATTCCGATGGGCAAAAGCCTGTCGAGACAAGGATAATGCAGTCGGTAAAGGAAAAGTTTTTTAGAATTAATAAGGAATGACTAGACAAATCGCTTTCATTTCCTCGATTTGAAAAACAAATAGAAGCGGCATTGAAAAACAAACGTGGCCAGCCTCATATTCCGTTTGAAAGGTGTTCTGAACGATCAAAAAGATTAAGAGCAAAATGATTATGCGATTCTTGTTCGACATCTTCTTTAGTGTACGCGACATATATGAGTTTAAGATCTGAAGGACACATTTAGGACTCAAACGTTTTAAAAGATATAACTGCAAGTCCAAAGCGAGCTATCAAATCTCAAAATGCTTATACAAAAACTATAAAATCACAACAGCCTTTGTCAGGAGAAGATTCTCTGACTGTATTAATAGACGCGAAATTATCTCGCGAACAGTTTAATGTCATTAGAAGTCCCCAGAAAAATGTCCCGCTTACAAAATTGTGCAAGAGGCAAAAAGAGAATGTTATCCTAAAAACATCGCAGTAACAGAAATTAGTGCATCAGTTACATTACAGACTCTTCTAGATCATACTTCAGAGCGCTTGTTACAAATACTAAAATCTGTTATCGATTAGATTGAAAATGAATAATTAACCCCTTCGCGACGGGAGCCTTTTACGAAATGTTTATTACTTTGCTACTGGTTTTAAAAAACAGAAGTTTGTGCCTATTCAAATCGGGAAAATGCTGGAATTAAATAAGGCAAATTTTACAGTAAAATTTTACTGGTGAGGATAAACGAGGATCCTTAGGCCTATTTCCGGCACGTATACGTGTCGCTCGTCCCCAAGGGGTTAAAGCAGTTGTGCCTTATATCAAAGTGGGGTTTTGATGGGTCTTCGGGACATAGCTCATACAAACAATCTTTCTGTGACTCGGAAGCCAGCGATTCAGGCACATTTATTACGTCTCCAGTTCCACTTCGAATTATATCTGAAAAAAAGAGTTATACGAGTTTTTTTTTTTTTTTTTTGCATTTTTAAGGCGATATTATGGATGATTTGTAAATACTTAATTTGTAAGAAACTATCTTAATTTCTTGTTTTTAACTTATTTTTGTACAGAAAATATTTGAAAAAGCTTTCTAAATTAATTAATCCTTTAGTGCGCAGCTTTGCATAGATGCAAACAACGGTGTTTTGAATTTAATAGATTTTTTTTTTATTCGGATTTACCTAATCCCCGCCAGAAAATTAAAATAGCAATATTTGCTTTAAATAATAAGAGACATTCCGTATTTAAATAAAGGGAAATTAACCATTGAAACTTTTCTGGTGTAAAGTCAGATTTTCTGAACTACGTAATTTCTAGAACGTATTCTATCATGGGAATTAAAGGGTTAAATGTTAAGTTTTATAAAATAAATAATTATATAAAATAAGGTATTTGGAGACATAGGTAATAAAATATTTACTAATTTGCAACATTGCTGATGTGCAACAGAGGACAAGATTGACGTATTATATGAAAAATGTATCTCTAATTTTTTTCATGATTTTTCCTGTGTAATAAAACGTTTCAGAGAATCATATATAATTTTTCGAAACAAAATAAAAAATCGCGCATTTAAGGGTTAATAAATTACTCTATAGCTTATGTAAAAGTTTTAAGTTTTACTACGTAAAATATATAAAAGAATGCATGATGTGCTTTTTTTGTTCAATGTAAATTATATTTATTGCCAACTTTGGTGGCTTCCTGCCCCACTGTGCGCCGTAAATTTTACTGAAGTTTTATAAAAATATTTTACACCGGAAATTTTAATTGAAACTACTTAAATTATCTATTTAACTTATTTCTACATGGTGCATTTTAAACTTATTTTAGAAAAAAATTTCTGGTGATAGTCGAGATAGTTTTATTTGGTAGCGGTCAAAATGACCGCTAAGGCGGTTTTAGTGTTAAAGGAATCTGTAAGGAAGATTCTTTATTTGAAAAAGTTGTAGGAAATGCAGAAACATTTAGGAACGCTGCGAGCCCTGCTATAATGAAAAGTTTTATAATAATAATAATAATTTAAAAAAATAATGCAGAAATTTCAGATTTTATTTTGGCATTTTGGGAGAAATGTCACTGTAGTGGAATCCCATACTGATGGATGACTTTTTTATTAATTTTTCGTTGTCTTTCTTCTTAGAAGTTTAAAAAAAAATGTTATAATTAAGTGACAGGATTAGGGAAAAAAGAATAAGAGCGATTTAAATAATAATCCAATTTCCTTAATTTTTTATCTTCTAATTTATGATTTCTTTTTATAGTATTGTAATTATTTATTGTTTTCAACACATTTTCGACCGCTTGTTTAAAACCCCTTGAGGAGCATAATTTTAATCATGATTTACGCCAGAAACTTTTAATTAAATGTTACCTTTTTATCTTTGGCGGAAAAAAAGTCGAAAAATTGCTTTTGCTTATTTTGAAACTTTTTTTTTAAAATTTTTTCGGTGTGAATTCAACATTACAGAAACGCAATTGCTTGTCCCTGAAAGGGTTAAATCTTTTGAACTTTTATGGACATTACTCTTCATGTGTACATTAGCACATGAAAAAAAAATTGTACTTCTTTTTATACTACCAATGAATATACATATTTATAATAATAATGTTATAATACTATTTCTAATAGATGTATTTATATATGCACTGCTCAGTGATAAGCGGCCTCGGATATATTAATGTTTTACAGGATGACTCGCAAGTGTCGTAACCACAACACTTCGCCCCTCCTCGGTTTTAGAAGTGTGCTCGCAGAAAATACGACTAAGGTTTTGTCGCTACATTTAAAAGACACACAGGCTTTTTTATTGCTTCAAATTATATCCTGCTTACTAACGGCTTGTGAAATATAATAAATTTCCTGTTGTGTAAAAATAAAATAAATAAATAAGCATAAACGATTTAAATAATAATACGATAATACCTTAATACGATTTAAATCAGAGGTGGCCAACTGTGGCACGCGGGACACCAATAAAATTTTATAGTAACCATTGCCTGATCTAATCATCGAATCTCTGCGATTCAAGAAGTCGGTTATTTCTTTAAAAAATTAGTGGTATCAGGTGTACCACAGTTGGCCACCCCTGATTTAAATTAATAGATTTATTTTTACACTTGGTATTTGAATCGTAGTACAAGGGTATTTGTTTTGCTATTACGGCTTTTGAAGACATTCTTTCTCTAATTTATACATTCTTTGCGAAGAAATCTTCGATTCTATAAATTCGAATAAGGTACCAGACTGGTCATATAAATAAAAAAGTTATATTCAGCGTTAGCGATCTGCAGCAAGAAATATGCAATAAGTCAACTAAGCATATTAAGACACACAACTCTAAATAATAACAATAATAAACTAAATAACCGCGTTTTTTGCTCGTTTTTCTTTTTTTTAAAACATTTTGCCCTAAAACTACACCTTTGATAATGTACAGTCAGAAAAATGCTAAATATTGCAGTGTCATCGACAATGAACTCATGTAGAACATTCGAGGAAATCGGTTCAACGGAGTTGGGAACAAATTCGATAGCAAAACTTGAACCAGCATTCAAACACAGACATCAGCAGATGTTAAATAAAAGCCTGTAATAAAATATGACTATAGATTTAGATTTTTTTTGTAAATATTAAGGGGTATCAAGGACTCTTAAAGCTTCAGAAATTTCGAAATTTTAAATTTTTTAGAAGTTAAACTCATGTTTTTTCTGAACATTTTGATATAATTATTGCCTTGAAATTCCCTCTAAAACAGAAGTAATGGCTTTTAGAATTATACTCGCTCAATTGCTGAAGAGGCGTTTCTTAAACTTTGAAGTCATTTTTCTTCAAATGCCGTTTTTGGACATAACGCGCACGATACGGAAAAATTTCTAAATATTTTTTCATGAAATTTTCAAAACATATGTTTCATGTTAATCTATATAAATTGAACCTAAAATTTCCTTTTATTGTTCAAAAAAATATTTCTTTAGGTGATTATACAGTTGAAATTTTCAAAATTCTTCATTAGCTAAATACAACTTTGTATTAAAAATATAAAATGCTTTAACACCTTAACCTACGATTTACTTTTCAACAGCCACAGTTTGGCAAATCCATAGCTACCACTAAAATTTAATAGAGATTTTTGGCTTGTTTAATTATGGAATTTCGACAGTTAAATTTAACTATATTTACTGTGAAATTTTAGAGGTAAAAAAATTTACATTTGGCTCGATCGTCGTACGCGGGCTATGCCCGTCATTGTAGGTTAAGGGGTTAAATACAAATTTTTTTAAAGTTCGGGGTAACTATTACACTCTGAAATATAAGTAGACACTAAAATTTTCATTCTAGTTGCAAAATTTATTTTGTAATTCTGCGCGTAATCTGTTATGCCAATTTTCTGCTCGTCAAAATCTATCAGTTTGGAGCCTGCTGTTAATGCTAATTCTGCATCTTGCAGAAAATTTATTTCACAAATGCTTATTTATTTAATTCCAGGTTTCTACGTGGAAAATATTTAGTTTCATTTCTTAAAAAAAATTCTGGTACGAAACGTATTAAGCCAGGGTCAAATTAACACAAATATT
The DNA here is from genome assembly GCA_963932465.1 of Maratus speciosus. Lineage (NCBI taxonomy): Eukaryota > Metazoa > Arthropoda > Arachnida > Araneae > Salticidae > Maratus > Maratus speciosus. Next base: position 280,581,689 of record OZ010797.1, on the reverse strand, counting down.
ACGGAAGATTAGTTTGAGGTTGGTACCTATGCAATATTAACCCTCTCGCTGCGTAATGTTTTTATCAAAATAGGTTCAAAAATTGCGCATTTTTTTAATTACACATTTGAAATCTATATATATTTTATAGTTTAATTATGTAAAAATTTTTTGTAAAAGAATTTTTTTTAATATAGATTTAGATCATAAAAAAAGGTTTCCAGAAATCCGCATTTGAAGAATAATCCTTGCACCACTATTTTAAGAAAATCAATTTTGTAATATAGTTTCCTTGTAGATGTTGTTAATATCAATATGGAATTTTTTGTATTTAAAAGGTGATCCGAGTTGAATAAAAATATAGTCGCTAGTGGAAAAAATGTATGTCCGAGAAAATCTCGGGTTGCGCAAATTTTGCTACTTTTACGTTGCCCGAGAAACTCTCGGATTGCGCAGCGAGAGGGTTAAGAGTGCTGAGACCCCAAATAATTTTTTTTTCTTTCACTAAAGGAATAACGAAGCGATTTAGAATTAATGACATGTAAAAGGCTTTAGATTGCGTATAAATGGTTAGAACCTGACTGTTAGTCATGTTCTAACTTTTACCTCTGTTTTACAACCAAAAAATCTCGCATTATTTAACCCTTAAATGCCTGGTGTTGCTTTTTGGCAACATACCCAATTTTGGCTCTAAAATACTATTAGAATAATATTGAAGCTATAATGCCTAATGTTGCCAATAAAATACATTCTGGAAATATTATTAAATTGATTTTCAACATGTAGATGGCAACTCTTGTGCTGTTTAAGAATAAAGATAGATTTATTTTTTCAATTGTTGCTACTTGTTCTTTTTGTTTTGTTGGGAAGCTTGCGAAATACCCTATTTTGACCAGCAGAGAGCATAGTAAAATTTATTTCTTATTATAGTTCCTAAAATTCTTGTGTGTTTAATATTATAAAACTTAATCAAGGGAAATTATTTTTGCAATTAAACACCAGTATTGCCGATTAGTAACAAACTGTTTTTTAGCCGTAAATTATACTTAAAACAAAATATAATTTTTTAAAGTATTTTTCCCATGATTTACTTAAAAAATGAAAGCCGAAAAACATTATTACAATGATTTTTGAAAAATCAGGTATTTAAGGGTTAATAAGGCAATCTGCAATCAAATAAAGAGAACAATTTTATACGAAAATATTTTTGGAATTTTGCCTGTGTGGTAATGGGGCTCTGTGAATGACTTACGAGAAACTAAATAATTTACAAAGTTTCGTATTTTCTGGTGAGAGGAAAAAAAATAACTCAATGTAACATGCAATAAAATTCTAACTGATCCATGAAAATTTCGGTTCTATAAACTAGCCTGCCGCCTGTTACCTATCAACAGTCGTAAAATCATTGAAACTGCAATTACAGTCGGACCTCATTATCGCGACACCCGGTTTTCACGTCACTCCGCTTATCACGTCAGTTTATCAAAGTCCCGATTTCCTTTATGTGATTTTAATGAAAATAAATCCCGGACTTTACGTCGTTAAATAATTTTCAACTCCGGATATCCCGACGGTTTACAAAAATTGTCCGTCTTTCATAATCCATTTTATAAGCCCGGAAATTAAGCGGTAAGAAATGTCTTAGCCAAACTTTTCACAAAAGTGTCTAAAATACCTACTGAAATAAATGAGAAATTTTACTTCAGTCCTTTATTTGAATAAATAAACCCACGCTACAAATGACCCACTTAAGCTCCAGGTAGACGTATGAGTCTACTCATGGCCTTTTTGTTGTGGTCAGGCGGCGCTTTCTTGTGGTTTAACGGCGTTTTCATCCGACTAAAACCGAAGCATTGCATTGAAACGATCAGAAATTATCTAACATCCATTTCTGAAACAACGAATATTAATTACAATTCATTGTATAATATTGAAAAAATAATTATATGAAGCACATTTAGGGAAAAGCAAAAATTAATCCTTCAATATTTCATGTAACAATAAAACACCAAGAGTAGTAGATAAAGGACAGTTCTACGGCCACAGGCGGAATCCGGAATGAGCAATTGAGAGCAATGCTCATTCAGGTCCGCCTTCCTTCTAATCGCGACAATCATTGTGTCATGTTGTTGTTCAGTTTAACACTTTGCTAGAAAGATGTACGCATATATCAAGAATTAAGGTGTCAAAGCGGTTTCGTTTAGAAACACTTGTTTATTTTTATCTAATTTTATTGTTTTCTCCGATATTTTGTTAGAAAGATGCGTGTATACAAGTTTGTTTTTGAATAAGTATATATATATATATATATATATATATATATATATATATATATATATATATCACTTTATTGAATACAATTGTTAACAGATATACACGTGTTAGTAAGTATAAGTATCGGTAAGCTATGTACACATGTTAGTAAGTATAGGTATCAGCAGACTATATGCACGTGTATCTATATACATATAGATAAAATGTATATAAGTGTTTATAAATTTATAGATATAAATGTTTAAATATCGCTAAACATATATGTCTAAATCTATCCAAATGAATATATATACGTATATATATAGTATATAAGTATATGTTTCTAAATATAAGTATCTAAGTATTAATATGTTTATATGCATGTATAAGTTTATATATGTGTGTTTATATAAAAAATTATTGGTTTAAAAAATTACAAAATCTAATTAAAAAAAAAGTTAAAAAAAATATATATACATATATAAATTAAAAAAAAAAAAATAGTTTTAGCAAAATTAAAAAAGTAAAAAAAAAAAGTTTTAACAAATTTAAAAAGTTTAAAAAATATATAAATTAAAAAAAGTAGAAGAAAAAAAAGTTTTACAAAGAAAATGTTTTAAGAAAATTAAAAAAAAAAGTTTCAACAAAATTTTATAAGTAAAAGAAAAAAAAATATAAAAAATATAAGTTATAAAAATGTTTTAGCAAAAAAAAAAAAAAAATACAAGTTATAAAAAAGTTTTAGCAAAAAAAAAAAAAAAAAAAAAATACAAGTTATAAAAAAGTTTTAGCAAAAAAAAAAAAAAAAAAAAAAAAAAAAAAAACAAGTTATAAAAAAGTTTTAGCAAAAAAAAAAAATGTTTTACAAAAATACAAGCTATAGAAAAAGTTTAACAAGATTAAAAAAAAGTAGAAAAAATTTTACAAACAAAAGTTTAAAAAAGTATATTTAAAAAATTATTTGTAAATGAGCATAGATATTTATGCATATATTATATGTAAGTGTGTGGGTACGGAATAAAATAAATACACATATTTAACATTATATTAGAAAGGTTTATGTATGTTTTAAATAAGTACTCATATAAAAAAGAAACAATTTTTTATTAAAAACAAAACAATTTACAGGAAAAGTATATTTACAAGAAAAGATTTATTTACATAACAATATTATCTTGATAAATTCTTCTTTATATTAGTGTAAATTAGTATTATTGCAATCTTGAATAATTTTACAGTGTCCATACGCAAAGCTGGTGATCCCATCTTTAAACAAATAACGTTTATCATCAAACGGTGACAAACATATTTTGTTCTGACTTAATGTAAATAATTTATGAGCATCTTGCCCAATTCTCATTTGTACTTCAAAAGAAGTCGATTGGTTTTTCAGGCAATTCACATAGTCTTCATGCTTTAGACGGTTCTCGACGACGTGTTTAGACACACCCTTCGCTCGTTTCTTCTCTTCTATGGAAGATTTCAGAGAGTACATTTTTGATTTCAATCCGACAAACTCAAGGGCTAGATTGCCTTTTAGTTCATCTTTAAATTTGCCGATCACCTTCTTATTGATATCTGAGTAGAGCGAATGATGCTTTGGATAGTCTGAGAAATCGAACAAGCTTGCATGATGTTCCATATCATCAAAAATATTTTTTGTTTTAATATGATAGCACAGTGAGTCCTTATCGGTGAATAATAGCTTTGCATCATCTTTATATGTTTTCCTTATAAAATTATAGTGAAAGTCATACATAAGTAATTTAGAGAGTTCTAATATTGCAAACCCGACATAAATCGGTCGATTCATGAGTATACTAGTTTTCATCCTTTCAACAGCAGTTAGATATTCATCAAATGTTTTAAATGACTTAAATGTAGGCGAGGCTACTAATTTTTTAGCTCTTTTTTCATTATTACAAAGCACAATATTTCTCCTTTTTCGCAAATTCTCCATGGTTTTTCCAAAAACAGAGTTATTCATTAATTTAAAAAAGTCTTTTTCAAAGGTGGATTTGGCCTCTTTTCTTTTTTCAGTATTAAAATTAATATATTTCTGAAGCCAAGGTGTCTGTTTAAATTTAAGGACTTTATGAACAGCTTTAAGTTTTAATCCAAGTTGTAAATAAAATTTAAGATTACGATAATGAGTGATATAATTCTGCTTATCATTTAAATTTGGGATAAGTTTAGGTGTTCCTTTAAATGGTTGATTATTGAGAAGGGACTTGGCGTAAGGAGAAAGCATGTCTTCGCTAACTGTGAATCTTTCAGGGGCAAGTGGGTAATCGTTATGAAATGGATGAAGTTCTTCAGGATATTCTAAGTCAACCTCGAAAATGTATCCAATATCAGAATCATCAAGTAGAGATAAAATCCACTCTTCCGTAATATGATTTGTTGTACACCATTCAAAACCACCAAAAGGTAAGAATTGCGACATAGCCCATCCATACAAATTATTTGCATCCCAGTACATAATGTAGCTGGGTGCATCATTTTTATTAAAATCAGCTGTATTAGGTATGTTCGCTCTGGCATATCTATGACTAATCATACTGATACCACCACGTATCCCATTCTCGATCAAAAGCAACATATCAATATCAGTAAGTAACTCTAGAGGTGTTTCGGACATTTTCAAACAAGCTTGCCAGGAGAGTGAAGGGGCGGTAAACAAATGTGCACAATCAATATCATAGTATTGCTGACATAATTTCCTAAAATTTTGGAATACATCAGCAAGTAGCACAACATCTGTCTTGACGTATAGGTCGTGATATTCTCCTAGGGATTGGATATTAAAGGTTTTCCAAACCTTCTGGGCGTGTTTATAATCTTCCTCGTCTATAGGCTCATCAGTTAAGCTATTAAAAAATGCAGAAGGTGGAGGAAGTTCCTTCTCATTAAATTTTTCAAAGGAAGTGAAATGGTCATAAGGGTAGACCCCTTTTCTCATCAACAGATCCAAATTAGTATTTTTTAAGAAATTTTCTTTTAGAATGGTAAATTGGTCAGATCGAAGGTTTTCAACGAGCTTTTCTAATGACGTTGGCAAAAATTGAAAGGAATCTATAAAGACCATCTGTATAGGACTTGTTGGCTTTCTTAACTTAAAGGTTATATAATTTTCCATAGTGGAGGCAATAACATCAATTTCATGATCTTTAAATTTCCCGATCTTACTCATTAAATGATGTCCATCATAGTTTTTCAGATTATGGAATATGACAGGGATTGTTTTACATTGCTTAAAATTGAGATTACATGCTACATGTGCTGCTCCTCGATACACTCCAGAGATGTGATCATGATCACGTGTGCGTTCTGAATCTAATGGCTGTTTACAAATATGACAAAATTCTGCTTCTTGAAAAGCTTTTTCTTGCAAAGGTGAAAGTTTCATAGGCTCTATGTTCAATAACTCCCATCCTAAAATATCTTTTTCTTTCATCATTTGTTTTAAAAAATGATCCACACAGTCTTTACCACGATACACTTTCGCTTTCTCCATACATCTTCCATCGGGTCCAACAACGACATAAGCGTACCCACAAGGAAAATGATATGTTGTTTTTTCAGTATAGGATGGTTTAGAAGAGGGTGCGCCTGGTGCAATAGGTATAAGTAGACTCTCAAAATCTGCATAAATGGTATAGGGAATAGGATGTTGGAGATGAATACCAGAAAACTTGAGTATGTTATCGTTTTCACTAGGTAGCTTTATAGACTGTGCTATATGTTGGCGACAATATTCATCATGTTTATTCAAAAGATCTTGTCTTGAAAAGCGATGTAAACATCTATAGCAATAATAACATACTCCAGTAGTAGATAAAGGACAGTTCTACGGCCACAGGCGGAATCCGGAATGAGCAATTGAGAGCAATGCTCATTCAGGTCCGCCTTCCTTCTAATCGCGACAATCATTGTGTCATGTTGTTGTTCAGTTTAACACTTTGCTAGAAAGATGTACGCATATATCAAGAATTAAGGTGTCAAAGCGGTTTCGTTTAGAAACACTTGTTTATTTTTATCTAATTTTATTGTTTTCTCCGATATTTTGTTAGAAAGATGCGTGTATACAAGTTTGTTTTTGAATAAGTATATATATATATATATATATATCACTTTATTGAATACAATTGTTAACAGATATACACGTGTTAGTAAGTATAAGTATCGGTAAGCTATGTACACATGTTAGTAAGTATAGGTATCAGCAGACTATATGCACGTGTATCTATATACATATAGATAAAATGTATATAAGTGTTTATAAATTTATAGATATAAATGTTTAAATATCGCTAAACATATATGTCTAAATCTATCCAAATGAATATATATACGTATATATATAGTATATAAGTATATGTTTCTAAATATAAGTATCTAAGTATTAATATGTTTATATGCATGTATAAGTTTATATATGTGTGTTTATATAAAAAATTATTGGTTTAAAAAATTACAAAATCTAATTAAAAAAAAAGTTAAAAAAAATATATATACATATATAAATTAAAAAAAAAAAATAGTTTTAGCAAAATTAAAAAAGTAAAAAAAAAAAGTTTTAACAAATTTAAAAAGTTTAAAAAATATATAAATTAAAAAAAGTAGAAGAAAAAAAAGTTTTACAAAGAAAATGTTTTAAGAAAATTAAAAAAAAAAGTTTCAACAAAATTTTATAAGTAAAAGAAAAAAAAATATAAAAAATATAAGTTATAAAAATGTTTTAGCAAAAAAAAAAAAAAAAATACAAGTTATAAAAAAGTTTTAGCAAAAAAAAAAAAAAAAAAAAAATACAAGTTATAAAAAAGTTTTAGCAAAAAAAAAAAAAAAAAAAAAAAAAAAAAAAAACAAGTTATAAAAAAGTTTTAGCAAAAAAAAAAAAAAAATGTTTTACAAAAATACAAGCTATAGAAAAAGTTTAACAAGATTAAAAAAAAGTAGAAAAAATTTTACAAACAAAAGTTTAAAAAAGTATATTTAAAAAATTATTTGTAAATGAGCATAGATATTTATGCATATATTATATGTAAGTGTGTGGGTACGGAATAAAATAAATACACATATTTAACATTATATTAGAAAGGTTTATGTATGTTTTAAATAAGTACTCATATAAAAAAGAAACAATTTTTTATTAAAAACAAAACAATTTACAGGAAAAGTATATTTACAAGAAAAGATTTATTTACATAACAATATTATCTTGATAAATTCTTCTTTATATTAGTGTAAATTAGTATTATTGCAATCTTGAATAATTTTACAGTGTCCATACGCAAAGCTGGTGATCCCATCTTTAAACAAATAACGTTTATCATCAAACGGTGACAAACATATTTTGTTCTGACTTAATGTAAATAATTTATGAGCATCTTGCCCAATTCTCATTTGTACTTCAAAAGAAGTCGATTGGTTTTTCAGGCAATTCACATAGTCTTCATGCTTTAGACGGTTCTCGACGACGTGTTTAGACACACCCTTCGCTCGTTTCTTCTCTTCTATGGAAGATTTCAGAGAGTACATTTTTGATTTCAATCCGACAAACTCAAGGGCTAGATTGCCTTTTAGTTCATCTTTAAATTTGCCGATCACCTTCTTATTGATATCTGAGTAGAGCGAATGATGCTTTGGATAGTCTGAGAAATCGAACAAGCTTGCATGATGTTCCATATCATCAAAAATATTTTTTGTTTTAATATGATAGCACAGTGAGTCCTTATCGGTGAATAATAGCTTTGCATCATCTTTATATGTTTTCCTTATAAAATTATAGTGAAAGTCATACATAAGTAATTTAGAGAGTTCTAATATTGCAAACCCGACATAAATCGGTCGATTCATGAGTATACTAGTTTTCATCCTTTCAACAGCAGTTAGATATTCATCAAATGTTTTAAATGACTTAAATGTAGGCGAGGCTACTAATTTTTTAGCTCTTTTTTCATTATTACAAAGCACAATATTTCTCCTTTTTCGCAAATTCTCCATGGTTTTTCCAAAAACAGAGTTATTCATTAATTTAAAAAAGTCTTTTTCAAAGGTGGATTTGGCCTCTTTTCTTTTTTCAGTATTAAAATTAATATATTTCTGAAGCCAAGGTGTCTGTTTAAATTTAAGGACTTTATGAACAGCTTTAAGTTTTAATCCAAGTTGTAAATAAAATTTAAGATTACGATAATGAGTGATATAATTCTGCTTATCATTTAAATTTGGGATAAGTTTAGGTGTTCCTTTAAATGGTTGATTATTGAGAAGGGACTTGGCGTAAGGAGAAAGCATGTCTTCGCTAACTGTGAATCTTTCAGGGGCAAGTGGGTAATCGTTATGAAATGGATGAAGTTCTTCAGGATATTCTAAGTCAACCTCGAAAATGTATCCAATATCAGAATCATCAAGTAGAGATAAAATCCACTCTTCCGTAATATGATTTGTTGTACACCATTCAAAACCACCAAAAGGTAAGAATTGCGACATAGCCCATCCATACAAATTATTTGCATCCCAGTACATAATGTAGCTGGGTGCATCATTTTTATTAAAATCAGCTGTATTAGGTATGTTCGCTCTGGCATATCTATGACTAATCATACTGATACCACCACGTATCCCATTCTCGATCAAAAGCAACATATCAATATCAGTAAGTAACTCTAGAGGTGTTTCGGACATTTTCAAACAAGCTTGCCAGGAGAGTGAAGGGGCGGTAAACAAATGTGCACAATCAATATCATAGTATTGCTGACATAATTTCCTAAAATTTTGGAATACATCAGCAAGTAGCACAACATCTGTCTTGACGTATAGGTCGTGATATTCTCCTAGGGATTGGATATTAAAGGTTTTCCAAACCTTCTGGGCGTGTTTATAATCTTCCTCGTCTATAGGCTCATCAGTTAAGCTATTAAAAAATGCAGAAGGTGGAGGAAGTTCCTTCTCATTAAATTTTTCAAAGGAAGTGAAATGGTCATAAGGGTAGACCCCTTTTCTCATCAACAGATCCAAATTAGTATTTTTTAAGAAATTTTCTTTTAGAATGGTAAATTGGTCAGATCGAAGGTTTTCAACGAGCTTTTCTAATGACGTTGGCAAAAATTGAAAGGAATCTATAAAGACCATCTGTATAGGACTTGTTGGCTTTCTTAACTTAAAGGTTATATAATTTTCCATAGTGGAGGCAATAACATCAATTTCATGATCTTTAAATTTCCCGATCTTACTCATTAAATGATGTCCATCATAGTTTTTCAGATTATGGAATATGACAGGGATTGTTTTACATTGCTTAAAATTGAGATTACATGCTACATGTGCTGCTCCTCGATACACTCCAGAGATGTGATCATGATCACGTGTGCGTTCTGAATCTAATGGCTGTTTACAAATATGACAAAATTCTGCTTCTTGAAAAGCTTTTTCTTGCAAAGGTGAAAGTTTCATAGGCTCTATGTTCAATAACTCCCATCCTAAAATATCTTTTTCTTTCATCATTTGTTTTAAAAAATGATCCACACAGTCTTTACCACGATACACTTTCGCTTTCTCCATACATCTTCCATCGGGTCCAACAACGACATAAGCGTACCCACAAGGAAAATGATATGTTGTTTTTTCAGTATAGGATGGTTTAGAAGAGGGTGCGCCTGGTGCAATAGGTATAAGTAGACTCTCAAAATCTGCATAAATGGTATAGGGAATAGGATGTTGGAGATGAATACCAGAAAACTTGAGTATGTTATCGTTTTCACTAGGTAGCTTTATAGACTGTGCTATATGTTGGCGACAATATTCATCATGTTTATTCAAAAGATCTTGTCTTGAAAAGCGATGTAAACATCTATAGCAATAATAACATACTCCATCATGTTTGGTGAGATCACCCAAAAGTCTTGAAAAACTTCTAATTAAACAATAATGTTGCTTTTCACCATCACCGATTAATAACAAATTGATAACATCTACATTCTGCTTTTCAGAAATATACAGAGGACAAACTTCATCCTCATCATATCCAAACACATTAATCCGTAAATCATTAAGCTTTTCAATAATAGGTATCTTGTGGAGTGAAACAGGATATTTCACCTCTCCTAGCTTAATCTCATTTTCATAAGGGATATAATGAGAAACTCGCTCAGGCTTTTTTGTAAAATCTAAGTTCAGTTTAAATGCCAAAAGGCACCAAACCAAACACTTATTGTCTTCATTTTTTATATTGAGCACTGCTTTTTTGTCATATAATTTCTTAGATAAGGCTATATAAGAACTTGCGGCAAGGGGATGATATTTAGCAATCTTGAGTTCTAAATGATGAATTTTTCTAAGTTTCCATCCAGACCCTCTTTGTATAAATTCTTCAAAGGATTTAGTTATTTTTGAAAATCCTTCTTCAATATGTTGCGAAATATTATCTTCAGTAAGTTCAGTAAAACACTGGCTTCGAAAATAAGTTTGAATCTCCTCTATCTCTTGATTGTCAGTCATACGCTCAAGAGATATTTTAATCACCATATACCATTTAACAGCCCCCTTTTCATGAATTTCACTCATTAAACGCTCTTGTAGTTCAGCTCGTAAGTGGGTATGAAACACTGCTATATCACTTTCACGCTCATCAGGGTAAAGCATGAGAGTTTTAAACACATTAAGTACATCATATTGGTTTTGCTTTAGTTTTTTAGACTTTACATTAGAGAAACTTGTTTTCCGTTTCACACTTACAAGAGGTGTACGGGAGTGTTCAGTACGTATATGTTGTTTAAGCTCAAAATTTCGTCCGAACATTTTATTTCATTCACGACAAGGGAATTTTGAACTTTCATGTGATCTAAGATGATGCTTCAAGTTATCCTTCCGTGTAAAAACATACTCACACTTATCACACTTAAACTTAGACTGATCATCAGTGTTATGAGTTTTTAAATGTCTTAACAAGTCTGATTTCCTTGTAAAAGATTTTTCACACATGTCACAGATATGAAACTTATCACCTAAATGAATCTTCAAATGCCGATTCAAATTAGAAGTAGATAAAAATCTCTTATTACACGTAGGGCATATAGACATCTTCTTTACAGAAACAGATTCTTCAGGTGTTATGTTGATATTAATAGTATTTGAAGATAAACTACTTTTCAACGAGGATTCTTCAGAAAATCCATTATCTTCTAATGATCTAACATTGCTATGGGTCTTCAAATGTCTCTGTAAGTTAGATCTCCGTCCAAAAGTTTTCCGGAAAACTTCACAAGTGTACAGCTTCTCACCAGAATGTATTTTCATATGCTGATTCAAGTTGGATGTGCACGTAAAATCTTTACCACAAGTCAAACAGGTTAAAAATTTCTTCATAGATGTAGAACTTTCCAAAGGCATAATCTCATCAATAGGTATGATAACATCCATAGTAGAATAAAAAGAAATAAAAAACACTTCAAAGAAACCAACAATTAAAAAACAAAAAAGCAATCTTTTCAAACAAACCGAATCAGAAAAAAACAAGAGCAATTAAAGACACGTCTTATCACTACCAAAATTAATCATCAAATGATGGAAGTCTGATTTTCCGCCTCCTATTTATATCCTGAACCTCCCCCGCTCCACCGATCACAATCTGACGGCGAAATATTCTACTTAGCGAGAAAATAAAAGATCAAAATCGCCAAATCACGACGAAATAATTCATTTGGCGAGCAAACGAAAGAATAAAATCACCAAATTACAAAAATATTTTTTCCCTATTAATAACACTCTAAGAGATCATTAAACCCGAAGACTTATAATTTATTCTTGATGTAATTAAATTTCCCTTTCAAATGCTTATATACAATTAACATTATTATATACTTATATACAATTGATATTATTAAAAGGTCTTTACCAAAGTCTAATACTAGTGACTTTTATAGTTGATTTTAGAAATTAACGATTAAAAATGTTTTATCCAAACAGAAATAGTTATACTTTAAAACTGTTTCTCAATATATTTTTCAAAACTCTCATGCATAGAGTCATGATTTCCTTGCATATCAATAACAAATGTTTTATACATTGAATTATATATTTCCAATTCAAGTGAAAATTCCTAAAAACTGTATACATACAAGTATATTAAATAAAAAGATATGAAAATACAACTGATTAATAATATAAAATCCAACTAGCAATTCAAAAGTTTAAAAATAGATATGTTTATTTTATTATGTTAGTAAATTTTGTGTGTTTTTTTATCCAAATAAATCAATATACAGTTTCACAAAAATATTACTGTTCGACATATAATACCAATTTCGAATACATATATATAAATACTCTAAACTGAATAACTTTAAATTCAGAAAAATATAATTACAACAATTTTTAAGTTTAACGATAAACAATAATTTTAAATTATATACTTAAACTACTAAGACATGAAAATTAATTAAATGGAACTACATAACTCAGATAATTTAAATTTTTTATGGAATTTTATAACAAAATAAATTTTACTTTAAAAATATTAACGAAACTTTCTAAAAATTTTATATGTATATACATGTAAGTATACTAAACAGAAAAAAAAATTAAATAATATAAAATTCAACTAAGAGATCATCTGCATTTTAAAAAATACATATAATAATTTCAATACATCAACTGCATTTAAAAAAATACATATAATAATTTCAATACATCAATAAATTCTGTGTGTTATATTACGATCCTACATTAAATTTAATAATAAATAATAATTTTTAATTATATACACGGTCTACTAAACTATGAAAATTAATTAAAATGAGCTAACTGATTAAATTTTTTGTTACGTTTTTAAATATAACTCGAATTCTACTTAAAAAATATTACAAACAGATCTCATATTATTGAATTTCGAATTGTTAAAACCAATCACATTCATTTTTTTTTTCAAGCATAATTAATATTTAATTGCTCGCGTAAGACAGAATACTATTTTCTGTTAAGAGAGATATATATTCTTAATACCAGTGCAGACAACTGTCAAAGTGTTTAAGCATATAGTCTAATTACATGACTGTTAAATTTATTTTATTTATTGTTGAAGTGTTAATTTTGGTATTAAACAGAAACAAATACCAAGTTGTTTACCCTGTTCTAAGTATACATAGAAGTTAATTTTACTAAATCGGACAACATATAATATACATTTTTTTAAAATTCTATATCTACTAATCACACTAAAACGATCTACCTAATTATTATTAAATACTATTATTAAATTCCTTTCTCCACGGAATGAATAAAACAGCTTTCAAATTTATGAAACCTCTAAAAATATTGCATCACCCCTAAAAAATCCTAATTTAGATTAAATTAATGAATCAATAATCTCGAATAACATCAAAACTCATTTTGAAAAACAAAACGACATATTATTTACTTGTTGCAATCTCTAAAAGTATTACATCGCCCTGAAAAATAAACCACAAATTGTTCTATCGCAACCTTTTTAAGGTATTGCATCATCCTTTAAAAATCATATTTAAGATTAAATTAATGAATCCTAAACCTTAAATAAAATCAAAACTCAGTTTGAAAAGAAAACAATCTATTATTTTCGCTAAATTCTTACAAATATTTCATAATCAAATCATTCTAACACTCATTTTCAAGCTTTTACGTCTATTATTCAAATTAAAAATTATACCTAATTAACATTCCTATTTTATATTCTGAATTAATTCTGATCAACATCCCTCAAATTCATTCAAAAATCAAAGTTATCCAAGTCCGATTACAATAGATACAAATTGTCTGCCTCAGAAGTATTAAAACCATTATTTTCAAAAATCCGCTCGCTAGGGGGCAGCACTGAGCAAAAAAAGTTTTAAAAATTAAATCTACAACTAGCGTAACAAAATTGGTGTATAAGAACAGCTAACCACTAGTAGGGAAAGAAGGACAGTTCAGCGCCATAAGACGGTGGCGGTGGGTGGATGTGGGTGGAATCCACCTTGTGGATGGAGGAAGAGGGTGGAATCCACCTGTTGGGAGTCTTATCCTATAGTAGGAGGGGTTAAATGTTGGTGGGGGGCTTAATTTTTGAGGGGGCTTAATATTAGAGATTAGATAATGTGTTGGCAGAACTGTCCTTCTTTCCCTACTAGTGGTTAGCTGTTCTTATACACCAATTTTGTTACGCTAGTTGTAGATTTAATTTTTAAAACTTTTTTTTGCTCAGTGCTGCCCCCTAGCGAGCGGATTTTTGAAAATAATGGTTTTAATACTTCTGAGGCAGACAATTTGTATCTATTGTAATCGGACTTGGATAACTTTGATTTTTGAATGAATTTGAGGGATGTTGATCAGAATTAATTCAGAATATAAAATAGGAATGTTAATTAGGTATAATTTTTAATTTGAATAATAGACGTAAAAGCTTGAAAATGAGTGTTAGAATGATTTGATTATGAAATATTTGTAAGAATTTAGCGAAAATAATAGATTGTTTTCTTTTCAAACTGAGTTTTGATTTTATTTAAGGTTTAGGATTCATTAATTTAATCTTAAATATGATTTTTAAAGGATGATGCAATACCTTAAAAAGGTTGCGATAGAACAATTTGTGGTTTATTTTTCAGGGCGATGTAATACTTTTAGAGATTGCAACAAGTAAATAATATGTCGTTTTGTTTTTCAAAATGAGTTTTGATGTTATTCGAGATTATTGATTCATTAATTTAATCTAAATTAGGATTTTTTAGGGGTGATGCAATATTTTTAGAGGTTTCATAAATTTGAAAGCTGTTTTATTCATTCCGTGGAGAAAGGAATTTAATAATAGTATTTAATAATAATTAGGTAGATCGTTTTAGTGTGATTAGTAGATATAGAATTTAAAAAAAATGTATATTATATGTTGTCCGATTTAGTAAAATTAACTTCTATGTATACTTAGAACAGGGTAAACAACTTGGTATTTGTTTCTGTTTAATACCAAAATTAACACTTCAACAATAAATAAAATAAATTTAACAGTCATGTAATTAGACTATATGCTTAAACACTTTGACAGTTGTCTGCACTGGTATTAAGAATATATATCTCTCTTAACAGAAAATAGTATTCTGTCTTACGCGAGCAATTAAATATTAATTATGCTTGAAAAAAAAAATGAATGTGATTGGTTTTAACAATTCGAAATTCAATAATATGAGATCTGTTTGTAATATTTTTTAAGTAGAATTCGAGTTATATTTAAAAACGTAACAAAAAATTTAATCAGTTAGCTCATTTTAATTAATTTTCATAGTTTAGTAGACCGTGTATATAATTAAAAATTATTATTTATTATTAAATTTAATGTAGGATCGTAATATAACACACAGAATTTATTGATGTATTGAAATTATTATATGTATTTTTTTAAATGCAGTTGATGTATTGAAATTATTATATGTATTTTTTAAAATGCAGATGATCTCTTAGTTGAATTTTATATTATTTAATTTTTTTTTTCTGTTTAGTATACTTACATGTATATACATATAAAATTTTTAGAAAGTTTCGTTAATATTTTTAAAGTAAAATTTATTTTGTTATAAAATTCCATAAAAAATTTAAATTATCTGAGTTATGTAGTTCCATTTAATTAATTTTCATGTCTTAGTAGTTTAAGTATATAATTTAAAATTATTGTTTATCGTTAAACTTAAAAATTGTTGTAATTATATTTTTCTGAATTTAAAGTTATTCAGTTTAGAGTATTTATATATATGTATTCGAAATTGGTATTATATGTCGAACAGTAATATTTTTGTGAAACTGTATATTGATTTATTTGGATAAAAAAACACACAAAATTTACTAACATAATAAAATAAACATATCTATTTTTAAACTTTTGAATTGCTAGTTGGATTTTATATTATTAATCAGTTGTATTTTCATATCTTTTTATTTAATATACTTGTATGTATACAGTTTTTAGGAATTTTCACTTGAATTGGAAATATATAATTCAATGTATAAAACATTTGTTATTGATATGCAAGGAAATCATGACTCTATGCATGAGAGTTTTGAAAAATATATTGAGAAACAGTTTTAAAGTATAACTATTTCTGTTTGGATAAAACATTTTTAATCGTTAATTTCTAAAATCAACTATAAAAGTCACTAGTATTAGACTTTGGTAAAGACCTTTTAATAATATCAATTGTATATAAGTATATAATAATGTTAATTGTATATAAGCATTTGAAAGGGAAATTTAATTACATCAAGAATAAATTATAAGTCTTCGGGTTTAATGATCTCTTAGAGTGTTATTAATAGGGAAAAAATATTTTTGTAATTTGGTGATTTTATTCTTTCGTTTGCTCGCCAAATGAATTATTTCGTCGTGATTTGGCGATTTTGATCTTTTATTTTCTCGCTAAGTAGAATATTTCGCCGTCAGATTGTGATCGGTGGAGCGGGGGAGGTTCAGGATATAAATAGGAGGCGGAAAATCAGACTTCCATCATTTGATGATTAATTTTGGTAGTGATAAGACGTGTCTTTAATTGCTCTTGTTTTTTTCTGATTCGGTTTGTTTGAAAAGATTGCTTTTTTGTTTTTTAATTGTTGGTTTCTTTGAAGTGTTTTTTATTTCTTTTTATTCTACTATGGATGTTATCATACCTATTGATGAGATTATGCCTTTGGAAAGTTCTACATCTATGAAGAAATTTTTAACCTGTTTGACTTGTGGTAAAGATTTTACGTGCACATCCAACTTGAATCAGCATATGAAAATACATTCTGGTGAGAAGCTGTACACTTGTGAAGTTTTCCGGAAAACTTTTGGACGGAGATCTAACTTACAGAGACATTTGAAGACCCATAGCAATGTTAGATCATTAGAAGATAATGGATTTTCTGAAGAATCCTCGTTGAAAAGTAGTTTATCTTCAAATACTATTAATATCAACATAACACCTGAAGAATCTGTTTCTGTAAAGAAGATGTCTATATGCCCTACGTGTAATAAGAGATTTTTATCTACTTCTAATTTGAATCGGCATTTGAAGATTCATTTAGGTGATAAGTTTCATATCTGTGACATGTGTGAAAAATCTTTTACAAGGAAATCAGACTTGTTAAGACATTTAAAAACTCATAACACTGATGATCAGTCTAAGTTTAAGTGTGATAAGTGTGAGTATGTTTTTACACGGAAGGATAACTTGAAGCATCATCTTAGATCACATGAAAGTTCAAAATTCCCTTGTCGTGAATGAAATAAAATGTTCGGACGAAATTTTGAGCTTAAACAACATATACGTACTGAACACTCCCGTACACCTCTTGTAAGTGTGAAACGGAAAACAAGTTTCTCTAATGTAAAGTCTAAAAAACTAAAGCAAAACCAATATGATGTACTTAATGTGTTTAAAACTCTCATGCTTTACCCTGATGAGCGTGAAAGTGATATAGCAGTGTTTCATACCCACTTACGAGCTGAACTACAAGAGCGTTTAATGAGTGAAATTCATGAAAAGGGGGCTGTTAAATGGTATATGGTGATTAAA
The DNA here is from genome assembly GCA_963932465.1 of Maratus speciosus. Lineage (NCBI taxonomy): Eukaryota > Metazoa > Arthropoda > Arachnida > Araneae > Salticidae > Maratus > Maratus speciosus. Next base: position 280,563,906 of record OZ010797.1, on the reverse strand, counting down.
ATATCTCTTGAGCGTATGACTGACAATCAAGAGATAGAGGAGATTCAAACTTATTTTCGAAGCCAGTGTTTTACTGAACTTACTGAAGATAATATTTCGCAACATATTGAAGAAGGATTTTCAAAAATAACTAAATCCTTTGAAGAATTTATACAAAGAGGGTCTGGATGGAAACTTAGAAAAATTCATCATTTAGAACTCAAGATTGCTAAATATCATCCCCTTGCCGCAAGTTCTTATATAGCCTTATCTAAGAAATTATATGACAAAAAAGCAGTGCTCAATATAAAAAATGAAGACAATAAGTGTTTGGTTTGGTGCCTTTTGGCATTTAAACTGAACTTAGATTTTACAAAAAAGCCTGAGCGAGTTTCTCATTATATCCCTTATGAAAATGAGATTAAGCTAGGAGAGGTGAAATATCCTGTTTCACTCCACAAGATACCTATTATTGAAAAGCTTAATGATTTACGGATTAATGTGTTTGGATATGATGAGGATGAAGTTTGTCCTCTGTATATTTCTGAAAAGCAGAATGTAGATGTTATCAATTTGTTATTAATCGGTGATGGTGAAAAGCAACATTATTGTTTAATTAGAAGTTTTTCAAGACTTTTGGGTGATCTCACCAAACATGATGGAGTATGTTATTATTGCTATAGATGTTTACATCGCTTTTCAAGACAAGATCTTTTGAATAAACATGATGAATATTGTCGCCAACATATAGCACAGTCTATAAAGCTACCTAGTGAAAACGATAACATACTCAAGTTTTCTGGTATTCATCTCCAACATCCTATTCCCTATACCATTTATGCAGATTTTGAGAGTCTACTTATACCTATTGCACCAGGCGCACCCTCTTCTAAACCATCCTATACTGAAAAAACAACATATCATTTTCCTTGTGGGTACGCTTATGTCGTTGTTGGACCCGATGGAAGATGTATGGAGAAAGCGAAAGTGTATCGTGGTAAAGACTGTGTGGATCATTTTTTAAAACAAATGATGAAAGAAAAAGATATTTTAGGATGGGAGTTATTGAACATAGAGCCTATGAAACTTTCACCTTTGCAAGAAAAAGCTTTTCAAGAAGCAGAATTTTGTCATATTTGTAAACAGCCATTAGATTCAGAACGCACACGTGATCATGATCACATCTCTGGAGTGTATCGAGGAGCAGCACATGTAGCATGTAATCTCAATTTTAAGCAATGTAAAACAATCCCTGTCATATTCCATAATCTGAAAAACTATGATGGATATCATTTAATGAGTAAGATCGGGAAATTTAAAGATCATGAAATTGATGTTATTGCCTCCACTATGGAAAATTATATAACCTTTAAGTTAAGAAAGCCAACAAGTCCTATACAGATGGTCTTTATAGATTCCTTTCAATTTTTGCCAACGTCATTAGAAAAGCTCGTTGAAAACCTTCGATCTGACCAATTTACCATTCTAAAAGAAAATTTCTTAAAAAATACTAATTTGGATCTGTTGATGAGAAAAGGGGTCTACCCTTATGACCATTTCACTTCCTTTGAAAAATTTAATGAGAAGGAACTTCCTCCACCTTCTGCATTTTTTAATAGCTTAACTGATGAGCCTATAGACGAGGAAGATTATAAACACGCCCAGAAGGTTTGGAAAACCTTTAATATCCAATCCCTAGGAGAATATCACGACCTATACGTCAAGACAGATGTTGTGCTACTTGCTGATGTATTCCAAAATTTTAGGAAATTATGTCAGCAATACTATGATATTGATTGTGCACATTTGTTTACCGCCCCTTCACTCTCCTGGCAAGCTTGTTTGAAAATGTCCGAAACACCTCTAGAGTTACTTACTGATATTGATATGTTGCTTTTGATCGAGAATGGGATACGTGGTGGTATCAGTATGATTAGTCATAGATATGCCAGAGCGAACATACCTAATACAGCTGATTTTAATAAAAATGATGCACCCAGCTACATTATGTACTGGGATGCAAATAATTTGTATGGATGGGCTATGTCGCAATTCTTACCTTTTGGTGGTTTTGAATGGTGTACAACAAATCATATTACGGAAGAGTGGATTTTATCTCTACTTGATGATTCTGATATTGGATACATTTTCGAGGTTGACTTAGAATATCCTGAAGAACTTCATCCATTTCATAACGATTACCCACTTGCCCCTGAAAGATTCACAGTTAGCGAAGACATGCTTTCTCCTTACGCCAAGTCCCTTCTCAATAATCAACCATTTAAAGGAACACCTAAACTTATCCCAAATTTAAATGATAAGCAGAATTATATCACTCATTATCGTAATCTTAAATTTTATTTACAACTTGGATTAAAACTTAAAGCTGTTCATAAAGTCCTTAAATTTAAACAGACACCTTGGCTTCAGAAATATATTAATTTTAATACTGAAAAAAGAAAAGAGGCCAAATCCACCTTTGAAAAAGACTTTTTTAAATTAATGAATAACTCTGTTTTTGGAAAAACCATGGAGAATTTGCGAAAAAGGAGAAATATTGTGCTTTGTAATAATGAAAAAAGAGCTAAAAAATTAGTAGCCTCGCCTACATTTAAGTCATTTAAAACATTTGATGAATATCTAACTGCTGTTGAAAGGATGAAAACTAGTATACTCATGAATCGACCGATTTATGTCGGGTTTGCAATATTAGAACTCTCTAAATTACTTATGTATGACTTTCACTATAATTTTATAAGGAAAACATATAAAGATGATGCAAAGCTATTATTCACCGATAAGGACTCACTGTGCTATCATATTAAAACAAAAAATATTTTTGATGATATGGAACATCATGCAAGCTTGTTCGATTTCTCAGACTATCCAAAGCATCATTCGCTCTACTCAGATATCAATAAGAAGGTGATCGGCAAATTTAAAGATGAACTAAAAGGCAATCTAGCCCTTGAGTTTGTCGGATTGAAATCAAAAATGTACTCTCTGAAATCTTCCATAGAAGAGAAGAAACGAGCGAAGGGTGTGTCTAAACACGTCGTCGAGAACCGTCTAAAGCATGAAGACTATGTGAATTGCCTGAAAAACCAATCGACTTCTTTTGAAGTACAAATGAGAATTGGGCAAGATGCTCATAAATTATTTACATTAAGTCAGAACAAAATATGTTTGTCACCGTTTGATGATAAACGTTATTTGTTTAAAGATGGGATCACCAGCTTTGCGTATGGACACTGTAAAATTATTCAAGATTGCAATAATACTAATTTACACTAATATAAAGAAGAATTTATCAAGATAATATTGTTATGTAAATAAATCTTTTCTTGTAAATATACTTTTCCTGTAAATTGTTTTGTTTTTAATAAAAAATTGTTTCTTTTTTATATGAGTACTTATTTAAAACATACATAAACCTTTCTAATATAATGTTAAATATGTGTATTTATTTTATTCCGTACCCACACACTTACATATAATATATGCATAAATATCTATGCTCATTTACAAATAATTTTTTAAATATACTTTTTTAAACTTTTGTTTGTAAAATTTTTTCTACTTTTTTTTAATCTTGTTAAACTTTTTCTATAGCTTGTATTTTTGTAAAACATTTTTTTTTTTTGCTAAAACTTTTTTATAACTTGTTTTTTTTTTTTTTTTTTTTTTTTTTTTTTTTGCTAAAACTTTTTTATAACTTGTATTTTTTTTTTTTTTTTTTTTTTTTGCTAAAACTTTTTTATAACTTGTATTTTTTTTTTTTTTTTTGCTAAAACATTTTTATAACTTATATTTTTTATATATTTTTTTTCTTTTACTTATAAAATTTTGTTGAAACTTTTTTTTTTTAATTTTCTTAAAACATTTTCTTTGTAAAACTTTTTTTTCTTCTACTTTTTTTAATTTATATATTTTTTAAACTTTTTAAATTTGTTAAAACTTTTTTTTTTTTACTTTTTTAATTTTGCTAAAACTATTTTTTTTTTAAATTTATATATGTATATATATTTTTTTTTAACTTTTTTTTAATTAGATTTTGTAATTTTTTAAACCAATAATTTTTTATATAAACACACATATATAAACTTATACATGCATATAAACATATTAATACTTAGATACTTATATTTAGAAACATATACTTATATACTATATATATACGTATATATATTCATTTGGATAGATTTAGACATATATGTTTAGCGATATTTAAACATTTATATCTATAAATTTATTAACACTTATATACATTTTATCTATATGTATATAGATACACGTGCACATAGTCTGCTGATACCTATACTTACTAACATGTGTACATAGCTTACCGATACTTATACTTACTAACACGTGTATATCTGTTAACAATTGTATTCAATAAAGTGATATATATATATATATATATACTTATTCAAAAACAAACTTGTATACACGCATCTTTCTAACAAAATATCGGAGAAAACAATAAAATTAGATAAAAATAAACAAGTGTTTCTAAACGAAACCGCTTTGACACCTTAATTCTTGATATATGCGTACATCTTTCTAGCAAAGTGTTAAACTGAACAACAACATGACACAATGATTGTCGCGATTAGAAGGAAGGCGGACCTGAATGAGCATTGCTCTCAATTGCTCATTCCGGATTCCGCCTGTGGCCGTAGAACTGTCCTTTATCTACTACTACCAAGTCATCTTGAATCTGATTTTTATTCTTTTCAATTTTGTTTTTGTGTGTATTTTGCTTAATAATAATGATATATTGGTTAAAACTGTAACAAACGTTACGAACTTAAAATTCTCTTAACCCCTTAACGCTCGAATTAAATTACGGTTGAAAAATTCAAATTGCTTATTGGCACCACTTTTATAAAAAAGAAATATTCACCTTATTTAATAACAGTAAAAACGATACCAAAATATACCCAATTTCACTATTTTATAAAACTGGTGGGAATCAAACAATTTGAGTAAAAGACCAAGCCCGAGAATATGACGGGAGCGAGAATTCAGGGGTTAAATTAATTAAATATACAGCTTTTTACAAACATATTTTTCTCCAACCCCGGTTACCGCGACACTCCGCTTATAACGACGCTATTTTCTGGTCATCAGAGTGTCGGGATAACGAAGTTCGTTTTATAGTTCGGTATATTTACATAAAACAAAAACGAATAAAATCTATTTACATTTGATATTAGTGCAATCAGAGTAAGGAACCCCCCCCCCCCCCTAAAATTATGCGTTCAGCATGCATTATAAAACCCTTTCCAACACATTCAGAATACTATAACAAAACTTCACAGTTTACTAAGGTGAAAGATTATGTCTAACTGAAGCACTTGGAAAATGCATAACGCATTTGAAAAGCCGATTTCTGCTATTACCATGAATAGTCGTTAAATATATACGATACGTGCAGCCCTGTATATGATCTACATATACAGTAGAACCTCGATTATCCGAAGTAATTAGGACCGACCATTTTTCGGAAAATCGAAATTTCCGGATAATGGAGAATGCTTGAATTTTAACAATAAGGACAAATACATGCGCTATTTCTTTTTTGGTAACAAGTGCTTAATAAAAATAAAGCAATAGCAAAGTAGAAACACTAATTAATTACATGAATTTTAATTTTCAAATCAAGTACTTTTTATGTATTTCACAAGGGTTTGAAACAAAATTTTGTTTGTCGCAGTTTCGATTGCCTTTGCTTTGCAGCTCTATCACGAAGTTTTTTTAGTAGTATGTGAATTTCTTTTAAAGGTTATTCATATTAAAATTCCTTAAGTGTATTTTACTATTGATGTAAACAAAGCATTCGCATAACAAAAAATTGACGAATAAGGGGACTTCAAATGTGTATTTTTGTTCTATCATTAACAAAGGTATGTAGTGTTTATTTTCTTTATTTAAATGTAGCTTTAAAAATGGATTTTGCACACAAGGAATGTGACAGTAAAAAAAAAGCTTTAAAAAAGGATTTTGCACACGAGAAATGTGATAGTAGAAAAAAAATGTTTAAAAATTGATTTCGGTTAACCGAGAGTTTCGGTTTAAAGAGTTTCGGATAAAAGAGGTTCTACTGTATAGGTGCGTACTGTATAGTATGCTAAAAGTAAGTTCAATGAAACGCATAGCACAGTTGAAAATTTCCACTCAGCAATTTCTGCCAATAAACGAATGTTTTGGGGAACTCTTGTACGATCCTATATATGATCTATATAATTTATAGACATCAAGTAATATTTAAAAAATAATTAAATTTAAAAACGCATACCGCAACTGAAAACGCACTTCCAACAATTATTGTTCTTAGGCTACAATAATTCAATTATTGCTCATTTTCTTCTATAGCCAAATTCTTTTGTGTGTCTCTGTAAATTAACGATAAGTTCTATGCATAACGTATTCTGCAGTAAGAACCTTGTTGCACACCTCAGCAATGCAGATCAATTTAAATATGATTAAAATACTGTAATATCATTAAAATACACGCAAACGATTCCCCCCCCCCCCCATAGACCGTAATGTAACGGAATTCTTTTAAGAGTCTCCGTAAATTAACCCATGATGCTGCACACTTCAGTTTCAATACTGAACATGCAATAGTGATACCCCATAACATATATCCATTTCATGGCAGTCGGACTATATTTACGCGAGTTAGAGCACGGACAGACAGTCAGACAGCCGGACAGAGAAACCAAATTTATAAACGCGTTTTAACTATGTTGGAAAGTGTTAAAAAGAATAAGAAAAATCACCTAACGACACTCGGTCACATACCGTATATTTCCGTATATAAGCCGAGTATACGCCTTTTCAATGAAAAATCGCTTAAAATCGGAAACACGTATATAAGCTGTTGTTAAAGGGTCTCAGGACTCTTAACCCTCTCGCTGCGTAATGTTTTTATCAAAACAGGTTCAAAAATTGCGATTTTTTTAATTACATATTCGAAATTTATATATATTTTAGAGTTTAATTATGTAAAAAAATTTTGTAAAAGAATTTTTTTTAAATATAGATTTAGATCATATAAAAAAAAAAAGATTGTCAGAAAACTGTATTTGAAGAATAATTCTCGCACCACTATTTCAAAAGAATCAATTTTATAATATATTTTCTTTGTAGATGTTGCTAAGATCTATATGGAATTTTTTGTATAAAAAAAGTGGTCCGAGTTGAATAAAAATATAGTTGCTAGTGGAAAAAATGAATGCCCGAGAAACTCTCGGGTTGCGCAGCGAGAGGGTTAAAGCTTCAAAATTTTCGATATTTTAATTTTTTAGATGTTAAACTCCTATTTTTTATGAATATTTTAATGTAATTGTTTTCTTGAAATTTTCATTAGAAGAGAAGTTATAGCTTTTTAAATTATACCCGCTCAATATCTGAAGCGGTGTTTCTGAAACTTGGAAGTCATTTTTCTCCAAATGACGTTTTTGTGAATAACGCGCAGGATATCTCAAAAACTTCTGCATATTTTTTCATAAAATTTTCTAAATATATGTTTCATGTTAATCTGTATAAACTGAACACTAAAATTTCCTTTTTATTGTTCAAAAATATTTTTTTTAGGTGATTATGTTGTTGAAATTTTCAAATTTTGTATTAACTAAATACAAATTTGTATTAAAAATATAAAAAATGCTTTAAATGCAAATTTATTTAGTTTCAGGACAATTATTACTATCTGAAGTAAAAATAGTCACCAACATTTTCATTTTAGTTGCAATATTTAATTTTGAATCGTGCGCGTAAAGCTGTTATACCAATTTTATTTACCAAATTGTGTTTTAAAATTATATACAGTTTAAGATATGAAATGTTGAATATGGTCCTTTTTTTCCCCCAATTTTAAGAGTACTGAGGCCCCTTAAAAAAAGTAATAAAAAATTCAGCGAACAAAAAATTAGCACCTTTTTTTGCATAGCTAATTAAAAAAATGAGCTCTCCGAAATTATTAATATCTCCTAGATATCTTCGGTACATTCTCGGTGGCTTTACTTCTATTCTTCCACTCTCGGACGTTTTTCTAAATGATTTCTTTAAAGTCAGGCTCCGTTCGAAATGGACTGAATGGATGTCACCTGGGGATGCAGCTCTGACAGATGGAGGTACATAATTAAAAAAAAAGTTGACGTTGCTATCTCTGAATGGGTGAAAGAATCTTGACTTTAATTACCACAAGAAATGATCGTACAGTCGTTAAAAAAAATGTTGCATCATTAATGCGATGGATAGAACTGAGGATGAAGCCATTTTTGAAGAAGATGGCGATGATGATGAACTAGATACGATATTCATCCTGATGTAGCAATGGGAGAAAGCAATTTTAAGGAGTTACTTGAAAATTCTGATAATGACTTGGAGAGTAAAAAATGGATTGGTGATTTGTTTCATTATAAAAGAATGGAGTATTAAATTATTTTTAGAAATTTGTAGGTATCTTTTATGTTTTTTCATATTTATCATCCTTTTTATTTTAATCAAATACTGAAATTGTCTTAGCCTTATGTATAAGCCAACCCCCTACTTTCGAGCCAAAAAAACTTCCAAAAATTCTCGGCTTACACACAAAAATACTACATGCAAATTATCATTTGAAGAAATTTTCAGCAGCAATGTACATATATATTACGAAAATTAAATTTCCGCGCCTTATTAAAATTATTCCATAAAAATTTCCTTTCTAAATTATTCGACAATACTAGTTTATTAAATTACTCCCTATCTTAAATAATATTCCATTCCTTGTTCATTCTATTTTAAAACGTGTATTTAATTTCCTTCAAAATCTTCTGAGAAACATTTCCCCTTAATAACGTCTAAGAAACATTTCCCCTTTTTCTTCAAGGTCTTTTTATTTCTCAATCTTAAATTGTTGATATTTATTCTATTAAAATCATCTGATTTCTTTTTTGCTATTTTGTTCCAAAAGTCCCAGAAATAATCGAATGATTTTTCAACATTTTATTATAAAACATAGTATGTGAAGCGATGACAGGAATAAGTGTATAATGTTTTCAAAATTGCGGTGAATGCTTTTCAACTGTAGTATGATAGAGGAAACCAATGAAATTTCTTTTATTATGAAGAATTGTTCTCCTTTTTTCGGTAAAACTACCAGTTTTTTTCGACCAAGGCTACATGTAAAATATCGATGATTCCAAATGAACAATTGAATATGATGATCTTAATCGGCATCGTAATGACGTCTGCCGAAGTGTTTTAGAGTGTTATGGAGCGATCTGTGCTGCATTTATATCATTCCATGACCTGTTACTAAAATATCATGTAGCAACCTGCCGAAATGTAATCGACAAAGTGCGGACTTTTTTTTTCAGTGTTTGTGTGATACTTTAAATTTAGACACCAGTATTTTCCAAAAGCTGTCTTTGACTTATCTAATCTCGGAAAAATAAAGCCAAAAAACTTAAAAATATTATTGGAGTTCAAATTCAAGGAACCATAATAACGCTGAAAAACCGCATAAAACAGCCGCCAATTTTGTGTCATCGCTCATGCCTAGTTTTCAGGGGTCGGTGGTTAATATACAATTGAGAAAGAGAAACAATGTATAAAGACACAAATATAAGTATGTTTAAAAAGCATACATCTGTTTCGAAACCTCTAAAGTTTCATCATCAGTGCTTAAAAATAAAAAGTAAACTAAAACACTGAGTAAAAGGGGGGGGGGGGCAGAAAGCCAGAAAGGCGTGCCTTTCAGCTCTACTGTCAATGGCGAAATGGGACATACGGCTGACAAACAGCTACGGAGTCGATCTCACGCACACACACAGGGAGACCAATCAAAATTGCCCAATTACTCTGGAAGAGTTCTAACTGAGAGGAGAAAAAGGGGGGTGGTGGTGAAGAGAACGAATTATAGAAAATTAAACCATATCTTTGAAAAATCGGGCGTACTGGATAAATCGTTAACTAAACTGTTTGATTTTTTCCATATGTGATAAGCTTCCCAGAAGTCAATATCCTGAATTGATGAGCATTTCTGTATTATGGAGGCCTCGGAAAATTTAAAATTATAGTTGTTGGACCAGTAGTGGTTGGCAATAGCGGAAAGTTTGATATCACAATTTTTAACACATGTTTTATGCTCTCCAAAACGGATCTTAAATTCTCGCTTCGTTAGACCAATGTACATTTTATTGCATTCGCAAGATATCCTGTAAATACCCCAATTTGAAAAACTATTATTGATAGTTTTTCAAATTGGGGTATTCGAACGAATTGGGGTAGTGTATATATATACATATATACACATAAATTCTTATTGTTTATTTAGCTATCTTTAATCGCCGATAATTCTGCCATTAGGTAAGCCGAAGAAAATTACTTTAAAATACTGGTGTCCAGAGCATTTAGAGCGTCTATTTATACGGGAGTATAGTGGTGAGTGAGAGTCACCTCTCGAGGGCAAAGGGTTAATAAAGAAGAACTGCGATAGTGAAACTTGAACTGTAACTACTTTCGAAGGGATTGGTTGCCGCCGAGGCAAACTTCCACCAGTAGATTTAAATAGAAATTTCCTCTTTATTTAATATTAGCCTTATTCATACAAAACTCCAGTCATAAATAATGAATGGCAAAAACAGATATTCAATTTTACTGGTGGAAGTCTACATCGGCGTAGTCACGCTCTGCATTTCCGCCATATTGTGACAACCTAAACAACGTCTTGCCAGTGTCAGTGAAAAATAATGGAGTTATGAATAAAGTGGAGTGGACACATAGTGCAATGTCTACCAGTTGCGAGTGAAGTAACTAAGGAGGTTGCCACAAGATGGCGGCTGCTTTTTTCAAATCGAATTTTCAGTTTCTAATTACGCCAGGGCAAACCTCCCACCAGTAAAATTGAATAGAAAATTTCGTCTTAATTAAGCGTCTTATTCATGGAAATTCTTCTCAAAAATTTCCTAAAAATTTCTATTTGTTTTTACTGGTGTCAGAATGTCTTGTAAAACTGTCAGCTGTTTTCCTGGTTGTCATAATATGGCGGATACACAGGGCCTGACTACCGCCAAAGTAAACTCCTACCAGTAAAAATGATAATCTGTTTCCACCATTATTTATGGCTGGAATTTTGCAATAATAAGGTGTTTAAATAAGGAGAAAATTTCTATATAAATCTACTGGTGAAAGTATCTACCGGTCGTAAACAACGCCTGCGATAGCGGTTACAGTTGAAGCTTCACTATTTTGAGGATATGTCAGTTCCTCTTTATTAATAGTTCCATGTGAAAAATATGATAATACCTAAGCAAACTGCTACCAGTAAAACAAACAGGAAATAAATTTTTTTAGGAATAAGGCACTTAAATAAGATGAAATTATCTATTCAAATGTACTGGTGAAAGTTTGCCCAGCGGTATTCAAAAACTATTGATCCGATTAAAGAAAAAAAACCCAGCTGTGACAACCATAGAACTATTAACAAAGAGGAACTGACATATCCTTAAAATAGTGAGGCTTCAACTGTAACCGCTATCGCAGGAGTTGTTTACCGCCGGTAAAAACTTCCACCAGTAGATTTATATAGAAATTCTCAACTTACTTAAACACCTTATTATTACAAAATTTCAGTCATAAATAATGGTAGAAACAGGTTTTCATTTTTACTGGTAGGAGTTTACTTTGGCGCTAGTTAGGCAATGCGTTTCCGCCATATTGTGACAACCAGGGAAACAAACTGACAGTTTTACCAGGCATACTGACACCAGTAAAACCAAATAGAAATGTTTTCGACATTTTTGAGAGAAATTTCCATGAATAAGACACTTAATTAAGACGAAATTTTCTATTCAATTTTACTGGTGGGATGTTTGCTCTGGCGGTAATCAGAAACTGAAGATCGTTTTTTAAAAAAAGCAGCCGCCATCTTTTGACAACCTCATCAGTTACTTCACTCGCAACTGGTAGACAGTATATTATGTGTCACCTTCTCTTTATTCATAACTCTATTGCTTGTTTCCGAAGTACAAATTTTCCAGTGTTCAGTACAAATAAAGTATTTAAAAAAAGGCACATTATACACTGAAAAATCAAAGTTGGTGCAATTTTCTTTCGAGCACTATTTCAAAAGTTGAATTAATGTTCTGAAAGAAAACATTATTTGGAGTCTAATAACATACGTGGTGTGATTTTATTATAAAAGAACTGAGAATGAGAAAGGCTTAAGCATTTTGTTTATAAGATTACCAGTCAAATAAAAATTATTTTCAAAATGATTTAATTTATTAAACTTATACCACTTATATAAAACAAAAATATTGAAATAAATTAAAGGATGTACATTACCATTAACCGAAATATTACATTACATATTGACTCGTGTAATGCCGTGATTCTTTCGCTAATCGCGGTTGTAAAAATAAAATCAATACAAAAACCCTTAACGGGTTAAAAGTTTGTGACGCAGCACTTTATCTTATGCTCTAAGAATTTTAAATATGGAACTTTAAAATAATGATATCAAATTTTGAGTGACGCTATGCTATTAATTATAATCTCTCTATATATTATTTTTTTCATCTTTTTATTTTTTTATAATCGCATGTGCAAAAATTATGTTCAATTTAAAAAAAACGTATAAAAGTTTATTCATTGATGCTTTAACATTTACACCTCTCATAAAATTCCAAGTATGAGTTTTAAAAGATATGATATCAAAATTTTAGTGACGCTTTGATGTGGCTTTAAACGATTTGTTTTAAAATTAAATTTAAATTATTTTTGTTTTGGCTAAGATATATTCACACATCTAAATAACAGTTTTAATTTTCCAATATACTTTAAATATGTCACTTTCACTGAATTTATATGATGCATTTAAATGCATTTATTTGAATAAATTGATTTATCCTTTGTCCAATGCTATTAAAAATTTAAAATAAGATTTACGTAAATAATTTTTTTGCCTCATAGTATCCATTTGAATACATTTCACTTAGTTTGGATACAATGACGCAAAAAAATTATTTACGTAAATCTTATTTTAAATTTTTAATAGCATTGGACAAAGGATAAATCAATTTATTCAAATAAATGCATTTAAATGCATCATATAAATTCAGTGAAAGTGACATATTTAAAGTATATTGGAAAATTAAAACTGTTATTTAGATGTGTGAATATATCTTAGCCAAAACAAAAATAATTTAAATTTAATTTTAAAACAAATCGTTTAAAGCCACATCAAAGCGTCACTAAAATTTTGATATCATATCTTTTAAAACTCATACTTGGAATTTTATGAGAGGTGTAAATGTTAAAGCATCAATGAATAAACTTTTATACGTTTTTTTTAAATTGAACATAATTTTTGCACATGCGATTATAAAAAAATAAAAAGATGAAAAAAATAATATATAGAGAGATTATAATTAATAGCATAGCGTCACTCAAAATTTGATATCATTATTTTAAAGTTCCATATTTAAAATTCTTAGAGCATAAGATAAAGTGCTGCGTCACAAACTTTTAACCCGTTAAGGGTTTTTGTATTGATATCATTACTTTTTTGAGGTTATTAAAAAAATAAATAAAACAATAAACACACACAAAAAAAAAATTAAAGACCAGTACAAAGAATTCATAGTAAGGATTTCCATTCACCTTCAATCTCTCCCCCCTCCCTCCCAGCAAAAAAGGATGACCATGCTTCAATTTTAAAGAGCCCCGTGCAATGAGATTTTTATAAGAACGCTTTGGTAAGATATGGAAGTAATGTACAACATGCATGTTTAGAGGGTATTTCTGTTGGTTTGTTTCAGAGATATAAAAAGCTATGTTACATTTTACTATATAAAAAATTTACTTTGTTAAGAAAAATAGCAAGAAATATTACTCTTTAAACCTTTATATATATATATATATATATATAACAATCATCGCTCACTTGTAAAAGTAATTACATACATTTATATTAAATCCAAAACTACAAATTTCTGCTTCTCCCTTTTCTCATTCCTAGTGCAAAAAAATTAAACATTCTTTAATTTTATATAAAATAATCTTTCACATCCCTATTTAAAATTCTTTATTAACAATAATAATAAATCATATAAAACTAGTATTAAAAATGCTCTGACGAGCACCAAAAAAGGCTAATATGTTTAAGTATGAAAAAGGGTTTGACAAGTGCTTCTAATTGAGCATGAAAAAGGACAAGGGGTACCTTATTGACTGCAGCTCACTGTCAATGCCAACTTTGAAAAAATCATATTTGCGCTTTTTCTATATAAAATAAATTCACGGTACTTTAGTAAAACTTTCCGTCGCGCTTTACACGTTAACTGCACTGTTGCACTGCGCATGCGTCTGCAATGCAACTTTGTACAGTGCACTGTGTACCATTATTTCTCTATAAATTATACTACACTGTACATTCCTATTATACTTTTAATTTTTGAACCTCATCGCACACTCACACTGGGCTTTTGTACTTCCGTATTAAAGGTGTATGCGTCTAATGTTCGTTTATAATTTACATGCATTGCTGTACTGCATAGTACATTGTACAGCCACAGCCACTTGTTTTTAATTTCAACAATCAATGAATTAATAAATATGATGTTATGCGTGCACATGTGGAATTGTTCCTGTGCAGAGTGCTGCAACAGTCTGCACTGCACTACAAATCAGTTTTCTGTACAGTTCTACATTTCGGGCGTGCTTTGTGGCCCTACATGAGTGTGATACGCTGTAGGAACTAAGGTTTTTGGTACTATGTCGCCTTACATTCATGTTTAATCAGGCTGCGTCTTTACTGGTTGTGTCTTTACACTACACATTTTTATCGTAACTGTGGCTGATTTTTTTTATATGAAAAAAGCGCAAATATGATTTTTTCAAAGTTGGCATTGACAGTGAGCTGCAGCCAAGAAGGGACCCCTTGTCCTTTTTCATGCTCTATTAGAAGCACTTGTCAAACCCTTTTTCATACTTAAACATATTAGCCTTTTTTGGTGCTCGTCAGAGCATTTTTAATACTAGTCATTTAAATTTTTTGATAATTATATATTGAATATAAATAAACCTGAGTTGCTTTTAAATATTCCCAATACTTTTTTCTTATTTCGCGCAATAATGCACTATTTAACCAAGCAATGCACACTGTTTTAAGAGGTTCAAGGTTTTTAAATCAAATTCACGTTATTTTTATTCATAATTTAATTTACTTGGGCTCCCTTAAATATAATTAATTTAATTCCTTAATCTGATATTAGTTTTTGTTGTATCAAAATATCTCAATTTGTTGATTCTCTCTAAACAAGCAAACCCTATTGGTTTACAATGGAAGTCTATAGGAATTTGGCGATATAGTTACAAGTTGATGACAAACTTGGCGGTATTTGGCGACAGAACAGGGCCCTGCCTATGGTAACCCATTCCTTATAGGTATGGAGATGCATTAAATGCTGTTCTATAACCAATGAGATGCGTTTCATTCGAGCGATTATTAACAACTAATCGTAATTTCTGTGACACAGACGATAGCGTAATATATATATAGATTATCCAGGAAATCGAAGGTTTAGGCCACATCGTATTGTTTAGCTAGACCGGTTATACTAATATCGTTCTCATGTTTTGCTACAATTTCTTTTATCGAACAGTAATTCGCTTAAGCTTCTTACTACTGCTATCACTAAGCATTTTTTCATTCTTAGAAGCTATAATGAGAGCTAAAATTAGCGCAAACCTGACTAAAAGTAAAACAAAAAGTTAATTTTTTACAGTAATAAAGGTACACAAAGCTCTCTGATATGCACACCTTACTCCAAACTTGACTAATAACAACAGTTATGTGAGGGTTGAGAACTGAACTATTCGGCAGCCTTGGTCGTGAACCGAGATATTGCACGCCCACCGAGTCAAATGTTAATCATCGAAGTTGGACATAAACCGAACTGGTCATAAACAGAGGTGGTTGTGAACCGAGGTTCCCCTTATATTTTGACCTATAAGTTTGCAAATATGGCATTATTTATATATTCGATGGCGATGACCATTAAGCATCTTGGCGATTTTGGCGATGAAACTCACCGATTTCAAAGTAACTTTCCGAAGTGTACTTGAATCGCCACAGACGTCATATGAATATCACCTTGACGCGATTTTTTTCTGACGCCAATGTCATATACGCACAGTGGTACTTACTATCACCAAAGTTTTATTATTTTGCTTGATATGGTAACCCGAATGTTGTTGTTTATTTATTAATAAATTGTTTATTTACTTTTATTTTCTTTTTTAAATTTATATAAATTGTTTTGTTCTATTGTTATTAATTAAACTTTTTTAAATTTATTGTTAATTCCTTTTTAAAAAAAATATATGTAACTGATATTCGAAAACGAGGTTTTCGCCGAATTGGCGTCAGAAAAAATATCGCGCGAACGTGGTGCGTATATGACATCTGTACCATACTTGTTACAATTTGATTATCCTGTAGACCAAAAAAATATCGCCAAACTATAAGATTAAATGACAATAATGGATCATAGCAAATGTTACATTCACTTGACATTAAACACGATACACGTGTTTGTTACGTCATCAAGTGATTTTTAATTCAAGTTTTGGCACAGATATCATATACCATATTGGCGCGATTTTTTTGACGCCGCGCCAATGTCATATACGCACTAGGTACTTAACTGGCGCCAAAGTGTTGTTATTTTACTAAATATGGTAACCCGGATATAGATGATATATGAACGATGTTTTCGCCAAATTGGCGTCGGAAAAAATCGTGCCAATATGGAGCGTATATGACATCTGTGCCCAAGTTTTTATTAGTATTTTTATTAATGTTTTACTAATTTGTTTATTCTTCCGTTATTTAAAATAAAAATTATGTCAGTTTGTATCATTTGACGAATAGTTTGGCGAAACTGGTCGACGGGATAATAAAGTAGTACCGTATCTTTTTGCTGTACATTTTCGAAAATATCTCAAGCAAAAGTACCTAAAGTTAAACGAAACCCTAATTATTTAAGGCACAGATGTCATATATACAACGGGTTTGGAGCGGGAGTTTTTCTGACGCCAATTTAACGAAAACCTCGTTTTCGAATAGCAGTTACAGATATATTTTTAAATTACTTTCTATTCTTTTAAAAAGAAATAACTACAAATAATGAAAAGTTTAATTACTAACTATAGAACCAAACAATTTATATATTTTTAATAAATAAAATAAAAGTAAATAAAAAAATAATTGATAAATAAACAACAATAGCTCAGTTACCGTATCAGGCAAAATAATGCATTATCGCGCCAGTTATGTACTCTGGTGCGTATATGACATCTCTTCCTTATTTAAAATAGATGGAATGGTATTTTTTAAGGTATGCTTAGTATGTGAAGTATTTATATTACTGCATACCTATCGCTTGTGTAAGTGAGGATGTTATGATGATAATTAAAAAAAAACTTACATTTAGCTTCTGAACAGAAGCTTGGGATTTACCTTTTTTTTTTGTTCCTATCAACTCGTTTGTGCTCCATTGTGTCTATTACTCCAGTTCAAAATATTAATCAAGAAAGTTTATATATATATTTATGAAAATTATGCATTATCTGCTTAGGTTGACGTCGGTTTCAAAAATACAAAAATCTGTCAGTTGAATTTCAATTTTTATTGACTTATGAAAACAAAAGTACACGTGTTATCCTTTTTTTTAAAATTATTGTATTGCTTTTTAGGGAGTGGCAACACGAAATAAGTTATTGAATTAGAAAATTAGAAAATGAAAAGGAGATATTTCTATAATTTTTTGGAGACATTATAAAAGACAAATTCGATTTTCTCAGCGACCGTCAAACATAAAAAGATGAAAAAAAAACCTCTTCTAAGTTTTAACAAGAGGATCAAAATAAAACAAAAACGAAGTTAATCCACCCACTGGAACGTTAGCTACACTTTGTTGAATTTTGTGTCTTCATTTTTTCGTTTAAGGTTAAATAAAAAACTACTGAAAGCTACAGTAATTTTTTAAATACTATCAGTTTATTCGTCTCGTCGAGTTCTATCTTTCAAAAGAAAAATCATTGTCGTGCGTCAACTGGTTCGCCAGAAATTTAAGAAAGTCGTTTGCATTTTCTATTTCTTAATCATATTATAGCTTAACGCTACCGCGTTTGCTATGATAATCCCTGAGCTCCGAAGATTCCACTTCTACTTTTGGACCCACCTCTGCAGCTTACCTAAATAATAAAATCTTTCAAAAATTAGTTTGAAAAAAAAAAAATCTGCAACATTTGTTGCTCACTAACATAAATAAATAAATAAGCACTAACTTCCCTAATGTACAGTCATGGAAAAAAAAAAGTAAGCACCCCCTACTAACTCCTCATAGTCCAAGAGCTGTTAAACATTTTAGGGAAGGTATTTGAGGCACCCTGAAAATTTGTGCAACGCTTCTTTTGTAATGGCTGAATACAAAATCGAATGTCTGGCTGAAGGATCGTGGCCCAAAAACTGTGCCAGACACGTGTCAAGTGCCATTTTTTGACTACCCAAAAAAAAGGTATTTGAGGCACGCTGAGATTGAGGCAGAATAATATTTATGCTTAGAAAAAAATATTTTGAAAATGACAGACACTTTAGTCGGCACAAAAACTGTGCCAGACACGTGTCTGGCACAGTTTTTGGGCCACGATCCTTCAGCCAGACATTCGATTTTGTATTCAGGCATTACAAAAGAAGTGTTGCACAAATTTTCAGGGTGCCTCAAATACCTACTCAAAAATGTTCAACAGCTCTCCTACTATCAACAAATTACCGTAGAAGAAAGTTACTGGTACCGAACGATTGGAAATAAAGTCTACTTTTAAATGATGTATATAAAATTTGCTTAAGGGGTCATCTACATATTAAAACGAACCATAACTTTGTTTTTTTTTCAATAGCAGTACACAATTCTTACAGCATAAATGAATTCTACGCCATTTAATTAGCCTAAAAACAACTTTTTATGCAATTCGTACTATAAGTTTCCGAGAAAATAATTATTTTAAAACAAGCTTATTTTAAGGGCTGTATCCAAATTGAAGTTCGGTATTCGATTGTTAACCGAGGGAGCCCCCTTCTTGATCAAGGCACCTTAAGCGTCACTCAAGCAGTCAATGAAGTCTGCTAGATTGCAGGACAGCGCAAGACATTTCAAAATATCTTGTCACTTCTATCATAGGCGGCCCCTTAAACCATTATTTTGCCGTTTTTTAAGCACAATTTGAAAACTATTTGAAAAAAAAAAGTGAAATTTTGAATTTCCATAAAGCAGGACTTAATAAATCTAAATCCATCAAAAAATTGTAGGTTGCAATTCATAAATTTTTCGAATATTAATTTCATAATTCATATCATAAAATTATAAAAATTGCAAATTCAACGTATTTATGTTTAAGTATATTAGTATTACTGCTACACAAAAAATTAGCAAATTAGGAGCATAATTTCAGGAGATATGAATAAAAATATGAAAATGTAATTCAACATTAGAAGCACTATATTTTGAATGTTTATAATTCAAAAACTTATTATTCAAATGACTTGAAATTTGGTGCCTAGGCATAGTTTGAACCGAAGATTTGAAATATCTCGTTAAAATTGGGTATTGTCATTGAAAAAAATGAAGTTTGGATTTGTTTTAATATGTAGATGGCCCCCTAAGCAAATTTTATATACATCATTTAAAAATAGACTTTATTTCCAATCGTTCGGTACCAATAACTTTCGTCTACGATAATAATTTATTAAGGAGTTAGTAGAGGGTGTTTACTTTTTTCTTTTCCGCAACTGTACATTTCACCTTTTCTCCCTCCCCCTACTCCCCAGCATTAAAATAATTTAAATCTTTATTTTTATACAGAAAATTCTTTTATATAAATTATCCTCCGATTCCTCAAAATTACCACTTTCCCACTCCAGCCTAGAGATTTCCAATCTTTAAAGCTTTTGAGAAAAACGGATCTGCAAAGTCTGTTGCTTAATAATAAAAAATATACGTATAACCATGTACACTTTAAATTATTTTTCACACAATCAATTGATGTCATGATAATAGTTGTTCTCAGCGAATAACGTGTTGGCTGGGCTGTCGTACAGATAGCTCAATTGAAAGAGTACTAGCAATTAAAGCCAAGGGTTATTAAAGTTCGCTGTAATTCAAAATATTTAACCCCTTCGCGACAAGAGCCCTTTGGTTAATTTTTAACCTTTTACTACAGGTTTTTAAAAGCAGAAAATTTTCTGTAATTGAACACAGAAATGCTCCGATTAAAGAAGGTAAACTTTACAATTAAAAATAAGTGGTGAGAATAATGAAGGATTCTGAACACCTTAAGTGGCTAAGTATACCGGTCGCTCATCCCCAAAGGCTTAAAGATGCTTTTTTGCTATTATAACCTTTAGGATTTACAATATAAAAAAATCTTAATCACTTCTGAGGTAAATAAAGACAGTGGAAAAAAATCAAGATGGCAATGTTTTGATTGGTAAATTCTAAGCTGAGCAATTTGTGCTACAAAATGAAAAAATTATAAAGTTGTAATAATGCCCTCTTCAGAGCAGTCACAGATACTAAATCTTTAAGGTTTTTGATGAGTGAACTTGAACAACAGATGAATATAGTAGAAGATCTTTATAAAGCACACCTTGGGATGAGAAGTTGTGTGTATTATTGAATTTTGCATTATTTAGATCATATTTCATACATCATTAAATTTACCTCGTATACATGCTTTGAATTACATTCCTCGGAACCAGAAATTGTGCAAATTATAAAATTTTACATAATAGGTACAGATCACACACTATTAAATTACCTTAAAGCATGATCCAGATATGCCTGGGCAAAATACAGTCGGACCTCGTTTTCCCGACACCCGGTTTTCACGTCACTCCGTTTATCACGTCAGTTTTTCAAAGTCCCGATTTTCTGTATATGATTTTAATGCAAATAAACTCCGGATTTTACGTCGTTGAATAATTTTCAACTCCGGATATCCCGGCGGATTTTCTTGTGGCCACACGGCGTTTTTCATCCGACTAAAACGGAAGCATTGCATTGCATTGAAACGTTCAGTAGTTATCTAACATATATTTCTGAAACAACGAATATTAATTACAATTCATTGCATAATATCGAAAAAATAATTGTAGGATCTAGCTAAAGCAAACCTTAATTCATCGATATTTCATGTAACAATAAAAAAATCAGTCATCATAAATCTGATTTTTATCCTTTTCAATTTTCTTTTTTGTGTTTATTTTGTTTAACAGTAATGTTGTATTGCTTAAAACTGCAAGAACAGTTATGAATTTAAAATTGTCTTAAATTAATTAAAAATACACCTTTTTATAAACCTATTTTTCTCTAACTCCGGTTATCGCGACACACCGCTTATGACGACACTTTTTTCTGGACATTAGAGTGTCGGGATAACGAGGTTCAACTGTAATTATAAACAGTGGTAGCTCGTTACTGACAGTTTTGGGGACACTAAATGCATTGTTGGCAAATTTATTCCTTTTTCACTATTTTTAATAATAATGAAATCTTTGCCTTATTTTTGGCAGAACTTTCTTCCATTAAATAAGGCAAAAATTTAGTAAAGAAAAAACTTTTGGAAGGCATGCATTTTAGTGCTGCAAGAAAAACCTGTCATGAGTTACTACTGATTATAACACCCATTTACAAAAAAATTTAATATAATAACATTGTTTTCATTACTCCAAAATAATGTGTTAAAGAGGATAATGCATCAGATTTAGTGTTCCAAGAAATAGCAATATTTGTGAAATACCTAAGCTTCTTAACTGCAAAATTCATTGTTTACATATGAGAAATACATTACATTTTCTGCATTAAAATGTTTAAGTGGCAGACTTTTGTGATTGAACAAGAACTGCTTGCAGAGTGCTTTTAATGATTTTAGAATATAAAATTATGGCTCTTAAACTGCTATTAAACCAATACAGTAATAGGGATAAAAAAATCATTAAATAGTTCATTTAAAAAAATTATTTGTATTTTGATCAGATATACCGATTATTACTACCATATGTTATATGTAACATATTTATTAGAAAAGTTACAACTATTTTGATGAAGTTTTGGACCCCCCCCCCCCCCTCCCTGACATACTGTCAAATTTCGTGAGGGTTTTTTTTCTTGTGATGTTCCTCCCCCGACCGAGAATGGAGCGGGTTTTTTACAATCAACTGATTAATTTTGTTTTTCTTTTATTGCTACTTTTTTATGTTAGTGTGGTGATCTTTCAAATGCTATTGCACAACGAGGCGATAAACGTGCTACGTACTCTGTAAATGATACGGCAACCCTCCAGTGTACAGGTGGAATTGATAAAAAGAGTTTTTGTAATCGGAATATGCGGAATGTTAAAGAATAGTGGATGGTTTAATGAAAGAAGAATAAAAACATAATATTTAATTTAAGATGCGAGGCAGATTAATATATTAATTGAAATGGTCACTGGGTAATCACTTTATTAGTTTATACAAAGTCTAATTATCATGACAGCTACAATGCAGCTGCTAATGAAATTTTGTGAAACCAATCTTTTCTAAATAGTAACATGTTCTGAATTGTTCTTATTTACAATAATACTTCATTACCACAAATACCATATAAGGGAGCTGGCTACTTTTATATTTTTTAAAAGTAAATTATTTAAATCTTTCTTTTAAGCATATTAACTTTAAAATTAAATAAAAACAAGTATCTTACTTTTGCAAAAAAGCTGTTTTATCTTATTTATCTGTAAACTTTAATTACTAAATAAGGAAAAGCATCATGATGAAAATTTTTACTTTTAGGAGCTCAAAACAACCAGTCAAGATAAAATGGTTCATTTTGAGCTAATCGTGATAATTTAAGTATATAAAGTAGAATTTACGAGTACTATCAGTCGAAAATATGTCCAAGACTGAAATCAGTCCTGAGACTGAAGGTCTTGTACCCATGGCTGTAATCAGCCTAAAAGAAATGCTTCAGGGTTTTTTTTTTTTTGTTGTTGTTGTTGTTTTGTTTTTTTTCTTCTGTTTTTCTTTTGTTACAGAGATAAACGGAAATAAGAATTTTTTTTCCCCTTTAGGTTTAATTTTATAAAAATAAAATACTACGATGCTTTAATTTTTGAAGCTGAAAAGAGTTATGTATAAAAAAAAAATAAATAAACGAAAGATACCCATATTTCGAAAAAGATGTCATTTTAAGTCAATTTTCGTTTATAATGTTATTAGAAACGATTCGCAAATGAATCATTTTATAAACGGGATTGAAAATCTTAATTTTGATTTCTTCATACCTTTCATTTAAATTGTGTGTTCTTTAAAAATGAATGATTTTGTTTAATTTCTTTAAAAGAAGACTCAAAACACAAAATTAAATTAGTAATCTATCTGTATTACACTCACATATCACAAGAAATACCTATGCCACACATGAACGTTATTTTGTAAGGAAAACAGTTATGAGTATTGTTGAAAAAAAAAAAACAATTCAGAACATTATACTAATTAGAAAGGATCGGTTGCAAAGAATGCTGTCTGGATAATTAGAAATTGTACTCACTTTCTCCCCTTGGAATACCATTTCAAGATCTTTGATATTTCTTATTTCTTCAGTCAACTTCGCGTATCGCGTAGTGATACATGGCGAAGTCTTATGGCGAACGCGGTGAATTTTCATTTCGATACGAGAATTTGCGATAAATATCGAATTTCGATACGAGAATTTTTTTTTAAATGTGAAATATTTTCTCCTTAAAAAATGTTTACTTACTATGAATAACAATGAAATAAAATACATATAATTACAAAATACTGTTCCATTTAAAAAAATCAGTCTAAGTATTTTAAAGCACATAATAAACTGTTTTTGTAGTTTAAAAAAAGATTTATTGCCAATATTCAGATTTTTAACTGTGACCTTAATCGCGCACAACCGATGTGCAACGTTCTGTCTGCTAGCCCATAGAATAACATGTAATCCGCGATCCTAAGAAGTCCAATTTTTCAGGCGGATTATATAAAAATTAAGAGTTTTCCTAGATACTAGGTTAGTGTTATCCACTTCATCAAAAACAGATTCATTTTATATATTAATGTTTTTAAAAAAATCTAGACCGTTTCGGAGAAAAAAAAAAGACAAACTTACACCATCGAAATTGCTTTCAAAATGGGTTTACAGATCTGAAAATATACTGCACGTAGAATTGTAAAAAATTCAGAATAGGATTAGACTGCAGATATAAGACTGTTTTAAAAAAATCAGAACAATAGGACCTATATTTGCTGAGTTATTAATAGGCGGCTTTTCGCATTTTCTTTGATGTCGAGTTAGCTGTATATATGAGTTCCGCCATCTACGAATTCTACGATACGATACGATACGATACGATACGATTTTAGGCTTAAGGCTGCGTCACTCGGAATACTACCGTCTTCCATGATAACTGCAGCAAAACAAAAGCGAGCGCAAATCAGTTTTTCTTGCTTAACCGCTTAATTCTCGCTCCCGTCATATTCTCGGGCTGTGTCTTTTACTCAACTTGTTTGATTCCCACCAGTTTTATAAAATAGTGAAATTGGGTATATTTTGGTATCGTTTTTACTGTCATTAAATAAGGTGAATATTTCTTTTTCATAAAAGTGGTGCCAATAAGCAATTTGAATTATTCAACCGTAATTTAATTCGAGCGTTAAGGGGTTAAATGCTGTACTTCTGTTTATTTTTTTATTCAAGCTGCTTACTTGTCACTTATTTTTAAAAGTAGTATAATTCGCTCTGCTTCTGAATTATTTAATCTGTTATTAATCACTTAACTGACCACAAATGTTTACCTGAAATCTTCGGTTCATTAAGCTCTATTATTTAAGGCAAATATTTTTGTACATAAAAAGTGATGTTCGCTCTCTGTTTTTAGTTTATGGTGTCGAAAAAGAAAAAAAAAAGGTGACAGTTAAGTGGTAAATAAAGCGAAAGTTTCCATTTGATAAAAATGATGGAAATCAAACAATCTGAATTTTTAAACAAGTTGGAAATTGCTCGTGAAACGTGGCAAATGAGGTGCGTTCGTACTATAACTAGTTTTATAAATATTTTTTGCACCCCATATTGTACTGAATGTATATTTTTTTGCACTTCATAAGTGCATAGTCTGTAACATCATTAAAATGCACTTGCAATATTTTTTTCCGTTTGGCAATAATGTAACGGAAAACTTTTGACTGTCCCTGTAATTAAACTATACATCCGATTTTCATAAAATTGGAAATGGCCCCACAAAATTTTGCAACAATCATATATTTAAAATTTCAGACCATTCGGTTGGGTAGTTTTTGCTCTGTTATATGCGGACAGACAGACAGACTGAACGACGACTATAGGTGCTACGTATTTATATAATTACGAACGCACCTAAAAATGGAACAGTGGAACAAAATGACACGGATTCTAAAGGTGGTCGTTTTTGCCCATAAAAAGTGGAAAAAAATGAAGTGTTCTTTCAAATCCCTCATTTATTCTTTCTATCTATTGTGAAAAACAGATAAAAAAAACTTCAAGGCTTGTTTCTCTATGACTGCAAACTGCTGCTCCAAAGAGCGGAGAATTGGTCGTTTTCAAATATAAAAGAAAACTTTTTAGTGCTACTTCCTAATATCTTATTGCGTATAATCCTATGGAAGCGAATTTAAATTGTTTGGCTGATGATAAATGACAAAAAAAAAAAAAAAAAAAACAAAAAAAAAAAAAAAAAACAAAAAAAAAAACATATGAATGACTTTTTTTCTTTTTTCTTATAATGCGTTTGAAATTATGTTTCAGGAGTAAATATTAAAATAAAAATTTTGACTACACGCGAATACACACACACAAAAAAAGAACAAAGACAATTTATTTCACAATAAACTTTTCACGAAAGTTCTTGGGTTATAAGATTGGTCAAATATTGACAAAGGTTAATATTTAAAATCAATTGCGTTTTGTGTTTCCGATTATCAGAGGAATAACATGCGTGAATGGATATATATATATATTAAAGTTCTTAAGGGGTCTCAAGACTCTTAAAGCTACAAAAATTTCGAAATTTTAATTTTTTTTATATGTTAAACTGCTATCTTTTCTGAACATTTTTCTATAATTGTTTCCTTCAAATTCCCATTATAATATAAATTATGGCTTTTAGAACTATATCCGCCCAATAGCTGAAGCGGCCTTTCCGAAACTTTGAAGTCATTTTTCTCCAAATGACGGTTTTTGGGCCTAACGCGCACGATATCTCAAACACTTCTGAATATTTCTTCTTGAAATTTTCAAAACATATGTTTCATGTTAGTCTGTATAAACTGAACGTAAAATTTCCTTTCTATTGTTCAAAAAAAAATATATTTTTAGGTGATTATACAGTTGAAATTTTCAAAATTTTGCATTAGCTCAATACAACTTTGTATTAAAAATATAAAAAAGCTTTCAATACAAATTCATTTAGGTTCAGGGTCATTATTACAATCCGAAGTATATGTAGGCACTAAAATTTTTATTCTAATTGCAAAATGTATTTCGTAATCCTGCACATAATTTGTTATACTCATTTTTTGCTCGTTCAATGTCTGACTGTTTGGAGCCCCCTGTAAATGCTCATTTTGCATCTCGCCATTTTTTAAATACATGAAATGAAAGAAGATACTTATATCTTTCATCTCAATAAAAATTTTGTTTTAAACTCATATACGTTTTAAGATATGTGTTGAAAATGGTCTTTTTTTTTTTCATTTTTTTCCAGTTTTAAGAGTCCTGAGACCCCTTAAGCTAAAAAACGAAGCTGGAGCCAAGTGTTAGCAAATTTTAATATCTTATTGACTTTTTATTTCTTGAGATTATCTTAATTTTCAAAATTAAAGAATAACATTTTTTATTTTGTAATAAAGTATACTCATGGACGCCTGCAAAAGGATGGGAAATTGCTCCTAGCTATATTTTTAAATTAATAAATAAAAAAAAATCTCACAAATAAAAAAGTAATAAAAATTACTATCTAATGTATTAAAGTAATTAAAAACTAAGAGAAGAAAATAATTAGAGACTATTTGTCAGGGATGCTCCGTCCAAAGCTGGTTAAAAGCAGTGTTGCCAGTGGGTAACTTTTTTTAATTCAGATTTCTTGATTGGCACCACTTTTTTTGAAATGGTAAAATTCCTGTTGTTTTCGCTTTAACAAATACTATGTCATTAAATAAGTTGAATTTTGCGATTTCCAGAAAGTGGTGTCAATCAAGAAATCTGAATTTTAAAAAAGTAGCACGCTGGCAACACTGGATAAAAGGATAATGTATATATCCAGCTTTGACTCCACCTCCTGAACTTTAGATACCTTATTTGAGTTCCTTCGATCAAGGCTGCCCGAAAACGTTTTTAATTGTACATCTTTTTAAAAGTATAACACAGGGTTAAAAAACAAAATTTATTAAATGTCCCTTTAAATTTTCAAAAATTAAAATTTCGCTTTATCTCGAAAAATATTGACTCGAGTGAACTGTAAAATTAAAGCATAGCTACCAATTTTTATGCTTTTTCCTACCGCTATATTTGAATAGAAAAATTTGTCTTATTTTATCATCGAAAACTGAGGAATAAAAAACGCAATTTTTTTCGTTTATACTATATTTTCGATATATTACATTAACGATTAATCACGAAAAAAATGTCAGTAAGGTTTTACTAATCATCAGAATCACCAACTGAGGAGACGAAGAAACGGCTGCCGCCAGAAAAGCTCGATGGATAATTTTCAATCACTTTCTTTTAATGTTTACTTTATATCTTGTTTACTGTACCCTGTACAGCAAATGACAAAGAGATTGGATTCGACATTTAGAAAGAATTTCTGGTAAGAGTGGTAGTAGTGGCTCATAGTGGTAAGAAAAAAAGCACAAAAGTTGGCAACTATGCTTAAAAACTTTGAATATAAATTTATTAATAATTTTCATAAATAAAATAATGCTTTTTAGTTAAAAAAAAAAAAATCAAAAATGTCGAAAAAATGTTTGGGTCCATTCAATGTATTTCTCTGAAAATAAAATTTTTAAATCGGATTATATTTTGTGAAGATATAAATTATAATTTGTTTGTGAATTTCAGGTTAACATTCTGAAATTTTGTTCTCATGTAACTCCATAAAGATTTGACAAAAAGCATAAACTTTTTAGGGTTGCAATAAAATAAAAATATGCATTACAAATTGAAAAATGAAAGTTGGTGCAATTTTCCCATGCACATACGACCCATATTTCGAAAGTTGTATTAATATTACGAAAGAAGACATCATTCGGAACCTAATTATATCATTGGTGTGATTTTATCATAACGATCTGAGAATAAAGGAAGGTATGTGTATTTTACCTACAGTCCACTTGGCAGATTAAAATTGTTTTAAAATTAATTTAATTTATTATTTATATTTAAAAATGGGGCAAGTCGACCAGGAGGGTCTATGTTTCACATGGGTTTTTTTTTTTCATATAGGATATCAGGTCCTGTTTCAAAAAGCGTAAACAACTTAAAAAAATTTAAACCAGGCAGATCATGTAAATTATGTATCAACTAATGAGCGTTGTAAGGGACAGCTTTGCTGTAAATGTGTCTAACAAAAGCACTAAAAGTGAAAATATTAGATTTATTTATATCAAACACATAAAAATTAAGTAAGTACTTATGTACTTTAGTATAGGTAATAAGTATAAAAGTTACATGGGGTATTTTAAGGAAAAAAATAACAAAGTAAATCTATGAACAAACGGCTGCGTAAGTATTTAAGTACTTCATCTGTATCGTACAATTTCAAGGTTTGGCTATCTGGCTTTCAGGAACAAGGTACTTGTATTCGTAAAATGTTGAAATATTTTAATGACACCAGTATTTACAATAGATTTTATTTGTAAACAAGCAAAAGTATATTTTCGCGTACTTAATAAAGGTGAAATTTTCATTATAAAATTTCGGTAGCAATATGGCAATTAGGGATTAAAATTATGTGATGCCACAACGACATCATCGCCCTTCAAAGGGTTAAGAAATGTGGTTTGATGCCGCCCAATATGCTTTTTTTAAATTTTATTACGTAATTTTAATAAGGTATTCTATAATTTTCTTTATTATGAGCAAAAAATAATGGAGAAATTTATTTCCCATAGAAAGAGAAACTCAAAAAAAAAAAAACATTTATAACTATTGGGGTAACTGGATCCAACATGATCTACACTCCTCAGCAAAAGTTTAGACACTGGTGATTTTTAACCTTTAAATAAAAAATACAAACACTTGGGTTATACAAATGACTGTACTTATTTTTAAATATATTTTAAACGTTTTACGACAGAAATAACGGTTTTAATGTAGGATATTATTTAATTTAAGGGAAATTTGCATGTTGCAAAAGTTTAGACACTTTTGGGATTTTTTGGCAATTGTTCACGGAAAAACGCATATTTCAAACTTATGACGTCACATGTATGAAGTATTTAAGTGCATCTCGCGATAGCATCGGTTAGTGAAGATGCCGCGAGCAAGAAATTTTCAGTCAGATGCAATTAAAGCATGGAAGCTGAAATCGAAAGGGAAGACTTTTGCAGAAATTTCAGCTACTTTCAATCGGCCAAAGAAGTCTGTATATTAAGTACTGTCTAAGGGTGATTCTTTCAAAGCAAAACATAGATCTGGAAGGACTCGTGTGGCCAAAAAACGAGATTATAGAAGTATCCATAAACTGGCATCTAGACAAATGATGACTGCTAATCGCATTAAAAGTGAGTCAAAGCTTTCTGTGTCAACGGATAATTTCGTAGATGCATTAACCCCTTCGCGACGGGAGCCTTTTACGAAATGTTTATTACTTTGCTACCGGTTTTAAAAAACAGCAGTTTGTGCCTATTCAAATCGGGAAAATGCTCAGATTAAATAAGGCAAATTTTACAGTAAAATTTTACTGGTGAGGATAAGCGAGGATCCTTAGGCCTATTTCCGGCACGTATACGTGTCGCTCGTCCCCAAGGGGTTAAAGAAAGATGTACATTAGTTTAAATGAAAATGATAAAACAACCAGCTTTGAAATCTCACAACAAATTGGCCCCTTTCCAGTCGCCGAGTAATTCTTTTTATAAACTGATGAAATAAAGGACTGATACCAGAACTTTTAAACGAAGGTATTAGAAAATTTGAAATTGCTTATTTTCACATATATTATAAAAGGAAAATTTTAATTAAATATTCTTGTCACTTTTGGAATTAAAATTAGATGTCCTTTGCCCTCGAAAGAGTTGATGATTTGGGCCTCACTTTGTTTTAAT
This sequence comes from Maratus speciosus, assembly GCA_963932465.1. Taxonomy (NCBI): domain Eukaryota; kingdom Metazoa; phylum Arthropoda; class Arachnida; order Araneae; family Salticidae; genus Maratus; species Maratus speciosus. Next base: position 280,533,500 of record OZ010797.1, on the reverse strand, counting down.
ACTCAAGTATCTCCGGAGTTTCTCAATGGTCGCCAAGCTGCGTAAGACTACATACATGCATTGGAAAGCAATTTACAGCCATTTAGTGAAGTTTTACCTCTTCCAAAGTATGTATTTGAGCAAGACAATGCGTCTATTCATGTTGCATACAAATCAAAAAATTGGTTTAACTCTCAAAATATTACTATTTTCGACTGGCCCGCGTGTAGCCCTGATCTGAACACAATCGAAAACTTTTGTGGCATCATATCTCATACGGTTTATGCAATTTTTTAACAATACTCCTCTGTAAATGAACTTCGATCAGATGTTGAACGTGTTTGGTACGAAATAGACACCCCAAGTGATGCAGGATTTAGTTTCTTCGATGAAAAGTCACATTTTTGCATTAATAGCAGACAATGTAGGTGCAGTTCAATTTTAATTTATGGATATTTTTATGTTGACAGAGAGATTGTCTATACTTTTGCAACAATGTTAAATTCGTTTTTTTGTCATTATATATTATGTAAAGTGTATAAATTAAAATTTATTGTTTGTGTATGAAAGATAAGTCCCCAGTAATACATGACAGTTGAGTTACAACAATTCGTTACATACTTCACAGCACAGAAGTATAATCGATAATTGTCTAAACTTTTGCTGAGCACTGTAGTTATTCCTGATGTATGTCCCAGTTACCGCATTCTTGAAAAATTTATGGGGTAACTGCGACACCGGGCTTACATTTGAAACATGAAGTAAATACGCATAGATAACTAATAATATTAAAGTAGTTACATACCTAATCTATTAAAAAAAAGATTGTTTAATAAAAGTACTTACAGTATTTTAATTAAAAGCCCAGGAAGTTCAACCAAGTTGACGTTTTTAAAAAAAGAACGTGAATTTTCAACAACCTATCACAGCAAAGAGAGAGTTATGATTGAGCTGACACACGTTGTTTTAGGAAGTAGAGATTAAGGTGCATTGTTCACAAAAGCTAAAACTTAAAAAATTAAAACAGTTTTTTTATAAAATAGCCTATGGCCCAGTTACCTCAACTAACCCAAGTAAACGTTGAAAAAGAACTCATGAAAAGAACAGGTTTCCAAAACGACAAGCTGTTCTTAAACCTCTAATTACCATGGTAGAATATGTTCTAGAAATTGTGTAACTCAGATAATCCGAATTCATACGAGAAAATTTCAATAATAATTTGTTTAATGACGGAATTTCTCTTATTCAATAAAGCAAGTATTGCTACTTTAAATTTCTGGTATGAATTTGAAGTATCTGAATTAAAAAATCCATTAAATTGGAAACACTGATGGTAGCATATATGCCACCATGGGCATTAGAGGGTCAAGCAATCTCTTTCTGTTCAAACTGCTTCCAATTTCTCTTTTTCTAACAACTACAAGATAAAAACATTTTTCTCCAATATGTCCTTTTTACTCAGGTTTTCTGACTTGGCGTCATTTGTAATGTGACATTTCCACTTTTCTGAAGCACCATTGACATATTGCTTGGCAAGTCCTTTGACGTCAACAATCAATCGCAAGTGAGAGGGAAATGCGTTTACGTTTGCTTTAAGGACAACTAAAATTTTAGCTCCGAAAGAACAGTTCTTTTTTGGAGAAAAGAACCTTTTCGTCCATTTGCACATATACCTTAGTTTTGCAACATTCAAAAACGAAGTTGTACAATATTTCATAAAATCATGCATTGTGTGCAGTTTCTCTTTAAAAATACATTCTGTTTTAAAAATATATTTTAAATGTAAAGTTTATAAATAATATATACATATATACTGTTCTTTTTCGAAAGCGGCACCTTGCACTCTGAGACGATTCTACTATCCAAAGGGGTGTTACGCTGAGATGGGCATTTTTCGAAGTTCTATTTCTGCGTTGTCACTGAGATTAGCGCTTACTTGTTTGCTATGTTTTACTTCTGGTCAAAGTTTCAAATTCTACTAATATCTCGTTTTAACAACATGTACTCGTATAATAGTCACTTATAAACAGGTTAAGTTAAATAATGCTATAAAAAGTGATGAAATATCTTTATTAAGATTGACGACCGTTTCATCGCACAAACGGCGACATTTTTAAAATCATGCACGATAGAAAATATTTTCACATAATTTAAAAACAATAAATATAGTAAACAATGTCACCAGACATGATGCGAAATAAAAACATTAAAAAAATATTTTCTATCGTGCATGATTTTGAAAATGTCGCCGTTTGTGCGATGAAACGATCGTCAATCTTAATAAAGATATTTTATCCCTTTATATAGCATTATTTAACTTACTCGCGTTTTAATTCAAATTAAAACTTCTATATTTAGTGATTTAGTGTTCAAATGGCTAGTTCGAGTAGAAATATATCTTTCAGGAGTGGTAGTAAGAAAATTATATACAGTCGAACCCGGTTAAGATGCGTTTCAAGAGAGTGGACCAAAGTCGCGTATTAAACGTGATTTGGATAATGTTGCAGAAACTGGGCTTATTTACACATCTAATCGTCTAAGCGAACTTTAGAGCTTTCATTTATAAGTTTATGGTCGAAAATTATGTTTTGTGCGTATATTTAGATTTAAATTTAATTGTTCCAACTTTACTCAGTGTGTCTTTTTATAGGACCGACTGGAATAATAACTGAAAATAAAGATGGATTCAAACATGGCTTTATTGCCGTTAATAAGTGACAGCCAAACATAAAACAACAAAAATAATTTTTCCGCAAGGCTATATTTTTTTTTAACGGAAAGAATAAAAATATTAAATTTTGAAGCAACAATCCATTTGTTAAAATCATATTTAGTACTTGTGTTAATGAGTACCAATATAATCTGTCCTTCTTTTTAATGTAAGAAAAAACTATCCTTATTAATTTTTGTGTAACAAATATTGTTAGCATGGCAAAAGTAAAGAAATAATAAAAGAACTAAATAACCACAGTCGCATTTGTTTAATCTTTGCGAGTTTCTTTCCTTTTTTGGGGGGGGGAGGGGGGTCTATAACATGCATTATAAAACATAGTAGTGATAAAACGTACATTTAAAGACTCACAAACAACAGGTATAATCATCTTTAATCGTAATAATTTTATGACGTATCTCAGCATTTTGAATTCCTGTATTACAATTAAACAAAATACACGAAACGAGAGACAAAGAATGTTAGCTCACGGAAGCAAAGAAGAATTGCAGTGTTGCTAATTTAGAGGGTTTTTTAATTTCAATATCTACCACTATTTTCGATTAGTAATGTTCGCTTTAATTAATCTGTTATTAAATAAAGTAAATATTAGTATACAGAAAGCGTTTTTTATCTGAATAAAAAAATCCGCTAAATTGGAAACACTGGAGAAGAGAGAAGGAATTCGAATCTTCATCAATAAATTCGCGTCTTAAACGTGATTTTTTGCGACAAAGGACCAAAAATCTATCGCGTATTAAGCGGGATCGCGTAATAACCGTTCGCGTTTTAAATGTGATATTTTTGTATTAGTCTTATGGGCGATGTTCAAGGAATCGGAAAAAATCGCGTATTAAGCGGAATCGCGTATTAACCGTGAGCGTCTTAACCGGGTTCCACTGTATAATGCCACTCAATTTTCTGATCAAGAAGCAGAAAAAGGATAATAATAGTTCCGATAGTCCTTCTACAAAACGAGCCAGTCAAATTGCCGTGGTTTCGTGGTTTCTACATAAAAACATCTTTTTAATAGTTGTACTATTAAAACGATTCGCGGAGAAGAAGGAGATGAGCGTAATCCTGCTTTTTGTCCACCTAAAAAAAAAAAAAAAAAAAAAAAAAAAAAAAAGAGTTTAAAAGAATGTCTTTGAAAAAAAAGGCATAGATGAATTTCAGCAAATGGGGAGGATAACATTTAAAGGTATATTTAAAAATAAAAATAAGGTTTTTTAATATAATTTGAAAAAAAAAAATGTTTCGTGAAAAGCAAAAATATTGTATAACTTTTTAAAATTTTTAAGCGTTTTCGTTTTCTATAAATATCAATTACAAAAACGTTTTCACATAAATCGACATTATTTCCCCAAAAGCGCATTCTTAAAAAAATGCAGCTAAACAAACTCCTTTCACCCCTATTTTGATAAAATCAAAGCAGATCTGACACATGCGCAATACTGCGTCGGGTTTTGCTATCCGAAAACAAACACTATTTCTAAATTTTATAGAGTATTAAAAATAACAACTAGAAAATAGGAATTCGGCTTTTTCAGAATTTAGTGTCGTCCCCGATAAAAAAATATGTATGTATATTAATATAGATAGTACAAAACATATTTCAGTTTTAAGACTTAAAACACGCGCTTTTATTATATATAAAATGACGTCATTCGCATCCGCTGAAGAATTCCTCATTTACGATCCAGTCTTAAACAACATCTGCAGTAAAGTATACATATGACGTCACTATCGCTGAATAATACACAAATCCGAAAATACAGATGTCACTCAAGAAACTCGACAAAAAAAAATAAATAAAAATAAAAAATCGGCTATCTAATGATTCATATGCTTTCATTTGTTTGTAATACAGATAATTAAACTAAATATAGTTTATAATAGCTCCATGTTTTTTCGGAAATCATTCATTTATATTTTTTCAAAATATCTTATATTAACCATTTCGGGTCTGGTGTACTGTTAATAGTACATGTCTTTTCATCGAGTATTATTTTGTCTTAACAATTACTTTTGTCACTATCTACATATAGTAATGATAGTATATGTATATGCATTTCTTATTATGGCTTCATTTATGTTTTGCCATTTAGTAATACAGTAGAACCTCGATTATCCGGAGTAATTGGGACCGACCACCTTTCGGAAAATCGAAATTATCGGATAATCGAGAATGCTTCAATTTTAAGATTAAGGGAAAATATGTGCGCTATTTATTATTATCGTATCAAGTGCTTAATAAAAATAAATCAATAGCAAAATAGAAACAAGAATAAACTACCTGAATTTTAATTTTGAAATTAACTAATTTTTACATATTTCACAAAGGTTCGGAAAAAAGTTTTTCTTGTTGAAGTTTCGATTGTCTTTGCGTTGCAGCTCTAGCATGAAGTTTTTAAAATGTAATTGGTTCAGCAGTATCACAGTCATATTCTACTGCTTTCTACGTAAAACTTTTTCAGTTTAGCAGTATCTCTCTTCATAACACTAACCGCTGCAATACCAGTGTCGTATTCTTGAGCTTATTTTGTCATACTATAACTCGATTCTACATGATTTATGACTTAAATTTTAGTTTAATACTTAAAGTAATGCGTTTTTTTTTTGTCTTTTTACACGATAAAAATGATAATTTTTACTCTAGTAAAAATCTCGTACGGGAGCTCAAGTTAAATTGAAAGAAATTCTAAGAAAGGGAATCCAAAATATTTATCTGTACCCGTGGTTCGGAAAGGACCGCTTGCACACCTGGAATGAGATAGTTAAAAAAATAATAATAATAAACCCTTTAAAAATGGATCTCGGTTAATCGAGAGTTTCGGTTAAAAGAGTTTCGGATAAAAGAGTTTCCACTGTAATAATAATAATAAAGGTATGCTTAATTATCTTTGCCCCGTTGGACCTTCCTTTATTTTAAACAGATATTTCACTCTTTAAATTTAAAAAACAGGTTACTTTTCTGAATGAATCATGTGCAATAAAACGCAAAATATATTAGAAATTTGTAATATCTCTTAAATAACGCTGTAATACGATATTTTCCAACCATCTCCAAAAACTTTTCCTTAACCCATTGTCATATAAATATGAATTTAATAGTATGCAAAATAACTACATTCGTTTGATTTCAGACAATGAGATTTTTTTTAAATTTCCGTAAATCTATTTGGATAGCTCCGATTAACATTATTAACATAAAAGTAATTTAAATAAAACTTTGAAAAAATCACCATAAAATAAAAGCAAAATACAGGACGTGTTTCGAGCTAAAAACATAACAGCTTGTCATCAGCTACAGCAAACACGTGTCCGCAAGCGAACAAGTTCAAAAATGAACTGGATGATTGAGTTCATTTTTGAACTTGTTCGCTTGCGGACACGTGTATGCTGTAGCTGATGACGAGCTGTTATGTTTTTAGCTCAAATCGCGTCCTGTATTTTGCTTTTATTTTATGGTGATTTTTTCAAAGTTTTATTATTTTAATTGCTTCATATCGCCAGTTTTCGGTGCTGTTTCGCTATAAAAGTAATTTTGTTCTCAAAATTGAAAATACATCGGACCTGAAAGGGTTAAGTCGACAAGCTTCGGAGATACGTAGAATTCGAAATAATATTTTACAAACTCTGCTTAAGTTTCATTCGGCCATTTTCACTTCTTAAAAAATTTAAAAAATAATACTCTAAAATGGCAAAAAGAAAGTTACCGAATAAAGTGTACCGTGAAATTGAAAATAGTTTTAAAAAGTTAAGATATACGAGTAAAATACCGGGTGTCCCAAAAAGGACTGACTGATTTTAAAATTCAATAACTTCCAAACGGTGACAGATATTAAAAAAATTCTTGCAGGAGGGTTATGCATAAAGTCAAAAGTTTTATTACAGTGATTTTCGATTTTAGTTCGAATTACAAACAATAGATGGCGCTGTAAGCAATAGTCGCTAAATACAGGCTCGATTTTTGGTACTTTCTGTTGTTCCATGCAGAAAAAGGAGATGGAAATGTATTATCCGGGCCACGAAGTACCAAAAATCGAGCCTGAATTTAGCTTCTATTGATCGCAGCTCCATCTATTCTTTGTAATCCGAACTAAAATCGAAAATCACTGTAAAAAAACTTTTGACTTTATGCATAACCCTCCTGCAAGAATTTTTTTAATATCTGTCACCGTTTGGAAGTTATTGAATTTTAAAATCAGTCAGTCCTTTTTGGGACACCCGGTATAAGATATAAGATGAAAAGATTATTCTGTATATTCAAATAGAAAAACTAAGGCCTGCTTACTGGAGAGTGCTTTGAAAGGTACCGCATGATGGAGAACCATAAAATATAATTTTTACGTAAAATTAAATCATATTGTTGTGCACCATACATCGAAAGTTAAAAAAATAATTAATTAATTTTGTTTTTCCTTCATAATCTTGCATACTATGTATTACTTTTCGTTCAACAAAAAAAAAATTCCGACCAGCATGACACCTATATATAAACTTAATACTTCCACAAAGGGTTAATTTGCGTTCATATTTTTCTCTTAAAAATTAATTATTTGTATTTTCAATATGTAAATTAAATAGCCATGTACAATGTGACTCCTTTCTTTGCTCTGTTCACATTAATTTAATATATATATCCACTTTTTAAATTGTGTAAGTTAGCGTTAAAATCAGAATGGTAAACTTAGACTGTAAGCTTCTACATAAGGTTTCAACATTTTGACATTAGGTAAATATCGTACGTGATGCATCAATTTGTGAAATTAATTTCAACTGAAGCTAAATTTGCTAAACGCTACTTCAGGAAGATTCATTAGTAATCAAACAGCATTATGTTAACACAGATTTAGCACTTAAAGTTGTATTGTATGAAAATAAAGTTGTATTGTATGAATGGGAAATTTAAAAATCGGATTTAAAGCTGCTGAGGAAAAATAAATTTCAAATCATTTTCGTATCCACTTAAAGTTTGCGTATTTGTCAAAAGTTTCGATTTTTTAGTAGTACAACTATTACCGAACGCTAATCTTCGTCTTATTTGATCGAATATTTCTAATAGGATATTGCGGTACCGCCCCCCCCCCCTCCCCTCTTGAATAACTAATCTTTATTCATTACTCCATTGTTATAATAAACCTCATTAACATATATCAATTGCATGGCTATCTAAGTGTACTTACACGAATTAGAACACGGACAGACCGACAAACAGACACACCCAATTCATAAATACTTTCCAGATATGTTTGAAAGTGTTAAAAAGCGTTTCTGAGAAGAATTTTATGGGTTGTAATACTTTTAAATAACAATGGAATGTAATATTATTTAGCAAAATTCCTTGGAGGGGTTTCCTTCCTAATAAATAGAAAAGAAATCGAGGTTTCCTTGCAAGGTATTCAATACAATCGAAATTAATTGAAACGTAATGTTTCAATGGAAAAAATACTGTATAAAAGAAGTTTTACGTAAAAGTAACAGAATTTTTTTCAGTTGCATTATGAAAGTGAAAAACTAACAATGCGAAGGAAAAAAAAATGAAGGTATAACAGCTGACGGATATTAAACTTTTCTTCCGCGTAATTTCTCTTATTATATTTTTAATCTGTTGCAAAGCGAACTAATGGAAAACGTTTAACAAAAGGAAGCAGTAGTATCATTTTGTAGTTTAATAACACTATAGTTAACAATCGATTTTTTACATAAACCTATTTTAAATCACAATTTTTTAAAAATATAAATAAAATGAAGTCAGTGACACACAGAAACAACATTTTATTAAATAGTTTTTCTTGTTTAAAATATTACCGCCGAACAGAGCGATTATATTTTGAGGGAGTTCAGTACGTGTTAAATATGTTAGCGAACACTAACGCCACCTTGCAGCCGGTGTGCAAAGTAGAAATGACCTGCAAACGTACATTATGTTAATTTTATTCGGATACATGAGCTCCACAGAATGGATAAGATATATAATGTACAATCTACCAGTTGCGAATGAAGTAACTGAGGAGGTTGTCAAAATATGGCGGTTGATTTTTTACATCGTATCAAAAGTTTCGGATTACTGACGAAACAAACTTCCACCAGTAAATTTGGAATAGAAAATTTCATCTTATTCATGCAAAATTTCTCTCACAAATATCGTAAAAATTTCTATTCGTTTTTACTGGTGGAAGTTAGCCCAGGTATTATAATAGCTCTCACTGACACGTGTTTTTTAGGTTGTCACAATATGGCGAAACGCAGGGCCGGTCTACCACCGAAGTAATCTTCCACCAGTAAAAATGAATATCTGTTTTTGGGCATAATTATGACTGAAATTCTTCATTAATAAGGCGTTAGATAAGCAGAAAATTACCAGTAATTTTTCTGGTGGTAATGAGCCACTGCGAAAACGGTTACAGTTGAAGCTTCGCTATTTTGAGGATATGTCAATTCCTTTTTATTCATAATTCCATGCTCCACTGTCCTCTCCTACCACGCAGTGTTGCCAGATGGGCTACTTTTTTTTATAATTCAGATTCTTGATTGGCACCACTTTTTTGAAATTGTAAAATGTACCTTATTTAATGACATATTAATTAAGGCGTAAACAAATGGGATTTTACCATTTCAAATAGGTGGTGGCAATCAAGAAATCTGAATTAAAAAAAAAAGTTGCCCACTGGCAACACTGCTACCACGAGTTGTGAATTAAAAAAGCTGCGGAGGGAAACAGCATTGCTGGAATTTGTTGCGTGATTCCATAGTCACATCACACTGAGATTTGCTTAGCGTGAGTTTTAGATCCAGGTATTACGACCGAATCTTACTTGAAGTGGTTTTCGGATTAATTTTTCAATATTTATCTATCTAATTTTTCTGGTGTCAACTTTTCATTTTGCAGTATGCAAAAGGAAAATCAGATCTTAGAGGGCGTTATTGTCAACTTGCGAATTTTCTTCCATTCATCTGATCTAGATTATTATTCAAAGGCTTTGCAGCCGAAGAAGACCGAACTACTCTCGGGTAAAATTAACGTTGTGTTCAATTCCATATAACAATGAATTCTCACTGTATTATTACTATAAAGCGTTCTATATTCTAACTGTATATTACTTATTGAAACAATCAGTATTAAAACCATGTACATATTTCTAAAATTTTACATCATTTAAAAAGAAAGCAATCTTTCCAAACTACATTTTTAGTTCTTTGCACACATTCTTTTGTTAGCAGCGCTTTTATGCCTAAACGCCTTTTTACACTTGAAAAAGCAACGTACAGCATTCTGTGCCTACAAGCTTCGTGTAAATCACATGATATTCTATTTATACCAAGCAGAATTTTCAGCGCATAGTTTGTTTCAACCTATCAAAAGGAATTTTCTTGAATTCGGAATTAGCGCCGTTGTCAAGGTCATACTTTATTGTATTGATGGTCAATGTTTGTATGTATAGGCGAGAATTCTGATTATGGAAGATTATATATAAATTTGCTTATCAAAACAAATTTATACGAAATCGAGACTTAGTTGGATTTTTTTTTCGTTTTCAAATAGGGTATATTTCATAAAAATTGTCGGATTTGCCTTCGATTTATAGCATCATTTTGTTTTAACCATATAAAACAATTTTTCCCAAATTAGAGTCTTAGCTAGATCGTTTTCTCGATCTCGAATTTGTTTAGGAGGTAAGTTTCGGGTAAATCGCACGAGCATTTTTCGAATTATAGAAAGCAGAATTTTCAGCACTCAGTTTGTTTCAACCTATCAAACGGAATTTTCTTGAATTCGGAATCTAGCTACACCGTTTTCTCGTGCTTGATTTAAAATATATGATATAATTAATTGCCTGAATAAATTTGGAAGATTAGTTGTTGTGTAAAACTACTTTTACAAAAGGACTGTCCGGATTGTAAAACTGACTTTTACTTCATAGGAAGTAGTCAGATATGTTACTTCAAAACTAGAATGTATTTTAACTGACATACAGAACTATGTGTGATGTGACTCCCAAATGATCCCATTTAAACAGACTGTCTGCACGCTACGTTAGGTTCCATGTCTGTATTTTCTCAGGTCTAGATTAAGGCATGGTCACATGAGGCACTATTACTTTTGAATAGTAATCGTAGTCATAATCAATCTGAGTACTTTTACAAAGGGACTGTGCGGGGTGTAAACAAACTGTTCGTGCTGACGTTTACTTCTTAGGAAGTAGTCAGATATGTCGCTCCAAAACTCGAATGTGTTTTGACTGACACACAGAGCTATTGAGATGTGACTCCCAAATGCTTACTTCCCATTTAACACTAGAACCTCCGGCAAAAACGTATACCTAGAACCGCCGGCAAAAGCGTATACTTTAGAACCACCGAAGCTGTCATTTTGACCGATGTGGATTACCATGCTCAACTATTGTTTACTTGCCATTTTTTACTCTTAGTATCGTTCATTACTATTATTACCATCATTGTCCATATAATAATATATATTTCATAATTTTTATTATATTTTATTGTGTTATAATTATATTATACTGAGATATATATATATATTTTATATTTTTTATTTTAAGAATATTGTTATTGTAAAAAAATATTTTTTATGAGAAATTGAAATTGCTAAAAACAAGAATAAACTTGCTGAAAACAAACATTTATATTTATACCCTGAGCAATACAATATTCAGGATGGCGAGTGGTCAAGGCAAATCACAGTCAAAAGAAGAGGAAATTACCAGTATTTTCTTCTAGAAAATAATACCAATAATATAAAGGGATTAAAGAAAGCGGATTTCTCTTTAACAAAATACTGGTATTTAAACCTTTTTTGACTGTGTTTATCAGAATTTATGCCCGCTAGATCAAGAAAATTATAAAATACTTGTAGAGCTCGTCGTCTAGAAGTAGCTTTTGTAGAATACTTCCGTGCCATTTGGTCGAGCACGTTGACGCCAAATTTTGCAGAATTATAGAACTTTACAGTGTCTGGTAAGCGTTTATCACCAGTTTCAAATGTAACTGATGGATGTCGGGAACTTAGAATTAAAACATATTTATTTTTCTTCCCTTGATAAACTCAACGTAATATCATCTTTGGCAAGAATATGGCTACTGTACAAAGACTTTTTTCAGATTTTATGGCCTGTGGAATTTTGCTTTTCATCCGCGATTGACTGTGCCAACAATGCTTGTTTTTTAGTGACTTCAGCTTTTCTGAAAGGGGCAGTGAAGAAAAGAAGTTATCTGTGGTAATGTTGCAACCTTTGTTGAAGTATGGTTGTATGAAGTGTGGACTGTTTCGACATCTATTAGATAAAGTGTGCATTAAAATTGACGGCGGTCATTTTGACCGTTTCGGCGGTTCTAGGTATACTACTGCAATACTTCATAAATTTTGGCTGACTGGAAAATTTATCACTGGCATATCATAGCTTTTCGAATTATAGGATAAGTCACGGAAACTGAAAGTTATACTCTAAATAGAATCAAAATGGTACGGAATGAAAGTTTCGAAACGGCCAAAATGACCGTCTTGGCGGTTCTAGTGTTAAACAGACTATATGTACGCTATATTAGTTTACACATATTTGTATTTCCTCAGATCTAGATTAAGGTACGGTCACATGAGGCCGGATTGTTTTCAAATAATAATCATAGTCTTATTTATGAATACTTTTACAAAGGGACTGTTCGGGGTGCAAAGCTGACGTTTACTTCATAGGAAGTATTCAGATATATTATTCCAAAACAGGAATAAGTTTTGACTGACATACAGAACTATTTGTATTTGCTATTTGTATTTACACATATTTGTATTTGCTCAGATCTAGATTAAGGTACGGTCACATGAGGCCGGATTGTTTTCGAATAATAATCATAGTCTTAATTGTGAATACTTTTACAAAGGGACTGTGCGGGGTGCAAAGCTGACGTTTACTTCATAGGAAGTATTCAGATATATTATTCCAAAACAGGAATAAGTTTTGACTGACATACAGAACTATTTGTATTTGCTATTTGTATTTACACATATTTGTATTTGCTCAGATCTAGATTAAGGTACGGTCACATGAGGCCGGATTATTTTCGAATATTAATCATAGTCTTATTTATGAATACTTTTACAAAGGGACTGTGCGGGGTGCAAAGCTGACGTTTACTTCATAGGAAGTATTCAGTTATATTATTCCAAAACAGGAATAAGTTTTGACTGACATACAGAACTATTTGTATTTGCTATTTGTATTTACACATATTTGTATTTGCTCAGATCTAGATTAAGGTACGGTCACATGAGGCCGGATTATTTTCGAATAGTAATCATAGTCTTATTTATGAATACTTTTACAAAGGGACTGTGCGGGGTGCAAAGCTGACGTTTACTTCATAGGAAGTATTCAGATATATTATTCCAAAACAGGAATAAGTTTTGACTGACATACAGAACTATGTGAATGTGACTCCCAAATGTTCCCCATTTAAACAGAATGTATGTACGCTACGTTGGGTTACATGTCTGTATTTGCTCAGGTCTAGATTAAGGCATGGACACATGAAACATTATTTTCGAATAGTAATCGTAGGTTTATACAAACTCCGAATTTTTGTCTTAAATAAGCTCAAAATTTCTTTTTGGAAAGAGCAATGAAAGTGTGCCCTTCCAAAAGTGCTAATTCAGTCTCTGTATCAGCTTTCTAGTGAGTAAATGAACAAAATGGCCATAATTGTAATTAGTTATATATATTCAAGTATAAAGCACCTACGTCGCTCGTAACTCCTATGCGAATAGTGTTTTGATATTGTTTATAATTGTTTGTAATTGTATTTTTTATAATTATTAATATTGTTTGTAATAGTATTTTGATGCGCTAACAAAAATTGATAACATTTGTATGGCATTTGGGTTTTTGGTGTGTACTCATGCTGCTAATTTGTATTGTTACTGCATTGTAATTGATTTAATCTAAGGCCAATCGCACAGTATGTAATTGCAAATTCCACCACTAGCATATTCTACCACCAATGCTACTTGACTTTAGCAGTTTCATAACTTTAAAATGCATGATAGTCATTATGATGTGAAATTACATATGTTTTTAAATTATCCCCTTTTCCTTTTACTAAAAATTTCATATTTTTAAATTCGTAGATTTAGATTATTTTAAATTTAATTTAAATTCTACGTTTTACCTATTTTAAATAAATTAAATAAATAATTAAGCTATTTATAACGCTTCTACCCAAATTCTAATTTAGTCATCACGCGCAAACACATAAACGAGACATAAAAATAAAAGAAATGTTCCAGTTTCACAAAATATATTTGCTATTCTTTTTGTGTTCGTTATGATTTTTCTTTAATGCATTTTATTTCTTTTTAAATCCAATTATGGTTAAGAGGTAACCGCTACTTTTTAAAAATTTAATCTAAGTATGCGTTTCTCATCGAGTTTTCAAAATTGTTGTAATGTATTGATGGCATTCTCCTAGTCTTGCTAACTTAGTGCAAGTTTATACTTATGTAATTAAAAATCTCCGTTTGTTAATACCAGGGATGAGAGCGCTCTGACACAAATGACCGATTGCTACCACTAAATTTGAATAGTATTTCTCGCCTTATTTAATTACAGAATTTAATAAAGCAAAGAATACTATTGAAATTTAGTGGTAGCAATCGGTCATTTGGGTCGGAGCGCTCTCATCCCTGTAATACCTAACCAATTATCTGATTCATATGGTCTCTCCAAATTAAATATGTCAATAAGTCAAAGGAAGAATTTGTAGCGTATTAGTTTTATCCTTTCTTCTTTGGTCGCTCTAATCAAATCATCCATATGTTGCGTTGAATATAATATATAAATATACCGTTACCACTATCACTGCAGTCGTTACGTTTCAAACTTAAATTGTTTTCTGTACTTGTGCTTCATGATGTAACCTTGCACATTAACCCTTTCCGGCGCACAGTAATTCTATTTATAAAACGATGAAATGATAGACTGACACCAGAATTTACAAATGAACTTATTAGAAAATAAGAACATACTTATTTACTCGTACTTTATAAAAGGAAAACTTTAATTAAATTTTCTGGGTGCCGGTAAAGTTAAAATTAGGTGTCCTTTTTTAAGGACACCGCCCGAGTTTAAAATATTTTCATATATTCCTCCTCTACTCTCCTTTTGTATTTAGTTCAACTATGCGTTTCTCATTGGGTTTCCAAAAATTGTTGTAACGTATTGATGGCATGCTCCCAGTCTTGCTAACATAGTGCAAGTTTATCCTTATGTAATTAAAAATCTCCGTTTGTTAATACCTAACCAATCATCTGATTCATATGGTCTCTCCAAATTAAATATGCCAAGAAGTCAAAGGAAGAATTTGTAGCGTATTAGTTTTATCCTTTCTTATTTGATCGCTCTAATCAAATCATCCATATGTTGCGTTGAATATAATATGTAATTATACCGGTACCACTATCACTGCAGTCGTTACGTTTCAAACTTAAATTGTTTTCTGTACTTGTGCTTCATGATGTAACCTTGCCCATTAACTCTTTCCGGCGCACAGTAATTCTATTTATAAAATGATGAAATGATAGACTGACACCAGAATTTACAAATGAACTTATTAGAAAATAAGAACTTGCTTATTTTCGCGTACGTTATAAAAGGAAAACTTTAATTAAATTTTCTGGCTACCGTTAAAGTTAAAATTAGGTGTCTTTTTTTTTTAAGGACACCGCCCGAGTTTAAAATATTTTCACATATTCCTGCTCTACTCTCCTTTTGTATTTAGTTCAATTATGCGTTTCTCTTTGGGTTTCCAAAAATTGTTGTAACGTATTGTTGGCATGCTTTCAGTCTTATTAACTTTCCAAGTTTATCTTTATAAATTTAGAAGTCTCCGTATGTTAATACCTAACCGATCTTCTGATTCATATGCTCTCTCAAAATTAAATATGCCAATAAGCCAAAGGAATAATTTGTAGCGTATTAGTGTTATTCTTCCTTCGCTGACCACTCTAATCAAATCATCGATATGTAATGTTGAACTTAATATTTAATTATCCCGGTGCCACTGTCACTGGCGGCCGTCATGCTTCAAACTTAAATTGTTTTCCCTACTTGTGCATCATGACGCGACATTGGTAATTAAAGAATTTTCATCTATTCCTGCTCTTCTTTTTTATTTAGTTCAATTATGCGTTTGTCATTGGGTTTCCAAAAATCGTTGTAACGTATTGTTGGCATGATTTAACCCCTTAATTCTCGCTCCCGTCAATATCACGGGCTGAGGTGTCGTTCGTTATTTCTCGCTCCCGTCATATTTCCGGGCTGGAGATTTATTGCTGGAAAAAACTTCTGAAACCAGAAAAAATTAACTGGCATTTCGGTGTGAAGTCTTTGAATATTAGCGTTTGGGTTTGCTTTTTGCGCTGACTGTAATATTGGGCTTTGTATTGCATGTTTCGAAATATGTAACACTAAAAAAATTATTAATAATCAAAATTTAATGTGCATATATTATTTCAAATATTATTTGTAAAGATGTGTGTGATGATGATAAATAAAGATCTAAGTTGTGAAAAATAAAGGTTTTATTCGCATTACTTTATACGGTGTAAAAAGACACAGAATTCTCGCATGTTGGCTTTTCTACAAATATGAATTTGTTCTATAACACCTTTTTTTTCGCCTTAAAAAAAAAAAAAAACTAATTGCATATTTTATTTAGAAACCTTATAATTATTCAATTTCTGTAATAAAATAAAGAGGTACTTTTTTGATGGTTTTTCCAAATATTAAGCGACCGTGAAGGGGTTAAGTCATATTAAATGACCAAGTTTATCCTTATAAATTTAAAAATCTTCTTATGTTAATACCTAACCGATCTTCTGATTCATATGATCACTTCAAATTATATATGCCAATAAATCAAAGGTAGCAAAGGTAGAATTTGCAGCGAATGAGTTTTATCCTTCCTTCTCTGACCGCTTTAATCAAATCAGCCATATGTAGTGTTGAATACAATATGTAATTATTCGGTGCTACTATCACTGGCAGCCATTATACTTCAAGCTAAAATTGTTTTCCGTACTTGTGCTTCATGATGTGATTGGAAATCAAAGTATTTTCATCTATTCCTGCTCTACTCTCCTTTTTTATGTAGTTCAACTATGCGTTTGGCATTGGGTTTCCAAAAATTGTTGTAACGTAATAGTTGGAATGATTTCAGTCTGGTTAATTTACCAAGTTTATCTTTATAAATTTAAAAGTCTCTATATGTTAATACCTAAACGATCTTCTGATTCATATGGTCTCTTCAAATTATATATGCCAATAAGTCAAAGGAAGAATTTGTGTCGTATGAGTTATATCCTTCCTCCTCTGGTTGCTGTAATTAAATCACCGGGCTCACCGTGGCTGAGTGGTTAAGGCACTATACTGCTAATCGCTTGAGAGCGTAGGTGGGCGCGGGTTCAACACCCGCTGGCTCCGTTGCACGCTCTTTGTGGGTTTCCCGGATGTAATTATCTAGTTTTGTAAATTTCCTTGTGCTATCTCGACCTTATATTGACAATGACTTATAAGTGGATATCTGATGTCAAGCACACAAGTCAGATGGATATGTTCAATAGATAAATCAAATCATCCATACGCAACGTTGAACATAAAATGTAATTATTTCAGGTTTTACTGAAACTGGCAACCGTTATACATCAAAACTTAAGGGGGTCCGGGACACAAAAATCTTCAAATTTTCAAATTTTTTTAAATTGGATTAAAAATTTCTCTGCCGTTTTCTGCTTAAAATGACGTTTAAATAATGTTTCTATCTTAATTAGAACAGGAAATATTAATTTTTTTCGTTTTGGTTTGTTTTCAAAATCTACCTTTCAAGCTATGGTTGTCAAGGAAACGACTTCTTGTGAAATTACGTTTTTCTTCATGATGGGTTTTTTCACCATTACTCATATTTAAATTGTTATAAATCAAGAACCGTTATAGATAAGTGGTTCAAACTTGGAACATATTTTTTTCAATAGCTTTTCTTTAATTTAGATTCAACAAATTAAAAAATATATATTACTTTTGAAAAAATGATTTAAAAAAAAAAAGTTACATCATTTTTTTTCTAATTTTTACTTAAAATATTTTTATTTTTTTTAAAATTAATATTTTTTAAAATGCTGAATCTAAATTAAAACTTATATATTTCTGTTTATTTAAATGAAAAAAAATGTTTTCTGTACTTCAGCTTTATGATGTGACCTTTAAATTAAAGTTTTTAAAGTAGTAATTTTAACCAAAGAATATCTCCGAGTATTTCTTTGTCGATTTTTCCAAGTTAATTTTCAGATTTTTTTTTTTGCCATGTCCAAAATATTCTGCCGCCTGCCACCTGTGGTACGCGTGCTATAGGGTTCACCACTTTAATTAGATCAGACAACCGCTTCGATATGCACTAAATGTTCGACTGTTTTTTTACCAAGACCGAATGTTCGTCGAAACTCACGTTATAGACCGAATCTAGCCGAAAACGAAATGAAATCGAATTTTTGCGGTCTCTAATTTTGACACTTTCATAATAGCTGCGTAACAAGAAAGAGGATTTTGGAATTGTAATCACCCCCTCCCCTCAGTGCACTATCACAACACCTACTTGATAATCTTTAAACCATTTTCACAAGAAAAGAAACATCGAAATTTTCAATAAAAGTTTTAAATATCACTTTCCAGAAATTAATAAAGAATTATATTTAAAGATCTTAAAAAATTAAATAAATAATTTGAACCTCAAAAGATAAAAAATAATTTTTTTTTCACAAAAAAGCTTGTTTTGGAAACAGAATTTTTATTAGATACATCTGGGCTGTAATTATTAATAAATTTACAAATTGGCTTAATTACTCTTTTTAAGTATTCTTTTATGCGTTAATGTTTTATTCCTTTTCTCTTTAAACACTAATTAATGTGACTTAACTTGTGTAAACCGAGGCGTTAAACTCTCACTAATCTTTCGTAATATGTGGATTAATTTGACGCAATTTAACAATGTGTCAAGCCAGAAAATTTATCTGACGAATCTTTATTTACTTAATTTCAGGTTTTATAAGTGGAATTTATTTAATTGAATTTTATAAAAAAAATTCTGGCGCAAAAGTATTAAATCTGTGTTAAATTAACCAACTATTACGCATGATTATTGGGGGTGACAGAGCTTTTTACCTCAGAGTAAATGAAAATATCCGGCAAAGTATTTAAATTTTTATTTACCAATGTGTATTTGGTAAAATTTGAATTTATGAGATTTGAAAAATTTTTAAGAAATAAAAAAAAAGAAAAAGAATTTCCTTTCAATGAGAAAACAATGTTTAATTGAATTGTGATTAAAATTATATCATGTATTTGGAAAATTTAGAAGATAAATGAAAATTAATTATTTTTTTAATGCGCAAGAAAAGCGACGTGTTCAAACAGAGAGGATTCACAACTTCATCCGGAGGCTTTACGTCAAGTAAGTGTTGACTATCCCCTCTGATTTTCATTTACTTCTTTGCTTCTGCGAATTCCCTAAAGTAATTCCGATTAACCCTTGTTTAAATTTAAAATCATTTTTAACTATTAGAATAATTTTCGACGAAAAAAAAAATAAATGAGTTTGAATTTGAGTTGTAATTTAAACTCAGTTAACGAAAAAAGAAAGAAATTTCGTTCGTTTTGTCACCAGAATTTCATAATCGATTCATAGTCAGTTCAAAATTCATTATAAATGAGTTGGATTCATGAATCTCGACTCAATGAGTTCGCTCAGCCACAACACGGATTTGAATATATATGATCAATTCATCTTCACGATGAAAAGAATGGTTCAAGAAGGATTAAAAGATGCTGATGACTAAATGAAGCCATTTTCTTATGAAGAATTACTTCATTTTTTTTTTTTTAATCGCGGCTACCATGTAATAAAATCATTTTTGAATAAGAAAGTTCTATATATAAGTGTTTAGAGAATCAAATACATTAGAAATAAATCCCTTTTAGGTATTCAGTGAAAATAGTTTATAAAATCTTTGTTTGTTAAGAGATAGAAATTTAAGTTTCCGGCGCACAAGTGCATCAAAAATTGCAATTGCAACAAAACTGAATAGCAAATGAAGTTTTGCGTAGAACCAGTTGAACGTTTCCATCACCTACATTGCAAGAGAAAAGAGCAACAATGTACCAGAAAAAGAACTTGTAACAGTTGCAGAGACATTAAAACTTTTGCATTGTTTAACACGTTAATGTGAAATCTCAAAGAGTAACATGTAGTGTTTTTTTACTGTATGTAGAACATACACAAAAAGTTATATTGAGGATTTTTAATAACACTGTGCTAAGTTCTATAATATAACACATTTTAAGAATTGGAAGCCTTAAAAGAATTACATTACATATATTTTAAATACACTTAAATAAAACATGGATTTTTTTTTTTCATTTTCCGAGTAGGTTACTATCTTAAATGAAAAACCGTACAATAGAAAGGAAGTTTTATGTAATTTTTTTAAAAATATTTGATCACTTACACTTCTGAGTAAATATCAAATCAGAGAAAAAAAATCGAAAAATATGATAAAAAATATAATATAATAAAATCATTTTTGAATAACAAAGTTCTATGTATAAGTGTTTAGAGAATCAAATACATTAGAAATAAGTCCATTTTAGGCATTAAGTGGAAATAGTTAATAAAATCTTAGTTGGTTTAGCATTACAAATGTAAATTTTCGGCGCAAAAGTACATAAAAAATTACAACAACAACAAAATTGAATAAGAAATGAAATTTTACATATAACCTGTTAAAAGTTTTCATCATCTACATTGCAAGAGAAAAGAGCAATGTAGTAGAAAAGGAACTTGTAACAGCTGGTGAAATATTAAAACTTTTCTACTGTTTAGCGCTTTACTGAGAAATCTCAAAGAATAACACGTAGAGTTTTTTTTTCAGCTGTTTTGAAGAACACACACAGAAAAGTTACACAGAGGATTTTTAATAACACTACACTAAATTCTATAATACGAGGGCTGTATGATAAGTACCTGGCCTTGACAAGAAAAACACATTTTTATGTCAAAAATGTACTTTATTTTTCAGCATAATCTCCTTTTAGTTAGATTCACTTAGCCCAACGTTTTTCTATTTTTTCTGTTCCCTCTAAAAAATACGATTTCTCCAACCCTTCAAAATAGGCGTTTTTCAGCAATAACCTCATCGTTAGAGCCAAATTTTTTTCCACCGAGCCGTTTTTTCATATTTGGATATAGAAAGTATTCACAGGGGCTAAATCTGGCGAATATGGTGGATGCAGAAGCAGTTCGTACCCTAATTCATAGAATTTTGCCATGGCGATGACACAGGTGTGCACGCATGCATTGTCTTGATGAGAGAGAATTTTTTTCTTTGCCAAATGCGGATGTTTTTCTTTCACAACATGGCTGAAATTATCCAATAAGTTGGAATAATAATCTACATTAATCGTTTTAACTTTTTCAAGGAAATCGACAAGAAACATGCCGCATGAATCCCAAATTACTGTAGCTATGACTTTGTTTGCAGATAAAGTCGCTTTAGCCTTTTTTGGCGCAAGTTGGCCACGAAAAACCAAATGTTTGGACTGTTCTTTAGTTTCTGGTATACAGTGATAAATCCATGTTTCGTTAACAGTTATGAATCGATGCCAAAAATCATTTGGATTTCCCTAACTTCGCCAAACATTATTTTGAAATTGGCATACAAGTGTGTTTAATGTCAATAGTGAGTAATTGCGGCACCCATTTTGCGGAAAGCTTTTTCATATCCAAATTTGTTGTTAAAAATTTTTACACCCGATCAATTGAGACGCCCACTGTCTCAACAATCTCGTGCATTTTCACTCACTGATCGTTTATCACAATATCATGGATATTTTCAACCATTTCTGATGTCGTAACCTCAGTTGGGTGACCTGAACGTTCTTCATCAAAAATGCTTCTACGGCGCGTTTGAATTCAGCTGTCTAATATTTTATGGCTGGTAACGAAGGTGCAGAGTCCCCATAAACTTTTCTGAGTTCCGCTTTAATCTCATCAGTTGTTTTCTTTTTCAAAAACAGGTTTTTTATCACTACTCAATATTCAATTTTTTTTCATTTTTGAAATATTACCAAAGTTGTTTTATTCAAATGGCTTCCACTCACAAACTAAACAAATTAATGACTTGGCAAATGGACAGATTTGATGTGAAAGATCACTTTGGCGAAATAAATCCCTTTTTTTTAAATTCTAGTAGCACCATCTCTGGCCGAGGCCAGGTACTTATCATACTGCCCTCGTATAATATATTTTACGAATTAGGAGCTTTAAAAGAATTCCATTGCATATATTTTAAATATACTTAAATAATGTATATCCCCCATACAAAAAAAAAAAATCTTTCGAAAATTAATTTTTTGGTTTTTATTTACTCTACCACGCAACAAAATTAATTTTATTTTGATAAAATTTTGTGTAGAACAGATTTTGTCTCGAACACATAAAGAAACGGAGGATTTATTTTAATATATTCCATGAAAGCAGTTAAAAAAAAATAGAAACGAAATGTAACCTTTTAAATGAAAAGCTGCAAGCTGTAAAGCGCAACGAGAGTTTTATTTAAAATCTGTTAAATGTTTTGATCAGTTACAGTTCTAGATAAATATTAATGCATAGATAAACAAGAACGAAAAATCATGCTTGGGACATAGATTATAAAACACTTTCCAACAGAATATTATTAAGCTATTTTTAGCAAAATATTATTAAACTCTTTCATTTTTTCGTGCAATAATATGGAATATCTAACTTAGTAATTTAAGAAACGCAAAACTGATTAAAAATCCACTTTCAGTATTTGCTGTTCATACCTACTAATGCGTGCTAATTCTTTCTTTTGGTTTTGTATGCGATTTATAAAACTTATACATACCACATAATACACTAAAAATTAGATAAATTTAAAAATGCATGCCACATCGAAATACTCACTACCTGCCAATTTTAAGAACTAACAAGAAAGACAAATCATGTGTCAGGCATAGATTATAAAACACTTTGCAATATTTCAAGAGTACTTTAACAAAAGTTAAACCTTTGCAACTGACACCTAAGTAAACATTTTAGAAAACGCATAACTCCTTTGAAAACCATATTTCAACAATTACTTTACATAACTGGAAACATACTTCAATTATTTCGTACAGTTCTATTTATGTTCTACAGCATTTGTATATATCTTACATAGCATGCTAAAATTTTGTGTATTCAGAAAACGCATAAAACAATTGAAAATTCACCTTTACCAATTTCTACCGATAGACGAAAACGTGGGGGACACCGGGGCGGAATTGAGGTACTTAACCCATTAATTAAGAGCGTCCTTTACACTTCTTTTAATTTTTCGATACCAGTTTTTACGACTTTGTAATTTTTAATTATTTAATCACTGAAAATCTAAGATTAGATAATGTGAAAATTTCCAAACTAAGATACTGGTATTGAAATTTAAAAATTTTGTTCACCTTTCTTGCCTTGTTAAAGTTTTCTTGCCAACCGGCCGAAATGAGTTAACCCTTATCGGCGCGGTGTCCTTAAAAAAGGACACATAATTTTAATTCCAAAATTGACAAACGGCACAAAGAATATTTAACTAAAATTTTCCTATTATAATGTAGATGAAAATAATCAAGTTCGTATTTTCTAATAAATTTGTTTACAAATTGCGCGTCTCAGTCCATTATTTTATCAGTTTATAAACAGAATTACTCCGCGCCGGCAAGGGTTAAGGTTTGAAGCAAGGTTTTAGGTCTAAGATACTAAAAAAAACCTTATCCTATATTAACTCGTTAAAGCCGGTTGGCAAGAAAACATGCCATGTAAGGCGAACAAAACTTTTAAATTTGTATACCAATATTCCTGTTTGGAAATTTTCACATTATCTAATCTCACATTTTGAGCGATTAAATAAATCAAAATTACAATGTATAAAAAACCGGTGTCGAAGAATTAAAGGAAATGTAAAAGAGACTCGTCCTTAATGTGTTAAGAAACAGTTTCTTTATTTTTTATAAAATAAACTTTAGTATACAAAGTTGTAAAAAAAAGTTAAGATCTTTTAAAGATTAAAAATAAAAGTAACCCAATTAACCCAATTCTGCCCCATGCAAGGGCCAGAATGGGGTACAAAGAGTTTTGGAATATTATAGATTATTTTTTGTATTTAAAGTGTTAAAACACCAACTTGACGCTGTCCTTTCATTGCAATTACTCTTGAATGTTGTTTTGGTACAACAGTTACAACAGTCGTCGGTGTTGTAAATTCTTGCTGTAGTTAGTTTGTTTTTGTCGATAATTTAATCAATAAATAAAAAACTGGGAAACTGTAAATTTATACAATCCAACTGCAATTATATATTTATATATTATTATATATATTTCATAATATATATATTATATATTTGTTATATAAAAGGGACAAAACACGTACCCCGTTCTGCCCCGCGCGTTAAAATTTGAAAATAGTCATGTGATTATCATTATCATTGTTGTTTCGATTATTGCATCATGGAAAAATATATTTAAAAACATGATCAGCTCAATGGAATTAAAGTTAATTGGGGACAAATACGGAAAGAAGGAACCTTGCTTCGAAAATTTCCAAATATTACAATAAGACACGCAATTTACATCTAAAAGTTGCCAAAGTGAGTTAATGAGTGTTACACTAGCGCCACTAGCGGGAAATAAATGCCGTATCCCGTATTACCCCGGTACCCCATTCCGCCCCCGTCTTTCCAACTTGAATTCTTTTGTACAGACTTGTATATTGCCTATAAATTTTTATACACGCCACATACTAATCTGAAATTTAATTCAGGCAAAAATACTTTTTAAACTACGGAAATCACACTTCCAGGAATTAATACCCATAGGTGGTCATGTATCCAGTTGTTTGCATAACCCTGTATATGATCTTATTTATGTGCTACAAACATCCCTTTATATACTAATTGTAGTTGAGCTCGAAAATGGATACCTCAAATTGAAAAACTTATTTAAGCAATTCGCGTTCATGCTCAGTAATGTATATGGTCTACTGCCCTGTATATGGTCTACAGAATTTATCACACCACGTAGTGTGAAAATATTCAGTTAAACTTAAAACTCCTACTAAAACTAAACACTCATTTTCACCAATCATCCCTAACAGAGAATACTTCGGACACAGTATAGTATTTGAAATCCTTCAGGTGTCCCTGTAAATGAACGATGCAAACCATATTCTACTGCAAGTATCTTGTATTAAATATCAGTAATGCATATCAATTTCATCATGTTTGATATAGTGCAACAAAATCAAAAGACGCTGCGAAGAGTTTTCCCCGTAGACCATTATATAACAGAACTCTTTTGTGTGACCCTGTAAATGAGTGATAACTCCATATTCTACAGAAAGCATGTATTAGTGCACCTCAGAAATTCAAATTAATTTTATTATGTTTGTAACAGTGTTAACAACTGTGTTGGTAACATCATTAAAATACGACACAAACGATTTTTCTTCGTAGACTATAATATAAAAGAATACTTTTGGGTTCCCCTGCACATGTGCTATAAGTGCTACACATAATGTGTTAAAAAGCAGAAAACCAACGTTTAAAAATGCACAAACAATACATGAAAAGCAGCAAACAGCTTTTCCTAATCTACTAGCGAGATTCTTCTTCAGTGCAAGATAGGGAAAAGGAACAGCCTGCTAGAAAACTTGCACTGAAGAAGAATCTTGCTAGTAGGTTCGAAACAGCTATTTCCTGCTTTTCATGATTGTTTGTGCATTTTTAAACGTTGGTTTTCTGCTTTTTAATATTGTTGCACAAAGGCTTTATTTGCTATTTTTATACACATAATGTATTCCATATAACCATATTCTAGTGCCCTTCGATAAGGTATATGAGTTTCATTATTTTTTTTTAAATTGTGTAACAATATTAAAATTCACTTCAAATGATTTTTCTCCATAAACCATAATGTAACGGAATACTTTTAAGCGCCTCTGTAAATAAACCATGAATGCTGCATACTTCATTTTCCATACCGAACATACCATGTCAAACCTCAATAACGTATATCAATTGCAAGTCAATCCGAGTATATTTACTCGAGTTAGGCAGATCGCACACTGAACAGAAAAGCGTGAGTCAAGAGACATTTCACCCTGTTAACATTAAAATTATTTATGTAAGTACTCACACTGGCTGGAGTTGAGGCAAAAAGGGGCGAGTGAGCGAAGCGAGATGGCACCGCGTAGTGGCCCCAATGAGAATTCATGGGGGTTGGAGAGCGTTAGCGAGCAGGGGGCGGGCCTCAAGTATCCTTTAATTGTTTTAAACAGTGTATTTTTAAATGATTTTTTTTTTTGCATAATGTATCTGAAATCGATAAATTTTATTATGCGTTTACACTTTTTAGATTATAATTACTGTTTTTTTTTTAAAAATATGTGAATACTTTCACTTTTCGTACAGGTTCCGAAAGTAAAACTGTCTACACATAAAAAAAAAAAAACTATAACGTACAAACGCACAACAAAAGTTATCGACATCAGATACCCTATGCAATAAAAAAAAAAAAAAACAAAAAAATAATAATAATTTTAAAATATTAAAATGCAAACGAGAAATCTGTAAACAATATTCCCATTGAATTAACATTAGCTTGAGTGTTTCTTTCCGTGACTAGTATCGGCTCTCAAATGCCTACACTTGTCAAGAGAAGAAACTCGAACGCTAACGTTAAACCTATGGGAGAAATATTTACAGATTTCTCGCCTGTATTTTGATATTTTTAAATGCTATTTTTTGCATAGGATACCTGATGATGATATTTATTGTTGTGTATTTGCACTTTATTAAACTTTAGTTAAATTTTTTTTACATGCGAACATTTTCACTTCTAGAACCTGTTGTAATTGGTTCTGAAAGTGAAAATGTCCGCATTTTTTTTTTTTTTTTAAACAGTAAATAAAATAGAAAAAGTACAAACGCACAACAATAAATACCATCAGGTATTCTCTGAAAAAAAAAAATCATTTAAAAATATTAAAATACGAGCGAGAAAACTGTAAATATTTTCCCCATAGGTTTGACATTAACGTTCGCGTTTCTTTCAGTAATTAGTGCAAGCTCTAAAGTCACACGAAGACATGCTCACACTAATGCTAAACCTATGAAAGTGTTCTCTTCGAATTTCTCGCTTGCAGTTTAATTTTTTTGAATAGGATAGGTAAGGCCAATATTTAAGCGGGGCAGTTTTTACTTTATTGATTTTTGTAAAGCGTGTTTTTTTTATAAAATTACTTTCATTTTTAAAGCCGATTGCAAAAGGGAAATAGCCTCATTACAAAAAGATGCTAACGAAATGAATAGTTCGAAATGAATATTACTTCAGAATTCATATCCCAAAAGCTTTGTCGAAGAAAAGTTCTTATTTCGAAATTTCAGTCAGACGAGAGATAAAATGTAGCCTCGAAGATTTCCGAATTCCTTTTATACATCAACAACTATTGAAATGGAAGATTGCAATACTTTTTATTTTTTAAAAAATGGAGCGGAAAAGTCCTATTTCATTCTCCGTTGATTCAAAAGGTTGATTCAATAAAATACTTTGAATGTCAAAGCTTTCAGAAGTACTTACAGTCTTGACTCAGATGATAATTTATTTTAACACAAAACTATTTCATCCTTGTGCTGCTATTAAGGGTATAAAGAAGATATTATAAATGTCCGAAATGAACAACAGAAATCCTTTTACAGTGTTATAAAATAAGCCAGAAGATTAAATGAATATTTACGAGCAACAATAGCCAAGAGAGGATTGTAATTTCATTAGCTAATTTTGTCAACCCTTTGTATCACCGCGTCACATATCGCCAATATACACAAATGGCAATATTACTTATACACTGGTTTTAAAAAACGATTTTACTCATAATGAAGAGAATTTTTTCCAACTAGATTAATAGCCCAGTGGTTAGGGGGTTGAATTCGGAATTAATTAGGGGAAAGCTGGAAATTGTTTTAATCCCTTCAGTTTAGGTCTAGAATGAATATGCTATGTTTTCCCCCTCGTACTATGTAGGTGTTAGGAAATATGTATATATTTATAGTAAAAAAAAACACGTTTTTTTTACATACCATAACAGTATCTCCAAACAACTAACTCTGTCAAAAGCATTGTCAGTACAAATGCTGTAGAACTTAAAATTCTGAGTAAAATGAGTACCTACACTTAATATTTTTGTTGAACATTAAGGTCACAATTCCAGTTTAATGTTTTAGACCCGTGGTCAGGGGGTTGAACTCAGAATTAATTAGGAGAAAACTGGAAATTGTTTTAACCCCTTCAGTTTAGGTCTAAAATGAACGTACGATGCTTTCTTCCTCATACTTGTGTGAATGTCAGAAATTATGTACATATTTATTTTCGAAAAACACGTTTTTTTTAATTACCTTAACACTATCTCAAAACAGCTAACTCTATAAAAAACATTGTCAATACAAATGTTGTAGAGCTTAAAATTTTGAATAAAATGAGTACCATCATTAATATTTTTGTTCAACATTAAGGTCGCAATTCTACTTCAAAAATTTTCAAATCAAGAGCTTGAAGCCAGGAGAGATCAAGTTAACTTAACAATATCTCAAAACTGCGCCCTTAATATTAAACAAAAATATTAAGTGTAGGTACTCATTTTACTCAGAATTTTAGGCTCTACAACTTTTGTATTGACAATGTTTTATAGAGTTAGCTGTTTTGAGATATTGTTAAGTTAACTTGGTCTCTCCTGTCTTCAATCTCTTGATTAGCGATTAAGGCAAAATTTTGAAATACACTGGTTATCAAAAATTAAGGAAAAGTCGCAAAATGCTAATTTTCAAATACGCGAACACTCAAAAGGAAATAATATAATTCAAGTAATTACTATCTCTACAACACAACTAGTCCATATAATATCTCATTCATGTCACACATAGTCACAAATGTCGCAGTCACTATGGTGAAGCAAAAAAAGGAAATTCCATACATCTCATTATGAGTCTCAAATGATCACTATATGTGACTCCACTGAGACGTCAGTGTGACTGCTGCTTTGGGACGAGTCATCGTGTGACTTTACAATGTAGTTACATTGTGACTGTCATTTGTAGATTCAATTTCAAAGTCATCGTGAACGCTGCATTGTGATAAGTTACCAAATAATGTCTCATTAAAGTCACATGATGACTTTCAGGTGACAGAGAGACTACTGTGAAGTCACCATTGTGCTCTTTTGGGAAAAGACTCCATGTGACTATAATATTATATTATTTGTTGATTTAGCATAATGCAACGTTCATGATGACTATGAAATTGAGTCTCAAAATGACAGTCACATGAGAGTCACAATTTAACTACATTGTAAAGTCACCTGGTGACTCGTCACAAAGCAGAAGTCACATGGATGTCTCAGTGGAGTCACATATAGTGATCATTTGAGACTCATAATGAGATGTATGGAATTTCCTATTTTATTTGCTTCACCGTAGTGACTGTGACACTTGTGACCATGTGTGACATGAATGAGATGTTATATGGGCTAGCCGTGTTGTAGAGATAGTAATTACTCGAATTATATTATATCCTTTTGAGTGTTCGCGTATTTGAAAATTAGCATTTTGTGACTTTTCCTTAATTTTTGATAACCAGTGTAGAATTGCGACCTTAATGTTGAACAAATATATTAATGATTGTACTCATTTTATTCAGAATTTTAAGCT
Organism: Maratus speciosus; assembly: GCA_963932465.1. Taxonomy (NCBI): domain Eukaryota; kingdom Metazoa; phylum Arthropoda; class Arachnida; order Araneae; family Salticidae; genus Maratus; species Maratus speciosus. The sequence goes on along the minus strand of OZ010797.1, from coordinate 280,503,938 downwards.
CTACAATATTTGTATTGACAATATTTTTTATAGAGTTAGCTGTTTTGAGATATTGTTAAGGTAATTAAAAAAAATGTATTTTTCAAAAATAAATATGTACACATTTTCTAACATTTACCTAAGTGCGAGGAAGAAAACATAGTACGTTCATTTTAGACTTAAACTGAAGGGATTAAATCAATTTCCAGTTTTCTCCTAATTAATTCTGAGTTCAACCCCCTGACCACGGGTCTAAAATTTTAAACTGGAATTGTGACCTTAATGTTCAACAAAAATATTAAGTGTAGGTACTCCTTTTACTCAGAATTTTAAGTTCTACAACATTTGTACTGACAATTTTTTTGACAGAGTTAGTTGTTTGGAGATACTGTTATGGTATGTAAAACAACGTGTTTTTTGAGTATAAATCTATACATATTTCCTAACGCTCAACTAGTACGAGGGGGAAAACATAGTATATTCATTCTAGACCTAAACTGAAGGGGCTAAAACAATTTCCATCTTTCCCCTAATTAATTCCGAATTCGGCCTTTTTTTGCTCCCGTACCACTGGACTATAAATCATATTCAAGGCTGGAGTAACACAGTGGAAGTTTATTCCAACAGAGCAAAAAATGTCCAGACCATGAATCGAACCCGGATACTTGGCGTGCCGTGCCAATGCTTTACTGTTAAGCAATCCGGACAATACCTGGCTGACATAATTCACTCTTATTTATTGGAGATGGCTGCGTACTGCAGCGCTAGTTTCATTCATCCGAACTATAGCTATAGCATTTACATGATGAAAGTTTGATTTATAGTATGAAGAATTTTAGTGTGAAACGAGGATATATTTCTAAAGGAAATCAGGGATGGAAAATAAATTTAATTTAAGTTTCAACACAGATTTAAAATATAAGAATTTAGTAAAATGACATTTTAAAAAGTAGGCGGGCGAAAAGGGAAAAACTATGGACGCTTTCAGTGTGACGTCATTAATAACGTTTTGCTTGGAAACTGACTCCAAACAAACGGTTGCTATGCTTCATTTCTAATTAAATATGAATCGTAGAAAATGTTATCACTACCCATAAAATATAAAAAGACTTATCTGTGATATATAGCTATAAGATATTGCTATAAAATACAAACAAAGTAAAAAACACAGCATAGCAACCGTTTGTTTGGAGTCAGTTTCCAAGCAAAACGTCATGACTGACGTCACGACTGAAAGCGTCCATCGAAAAGAATATGCGAAGGAAATATCCTTCACAATCCTGTATTATGGAGCTCAGTACTTTTGACATAATGCCAGCGGCTAGGACGATAGCGTCATAAATTAAATGCACTTTAACCCTCTCGCTGCGTAAGTAATTCTTCGCGATGAGCGTCTTTTACAGAATTTTTAATCTTTTATCACCGGTTCTTTAAAGCAGAAATTTTTGACTATCGCAATCGGGGAAAATGTCCTGATAAATGAGACAAAGTTTTCGCTTAAAAATAAATGGTGGGAATAACCAAATAGTATTAATTAGACGGGAAAATGCATGGCCGAGCATATCTTGGGCTGCGCTGCGAGAGGGTTAAGACGCTTTTTCGAACAAAAAGTACCTCTTGGACCACGGGTTCATAAACGTTTAGTGTTACAAGTAATTTTTTTGTTCGTCAATCAAAAGAAAACCATAGGACTTGTACTCAGGATCTGAACTGAGGGATTTATGACTTTAAAAGACGATTTTATTGATTGCTGCTATCTTCCAAAACATCAGTTAATATAATTTGTTCATAGAATTCTCAACAGACGGCGATATTGAGTTAATTTTTTATGCCAAAGTTTTATTTATCGCTTGAGCAGTTTGGCATTATTATCGCTAAAATGAACTTCTTAAATTTTGTAAAATTGAAAAAGCCGGAGCCGTCCAAAAACAGATTTTTTAGTAAGTTCATATACTTTACAATTTTGTATTTAAAAATTCTCAATATGTATGGGAAATGTAACATTTTCTGCTTATTACAAATGCGAAAAAAGTACCTTTTAGTCAATATTTATTTATTTTTATGTTCTAAATTGTTTTAAAATTTTTTAAATCAGGGTTCGTACGGGTACCGTTATTTTCAAAGCCAAAAAGCAGAATTTTTTTTATAGAAAAATAAATCTAGCTTAAACGGCTTTTTTTTTAATGTTCTAAAAAAAATTTTATTACTTTTTACATGCTTAAAATGATGCATTCTAACATCTGAGTAAATATTTTTATATCGGAATTTTTAAGTCACAAACGGTTAATGAAAATTAGTACATAATAATTCCTTAAGATCTAACTATCTCTTTGGAATACATTTCCCAATACACTTCTTTCTAAATTAGAAACTACTTTTGAATTCATATCCAAAAAGCTTTGTCGAAGAAAAATTCTTAGTCCGAAATTTCAGTCAGATGAGAGATAAAATGTAGTCTCGGAGGATTCTGAATTCTTTCTATACCAACAACTGTTAAGATGGAAGATTGTAATGCTTTTTCTTTTTTTAAAAATGGAACGTCAAAGTCTTACTTTATTCTCCGTTGATTCAAAACGTTGATTCGGTAAAGTATTTGGAATGTCAGAACTTTTAGAAATACTTAGTCTTGACTCAGTTGATAATTTAATCTAACATAAAAAATATTTCAAATTTATGCTACTAGAAAGGATATAAAGGGGATATTAAATGTTTAAAATGGAAAAAAAAATCATTTTAGTCTTGCAAACTATCCTAAAACCTGAAATTACTATTTACGAGAACAATAGTAAGTTTTCAACAGACGATCACCGTGTTGCATATCTGCAACATACACGAAAGTTATTTTTTACTTATACAGCGGGTTTAAAAACGATTTTATTTATTGCTGATATCTCCCAACCCAGCAGTTAACATAATTTGTTCATAGAATTTTCAACAGATGGTGGTATTGAGTTCATTTTTCACGCCAAAGTTCCATTTATCATTTCAGCAGATTCCCACTGTTATTGCTAAAATGAACTTCTTTAAATTTTGTAAAATTAAAAAAAAACTAAAGACTTTCAAAAATAGATTTATAACGAAGGTAAGTTCATATACTTTACGATTTTGTATTAGAAAATTTTCAATTTGTATGAGTAGTATATAATTTTTTGCTTTTTCAATACATGAAAAAAGTACCTTTTATTTAATATATCTTTATTTTTATGATCTAAATTGTTATAACATTTTTTACATGCTTAAAATGATGTATTAAAACAACTGAGTAAATATTATATAAATCGGACTTAGTGAGTTATAAAGGGTAAAGAAAATTAGTACCTAATAATTCGTTAAGATCTAAATGTTCTCTTTGGAATATATTTGACAATACATTTCTTTAGAATCAGAAACTACTTTTGAATTCATATCCAAAAATCTTTGTCGAAGAGAAATTCTTATTTCGAAATTTCAGTCAGATTAGAGATAAAATGTAGTGTGGAAGAATTCTGAATTCCTTTTATACATCAACAACTGTTGAGATGGAAGATTGCAATGCTTTTTCTTTTTATAAAAATGGAGCATAAAAGTCTTATTCCATTCTTCGTTGATTCAAAACGTTGATTCGATGAAGTATTTGTATCTCAAAGCTTTTAGAAGTACTTACAGGCTTGACTCAGTTGATAATTTACTTCAACATAAAAACTTTTTTATAGTTCTGCTTCTATAAAGGAGATAATAAATGTTTGAAATTAAAATCATGGAACTATTAACCTGTAACTGGAGACGGGAGTCAAAATGACTCCGCGTTGTTCTTTGGCTCTGATTATCACGTAGTTTTTCTCCTTGAATAAAATCATCTCCTGAGTACCGCCAAGTAGTTCTTTTATCAATACATGATTTCGAGAATATATTGCGTTTCCAAAATAAATTTCAAAGCTGTTTACAAAAGACAAAAAAGAAAAATAACATTGGAGTCTATTTGACTTTATGTCTCTGATCGCGTAAGGAAATTCATGTCTCCAGTTACGGGTTAATAAAGAGGAACTGGCATATTATTTAAAATGTGAAGCTTCAACTGTAAAAGCTTTTGCAAGGGCTGATTACCTCCGGTGAAACCTTCCACCAGTAAATTTATAGAGAAATTTCTTTCGTAATTAAAGGTCTTATTAATGACAAATTTCAGTTATAAATAATGGCAGAAATATATTTTCAATTTTACTGGTGAAAGTTTACTTTTACGGTAGTCACACCCTTTGTTTCCGCCATATTGTGACAACCGGCGAAACAAACTTACTGTTTTACCAGTAAAACTGACACCAGTAAAAACAAATAGACGCTTTTACCATATTTATGAAAAAACAATTTCCATGAATAAGACGTTTAAATAAGGCAAAATTTTCTATTCAATTTTACTGGTGGGAAGTTTACCCCGGTAGTCACACCCTTTGTTTCCGCCATATTGTGACAACCGGCGAAACAAACTTACTGTTTTACCAGTCAAACTGACACCAGTAAAAACAAATAGACGCTTTTACCATATTTAGGAAAAAACAATTTTCATGAATAAGACGTTTAAATAAGGCAAAATTTTCTATTCAATTTTACTGGTGGGAAGTTTACCCCGGCGGTATTCAGAAACTGTAGATTCTATTTAGAAAATCAGCCGCCATCTGGTGACAACCTCCTCAGTTACTTCACTCGCAACTGGTCGACAGTACACTATATGTCTCCTCCGCTTTATTCATAACTCCATTATTAAAATAAATCATTTTACAGTCTTATAAAATATGACAGAACAGTAAATGAGTGTTTACGAGCGACAATGGCCAGTTTTCAAGACAGGATCTTAATATAAATTTAAAACAACGTTAAAAACGGCAAATCATGTAGTCTTTAAGCAGACTAGTTTCGGTAGCATTTAGCGCACCGTCCACAGTGCAAAAAATAACGCAAACTTGCTCAATTATATAGGAGAGACGCGGATTCAAGTGAGAAGTTCATTGACCAATAGGAAAGCAGGAAAATTCTGATGTCTGCCAATAGGAGAATAGTATAAATAATGTAACCAAAGGTGTGAAAAATGCTGGTAGTAATTAAGAAAAAGAATATTTTATGTAATATTTCCAATAATCTGATAAAGTAGGAATAGCGAATTCACAATTAACAATATTGTCAAAATTTTTATAGATATGAAATGCTTCAAGAAAGTTAAGTTCATATATAGAAGCGGGTTTAGAGATGATTTTAGCTGAATTGAAAACAAAAGAGTGGTTCTTCTCTCAGCAATGCTGATTTTTTTCTTAACCCTTTGTATCACTGCGTGGCATTTTGTCAATATACACAAAAGTCTGTGTTCCTTATACAGTGGGTTTTAAAAGAGATTATTTTATTGCTTCTGTCTCTCAACAGGTATATATCAATATAAACTGTTCATAGAATTCTCAACAAATAGCATTACTGAGTTGATTTTTCATGCCAAACATTTATTTATCCTTTGAGGAGTTTCGCATCGTTATTGCTAAAATGAACTTCTTAAATTTTGTAAAATTAAAAAAGCTGGAGATGTCCAAAAATATGTTTTTAACAAAAGTAGGTTCATATACTTTAAATCTGGTATTAGAACATTGACAACATTTATGAGAAATGTGTAATTTCCCATTCATTGCACATGGCAAAAAGTACCTTTTAGTACTTTTTTTTATGATCTCTTATTTTTATTTTTTAACATGCTTAAAATGATTTTTTCTGACATTTGAGTAACTATTTCATAATTGGGGTTTTTTTAATTACAAAGGGTTAATGAAAATTTGTACAGGATAATTGATTAAGATCTAAATAACCTCTTTGAAATACATCTTCCTATACAGGGTGTCCACTCTCAAAGGTGTCCAATGGTTGATTCCTAAACCGTTTGGCATACACATATTGTTCCAATTACAACTAGTTAGATGCGCCAATCTAGAAACTCCCTTCTATCTCGTATATTTTAATGTTTAAAAATGTTGTTACAAATGTCAATTTTCCTTTTTATTAGTTCAGTGCTTTTCCTCATCAACTTTGACATCAACTTAAATTTCTGCTTCAGTCAATTAATCGGAGTAAAAGGGAGTTAATCTCGATCATGATATATATTAAAAACAATAGTTATTCTGTTATATATCAGCTGTTCGCGAATAGCCTACTTTTCAGTACGGAAAGTTCCCAGCGCTTCATCAGCCGCCGGTGACAATAGAACTACGAAAAATCAAGAAAATTACACAAAAATCGCTATTATAGTTCCCCCTTTAGGCGGAATATTTCCAAATTCAGGGCGGACCTCCTAGCCATGGCCAAAAACATACACAAAAAATTTCGTTCAATTCTATGCATAACTTCATACACTTTTCGATGATACAAGATTGAAAATTGAACAATTCGCTATAACAGAGTCCCTTCCGGTGGAATATTTCCAGATTCAGGCAGGACTTTCTTGACATGGACAAAAACATACACAAAAAAATTGGTTCAATTCTATGCATAACTTCATGTACAGTCGTGAAAAAAAAGTAAACATCCCCTACTAATTCCTCAACAAATTATTGTAGACGAAAGTTACTGGTACCAAACGATTGTAAATAAAGTCTACTTTTAAATGATGTATACAAAATATGCTTAGGGGGCCATCTACATATTAAAACGAACCAAAACTTCATTTTTTTTCAATGTCAATGCCCAATGTTATCGAGATATTTCAAATCTTTGGTTCAAACTATGCCTAGACACCAAATTTCAAGTCATTTGAATGATAAGTTTTTGAATTATAAACATTCAAAATTTAGTGCTTCTAATGTTAAATTACATTTTCATATTTTTATTTATATCTCCTGAAATTATACTCCTAATGTGCTAATTTTTTGTGTAGCAATAATACTACTATATCCAAACATAAATACGTTGCATTTGCAATTTTTATAATTTTATGATATGAATTATAAATTATGAAATTAATATTCGAAAAAAATATGAATTGCAACCTACAATTTCCTTGATGGATTTAGATTTATTAAGCCCTGCTTTATGGAAATCCAAAATTTCATATTTTTCTACCAAGTAGTTTTCAAATTATGCTTAAGAAACGGCAGAATGAGGGTTTAAGGGGCCGTCTATGATAGAAGTGACTAGATATTTTGAAATTTCTTCTGCTGTCCTGTAATCTAGCTGGCTTCATTCACTGCGTAAGTGCCTTGATCAAGAAGGGGGCTCTCTCGGTTAACAATGGAGTACCGAACTTCAATTTGGATACAGCCCTTAAAATACGCTCGTTTTAAAATAATTAATTTCTCGGAAACTTATGATACGAATTGCATAAAAATTTGATTTTAGGGTTATTGAAGGGTGTAGAGTTCATTTATGCTGTCAGAATTGTGTACTGCTATTGAAAAAAAAAGTTATGTTTTGTTTTAATATGTAGATGCCCCCCTAAGAAAATTGCATATACATCGTTTAAAAGTAGACTTTTTTTCCAATCGTTCGGTACCAGTAACTTTCTTCTACGATAATTTCTTAAGGAGTTAGTAGTGGGTGTTTACTTTTTTTTTTCCCACGACTGTACTTTCAGATGGTACAATATTCAAAATGGCACAAAAATCGCTATTACAGCATCCCCTTTTGACGGATTTTTTCCAAATTAAGGGAGGACCTGCTTGCCATAGCCAAAAACTTAAAAAAAGAATTTGGTTCAGTTCTATGCATAACTTCATACACTTTTTGATGGTACAATGACGACAGTTAGACGGACACACGGACAGACAGGCATTTTCTATAAACATGTTTTTTGGGACCTTTGACCCCTAAAACGTGTAAATCCGTCGAAAACCAGAAGTCGAAAAAAATTTCGATTACAATACTTTTAGGTAGCTTTCATTACAAAAAGCTACCTATTGCAGCCGTTCGGAGGAAAACGATTCCGAAAAATTTTGGTATATTTTCACCGATCATGACCCCTCTAGACCCCGAAACCACTCTCCGTTCAAAATTGACATATATATATATATATATATATATCTGATCTTTGTCATACTATAACTCTCGTATTTATGAACCGATTTGGATAAAATTTCGTGTGTACATAGTACATACCAATGTCTCAACCGGGTCAGCCGTCTTGTTCGTTGTCCAGCTTCATCCGCCATCTTGTTCCAAAATGACGGCCATTTAAATATTTTTAAAAATTTTTAAATTTAAAATGAGGCACAAAAAATTAGACATTGAAAAATATTTTTTTCTGATGTGTTTGGGCTTGATACAAAGATTCTGGATCATTTTAAGTTTCGTCTATATCTTAAAAAATGGTTGAGTTATAGCACTTTGAATTTCTAGCATGGCTGACATTTTGAAACGATTTGATTTTTGTTACGCGATAATACGCGTATTTATGAACCGATTTGGATGTGTCAAGGAATGTGCATAATACGTAGCAATGTCTCAACAGAGTTCGTTGGCCAGCCTCATCCGCGGCGATCTTGTTTCAAAATGGCGGCCATTTAAAAATTTAAAAAAAAATTAAAATTTAAAAGTGAGGTTCAAAATAATTAGAAATTGAAAAAAGATTTGAGCTTGATACAAAGATTCCGGAGCATTTTTTGTTTCGTCTATGTCTTAAAAAATGGCTGGGTTATAGCACTTTGAATTTCTAGCATGGCTGACATTTTCAAACGATCTAATTTTTGTCACGCGATAATATGCGCTTTTATGAACCGATTTGGATGTGACAAGGCATGTGCATAGTACATAGCAATCTCTCAGCCGAGTTCGTTTTCTAACTTCATCCGCCATCTTGTTTAAAAATGGCAGCCATTTAAAAATTAAAAAAAATTTTTTAATTTAAAATGAGGTACAAAAAAATTAGAAATTGAAAAAGATTTTTTTCTTATGTGTTTCAGCTTGTTACAAAGATTCCAGATCATTTTTTGTTTTGCCTTTATCTTAAAAAAAGGCCGAGATATAGCAGTTTGAATTTCGAATGTGTGTGACATTTTGAAAAATCTGATTTTTTGCCTGCAGCAGCACTCGTATATATCAACCGATTTAGATATGAGTGAGCATGTGCACAAGAATTACTAAGGTCTCGACCAAGTTCATTGGTGAGCTTTGTTGCACCCATTATGTTGTTTTAAAATGGCCTTCTATCACCGATAATTCGGGTTAATATAATTATTAATATAATTCGGGATATCACCGAATTTGGCGACAAAATATAAATCATAACGCTGACTAATTTCGCGGAATTCTCATTCATATTTAATATTGACAAAAATTAATATTTAATCTTCTATAATCGGGTTCCACTAATTTGAGCTCCGTGTGTTTGAATAATATAAGCTGGCTTTTAAAAAATAAGGAATATGAAAGCTACCTCTTCCTCCCGGCACTGTCCGGAAGGACTTTCTTCTATTGAAGATAGAAGAAAGTAAAAATGTTTTAAATGAGGTGAAGAAGTCTTTTAAGCAATTTTGGAGAATAAAAACAAAAAATTACAAAATTTAAATTTTTATCCCGTACCCGGGTCCTAAAAGTTATATTTAATAAAAATATCCTATTACACTAAGAAGTACGAGAAAAAAGCTCATTCTTCTACGATTAAAACTGTCTGAGTAATTACTGTTTGAAGTTGAAGTATCTTTTTTGCTGCGAAATAGGGGTCATCCGCAAATCTATATATATATTACGCTAACGTACGTGGCACATAAATCGCGATTATTTGTTATTATTTAATGGCAACGGCCGAGAAACGCATCTCATTGGTTATTGTGTTAATTCCTTTGGGAGGATTTAGGGCGATCGGGTTTATTTACGTTCGCTCTTTCGATGCAATATCGTTCGCTGCAGTTATGGAGTTTCACAATATAATTTGAAATGGGCGTAAAAGGTCTCGGCGAGTGCTTGAAAGTGAAGAAGAAACCAAATTCGAATCGAATCGAAATAGATTCGGTCGAGAACGTCGTTAGGCGATCGCCAAAACAGACTTAATAATAGCCGTAGTATGCACGCGTTGCGTCTGAAATCCAAATTATTGATTAAGGGTGTTCTGAAATTCAAAAAGGTAACTTTCTGACATAAGTTTTAATTTATTTTGGTTCGAAAATGCATGAAACTAGCTGGTGTTGCTGTTCAGAAACTATGTAATTGAGCTGTTTTTTTTTTCATTTTTCTGCAAACGTAATAGATCTTTCAGAAAATAGTGTCAAAGTGGGCGTTTTGAACCGATAATCCGCGCGAAGAAGAAAAAGCACTCAAGAGCGCGGGAAAAAAGTGTTTGTCACGCGATCAAATTCGCTTATAACTCAATAGGTAATTGGTTGATCAAAAAATGGTAAAAACAGTTCAGTTCCAAATCGCTTCCATAGCGAGGCTTTCCAATTTTATACTTTTCCGTTAAAAATGAATTTGTAAATGTGTCAAAACGTTTTGCGCTTGTTGAGCAGAGCAGTTAAGAACAGCCTTAAACGTTCAGGAACATAACTGTGGGACTTAGAGTGAAGCGTGCAATTTCTGCAAAGCACTGTATTGGAAATGGGAATTAAACAGCAGCAAGAAGTTTACAAAATGTTGTCATGACGTTAAAGCAATTTTGCACAGATGGGTAGTTTTGACTGTATGGACCTGCGATACAAATTTCAGGCTCATTTAAGAATATTATTACAGGCTTACAATAAAATCTGCTCAGACGGAAACGAAAACGACCCGTGATAAATTCCGTTTTATGCAGGTTATTTAAATTGAACAAAGCATAATAGCATTTTGGGGAGGAGCTAGAACTTTTTTTTCGTTTATTGCAGGATTCCGTTATAAACAGGCTTTATTCTAATAGAAAATAAATTTGCTGAATGGTACTTTTAAAAAAAATCTATTTAGCAATATTTGCTTACAATTTTATTATTTCTTTTTCAGTATTACAGTTTACGTTGCATTTGTAATTGCTTTTTCATTTAAAGATTTTAAATAAAAAATTAAATTATTGAAAATCTAATTAAATTTTAATTGAATTCATCAATTAATTTGGATAAATAATTTTAAAGTATTAGACATATAAAACTGAAGAAACTTAACCTGTGACTTTATACAATTTTGGAACTGCGCAGGAGTTGGGTCCGGGTAATTTGCACCGTCTCCAATCCCCCCCCCCCCACACCCCTCTGTACAGACCTGCTATAAAAATTTCAGTTTCATTTAAGAATATAATTACAGGCCCGGGCAACGCCGGCAGGTCAGCTAGTTTACTAGAAATATAAATAATTGTCAGATATAAAAAATAATAATAGCTGACAGTGAGATTAACATTACAATACAAATTGAAATCTATTTTCATTCTCACATATTAAGAAAAATATGTACTAAAAATTTAACTTATACTAAAAATATACGTTAAAAAATAACAGAATGTATGTTAAATGAGATGACGAAAAGCCACAGTCACAATTCCTTACAAAATGATACATAATTTAAAATGTTATTAGATTATCTAATCTAAAATTTAATTAATAAAAATTAAAGTTATCTTAAAACTTGCTCGAAGTGACTCCCTTTTGCTGTAACGCAAAAATGTACACGCGAATAAATTCTTTTAATACTTTTAGCACTTTGTGTATGAGCCCTTAAAGCATAGCTCAACTCACCTGTGTTCAGATGCAGAAAATTGGCATACGTCGTAGCTCAAAAGCTTCATAACAGTCTGCATAACATTCAAATCTTCATAATTTGTTCAATTTTAGTATTAAACGAATGGTAGTTTTTTTGTCTTACTTAGTAGTGTAATAAGAAACTTTTAGAAAATATCACTTATAGGAATGGGGGGGGAGGGGGGGGGGCGACCGTATAATTTTTTTAAATTTCGTAACTTTTAAACAAATGTTTTTATTGATCGAAAGGATTTTTAAAATAATTTGTTACCCCTTAAGGGGACCGGGGAAGTCCTATCTCCGCCATGTTAAATCCACCAGCTTTATGTACCTTTTTCTCATAAATGGTGAAAGGTAGAGTTCTATATTTTTTAGAGTAGTTTGAATAACATGTTTTACGTATTTTAACAGACCATTTTCTTTCTAAGTGAAACTGAAAATTAATTATTAATTATTCATTGAATGTCATTTTGAAATTAGCATTTTTGATAAGATTTCACAGCCTAAAATAAATAATTTTCAACAAATCATTAAATCCCTATGTTAAAGTATACAATATAACATAAGTATTAAAAAAAATCTGAGTTCTTAAGTTTAATAGATATCGAAAAAAAGAAACACAAGCATGAAAAATCCAAGTTTTGAGAAAAAGTCAATTAAACATTTACATGACCACTAAGCTGCGAAGTACTCTTAGGAAGAATAATAATTCCAACACTTCTTTATATATATATATATATATAAACATGTGCGACACATCGTTAGAAAGATAACAGTTTAAACTATTTAATGATATAAAAAAGCAAAAATCGATTTTCCCCCAAAATTTTGCTTACCTGGTCGCCTTAAAACATTTTTGTAATTGGAACTATGTGTCTATTACTAACGGTTTAGAAATTAGCCATTGAACGCCGACTGTTCAGAGTGGACACCCTGTATATTCCTTTGGAAATGAATGCTAGTTTTGAATTCATATCCCGTCAAAGAAAATTCTCAGCCAGCTGAGAAATAGAATCTCGTCTCGAAGAATTTTGAAATTCCTTTTACACAACAACAACGGTTGAAATGAAAAGTTGCAATACTTTTTCATTTTTTAAAAAATGGAGTGGAAAAGTTTTTATTTATTCTCCGTTGATTCAAAACGTTGACTCGATAAAGTATTTGGAATGTCAAAGCTTTTAGAAATACTTTCCGTCTTGTCTCAGTTGATAATATATTTTAACATAAAAACTATTTTGGACTTCTTCTGCTGTAAAGGTTATAAACGGGTATTAAATGTTTGAAATGAAAAAAAAAATCATTTTACACTTTGCAAACTAGGCCAAAACATTAAATGAGTGTTTGCGTGTGGCAGTAAAAAGTTTTCAAGTAAGGGTTGGTAATTTTATTAACCGATTTTTTTTAAATGAAGAAATACACGAGGAAAAGGGATATAAAGGAGATATTAAATGTTCGAGATGAAAAAAAAATTTCACTCTTACAAACTACGCCAGAACATTAAATGAGTGTTTGAGTGACAATAGAAAAGTTTTCAGGTAAGAGTTGATAATTTCATTAAGCGATTTTTTTAAATGAAGAAATACACGAGGAAAAAGGATATAAAGGAGATTTTAAATGTTCGAAATGAAAAAAAAAATCCTTTTACACTCTTAGTAGGAGAGCTGTTGAACATTTTTGAGTAGGTATTTGAGGCACCCTGAAAATTTGTGCAACACTTCTTTTGTAATGCCTGAATACAAAATCGAATGTCTGGCTGAAGGATCGTGGCCCAAAAACTGTGCCAGACACGTGTCAAGTGCCTTTTTTGACTACCCAAAAAAGGTATTTGAGGCACGCTGAGATTGAGACAGAATAATATTTATACTTAGAAAAAATATTTTGAAAACGAGAGACATTTTAGTCGGCCCAAAAACTGTGCCAGACACGTGTCAAGTGCCATTTTTTGACTACCCAAAAAAGGTATTTGAGGCACGCTGAGATTGAGGCAGAATAATATTTATGCTTAAAAAAAATATTTTGAAAATGACAGACACTTTAGTCGGCACAAAAACTGTGTCAGACACGTGTCAAGTGCCATTTTTGGCAATATGGCACTTGACACGTGTCCGGCACAGATTTTGGGCCGACTAAAGTGTCTGTCATTTTCAAAATATTTTTTTCTATGTATAAAACATTTTACACTCTTGCAAACTAGGACAGAACATTAAATGAGTGTTTATGTGCGACAATACACAGTTTTCAAGAAAGGGTTGGTAATTTTATCACCTGATTTTCTTAAATGAAGGAATACACGAGGAAAAAGGATATAAAGTAGATATTAAAAGTTTTAAATGAAAAAAAATCATTTTACACTGTTGCAAACTATGCCCGAATAATAAATGAGTATTTGCGTGTGAGAATAGAAAGTTTTCAAGTAAAGGAATGTGATTTTATTAACCGATTTTTTAGATGAAGAGATACCTGAGGAAAAAGGATATAAAAGAGATATTAAATGTTCAAAATGAAAAAAAAATCATTTTACACTCTTTCAAACTACGCCAGAACTTCAAATGAGTATTTGCGTCTGAAAATAGAAAAGGTTCAATTGAGTGTTGGTAATTTTACTAACCGATATCTTTAAATGAAGAAATATACGAGGAAACGGGATATAAAAGAGATATTAAAAGTTTTAAATGAAAAAAAAAATTACACTCTCGCAAACTACGCCGGAACATTAAATGAGTGTTTAAGTGACAATAGAAAGTTTTCAAGTAAGGGTTGGTAATTTTATTAACCGATTTTTTAAAATGAAGAAATACATCAGGTGAAAAGATATAAAGGACATATTAAATGTTCGAAATTAAAAAAAAATCATTTTACACTCTTCCAAACTAGGCCAGAACATTAAATGAGTGTTTGCAAGTGACAATAGAAAGTTTACAAGTAAGGATTCACAATTTTATTAACCGATTTTTAAAATGAAAAAATACACGAGAAAAAGGGATGTAAATGAGCTATTAAATGTTCGAAATTAAAAGAAAAATCAGTCTTGCAAACTACACCAGAACATTAAATGAGTGTATGTGTGACAATAAAAAGTTTTCAAGTAAGGGTTGGTAATTTTATTAACCGATTTTTTAAAATGATTTCCTTTTACACGAGGAAAAATGATTTAAAGGAGCTATTAAAAGTTTTAAATGAAAAAAAAAATCATTTTACATTGTTGCAAACTATGCCCGAACAATAAATGTGTATTTGCATGTGAGAATAGAAAGTTTTCAAGTAAAGGAACGTAATTTTATTAACCGATTTTTTAAAATTAAGAGGTACATGAGGGAAAAGTATATAAAGGAGATATTAAATGTTCGAAATGAAAAAAAAATCGTTTTACACTCTTGGAAGCTAGGCCAGAACATTAAATGAGTGTTTATGTGCGACAATAGAAGTTTTTAAGTAGGGGTTCGTAAGTTTATTAACCGATTTATTTATATGAAGAAATACATGAGGAAAAAGTATTTAAAAATATTAAATGTTGGAAATGGAAAAATATCATTTTGCACTCTTGCAAGCTAGGTCGGAACATTAAATAATTGCTTGCGTGCGACAATAGAAAGTTTTCAAGTAATGTTTCGTAATTTTATTAACCGATTTTTTATATGAAGAAATACCGTATATACTCGCGTATAAGTCGACCACAAATTCGAGAAGAAAAATAGACTGCTTACCAGTATTTTAAAAAAAGTTATCTTTGTCTTTTCGAACTGCAGAATTCGTGATAATTTTCTGAAATTAAATAACGCACAGATAACTAGTCGAAAATACTGGTTTTCAACATATTTTTTCTCAAATGCAGTGGTCGACTTATACGCGAGTATATACGATACATAGGAAGAAAGAATATAAAAGAGATGTTAAATGTTCGAAATGGAAAAAAAAGTCATTTTACACTCTTGCAAACTACGCCAGTACTTGTAATGACTATTTGCGGTGAGAATAGAAAGTTTTCAAGTAACAATTGGTAATTTCATTAACCGATTTTTTAAAATGAAGATTTACATGAGGAAGGTCACTCGGCCAGCTCGGCCATACGTTTATTTTTTGGAACTGAATAGAATTTCTTTTTTTATCACATAAATATTAATTGTTACTTCTTTTGTTGATAAATTGAAAAATGATATGCCTGATTTTAATACAACCATCAAATACTTTTCAGTTAAGCTATTGATGCAAATAAACTTTATTGAAAATACCTCAACAAACACACAACTTTGACCACTGAAGGCAACGTTAGCCTTGGCCAAAAGTGTTCGATATCGGCCCGCTATCCACTGTACGTAACGGCTCCGTAAAAAAAGTGTCACGCCGGACATAATAAGGGCACAAGACAATTGGCCATACATACAAGAAGCTGCCCACAATCATGCCACTAATTTTTCACCAAAAATTCTAGATAGCCTGAAACTGTCCACATTTATTCTTTTAATGGCCACTAAAAATAATGGATAGCCAGAAACTCGCCCTAATCCAGCCATTTGTGTTTGCAAGAATTAAAATTAGCCTAAAGCTGCCCACAAAAAGCCTTTTATGATTTCTTTTAAACGTAAACAAGCCAAAAGCCTGCCATAAAGATTATTTAAGCATAAATTCAAAATTTGTTGTATAAAAAATACTTGTTAAAAAAATGTTTAAACGATAAAGTGTTTTTACATGAAAAACTAATATATTAATAATCATTTACGTACGCTTTGAAAAAAATTATAAATTTACTTTTCTTGAATTTTTTGAAAATGTTCCAAAATACAATACTTGACATAGTGAATTTATTAATTTGTTTATTTGTTCTATTTTGAATTTAAAAAGGTAATAAATAATGCCTTTCATATACACTTTTAAAGTATGAATTGAAAAAAAAGTAATTAATTCACTATGCCAAGCATTGCATTTTGAAAAAGTTCAAGATAAGTAAATTTATACTTTTTTTGAAAAACGTATCCAAATGATTAATAAAATATTTATTTTTCATGCAAAAACACTTTACCATTCAAACAATTTTTCAATAAGTATTTTTTATTCAACAAATTTTGAATTTACGCCTAAGCAATTTATATATTCATAATATAATCCATTATGTGTTTTATATTAAAATATATTTATTTTAATATGTGTTTTGTTTCTCTTATTGTTAAGTCTGTACCAGTATCTGATGTCCATTCATTAAAGTACATTAAATCACAAATATTTCTGCATCATTTTCATTTTATGAACACAAATTTTCACACAAGTATTATAAAAAAAAAAAATAATAATAATACAGTTTGTTTATTATATAGGTCACGAATGATAGTTATTTTTACAATCCTTTTTCGTTCACATGTATATGTTTCGTTTGTTCATATCGATAATATTAGATTATCCTCTCAAAATTTAATAAAACAATAATAACATCCTAATATTTTCATCTAAAAAGTATTTTGAGCAATTTCAGTTGAGTTATTTTCCTTACTCTATTTTTTTTAAATTGTATTAAAATTATTTAATTCTTTATTCAATGACATTTTCTCTGAGGAGAAATATTCGCGGCACTCAGAAGGAAAAAAAAATCTTTCCCTTGAAAGTCACATTTAAACAATTTATTTTAAATAAACTAAAAGATTAAAAATGTAATATTGATAATTCACAATGCTTACAACCGATTTACATAACCTAAAAAAAAAAAAAAAAAAAAAAAAAAAAAAATCCATAAAACAAAAAAAATTATTGATTGATACAACTGAATGAAATTTTGCATAATTTTGAAGAAAATTACATTTAACAAAATTAATAAATATTAAATAAAAATTATCCTACATTTGCGTAATCCAAAATACGCTTAAAAAATTCAGAGAGAATACACAACAGCTATTTTACGTCCTATAAGCTAGAAACTAACAGCTAATATTGCTAACATATATCTTTTAAATATTTAATTTATATAGCTCCAACATAAAAACAAATGCAATAAAATGACGCAAAATTATTTCCGAGTTAAACTACTTTATAGAATAGACAAAAAATTGGTAAGGCTTACAATATTTTACTTGTAAATATTTCTTCCTACCTGAGAGAAACAGAGATCTCGTACTAACTAACACGGTCATAAGTCGACGAAAGAATGATAATTTGACAAGTGGACAGTGGGGGTACAGAATTCGGTAAATAGGACGTGACTCGACAGAAAATCTGGGAACCACGTAATTTCCTGTGCCCTTGAATATCCCCGCACACACGGGAGTATGATAAGAAAAATTTGCTAACAGATATAGTGAAATAAATACGTATTCAACGCTACTGGATTTAACGATATATTCTTATAGCCCGGATACATGCTTATGTATTTTAATGTTTTATGGTTATGGTATTTTAATGTTTTAATGTTTAATGTCCCTTTTTAACGAGACTTTTCCCTAATTTAACGATAACTCTCTGATAATTAATTCTGACCGGGTTAGTGTTTACTTTTTGATTTTGGTCGAGAATTTTTGTTTATAGAGTTACTTTCAATTTTCCAAATTTGAGAAGAACGTTCCAATAGGCAGCGTTGAATTCAGGGGGTGTCCCTGGGGGGGGGAGACATCCCCCGGAGCAACGAAATCAACCCCCCCCGGAAGATTTGCGATTTTGTGTTTTCAGTAATCAAACAGAACAATTACCCCCGCGGAACTCTATAATGTCCCCCCCCCAGCCACAGAAATCCCTCCCGCAGAAAAGTTTCTGAATTTAACACTGCTCATAGGTTTAATATGAGATTGCGAGATACTTAATATTTCATATATATTTATTATATATATATACATTTTTGTATGAAACGTCAAATGCCCCCGCCCCCCTTTCGCCTTTCGTTCTGGCGCCCGGGGCACGTGTCCCCTCTGCACTCCCACTAGTTTCGGCCCTGTGACGAACTCATTTTCATTCTTAAATACATAAATTTGGAGATATTATTATTCAGATGTACAGAGGCGGATCCAGCCCTTCATTTAAAAGGGACTATGTATCAATTGCGGGGGTGGGGGATTAGCAATTTTTATATAGTCATGGAAGTGTATATACAATTCCAGATGTACGACATTTATAGAAAAATGGAAAAAGTTGTTTGATTTTTTATGCGTAAACAATAACGCAAAATTTTTTTTTATTAATTTCTGTACAAAAATAACTAAATATACCAGAAATTAGTTGATGCAACAAAATGTATCAAAAGCATGTTTAAGCGGGAGAAAATTAAAACACTTCTGATACAAAATGAATGAAAATAAAAGAATTTTATAAACATGTATTTTTCTACAGAAACATTCTTCTTTTAAAGGGAGAATCACGACACCCCACAACCTCTCCCTTGTATCAGCGATTGCTGATGCAAGGAAATCGAAATGCATTTTCTTTATTTCAATAAAACATTTCTTATTTTTCCGTAAAAGAAAAAATGATCTTTCCCAGAAAAAATGTCAAATTAATTGTATTTTTAAGCCAATTTTAAAGATACTGTGGTCGTCAATTTTAGAAATATTTACGGCTAAAAATGTTTTTATGTATGTATGTGAAAATTTTGCTTTGTTGAGTAAAGGGGGGGGGGGGGACAGGGACTGCTTTAGCCACAATCTAAGGGCATTTTTCTGTTTTAACATTTATTTTAAATTACTTTAGTCTATTTTAAATATTTATTCATTTTGTTTCAGTTATTTTTTTATGAATAATGAGCGCAAAGAGGAGGTGAGGAAAATGCGTGGAATACTGTACATTTTGGGGACAATTTTTATTTTTTATAAAAATACTTTCAAACTAAATAAAAATATGTAATCTATTTAGCTTTAAATATGAATCTCACAACATATTTATATTTTTACTAAAACCCAGATTTAAAATAATTAAACTTACTTTGAAAGAAATGAAGAGAAAAATACGTTTCCTCTCTTAAAATAAATATGCCGGATTATTAATATTAGCCCTCTACTTTCTAGACGATGAGGAATCTTTACATGTTTGTCGGACACCGCCCCTTAAGAGTTGCCGGGCAAAGTAAATGAAACAGCCACCGATTCTTATCGGGCAGGCGACAGCTGCCGCAACTAGCGGCGGGTCATTTACGGCACAACATTGTTTGGTTACAAATGGCCTTAACTCCTTTTGGCCGCAAAAAAAAAACGCCATTCAGCCATGAATAGTGTGTTTGTTGGGACATTTATAGTTCGATTCGTTTGGTAAAAATTGTAATTATTCAGAAGAAATAGAAGTAAAGATAAATGCAACCAAGACATATGTGAATTTATATTGTTGCATACATGCGAAAGCTATGTTGTATGCCACAACATTTAGTGCTATTTTTAAACAAATCGGAAACTGTACATCAAACATGGCAAATAAGGTTCGTTTGTACTATAACTTGTTTTATAAATATTTATATCTTTTTGAAATATCTGCTTCACTCTTATGCAAACATGCCTGAATACAAAATTTATTTCGATTATATAAGTTAAATTCAGTAATATAGAAATAATAGGACTCCATCATAAATAGGAGAAATCACCATGGCAACCTAGAATCATTACCTATCATGGGATATCATCGAATTATAATTACGTATGACAGGATTTAATAGATTGAAGAACTCTTTTAGCAGTATTTTTTAAAGTTTTGATTCGATTTTCCTAGAATTTGAAATCACTCGACAAAATTCTGCAGCGATTACACAAATAAAATTTCAAACCATTCGGTTGGGTAGTTTTTGCGCTGTTATATGTCGGCAGACGGACAGACAGACGGACGGACCAGACGAAGTCTATAGGTGCTATTTATTTATATAATTACGAATGCACCTAAAAATTCTTAGCGTTAATGACGAGAACGTTTCTCGTTTATATAAAGTGCTATGTTTCATTGGACGTTTATATTTGTTCAAAATATTTTTTCTTTAAATTCATTTATTTAAAATTTGTTATTAAATCAGTTTATAATGACTTTATGTACATGGTGACGCAAAAGTTCTTGGACAACATTTGTAGTTAAGTTAATAAGTATAAAATTAAAAATAGTTAAAAAAAAAACAACTTGTATAAGCATTCAATTTGTATCTTTAAATTCACAGCTAATTTCATTACTTCAATTGTTGCTGTTCCAAAATATCTCCAATTACAGTCCCCTTTTCGGGTAGATTTCGTACCAAATACTACCTATTATATTCTCCCCTATGTAGGAATTTCTGAAACATTTTTGCTGCTCTATGTCGATCATGACCCCTAGAACCAAAACCACCCCCAGTTCAAAACTTTATCTATCTATCTATCTATCTATATATATATATATCACTTTTTTATGGAACGATAACTTCCATAATTCTGCAAAATCTCTTCCAAACTGATACATAAAATCAAGATATAGAAAATCTCGCTCAAGTTCGTTAATGGGCAAAATCGGACCAAGGGGGTGGAAATAAAGAGGGGTTTTGTGAAAACCGAAAAAGACCCATAATTGCTTAATTATAATACATATAAAATCAGTTTAAAGTTATTATTACTTCCAGGAAAAGGGCAAAAATTCTGGCGTCACAGGTATTTGATAAATTTAAAAATGGGCTCAAGGGGCGAAAAAATAGAGTTTTAGAGACGAAAAAAAAAATCGAAAACGAAAAAATAAATGGTGTGTTTGAAGGGAAAAAAAATTCATAACTTCGTCAATTCAGAAGATATCCAATCCGCTTAAATTCATTATACATCTTCTGAATATTATCTACAACTTTCATATTGACAAGATTTTGATAAGACCAACTCTTATAGCAAAAACAAATAAAAAAAAAGTAGGGATTGACAAAAAAGTTATCGTATTAAGGTTGTACTCAGATCCAAACTGCTTATTTTCTGACTAATTTTTAAATTCATTTTTGCACTGAAACGCATCCAATTGGCAGATTCTCTTATTCAAAAATTATTTAATGTGCTGTATTGGTCGATTTTTTGATAAAAGTAGATAATATTTCAAAAAATGGTGTGAAAATTTTCAGCAGGTGTCGTAATATTCATCAATGCTCCAGTTCATTCATCCCACCTGATTCAAACTTTCTTGGCGAAAAATGGAACTCCAGTCCTTCGCCATCTTGCATATTCTCCAGACATTACTCTTTACGACTTCTGGTTGTTTCCGAAACTGAAGGCGCCATTGAAAGCATTCCGTTTTAAGAGTAGATTTGAGATGCGCAAAACGGGACGGCGGAATTGAACACCTTTCCGCAGTTTTTGGCAGTGGAGGGAACGGTAGCCTATGTGTGTGGGGGCGCAAGGTACTTTGAAGGGAATCAGGGTCCCAATCCCCTCAGGTAAATTAATATTTTTTTTGGCCAAATGTCGGATACCTTTCAGACAGGCCACGTAAATTTCAAGTTTCTAACTTTGATAATTCTGACTGAATTGTAATTTACATTATTTCTCACTCATTTCACCCTTTTGAATTTCGAATTCATTAGAAACCGTTTTTCGGAAGCATTTACATCTTAACATTAACCACTATGCCAAATTTTTAGCTTATATACCTACTGTATAACATAAACCAAAATTTTAGAATGTTATTTCTCCTGCACCCTTTTAAATTTCGAAATGTTTTAAACTGTTCTGAGCGACCTTTCTATAGTAACTGCCATGCAAAATTTCAGGTTTCTAGACTTAACAATTAGCAAGTTGGGAATTGCACGTCAAACGTGGCAAATGAGGTGCGTTCGTACTATAGTTAGTTTTATAAATATTTTTGGCACTGTATATTGTACTGAATGTATATTTTTGTGCACTTCAATAAGTGCATATCAATTTCATTATATTCGAAAAGCTGTAACATCTTCAAAAATCGCTTGAAATAATTTTTTCCCATTGACCGTAATGTAACGGAAAACTTTTAACAGTCCCTGTAATTAAACTATACATCCGATTTTCCTAAAATTTGAAATGACTCGACAGAATATTGCAACAATTATACATTTACAATTTCAGACCATTCGGTTGGGTAGTTTTTGCTCTGTTATATGCGGACGGACAGACAGACGGACGGACTGAATGACGACTATAGGTGCTACGTATTTACATAATTACGAACGCACCTAAAAATGAATCGTGAGTTGGAACATTTAAAGATCGTTTTCCATTCATTTCATCATTTTACATTTTGAATTTTCTTAAAATCCCTTCTCAGCAAACAGCTGTATCGTAAAAACATGCTCGTATTTGCCAACTTCG
Organism: Maratus speciosus; assembly: GCA_963932465.1. NCBI lineage: Eukaryota > Metazoa > Arthropoda > Arachnida > Araneae > Salticidae > Maratus > Maratus speciosus. The sequence continues at coordinate 280,481,095 of OZ010797.1, read as the reverse complement.
GACATGACATCAAAAAAATTGAGTTAATTTAAACCAGGTTAAACAGGTTTCTAACCAGAAAATATTTTAAATGCATCATTAGCTATTTATTTTCTCGTTTCCACGTGCAGTGTTGCCAGTGGGCCACTCTTTTAAAATTCAGATATCTTGATTGGCACCACTTATTTGAGAGGGTAAAATTTGCCTTATTTAATGACTTATCAGTTAAGGCAAAAACAAGAGGAACTTTAGGATTTAAAAAAAGTAGTACCGATCAAGAAATCTGAATTAAAAGAAAGTAGCCTGCTGGCAACACTGTCTACGTGGAACTTGTTTGATATTACATATTTCTTTAAAAAAAATTCTTGTTGGAAACACGTTTAACCTGGTTTAAATTAACTCACATTTTAAGGGAGTTAAGTCGTATGTTGGCAAGTATGGTAAAAATAACCTCCATACGTATTTTAAGTTTGTAGCTTCAGCTGTATCACAAAAACCTCAATTTTAGAAAGTTTTTTCTTCTTGCAACCCCCATAGATTTAGTGCACATTCTTGGGAATTCCAAAATATTTGGTATTTCAAATATTTTATTGAAACAACTTATAGAATAAAAGAGGAATGAAGTAACACTTTGTCCTAATAATTTGAAAAGAAATTGTACTAGATCCTTCCATATAAACGGCGATACATTTATAAAAAGGAATGCACAATTCTCTAGGATTATATTTTATCTCTAAACAGATTGAAAGTTCAAAAGAATTTTCAAGGGTTTACCTTTGGGAATATGAATTCCAAAGTGGCTCATATTTACAAAGAAATATATCGAGAAGCGAATATTTTAAAGACACGATTTAAATGTAAGCCTATTATAATATAAAAATAACACAAGCCTGCAAAATTTGGGTTGTGTCATATTGCTTAGCTTTCGATAATTGATTCTTACGTATTTTGTAGCGCTGAATCTGAAAATGGCCTTCATTTTTTGCCATCACATCAGGACTTTTTTGAAAAAAATTTACTTTTTAACTTTGAAATGTACGATTTGCGTAAAATCCTGACGTGATGGCTAAAAATTAAGGTTATTTTCAGATTTAGCGCTAAAAGTTACATAAAAACCAATTATCAAAATTTAAAAAACACAACCATCACACCTATTTTATAGTATCAGAATTTTGCTATTTTTTATTTTGAAATTTATGATTTGCAAAAATTCCTGATTTGATTGTTAAAAATAAAGGTCATTTTCGAATTCAGCGCTAAAAATATAGATAAAAATCAGTCATCAAAACTTTAGAAACACAACAATTTCCTGTATCTTTCAGTATCAGATATTCTCTATTTTTTGACATTTTATCATTGAAATTTACGATTTGCAAAAAATCCTGAAGTGGTGGTTAAAACTGAAGGTCATTTTCGGATTCAGAGCTAAAAAATACTTAAAAATAAATTCTCTAAAGTTAAACAGCGCAACCATCACAGGCTTGTGATTTCGATATGTTTCAAGGTTTGCGAAAGAAAAATTGTCAGAATAGTGACAAGAATATTTGGTCAACAGTGAAAGAATATTTGGTCACTTAAGCGAAGATATTTGGAATCTTGGATAATAAGAATGAAATGTTGCAGAATAATAAATATTAATCGTTTGTTAGAAGAAACACACTGCGTGCGATTTCTTCTCGTTGATCAATATGTAATTCCTAAACATTTAGCTTTAGCGGCATAGTTCCAATCATGAAAATACAATGGGGGCCAAAATCGCGGACATTTTTTGAAATGTTCATGTTTTATAACTTCGTGTGTTTATGGAATATATTAATTTTCCTTTAAATACAAATGTATGTCAAATTCAAGGAAACTTAATGTAGAATTTAATAATAATAATAAAAAAAAAACATAATTAAAATATCTGCATTACAAAAAAAAAGTTACGCTTACAAAAAATAAGATCTTAGATTTCATTACATTTTAAAGCATAAATATAGAATATTCATAGATAGATAATAATAAAGAATCAATATAGAAAGTATGTGAGACGTAGAGTAGGAGAAGAGCTGCATCCTGATTGCATTGAAGCAACTACAATGAACCCAACAAATGTCATGATTTGGGCTTGTATGTCTGCAGATGGTGTGGGCCGCATCCAAGTGATTGATAGCATTCTAAAAGCAAAAAAAAAAAAAAAAAAAAAAAACTCCGAAACTGTCCTGGAACAAAATTGATACCTTCCATCAGGGATCTCTTCCTCAATAAAGCACCATTTATCTTTCAGTAGTATTCAGCTCCATGCCGTACGGCAAAAATAGGCAAAAAATGGTTTAAAAATAAAAGCATACAATTATTACCCTGGCCTGGAAAGAGCTCTGATCTGAATCCTACAGACAATTTGTGGCGACGATTGAAAATCCTTGTACAAAAAGCGCCCATCTAATAAAACGCAACATATTGAAGCTATAATTGATTCTTGGCATCATGTGATAAAAAATGAGGAACTCCAAACACTAATTCTCTCAATGAAAAGACGCTGTGAAGCTGTAATAAAAAACAAGGGTTATCCTACTACATATTGAATGCGTAACTTTTTTGTAATGCAGATATCTTAATTATGATTACTTTAAATCAAATTCTACATTAAATTTCCTTGAATTTGATATATAAACATTTGTATTTAAGTGAAATTTATATTCTTTAAGCTCACAAAGTCATAAAACATGAAATTTTCAAAAAATGTCCACAATTTTGGCCACCACTGTATGTCCAATGTTGTTCATCAGCATATGAAAGAAAATTTACGTCAAAATAATTATATGTATATATGTAGGATTTTGTTTTCTAACTACTTAAATATTCACTTGGCTTATAACTACAAATCAATGCCCTTATCAACTTTGCAATTTTATATAACATTTATTATTTACCCGCTATTATTTATATGCTTAATAGATCAATGGCAATTCTACCACATCAATAATATAATACATTCGTAAACATAAACTCTGTAATGCACCTAGTATTCGTGCTCAAATCTTTTATTCGGCGTTCAACGAATCTTCAACCTTCATCTTGAGATAAAAACTGTGGAAGTGTCCAACTCTCTGGGTAGACTTTCAGCGGCGTTCTTTTGAAAGTAGGAAAAGGAACCGGTTTTAATCTTTTAGCCCAATGCAGTAAATTTTGACCAAATTCGCGATTTTATTCTGCGATCATTTTATGATATTTACAATTTTTTTCAAAATCGTGTGACGAAATTCACGTCTTTCTACGCGATTTTTGCCGAAATCCGCACTTTTCACCACTAACCATTGACAAAATACGTGTTATTTACCTCGATCTTTTGACGAAAGTAGCATTTTTTACCGCGATATTTTGACGAAATTGACATTTCTTTAGCACGATCCTTTGATAAAATTCGCATTCTTTTTCTACGATCTTTTGACGGAATTCGCTTTTTCATTCTGCGATCCTTTGACGAAATTCTCGTTTTAACCGCTATACTTTGATGAAATTTATTTTCTGTTGCGGTCGATGGACGAAACTGATTTTTTTACTGGGGTAATTTGTCGAAATTCGCGATAGTTTTGCGCAACCGATTCTCGATATCTTTCCGTACCAATTAACAAAATTCTCTACTCTTTTCCGCGACATTTTGATAAAATTTGGAAAAATTTTTCGTCAATCGTTTATCGAAATTCGTAATTTTTTTGCGCAATCATTTGACGAAATTCGCGATTATTTTCTGCACTCTTTTATCGAATTTTCCGATATTTTTCCACGATCGTTTGAAGAAATTCTCAAAATTTTCCGAGAGCGCTTCACGAATTGACTTTGAAAAATTCCAAAAAAAGAAATAAAAATCGCGGACTTAAAAATAAATAAAATAAAATAAAATAAAATAGTCACTGAAGAATCACAGTTCTGTGAAAGAATTTGGAGGGGGGAAATACTGCACAGTATTTTTTATTATGCGGGACTTTCATTTTCTGTGCGCAAATCGCGCGATCCCGCACGTTATTTCTAAACCTGTCCCTGAAAGAAAACTTCATTACTAGTGGAGTTTCGTTGGTTGGGGTTTTTTTAATGAACGTAGAATTAAACAATTCTAGGATTGAGGTGGGGACTGCCTTCGGCAACGTACTCCCGAAAAAGCTACGACCTATTCTGTCTCGAAAGAAGCGAATGTTGAATTATTGCGTTTTTTATTTCGAGACAAATTAAATTTTCAGCTTCCTTATAAGAACTTATTTGACATTCTTCCAATTTAATCACTCCAATTGCAAAAATTACCGGAGAGTTTTTTCTGTCTCAAAAAAAGTCAAAAAATCGCCTCAAAGCACGAAAACCACCGCTAAAAATTGCATTAAAAATTCGGAAAAGATTAAAAAACCACAGGGAACGAAATTAGGTAATTGGGTAAATGATTTAAATGGTATTCCTTTTAGGAATATAAAAAAAAAATCACTATGAAATGAGGGAAAAAAACCCTCTAAAAATAACATTAAAAAATTGTTAAAAATTAAAAAATCGCTGTAAGAATCTCGAAAACACTTTATTGAAAATAAGACAACGTTTATACTGGATAAAATATTGAAATCTGATTCTTTTTTACTAATTTGAAAAAAAAAATGCCGCTAAATGCGAAAAAAATCGCATAAAACATTAATTGAAAAATTACAGAAATTGTCTTCGATATGCATGACTTCAGGTATACAGGTCCTGTCAAATCTTACGGCTGTGCGGGCTGCATTGTTTTTACAGAGTTTAGCGTGCTCGCGTACACACACACAGAGACAGACAAGTACCTATCTTTATTATTACAGTCACATCATGATAGTATAATTTTTATCATCTTGATAAAATTTAGTGTATATTATCATGACTTGCTTTACTTAATATATTCGACACATTCTGAGGTAAAAACATGAATTACCGTAATTTCCGGCCTACAATTCGTGGATCAAACAATTATGTTCGGACCCAGAAATCTTGTTTCATAAAATGTAACTTGTTAAATCGCGATAAATATTTAACTTCAATAATGAAATAAAATTTCTGGATTGAAACATGATTGTTTGATTCGTGGATTATAGGCAGGAAATTGCAGTATTAACGAATATTATAATTATTTATAATAATAAAATAATTATTTATATGGACTTTCCTCCAAAATTTCTTGGGTTCCTCCAGTGATCCCTAAGAAGTCATGGAGTCACATTCTGAAAAACTTTCGTACGTATGTACTGGTGTACCGCATGCATTATCTGAGATTTATGATTCCGCAAAATTTCATCTACGAGACTTTTAGACCGGGAGCCGGCAGCACAGACAACCACCTCATCGAGTTGGAGGCTGAAATTCTAGAATTAGCTAAAACTCGATTTCCATATTAAAACGCATTCGGTCTGCCAAGTCATATCTTGGTAGAAAACACATAAAAACACAATTTTAGCGGTCGACTCGTAGGTTTACCATTGCGTTTTTCCTGCACCCAAAGGCATGAAAACATGGCGGACTGGGAGCAGGAATACACAACGGTTAACCTACGAGTCAACCGGTAAAATCGGTTTTTAGAAATTTTCCACCAAGATATGACTTGGCAGATCGATTGCGTTTTAATATGAGAATCGAGTTTTAGGTAATTCTGGAATTTTAGCCTCGAACTCGATGAGGTGGTTGTCTCATGGTTCGTACGCCTCCTTGAATTTTGCAGATCAGAAAATTTTTCAGCACCAGTATTATCTTATAGAAATTCTCTTCTTAAAAGAAGGAGAAATTTTGAACGTTTAACCTAGATTTCCTTTTGTATAAAAAGATACTGGTAGTTTTCCTGGAGAAATAACGGTATCCGTACTAACCATGCTTCTTTGCTGCCGGCTCCCGGTCAATTTGATTGAGATAATTTTAGATCTTATACAGTGTTCCCCTGTGCCTATAGAAGTTTCCAGCATGATTAAAGGCCTTTTTTGATCTTTATAGGAAGTTAGGGTACCAAAAGATTTTACACTTGTGACCACTCTTACTCACTGTCTTATGTCACTGCTGCAAGGAGATTTACATTTCTTTTTTTTTTTGTTTTTTTTTTACCATTAGATTTAGTTTTGATGTTTTGAACCCCTTCTCATCTCTCCTCACGGAAACAAAAATCGCGTTTGAGCCCTTTTTAAAAGAAATATCACACAACTATACCTTCTAAGATGAAAACCTGTCTAAAGCGGAAATTTGACCCGTTTTAAGAGGTTTCGTTTTAGCAGGTTTTACCATATAAGGTATTGTTTGTATCCAACATGTTCAGGTTAAGAAGTCTGGGCACCCCCCCCGTTCAAAAGGCTGGTTACGCTTATGTAAAATAACTATTTTATTATAAACTATTTTATAAAACTAGTGGGAATCAAATAATCTGAATAAAAGATGCAGCCCGTGAATATCACGGGAGCGAGAATTAAGGGGTTAATTCAAATTTATCCTTCACGAGAAGATCGCTCCATAATCATCTTGCGATTTCTCCACGCTCCTCGTGTTCTGCTTTTTCTTTTCATGTTTTATCTTGTATCTATTCAGGGCTGTTGAGAATGCCAACTTGGCGATGCTTGCCATTTTCTGTTAGTCGGCACTGTGGCACCCCCCCCCCCTTTATTGTTTTCCGATTTTCTTTTTAGTGTAGATGTAACTTTTGATTTGAACCGGTGTATCGGTAAAAATAGAACTCTCAAATGAGAGTAATAGTAATAATAATATTTTAATATTGTTTTGTAAATAAATGTATATAAGTTTTTTTTTTAAGAAGAAGTTGTTTAATTTGAGCTGTAGAGTGTGTTTACTTATTGAAGTTAAGAATTTGATATATATTAGAACTAATTTATGAAGACGTTTTATTCTTCGAAGCACTATGGAATAATTTGAATTTACCGAACCTGCAGTCTGAACGACGACGTATCATTTTCCTGGCGTCAAAGCTTCCAGGATGTCTGGATTTCATCATCGAATGAGGTAAGTACCTCAAATTAAATTATATTCAATAAATTGTATTATGAATACATTTATTAACTGAACTGTATCGAATAAATTGAATTCTTTATTTTATGATGGATTTCGAAACATTGAAAAAAAAAAAGAGCTACGATTTGTAGTCAAACAACAAAAATATTTGATAAAATTAAAGATTTATTAGATAATACACAAAAATTAGAGCTTGAGAATAGAAAATCACAGCTGGATCTTTTTAAACGGCAATTGAATGATAAAATGAAAACTTTAAAATCATTAAATTCTGAAATTGAACCACTGGTTCTAAGTACTGACTTTGAAAAAGAAATCGAGAAATCGGAATCTTATAACGAGAATATTATTGAATGGAAATACAAAATTTCCAAATTTTTAAATGATAACACAGTTACTCCTGAAACTAAACAAGATTCTTCAGACATTGAAAGTGATAGTAGTAGCAACAATAGTTCTCTACTAAAAAGTCAGAAAATTCTAAATCAAAATTTGATTAAACTTCCTAAACTTAACATATATAAATATTATGGTGATTCGTGTTTATGGCTCGAATTTTGGAGTCAATTTTCGAATGCGATTGACAATAATGAACATTTAACTCCGATTGATAAATTTTTCTACTTAAAGTCACTTTTGGGCGGAAGTGCTGCAAATACTATAGCAGGCTTTTCGCTGACTAAGGAAAATTATGCTCATGCTATAGAATTATTGAAAAATCGTTTTGGTCGTAATGACCTGGTAATAAATAGTCACATGACTAAACTACTAAATATGAAACCAGTACGAAATTCTAGTAACATTAAAGCTCTTAGAGATTTATATGATGAATGCGAAATTCAAATAAGAAGTCTTAATTCTTTAGGTGTTGCCTCAGGTTCATATGGGCACTTGTTATGTCCGATTCTTCTGAAACTTATTCCGTCAGATATTGCACTAGAATTTAATAGAAAACGAATTAAAAACACTGACTGGGATGTTAATGAGCTGATAAATTTCATTAAAGACGAAATTGAATCTGGCGAGGCCACTGTCCAATTAAACCACTTTGAAAAAATCCCTGAGAAGCAGGAAAATTATAAGAAAAATTATAAAAAATTCGTTCCATCAGCTTCTGCCTTAACCACAAATATTAAAAATAACTGCATATTTTGTAACCAGACTAATCACAATACTGAAAAGTGTAAGTCTTTCACCATTCCGGAAATGCGAGAAAAATTGAAAAGAGAAGGAAGGTGTTTCAAATGCTTCCGTAAATTTCACATCGCGAATTTTTGTAAAATTTCGTATGAAAACTGTAAAGTTTGAGGTAAAACATATCATCATACTATACTTTGTAATTCTAATAAAAAAACAGAAGAATAAAAAAATTCAGATAGTATTATTTCCTCCGTATATCATTGTAAAATCAATATAAATAATATCAATAGAGAAGTAATATTGCAAACAATTCATGTAAAAGTGGAAGCGGGTGAAAATTCAGAAACTGCTCTTTGTTTATTTGACTCTGCTAGTCATCGAACTTTTATTACAGAAAATTTAGTTTCAAAATTAAAACCTGAGGTCATTAGAAAGGAAAAATTAACTGTCTATACTTTCGGTTCGAGAAAATCTGAAGAACGATGTTATGATGTCGTTAAGCTAAAGCTAATTCACTTGACGGACAGAAAACGTAGTTTAATAATTGAAGCATTAGCCACACCGCTAATAACCAATTCTTTGATACAAATTCCTCCTCTTCCAATCAAAATTAAGAGAAAACTTTCCAAATTTCGTCTTGACAGATGGGAACATTTGGAAAATAGTGATGTTGATATATTAATAGGAGCTGACTATTTATATCAAATTAATGAAAGAACATATCCCATAAATAAATCATTGTTCGTCTGTGAAAATTTATTTGGGCATTCCCTCTGCGGGACAATTGACGTAAATAAAAATAGTGAGAGTAAGCAAGCTGGGGTCTTATACACTCAGGTTATGAAACCTATTCAAAATGATTTGAAAACATTGTGGGAGTTAGAAACTTTAGGGATGAACACAGAAGAAAATATTTCTGAATTAGGTAAAGAGATAATCGAAAAATTCGAAAACAATTTGCATTTTCTTGAGCACCGTTACGAAGCTAAATTATTATGGAAAGATGATAAAAGAGATTTAGGAAGTAATTATAGCAATGCTAGAAACCGATTTATTAACTTAAATCGAAAATTGCGTAAAGATAAGGAATTATTGCAGAAATATAAGGAAATTGTGATTGAACAGGAATTAAATAACATAGTGGAAGAATGTTCTAATAAAACTGTAAATAGCGGTTATTTTATGCCCCACCGACCTGTCTTGCGAGATGATAAACCCACAACTAAAGTTAGAATGGTATTTGATGCTTCTTCAAAAGAAAACAGCAAATCATTAAATGATTGTTTGTACGGTGGCCCAAATTTGAACCCAGATTTATTAGAAATTATTATTAATTTCAGAAAATTCAATACTGCGTTTTGTGCAGATATTGAAAAGGCCTTTCTTCAAATTTCTGTAACTGAAGAAGACCGAGATTACCTTAAATTTCTTTGGTTCGATAATGACGCAAACAACCTTTTCAAAATTTTAAGATTTAGACGTGTACCATTTGGCGTTACATGCTCACCATTCATTTTGGCTGCCACAACAATTAAACATCATATAAAGAAATATCGAGATCAACATCCAAGTGTTGTATATGTGTTAGATAATTCCTATACGTCGATGACTTAATTTCCGGATCAGATTTAGATAACGAAGCTTATTATTTATCAGCTACAGCTTATGAAATTCTTAAAAAAGCTGGGATGAATTTAAGAAAGTTTAAAACAAATTCTATTAAACTTAGGGAAATGTGGAAATCTGGTAACTTAGGTATAAGTGGGGAGAACACAGGTAGTATCTTAAAAGTGCTAGGATTGGTATGGAATACTCAATCTGATGTTTTGAGGTTAGATGCGCAGCCCTTTGAAGAGTGTTATATTGATGATCCCACGAAGCGAACAGTTCTTAAAATGTTACTGAAAATTTACGATCCATTAGGATTTGTAAATCCATTTGTAATACGTATTAAAGTCTTATTGCAAGAAACATGGCAAAGAGGTTTTGAGTGAAACAATAAATTACCCGAAGATTTGAAATGCGAGTGGAACACTTGGTGTTCAGAAGTTGTACATTTACGCACATTTGAAATACCCCGAAAATATTTTCCTAATATGATAAACATTTCTGAAAATTCACAAATTCACATATTCTGTGATGCTAGTCCCAAAGGGTATGGAGCAGTTGCTTATTTGCGCTCCATTTCATTAACTGGCGAAATTCAAACAAGTTTTGCTTGGAGTAAATGTAGAATAGCCCCCCTCAAGAGGTTAACCATTCCACGGATGGAATTGATCAGTGCAGTAGTTGCCTCTAGAATATGGAAATATTTAAAACAAAAATTACATATTTCAAATTTAAATAGAAAGTTATGTTCGGACTCAGAAATAACTCTTTGTTGGATTAGGGGTTCTACTACAAACTGGAAACCCTTTATTTCCAATTGTGTAACCGAAATTGAGTCATTGACAGATCCAAAGGACCGGAATTATTGTCCCGGAAAGGAAAACCCCGCAGATCTGCTTACGCGAGGGGAAAACTTATCGAAGTTAATGGGTAATAAAGTATGGTGGTGCGGCCCACCTTGGTTATCACTACCAGAAGATATGTGGCCTTCAAAAAGGGCTATAGAAATGGATCCCGAAGCTTTTAATGAAATGAAAGCAAAACCAAATTTAACACTATTGTGTAACGAATCAAACTCTACTCCTAAGCTAGTATTTGACATGGCAAAGTTCAGTAGTTTAAATCGCGTGTATAATATTACTGCTTGGATAATGCGTTTTATTCATAATGCCAATTCGAAAAACCCTAAAATTTTAGGAACTTTAACTGCCTCAGAAATAGAAATAGCAGAAAAATACTGGATTAAACAAACTCAGGAAACTTCATTTAAAGTTGAAATAAAAGCACTTAAACAAAAAAAACCACTTAATAAAGATTCTTCTTTATACAATCTTAATCCACAATTCGATGAAAACAATTTACTTGTTTTATCCGAAAGACTTCAGTTTTCTGAAGTTACAGAGCAGGAAAAACATCCATGGATACTTCTAATAAATCTTATTTTGTAAAATTACTCATTAAGGATGCGCATGAAAGAATGTACCATTTTGGTGTAGCTGTCACTTTAGCTCACCTTCGTGAAAGGTATTCTTTATTAAAGGGAAGAAGATTTTTAAAATCCGTCTTAAGATCATGTATGATATGTCGAAAACTTAATGCAATTCCTGGAAAGGTGGAAATAGCACCTTTACCGAAAGACAGATCAGTTAAAACACCTTTAAAAAAGGTTCTAGGCAAAACTTGTCTCCGTTATGAAGAGCTAGAAACAATACTTACAGAAATTGAAGCTGTGATTAATTCACGTCCTTTATGTTATCTCTACGAAGAAAATGCTGAGCCATCACCTTTAACGCCATCTCATTTTTTAGTTGGTAAACGATTAATGTCCTTACCTTCTTATGGATTACCAGTTTGTACGCAAGAGATATCCAATAAGATTTTGTTAACGAGAAAATATAAATATAAGCAACAAATTACTGACCACTTTTGCAAAAGGTGGAGAAATGAATATTTATTAGAACTTAGATCTGCTTTTCAAGTGAAAAACATAAATTCATCGCCTCAGTTCAAAGTTAACGATATAGTGATAATTCATGATATAAAGCTCCCAAAACATATGTGGAAGAGTGGTCGTGTTAAAGAACTCATATTTGGTCGTGATTCGAAAATAAGATCATGGGTATTACAAACTGCCAAACGCGATCTTAAACGACCTGTGCAGTTATTATACAATCTCGAACAGGACTTGATGGACTAAATTAATAGAAACTAAAAACGTGGACACTAAAACTCTTACACTAAAAATAAGAACTATTATCGAACATTTAACTTCCTTTGTTACTCATATTTACCCTTATTATTGTTTAATTTTCATACAATTCATGTATTTTATTTTCTTTTGTAGATTGCAGCATTCTTATAATTTTTTTTCTTTTACATCTCTAGCTGTATGTAAGTATGTTATCTGAAAATTTGTTATGTATGTAAGTATATTCTTATGTTTATTAAATTGTTTAATATAGATGCTGAACTAAGTGTTAAGCCGGGGGCAGGATGTTGAGAATGCCAACTTGGCGATGCTTGCCATTTTCTGTTAGTCGGCACTGTGGCACCCCCCCCCCCCCTTTATTGTTTTCCGATTTTCTTTTTAGTGTAGATGTAACTTTTGATTTGAACCGGTGTATCGGTAAAAATAGAACTCTCAAATGAGAGTAATAGTAATAATAATATTTCCATATTGTTTTGTAAATAAATGTATATAAGTTTTTTTTAAGAAGAAGTTGTTTAATTTGAGCTGTAGAGTGTGTTTACTTATTGAAGTTAAGAATTTGATATACATTAGAACTAATTTATGAAGACGTTTTATTCTTCGACGCACTGTGGAAAATTTTGAATTTACCGAACCTGCAGTCTGAACGACGACGTATCAAGGGCTAGTACGGGTCCTGGAATTTCCCGACAAAGAAATTCTTCAGCACCAGTATTTTCTTATGGAAAAATCTATCTTTAAATAAGACGAATTTTTGTCCGTTTAAATTAGATTTATTTTTTGATAAAAAAATACTGATATTTGGCCTTGAAAATAACGGTACCCGTACGAACCCTGCTATTGATTCAAACCTTGACTTTGTTAAGTCAAATTGTTGAAGATATTTATTATACCCCCTACCATATATATATAAGAGAATGTGAGTTTAAAACTCGCTTTATCCAGAAAATAAAATGTTGGGAAATCGCGAAAAACCTCTGACGGCGTCCATTGGTTTTCATTGTAAACCAAGAATTTACAATGCTAGAAATACAGGACAAAACTAGTTATTTTGTAGATCGTAGTGTGTTTTCGGTACAGGTTCACAGATAAAATAGATTGATGAAAAAAACTCAGGAAATTTTTTTTGGATAAGGTGAGTTTTAAAACTCACGTAATTATATATATATATATATATATATATATATATATATATATATATATATATATATATATATATATATATATATATATATATATATATATATATACCGGGTGTCCTAAGAAGGATTGACTGATTTTAAAATTCAATAACTTGCAAACGGTGACAGATATTTAAAAAATTCCTACAGGAGCGTTATGCATGAGGTCAAAAGTTTTTTTACAGTGATTTTCGATTTTAGTTCGAATTACAAACAATAGAGGGCGCTGCGATCAATAGACGCAAAATTCAGGCTCGATTTTTGGTCCTTCGGGACCCACTTAATACATTTCCATCTCCTTTTTCCGTATGAAAGAAGAGATGGATAAAAAAATCGAGCCTGTTTTTAGCGCCTATTGCTTACAGCGCCATCTATTGTTTGTAATTCGAACCAAAATCGAAAATCACTGTAAAAAAAACTTTTGACCTCATGCATAACGTTCCTGCAAGAATTTTTTAAATATCTGTCATCGTTTGCAAGTTATTGAATTTTAAAATCAGTCAGTTCTTTTTAGGACACCCGGTATATATATATATATATAATATATTCCGGGTATCACACAAATTACCGATGATTTTAAAATTCAATAACTTGCAAACGGTGAAAGATAAAAAAAAAATTCTTGCAGGATGGTTATGTATGATGTCAAGAGATTTTTTTACTGTCATTCTTGATTTTAGTTCGAATTTCAAATAATAGATGGCGCTGCGAGAAAGAGGTGCTAATTCCAGACTCGATTTTTGGTACTTCGGGATCCATTCAAAACATTTTAATCTCCTTTTTTCGCATGGCAGAAAAGAAGGGCCGAAAAACCGAGACTGGATTTAGCGCCTATTGCTTGCAGCGCCATCTATCGCTCTTATTTGTAACTAAAACTCGCAGCATAAAAACTCCTGACATCTAACATAACCCTCCTGCAAAGGTTTTTTAATATCTGTCAACGTTTGCAAGTTATTGAAATTTAAAATCATCGGTACTTTTTGGGACAGCCGGGATAAATTTACGAAATTTGAATATGTATATGGTCCTTGTGTCACTGCTGATAATAGCAGATTAGATGTTTGACAACGATAAGAATGGATATCCTCCCTGAAAGTTTCGAAATTCAAGCTTGTGCATTGTCCCTGTATCTTGTAAGTTTAGAAACATGTATTCATGTTACAACAAGTAAAACAGCATAAAATTCCTATTTTTCTACGACCAAAACTTACCAAGTTATGATACTTTCTAGTTTATGAATTTTCTGCGTTTTCTAATGCTAAAAACATACAACAATAACAAAAAACTAGTTGGATGTGCCAATCGCAAAACTTTCTTATATCTTATACATCTTAATATTTCAAAAACTAGTTACACATGTTAATACTTCAATATTATTAGTTCAATGCTATACCAACTTCGATTTTCATCTTAAATTTCTGCTTCAGTGAATTAAATGAACTAAAAACGAGTTAATTTATATCAGGATATTTGTTCAAATTAAGTTTTTCCTTATTCTGTTGTTATTAGATGTTTGCGAATAGCCGGTTTAGCAGGAAGCGAGTTCCCGCCTTTGCACGAGACGCCGACGGACAATAGAACTACGAAAAATCAAGAAAAATATACAAAAATTGCTATCACGGAGCCCCTTTACCCCGCGATATTTCCAAATTCAACGAGGACCTGTTGGCCAAAGCCAAAAATTGGTTCAATTGAATGCATAATTTTATACATTTTTCGATTGTACAATAAAGAAAATGTCACAAACAACTCTATTACAGCTCCCCCCTTCCGGCAGATTTTTTTCAAATTCAGGGAGGACTTGTTTGCCATAGCCAGAAACGTACACAAAAAATTTGGTTCAATTCTATGCATAAATTTATACACTTTTCGATGGTATAATAATGAAAATGGAACAGAGATCCAATTATAGCGCCCTCTTCTGGCGGAATTTTTTCAAGTTCGGGGAAGACTTGCTTGCCATAGCCAGAAAAATACAAAAAAAAAAAAAAAAAAAAAAAAAATTGGTTCAATTCTATGCATAACTTCATACAATTTTCGATGGTACAATAATGAAAATGGTACAGACATCGCAATTATAGCGCTCCCTTCCGGAGGAATTTTTCCAAATTCAGGGAGGGCCTTCGTGCCATGACCAAAAACAAACATAAAAAATTTGGATCAATTCTATGCATAACTTCATACACTTTTTGACGGTACAATATTCAAAATGGCACAAAAATCGCTGTTACAGCGCCTCCTACCGGCGAATTTTTTCCAAATTAAGGAAGGACCTGCTTGCCATAGCCAAGAACGTAAAATAACAATTTGGTTCAATTCTATGCATAACTTCATACACTTTTCGAAGGTAATATTTTCAAAATCGTACAAAAATTGCTAATACAGCGCCCCCTAGCAGCGAATGTTTTCCAAATTCAGGGAGGATCCGCTTGTCATAGCCAAAAACTTAAAATAAAAATTTGGTTCAATTCTCTGCATAACTTCATACACTTCTGGATGGTACAATATTCAAAATCGCACAAAAATCGCTGTTACAGCGATTCCTACCGGCGAATTTTTTTCCAAATTCAGGGCGGAATTGCCTGCCATATCCAAAAACTTTAAATAAAAATTTGGTTCAATTCTATGCATAACTTCATACACTTTTGGATGGCACAATATTCAAAATCGCACAAAAATTGCTATTATAGCGCCCCCTACCGGCGAATTCTTTCCAAATTCAGGGAGGATCTGCTTGCCATAGCCAAAAACTTAAAATAAAAATTTGGTTCAATTCTATGCATAACTTCATACACATTTTGACGGTACAATGGCGACAGACACACGGACAGACAGACATTTTCTATAAACATGTTTTTTGGTATCTCTGACATCTAAAACGTGTAAATCCGTCGAAAACCGGAAGTCGAAAAAAATTTCGATTACAATACTTTCTTCTATTGAAGATAGAAGAAAGTAAAATGCAAAAATGATTAAGATTTAGTAATCAGCTATAGGTCAACTGTATGATGGGATACACTGTGTATGTAGCACGTGAGAAATAAATAAAATGTGTTGTAATGAATCATTGAGGTCATTTTTGAATGATCACATCTTTAAAATTAGTTTTTCAGATTATATTTAGGAAATTGTTGATCAGTTGGTGTAGTTAGCGTGTTTAAATTCTTAAGTACTTAACACGTTCACGCCGGAGCGGTGGGTCTCACTCGACTGTCTCTGAGTTGTCAAGTCTCCGGTTTGTTGCACACCACTGTTATTTTAGAGAAAATGTTGTTCCTTTAAATCGCCCAATTGTTCTAATTAAATAAAACAACATTTTCTGTATTAAAATACTGGTATCCAAAAAGCCGGAGACTTGGCAGCTCTGAGACAGTCGAGTGTGACACACACACCGCGCCGGCGTGAACGTGTTAAATTTTATAATGATTTCAGTTTAATTGTGAAATTTATTCCACGTTTTCTTGAAGCTAGATAGAAAATAATTGTGCAAGATAAGTTTCAAATTTTAATATCCACAATCTTTAAAATATCTTTTATGCTAAAATAAATTATTAGTTAAATTCAGATTCTGGGAAATGAATTTGTCAATTCATGTTACTTTATTGAATGTACAAATAATTAACTAAGGCTTATGCTATATACTTCTAAGATGAAAATTTCACAATCTTACGTTCATTAGTAATTGATGCCCATAAAGATTTAAGAATTCCCCAATATTATATTTTATTTATCATCTAATTACAATTCGACAAAAACATTTTGTTGGTTAAATCTTTGGGGATATGAATTTAAAGTAGCTAGTATTTAAGATGATATGCAAGGAGAAATGTATCTTGAAGAAATATTTACAATATGAATTTATAAATAACTGTGAACCTTTTTTTATTATTTTTAATACTTAGTGAAATAAAATAAATATTTCATTTCATATGTGATAGTGACTTGGTAAAAGAGATTTCGTCTGTAATTTTTGAGATTAATAATGGAATGTTATGATACATTTATTACTAAACGTCTAATTGCATAATGATGATGTAATAAAATTTTTTAAAAATAATTGAAAAAGGATTCTAACATCAATAAAATTGCGTATTTTCCATACCATTATGAGCTTAAAATTCAAATTACAAGTTTATTTGTCAGTATATATTAAATTATGTCAAAGGTCTCTATTTTACTAACAAGAATTGTTTTGTATTTTTATAAAATAGCAAAGTAAAAAGGAAATGGGATGAATTGTGATTTTTAACAGAGACATGTATCAACTATAAAGCATTTTTTATACAAAAAAAAAAAAAAAAAAAAAAAAAAAAAAAAAAAAAAAAAAAACCACACAATGTCAAGATTCAACATAAATCTAAAAGCTGTTATATTTTAAATATTTTTCTGAATCAACGTATCTCAGTGGAAAAGGTTACTTTAGCATTCATTATAGTCCAAGAGCTGTTAAACATTTTAGGGGAGGTATTTGAGGCACCCTGAAAATTTGTGCAACACTTCTTTTGTAATGGCTGAAAAAAAAATCGAATGTCTGGCTGAAGGATCGTGGCCCAAAAACTGTGCCAGACACGTGTCAAGTGCCATTTTTTGACTACCCAAAAAAAGGTATTTGAGGCACGCTGAGATTGAGACAGAATAATATTTATACTTAGAAAAAAATATTTTGAAAACGACAGACACTTTAGTCAGCCCAAAAACTGTGCCAGGCACGTGTCAAGTGCGATTTTTTGACTACCCAAAAAAGGTATTTGAGGCACGCTGAGATTGAGGCAGAATAATATTTATGCTTAGAAAAAAATATTTTGAAAATGGCAGACACTTTAGTCGGCACAAAAACTGTGCCAGACACGTGTCAAGTGCCAAATGGTACTTGACACGTGTCTGGCACAGTTTTTGGGCCACGATCCTTCAGCCAGACATTCGATTATGTATTCAGGCATTACAAAAGAAGTGTTGCACAAATTTCTTATGTGCCTCAAATACCTACTCAAAAATGTTCAACAGCTCTCCTACTATTATAAAAAGTATACCACGTCTTTCTATTTCAACTAGTATTTAACCCCGTCAAAAATGACGGAATGTTGATCTGCGTTTCATTTTTATAAGATTTCATACAAACAAGCTGGATGAAGGTTTTATTATTAGAGGGTTTGTATTATAGAAAATTACAAAATCAAAATTATTATTTCTTTCGTAAAATTTTAATTTAATTTTATCAATGTTTGAGAGCTTAGTTTATATCCATTTGAAATTTGCTTCCATTGAAAATAAAATGTATATTTCTTATCAAATGTAATTAATATGTAAGGAATGTACACTGCCATATACTACGCATATTAATTACAGCAATGCAAATAAAATTTCGATTTTTAATATTGTAAAATTTGAACATAGCCTTGAAGTGAAAACAAAATTGTAATTTAATAAGAGAATGTGAATTTTTTTTTTTTTTATCATACTAATGCAATCATGATAACATCTTATATTTCACAACACCTGGGGAAAAAATCATTTTATTTACAATGCAAACAAAATTCTTAAAAAAGCGGATAAATGTTAACTCCTTAAAAAATTAATAAAACAAAATTTAAATCTATAAAAGGTATCATAACAAAAAAATTCATTTTATTTATATTGAAGGAAATTTTAAAATTACATAACGAAAGCATTTAAAATATGATCTCGAATTAAATCATAAAGTCCTGTATTTTTTTAAATAAAAAACTATAATTGCAGTCAAAATTTCCATCATTTATTTCATTGCCGAGAGATGGCGCCAAAACAACGTTGAAATAAAGCGTAGTTCATACACGGAACTGCTGTATTGTTTATATAAAATAACTAACTCCGTTTTTTCAGAAAACATAAGTCGGTATGTAAAAGTGGAAAACGCATTTCAAAATATTTAAAGGCTTTAATATGCTTTTAGAAATATTTTAAGCGCAGAATCGAATGTCAAACGGTATTTTTTAAATGAAATGATCAAAGAGGCATTCATTTGTTTCTAGATTTGGAATTTGTTTTGTTTATATCGATAATCTGTTGTTGGTACTGGGTATTTTTAATTTAGAACTCATACCATTAGAGTCGTATAGTTTTTGAAGCTTTTAGAGAAAATGGAGAAAAAAAAATGTGATACAACGTGGATTACTATAAGTTGAAGAATTGCCTTATTCACGTAATCGGAATGCTTAAGCCTAACATGTTGTTTTTTTTTTCCCAGAGGATGAGCGCGATTATCGAGGTCCGGATGAGTTCACTCTGGAACTGTAATACACTTAGTGCTATTATATATATAATATTAAATGATCTACAAGAGGAGTTCGAAATTTTGCAAGACTCTACATTATCCATTATCTCGCACCTAACTAAAATTCAAATGGAAAATTCTAGTTGTAAAAAAAGCCTTTGAAAAACTTTTTATTTCAAAATATATACATAACAAGAGTATCTTAGACGATTTATTTACAAAATCTGTCTTTAATCATGAGTTAGTTTTGTCATTTTTAAGAATTTGCGAAATAAAATTTATTTTTTGAATCCCAATGTGACGTGTCACTTCGTGTGAGCCATTGGATATAATAATGAATATTACGATATAATGGGTGATCGAAAAAGATTGCCGGGATTTTGAAGCCTTAAAAAAATTTGGAATCGAACGGAAATAATTCTTGCGTTGAAATGTAGTGAAACAGTGTAAGTTTTGCGTCCACGCACTAGACGGCGTTGGAAGTCCTTCTCTCTAGAATCGCCTTAACGGTTTTCTCTCTGCGGTTATTCTTCCAGTCTGAATTCGTACGCCGAGAGATGTGGACCGTGGAACAAAAAGCACAGTTTGTGATGTTGTATGTTGAATTTCGATCAATTGAAGTAGTTCAAGGTAAATGGCAACACTATATCCTGGAGGAAAGGTTCCAGATGATAAAACTTCTTCCAGATGATATCGCCTGCCGTCTGTCGAGCAACTAATGGTACACATATCGAAACGTATTAAAATGGATATAAAGCTTGATACTTGTCTAAATATTTTAATACTAACTTTATGTTCTTATGTGTTTCTTTATTTGCGTAATACAAATTTGTAATCCCGGCATTCTTTTTCGATGACCCTGTATTAAAAAAGCGTCTAGCAAAAGGGAAATTTATAAATTTTAATCCTTTCATGAACATTGTCAATAACAGACCTTTTGAATGTTTGCACACCTTTATGTAGAACCAATGAGAATAACAATAAACATTACGATACGTTAAACATTAAACGTCTAGCAGAAGGGACTTATATAAACATTAACTCTTTAACGACAACCGTTATTTTGTACATCTTTGTGAAGAACTAAATCAGTATAATGACTATTACGCTACATTAATTGTTAAACGTCTAACAGAAGTAACATATGTATCAGGGTTCGCACAGTTTTACCACTAAATTTTAACAGTATTCTGAAAGTATTTCACTGCAGGAAAATATTGCAAAATCTGTGAATAAAGGCGGGGATTGCGACTTCTGTGTTTTAAAATTTAAATGTAAATTTTCTTATCATTAATAGTGGTGTCAGAGTCCTTGGAAATTCCAAGGAGTGTGCGAACCTTGTGTATGCACTTTAACTTTTCACAAGGAGTATCAACTACAGTCCTTTTAAATTTTTGCCCATCTTTGAGTGGAATATCATTGAGCTTAATAATCAATATTAAGATAAATGTTAAACATCTAGCAGAAGGAATGTATGTAAAGTTTAAGTCTTTCACAATCAGTGTCAGTTACTGTATTTTTAAATTCTTACAAATCTTTGTGTAGAACCGTTAAACGGAATAATGAATATTACTATGCGTTAAATGTTAAATGTCTAGCAGAAGGAACATATACAAACTTTGGCCGTTTCACCACGTGTGTAAATAACAGTCCTTTTAAATTTTGCACTTCTTTGTTCCATTGAGCGTAAAAATGTATATTACGATAGAATAAATGATAAACTTCTAGCTGAAGGAACATTTATAAAATTTAACCGCTTCACGATAAGTGTCAATTACAGTCTTTTTTAAGTTTTGCTCATGTTTGTGTAGAACCATTAAGCATAATAATGAATATTACGATAAATGTTAAACATCTAGCTGAATCAACGTATGTAAACTTTAACTCTTTCATGGCGAATGTCAACTGCAGTTCTTTTAAATTTGTGCACATCTTTGTTTAGAACCATTGAGCGTAAAAATGTATATTACGATACATTAAATGATAAACTTCTAGCAGAAAGAACATTTATAAAATTTAACCGCTTCACGACGAGTGTCAATTACAGTCTTTTTAAATTATTGCACATCATTGTGTAGAACCATTAAGCGTAATAATGAATATTACGATAAATGTTAAACATCTAGCAGAATCAACGTATATAAACTTTAACCCTTTCATGGCGAGTGCCAACTACAGTCCTTTTAAACTTGTGCACATTTTTGTTTAGAACCATTGAGCGTAAAAAAATATATTTCGATACATTAAATGATAAGCTTCTAGCAGAAGGAACACTTACAGGGGTCGCATTCTATAGGGAAAATTTTATTGTTCCTACCACTATTTTAAAAATAATATATTTTTCGTACCTTCCTATAGCATATCTTAAATAATATGATCATGACGATTACTGATTAAGGGTTCTGGTGGGAACAATAAACTTTTCCCTGTATAATGCGAATCACGTATTTATAAACTTTAACCGCTTCACGACGAGTGTTAATTACAGTCTTTTTAAATTTTTGCACATCTTTATGTAGAACCATTAAGCGTAATAATGAATATTACGAAAAATATTAATCCTTAAATGCGCGATTTTTTATTTTGTTTCGAAAAAATTATATATGATTCTCTGAAAGGTTTATAACACAGGAAAAATAATTTAAAAAAAATCAGAGATACATTTTTCATATAATACGTCAATCTTTTCTTCTGTTGCACGTCTGCAATACAAGTAAAAACTACTGTCGTGTGGCTGTTTTACGCTAAAATATTGCAAATTAGTAAATATTTTAATAAGTATGTCTCCAAATACCTTATTTTATATAACTATTTATTTTATAAAACTTTAATTCTCATGATGGAATACGTTCTAGAAATGGCTGTTATTAATTAAAGTAAATATAGTTATTTTATTTTTCTGGGGTATCAGGTATATACGAATAAAAAAGATCTATTAAATTCAAAACACTGTTGTTTGCATATATGCAAAGCTGCGCACTGAAGGTTTAAACATCTAGCAGAATCAACGTATATAAACTTTCACCCCTTCATGACGAGTGTCAACTAAGGTCCTTTTAAATTTTTGCACATCTTTCTTTAGAACCATTGAGCGTAAAAATGTATATTACGATACATTAAATGATAAACGTCTAGCAGAAGGAACAATTATTAACTTTAACCGTTTCACGACGAGTGTCAATTGCAGACTTTTAAAATTTTTTCACAATTTTAAAATTATCTATATTATTTGTATTAATTAATCACTGAAAGTATGGAATTAAATAAAGAAAAAAACAACTATTAAATAATACTGACGTCGAAATTGGAGGATTTCGCGTACGCTATACGACACATATGCAGGTCGCTCGTCAAAAGAGTTTAAAAAGATCTTGTAATCAATAAAACAGTGACAAATTTCGAATGATTAAGAGCTTGAATAATAGTATCCCTGCTTGGCTATAGCATCTATACTTGGAACAAAACAATGCATTTGTGTATATGTCGTTTTGTGAATGAACTGCACTTACTGCTATCTAAATTGGCTATAAAGGTACCCTTATGATCAAATTTATGTTTCTTGGATTTTTAATTATATTTTTAAATCAAATATTAACAAGAACGAAAAAATCATGCTTTCAGTCCAGCATAGATCATGAAACACTTTCCAACACATTTAGAATACTATGACAAAACTTCACAGTTTATTAAGGTAATAATAGATGATGTTAAAATAAACAATTTGGAAAATACATAAAACATTTGAAACTTAATTTCTGGCATTACGATCAATAATCAGAACAATATCCGAAATTGTTTGTTCAGCCCTGTAGATGATCTATGAATTTTTTTTGTATACTACATAGTATATTAAAAGTTAGTTCAGTTAGGAAGCGCATAGCACAAATAAGATTCCATAAGATTAAAGATTTCCATCCAGCATTTTCCGTCAAAAAACGGAAATGTGCTTGAGAAATTTTATGCAGCCCTGTATATGATCTATAGAATTTATACACACCAAGAAATTCAAGGAAAAATAGGTATGAACTAATAGGGATACGCTTATTTAAAATAGTGTACCACGACTGAAAACGGCCTCCAGCAATTGCTCATACGCTTCAATAGTTAAATTATCGTTTATTTTGTTCTGTCGTCAATTTTTTGTGTCTCTCTGTAAATGAACGATACATTCTGTGCACAACAGTAAACGCCCTGCAGTACACAACAGTGATATATAAAAATTTCAATGTGTTTAAAGTAGTGTAATGTCATTAAAATACACCGCGAACGATTTTCCTTTTGTATCTGAATGCTTTTGAGAGTCGTTGTTAACTATTTCGAGACGAGAATCCGCTCAGGAAATTTTAATCGTTTATCACCGGTTTTCTAGAATTGACATTTTTGCCTAATTTATTAAAAAAAAAGCTTTGATTAAAGATTGCAAAATCTGCAATTAAACATCACTGGTTGAAATAATAAAGGATTCTTAATACTTTATGTGTCACGTATACTGCAAGTTCCCAGGACACATTGAGAACACACTTGGAACACTTTGATTCAAAAAAAGTGTTCCAGTTACCTTAATGTGTACTGAAATGTGTTCCGAATATGCTCCGCTATAAAGAAAGTGCTCCGAAAGTGTACCGAAAGTGTACCAAAAGTGTACCAAAACTGTTCTCCTCGGGATATTTGTTAAATCTAAACTTGGGAACATATCTCAGAACATGTTGCGAATACATTTGGGCACACTTGTGAAATCCCTCGTTCCCAAAAGTGTCCAAAAAGTACTCTAGAAAGTGTGCTGAAAAAAATGAGTGTTCTCAGAAGTATTCTAAAAACTGTTCCAAAAGGGGCGCTTTAAAGTGTTCAGAAAAAGGTGACAAAATAAATGTTCTACAAAGTATATAAAGGATATGCAGTGTATACGTGACGCTCGTCGCGAAGTGGTTAACGAACCGTAAATCCTACATACTTCATTTTTAATACTGAGCATGCGATAATAAACCCCAATAATACATATCAATTTCACGGCAAATCTGACTATATTTACATGAGTTAGAGCACGAACTGACGGACAGACAACCGAAATCATAAACGCTGTTCAACTAGGTTGCAAAATGTTAAAAATACGAACCTTAAATTTCTTTGCCTTCAATGTGCGCTTTTCGCCTTGACCTCCAGAAATACGAGTGCGAGTTTCTAGTCGATCTTTACTTTGAATCTTCCGATATTATTTCTCTTTACAAAAAAGTAATATTTTCCTTCTAGAAGTAGTTAACTCATTGAGGGGAGGTGGGATATACGTAGAATATTCCATCTAATTTTAATCAAGATTGGCGCCAGAAACTTTTAATTAAATTTAACTATTATAACTTTGGGCAGAAAAAGGTGGAAAAATTGTTTTTCTATTTTTATTTTGAAATTTCCGGTTTGAATTCAACATTACAGAAACACGATTACTTGTCCTACAAAGAGTTAAATTAAAAATACAGAAAAAATCGATAGTCCACACATTTCTACTTTACAATGTCTGATTTTTTTTTTTTTTTTGCAAAATTTTAAATAATTCTGTATTAAAAAAAAATAAATCTTCGAATCAGTACATCTTTAATTTTCAAAAGTACAAAATTTCCTCTCTCGATCTGTGTGTAACTTTAAACAAATTAAACGGTATAATTTAAAATATAACAAGACTGAAATTTTACGTCAAACGTGGCAAATGAGGTGCGTTCGTACATTAACTAGTTTTATAAATATATTTTGCACCGCATATTGTACTGAATGTATATTTTAGTGCACTTCATAAGTGCCTATCAATTTCATTCTGTTAGAAATGCTGTAACATCATTAAAATGCATTTGAAATATTTTTTTGCCATTTGCCGTAATGTAACGGAAAACTTTCGACTGTCCCTGTCATTAAGCTATACCTCCGATTTTCATAAAATATGAAATAACTCGACAAAATTTTGCAGCAATTATATATTTAAAATTTCCGACCATTCAGTTGGGTAGTTTTTGCTCTGTTATATGCGGACGGACGGACGAACAGACAGACAAACGGACCGAACGACGACTATAGGTGCTACGTATTTATATAATTACGAACGCACCTAAAAAAGGCGCAAAAATCGACTTACACATTATGAGAAATTTCGTCAAAAGATTTTCCCATCGAATACGTGTAGCCAATGAACGAGTTTGACAAACATTTAAATAAATTCCTAAAATGTGTAGATTTCGAGAACGCTTTTCTGATTTTCGTTCAAATGTCAAATATAGCCTTATATTTTGACAATATCCAACATTTATGATAAAACCTTTTAATATTTTTAAGACGGTGTGTGTATTTTCGCCTTTTCCTACTTTAAAATTTCTTTTCAAGTACGCTTGAAAAATTCCTAAAACTAAACCCAATACGACTTGCACGCCGAACATGAAATTCCATCTTCTTCGACCGGTATCTCTCTCTGGATTCAATCCCTTGAGATAGTGACGTCATTCTTATGAGAATGTAATAAGATGACGTGTTTTATTTTTATACTATTTACGGATTGTATTGGCGTATTCTTTCTAGATTTTTAAGTGGCGTAACTCTTTTTCTTTTTTCAAATTTAAACACTTGTGTTTAATAACATGTGGAAATGATATCTAAATGATTTTTCTACATTTAAAACACCGATTAAAAGAGTAAATAAATTTTCTTATAATTTTTATAAAATTATTTCTTACTTAAGTCTTTTCTAAAATATAATTTTAGAAGCTTCAACTTTAAAACATTACTTAATTAATTAAAATCACATTAAAGAATCTAACAGAGATTAAATAATAATTGATTAAGTCTACGTGAAAAATTAAAAATGACAAGATCATGTAATTTATTATTAATTGCTTCTTTTCTTAAGTAAGTGAAAATACTTTATAATTAATATAGATCTCTATTAATTTCCTGTTTTTAAAAGGTTTCATGTATAGAGTGGAAATATTCATCATCATTTTCAGTTACGTAGCTATCTTTTCTAATGCCATTTCTATATTTAACATTAAATGTATCAAAAGTTAAAAATCTAAGAAGGGATTTCATAAAAACATTTTTCCCCTTCTCAACAACGCAGAATTTCGGACACATTTACCGGCTCAATTTGAAAAATGAATGTTTGATACCTCCAGGAATTATTATTAAAGCAATTTGTAACAGAACAGTTCCTTTATTTTCCAATAGTTATATTGAATTTTTAGTTCTACGCGATTATTGTCTCAGAACGGCAGTTTTTTTCTGCTCTGTTGCGTCCGTAAATTCGGTTCAAAATGACAAATTTGATAGCATTTTCTGAAAAATCCTCAGATTCTTCCGGAAAACGGAAAAACATTAAAATTGTCGTTTTTTAACAATAACGTCTCCGAATTTGATAAGTTTTGGAACAAAATTGAAGTAAAATAAGAAAGAAATAATAAATAAATTATATTGAAAGAAAAATTAAATTGAATAAATCTAGACCCTTAATTTTTGATTATTCCTACCAGTAGCTTTTAATTGTTAAGTTTGCCTTTTTAAATCAAAACATCTTTGCGATTTAACTAGGAAAAATTTTTATTGTTAAACAGTTGGATGTGCCAATCCCATAACTTTCTTCTATCTCATGTATCTTAATATTTCAAAATGTTGTTACAAATACCAATAATTCATTTTTTTTAGTTTTATTAGTATTTTTATTAAAATTATGCATAACTTCATACACTTTTCGATGGTACAATATTGAAAATTGCACAAAAATCGCTATTACAGCGTTCCCTTCCGGTGGAATTTTCAATATTCAAGGAGAATCTTCTTGCCATGGTCAAAAGCCTACACAAAAAATTTCATTCAATTTTGTGCATAACTTCATACACTTTTCGATGGTATAATATTGAAAATGGCCCAAAAATCGCTATTACAACGCCTCCTTCCGGCGGAATTTTTCCAAATTCAGGAAGGACCTTCTTGCCCTAGCCAAAAACATACACAAAAAAATTTGGTTCAATTCTATGCATAACTTCATACACTTTTCGATGGTACTATATTCAAAATGCACAAAAATCGCACAAAAATCGTTATTATAGCGCCCACTACCGGCGGAAGTTTTCCAATTCAGGGAGGACCTTCTTGCCATGGCTAAAAACATACACAAAAATTTTCGTTCAATTCTATGCATAACTTCATACACTTTTCGAAGGTATAATATTGAAAAGGGCACAAAAATCGCTATTGCAGCACCCCCTTCCGGCGGAATTTTTCCAAATTCAGGGAAAAACTTCTTGCTATGACCAAAAACATACACAAAAAATTTGGTTCAATTCTATGCATAACTTCATACACTTTTTGATGGTACAATATTCAAAATTCCACAAAAATCGCTATTACAGCGCACCCTACCGGCGGATTTTTTTCCAAATTAATGGAGGACCTGCTTGCCATAGCCACAAACTTAAAAAAAAATTTTGGTTCAATTCAATAACTTCATACAATTCTCGATGGTACAATGGCTACATACAGACACACGGACACACGGACAGACAGACATTTTCTATAAACATGTTTTTTGGGATCTCTGACCCCTAAAACGTGTAAATCCATCGAAAACCGGAAGTCGAAATAAATTTCGATTACAATACTTTCTTCTATTGAAGATAGAAGAAAGTAAAAAACGGTGATAAAAGATTAAAAATTCTCTAAAATATGCTCGTCGTGAAAATATTAATATATCAGTTTTTCAAATTTCTTTTCTAATTTAAAATTCCAGATAAAGGGAAAAAATTTCGTATTTTTTTTAAAAGCGTTCATCTTACGTTTTTGAATGTAGAAATGATTATAATGTACTAAGGCTTATATTATATACCTTTAAACATCAAAACTCCACAATATTCCCTTAATTATTAGTTGATGTGGAAAAGATTTCTGAATTCACCAATATTATATTTTATATCTCACCTAATTAAAATTCGAACGAATAAATTTCCTGGGTAATTGTTTCGGGATATGAATTTAAAATAGCTAGTACTTAAAAAGAGATGTGTGGAAAAACGTATCGTGGAAGAGATATAAACAATATAAATATATTATTAACTGTGAAAATTTTGTTTGATTTTTAAGATTTTCTGAAATAAAATAATTATCCATAATTCTTAGAAATGGCATACGTCTTTATAGATACTAATTCAATTTATAATTGCTGAATATTTGCTTTTGGGTTTCACACCTTATATAGCAATAGATAAGCAATTACAGGTATAAATTCAATTAATGAAATAATTATTTCACTTTCAATCTTATAGTCACTTGGTAAGAGAGATTTTGCATGTAATTATTCCGATTGATGATTAAAAGGTATGGTTCATTTAGTATTAAACACGTAGTTGCAGAATAAAGATGTAATGAACATACGAAAGAACACTGTAAAAAAGAATGGACTAAAATACGAAAATACTACTGGCAATCAAGAAGCCAGTACTATTTCCGTATTTTAACGGAACTTTTTCCCGGTAAATCACAGAAAAATTTCCGTTAAATTCCAAAAAAACGGAAGATTTTCTGTGATTTACCGGGAAAAAGTTCCGTTAAAATACGGAAATAGTACTGGAGTCTAGATTGGCAGTAGTATTTCCGTATTTTAGTCCGTTTTTTTTTACACTGAATAGTTGAAGTAGAAGTACTATTCCCTATTTATTTTACATGTATAATTATTTTCCGTTTTTATAAAAAACAAAATTAAAAATAAAATAGGGCGATTTGACATTTTTAACTGCGAGCCAACCATATACGAGTATCAACTGTCATATATTTTTTGCACTAAAATAAATTATCCACCGAATCAAGATTCTACATAAACCTAAAAACTTTGACATTTTAAATATTTTATTGAAACAAAGTATCCGAAAAGGTGTCCTTTCGCATGCATTGTAAAAAATCTACCACATCCTTCCATTTCTAGTTTAACTGATGCGTAAGTGGCAATCGGAACTATGCAAATCTCTAAATTGTCTCTCATCTCACTAAAATTAGAACGAAGAATTTTTTCTTGAAAAAAAGAAGCCTCTTCAAGAGGCTTGTATTTCAAAAGACATAAATAGGAAAAGTATCTAAGGAGGTACAGTTATAAAATAGTTTGTTTATTAGTTGTGTTACTTTTGGAATTTTTAAGAGTTTGAGAAATAAAATTTACTACAGTCGGACCTCTATTTAACGAAGTCGCTAAATCCCGAAAAAAAGTTCGTTATATGGAAAATTCGTTAAATAGAGAGTCACCTTTTAAAATACTTTAAACTACATAAAACACATTTTAAGTCCATAAACACTAAATACAATTAAAAAAAGTAATTAATCACACTTTTTTTAATAAATTATATCTATTTGTTTTACTTATTTTAATTTTTAATTCATCAAAAAGACCATCAAAAAGAAATCTGCAAGGGAAATAAGAATGAAACAAAACATTGTCTGAAAATACATTGTATTTTCAGTTAAATAAAATATTTTACATTAAAATCACGATTTTTTATTATGGTTGATAAGCTGTTTGGAGGAATATCAAATTTTAAAGCAGCATTCTTTTTCTTCATGCCTTTATCCACCTCATCAATAGTAATTTTTATTTTTATTTGATGCTCAAGCACTTTTGCTTTGACATTTTCGGGCTACAAGAACCGAAATTACCAACACGACTGATCATGATCAACAATCTATAATCGGGAAACTACAGTTTAAGGACACGGGGCAGCTCCATTGATGGTTAAAAGGGGATATTGAAAGTTTGCTCTTCTTGGATGGAAAGCAAAAAATCACAACGAGTTTACTGTTCTCGGTGAGTTAGGTGCCTGGTAAGACCTATTCATGGTCACTGATCTTCATAAAATGTGTTAAAAAAAAGAATGTTTCAAATGTCAAGTAATATTTTAAGAAATAGGGAGAAAAAAAAATTAAATCCCAAGAAAAAGTTTGTTAAATAGAGAATACACTTCGCTATTTGGAGGTTATTTTACGAAGAAATTTGCAAAATGTTCTTGGTTCCAAGTAAAAGTTCGCAAAATAGAGAAATTCGCAAAATAGAGGTTCGTTAAATAGAGGTCCGACTGTATTTGGCTTTGAATGTGACAGATATGGAAAAGAGAGAATTTGTATAGAATTATTGAGCATAATAATGGCATATTAGGATACACTGAATGTTAAACGTCTAATAGAAGGAACATATAAATATTAACCCGTTCATGACGAGCGTCAATTGCAATCCTTTTAATTTTTTTCTAGGAAAAGAAAAAAAGCTTTGTTACTTCCTCTTACTTTATTGAACGTACACGTGGTCAAGTAAGTCTTGTGATATACGAGATCTGTCTGATAAGTAACCAAATTTTATTTTTTCCACGTGCTGCCATGATTCTAAGATGGTAGTATAGTGTGCACATTGGAAGAAGGCAGCTTAATGCGCATGTTTGAACTTTTTATGCGAATTCCAGTGAGCCAATCGTTGCCTGCTGGCCACCAAATGAGGTGGTATCATTCGTGTTCGTCAGATTTTGATTTCTCACAAGATGAATAAACGAGTTGAGCAATGGTAAGGTATCAAATTTTGTCAAAGCTTTGCCATTGTCAAAGCAATTCGTAATATTCATCAGGTGCCGTAAGATTCATCAATTCTGCAGCTCATTCATCGCACCTGATTCAGACTTTCTTGAAAAAACGTGGAATTCCAGTCGTTCACCAACTTCCGTACTCTTCAGACATGGCTCCTTGCAAATTTTGGTTTTTCCGAAATTGAAAGTGCCATTGAAAATATAGATATATGGAGAATATATTATATATGAGATATGCAGAATGCGATGGCGGAGTTAAACACCATTCAAAAGAAAAAAAATAAGCCTTCCAGAAGTATTTTCGGCAGTGTAAGGAAAGTTGGGTTAAGTGTGCGGAGACGCAAGGGGCCTACCTTGAAGGGCATTAAGCCTTAAATGCGCGATTTTTTATTTTGTTTCGAAAAAAATATATATGATTCTCTGAAAGGTCTATTATACAGGAAAAATAATAAAACAAAATCAGAGATGCATTTATCATATAATATGTTATTCTTTTCTTCTGTTGCACATCTGCAATACAAGTAAAAACTATTGTCGTGTGGCTGTTTTACGCTAAAATAGTGCAAATTAGTAAATATCTTAATAAGTATGTCCCAAAATACCATATTTTATAAAATTGTTTATTTTATAAAACTTAACCTTTAACCATTTAATTTTCATGATAGAATACGTTCTAGAAATTACGTAGTTCAGAGAATATGACTTTACACCAGAAAGTTTCAATGGTTAATTTCGATTTATTTAAAAACGGAATGTCTGTTATTAATTAAAGCAAATATAGCTATTTTAATTTTCGGGTGTGAATTAGGCATATACCAATAAAAAAATCTATTAAATTCAAAACGCTGTTATTTGTATATATGCAAAGCTGCGCACTAAAGGGTTAACCCCTTAATTCTCGCTCCCGTGATATTCACGGACTGTGTCTTTTATTCAGATTGTTTGATTCCCACCAGTTGTATAAAATAATGTAATTAACTTTATTATGGTGTCATTTTACCTGTCATTAAATAAGGTAAATATTTCTTTTTCAAGAAAGTGGTGCCAATAAGAAATTTGAATTTTTAAACTGTAATTTAATGCGACCGTTAAGACGTTAAGGTACCAATCACGTCGGATAACTTAAATGTTTTTTCTAATTTTATCAAAGGTCGGATAATTTTCAGACAGGCCACGTATATTCTCCTAAAGAAAAATTCCACAATCTTCCTTTCATTAGTAATCGATGTTCAAAAAGATTTAAGAATTTCTACGATATACCATACCTAACTAAAATTCGAACGAATAATTTTTTTGGATAAATCATTGAGGATATGAATTTAAAATAGTTAGTATTTAAAAAGATACGTATAGAGAAACGTATCTTGGAAGAGATTTTTAGAATATGAATCTATTATTAACTGTGCATATTTTATATGATTTTAAAGTCTTTGTGAGATAAAAAAAAATTTTATTTGACTTTCAATGTGGTAGACACTTGGTAAGAAAGATTTTGCTTATAATTATTGAGATAAAAAATGGAATTTTATGATGCATTTAATGATAAACTTCTAGCTGTAGAATGAAGATATAATAAACACACGAAAAAAATAATTATAAAAGTATTTCGCATTTAATAAAATTGTGATATTTCCACCACAATTAAGAGTTTACAATTCAAGAGTTTTAAGAACGAAAATATATTAAAATATTTTACAGTTTTCTTTTACTTGTATATTTTTTGTATATTTATAAAATGGAAAAGTAAAATTAAAATAGGATGACTTGAGATTTTTGACTGTGATGCATGCATGAATTATCAAGCATTTCCTTTTTATTAAAATAAATTATCCTCCAAGACAAGATTCTACATTAATCTAAAAACTGTGACATTTTAATTATTTTATTGAATCAACGTATCTGAACAGAAAAAGGTTTCTTCTTCATTCGTTATGAAAAGTCTGTACGTCCTTTCATTTCTACAACGACAGATGAGTAAGAGGAATTCGGAACTGTGAAAAACTCTAAAATGTCTCCTGACTAAAATTAAGACGAAGAATATTTTGGAAAAAAGAAAATCTTTCGAAGGGACTTGTATTTCAAAATTTATAAATAGGAAAAGCATCTTAGAAAATATATTTATAATGTATAATGACTGACTCCAGATCAGAAGGTTGCGTGTTCAAATCACGTCCGGGTCACCACTTTAGCATTAGTTAAAGTACAAACATACTCAATTCTACTATTACGCTATTTAATGCTAAAATATTACTTCTGATATATTACAACGATGCAGATTACACTAGGAGAAAAAGTTAGTAACAACATATACGAGCATCTCTCTGAAATTGCAGCTATAGAAATGCCTTCGTCAATTGATTATATAAATCTCGCTAAGGCACAGGCGAATGATCCTGAATTACAGGACTTATTGAATACAAGCACCTCCTTGAGACTCCGAAAAGTTGCTCTAGAAGACGCAGAGCTTTATTGTGACTTTTCAACAGTTACCATCAGGCCATACATTCTAAAACGACTACGTTTTGAAGTTTCAAAATCACTGCATAATCTGTCCCATCCACGTATAAAGGCTACAACAAAACTGATTACCAATAGATTCGTGTGATCAGAAGTGAACAAAAACTGCTCTCGCGCTTGTGTTCTATGCCAAAGAACTAAAGTGCAACGTCCTGTCTCCAGCCCCCTGGGTTCCTTTGTGCCCCCAAACGAAAGATTCCAACATGTCAACATGGACATAATCGGACCTTTGCTACCATCTCAAGCATACTGCTATGCCTTGACGATGATAGACCGATTCACGCGTTGGCCGAGGGGTAATTCGCATAGCTGATATCACCGCAGAAACGGTTGCAAGGACGTTTGTTTCTTCCTGGATTTATCGTTTCGGAGCGCCTACATACATAACTACCGATCGAGATCGGCAGTTTGAAGCGGAACTACTACAATCTGTAGCTCGACATTTCGGAAAAACAAAGTTTCGAATAACTTCATTTTACCCGAAAGCCAACGGCATGGTAGAACGACTGCATAGGCCGCTGAAAGCTGCCATCAAATGCCGCATGACGGAGCGATGGTTAGATATATTAACATTTGTGCTGATCGGCCTTCGTTCTTCCCTGAAAGAAGACATTGGTGCAACAGTTTCGGAATTGGAATATAGGACTACGCTAAAACTTCCAGGTGAATTCTTAGGTCTGCAACTACCTTCGGATCCTGATCCTAAACCATTCGTGGATAACTTGAGAGAGACAATCAGAAAATTGCAACAAGTACTTCCTGCAACCCATGGACACCACACTCCATTCATTTACCAGAATTTGAATAGCTGCTCCCATGTCTTTGTCAGGCATGATGCATTCAGGAAACCACTCCAGCCTACCTACGACGGACCATTTAAAGTCCTTTCCCGTTCAGTAAAATGGTTTATACTTGACATTAAGAACAAAAAAGCAACTGTTTCTCTCGACCAACTAAAACTAGCATTTCTCCTCACTGTGCCGGAAGATGTGCCAGCAACCAAGGAAACCCTTCAACAGCCAATTACGACAGAGCATCAAGAGAATTGCTCTGAGAAAATAACCAGATCCGATAGAAAAGTTCATTTTCCTAGCAGGTACCGTGTCTGAAGACCACTGGGGGGGGGGGGGAAGTACTGTGGCATCTTAACTGTAACTACCAGCAATCTCTTGGAATATGTTAACGTGATCGCCGTTACTCAAGAACTTCTCCACTCCACTCGTCTCTGGCAGTTGTTCTTCGAAAGAGACGCTCGTACATGTTGTTACTAACTTTTTCTCCTTGTGTAAACTGCATCGTTGTAATATATCAGAAGTAATATTTTAGCATTAAATAGTGTAATAGTAAAATTGAGTATGTTTGCACTTTAACTAATGCTAAAATAAAATAACCTGTTATTAGTTGTTTTATTTTTATAAATTTTAAGAATTTGAGAAATAAAATTTATTATTGGATTCGAATGTGATAGGTATTGGAAAGATAGACTTTGTGCTGAATCACTGAGCATAATAATGACATATTACGATAAACTGAATGTTAAACGTCTAACAGAAGAAGCATATTATAAACATTAATCCGATCACGACGAGCGTCAATTGCAATCCTTTTCATTTTTTCTAGGAAAAGAAAAAAGCTTTGTTACTTCCTCTTACTTTATTGAATGTACAAATGATCAAGTAAGTCTTGTGACATACGAGATCTGTCCGATAAGTAATCGACTTTTATTTTTTCCAAGTGCAGCAGTGATTCTAAGGTGGCGCCACTGTGCACATTGGGAGAAGATAGCTTAACCCTAGATCTACCGGGAATTTTATTCAAGTTTTTATAAAACGTTCTACACCAGAATTTTTATTTAAAACTATTTAACTTATTTATTTACCTTATTTTTGTCTGGTTTATATACTTAGTTTATTTTAAAGAAATTTCTGGTTTGAATGAATATTTTGTATGTACCTGTCGGGTCCAATGGACCCGTCTGGTAGACGGAGGGTTAATGCACATGCTAAAATTTTTTCCGCGAATTCAAGTGAACCAGTCGTTGCCTGCTGACAACAGAATGAGGAGCTATCATATGTGTTCGTCGTATTTTGATTTCTCTCAAGATGACTAAACGGGTTGAGCAAAGGTACTGCATTAAATTTTGTCAAAGCTTTGTCATTGTCAAAGCAATTCATAAGATTCATCAGGTGTCGCAAGATTAATCAATTTTCCAGCTCATTTATCGCACCTGATTCAGACTTTCTTGGAAAAACGTGGAATTCCAGTCATTCACCAACTTCCCTACTCTTCAGACATGGGTCCTTGCGACTTTTGGTTGTTTCCGAAATTGAAAGTATAGATATATGCAGAATATATTATATATGAGGTATGCAGAATGCGATGGCGGAGTTAAACACCATTCAAGAAAAAAAAAAAAAAAAAAAAAAAAAAAAAAGCTTTCCAGAAGTATTTTCGGCAGTGTAAGGAAAGTTGGGTTAAGTGTGTGGAGACGCAAGGGGCCTACCTTGAAGGGGATTAACTCCTTAATTCTCGCTCCCGTGATATTCACGAACTGTGTTTTTTATTCAGATTGTTTGATTCCTACCAGTTTTATATAGTAATGTAATTCGCTTTATTATAGTGTCATTTTACCTGTCATTAAATAAGGTAAATATTTCTTTTCAAAAAAGTGGTGCAAATAAGCCATTTGAATTTTTTAAACCGTAATTTAATGCGACCGTTAAGGGGATAAGGTACCAATCCCGTCGGATAACTTAAATATTTTTTCTAATTTAATCAAAGGTCGGATAATTTTCAGACAGGCAACGTACATTCTTTTAAAGAAAAATTCCATAATCTTCCCTTCAATAGCAATCGAGGTTCAAAAGATTTCAGAATTTCCTACGATTATATTTTATATCACACCTAAATAAAATTCGAACGAATAAATTTCTTGGATAAATCTTTGGGGATATGAATTTAAAATAGTTAATATTGAAAAAGAGACGTATAGAGAAAACGCATCGTGGAAGAGAATTTTAGAATATGAATCTATTATTAAATGTGCATATTTTATATGATTTTAAAGCCTTTATGAAGTTAAACAGTTATTTAACTTTCAATGTGGTAGCTGCTTGGTAAGAGAGATTTTGCTTATAATTATTGAGACAGAAAATGGAATTTTTCGATGCATTTAATGGTAAGCCTCTAGCTGCAGAATGAAGGTATAATAAGCACACAAAAATGTAATTAACCCTTTCCGGCGTAGAGCACTTCCATTACTAAAATGATTACATGAATGAATGACACCGGAGTTCACGAACAAATTCATTTGCAAATAAGAAAATGCTTTATTTCACATAAATGATGAACGGGAAGTACTTGTACCAAAATTATGGTGCCGTTGTGGCACTTGGGAATCAAGTTGGGTGTTCTATGTAATGGAACACTGAGCCACAAAGGGTTAAAAAATATTTCGTAATCCATTAAACTGTAATATTTATTACATAATTAAGAGTCAGTGTTGCCAGATTGGGGACTTTTTTAATTCAGATTATTTGACTGTCACACTTTTTAGGTGCGTTCATAATTATATAAATACGTGGCAATTATAGTCATCGTTCCGTCCGACTGTCCATCTGTCCGTCCGCATATAACAGAGCAAAAACTACCCGGCCGAATGGTCTGAAATTTTAAATATATAATTGTTGCAAAATTTTGTCGAGTCATTTCAAATTTTATGAAAATCGGATGTATAGTTTAATTACAGGGACAATCAAAATTTTCCGTTACATGACGGCCAATGGGAAAAAATATTTCAAGTGCATTTTAAAGATGTTACAGCGTTTCGAACAGAATGAAATGGATATGCACATATTAAACTGCACTAAAGTATACATTCAGTACAATATGTGGTCAAAAAATATTTATAAAACTAGTTACAGTACTAACGCACCTCATTTGCCACGTTTGACGAGCAATTTCCAACTTGTTGAAAATAACATATTTCGCCTTATTTTTCAGAATTTTTAATCTATTTTTAAATAGGACGAATATTTCTATTTCAAAAAAGCGGTGACAATCAGCCATCTGGGGACAAAAAAGTCCCCAATCTAGTAACACTGTTAAGAGTTTAAAATTCAATAGTTTACTTTCCAGAAAATATATTAAATTATTTTAAAGTTTTCATTTACTTGTATTATTTATTATTATTATAATCTTTATAGCATAGAAAAGTAAAATTAAAATTGGATGATTTGAGATTTTTAACTGTGAGATATGTATCAATTATCAAGCATTTCATTTAGACTAAAATAAATTATCCTCTAAGTCAAGACGCTTCGTAAATCTAAAAACTTTGACATTTTAAATATTTTATTGAATCAACGCATCGGAATGGAAAAAGTGTCCTTTCTTATTCAGTATAAATAGTGCACCATCGACCTTGGGACACCTTTTCCTGGTTTCACTCACATTTCCATCATTAAAAAATATTATATATGATTTTTCAACGTCGAAATAGAGTTGTAATCAATTAAGAGGAAACAATGAAGCAAACTGTATGGATTTAAAGAGGCAATTTTTTATTTATTTTTTATTTTTTAACTATTTTTAAAGTTTTGGAACAAAGTAGTCCCTGCTGGGGGCTTCTTTGGCCCATTCACTTATTTTCATACAAAATGAATATAATTCATATGTTGGAATATTGAAATCAATTAGCAATTGATTGCAATAGGATCTGCAAATGAATTAACACTGCAAACTTGATAAGCAAATGTTCTTTTTTAACATTTGAACACAATAAACCAAATGCTAATATTAAGGACACGAGAAACAATTTTCATCATGTTATCCTCTGCAACTGGAACAAAAATAATTACAGTCATTCAGGGTAACTTTGATCCGCATTTTCTCTATTTTCATATGTCACACTCTTATTTTAAGAATATTGTTGCAACTAGGGGCATAAAAGAGAAGAAATGATCCTAAATTATTGTTTGACTATCAAAAATTAAGGAATAATAAGGGTAAATGCAATAAAAATGAATTTTTAGCCTGGTTCAACGTTACCCAGTTATTTAGGGTAACTTGGCACCATATGATAAATATTATCTAAAATAATTCATTATAAAAAAAAAGCATTATAGTTAGGACAGCTTTAAACCCCCAAAAATGTTTTCAGATATGTAAAGACTCCAAATTTACATTTCCCAACATCACAAGATTTGTACAATTTATGATATTACAACAAATATCAGGCATAAGAAAAGTGGAAGAAGAGAACCATGAATATTTAGAAATAAAAAAAAACCTGTTTATTGTTCATATAAAACATAAAAATGAAGTGGAAAACAATTTTCAATGTTTTAACTCAATAATATATCCATAGTTACACTAATACATAGTAGTACTAGTATTATTCAAACAAGAATAAAAAATGTCGAATGTATGAAATATCAAATTTGAGTAGCTCCGCCCCGAAAAACGCCTTTAAACGAATTTCATGTATTTTACACATATTTGTGAAAATATTTATATGTTATATCTAATGCTCACGTTCGGCATTTATATAACATATACGTGCAAATATGGGAAATTTTTGACAGTAGCAGCTATAATCAGTAAATTATAAATATCAGTATAACTTTGAGTCGGCTCAAAATTACCCCTAAAATGTGATAAAATGTTAGTGCCTTCTTATTTTACATTTTATTAACTATTAATAAATAAATAATCACAAAATATTATCACTTTTACAACATTTAGACAATAATATGTCTGATAAACGAGTATATTGTTACTTACTATGAAAATTTAATTGGATTACAACAACTTCAAAACAGCATTCAAAATTAGCTTGAAAACAGTACTTCACAAAAATGGTTAGATGATGCAATTAATAGCGCATAATGTTACTAATTTATTTTCTAAAATAAAGAGTAGAAATCCCAGTTTAGAATCTTGCCAACAGAGCTCAGTTCTAGAGTTTATTTAGTCTTTTGGAGTCAAAAATATTAAAAAATAGGAGGTGGTGCAAAGTTACACCACATGGTTCAAAGTTACCCTGAATGACTGTACTGTTACATTTTGCTAAAGTAACACTTGAAAAAATGTTACTTAATACATCTTTTAAGAGATTTGTTTATATAAAAGGAATTTCTGAGTAACTGGGGCTACTTCCGGACCAAAATAGGCCTGGTACAAAGTAGCCCCGAAAAACTAGTTTTCATGCTAGCTTTATGAAGACGTAAATATTTTCTGTCAAAATAAAAAGGTAAAGAAAAAATTATGATCACACATGGGTTACAGGTTACTAAAGATAATATTTTGACACTTACCTTATTTTTATCTATTATCCAGATTGTTTCACTGTAGAAAGTTTGGAAAGTTAAAATCTACACACGAAAACAGTTGTTTACAAACACGTCCAGTGTTGCCTCTAAAAGTTTTTTAATTACCCCCAAACTATTTAAATACCCTATAGTAGGGTCTAAAATATTTTTCAAGGGCAAAAACTCCGAACTATCTTGTATTGTTAGTACAATACAAAGAATAAAACCTTTTTTTATGGGATGGGCCAAAGTAACCCCGCAAGGAACAAAGTAGCCCCGGTTGAGGGTACCACATCCTTCTATTTCCACATTGAGAGATGAGTAAGAGGAATTTGGAACTGCGGAAAACTCTAAACAGTAACTCACCAGACTAAAATAAAGACAAAATATTTTATAGGAAAAAAAAAAAAGGAGACCTTCGAAGGAGTCGCAGTTTTTTTTCTTGAATATGTATAGACAATAAATGGGATAAATGGGTTTTCAGAAATTAAAATATTTTTTTTTTTTTTGCTCGCAAATTAAATATATCCGTAAATTTTGTCACTATCTAATAACTATATCAAAACATTTTAATTATTTTAAATCTTTCAGCGCATTTTCACCTATTTTTAATTTTAAATTTCTCATTTAAATACGCTTGAAAAATGCCTAAAAATAAATGTAATACAAAATGCTCCGAAAGCATGAAATTCTATTTTTTTTTTTCAAAAGCGATTCTCTCGGGCTTCATATTCTCCCCCGAGAACATGACGTCATTCTGATGACGACATAAAAACGTCATGTAGTTTTCTTTTATACATACGTACTGTATTGCGCATTTCTTTTTTAGTGGCGCATTTTTTTTTTTTTTTTCAGAAGATTTTCAGGATATAGTACTTGTATTTGATATAATTGTAAATGAAATCTAAATTTTTCTAAGATTAAAACATCGTTGAAAAGTAATTTAATGCATTTTATGATTTAAATTCTAATCCCAAATTGAATTTATTTTTAAATTTCGCATGCTTTGTGTTAGAAAGCGTAAAACACTTTGTTCCGTTTTCATTCGATTTTCGTTTATTAAAGAGCAATATATATATATATATATGTATATATATATATATTCACAACATATTGAGTTGTATGTTGGATAGACGGGCGATTCCCCGCTAGTTTTAAAATAAATTTATTGGATTATTCATCAGTAATTGTAGCAATTTCATTTAAAACCTTAAATAGTTAAATCTCATTAAAGTATTACTTGCTCTCCCTCCCCCTCTTATTTTTATAAGAAAAAAAAAAGAAAAGGGAAAAATAAATTGAATAAATTATAATATTATGTGACAGTCACGTATGATATATTTATTTTATACTAAAATATATTGTTCACTTAATCAATATTCTAAACTTTTCTGAATGCTTTAGCAATTACAATACTTTATTGAATCAACGTTTTAAATCGACGGAGAATGGAATAAGTTTTATCATTTTCTACTTTTTTGTAAGAGAAAAGACCGCTAATTTCCATTTCAATTGTAATCGATGTGCAAAAGGAATTCATGATTCTTCAAGACTACATTTTATACATCAATTGGCTAAAAATTTGGAAGAAGAATTATCCTTAGTTAAACTTTTGGGGGATTTGAAATTAAAGAAATAAGTATTTTGAAAGATATACGGGTAAAACCTCCCTAAAGCGACCACGTTCCGTTCTAATAAAAATTGGTGGCTCCCAGAGTTGGTCTCTTAATGGAGGTCATGTTTAAATATAGATTTTAATTGTTGAAAAAAATTAACAATTAATGTTACTAAAATTTATTTTTTCACATTAGGAAAAAATATAAAAAATTAAGTATCAAAACAAAAGTTAATTACATATACTAATTATTGCAGAGTTTAAAAAATGAATATCTTGACGTTTGCTTTTATTTTACGGTTTCATTTTTATAACTTTTAGTTCCAAATCCTTTCGAAGTTCAATAAATAAAAGAAATTTTTTTTTGAACGGGAACAAATAATGATGATTTTATTAATTTATCCATTTCTCTGAGCGTTTCCTGACAGAATAGGGCAGGGGAGTTTATTGACTGTCATTCTTAATTTAACACCATAGAATTCAATGCCGAAAAAAGCACAAAGGGTTACACTTAAACTTAAAAGTTACACAAACACTTAAAAGTTACCGGAATAAAAAAGAAAATCTAATCTTAGTTTAGAAGTTTGATGAATAATGCGCTCTCCGAAATTATTTTTCTAATGAAACCTTCTTCAAGCGACCAGGAAAAAATGGAATATAGAATACGTTCTAGAAATTACGCTGTTCGGAGAATCTGACTTTACACCAGAAAGTTTTCAATGGTTAATTTCACTTATTTAAATACAGAATGTATGTTATTAATAAAAGCAAATATCGGTATTTTAATTTTCTGGTATGAATTAGGCAAATACGAATAAAAAAATCTATTAAATTCAAAATACTATGTTTGCATATATGCAAAGCTGCGCACTAAAGGGTTAAAAGTGCATACCACAAGTAAATACGTTCTTCCAGATATTATCGCCCGCAGACGGTAAACTAATCGAAATCTTTTG
Source organism: Maratus speciosus (assembly GCA_963932465.1). Classification (NCBI taxonomy): domain Eukaryota; kingdom Metazoa; phylum Arthropoda; class Arachnida; order Araneae; family Salticidae; genus Maratus; species Maratus speciosus. The sequence continues at coordinate 280,438,757 of OZ010797.1, read as the reverse complement.
TATAACCATGCTATGGTGAACTGATTTCTACATACACCGCATAATTTGTTAAAAATTAATTGTAATTTTCACACACGGCAATGTATGGATTTATTTTTCCAAGAAAAGTATATGGTGTTATTCATATTCAAGGTTGGAGTAGCACAGTTGAAGTTTATTCCAACAGAGCGAAAAATGTCCAGACCAGGAATCGAACCTGGATACTTGGCGTGCCGTGCCAATGCCTTACCTGTTAGGCTATCCGGACGATACCTGGCTGACATAATTCACTCTCTTATTTGTTGAACTTGGCTGCGAAATGCAGCGCTAGTTTCATTCACCTGAGCTTTAACTATAGCATTTGCATGATGAAAGTGCTTTAACACGGAAACTCCTGTATACCATGTAATTAAGTCATAATGAAGGGAACGAATATTTTTTCCAACTGGATTAAATCATATTCAAGGTTGGAGTAGCACAGTTGAAGTTTATTCCAACAGAGCGAAAAATGTCCAGACCAGGAATCGAACCTGGATACTTGGCGTGCCGTGCCAATGCCTTACCTGTTAGGCTATCCGGACGATAACTGGCTGACATAATTCACTCTTATTTGTTGGACTTGGCTGCGAACTGCAGCGCTAGTTTCATTCACCCGAGCTATAACTATAGCATTTACATGATGAAAGTGCTTTAACACGGAAACTCCTGTATACCATGTAATTAAGTCATAATGAAGGGAACGAATATTTTATCCAACTGGATTAAATCATATTCAAGGTTGGAGTAGCACAGTTGAAGTTTATTCCAACAGAGCGAAAAATGTCCGGACCAGGAACAGAACCTGGATACTCGTCGTACCGTACCAATGCCTTACCTGTTAGGCTATCCGGACGATAACTGGCTGACATAATTCACTCTTATTTGTTGGACTTGGCTGCGAACTGCAGCGCTGCAGTATATGATGTTATTTATATTTTAGCATAGTATTTTACTAAAATCCAGTTTGTGTGGAAAATGCATTACACAGTTAAAAACGAACTTTAACAATTCACGCCCATAGACGGTAATGCTTACAAAGAGTTTTGTCCAGCATTGTGTGTAATCTACAGAATTTACACACACTACGAAATATACTAATCTTCAGCTAATATATTTATGTAAGTTTAGCATACCAAACTCAAATTGCATTTCCATCAATTATCCTCCTAGTACAAATAAGAGAAGACATTATTGTAATCCAAATTTTGTGTAGTCTTGTAAATGAACTCTAAGTACAAAGCACTCCATATTCTACAAATGGAGTTATGAATAAAAAGGAGGGGACATATAGTGTACTACCTACCAGTTGCGAATGAAGTAACTGAAGAGGTTGTCACAAGATGGCGGCTGTTTCTTTTAAATCGGATGAACAATTTTTCATTACCGCCTGAGCAAAGTTCCCACCAGTAAATTTGAGTAGAAAATTCCGTTTTATTTAAGCGCCTTATTCATGGAAATGTTTTATAAAAAATACGATAGAAATTCCTTTTTATTTTTACTAATGTCAGTTTTCCTAGCTATTATAATCTTTTTCAGTGATACTGACAGGAGGTTGTCTACCCCAGTAGCAAGAGATATCGGCTAAATTTCGGCCTAATACCAGAATTGTCGGTAAATGATGAGTAGTCGAATGGAGAGCTTCACATAATATCGTCTGAACAAAATCTAGCGATTTATCTGGAAAATGTCGTGGGGAAACGTCGGCAAGAAATTGTATTACTATTGCAAGCCAATTAATCGGAAAAATATTCTTATACATGTAATCGGAAAGGCAATCGGAAAAGTAATGAAAAATGAATCTTTTTACTGAGGTGTTATTGTTTGTTTTCGCTGTATAGATACCCCCTGCAGCACAAAGGTTCACACAGCCCGCTTTAATTACTCCCCCCCCCTTTTCCTCCCCAAAGGTCAAAACGGGGCTGTGGAACGGGAAAGGGTAGTTTACGGGACATTCACATATGTTACTTGGCGATGAGAGGAAGAGATTTCGCCAAGCAATGAATTGCAGAAATAGGACGGTTTTTTAAACACCGGCCCGATATAAAAATTTAAATGTATCCATAACATATGAACCTTTTTCAATGGATACGATTTTCACGAGTATATGGTGTTCTCAAATACAAAGGAGCAACTTTATGCACAGGTTTTAATTCATTTTTGTTCGGAAATGCATGAAATGGTCAGGTGCTGCTTTTCAGAAACTATATAATCGAAAGGTGTTTTCCCGTTTTTGGTAAGCGTAAAATATCTTTCAGAAAATACCATCAAGATGGGCGTTTTGAACCGAATTTCAGAAAGAAAAAAAAAACAGCCAGAGAAAGGAGAAAAACCGTTTATCATTTGAACAAAATTATTTAGAATTCGATAATTAATTTATTTATCAAAGAACGGAAAACTTATTTCTATTTCAGATCGCTTCCATAGTCAACCCTGCCAATTTTGTACTTCTACGTTTAAAAAGGAATTAGTACATATGTCAGAAAGTTTCACGCTTGTGCCCATTTTAAACATTTCTGAACAACAATTAATTCAGAAATGTGCCAGACAGTACCCAACAAACACCGAACTTATGGGCCACTGATGGGTTCGTTAGCCTTGGCCGAAGGTGTTCGATGGTGGCCCGCTATCAATGAAAGTTACGGCTCCGTAAAAAAAGTGTCACGCCGGACAGAATAAGGCCACAAGATAATTGGCCGTAAATACAAGAAGTTGCCCACAATCATGCCACTAACTTTTCGCTGAAAATGTTAGATAGCCTTAAACTGCCCACAATTATTCTTTTATTGGCCACTAAAAATAAAAGCTAACCAGAAGCTTGCCTTTGTTCTGCCATTTGTGGTTGTCATAAATTAAATTTATCCCAAAGCTGCCCACAAAAAAGCCTATTAGGGTTATTTAAAATGTAATCACTTGCCACTGTTGTGCCATAACGATTGTTTAGGAATAAATCAAAATTTATTCTATAAAAAAATACTTTTTATCAGCCTAATTAAATGATAAAATATTTTTGCAGGATTAAAAAAATCTTATAATTATTTAGATATACTTTTGTAGAAAATGAAATTCTTTCACTTTGAACTTTTTCAAAAAATTTCCAAAACACAATATTTCACATAGTGCATTAATTTATTTGTTCATTTATTCACTTACATATTTACAAAATTTATATGCAATGCATTTTTAAATAGTTGCATTTCATAAAAATCTATAAAGTGTATAATTGAAAAAATAAACTAATCAATCAATTCATTATCAAATATTGTATTTTGAATATTTTTGAAAAAGTTCAAGTTAAATGAACTTGATTTTCTTGAAAAGTATGTCTAAATAATAATAAGATTTTTTTTTTTTTACCTGCCAAAACATTTTACCATTCAATTAACCTTCTAAAAAGTATTTTCTTTTGAAGAATAAATTTCGAATTTATGCTTAAATAATATACGTGATTTTAATATAGTTTATTATATATTTTATATAAAAATGTGTGTGTTTGTGATATTCTTTTTACTTAAATTTCCACTATATTTTACACAGCTTCGTTGGTAAATCTGTTAAATTATGCTTATTCATCAAAGCTTTATTAAATCATTATTATCTAAATTTTTGCATCATTTCTGATCATTTTATAAAATATTACATAAAAATAAGTTTAATCTTTATGTAGTTAACGAATGACAGTATAATATTTCTCATATATTTTAAAATTTTGCTTTTATCAGATAATATTTAACTATTTCTCTTGTAGTTTAATAGCCAAACATTTGAAAAAATATATTATTTCAACTTTTTCAAAATTCTTGAGAATTATTTATAATTATTAGACATGTAAATAATAGAATCATAAGATGAAACGCAATTTTTTCACCTTGATTCAACATAAAATATATGATGTGAACATTAAAAAGGTCCACAATCTTACTTAAAAGGCGACTAAAGTAATGAAGAAGATGTTACAAGTTTAAAATATACATTTTATTTAAAATTTCTTAGTACTTTCAAGCCTTCCAAGCTCATCCTTAGAGAATATCTTAATAACTAAATGTTGTTTATTTATACAAATACGTCACTCTGTTTTGAAAATGAGAGGGTCAATAATTACTGAGTAAACGTAGCAGTTTCTTGGATTTAATTTAAGTAAAGAAAATATATATTATTATTATTAATTGCAGTTCCATTTTTTTACACAAAAATAATTATATCATAAAATAATAATTTAATTATATCCATGGAAAGTGACCTATGAGAAACAGAGTGATGTCATAAATAAATGGAACTGTAATTAATAATAATAATATATATTTCCTCTAATTAAATTCAATCCAAGAAACTACTACTGCTACTGCTACTTCTACTTTCAACTCTAGTAATTATTGGCTCTCACATTTTAAAAACAATAAACAACATTTAGTTATTAAGATATTCTCTGATGGTGAGCTAGGAAGGCTTGAAAGTACTAAGAAATTTTAAATAAAATGTATATTTTAAACTTGTAACATCTTTTTCATTACTTTAGTCGCCTTTTAAATAATATTGTGGACTATTTAATGTTCACATTATATATTTTAGGTAAATAATAGTTTAATAGTGATTTAAAAAAATATATTAAATTAATCTTGATACTTCTAAATTTCATTTAAATTCAATTGTTTTAGTCACTCAAATTTTCTCGAGTATAAACTCACATTTTTATAATTAAACTAAAATAAACTGTTTTAAGAGGTCTTGTACCTTTTAAACGCGTCGAAAATTAACGAAAAACTTCAACGTTTTAATTAGTTTATCTTCAAAACCTTTTTATGTATATACGTGAAATTTTGGATATTGATTAAACAGATTATGCTTTGTAATATACTACCAACAGAAATTTATTAACCCTTTACAGAATTTGTGTATTGTTGAAATCAAAATAGCTCTTTTTTTACCCCATAAGTCATTGCGCGCATGATATCTTAAGAAAGGATGTATGGATTTTCATGAAATTTGGTAAATATATTAAACAAACATGTGTGTTTAAAATGATCTACTTTTAAGTATTTACAATGGTAATATTTTTAGTTATGACTATTTATATTCATTAAAAATACATATGTTTTTATTTTTTTTTACGAAAATATTTTTTTTATATAGTTAATGAAATAATTTTAGACTAAGAGTAGATCATTTTAAACACATATATATGTTTAGTATCTTTACCGAATTTCATGCTAATCCATACATACTTTCTCAAGATATGCGCGCAATGACTTATGGGGTAAAAAAAAAGAGCTATTTTGATTTAAACAATACACAAATTCTGTAAAGGGTTGATAAATTTCTGCTGGTAGTATATCACAAAGCACAATCTGTTTAATCAATATCCAAAATTTCATGTTTATACATAAAAAGGTTTTGAAGATAGACTAATTCAAACTTTGAAGATTTTCGTTAATTTTCGACACGTTTAAAAGGTACAAGACCCTTAAAGAACAATATCATCCGATATTTATAATGTTTAAAAATAAATTCGATAACTTCGAAAAACTAAAAATAAACTATTGAAGGGAATTTTACTAAAAATGAAAATATCTTTTACATTTTCTTTTGCAATTATAAAAACTAAAATATAAATATTCTTTAAGATAAAATGATGCAAAAAAAACAGATAGAATGAAATTAATAAATTTGTAATGAATCAACATGAACTAACAAACATACCGATATACATTTTGAAACCATGTCCACTTATTCCGACAAAGTAAATAACGCGAATGACAAAGCAGAAATGAAAACGCAAAGCTAAGAAAAATTCTGAGAATTTCTCCCTCTCCCCTCTTATCGTACAGGACCAGAACTTTCAAAACTGCTTAACCTTGAGCCATTTGAAGGTCCCATCATCTATTTGATTTTTCTGGAGAGGGAGGGAGAGTAGTTTTATGAGCCAATACCTTATTATAATAAATAAAAGTCATTTTTTCATAAATCATATATTTTTTCTGTTAATATTATTTTTAGTCATTTGGAAAAAGAGCTTTGTTTTCCTTTTCTTTCTTTTTTTTTCGTTCTTTTATTTTCTTTTTTTTAGAGAAATAAAGATTTAAGATACATTGTTTGAATTTTTAAACTCTCCATACAGTTTTCAGATAACACAAAAACACTTTTTTTTCCCCCTCCGATTTATCCTTTAAATGGGCATTTTATCTCTTTTCTGTAAATTTTTACCCATTTATCTTCGCAATTAAAAATTATAAGATTTAAAAATAACATGCATTCCATTTTATTCTGATATGCTCATAAAAAATATCTTGTTTATCTATATATATATATCAAGGCTTATTTTTGACTCAAGACGATTTTACTGAAATGCCTAAAAATTAATAGAACCTTTTCATGTTTATTTTAGGGCATAAAATATACATATCGCATTTTATTTAATACTTTCATATAATGTCAGATTTTAATGCGTATTCTAAATTTTGCCAGAAATAATTTTTCCAACTGGGTGAAAATGTATCCAGGTCGGGACTCGAAACCAAATAATAATGAACAAAAATTCTTTATTTATTCTGCAATTCTTTACTTAATTCTGCGAAAATTCTTGATTTATTGTGCAATTTTTCACTTAATTATTTTTATACATATGCAAGTTTTATCTGTATTTCTAAAGAGTAAAATAATGGTAGTAAAATCATTAAATATATCTAAATTGTTAGGAATTTAATACAGGCAAGAAATTTTATTTATATTTTCCGTTACAGTGGATTCAGAAACAAAAATTTCTTCTCCAGTATTTTCTTTTACATGGAAATATGTTTCAAATGATATTAAAAATTCATGTTTTAGTAACAGCTTTTAAGTTACCTTTTCTCTCCCCCCCCCCTTTCCTCGCTCAAGAATAACTGCTTATTGAAACATTTTCTCCTTTTCATTATAACAAATATTTTTTCATGAATGCTGAAAAAAAAGAGCATAAATAAATTGACATTTATCAATAAATTTTTAAACATGTTTAAGTAGTATATATGTCCGAAGATTGCAGTATTTTGCTATTAATATATTATTCAAATCAGCGTATATTTTATATTATGCTATCTGATTATCTTTGCAATCAAAAACAATATAAAATAACCATTAAATATAATCTTTTTTATTCCAGTGTGTTCAAAATATATTTATTTAAAGATATTTTAAAGGCAAGAACGTTAAACGCTTTTATGTTGTTGTTTTTTTCCATTTTTTTAAAAAATATATAAACAGGGAATTTATGTACATTTTGGGGACAATTTTTGATTTTTGTAAAATATTTTCAAACTAAATAAAAATATGTAATCTATTTTACTGCTTTAAATATAAATCTCACGACATATTTATATTTTTACTAAAACCCAGATTTAAAATAATTAAACTTACTTAGAAAGAAATGAAGAGAAAAATATATTTCCTCTCTTTAATTAAATATTCGGGTTAGGTGATATTAGCCCTCTACTTTCTAAACGATGACGATCCATTACATTTTTGCCAGAAACCGCCCCTTAAGAGTTGCCGGGCAAAGTAAATGCAACAGTTCTCTCACCGCCGAAACATTACCGTTCCGGCAGTAGCTGCCGGAACTAGCGGCGGGTCATTTACAGCACAACATTGTTTGGTTACAAATGGCCTTAACTCCTTTTGGCCGCGACATATACGCCTTTCGGCCGTAAGTTGAGTGTTTGTTGGGTAGATCCTTTGGATTTGAGAACAACCTTAATAAATTACAAATTACATAAAATTGACAAGTCTGATTATTGAAACGGTTGGAAACGAATATTATTTTGCATTCTTTGATAAAGAAATTACTTATTGAGTTATAAGCGATTCTTGTCACGTGACGACATGTTTTTCTCCTTTCCCGTGCTATCACTTAGTGAAAGTTGATTCAAAACGCCAACTTTGACATTATTTTTTGATAGATCTTTTGCTTTATGAAAAAATGACAACACCATTCAATTACGAAGTTTCTGAATAAGAACACATGCCCATTTTATACATTTCTGAACAAGAATTAATTTAGAAATGTGTCAGAAAGTAGCTCCTTTGGATTTGAGAACAGCCTTATTAAATTACAAAGAAATATTTTCAAAAGTCTACATTTATTATACAGCTTCATGAGTTATCATTTTTTAATCTTCTTTTTCTTTTATTCTAAACTACATTATTATTATTATTATTATTATTATTATTATTATTATTTTAGGAATCTTTATTTGAATGTTGAAAAGTCTTTAGTTTCTAAGTAATAATTAAAGTTGCTATTGTGTAATTTGTCTGGAAGAGACAATCTATAATATACTGAAAAAATTTCCCATAAATATGTACGCTGTAATCTTGACCCGACCGGGCTATATTTGTTTTTTTTTTTGGGGGGGGGGGGGGGGGGTTCATGGGCCGGGCCAGATCCGTTTTTACTGAATTTTGTTCGGACTGGGTCCTGAACTGTGAAAATATCTGCCTGGGCCGAACTTTAATTTTACACTGACCGGGTCAACATAATTTTCGTTCGGGCCGGGCTGAGCTGAGCCTGGTCCTGGAAATTCTGCCCCTGCAGACTTCCAGCTCTGAACCGATTTTTCTCTCTGGTGATTGTAAGCGTGACAACGTCAAAATATGTTGCGACAAAAAATGTTATTAAATTAAAACAATGAAGTTTGTATATACAATATAATTAATATAACTTTTATTATAAAGTTTTTATTTCATTAAAACTGCACAAACAGTCATAAATAAATACAATATGTAATTATTTGCCACTGTATATGACTGAAATTTTAAGTGAACGTTTTGAATTACCTTTTATATAATATTTTTTATAAATATGAAAAAAATATTAAAAAAAAAACACAATTAATTTCCTTTTTATGCAATGTAGTGTATTGTTTACCATACATTGTATATATCAGTGAAGTCAGCTTTCCTTATTTAAATCTAAATAATGTAACTAAATTTAAATATTGATACTTAAAGTAGTAATCTATTATTTTATTAAATCACTATTCTAATTATTATTAATGTCCATTGCTTATATAACTTAATATTGTCAAATTAAATTAATTTTAAAGTACATAAAAATTACTCTTGTACTCTGTGATATTAGAATTTTCTTCTACCTCTTGCCCCCTTCCTTTTTGCTTGTTTTATTTATCTTTATTATTTTTGACTTAATACTCTGAAATTAAATTAATTTTAAAGCAAATAAAAGTTACAATTTTTGAAAGATAAAATAAAAAATTCAAATGAAGGGGAATGTCTTATATGATAAAATACGAATCAAGGCAATTTTGTTCAAACAAGTATTATTTTAATTTCTGAATATTTTTTATGAACAAAAGTTTTAATGATTTAGACAAGAATTATTTTTATCATTTCATTTAGGAAAAATAAGTATTATTACATATACCTAGAATAAGACCTTATAAAATAGTGAAAGGCCCATTACATACAGTAAACCTGCCTTTTCATGGCAAGCATATCTTAAAAATTAGTTTTAATCATACATTTTGTCATATTTTTTATTTAATTCCTTGACATCAGAATAAAATTATTTTGATGAATAAGTTACAAGTTTTTTAAAACTGGAATATTTTATTTCAGTAATAGTTGTTACTTTTTAACCTGATGAAATAAATAAAAATTGTGTTCTATTTTCCTAAAATCTAAAAAAGAGGGGGTCCTTATAAAATATGTTCCTATACGTCTGATAAAAAAAATATATTTATATAAACTGATATATTGAACAATCAATAACACGGAACAGACATAATACAGTACACGTAAATTTACTGCAGCCTTCCCCCTCCCCAGACACACACATTTTTTTTATTAATCAATATTTTTTAATGGCATAAGACATACCAAGGTTTAAAAAATGTGCATTTTCTTTAAATCCAAATTTCTACTATACAACACCCCCTAGTATGTCAAATATAAATAAAAAAATATAAACAGTCATCTCCACAAGCCGCGCTCCCAGAGTAAAACCTGCATTGCTGCAGTGTAACTTATCAACTGTTTTATTATAGATCACAGTACTTTATTTGTTTCCTTGATGTAAAGCATATTTTAAAAATATTTCAAAACAAAAATGCTCAATGATAAATTCAGGAGATGGCTTTGGTGTGTGCATGTGCGTGTTTGGTGGGGGGGGGGGGGGGGATCTTTCTGGAAGTTTTGCTTGAGTTTAATGCTTATTAATGTAGTTTAAGTGCAAATTCTCCCTGCAACTACAGGAGCTTTAAAAATTCCTCCTGGAGAAAAATGCCTGATTTTAACCCTAGAAATATTAATGAAATATTAAAGTTTCTAAATTACTTAACGCACTTAGTTTTTACTTATTCTCGTACTAAATGTGGCAAAAAGGGTATACATATAATATATTAAATGAGTTAAAGGAAATATTTAAAAAAAATTGCTAAAAAATTATTAAAATTTACAAATTACTTAACGCATTTAGTTTTTACTTATTCTCTTACTAAATGTGGAATAAAGGGGATCCATATAGCGTATTATAAAACATATTAAATGAGTTAAAAGAAAATTTTAAAAACGAAATTGCTAAAATGTTATTAAAATGTATAAATTATTTGACATATTCAAATTTTATGTATAATTCTCTTAGAATTGTGTACAAAAAGTCTATAACTATATGTTACAAAAATCAGACGTGGAAATTTTTTTCTCAAAAACAAAACTAATAAAAAGTTATGTTTTATAAATAATTTAAGCATCTTTTTTTATTCTCTTGACAATTGTAAACGCACACACACACATATATATATACATACATATTATAAATTTGAGATGTATCAAATTTTCAAAACAGAAAACTGTAATATTCATTTTAATAAAATCATAATCAAAATACTTGTATTTTTCTTGTTGCATTATATATTATGTAACCCAAGTGCATCTAAGCAATAATATTTTTTTAATTGCAGATTATCTTAAATAAATCTTTTTTGGAACTTGTTCTTGCCCAGTTTATTAATAAACATGAAATATTTATTAATAGAGAGAAGGTACAATTTTAAAAATAAATATTTATTTTGTACGTGATTTTATTTTCTAATTCGTTTTCTGGCGGGACCAATCCTATATGTTGAGCATTTTCTATATAATAAATAATATTCAGTTAGCCAAACGAGGGATAAACTGCTTAATACAGTAACCCTACTCGTGCGCCGTAGCTTAGGTGGTATATAAAGATGGGGAGAATTCTATTTTCCGTGTGACCCGTGTCCAGCGTACCCCCGCCCCCTGCAGTGATGATAGGGGGGGGGGGGTGTCACGTGAATAAAATTATCCAATGTCCTGCAATATCTTATCTGCCTCCCGTTCAAAATACTTTTTCATGTTTCAAGGACATCATTTGTAAATGGACAATCGAAGGAATATCAGGGAAAAAAATACTTTCCAAGAACTGTTCTTTGTTGAGAATACATTATTATTTGCAAATCAGTAAACTTAAATCTCTTAAAAACTTAGAGATAGCAAGTCAATTAGTGTAAAAGTAAACTAACAATTTAAAAGCGTTTGTTTGTTCTTTATTTCTTTTTTTCAACAATTACGTATAGACATTCATACTTAAAATTATACTTAATAAAATGGTCAGAGATATTTGCTGTTTTGTTGATTTAGATAAATAAATTGAAAATTATAAGATCTGAAATTTAGTTTATATCAGGATAATATCCGAAATTTAGACTATTACAACAACAAACTATTTGCTGTAAATGCATTTCCTTAGTTATGAATTAGAAATTTTTGATTTAAAAATTAATTTATTTAGAAATACTTCAGGTAATTTTATTGTATAAATTATAATAAAGTTAATCATTTTTTTCTTTCCCCCAAAAGTAATAAATTAAATTTTATACCTTTTAAAAATTTAAAAAAATGTCTGAACATTTTTTTATTAAAATTATTATTAGATAAATAAATTGAAAATTACAAGATCTAAAATTTAGACTATTACAACAACAATTTCTTCTGAATGTATTTTCTTAATTATGAATTAGAAATTTCTGATTTAAAAATTAATTTATTTAGAAATCGTTCAGATAATGTTATTGTATAAATTATAAAGAAGTTGATCATCTTTTTTCGCCCCAGATAGTGATAAATTTAATTTTATACATTTTAAAAGTTAAAAAAAGATGACTGAACATTTTTTTAGAAATTTTGAAACAAACATTACAATGAACATTTGAAATATAAACATTTAAAAATAATTATTAGATGAATAAATTGAAAATTATGAGATCTGAAATTCAGATAATATCAGGATAATATATGAAATTTAGACTATTACAACAACAAACTATTTGCTCTAAATATATTTTCCTAGTTGTGAATTACAAATTTCTGATTTAAAAATTAATTTATTTAAAAAATAATTCAGATAATGTATTGTATAAATTATAAATAAGTTTATTATCTTTTTTTTTCACCAAATAGTGATAAATTTAATTTTATACCTTATTAAAAGCTAAAAGAATGACTGAACAATTTTTTAAATTAAAATATTTATTGGATAAATAAATTGAAAATTATAAGATCTGAAATTTAGATTATATCAGGATAATATCTGAAATTTAGACTATTACAACAACAAAATATTTGCCCTAAATGTATTTTCTTAATTACGAATTAGAAATTTCTGATTAAAAATGTAATTTATTTGGGGGAAAAATCAGATAATGTTATTGTATAAATTATAAAGAAGTTGATCCTCTTTTTTTTTTTCTCCGGATAGTGATAAATTTCATTTTACAGCTTTTAAAAGTATAAAAAAAAAGACTGAAAATTTTTTTAAATAAAAATAATTAATTAGATATTGAAAAAAAAAAGAAAATAAGAATTTTTTTCAATACATAACCAAAATTTAATGAGACGCTTTAAATGATAGAATTTTCACAGCTAGGACCAATGTTAAATGAGAATATTTTACATTGTAAGATGCAAAAATTATCAAATTAAAATATATTAAAGTTCGCTTTAATTCAAACAGTAAATATTGTTAGACGGAAATATTTTGCGTTAAAATATTTCCCGGAAATATTTTCCAATTTGTTTCATATCACAAAAATTTTTTCATATCGAGAGCGTAATTAATTAAATGGTAGGATATTTTGTTTAATTTAAATTCTAAATACTGCTGATCTTGGGATGAAAATTATAGTTAATTATTCTTTGTAAGATGCAGTAATATTTGTATATAAATAATGTGAGTTACTTATAAGCAAGAATGTAATTTTTAAATTAAATGTAATTTTATTTGTATTTTACAGTAGAAAATTAATTGTAATTTCAATTGTAATTTTAATTGTAAAATTATTTAACAGCAATATTTTGACTTTAAACAAAACAAGATTTATTACATTTCAATTAGTTATATCCTCGACATGGAAATATCTTTGCATCATATAGTGGAAAATATTCCCAATTAACAGTATTTATTTTTGAATTAAAATGAATTTTTTTACGTTTTAAATACTATTTTTGCATCGTACAAATTCTTCCATTCGATATGATTAGCTAATCGGCAAAAGATCATATGATATTGCAATGTACTCGGTAAAAGATTACCAAGTGACCAAATTATCGAAAATTAATACGCAAAGGCTTCAAAACCAATTCAATTGCAGTCGGGAGGCGATGCTCGAAAGGGCCTTCCTTGCGGACAAGAAGTCATATCTGCCGACAACGAAAAATGAGATCGCCAGGACGAAATATAGTTGAGTTGGGACTTTCTTTGGAAGTTCGGCCAAGGATTATTTGCTGTTTGGATAGGTTGTCACACTATGGCGGAAACATAGAACCTGATTACCGCCAAAATAGACTTCTACCAGTCAAAACGAATAGCTGTTTCTTCCATTATTTATGGCTGAAATGTTACATGAATAAAGCGTTTAATTAGGGAGGAAAATTCTGTTTTAATTTACTGGCGGGAATTTTCCCCGGCGGTAATCGAACACCGCGAGAGCGGTTAGAGTTGAAGCTTCGCTATTTTAAGGATATATCAGTTCCTCTTTAGTAGTAGTTCCATGATTCTACAGAATGCATTTCGTAGTGGACCTCAGTAATGCACATAAGTTTCATTATGTTTGAAGTTGTGTAACAGCATTGAAATGCTCTAAAAATAATTTCCTTCCCTCGATCAAATGATGGAATGCGTTCTTCTTTGTGTGCCTCTAAACGAATTATGCTTTCTATACATTCCATTTTTAATAGGTAACGCCCTACATTATTTTTCTTTTTTATATAGCAATAACGTGGCAATAAAAGTCTTTTAGTAAAAGTTAACTTGCATAGATAGATGGCAGTCAGACAGACGAACTTAAATCATAAGCACCTTTCAACTATATTCGAAATTATTATTAAACAAGAAAGAACAATCATGCATAAATCATAGATTATGAAACACTTTCCAACACTTCCAGAAATCTTTAATGAAACTTCGCTGTTTAATAAGATGAAAATAAAATCTCAGTAAACATTTTAGGAAAGGCATAACATATTTGAAAAGCAGATTTTTAGCAATTATCATCCATAGCCGGAAAAGGAGTTCAATTACTTTGTGCATCCCTGAGAACAGTTTTTCCCGCAGACCATTATGTAACGGAATTTTTTTATGTGGCCTTGTAAATGACTAATAAACTCTTTGCACCCCATATTTTACGGAGTGTATACTTTAGTGCTCTTAATAAATACATATCGATTTCATTATGTTTTAAATAGTCATTGAAATGTACTTTAATGTTTTTTTTTTTCATTGACAGTAATGTAAAGAGATACTTTTGACCAGCCCTGTAAATGAACAAATGAACTATTAATGCTATACATTTCATTTTCAATAACGATTGTGCTGTAATCATTAATAAAATACAAGAAATTGAGAGAGATTTGAGTATACTTCCGATAACACAAGCCTGCATAATTTTGTGGTTTAACTTTTAATAATTGATTTTTATGTATATTTTAGCGCTGAATCCGAAAATGACCTTCATTTTTAACCACCATGTCAGGATTTTTTGTAAATCGTAAATTTCAATTTTAAAAAGTAAAAAAAAAAATAGAGAACATCTGATACTGAAAGATACAGGACATGTATGTGTTTCTTAACTTTTGATAAGTGATTTTTATATATTCTTTAGCGCTGAATTCGACAATGACCTTCAATTTAAACCATCAGGTCAGGATTCTTTGAGAATCGTAAATTTCAAAGTAAAAAAATAGCAAAATTCTGATACTATAAAATAGATGTGATGGTCAGGGATGAGATTTCCGACTTTTTGCACACCAGTATAATCTTAGAGAAAATGTTGGTCTCTTAAATTGCAAAAATTTTCTGATTAAATATGATAACTTTTTCTCTAAAATTATACTGGTATGAAAAAAGTCGGAAATCTCATCCCTGGATGGTTGTGTTTTTTAAATTTTGATATATTGATTTTTATGTACTTTTTAGCACTAAATCTGAAAATAACCTTCATTTTTAACCATCACGTCAGAATTTTTCGCAAATCGTAAATTTCAAAGTTAAAAAGTAAAAAAATTGCAAAAAATCCTGACGTGATGGTAAAAAATGAAGGTCATTTTCAGATTCAGCGCTACAAAATACGTAAGAATCAATTATCAAAAGCTAAACAATATGACACAACCCAAATTTTGCAGGCTTGTGTAGTTAGAGCTCAGACATACGGAAAGACGGACAGACAAATCGATGTCATAAACATATTTTAACTATGTTGAAAAGTATATCAAATTAACATCTTGTAATATATACAGTGAAATACGTTTAACACGAAATTGATGGGGCCGAAAAATTTTTTTCGTGTTAAAAGAATTTCGCGTTAAAAGATTCATAGAAAAAGAATAGAACTCACAAATATTTTCGACGTCGTCAAATTTCATTTCGATTTCCTGTTAAACTACTAGTAGGTTTAATCTATTAGGATAAAAATCAAGTAAAAAAAATATTGTGTTTTTCGGGGAAAAATCATATATCTTTTTTTGAAGTGTCTTTTTGAGCATTCTGAGATCTAACTTGTTTGAATCAAATAAGCAAAGCTGTCTCTAAATCTTCGTGCTTAGTGGTTTTCATACGTTTTCTGTTTGGCTTAAACATACTGCGCTCAAACATTAACGTAATGGGATCCCTGTTTTTTTATTATCGTTAATAAAGTAACTCTTTGCAGATTTCTGTTTTCGTCCTTCATTTTCATCAACTATATTAAGCAGCTTCACTTCATTTGAAGCGAAATAGCTATGTGTTTTCGCACCGATTTCTCAGTCATTGTGCTCATAAAACATAAGCTAATTTACAAAAAAAAACACGAAATTCACTGATTTTCACCTAAAATTCAGTGGTTTTAACACAAAATTCACCAATTTCAACTCAAACTAACTAGATCGAAAGCGAATTTTTTTCGTGTTAAAGGATTTTGTTTTGTGTTAAAAGAAAAAATTTGTATTAAATTCCATAGTATACTGTCCGGAACGTTATATCATTTCGTGTTAACCGATTTTTCATGTTAAGCGTTTTCGTGTTAAACGTATTTCACTGTACTAATTTCAAATGCTAAAAGGTGTAAATTAAAACGTCAAACCAATAAAAATACATTTATTTCGACGGTTAACATGTCTCAACTCTACTCGAGTCATTTTCAAAATAAATAAATGAAGACATTTTAAAATATCACGCTCTATGAAACGCCATAATTTGATTTTTCTCGTATTTTTTCATATTATGCACGTTTTTTTAATTTTATTTTACTTGGATATTTATTTTATTTTTATTTTCATAATCATTGGGTAGCTTGAGCCATAATTTTGATAAGTTATGGCTAACAATGCTGCATCCTTGCATATTGATTTCTTGTGCGTTACGATCTGTATGGTTCCTCTTATAATGGATGCATAGCATAGACTGGAGGGAAATTTTGCATTTAATTGCTAGCATTTGAAATTAATATATGTTGGAAAGTGTTAAAAATAAATAATTAAATAGTATTAATCGATATTATATATAAATAATCTTGTATCAACTATCTCTTTCGTATTAAAATAAGTTGTTCATAAAGTAAAGAATCTTGATAATTACAAAATCTTTGACATTTCAAATCTATATTGGAACGACTTATCGAATAAAAAAGGAATAAGGTAACACTAGTTCTTATTACTTTTAAACGAAAACGTACCACATCCTTCCATTTAAACAGCGATTGCTATATAAAAAGAATTTGGAATTCTCTATGACATAACTATGTTTATTTCTCAGAGCGGACAGGAAGATCTAAACAAATTTCAAGGTTATACCTTTGGGAATATAAATTCAAAAGCAAGCGGCTTCTGTTAAGGAAGAAATGTATCGAGAAGAGAATGTTTTAAAGAGAATTTTTAAATGTAAGTGTATAATAAGATAAAAACATCTTCATTATATTTTATGGGTTGTGAAGCAAAATACACTTTAAATGCATTATCGAATTTGCCGAAGATTCTTCGTATAGAATTTTCTGCAATAAGAACAAAATGTTGCAAAATATTAAATATTAACCATCTGTTGAAGAAGTAAATAGTGTTTTTTTTTCTTTTTTTATCGTTAATCAATATCTAATTCTTAAGCTTTAGCTGTCTTAAGCTTTTGTAAAAATGTGTTCAGTATTGTCTTTCATAGTTGGAAAACACATATACGTTAAAATAGTAATATAGTATATCCCTTTAAGACTGGGAGTTTTTTTGGTAGAAATTGCAAGTTTCCCCTAATCGATAGGATCGTATTTGATTGAAAAAAAAATATAAAAAAATACCCGATGTCAAGTTATGTCAAGGGAGGACCCACACAATTGTGTAGGTTTGGCCTTTAATGCAGCAGTTTTTGGACTAAATCTACACAATTGTGTAGTTTGGGATTATGTGTGCAAATATCTAAAAATAAAAGTTTGAACAAAAAGGGTTGTTGTTTATTAAGATAATTTTCATCAGTCACAATGAAAATGTTTGAAACAATTTTTATTTTTGGACAGACATAAATAAACATCAGATTTCTCGCATCTCACTTTTGTACGGCTAGAATAGTTTTGAAACCGGTAACGCCTAGCAGTTTTAACCTCGTCGAAACAAGGTCAGTGACTAGTTGCATCTAACCTCTTACTTTCAAATGGTATCTTTATGGGCGGATTGTAGAATTTGGATCAGCAGGAGACAGCAACATCATATTCAATCTCTTCTTCTTCGCTGTTACTGAGGGCAGCTCTTGATTTTTTCTTTCTTGGTAATGGTACATCTAACAGGTTCTCAGCCGAACTTAATCGAAACGATAGTAAACCAAGTGTTTTTTACGGAGTAACTTGTTTTCTTTAGACTTATTTTCTTGTTTTCTACAAACGAGATGTCGTTTGCAGAGAAACCACGCATTTACTAGAGCCAGGTCAAGGAAATGAACCATTGTTTTCAAGATCTACTTTCTTGTTTTAAACTAAATTCGATATGCCTCCATTTGCTGATCGCAAATCTCCACATCTCCCATTGATGCGTTGTAGCTCATAACGCTGGTTGGACAAAAGACACCGACTTCCAAATTTTCTTCCTTCGAACACCACTTTACGGTCTGCAGCGAGTTACATTCTGTACACGTAAGCGCCAGTACAATTTTCTGGTTGTCTTTCCTCTCGACCACTACAATTCCATTTTCTAAGGAGTGCTCAATGCTCTCACCCACTTAAGAGCCGTTGACAAATGCTTGACCTTCACTCCGTTTGGATTGTGCCTGTTACATGTGCATATTATGTATCTAATACTATCCATTTTAAATAGAAATCATGAAAAGTACAAACGTGTTAATTTAAAATTAATCCGCTTTAAAAATGTAATTGATAAAAAATAAATTGCTAAAAACATAACTTTAAAAAAATCACTTAAAAATAAAAAAACTCAATTATTAGGAATTATAACCATTTTGGGTATGGTAAATGCCGGACGTACGCAATTGTGCAGGTAATTTGTTTTTCAACTTTTGTAAAGCCTAATTAAATTTATCAAGGACAAAATTAAAATCATTAATAAAATGAAAAGAAAATTTAAATCTAAGCAAACACTAAAAATCATATTTAAAAGATATTACGACAGTACATACTTTTTTCTATTGCTGTCAGATTATATACTCTTTTTAAAAGCAGAAAACCTAACCCTGTATTGCAGTTTGTGCGCCCTAGTTGTGTCTTATAAAAACATCTGAAACTAATTAATTCATACAAATGTGCAGATTTGGTTTTAAATCTCACAAAAACAGGAAAGGGTCTTTTTCTTTTACTTTAGTATCACCCACACAATTGTGTAGGTCAGGGCTAAAAGGGTTAAATATATATTGCTTATTTCGCTGCCTGTTATATGAAGTAATGCATTTTTAAAAACACATGGTATTCTAGCAAACTGAAGATTAAATGCTGTATTTTGTTCTGTTTGTAATCGTTATTTTCATTCATTATATTGTTCTATTACATTTTGTTCCTTTTGTGATTAATTCCTTTTTATTTCAATTCTGTTTGGTATCATTCATACGTTGAAATATTTAGGACTGTCAATATTTTGAGATTAACAGAGGTAGACATATTTCCCGGAGATTTATGAAAATTCGCAACACATGAAGAATTTTCTTTGACACCAGCATATTTTCAAATTTCGAAGAAATGTTTATATAGAAAAAATATTATAGCATCAACGCATCCAGGAATTTTACCTAGAAGGGTTTTGAAACATTAATACTCAAAAAATAAAGACGTATTTTAAAGGGATCGTGTAGATATAACTGCATTGTTATATAAAAAACATTTCATTTATTTTTTTAAGATTCGTGTAATGAAAACAACGGCTTTCAATGAAATTAGATATCGCAGATGAAATTTTATGTGATACACTATGACGCAAAAGTTTAGACAATGACGTCATTCAGCTTTAAAATGTAGAATTATGACGTCAGAATTACAAAAACCTGTAAATATATTCAAAAACTGATTTAAAATGCTATGTACAAAAGACAGTCGTTTTATTTGCTATAATACTAATTTTTTTCATAAAAATTCAAATGTGCTTCTCGCAAAAGTTTAGACACTATTCTAAATTTCTTTGAATATTCGCTGGCATATGCAAATTTAGAATCGATGATGTCACAAATTTGGAGTACTTAAGTTCTGCAAACGATTGCGCTTCATAGTCGACATGCCGAGAGCTAAAGAAATTCAAGTGAATGAGGTTTCAAGGATTTGGCAGAAAGGTGAAGGGAAGAGCGTTTCTGAAATTTCTGCTATTATTAATAGGTCAAAAAAATCTATTTATCGAGTTTTATCGAGTGGTTCCGAATATAAAGCAAAATGTCGGTCTGGGAGGCCACGTGTGACAAATGTACGAGAGGATCGCCTAATACAAAGACTAGCGAGTACTCAACAAATGAGCGTACGTGGAGCTCAAAGCTCATCGGGACTCTCTGTATCAAAGGATACGATTCGTAGACGAATTTTGGAAAAAGGAACAATCGTTTATAGCAAAATGCAGAAGAAACCAGCTCTGAAACCACATCATAAGTTACAAAGACTTATGTGGGCTCGAAAGCATATGTCATATGGAGAGAAATGTCAGTCAGTCATATTTAGCGATGAAAAAAAGTAGAATCTGGATGGTCCAGATGGTTTTGAGTTCCAGTCAACCTAGAAAAAGCAAGGGGTCGTCGGGTAGCTTCATCGCCCCGAGCCCTCCCTTCCCGCTTTTCGGTGTCTTTAATTTGTGTAATTTCCCTTTTAAATTTGTCCGGTTTCAATTTTTGATTTTTTTTTTTCAATCTGGCTTTCGCTAGAGAGTCTTTCATTCGGGACGTGGCTGGGCTCCTGGTAATCTTGCTTCCGCAAAAGAGTCGGAGTAGAGTAGAAGGATAAAGGGTTGCGGACGAAGATGGGCCGCTCGCCGCGGCGGTCACTAATAATATATTAAAAATTATTAGTGTTCTTATATGCAGAGTATGATAGCTTTGAGTCGATTGATAATTAAATTAAGTACACATTAATAAGAAAGAAAGGAACGCATTATTTAGAAAAGAAACTTACGAAATGTATTTTTAATAACATCAATATGGATAATAGAACAGCCATTTTATCTCGAATGTATAGACATGGATCGGCATCACTCACTTTGAAATCAAGTTTTAATAAAAATTGACCAAAACACTTATTCCAACAACGTGGAGCTTGTTTTAAACCATACAAACTTCGCTTGAGCTTGCATACTCTCTTTGTGCCGTCCTCATATCCTTCTGGTTGTTGCATGTAGATTGTTTCTTCTAATTCTCCATACAAAAATGCTGTAGATACATCAAATTGTGATAAATACATTTTTTCTTCTGCTGCTATACTCAATACGGCTCGTATTGTTTCTAATTTTGCTACTGGACTAAAAGTCTCAATATAATCAATGCCTTGACGTTGACTATATCCTTTTATAACAAGCTTGGCTTTATACTTGTTAATACTGCCATCTGGATTTGTTTTGATTCTATAAACCCATTTGCATGGTATAGCTTTGGCACCTTCTGGTAAATTAACTAATTCCCAGGTCTCATTTTCTTTTAAAGATTTTATTTCATTTTCCATAGCTTTCTTCCAATTAGAACTTTCTTTGCTGTTGATTGCTTCTATGTATGTTTCAGGATTTTCATTTTCATAAACTAATGACTCAGCTTCCATTATATAATCATCAAACCGTGCAGGCTTTCGAATCTTGTCACGTTCTCTCAATTTCATATCATGTGATGGTTTAACTTCTTCATCACTATCAACATCGCTGTCACTTAAATCATCTTGCTTTTCATCTTCTTCAAGTTGTTCATCTTCATACTGTCCCTGATTAGAAAGATTACTTGTATTTTCTTGCTTATTGTCGTTGAATGGTAAATGAACTGAATTATCACATTTATTCAATTTTTCATGAAAAATGACATCTCTAGAAAAAATCATCCTGTTTTCTTCTTTAATCCAAATTCTGTAACGCTCATCAGAATCGTAACCTACAAGATAACCTTTGATAGCTTTCTTCTCCATTTTTCTTCTTAAACTTTAATGCGATTTCAAAATATTTTAATGATAATCTTCTCTACTAAAATAAACTAATGTTTTACTTCACTTGCTATGAGCAAAACCTAACTTATCTATATCTAATTCTAATCAATCAGACTTGAGCTAACTAGCGCAATTCAAAGCGAGCTGAAAAACCCATAACCTATTAAAAATATTAGTATTCTTATATGCAGAGTTATAATAGCAGGTAATGGTTGTTCTTTTATCCTAATTCATGTTATTAAAATTCATTTCGTAAGTTTCTTTTCTAAATAATGCGTATTTTTCTTTTTAATGTAAACTTAATGTAACTATCAATCGACTCAAAGCTATTATAACTCTGCATATAAGAATACTAATATTTTTAATAGTTTATCGTATTGGCATGACTTGCGGAAGGAACCTCGACGTTTTTTTAGTCGCAGACAAGGAGGGGGCTCGGTGATGGTTTGGGCAGCCTTTTGCTATAATGGACAAGTATCTCTGACCTTCACCAGTGGTCGTCAAACTTCACAGCATTATACACAAACATTAGAAGAAAACCTACTGCCATTTGCTGAGCTTCTAGGGGGTCCTCAGTGGGAATTTCAGCAAGACAATGCTTTAATTCACACTGCAAAACATTCAAAATCTTGGTTTAATTCCCATAATATAAGAGTTCTCGACTGGCCAGCATGTAGCCCAGATCTTAACCCTATAGAAAACCTTTGGAGCATCATGTGTCGCAAAGTTTATAGCAACGCTAGACAATACTCTTCTGAAAAGGAACTTAAGACATCTATTGAGAATGCATGGTACGATATCGATCCACAAACTATGCAAGATTTAGTTTCTTCCATGCAATCTCGTGTATATGACGTAATACATAAGCATGGATGCGCAACCAGGTTTTAAAAATTGTTTATTTCGATTTTATTTAATTTGTGTCTAAACTTTTGAGACAGCAGTTTATTTTTGTTACCATTTAATTTATTGCAATATGCACAATTCCACTTTTCTTTGTTATAAATATTGTTTATATGTACAGCACATTAATTTCAAGCAGTGATTTGAAAATTGAATAAATATTTTTCAAAGTATGTAAGAATTTCTTCATTGTCTAAACTTTTGCGTCATAGTGTATCTTTGCTATTAAAACTGAAATGTTGTGAAACAGTAAATATTAAAGCTATAATAAAAGAAACAAATAAAAAGCATGCACAAAAAAAATTAATTCAATGAATGAAAATGTAGTTCAAATAATTGAAAAAAAATTTTAAAAAAATCCAGAGTCTCTTATGAACGAAATTCTTAAGAAAATTTAATTAAAATGCATAGTTATCTGGGATTTTGGAAACGTTTTCTGTCATCTACAGAAATATTTTTCAGAATAATAAATCCCTAAACATTTCTAAACCTTAATAAATCTTTTTAAAAACCTTAGACATTAACCCTTCATGTATTGAATTATGAATTCATGAAAATTTTATCTTCTAAAGCCTTTTTCGTGAATTGTTTATACTACATTAGAAGATCATACATAATCATTTAATAAAATTTAGAAGGATTTTAGAAGGATTGAAGGATTTATAAAGATTAATTAAATTTGAATTTATAGGAATTTTGTGTAATATTTATAACCTCACTCAAATTTTATTTTAAATATTTTTCATAATATTTTGTAGAATTAGGAAATGTACAAATACAATGTTTTTACAATAGATATATAGAAATATTTTCGAATTGAAAAAATCTCTCCCCCCCCCCCCCTCCAACGCCAAGAAAGCTGAAAAGATGCAAAGGCAAAAGAAATCATCCTTTTAAAAATATTTTTCTTTTCTGTAACCAATATGCTTTTGGAATAAGATAAAGTAATGTATCTATAACTCACTCTAAACTGCCTATTACAACTAATCGATGTATTAAATGATGTTTATAACAAGTTATTTTAATGGTACTTATAAGTACCGTCAGTAGATAAGGTGTTAATAGGTTCCGATATTCAGTTAGATACAGTTTAGAATGAGTTATAGATGTATCTTGTTCCAAAAAACATTATTGGTTACACAAAACAAAACTATTTTTAAACGGATGATTTCTTTTGCATTTGCTTCTTTTCAGCTTTCTTAGCGTTGGAGGGGGAGGGGTTCAATTCGGAAATATTTCTATATTTCTATTGCAAGAACATTATATTTGTGCATTTTCTAATTCTACAAAATACTAAGAAAAATATTTAAAATAAAAGATTTGAGTGGGTATTATAAGTATTGCAAAAAATCCCTATAAATTCATTTTTAATTAATCCTTCAATCCTTCTAGAACCCTTCTGAAGTTTATTAAAGGATTATATAAATCTTCTAATGTAGTTTCGAAAATTCACGAAAAATGTTTTAGATGATAAAATATTCATAAATTCATAATTCAGTACATAAAGGGTTAAAACACTGCAAAAAACCCGGAAACTTTGTCTTATATGAACGAAATTTTTCAGAAAATGTAGTTAATGCGTAGTTATCTAGGATTTTGGAAGCATTTTCTGTCATCTACAGAAATATTTCGAAAATAATAAATCCTTAAACATTTCTAAACTTTAATAAATTGTTTTAAAAACCTTAGACATTAACGGGTTCCGATATTCACAGAAACAGTTCTTAAAATATTTCGTATAAGAAACGGAGAGAAAGTTTAAGAACGTTTCAGAAAGTTTTCTGTAAACCTCAGAAAATTAACAATGATATGTTTTTCCATAAAATGAGAAAGAAAAATTATGCGTTAGGCTTAGATTTTCAAGCAGTTTCCAGTATGTCTAGAATTACGCAAGGAAACATCATCTTTTTATGCATTGAAAGAAGCTATCTAAAGAAACAATTTGGAAAACACATAACCAATTGAAAATAAATTTTCAACAATTACCACACATAGACAGAGAAATATTCGAATTCCTTTCTGCAGCCTTGTATTCGATTTACATATTTTTATACACATCATGCAAGAAACTAAAATTTAGTTAAGCTTAAAAACGCATACCTTTCCAGCAATTACCGCCCATAACCTGTAACGCAATCAAATTCTTTTGTATTCAGGGCTTAATTTGCGCCAGAGCCGGTACTTCTCTGTTTTTAGTAAATATTTAAATATTGGTCGGAATTCACCGGAGCTCATAAATACAGGGCTCCGGAGTCCAGTACAATAGCGCTTCCGAAAAACCGAAGCCTAAATTACCATTTCCTTTCTTTCACATCTCCAAGTTTTTGCATTCTTTTTTATCAAAACACTTATGTGTGTCTTGCATACATAGGAGATGGATATAAAACGGACTTAATTTGTACATCAGTTTTGGGTTTCGACTGACTCAAGCTGAATCTGTCTCATATTCAAAATTTTATTTATTTATGCATGGGGAAAAAATTCCTCCTACAAAAATTCGTATTTATATTCTATTTCAAACCATTTTAATGCTAATTTGATCAGAATGAAGGGAAAACAGAAATCGTGTTTTTCTATTCTAGTGATATTTGCAAATTTATGTCGGAGACGCCTTGATACGGCGTCACTCAAGAGACTGAACAATGAATTTGCTTTCAGTTCGATTTTCTTTTGTGACAGTAGGATCACTTTTAATTGGTTGTTTTTTTCTGTTATTTAGATACCTAACCTGAAAAGAATATTTTCTGTTTTTAGCCAATGAGTATCAGCTTGAGGTTTTTGTCTTCTATTGCGTACGAGCATAAAAATCATCTTAGTGATTTTTCTATTTATTTTGTATCATAAACGTTGCCCATGCTAAGGCTCTGTTCTGCACATTTACGAAGTCACTTTCATTTGTAAGTAGATATAATTACCATGTATTTTTCTTCTGATAGAAAGCAATCGAGGAGAATGTTCCCTTTTTTTTTTTATAAAAGCATCGAATCTTTCCGATAATGGTGTCAAATTTTTTATTTAATCTGAATTTCAGGAGCTCACGGCAAAAGATTGTTATGCGGAAGGAATCGATTATAGTTTAAGATATGCGCCATTTATAGGAAATTGAAAAACATTGTTCCATTCTTCAGCATATAAATATTAATTTCTGTAAATTTCACTCATTTTTTCATAAAAAGGCATATCTGCGAACTATCCCTTTCTTGTGTTAATATTATTTCCGAATCATAATCCTTACCGTATTTAATCGTAAAATTAAGATTATACTTAGCATTATATTTAGGCATAGATTACTATGCGGAAGGAGTGATAACTAAAAAGTGGAAAAGTTGATAGCTAAGTATATGCTGGTAGATATGTTTAAAATTTTTATTTTGCTAAAGAAAAAAAAAATGATTTGAATTTTGCAAATAATGTATGAAATATAAATATGTACATTGGAGTGATAAGGGGGGGGGGGGGAGTGGGAACGATACAGTTGTTAGTACCGGTACAGCAGAATATTAGGGCTCCGGCACTTTTTTTGTTATCAATTAAGCCTTGATACCCATGTATATGATCAGCATATTTCTAAACGCATAGCATAGTATGTTGGAATTTAAATTAGGTCGAAAATCCATAACATAACTGACAACGCATTTCAAGAAATTACTGTCAAATACAATGAAGTAACGAATTTCTTTTGAGGACTATGTACTTAGTGTATATGAACTTCAGGTATGTGAACTTATTTATTTTCCATAATAATAATACAGTAAAATACAGTTCGGCTGGAGAACAAAAAATTACTTTAAACAATTCTAGCCAAGAGACGGTATTGCTTATGAATAGTTTTCTACAGCCCTGTATATAATCAATAACTTTAATACACACCAAGTAATCAGTGGCGGCTCGTGACTGGCTTTTTTGTGGGTCATTAAATACATGGCTGCCAAATTTATTCTTTTCAAAACACAATTTTTTGAAACAATACTTGTATAATACCAGAACATTCTATAAAAAAATGAACAAAGTATGTCTTTTAAAACTTAGTGATACGGGAATAATACATTGGCAGCTATGTAGTTAGTGCCTGCAAAAAAAAAAAAAAAAAAAAAAAAAAAAAAAGCCAGTCGTGACCCGGGACTGCGCGTAATAAAGGAAACTTTACCTAATGCATTTACATAACTTTAGCATACCAAACTAAAAACGCATTTCCAGAAATTATCCTTTTAAACAATATTGTAAAAACTCTTTTGTGTATTCCTGTAAACGAACTTTTAATGCAAAGTATTTTATCTACTAGGAAAAGTATTTTGTAGCGCACCTTGCATATAAGTTTTCTTATGTTTCAAGTAGTTTGACATTATTAAAGTACTTTAAGGGGTCTTAGGACTTATCCTAAATATCTTAAAATGTATATTATTTTAAAACACAATTTTAATTGGGATGAAAGATAGCAGTATGTTCTTTCATTTCATGTATTTAAAAAATTGCAAAATGTAGAGTTAGCATTTATAGGGGGCTCAAAACTGTCAGATATTTGACGATCAGAAAACTGGTACGTGCAGGATTACAAAATAATTTTTGTAGCTAGAATAAAAATTTTTGTGCTTAATTACACTTCAGATAAAAATAATTAACCTGAAACTAAATAAATTTCTAATCATTTTTATATTTTTAATACAAAATTGTATTTATCTAATTCAAAAATTTTAAAATTTCAACTGTATAATCACCTACAAAAAAGGAAATTTTAGGTTCAGTTTATACAGACTAACCTGAAACATATGTTTTGAAAATTCCATGAAAAAAAATTCAGAAGTTTTTGAGGTATCCTGCGCGTTATCCTCATAAACGTCATTTTGAGAAATATGACTTCAAAGTTTCGGAAACGCCGCTTCAGCTATTGAGCGGTTATAATTCTAAAAGCCATAACTTCTTTTCTAATGGAAATTTCAAGAAAACAATCATATCAAAATGTTCAGAAAAAAATAGGAGTTTAACATCTAAAAAAATTTAAATTTTGAAAATTTTGAAGGTTTAAGAATCATGAGATCCCTTAAATATATAAAATGCACTGAAAAGAATTTTTTCCACAAGTAAGATAATGAATTTTTTGCGTTTCCCTGTAAACGAACTATGAATGCGACACATTCAATTTTTCATGCGGAACAGCCTATATTAAACCCCAATAATATACAGAAAGTCCCTAAAAGAATATCCCAGTTATCAATTTTAATAGTATCAACTGTACGCGTTGTAGAATGTTGATTCAAAGTCACAAATAAAGAGTAACTCAAACAGTTTTAGATAAGCACATACTGCTTTGTTATTGACTCGCTTGCAGTACCACATATTCAAATAGGCAACTCCTGAGCTTAAAGCGTTATTGCTGTGCTGAAAATTTAAAAGCCGTTAGAGCCATGTGATTTTTTTCCCTTTGGGGCTTTATAAAAGATCGTGTCTACGTTCCTCCGCTACCTAATGATTTGCAAGAGTTGAGCCACAGGCATTTGCTTCCATGTCTCCGGACTTGTTAACGAAGTGTCGAAAGAATTGGACTTTAGGTTTCATATGTGCCGTAAATCTAAAGGTACACATATTGAACATTTCTAAGAAAAACTACGTTTTACATTTAATTTCATGTATGATTTGTTGTAAATAGTCTAAATTAAGCTGTTATAGCATTGAAAATGGCCCATTCTTTTATGAACTCTCTATATAGCGATGTCATGACAATCGAGGAGTTTCTACAAAAGTTAGAGCATAGAGAGATGATAGACAGATAAACTTAAATCATAAACAACTTTCCACTGTATTCGAAAGTGTTAATAAACAAGTTGAAAATTGCACGTGGCAAATGAGGTGCGTTCTTACTATAACTAGTTTTATATATATTTTTTGCACCGCATATTGTGCTGAATGTATATTTTAACATTCAGTACAATATTCATACAATAGTGCATTCAGTGCACTTCATAAGTGCATATCAATTTCATTCTGTTCTAAAGGCTGTAACATTATTAAAATGCACTTGAAATAATTTTGCCTCATTGGCCGTAATGTAAAGGAAAACTTTTGACTGTCCCTGTCACTAAACTATACATCCGATTTTCATAAAATTTGAAATGAATCGACAAAATTTTGCAACAATTATATATTTAAAATTTCAGACCATTCAGTTCGGTAGTTTTTGCTCTGTTATATGCGGACAGACAGACAGACGAACGGACTGAACGACGACTATAGGTGCTACGTATTTATATAATTACGAATGCACCTAAAAAGTGCAGAATTATATAGCATGAATAGGATATTCTATATATTGGGTCGTTCGGAAAGTGATGACTATTTAGGAATTTCAATTCGTACCGGAAAATTCTGCCCGGTAATTATTAGACATTAGATATGGGAATCAATGTCGAATAATTATATGATAAAATTGTCCGTATCGAATTGATTTTCCCAAACGGACACGACTTTCCGAACGACTCAATAGAAAGACATGTGTAAATAATTATTTGGCACATAAATAAATTGTCCGCGAAGAGGCTTTTGTAAATTCTACAATCTTTGATATTTGAAACACTTGATTGAAACAACACATCGAATAAAAGAGGAATAAAGTAAGATATGTCCGTATTATTTCTAAACGAAAACGTACCAAATCCTTCCATTTAAGCAGTGATAAATTTATAAAAAGGAATTCGGAATTATCTAGGACAATATTTTATCTCTGAGCGGATTTAGAATTAAAAAGAATTTTCCAAGGATAAACCTTTGGGAATATGAATTCGAAAGTACCCCGTATTAAGGAAAACAATATATCGAGAAGCAAATACTTTAAAGAGAATATTTAAATGTAAGTCTATTATAAGTTAAAACATCTTCGATATATTTCAAGGTTTGTAAAAGAAATATATCTTTTAAATGTAAAATTGACTTAACGGAAGAAATTTGGTAGAGAATCTTGGGTAATACGAAGGAAAGGTTACAAAATATTAAATATCAACCGTCGGTTGAATACAGTTGGCTCTTCCTTATCGTTGATCGATATCCAATTCCTAAACCTTTTAATTTTCGGCTCATAGTTCCTATTGTAAAAATGTATCCAATGTTGTTTTTCATCATATGAAGAAATATTCACGTAAAAATAGTTATGTATACAGGGTATCCCTAAACTCATGGTACATACGTTAGGGGGTGATAGAACACAACTAGACAAGCACAAATCACCATACAGTCCATGGTCGGAATGCAAGCCGCTCCCAGTGACCACAATAAAAAGGCTGCTCACCGCAGCTGTCTTCATTCGTTCTGCGCATCCCCGAAAAGATGGATGCGTACTCAAATCAGGAGAAGGCCAAGATGTACTACATGTACAGAGCGACAGACGGCAATGCAAGGGAATAGTCCAAGAGCTGTTAAACATTTTAGGGAAGGTATTTGAGGCACCCTGAAAATTTGTGCAACACTTCTTCTGTAATGGCTGAATACAAAATCAAATGTCTGGCTGAAGGATCGTGGCCCAAAAACTGTGCCAGACACGTGTCAAGTGCCATTTTTTGACTACCCAAAGAAAAGGTATTTGAGGCACGCTGAAATTGAGACAGAATAATATTTATGCTTAGAAAAAAATATTTTGAAAACGACAGACACTTTAGTCGGCCCAAAAACTGTGCCAGACACGTGTCAAGTGCCATTTTTTGACTACCCAAAAAAGGTATTTGAGGCACGCTGAGATTGAGGCAGAATAATATTTATGCTTAGAAAAAAATATTTTGAAAATGACAGACACTTTAGTCGGCACAAAAACTGTGCCAGACACGTGTCAAGTGCCAAATGGCACTTGATACGTGTCTGGCACAGTTTTTGGGCCACGATCCTTCAGCCAGACATTCGATTTTGTATTCAGGCATTACAAAAGAAGTGTTGCACAAATTTTCAGAGTGCCTCAAATACCTACTCAAAAATGTTCAACAGCTCTCCTACTAGAAGCCCAAAGGTTGTACCAATCAACTAGCCGGCCCGCTCACCCGATTTGTCATGTCTGGACTTTTTCTTATGGGGTCACATGAAGAGCCTCATCTATGATGATGGTCCCATAGATTCCGTTGAAGACCTTTTTGCCCGGATATCCGTAGCTGCTGACACCATACGAGAGATGCCTGGTGCTTTCGCCAATGTACGGCGGTCACTCCATTGACGGTGTGAAGCTTGCGTTATTGTTGGCGGCCGCCATTTTGAGCAGTTGCTGTGATGGGGGACGTACGTGTTGTTTACTTTCATTTTGTTGAATAAACTGTGATCCTTCATATTATCGGTTTCCTTTCATTCCGTCGCTGTCCATGTTATTTCTCCTCATTTTGTGCACAGTATGTTTCGCGTTCTAGCTTTTTACGACCTGCGTTCCGACCATGGATTGTATAGTGATTTATGCTTGCTTAGTTGTGTTCTATCAACCCCTAACGTATATATCATGAATTTAGGGACAACCTGTATATATATACGAAATTTAAACTTGTATACGTCCTTAGGTCTTATAAGCAGTGGCGTAGCCAGAGTGCAGAATGGTTAAGATGATTTGGATACCACTTATTCCGTAATGTTATTTTCGCCTTTTTTAATCGCAGAAAATTCAGCGATGAAATAAGGCGAAGAATATTACTTTATAATAGCGGTATCCAAGTCCTCTGGACTCCACAATCTATAAGTTATATTTAGGAAATATTTATCGTTGTTATGAAAAGGAAAACAGTAAAAGTTCCGTTCTTCTGCGACCAAAATTTACCAAGTTAGGATACTTTGAATGTTACACATTTTCTAGCATTAAAGGACGCGGAACGCACTTAAAGACGCCCAGGAAAAATGCTGAAGAAAGAAAACACATGTTTAGCAGTTAGATATGGCTGAACGATAAGAAGAAATAACCTGTATGAAAATTACGAAATTTAAAATTTTATACAGTCCCTCGATCTTACAAATTATATTTAGAAAATAATTCTCTATCTTACTGCAAGTAAAACAGCAAAAATACCATTCTTAAATGACCAAAATTTACCAAGTTATGATACTTTGAATTTTATGAATTGTACACATTTTACAACATTCAAAACGAAAAAATAAATTAACGGTTTAGAAATTCGCCAATGGTCAACTATAAGAAGGGATACACTGCTTTTGGCATGCAAGAAATAAATAAAGTAATATTTTGTAAGTGAATCATTGATATAATTTTTGCTTGATCATATATTTAAAATTAGATTTTCCGAATATATTTATCAGGTTATGAATCAGATAGCGAAATAAGCATGTTTAACCCTCTAATGCCCATGGTAAGGTAAGCTGGTGTAACTGGGCCCACGAGGTAACTAGGCCATAGGATATTTTATAAAAAACCGTTGATGTTTTTTAAGTTTTAGCTTTTTCAACATTGCACCCCCATCGCTACAACAACGTGTGTCAACTCAATCATAACTCTGCCTTTGATGTGATAGGTTGTCGAGAATTTAGGTTTCTTTTTTTAAAAACAGCGTCCATTTTGTTGAACTTCCTCGGCTTTTTATTAACATACGGTAAGTACTTTTATTAAACAATCTTTTTTATTTAAAGATTAGACAAATAAATACATTAATATTATTAGGTATACATATTTACTTC
Organism: Maratus speciosus; assembly: GCA_963932465.1. NCBI lineage: Eukaryota > Metazoa > Arthropoda > Arachnida > Araneae > Salticidae > Maratus > Maratus speciosus. Next base: position 280,406,085 of record OZ010797.1, on the reverse strand, counting down.
ATGTTTCAAATGTAAGGCCGGTGTTCCAGTTACCCCATAAATTTTTAAAGAATGGGGTAACTTGGGACATGTATCAGGGGTAACTGGGCCATATGGGATCCAGTTACCCCAACAGTCATAAATATCTTTTTGAGTTTCACTTACTACGGGAAATTAATTTCTCCATTTTTTTTTTGCTTGCAATAAAGAAAAATTACACCATACCTTATTAAAATTACATAACAAAATTAAAAAAAAGCATGTTGGAGGTATCAAACCAAATTTTTTAAATGTGATAGATATAGCTCGAAATTTTACTATACAGATGAAGAGGCGTACATAAGGCAAAGTGAGATTATTAGAAAATTATCGAAAGGAATAATAGTTCTTGTTCGATATAAAAATATGGTTACATTCTCCACAGGTTTATTGGACATATCGAACTTCCATTGTGGTAAATAAAAAAGAGAATGAGATACTTACGCACTAACGTAGCCGTTTGTTCATAGATTTATTTGGTTATTTTTTTTTTTAAACTACCCATATAACTTTTATACTTATTACTTATACTAAAGTACATATGTACTTACTTAATTTTTTATGTTTTTTGTATAAATAAATCTAATATTTTCACTTTTAGCGCTTCATTTAGACACATTGACAGTAAAGGACTTCCCTTACAACCCCCTTTAGTTGATATATAATGTACATGATCTGCCTGGCTTAGATTTTTTTAAATTTTCTACACATTTTCAAACAGGACCTCATACCCAATATTAAAAACATAGGCCGTGTGGAACATAGGTTCTCTTGGTCTACTTGCCCCATTTTTATGGGGCAACTGGACCCATGAGGGCAGAAAGAGGAAATATATATTTTCTTTATTTTTAGATATTAAAATGTAATTTTGAACATTTCTGTGTGATAGAGGGAACCTAGATAGAGGGAACCTTCATTTACAAAAGTTCCGACTTTAATTCAAATGAATATTAGCCTTTTGAAGCTGAATTGCCAGAATCTCCAGAGTCACATTGTAAAATCTTGACCTAGTTACTCCACGTAACCTTAGCATATATGCTACCAACAGTGTTTCGAATTTAGTGGATTTTTTAATTAGGATATTCCAAACTCACACCATAAACTCACACAATAAGTAGATATAATTACCACGTATTGTTCTTCTGATAGAAAGCAATCGAGGAGAATGTTCCCTTTTTTTATAAAAGCATCGAATCTTTCCGATAATGGTGTCAAATTTTTAATTTAATCTGCATTTCAGGAGCTCACGACAAAAGATTGTTATGCGGAAGGAATCGATTATAGTTTAACCCCTTGAGGGGCAACCAATTACGTTTGTGAAATGCTGAATTCCCACCGGAAACTTTGAAAAATTCTATTTCAAAATAAGTAAAAGCAGTTTTACAGCCTTTTTTCCACCAAAGTTAGAAAAGTAAAATTTAATAAAATTTTTCTGGTGTAAAACTTCATTAATCGTAGGTGGTATATAATATATACCGGTGCCCCTCAAGGGGTTAAGATATGCGCCATTTATAGGAAATTGAAAAACATTGCTACATTCTTCAGCATATAAATATTAATTTCTGTAAATTTATAAATTAATCAAAATAAAAGCGCTCGACTCAAGTGTATGCTTTTCCAGTTTTCGATGCTTTTAACTTTACGAATTTCCGTTTTAAATTTGTCCGGTTTCAAATTTTATTTTTTCTTTTCAACCTGGCTTCAGCTATAGAGAAAGAAAAGCGAAAGGACAGCGGACGGTACGCGCGCGCTCCGCGAATTCTACGGCGGTCGATCCACTTGTCCTCCCCCGAACACCGCCGAGACGAATATTAAGCTGGAATCCCCAAGGGTCGTTTGATAGCCTCAAGTATACCAAGCCCATTCATTACCGGTTCGAAGATGATTTGGTCGAGGAGCACGGGGCCACTTGCCCCACATCCCCGTCACATAAGATTGTGCAGGTTAAATAGAATAGCAAAATTCATAGCTGGTAGCAGTGAGGACATAAAAAGTAAAAAATCTGACTGGGGTTGCATTGGAAAAGAGCTCAAATAAGAAGTAAAAAATAAAGAAGGAAGTCTAGAAGAAAGATTAAGTATAGCATTACAACAACATGATATATTTTTGTATTTTCTAAAATTTTTAAATTTTTTGTATGTTTTTTCAGATATTTTTTAAATTTTTTATAACAATTTTTAAAATTTTATAATATAAAGTAGGAAAAATCAGTAGAAAATGGGACTTTCATTACCGACTTCGACTTCGACTTCGATTACCTTTTTAACCCTTCTCGATGCTTTTATTTACAGAATTTCCTTTTTAAATTTTTCCGGTTTTAAAGATTTAATTTTATTTTTTCTTTTCAACTTGGTTTCCGCTATAGAGTCCGAATAAGAGAAAGAAAAGCGAAAAGACCGCGGACGGAACGCGCGCGCGCGCCGCTCTCCGCGAATTCCGCGGCGGTCTGACATTAAATAAATCTGAAAATACTTTTTTGCATTTTTTGGTCTGAATCCGAGATTTTTTAATAAAAGTAGAGGCTAAACTAGCAACCGGCCGAATCCCAAAACAGGCGAGACACCCCATTTGGCGACTTCTCTGACAAGCGCCAAACACCCCACATACGCCAACCTAATATGTGGCAACCTGAAAACTAACGTGATTGGTCCACTTTTCTGAATGCTTCCAGACTGTTTTTTACTACGTCAGAACCCTGGAATAATGGGAAATACAACATTTATAAATAACGACGTATTAGAAAACACAGGAAAGCTGATTTTTATGAGATTCAAAATCAAACAAACGGTTATCATAAGTTTGTTGAAAAGTGTGAAATTTTTAAAGTACCTTTCCAAATCAGAGTAACGATTTAATGATTAAAATTTTCATTTCTCAACAACTTTCAGAAAAGATCATGGCGTCATTTAATATTTTAAAGTACGTGCCTATATCAGAGTAAACACTGAATAAATCATTTCTAATTTATGGAAGTTTGAACGCTTCGCGTTCATAAAAAAATAATATATATCACTGAATACAGCAGTTCTCGCTCTGCAGCAATCTCAAAATGTACAAAACTCGTTAAAGCGGCAATCAGTAATCGTCGTATGAGCGCTTACGCGTTCATTAGCCAAAAAAAACATATCTGGATTCAGCAGTTCTCGCTGTGTAGCAATCTCAAAATACAGCAGTTCTCGTTCTGTAGCAATCTCAAAATGTACAAAACTCGTTAAAGTGGCAATCAGTAATCGTCGTATGACCGCTTACGTGTTCATTAACCGAAAAAAAATCACTGGATTCAGCAGTTCTCATTGTGTAGCAATCTCAAAATTCAGCAGTTCTCGCTCTGTAGCAATCTCAACGTGTACAAAACTCGTAAGGGCAGCATACATGAGAAATATACAATGAACGGTTAATATAAAACGTTACAACAAAAAGTGCATAAAATTATTAGCATACCTTAACAGACATCTCCGTTCTTGAAAACCAAGTCTAAAAAATCTTGAATTGCCATAATTTCACAAATTTCCAGTCAAACTTCATTTAACTTGCCAGCAAAAAAAAAAAAAAAAAAAAAAAAAAAAAAATGAACAAATACTCACAATTTCAAATTAAATTACACAGGTACTTTAACTTTCAAATTTTACAACTAAAAGAAAAAATAAAAATAAAAATTAACAATAACAAACTTTTGACTTGCCGACATTCTATTTTTACAAATGCGGAGTTGAGTTGTCGAAACACCGCTGAGCTAATTGTGAATAAAAGTTTTCAGGTAAGCATAAGCATCCAATACACTACAAATCAACCAATCCCAATTCAAGATCAGACCACTCAAGGCGTGGAAAGAATTTACGAAACGAACTGGTAACAACAAAAATCCATTTATCACCTCGCCAAATTGAACGATGCCAAGTGTCTCGGCTGTTTTGGGATTCAGTCCTAGCAATCCTGTTCCCAGAATGGAGTTATGAATAAAGAGGAGGAGACATATAGTGTACTGTCTACGAGTTGCGAGTGAAGTAACTGAGGAGGTTGTCACAAGATGGCGGCTTCTTTTTTTAAAATCAGATCTTCAGTTTCTGATTAGCGCCAGGGCAAACATCTCACCAGTAAAATTGAATAGAATATTTCGTCTTAATTAAGGGTTTTATTCATGGAAATTTTTCTCAAAAATGTCGTAAAAATTTCTATTTGATTTTAGTGGTTTCAGTATGCCTTGTAAAACTTTTAGTTTATTGCCCTGGTTGTCACAATATGGCGGAAACGCAGAGCCTAACTACCGCCAAAGAAAATTCCTACCAGTAAAAATTAAAATCAGTTTCTATGATTTATTATGACTGAAATTATGTAATAATAAGGTGTTTAAATAAGTTGAAAATTTCTATATAAATCTACTGGTGGACGTTTCCACCGGCGCTAAACAAATTCTGCGATAACGGTTACAATTGAAGCTTCACTATTTTAAGGAAATGTCACTTCCTCTTTATTAATAGTTCCATGGTTACCAGTGGCTCAAAATATAACAAGACGATCCATCTATAGACTGGGCATTAAATTGGTAATAACTAGAAAGCCCCTCAATGTTGTTCTACTTTTCAGTACTGATTTAAGGGGGTCCGGGACACATTTTAAAATAATTTTTATTTAATGAGTTTAAATTTTGAATTTTTTTGTGATGGCTAACAATATCGATTGTAAACAAAATCACGAGATAAAACTTCTCATAATTGATTTTAAAAAATTTAAAAATTATTAAAAAAGTTGGGTAATTTAAAATCGTTATAACTCGAAATTATAGTTAATTTCGAGCCGGTTTAATTAGTAAAATTTCAACTTTTTTTTCATTTAAATAAACAGAAATATAAAAGTTTTTATTTTGATTCGGCATTTTTAAAAATATTAATTTTTTTAATTGAAATTATTTAAAGTAAAAATTAAAAAAAAATTATGTAACTTTAAAAATATATATATAAATTTTTTCAAAAGTAAATATTTTTTTCAAATTTGCTGAATCGAAATTAAAGTTAAATAATTGAAAAAGCCATGTTCCAAATTTCAAACATTTATCTTTAACGGTTCTGAACTTATAGCAACTTAAAGACAATAAATGGTGAAAAAACCCATCATGCTGATAAACGCATTTTCACAAAAAGTCGTTTCGATGACAATCATTATTTGAAAGCTAGATTTGAAAGCAAACCAAAACGAATAAATTAATATTTTCTGTGGTGTATTTGACTGTAACCGGGACTAGCGCGAGATGTAAATAGAATGTTTGGGTGTTTAAGCGGCAATTGTATGCTATGCCGAATCTGTGTTTGTTGTGATCGTCTGCTGTAAAATGTGTTCGTTATTAAATAACTGTTTAAGCAAGATGTATATATTATTCTTGTAGATATATCTCTCCACGCAATGATTTTTAAGTCCATAAATAATATGCGACGAGGCTGTACGAAATTACCGGCAAGGAGACAAGAGATGGAGGTTTGGAAGAGTCGTCAGTAAAGATGGGCAACTATATTACAGAGTAGATGTAAATGGTCAATTATGGCGTAGACATGTGGATCAAATACGGATGGAGGAGACATAGAGGAAAAAGAATGCGAGCTCCGACGACCGTCTGCAAAACCTGCCATTCCTGTGCAAGATGCAGAGGCTCCGACGTCCAGTGGTGAGTCAACACCATCACCGACCGGTAGGGAGACAGAGACGACTGATGCAACGCTAGTCTCAATTCCTACACCAGAGCATGCTCCACTCATTGCCCAGGGTTCAACTCCGACACCACAACCAGTTCGCCGATCCACTAGAGTCCGGAAACCTCCCAAGCGATTAGATCTATAGAAGAAGTTTTGGAAGGGAGGAGATGTGGTGTATTTGACTGTAACCGAGACTAGCTCGATATGTAAATAAAATGTTTGGGTGCTTAAGCGTCAATTGTATGCTATGCCGAATCTGTGTTTGTTGTGATCGTTTGCTGTAAAATGTGTTCGTTATTAAATAATTGTTTAAGCAAGACGTATATATTATTCCTGTAGATACATCTCTCCATGCAATGATTTTTAAGTCCATAAATAATATGCAACATTTTCTATTCTAATTAAGATAGAAAAATGATTTAAGCATCATTTTAAGCGGGAAAAAGACAGAGACTGTTTTAATGTAACAAAATGTTTTTCGAAAATTTCACGAATTTTGTGTCCCGGACCCCCTTAACTAGTCAAAATGTTTAATTTTTAAAAACCGGAACTCAAAATAAAAAATTCTTTAAACGTCACTCGTTAGAAAAGGATTAACAATTTCAGGTTTTCGAATATCGTTTGCATTAAAATAAATTATTTTCTAATTTAAGATTCTACGAAAAGATAAAAGCTTTTTAGTTCATCTTACTTTACTGAATAAATAAGTGATAAACTAAGGCTCTTATTATATACTTTTGAAGATGTAAATTCTACAATCTTCCCTTCATTAGTAATTGATGAGCAAAAAGCATTCGGAATTCCCCAAAATTATATTTTATTTCTCACCCAACTAAATTCCGCACGAGAAATTTTTGTTGGATAAATCTTTTGGGATATGAATTTAAAGTAGCTAATATTTAAAAAGACATGTATGGAGAAATGTATAAAGATATTTACACTATGAAGCTCTTATTATCTGTGAACAATTTGTATGATTTTTAAGACTTTGTGAAATAAAATAATTATATACAATTTGCAGAAATGGCATACGCATTTAGAAATACTAATTTTAACTGCTAAATTTTTGCATTTGGGTTCCATACCATATGTCATAAAACGTGGTAAGAGACTTTCGCGTATAATTATTGAGATTAATAATGGAACGTTAAGATATCTATATATATATTACGCTATCGTATGTGGCACAGAAAACGCGATTATTTGTTAATTGTTTAATGGCAACGCTCGAATGAAACGCATCTCATTGGTTATTGAACCGCATTTAACCCTTTAGTGCGAAGCTTTGCATATATGAAAAGAACAGTGTTTTGAATTTAATAGATTTTTTTTATTCGTATATACCTAATTCACACCCGAAAATTAAAATAGCAATACTTATTTTAATTAAAAAACAGACATTCCGTTATTTAAGTAGAGCGAAATTAACCATTGATACTTTCTGGTGTAAAGTTAGATTCTCTAAATTACGTAATTTCTAGAACGTATTCTATCATGGGAATAAAAGGGTTAAAGGTTAAGTTTTATAAATAAATAATTATATAAAATAAGGTATTTGGAGATTTACTTATTAAAATATTTACTCATTTACAATATTTTAGCGTAAAACAACCACAAGACAGTAGTTTTTACTTGTATTGCAGATGTGCAACAGAAGAAAAGATTGACGTATTATATGAAAAATGTATCTCTGATTTTTTCATTATTTTTCATGCGTAATAAACATTTCAGAGAATCATGTATAATTTGTGTAACAAACATTTCAGAGAATCATATATAATTTTTTCGAAACAAAATAAAAAATCACGCATTTAAGGGTTAATGCATCTCCATACTTATAAGAGGGGTTACCATAGGGGCACCCTGTTCTGTTGCTAAATGCCGCCAAGTTTATCGCCATATTTGGCAACCAAAATCAGTCGCCAAAAGAGACGCTAACTTGTCGATATCTCTAATATTTTGCCAAATTCCCATAGACTTCCATAGCAAACCAATAGGGTTTACTTGCTTACAGAAAATCAACAAATTGAGATATTTTAATGCAACAAAAACTAATATTAGTTTAAGGGATTACATTAATTATTTTTAAGGGAGTCCAAGTAAATTAAATTATGAATAAAAGTAACATGATACAATGTTTAGCATGCTTTCCCAAACATAAATTTGGAGGGAGACCAAACTGGTCGGCAAGGGCGGCTAGTTTAAAATAAAACGTATTGCTGTAGAAAGAAGATATATTAAACAATAGAAAGAATACTTAAGGTAGGTTTCCGTACTACATAAACCTGTTACATTTCTCATATAATTATGAGCTTAAAATTCAAGTTAATGGTTTGCTTACCATAAAATATATTAAGTTATTTAAAATTTTGTTTGTTAATTGTATAATTGCTTTGTATTTTTATATCGTCTTTTAGAGGCTACAGCTAGAGATCTGCACGGGCCGGCCCGTGGCCCGAAGCCCGAGCCCGGCCCGGCCCGCGGGCCTGGCTCGGGCCTGTTTTCATTCACGGCACTCGGGCCGGGCCGGGCCCGGGCCTTACTTTTTTCTCAAGTCTCGGGCCGGGCCGGGCCTAGTCACTATTCTTTACGGGCCGGGGCGGGCTCGGGCCTTACTTTTTCCTGAAGGTTCGAGCCGGGCCGGGCCTAACTTATTTTTTCTGCACACACCCGGGTACTGGTTTCATTCCTAATCTTCATGGCCCAAAATTTTCATTCCTAGTTTTCACCCACCCCGTATGAAAATCATTGTCTCGGAATGGCCTGGTCCATTCAAAGGTCAGTAAAATTAGGCTTGGCACAAATTTTTTGTCAAAAAATACATACATTTTTAAATCGCCATTATTCTACAATTAAACATTCAAATTCATTCTTTTTAAAGAGTAGTAGATTTCTACACTTATTAAAATATAGTTAAATTAAAATATAGTAAAACGCGTGAAAAAGAACCTGTCTATGACGGAATCTTGTTTTAAACTGAAAAACGTGTTGATCCATGCAAAATTAATATACTACTTAATACTACGTAAGAAAATTATAAAAATTAATAACAAACAAAATTAACATACTACGTAAGAAAATAATATATAATACATTTACACTTGCTAAGAAGGGAACTTGTCTATAACGCATTCTTTTCCCTTTCTATGCAATTCAGTCTTAGATTTTACTGTATAGCATTTTTCCGACATTTAACACTTTAATAAATGGAATATCGATTAACAATATTAATGATAACTGAAACATTTACATACAAGAAATAGAGATTCGTTAAAAAAATAAATATCGCACCCTGCGGCACTTCTATAAAAATGAAGGTTATAAACATGAAAAGAAAAGTTAAGATAAATATTTTTTGCTTGATATCCTCGTACGAGAAAAACTTTTAACCAAATCGATATAAAAATCAATGTTTTGTAGAAATTCACTCGGGCCGAGATTTTAACTTTTTTTCGGGCCGGACTCAGGCCGAACTTTTAACTTTTTAACCGGGCCGGGCCAATAAATTTTTTTCTACGGGCCGGGCCGGGCTCGGGCCGAACTTTCAACTTTTTTACCGGGCCGGGCCAAATTTTTTTTTGTACGGGCCGGGCCGGGCAGGGCCGAATTTTATTTTCTCTGAGTCGGGCCGGGCCCGGGCCTGGAAATGTCGGCCCGTGCAGACCACTAGCTACAGCTACCAAATTTAGGCACAAAGGTTTGTGTTGCTTTCAAGATTTTACCTAAATTGAAATTTATGCATCTGGAAGCTTGTCTTTTGTTTTTTAATTAGATTTTTTTATTTACATTTTCGGCTTACTTTTCTTTAAAAGTTCTTATTTGAATATGTTTGAAAAATTCCTGAAAACAAATGCACTATGCAGTGTACCGCGAACATGAAATTCCATTTTTTCTTTCAACCAACGATTCTCTCTGGCTTCAATCCCCCGAGATCGTGACGTCATTCAAAATAACGTCATGTGTTTTATTTTTGTACTTACGGAATATGTTGGAGTATTTTTTCAAGATTTTTAGGCGGCGTATTATTTTGTCTATTTTAAAGATTTTCAGGATGAAGTGCTCAGTGGAGTTGTAAATGAATTCTAAATAAGTTTTCTTGAGTTAAAACATTGCTGAAAAGTATGAAGATGTATTTTGTATTTATAGAATTCTATAAAATTTAAATTTTAGTTAAATTGGATTAAGTTTAAGTTTTTAATTTTTGTTAAAAGATCATAATTCGATTTTCCTTTATATATATATATATATATATATATATATTCAAAATACAGACTGTTGTATGTTGAATAGATGGGCGAATCATCGCTAGTTTTAGAGTAAATGTATTACATTATTCAACAGTAATTGTAGTAAATTCATTAAAAACCTTTAAAGATTTAACTATTTCACCATTAAATTTTTTATTAGCATTCCTCTCCTATTTCCATAAAAAAAATTAGTCTAATGTGGGAATCCCAAAATTTTCTGCTATCTTATACGTGTTAATACACTGGTTATCAAAAATTAAGGAAAAGTCACAAAATGCTAATTTTCAAATACGCGAACACTCAAAAGGAAATAATATAATTCAAGTAATTACTATATCTACAACACAGCTAGTCCAAATAACATCTCATTCATGTCACACATGGTCACAAATGTCACAGTCACTACGGTGAAGCAAAAAATAGGAAATTCCATACATCTCATTATGAGCCTCAAATGATCACTATATGTGACTCCACTGAGACGTCACTGTGACTGCTGCTTTGGGACGAGTCACCATGTGACTTTACAATGTAGTTACATTGTCACTCTCATGTGACTGTCATTTGTAGACTCGATTTCAAAGTCATCGTGAACGCTGCATTGTGATAAGTTACCAAATAATGTCACATTAAAGTCACATGATGACTTTCAGGTGACAGAGAGACTACTGTGAAGTCACCATTGTGCTCTTTTGGGAAAAGTCTCCATGTGACCATAATATTATATTATTTGGTGACTTATCATAATGCAACGTTCATGATGACTATGAAATTGAGTCTCAAAATGACAGTCACACGAGAGTCACAATTTAACTACATTGTAAAGTCACCTGGTGACTCGTCACAAAGCAGCAGTCACATTGACTTCTCAGTGGAGTCACATATAGTGATCATTTGAGACTCATAATGAGATGTATGGAATTTCCTATTTTTTTGCTTCACCGTAGTGACTGTGATACTTGTGACCATGTGTGACATGAATGAGATGTTATATGAGCTAGCTGCTTTGTAGAGATAGTAATTACTCGAATTTTATTATTTCCATTTGAGTGTTCGCGTATTTGAAAATTAGCATTTTGTGACTATTCCTTAATTTTTGATAACCAGTGTACTTACTGAAAAACGCGTCATAGCACCGCCAACGGTTCGATGTTTTACACCAAAATCTAATCAGCAAGAACTTATGTTAACTTCTAAACTAAATCTGAACAGGGTGTCTACAGATCAGGGGAAAAAACAGTCAAAAAAATGGTGAAATCCCAGTATTTTCTTATAGAGAAATTCATCTTGTTTAATCGGGTGAATAAATTAGGCGAATTTTTCGATAAGTAAATACTGGTATTTTCTGTTTTATTTGACTGTGATTTTCCCTGATCTGTAGACACCCTGCTGCACTTTGGGGAAAATCCGTGTATTAGCTTCTGAGATAGAGCAATTGCGGAAATCTTAAAATATTCTGCATAACAGTATCGTTTTTTCGGCGATTTACAGCAAAAGCTAATCAGGAGCAATTTATATCAGTAATTAACTGAATCTGAAGTTTGATGAAAATTGATGCATTAGTTCTTGAGATATAGCTATTGCGGAAATCGTGAAAAATGCAGCATATGAGCGCCACCTGTAAGGCGATTAAGAGAAAAAACTAAGCAACACTAATTTATATCAAGGACTAACTGGATCTAAAGTTTGATTAAAATCGGTGCATTAGTTCTTGAGATAGAGCTACTGAAATAATAATGAACAATGCAGCATAGCAGCGCCACTTGTTTAGCGATTTAAACCAAAATGTAATCAGCACCAAACTATCTCAAGAAGTAACCGAATCTGAAGTTTTATAAAAATCCGTGCAACAGTTCTTAAGATACAGCTATTGCAAAAATCGTAAAAAATACAGCAAAGCAGTGCCACTTGTTGGTCTATTTACACCAAAAAGTAATCAGCACCAATTTATATCAGGGACTAATGGATTCTAAAGTTTTATTAAAATTCCGTTCATTAGTTTTTGAGATAGAGTGCCAACAAAATGTGTGTCACAAACAGACAGACAGAGTCACAAACTCAAAAACAGACACTTTGTAAAAAATATCTTATTCGGGATCTCTGACCCCAAAAGCTTATTAATCCGTCGAAAACCGGAATTCAAAATATTTTACGAATCTAATACTTTCTGCTTGTTAAGACAGACGCTGCATGCGTAATTAAATTAGATTAATTTTTAACATAATTATTCAAACGGTAAATAAATCATATCATTCGTAAATTTTCAAACGGGTGAAAAAAGTCCGGGCCAGGATTCAAAGTAGTGATGTCTTGGCTGGAGCAGCAATGCTCTACCATCTGAGCCATCCCGGACGAATTTCGATGACTAATTTACACAGCTAACCTTTCACGATCACAGGATCTAGCCTGATATGTGAATCAGCTCAACAGAATAAACCGTGGGTGTTTTTGTGCGGAACTGCAGTAAACGCTGCATGCGTAATTAAATTAGATTAATTTTTAACACAATTATTCAATTAGTAAATAAATCATATATTTTGTAAATTTTCTAATGGGAAAAAGTCCGGGCCAGGATTCGAACCAGTGATGGAGGATTCAAAGTAGTGATGTCTTGGCTGGAGTAGTAATGCTCTACCTACTGAGCGATCCCAGACGAATCTGCATGACTAATTTACCCTGCTAACTTTTATCGATCACAAGATCTGATCTGATATCGGAATCAGCTCAACAGAATAAATCGCTTTTTTTTTTTTTTTTTTTTTTTTTTTACTGCAGTAAACGCTGCATGCGGAATTATACTAGATTAATTTTCAACTCAATTATTCAGATGGTTAATAAATAATATCAGATATGATTTATTTACCAATTGAATAATTGTGTTAAAAATTAATCTAATTTAATTACGCATACAAAGTTTTCTGCAATACCACACAAAAACACCTTCGATTTATTCTGTTGAGCTGATTCGCATATCAGACAATGCAGATCCTGTGATCGTTAAAGGTTAGCTGGGTAAATTAGTCGTCCAGATTCGTCCGGGATGGCTCAGCAGGTAGGGCATTGCCGGATCCAGTCAATACATCACTGGTTCAAATCCTGGCCCGGACTTTTCCCACCTATTTGAAAATTTACGAATGATATGATATATTTACCAAATGAATAATTGTGTTAAAAATTAATCTAATTTAATTACGCATGCAGCGTTGTTTACTGTAGTTCCACACAAAAACACCTTCGATTTATTCTGTTATGCTGATTCACATATCAGACTATGTAGATCCTGTGATCGTTAAAGGTTAGCTGGGTAAATTAGTCATCCAGATTCGTCCGGGGTGACTCAGTAGGTAGAGCATTGCCGGATCCAGCAAGGCATCACTGGATCGAATCCTGGCCCGGACTTTTTCCACCTATTTGAAAATTTACGAATGTTATGATTTATTTACCAATTGAATAATTGTGTTAAAAATTTATCTAATGTAAAAAAAAAAAAAAAAAAAAAAAAAAAAAAAACCGGCTCGGCCTACAGGCACACGTAGATTTCGAAGTTATGTATTAATTTAACCAACAAAAACTAAATCATGATTAGAGAAAACTCACTTTAACAATTTTATCTGGCCGCTTTTGGCGAGTTTTTAATTTCATTTTTATATAAGAGCTGTTTTTATTAAAACCATATTAAGGCAGTATTCAAAAAATATTTTTTAATGCTCAACAACTCGAAATTTTCTGACACATTTTCAGATTCATTTTGAAAAGGAAAAACATAAACTTGCTGACGTGATTTTTAAAGAGATTTATAAGGGACCTATGTTTTTATTTTTCGTTCAATTAATTAGAATTTGATTTATAAACAATTATTTTCTCAATAGGACAATATTTTTAGTTTCCAACACAATCGCTTCGAGAAATTCGGTTCGCCCACTTTGACATCATTTTTTGAAATATATTCTGCCTCTGTCAAAAAATCGACCTTTACGGCATAATATATTGTTTCTGAGTAAGAGAACCTACCTATTGGATACGTTTGAAAGCGTAAATTAATTTAAATATCAGTCAGAAAATAAGTAATTTGGATTTGAGTAATACGATATCTTTTCTTCAACGTTTATGTATTTTTAATTTGCTTTTACTGTAAGAATTGATCCTATCAAAAACTTGTCAAAATAAAAGTTGTAGATAATATACAGAAGATGTATAATAAATTTAAGTTATGGATATCTGTGAATTGAGGAATTTATGGATTTTTTTCTGCTTCAATTTCCCTCCCCCCCCACACACACACTTTTTTGTTTTCGTTATTAATTTTTTTGCGATAAGAATTGGTCCTATCAAAAACTTGTCAATACAAAAGTTGTAGATAATATTAAGACATTTATAATAAATTTAATTAGATTTGATATTTTGAGAATTGACGAAGATATGATTTTTTTTTCTCCCCAATACCCTATTTTTTTCGCCCTTTGAGCCCATTTTTAGGTGCGTTCGTAATTATATAAATACGTAGCCCCTATAGTCGTCGTTCAGTCCATCTGTCTGTCCGCCCGTCTGTCTGTCCGTCTGTCTGTTCGTCTGTCTGTCTGTCCGTCCGCATATAACAGAGCAAAAACTACCCAACCGAATCGTTTGAAATTTAAAATATATAATTGTTGCATAATTTGGTCGAGTCATTTCAAATTTTATGAAAATTCGATGTATAGTTTAATTACATGGACAGTCAAAAGTTTTCCTTTACATTACGGCCAATGGGAAAAAATTATTGCAAGTGCATTTTAATGATGTTACAGCCTTCCGAATAGTCTGAAATTTTAAATATATAATTGTTGCAAAATTTTGTCAAGTCATTTCAGATTTTATAAAAATCGGATGCATAGTTTAATGACAGGGACAGTCAAATTTTTCCGTTACATTACGGTCAATGGGAAAAATTATTTCAAGTGCATTTTAATGATGTTATAGACTTTCGAACAGAATGAGATTGATAGGCACTTATGAAGTGCACTAAAATATACATTCTGTAGAATATGCGGTGCATAAAAATTTATAAAACTACTTATAGTACGAACGCACCTCATTTGTTATGTTTGACGAGCAATTTCCAACTTGTTAATTTTATCAAAAATCTGTCATACATAAATTTTTGGCCCTTTTTTTAGAAGTAATAGAAACTTTAAACTGCATCGATATTTATTATAACTAAGACGTTATAGGGGTTTTTTCTTTTTCACAAAACCCCTCCCTATTTCCATCCCGTTGGTCCGATTTTCCCTATTAACGAACTTGACCGATATTTTATGCCCCTTGATTTTATGTATCAGTTTGGAAAAGATTTGTGCAGAATTATGGAAGTTATCGTGTCCATAAAAAAGTGATATAGATAGATATGTAAAGTTATTTAGTGAGAGTGGTTTTTGGTTCTATGGGTCCTGATTGGTGTAGATCTGCAAAAATCTTTCCGAAATTCCAACATAGGAGAGAATGTAATAGGTAGTATTTCATACGAAATCTACCTAATATATTATTCAAACTGCAAGGAAATCATTAATTAATTTCTGATAAGATTCAATCTCAAAGAAATTGTTAATTAAAAACCTTAAAATATTCTTCATCTGCGGATGATATTGACGCAATGTTAACTAAAATACTTAGAAATGTAAATAAAATCTGTCGATAAGACAGTTTCTTTATATATATATGTTTTTATATAAAATTATTTTTCACTTTAGTCTACTTCAAAGTCTAATTTTAGAAGCTTCAACTTTAACCTATTCGGTCCTTGGGGCGCCAAACGGGGACTTTTTTTAAAAAAATCGTAAAAAATAATAAATAATATTTATTTCTTTTAAAAATCAAAGACTCCATTTGGGAAAGGTTTATTTTGCACAATCCTTGACAGATGGTATTACCTTACTGTGACTGAAAAGATAAAAACTCATTAAAAATGGCAGAAAAGCGGGAAAGTTCGTCTCGACCTAATAGAAGTGAGAATTTTTCCTTGTTTACCTCAAAAAAAAAAAAAAAAAAAAAAAAAAAAAAAATTCAATTCATTCTTTCCTTTTTTTGTTTTAAGGATAATCATTTAATATGATATGTCAATATAACATTACATATTATGTCTGAAAATTTGACTTTGAAAATGAAGTACCCGTTCGGGGACCTTGGAATTCAAACCACCATTCAACCCCTTAATATTTTGTTGTCAGTGTGCTACTTGACTCAAGAAGAAATTGAAGCTCTTCTAGCCGAAAGTGATGGAGATTTTTCGGATCTTGATGATCCAGAATTTGATGACGAAAAACATTCTGAGAGTGATCCAAATGAGGAACTGGCAAAAAGTTATGATCAATCGAATAATCTCCACATCAAAAGGACGGTAGCGACAACGATCTGAGTGGGAAAATGTGGAGTAAGTACTTTAGGAATTCTTTTCTAATTATGTACTTTTAACGATTAGGGATACAATAGTTGTGTAGAAGTGTTACAATATTTATAAATGTTTATAAACTGCATATGCAGTGTAAAAATTTAAAATAATTTTTATTTTGTAGTGCAATACATAGATTGTAAAATAGAGAAAAAGGATAGTAAAAAAGAAAATAAACCTTTAAATTTATTAGTTACAATCCATTCTTTTTCATTTTATTAATTATTCAATTCAATATTCCTACATTTATATGTAATATTAATTCTAAGTAAATTAAAATGTTATTTTAGTTTTTTTTTCTGTGTAGGTTTCTTTGGAACTTCAAATTGGAAGACCTCGCAGAAACACCTGATGGTGATTCGTATGATGGATTTCGCTAGCCAATGAAATATTTTTGTGAATACTTTGCCGTGGATTTTTGGAACTTGCTAATGCACATCCCTCAAATAAGATTGTATTGTATTAGATGTAAATTTCCAACTGGGCGAAAAATGTCCGGACCAGGTCTCGAACCCGGGACCTCCTGGCTGAAGCCGCCAGTGCTCTGCCATCTGAGCTATCCCGGACGATTCTGGTCGAACTTTTTCACCCAGCTAACCTTGATGATTACAGCATCTGGTCTGAAACCTGGTTCAGCTCAACAGAATAAATCTCAGGTAATGGAACTCCAGAAATCGCTGGATACGAAATTACACTAGATTAATTTTAACACAATTATTCTAATTGGTAAACAAATCATATTAGACGTAAATTTCCAACTGGGCGAAAAGTGTCCGGACCAGGACTCGAATCCAGGACCTCCTGGAATCCAGAATCAGTTTAAAAATGTACGTCCCAAAGGAAAAAACACTTCTAGCAGTTATCGATATTGGTAAATCTTTTAATCGAAATCTTTTGTAATTATCTGTAAAATACAATAAATGGTATGTGCTCCATAATATATTGAAACTATGCCACTCAATGCAGTCATTTTAAGTTCGAAGTATCATGCCATCATTAACATGCATAGCAAGCGATTTTTCTCCGTAGATCATAATGTGGTGGAATCCTTTTGTAAGTCCCTTTAACCCCTTGAAGGGCAGTGGTTCATTTTTGGACCACTTAATTTCAATCCCTGAATGCCACAGTGCATCACATTTTCGCAACAGAAATTTTCCTTTAATGATGCATACCAAGAAAAGCTTTTACATATTTTGAAATAAATCTCTGTTCGTAAATTCTGGTGTCAACCAACAATTTCAGAATTTTACGAATAGAAGTACTTTGCCCCTGAAAGGGTTAAACGAACCATAAAAAACGACACCAAAAAACGAACCATAAACGAACTATAAAAAATACTCCTACAATCCTTAGAAAGCGTGTTGTTGTCCATCTAAATGAACTGTATCAATTTATTATGCTTAAAATATCATAACATAAAAAAATGCACCGCAAATGATTTTCCCCCACAGTCTGTAACATAACGGAATATTTATAAAACAAACTATAAATCCTAGGCCATTTCATTCTCATTACCAAACATTCTATAGTAAGCCTTAATATCATATAAAAACTCCATGGAAATCCGAGTGTATTTACGATAAGTAGAACAAGGACAGGCAAATGGTAAAAAGAAAAACAGATTTCATACTTTTCAACGATGTTGGAAAGATTTAAAAAGTGCGAAATACAATAAATCTAAAATTCAAAAACATGCAAGGAAACAATATTCAACCAAATTTATACGAGATTGCATTAATATTGGTTGTATGATGGTTTATTTGCCAAATTATTTTTGAATTAACCTTTCTGGGAAGAATTCTTCATTTTTTAAAAAAAAGTTTGAACTCATTTCATAATTAATTACAGAATTTCCCTTAAAATAGCTAAAAAAAAACATTAAATCAAAATTTCTTTAGTCTACATGGAAAATTAAAAATGACGCGTTCGTGTACTTTATTAAATTATTTTTAACGACTTCTTTACTTAAGTAAGAGCAAAATATTTTATAATTAATATCTTTCTTGTTTAATTTTCTGCTTCTAAAGATTTCATCTATGCACTGAAGAGATTTTTAATATCCGTTTAAATCACTATCTTGTCAGACATTATTTCTGTATTAAAACCTAAACACGACAACAGAAAATAATTTAATTAATACTCACTGAAAACTGGGCGTCATTTACAATTTTCCTTTCAGTGAAAATTAATTTCACATGTTGGTATATCGGATGGGATTTTTATTGTACGGCAAAATATTGGTAATTTAATTAAATATATATAAAATCATAAAATGATAAATAAACTATATGGTATAATAAGTACATTTTCCATATTATGATAAATAGGGTAAATGCAGGTTTGATGTCTCACAGGTTTAGGTGCCCTATTCTCTGTATTTCAACTATTGTCAGTCGTGGAAAAAAAAGTAAGCACCCCCTGCTAACTCTTCAACAAATTATCGTAGGAGAAAGTTACAGGTACCAAACGATTAGAAATAAAGTTAAATGATGTATGCAAAATTTGCTTAAGGGCCCTTCTACATATCAAAACAAACCCAAATTTTGTTTTTTTTTCAATGGCAATACCCAAGTTTGACTCCATGAATAAATTCTATACCCTTCAATTAGCCTTAGACACTTTCTAACACAATTATGTACACATTTTTAAACGTAAAGGTAAATGGCAGACCTATCACAATGCGTTTTTCTCCCTTCGTACACAGTTTTTTCTACTTCCGTCGGGAAATTTGGTTCAAAACGTCAACTTTGACAGTGTTTTCTGAAACATCTATTGTGAACAGAAAACGCCTTTCAATTACATAGTTTCTACATAACAACATCTTTCAGTTTCCTGCGTTTCCGAAAAAAAGAATTAAAACTTATGTCATAAAGTTGCCCCTTTAGATTTGAGAAAGGCCTTAATACGATGATGTTTTCCCCAACCCCTATTTTTTTCTGTAAGAGTTGGTCCTATCCAAATCTAATATATAATATTTGTAAGATTTATAATAATAAGCGGATTTGATATCTTATGAATTGGCGAAGTTATGATTTTATTTTATTTTTCATACCCCCCCCCCCCCCCCCCGCGTTTCTTTTTCTTTTTCTTTTTTTTTTTTTTTTTTTTTGCTGTAAGAGTTAGTCCTATCAAAAACTTGTCAGCATAAAAGTTGTAGAAAAGATTAAGAAGATTTATAATAAATTTAAATGGAATTTACATCTTGTCAACTGACGAAGTTATGAATTTTTCCTTCTTAAAACCCTATTTTTTTCGACCTTGATTTTTAATGATATCAAAAATCTGTTATACATAAAATTTTGCCTCTTCTCCTAAAAGTAATAATAACTTTAAACTGATTTGATATGTATTATAATTACGAAGTTATGGGGTTTTTTTATGTTTTTACAAAGCCCCTCCCAATTTCCACCAACTTTGGTTCGATTTTGCCCATTAACGAACTTGACCGATATTTTCTGCCTCTTGATTTTATATATCAGTTTGGAAGAGATTTGTGCAAAATTATGGATGTTATCGTGTCCATAAAAAAGTGATATTTAAAGATAGATAGATTGAGAAATAGATATATCGAGTTTTGAACTGGGATGGCTTTGTGTCCTATGAGTCATGTCGGCGTAGATCTGCAAAACGTTTTCAGAAATTCCAACATAGGGGAGAACGTAATAGGTAATATTTCTTACGAAATCTACTTAAAACACAATAAGCTCTTTCGAGTCACTAACGAGTCCGAAAAACGTTAGAAACCAATATATTTTCGCGATTAAAAATGTTATTAATAAAAACAAAGTTTTTTTCACGTTATTGATTTTCAGAAACACATTTTCAAGTAGTTTTTATAATGCTTTGATGGGTTTTTCAACTCAGAATATAGATTTGTTGGTGCTATGCATTCTTCAGTTAATATTTTCATGTTCAACAAAAATTTGTAATTAGCTGCATTAACAGTAACATTAAAGTTAATTATTTTATTACTCTTGCATATATAAATTCAATTCCAAAATTGAAACTGTTTAAGGGGTCTCAGGACTCTTAAAGCTTCAAACATTTAATTTTTTTAGGTATTAAACTCCTACCTTATCCGAATATTTTAATATAACTGTTTCCTTGAAATTCAAATTAGAAGAGAAGTATGGCTTCTAGAATTATACCTGCTCAATAACTGAAGCGGCGTTTTCGAAATTTTGAAGTCATTTTTCTACAAATGACGTTTTTGGGCATAACGTGCAGGATATCTCAAAAACTTCTGACTATACTTTTATTTATTACCAATTTTTCTCAGGTATTATTTCAAACAATGGGGTTCTTTCTGCATGTCTGTGTTATATGCTTATCTCTAAATATAGTCATAAAAAGTTTTTTATTCACCATTTGTAAATACATTTACTGTTGTTTTTCAACAAAAATTTCTTCTACATTTCATCTATAAAAACAGTATTCTGCATTGGTATAATAAAATAGCAAAGTTCTACTTTTACTTCTAAAAATATATTCTTCTTAAAATCGTTCACGTTCTAAAAAATTACTAATTGGTTAGTTCTGTAGAAAACTAAAGGTTCATGTAAGAACACAAGTCTTTATAAGTACATAAAATTCGATTAAAACACATGTTTACTCTGGTTCATCAGGCTCCATCAGAGAGTATTCTCTCCCCCTTTCCTTCTGCTTGAATAACGTTTTCGCCTTCACTAAGGCATATTCAGTTTAGTGATGGGCGATAACGAGATGTTTTTCTCGATTTTCTCGATTGTATGGACATCTCGATATTTTTCGATTGTGTAAATTTTTTCTCGATGACTCCAGTTTGCCGATTGCTTTTATACATCATATATTATATATTATATACGTCATACATTTATCAAGAATCGTCTGCGGGTGAACTGGAATGAGTCGGCGTTTATAAAGACTAGGTGACTTCGCCCGCTAGTGGGCCCCTCCTTTAATCGGGCCCCTAAGTTATACGTAATCTTGTAATATGAAATCACGAACAGGTTACCCGCTATATACGACACCGTATAGCAGGCGTGGTGTGCACGCACTACAAAATCTTGTAAAAAAAAATATAATCTTGAAACGAACGAACCTCGAACCAGATCTCTTGGGGGAGGGTGTCAAAGTGAGCGGAGGGACACAGTAGCTGCATAATATGAATAAGTCGTCACAGGTCTTTAGGCCTTTCGAACCATATGTCACATGAGTGGTCTGGATTTGAATTTATAAAAATGCCCTTCCCGTGGGGGCAAAGAGGGGGAGGGGTGCGGGAGGTGGATAACATGAGTAAATGGTCATAGGCCTTTCCAACAATATGTCACATGAGGGGTCTCGGCTAAATTTAGAAAAGTGTCCCCCGTGGGGAAAAAGTGGGGGGCGGTCACCGGAAGTGCAGAACATCAAGTCACAGACCTTTCCAACAATATCTCACATGTGGGGTCTTGGCTAAATTTGAAAAAGTGTCTTCCGGGGGGCAAAGTGGGGGGACGGACACCGGAGGACCATAACATCAATAAGTAGTCACAGACCTTTCCAACGATATCTCACTTGTGAGGTCTTGGCTATATTTTTGGAAAAGTGTCTTCCGGGGGGGGGCAAAGTGGGGGGACGGACACCGGAGAAGCATAACATCAATAAGTAGTCACAGACCTTTCCAGCGATATCCCACATGAGGGGACTTGGCTAAATTTGAAAAAGTGTCTTCCGGGGGGCAAAGTGGGGGGGCGGACACCGGAGGAGCATAACATCAATAAGTAGTCACAGACCTTTCCAACGATATCTCACTTGTGAGGTCTTGGCTATATTTTTGGAAAAGTGTCTTCCGGGGGGGGGGCAAAGTGGGGGGGGGGCTGTCACCGGAGGAGCATGACATCAATAAGTAGTCACAGACCTTTCCAACGATATCCCACATGAGGGGTCTTGGCTAAATTTGAAAAAGTGTCCCCCGGGGGGCAAAGTGGGGGAGACTGTCACCGGAGGTGCATAACATCAATAAGTAGTCACAGACCTTTCCAACAATATCTCACATGAGAAGTCTTGGCTAAATTTTGAAAAGTGCCTCCCGGGGGGGCAAGTGGGGGGGGGAAGAACGCCGTAGGTGCATAACATAACATCAATAAGTAATTACAGACCTTTCCAAAGATATCTCACATGAGGGGTTTTGTCTAAATTTGAAAAAGTGTCCTTCGGGGAGGGGGGAAAGTGGGGGGGCTGTCACCGGAGGTGCACAGCATCAATAAGTAGTCACAGACCTTTCCAACGATATCTCACATGAGGGGTCTTGGCTAAATTTGGGAAAATTGCCCCCGGGGGGGGGCAAAGTGGTTGGGATGGACACCATAGGTGCATAACATCAATGAGTAGTCACAGACCTTTCCAACGATATCTCACTTGAAGGGTCTTTGCTAAATTTGGAAAAATGTCCCCCGCGGGGGAAATGGGGGGGGACTGTCACCGGAGGTGCATAACATCAATAAGTAGTCACTGACCTTTCCAATGATATCTGACATGAGGGGCCTTAGTTATATTTGGAAAAGTGTCCCACGGGGGGGGGCAAAGTGGGGGGACGGCCACCGGAAGTGCATAACATCAATAAGTAGTCACAAACCTTTCCAATGATATGTCACATAAGGGGCCTTGGCTAAATTTAGAAAAGTGTCCTGAAATTTCATATATTATAAATAATATTTATCGGAGGGCTCCATAAAAAAATCCGATCTAAAATGATAAAAACGGAAAAAACTACCCCCCGCAGTGGGAGCCAAATTGAGGAGGGGAGGAAGAAAGTCTCATAATATGAAAAAGTCATTCGAGAGCTTTCCGATAACATATCACATGACCGGTCCAAAAAAAGTTTGAAAATTGCTCCCCCTCTCCCCCCCCCCCCCCCCTTGGGCCCACTCTTTCGCCCCGGAATTTACGCAGCCCCCACTTTAAAATTTTTATGTTCAGTAAATAATATTTACCGGAAGACATCTAAAATGATATTTAAATTTACTATAGAAATCGGCTACGGTTTTAAAAATTTGTTCGCCCCCTCCCCATCCCCTGAATTTCACCTTCGGGGGAAGAAAGGTTCATAATATGAAAGAGTTGTCAAAGGGCTTTTCGATAATATGTCACAGGAAGAGTTTGGTAATTTTTTTTTAATTGCGCTCCGCCCTCTCTCACGTCCTCGGAATTCACCCGACCCACCTTCCTCTTTGAAATCTTTATATTTAATAAATAATATTTATCAGAGGGCTCCGGGTATGTGACAGCTTGGCAGGGCTAAAATAAGAAAAACATTGAAAATTAAAGCTTTATTTCACAGATCATTGTCATGCTTATTTCTCTGTCCAGCTCACCCCTCGATATCTCATCTCGGCCCTTTTTGGCCGAGCGTGAAATGACAATCATCGAGAGTAACATTTCAAGGAAGGACGAAAACTGATTTCTCATTCTCGACAATGTCATATGAAATGTTGAACAGAGACCGAGAGCGAGAAACGAGAATGGCAATGGGAAGCGATGAGTTACAATCGGTGAGATATCTCGAAGCAAGCGAGAGGTTTGCCCTCGAGAGAGTTCTCTCCTCGAGGTAAACGAGGAGTTTGCAGCAGCAGAAAATATACACTGCTCAAAACAATTAAAGGATATTGCAGTTTTAGGTGGATTTTGTATCTGATAAACTGTTTAGCTGATTGATACATGGTCGACAGACATAGTAGGTTATATGAGAATAAATTACACATGTTTGGCAGAAAAAAATGCATTTTATTGCGCATTTGTGTACTAAAGGAAAAAAACACAATTTGTGCATATGAGAAAAAAAGAATAAGAAAAGGTGTTTCTTCAAAGAAAATCATTTTCAGTAGGGTGTATGGTTTCCACGGGCGGCCAGCAACGTTGAACACCTTTGAGGCATGGACTCAAGAGGCTATTAATGACGAGTTGGGGTATTCTGCCCCACTCTTCCAGAAGAGCTCTTTCCAGTTCTTGGAGAGTTTGTGGGGGTTGTTGGCGGCCAGAAACTCGTCTTCCTAGAGCGTCCCAAACGTGCTCGATTGGATTCATGTCTGGAGAACACGCTGGCCATTCCATTCGAACGATTCCTTCCTCGAAAAGGAAATCCTCCACCAGGTTTGCACGACGTGGCCTGCAGTTATCGTCCATTAAAATGAAGTTATCTCCGATTGCCGCAGCGTAAGGGACTACAATAGATCTGAGGATCTCATCCCTATATCGGCGACCAGTCAGAGCTCCATCTCGAATGATGTAGAGGTCAGTGCGCCCGTCAATGGAGATGCCACCATACACCAACACTCCTCCACCGCCAAATCTGACACTTTCGTGCACGAACGCAGGATTATTCCTACTGCCACGGTCCCTCCAGATGAAAATACGCCTATTATCCGGATGCACAGAAAAACGGGACTCGTCAGAAAACAGAATATTGCTCCATTCATTTCTCCTCCAGTTGACATGCTCGGTTGCCCACTCCCTGTGGTCGCGACAATGCCTTGATGTTAATCTAACACATACCATCGGTCGGCGAGCATACAGACCTACAGCATGGAGCCGGTTTCGGACAGTCTGAGTTGAAATCGTGGTGCCTGTAGCCGAGCGAAGGTGTTGTTGGAGAAGAGTAGCGTTCATGGTTCGGTGTCTCCGAGCTGTTAACGCTAAATACCGATCTTCATTGGGCGTTGTTGCCCGTCTACGACCTTGCCCTGGTCTTCGGCCTGCACATCCACTCTCCAAAAAACGGTTCCAGATCCTGGAAATGACACTTTGTGACACTCCAATGGCTTGCGCTACTTCGGCTTGAGTTTGGCCCCCTTCTAACCTACCAACAATTCTCAAAGCTTCTGAATCTGTCAAATGACTTCTCTGAGACATCGTACTCATCGAAACAAAGCAATCACTGAATGCCGATCATCCTTGTCTTCATTCTCTTTTATCCAGTTGAAAGTCAAATTTCATTCGCTGCCGCTGAAGCGACGTTTTTGACGTCGAACTCAAAATTTGCATACTCCACAGTTTGAAAACCAGAAAAATTTGCATTTGTGATTCTCTTCTTCTATTTTCGGCAAAAAAAATTTCGTTTATATCTTTATTTTATATAAAACTTCAAATATCCTTTAATTGTTTTGAGCAGTGTATCTCGAAGTGCGATAGAGAGGGCGAGAGAAAGGAAGCTTTCAGAAGAGTCAAACTTACCGCGCTTCTGGTGTAAGTCCTGATTTCCCAAAGGAGTACATGTTCTTTTCCATTCGCTTTTGTTATTAACCGATATTGGTTAGGAGGCATAGTGGTTTAAGTTATCAGTTCGGGTTTCAGTTGTTGATATACAAGTTTTCTAGTGAATTTGGCGGCGCCAGTTTGTCTTTGATTTTCAATGTTTCTCTTATTTTAGCCCTCCTAAGCTGTCCCATATCTCTTAATATTAGAATGCTATTGTTAAAACAAATCTGCACTGCAATTATGTGTTTTCAAGATTTTAAGTGTCGCCTCAGGAAAGAGGATTTTTCAAAATTATTTTACTCCACTCATGTAACATATTAAAATAAGAGTATCTCATAACTTTTCTAAATCTACCTTCCTTTTGTCAATCCACCGTTAATTTTAGACCCCTGGGCTTAAAATGCTCTAAAGGAATATACTTAGCAGCGGTTTTTTTCGTACTGTGGTACGGTATCTTGCAGTCATAGGAAAATTATAAGACTAACATCAAATTGTGTCTAAAATCGAATAAAAAATATGGACATATGTTTCTTAATTTTAACTCCCTTCTTCGTCTCAAGAGGGCGCTTTAAAGTTTTGTTTCTTGAAACCTTTAGTATACTGTTTGTCCAAAAATTATAAAATTCACAAAATAAAGCCTTTTCACTCTCCCCTATCTTCTCGTATCAATTTTATTTTTACTACCACCAGGGGACGCCGCCCAGTGAAACATTTTACTTTTAGCCTCAGGCTATTGGTATTTTTCATCTGTTTTTCATAATGTTTTGTCTCATTGTTTTTCTTCATTGTAGATACTATTCTCCAAGTTCTTGACCCATTCTGACTACTTGGGCACTCATCCTGGACCAGCTGTGGCCCATCGGACCCCTCTTCATTTGTCTGGCTCTAATCACACTCTTCACTTGTTCTTTTACCATTTTTCTTTTCTTCAATTTTTTTCTTATTCAATAGTTTAGTTTTTTCTATCATTCTCAACTTCCCCTAGTCCTCTCTTACATGAAATTAACTTTCATCCTTGGTCTGTCCTGTCAGTTTAGGGCCTAATGCCCCCTTTTTTGGGGGGAGGGGGGGGCGTTTCTTCTACCTTTTCCAGACCCATCATCTAATACCACGTTGGTAAGGATTGGAAAATTAAAATTATCCAAAATACCAAAAATGAAGTCCATTGATGTTTTATTTTAGTTATAGAATTCCCTATTAGCGGATATATTTGTCTGTTTACTTTTCTATTTTTCGATAACACTCCTTTGTTTTTGATAAACGGAGAAATTCAACAGCATTAGACACACTTTAGACATTTAAGGAACTTTCACTTGTATCAAACCTTCTGCCTTTGTCGAAAAGAAGAAAATGCTAATCGATTCTAGCTAATGCGCCAAAAATAAAAAATGAGCTAGTAAATGTGTTAGAAACTAGCTACTTTGAATTTTGATACAGACTTGAAGAGTCATGTTGGAATCCCTAGGCACTGGAAAACAATTTCCGTGTTAGACAAGTTCCCTCTTAGCAGTTATATTTGTCTGGTTGCCCTTTATGTTTCTCGATAAACGGAGAAATTCCTCAGCATTAGACACACTTTAGACATTTAGGGAACTTTAACTTATATCAAACCTTCTGCCTTTATCGAAGAAAATGCTAATCGATTCTAGCTAATGCGCCTAAAATGAAAAATGAGCTAGTAAATGTGTCAGAAACTAGCTACTTTGGATTTAGATACAGACTTGAAGAAACATGTTGGAATCGCTATGCACTAGAAAACAATTTCCGTGTTAGGCAGGTTCCCTCTCAGTAGTTATATATGTCTGGTTATCTTTACGTTTTTCGATAAAGCTGTCTTGTTTTCGATAAACGGAGAAATTCCACAGCATTTGATACACTTTAGACATTTAGGGAACTTTAATTTGTATCAAACTTTCTGCCTTTATCGAAAAGAAGAAAATGCTAATAGATTCTAGCTAATGCGCCTAAAATAAAAAATGAGTTTTTAAATGTGTCATAAAGTAGCTACGTTGGATTTCGATACAGACTTAAAGAGTCATGTTGGAATCGCTAGGTACTGGAAAACAGTTTCCGTGTTAGGCAGGTTCCCTCTTGGCCGGTATCTTTATCTTACTATCCTTACGTTTTTCGAAAGAAACTTTTGTTTTCCATCAATGGAGAAATTCCACAGTATTTGACATTTAGGGGAACTTTAAACTGTATCAAAATTTTTGGAGTTATCTAAACAGTAGAAAGGTTATTTGATTCATCAAATGCGCCATAGTTACGCGATTTGGACATTGCAGTTTCATAAAGAAGAAAGGGGAATTTATTCCAATGCAAAGAAAATCATTTTAAAATACTGAAATTCAAATGAGATATCTTTATAAATTTCTTCCATAAGGTTAGCATTAGCGAGCAGGTCTTTTCAATTAATTGACTGAAGTAACACCTTAAGCCTAAATCAGGAGAAAATAATTACGATAGCAGAATTATCGAGCAAACCCTATCACAACTATGAAAATTTCGGCCAGAATAATAGCTAAGTTTTCCAACAATTGTTTTTAGCTCTCTCGTTATAATCGATTGTAAAACATCTCGATTGTAGATTCTAAGAATTAATCGATGGCTGTATCGATTGTGATTTTTTACGATGACGATTTTTCTCGATTGTCGAATTTTCAAGAATCGCCCATCACTAATTCAGTTCAAATGAAAAAGATTTTATGTTTCTGGCCGAGATTTTCTTTTTTCCCTCGTTTTTCCCTGTTGTTCATTTATGATCTGGCGCCATCTATTGTCAGCAGTTGCTGGGTTATTTCGTTGCATATTTTTTCTCCATCCACGTCCTTTAATACTGTAATATCTATGGCTTGTCTGATTAAGGCATTGTGTAAACCGTCGAAGTTAGCTATTTTTTCAATGGAGGTTGTGTTAATTTTAATCAGGGTTTCTATGTTGACTCTTGCTAAGGCTGTTGTTTGATTATAATTCTTTAAATCCCGGATATGCTGTTTCAGTCTTTCTTCAATTTTTCTTTTTGTCATTCCTACATAAAAAATTTCATCGTTTTTGTTATTTTTACAAGAGATGTTATATACTCCGTCTGTTTGTAGATTATCACATTTGTCTTTAACGTTCCGTATTAGTTTAAAGACGGATGGATTTGGCGTTATCGGTACCTGTTTCCCTAGTTTGTTTATTTCTCTTTTTATTTTAAGTGAAATTCCGTTTAAGAATGGAATGGGGGGTGTAAACTCTTGTCTTTTCTTCTGTGCTGGCTGGATCAATTCGATCTTTTCTGTAGCTTTCTGTATTAATTTCTGGATAGTTTATTTCGAATGTCCTGCATTGGTTCCTATTTCTTCAATTATTTTTAACTCTTGCGTTAGTAACTTTTCGTTCGAAGATATGTGAATGCTCTGTTTATGTACGTATTCAATGCTGCAAGTTTATATGTGAGGGGGTATTAGCTGTATTAGTTATTATGTTGAGATTAGTTGTAAGTTTTTGGTAAATTGTCGTCTGTATTTTATTTTCTTTGTACATTAGTTTCACATCCAAGAATGGTAGGGACCGATTTTTTTCCTCTTCTATTGTAAATTGGATGTTTTTGTCGCATAGATGTATTTCTTTTAGTAAAGTTGTTAGGTTTACTTTATTGTTTGTTATTATAAAGACATCATCGACGTACCTGATCCAAGTTCGTATTTCATTTTTGTGGTCTTTTATTATATTTTCCTCAATTCTTCTCATTTTCCATTCTACTATAGTATTTGATATAGGGGATATCATGGATACCCCTTTCAGTTGCTTGTATATTTTATTGTTGAATCTGAAATAGTTTTCGTTCAGTATTAGATTGGTCGTACTTTTTATTGTATTACGGACATCCGGATCTGAATAATTATTTTCTATAATGTCGCTAATTTCTTTGGCCATTTCTTTAACCCTCCGTCTACCAGACGGGTCCATTGGACCCGACAGGTACATACAAAATATTCATTCAAACCAGAAATTTCTTTAAAATAAACTAAGTATATAAACCAGACAAAAATAAGGTAAATAAATAAGTTAAATAGTTTTAAATAAAAATTCTGGTGTAGAACGTTTTATTAAAACTTGAATAAAATTCCCGGTAGATCTAGGGTTAAGGTCTATTGATGGATAAAGATTGGTTACGGCCAGGCTTATCATGTAATCGTCAGGTTGTGGTATGCGTTCTCCTATTTTTTTGTATAAACATGCGCGTAAAGTTTATAGATACATCTGACGGAGGTAACACCCCTTCATATATCTTTCGCATATATTTCTCTAGGTTGTAGGTGGGGCTTTGTTTTGTATTTATGATTGGCCTCAATTTATACGGGTCTTTGTGGTCTTTTATATGTTGGACTATAATAACATGATGGAAAAAACAATAGAAGAAGTAGGAACTGAAATAATAAAGAATTCAGTATTTCCCTACGTATTTGTAACCTCGCCTTTGGTGTAGTGGTACCGCCATAAAATATAGCCTATGTTGGAGCAAGGGCTGTCACCATCATTTTGATACCATTATTTTTTAAATAGGTCCGTTACTTCCTGAGATTGCGTAGAAATATCAATTTAGAACTTTTTTAGAACACTTTTTGGGCATTTGCACCTCTTTTAAATTTCGAATGTTTTAAGAAATGCTTTTAGAGATCACTTATTTCTTATAAGTAACTACCATGCCTAATTTCACGTGTCTACGCCTTTCAATAACACAATAATCGCATTTTTCGAACGTTTTTTGCTCCTGAACGATCTTGGGGTCAGTGGCTTCGAAATACATTATATCCTATGTTTGAACAGGGACAATCACCATGAATTAGTTACTTTTACTTTTAAAATTGGTTCGGTAGTTTCAGAGATTTCCCTTTACAAGCACCCAAACAAACAAACATTATTTTATTATAATATTGGTATACATTAAATTTAATTTCTTGATATATTATATTTACACCAATAAAATTAATAAGTTCAAGTTTTACGAAATAAACAGTTGTTTCAAAAGCTGTTAGTGTAAATGCTTTTTTTCCAAACTCAAAAACGGGACCTTTTTAGTGTCAGACGGGATCAACGTAATTGTTGTAACATGTAGAAGAAAATGGCTGACCACATGTGGCGCTATTGCCTCAAGTTATTCGATAACCGAATTTCAAACCGTAAGTCAGTGCTATGGTGTATTTCTTGTCCACATCTGTTGTCTCGCATATTTATACGTTTGTCCGGCGATATTACGGGAAAAGATAGCAATTGACTAGAAGTGTTTCTTTTTATTTTAATAAAATAAACTAAAAGAATTTATACTGAATTGGCATCACGAAGACCTCTTTGCAGTCAGAAAAAAGTCCTTGCATTTTAAAAATACAAAGCATAGTAACCGGGTGTTAGAAGAGTATCATTGTATACTATTTTGATTTTGATAGAATTCTTTGTTTGTATCAAGTTAAATTTAAATTAATTATCTCATGAATTTCTTAAATTATTCTTAGCCTTTTACTTTAACAGTAAGTAATATCAGAGTTCGTATGCTTCAAGGACTTTCAAGCGCCTTTTACCAGAATCTTCGTAAAGTAATATTTGCCTTATTTAATGGGGAAAAAATCTATCTTTTGATTTTTTCGACCAGTATAATACGAAATATATGGTTCTAAAACAATTAAAAATCCCCAAATACCTTAATGCGTATGAACCCTGTAATAAGTTCTTTGCATATATAACCTTTTTCGGATGATATAACGAAAGATTTATCAGAAAGTATAGGGAAAAGTAAGGTAATGACGCTCACTTAAGGGAAAACACGAATAGCTAGTCAAATGTACACAAAAATCAATATTTTAGTAACGAAGTATAACTCCAAAGCATAAAGAACAGATTCCAATAAACTAAATTACATAAAAGTTTTAGGAACTTTTTTATCATTTACTGAATTATACCATGGATTGAGCGGTAATGCCCGACATGGTAGGTTATTTGCCTTCAGAATGTGGGTACAACATTTAAGTACGACAAAAGTCACATTTATAGTTGTGTGGGCTGTTCACACCACTGCAGCCTTTATGCGACCACTTTCTACATATTGTGCAGCGACACCAAGTTTCGTCATGTGTCCCAAATTCTCCGCAAAAACAGCAAATTTCTACCTCCATATCCTGTCTGATTAGAAGCTAATCTTCTGGGATATCATCATCACACAGCTGTGACTCATCAAGGTCTTCCTCTGAACTTGTGTAATATAACTTCCTTTTTGAATCCTTACGTTTTATTGTAAGTTTGACGTTTGACTTTTTCGAAGGTTCACGTGAGAGCCATTACCCTTCATCGCTGTGTTGGATTTTAATGCGTTACACTTGGCGTAAAAACGCACTACAAAAATAAATAAAAGCATGAATGTACAGCTAAATGTATATATTTTATAGACATAATGAGGAAATTAACAATATAAAATAAGAGTGCATACTTAACTTCAAGTTAGATGTTGTAGAATTTTATAATAAAACAACTGCAAACTAATAACGCGAGGACACAAGAAGACTTTCCTTCCGATGGTAGCTATATCCTTAATGGGAACATACAATGGTATTCGCTAGGTGGTGGTACCGATCGTGCTTTTTCTATTCTGTTCTGGTTAGAGATATTTGAGTGAGCGGGATTGGCCGCTGATCGTCATTACCCTGCCTTCCCCTATAGCCCTATTACAAATGACAATAACTTCACTGGAAACGTTCACTGAAGGAAAAGCTCTAAACACAATACAAAAGGAAGCTAAAAGTTTTGTATGCGTACTTCATAACTGTACAGTCACCGCCCCCTGAATACTAGGCCTGAGCGCTGACACAAAAATGGCGGCTGCCGAAGGCGGATTTTTTTCAGCATGTGTACGGTCCCTTAAATATTCCTACCAATAATTTTTTTCAGTTTTTTCCGCTTCATTTTTCTGAGAGTAAACGAGGTAGAGAAATGTTTTATAAAATACTGGTACCTACATTTAAGGGACCATACCTACGCTAAAAAAAATCCGCCTTCGACAGCCGCCATTTTTGTGTAATTTTTGTGTCAGCCACCACCCCCTGAATACTAGGCCTGAGCGCTGACACAAAAATGGCGGCTGCCGAAGGCGGATTTTCTTCAGCATGTGTATGGTCCCTTAAATATTCCTACCAATAATTTTTTTCAGTTTTTTCCGCTTCATTTTTCTGAGAATAAACAAGGTAGAGAAATGTTTTATAAAATACTGGTATCTACATTTAAGGGACCATACCTACGCTAAAAAAAATCCGCCTTCGACAGCCGCCATTTTTGTGTCATTTTTGAGTCAGCGCTCAGGCCTAGTATTCAGGGGGCGGTGACTATACAGTGTAGTTCCTTTTAGTCATACACAAAACATCCAAGTGATAGTCCATTTCACACTATATGTTATGAATGCATTATTATACGTAGTAAATAGCTGCTTTTAATAGGGATGTGCTTTCTTTGCCTACACTAGTAAACAAAATGTAAGTACGCACAGAGAATGCAATTACATCGTTGTCCATGACAGTATGATTGCCAACGTACCGAAAATTTCCGTAAAACTGTACCGTTATATACCTCAGTAAATCAATAGGTTACGAACCAGAAAAATTATATATGTCTTGTTTTGATGCGTTCCTTTTGTAAATGTATTTATTACACATAGTTTCCGGTGTAAAAATCGATTAGTTGTCATAGGTCACGCCGAAACATTTTTAACCCCTTAATTCTCGCTCCCTTCCATATCACGGGCTGAGGTGTCTTTCGCTATTTCTCGTGCCCGTGATATTTCCGGGATGGAGATTTATTGCTGGAAAAACTTTTTAAACTAGAAAAAATCAACTGGCATTTCCGTGTGAAGTCTTTGAATATTACCGTTTGGTCTTGGTTTTTGGCGCTGATTGTGATGTTGGACATTGTATTGCATGTTTCGAAATATATCTCACTAAAAAATTATTAATAATCAAAATTTAATGTATATATATTATTTGTAAAAATGTGTGTGAGGATGATAACTAAAGGTCTAAGATGAAAAAAAAAATAGAGGTCTTATTCGCATTAATTTGTATGATGTAAAACAAACAATAAGACACAGAATTCTCGCATCATGGATTTTCTACAAATGTGAATTTGTTCTGTAACTTCTGTTTTTTTTTTCGCCTTAAAAAAAAACTAATTGCATATATCATTTAGAAACCTTTTATTCAATTTCTGTGGTAAAAAAATAGGTACTTTTTTATGGTTTTTCCAAATATTGAGCGACCCTGAAAGGGTTAAGAAATTATCCTTAAGTTGGCAGTTATGAAACAGTATACTTTACAATGTCTGGCGGGATTGTTTTTATAAATTATTTTTCTGTTATTAAAAGAACCAATATCCGGTTATTGTCAATATACGTACACATCTTGAAAATTCTACCAAACTTAGAACTTCCACCAGTAAATTTGTGTAGAACTTTACATCCTTATTTAAACGCCTTACTCATGCAAAAATTTCTGTCATAAATATGGCAAAAAATTATATTAGTCTTAACTGGTGGGAATATGTCCGACATTAATAAGGGACTGATGCAGTGGAAACCAAAAGCAGTTGCCATCATGTGACAACCTCCTCAGTTATTTCACTTGTAACCGGTAGACACCGTACCATCTGTCTCCTCCTGTTTATTCATAGCTCTTTCTTCTTAGCTATTGTAATCCAATTTTATATTTTAACTTAAATATTTAAATTTTATAATTTTATATTTTATTTTAATTTAAGGGGTCCGGGACACATTTTAAAATAATTTTTATTTTTTGAGTTAAAAATTCTGAATTTTTTGTGGTGGTTAAACATATGATTCATAAACCAAATCACAAGATAAAACTTCTCATAATTAAAAAAAAAATTTAATTTAGAATTTCTTAAAAAATTGGGGTAATTTAAAATCGTTATAACTCGAAATATTATAAGTAGAATTTCATTTTTTTTCAGTTAAATAAACAGAAATATATAAGTTTTAATTTTGATTCAGCATTTTTAAAAATATTAATTTAAATAAAAAATAAAAATATTTAAAATTAAAATTAAAAAAACATGATGCAACTTAAAAAAATCGTATTTTTAAAAGTTAATACTTTTTTTCATATTTGATGAGTCAAAATTAAAATAAAACAGCTGAAAAAGTCATATTCCAAGTTTGAACCATTTATCATTAACGGTTCTTTACTTATAAAAATTTGAATACGAGAAATGGTGAAAAACCCATCATGAAGAAAAACGTATTTTCACAAAAAGTCGTTCCCATGACAACCATTGCTTGAAAGCTAGATTTTGAAAACAAACCAAAACAAAAAAATAATATTTTCTGTTCCAATTAAGATAGAAACATGATTTAAGAGTCATTTTAAGTAGAAATAAAAAAAACAGAGAAAATTTTAATGTAATATTTTTTTTTCAGAAAATTTGAATATTTTTGTGTCCCAGACACCCTTAATAAATAATTGTTTTTAAGGAGTAGATAGTGTCAGGTTAACCATAGTCTCTTTTTTCCACAGAAAATAAATTAATATCATTTTAGCTTGATCGACAATAAAAGGATTTGTTTTTATGTTCAGTTTCGTTAAAAGTACAAATTAAATTATGTTTCATTTCTTTAAAAATTTTTTAGTACTTCTTAATCATACTAGACCTTCTCTCTTTATTGATCACTGGTCGGCAAAAAAAAAATTTATTTTTTTTTTCCTGCCTGCAAACTAAATATGTAAAGGGTACAGATCTAATATTCCTAATTCTAAATAGGTTATCCAAATGGCTCCAACAGGCACCATTTTTCCGAGAAACACTTTTATATTAATAATTAGATATTATAATAATAATTAGAAAATAATGTTATATAATTTTTGCTATATGATTTTTAAATTATCGCACCGAAAGATTTTCTTTTTATTTATTCCTTTTTTAATACTATTTTATAATGAGTTGGGTTGATTTTTGACGGCCAATTATCTATTCGAGGAATAAAGACCCAGAGGAGTGGAGAGTTCTTCGTGGGGTCAAGTTTTTTAATTTTTATTTTAAATATTTTTAATTCTTGTTTATAATAATATTTTTTTAATTGCTGAATCAAAATTAAAACATATATTTCTGTTTGTTTAAATGAAAAAAAAAACGATATTCTACTTATAATATTTCGAGTTATAACAATTTTAAATTACCCCAATTTTTTAAGAAATTCAAAATTTATTTATTTTTTTTAATTATGAGAAGTTTTATCTTGTAATTTTGTTTACAAATGATACGTTTAGCCACCACAAAAAAATTCAGGAATTTTAACTCAAAAAATAAAAATTATTTTAAAATGTGTCCCGGACCCCTTAAATTAAAATAAAATATAAAATTATAAAATTTAAATATTTAAGTTAAATTATAAAATTGGATTACAATAGCTAAGAAGAAAGAGCTATGAATAAACAGGAGGAGACAGATGGTATTGTGTCTACCGGTTACAAGTGAAATAACTGAGAAGGTTGTCACATGATGGCAACTGCTTTTGGTTTCCACTGCATCAGTCCCTTATTAATGCCGGACATATTCCCACTAGTTAAAACTAAATACAATTTTTTGCCATATTTATGACAGAATTTTTGCATGAGTAAGGCGTTTAAATAAGGATGAAAAGCTCTACACAAATTTACTGGTGGAAGTTCGAAGCTTGGCAGAATTTTCAAGATGTGTACGTATGTTGACAATAACTGGATATTGGTCCTTTTAATAACAGAAAAATAATCTATAAAAACAATCTCGCCAGACATGGTAAAGTATACTGTTTCATAACTGCCAACTTAACGATAATTTCCTTCACCCTTTCAGGGTCACTAAGGGAACCTAACCCGTATTTACGCATGGAAATCCATGGCTCGAAGAAAACCACGAAAACTCCAAACGAATAGGCCGACGGGCACGATTGGGTTCTATTTTATAATGAACTATTAATTTTACAAACAATTTATTTGAAGAAAATTACTTCTTTCTCGTTAGAGAGTACAAACTTCGATTCTAAAATGAAATGATAATCAACTAAACAGTTTTTTATATAAATTATGTGATGCGTTTCTTTTATATTTTTATCCTGAATTGATTCAAAAATAAAAAAAAGAAAACTTTTACTTCCTTTTTCCTCCTTTTTTCTAAGTATAAACACTATTTAACCCCTGAACTGGTTTTTTTTGGACACACTAAATAAACTAGTATGTTGTGGCCATCACAAAACTTTCTTCTATATAAATCACGTCAATGAAATCATTTAAATAGTACAAGAAATTACATCAATTTAGTACCAATTCATATCAAAGTATATCTGAATTTGAAGTTTGATAAAAATTCGTTCCTTAGTTCTCGAGATAGAGCTATAGCGGAAATTCTGAAAAATGTAGCATAGCAGCGCCACCTGTTGAGTGATTTATACCAATACATAAACAGCAATAAC
Organism: Maratus speciosus; assembly: GCA_963932465.1. Classification (NCBI taxonomy): domain Eukaryota; kingdom Metazoa; phylum Arthropoda; class Arachnida; order Araneae; family Salticidae; genus Maratus; species Maratus speciosus. Next base: position 280,369,017 of record OZ010797.1, on the reverse strand, counting down.
TGATATCCAGGTATACATGGATCTGAAGTTCGTTGAAAATCCAAGCATTAGTTCTTGAGATAGAGCTATTGCGGAAATCACAAAAAACAGCATACCTGTGCCACCTATTGAGCGATTTACACCAAACTGTATAAAATGTCGATTCATGTCAAGGACTAACTGATTCTAAATTTTGATGAAAATTCATGCATTAGTTCTTGAGATACACCTATGGTGGAAATTCTGAAAAATGCAGCATAGCAGCGCCCCCTCTTGAGCGATTTACACCAAAATGACAGTTCATGTCAAGATTTAACTGATTCTGAAGTTTGGTGAAAATTACTGCATTAGGTCTTGAGATACAGCTACAATGGAAATTCTGAAAAGTGCAGCATAGCAGCGGCACCGTTGAGCGATTTGCACCAAAACACAGACAGCACTAATTCATATTAAAGTATACTTGAATTTGAAGTTTGATGAAAATCCAAGTATTAGTTGTTGAGATAGAGCTATTGCGGAAATCGTAAAAAATGCAGTATAGCAGCTTCACCTGTTGGGCGATTTACACCAAAATGTACAAAATATCAATTCATGCCAAGGAAGAAGATTCTGAAGTTTGGTGAAAATTATTGCATTAGTTCTTGAGTTACAGCTATAATGGAAATTCTGAAAAGTGCAGCATAGCAGCGCCACCTGTTGAGCGATTTTCACCAAAACACAAACAGCACCAATTCATATCAAAGTATACTTGAATCTGGTTTGATGAAAATCCAAGCATTAGTTGTTGAGATAGAGCTATTGCGGAAATCGTAAAAAATGCAGTATATCAGCGCCACCTGTTGAGCGATTTACACCAAAATGTACAAAACTTCAATTCATGTCAAGGACTAACTGAAACTGAATTTTGATGAAAATCCGTGCATTAGTTCTGGAGATTGAGCTACTGCTGAAATCGTGAAAAAGGCTGCATAGCAGCGCCACCTGTTGAGCGATTTACACCAAAAACTAATAAGCACCAATTTATATCAGGGACTAACTGAGTATGAATTTTTATTAAATTCCATTCATTAGTTCTTGAGATAGAGCGCCCACAAAATTTGTGTCACATACAGACAAACTCACAAATGCACAGACTCACAGACAGACATTTTGTAAAAACATGTTTTTCGGAATCTCTGACCCCTAAAACGTGTAAATCCGTCGAAACCGAAAGTCGAAAATTTTCACGAATCCAATACTTTTTTCTTGTAAAGATAGAAGAAAGTGAAAATAAGGACTCGGCACCACTTTTTGTTTACTAAAATATTTGGCTTTGTACAGTCGTGGAAAGAGAAAAGTAAACACCCCCTACTAACTCCTCAACAAATTATCGTAGAAGAAATTTACTGGTACTGAACGATTGGAAATAAAGTCTACTTTTAAATGATGTATATAAAATTTTCTTAGGGGGCTATATACATATTAAAACGAACCACAACTTTGTTTCTTTCAATTGCAGTACACAATTCTGACAACATAAATGAACTCTACACCCTTCAATTAGCCAAAAAACAAATTTTTATGCAATTCGTACCATAAGTTTCAGAGAAATTAATTATTTTAAAACGAGCGTATTTTAAGGGCTGTATCCAAACTGAAGCTCCGTACTCGATTGTTAACCGAGAGAGCCGCCTTCTTGATCAAGGCACCTTAAGCGTTACTCAAGGAGTCAATGAAGCCTGTTAGATTACCGGACTGCAGAATAAATTTCGAAATATCTACTCACTTCTATCATAGACAGCCCATTAAACCACCATTTTGTCATTTTTTAAGCATAATTTGAAAACTACTTGGAAGAAAAATGTGAAATTTTGGTTTTACATAAAGCAGGACTTAATAAATCTAAATCCATCCAAAAAATTGTAGGTTGCAATACATAATTTTTTTGGAATATTAATTTCATAATTCATATCATAAAATTATGAAAATTGCAAATCCAGCGTATTTATGTTTGGGAATATTAGTATTCCCAATTTTGCTACGCAAAAAATTAGCACATTAAGAGCATAATTTCAGGAGATATAAATAAAAATATGAAAATATAATTTAACATTAGAAGCTCTCAATTTTGAATGTTTATAATTCAAAATCTTATCATTCAAATGACTTGAAATTTCATGTCTAGGCATAGTTTGAACCGAAAATTTGAAATATCTTGTTAAAATTGGGTACCATAGGGAAAGATTAAGTTTGGATTCGTTTTAATATGTAGATGGCCCCCTAAAGAAATTTTATATACATCATTTAAAAGTAGACTTTATTTCCAGTCGTTCGGTACCAGTCACTTTCGTCTACGATAATTTGTTGCGAAGTTTGTAGGGGGTGTTTACTGTTTTTTCCACGACTGTACAATCGAAAAAGTTATGCCAAAAGTTATACCAAACCAAAGATTACAGTTAAAATTAAGTGGTATCCAAAAGCTTTTTGTATCGAAGATAGCAAACTCTTTTTGCCCGAACGGCGTTACGTATCCAGCGATTTCTGGAGTTCCATTACCTGAGATTTATTCTGTTGATCTGAACCAGGTTTCAGACCAGATGCTAAAATCTTTAAGGTTAGCTGGGCGAAAGAGTTACTCCAGATTCGTCCGGGATAGCTCAGATGGTAGAGCACTGACGGCTTCAGCCAGGAGATCCCTTGTTCGAATCCTGGTCCGGACATTTTTCGCTCAGTTGGAAATTTATATCTAATATGATTTATTTAACAATTAGAATAATTGTGTTAAAATTAATCTACCTTTTGCATAATGTCGAATTCACACAGGAATCTTAGAAAAAAATTATTGCAAAATAAGGAAAAGCAATTTTACAACTCTTTCTTCCACCACCAAAGTTAGAAAACTAAAATTTAATAAAATTTTTCTGGTGCAAGTCTTCATTAATCTTGGGGTTAATAAGCTAAGTTGCTTCTTTTAGATTAGAAACACGATTGCTAGTTTGCCTTTTTTTTATTATTTCCAACTCATACCGGAAATTTTTATTTTATGCAATCATGAAATGTTTGTCACTATATGAAGAAAATAATATGACATTTAATTTCTGATACCAACGCGATATATATTTAAAAAAAAACAAGCAACACTGGTTTGAAGAGGAACTCTTGTGAAATGCTTTTCTTTTTTCCACATAAGTAATTTTTTGCTTACAAGAGTGCTTAAATTCTGACACTATTTTTTAACAGAATTTTCTTACATAACTTAAATATTAGGATATCGGTTAATAAATGAGTGGTTACGATTTCTATTATTTAAAAATGAAATAGAAATTATCGTATCCTTAATACTGATTCCAGATTTCTGGCAAATTCCAAGGATTGAACGTATATTGCTTTTCATCTTTTCAATGCAAAGACTAACAGTTCACGGTTAGCTACTTTCCAGTTTTTGAAGAGTTTGGTTTAGTTTTATTTTAACATAGTTAACCTTCTCTGTGCAACCCAAAATTTCCTCGGGCAACGTAAAAGTAGCAAAATTTGCGCAACCCGAGATTTCTTCGGGGATTCATTTTTTCCACTGGCGACTATTTTTTAATTTAACTCGGACCACTTTTTAAATACAAAAAATTCCATATAGACTTTAACAACATCTACAAGAGAAAATATACTACAAAATTGTTTTCCTTAAAATAGTGATGCGAGAATATAAAATAATCTCCAGTGACAGACCTGATTTAGCCTGATTTAAATATAATGTGGGCAGTTTTTTAACCTATTTGGATAAAAAAAAATACGCATCGAGAAGGTTAACAGGGTTGCCACGCTTCAGAGAATTTCCAGACCAGAAAATTCTACGGCACCAGTACTTTCTTACAGAGAATGCCTCTTTAACCCTTTAATTCTCGCTCCCCCCAACATCACGGGCTGAGTACCATGTTCGTTAGTTCTCGTGCCCGTCATATTTCCGGGCTGGAGATTTAATTGCTGTAAAAAACTTCTGAAACCAGAAAAAATTAACTGGCATTTCCGTGTGAAGTCTTTGACTATTCCTGCTTGGGTTTGGCTTTTGGAGCTGATTGTAATGCTGGGATTTGTATTGCATGTTTCGAAATATATAGTACTCAAAAAATTATTAATAATCAAAATTTAATGAATACGTATTATTTCAAATATTATTTGTAAAAATTTGTGTGACGATGATAAATAAAGATCTAAGATGTGAAAAATAAAGGTTTTATTCGCATTAATTTGTATGGTGTAAAACAAACATTAAGGCACAGAATTCTCGCAGGGTGGCTTTTCTACAAATGTGAATTTATTCTATAACATCTTTATTTTTCGCCTTAAAAATACTAATTGCATATTTTATTTAGAAACCTTATAATTATTCAAGTTCTGTAATACAAAATGGGTACTTTTTTATGGTTTTTCCAAATATTAAGCGACCGTGAAGGGGTTAAACAAAGGGAAATTTTGTACGTTTAACCTACATATAGTTCTCTAAAAAAATACTGGTAATTTGACTGGAAAATTCCCTGAAGCGTGGCAACACTGGTTAATGGCTGTTTCTTAGTTTAAAAGTATCCAATATGTTTCAAGTGAAATAAATATATACTAAACAAGCAAATTCATTTAATAAAATGCGACATGTTTCCAAGTGATTTTTTTGTTTCAATTTTAGATAAAATTTCTAATTCAAAATATGTAAATGTTGCAGAATTTTTATATCATAAACACATAAAGGGGGGAAATTAAAATTAAATATTCGATACAGATTAATAACACATTTATTTTTTGCTGTTTTTAGTGTTTTTAAAATGATTCTCAACAGTAACATGCAATAAATGAATCATTTTCGTTAATTTACGATTTTAAATGATAATTTTAATTTGACTTCAAAACTGATATTTTCATTGTGTTACTCTTTGAACAAACGTCCTGTCATGCATTGCATGCATACATTATTTGCATGCATGTCATGTACATATGATTTTTGTTGCTGATGCTATCAATATAATTCTCAAAGTGATATGTCATAAATGAGCCATTTTAATAAATTTATAATTTTGAAACTTAGATACAAAACTCTCATATTGACCCTAGAAGTTCCAGAAATTTTACTCAATTTTATAAATATATATTACACCAGAATAAAACCTAGTAACGAAACATTTTAACACTAGAACGGCGGTAGGGGTCATTTTGACACCTGAGCACTTTCGTCCGTTGATTACTTTAGTTTGGTTGAAAGAAATCGTTTGAAATGTTTTGACTTTTCCTAAATATATAACATATTTTTCTTTTAGAAAATTCAGCTTTCTGGATTTGTTAGTTTTTGAAATATTGGTATGTATTCCTAGAACGGCGGGCAAGGGTCATTTTGACCCCTTTAGTAAAATACTCTTTGTACTCGAAGGATTGTGAACCCATGAGAAAAACTCAGTGATAAGCAATTTTCGATTGCATTCATACTGTCTACCAGAGAGATAAAAACCGGTGTGGTAACACAACATTATTGTCTGTAATTTGTATGTTATAACTCCTTTGTTTGATTTTGCCATGCTTTTGAACACAATATTTCCAAAAAAGAAAGTTTAAGGTTTTTCAGACTTATATTTTTTTTCAGAAATAGTATTTTCCCATTTGTTACTTTTGTTAGTTCAGATTAATCACTGCAGGTGGTAACCATAGGGGAGGGGTTTTATAAGTAGAGTACGAATATTGTAGAGTACAGACAGTTGAACATTTCCGAACATATAATTTGTTGAAAATTGCAAAACATGCTACCGACCAGTACAAAATATTACAGTTGATGAACAATTGTTCCGATCTAAATCTAGATGTAAATTTACGCAATATATGCCAAATAAACCGGAGAAATTTGGGATAAAATGTTGATTATCTGTTGACGTTGATACTAAATATGTACCTCTTGAATGGAATTCCATTTCTAGGAAAAGATGAAACCGCAAATCCTCAATTAAGTTTATCTGATTTTTTTTCATGAAATTAACAGATCCTCATCAAAACAAAGGGATGAATATTATGATAGATAACTATTTTACTAGCATCAAACTAGCAGAAATGCTAAAAGCTAAAAATACAACTTTGGTTGGCACAATGAAAAAGGTGAGAAGAGAAATTCCTATATCTTTGAAAAATATGCGTAGTACTCTTTATTCGTCAAAGATAGTGGAACATGACAATATGACACTTACCATCTATCAAGCCAAAAGAAACAAAAGTGTGTTTCTACTGAGCTCATTACTTTCTACTTTCAAATCTGAACACAGTCTCAAGAAGTTGCCCGATTCAATATAATATTACAACGCAACGAAATATGGTGAGGATATTTGTAATCAGATGTGCCGAAAATACTCCGTTAAATCGGCTTCTAGACGATGGCCTGTACATATATTTTACAATATTTTGGATCATGCAGCTTTGAATGCGATAATTTATCAAAGTGTAACAGGCAATCCCATCAGTAGAAGAGATTTTCTATTAAAATTAGGAGAGAAGTTAAGGATGGTTATTATGGCTTTAAAAGTCCCAAAGATCCTTCCTGAGTCTTCAGAAAAAACACACGAAAATAAAGTAGATATAAAGAGAAAAAAGTGTCAAGGACAGAGGCGCAATGGAAACAAATCTCAAGAATTTTGTGGATCGTGTTCCAAAGTTGTGTCCGGATAAGTCACTGGAAAAATTGTTAAAAAATATTTTTGTATCAACTGCATTAATTCCTAATCCGTGTGTTTAATTTGGAGTATATAAGCATTAAATAAAATTCAAAAGAAATGTTAGGTAGATTTCGTAAGAAATACTACCTATTGCAGTCGTTACCATGGTGCGACTTTTGAAAAATTCCTTCATAACTTTTCATTATAGGACCCCAGGAACCCAAAACCACCCCCACCTAAAAAGTTTATATATATATATATATGTGTGTGTATGTATGTATGTACTAAATTTTGTCCGCACGATAAAAGTTGTAATGGTGCACGAATCGTCTTCAAACTCGCCAACAACTTTGAGATGGCTAATATCTCGGCGGGGATTGAAAATGGGCAAAATCGGCCCAAGGGAATGGAAATGGGAAGGGTTCAAAATTTTGAATACCGTCTTAACATGATTCTGATAAAACCAGCTCTTACACAACAATGGCAGGAAAAAGTAAATAGTTTTCGTTATAGCGATTGCCAACAATTAAAAAAAAAAGCAATAAAATTCTCACCACAACAATTGCTCCTCTATTGCAAGAATTTCACGTGAAAAATTGAATTAAAGAAACAGTTTGAAGAATTGAAAACAAATTGAATATTACGTCATAAGTTTTCAAGAGCAAGATTTCAGCATGAAAACTCAAAATGAAATAAATAGTTTGACGAATTAAAAAATATATATATTGCGTCATATTGGAAATATGATGGACCTCAGCAGGCGAATATGTAACGCCATGTGAGTTTGAAGAAACGTATTAAAACATGATAAAAACCCAACTATGGAAATATTAACATATTTTAACACTTTGAGGTTCTCTGAATTTGCTTTAGCCATTTTTAAACCTATTCCATATACATTCGTGTGTGTATTCGTGTATATTAGAATTTTCTCAAAATGTTTAGCTCCCTAGAGCTCATTCTTAGTGAAGGAACTGGGTTTATGTCTAATCTTGTTTTAATTTTTGTTGGTGAATTTAGTATTTAACTTCGAAATCTACCTTCGCCTGTAGGCTCGAGCCGGCAGGGATTTTTTTACATTCTATCCATTCAGCTACACTTATAATGAAATAACGGAAACAACAAAACACGTTTCTCATTTATGGATTTAGAGAGTGAATCATTTGGCGAGTAAGTAGATGAAAAAAAAAATTATAAATTGTATTTTATTTTAGTTAACATTAGTTTTAATTTGTGAAAACATTTATTTTAAGTCAAGTTTTATATAAAATTAATGAGTTTTTTTAGTAGTGGTAGTATGATCCAATTGATCGCCCTATAGGCGTTACATATACAGTACTTTAAAAACTCAATAAATTATCAAGTAATATTAAATATAAATTATAAAATACACGCAAATTACATATTTTTGCCAATGAATGGCATTTAAAATTGTTTTAGCGTTGTTATTTCAGTAGTTTGATCGTGGTGTCAAAATGACCCCTTCCCGCCGTTTCAGTAGCTAAGATTTTTCCGCCGTTCTAGTGTTAACATATTTATTGAACTTATTTTTATCTGGTTTATATATTTAGTTTATTTTGGTAAAAAATTCTGGTTTTAATAAATATTTGGTAGGCACCTGTCACATCCATTGATCTCTCTGGTAGCCGGAGGGTTAAATCTGTTACTCTTAACCCCTTAATTCTCGCTCCCGTGATATTCACGGGCTGTGTCTTTTATTCAGATTGTTTGATTCCCACCAGTTTTATAAAATAGTGTAATTGACTTTCTTATGGTAACGTTTTACCTGTCATTAAATAAGGTGAATATTTCTTTTTCAAAAAAGTGGTGCTAATGAGTAATTTGAATTTTTAAACCGTAATTTAATGCGACCGTTAAGGGGTTAAATAACTGCTTAAATTGTATTGCATGCATTAATCATACTTCCATTTTTGGTGGTGCTATTAATATGTTTCGCAAAGTGACGTGTCACAAATGAGCCATTTTAATAAATATATAATTTAAAACTTAATTACAAAACTCATGTATTAAATGTGTTACTCTTAAAATAAAGAACTTAAATCGTATTGCATGTAGATTATTCAAACTTTCATTTTTGTTGTAGATCTTGTTAATATAATTCTCAAGAGTGACATACCATCTCATAATGAACCATTTTAAATAATTGATTATTTAACCCCTTAACGGTGGCATTAAATTACGGTTTAAAAATTCCAATTGCTTATTGGCACCACTTTTTTGAAAAAGAAATGTTCGGCTTATTTAATGACAGGACAGCATAATAAAGCCAATTACACTATTCTATAAAACTGGTGGGGATCAAACAAATCTGAATAATCTGAATAAAAGTCACAGCCCGTGAATATGACGGGAGCGAGAATTAAGGGGTTAAAAACGGAATATTACAATGTATTACCAATCCAATAAGCAGCCTAAATTTTCCAAGTAAGTATTCCTAAATATATCCAAGTAAGTAAACGCCGCCTACTTACAAGGAAGGTCTCCATACTGGGCATACTCAGAATATGTTGAAAAAAAAAATGCTAGTGAAAGTACTCATGTATGTAATAAAGGATCAGTTAAAATTAGCGGCGGAATTACAGTAGAAAATCTGTAAAAAAATAAAAAAATTTCGAATAATCTGCGTGAAAAGACGAAAGCAGCACGCAATTTGGCGAGCAGCAATTTTCCTCGCCAAAAGCAAATGATTTTAATGAATCTGAAAATTGTTTGTTAATTGATTTTGAGAATATGCGGTATTTAATTAATTTAAACGTAAATCATGAAAGGATTTAATATTGTTATTATTATTACCTTTTGTATTATACTTGTTGCATGTTGCCGATTTGAAGGAAATTTTGCCATTGTTTTATTCTCCAATCCACAATTTTTTTAATTTAAACGGCTTTATCGGTTATAAAAATAACTTTTAACGCCCGATGAATAATGCTGCCGTAATACATTTCCATACCGAAGAAGCTGTTTCCATAGCAACTAAGTTAAATCGACAGTGCTCGATGGGGCATATTTTTGAGTTTGGAACAATTTTAATCAATTTAAATTTTGTTTTAAATCGTAAAATATGATAGTTAAAATTCGTTATAAGTATATATAAATATATATGACAAAACTATAGTTATAACAAACTAAAAATGACCTAGCTAAAGTTATTTAAATTAAACTTATTTAAACAAATTCAACATAAAAAGTTTTTACCTTATAGAGTATTCGACAAGCGTATATTTTTTAAATTTAATTTCTTCGCCAAACGGTGATAAGTCGCCAAATAAGCGAAATTTTCATAATTTTTTCACGGGCGTTCTACCGAGGTTCCGCCAAAAAAATTTTTATAAACACATATACCCATAAGAGAAGAACATTTTGTATTTTTTTCAGATTTTTCGGAGTATGCCCGTATGGAGACCTTCCTTGTTAGTAACCTAATCTTAAAATTGAAATTTTAAAAGTTCTTCTGGGATAAGTAAACTTTTTAAAGGTAAAAAAATGAAAAGCTTTCAAAAAGAAAACATTGGTTTCATTCAAGAAGTCATAGATGAAATTCACAAGTCTACAATTACAAAAGAAATATTCTGACGACCGGTATATTCACAGTTTAATTTATATAGCATTTGTACGTCATTCGATTACTGATACGGAAGCCATTTCTTTTATTAATTCTACTAATAGTTCAATCGATTTCTTCAGCTACCTCATACAAATTATAAACCGTTTGATTAAATTACTAGCAAAATCCGTGTCATTGCTCACGTAATAGTTGAAATATACCAAGTGGTAATAAGTGACTATTTTCATTAGAAGAAATTATGCTGCTATGATAAATTCAAAAATTCCTAATTAACCCTTTCCGGCAGTGTTGCCAGTGGACTACTTTTTTTAAATTCAGATTTCTTGATTGGCACCACTTTTTTGAAACGGTAAAATTTACGTCGTTTTTGCCTTAATTAGTATGTCATTAAATAAGGCACATTTTGCCATTTAAAAAAAGTGGTGCATCTGGCAACACTGCTTTCCCGCTCAAACTACTTCTGTTGCTAAAATGTCGAAATAATTCTATGACACCGGATTTACGTACAAAATTATTTGAACATAAATAAAACCTTTTATTCATGTACAGGCTAAAAGCGAAAAATCGTTTCAAAATATTTGTACCCATGTGTCTTTTGAGAGTTAAAGTTATGTGGGACAAACTTTAACCCACCACATTGAAATGGTTACGCCACAGTTTGATTAAACTTAGTATTACACTGCATTAGGTAGAAATAAGACTTAAATTGAAGAGAATATGTAAAAATAATTTAGAATGTGTTTTGTACGTTTTACGCTCATTTCAGCTTTCATTTCAAGTTTTAAAGTTTTTAAAAAACGTTCTTAGCACTTATTTACAACTGAAAAGTAATCATTATGCCGTGTTTCAAGCTTATCGTTTAACGGTCTAACACCCGACCAGCTCCCTCTTGGTAGTAGTGGCACCATCATGAAATATAGCCTATATTGGAAAAAGGTCTTTCACCATCAATTTGGCAACACAAATTTTGAAATTCTTTTGGTATTATTGAAATAGTAATTTTAAAAGTTTTTAAAACGCTTTTGGCTCATTTTACCCCTTTAAATTTCTAACCTTTTCGGAACTGTTCTTAGAGAGCTTTTATACATTATAAGTATCTTCCATGTCGATTTTTGAAATTTTATTTTGAACAATTCCATAGAAATCGAAATTTAGAATATTTTTTGCAAGAGTTTCGCTTATTTCATCCTTTTAAATTTAGATTTCTTTTTCAACGGTTCTTAGAGAGCATTTGCATCTCATAAGAAATTATCTTGCCAAATTTCAAGTTTCTATCTTTAAGAATTCATAAACGATCGAAGTTTAAATTATTTTTAGAAAGCTTTTCGCTAATTTCACCATTTTAAAATTGGAATTTTTAGAAACAGTTCTTAAAAACTGTTTCTAATATTTTATATTAACATTTATATCTTATAAGTAACTACCATCACAAATTTCAACTTTCCAGCTCCTTCAATGTCAAAAATGCAATTTTTGATAGCGAAACCGACATAAAATGTTGCCTGTGTTGGAGAAGAACTGCCACCATTACATTTGAAATCGGTTTGGTATTTACTGAATATCGATAGAAGTCGTAATTTAGAAATTTTTTAGAACGCTTTTTACTGATTTCACCCTTTTAAATTTCAAAATTTGTAGTAATTGTTCTTAGGGATAATTTATATCTTATAAATAACTACCATGCCAAATTTCAATTTTATAGTTTCTTAAATATAACAAAAATTGCAATTTTAGTATGTTTTTCGCTTCTGCACACCGCTTTTGGCAGTGGCACTGTAAAAAAAATATATATAGCCTATGTTGGTGCATAGACTATCACCATCAATTTGCCACCATTACTTTTGAAATTGGTTTGGTATCGGTATCGTTTTGGTAAGAAGTAATTTAGAATGTTTGTAGAACGCTTTTCGGTCATTTTACCCTTTTAAATTTCTAAATTTTTAGTAACTGTTCTGAGAAATCATTTATATCTTATAAGTATTAGCATGCCAAATTTCAAGTTTCTATCTGTATCAGATGCAGTGCTGTTGAAATGAAGAAAGGTTTTAGCACGCTTTTAGAGCATTTTCACCTTTTTTAAATGCAAATTAATTAAAACTGTTCTTAGAAACAGGGCTCCCACTCGGGCCGTTTTATGAACACCACTAATTTTCAAAGAAAAATCTTCTTTATAAATTTCGTAGTAACTCACCTGGAAGTGGGGTTTTTTAAACTGTTGCAGAAACCTACCACAAATTTCTTTCTAAAAAATTACTGGTTTTCAAAAAACGTACCAGTGAGAGTTCTGTAGAGAGCATTTATATTATGTAACCAACTGCCATGCCAAAATTTAAGTTTCTAGACATTTCAGTATAGAAACAATTGCAATTTAGAACATTTTTGCTCCTGTAATCCCCTGGTGGTAGTAGCGCCGACATAAAATATAATGGAGTTATGAATAAATAGGAGGAGACATATAGTGTACTGTCTACCAGTTGCTAGTGAAGTAACTGAGGAGGTTGTCACAAGATGGTGGCTGCATTTTTAAAATCAGATCTTCAGTTTTTGATTACTACCAGGGCAAACGTCCCACCAGTAAAATTGAATAGAAAATTTCGTCTTAATTAAGCGTCTTATTTGTGGAACTTTTTCTCAAAAATGTCGTAAAAATTTCTGTTTGCTTTTGCTGATATTAGTACGCCTTGTAAACCTGTCAGTTTGCTTCCCTGGTTGTCATAATATGGCGGAAACGCAGAACCTGACTACCGCCAAAGTAATCTCCTACCAGCAAAAATGAAAGTCTGTTTCTACCATTACTTATGACTAAAATTTTGTAATAATAAGGCGTTTAAATAAGTTGAAAAATTCTATATAAATCTACTGGTAGAAGTTTCCACCGGCGGTAAACAACTCCTGTGATAGCGGTTACAGTTGTAGCTTCACTATTTTCAGGATATGTCAGTTCCTCTTTATTAACCCCTTGGGGACGAGCGACACGTATACGTGCCGGAAATAGGCCTAAGAATCCTCGTTTATCCTCACCAGTAAAATTTTACTGTAAAATTTGCCTTATTTAATCCGAGCATTTTCCCGATTTGAATAGGAACAAACTTCTGTTTTTTTTAAACCGGTAGCAAAGTAATAAACATTTCGTAAAAGGCTCCCGTCGCGAAGGGGTTAATAGTTCCATGTAAAATATAGCCTGTGTTGGCGCAGGGACTATTACCATCAATTTGAAACCATTTATTCTGAAATCGGTTTGGTATTTTCCGATATATTATAAAAATCGTATATTAGAACATTATAAGAACGCTTTTCGTTCATTTCACTCTTTTAAATATTTTGAAAGCATTTATATCACATAAATATCTACCACACCAAATGTCAAGTTTCTCTCTTTAACAATCTTCTAGAAATTCTAATTAAGAACGTTTTTAGAATCCTTATCGAACATTTTAACTCCTTTTAAATTTTGAATTTTTTTTCGCCTGTTCTTACATAGGATTTAAATATTAACATGCCAAATTTCAAGTTTCTATCTTTATCAGTTGCAGAGGAATTGCAATGTAGAACGTTTCTAGCACGCTTTTCAAGCGTTTTCACCTTTTCTAAATTCTAATTAAATAAAACAGTTTTTAGAGAGCATTTATTTTTTATAAGTAACTAACAAAAAATTTCAATTTGCTAGCCACTTCAGTTTCACAAAAATCGTAATTTAGGACATTTTTTGCTCCTGCAACCCCCCCCCCCCCCCCACACACACACACACACATTTGGTCGCAGAAATAAACTGTGTGCTGTAAAATTTGAACATATTCCGGTGAATATTGATTCCAAACTTCACCAAAGTTGATTGGGTAGTTTCCGAGGAAACATGTCTTAAAGGTTCCAATAGAATTGCACACAGTCTTGTCTTACCTTAACCCCTTCGCGACAGGAGCCTTTTACGAAATGTTTATTACTTTGCTACCAGTTTTAAAAAACAGAAGTTTGCGCCTATTCAAATCGGGAACATGCTCGGATCAAATAAGGCAAATTTTACAGGTGAGGATAAACGAGGATCCTTAGGCCTCTTTCCGGCACGTATATGTGTCGCTCGTCCCCAAGGTGTTAAAGGTGAAGACGGAAACATATTATACTTACTTTCAATACAAATGTTCACTGACAAATGTATATCTTGAATTTTTTTTACGCTTCTTATGTTACGCTATTTGCATGACAGATGGAAATTAATTTTTAAAAATAGTGTTAAATATACTTGGTGTGAAACTTTTAATAAATCGTTTATTTATCTAACCTATATATATACATATAAAATCCTTATGAAACGAATATATGAAACGGCAGAAATGTAACGATTCTTTGAATTGACTGATTAAACAACTGATTATGTTTCACGGCGATTTCTCCTAAAATATGGAATACTTTGCGATGAAATTAACACCAAAAATCAATATTGATCCGCAAATTTCAAAACTGGTATTAGAGTTTTTAAATTCGAATTAGTTTTCGAAATATTAATTTTTTTCTAATTTTATATACATTTTTCTTAAGATGGCAACTCAAATTTTAATCAAACAGATATGTTTTTTTTTTCATATTTTAGAAAAGGTTACTATTTTAAACTAATTTGGTGAGAAGTTTGGCCTCCCTTAAATGTATGCTAAGAAATGTATCATGTTACTTTTATTCATAATTCAATTTGTATTTCATTATCATTTTATTTAATACAAACAGAAACATTTAAAATACATGGTTTTCACTACTTTATTTTTTTAAATGAAATGAAAAGAAAAATATTAGGCACAGATGTCATATACGCACCGGGATACCTAATTTGCGCCAAAATGGCACTATTTTGGTTGACATGGTAACCCGGCTATTGTTGTTTATTTAATAATAAGTGTTTATTTACTTTAGTTTCTTTTTTTTAATTACATAAATTGTTTTGTTCTATAGTTAATTATTTTTTTGGTTATTTTCCTTTAAAAATAAAAAATAATAGAAAATAATTAAAAAATACGGTACTTTATTCCATCGACCCATTTCGCCAAATTATATAAATCGCCAAACCACTCGCCAAATTATACAAATTGACATAATTTTTATTTTAAATAACGAAAGAACAAAGAAAATAGTATAACATTAATAAATATACAAATAAAACGTCGAAATAAAAATCACTTGATGACGTAAAGACGTGTAACTTGCTTAAAGTCAAGTGAATGTGACATTTATCAACTATTATTGGCATTTAATCTTATAGTTTGGTGATAGATTTTTGTTCGACGGGATAACTAATTAGTACCAAAATACATATGTAACTGGTATTCGAAAACGAGGATTTCGCCAAATTTTCGTAAAAAAATCACGCCAAACCGGGTGCGTAAATGGCATCTGGCCAAATATTAACTGATGTAACAAACGATGACATTTAATTTCAACTTCAAAGCAATGTTTTAATTTACCACTCGAAAAAAATAATTATAACTGGCGAGTTGAAAAATAGTTATTGGCGAGATTTGCACCCGGCTAGCGTAACAGTACCAAGAATTCTTTGCGACAATGCTTTTATGCAGTATTATTCGAAAAAAAAAAGTGAATTTTAAAATCGAAATGGAAAACGTTTGGCACAGATGCCACATATGGTCCCATATTGGCGCTATTTTTTTTTCTGACGCCAATGTCATATACGCAACGGGTACTTAACTGGCGCCATAGTATCGTTATTTTGCTTGATTTTATAAGCCGGATGTTGTTGTTTATTCTGTTGATCTTTTCCCCAAATTAGCGTCGGAAAAAAATCGCGCCAATATGGGGCCGTATATGATATCTGGGCCAAACTTTCATATGAAAAGCGAAGGGATCAGAGCGTATTTATTTATGGCAGTTACGTGACTTGGACTATTATAATATAGATGAAATGATGGCGATAGAATAATATTTGGCGACTTATCACCTGTACCTGGCTAATATTAAAGTACCAAAATGGCACCAGGAATATAAAAAGCGAAGTGGTTCGCCCGGAACTCTTGATGATAGTCACATGACTTAGGCTATTATTATAGAAATTGTTTTAAAATACCGGGAGACAAAGACTCTGTACACTTAATTCCTTTAATTTTTAGCTTCTTTTCCAACGTTTAACTGATCCTCTTTAATCAAACACGAAAACAACCATTGGATGTCTTAACAGCAACTGATTCGGCCTTAAATTTTTGAAATCAAAGGAAATTGAATGGAAACCCGTTTACAGGGAGATCTGCACAGCTTTTTTCAGTATAATTTAATCTTCTATAATATTTTTTAAACCGATCAGATTAGCGTGTTTTTAGGTTCTGCCGTGTCTGAACGGGGGTTGGCGATCGTAGCTTGCAGGGGGCAGAGCCCCATAGTAGATGATATAAATTTTCAAACACGCTTTCTTTGAACTTTCATTTATCCGAAAGATATTTTCTGTAATCAGTATTACTAGAACAAAAGTACAGTCCTGGAAAAAAGTAAACACCCTCTACTAATTCTGCAACTAATTATAATAGAAGAAAGTTACTGTTACGAATCGATTGGGAATAAAGCCTACTTTTAAATGATGTATATAAAATTTGCTTAGGGGGCCATCTACAAATCAATACCAGATCCAACTTTATTTTTTAACGGTAACACCAAATTTTGACATTATATTTTAAATCGTTCGTTCCAACTATGCCTAGAAACGAAATTTCTAGTAATTTTGATGATAAGTTTTTGAATTATAAATATTCAAAATTGGAAACTTCTAATCTTAAATTACATTTTTATGTTTTCATTAATATCATTATTTGTATTTATGCTAAGTGATGGGTGTAGAATTTCTTTATTGTGTCGAACTTGGGTATTACTATTGAAAAAAAAAAACAATGTTTGGGTTCATTTTCAACCCCCTAAGCCAAATTTATATACATCATTTAAAAATAGACTTAATTTGTAATCGTTTAGTACCAGTAACTTTTTTCTACAATAATTTGCTGTAGAGTTAGTAGAAAGTGCTTACATATTTTCCACGACTGTACAATAAAAGTAAAAAAAAAAAAAGAAAAAAAAACGAAATTTAAAAGGAGTTGTAATACGCGAAAAATATTATAAATTAACATATATATGCAATCTCTGGAAACACTCGACCGATTTCCAAAGTAATGGTTGCAAATTGACGGTGAGAGTTAATTGCCACAACATAGGCTATAACTTATGTCGGTTCAAATACAACCTAGTGGTTACAGGTGCAAAAAACATCTAAATTGAGAACTTTTTGATGAAAAAAAATGCTAGCAACATGAAATTTGGCATGATAGTTATAAGATGTAAATCTTACATAAGAACAATCGAAAAAAAATCAAAATTTAAAAGGTATTAAAATAAACAAAAAGCATTCTAAAAACATTCTAAATTGCGAAATTTAGGCACTTGTTAAAGATATAAACTTGAATATTTCTGTGGTAGATATTTATAAGATATAAATTCTCTCTAAAAACAGTTTCTATAAACATCGAAATTTGAAAGGGTCAAATGGGTGAAAAAAAAAATTATGTCCTTTTCCAGAATTTTTTTAAGTATTAACTTTTCACAAAATATAATTTTTTCCGTGTTTATATGTATACAACCTATATAAAATCACTTCCAGCATAGAAAAATTCATAGTTAGGATAAAAATATAGTCACCTGAAAATGTCTGAAAGGAAAATTAGTAACCTTACGTATTTGTAACCATTTTGTATATTACTGAATAATATAAATACTGTATTACTGTATTATACAAATGTAATACTAATGTATTGTAATACTGTATTATACAAATACTGAAATAATAAACTGAAGATGCCTTAGTAAAGGCGAAAACGTTATTCAAGCAGAAGGAAAGGGAGAGAGAATACTTTCTGATGAAGAAAAAAAGACCTCAAAAATAAATTAACTAAAAAAGCAGATGAGCACATAAAAAACGGAAAATGACCGAAAAATATTAAACCAACTAAACAAAACTTCACACCTACTACGCAAATGATTTTTGGGAAACTAAAAGACCAGAAGACCCGTATAAATTAAGGCCAATCGTAAACAAGAGACAAAGCCCCACCTACGACCTAAAGAAATATATGCGAAAGATATATGAAGGGATGTTGCCCCCGTCAGATGTATCTATAAACTCAACGCGTATGTTTATACAAAAAATAAGAGAACACATACCACAACCTGACGATTACATGATAACCCTGGACGTAACCAATCTTTATCCATCAATAGACCTTAAAGAAATGACCAAAGAAATTAGCGACACTATAGAAAATAATTATTCAGATCCGGATGTCCGTAATACAATAAAAAGTGCGACCAATCTAATACTGAACGAAAACTATTTCAGATTCAACAATAAAATATACAAGCAACTGAAAGGGGTACCCATGGGATCCCCCATATAAAATACCATAGTAGAATGGAAAATGAGAAGAATTGAGGAAAATATAACAAAAGACCACAAAAATGAAATACGAACTTGGATCAGGTACGTCGATGATGTCTTTATAATAACAACCAATAAAGTAAACCTAACAACCTTACTAAAAGAAATAAATTTTTACGACAAAAACATCCAATTTACAATAGAAGAGGAAAAAAATCGGTCCCTACCCTACTTGGATGTGAAACTAATGTACAAAGAAAATAAAATACAGACGACAATTTACCGAAAATTTACAACTAATCTCAACATAATAACTAATACAGCTAATACCCCTCTCACATATAAACTTGCAGCACTAAATACGTACATAAACAGAGCACATCACATATGTTCGAACGAAAAGTTACTAAAGCAAGAGTTAAAAATAACTGAAGAAATAGGAACCAATGCAGGACATTAAAAAAAAAACTATCCAGAAATAAATACAGAAAGCTACAGAAAAGATCGAATTGATCCAGCCAGCACAGAAGAAAAAACAAGAGTTTATACTCCCCTCCCCCCCCCATTCCATTCTTAAACAGAATTTCACTGAAAATAAAAAGAGAAATAAATAAACTAGGGAAACAGGAACCGATAACGCCAAATCCATCCGTCTTTAAAGTAATACGGAACGATACAGACAAATGTGATAATCTACAAATAGCCGGAATATATAAAATCTCTTGTAAAAATAACAAAAACGATGAAATTTTTGACGTAGGAATGACAAAAAGAAAAATTGAAGAAAGACTGAAAGAGCATATCCGGGGTTTAAAGAATTATAACCAAACAAGAGCCTTAGCAACAGCCAACATAGAAACCCCGATTAAAATTAACAGAATATCCATTGAAAAAATAGCTAACTACGACGGTTTAGACAATGCCTTAATCAGAGAAGCCATAGAGATTACAGTATTAAGGGACGTCTAGGAGAAAAATATGCAACGAAATAACCCACGCAACTGTTGTCAATAGAGGGCGCCAGATCATAAACGAACAACAGGGAAAAAAGAAAATCTCGGTCAGAAACATAATTTTTTTTTCGTTTGAACTGAAGATGCCTTAGTGAAGGCGAAAACGTTATTCAAGCAGAAGGAAATGGGGGGAGAATACTTTCTGATGGAGTCTGATAAATCAGAGTAAATATGTGTTTTAATGGAATTTCATGTACTTATAAAGACTTGTGTTCTTACATGAACATTTAGTTTTCTACAGAACTAACCAATTAGTATTTTTTTTAGAACGTAAACGATTTTAAGAAAGTAAAACTTTGCTATTTTATCATACCAATGCAGAATACTGTTTTTATAGATGAATTATAGAAGAAGTTTTTGTTGAAAAACAACAGTAAATGTATTTACAAATGTTGAATAAAAAACTTTTTATGACTATATTTAGAGATAAGCATATAACACAGACATGTATAAAGGACCCCATTGTTTGAAATAATTCCTGAGTTGAGTTGGGTTGGGTTGATTTTTGACGGCCAATTATCTACACGAGGGATATAGGCTAGGGGGGAGTGCCCTCCGTGGGGGTCTTTCTAAGGGAACCTAATCCGTATTAACGCATGGAAGATCCACGGCTCGAAGAAAACCACGAAAACTCCGAACGATTAGGCCGACGGGCGCGATTGGGATCGAACCCAGCACCTCCCGTCTACCAGCTTCGAGAGCAGAACCTCTCGGCCACTGGTGGGGCCGAAATAATTCCTGAGAAAAATTGGTAATAAATCAAAGTATAATACAGTACAGGTATTAACCAAAATAAAACCTTCGGGTTTTACTTATACTGAACTTCTGGCTATTTTTTCATGAAATTTTCAAAACTTATGTTTCATGTTAGACTGTATAAACTGAACCTAAATTTTTCTTTTTGATGTTCAAATAAATATTTTCTTTAGGTTATTATACTGCTGAAATTTTCAAAATTTTTTATTAGCTAAATACAACTTTGTGTTAAAAATATAAAAGTGCTTTAAATACAAATTTATTTAGGTTCAGGGTAATTATTGCAATCTGAAGTGTAAGTAGGCGCTAACATTTTCATTCAAGTTGCAAAATTTATTTTGTAATCCCGCACGTAAGCTGTTATATCAATTTTCTGCTCGTCAAATATTTGACAGTTTGGAGCACCCTATAAATGCTAATTCTGCATCTTGCAATTTTTTAAATACATGAAATGAAAGAACATACTTATATTTTTCATCCCAATAAAAATTGTACTTTATAATGATATACATTTTAAGATATTAAATATTGAAAATTGTCCTTTTTTTTTCTTTTTTCCTAATTTTAAGAGTCTTGAGACCCTTAAGGGTGGAGATCACCATAAAAAGTTTTAAAAAGTCATTTTTTTTGGTCTATTATGAAAGAATAAAATGTTACCTAACTTTAAAAAAAATATATGACGATACTCCAATTAAAACTAGTTTTATGATCAAATATATGGAGCGATAGCTCTGCAAATCAAGGTAAATTTTAACTAGCCATTTTACACAAATAGGATATTTTTGACATTGCATCCTGTGCACCCATCCTGTTTCCAAAACTAACATAGAAACTTAAAATTATGAATCATATTGTATCATATATATCTTTATAGTCTCTCCTATTTTTATGTAAGTACCTGTAATATATATATTTATTTATTTATTTTGAAATTTCGTCACATAATTTGCGTTTTATGGTTTAATTACCTGAAAACATACTTCATCTGTAAACTTCATTATTAATTTAGGTTGAAGTTAAGGGTCTCAGGACTCTTAAAGCTTCAAAATTTTCGAAATTTTTATTTTTTTAGATGTTAAACTCCTATCTTTTCTGAACATTTTGATAATAGGCATTAATAGGCATTGTTGAATTTCCCATTTGAACAGAAGCTATCGATTTTAGAATTCTACTCGCGCAATAGCTGAAGCGGCATTTCCGAAAATTGAAGTCATTTTTCTCCAAATGACGTGTTTTGGCAAAACGTGCAGGATGTCTCAAAAACCTCTAAATATTTTTTCATGAAATTTTCAAATATATGTTTCATGTTAGTCTGTACTAACGGAACCTAAAATTTTATTTTTATTGTTCAAAAAAATATTTCTTTAGGTGATTATACTGTTGAAATTTTCAAAATTTTGTATTAGCTAAATACAACTTTGCATTAAAAATATAAAAATGTTTTAAAGACAGATTTATTTAGGTTCAGGGTAATTATTACAACCTGAAGTAATTATGCACAAGAAATTTCATTTTAGTTGCTAAATTTATTTTGTAATCCTGCGCGTAATTTGTCATACCAATTTTCTGCTTGATAAATGTCTGACAGTTTACAGCCCCCTATAAATACTAATTCTTCAGCAATTTTTTAAATACATGAAATGAAAGAACATACTTATATCTTTCATCCCAATAAAAATTGTATTTTTTAATCACACACATTGTAAGATATTAAATGTTGAAAATGATCCTTTTATTTCATTTTTATCAAATTTTAAGAGTCCTGAGACCCCTTAAAGTGCGGTATTGTAAGAATATATATATATGTAATATTAGACAGATATATTGAATATATTTTTTACAATCCTGCATGCAACACATGAATGTCATTGAAAATCCTTAATTAGTATGTCTTAATTAAACTGAATTCTTATGTATCATTAAAATTATTTAAAGGAATAACGTAAGCAAAGATTTGTACAATTTATTCTAAAAAGGTTGTTTAATTTGAAGAAATATTTACATCTCCAAATTTTTTTTTAAATATTGTGTTAAAATCAAGCAATATCGAGCTCCTGTAGGTGTTCTAGCCCCTTAACACATTGAAGACTAGATGTGATTAAAAGCATATAACCTGAATTCCCGCATATTTTGAGCATATAGAATGCTACTTCTAGTATTTTTAATACGCTGTAACTATATTAAAAATGAGCTCACAGCCAATCAGAAGTAAACAGTGTGCTGAAAAGTAGAGCAGCGTTGAGGGGTTACCTAGCTGTTATCAGCTTAACACCCAGTCTGAAGATTTAATGTCTTTCTAATTAATGAGCCATTGGGGAAAAGTAAAGGTGTAGTTGTTAAAAACTACATAATAAATAAGAAAAAATATTAAGGATAGAATCTAAATTAAGAACTTATTTTTAAGAGATAAAAAAATAAAGTTAAGTCTTCAAACATAGAAAAAGATATAAGAATTATATTAAATATAGGTATAACGCTAGTTGCAAGAACTACTATAAAAAAGATTTTTTTTAAATGTGAAAAAGAATAGAAGTTTGCACTTGTTCAGAAGTAACACTCACCAAGCTAGGGCAGGAAAAGATGTAAGGGAGGAAGCAAAGCCACATTACACAAAAAAAGGCACTAATCGGGGCGATATTTTTTTCCCTATACATATTGAAATATATATAGATAAGGCATATTTAGTTTTTTTTTTAAGTAAAAAGGATTAGAAAAATATAAAAAAATCATAAGTAAGCATGTTTGGATTACACCTTCATCTTTTATCCTTAAAAAATATCCAGTACCAGTAATATTTTCTTCCTCCAATCCACAGAAACGTTAATTTACTTGACCCGTCACCAACGGTCGACAAATTTAACGTGAATTCACGTTATCCGTCCTCAAAGTGTTAATTAAGAATTGACAGCGTCCTAAAAGGTGATATTCCTGTTTGAGAAAACTGATTAATTCACTATGAAAAATTTTAGAATTTTAGAAAATATCTTCGAAATACAGTGGCGACAAAAGAAACTTGTTTTTTTATAAATAACTAGAAAGATAGCCCGTCAAAAATGACGGAAAATGAGATATAAAGATATATACAGCAGAGTGAAATATACAACACAGTAGAAAATATTGTTACGTTTTGAGAGTTCTTCCAATATTATGGTGTATTAGTCCAAATGAACCACAGTTTTTAAAGAGTGAAGCAATTTATTCACAAATATTTACAGCAACAGAGTCCTTGGAACTCATCAAATAGCACTAAAACTTGGGAAAACAGTCCAATAACTGAACAACATTCAGCAGAAATAACTCACAGAGACTCTCCACACAATATCTCAACATCGTACAGATGCAAAAGAACGTAAATCAGTTGCTAAGTCAAGTAAACTTGCTCTGAACCTACATCAGGCGTCCAGTTTACTAAGTAAACCCGTTCTGAACCTCAGGTGTCCAGTTTACTACTCGCAGACTAACCACCAAGAGACACACACCCTGCTCCGCTCTCATATATATAGGAGTGAGGGAATGTTTTGGAACCTTCCACAGCTTTCTAGGCTGGAAGTCCTCTTGAAAAATCCAGAACAGCATTAATGCATCCCCGTACCTAAGGGGGACCCGGCTTTAACTCCAAATAGCGCCAAGTTTGTCGTCAACTTGGCAACATACCGCCAAATTTGGTGACCAAAATTTGTTGCCAAAAGTGACGCCAACTTGGCGCTATTTCCCGTATTTCGCCAAATTCTCATTGAATACCACACTGACTCCCATTAGGGTTTACTTGCCTGCAGAAAAACACCAAATTCAGCTATAAAATACAACAAAAACTAATGTTATAAAATTCGTAACAATATGTTACCAAATTTCATATTCTCGCCATGGCCATTTTCTCTACATCGCCAATACTGGAAAAGTACCTAAAGCACATTAAAATCGGTTAGTTAGGAAATCAGATAGTACAGCGCCATCTAGTGGTGGTTATTTTATTAGTAGCATCGGTATGAAGATGTAAAGACTTACATTTTTTGTATATTACACTTTAAATTCTGACCCATAGATTAAAAAAAAAAATTAAATGCGCGGAGTTTAAATTAGTGAGCTCGATATTGAAAGATTAATGGTTTTAAATGGGAATCTCGCCAAATTAGGCAGCTATCGCCAAGTTGGCTTCATATATGGCAACTTACTTTTGTCACCAAATTTGGCGATATTTCTTAAATTTGGGGATATCTCACCAGGTTGGTCAAACTTTGGCGCTATTGTGGTAACCCGTCATTAGAATTTTTCAACAATTACTCTTTACAATGAGGCGGTCCAACCGGAATTGTGAGGGACACACAGAGACTTGGGTTTTATATAAATAGATTCTCTAAATCTAAAAAAATATATTTATTTTTGTGGTTTCTAATTATAAAGAAGGCTTTTCGAAATCATCGATAACTATGAAGATAGGTTATTGTATATGTTGTAATTTTCCATCTGAGTTGCAGTTTTGTCATATATGTATATTTTTTTTTACCAATTAGAATAATTGTGTTAAAATTCATCTATGTTATTGTATATTTTCATTTGTGGTTATATAACATTTTCGTAAATTAACAAACTTTTTTTTTTTTTTTTTTTTTTTTTTTTTACAGTGAAGATTTTAAGTGAATATATATCGTGGCACCTTTATTGCGATTTAGAAAAATGCACTTAATCATAGTAAAAATCATCTATCTTATATATACGAGGTCTGTTCAATGAAGAATGATCATAATTTTTTTCTTAGCATACTTTATTTTACAAAAATTTAACTTTTATTTTCCATTGTTAGCTTAATGTTTAATGAATATGTGGCAATTTTCTTTGTTCATTTATTTAAAGCAGTACGTCAGTGGCAGCCATGTAAGTTCAAATACTTTCAGTATCGCCTACGAGAACGATGGAGGCATTACGCAATGAGCAAGTATGCTCTTGCTCGATGAAAATTTTGATTTCGCCTGAAGAAATCCTCAGTCGAAGCGTATCATTACCAGAGTTGGGCAAATTCGCAATCTGATTAATTTGTAATCTCATTACAATGTAATTGGCATGTAAGGGATTATAATTCCAATTACATGTTAATTAAAATCTGAATTGGAGATTCAATTAGCATTATAATCGTAACTATAAATGCTATGTTTAATTTTATATAGTTGTAATTATAATTGAGAAAAATATAATTAAGATTATGTGTAATTATAATCTGAATTTAAAGTTCAATTAGCATTGTAACCGTAACTATAAATGCTATGATTACAATTATAAAATTGCAATTATAATTGATAAAACTATAATTACGATTACAAGTAATTATAATCTGAATTGTAAATTCAATTAGCATTGTAATAGTAACAATAAATACTATAATTATCATTATATAATTGTAATTACAACTGAGAAAAATATAATTAAGATTATGTGTATTTATGATTTAAATTTGAAATTGAATTAGCATTTTGTAATCGTAACTATAAATGCTATGATTATTATTATATAATTGCAATTATAATTGAGAACTTATAATTACAATTACATGTAATTTCAATAGCAATTTTTTATTAAGATATAATTGTAACTGTAATGCAGAAGGTTATGATTTTCATTACGGTGCTGTAGTGTTATAACTGTAAAATTTTAGTTACAATTACTTGTAATGTGAATGGTAAATTTAGATTATTGATTTGATTTCAAATGTACTTGAGATGATTATAATTACCATTACATTGTTGTAATAGTAACTAATAAATTTTAGTTACAATTACGTGTAATGGAAAAAGTAAAATTTCCAATTAGATTTTATTCCAACAGTATTTGATACTGTACTTATTAATGATTATATATTCTTTTGATGACAATTAAAAAATTTCAGTTACAGTGGCATTATAATAAGGGTGATACATTGTTATACATTGCAGTTAGTATTTTAATAATAACGGAGAATTTTCAAACCCGGATAATCTACCATTTTTTTACTGAAGCCCCCCCCCCCCCCACCCAATATTTTAGTGCGTCATAAATAAAAGGGGTGGTAACTTAAAACACTTATAACTCAAACTGTAATTATCGTAGGACACTCATATTTTGTATGGTAAAAGTAATCTTTATGAAAAGGGGGGAAGGGGGTGCATTTTTTTAAACGGAGATTAGTAAATTTTAGAATAGCGCTTGTAACTCTTATATAAATTGTCGTAATCTAGACAAAATCGGTATGGTAAACGCAATAGTTTTAAAGGGTTGGGGCTTTGTCGATTTTTTATAGAAACCCACCATATTTTAGTATATTATAAATATAAGTTGCTGACAACTTAAAACAGTTATAACTCTAACTGTAATCTTCGTAGAACACTTATATTTTGTAAACTAAATCTTTATAAAGGGGGAACAGTGTGGGCGTTTTTAACCCCGGATTTCGAAATTTTTGTATAGTGCGAATATTAGGTCTCGATAACGACAAATACGTGCAACTCGAATTCAAAATTCAACTTGTCACATCGCATCTCACTCAAATTTCGTTTAATTTCTTAATCTTTTTAAGAGGGGGAGGGCGTTATTTTCTATAGCAGTTCTTCCATATTTTAGTGCATGAAGTACTGACAACATAAAACAGTTATAACTGGAGCTGTAGTTATTGTAGAGCTCTCATATTTTGTAAGGTAAACGTAATCTTTAGAAAGGGGAGACATTATCTTTATTATTATTATTTCTCAGTTTAAAGTTCATTGTCGGTTTAAAGTTTAATACTAGTGCATTTTTCTGTTGAAAAATTAATTTTTCACATGTCTGGGTAATACTTGAATAGTTTCTTTTATTTTCTAATATTCTGTAATTAGTTAATACACTTTAAAGTACAGTCTTATAGTCTATCAGGTATTCTGATAGTGCCGCAAATAGCATATATTTTTTGTTGTCCTTTTTGCAATTTTTGCTCCTTTGTCCAATTTTGCATTATTTTTCTGAAATTGATTAGCAATTTAGTATTGAAAGTTAATAAGAAAAGTAGAGTTTAATACATAAAATCAAAATTCATCGAAATTTTGTTTATATGCTAATGCATTTTTTTTTGAAAATTTATATTTTACGTGTTTTGGTAATATTTGAATATTTTTCTATTGTTTTTATTATTCTGTAAGACAAATTTTATATTTTACACGCAATCGTTTTAAAAGAGGAGGAAGGTTTTTTTTTTTTTTTTTTTTTTTTTTTTTTTTTTTTTGTATGTGTGTGTGGTGGGGCTCTGTTTGCAATATTTTGTATGGTAAACGTAATTTTTATAAAGGGGAAAGGGACATTGTCGGTGTTTTTAACAGAAGACCCAAACTCTTAGTATAAGTCAAATATAAGGACCCAATGAATATAAACGCTTACAACTCTGATCCAAATTGTCGCAGAACCTGTACTTTTTTGTGTCCTGTTGGCAATTACGATTGCTTACTGAAATTGACATAGTGTTTATGGGTAAAATAAAATTTTGATATTTAAAATACTGGTTCGTCGAATTTCAGTTCATATTTTTATGCATTCATTTAATGTAAAATTAGCTTTTCGCATATTCGGGTAATATTTGAATGTATATGTTTTATTTTATATTATTGTGTAATTAATTAAAAATACTTTAAATCAGAGTTCTTCATTGAGGTTGGTAGTCCGATTTTGTCAGTGGAATCGACATGTCTATGTTAATGGAAACTCATCCATGAAATTTTTTCGCAGATCTGCAATCTCTCTCTCTCTTTTTTTTTCTTTTTTGTCATTTCCAAATCATTAAAAATTAAATATATCTTATTACTAATCCTACAGGTTGTAAACGGTCTCTATAAATTCATGAATTTCATAAATTGAGTGCTCCGAGGCTCACATTTTAATCCTGTTCCATGCACTGGCAGAATTTTTGTTAAACAAAACTTATTATAATCTGAAATGTAAAATGAAATAAAACTGCAAAATATTGCTATTGAATATTTCTTAATTTGGTAAACAAATGGTTAAACACTTCTGTATTACAGCAACAACTTTTGAACTCTGTGTGACTTAAAAGAAGTTTTTATATGTTGTTAGTACTGGGGTGCAATTTAAGAGGGCTAGGAGCACCTCCCCTTCTTTAAAGAATTCAGATTATAGCGGCCATCAGAAGTAATACAAAATTAAATCCGCTTGGTTTATATATTTCTTAAAGAATAAATTTATCAAATTTATTTTAAAATTCCACTGTTATGGGTTTTTTTTTTCTCTGAGCAGTTAAATTTCCACCTAGATTGAATCCTGTATATAAAATCATAACAATAACTTCTAGCTGAATTACAGAATTACTGTAAAAGAAAACTTTAACACTAAGATATCAATGCCACACTTAAAGAATTTTAAAACTGCAACAAAATACTAAAGCAAATACAGGGTTCTCAATTTATCTGCTCAGATCAACCCCAACAATTGTCATAGAGTCAGAATATTAATGCATGACCAGAGAAAATCACTTAAAAAGAGATGAATATAATTGATTAAATGAAATTTAAACATACCGCAAGACAAATTACTTAAAGGAATATGAATGAACTGAAAAGGTAGATTAATTTGAGAATTTTGAATAAGTTCACAGTCAAGAGCTGAGATATGAAAACAAGCTTCAAAGTCATACATAAAAAGAATCTAACTCTATGGGCTGTGATCGTAATGTGGCTAAATCCATTAAATTGTAAAGGTGTGTAAAATTGAAAATTTTAGTTAACTTAAGCTGTTTACCTTCATTACAACAAAAAACTAGAAGAAACACTGTTCATATTCTCTATATTCTTCAATTTATTAATGATTACTTTTAAATCTTTATTTTTAAATTAATATATAATTAATTTTAGAGAAACAGACCATTTCTACTTCTTCTTGGGTTAATTTGAACTGAAACATTTATTCTCATTATTTCTGTTTTTTAAAGTATATTTACTTAGTTAAACCTAGTGAAGTTACTTTATTGAAGAATACTTTTAGCAGTGCGAAAATAGATACAAGTCAAGAGAATAAGATTAAAATTAAATTTAATTCTTCATAGGGAGTTTAAACTCTTATACATACAGGTGTTTCAAAACTTATTTCTCAAGTTAACACAATTAACAAATGATATTGTAAATATTCTAACATTAATAAGACAGATTTTTATCATGTTGACATTTTCTGGCTTCAATTATATAGATTGCAACTTTTAAAACAAAGATAATCAATCATTACGTTATAATGGAACAAGAGAAAAAAAAACTTAACATACCCAATGTAATCCATAGTAGGTTTCCGACATGGTACACCACAAATTATTCTATTTTCTTTTAACATAGTTATCTTAACACAATTTTTTAGATGACTTTTCTTTGACGACCATATCTTAACTGGCAGTGTTTTTTTTTGTTTTCTGTAGTAAAAAAAACTCCTTATCTTGAAAATAGTTTCAGGGGGTGGGCTACACCCCACACACTTCCTTCGGTACGCAGCTTTACCCGATGAGTTAGGAAATCGTTTTGGAATTTGAAGTCAGGAGCCAATCTCGCTCTCCGTGGAAGTAGCTGGAATTGCTTTGCTTCAACTTTAAACTAGCCGGCATCCTCCGTGATATATTTCTAGGATAAATCAATGTTTAGCAAAAAAGGGAGCGGAACGCTAACGTCTTGCTTCGCATGCTCACGATTTATCTTGGATCTCTATTTCACAGAATCTGATATCAGGGCATTTTTTTTACTTGTCCGATGCTCGGTCAGCAGCCAGGTATATCCAGCTTACCAGTACAGTCGAAAGATGCACCTTCTAAAGCCGCGCTCGCTTACCGTTCATTTTAAAAAAAAAAACGAAAAGCACTTACAATTCAATTCATACTCTTTACTCGCAAGAGTTGATCTTCTCTCTTTCCTCGGTCTCAAAAGCGAATCCTTAATAAAAATTGTTTCATGCCTCGACAAAAAAGGGGGGGTTTTCCCGGCCCCCTTTGGCCCCTCAAAATTTTATGTTGTTTCACATCTTACTGCACTCAGGACCCCTCTAAAAAAAAAACGCTACACGACCAACAAGCCACGCGCTCGCTTCTCGCGTCCCCTCAATTCTTCCCGCGTTACTTCCCAGGAAGCAATAAAGGGTGGAGGCGAAAACTGTTTTCATTGGTCAATTTCCCTACCTAATGCCAAGAACATCTCGTTGCTATGTCCCTCTAACCACGGGGAGATCACGTGAACTCAAATCTCAGAAGCCCAGGCAATACTTGCACCTGCTTAAAAAATTGTTTTTCGTAAACAAAGTCATAAAACTGCATTGTAAAAGGGGCTGGTATGCTATGAGAAAAATAGCATTCCCACACAATAATCTTGTGTTTAAAATGTAAACGTGTGTGGTCCCAATTATTTCTGAACACAGCTGACCATTTACCCCACGTTTGCTAGTAAAAGAGAGAAAAGGGAGATTTTTTTTTTTTTTTTTTTTTTTGTGAGAGAGTATCCCAAAAGAAAAGGTTTTATTTACAGAAAAATAGAGGAATGTTTTTGAATAACAACATTTACATGTTGTAACATAATTTAAGTACGAGAAATTAATAAAAAGAAAGGGTGCTTAATTTATTAAATTACTTTTATTTATTTATTTATTTTTATTAATTTTAGAAAACACAACTGACTTTAAACTGAACTCTTAAAAATAAAGAAAGTGTACAATGAAAAATTTTGACTAGAACTAAGCTATTAATGATATACAAAAAAATGGGGGGAGGGGGCGCGTGCTGTGTACAAATAATATATTTTAAAATGAAAATTTCTTAAAAATAAGTAAATTACGCCTAACAGGATTCCCCGTCGGTTGAAAAAAAATCAATTTTTTTTGAATGAAATACAAAAAAAATTTATTTTTTGAATGTCAAAGAAGAAACACAAGGCCAAAAATTTCAAAACGAAAAAATTAAAAAAAAAACCCAGTACATGTCCCAATGAGTCACTTACTTAATCTCGGTGAATCTACTCAAGGATCTTTGACCATCAAAACAAACTAAACTTCAGCCCGAAAGACAGATCAGAGTCCCGTTGTACATTCGCCACTACTGCAACAGACTCCGGAAATGTGAAACAGTAGTTTGACTACAGCAAACTTCCCAAAAGGTCCAAAATTGTAAATGTTAGAAACAAAAACTGAGATACCTATACTACGTATAAAAATTATCTACTTTTCCACACACAATTCACAGACGAAAATCACCATGACTGCAATTTATTTCTGGACAATGGCGAGCAAAGTTAGTATATGAGATCGCCGACTTGAGAACTACCACTAGAGCTCACTCTAGTTACACCGTACCCGAACTCCACTCTAATAACACTAACCAAATATCCCCAACTTTGTATAGCAATATACTTACTACCTATTCCGGGGGGGATTAATTTTGACTTATAGCACTGCCAGCCAGATATGGACACAAAATATATATATGCACAGTTATATAAACAAAACATAAAATCAATACACTAGTGCACAGCTGGACAATAGAATACACATAAACAGAGACAAAAAAAAATTAACATTAGGTATATATTGTTGACAAATACATATCACTCGGAAAAATGTGGATTAGAGTTCTTCAGACTGGTGAAAAATTGTTCGTTTGAATTTTAGAAACACATAAGATCTTTCTGAGTTTTACAACTGCACTTACAGGGCCACTGTGCATTTGGTAAGTGTATGCCGCAATGTGTGTTGCAGATAAGAACACGTAAAAATTATATACCAACTTTGGTTATCAAAATTTTGCTAAAATATCCACAAACATTAAACAGTTTGATACACCAACTGTGGTGGTGAATAATTACACCCAAAATCGAAAAAGGGAAGGCAGAAAACAACAAAAAAAAATTAAAAAAAAAAACCGGTATACAGATTTAAAATGAGATGAATTAATGTAAATACACACCAAACATTTTAATACTTACATTTAGATAAACAAACCTCAGTTCCAACCTACATACTAGAAAATTTTGAACTAAAACCCCTTTAATTCAAAACAAGAAAAATGTTTGAAATACATACACCTGAGTTGTAAACAAATAGTATACTTCTATACTTATACACTAACTCACACCTCAGATACACTAATCTGTGTAATTTCAAACAGTATTTAAAAGTGTGTATTCCCTAAAGAATAACAATTCTAGTACCTATACTAGAAAACCAAGTAAAATTACACACTAATATACAAAATTTTATACATAAGTACTTTATTACGTATATTAAATAAAATATACCTATCCTTGCTAAACCATTACCTTAAAAAACAATGCATATACATAAAACACAAAGCGAATAAGAAGAATTTGATGCATGCATAATTCCATTAAAAATGTACAGAAAATTTTCAAAGTTCAGAAAATACAGCTAAAAATTCGGAAAAATGCATAATAAATTAAACAATGTATGTGCGGAGTACGTTTTAATATTAACCACTTCACCGGCGACAGGTATGGGGAAACAGTGCTTTTACCCCCGACTTATCTCGGGGCAGCCGGTGAAGTGGTTAAAATAACCTAAATACACACTAGAAATAATAATAACTAAGTTAGAAAACATCTAGTATATTGACAACAAACTTCCGTTACCCGGACACAAAATCAAAACAAGTTTAAAGTTCCTCAAAAAATTAATTACGTACTAAAATGCACAAAATAACATTAAAAGAATGCTAAACATATATATATATATATACAAAAAAAATATTAAAATAAAAACTATTCTAGGCAAAGATTAGTGCTTAAAAAGTTGCTACACTCTATAATTTGGCTTATCTCTCCTTTCACGGAATCCATATTGACTGGTCGGGACAGCATTCGATTTAGTTGGTATCGATTGTAAGTGACTAACATTCGAAGTACGCGATGCATCCGCATTACAATCCGACGTAACTTGATTAGCTGAATTCCCTCCCGGTGCTGGATCTGAGAGCTGAACGTCGCCTGAATTTTCCTCATGCGTATCGCTGGAAACTGGGGGGGAAGAATGATGAGCCATACTTTCGCTATCTGCCTCTGCTGAACTTAAGGGCGATTGCTCTGCGCTGTCTGCTGTATCTGGCGTGCTCCGTGGGGTCGAAAAAACTGGGACGAAGTTACGTCCGCGCCTGCGCTTCCGTGGTGCAAGAAAATCGAAGTTGCTTGTCGAAGGGACGTCAGTTACAATCGGACTGGACTCAATCGATATAGAATCGACATCCTGCTGTTGTTGTTTTGGTACAAAAATGGGATTTCTGCTTTTAAACTCCGTTAGTCTGTCAACATGTACAACTTGCGTTTTAGATAAGTTAGATTGAAGAGCAATTTTAAAATTTACTTCACTTAATTTTTCAGTTATAGTGTAAGGACCATTATTAAATTTAGAGAGCTTTTTTGACTGACCTGGCTTTACGGAAGGTGTGAATAACCAGACAGAATCCCCTACTTTGAAATTTTTACACACTGCAGTTTTTTCACGATACTTCTCTTGTTTTTCTGAAACTTTAACAAGACTGCTGTGTACTTCCGTGTATACTTTTCTCAATGCAGGAAATAAGAGTTCACAATATGAAGGAGTATCATTGTAATTTAAAGTTGTAGGGGTAGAAAAAATTTTATACGGAAGGTTAAGATTTCTTCCAAACATTACTGCAGCGGGGGTTAAGTTTGTGGATGAGTGTACTGCTGTGCGGAGGGCTAAAAGAGCAAATTTGAGTTTTGTATCCCAGTCCGTTTGATTTTGGTTGACGATATGACATAGGGCATTTTTCAATGTCTGATTTTGTCGCTCCACTTGTGCATTCCCGCTTGGATGAAACGGGGTTGTCTGAATGTGTTTGGTGCCAAACTTCTTATAGACTTTCTCTATAGCTTCTGATATTAAATTTTTTCCTTTGTCAGTTGTGATATATGAAGGTGCTCCATATCTTGACACGAAGTCAGCAAGGGTATCAGCTATCATATCTGAAGTGATATCGGATACTGCGTATGCTTCAGGCCATTTTGAAAACGCATCAATATATGCAACAATAAACTTATTACCCGAAAAAGTCTGGGGCAAGGGACCCAAGATGTCCAAATTTACCTTTGAGAGTGGGAATTCAGGGGTAGGCATTCTTTGCAATGGGGCGAGATGTTTTGCCTTGTGTGCACGTCTCTGTTGGCAACTAATGCAGGACTCTACTAGATGTTTGACATCAGCGGACATGCCTGGCCAGTAAAAATTTTCGCGAATGCGATCAATGGTTTTCTGGAAGGCTTGATGACAAGCAGCTAGAGAATCGTGAGTTAGTGCAAACACCTGGGGGATAAGTTCTCTTGATACCACCAGTCTGGGCAATTTATTCAGCACAAGAGAATCTCTAGTGTCCTCGCCCACTAAAAGATCATCTTGGAAGAAAAATCGCATATACTTGGGTGCAATTTCCACCCCTTGGTCTAATTTTTGAGCAATCTGTATACACTTTTTATCTGATTTTTGCAATTCCCTGATTTTCTCTAATAAATCAGATTGTGGCATAAACATATTTCCTTTTTCCACTTGAATACAAAAATTGCAGCTGGTCACATTTTCAGAAAAATCATTCTCATTTACATACCTTGATAAGAAATCAGCTACACTGTTACAACGACCTTTAATAAATTTAATCGTAAAGGTAAAATCTGCAAGAGTGCAAACCCATTTCGCAATTCGGGATGTTGGGTCTTGAATTTTGAGCATATATGTAAGTGGGGCATGATCTGTATAAATAAAGAAGTGTGTGTTAGCTAAGTAACACTTAAAATGTGAAGTAGCCCATACTAGAGCCAGTAATTCACGCTCCGTGGTCGAATACCTCGTCTCAGGGTCTTTTAATTTTCTACTGGCAAAGGCGACAGGATGTAAACAGTTGTTATCATCAAATTGCGACAATACTGCTCCAAGAGCTGAGCCACTAGCGTCCGTATATAAATGAAATTCCTTATTAAAATCAGGGAGGTTTAAACAAGGTTTAGATATCAAAGCATTTTTTAAATCTTCAAATTCTGCCTCTGCTTCCTGATTCCAAACAAAACGACCATTATCTTTAGTTAGTAAAATTAAATTTTTGGCTCTTTTTGAAAAATCGGGAATGAATCTCCTATAAAATGATATTGTACCAATAAAGGTTCTAACTGCCTTACGAGTTTTAGGTGGTTGGAAATCTTTAATTATTTCAATATTTTTATTGATTGGTGCAACTTTACCTTTTTTAATCTCAAAACCAAGATATTGAATTGTATCAGATAAGAAAAAACATTTACTAGGTTTTAACTTTAACTTATGTTGGCGAAGTCTACTGAACACTAAATTTAATTTTTCAAGGTGGGACTCTACATCTTTCGAAGCAATCACAATATCGTCGATATAAACTAGGATACCTAAATTTCCTAAGTCACCAAAAATAGCATTCATTAATCTTTGAAAAGAATTGCCAGATGTCGATAATCCGAAGCAATTCCTGGCCCACTCAAAGAGTCCTTTATGGGTGATTATTGCTGTTTTGTGTCTATCCTCAGGACGCACAACTTGCTGGAAAAAACCACTCGTTAAATCAAGGGTTGAAAAAAAATTTGACCCAGAAAGTGCATCAACCGAATCTGTTATATTCGGGATGGGATAAGCATCCTTAACTAAGTTTTTATTAAGGGCTCTGAAATCGACCGCCAATCTATAAGAACCATCCGCTTTCTTAACTAAAAGTACAGGGGAGGCGAATTCAGACATAGAGGGGGCTATAATTTCAGCTTTTAAAAGGATATCAAGTTGACTTTCTAACTCTTCTCTAAGCTTATGTGGGACTCTATATGCTTTACATTTTACGGGTTTATCTGAGGTTAAATTAATTACATGGGGGATAGTGTCACAGCCTGGTAAGTCTAAAACTGAAGCTGCAAACACATCTTTATTCTTATATAAAAATTCTTGCATCTTAAGTTTGAGGGGGGGTTCTAAATGATCAAGATTGATATCTGTGCTCCATGTCAGGTCAGCATGGTCAAAATCATCACCTGGGGCGGGTGTATTTACATTAAAAGCAAAATTACATTTATCATAGTCACAATCAGAATCATCGATACACTTTCGAACTTTGGCAACCCTCATTCCCTTTTTAAAAGTTACACTATCATCCGAAAAATTTGCAAAAGATATGTACAGCCCATGTTCCTGAGAACAGACACTTCTAGACGATAATACACTATTACAGACTTTCTGTACCAGAGGTTCCAAAATCACATTATCTTTACTTTGAATAAAATTATCTCTTGAACATTTAACTTTTGCTATAACTTTAGAATG
Source organism: Maratus speciosus (assembly GCA_963932465.1). Lineage (NCBI taxonomy): Eukaryota > Metazoa > Arthropoda > Arachnida > Araneae > Salticidae > Maratus > Maratus speciosus. Next base: position 280,332,300 of record OZ010797.1, on the reverse strand, counting down.
GGGAGGTATAGTTATTACACTGGTGAGTACCGCAAAACTAATCTCATGATTTTTTGAATTTTTGTCCTCATTACATGTATCGGTACTTGTTTCACTCAAATGTGCAACTTCACTATTAGTTACATTGACCTGGCAGACAGGATAAACACTTTGCATTTCCCTATTTTTACTTTTTCCCTCCTCCTCATTCATTATATCTGAGCTTACGTTAGTATTTACATTATGAATATTTACATTAACACTTATCTCATTTTCATTCGAATTGTTGCAACCTATATTACTATTTACATCATTACTGTTACTAATACTACTTATACACCCTACATACAGTTTATTATTATTTATATTATCCCCTACATTTGAATTTATCTCTGAGAGATCCTGAACAACAGAGCATTCATCTTTATTTACATTGCTTTGACAATTATCACCAATTACAGCTTTACTCATTTCATTAATGTTTTTCTCCCTAACCTGTACTTTCCTATCTTCCTTATCTGCTTTTAATTCTAGTTCATCTTTATGATTATACTCCATGTTGTTCAGAGTTTCCCCAGAAGCTTTATGTTTAAAAAAATTCTCCTTTGGGAAATTTGTTTGACATGCTACAGATTCAGTTTTGTAAAAATTGACATTGTTTATTTTACTATATTCACATTTGCTGTCAACCAGTGGGGAAGGGAGGGAGTTTTGCACACTATTTTTACACAAAGTCTGCTCGTTTACATTCAAGATAATGGATTTTTGTTGACAATTAATAATGGCACTATATTTACTTAAAAAGGGCATACCCAAAATGGCAACAAATTCATTAGCTAATTTTCCTGGTACCACGAAAAATTCTGCCTGACAGTTTACATCATTGAACTTAAAGTTTAAATCTATTTTTTCTGTAAGTGGAACCTTTTCACCTGTTACCGTTAAAATCGGGGTATTGCATGGAGTGGTATTTGCAAATGGAATAAGATTAAGGCCTTGCCTGGATATCAGATTAATTCCTGAGCCAGTATCACATAACACATTTAAAAAAATATTATTTATAAAAATTTTCATTGTAGGCAAATTGTAAACAGACAGGGAAAAAACATTATATACAGAGGGAGGAATGTCGTTAGGCCTATCATGAGTCAGTCCGACTGATTCTGACTCAGCCCCTACTCGTTTAAACCTTTATTTTCCTGAGTTACATTATTTTGGCCCGTTTCCTGTTGTGGGACATTGTTGTCGCCACCTCTACCTCTTGTATATTGCCCTCTACCTCTATAGTTATTCCCTCTTTGAGAGTTATCATACCTTCTACCTCTTTGAGGCTGTTGGTATCCAGACATACCCCTACGACCCTGATAACTCCTATTGTTACCTCTCCAAAACTGGTTTCTGGGGTTTTGGGAGCAATCTCGAGCAAAATGGTTGAGACCCCCACACGTATAGCAAGAAAAATTTGAAAAATTTGTTTGTTCTGGGTTCCACAACCTTCTGTCATTATCTGTTTTCTCCACTAAACTATCAATTTTCGCAGTTAACAATTGTAATTGTTGTCTTAGCTCCTCAATTTCCTGCTTCTGATTGTTTACATTCGGTTTTTTAGCTTGAGTAGCCGCGCAAGCTATATTGATAGGTTGCGGTTGAGTTGCCTGTGCCAAATCGTGGGAGTATAAGGGGTTAACACTCCTACAAGCTTTTTCCTCTAATCGGGCATAAGCTAAAATTTCAGCAGGTGTTTTTGGGTCTTTTGAAATTACCCCCTTCCTGATTTCTGGCAATAAATTTCCCAGCAGCATGGAGTGTAGCATTGCATCTCTACTTTGCTGCGCTATTGTTGATGATACCCCATCCATAACAAGAGCCCTTAGGGAAAGATCAGAAGCCCTGTCAAAAAATTCTTCAACAGACATAGCAGGTGTTTGCTTAAAATTTAAAAATTTAGCTAAAGCTACATCTGGGGTTTCCTGATGAATGTACCTCTCTTTAATAATTTTAACCAGTTCTGCACTATCCTTACCCTTATGCAGTTTCAATAGTTTAGCAGCTGTTCCCGAAACTCTGCTTAATAAAGCAAACTTTTTCTCCCCCTCATCCCAGCCGAAAAAATCTGCTAATTCCTCCCACTTTTCAAGAAAGTCAGAACATGAAACTGTTGATTCACCATTAAAAGGGGGGATGCTTGAAAGGTTGTCGACTAAGGCCGTTTTCTTTTGTACAAGTGCAAGTTCTCTTGTAGCTTCATCTGCCATAATTAAATCTTTATATATAATCTTAACGTTAGACAGAAATAAAAGTTAAACTGTAAACTAAAATTACGTCCCTATGCAGATTTAAGAATTATACCCGGTACACAAGGGCGCATTACAATTAAAACACTTACACAAAAATAAAATTATGTAAAGTATGACAGAAAAATTAGTATTTGAGAAAAGAAAAACTTCTTAGGGGGGGGGGGCATATACTTAGAAACCTCACACCTTGGAGCATACACTTATACATATATATTATAATACACAACATATGAAAAAACACACACATATATATATATACCTATTGTCCAGCTTGCCCCTAAATTTTTGGTAAATGAATGACTGAATTATCACTCGCATGAACTCTGTACAAAATGTGTATACTAACTGAATGGCAATTACCAATAAAAATGAACTACCTAAACTTTTAAATCACACCCGCACAAGAAAAAAGGACAATTCTGGAATTTTGCGAGAGGAAAACATTGAAAATTTGTAAAGTATAGAGTTCTAAATTCAGTCAAACAGTTAATTCCCAACCAAATACTGTAATATATAAAATCACATATAAATTCAATACAATAACCAGGCCTTTAATAACATGGCACCATTCTTGTTATGGGTTTTTTTTTTCTCTGAGCAGTTAAATTTCCACCTAGATTGAATCCTGTATATAAAATCATAACAATAACTTCTAGCTGAATTACAGAATTACTGTAAAAGAAAACTTTAACACTAAGATATCAATGCCACACTTAAAGAATTTTAAAACTGCAACAAAATACTAAAGCAAATACAGGGTTCTCAATTTATCTGCTCAGATCAACCCCAACAATTGTCATAGAGTCAGAATATTCATGCATGACCAGAGAAAATCACTTAAAAAGAGATGAATATAATTGATTAAATGAAATTTAAACATACCGCAAGACAAATTACTTAAAGGAATATGAATGAACTGAAAAGGTAGATTAATTTGAGAATTTTGAATAAGTTCACAGTCAAGAGCTGAGATATGAAAACAAGCTTCAAAGTCATACATAAAAAGAATCTAACTCTATGGGCTGTGATCGTAATGTGGCTAAATCCATTAAATTGTAAAGGTGTGTAAAATTGAAAATTTTAGTTAACTTAAGCTGTTTACCTTCATTACAACAAAAAACTAGAAGAAACACTGTTCATATTCTCTATATTCTTCAATTTATTAATGATTACTTTTAAATCTTTATTTTTAAATTAATATATAATTAATTTTAGAGAAACAGACCATTTCTACTTCTTCTTGGGTTAATTTGAACTGAAACATTTATTCTCATTATTTCTGTTTTTTAAAGTATATTTACTTAGTTAAACCTAGTGAAGTTACTTTATTGAAGAATACTTTTAGCAGTGCGAAAATAGATACAAGTCAAGAGAATAAGATTAAAATTAAATTTAATTCTTCATAGGGAGTTTAAACTCTTATACATACAGGTGTTTCAAAACTTATTTCTCAAGTTAACACAATTAACAAATGATATTGTAAATATTCTAACATTAATAAGACAGATTTTTATCATGTTGACATTTTCTGGCTTCAATTATATAGATTGCAACTTTTAAAACAAAGATAATCAATCATTACGTTATAATGGAACAAGAGAAAAAAAAACTTAACATACCCAATGTAATCCATAGTAGGTTTCCGACATGGTACACCACAAATTATTCTATTTTCTTTTAACATAGTTATCTTAACACAATTTTTTAGATGACTTTTCTTTGACGACCATATCTTAACTGGCAGTGTTTTTTTTTGTTTTCTGTAGTAAAAAAAACTCCTTATCTTGAAAATAGTTTCAGGGGGTGGGCTACACCCCACACACTTCCTTCGGTACGCAACTTTACCCGATGAGTTAGGAAATCGTTTTGGAATTTGAAGTCAGGAGCCAATCTCGCTCTCCGTGGAAGTAGCTGGAATTGCTTTGCTTCAACTTTAAACTAGACGGCATCCTCCGTGATATATTTCTAGGATAAATCAATGTTTAGCAAAAAAGGGAGCGGAACGCTAACGTCTTGCTTCGCATGCTCACGATTTATCTTGGATCTCTATTTCACAGAATCTGATATCAGGGCATTTTTTTTACTTGTCCGATGCTCGGTCAGCAGCCAGGTATATCCAGCTTACCAGTACAGTCGAAAGATGCACCTTCTAAAGCCGCGCTCGCTTACCGTTCATTTTTTAAAAAAAAACGAAAAGCACTTACAATTCAATTCATACTCTTTACTCGCAAGAGTTGATCTTCTCTCTTTCCTCGGTCTCAAAAGCGAATCCTTAATAAAAATTGTTTCATGCCTCGACAAAAAAGGGGGGGTTTTCCCGGCCCCCTTTGGCCCCTCAAAATTTTATGTTGTTTCACATCTTACTGCACTCAGGACCCCTCTAAAAAAAAAACGCTACACGACCAACAAGCCACGCGCTCGCTTCTCGCGTCCCCTCAATTCTTCCCGCGTTACTTCCCAGGAAGCAATAAAGGGTGGAGGCGAAAACTGTTTTCATTGGTCAATTTCCCTACCTAATGCCAAGAACATCTCGTTGCTATGTCCCTCTAACCACGGGGAGATCACGTGAACTCAAATCTCAGAAGCCCAGGCAATACTTGCACCTGCTTAAAAAATTGTTTTTCGTAAACAAAGTCATAAAACTGCATTGTAAAAGGGGCTGGTATGCTATGAGAAAAATAGCATTCCCACACAATAATCCTGTGTTTAAAATGTAAACGTGTGTGGTCCCAATTATTTCTGAACACAGCTGACCATTTACCCCACGTTTGCTAGTAAAAGAGAGAAAAGGGAGATTTTTTTTTTTTTTTTTTTTTGTGAGAGAGTATCCCAAAAGAAAAGGTTTTATTTACAGAAAAATAGAGGAATGTTTTTGAATAACAACATTTACATGTTGTAACATAATTTAAGTACGAGAAATTAATAAAAAGAAAGGGTGCTTAATTTATTAAATTACTTTTATTTATTTATTTATTTTTATTAATTTTAGAAAACACAACTGACTTTAAACTGAACTCTTAAAAATAAAGAAAGTGTACAATGAAAAATTTTGACTAGAACTAAGCTATTAATGATATACAAAAAAATGGGGGGAGGGGGCGCGTGCTGTGTACAAATAATATATTTTAAAATGAAAATTTCTTAAAAATAAGTAAATTACGCCTAACACCACTAATCTTTAAAATTGAAGAATCTGAGTGCCTTTGAGCTTTTTTACTTATTTATGCGTAAAATTTACCTCCTTTGAAAGTTATTTTGAAATTTTAAAATTATGTATTCCCTACAATACAGAAGGTACGGGGAGGGGGCTGAATTGCGGATCCAAGGGGAGAAAATGACTTCGCGAAAGTATCAGAAAAGTAGTTAGTTTGGATTTCGGAATAACTTTCAATATAAAAAAAATTTCATAAAGAGATGTGATACCCTCCCACCCCATAAAAGGGCATTCATGACCCCTGAAACGGGATTGGGCTAAATTTTATTTATTTACAAATTGAAAAATGAAAAAAAAAACGATTGCTAGTTCAAAAACAGAAATGTAATGTAAGTTTTTAAAGGCATTTTATAATCAGCTAAAAATCAAATTGAAAGAGATTGAATTGCTATTAGCCGGATATAAAGAGAAATATTCTATCTGATTCTGAAGACTTGGCACTATCAATCTTAACATAAAGAAGTTGAGGAATGTCCCTTGTTTAGTCTTTGTTTCTGTTTGAAGTCTTTCTTTTGAATTACTGGAAATAGAACTCGTGTCTTTCTGTCATTGATGAATAATGTTATTTTAAAATAATAAGAAGAGTTACTTTTCATATTTCTGTCGTTGGTGGGATATGAGTTTCAGGGACGTGAAAATTATGAAACATCATTAGGGGCAACTTTTTAGAATTATTACTTATTTTTATACAATAAGATACTTTTAAATCAGAAAATTACTCTTGAAACAATTTTTAAATATTATTAATTTATATCGCGTACTTTCTTTATCCAGTTCGGGTTCTGATGACACAAAATTTTTCAGGCTCGAATTTGAAATCGATGGTCTCTGACTTCGAATAAAAGGTCCCGAACATATCTAGTCACAGACGCTGAAGATGGTTAAATAAGGGGAAGATAGGAGGCGGCGAAATAAAATCGTTCATAGGGCGTATGTGCGCATCATCGTTCATATGTGTGTTTAAAAACAATTTATAGCTGAAGATTGCATAAAGCTACTGAAGTTTTTTTTTTTTTATGTGAATCTAGTTGGATGTGCATATCCCAAAACTTTCTTCTATCTAATACATCTTAATATTTCAAGCATACACTGATGGATCCCGCACGGAATCGGGCGTGGCGTCAGCATTCTGCGTCATGCGGAACGATGTGGTGGTCCATTAATGGGCCTGTAGAATCGGAGATGATAACTCTGTATTCCAAGCAGAACTTTTTGCGATTCTGCTGGCACTAGATTGGATCTCTTCCCAACCACCTTCCTTCACCAGGCTGTACAGTGATAGTCTTTCAGGCTTACAGTCAATCTTCGCGCACAGAACTAAGAACCCTTTAGTCCTTGACATAAAAATTGACATAAAAACATAAAAGTTACTCTCTCATACACAAAGTCGTCCTGGGCCACGTATCGGCCCACATTGGCATTGAGGGCAATGTGCGGGCTGACAGGTTGGCGAAAGAAGCAACGGCTAGAACATCAATAGATTTTACCCTTCCCCTTCCCACCTCACACATTCGCAGAAGGTTGAATCAAAAAATCATCTCAGAGTGGTAAATTTATTGGGATTCGTCTACCAAAGGTAGATACACATACGATCTCATACATATAGTGTCAAGAGAAATGTACTTTCTCTCACCAGCAACTACAGCATTCCTCTCTGGCCATGGACCATTCAAAGAATACTTGAAACGTTTCTTTCGGGCAGCCACCCCCTTCTGCGAGTGCGGCGAGGTCGGCACTCCAGAACATAGCTACTATCACTGCACGCTTACCCAAGCCTGTCATATTAAATGCCCCCGCATCCTTCCCAAAAATTTGCTTTCCAATATTCTAACAAGACCCCTTCTTATAGGCAAATTAAATAGAATTTATAAATTTCAAACGGAACTAACAAACCTCACCTCATAGACCTGCATGGTGCTGCAACTTACCCATCAACCTTGTGGCTAATCCTCCACAATTAACTGGACTTATTGTGTGATCCAACACACTCCACGCTCACTCACTCTGCTCATCCGCCCCTTGTCGCGAGGGAGCAGCCTGTGCTCCGACGGGAGGAGCTTGTATTGCACATATTATTATTATTATTATTATTATTCTTTTTTCTTTTTTCTTTTTTTCTTATTTTATTTTATTTTTTTTTTTATTTTTTTAATTTTTATTTATTTATTTATTTATTTATTTATTTGTTAACGAATCCCCGCGTGCCGGGGAGCACTCCGGGTGGGGCAAATAGAGTCTACATCGGACCCTTGAGGTCTGGTGATTCTGTCCCACTTAGGCAATAAATAAATATAGTTACAAATGTCAATAAAATAACATTATTAGTTCAATATTATACCAACTTTGACTTTCATCTTGAATTTCTGTTTTAGTCAAATAATCGGAGTACAAACGAGTTCATCTCGATCATGATATTTATTAAAACCAATAGTTTTCCGTTATTCTGTTGTACATCCGCTGTTCGCAAATAGCCGGCTTATCATGATGCGAAGCTCCTGTCGCTTTACGAGCCGCCGCTTTACAACAGAACTACGAAAAATCAAGAAAATTATACAAAAATCGCTATTACAGTTTCGGCGGAATATTTCCAGCTTCAAGGAAAACCTGCTTGGCATAACAAAAAACATGCACAAAAAATTTGGTTCACTTTTATGCATAACGTCATACATTTTTCGATGGCACAATAATCAAAATAGCACAAAAATCGATATTGCAGCGCCCCTTTCGTCGGAAATTTTCCAAATTAAGTGAGGACCTGCTTGCCATAGCCAAAAACTAAAGAAAAATTGGTTCAATTCTACGCATAACTTCATACACTTTTTGATGCTACAATAACGACATACGGACAAACGGACATGGGGACACATGGACAGACAGACATTTACTATATACATGTTTTCTGGGACCTCTGACCCCTAAAACGTGTACATCCGTCGAAAACCGGAAGTCGAAAAATTTTTTAATTACAATTCTTTCTTCTGCTGAAGATATAAGAAAGTAAAAACATCACGTCTTTCTGTCTGTGTTATACCTCGCATAAACATACTCGATAACTTATATATATTACTGAACTTTGCCATGGCAGGTTCGGATTGAAAATGAAGTGTATAGTTCGTTTACTTGGTCACTTAAAATAACACCATTAAATTATGGTCTATGGAGAGAATATTTTGCAGTGTATTTTATTGATGTTGCAGTATTTAATTTTTTTTAAAAATTTATATGCATCCCTGACGTTTACTGAAAGATGCTTGCTACAGAATATCTTGTTCATTTACATTTCATTTACAGGAACACAGAAATGAATTCGGTTACAACACTGATTAAGAACAATAATTATTCGAAGTATGTTTTGAGTTGTGGTATGCGTTTTTATATTTAACTGATTTTGTCCATATTATACCTGGTGTGTAAAAAATTTATAGATTATATACAGGGATACACAAATAGTTCGAGTGCAATTCCGCTCATTGACGAAAATTGCTGAAGGGAGATTTCAACTGTGTGATGCGTTTGCTAATTTAACTAAAATTTTCGCATATTATGTAGCGTATATACAAATCGAATACACTGTTGCGTAAAAGAATTCGCATATTATTCCGACTACAGGTGGCAATTGTTGAAAATGAGTTTTCAAATGCCATATGCGTTTTCCATATTGTTTTCATTATCTTTTACAAATGAAATATCTATGGGGGGGGGGGGAGAAGGGACCATTCTTCCCTTGAGTCAAAATAGGGTTTCCAAAACGACATTAGAGATCTTCGAGTGAAAAGACTTAGGAGGCAATTCAAGCATGGCACCCGCGCCGCGACAGTTTTAATTCACGAGACTCGGACTCTCTCCGATCTTTTCTCTTTCAGAGCTGGGTCGGGTTCGGGTGTTAAATTTTTCTGATGATTCAAGCCGTGCCAGACTTGTTTAAACGTTCTGTTCGTGCCCAACCTATCCAGTATGAAAAGCGTTATTGACCCGACCCATGCAGCTTTCTAAATTCTTCCTCCCGAGTCCACGTTGGGCTTGTTATCTTGCTTATTTATTTTGGTAAAAATTATGTTAATGTTTGCTTAGCGAAATCTTAAAAAAATTTAATTTGGTTCAATAAATTCTAGAGATGTCTTTTTAAAAATAAATTTTTTTCTTTGTAGAGCTTTAAAACTTTGTTTTTCTTTAACCACCCGTTTCTTTCATTCTAAATTACATTGATTTTGTTACCGGATTTTTTTTTATGTAATTGTTTATTTCTCACGTGGTGTTTATGTACATAATTAATCTAAGTCTAAGTAGCCATCGATATTGTTATCTTTCTGTATTCATGAATTTCGAACATATTCTGAAAGTAGAATGTGTGCAAAGTCAAAGTAAGTGTGCTTCATGAATAATTTTAATTGTAGTATCCAGGCAGAAATTTTTGTTTTTATATCTGACCGAGTCAATTAATTTTTTGGCTCAGGACAAAGTTTCAACTTTTATACCGGGGCGAGACAATAATTCTTTTGGTTATTAGACCTGCGCTTGGGTCGGGAAATTTTATCCCGTGTGAATCTCTAATTGGCATATCTAAGCCAGCTTCAATTTTTTTTTAATGCATCTTTCAGCCAGCATCCCTTAGCTACTGAATATATGTTTCTTTAATAAGTTTTAAAATATTCTTTAATGAATTATAACTGAGCTTAGAGATAAAGAGACAAGCAGTCTTATACCAAGTTAGTACTTTTTAAATAATTCTGAAATCTGCTAGGCATCCTAGCTTAAAAATGCCTCTATTACTATACTGAAGAGAAAGTAGTTAGCTTTAAAAAAAATGAGCCTTTATGCAACTTCGGGTATGTAACTTACTCAAGTGCTCGGAGATACACATCTCTTTTAAAAAAGATCTTGTATGAATGCTTTGTATATTTTTCGTCTTGTGCCTATGTAAGGTAATTGTAAGAAAAATCGGAGCGACGTTTTTGCTTTTATTGTATTGTGCTAACGCTCTTCCCTACAGCTTTATTTCCGAAGTGTTCGTTATTCTTTTGGACATTTTATCACAACGTACATTGAATCGTACGTGATGTTACAGAGATGAGAGCTCACTCTACCTCATGAATGTTCGATTAAATTATGCATTAATGCTGCACCTATCTCTACCTCTGTCTGATTGGGGACATCTTTAAAGTTCATATCCCTTACTATATCTTAACTAACTCTCACTCCCACACCCAATAGTTTACTTGGGATGAGAGTAAGGAAAATCAAGTGATATGCAATTGCTTACATGTGCAATGCGCTAAATAAGAGGTATTTGCTGTTAAACTTTAAGGCGTTTGTTGTGAAAAGCAAGAAAAACTGGCGACTGAGAGGAAAAATAGAAGGAAAAAACAAAAATATTTATATTTTGTCTTTTCCTAAAAAAATTAGCATTGAATGCAATACTAAAAAATCAAGTGTTAAAGAATAGAATAAATTTTTTTTTAATTTTAATTTGCATCTTAAATTACAATTGATTATTATCTCATAACTATCTTTTGCAGAAATATGAAATATTACCAATGTTTAATTTTAATTTCATTAAAGAATGCATAGTCAGAATTAAAACGCAAAGGCTCTGTCGCATTTGGAAACTTGGTCCATGCAAACGTTCTCCATTCCTTTTGTGAGTTATCTGGAGAAGAACGACAGTAATATCATACAAATGTGATATGAAGAAGGAGGACAATGCGTATGGAAAATTTTGCCTCGATTAATTCATACAAGTGGCTGATCCAAGTGTGCAACTGTGAATTGCGGTAGTAACCTATCAGAAGATGTTAACCTTTAACCGGTCTCACAGACCGCTGCTTTTTTCAATTTTTATAGTTTAACTTGTAACTTTCAGTTTAACTACAGACACTACCAAAATTCTCTTTCTTTTGGAACTTTAATACTATCACAAGAGACTGTTGAATATGTGAATTTTAATTATAACAGCCCTGTACAAAACGCTAAGTACAAAAACACCATCCTATGAATTAATCGCGCCTTTTATTCATCTTTCCATGGTACGGTCTGACAGACCACTTCACAGTAGTTACATGACAATTTCTGTCACATTAGTCAAAGATTAACTTTCACTAATAGGGAAAAGGCTTTGATATGCATTTTATTTATGGAACTGCAAATGGAAGTCTCATAGGCTCAACGATTGTAAGAAGACGTGTCATTAAACTTGCTTTTGTTAATTTATCATTCTTTGCCTCGTATAACAACATCATATTCGGCACCCTCTAGCACCTTAGCATTTTAATTCCTACCATGCATTCTTTGATGAATGTTGTTTGTTTGGATTTGTACTATAAACTATTGAAGTTTTACACATCTTTTATGAAACATCCTGTATATACATAAATGAAATCTTTCTCTCTCCGCTAAACAATGCGCGACTTTCCGACACATTTACAGATTCCTTTTTAAAAGTACAAAAATTCCTGCCGGCCCGGCCTACAGGCGCAGGTAGATTTCGAAGTTAATTGCTAATTTCAACAAAAAAAGCTAAATCATTATTAGAGATAAAGCCACTTTAACAATTTTATTTGGCCGCTTTTTGACGATTTTTTATTTCATTTTTATATAAGAGATAGATGGTTTTATCAGAATCATGTTAAGGCGGTATTAAAAAAAATATTTTTCCATGCACAACAACTTAAAATTTTTTGGCACATTTTCACATTCATTTTTAAAATAAAAAATATTAAACTTGTTGACGTTGTTTTTGCAGAGATTTATAAGCGACCTGTGTTTTTATATTTTGTTCAATTAATTAAAACTTGATTTATAAACAATTATTTTCTCAGTAAGACAATATTTTTCATTTTCAACACAATCGCTTCGGGAAATTCGGTTCAAAATGCCCAATTTGACATCATTTTTTGAAATATATTCTGCCTCTATCAAAAAGTCGACCATTACGGTACATTATAGAGTTTCTGAATAAGAGAATCTACCAATTGGATGCGTTTTAGAGCAAAAATAAATTTAAAAATGAGTCAAAAATAAGCAATTTGGATTTGAATATGCCCTTAATATGATGATTTTTTTTTTCAACCACTATGTAATTTTAATTTGTTTTTGCTGTAAGAATTGGTCCTACTTGTCAATATAAATGTTGTATATATATCAACAAGATATATGATAAATTCATGGGGATTTTATATCTTGTGAATTTACGAAGTTATGGATTTTTTTTCTTCCACCTACACCCCCCCCCCCCCCTACCCCCCCTTTTTTTTGTTTTCGTTTTTAATTTTCTTTGCGCTACGAATTGGTCCTATCAAAAACTTGTCAAATATAAAAGTTGTAGATAATATTCAAGGAGATTTATAATAAAATTAATTGTATTTGATATCTTAAGAATTGACGAAGTTATGAATTTTTTCTCCTAAAAACCCTATTTTTTGCGCCTTTTGACCCCATTTTTAATTTTATCAAAAATCTGTCATACATAAATTTTTGGTCCTATTTTTAGAAGTAATAAAACCTTTAAACTGATTTGATATATACAAAAATTAAGAAGTTATGGGGTTTTTTCGGTTTTCACAAAACCCCTCCCTATTTCCATCCCCTTGGTCTGATTTTGCCCATTAACGAGCTTGACCGAGATTTTATGCCCCTTGATTTTATGTATCAGTTTGGCAGAGATTTGGGAAGAATTACGGAAGTTATCGTGTCCATAAAAAAGTGATTATATATATATATATATATATATGGTTTTTACTGAGGGTGGTTTTGAGTTCTAGGGGTCATGATCGGTGTAGATCTGCAAAACTTTTTCAGAAATTCCAACATAGGGGAAAATGTAATAGGTAGTAGTTCATACGAAATCTACCTAAAAATAACTTTTGACGTGATTTGGAAACGAATGGATTTTTTTTATTTCAATAGCTTTTTCTGTGTTTTTCTTTTATTTTAGAATTTCCAAAAAATTCTAGTTTATTATTGTCATCTAGCAAGCTTCTACAGTTTGGGCATGTACTAAAACAAAAGTTTTGCCTTCACTTTTCAAACATCCCACCTAAAAGTTTTGTTTTACCCCACTTAGTGTCCTAAACAGGTAGGGTTGTCCAGACACGAACCCGAAAATTCCATTAAAAGTCAAACTGAAACCCGGCCACAAAAGTTTCGTCGACCCGAAACCAAAAGGAAGGAAAAATAATTCATATTATAATGGTATTATATAATGAAGTCTACATTTACATCTTTAATATAAATTTTAACTTTTATATAGGAAAATAAACCTCTAGTATATACTCGATAGTATTAAAATACACTAGAACCTCTAAACAAGGGTCACCGCTGAACAGGGCTCACGAATTTGTCACTTATTCGGACGTGTGCGCTATTCAGAGACAAATATTTGTGTTGGGAATTGAAAAGTTACGCTAAATAGAGGTGCCCACTATTCGGGAGCGTCCGTATGGAGATTTAACTGTATATGCTATTAATTATGAATAACGGACATATTTCACGGTTCGGAGGCGTCCACTCTCTATATATTTTACTTTGCAAAATATTAACAATTATTCCCTAAATAATTTTTTGGGAGTGTCGGGAAGTGTTTTGGGAGTGTTTGCTGAGTATAGTTTACATCGGGAAAAATATTTAGACATCCTTTTGAAAAATCGGGTCAAACCGAACCCTTCTCGCAAGAGTGAAAACCCAATTCGACACCAACCCGAGCCCTAAATAAAGTAAGTCAATCTGACCCGAACCCTAAACTGCAGCAAAAAAGTCAACCCGGCCAAACGCGCATCGCAGCAAAAAAGTAGAAGTTAATCCGGCCAACAGCAAAAAGTAGAAGTCAACGGACCCAAACCCGATCCGAACTAAAAAGTAGAAATTAACCTGACCTACAATGAAAACAAACTAGCTTCCGAACAGCGGGTCAAATTGGAACCTGCAAACTTCTAAAACAGCTCCCCCCTCCCCCTAGTATACGGTAAAGTTTTGTTACAGTATTCTGAATGCGTTGGAAAGCGTTAAATGGTATCTGTCTCAGAGACCATTTACAGCAGTTAAATATTAACATTTAATTTCTGTGAGCAGTCTCATAGACCGCTGCTTTTTTCAATATTTAGCTTGTAATTTTCAGTTTAACTACAGATACTAGTGAAACTTTGTTTCATTTGGATCCTTAGGAATATCGCTAGAGTCTTCTGAATAAGGGAATTTTAATTATATTTGACTTGACGATAAAGTTTAGTACAGAAACAGCATCCTATGAGTTAAAGGACCTCTTTATTCATCCTTCGATTTAGCAGTCTCACAGACCGCCTCACAGTAAATATGCGACAACTTTTGTCACAGCAGTTAAGGTTTAATATGCCAAACTATTCAAACATCTTTTTACAATTGTACATTTATAATTAAATAAAAAAAATATACCATGATAAAAAATAAAATAAATAAAGGAATGAAAAAACCATTATCTTCAAAATATAAGGTTAGTTTCAATGAAATCAAATAAAGTTGGATACTTTTTTTTCAATTAAATGATTTAACTTTAACTTCGACAAGAATTTGCCATTAACTAAATCTACAATTTTAGATTAATCTTTAACTGATGTCACAGAAATTGTCACATAACTACTGTGAAGAGGTCTGTGAGACCGCTTCATCGAAAGATGAATAAAAGCCACGATTAACTCATAAGATGTTGTTTTTGTACTAAACTTTTGGACAGGAGTGTTATAATTAAAATTCACCTATTCAAAAGTCTCTGGTGTTAGTACTAAAGTTCCAAACGAAACAAATTTTTAGTAGTATTTGTAGATAAACTGAAATTTTCAAGTTAAACTATGAAAATTGAAAAAAGCACCGGTCTGTCAGACCGGTAACATCAGTTAAATATTAATTTGCATTGCAAACAGTTTTTTAAAAAAAAGGTTTATCATAGTTACTAATTTGATAACATTTTCTCTTTTTCTATAATAAATAAATACGTTTTATTTATTAAAGAGTTTTATTTTGAAACTTATTTGCACAGCTAAACCCTTAAATTTCTTCACTTGTGAATATCTGAAAATCATAACCCACAAAAAATAGACTCGTGCAAGCAGCATTGGAAAGTACATTTAATTATATCTTCTTTAACACTTTTTTTAATGTCAAATGACACCTTTTAAAAGTTTTCGATTTATGATTTTTCATTTGTAATTTTAGATTGAAAGAATTACAAATTATTTTCAATACATTGAAGACATTTTTATGCTTATTGCATTCAAAAACTACGAGCAAAATAAACACAAATAAAAACTTTGAAAAGGTGTCATTTGACACCGGTAAAAATAGTGTTAAAGTAAACACTCTTCGTTTTAAAATGCAATTAAAATAAATTAAGGATTTTTACCGTTCTTAAAAGTTCGTATTTAAAAATTTAATAGAAATAAATTATTTGCATGAAAAGATTAAATATAAAGGAGAGTGCTCCAAAGATAGCTAGTTGACTCAGCCCAATCATAACCCCCCCCCCCCCCCCCACTCATGTCCTCCTCCCCCTTTTCTAGTCAGGTTAGTTTTTACGAGCACATGTAGGATTCTATTACTATATAACTTATAGTTACCATAATAAAACTATGAACATTTAAATTTCAGAGACATTGATATTTTAGTTACAATTACATTTATTTAATAAAATTACAAAATTTCTTTCTGAAATTAGACATAATTAAACCATATAAAAAATTAAACAAATTTACAAAATTAGAAAATGAAGCAGTAACATACTTTGTTATTAAAAAAGTCAAGTACGAAAATATACGCTGAAAAGATACGATTATTACTTTTTAACTTTGAAGGAAACATTTTTCCTTTTGGCATTAAAATATATTTCAAATTTTTATAAGCATTCTTCGTTATATTTAAGATTGGCTTTTAAAACAACACGTTTTTCAAACATTTCGTCAGAAAGCCTATTAGCTTTACAATAATTTGTAATAGTTGCAAAAGAAAATAATCTTTCTACAGATGCCGACGAGGGTAGCGGTGTGTTATATTTAATGAAGATTTTTTTAATCTCTTTATAAGAATTCAATACACTTAGATCTTTGTTTTCCTCCAAACAGAAATGCGCGTACAATAGTTCTGCTTTCCTTTTAGGGTCTTGTTTTGCTTCTTCATGATCAGAATCAATAAAGAAAAAGTTATCTCTTTCTTCACTATTGACAGAACTCATTATATCCAGAGATTCGTTAGATTTCATTTCTTTTGTCAATTCAGTAATAAACAACATTTTAATTTTTGTATAAGCTGAATCGCTAATACAAGACAGCCACTTGAATTTTAAAAAAAATGGATGACATAAAGTTGCAATTACGGCTATTTCTGCTTGGCGAGATGAAATATCAAAATACTGACTAAACCTGTTTTCTATACTTTCTAAATAAGCTTCGGCCAAAGGTCGGCAATACATAAAATCTTCTGTCAATGATTTTTGTAATTTATGTCGTAATGATAACAAAGTTGGTAACAAAATCCCAAAATACGTTTCTTTTTCTCCTTGAAGGATATCTAAAGCCGCGGCAATATGTTTACTACATTTAACGTATTCTTCTATATATGTGAAATCCTGATCTTTAAATGAAGTTTTCAAATCTAATTCCTTGCTCAAAATAGCAGATTTTTCTTTTATCGATAGAAATTGTTTCATGGCGTCAAATAAACTATTCCATCGCGTTGCGTTAGGTCGACTAAGAGTATGTCCCAAAATGGAGATGATAATTTCTGAAGATTTAGGTCGACATGCTGCTCTCCAAAAAATATTACATTTTTTCATCACTTGTTCGTGTATTTTTGAAATTTCTGTGTCTTGGCTTTCCAGAACACTGTTAGAATCAGTAGTTGCACACAAACTAAGTGTATGTGACGCACATCTAAAATGTAAAGGTAAACACTCATTTAAATCAATTATATCTTCTACATCATCATCTATGCTAGACGTAGTGTCAGAATCACACTCCGTACTACATGAATTGTATTGCGCATCTAAATCACCAGTATCTTCTAAAATACATTTTTCTTCAATTCCAAAAATTTTAAATGCTTTCACAAAATTACCACCATTATCAGTAATCGCAGCTATTACTTTTGCAGAATTCAATTCAACCTTTTTGTAGATGTTCATAAGATGGTCATAAATTTTGTTGTAACTATGAGTTCCTTTGAATCTTTGACAAGCTATAGCTCTAGAAATCCGTTTTAATGTTTCCGGATGAATCCAGTGAGCTGTCACTCCTAAGAAACTTCTTCGTCGCCCTGACCATATGTCTGTGGTTATACAAACGAATTCGATATCTTCCAACTCACGTTTAATATTTTCTACTTGTTCATCGTAATATATTGCAATTTTTCGGCCGAGGGCCCTACGACTCATTATGTTAAAAGATTTTGAACAAGAATTAATGTTTTTAATTATATTGTGGAAATAAATATTATCAATGCTTCTTAGTGAAATCATCGAATCAATAAAATAATTTACTACATCTTTGTCAAAATGATCCTGCAAATATACGTTTCGACTTGATTGCCCAGAAACATTTGATGATTTTCGTTGTTTTTTTGACTCCTTTAAATAGGCACGATATTCTTCCAAATAATTGATTCCATGCTTCCTTTTGAGGTGGGTTACAAGATTGGAAGTGCAATTATTTGAGGCTTTTACCTCACTGTTACACTTGGTGCATTTTGCTACAATTCTACCACCTGAAGACTTATTTTCAATTTTTTCGAAAAAATTTCCATCTAGTATTGTAGGTTTATTTTTACATATAAAGTCAGAAATATCAGAAGCAGTTTGTAAATCACTACTGCATATTGGAAATGAACTAATGGTTTGCATAATAGTTTTCGAAGAAATAAATTCTCATTCAATTTTTTAAAATTTTATAAATAATTTTAAAATGTGCATTCACATGAAAAAAAATTATAAAGGCATTGTAATATATTTGGTTCACCAAAACACTCGCGTACCTACCATTCGGCAAGAATAATTTTTATAACGTGACAGCACTAAATTGCATGTGAATCACGTGATTTTAAAATCAGCGCTTTATTTGCATAAGGTGACAAGTTGAAAGGTGTTTTTCTACAGATTATGCATCTTCTTTACTTGATTTCAAGCAGATAGAGCATTTGGTGTTTTATTTTGTTCCATTTCGCACATTGTTTGCTAACATAATTAATTAGATTATGTACATGATTTTTTGTTGATAATATTTATTTTAATTGTTTAAAAAAAAGGAAAGTAAAAAAAGGAAGATATGGGATATTTGCAAATGACGTCACAAATCAACTGTTGGAGGTAAAACAATCTTGGAGAAAAGTTTTGATTGGTAGCCGTTAGGATTGTGGCTGTTATGGAAGTCAACTGCACAGTCGTGATTGGCGGATGAGAAGGTTATCATTTGAAAGAAACCTCCCTATTAGTCTGACAAAAGTGAGCCGACGAGCAAATGGTCAAAAAACAACCTGTCATTTATAGATTATACATTATATGATAGAGTTACAGACAGGAAAAGCATAACAACAGTTTGTTTGGAACAATAAAAAATATTGTAAATTTTGGAGTTAATAAAATCCATGACCACATTCCCAATATCTCGAAGTATGATGTTTTGGCATCCGCGTATCGGTCAATATACCTTCCCCCACGCCCCCAAAACTCCGACTGTAATTCTAAACCTGCCAAATATAGTGTGGTTCAACATCATAAGGTGCCATTATCGGGTAACTCAAAAGGGTTTTTTATGGAACTATCTAAATTTTATATAAAAAAAAAGATGAATTAAGGCCACTAAAAAGTTAAACTATCTTAATACACGTTAAATTGTAGCAGTACGTTCAAACTGTGCTTTTGCAAACTGGCGAAATGTAACCGAGGACTTTGTCCGTTTTTTAAATTGGAGCTTCCAAAATTTTAGTGCAGTGCGAATATAAGGGCCTGATAATCACAAACACTTATAAACTCGGATAGAAATTGCCGTGGCCTGCTCAAATTTTG
Source organism: Maratus speciosus (assembly GCA_963932465.1). NCBI lineage: Eukaryota > Metazoa > Arthropoda > Arachnida > Araneae > Salticidae > Maratus > Maratus speciosus. The sequence goes on along the minus strand of OZ010797.1, from coordinate 280,312,796 downwards.
TATGGTAAACGTTACAGTTTTAGCGGGGGCTGGGAGGGGAGTTGATTTTTGTTTTATCTAAGCCTCAATATTTTAGTACGCCATAAATATAAGCTATTTACAACTTAAAACACTTATAACTCGGAATGCTTTTGTCGTAGCGCGTTCATATTTTGTATGGTAAATGCAATCTTTATAAAGGACGATGAGAGATTTTTTGTTTTTTCAGAGAAGCTCCTTAAATTTTAGTGTAGCGCAAAAATAAGGGCTCGATAAAAAAAAAAAAAACAAAAAAAAAAACACTTATAACTTGAAACCAGATTGTAGCAGATCGCGCAAATCTCGCGGTAAGGTGATTCTATTAGAGGTGGAGAGGGGGAGGTGTCTCTGTCTATTTTTTATTGAAGCCTACAATGTTTTTGTATATACAAAAAAGATTCTTAAAATTGAAAATACCTATAATTTATAATACTTATACTTATTTAATTCTCACAGCGCATAAGTTTTACAAAGGGATGCTCATGAGGGGGTCATGTCATTTCGTTTTCTTCCTATAACTCAGGCTGTAACTGTCGTAAGACCACTAAACGTTGTTATGATTAATATCATGAGTGTATATTTTCAGGGTCCTTTATCTTTTTTTAACAACAGCTAAATTTTATAAAACTGTGAATATATATATATATATATATATATATATATATATATATATATATATATATATATAAGGCTGAGAAAATTAAACTCTTATAACTCGTGAACAAATTGACACAGAAATTTTGTGTGCTTGATCAATGGGACATAATTGAATATTAGACATTGTTGGATTTTTAACCACAGCCTACTAAATTTCAGTATAGAACTCGATAACCATATACACTTTTAAATCGGATCCAAGTAGTAGCATATCGCACAAATTTCTTATATTACACGTAATCATTTAGTGGTGGTGGCTCTATTGATATCTTATCAAAGCCTCCAAATTGTAGTACATCATAAATATAAGAAGCCATGAAAATTATAACTTGGTTTGTATATGTCGTAGCACTCTCATAATTTGTATGGTAAACGTGATCATAATAAAAAGGGAGGGAACTTTGTTGGCATTTTTAAAACCCGAGTTACAACATTTTAAGTTGTGAGCATGTTTTGTTTTCATCTACAAAAATATATGGTGCAATCATAAAAAAAAATCAACAGAGCCTAACTCCCTTAAAATTTTTACGTTTATCATAAGAAATTTGTGTAGGCTGCAAAAATTTGCATCCAAGATAAAAGTGTTTGTAGTTATCATGGCCTTAATATACTTCTATATTAAAATTTAGGGGTTCCTGTTCAAAAAAAGAAATAGCTCCGGCTTTATAAAGATTATACTTCCCATACAAAATATGAGTATCCTACGATAATTACTGCTCGAGTTTTAAGTGTTTGAAGTTGCCAGCATCTTATTTAGGAATGGATGCTGTAGAAATTTCTTAAATCGATTTATCATTTATGTAATATTGCGATTTTTTAATCATAAATACATTTAACAGTGACTTTACCTTTAGAATAGGGAACCCATTTTTTAATTTATAGTGATTAAATAAGGTCTTTAATTGTCATCTCCCCCCCCCCCCCTTACTGTATTATACAGGGTGTCCGGCCTCAACGGTGTCCAATGGCTAATTCCTAAACCGTTAGTCATAGACTTATAGTTCCAGTTACAAAAATGTTTTAAATCAGGTAAAGAAACATTTTAAAAGCGATTTGGGTCAATAAAAACATTTCTTAAAAAATTACGAAATTTAAATTTTTATACGGTCCCCTGGTCAAGTTATATTTAGTAATTTTTTCCTATTACACTGACAAGCAAGACAAAAAAAGTCCCATTCATATAACGCTAAAATTGAGCGAGTTATGAAACTTTAAAAATGCATGACTTATGCCACTTTTCTACTCTGAAAACAAATGAGTTCGGCTTGGCTTTGAGGGATCATATGCCAAGTGTTTAAAGTATTCGAAGGTCTTACTTCATGTGTATCTGTGCTTTGAAAAAAAATCCTACAAGTATTATGATTAAGTCTCAAATTGGCTAAAATAACATAGGTTATAATTTGTCAGGATTTGAGACTGTTTCTCTTATGATTTCTTTTAACAAAAATTATGTTTTTTTATAAGTTTTTATGTTACTTCAACAATCATATGTATGTTTTTGCAGTTCAAAATTTGTACTCTAACTTTAACCCACTTTTAAATATCCGATCGAGATTGCATTTTACATACTGGCGCAAATCCGATAACAATCTAATATTATTAAGATTTTCGGTGGTTACCATTTATACTTATTTTACAGGATAACACAAAACATTTTGGATAAATTTCTGCCAATGTGTTTAAGAAAAAGTTTTAGATTAGATAATACAAGACTGCGATTGTTGGGTTTTTCACATTTATGCATTTTTTAGCACTGAATCCGAAAATTACCTTAATTTTTAACCGTCATGTCAGGATATTTCGCAAATCATAAATTTTCAAATTTAAAGAATAACAAAAATCGAATACTATAAAGTAGCGGAGATGGTTGTGTTTTTTAACTTTTGATAACTGATTTTTACGCACTTTTTAGCACTGAATCTGAAAATGACCTTCCTTTTTAACCATCACGTTAGATTTTTTTTTGCAAATCGCAAATGTGTAAGTTAAAATATAGCTAAAATCTCATACTATAAAACATATGGAAAACATTTTTTATTTTATTTTATTAAAAAATTTATTCGATATTTTTGCTTATCCTAGGATTCTTACAGCTAAACAGCTGAGTGGTCCGATGAGATGGGGGAGGAAATTCAATTTTAACGTTGAACTCCTTAACTTTGAAATTTGCAATGAGCGAAAAATCCTGATATGATAGTTAAAAATGAAGGTCAATTTCGGATTCAGCGGTACAGAGTATACAAGAATCAATTATCATTAGCTAAAAAACATGACATAACCCAACTTTTGCAGGCTTGTGCAATCTAATAATATTTTAAAATACGTATCATTTTGTAAAGAATTGAGGCTGTTAATTTAGAATCATTTTATTTAAGAAAAATTCTGTTTTTTCTTTCTTCTTAAGTGTTTATTACAAATTGTATATGTCCCATTAATATACCAGAATGATTAAAGATTTCAAATTTATATTGAATTGTTAATTTTACTCCCAGATATTTTTTATATCTGACGAAATTATATATCGACTAAATTTGTGAATGACCCCCAATTTGCAGCAAAAAATATGCTCCAACTTTAAACAGCTATTACTCGGTCAATTTTAATCGTAGAATAACGGGACTTTTTTTGTATTACTTGTCAGTGTAAAAGGCAAATTTCACTAAATATAACTTATAGGACCGGAGGACCGTATAAAAATTTAAAATTCGTAATTGTTTAAGAAATGTTTTTATTGACCCAAATCGCTTTTAAAATATTTCTTTACGTGATTTAAAACATTTTTAATTGGAACTATATGTCTATGACTAACGGTTTAGGAATTAGCCATTGGACACTGTTGAGACCGGACACCCTGTATAGTATAGTAAGTAGTTTTTAATTTTCCAAGTAACTTTGATAAAATATATATTTTAAGCTTAAAAAAGTTCGTATGACCTCGGGATTCAGCACTTAAACAATAAATCAATTAATTTAAAAAAATCAAAATTCCCGACTGCTTAAAAAGCGAACCAATTAATTATTTCTATCAATGTGAAACTATTTTTTATATTATTTACGTATTTTGTTTTATTTATTTGTATTGGTGACTTTTAAATTGCGTTTAATTGTTAGTTCCTATCTATAAACACTGTTTTGATGAGGCCTATAGATGTCTATGATGGTTAGAGTTGTAGTAAAGCTAGAAATCCTACATACACAACTTCCAGGTTGTGTAATATTTAAACGAAGCTTCTGACTGTAAAATAGTCAAACAAACATTGCCTTCAATTTGAAAGACCTATCCAATGATATGCCATTCAATAGGGTGCGTAATTTTTTGTCGTCGCTACCGCCATTTTGTATTTTACGGCCTCCATTTTGAATTTATAAAAACAAAACCTAACCTATAACCATTGGACGATTAAGACGAATCGATAGAGACCTCATTCATTAAAATCCATCCAGCCGTTGGGATGTTTCGAGGGTATAAAGAAATCCACATACCCAGGTACGCGTGAAACACATAACCCTTCTTTTCAGTCGGGTAATTAATGAGCTATTTTGAAAATTTTGATTAGTTCAGTAAAGAAATAATATAAAATAAAAGGATTGTGTTTTTTCTAACTTCTGATGGCTGCTGAAATCTAAATTCAATAGTCTGTAGTGGGGGGGGGGGGGCTCCCATAGTCTTCTTAACTTGCACTACAGTTCTAAAAACATACAAAAACATTTTTTATTTTATTTATTTATTTATTTATTAACTGAAAAATGATTAAAAAGATATTGAGGAAAAACAGAAACATATTCAATGAATCTAATACTGAATTTAACCAATAACCTTCCGTGATGAGAAATAAAGTTAAACTAGACAACAGGAATTCTGCTTTTTCAGAATTTAGTGTCGCCTCCGGAATTTCCATTACTTCATTTTCTTCTTATGGAAATTTTCTCTTCTATTATTATGAAACAGCCATTATAAATGAAGTGTTAGGTGAAGATGAAAGAGCAGCCGTAAAAAGTTAGAACTCTGATTTTCTGGTCAGAATTCTGGGAGGGGGGGGGGGGGATGGCCATGATTTTTTTTATGGCTGCTTTTTCATCTTCGCCTAACACTTCATTTATAATGGCTGTTTCATAATAATAGAAGCCAACAGTCCATCAGAAGAAAATTGGTTAAGCGGGACTCTACTGCAGTACAAAATATATTTCAATTTTAAGACTTAAAGCACACGTTTTATTTTATGTAAAATGACGTCATTCGCATCCGCTTAAGAATTCCACATTTACGGTCTACTATTAAACATCTACAGTAAAGCATGCATAGCACGTCACTATCATGAAATAATGTACAAATGCAGCAAAAAGATGCCGTTATTCAAGAAAATCGAAAAAAAAAAAAAAAAACGGCTATCCAATGATTCATAGATACTTACAATTAAATATAGTATATAATAGCTGCATTGTTTTAACAGAAATCATGCGTTTATATTTTTTTTTTTTTCAAAAAAGCACATATTTTAATTACATTTTCTCTCGGTTGTTACGAGAAAATGGCAACACAAATATATAATTTCTATTTTTAAACTATTTTCCCTTTACTTTCGATATAAATGGAGTACTTGAGTTGCCAAAATTAAACAAATGGTGCTGAAAACTACAAAAAAATTAATGTTTCAAAAATAAATGGAGATACAGTTTTCAAACAAAATGCATTTAAAAGAACTTTTTTTTCCAATACGATGGTATAAAAAGTGAAAACGTGCGATGCTTAGAAGTTTAAAAAATTTCTAAAGAATGTTTAATCGTAATGCTTTGTTTTTCGGATAGCTTCTGTAAGCTAACGTTATTTTTTGGACACAAAATAAGCTGGGAGAAAGAAATAGCATACCGTACCGGAGGCTAATAAAAAGATAAAACAAAGATGTGTAAATCATACGCCGCTGTTTTATTTCCTTTTAGGTTTTAGATTATAATAAAATGTGTTTAACATAAATGCTGACATTCATGTAGTTGATGGAGAAGGATTGAAAGTAGGAGCCTCGGAGCACCCGGCTGCTGAAATTCATGAAGTGTTTATGGCGGTTTGCTCCTGTAGGATTTGCAATAAAATATATCTAATTTTCAATGATCAGAAAATGACAAAGAAACCTAAAATTTCAGATAACCGGAAAAACTCATAAATGTGTCCTCACCCCTCTCACTTTCTTTCCTTTTGCAAGAAATCGGGTTACCAATTCAGAACTGTGATTTAAAGTATTTTTTTTATATTAATTTCAAAATAATAATATATTAAAACTAAAATATTTAAATATTTCCCAAACGTATGAAAATTAATTTTTAAGGTAAAGAATGTATAAAGTACAAACAGAAATTCGATGTATTTGTATCGTAACCGGAAACCGCTGTTAGCGGTCTCAGAGACTGCATTATTTTTCCATTTTCACAAATTTTCCGTTTAACTATAGATGCTGGTTAAATTTTCTTTTATTTGGAGTCCCTTTATCTTCACTACTAACTTTTGAGTAGCTGAATTTTAAAAATAATAGCTGTGTACATGAAGTTTAGTAGATAAATAGTATTTTGAGAGTTAATGTAGCATTTTATTCATATTTAGATTAAGCGGTCTCACAGACCACTCACGGCAGTTATGCGACAACATTTGTCACTCCGGTTACTGGTTAACCGGTCTGACAGATTGCTCACGGTAGATATGCGACAATATTTGTTACTTCGGTTACGGGTTAAATATAAAATTTTAATCTTTTTAACCATAAATACTGAATAAATTTAGAAATGTATTCGTAACTGTAAAAAATTTAAAATAAAAAATGCGTTAAAAAAAAAAAAATCGTCGTCGACACCGCCGAAATACGATGTCTAACCCGATGCATGATTCTACTTCAATGTATTTTAATTAATTAGAAAATAATAATAATAAAAAAAAACGTATACATTCCAATATTACCCAAGCATGCGAAAAATTAATTTTCCTTAAACTAATGCATGAAAAGGTAAGCTGAAATTCGATGAATTTGGATTTTAAATATACAATTTTTTGTTTTGTTTTTACAACTATAAAAACGGAATCAATTTCAAGAAAAGATTCTCAATCGCAAACAGGACCAAAAAATGTCTTTCTCTCCCCCTTTAAAATAATTGCTTTTATCATATGAATTTTTTATATTCTGTGACAATTTGGATCTGAGTTATAAGTGTTTATGTTTAACGGGTCCTTATATTTATGCCATATTGAAAGTTGGGGGCTTCTGTTAAAATACCGACAATGTCCTCTTCCCCATTATAAAGGTTACGTTTACTATACAAAGTGTTTTACGATAATTGTAGCTTGAGTTATAATTATTTTAATTTGTCAGCCGCTTATATTTTTGATACACTAAAATATGGAAAGGCTTTTATGAAAAATCTATATAGCCCTCCTCCCTTTAAAACTGTTACGTTAATCATATAAAACTTGTGTCGACAAATTAGATTTGAGTTATATGTGTATTTGGATATCGGGCCCTTATATTCGCGCTATAGTAAAATTTATGTGGTTTTGGTTTTTTTTAAAAAAGACAATCAATGTCTTCTGTAAAATTATGTCACTTTTTGCACCGAAGTAACTAGGAATTGAAATGGCATTGGAACCGATGTGTCGGGATCGAAGCCCTATGACCTAAACAGCAGGAACAAAGTCTCAGAACCGAAATGTACTCATGAATGATTAAATTTGAGTTCCTTCATTTTTAACATTGCATTCTCAATCATCAGATAATCTACAAAATTTTAAATACATTGTATGTATATTACTTATATCACAGAGATATTTAAGATCTATATGTTAAAAATAATGTGACATTGTCCCTTCGAGCGCGATAAGCAACTTTTTATATTTCGTAATAATTTAAACCTTATATATTAAATTTTTTCTGGGTATAAAACTTACTTAAAAAAAATAATAATCGTTTTGTAAAATTATGGTGTATGCACCTCTGTCTCATGACACCTCTCGACATCAGATTCTGTATAGCGCGTTTTTCGGGTCTGAATTAAAAAAGTAAAAAAAAAAAAGGCGTATTTCCAGAAAACGATTAATTACGTAAAAATAACTAGAAAATTAGTAAATATGCAATTCTGCTTAAAAAATTCTATTATGTTTTTATAACATTATAAATTAATACTTACTGACATATAAATAGTTACTTATAATTTAGTTACATTCTTATAAACGTAACTGGGATTAACTTGCATTGAATTACAAGTAATTTTCATATCAATTTTAGAAATGCAATTAGAATTAGCTCGTAATTGATTGCAATATAATTTAAATATATTTCATAGAATGTAACTTAGATTTAGTTATATTACATTACACGCTAACCAAATTTCATTCTGAGCAAACATAACTGAGATTAACTTGTAATACATTAGAATTTAATCTAAATTTTATTTTAAAAACTGCAATTAGAATTAGCTCATAATTCATTGCAATTTAATTTAAATACATTTCATAGAATGTAATTTAGATTAAGTTGTATTATATTACACGTTAACCAAACTGAATTCTGAATAAACGTAATTGACACTAACTTGTAATACATTAGAATTTAATCTAAGTTATATTTTTAAAGATGCAATTAGAATTGATCTATAATCCATTACAAGTCAACTGGATCCTATAATTAAAAAAGTAATCGATTACAGGCTAATTGGGTTATATAATTAAAATCGAATATGAGTCATCTTGTAATATAGATTACATGTTAATTGAATTATACAATTAAAAATGTAATCTGAATTATCTTGTAATCCATTACAAATTAATCTAATTAAAATTTAAAAGAAAAAAATGAGAATTGGCTTGTAATCTATTACACGATAATCAGATTATGTATTTCAAAAGAGTACTTGAAATTACTTTGTAATGCCTTACATGTTAATCAATTGCATTGTGAGGGAATTATAATGTATTTTAATCTATAATTTCATTACTTTGTAATCAGATTCTGCCCAACACTGATCATTACAGTAGAGGATTCATTTCACGCTCACGTAACAACACCTTCAATTTCGAACAAACTCCAAGCGAACATCCTATTGTTCAGGTATGAGAGGTCTCGGAATTCAAGGCGCACAAACACGTCTCAATTTCACTTTTCTGTTACCAACGTGTGGGTGGCACGCCATTATAGCTGCAGTATTTTCAACAGTTCTGATATCTAACGATCTTCTCTAACAATAATAGCGACGGTGTTGTGTGGACTTCTGTAAGCTCAGTTACAGGAACACCGTGCCCATCTTCCTCCTTTGAAGATTATTGTCTTTCTCTTTCTTAAACATTTTAAACTATAACTGTGCTGCAGGGAAGAACAGTGTGTGTGTTGTTTATGACAGCCAATTATCGGCATGAGGGATATGCGCCCAAAGTGTGTGTGTGTGGGGGGGAGAGTGCCCTCCGTGGGGGGCCTTTCTAAGGGAACCTAACCCATATTTACGCAAGGAAATCCAAGGTTCGAAGAAAATCACGGAAAACTCCGAACGATTAGGCCGATGGGCGCGATTGGGCTCGAACCCAGCACCTCCCGTCTACCAGCTTTGAGAGAAGAACCTCTCGGCCACTGGTTGGGTACAAGGAAGAACAGACTCTCCATAAGTCTTTTATAGCATACTCATCGACTGACGATTTCTTCTGGCGAAAGCAAAATTTCCAACGAGCACACTTGCTGATTGCGTGTTGCCTCCATAGTTCCAGAAGGCGATACTGAAAGCATCTGAACTTCCACGGCTGCCACTGACGTACTACTGGAAATAAATCAACAAACAAATTACCACGTATTCATTACACATAAAGATAACAATGGAAAATAAAAGTAAATTTGTGTGCAATAAAGTATGACAATAAAAAAATTATGATCATTCTATATTGAACTGCCCTAGTACAATCCCATACCTCTCGAATTTTCTAATATGATAATATTAGACCGAGAGCCGGCAGGACAGACAATCACCTCATCGAGTTCACGGAGGAAATTCTAGGATTAGTTAAATCTCGATTCGCATATTAAAAGCAATCGGTCTGCCATGTCCTATCTTGGTGGAAAACACCTGAAAACCCGATTTCAGCGGTTACTCCTAGGTTTACCATTGTGTTTTCCTGCTCCCAGTCCTCCATGTTTTCATACCTTTGGGTGCAGGAAAACGCAATGTTAAACCTACGTGTCAACTTCTAAAATCGCGTTTTCAAGTGTTTTCCACCAAGATTATGACTTGGCAGGCCGATTGCTTTAAAATATGCGAATCGAGATTTAACTAATCCTAGGATTTCATCCGTGAACTCGAGGAGGTGATTGTCTGTGCTGCTGGCTTCCGGTCTATATATCATTCCAAAGTTTTATATATCCTTCAAACAAACATTTATTTTATTTTTATTTTTATTTTTTATTTATTTTTGGGGGGAGATAAAAGCGCCAAAAAAGTGTAAGTCTCTCCTTTTTTTTTTTTTTGCTTGAAAAATTAACTAAATGTTGAACTGATATTTATGTGATTCGTATCCTTATCCTTATCCTTATAATATTATAAATCTCAATGTGTGTCCAAATGTTTGAATGAAGACAGCGTCTAAACGGATGAATTAATGCTTTTGTATTTTTGGTTATAGATGGATTACAACCCGGAAATGAACATAGGCTATGTTTAATTTATTTTATTCAAATATTTTGCTTAATAATCCAAAATTTCATTATTTTTCATACACAATGAATTGACATTTTTTTGATAAAATTTAACCATCTTCCTTTTTTCGTTGCCAAAAAATAAAAACCCAGAATAATAATTTAATTTCTAATTGAAAGATTAAAACGGAAATTTTCAAGTATTTTTAATAATACAAGGTGCATGGATTTTGAGTAAGTGCGGGAAGAGGGCAAATGTGACGTCATATATGAAAAATAAAACGGATATGCTTTGATGTTGAAATAAAATGAAATTGTGTTATGGTTATTAATTCTTATTATTTAAAGAAAATTGTTATGAATGCTGACGGTTTATCGTCTGCGCGGGGTTAACATAAAGATGGAATTTTTAATTTAAAATTTAAAAACAAAAAAAAACTTTTGAAGAGCAAATGACAATAATATGCACAGTAAAAATATCAATGTCGAAAATGACGTAATGATTAGCAGGAAATGTATTTTCATTCTTAAAAAGTAAAAAGTTAACTAGATTATCTGAATAAAACAATTTTTGTGAGTGTTAATTTTTAAGCGTTCATTCCAGGAAATTTAAATAACAGTTACTTTATTTTTAAAGAAATTTACATTTTCGTTCAAAGAACATAAATGTTTAATATGATTGCGTCATCAAAGTAACATTCAGTATAATTTTTTTTATTGGAGAAACGTTTGTAAATCGTAGTGTGGCAGCTGAATTTTAATTCTACATTTCTTTTAGCTTTAAAAGGGTAAAATATTTGTTGGCATTTTAAAAAGTAGCTCTTTTTAGTGCTCTTTTTTTAGGAACAGATGTTATATATTCCAGCGGCCGCCATCTTGGATCTTTTCTTGGCGTGAACATTCCTTTTCCGCCAAATAGTAAATGTCGCCAAGTAGTGTTTTATGCTCATGTTAGGCTTAACGAAAATAAAATGTAAAACATCGCCAACAAAAAATCGCCAAGAAATCTCAAAACATCCAAGATGGCGGCCGCGGGAATATGCTGCATCTAAGCCCTTTTGGATAATAGTTTTTTTTGTGAAGTACGATACATTGAGATAAATATGCCTTAGCTTTTAATACAATGTCTAACTGAATTTAAAATGTTATAAAAATTTAAAGAGAGGAATGTCATCAAAGCGAAATCAAATTTATCGAGAAATTCACGTAATGCAAGAGCACTGAAAATATCAACAATTAATGAAACTTTTCCTCAAGCAGACTTGCGTACACATGAACAAGCCGATCGTCAGGCTAATCTTATAGATGCTGATACAGCTGAAAAGTCCCAACTGCGTCATCATTATAACGCTGCTTATTTGGCTTCAAGGAGGGAATGTGAATCACCTGAACTGTCGCAACATAGGTTAAAAGAAGACACTGACCGCAAGTAAATAAACAATTTATTAATAAATAAACAACAATAGCCCGTCGTTACCATGTTAAGCAAAATAAGCTATTTTGGCGACAATTAGGTACTCCGGTGCGTATATGTCATCTGTGCCATTTTCTTATTACTTCATGATATAAACAGACATCCTGGTTCAGCGTATAAACCTGAGTTATGTCAATGACATTATAATAAAGAAATATCTTATACTAGCCACCCTTGGCGACCAGTTTGGTTTCCTTAAAATTTATGTTTGTGAAAGCATGTTAAGCATTCTATAATGTTATTTTTATTCATAATTTAACTTACTTGGACTCCCCTAACCCTCTCGCTGTGCAACCCGAGATTTCCTCGGGAAACGTAAAAGTAGCAAAATTTGTGCAATCCGAGATTTCCTCGGGGATTCAATTTTTCTACTGACGACTATTTTTTAATTCAACTTGGACCACTTTTTAAATACAAAAAATTCCATTTAGACATTAATAACATCTACATGAAAAATAAACTGCAAAATTGATTTTCTTAAAATAGTGGTGCGAAACTATAAAAATAGTCTCCAGTGACAGCCCTGATTTCGCCTTAGGCTGCAAGAGGGTTAACTATAATTAATATAATCCCCTAAGCTAATATTAGTTTTTGTTGCATTAAAATATCTCAATTTGTTGATTTTCTCTAAGCAAATAAAACCTATTGGTTTACAATGGAAGTCTATGGGAATTCGGCGAAATATTAGAGATATTAACCAATATTCAATAACAAATACGTTCAATAACCAAAGAGATGCGTTTCATTTGGGCGTTGCTATTAAACAATTAACAAATAAGACAAATGTCAGACGAACGACTTTTTGAACGCTTGTGGTTTCAACAAGAAAAATAAACACCTGCACTATCCCGGTCAGACGAGCGATCTATGAACCGTTCCCGCCACACAGAGCAGACGACATTATTTATCGCCGTAACAGAATGATTTCCATTCGATGTTTTCAATAAGCAAAATGGATCTTCTGCAGAAAATAAATGATTTTGTAATTTTATATTAGTTATTCAAGAAATTAGAAAAAAGAAATATACACAGAAGGTACTAGGTTCATCCTATTTTAAGTAATCGGTAGAAAATTAACTTTTCTGTACACAAAATTTTACAAAAAAAAAAAAAAAAAAAAAAAAGGGAAAGAAAACGGAACGGCCACTTTACCAAATTTAACTATATTTGCTTCAAAAATAGCAAAGAAGATAGATTTCCTTTTAACGAGGTTTATCAGATTTGAACCGGTATATCAGATTTGAATCAAATCGAATAATTCTGCATGAAAAACCCATTTATCTACATTAAAGGGGAACTATCCCCCGTTACCCCCTTTATACTTAACCAATAAACCTCCCAACCTAATCAAGGTATTTCCTTCACATAATAAACTGGTGTACCAAATTTGGAGCAAATCGAATAATTCTGCATGAAAAACATATTTATCTAATTTAAAGGGGGCGGGGGACTAGCCCTCTTTTCCCGATTTATACTTAACTAATGAACCTCCAACTCTAATCAGGGAAGCTCCTTAACATAATAAACCGGTATACCAAATTTGAAGCAAATCGAATAATTCTGCATGAAAAACCCATTTATCTAAATTAAAGGGGAGTCTAGACCCCCCCCCCTCTTTTCCAACTTTATAATTAACCAATGAACCCCCAAAACTAATCAGAGGAGAGCTTTATCGAAATGAACGTAGACAAATTTTTTGAAGCAAATCTGATAAATCTGCATAAAAAAAACATTTATCTAAATTAAAGTTAGAATTAGCCCCCCGTTGTCTCCCTTTATACTTAACCAATGAATCTCCAAAACTAATCAGGGAAGCGCCTTATCAGAATGAAACTAGAGAAAAAAAATTGAAGCAAATCGGATGTTTCCATCAAGAGTTATCGCGTTACGTACATACGTACGTATGTATGTACGTATGTACGTAACAGAACCGGCGGGCACATTAGTTCTCAAGCTTTGATAGCCTGTGAGCTAAAAAAATAAAAAGTAGATTACAGTATTTTTAAAACTACATGCTCGCAGTAAATAGAACCGGTATCGGATATGACCACAGAGGCTCTGTTTTGCTGTCTCCTTTCCCATACTGGATTTTCAAAACCAGATATAACTTGTAATGATTTTAATTTCAAAGAATTATTATTAAGAATTCATTATTATTAAGAAATGCAACATTTGCTGTCTTTTTAGGGCCCCGTCACAAAAATCCATTTAATAAAACAGGCCTTTTCACAAAATTATATTCCATAAAAACATGCTATTAATTAATTATTTTAACATTGTTAGGTTTAAAAATCTGTAATTTGTAAAGAAAACAAGTTCCCCCCGAAACGAAAACTTTAGCATTTACTTTTCGCAAAATGCCGCCTTCGCCCCCTACCCCGCAAAGAAAAACCCCTGCAATTATCCATGAATTTAATTTAGTACATACTAGGACAAAATAGTATTATTATTAGTAGTATTTGATAAAGATTACATTCAATTTTTCCTTATAATAATACTTTACTATTTAAATACTTTTCTTATAAAACGTTAACTTGCAACATTAGCATAATTTTAAATGATTTTTTAGGTGCGTTCGTAATTGTATAAATACGTAGCACCTATAGTCGTCGTTCAGTCCGTCTGTCCGCATATAACAGAGCAAAAACAATAGCCTGAAATTTTGAATATATAATTGTTGCAAAAGTTTATCGAGTCTTTTCAAATTTTTTGAAAATCGGATGTATAGTTTAATGACAGGGATAGTCAAAAGTTTTTCGTCAGATTACGGCCAATGGGAAAAAATTATTGCAAGTGCATTTTAATGATGTTACAGCCTTCCGAATGGTCTGAAATTTTAAATATATAATTTTTGCAAAATCTTGTCAAGTCGTTTCAAATTTTATGTAAATCGGATGTTTAGATTAATGACAGAGACAGTCAAAATTTTCCGTTACATTACGGCCAATGGGAAAAAAATTATTGCAAGTGTATTTTAATGATGTTACAGCCTTTCGAACAGAATGAAATTTATATGCACTTATGAAGTGCACTCAAATATACAATCAGTACAATTCGGTGCAAAAAATATTTATAAAATTATTTATATTACGAATGCACCTCATTTGCCACGTTTGACGAGCAATTTCCAACTTGTTTGTTTATATGAAACAAAATTAATTCATATAATTTATCGATAACTTCCTAATCTTCTTTAGATTTTTCTGATTTTTTTTTTTTAAATCAAGGATGCCTTTAACCAAGTTATTATATTTTAATTTTTATCTTTATATAATGTAAGCATGAGGTGTCCAACTATATTGAACACTTTTGTATTTCAAAAATTAGTTAATCTACGTGTATTAAATCCATTTTAAATTCTAGCGAAAAAATTCGATACGCAACCAGAACCAACAACTTACGAATCACTGATAAAAAAAAAATTAAAGCCAGCGTCAAAACTTCGGTTCGTCTGGACAACATAGAAGAAACAAAAGACTTGAGCACGCCACCAGCTCCCAGCGAGTTGGGGGAAACGCCGAGCCTCGACGTGAAGCTTTGCGGAGTTTTTACCGCAACGATTTGTGGGCGCTCGTCTGAACAGACCAGAAGATTCGTCTGCTCTCAAGAGAGAGCGTCGAAAATGCTGATTTTCAAAATCGCTCGTCTGACATCTGCCTAACTGCGATTTCTATGCCAGGTACGACGATAGCGTAATATATAAATAGATTGTCTACTGTAAAATGTGATAAAGAATTGGTTTATTATATATCTATATTATAAAGGACAAACATATCTGTGCGTAACGCATACGTCATTTTGCAAATGGCAACACTTTTAAATTTGAAATAAAATTTCGGTTTTGCAATTTTCTCTACTGCAAATTTTTAAACTTCTAAACATCGCACAGTTTAAATTTTTACACCGACATATAAAAAAAAATGTACTTTTAAATGCAATTTGTTTGAAAGCTCTATCTCAATTTGTTTTTGAGATATTAATTTTTTTATAGTTTTTAGTACCAATTTTGTAATCGTGGCAACTGAAGAACTCCATTTCTATTAAAAGTAAAGGAAAATTAGTCATGGCTTATTTATTTTTATTGATTATATCCTTATTGATGCCATTTGCTTATTACAAATAAAAGTAACTTTTTTTCTAATTTTTGAACAGAAAATGACGTCAGCCATTAAAAAAAACAAAAAA
This sequence comes from Maratus speciosus, assembly GCA_963932465.1. Taxonomy (NCBI): domain Eukaryota; kingdom Metazoa; phylum Arthropoda; class Arachnida; order Araneae; family Salticidae; genus Maratus; species Maratus speciosus. The sequence goes on along the minus strand of OZ010797.1, from coordinate 280,296,812 downwards.
AAAAAAAAAAAAAAACGCATTCTTCTTCATAAATCAAAATATTGAAGAAGATATTTCAATATTTTTACATTATACTGATACTGAGTTTGAGACGCTAGGCAAAATGATTCAGTGAGTGAAAATGATGTCATATTTAAAACAAAACGATCCTTTTCTTTGATAAAACTAAATATTTACCGATATTAAATGGCCAATACTATGGCAACTAAAGGCAAATTTCTGAATGGTAAGTTTTTGCGGATACTGAGATTAGAACTTAAAGTTTGTGCGAATGTTCACATGAAAAGTTGTACCGGACAAACGTGACGTTAAGTTTGGAAATACATTCATTAATAATGTATTGTGCGTTAAAATACTTTTAAATTGTGATTTGAGTGGTGCGTATGTAAATTTTGAGAATGTGAAAATAACGTACAGTTTAGATTTTATGGGGGAAATTTTTTGAAGTGACAGAGGGAAATCCTTTTTACTAATTTTTCTTCCCGTAAAAACAAACACAAGAGTCTCAATCGATAACTTCAACATAGCTACTGGTCTTGATTACGTACTCTAATACAGTTTAATTTTTCAATAATTTAAGCACTTGAAGTTTGTGGAAATAATATTTTAGTAATTTTAGGTTAAAAACATTATTTGTTTTAAGAGTTAGACAACCAATGCAAAATGAATTTTTTATTGTAATTATTTTTGTAGGTTTATCATAAATTCGATCTAACAGTCCCATTCTAGACATTTTAATTCGTCGAATTTCGACGGGTTCCAACTCGTGTTTTTAATTATCGGAAGGGGAAATGCTTCGCTTAATTAATTCATTTCTTCTTCTTTTTATGTTACGTGAACGACGTCACGGGTAACAGCTAGTATTTAATAACTTTTTTTGCTCTGATGCGATCTTTGATTTGTGTGTGACTTAATTGATAACATGATTTTTTTAAAATAAAATACATGTGCTAAAAGTGATTATATCTATATTATAAAGGACAAACGTATCTGTGCGTAACGCTGACGTCATTTTGCGATTGGCAACACTTCACGATCCAATTTCGCTTTTTGCAATTTTCGCTACTGCAATTTTTTAATCACCTATCCATCGTACATTTTCAATTATTACACCATTGTATAGAGGAAAAAATTTACTTTCAAATGCAATTTCTTTAAAAACTGTATCTTAATTCGCTGATTTATTATGTTTTTCAAAATAATTTTCAAGCATGAATTTTTTGTAATTTATCTCTATCACGTGCCGGCTCCATTACATAATAATAATAAACATTCTGCACATAAAGCAATAGAAAATGATCAGTATTTATTTCTGACTAATTTTCCATAACGAAATTAAAACTTCCTATATAAATAAATCAAAGAATAATATTTAAAAAAACCACAAATTTAACATATATGTAATCGCACAATATAAATTTTTACCACCAAATAGGGAAAAAAAAAACATTCAAATGAAATTTGTTTGCAAACTGCATATCAGTTTACTGATTACATATAATTGAATTAATACAAGCTTAAATCACTGAAATGATCAGAATGAGAAAGGCTATCTTAAGGATTAAAATCTTCGGCTAATAACTCTAAGTATACGGCTAATACGAAAATATAGCTTTTCATAAATTTCAAAACTTTATTTGATTGCATAATTGATATTTTTTGAGTAAAAATACTTTTTTGACGTTAGTGGGGAATTTAAAAAATATATTTCACGTAAAAAATTTATTAGGGTTTTCAATTAAGTAAAATTTTTCCTATACCAGGGTTCGTACGGGTACCGTTATTTTCAAGGCCAAATATCAAACCTTTTTTATAGAAAAATAAATCTACTTTAAACGGACGAAATTTCGCCCTTTTTAAGGAGATATTTTCCATAAGAAAATACTGGTACCGAATAATTTCTCAGTTTGGAAATTCAACGACCCGTACGAACCCTGTATACGTATACCCTGTAACCCAGGAAACCCGGGTTCGGTCCCCTAGTGATAAATAAAGGCTTAAAAAACCTTTTACTAAACAGACCTACTAGTTTTGTACACACTATCAGTGACATTCTTATGGTCAGTAACAATCAAATGAACAATTATCGCAAAAAAATTTGAAATATGAACTTAAAATCAGTTCTCATTTTAATTTTTTGCCGAAAATTGTTTATATTATAGAGAGATATAATTGATTTATATTATAATTGAGAACGTCACTTATTGGGTGCATGGAATTAGTAGGTTTATTTATTAAAATAGGTTGTTATTTTAATTTGTTTGAGAAAATTGTTTATTTTAATATTACGGATTTTGAAAACGTCACCGATTGTGTGCATGGAACTAGTATACGGTTCGTACGGGTCCTTGAATTTCCGGACTAAGAAATTTTTCGGTATCAGTATTTTCTTATAAAAAATCTCTCCTTAAACAAGGCGAAATTTCGCGCATTTAAATTAGATTTATTTTTCTATAAAAAAAAATACTGATATTTCGCCTTGAAAATAACGGTACCCGGACGAACATTGTAGTAGGCTTGATTACTAAAATGTTTTGTAAGCCTATATATATAATGTAATCACTTTTAACACATATATAATTTTATTTTAATGATAATAAGTGATTTTTTCTTATATAATAATTGGTGTCTGTACTTTTCAACAATTTTTTAAATAAAATATGTATGCTAAAAGTTATTATATCCTAAATAAAAGCTTAGAAATCCTTTTACTAAACAGATCTACTAGTTTTGTACATACTATCGAGGACATTCTTACGATTAGTGATAATAAAATGAACAATTATTGCAAACAAAACTCTTTTTTATTGAAACAACACAATACAACCTATGAATTTGCAATATATATAATATTAGTTTACTTATAGTCGATGGGGGTTAAAGCACATAACATATTTTTTTTTGTAAATGTGTCATAAAGATTATTTGAAGATTTAGTCAAAATTATTTCATATTTGCGCACCAACTGGTTTAGTAACTTTTGACATTTCAAAGGTACGTTTTGTGCCAAGACTATTAAATAATATAAAAAATACATACGTTAACAATCCGATTCTTCCTGCCAGCAAGAATTTACTTAAATTCACGTATCTCATTATCCGTAAGCAGCATGAAAGATCAGGCACGACAAGCATTCTATTGTTGTCCATAATGATAGATATTGCTTCAAGAATACTTTCAAAATTTTCGCTTGCCCGAATTCTTTGAATATACCAAGTATAAGATAATGATAAATTTTTCTGGGGTATTTACACGTCTGTTGTGTTCCGTATTTATATAATATTTAGATTTTCTTGCATAGACAATTTGAAAATATTAAAACTGGAAATGAGTTATTATATCAAATTCAATTGATATTGTCTAGGATTTTATTTAGATTTAGAATGTATTTACCTTGCTTATGTCGGAAATTAAAATGTCAAAAGTCTTTAACATATAAGAGAAAAATAAACATGGAAGAAAAACTTTTGTAACAAATAAAATAAAATAAAACCATGTTCAAAATATTTTCTATCTACTTTTCGATAAAATTTGTTTTTATAAGCCTTTCTTAACCCCTTTGGTACGCGCTTCTTTTACAAAATTTTTAATCTTTTATCACCGGTTTTTGAAAACAGAAATTTTAGCCTAATTGAATCGGGAAAATGCTCGGATTAAATAAAGCAAAATTTACAATAAAAATTTACTGGTGAGAATAATCACGGATTCTGATCTATACGGGTGGTTCGTCCTCAAGGGGTTAATGAGGAAAAATCCAGTACAACCTATGAATTTAAAAAAGTGTGTATATCAGTTTACTAATAGTTGCTGGAGGGTTAAAACATAAGTTTTATTTGAAATTATTTTATATTTTACGCACCAATTAGTTTAGTAACTTTTGACATTTCAAAGATACATTTTGTGCTAAGGCTGTAAAAGAATATAAAAAACTCATACGTTAACAATCCCTTTCTTCCTAGCAGCAAGAATTTACTTAAATTCGCATTTCTCATTATTCGTAAGCAGCATGAATGATCAGGCACAACAAGCATTCTATTGTTGCCCATAATGATAGATATTGCTTCAAGAATGCTTTCAAAGTTTTCGCTTGCCCGAATTCCTTGTATATATCAAGTATAAGAAAATGATAATTTTTCTCGGGTATTTACACTTCTGTCGTGTTCCGTATTCATATAATATTTAGATTTTTTTGCATAGACAATTTGAAAATAGTAAAACTGGAAATGAGTTATTATATCAAATTCAATTGATATTGTCTAGGATTTTATTTAGATTTAGAATGTATTTACCTTGCTTATGTCTGAAATTAAAATGTCAAAAGTGTTTAAAATATAAGAAAAAACAAACATGGAAGAAAAACATTTGTCAGGAATAAAAAAAAAATAAAACCATATTCAAAATATTTTCTATCTACTTTTCGAAAAAATTTGTTTTTTATAAGCCTTTCTTATTGAGGAAAAATCCAATACAACCTATGAATTTAACAAAATATGTACATCAGTTTACTAATGGTTATAGGAGAACTAAAACATACTATAATTATCTTTTGTTTGTGTGTAACTATGTCATAAGTATTATTTTAAGTTTTATTCGAATAGTTATAGAATTATTCGAATAGTCTTTTAAAATATATAATAAAAATAAACATAGAAGAAAAACTTAACTAATAAAATAAAATAAAACCATATTCAAAATATTCCTTTTTGAAACATTTTTCGGTGTAATAAAAATATTAAATTTTTAATATCAACTTAATATATTTTATTTTTACTCCTTTTCAATATAATTATTTTGACGGATTGCTTATTTGTATATTTTTTTATCATTAAAATGTTACATTAAATACAAAAACTAAAAGTCATGCACCAGGCATAGTTTATGAAATACATTCTAACAAAATCAAAATATTATTAAGAAGTTTCATTTTCTCATACAGTGAAATGATATGTCTACTATTGTATGCGAATTATTTTGTGCAGCCTTGTAAATGATGTACATATTTTTATAGATTGCACACAATGAAAATTTAAACAGCTAGAAACGCATAATATAACAAAAACTATTTTTGAGGAAATATTATCCGTAACACTATAAAATATGTATTATCTGAAAAATGCGTAAAACTGTTGAAAATACACATTTTCAGGAAATTTCGTTCACAGACATTGAAACGAACTTTTTATATTGTACTAACAACTTTTGTGGGAGTCTCAAAAACATAGTTTGAAAAGTCTGAAAATTATCGTTGATAGAATAAGCTCAAAATTCGATATTTCCAAAAGTAAGCAAAAATATGAGGGGATGTATCCAAATACAGTAGTACGTGCACTATTGTGTATGCTATATTGACTCTAATCAATGGATATATGGATACAGCCCCTCATCTTTTTGCTTCATTTTGCGAACAACGGATTTTGAGCTTATTCTATCACAGATAATTTTCAAAATTTTCAAGCTATGTTTTTCAGACTTTTACAAAAGTTGCTCTATACATTTAGCTAACAAATTATGCACATTACATTTTGATTGCATTCGGGCATGCGCAGTGAAATATTATTTAGTAAACCTGATCATTTTTCATACAATTTTTACTACATTTTAATTCTGATTACAGTGTCTTATGTACTATGTTGTTTGTCAAATTTTCTGAAAAAAACTTTTTTTATATTAAGAACTCTACAAATTATAAGCAAAAAAACTTGGCAAAATTTGGGAATCTTTTTATAAAAACTTTAATTTCTCTACGAGTATACATGCTATCCTCATAAAAATGAACACAGTTTATTACAATAAGCCACTTAATCATAATCTATAGTTTGAACGCTTTTGCTACATTAGTTTTTACAGGGTTATCCAAAATATATTCGCTCTTTTTCAATTTGTTGACGGTTTCAGGAAAAACTCTTCACGGAAATATAGGGGAGACCGGGGCAAGTTTTCCAACTTTTTAGATTTTTATTTTTGTATTTTTTATTTTTAACTATTTTGATATATACAGGATAACATTGTATTCCCTAGACCTTCCTGTACAAACTGGCACAATTATTTTTCAAAAAACTAAATATTCTTTTTCACAAAAAATAGTTAAGTCTAATCATGTTAGGTTGGAAAATGTGCCCCGTATGCGGGGCAAGTTTTCCAGCATACGAAAAATGGTCAGGGGCAAATTTTCCAACTATACTTTAAATGGTAAAACATAGGTAATAAATCTTGCTTGTTAATTAATAAGTATTTTTTATTGTGAACTAAATGCTCAGTAACATAACAGTAACATAAAAAACAGTTTTAATCCATTTTACATTTAAAGACGAAGGTCCAAACAGCTCCCTGGCCGGGATTGGATTTTTTTTTCTCGCCCCTTTTATCTGATTCCTTTTGCAGCAAAGCGATATAAGTAAGCGTAGAACTCTTCGCAAGATTAAAAGCAAGGTCACATCAATCAAGGTCATGCGCCACGCAGCGGACGGAGTGTGAACTACAGGTAGATAACTAACTGTTTTCTTACTGACACCACTAAAATTTTAAAGTTTTTTTCATCTTGATTAATAACTGAAATGCTTCTGATAAGGCGAAGAAAACTTCGTGGTGTCAAATGCGCCTGGATGCCCCTCTCGCTTCGCCATTATTTTGTAATAAATGTGGCAAACAACATTCATTTCATTTCCGTGAGTGACTGAAGATTTAGAAAATACGCGCCTCAGTAAAAGCCCGCGTATGTGAATTATCACTCCGTCCACAAGGTGGCGCAACTGTGTTAATTTACGCCTGATTCCAGCATTAAGTTTGTTCGCTTACTTATAACGCTTTGCTTTTGCAGTTTCCCTTTTTTTAGATGAATCTTTTTTTTCCATTTTCAGTTGATTTTTAACAGGAGAATCAGTCAGTACAATACTTCCTATTTTTCTTTCCACGCCGTGTTTGCCTGCTTAGTGCAGCCTTCGCAAAAGTCCTAACTTCTTCTGGTGTAAGCAAAGCTTGTTTGGATGTAGAAGGAACGCTTTTTTCATAAGCAATAGGGAAATTTTAAGTAGAACTTAAGGAACGGCTTCTTTGGAAATGCTAGCCTGCGTTGGTGTAGAATGATTAGATGCTTTCGGTGTTGTTTTGTTTTTGCGGGGGGCGGGGGGGGTGATTATTGAGGAAAGTTTGAAATCTTTTCAGGATTGTTGGTGCTTTCAAGATTTGGTGCGGCAGGATCTGTCCTGTCAGAAAAGTGGGATGGCGTAAAAGCAAAGTTTGTAAATATTTCAGCATTCAGTATGAAAATTCTCTAACGTTTAAAACCCGCCATAATATTAACTGTGGATTAACTCCAGTGGAGCGGCTCTAAGCACGGTTAATTTGCTTTTTGAGGGGTTCGTACTCACTGCGATCTCAGTGTTCTAGCTTATGACTATAAAGGCATAATTAACATAAAATGGATTCATTAAATGAATCCATTTTAGAAAAAAATGACATTATATTTTTTTTTTTGAATTTACCTTGTTTTTTATATTGATAGTTTTACTTAAATGACTAAATGATCAAACGGGTTCGTAGTATATATGGTTATTTGGCCGATTTTACAACACAATAAATACATTTTTGATACAATAAGACTAGCTGATTTAGGGGGGGGGGAGGTTTACAAATGAGAAACATGTTGGAAAACCTGCCCCGTATGTTGTTGGAAAACCTGCCCCGTCGCCATCTTTGAACTTTTACACTACCTGGACGAATACCAGTATAAGTTATTTGCAAAACAAACGCATAGTTACCTGAAGAAAGAAACCCTTTTTTAGTGTATGCAATGTCAAAACAGTAAGTTTAACGATAGTACGTTTTTTTTTTTTTACGTTTTAATAAAGACCTAAAATTTTACTCGCCGTTGAAAAAATTAAAAAAACAGCTCTCCAGACGAAGTGACAGAAGCTATTAAGCTATAACTTTTGTAGACGTCGTGTAAGATGTTGCCACTTCAGCCAGTTCACTCGCTAGCGTCTCCTAGCGGCTCATTTAAAAACTAAAGCAAGTTGGAAAACTTGCCCCTATGGAAAATGTGCCCCAGTCTCCCCTATGACCGGTACAATTCTATTTACACATCTGGAGTTTCAGGATAATTCCTCATGTATTTTTCTAGATCTTTAAGAAAACGTCTAAAATCGCAAGTTGCCGGTCATCTTTGGCATATAGTGTACACAACACATATAGTAACATTTAAATGAGCTGAAAAACACATAACTAAAACGTATTTCCATCACTTACCATACATAGCCGGAAATATATCTATCTTCTTATAGACAACCCGTATAAAAATTTATTTATAATCTGTAAACATCGCTTTGTATGTCAAAATATAGTTCAACTAGAAAGTGCATAACACAGTTATAAACATAATTTGGGTAATTTTTGCCTACAGACGGTAATGTTCACGAATTCCTTTGTGCTGCTTTGTATATTATCTATAAAAATAATAAACACAATGTAATGCACTCAAATTTACTTAAGCATAAAAATACACATCCCAACGGAATGCACACTTCCAGCAATTATCGCTCATGGTCACTTCTACCGAAATATTTTGAGTGTCTCTAAAAATGAGCGATAAATGCTACGAACTTGCCGAATTGTTTAATAGGTAGAATACTGTCTACGAGTCAAGATATTTTAAGTTTGAATTCAGTTTGGTGCTTTGGTGTCTGTAATGTGCAAGATTCTGCTGACACAATGAACCTTTGAACAAAAGTCTTCACTCGATTTATCCTTGTTTGCATTGCATATTATAACTCTAGCCACTTTATGGTTCAACATTTTACCAATTGATGGTACACAAATTTATGATTTATACTTATTAACAAATATTGGAACAAATTTTCACTATCTTATGCTGTCAACTTCTGTGGCGAAATGGTGAACCAGATTTTTAACGGTATAGAACATAATATCTCAATATCTATTCAACGTACAGAAAAAGAAATAACTTGCTCTATAAAGTTAAATAAATGATGTGTTAGATGATACCTCAAAATCTAATTAGCATTACGCCAAAAGTAGTCTTTAAAAAATATATTTATGTATAGGGTGTCCCAAAAATCCCTGACGCATTTTAAAATACAATATAAAATCAAGTAATTGTCGTACAGGAGTACGGTTTGGACTAAAATGCTGCTTACGATGAAAAGTTTTCTTCAAGCTAATGAAAATAACTAGTTACAAAACTCGATCATAGATGGCACTACTTGTACTTATGTATGGTATCAAACATGAGTTTCTTCTGATTTTCAGATTAGATTTAACAATGGAGTTGCGAATAAAGGGGAGGAGACATATAGTGCATTGTCTACCAGTTGCGAGTGAAGTAACTGAGGAGGTTGTCACAAGATGACGGCTGTTTTTTTTACTCGGATCAACAGTTTCTGATTACCGCTGGTGAAAACTTCCACCAGTAAACTCGAATAGGAAATTTTGTCGTATTTAAGCGTCTAATTGATAGGAAGTTTCTCTCAGAAATATGGTAAAAAATTTCTTTTTATTTTTACTGGTGTCAGTTTCCCAGGTATTATAATCGTTTCACTGGAGCTGTCAGGAGGTTGTCTTGTTTGTCACAATGTGGCGGAACTACTACCGCTACCGCCAAAGAAAAATTCCACCAAAAATGAATTAACCCTTTCAAGGGCGGTGGCTAGAGGGTCTAGCCACCTTATTTTAATTCAAAAACTGACTAATGGCACAAAGAATATTTTAATAAAATGTTCCTTTTGTAATTAAAGCGCAAACTAGCGTTATGTTATTTAGTAAGAAATTCGTTTGAATATTCTGGTGTCAGTCAATTATTTCATCACTTTACGAACAGAATTCCTCTGCCCCTGAAAGGGTTAAAAATGAATATATGTTTTTACCATTATTTTTGACTGATATTTTCTATTAATGTTGCGTTTAAATAAAGCGACACTTTCTACTTTAAATTATTGGTGGAAGTCTTGACGAGCCGTTAATTCCCAAATTGGCTCAGACGAGCTCAGCAATCTGATTGGCTAAAACTGATATTTATATGGTCGAAATTATATTTATTTTCTTATGAAGTAGTGTAATGTAAAATAAAATGCAATTATAATGACTTAAATTGATTTATTTTGTTAAATTTGATCAAAATCACAGTAAAGTAATCCAAAATATTAATATTAACGAACAATCATATTGCTGAGATCGGCTGAGCCAATTTGGGAATTAACGGCACTTGAAGTCTTGCCTCGTGGAAACGAACCCCTGCAAATACGGTTACAGTTGAAGCTTCACTATTTTAAGAATATGTCAGTTCTTCTTTCTTAATAGTTCCATGGATTTAACAAGACTCGATTTTTTCTTGTGGTGCTATGTCTACGCTTCTGCTGTGGCTGACATTGAAGTACAGAAAACGAGAATCACTCATGTGATCCAGTCAATTCCGCTATCAATGCCAGCGAACACGTGGATTGACCTGGAGTACCGTCTGGATACAGCGACTATAATACATAGTGTGGAAACATGCTATCCAAACAATGCTAAAAATTTGTTTCCCTTAAATGTGCGACGATACTGCTGAAATCCAAAGAGTCGATCGCAGCGACATCTGCGGGATTTTCGTATTACGTTGTATAGACTGGCAATATTCTTGCAGTTTTAGAAAATATCCTACAGATGTCGCTGCGATCTTTTTATTTCATCAGCATCGTTGCATATTTAAGGGATACAATATTTTAGCACTTTTTAGGTGCGTTCGTAATTTAAGTATTGGGCGGCAGCGCAATACTTATTTATTTCCAGTGTCACTTCTCAATGTTAATTTAACATGGAAAAGCCTATGTAGATCATAACTTTTTTATTTTTTCTTCCCACCTTTTTGCCCCTGATGCCACTCATTTTTTATTCTTTACTAATTCTAATGCTATTATAAATTTAAAGTGTAAAAACGTTTGCTGACATAAAGGTCAAAACGAATGGTAAAATGCCTTTACACATGGGTGATTTATAACCCAGAGAGAAACATGAGCCAATTTATTTTTAGATTATTCAAATATTTTTCTTAATAATTCCAATTTTCGCTTTTTCGTTGAAAATCAACGGACATTTTTCATAGAAAATGTAGCATTTTTGTTTCATTGTTGCAAAAATTTCAAAAGCCGTAATAATAAATTATTTCTTTTTAGTTGAAAGATTTTCACGTGAAATATTAAATTGAGTTGGTTTTTTTTTTTTTTCAAAAATTAAAAAGGTGAATATGGCGTTATAGTGGAAATAAGGATATTTTCAGAATAAGTTTTTGCTTTGGTCAAGTTTATATTTTAGTAAACAGTTTCTAGTGGATAGCTATTTTTACGCAGGTAGCGAACTTAGTGGGGAATTACATAACTTAAATTTTAAAATGTATTTTTTTCCGAGATGAGAACTATTTATACTCCAAGTTAAACTTAGGTAATAATTTTCTGATGTGTTTACATCACCCCTTGGGAGAGAATAAGTTTTAAAAATTTAAGTAAAACTTTTATTGTTTATTTTTTACTGTATCACAGCTATAATATTGTTAAATATTAGCAGTAAATATTCAACACAATTTACATTTACATTCATAACGTTCCTGAGTGGGAAATAGGGTATCTAAATTTAAGTGAAGTTCCTTTTTTATGTTTTGATTATAGGTTTTTACGTTCAGATTAGAAGTTTTTGTCCAAACTACCGCAACCTGCATTACTACAGTGGTGAAACATTTTGAATTACACATTGGTAAACTGCATCCCACATTGTGATCTAATACCGCATACATCAAAGCCTGATGATGATACACTCTATTAATTTTGAAATGCGTTTGTCTGAGTGCATTAGTTATTAAAAAACTTGACATATTAAATAAAAACATAATTTGAAGAATAAATTAAAAAAACAAAATTTATTTCCTACATTGTTTAAGCCCGAAAAGGGACAGATATTAAGTTATTTCACTCAATTAGTTCTACATTTAATGTTAAATTTTTGTGACAAATTAGTTAAGACAATTGAAGATTAAAAAATAAAAATAAAATTCATACAATATGATACTTAAAACACCCTAAAAAATTAGATTCCGTTCAAATGAAATCGAAATAAATCTTAGACTTTTTTTTTAAGTTTTGTATTTTGCATGCATCTTATCATTTTATGCACAATTGTCATAAACATAATACAAAATCTGCAATACGAATATATTCAATTGAAAATGGAAGAAGTCTAAGATTTATTTCAATTTCATTTGAACGGAATCTAATTTTTTAGGGTGTTTTAAGTATCATATTGTATAAATTTTATTTTTATTTTTTAATCTTCAATTGTCTTAACTAATTTGTTACAAAAATTTAACATTAAATGTAGAACTAATTGAATGAAATAACTTAATATCTGTCCCTTCTCTGGCTTAAACAATGTAGGAAATAAATTTTGTTTTTTTAATTTATTCTTGAAATTATGTTTTTGTTTAATTATATAAATACGTAGCACCTATAGTCGTCGTTCAGTCCGTCCATCTGTCTGTCCGTCCGCATATGACAAAGCAAAAACTACCCTACCGAGTGGTCTGAAATTTTAAATATATAATTGTTGCAAAATTTTGTCGAGTCATTTCAAATTTTATGAAAATAGTTTAATTACAGGGACAGTCAAAAGTTTTACGTTACATTACGGCCAATGGGAATAAATTATTGCAAGTGCATTTTAATGTGCATTTTAAAAATGCTACAGCCTTCCGAACGGTCTGAAATTTTAAATATATAATTGTTGCATAATTTTGTCGAGTCATTTCAAATTTTAGGAAAATTGGATGTATAGTTTAATTACAGGGATAGTCAAAAGTTACATTACGGCCAATGTTACATTACTGTTACATTACGGCCAATGGGAAAAAAATATAGAAAGTGCATTTTAATGATATTACAGCCTTTCGAATAGAATGAAATTGATATGCACTTATGAAGTGCATTAAAATATACATTCAGTATGATATGCGGAGCAAAAAATATTTATAAAACTAGTTATAGTACGAACGCACCTCATTTGCCACGTATGACGAGCAATTTCCAACTTGTTTAAGTATTACAGGGATAGCCGATTTCCACACTATATATTCTAGGCGCAGTTTCCGTGTGGCTCGAGCTACAAACTGTACACACATTGAACTATGCTAATGGATCGCATATATTATTGCTCTGTAACTGCTTTTGACAAAATAAATTAATCTGTAACTGATTATCTTGAGTTTTCGATGCTTGTTTCTGATAATTTAAGGTACAGCGCCATCTATGGACGAAGTTTGGAACTAATTTTTTATTCGCTTGAATAAAACTTTTCATCCTGAGAAGCATTTTAATCGAAATCGCACTCCTATACGACAATTACTTGATTTTATATTGAATTCTAAAATGTGCCAGGGACTTTTAGGACACCCTGTATAATGCTTTTATAAAACATATTTTATGCGAAATAATGGAAAAGTACCGTCTAATGGGTCTACTTTGATCCATCCCATAAAAAAAAGTTTTATTCTTAGTATTGAACAAACAATACAAGATAATTTGGAGTTTTTGCCCTTGAAAAATATTTTATACACTACTATAGGGTATTTGAATAGTTTGGGGGTAATTTGAATTTTTTTAGTGGCAACACTGGATGTATTTGTAAACAACTGATTTCGTGTGTAAATTTTATCTCTCCAAACTTTCTACAGTGAAACAATCTGGATAAGAGCTACAAATAAGATAAGTGTCAAAATATTATCTTTAGTAACCTGTAACCCATGTGTGATCATAGTTTTTCTTTAACTTTTTATTTTGACAGAAAAGGTTTACGTTTTCATAAACCTAACATGAAAACTAGCATTTCGGGGCTACTTTGTGCCATACCTTTTTTGGTCCGAAAATAGCCCCAATTACACAAAACTTTAAAAATAGTTAAAAAATAAAAAAATAAAAAATTTCCTCTTTAAAACCGTACAGTTTGCTTCATTGTTTCATGTTAATTGTTTACAACACCATTTCGACGTTGAAAAATCACACATAATATTTTTTAATAATGGAAATGTGAGTAGAACCAGGAAAAAGTGCCCCAAAGTGCAATGGTTGAGGGTATGTATCGAAAGCATTTTATAATCGCTGGCACAATCAACGGGCGAAGAATGACTAAGGTTAATGTCAGACGAAGGTCTATCTGCACGAGTTTTTCCTTCTTACTGCTTTCCTACACCTTCGCTAGCATGTGTTCCTTTTTCATGTTGAAACATAAAGCGTGCAAATAGACGTTCGTCTGACATTAGCCTTAGGGTTTCAAACCTCTCTCAGAGTATTTAACCTTCCATTTCAACGACTGACAATATTTAACAAAGAACTTATTATAAGCACTCTAAACCGCTTCAGATAAATACACTCTTAATAACTTCAGTTTTCTTATATATGAATTACCAGATTTATCGAAATTTAACAAACTGCTTGTGACGTGTAGATAAATTTAATTTTGTCTAAAGATATTTTCGCACACAAAATAATTTTTAAAAACAGGATAAAACTTATTTAATATGCGGTTTTTTTTTTTTTTTTTTTTTTTTTTTTTTTTTTTTGTAGGGGATGCGGGACACAATTTAAAATAACTTTTATTTATTGCGTTAAAATTTTCAATTTTTTTTGTGATGGTTAACCATGTTATTTTTATTATTATTAACCATGTGTGTTTTTGTGTCCCGGACCCCCTTAACCCGTGTAACAAAGAGTCAAACTTAATAAGATGCGTATAAAACACCCTGTATAGCCATGAATACATGATATGTAAAAAGCAATATAAAGACTAGAAAACAGGAATTCTGCTTTTTCAGAATTTAGTGTTGCCCCCGATTGAAAAAAAAAATACGTATATATAAATAGTACAAAACATATTTCAATTTTAAGACTTAAAGCACAGACTTTTATTTTATGTAAAATGATGTCATTCGCATTTGCTTAAGAATTTCATATTTACGATCCGCTCTCAAACATTTACAGTAAAGCATGCATAGGATGCCACTATCGCAAAATAATATACAAATGCAGCAAAAACATGCCGTCATTAAAGAAACTCGACAAAAAAAGGCTATCTAATGATTCATAGGCCTTCATTTGTTTGTAACATTAATATAGACGATTTTAGTCGTGACGTTTTGGTTGGAAACTGACTCCAAACAAACGGTTGCTGTGTGTTCTATTTTGTTTCTGTGTTGCAGCTATATCTTATATCTATATCTGACATCTAAGTGTTTTAATACTTGATATGTACTGGTAACATTTTTCACGATTTATATTTAAAAAGAAATGACTCATAGCAACCGTTTGTTTTGGAGTCAATTTCCAACCAAAATGTCATGACTGACGTCACACTGAAAGCGTCTATAGATACTTAAAATTAAATATAGTTTATAATAGCTGAATGTTTTAACAGAAATTATTCGTTTATATATTTTTTAAATAGTAGCACGTAATTTAATTACATTTTCTTTCGGTTGTTATGACAAAATGGCAACAAAAAGATATAATTGCTATTTTTCAACTATTTTCCCTGTAATTTCTACATAAAGGGAGTACTTCAGTTGCCAAAATTAAACAAATGACGCTGAAAACTACAAACAAATTAATATTTCAAAAATAAATAGAGATACGGTTTTCAAACAAGTTGCATTTAAAAGTACTTTTTTTTCCAATACGACGGTATAAAAATAGAAAATGTGCGATGCTTAGAAGTTTAAAAAATTGCTATAGAGTATTTTATTGCACTGCTTTTTTACGGCTGGCTTCTGTAAGGTAACGTTATTTTTTGGAGTCGACACAAAATAAGCTGGGAGAAAGAAATAGCATACCTTACCGGGGGCTAAAAACAATAAAAAGCGAAAAAAGTTCGGAAATAATCGTTTCAAGGCTTCATAACAAGAACCCTTTTTTACAGTGAAGAGCTAATAAAAGATAAAGAGGTAAAAAAGCAGTAGCGAAAAACGTGTACCACTGCTATTGCTGTTTCTCACATTTTTAGGCGAGTTCATAATTATATAAATACACGTAGTACCTGTCGTCGTCGTGTGGTCTGTCCGTCTGTCCGCATGTAACAGCACAAAAACATCTCAACCGAATTGTTTGAATTTTAATATATATAATCGTTGTAGAATTTTGTCAAGTCATTTCGAATTTTATGAAAATCGAATCAGAACTTTAAAAAATATTAATAAAAGTTTTCTTCATTCTATTAAATCCTATCATACGTAATTAATTCAATGATATGTAATGATATGTAATGATTGTAGGTTGCCATGACAATTATTCTAATAAATCCTATCATATGTAATTAATTCAATCATGTCCCATGATAGGTTGCCATGGTGGTTACGTCCAGGGATTAGTTTCTAACAAAAAATGCACCGGAGCCCTAATATTTTACAGTACTAAAACCGTAGCGTACACCCCCCCCCCCCACCATCACTCCAATCCGCATATTTATATTTCATGAATTATTTTCAAAATTTAAGCTTTTTTTCTTTAGCAAAATAAAAATTTTAAATGTATCTACCTGCATGTACTTAACTGTGAACTATTCCACCTTTTAGTTTATCACTTCTTCCGAATAGAAATCTTTGCCTAATTTTAATGTTAATTAGTCGCAGAATTCTGCAATTAAATAAGGTAAGGATGATGATTCATATTTAATGTTAGCACAAACAGGAATTTTTTCCAGCTATGCTTATACCGGATGTCCGAAAAATGACTCATGGATTTTAAAATTCAATAACTTGCAAACGGTGACGGGTATTAAAAAAAATTCTTGCAGGAGTGTTATGTAAAATGTCAGGAGTTTTTATGCTGCAATTCTCAGTTTTAGTTACAAATAGCATCGATAGATGGCACTGCAAGCAATAACTGCCAAATCCAGGCTCTATTTTTCGGCCTATTTCTTCTTCCATGCGAAAAAAAGGAGATTAAAATTTATTGAATGGATTCCGAAGTATCAAAAATCGGGTCTGGACTGAGCTCCTATTGCCCTAAGCGCCATCTATTGTTTAAAATTTGAAACTAAAATCAAGAATTACAGTACAAAAACTCCAGACATCATACATAACCCTCCAGCAAGAATTTTTTTAATAACATTCACCGTTTCGAAGTTATTGAATTTTAAAATCCATCAGTCATTTTTGGACACCTTGTATATATATATAATGATTGAACAACTAGCAAAACCATTTATAAAAAACATTTTCAGAAAAGCTTACGCGCCGTTTTATCTCCATCTCCTACGTGTGCGACAAACTGTGTCACATATAAGAGTTTTGATAGAAAAGAATACAGAAACTTAGAGAAGGAGGGGGAGGAAAGGGTAATTTAGGATTCGGTTTTTAAGAATCGCTATTGCACTGGTCTCCGAAGCCTTGTATTTATGAGCTTCGGTGAGTTCCGACCAATATTTAATTATTTACTAAAAACAGAAAAGTACCGGAGCTGGACTCCGGTTTCGCTCCGTCGCAAATTAAGCCCTGATTACGTCCCTTTGAACATAGAGTCCTATTATTTCCGTATAACTGAATTTGATATATATAATCGTAATAATTTTTGCATAAGAGTGCAACAGCTATTGCACAAGGATCTGAACATTTATAAAACTAGTTATAGTACGAACGCATCTCATTTCCCATGTTTGACGTACACTTTCTAACTTGTTACTTTTGATTCCTTTGAAGACTAAAAAGGGAGCCACTTTTGGTGCTGCTCGCACCTAGGATTGAGACCTGGTCCATTTTAAAGCTCTATATTACGAAGTTTGAGAATCGATAAAATTTTTCTGTTAAAATAATATTTCGTGATTTTACAGCAGCATAACTTTCTGAAAATGCAATTTTCGAGACTACTTATCCGACTATTAACATTGAAGTTTTTTAAAGAAAAGCATTTAAACATAAAAATTGGTTAATAATAAGTATAAAATATTGAAAAAAGTTTAAAAATTCCTTCAAAAAACCACGAATTTAATTTTGAAAAATTGCACCATTATATTTACATGTTTGGCAGGTAAAAGGTTGGCGTTTTTTTTTTTTTTCAAACATAGAGCTTTCCGGCGACACTAGCCAAATGTCATAGCTGTTTGTCTTGTGTGAAGAGAGGAACTTCACTAGAAATTCTAATGTCCGATCTAATTAGCCGCAGTAATTTTTCTAAATTGCGTAAAAATATTAAGTTACTTTACGGTTACTTTCACTAAAGAATCATTTAACACAGCAATATTTCATTTTAAACAGTCGAAACTTTACTCCATTCGATTTCAAAAGAAAATAGTTTGCTTATTTTGTATTTCATTAAAAAATATTTTTCAATGATCTTGAAAGCTTTCATAGAAATATATTTACTATTTACATATTTATCGTCTGCATAGAAAAAAAAAGGACAAACAAATCCCTGTTTCTTATGCTATCAGTTATTACCAAACAAATTGCAATCTGATATAATTCTAATATGTACTGTATATTCACTCCCCGGATAAAGCAGGCGGAACAATTGTAGCGCCATATTTGGCGACTTAACTCACTTTTGGCGTGAAATAAACAAATAAAAATGTAATAATATAAAATTAAAAGTATAAAAAAGTATATGAAATATGATTTTAACAGAGAAATTTTATCGGGTCTCTAACTGTTATGTATAGGGCTACAAAATGCATCAGGTCGCGATGCTAGGTGCAAGCAGCCCAAAAGTGGTTCCCTTGTAAGTAAGCAAATCATTTTATGAAGCCTTCAAACACTGGTAAATTTATTTCGACTGTTTGTGATTTTAATTTTTATACGTCCCATATTTATAAACCTACTTTAAAAGCACGTATAAAAACGAACTTGTTCAATTTTTGTGTAGAATAGATTCAAAGTCCTCCCAGGTAAAAATCCTACTCTACCGATATAATAAATTTTCCATATAAACAGTTCTGCAAACTTGGAGAATACACTTGTGTCAAAGAAATTTCTTCATCTGTCGTGATTTTTCTAAATCTCCCTGAAATATGTCTATCTCGGGGATGAACCAATACATTATCTGTCACTGTCATAGCATATCGCGTATTCCTTGAAAATTATGTACCTATCAAACTTTATAAAATATCTGAACAGTGAAAAGAAAAAAAATATTTTTGCTTCAAAATATGTGACATAAGAAATCACATTTTTACAAAAGTATTACTGAACAGTATTTGTTTTGAAAAAAGTAAAAGGCAAATAACTGAAAAAAGGAAAATTAGGCAACGTTTCTAATTTTAATCTAAAAACATGTTAGTATTTTAAACTTAAAAGATGTTTTTAATTAACTCTATAATTAACCGACTTCTAACAAAGAAGATTATACAAATCATTTGTGTAGATATTTACTGTAAATAGATAAAATCACGATGTAACAATTTCATGAAACGGTTTTTTTTAACGCCTAAGGCTAAAGTCAGACGAACGTCTTTTTGCACGCTTTTTTCCCTACATATCATCCCTACACAATGCTAGCGAAGGTGTAGGGATGGTGTAAGAGCAAAAAAAGCGTGCAAAAAGACGTTCGTCTGACATTAGCCTCAATGTGGGTGAGGTTAAAACACCTATTAACGCAGGGTATGCTCGTTTTCAGGTGCGTTCGTAATTATATAAATACGCAATCCGCATAGTCGTTGCCTGGTACGTCCGTCTGTCCGCATATAACAGCGCAAAACTAGCCAACGGAATGGTTTGAAATTAAATATATATACAGTGTGTCCACGTATAACCTGACCGACCTTTATTTTCGCAACCGTTGGTCCTAGATGCATACTTCCAATTACAAAAGTGGTCAAAATTAGGTGCAGAGTTAAGATAAAAAAAGTTTGAAGCGAAAAAACAATTTAGCGAAGAATTACAGAATGCAAATTTTTATACGGTCGCCCGGTCCTATAAGATATATTTAGTAAAATTTTCCTGTTACACTGGCAAGTAAGGCAAAAAGAGTCCCGTTATTCTACGATTAAAACTGACCGAGTAATAGCTGTTGAAAGTTGGAGCATATTTTTTGCCTGAAATTAGGGGTCATTCACAAATTTAATAGAAATATAATTTCGTCAGATATATTAAAGAAATGGTTGAGAGTAAAATTAGCATTGCAATATAAATTTGAAATCTTTAATCATTCTAACATATTACTGAAAAATATACAATTTGTACTGAACATATAAGAGGATAAAAATAACAGAATTTTTGTTAAATAAAACGATGAAAAACAAAAGCCTCAATTCTTTACAAAAATGATACATAGTTTAAAATGCTGTTAGATTACACCGTCTTTCAAATTTTGGGTTGTGCCATGTTTTTTAGTTTTTGAAAATTGGTTCATGTATTTTTTAGCTCTGAATCCGAAAATGACCTTCATTTTAAACCATCACGTCAGGATTTTTCTCAATTTCAAAGTTAAAAAGCTCAAAGTTAAAATTGATCCCCCCGCCCTTCCCAAACTCATCGGACCCCTGAGCTGTTTAGCTGTAAGAAACCCAGTATAAGCCGCAAAATTGAATAAATTATTGAATTAAATAAAATTAAACTGAATAAAAAGGTCTTACCCTATTTTATAGTATCAGATTTTTCGCTATTTTTTAACCTTGAAATTTACGATTTGCGAAAAATCCTGACATTATGGTTAAAAGTGAAGGTAATTTTTTTTATTTAGTGTTAAAAAATACATAAAACGTATTTATAAAAGTTAAAAAACACAGCCATGGCAGGTTTATGTTATCTGATCTAAAACTATTTCTTAAACTTGTTGACGGTAATCTATCCGATTTTTTTTTTGTGTTATCGTCTAATATAAGTATGTATAAGATGGTACGCGACGAAAATCATAATAATATTACATTGTAATCGAATTTAAGTCAGTATGTAAAATTTTAACTTCGATCGGACATTTGAAAATCAGTTAAAGTTCGAGTACAAATTTTAAACTGGAAAGATGATCGTTGCAAGTCAAATAAAACCTTATGAAAATAACTTAATTTTTGATAAAAGAAATCATAGCCTCAAATCGTTGCAAAATACAACGTATGTTAAAATACAATTATTTTAACTAATCTGAAACTTAACTAATAAAGTTAACTCAATCGTAATAGATGTACAATTTCTTTCAAACCGCAGATACCTTGAAATAAGTTTAAGTACTTTATATACGACCCCTGAAAGCATGTTCGAAATCATCTGTTTTGATATGCAAAAAAGTGGTATAAGTCATGCATTTCAAAGTTTCATAACTCGGTCAATTTTAATGTTAAATGAATGGACGTTTTCTGTCTTACTTGTTAGTGCCACAGTAAATTTTTACTAAATATCACTTATAGGACCGTGGGACCGTATAAAAATTTAAATTTCGTAATGTTTTAATAAATGTTTTTCTTGACCCAAATCGCTTTAAAAATAATTCTTTACCTTATTTAAACCATTTTTGTAATTGGAAGTATGCATCTAGGACCAACGGTTGCGAAAATAAAGATCGGTCAGGTTATACGTGGACACATTGTATAGTCGTTGCAGAATTTTGTCGAGTCATTTCAAATTTTATGAAAATCGAGTCCAAACTGAAAAAGATATCAATAAAAGCTTTCTTCATTCTATTAAATCCTATCATACGTAATTAATTCAATGATATTCCATGATAGGTAATGATTCTAGGGTGCTGAATTAATTATTCTATTAAATCCTACCATACGTAATTAATTCACTGATTACCATGATCGGTAATCATTCTCGGTTACCATGATGATTACGTCCTATTTAAGACGGAGCCATACTATTTTCGCAATGCTGAATTTAATGTATATAGTCGCCATAAATTTTGTATTCATGCATTTTTGTACACTGCAAATAGAAGCGTCTTAAATTCAGACACATATGTGACTGAAAAAGTATTTCAGACACTTAAGTGCCTGAATATGAAATTTCAGACATCACAGATGTCTGAATTTAAGACACATATGTGTCTTACTGGGATTATGGTATGGATGAACTGAAAGAAATGTCTGAATAATGATGAACCGTCTGACATTAAGACACTTGGAAATTCAGACACTTAAGTGTCTGAATGCAATACAATTGTATCATATGTATGATGGCCGTATATACAATTGCATTACAATATATATGCCAGGATAATCAAGAAACGTTTTCGAATGGATGACAGATGTTTAAAATACTTTTCCATGAACTAAATTTGGTATTATTTTATAAAACAATCAACGCGATTAGACCATATTATGCCTGTCAAAATTATAAAAATCCGTTTATTAAGTTTTGGAAATAAGTTATTTTTAGTGCAATAGTTAATTAACGAATTGTCTTTCACAAAATATAAAGTTTTCCAAATAATTATATTAAAATAATCTACCAGCTACCATCCCTCTCCACCCCCCCCCCCCCCTTCCAAAAACACACAATTTCCTAATAATGTCTTAGGATGAGTTTCGCCGACCAGAAGCAATTTAAAATAGTGCAACCCTACCGTAGTGGGCTATTATAGTGTTTTTAATGGCTTGACGAAGGGAATCGCTGTATAGAAGTAATCCCTGGACTTTTCTAAATGTAAAACAAAAATTTGAAATATGAAAATTGTTTAAAAGTGTGATGACAAAATTTTTATTTAAGAGGCACTTCAGTCAAGTGAAAAGATTCGTTCGCTAATACTAAACCTATGGAAAAAATTTATAAAGATATCTCGGTTGCATTTCGCTCTTTTTAAATGACTTTTTTTTTTGCATTAGATAGCTGAGTTCGATCTGTTCAAAGGGGGTTTTTTACATTTACGATTTTGATTTTACATTTTTTTTTTATGGGGATGCTTTCAGTTTCGAAACCGGTTTCGAAAACGAAAGTGTCCTCATTAAAATTATACGCAATGAAAAACGAAAAAGTAAAGTATGGTCGTTATACAGATCGATCTCAGCTATCCAATAACAAAAACAAAAACAAAAAAAAAAAAAAAATGAAATGCAACCAAGATATCTTTATAAATTTCTTCCATAGGGTTAGCATTAGCGAACGAATCTTTTCACTTGACTGAAGTAACATCCTACTGCCTTCGCCTGAAAGCATCATAATTGTAATAATTATATCTTATAGTGGGTAATTGTAACGGAATAAACAAAATATTAAAGGAGGATTAATTAAAAAAATCTGTTTATATTCGTGCAACATTTCACTTCCTGCGATAAAAATCTAATGAAAAAATCTAATCTCTAAAATCTAATCTCTTCCTTCTCTGGTAACGTATTTCCAATCCTGTCCAGTCCTAGCTTAAAGTCAGTGATTACGTCACTAACGGAAAGCAGAAAAAAGTGCTGACAGGGGTGAATTATCTTTTGAGAAGACACATTAAGCCTGTTACCTCGTTAATATTTTAAATGAAGATATTTTCAACGAGTGTGTTTGGAATGGTTTCCTAATTTTTTTAGTTTAAAATATTGTGAAATGCTAATAGAAATATTCTTATTAAAATGCATTGTATGGATTTGGACTACTTGTATTTGGAAACTCATACTCATTATAGTACGTTTTATTACGGCAAGTCTGTCTATTGTTTGGCGTGTGTTCAAAATTAGGCATATGGAAAAAGAATAATTGATTACTAATCGAGAAATTCCTACGGATTTTAGAAACTCACATTAATATTTTTCATTATATCTGTTATGCATTAGTGCATTAGGTAGAAGAATGCAGTGCCAAGAATATAAAAAAAAAACATACAACATTTTTCAAAAATAGCGCTTTACCGGTACTTTGTGAAATAGTTTATTCATCATAATGGATTACACTTTAAAAGGTAAGAAATAATGCATTTGTATGATTATGTGAATTCAATTTGAAATAGAAATTTTATAGTAAAATAGTGAACTTTGTGTTGCTATTTATCATTTACATTATTTTTTTAGAATAATTTGCATATTTAAGTTTTTTTTTATATACAATAAATATTTTTTGTTTTAAAAGGCTCGTGTGTTCATTTGTGTGTTTTCAATAAATCATGACTTTCAATGTAATGAATTTGTTTAATATTTTTTAGACTTCCGTTTTATAAATTAATAAATATTTTATAGTCTCGAAGTAATTTTTCCTGCTTGTTATATATATATATATATATATATTTAATGATTTCTAAATAGCTCGATCGAATTGCAGTTTTCATTTAACTTATATAAACAAAGCTTATATATATAAATAAAAAGGATCTTTCTAATGATATTTCATTATTAAGTTTTTTCCTTACAATTTCCAGTTACTTTATATTTATGATATAATTTTACATATTAATTTTTATTTTTTGCAACATCATGATAAGAGTATCATTTCATTTAATTCTCTTACAGAGTATATTTTCGAAATAAATGTTTTAATATTATCAAATTTAAATTTACATAGGGTAAATCTTTTGAAAATGCACAAATTTTATATGACGGATATAGAACATGAAAAGAAATCGTGAAAGCACCAGAGTGAAGTTATTGTGAATATCTCGATATTTTATTTAAAAAAAAAATTATTTTTTCCGATGGTAAATAAATCCTACTTATATAGTATTTATTTCTTTTTAAATAGTCCTTCTGAAAACTTGTTTCAAAAATACAAAATCTGCTTTGATTTTCTGTGTTCCATATCAATAACATATTTAATTTTCAAGACACTGAGACATCCTGAAAATATACTTTAAACAAGGAATAAAAATCGTTGTAATTAATCTAAACTGTGCTCAAAATTATTTAAAGAAATCAAGCTGCATAAAATCCTATTAAAAAAGTGCTGATATTTAATATTTTGAGAAGGTGATGATGGTTGAAGTTATAAATATTTTTACTTTCTTCTATCTTTACAAGAAGAAAGTATTGGATTCGTGAAAAATTTCGACTTCCGGTTTTCGACGGATTTATACGTTTTAGAATGCCCAGAACACGATTTGATGGTTTTTAGAAAATGCCTGTCTGTGAGTCTGTCTGTCACTCTGTCACTCCGTCACTCTGTCACTCTGTCACTCTGTCTGTGAGTCTGTATGTGACAAAAAATTTGTGGGCGCTCTATCTCAAGAACTAATGCACGGAATTTCACAAAATTTCATATTTAGTTAGACCTTGATATAAACTGGACTTGATTATTTTTTGGTGAAAATCACTCAACAGGTGGCGCTGCTATGCGGCATTTTCACGATTTCTGCAATAGCTATATCTCAAGAACTACTGCACGGATTTTCATAAAACTTCAGATTCAGTTAGTCCAAAATGTAGTTTGGTGCTGATTACTTTTTTGTGAAGATCGCCCAACAGGTGGCGCTGGTAAGCTGCATTGTTCATGATTATCCCAATAGCATTAACTCATGAAAAAATGCACGAATTTTCATCAAACTTCAGATTCAGTTAGTCCCCGATATAAATTAGTGCTGTTTAATTTTTGGTGTAAATCGTCCAACAGGTGGCGCTGCTGTGCTGCATTTTTCGCGATTTCCACAAGAGCTGTATCTCAAGAACTATTGCACGGATTTTCAACAAACTTCAGATTTAGTTAGTCCTTGACATGAATTGGTGTATAAGTTAGTGCTGTTTAATTTTTGGTATAAATCGCTCAACAGGTGGCGCTGCTATGCTGTATTTTTTGCGATTTCTGCAATAGCTTTATCTCAAGAACTAATGCATGGATTTTCAACAAACTTCAGATTCAGGTGTAACTTGATATCGTTTAGTGCTGTTTAATTTTGGTGTAAATCGCCCAACAGGTGGCGCTGCTATGTTACATTTTTTCAGAATTTCCGCTATAGCTCTATCTCAAGAACTAATGCACGAATTTTCATCCAACTTCAAATTCAGATATACTTTATATGAATTGGTGCTAAATCGTTGTTATTTCTTGTACTATGTAAAGGATTTAATTGGCGTGATTTATACAGAAGAAAGTTTTGTGATGGCCACAACATACTAGTTATAATTATGTTCGATCTGAGTATATATTTTTATACTACTGTTAGGCATGTTTTCTCTCTTCTTAATTTATTTCTGTATTAATTACCATATATTTTTCGAAATTTTAAACAACCCCCCCCCCTTTCCTATGTTTTTTAAAAATTTGTTAAAACAATATTCTTTAATTTTTGTTCTAATATGATACTAGAACCTTTTGTTTAATTGTTGTGTGTTTTCCTCCTACCATTGAGTTTAGAATCCTGTAGGACTTTCTAGGTGGTATTGTCTGAGTCTTGTCAGTATTTTTCATTTTTACAATTGGGTTGGAAATGTGTATTAGTAATAAAAGTCAAAAGAAATGAATGTAGTTAATTACTATTTAGCGTATAGTCATATACAGGATTCAGGGTATTGGTAACTCAGTGTTTAAGGAGAAAATCCCACAACACTATCATTTGTTTTTATAAGTTATTTTTATCGTCATGTTAACAGAAAAGAAAATATGCTTTGACTTCTTTCTCAAGTCGCTTTTTATGTATTTAATGGGGAGAGAGAAGAGTGATCCATGAAAGAAAAATAAATTTGATTTGGGGGAAACAAAAATCGGATTTTTAGGATTATTTTGTATGTGATAATGTAGCACATTTTTATAATTATGTTCGATCTGAGTATATATTTTTATACTATTGTTAGGCATGTTTTCTCTCGTCTTAATTTATTTCTGTATTAATTACCATGTATTTTTCGAAATTTAAAACACCCCCCCCTCTTCCCTATGTTTTTTAAAAATCTGTTAAAACAATATTCTTTAATTTTTGTTCTAATATGATACTAGAACCTTTTGTTTAATTGTTGTGTGTTTTCCTCCTACCATTGAGTTTAGAATCCTGTAGGACTTTCTAGGTGGTGTTGTCTGAGTCTTATCAGTATTTTTCATTTTTACAATTGGGTTGGAAATGTGTATTAGTAATTAAAGTCAAAAGAAATGAATGTAGTTAATTACTATTTAGCGTATAGTCATATACAGGATTCAGGGTATTGGTAACTCAGTGTTTAAGGAGAAAATCCCACAACACTGTCATTTGTTTTTATAAGTTATTTTTATCGTTATGTTAACAGAAAAGAAAATATGTTTTTGACTTCTTTCTCAAGTCACTTTTTATGTATTTAATGAGGAGAGAGAAGAGTGATCCATGAAAAAAAAAAAAAAAAAAAAAAAAAAAAAAAAAAAAAAAAATCTGATTTGGGCGAAACAAAAATCGGATTTTTAGGATTATTTTATATATGATAATGTAGCATATTTTTATAATTATGTTCGATCTGAGTATATATTTTTATACTATTGTTAGGCATGTTTTCTCTCTTATTAATTTATTTCTGTATTAATTACCATGTATTTTTCGAAATTTTAAATCCCCCCACCTTCCATATGTTTTTTAAAAATTTGTTAAAACAATATTCTTTAATTTTCGACCTAATATGATTATATCAGAACCTCTTATTTAATTGTTGTGTGTTTTCCTCCTACCATTGAGTTTAGAATCCTGTAGGACTTTCTAGGTGGTGTTGTCTGAGTCTTGTCAGTATTTTTCATTTTTACAATTGGGTTGGAAATGTGTATTAGTAATTAAAGTCAAAAGAAGTGAATGTAGTTAATTACTATTCATATAGTAATAGCATTTATATTGTAGTAAGTATAGTATAGTATTTATATTGTAGTTAATTACTATATACTGGAGTACCCTAAAATCAGAGGGCAGAGAAGCATCCCAGTTTACCCACGTTGCAACCAGCTCTGCTTTATGGTAACAAATTATTCCATTTATAAAAAATGATTCAATGTGGAACATGGCTGCGTATATGGCTTAGAAAGAAAAATGGTCAAAGATGGCTTCATATTTATGCACCCCCCCCCCCCCCAAAAAAAAAGGCTCAAAGATGGCCGCAATTAAGACATTTGAAATGTCTGAAATTCAGACGTAAGAAGTGTCTGACAAATTTAAGACGTTTTAAAATGTCTGAAATTTGAACACTCTTGTTTCAGACACTTAAGTGTCTGAAATTCAGACGCAAGAAGTGTCTGAAAAATTTAAAACATTTTAAAACGTCTGAAAATTGAACACTGCGTTTCAGACACTTAAATGTCTGAATTTCAGACATTTCAGTTTACAGTGTATAAGAATGAAACGCTATTACACCAAGATTTGAATATTCATAAAACTAGTTATAATAGGAACGCACCTCATTTGCCACGTTTGACGAACAATTTCCGACTGGTTACTTTTATTTTCATTAAAGACTAAGTAAGGTAATCATTATAAAACCTTGAAGCAGTTAATTCCTAAGTTTATTTTGACTGTTTGGGCTTTTTATTTTTATACGTTTTGCATGTATAAACTTACCTTAAGGGGACTGGTCAATCAGCTTCGGAATTTTCCTGCGTAATGTTAAGTCTATGGACTTTTGATGCATTCGTATATTTAAAATATCTCCTCGAAAAATGCATATTTTAACATCTTTTTTCTGTGTACTCTTCTTAATGGATGTCTCTTTTTTTCTTAGTTTTCAAAATATTTCTAAAATCTATGCTGAATTTAATATTTTATGTGTTAAAAGCGGGTGAACTGTGAGTCAGATTTTAAGACTTCCTATAAAATTAAGTCTATACTTTAGAAATATTTTGAGAACTAAGAAAAAAAGAGACATCTTTTAGGAAATGTTCACACAAAATAGAAGTTTAAAATATTAATTTCCCTCGAGGTACTCTAAATAAACGAATGCATCAAATGCCCATAGAATTTACATTAGTGAGGGGAAATCGGAAGCTGGATGACCAGCCCCTTAAGAGCACGTATAAAAATGAACTTGTTCACTTTTTGTGTAGTAATGATTCAAAATCCTTCCGGGTAAAAATCCTGCTCCACTGCTATAATAAATTTTCTATACAGGGTGATTCATAAATATCGAAACAATAGGCTATCTTCTTAAATATTGCCCCTAGGCCATACTTCCAACTGAAAAGTTTCATAAAAAAAGGTGCAAAATTTGATGAGATAAGTTTAAACTCTATGGGCGGTCTATATGAGAAAATACAAAAATTAAATTGTTAAACGGGCCCCGTAGAGTAAAATTCCCAATTAGGAAATTTTTCCTTATCTATTCCTGAATTAAACACAAAAAAATTCATCTCGATATCTTTAAAATTCGCAGAGATATCAATATCCAAAATTCGTGACTTACACCATTTATGCATGCCTCTGAGCGACGAGTTTTTGACTCATTTTGAATGCAAGATAGGGATCAGCCACAAATTGTACATTATTAAAAGTCGATATAAGATAGTGCCTCTCCTTTGGACATAAAATAGGCAGCGTATAGATTTTGCGTTAAACTTGTTTTCAAAGTATGCTGGTGGTCTGCACTAGAGGTCTGCACGGGTCGAAATATCTAGGTCCGGTCCGAACCGACCCATAGGAAAAAAAGTTCGGCCCTGCCTGGAATAAAGTTCAAATCGTAGTCTGGACCGACCTGACTGAATTTCTACATAGTTTTTTACATCTATATAGTTAAAAGTTGTTTCGCATGGAGGAGTTCTGACCAAAAATTCTTATTATATCTTTTCTTTTTTCATGTTTATATTTATTATTTTTAAAGAAGTGCCAAAAGCTGTGATTATTTGTTTTATTAATGAATCTCTATTTATATGTAAATGATTCACTTCTCCTTTAATAACGTTAATCCATATTCCATGTGTTAAAGACAATGAAAAATGCTATAAAGTAAAATCTTTTAAGATGAATCACATAGGAAAGAAAAAAAAAGCGTTATAGAAAAGTTCCCTTCTTAGGATTTGTAAATGTAGTCTATTTTCTCTCAGGTATTATTATATTAATTTTCTATGGATCAACAGATTTTTCCTTTTAAGAGAGGATTCCGTCATAGGCAGATTTTTTTCACTAGTTTTACTGTATTTTGAATGTTTTGCCTTAAAATCTACTATCCTTTAAAAATATGAATTTTAAAATTTTATTGTAAAATAATGGCAATTTAAAAATATATGCATTTGTTGTAAAGGTTTTTGGGCTGAGCCAAATTTTAGTTATTTTTGCACGTGTTAGGTCAGTCAGAGATAATGATTTTAATATGGGTTGTCTCGAGACCGGGACTGAAAATTTCGCGCAGGGGAGACCTAGAAATAAGGAAGCCAGTCTTGGTTCGGTATAACCAGTGGCCGAGAGGTTCTGCTCTCATGCTGGGTTTGAACCCAATCGTGTCCTTCGGCCCAATCTTTCGGAGTTTTCAGTGGTTTTCTTCGAACCTTGGATATCCTTGAGTAAATACTGGTTAGGTTCCCTTAGAAAGACCTCCACGGATGGCACCCCCGGTTTCGGGCCCACATCCCTGGTATAGATAATTGGCCGTCATAAATCACACCAACAGCTGCTTCGGTATGAAAAAATACGATCGGCCCGGCCTGGCCGTGTCTTCAGAAAAAACTCGCCAATCCCGGGTCTGGCCCGGCCCCAGTATACAGACTTTTTTATCGGCCTCGCCGGGGTGATAAAAAGCCTGAATTTGTAAGGGCTAAAATTATGAAAAACTCTTAATCGGCATGTTTGAAAAAGCATTGTTTCAAATTCTACATTAAACATTTATTTATGGACATTTAAGTAGTACAAAAAAAAGGTGGAAACGGCAAAAGTTTAACTGAACCGGAAGTTTAAGCTACCGAAAGAAGTGACTTTTTCACGAGCAATTTTTTAAAATGCATTTAAATATTTTATTAGGAGCCAATCAATGTTTAAAACTTTAAATGGGTTTTTCTGCATGATGCTTCGTAAATCCTGCATGATGCTTCGTAAATTCTGCATGATGCTTCGTTGCGTAATCGTAAATTAAAAAGGTGCAAACTTGGAATATGTCTTTTTTGATTATTTTACATTAATTTTGTTTCGGCAAATTGAAAAAAAAATTACTTTTGAAAATATGAATTTTTAAAAAATAAGTCACATATTTTTTTAAGCAAATATTTTTAATATTTTAAAAATTAAAATAATTCCTGAAACAAAACTAAAATTACACTTTCCTCTTTAATTAAATGAAAAAAATTTGAAATCCGGTGAATAATGTTTCGAGTTATAAAGATTTTAAATTAAATCCGCTTAAAAAAATACTAAACATTTAAATTTTTAAAAAACTTTATGCGAAATATTAGGATGTGATATTGTTTGCAAATTATACGGTTAACCATCACAAAAGAAAGAAAAAAAATCAAAATTCTAGCTCAACAAATATATTTTTTACATGTTTCCTAGAACTCTTAAACTAACACTGTTTCTTCGATTGCACGCATTTCAATTTATGTCTAATCTCTTAAAACCTGATGAATTATTTAAACGACCATAACTCGGCGAGTTTTTCAGATATGAAGATGCAATTTTTTGTGCTTAATTCAGGAATGGATAAGGAAAGTTTCCCTGATTGGAATTTTTACACTACGGGGGCCGTATAAAAATTTAATTTTCGTATTTTTCAAATAGTCACCATATGGAGTTGCAACTTATGTCATTAAATTTTGCACCTTTTTTATGAAACTTTGCAATTGGAAATATGGGTCTAGGGGCAATATTTAAGGAAATAGCCTATTGTTTGGATATTTATGAATCACCCTGTATATACAGTTCTGCAAACTTGGAGAACACACTTGTGTCAAAGAAAATTCTTCATCTATCGTGATTTTTCTAAATATCCGTGAAATATGTCTATCTAGGGATGAACCAATACATTATCTGTCATTGTTACAGCATATCGTGTATTCCTTGAGAATTATACACCTGTCAAACTTTATAAAATATCTGAACAGTGGAAAGAAAAAAAAAAGATTTTTTTGCTTCAAAATATGTGACATAAGAAATCACATTTTTACAAAAGTATTACTGAAGAGTATTTCTTTTGGAAAAAATAAAAGATAAATAACTCAAAAAATGAAAATTAGGCAAGGTTTCTAATTGTAATCTAAAAACATATTAGTATTTTAAACTTAAAAGATGTTTTTAATTAACGCTTTATTTAACCGACTTCTAACAAAGAAGATTATACAAATCGTTTGTGCATATGTTTACTGTAAATAGGTAAAATCACGATGTAACAATTTTATGAAAGGGTTTTTTAAAGAATTTTAAAGTTTCACGCGGCTTGAGGGTTACTTGTATATAATCGTAATAAATTTTGTATTAATGCATTTATGAATAAGAGTGCAACAGCTATTGCACCAAAATCTGAATATTTATAAAACTAGTTATTGCACGAACGCCACTCATTTGTCATGTCTGAAAATTTCCGACTTGTTAGATATTGGGATATTGCAAAATATTTTGTGGTCCAAAGGGCTCAGACTCCAAATCGTTGTACTTGGCTCTTAAGAAATAAAAGAAATTTAAAAGAAATTTAAAAAGAAATGAACTTATCTCAATTGCAAAAATATTCTTTTAGAATTTTACAACATACTATACTTTTTTATTTTTAAAAATAATTTAAAATTTTTAGAGTATATTTAGTAAATTCTTTTTTCCAGAAATTAGTCTAGAATATTTAAAGGATCTTATACAACATGACAGCTCGTAATTCCTTCAAAACAATAATGTTTCAAGGGAGTAAATCTCATTTACCGCATCAAACTTGTTTTCGTGAAGTTTAAATTAAAGTTACGTTACATAGCTTTGGAAGAATTTTAAAAAGAGGAAATAGGGAGAGACTTGAATACGGCAAGTGTGAAATAATTATGAAACTTGACAAAATCTATTAAAATTTTAAACGATTCCAGGAAAGTAAATTCACACAAACTTGACTTTCCTTATTTTAATGCATCTTCTTCTGCATATATAAGTTACATATACCGGGTTTCGTAAAAAAGATTGTCTGATTTTTAAATTCAATAACTCGCAAACGGTGACAGATATTTAACCCCTTAATTCTCGCTCCCGTCAATATCAAGGGCTGGGGTGTCGTTCGTTATTTCTCGTGTCCGTCATATTTCCGGGCTGGAGATTTATTGCTGACAAAAACTTCTGAAACCAGAAAAATTTAACTGGCATTTTCGTGTGAAGTCTTTGAATATCAGCGCTTGGGTTTGCTTTTTGGCACTAATTGTGATGTTCGACTTTGTATTGCCTGTTTCGAAATATACCACACTAAAAAAAAATTATTAATAATCGAAATTTAATGTATATTATATTATTTCAAATGTTATTTGTAAAAATTTTTGTGATGATGATAAATAAAGATCTAAGATGTTAAAAATAAAGGTCTTATTCGCATTAATTTACATGGTGTAAAACAAACAGTAAAACATAGCAAATTCTCGCATGATGGCTTTTCCACAAATGTGAATTTGTTCTATAACATCTTTTTTTTTTCGCCTTAAAAAAAAACTAATTGCATATTTTATATAGAAACCTTATATTTATTCAGTTTCCGTAATAAAAAATATAGGTACTTTTTTGAGGGTTTTTCCAAATATTAAGCGATCGTTAAGGGGTTAAAAATTTTTTGCAGGAGCGTTATATATGATGTCAGGACTTTTTTGACCGTGATTCTCGAATTTAGTACGAGTTACAAAAATAGATGTCGCTGCAAGCAATAGGCGGTAAATTCAAGGTGGATTTTTTGGCCTTTCTCTTCTCCTATGCCAAACTAGTATGTTGTGGCCATCGCAAAACTTTCTTCTATATAAATCACGTCAATTAAATCATTTAAACAGTACAAGAAATTACATCAATGTAGCACCAATTCATATCAGATTATATCTGAATTTGAAGTTTCATGGAAATTCGTGCATTAGTTCTTGAGATAGAACTATAGCAGAAATTCTGAAAAATATAGCATAGCAGCACCACCTGTTGAGCAATTTACACCAAAACATAAACAGCACTAACTGATATCAAGGTATACCTGAATCTGAAGTTTGATGAAAATTCGTGCATTAGTTACTGAGATAGAGATATAGTGGAATTTCCAAAAAAAAAAAAAAAAAAAAAAAAAATACAGCATAGCAGCGACACTTGTTGAGCGAATTGCATCAAAACATAAACAGCACTAATTCATATCAAGGTATATCTGAATCTGAAGTTTGTTGAAAATCCAAGCTTTGGTTCTTGGAATAGAGCTATTGCGGAAATCGCAAAAAATGCAGCATAGCAGCGCCATCTGCTGAGCGATTTACACCAAAATGTATAGAACGTCAATTCATGTCAAGGACTAACTGAATCTGAAGTTTGATGAAAGTCCGTGCATTAATTCTTGATATTGAGCTATTGTGGAAATCGTGAAAAATGCTGCATAGCAGCGCCACCTGTTGAGTGACTCACATAAAAATGTATAGAACGTCAATTCATGTCAAGGACTAACTGAATCTGAAGTTTGATGAAAGTCCGTGCATTAATTCTTGATATTGAGCTATTGTGGAAATCGTGAAAAATGCTGCATAACAGCGCCACCTGTTCAGCTATTTACACCAAAAACTAATCAGCATCAAGTTATATCAGGGACTAACTGAATTTAATTTTTTATTAAATT
Organism: Maratus speciosus; assembly: GCA_963932465.1. NCBI lineage: Eukaryota > Metazoa > Arthropoda > Arachnida > Araneae > Salticidae > Maratus > Maratus speciosus. The sequence goes on along the minus strand of OZ010797.1, from coordinate 280,262,282 downwards.
CTGTGCGTTAGTTCTTGAGATAGAGCGCCCACAAAATTTGTGTCACATACAGACAAACTCACAGATGCACAGACTCACAGACAGACATTTTGTAAAAACATGTTTTTCGGAATCTCTGACCCCTAAAACGTGTACAGTCGTGGAAAAAAAAGGGTAAACACCCCCTACTAACTCTTCAACAAATTATCGTAGACGGAAGTTACTGGTACCGAACGATTTGAAATAAAGTCTACTTTTAAATGATGTATATAAAATTTGCTTAGGGGGTCATCTACATATTAAAACGAACCCAAACCTCATTTTTTTCAATAGCAATACCCAATTTTAACGAGATATTTCAAATCTTCGGTTCAAAATATGCCTAGACACCAAATTTCAAGTCATTTGAATCATAAGTTTTTGAATTATAAGCATTCAAAATTTAGTGCTTCTAATGTTAAATTACATTTTCATATTTTTATTTATATCTTCAGAAATTATGCTCCTAATGTGCTAATTTTTTCTTTAGAAATAAAACTAATGTGCCCAAACATAAATACGCTGAATTTGCAATTTTTATAATTTTATGATATGAATTATAAATTATGAAATTAATATTCGAAACAATTATGAATTGCAACCTACAATTTTTTTTTGATGGATTTAGATTTATTAAGTCCTGCTTTATGAAAATCCCAAATTTCACATTTTTCTTCCAAGTAGTTTTCAAATTATGCTTAAAAAACCGCAAAATGATGGTTTAAGGGGCCGTCTATGATTGAAGTGAGTAGATATTTTGAAATTTCTTCCGCTGCCTTGTTATCTAACAGACTGCATTGACTGCTTAAGGTGCCTTGATCAAGAAGGCGGCTCTCTCGGTTAGCAATCGAGAACCCAACTTCAATTTGGATACAGCCCTTAAAATACGCTCGTTTTAAAATAATTAATTTCTCGGAAACTTATGGTACGAATTGCATAAAAATTTGTTTTTAGGCTAAGTGAAGGGTGTAGAGTTCATTTATGCTGTCAGAATTGAGTATTGCTATTGAAAAAAATGAAGTTATGGTTTGTTTTAATATGTAGATGGCCCCTTAAGCAAATTTTATATACATCATTTAAAAGTAGACTTTATTTAAAATCGTTCGGTACCAGTAACTTTCTTCTACGATAATTTGTTGCGGAGTTAGTAGGGGGTGTTTACTTTTTTTTCCACGACTGTACATCCGTCGAAAACCGGGATTCGAAAATTTTCATGAATCCAATACTTTCTTCTCGTGAAGATAGAAGAAAGTAAAAAAGGACATTAAAATGTATTGAGTGGATCCCGAAGTACCAAAAATCGGGCTTGGATTTCGCAAATATTGCTCACAGCGCCATCTATTGTCTGTAACTCAATCTAAATTCGAAAATCACAGTAAAAAAACTCTTGACATCATACAAAACGCTGCTGCAAGAATTTTTTAAATATCTGTCACCGTTTGCAAGTTATTTAATTTTAAACTCAGTCAGTCCTTTTTAGGACACCGGTATAAATGTTCGATAAGTTATTAAATTATAAGGTCATTGAGTAGGAAACGTCCAATTTCAAATGTCATATCTGTCGGATTTTTTTAGTCAGAAATTCCAAATTCTCTCCAAGGACTTTTAATCGTTATTTTTGGCTATTAAATGATAAACATTTTGTGATTAAAATAAAAGAATATTGCGTTAAAATTTTTCTGGTGTAAACTCGAAATCTTTAAATTAAAAATCCGCCAGATTTGGCAGTTTCAAACTTAATGACCTAATACTACTGTGTCATTGCTTTTTAAATGACCGAATGCTACTGAATAATTCCTTTTTTAAATGACAGGTTCGCTTATTGCTGCTCATAGGAAAACATTTATTTGGGAAAAATAGCCTCGATAATGGGAAACAAGTTGGAAAATGTACGTCAAACGTAGCAAATGACGTACGTACAGTCATGGGAAAAAAAAGTAAACATCCCTTACTAACTCCTCAAGAAATTCTCGTAGAAGAAAGTTACTGGTACCGAACGATTGGAAATAAAGTCTACTTTTAAATGATGTACATAAAATTTGCTTAGGGGACATCTACATGTTAAAACGAACCCAAACTTCATTCCTTTCAATGATAATACCCAAATTTAACAAGATATTTCAAATCTTCGGTTCAAACAATGCCCAGACACCAAATTTCAAGTCATTTGAATAATAGGTTTTTGAATTATAAACATTCAAAATTAAGTACTTCTAATGTTAAATTACATTTTCATACTTTTATTAATATCTCCTGAAATTACACTCCTAATGTGCTAATTTTTTGTGTAGCGATAATACTAAAATACCCAAACATAAATGCGTTGAATTTGCAATTTTTGTAATTGTATTATATGAATTATGAAATTAATATTCGGAAGAATTATGAATTACAACGTACAATTTTTTGATGGATTGAGATTTATTAAATCCTGCTTTATGGAAATCCAAAATTTCGCATATTTCTTCCAAGTAGTTTTCAAATTATGCTTAAAAAATGGTAAAATGATGTTTAATGTGCCGTCTATGATAGAAGTTAAGATTAAGTAGCAGAAAAACCAACGTTTAAATATGCACAAATAATACATAAAAATGCAGCAAACAGATGTTTCGAATAAACTAACGAGATTCTTCTTCAGTGCAAGACACTGAGTGCTAGAAAAAGTAAGGCTGGGCAAAATGACAGAGACGCGCAGGCTTATATGCCCGATACGGGTAGCGAATGCGTCAAAAGCAACCAATGCTGTTAAACAATATCTGAAAAAAATTGCGTTCTGATCCAAACTTAATCATTACCATGGCTGACAAAGGCAATCAGATTGTTCTTCTCGACAAATCTGCGTATTTGGGAAAATCCCATAAGTTAATTAATTATAGTCCTTATGTGGATATCCGCAAAGACCCTTCCACTAGTGAAATTAACTCTATTAAGTCTGCCATCAAGGATGTCCTTGTTATTCGTTGTGAAAATGGCATTCAGACTACCGTCTTTCGTAAACCTTTTGCTGTCAGTCTCCCACCTCACAGGTATTCTTCTCATCCTCCTAACCAGAAATTCGCTGCTTTCAATACTTTTGTTTTTCTGGCTACCAATATTTGTTCCATTCCTCAGTTACTTAGTGCTGAACTTAATTACCTCAAAGTTATTGCTGTTGATCGTGGTTATTCCTCTAATATTTAGATTCTATTTATAAATTCCAACTCTAACACTTCAATTGTGTTGCCATTTTTTCCTAAAATAAGTTGCTAAAATCTTAAAAAGGTTTGATTTTAATGATATGTTTTCGCCTGTTAATAAAATCTCTTTTTCAAATCTCAAACACCCCATTGATCGTCTAGATAACTGGGGTATTTACCAAATCTCTTGCCAGTGTGGTCTTTCTTATATTGGCCAGACTAAACGTGCTCTTAGATTTCGTTTAAAAGAGCATGAAGGTAATGTTAAAAATCAGGAGCTTAAACGTTCTTCTATTACTAAACATTGTTTACCTTTTCAACATAGGCTCAATTTTTCTCAGCCATCATTATCCACAAACTTTCTTCTAACTTTGATCTTGATTTTTGTAAAGCTTACCACATCATTAAAAATTCTCACTCTTTAGTCTATGACTTATCTAGTAGGGGAGACCGGAGCACATTTTCCATAGGTGCAATTTTTCCAACTCGCTTTATTTTTTAAATGAGCCGCTAGATGACACTAGCGAGTGAACTGGCTGAAGTGGCAACATCTTGCACACCATCTACAAAAGGTATAGTTAAGTAGCTGCTGCCACTTCGTCAGGAGAGATTTTTTTTTCATTTTTTCAACAGCGGGTAAAATTTCAGGTCTTTATTAAAACGTAAAATAAACGTACTAGCGTTAAAGTTACTGTTTTGACATTGCATGCACTAAAAAATGTTTTTTTTTTTTCTTCAGGTAACTATGCGTTTGTTTCACAAATAACTTACACTGCTATTCGTCCAGGTAGTGTAAAAGTTCAAATATGTCGACGGGGCAGGTTTTCCAACATCATACGGGGCATGTTTCTCGTTGGAAAACATTCCCCCTCCTAAATCAGCTAGTCTTATTGTATCAAAAATTCATTTATTGTTTGTAAAATCGGCCAAATAATTATATATACAACGAACCCGTTTGATCATTTAGTCTTTTCAGTAAAACTATCATTATAAAAAACAAGACAAATTAAAAATAAAATGTCAATCTTTGCTAAAATGGGTTCATTGAATGAATCCATTTTGTGTTAATTATACCATTATAGTCATAAGCTACAACACTGAGATCACAGTGTGTATGGACCCTTCAAAAAGCAAATTAACCGTGCTTAGAGCTGCTTCACTGGCGTTAATCCACAGTCAATATATGGCGGGTTTTAAACGTTCGAGAATTTTCCCACTGAATCTTGAAATATTTACAGACTCTGCTGTTTTGCCAACCTACTTTTCTGACAGGTCAGCTCTTGCCGCACCAAATCTTGAAAGCACCAAGATTTCTGAAAAGATTTCAAACTTTCCTCAATAGTCAATTGCCCCCCCTCCCCCCCCCCAAAAAAAAAAAAATCAGCGAAAACATCAAATCCTTCTACACCAACGCAGGCTAGCACTTCCAAAGAAGCTGTTCCTTAAGTTCAATTCAAACTTTTCCTATTGCTTATGAAAAAGGCATTTCTTCTACATCCAAAACAACTTCGCCTACACCAGAAGAAGTTAGATTTTTTGCGAAGACTGCACTAAGGAGGCAAACGCGGCGTGGAAAGAAAAATAGGAAGTATTGTACTGATTGATTCTTCTGTTAAAAATAAACTGAAAATGGAAAAAAAAAATTTATCTAAAAAAGGGAAACTGCAAAAGGAATCAGATAAAAGGGGCGAGAAAAAACAAAATCCAATCCCGGCTAGGGAGCTGTTTGGACCTTCGTCTTGAAATGTGAAATGGATTAGTTCACAATAAAAAATACTTATTAATTAACAAGCAAGATTTATTGCCCGTGTTTTACCATTTAATGTATAGTTGGTAAACTTGCCCCTGACCATTTTTAGTAGCCTGGAAAACTTGCCCCGCATACGGGACACATTTTCCAACGTAACATGATTAGACTTAGTAACATCATTAACACCATTTTTTGTGAAAAAGTATATTTAGTTTTTTGAATAATAATTATGCCAGTTTGTACAGAAAGGTCTATGGAATACAATGATATCCTGTAGATATCAAAATAGATAAAACTAAAAAATACAAAAATAAATTTATAAAAAGTTGGAAGACTTGCCCCGGTCTCCCTTACTCCTGATTTTCCAAGTGTTTGGAAAGCATTAATTTAATTCCCCCCCCCCTTTTTTTTGGTATCTTTTTTTCTCGTTCTCCGGTAGACTTCTACTTGTCTACTCAGTCGTTTCAGCTTCTTTTCTCTTATTGGTTATTTTTGGCACATTCCCTACCTGTATCGGGTATATAAGTCTCTGTCATTTTGCCCAGCCTTGCTTTTTCTAGAACGCTGTGTCTTGCACTGAAGAAGAATCTCGCCAGTAGATTCGAAACAGCTGTTTAATGCTTTTTATGTGCTATTTGTGCATTTTTAAACATTGGTTTTCTGCTTCTTAATATTCTTGCACAAAGGCTTTATTTGCTATTTTTATATGATAGAAGTGACTAGATATTTTGAAATTTCTTATGTTATCCTGTAATCTAGCAGTCTTCAATGACTGCTTGAGTGGCGCTTAAAATGACTTGATTAAGAAGGGGGCTCTCTCGGTCAACAATCGAATTACCGAATTTCAATTTGGTTACAGCCTCTAAAATACGCTCGTTTTAAAATAATTAATTTCTCGGAAATTTATCGTACGAACTGCATAAAAATTTGTTTTTAGGCTAATTGAAGGATGTAAAGTTCATTTATGCTGTCAGAATTGTGTACTGCTATTGAAAAAAACAAAGTTATGGTTCGTCTTAATATGTACATAGCCCCTAATAAAATGTTATATACATCATTTAAAAGTAGACTTTATTATCAATCGCCTGGTACCAGTAACTTTCTTCTACGATAATTTTTAGCAGAGTTAGTAAGGGGTGGTAACTTATTATCCCACGACTGTACGCAGTATAACTAGTTTTGTAAATATTTAGATCTTGCTGCAATAGCTGTTACACTTATGCAAAAATGCATGAATAAAAATCCCTGCCGGCTCGGGCCTACAGGCGGAGGTAGATTTCGAAGTTAAGTACTAAATTCACCAACAAAACTTAAATCAAGATCAGAGATAAACTCAGCTCCTTCACTAAGAATGAGTTCTAAGGGAGATAAACATTTTGTGAAAATTCTAATATACACGAATACACACACGCATGTATATGGAATACGTTTAAAAATGGCTAAAGCAAATTCAGAGAACCTCAAAGTGTTAAAATATGTTAATATTTTTATAGTCGGGTTTTTATCATGTTTTAATAAGTTTCTTCAAGCTCACATGACGTTACATATTCACCTGCTGAAGTCCATTATATTTCCAATATGACGCAATATTTATTTTTTTTTTTAATTCGTCAAACTATTTATTTCATTTTGAGTTGTCATGCGGAAATATTGCTCTAGAAAACTTATGACGTAATATTCAATTTGTTTTCAATTCGTGAAACTGTTTATTTAATTTATTTTTTCACGTGAAATCTTGCAATAGAAAAGCAATTGTTGTGGTGAGATTTTTACTGTTTTTTTTTACTTGTTGGCAACTACTATAACGAAAAATATTTATTTTTTCCTGTCATTGTTGTATAAGAGCTGGTTTTATCAGAATCATGTTAAGACGGTATTCAAAATTTTGAGCCCTCCCCATTTCCATTCCCTTGGGCCGATTTTGCCCATTTTCAATCCCCGCTGAGATATTAACCATCGTAAAGTTGTTGGCGAGTTTGAAGACGATCCGTGCATAATTGCGACTTTTATCGTGCGGACAAAATTTAGTACATACATACATATATATATATAAACTTTTTAGGTGGGGGTGGTTTTGGGTTCCTGGGGTCCTATAATGAAAAGTTATGAAGGAATTTTTCAAAAGTCGCACCATGGTAACGACTGCAATAGGTAGTATTTCTTACGAAATCTACCTAAAAATTCAGTAATACGGCAATAATACGACTCCATCTTAAATAGGATGTCATCAGCATGGCAACCAAGAATCATTACCCATTATGGGATATCATTGAATTAATTATGTATGATAGGATTTAATAGAATGAAGAAAACTTTTGTTAATGTCTTTTTAAGTTTTGATTCTATTTTCATAAGATTTGAAATCACTCGACAAAATTCCGCAACGATTATCTATATTGAATTTCAAACAATTCGGTTGGGTATTTTTTGCGCTGTTATATGCGGACAGACAGACGGACGGACCAGACGACTACTATAGGTGCTACGTATTTAAATAATTACGATCGCGCCTAAAGATCATTATTGTAACGATTGTTATATTATGAATTAGAATTATAGAAGATACCTCACCATTACTTTTACTAAGGGATCTGACACAGGGTTCCCGAATTACAGACCATACCTCGAAACCATGTTTGTTTTTTTAAACTCTAATGGATTTTTTTACACTTAAATACATGGTGTGTTCAGAAAGTTTCAAGACTGGTCTGAGAATACAATATTTATTAAACATTTTTGTTCAGCGAACTAAAATTCTTCGAAATATGACCCTTGGGCATCAACACACAGTGCCAGCATTTTTTCGATTGTCCATAGACTCCCTGGCAGTCTTCGTGCGCAAGGCTGTTAACCCCTTGAGGGGCGGTGGGATAAAATACATCCCACCTAACTTAAACAAGATTCTCACCAGAAAATGTTTACTAAATTTTATATTTTTAACTTTGGAGGAAAATCGTTGAAAAATTTCTTTTCCGTATTTAAAAATAAAATTTTTCGATTATTCCGGTAAGAATTCAATATTTAGAGTCTTTTTTGCTTGCCCGTAAAAGGGTTAAGGGACCTCTTCGAAGCTGGAATCGTGGATCGCTGGGAACGTGTTGAATTACTTACCTTTCAGGTCTTTGTTGATCCAGAGGAACAAAAAAAAAGCCTCTGGGATAGAGGTCGGGGCTGTAGGGGGGCTTGTGGCAGGATTGCTACATTAAACGAGCGACGTGTGAGAGGGCGCTTTGCCGTGGTGAACAATCCAATCGCCTCTGATGTCTGGGCGGACGTGCCGGATCAGGTCAGTTTTATGCTGAAATGCACCACCATTTGAAGGATCGAGTCCGGCGCGCCCGCCCAAGCATCAGAAACGTTTGGATTGTTCACCACGACAATGCGCCTTCTCACAAGTCGCTCGCCGCCACCGACGTTTTGGCTAAGTTTAACGAGACAATACTGCCGCAAACCCCCTACAGCCTCGACCTTGCTCCCAGCGACTTTTTTTTTGTTGTTCACCCGGATCAACAAAGACCTGAAATAGTCTAAGAGCTAGCAACGTCAAAAAACACGTCATTTTATCAAGGCTAATTTTTCTATATGTTTTTCCGATTTATGGTGTAGTACGTTTGCGGGAAGTCTGGCAGTCAGGAGACGTTGCGTTTATCTGCGGGAAGAGGGGTTATGCAGGTCAAAAAACTTCAAAATTACGTCCTTTTAGCATGATTTTTGTTTATAACATCTGTTTCTACTAACTATTTGTGATATTAATCCATTATTACCAGACGTTACCAATGTCACTAAGACCCTACCAGATCCACATTTATAGGTAACATATTACTCTTTGGTTAACAGACAACTTATAATTAATTTTCCAGACACAAATTCGGTTTCAAAGTTAATGCCAGACGGCTTTAAATATGGCAACGAAAGCGCCTGTTTCAGAAGTGTTTTACAGTTTTAAAAATATAAGTCATATTTACGTCATTTTATCAAGTTTAAAAGTAACAAGATATTAAACTTAGTCTAGCAGAAAACCTATAATTAATTTGCCAGACAGAAATTCGGTTGCAAAGTTAATGCCAGACGGCTTTAAATATGGCAACGAAAGTGCCTGTTTCAAGACTGTTTTATAGTTTAAAAATTATAAGCCATTTTTATGCCATTTTATCAAGCTTAAAAATTACAAGATATTACTCTTTGGCTAGCAGACAACCTATAATTAATTTGCGGGACACAAATTCGGTTGCAAAGTCAATGCCAGACGACTTTAAATACGGCAACGAAAGTGCCTGTTTCAAGAGTGTTTTATAGTTTAAAAATTATAAGTCATCTTTACGTCATTTTATCAAGCTTAAAAATAACAAGATATTACACTTTGGCTAGCAGACAAGAAAAGATGCCATTTCTTGAAACAGGCACTTTCATTGCCATATTTAAAGCCGTCTGGCATTAACTTTGCAACTAAATTTGTGTCTGGCAATTTAATTATAGGTTGTCTGCTAGCCAAAGAGTAATATCTTGTTATTTTTAAGCCTGATAAAATGACGTAAGATAACTTATAATTTTTAAACTATAAAACACTCTTAAAACAGGCACTTTCGTTGCCATATTTAAAGCCATCTGGCATTAACTTTGCAACCGAATTTGTGTCTGGCAAATTAATTATAGGTTTTCTGCTAGACTAAGTTTAATATCTTGTTATTTTTAAACTTGATAAAATGACGTAAAGATGACATAATTTTTAAACTGTAAAACGCTTCTGAAACAGGCACTTTCGTTGCAATATTTAAAACCGTCTGGCATTAACTTTGCAACCGAATTTGTGTCTGGAAAATTAATTATAGGTTGTCTGTTAACCAAAGAGTAATATGTTACCTATAAATGTGGATCTGTTAGGGTCTTAGCGACATTGGTAACGTCTGGTAATAATGGATTAATATCACAAATAGTTAGTAGAAACTGATGTTATGAACAAAAATCATGCTAAAATGACATAATTTTGAAGTTTTCTGACCTGCATAACCCCTTCTCCCGCAGGTAAACGCAATGTCTCCTGACTGCCAGACCACCCGCAAACGTACTACACCATAAATCGGAAAAACATATAGAAAAATGAGTCTTGATAAAATGACGTAATTTTGAAGTTTTTTGACCTGCATAACCCCTCTTCCTGCAGGTAAACGCAACGTCTTCTGACTGCCAGACCGCCCGCAAACGTACTACACCATAAATCGGAAGAACATATAGAAAAATGAGCCTTGAGAAAATCAGGTAACGAAAACGTTGCTAGCTCTTAGACTAAAAGGGAAGCGATTCGATACGATTCCAGCGATCCAGGCAGCTTGGACGAGGTCCCTCAACAGCTTTGCGTGCAAGACTTCCAGCGAGCCTATGAACCATGGAAAAAACGCTGGCAGCGGTATGTTGATGCCCAAGGGTCATATTACGAAAACTTTTAGTTCTCTGTACAAAAATGTTTAATAAATTTTGTATTCTCAGACAAGTCTTGAAACTTGAACACACCCTGTATATATATTTTTAGATTTCCCATTAACAACACTAAAAACTATTTTTATCTCAAAAATATCAATTATGTATTCAAATAAAGTTCTGAAGTATATTGAAAATGATACTTTCGTATTAGCCGCATGTCAGCAGTTTATAGCTTGGGTAATCTGCAAAAATTTCGCTAGGTATTGTAGCATTTATGATGCTGATAATTTCAGCAGTTTAAGAGCCACAAACAAATTATATTTGAAAGTACATTTTTTTAGTGGTGTAGAATTGAAATTGTTCGATGACATATATATATATATATATATATATATATATTAAATTTGTGTTTTATTTTACATAATATTGTTTATTTTTTTATTTATTTATTTATTCATGAAGTTTTAATTTTGTTATGGAAAATTAGCCGGAAGCAAACCCTGAACTACAATACTTATATTATTTTAAATGCAAAAGGTTTGGCATGAAAAATATTTGCAAAAGGCCAGTGTAGATTAAAATAATTCATGCTTGAAAAATATTTTAAAAACCACACTAAATAAATAAATTACGATACAGTTTTCAAACATATTGCATTTGAAAGTACACTTTTTAGGTGCGTTCGTAATTATATAAATACGTAGCACCTATAGTCGTCGTTCGGTCCGTCTGTCCGTCCGCATATAACAGAGCAAAAACTACCCAACCGAATGGTCGGAAATTTTAAATATATAATTGTTTCAAAATTTTTTGGAGTCATTTCAAATTTTATGAAAATCGTATGCATAGTTTAATTATAGGGACAGGCAAAAGCTTTCCGTTAGGTTACGGCCAATGGGGAAAAACATTTCAAGTGCAGTTTAATGATGTTACAACCTTTCGAACAGAATGAAATTTATATGCACTTATGAAATGCACTAAAATATACATTCCGTACAATATGCAGTGCGAAAAATATGTATAAAAGTAATTATAGTACAAACATTTGCCTCGTTTGACGTGCAATTTCCAACTTATTTTAAATGCAGACTTCTTGATTGGCACCACTTTTTAATACTTTGTAACATAGTTGAATAGTGTGATTCCGGTTTGTCTGCCTGTCCGTCTGTCCGTGCTCTAACTCGCTTAAATATAGTCAGATTGCCATTATTTATAGATGTTATTAGGTATCACTATGGCATGTTCGCTTACTGTGCAGCGTTTATGATTCCTTTATAGGGACTCTCAAAAGAATTCCGTTACATTATGGTCTATAGTGAAAAATCATTTGCGGTGTGATTTAATAATATTACACTATTTTAAACATACTGAAATTTATATATATCACTGAGGTGTACTACAGGGTGCTTACTGTAGAATTTGGTGTGCACATAATTTACGTGGGTGTATCAATAAGTTTTTGCCCACACATAGAAATAATTGAGTGAAATTTATGAAATTTCTGCATTTTTTTAGTCCTTTTCTATATAGTCAGTGTGCACAGTAACACATTTGTGCAACCGGTATTTCAAAGAAAGGAGGGGGGATGTATTCCAGGAGGCGCGATAGTAGCCGAAAGGGGGCAATTTTTCTAACATTTCCGACCCCCACATGTGACATATTGTTGGAAAGGCCTGTGATCACTTATTTATGCTATGCACCTTCCGAGCCCCTCCCCCAAAATTTGCACTCCTGGGGCCACTTTTCTAAATTTTACAGACATCATTCATACCCCAAGGGGGCAAATTTGGGGGTAGGGTTTCGGGAGTGCCTAAGATGAATAAGTGGTCACAGGTCTTTCCAACAATATGTCACATGTGGGGATCGGCAAAAGTTACAAAAATGCCTCCTTTGGGTCTACTATCGCGCCTCGTGAAATACATCCCCTCTCCTCTCTTTCAAATACCGGTTGCACAAATATGTTACTGTGCGCACTGACTATAACGAAAAGGAGTCATAAAATGTAGAAATTTCTGAAATTTGACTCAATTATTTCTATGTGAAGGCAAAAACTTATTGTACATCCTCGTAAATTATGCGCACACCACATTCTACAGTAAGCACCGGGTAGTACACCTCCCTCAGTGATATATATAAATTTCAGTATGTCTAAAATAGTGTAATATTATAAAAACACACCGCAAATGTTTTTTCTCTATAGGCCATAATGTAACATAATCTCCCCCGCACTCTTTGAAATACAGTTTTCAGAAATGTGTTACTGTGCACGGTGACTATATGGAAAAGGACTAATACAATGTAGCAATTTAATAATTTTCACTCAATTATTTCTATGTGATGGCAAAAACTGATTGATACACCCTGGTATCGTCATTTGCAGGGACGAACGAAAGAATATGGCTTCTGAAGAAATTGAGCAATATTGATCTATCGAAGCATATGAACAATAATTGCTGGAAGTGCGTTTTCAGTTGTGGTACTCGTTTTTAAATTGAACTATTTTTTTATATTATTTTGTGTGTATAAATGCTATAGATCATATACAGGGTTGAACAAAATTTCTCAAGTACACTTCCGTTTCTTCACGAAAATTGCTAAATTGAAATTTTCAACTATGTTATTCGTTCAACTGAACTAACATTTAGCAGAAAAACTAAAACTAAACCTGTGGCTTTACAATCCACGAACGATGAGGACCTACAGTGCCCATCTCTGTTTACTTGACCCTGGGCCCCGAGGTGCTATGCAGCATGTGCCCCAGCCAGGTGTTCAACCCAACGCGAGATCCTCGGTGTTTGGTTCACAAGCAAGCTTGGTACTCATTTTATCGACCCCGAAGGGATGAAAGGTTGAGTGAACCTTGCCCACCCGGGAGCAGATCTCACGACCTGTAGCGTGGCAGACAGGTTAGGTTTCAGACTATTGGTGGTAATAACAGATATAAGGTTTTGAAATGCGTTATGCGTTTTCCAAATTGTTTATTTAGACAGCATATTTTATCTTAATAAACCGCAAAGTTTTGTTACAGTATTCTGAATGTGTTGGAAAGTGTTTCATAATCTATGTTGACGCATGATTTTTCGTTGTTCTTTCCCTATACGACGCGCAGTGTAAGATTTTGCAAATCTAGCTGGAAAAAAGTCCAGAAATCGACTTGAAGTAATTTCACTTTTAGGTATTTAAAATAACATCTAACACACTGGAGAAAAAAAAAGGTAAACTAATAACAGCCTAACTCTACAACAACAACATCAAAAACTGGCTCAGAAACCAAAATTTTTTTTAACCTTTTTAGAATGGCGATTGCTGTATTGTATTGCCATTGATATTTTTGACTAAAAACAGTACTTATTTTGTAAATATATTTTTATGATAGTAAGGTATTTTTAGAACATTGTAGATACTCTGTATTTTATAGTTACGATGGTTATTTAGAAATGATATATTTAAAAATTATTTGAAAATTTAATAGCATATGATAAATTTTATAAAGCTGCCAAAAATTTTGTATACGCTGGTACATTGTAATATATATATATATATATATTGTAATTATGCATGCATATAGATATAAAATAGATCAATTTTAGCTGCAACTATTTGCAACTCTTGAATATAAGTAATTTTTTTCAGATACGGAAGTGTAAATTTCGAAAAGATAATTGTATGAGCTTTTGCAAAATAATGTTACTGGGCATGAATCATTCCCTGTGAATTCTAAAAATATCCTGTTAGACTATGTATTACACAAATATAATTTTTAGCATTGCTCATCTGTTTTGTTAGACCAGATTAAGCGGCTTATGGATTCATTTATGATTGACAATAATCGAAGATGGAGAAACTGCCATCGATTAAAGAACTGTTTTGAAGTGAAATAAGCGAAGATTAGATTCGAATATTAACAATAAATATATTTACAGTGCAGAAGTATTAAAGATTACTCGAAAAAAGCTGGACCACCAAAGAAAATTTTTTTATTTAAGTGGATCGAAATCAAAAGACAAAAGGTACATTCGCTATTCCCGGAACACAAATTAATTAACACGTGCCACTTGTTTAAATCTGAGACGGTCTGGACGAACGGATGCTGAGGGTGTGTTAAATAAAATAGCTGAAAACACTAAAAGAGCAACGACATTAAAAAAATAATTCAGAAAGCCCCATCCTCGACAAATAAAAAAGGGCTGTAATGAAGAAAATCAAAATTTTATAATGGCTAAATCAACACCTATCTTCTACTCCTTACTCTAGACACATAAAGCTTAAGTTCTTCATGGAAACTGATCAGTCAATAATAGAAGAATTTGAAATTGTCAGAAATTAAATCTTTACAGCTCTGGCACTAACTATGGTAGAATTCAATGTATATGACATAGAGCACAAATTTGGAGACACAGTGATAGATATCACAATGTGTAGCATTCTACCTTCAAATAAATCAACTTAAAAATGCAATGTCTGTAACGGAAAATCAAAGCTATTGAATAACTTAAAAATGATTCCATCATATGATAATAATATGTTATCGGCACTACATGCACAATTAAGATTTATGGAATACCTCTTACACATTGGTTATAGATTTGATGTAAAGAAATAGCAGTTCTGAAAACCTGAAGAAAAATGAAGTATCGCAAAAAGAAAAAAATATAATCGAAAGATTTAGATCTGAAAGAGAATTATTATTAAAAACTCTCAAACAAGGACAAGATAATAGTAGTACAGTGCAACCTCGATTATCCGAGCTAAATGGGACCGCTAGTACCTCGGATATCGGAAATCTCGGTTAGTAGAAATTGTGTATAAAACTCGCTGCGCTAGCGAATTTAAAATCTCTAAGAATAAAAGACCATAAAAAGTTTTTAAAATGATGAAAATAAGCATATATAAAGTTATGTTTCACAATTTAACACGTTTAAAAAGGAAATCAACTACTAGTAGTAAATTTAAAAAGCAAATTGAAATATTTTTAACTGCAGTAAGTTAAATATTGATAGATATGCATTTTCAAAAATAAAACATATCTCAAGAATTTTTTTTAAATATAATTACATTAATTTGTTAAATTTCCATTATTTTGTAAAAAAAAAAAAAAAAAAAAAAAAAAAAAAAAAAAGTCTGTTACCTTTCATAGAAAAAGTCTAGATTTTCTATGAGTCCGATCACGCAAATTTTGGAGTAAGATAAGACCTATTGGCGTAAATTGTACAATGTAATGAGTAAAGATATATTTTTTCATAATACAGAACCATTTTATCTCTAGTGAGATCAATTTAATTACTTTAATATCAATAATTTTTATACATTGAATTTTGACGCGCTAGATTCGCAAAATCTTACAGTATGCGACGGTGTAATAATTGAAAATCTGAGATGTCTAGAAGTTTAAACAATTGCAGTAGCTAAAACTGCAAAATCGAATTTTATCGTCAGGTGTTGCCAAATTCAAACTGACGTCAGCGTTACGCACCGACACGTTTGTCCTTTATAATATAGATTTGTTGAAAAAGGGGGTTTATAGCTAACAAAAGCTGGATCGATTATGAAATTATCTTTATTTGTTGATCATCCCTCTTTAACTCTATGGATTTGCTTATTGTTATTCTTCACATCTAAAAAATTCATTTCATTTATGATAAAAGTGTCCCTACGAAGGAAAATTTTACTGTTCTAACAATTGTTGTATTGGAGGTTAGGTTTCTAGAAGTTCCCTTATTATTACAGTATAACTTCAAAAATCCGGCGTCATCCGGACAGAGACTATGCCGGATTTTTGAAAATTCCGGATTTTTGAAGGATTGTTAATAATAGTAATTAAGAATATCAAAAGTAGTACTATATTCCTAATGGCGCCTTTAGCCATAATTTAATTTATGTAAGATTATTAAGAAATAGGGAAAATTAAATATAAAAAAAACCTACATTAATTGATATTTTCCATGTTACCGAAAAAAAAAATCTAATAAAGAGTGAAATTATTTCTTCTCGTGTAATTTCAGAAACATCGATGTCAATTTTGTTTGCTTCAGTGTTTTTCGCCGTTCTTTAACAAATTTTTCTTGTATTTTATACAAATAAAGAATCTCTATTTCAGAAATACAGTCTTGTTCTCTAAAACAAATATTAATTCTCCAACCAAATTTATTTATTTTTCTAGTGACACCTTTTCTTCTGTCTGTTGTTAATCCTCGTCTTTGGAGCTGTTACTAGCGTTATCGGCGGATCTATTTAACACAGCTCCAAAGAACTTGTGTACTAGTCTCCACGCCGTTTTTGAGAAACGGTGCAGCACCAAGAAAATTTCTTCAGAAGATAATCGCCTCTGACAAATGAAAAAAATGTCAAATATTATTTTTTTGCATTTTTACTTTCGAAATTGAAATTTTTAATTCATAAACAATTGCTATTTTTCTTCTACATAACTTAAAAGTGCCTTTACCATTCTTTTTTAAGCGAACGATTTGCTTATTTATCAAAGGGGAAAATGTCGTTACTCTTGAGATAGAAAAAAACCTATCATAAAAAAAAACATTATCGCGTCGATAGTTTTTTGTAGGGTACAAATCTAAAAGATTACTCGCCATTATTTTCATTTACTAGCGTTATCGGCGGATCTATTTAGCACAGCTCCAAAGAACTTGTGTACTAGTCTCCACGCCGTTTTTGAGAAACGGTGCAGCACCAAGAAAATTTCTTCAGAAAATAATCGCCTCTGACAAATGAAAAAAATGTCAAATATTATTTTTTTGCATTTTTACTTTCGAAGTTGAAATTTTTAATTCATAAACAATTGCTATTTTTCTTCTACATAACTTAAAAGTGCCTTTACCATTATTTTTTAAGCGAACGATTTGCTTATTTATCAAAGGGGAAAATGTCGTTTCTCTTGTGATAGAAAAAAACCTATCATAAAAAAAAACATTATCGCGTCGATAGTTTTTTGTAGGGTACAAATCTAAAAGATTACTCGCCATTATTTTCATTTGCCGACAAAAGCGATTTTATGTACAGTTGGATCTCGTTAACGTGAACACGCTTAGCACGTTGAATGCCAAGTCTATTAAGTCTGTCTTTCCGTTTGGGCCACAAAATATGATTCTCGTTAACAATTTATAAGTGTCGGTCACCGATGACTGACACGGCCTAGACGGAAAGTTCAGTGTCACTCAACGTGTTAACGTGAATCACTTTTACACGAATTGAATGAAAAAGGAAGGAAAAACATGGTTTTGATGCCGGGTTTTTGAAGTTGCCGGATTTTTCAAATCACACTGCATTTTCATTTGTTAAAAAAAAAAGTGTGGGATTGGTGTTATATATGTTAAATACACTGAAAATTGTTGTATACAATTAACCCTTTGCACTCGAGAAGTGACTCTCACTGAGCACTAGTGTTGCCAAGCGTCCCGCATAAATCGGGACTCCAAATGCCGTGGACACCACAAATTTCTTACAGAGTATTTCGCCATCTTTTATCGTAGAAATTTCTGCCATTAGATAAGAGGAAGAAAATTACTTTAAAATGCTGGTGTCCAGAGCATTTGGAGCTCCTATTTATGCGGGGCAGCTGGTAAGAGTAGTGGTGAGTGAGTCACCCCCAAAGCGTTATAAGTAAGCGAACAAACTTAATGCTGGAATCAGGCGTAAATTAACACAGTTGCGCCACCTTGTGGACGGAGTGATAATTCACATACGCGGCCTTTTAGTGTGGAGCGTATTTTCTAAATCTTCAGTCACTCGTGGAAACGTGTTTTGTTTGCTACGCTTATTACAAAATAATGGCGTATCGAGAGGGGCATCCACACGCACTTGGCACTAACGAAGTTTTCTTCGCCTTACCAAAAGAACTTCAGTTAATAATCAAGGTGAAAAAAACTTTACAATTTTAGTGGTGTCAGTAAGAAAACAGTTAGGTATCTACCTGTAGTTCACACTCCATCCGCTACGTGGCGCATGACCTTGATTTTGATGTGACCTCGCTTTCAATCTTGCGGTTACTTCTCCCATTTAAGATAGGACGCTTACTTATATCGCTTTGGTCACCCCCCCCCCCCAGTGCAAAGAGTTAAGTATGCATCAGAGTTTCTATTCCTCGGGGGGAAAAACAGAATTTTAATAAAGTAATGTTTGCCTTATTTAATGGGGAAAGTTCTATTTTTAAGTATGGTGACCATTACTTTACGAAAATTCTGGTATTCCAATCCGTTAAATCCTCTTAGGCGTACGAACTCTGTGTGTGTATGTATGCATGTTACAAAATGTAAATATCAGATGTTTCACTGAGAAGCTACACAGGCTTCTTACGGGACTTGTATTTAATTACCACAATTTCCGAATGGTAATCTTCAACTTATCAAAAAACGCAAAATTTTTGTCATTAAAAAAAGTTCAATACTACTATTCGGAAAAGGTGGTACTACTTAAATTCTACAAAGGTACGAACATTGTGAGACATCCGAACTACTATTCGTAAAATGTGTTAGTACTGAAATTCTAGAAACGTACGAGCCCTGTGCCCCCTTACCCGTGTCATCTAGTGAAATACCTGATGCATAAGCTTGACGTTAAGTATGGAAGATACATAGATTATAGGCTAAAAGACAGGAATAGATGTATTTATACCGGGTGTCCTAAAAAGGACTGACAGATTTTAAAATTCAATAGCTCGCAAATGGTGACTGATATTTCAAAAATTCTTGGAGAAGGGTTATGTATGATGTCAAGAGTTTTTTTTACCGTGATTCTCGAATTTAGTTCGAATTACATACATTAGATGGCGCTGCAAGCAATAGGTGCTAAATTCAAACTGAATTTTTTGGCTTTTCTCTTCTCCCATGCCAAAAAAGGAGATTAAAATGTATTGAGTGGGTCCCGAAGTGCCAAAAATCGGGCCTGGATTTAGCACATATTCCTCGCAGCGCCATCTATTATATGTAATTCGAACTCAATTCGAGAATCACAGTAAGAAAACTCCTGACATTATACATAACACTCCTGCCAGAATTTTTTTAATATCTGTCACCGTTTGGAAGTTGTTGAATAATAAAATTAGTCAGTCCTTTTTAGGACACCCGGTATATGGAGATAATGTTTAAGGTACAGTATTATAAACATGCAGGTAATTAAAAATTAAATGAATTTATTAATTTCAACTAATTTTGCTTAAGAAGAATAACAAAAAAGTAATTTTTCGTCTCTTATTATTATATTATTGGATTTTACTTGTCAAAAAATAAATCTTTGGCGTTTTCTGTTTTTCTTATTTTAGAAATAGTCTTTAAAAGGTAGATTTATTTCAGTAAAATCCCTTTTACAGAAATTATTTTCAAATGTTTAAAAATGTTTTAAAATTCCTTTACAGTTTGACAGTTGGTTATTTCTTCAAAACAACATTTTATCATGGGACTCAATCTCATTTTCTACAGAAAGCTTCTTTTCATAAAGTTTAAATTAAAGCTACGTTACATAACTTTGAAACATTTTTCAAAAGACGAAACGGGGGTGCGATTTTAATTATGGTAGGTGTAAACCAATTACCGAATCTTCAAAATCTATTAAAATTTCAAATGATTGTAAGAAAGTAAATTGCATGTGTTACACAAACTTGATTTCTCTTTCTTAAATTCCTGTCCTGTCTTATCTAAACGTTTCAGAAACAAAATCTGAATTTTTTTTTATTACACAGGTTTGCAAGCAATAACTTTTTTCAGATGCATGGGATATTTTTGACTTATTATATTTTTTTTTTAGGGTGTTGAATCCAAAAATGGCATCCATTTTCCTCCATCACGTACAGTATTGTTGCAAAACATGGGGTGTTTACATTAGAAAAGCACAGCTGCGATGAAAAAAATATCAATATTTTATTACAAGTAACTACAGTAGAGGCCGATTATCCGGACCGATCGGGACCGAGGCCGATCCGGTTAACGGAAAATCCGGATAATTGGACAACTTTAAAAAAACGGCTATGGCAAAGTTTTTTAGATACCTTCCCTTCACACTTTTTTCAGGCTTAGGACTGTCAATTGTAATAGTGCAAATTTTAGCATATTGCAAATGACGTATCTAGTACTTATTTTTTTTTTACTTGTTACGTAATTATATACACCTATAGTCGTCGTTCAGTCCGTCCGTCTGTCCGCATATAACATAGCAAAAACTATCTAACCGAATGGTCTGAAATTTTAGATATATAATTGTTGCAAAACTTTGTCGAGTTATTTCAAATTGTATGAAAATCTGATGTATAGTTTAATTACAGGGACAGTCGAAAGTTTTCCGTTACATTACGGCCAATGGGAAAAAATTATTGCAAGTGCACTTTAAGGATGTTACAACCTTCCGAATGGTCTGAAATTTTAAATATATAATTGTTGGAAAATTTTGTCTTGTCAATTCAAATTTTGTGGAAATCGGATGTATAGCTTAATGACAGGGGCACTCAAATTTTTCCGTTACATTACGGCCAATGGGAAAAAATTATTGCAAGTGCATTTTAATGATGTCACAGCCTTCCGAATGGTCTGAAATTTTATATATATAATTGTTGCAAATTTTTGTCAAGTCACTTCAATTTTTATGAAAATCGGATGTATAGTTTAATTACAGGGACAGTCAAAAGTTTTCCGTATCATTAAGGCCAATGGGAAAAAATATTTCAAGTGTATTTTATTGATGTTAAAGCCTTTCGAACAGAATAAAATGGATATGCACTTATGAAGTGCACTAAAATATACCTTCTGCACAATATGCAGTGCAAAAAATATTTGTAAAACTTGTTATAGTACGAAAAGGCCTCATTTGCCCCATTTGACGAGCAATTTCCAACTTGTTTTTATTTTATTTTTTACAAAATTGGTACAAAGTTATACATAGAAGTACACATAGAAATTATTACATGTACACTGTAAAAAAAATTCCGCAACGTTCCTGGGAAAAAATGGGCAGCTGAGTTGCCCATTATTTCCAAGAAACATTTCTTGAAAATGACTGGTACTTTACTGTATATGTTAAAAACTTTCTACAGAAATGCCAGTAAGTTTCCTGCGAAATACCAGGAATATTTCTGTTGACAGCAAAACATTACTGACATATTCAAGGCTGGAGTAGCACAAGAGCGAAAAATGTCCAGACCAGGGATCGAACCTGGATACTTGGCGTGCCGTGCCAATGCCTTACCTGTTAGGCTATCCGGACCGATACCTGCTGACATAATTCACTCTGGATGTTCGTTCCCTTCATTATGACATTACTGACATTTCACATCATGCGGGATCCGCAGACGATTTTTACATTTCCAGTTGACAATTTTCGCTTTATTATAATTATTTGTTAGAATGAAAATATATTTTGAAATTGACATCAAAATTATTATTTATAATTTACACGAAAAAATAAATTTTCAGTTAAAATTCAATAAAGTAAATATATATATGATATATTGTTTCTGAGCTTTGCTTAAAATATAAAAATATATAAATGTAAATAATAATTAGAAAAAAAATCTAGACATAAAATATTTTGGATTTTCGTTAGTAATTATGTTAGTTTACAAGTTAGATAAAATACATATAAATTTTCATGAAAAAAAAAAAAAAAAAACTAAACGTAATTGTATATTATTTCCGAAAATAAAAAAAAAATTCAAATTTGCAGCAATTCAAAGTGTCAAATATATATCAAATTTAAATCAAATTGTAATAAAGTGTTAAAATATAAAATTAATTAAAAAAGAAAAAAAAAGTCAAGAGGTAGCATCGAACCCGGGCCGTACGGGTGGCGTGCAAGCTTTCTGCGTCCACACCACAAAAGACACGTTGAGAGCTGCAAACTAATGGGTATTTGAAACGTATGCTAAAACTCGGCATCTAATTTCTGAAAATCTAAGGCCCATTTGAAGAAATCCTTTCACAAGAATAATTAGAGATAAGAACTCTAAAACATACTTTAAATTAATCAAAATAGGTGAGAATCATATTTGATTGTCCCCTGGTTAATGCAGATCCAAATAATAGGTGTATTTTTTTTTACACAGTCTGCTCGTTAAAGATTTCACAGACAAGTACGAGAGATAATCTCTTAGTGATGTCACAGAGGTATTGTATTTTCATATGAATTATCTTGACAATAGAGACGTAAAGGATTATGTCGTCTATTGATTTATTTGCATTCCATATTGATTTTTTTACATTCATTTAAGGAATTCGTTTTCGACACTCGCGCGCGAGCAACGGATTATAGGAGAAAAAAAAATAATAAATGGCGGCCGCAGCGTTTTGCTGTTTCCAACTTTTGGTTCAGGAACGTTTCAGATAAGAAAACCAGAATTTCACAGGAATGAGCTAAATTATTCTGAAAACCTGAGAAAAGGCGAAACGTTCCTGGATTTTACATGGAACGTTACCATTTTTTTTTACAGTGTATATATGCGTACATTGTACTGTAGATACATTTTAAAAAATTCATTGTGATAGGGAAAAGAAATTTTTGATAGTTTTCTCAGTCGACTGAATCATGACGTTGTAGCCATTCCATCGCAACTTACAGCGTATTAAATGCTTGTGTGTCTGGTGGCCCTTTAGATTCTTCAGTTCCATCTGCTTCGATGTCTTTGCATTTGTTTTTGATTTTATTACTTCAGGATTAGGAAATGGTTATTTAACGGTTTACTTTCATGACATTCAGCCGAATTTACCCTACCGCACCTATTTTAAAGAATGTCGGAAAAAACATATGGTCCTTGATTAATCCGGTTAATTGGACAATCCGGTTAATCGGCGTCCGGTTAGTCGATGCTATGCTAAAAATTACAAAGTTCCAAAAACTATACTTTCTCCCTTGCTTACACTTTACATTTCAGCAGATGTTGTGTGAATCATGGTAGAAGTTTATGTCTGTATGTAACTGTGTTAGTTCGTTCCTCAAATTCCTCGCATTTTCTATTTGTTGTATTTATCTTGAGTGTCACTCTTAGGAATATAAAATTACTATATGGAATTATTATTGGATATGGTTTTTTACTCAAGAATAGGATACCATATTTATGGTTTAAAAGAGAAATTGTACGCTAATTAAACTAAAAACATGAGTTTCGCAAGAAAACCTGACGCGGTGGAATTTTTTTAATATTTTTCCCGTTTCACTGGGTTAAAACCTATAAGAAACAGTCAATAAATCTTATGCCGTTTTTTGTTTGCAGAACTGTGTTATTTTTATATCTTTACTTTTCATTTTTAAGGGCAATTTGCTTATTTATCAAAGGAAAAAAAATGTCGTTCACTTATTATAAAATAAACCCTATAAACATTATTTCAACGACGCTTTGTTGTAGATTAGAATTCGAGAAGATTCCACATTATTATTTTCATTTGTCGACAAAGGCGATTTTATATACATTTGCATCTCGTTGGCATGAATTACTTTTAACGTGAATTGTTTTGTTTTTTTCTAATCTCTGCAATTAAACGTATGTATGTTTTGTAAATTTATGTAAAACAAACCAAACTTTTCAAAATCTATCAAAATTTCAAATGATTATAAGGAAGCAAATTATATGTGTTACACAAACTTGATTTCTGTTATTTAAATTTATATGCTTCCTTATCTAAACGTTTCAGAAACAAAATATGAATATTTTTTTAAATCTTTACCATTCCTTTCTAAGCGACCGATTTGCTTATTTATCAAAGTGGAAAAAAATGTCGCTTCACATGTAATGCGTTATTCACTGTTATTCACTCTATATGTTATTCACTTGGGTGTGTCACATTAATTTGGAAAAGTAGATTAGAATTCTAGAAGATTCCTTGTTGTTATTTTGATTTGCCGACAAAAGAGTTTTTATATGCAGTTGAACTCATTAACCTGAACACGCTTAACGTGAATTACTTTGAACATGCATTGTTTTTCGAATCTGTGCAATAAAATGCATGTATGTGTTGTAAATTTGTGTACAGTCGTGTAAAAAAAAAAGTAAGCAACCCATATTAACTCTGCAACAAATTATTGTAGAAGGAGGTTACTGGTACCAAAAGATAAGAAATAAAGTCTATTTTTAAATAATTATATAGAATTTGCTTAAGGGGGCGTCTACATATCAAAATGAACGCAATTTTTGTTTTTTTTTCTTCTAATTGCAATACCCAACTTTGACGTCACATATAAATTCTACATCCTTCGATTAGCCTAAAAACAATTTTCATGTAATTCGTACTATTAGTTTCAGAGAAATTAATTATTTTAAAATGAGCCGGTGCTGTATGCAAACTGAAGTTCGGTTATCGATGGTTGGACTGTTACAGAACGACTATGTCATTTCTATTAATGTATTATTTCTTGCCAGTATAACCATTTCACTCGCTTAACCCTTTATCTACTGACGGTACTTATAAGTACCACTCACTTTAAGCTTTTATACCATAGTGAATATTACTAATATTCTAACGGTACTTTGCTAAAAACGCTCTTTTAACTCCATTTTATCCGAATACATGGCAGCAATAGTTCTAGGTTTGTTATTTTTGAAAAAGGAATGAGACTATCTTTGAAGCAGTCGATGTGTTTTGTGCCGATATTTTGTACAGATTGCCACGCTCGTCTTTTCATTGCTGCAAACACACTAAAGGATATAAGATAAGTGTTGGATTTTTTTATGTGTTCATTATGATCTTATAATACAATATGACTAGTATTTTAGGTGAACGGTGGATGTATTTGATTTAACTGTTGAATTACTCAGTGGTACTTATAAGTACCGTCAGTACACTGGGTGTTGGAGAAAATCTTTTTGTTTACGTTTCGTCTGTATAGTTATCCATCGTTTTCATCTGCTTTAAAATATAATTACTAAAATGTAGTGTAGTAGTGATTTCCCTGGTATTTCTTTTCTGTTTCATTGTTATTTTTTATAGGAAATCGAAAAAGTTGTGGCACCGGCTCGTTTTTGCTATGCTAAAAATGGCATATGTAAATTCATATATTGCATATATGGAGATGCGAGAGAACATGTTGCCCCTGGAATATTTACGTCGCATAACTAAAAAACTGCTAACAAGATCGAAACCTAAAAAAAAAAAAAATAGTTTTTTTAACTCTTTCAGGAGCAAAGGTTCTAAAAGTGTTCAATTAAAGTGTTCTAAAAGTGTGCAATTCTAAAGTGTTCAAATAACTGATTGGCACCGGAATTTGCCAAACGATTCATTTGCAAATAAGAAAAATGGGTCAATTTTTTCACGTACCTATTAAATCGAAAATATTTTCTGGTGCCAGTTTAAAAACTTGTCGATTTTCTGTTACGGTATTTTAGTCATAGTGTACTGACGGTACTTTAAAGTGCCACTTTAATTAATTACCTCTAAATAATTAAATTTCTCACGGGTGAGTATTTTTTTTTATGTTTATCCTTTAATTGTCATTGTAGTAAGTGAAAAAAAAATATTACATGAAAAAAATTGCAGTAGATCATAATGCCGTAGACAAAGGGTTAATATGTTTCAACCATTGCCAGCTCAAATATTTCAATAAAATGACTAAAATAAATTTTTCAAATCATTCTTTTATGCACATCATTTTCTGCACCCCTTAAACCATCATTTTGACGCTTTTTAATCATAATTCGAAAACTACTTGGAAGAAAAATTTTAAATGAGAATTCGCATAAAGCAAGACATAATAAATATAAACCTATAAAAGAAATTCAGGTTGTAATTCGTATTTTTTTCGATTAGTAATTTCATAATTCATAATTCATATTATAATTTTTTAAATTGCAAATTCAGTGTATTTATGTCTGGGTTTTTCTGTATTAGTATAACGACACAAAAAATTATCACATTAGGATTATAATTTCAGGCGGTATTATTCAAAATACGAAAATGTAATTTAACATTAGAAGCTCTAAATTTTAATTGTTTAGAATTCGAAAACTTATCATTCAAATGACTTGAAATTTCGTTTCTTGGCATAATTTAAGCCGAAAATTTGAAATATATTGTCAAAAATTGTGTGCTGCTATTGAATAAAAAAACAAAGTTTGGTCTTGTTTGACTTTTAGATAACCCCCTAAGTAAATTTTATATATATAATTTAAAATACGACTTTATTTCCAATCGCTTGGTACCAGTAACTTTCCTTTATTATAAATTGTTGCAAAGTAAGCAAGAAGTGTTTTTTTTTTCCACGACTGTTCCTTGCAAAGTATGATAAACATTGAAATGATCATTATGAAGCTATGAGCCTTCCAGGTTTTTTTCAAGCCATGTGAAACTAGAAATTTTATTAAATAAAAGACAATAGTTTATAACGACATATAAATAGGGAGATGGGAAAAAGTTACTTTATGTTAACAGGTTACATCATTACGCAGACAGATTGCAGCAGGTTACTATAAGCTTTTGATTTTGTAAATCATTACTAAAGCCAAGAACGTTGTTGAAATTTGCATTTTTTTTTCTTTATAAGACATTTCTAAATCTAGTGCATTTATACAAATTTTAGACATTTTTTTTTTTTTTTTTTTTTTTTTACATTTGAAGGATCTTTTTCGGACTTTTGAATAAAATTTGGCATATTCTATTGTTTTTTTTTTTTTTTTTTTTTTTTTTTAATATTAATATCTCAAAAAGATTCTAACCTCAGGTTGAAAACTTAAAGTTGAAATTTACGAATTATCAAGACAAACTTTCGAAAATAATTATTTTTATCTTTATTTATCGCTTTTTACGGGTGCTTTCTTTTAACTTGCAATTTTGCTTGTATGCGGCAGTCAAATCTTATTACTCATTTTTCACCCACTTCCTGCTGACAGAAAGCTTTGAAATTTGGAATATATATGTATTCCTTAGGACCAATACAGGAATTAAGAATTGATTTTTAAAAATTCGATACCTGAGGGGAGCAATGTGGGAAAAATTTATATTTTAAAAAATCACCAAATCTCATAAAATGATCCCACATAGCATTTTTCAGTTTCAGAAAATTTGCAACAGTATTGCTTTGAGAAACCTACAAAGTTGTAGCAAGCTCAGCATGACACGACTGAAAGTTCATAACGAGACTGCAGCAAGATAACGCAAACGCCGAAGTCACCACACTTTGAACTTGCAGCTAACTTGTCGTGCAAGTTAACTCTGCTGTATCAAATGTATTGCAAATTAATGGCAGACAAGTAATCAAAAATATTGCAAAGTAGTAATCTTTCCATGCCACGCTATCTATTTACAAATGTTACACTATAAGTTTAACATCTCGAAGGGGTCCATAGACCTGGTCTGGTCCATTAATGCGAACGCACTGTCAGAAGGTGCATGCATCATTCTTATCACCATAAACAAGTTAAGGTAATATATGTACTTTTCAATTCAAACCTTTTTTGGTAATTGATAGGTATAGCGTTTTAAAAAAAACGGTGCAACCGAATAAAATTTCTGCAATTTCTGCGCATGTGCTGATTGTCTATTCTCTCAACAGAGAGATTTTTTGCCTTCGTCACTTTCGTGAATTAAAGACAGTCCTGACATCAGTTTCACAACAAACTACTCATGCAAATGGGTGATGGTATATCTTGCGGGAGATTTGCTTCGAATTTCTCAATTCAAATTTGTCACGCAAGATAACATCATAAAAATCAAACTTGCTGCTAATGTTCATGCTATCTTTGATGTAAATAAAATTTTGAAACTTCACATACCTAGCGTATAACTAAAATTAGTAAACACGTGTTCCTGAATTTTTCAAAATTCGACCCAAAAGGGGTCCCTGCCGCCAAGCGACGTCCGTTTTCGAAAGACATTGCAAAAACACTACTTAATGCCTATTCAACTATAGTTTGATTTCCTATGGCTAAATCTGTATGAGCTTCAACAATGAATATTTGTTGAAAAGTACTGATTTCAAGTTTACCACAATAGCGCCAAATTTTGGTCAACTTGACGAAATATGACCAAATTTGGTAATGCATTTAAAAAATATATTTTTTCCTACATTTTAGTGAATGTTAATAAAAGCATGTTTTTAAAAAAGATTTTTTTTTTTTTTTTTTTTACATTTATATTTTTTAAAAGTATTGAAGTATTGTTCATGGAATGAGTAATAAAATAACGTTGAATTGCACTATCTCTTTATTAAAGCAGATACAAATTTCACTTCCCAGATTCAACATTCTCCTATTCTATGTCCAAGTTTACTGCACCCTACTCCTTTCCCTTTGCTCACTCATTATTAAAATGGAGAAACATATCTACAAAAGACAACTAACATCTGAAAACATCTCTATAGAAAATGAAGGGGAGAAATGTTCTCGTTTATTGTTTATTACAATCGAACTTTGATACAACGGTCACTTCAAATGCCACAGTGGTCTTTAAAACTAGTCTTGACGTTTTAGAATGCACATTCATATATTCAGATAAATTTACTGCTAACATAAATTCGTATGCTTAATAATTTCACGGGCTGACTTTATAGATGATCAACTGCGTATTTAACTCCTTGAGGGTCCACCTAATTTTAATCAAGATTTGCACCAGAAACTTTCAATTACACATTACTTTTAAAAAATTTAACAGTGGCTTAACAGTGTTTGCAGTTTAAGGGGCTTCCGAGTTGACAGCAACTTTACGCCCAGTCTATGGATGATTGTCTTATTATTAGTGAGCCATCGGGGATAAAAAGTCTAACTGTAGTTTTAAAAAACTACTATAAATTTTAAATAAAATAAAGATATAAATAGAAAAAACTACTTTTAAAGAAAAGTGGTATTTAAACATTTGTGAAGTTTTTTTCCGTATTTTAAAATGTTTTTTTCTTTCGAAACTCCGATGTAAATTTAATATAGAAACACAATTAATTTCTCATGAAAGGATTAAATTGGTTTTTTAACGGAAAGTAAAAATTCAATTTAGTAAAAACTAAGTAATCTTTCTAGCCTTTTCGGTTTTGAAGAAATAATTTATAAACAAGTAAACCCGTTCAAAGCTTACGCACTCCAAACTTTCAGTTTATTTTCTGTTAATTTTTTTGTTAATTTGTAATTAACTGCATTTTTAGGGTTTCGTTCATCTGACAAAAACCCTAGTCGTCTCGCTCCTCTGTTTTTCTGTCTGTCCGTCACAGAGCCCGTTCTCAGAAATTATATATGTTGGAGACTTGAAATTTTGCATACTTATAGCTGAACACCT
Source organism: Maratus speciosus (assembly GCA_963932465.1). Classification (NCBI taxonomy): domain Eukaryota; kingdom Metazoa; phylum Arthropoda; class Arachnida; order Araneae; family Salticidae; genus Maratus; species Maratus speciosus. The sequence goes on along the minus strand of OZ010797.1, from coordinate 280,232,739 downwards.
CACATCAAACAACAAATCCTAAAATTTTGAAAAAGTCTTATATTTAACCTCTGGGCTCCAACTTGTGTATTTTAATCTTTTTAATCTAACTAAGCCCCTAATTAAGTTGAAGACTTAAAATTTTGCATACTTATAGCTGAATACATCACATCAAACGACAAATCATAAAATTTTGAAAAAGTCTTATATTTAACCATCTGGGCTCTAACTTGTGTATTTTAATCTTTTTGTGCTAACTGAGCCCCTAATTAAGTTGAAGACTTAAAATTTTGAATACTTATAGCTGAACACATCATATCAAACGACAAATCATAAAATTTTGAAAAAATCTTATATTTAACCCTCTGGGATCCAACTTGCGTATTTTAATCTTTTTGTTCTAACTAAGAACCTAATTTAGTTTAAGACTTGAAATTTTGCATACTTATAGCTCAACACCTCACATCAAACGACAAATCCTAAAATTTTGAGAAAGGTCTCATATTTAACCCTCTGGGCTCAACTTGTGTATTTTAATCTTTTTGTGCTAACTGAGCCCCTAATTAAGTTGAAGACTTAAAATTTTGCATACTTATAGCTGAACACATCATATCAAACGACAAATCATAAAATTTTGAAAAAGTCTTATATTTAACCCTCTGGGTTCTAACTTGTGTATTTTAATCTTTTGTTCTAACTGAGCCCCTAATTAAGTTTAAGACTTAAAATTTTGCATACTTATAGCTGAACATCTCACATCAAACGACAAATTCTAAAATTTTGAAAGAGTCTTATATTTAACCCTTTGGGCTCCAACTTGTGTATTTTAATCTTTTTAATCTAACTAAGCCCCTAATTAAGTTGAAGACTTAAAATTTTGCATACTTATAACTGAATAAATCACATCAAACGACAAATCGTAAAATTTTGAAAAAGTCTTATATTTAACCCTCTGGTCTCTAACTTGTGTATTTTAATCTTTTTGTGCTAACTGAGCCCCTAATTAAATTGAAGACTTAAAATTTTGCATACTTATAGCTGAACACATCATATCAAACGACAAATCATAAAATTTTGAAAAGTCTTGTATTTAACCCTCTGGCTTCTAACTTGTGTACTTTAAACTGTTTGTTCTACCTGAGCCCCTAATTAAGTTTAAGACTCGAAATTTTACATACTTATAGCTGAACATCTCACATCAAAAGACAAATCATAAAATTTTGAAAAAGTCTTATATTTAACCCTCTGGGCTCTAACTTGGATATTTTAATCTTTTTGTTCTAACTGAGCCCCTAATTTCGTTTAAGACTTGAAGTTTTCCATACTTATAGCTGAACACCTAACATCAAACGACAAATCCTAAAAGTTTGAAAAAGGTCTTATATTTAACCATGTGGGCTCTAACTTTTGTATTTTAATCTTTTTGTCCTAACTGAGCCCCTAATTAAGTTGAAGACTTAAAATTTTGCATACTTATAGCTGAACACATCATATCAAACGACAAATCATAAAATTTTGAAAAAGTCTTATATTTAACCCTCTGGGTTCTAACTTGTGTATTTTAATCTTTTGTTCTAACTGAGCCCCTAATTAAGTTTAAGACTTAAAATTTTGCATACTTATAGCTGAACATCTCACATCAAACGACAAATTCTAAAATTTTGAAAGAGTCTTATATTTAACCCTTTGGGCTCCAACTTGTGTATTTTAATCTTTTTAATCTAAGTAAGCCCCTAATTAAGTTGAAGACTAAAAATTTTGCATACTTATAGCTGAATACATCACATCAAACGACAAATCGTAAAATTTTGAAAAAGTCTTATATTTAACCCTTTGGGCTCTAACTTGTGTATTTTAATCTTTTTGTTCTAACTGAGCCCCTAATTAAGTTTAAGACTTGAAATTTTGCATACTTATAGCTGAACACCTCACATCAAACGACAAATCGTAAAATTTTGAAAAAGTCTTATATTTAACCCTCTGAGCTCTAACTTGTCTATTTTAAGCTTTTTTTTCTAACTGAGCCCCTAATTAAGTTTAAGACTTGAAATTTTGTATACGCAAAGCAGAACACTTGCGATCACACGAAAAATGATAAAATTTTCATAAAGTCTTATATTATTTACCCACCGTGCTCTAACTTGTGTATTTTAAGCAATTTTTCTATCCCCCCCCCCCCCCATTGCAACCGGTGGGTACTTTTCTGACTTTTGCCGACATCACTTTGACCACTCTTTCATATTATGCACATAGCGTTACATATTTCAGTTCCACTTTCTACCACCATGGGGCGCCTACCCATCTCGGGTGCTATAGACCCGATCCCCTCGAGTAATATACCTACGGATAGTTGTAAAATGGAGTTTCATTCGGATAGATGTTTGTGTAGAATAGAGTGCGTCCCTGGTTGCGAAATCTGGAACTAACAGATTTCGCAAAAGGATAAAGTGTTTTGAAAGGAATATTAAACGAAACCCTCTGTGCGATCTGTGATCACACTTACCCACTTGTTTTTTTAATCAAACGACTTGTTTTAACAAAATATCAATGTTCTATGTCAAAAGTCTGTTCAAAAACCTTTCGTATAACACCCTGTTCATAGTAATTGTACGCAGTGTTGTAGTCGGAAAAAAACAGAAGGTATACGCTATAGGCAGAGGATATACGCTAGAGCCATGAACTTCCATGGCTAGAATGTCCGCTGTAGCTTTATTTGAGAAACTGAGGGTATACGGCGTTCTTTTAAAAAAATCCAGAAGGTATACTACGTATACATCTGTATACCCTCCACTACACATCTGGTTTTACATTTTGTCTGTGTATAGAAAAGGAGATGTTGACATCAGAAATAATATGTATGATGATACTTAACCTGATAATATAACGAAAATTCAGTATGCAATGTCTGCTAGCTAGGGTTCGTACGCAAGTAATAGTTCGCAAGTAATAGAAGTATCCCTGAAGATGATCATGGTATGATCAAAAGCTATCTGCGTATTGTAGTTTTAAGTTTTTAAAATTGTTTTACATATTAAACATACTTGCCAATTTTCCCTTAAACTTCCGTGAAATGTAAGTTAAATTGACCCAGGTTAAGTACGTTTCGAACCAGAAATTTACTAAAGAAATTAATTCAAATATATATATTAGAGAAAGATGATTTTAAATGTATAATGATACATCAAATAAATTTTCTGGGTAATAACACGTATAACCTGGGTCAATTTAACTCACATTTTACGGAAATTAGTTGAATGTTGGCAGGTATGTATTAAATGTCCCCTTTTAGCAAGATTACTTGATTTTATTTTTGATTTAATCCAAGGTGGATATGACATTGCAGAGATTATATTTAATATATACATTTTAAAGGTATGAACATGGAATAAATGTTAATAAAAAAATTAATACCAATTTACAAATTTATTTATTATTTTGTTTGCGAAGGGGTACTTTGCAACGATAACTTATAGGGGCCTTGCGTAAAAAATAATATAAAAGCAGTGCTTATTAAGATAACTTCTATTGACTTTAATAATAACTTGAGAATAGCCTTTAAAAAATGAAATTTGATAATTATTGATTTACTTTTCTGCGGTGATATATTATTCAAAAAGAGAGAAAAAAAATCACTGCATCATTTGTGCGCAAAATTATTATTATTTCTCTATTATTATTATTCTTATTATCCCTATTTCTGAACTAAAATGTAGCGTACAACGATGAATGAGGTATTATTGAATAAGATTTACCCACATATGACACTGCCTACTGAATTTAACTAACATGTAGCTCACAAAGATGAATGAGGTATCATTGGATTGGATTTTTTGCTAGCCAGGGTTCGTACGGGTTAGGAAATTTTTCCATGAGAGCTACCAGTATCTTTTTTATAGAAAAAAAATCTAGGTTAAACGCAGGAAATTTCGTTTTCCTTTCAGGAGAGCTTTTCAATAACAAAATACTGGTGCAGAACAATAATCTGGTTTGCGAAATTCCAGGATTGAATTTTTTAATATATTGTTGGTGTTCTTTATCGGAGTTCTTTATGGTGTTCTTTATAAAAAACACCAACAATATATTCAAAAACAGGAAACCAATAAATCTTCAATTGTTAAACATTGCTGAGAGATGAACCACTCTTTTTATTTTAATTCAGCCAAAATCATCCCTAAACATGAACTTAACTTTCTTAAAGCATTTCATATCTACAAAAATTATAACAATATTGTTAATAGTGAATTCGCTAATCCCCCTTTATTAGATGGCTGGAAATATTTCATAAAATCCTCTTTTGCTTAATTACTAATTTTTTTTTCACATTTTTGGTGGCATTACCTATACCATCCTCCTATTGGCTGGTACCCGCATTTTCCTGTTTCCCCATTGGTTAATGAATTTCTCAGTTGAATCCGCTTCTCCTCTATATAAATGAGCAAGTTTCCGTTATTCTTTGGTCTGAGGACGGTACGCTAAACGCTACCGAAACTAGTCTGCTGAAAGTTTGCTTATTCTGGCGTTTTTAATGTTGCTTTTGAATTATATCATTCTGCGCCAAGTAGCATCTTAATAATAACTTTCCCACAAAGTTGAAAAGTGTTTATGACTTCGGTTTGTCTGTCCCTCTGGCCGACTAGTCGTCTGTCCGCCTGTCTGCGCTCTAATTCTCGTAAATATACTCGGATTGCCCTAAAATTTTTGGATATTATTGGCGTTTGCCATAGCACGATCCCTATTTCAAATGAAATTTATAGCATGTTTAGTTCATTTACAGGGATAGTCAAAAATATTCCGTTACATTACAGCCAATGGGGAAAAAAATCGCTTCAAATGATTTTTAATGTTATACTCATCCAAACATAACAAAATTGATATGCAGTTATGACGTGCACTAAAATATGCATTCTCTAGAATATGCGGTGCAAAGAATAGTTATTATTCATTTACAGGGCCACACAAAAGAATTCCGTTACATAATGATATGGGGGAGGGAATTGTTTGCGGCGTATTTTAATTATGTTAAACTATTTCATATATAATGAAATTGATATACGTAGCTGAGGTTTACTATAACTTATTTCATGTGTAATACGAAGTGCGTAGCATTTACAGGGTCACACAAAAGATTTCAGATACTATACCCGATACTATACTAGATACCGAAGTACTATACATTAGCGATGATTGCTGGAAATGCATTTTTAATTATGATATGCGCTTTTATGTTTCACTATATTTATGCATACTATATGTGTGCATAAATGCTATAATTCTTATACAGAGCTACAGGAAAGAATTTGTGAGGGTTACTGGATATGAGCGCAAATTGTTTAAAGGTGGTTTTTAAATGAGTTATACATTTTTACGGTGAACTGCATTTAGTTTACTAAGAAATGTTTGTAGAATATAGATAAAATGATATACAGGGTCACGTAAGGGATTGGATACATGGCCGTCTATAAATGATAATTTCTGAAAATTTGATATCAATAGTTTTAAGAGTGTTTTAGTTTGAATTAAATTTTAGCTTAATAGTACCGCTTAATAACCCCCTGACCGCCGAGCAAAAGGGCAAAATTGTAACTTTGTTTTCTCTGCAATTTTGTTTTTAATAGTAAAAAAAGATGTTTTTTCCAACATATATAATTTTTTTTATTAAAATAGGTATATAAGCCATGACAGTATTAATCATAACCTTATTTTTTAAAACTGGATTATATCTGTATAATTATATTAATTTAAATACTGCTTCCATTGCAGTGAAACCTACAGCTTAGTGAACAGATATATCAGTTCGCGGCGGTGAGAAGGATAAAGCTTCTAGGTAAACTACAAGCTTGTACAAAAGTATTCAAGTATGTTTCCATCTATTACCACAAATTGCTGATAGAAAAATTTCAACCTGTTATGCGTTTTCTTGCTACACTAAATTTTACCCATTATATAGTATATATATCAAATACAGGGCTGTTCAAAAGAATTGGAATACATATTTGGCTATGGGTGGTAACTGCAGAAATCAATTTTCTAAACGTTTACTTAGTTATCTTATTTACCTTATTTCCCTAAATAACGAAGTTTTGTTAAAGCATTCAGGAAGTGTTGGAAAATGTTTCATAATCTATGCGTAACGCATGTTTTTTCTTTCTTGTTTTTATGTTGTTATTATTTTTATTTTTATACTTATTTCGCTCTTATATTAATCTGAACATAGTTTTTTTATGGAAAAATAGAATTTTGTAATCGATTTTCAACCCACTTCCCGATATGCTAGAATTATAAAAATTATGTACAAAGGTTTGTTTCCGATTACAATAAACATTTTAATAATTTTACAACTTAATTATTAATTAATACATTAGTTTTAAGGCATTTTTCAATTAGCCCCTCATAGGTGATAAATTGTCAAAAATTCCCAGCAAGGAGGAAATTTCAGGCCAGCAACAAGATAGGGGCTGGCAATGATGGAGAAGTGCTGGCTAATGGTCTACCACTGCATGACCACTGCTGGACAGCTTCAGTCAACTTTGCTGTTGAAAATCATCAGATAAAATTCTGGTGGGATTCCGTTTTATCTCATGCGCTGGTCCACCACTACATGGAAGTGCACGAACTTTTGCAGTATTATTGCTGGGAACCCTTACGCTAGGTGGCGTTGCGAATATCGAAGATATTGAGTATTTAAACACAAATCTGAAATGAATATCTTAACACAATTTAAGTTGTAAAGCTTTTTTTTTTTTTTTTTTTTTTTGAAACTGTAAATAATATAGCACCACTGCCACCAACAAAATAAATAAATAAATAAATTCTTTATTTCAACGCTCTTTTTTCTTTCTCCTTAAATCTGGTTTTACTAAGTTACAAAATATTTCGGTTTTCATAATTTACACAATTGAGAATCAATAAAAAAAAAAAAAGCGTATGAAATATATATGATTCCTATACAATACAATAATTTCTATACCAGTTTAATGATTGGGAACGTAAATCCAAAAGAAACAAATTTCAAATAGTGTAATGAGAGCACAAAACCTACGAGCGGTTTTAGGATACGCTGAAAGTACTTTTTCATGTCCGATCACGAAAACCAAACAGCACCGAGCGTGGTTATTACTTGGGAGGGTGACCACATGGAAACCGCTGCAAGTTCAAATATTTCAATAGACATTTCTGTTAGAGACACTTATAGCTCTTGATGAAACTAGTTTATAAAAAAAAAAAGGGCTATAATACTTTGTTTTTTCTTGTAGAATTCTACAAGAAATTTTTGCTGGGCCAGCAAAGGAATAACAGTAGGATCGGTGCTAGCATGGCAGAAAAAGTGCCGGATTGAAGTAATGTGATGGCATACCAATGCTGGCTTTCTGTTGCCCATCACTGATGGGCCAGCTGCATTCCGCACGGACACTTTTGTACTGGTTTAAGTAATGGCACCATTGCACTTTACCGCTGATAGCGGTGCTAGCTGCCATTTTTTTCCCAGCTGATGGCCCACTGTTTCTTTCTTTGCTGGGTCTTTGTAACTCGTACAATTGTATGGGAGTTGAGAGAACAATGGATTTAATGATGCGCCAACCAATGCTCCCCAAAATAGTCCAAAGTGCTGCGGAAGTGCAACAATGAAGCATTTGAAAGTCTTAAAAGTAGAAAATAAATTATGAATAACAAAATGAAGAGTTATATTAATAAAAAGACACTTTTATCAATTATTATTAAATATTAATTAATTTACAACTATACGTTGAGAAATCAATTTAGACATCCTAAAAAAATTGCTGTAATAATATTTCATTTTTAACACTTTCCAATATAGTTGAAAATTGTTTATAACTTCGGTTTATTTGTCTGCTGTCTGTCTGCCTTATGACCATGCTCTAACTCTCGTAAATATAGTCCGATTTCAATGAAATTCATAGATGTTATCAGGTATCATTGTGGCATGATCGGTTTGAAAATGAAGTGCGTAGTATTTATGGTTCATTTACAGGGACACTCAAAAGAATTCCGTTACATTACGGTCTATGGGGAAAAATCTTTTGCGATGTATTTTAATGATATTATACGCTATTTTAAACATACTGAAATATATATACATTATATGGTCATTATTCACCCGACACGTTCAGTTTTAAGCATTTTGTCGAATATTTAAAGATATACTTGTCGGATTTTCCTGGAACTTCAGGATTTTGAAGAATATGTTTGACGTCACATTTGAAGAGCTGAGTGGATGAACATGTTATGCCACATTTTCTAAAAAATTTTTTTATCTTCTGGATGAAAGCGTTATGAGGTATCCTATCACATGGTGAAACTAAAATACTAAGATTTCATTTAGTCTTGAAGATTTAAGATATTATTCATTAATATTTAATATTTTAATATTTAATAATGTCAATAATATTAATAATTTTTAATATTTGAAAATTAAATATGAATAAGTTTTTCTGAAAGAGTTTAGTACCATACCTGTTAATATTTTAAACACGTGGTATCAAATAGAAAATAAATCATTAAATTTACAGCAAAAACTTTCACTTCAAGTTTCTTCAAATGTAATTTTTGCTACTTAACAAGTTCTTCCACTTAGCTCTTCATTTATCAATGGCGATTTGATCAACGGGACAATTTTGGGTCCAGCAAAATCACAGAAAAATAATAATATTTAGGGTCACCCTGTAAAATAAAATGCACGAAATGATCTATCGCTATAGCTTACGAATATGTGGATATTGTACAATATGTGTATTCATTTGTGTAGAATAGCACATATATTCATGGAGATATAGCGATTTTTTTTAAGTAAAAAAAAAATTGCATGTTTTTGTTTATACCATTCAGGGTTTTCTACCAAACTTAACGCCAGTTTTTGGTAATATGACAAAACGTAGTAGAAATAATAATGTGCAATTAAAATGTAAATATATTAAACATTTGATGAAATATGAGCAGTTGTAGGAAATTCTTTTTATCTGCGCATGTGCGCACAATAACAATTTTTTTTTTCATGATTTATGGAGCAACTCATAAAAAAAGCCAGTCAAATATCATGAAAATTCAGAAAGTTAGTGGAGATTGAGTGAGATGATTTTTAGTTGTTCTCTAAAAACAGCTGAATGATAAGGAGTTTTTCATAAATTCTCATTTTTTTTTTCATGCTTTAGTTCTCCTTGGAAAACCTCCAGAACAAATCTAATCCAATATAATAAAAAAAAAGTATCAAAATCGACGCATTTCTTCTAAATCTACTCGTTGACCTTCTTTAACCCTTTCCGGCACAAGCAATTTTTTTTGCAAATTGGTGAAATGATTGACTGACACCGGAATTTATAAATGACGTTTTTAGATATTAAAAACATGTTAGTTTACATGTTCATTGTAAGGGCAAAATTTTACTAAAATATTCTTGGTGCCGTTCGTAAGTTTGGAATTAAATTTATGTATTCCGACCTGGGCGCACTGATTCGGAAAGGGTTAAACACAAGCACTTTTGCTGAAAGCCAGTTAATAAAAAATGGCAATTTGTGGAAAATCCCTTATCATTCAGCAGCTTTTAGAAAGCAACTAAAAATCATGAAGAAAAAAATTATCGTGCGCGCATGCGCAGATAAAAAATATTTCATACAACTGATCATATTTCCTCAAATATTTAATATATTTACATTCGAATTATAGCATATTATTTCTACTACATTTTGTCAACTTTTCTGAAAGTGGTGTTAAATTTGGTACAAAGCCCTGCATGATACATGCAAAGAACTTGCCAGAATTTTTTGAACTTAAAAAAAAAAAATCGATGTATCTCCATAAATATACGTGCTATTCTTACACAAGTGAATACACATATTGTAGAATGTCGACATATTCGTAATCTATAGAAATAGATCATTTCGTGCATTTTATTTTACAAGGTGACCCTAAATATTATTATTTTTCTGTGTTTTTTTGCTGGCTGTTAAATTGTCTTGCTGACCAAATCGCCGTTGATAAATATGAAGTTAAACGTATTCTTCATAATCCTGAAGTTCCAGGAAAATCCCATAAGTAATCTCTAAATATTCCGCAAAATGTCCAAAATTGAAAGTGTCCGGTTATTCATGGCCATATAGTGCATGTCACTAAGATGTATTGCACGGCACTTATTGTAGAATAGGGTGTGCATAGAATTTATCGTTCATTTTCAGCGACACACAGAATAATTTAGCTACAGTACTGCTTATGAACAATAGTTGCTGCAAGTGCGTTTCAATTGTGGTACGTGTTTTTTCTTTGAACAATTTTTTTAAATATTACTTTGTGTGTATAAATTCTATAGATCATACACAGGGTTGCACAAATTTTCTCAAGTACGTTCCCGTTTATTCATGAATATTGCTAAATGGAAATTTTCAACTGTGTTATTCGTTTAAGGGGGTTCGCCGTGTGATGGGTTCGCTCCGAACGGCGGCGCGCGAGTGTCGTTGCGAAAAAAGCCAGAATGAAAGCAAGAGCAGAGTAATCCGCATTGAAAGACCTCCAAGAGGAAGAGGAAGGAATGCTCTATTACCAGGCATCGCAGATTTATGGTAAGTTGAGATCTTCATCGTTTTAACCATACTGGAAACTTTAAATGCGTTTTTATCAAAACGTTTTTTTTCAATGTTCAACGGTTTGATCGATTCACTTGAAATTTATAAAGTAGACTCAGCGCATGAAGACGCACGGAGTGAATTAGGATCATCCGAAAATTCCGAATATTTCTATTTTTTTCGTAACGAAAAAATAAAAAAAAAAAACATTTTTAACTATGAACTTTTTAAGTTTGAAATCTACGATTTGTTAAAAATCCTAACGTGATGGTTAAAAATGAAGGTTATTTTCGAATTCAGCACTGAAAAGTGCATAATAATCAATTATCAAAAGTTAAGAAACACAACAATTATATATATTTTATAATTTCAGATTTTCGCTTTTTTTTTTCTCGTTACCTTCCTTAAAAATAAACAGAGCAAAAATTACATACATATATTTTAATAAATATATGTATGCCATTACATATCATTACATATATTGTAATACGTTTTCTTGATTTTCTACCAACCGTAACAAGTACAGCGAATTTTTTATATTCATGCTCTTTGCCTAAAGCAAATGAACATATTACAACGAAATTTTTTTTTGGAAAAGCATGAATTGTACTAAAAAAATTAGGTGATATTTTCAAGATCACCATTGAATGCTTACAAATGAGTGTTTATTTATTTATTTATTTATTTATTTAGTACTTTTACACATATAACATTTTATGTCTTAATCAAAATTTCATGATAAATGTATTCTTTAAGTAATATTAAAGTCTTTTTATTGAGATAGAATTTAATAAATGATTTTTATACAGTTGTGAGTAGACATATATTTTGGTTCTGGAATTTTCAACAATACCGTTCTGCAACATAAATGCATGCATTTTGTGCATTTTATATCATTTTTAAAGGAAAATTTTAAGGGTAAAATTTATGAATAACATATACATTTATAAATTTTATGGCGAAAAAAAAAAACATTTAAAATAGCACTATTGGAAATGTTGTGCTCCTGAAAATAGGTAAGGAACAATAATGGGAATACATACTTTTTATATTTTTTTAACTAAAAATAATTTAAAATCAAGAGAAGATAAAGTAAAATTTCCTACATTCAATTTGTAACATTAAAACCTTTTAAACGCCGCACTATGATTGAAATATAACATAAACTATTTATTGGTAAAAATCGCATTAAAACTCAAACATAAGCACTATGGGTATTTTGTTTTTTCAAAAAAAAAATTTGTACATGATTTATAACATGTTCCAGAAATGGAACATTGGCGAGAAACACTTAGTTTTTTCACATGTTTTTATAAAATATGATTAACGATATTTAAATTAAAATATCTACTTCTATGTCCTATATGTTTAACATTACAGGTAAAGATATAAAAGTTATTCAGGAATAACACAGGTTAAGCAGAAAATAACCGGGCTTCGCCCGTCGAGGCTTCGTTGTGCTCAAGATTCCGGCGAAAATTGTCAAGAAACAGTAGGAAACTTTCACAGAAAAACACTTTGCTATAAATTAAAAAATATATATTTATTTAGATGGTGAGCAGAAAAAAATCTTATCAAAATTTCTTAAAATAAGGAAAAATGTATTATTATTTTCCTTAGCTTTTATCTTCTACACTTCTTCCACTGTCCATGGTAGTTAGGAAAGCATTTCTCATGCAGTCTTTTCTCACATCCAAAATATTTTTTTAGTGTTCTTCTGGCATACAGCACATCGTCCTTATATTAATGGCACAAGATAATGTGCATCTGATTGTCACAAAGACTCAGAGCAATGTGCACGAGATTTAGGGCCAGAGGGAATTTTTTGTTTCATTCGAATCATATTCATTCATTCTCATAGCACATGGATAGCCGGCAGCTGCTGCTAGAACTCAATATCGATGTTTTAAAACCAAGTTGTATTGGTTTGCTCCGTATAAATATGTTAACCGAATGATGACCCTAATAGGGTACCATAGATTCGTCAACTCCCAATTTTGAATGAAATATAACAGGCTGCTGAAAGTGTTTTTCCAATTTTCATAAAAGGGAGATATTTTTCCCAATTTATCTCCTAATTTCAAGGTAGTATTATCTGTAACATGATTTTTTTTAGTTTTCTAAATTTATTTCAAGGCATTACTGTAGGGACAATTGGGACAGATAGATATTCTTGAATGCACAAATATAAATCTTCTCCGAGTACTTAGTGACATCCACTAAACAACAATAATCCAAAATATTGACATATAATTTTCGTCTACACTTAGAACTTTTTCTTCTTTTTCTTTATGGAATGCATAAAGGACGGGGGGTGGGGGGGGGGGGGGGTGCAAGGGAATAAAGTAGATCAAAGTCGTAAATACATCTTTCGTCGACATTTACTAAAATGTCTAGTATTCGGAAACTTTTTATCACTACTTATATGCACTGTAATCAAATAACATTATCATGTTAAAAAATAAACCTTTACACGCCAATGTTCCATTTCTGGAACACGCAAATTTGTTATCTAAAAGAAAAATAAAAATTTATCTTTTTTGTTATAAATTATGTTCTACGAATAAAATGATCATTTTTAATTATTCTCACTTTGTTGTAAAAACATTTGTTGAATTTTGAATTTTATGTGAATTTTTTAATTTTGTCTGACGAAAAGTCTAAAAAAAGACAGATATTGCGATTTCTTCCCCTAGACACTATTTATTATATTAACGTAATATCGGCGCAAAAAAATCAATCTATACTTTCTCTTTAAATAGTAATTTTTATAGAGCAATACGAATAAAATTGTATTTTTCGCAGAATTTTGAAGTTGATGTTCAACTTATGGAACATTGGCGTGTAAAAGGTTTTAATATGGATTCTTAAAATTAAATACATTTTATAATAGCTCCATAATAGTTTTATCAGAAATCATTCACTTATATTTTTTCAAAATAGTACGTATTTTAATGAATTTTTTTTTTATTGTTATGAGAAAATGGCAACAGAAAGATATAATAACCTACTATTTTCCAACTATTTTTCCTTTACTTTCTACAGAAATGGAGTACTTCAGTTGCCAACAATAATGAAATGGCGTTAAAAACTAGAAAAAATTAATATCTCAAAAGTAAATTAAGATGCAGTTTTCAAACAAATTGCATTTAAAACTACTTTTTTCCCTATACGACGGTATAAAACTGAAAATGTGTGATGCTTAGAAGTTCGAAAAATTTCTGTAGCGATTATCCGTATTTAACCGTACAGTGAGACATCTGCTTGGTTTTACGGCTGGCTTATATAACGGAACTTTATTTTTTTAGAGACGGCACTTTAATTGCTAACCGAAAGAAATAGCATATCGCGGGCTAATATATTTCTATAAATATGGATAGCACAAATCATATTTCATTCTTAAGACTTAATACACACGCTTTTATTTTATATATAATGACGTCATTCGCATCCGCTGCAGAATTCCTCATTTACGATCCAGTCTTAAACAACATCTACAGAAAAGTATGCATATGACTCCAATATAGCAAGATAATACATAAATCCAGCAAAAAGCGTTGTCGTCATTCAAGAAACTCGACAAAAGAAAATCTGATATCTAATGATTCATATGCTTTCACTTGTTTCTAAATTAATATGGATACTTAAAATTAAATATAGTTTATAACAGCTCCATGTTTTATCAGAAATCATTCATTTACATTTTTTTTTCAAAATAGCACGTATTTTAATTAATTTTTTTTTATTATTGTTATGGGAAAATGGCAACCGAAAGATATAGTAATCTACTATTTTTCAACTATTTTTCCTTTACTTTCTACAGAAAGAAAGTACTTCAGTTGCCAACATTTAAAAAATGGCCTTAAAAACCACAAAAATAAATAATATCTCAAAAATAAATTGAGATGCAGTTTTCAAACAAATTGTATCTAAAAGTTATTTTTTTCCCTTTACGAAGGCGTAAAAATTGGAATTGTGTGATGATTGGAAGTTTAAAAAACAACAGCAGAGTTTATCAGTATTTAACCGTACAATGACACATCTGCTTTATTTTACGGCTGTCTTACGTAACGGAACGTTATTTATTTAGGGACGGCATTTTAATTGATAGTCGAAAGCAGTGGCGTAGCCAGAAGGGGTGGGGGGGGGGGGGTCCAGATGCATTTCACACCACTAAAATTGTAAAGTTTTTGTGCATTCATTAATAGCTGAAAACTCTCTGATTAGATAAGACGAAGGAAGCTTTTTTAAATTAGTGGTGTCAAGTGCATCTGGACACCCCCCCCCCTCCTTCTGGCTACGCCAGTGCTCGAAAGAAATAGCATATCGAAAGCTAAAACCGGTGGTCGATACGTACGTAGAGAGTACAACTTCTATAAGTCCATCTATATCATAGGTTACAAATGCTAACGACGTCATAACGATGCGGACGAGGTTAAAATAGATAATTTACAACAATGGAGCTAATGTTTTAATTAATAACCAGGTGAAACCCGTCGATATTCGACGAAAGAAATTGTTTAAAAAGGAACTGTGACGTTGAATTTATAACAAACCTACAAAAATAATTACAGTAAATAATTCATCATACATTGGTTAGTTTAACTCTTAACCCCTTAATTCTTGCTCCCGTCATATTCACGGGCTGTGTCTTTTACTCAGATTGTGTGATTCCCACCAGTTTTATAAAATAGTAAAATTGGCTACATTTTAGTATCGTTTTACCTGTCATTAAATAAGATGAATATTTCTTTTTCATAAATGTGGTGCCAATAAGCAATTTGAATTTTTAAACCGTAATTTAATTCGAGCGTTAAGGGGTAGCAAACATTATTTTTAACCTAAAGTTATCAGAATACTAATTCCATAAACTTTAACTGTTCAAAGCATTGAAAAACCAAACTGTGTTAAAGTGCTATTACACGAGGCATGAAGGTTGCTTCAAATTCCTGGCATGGAACTATAGCGACTAGAATACACAGTGTGGAAATCGGCTATCCCTGTAATACTTAAAAAAAACGCTAAAATATTGTATCCCATAAATTTGCAATGATGCTGCTGCAATATGTCGATCGCAGCGACATCTGCAGGATATTTTCTACAACTGCAAGAAATTGCTAGTCTATACAATGTAATATTAGTAATACGAAAATCCCGCAGATGTCGCTGCGATCGACACTTGATTTTTTAGCAGTATCGTCGCACATTTAAGGGACACAAATTTTTAGCACTGTTTGGATAGCATATTTCCACACTAGGTATTCTAGATGCTGTAACGGAACTATTAATAAAGAGGAACTGACATGTTAAAATAATGAAGCATCAACTGTAACCGCTTTCGCTGGGGTTGATTACCTCCGGTGAAATCTTCCACCAGTAAATTTAAATAGAAATTTTCTCCTTATTTAAAGGTCTTATTAATGCAAAACTTCAGTTATAAATAATGGCAGAAGCATATTTTCAATTTTACTGGTGTAAGTTTACTTTTCCGGTAGTCACACCCTTTGTTTCGCCATATTGTGACAACCGGTGAAACGAAATTACTGTTTTACCAGTCAAACTGACACCAGTACAAAGAAATAGAAGTTTTTACCATATTTATGAGAAAATATTTGCATGAATAAGACGTTTAAATAAAGCAAAATTTTCTACTCAATTTTACTGGTGGGAAGTTTACCCCGGCAGTATTCAGAAACTGTAGATTCGATTTTAAAAAAGCTGCCGCCATCTTGTGACAACCTCCTCAGTTACTTCACTCGCAACTGGTAGACAGTATACTATATGTCTCCTCCTCTTTATTCGTAACTCCATTATTCCAGGCGTCGCATTGTTATCCTACGGCTTCAAGGGAGTCACTTGGAGCAAGCAACTATTTTGTGTCGAAGCACCGCCCCCTGAATACTATGCCTGAACGCTGACACAAAAATGGCGGCTGCCGAAGGCGGATTTTTTTTCAGCGTGTGTACGGTCCCTTAAATATTAGTATACCAATAATTTTTTTAAGTTTTTTCCGCTTTATTTTTCAGAGATTAAACAAGTCAGAGAAATCTTTTATAAAAAAACTGGTAAATGCATTAAAGGGGCCGTACCTACGTTAAAAAAAATCCGCCTTCGGCCGCTGTTTTAGTGTCAGCGCTCAGGCCTGATATTCAGAGGGCGGTGGTCGGAGCGATTTTGGCGCCTGAAACGAAGCGAGTCGTCAGTAACAGCCAATCAAATGCTTGGAAAAATGACAATGGAAAAGTCTTTTCCCAAACAGCCAATGAAATGTTTCGAAAACGAAAAGAGTGATACGTATGTTGCAGGAAAACTGACAAGTCGTAGGCGATTTTTGCCGCTTTCAATTTTTACGTGTAATAAGAAATTTAGTATACAAGAAAAAAAATCAAGAAAAGTAATTATGATGAAGCTATCAATTGAAGCTCTTATGTTTGGTATTACCGAATGAAAACCAGCAAAAATTATTTCACTTTGACAAAACCACAGAATTATTTTTCGCATGAAATCTAAACCTAACGTCATTTTCACCGTCTAAAAATTTACATACGCACCTCTCATATTTACATTAAAAATTTCAAAAATATTGCAATGTGCACTGTGCTGTAGATTATATATAATACATATATTTTCAAACTTGAAATCAAGTTTGTCAGCCGCGACTTGTGAACATTCGCACTCTTAGGGCTGCTACCTGTGACTATTTTTCAATTCTATCTCGCATCAATTTTATAAAACAAAATATTTTTGCATACACTATGACAACATCTACAAGGGAAATATACTACAAAATTTACTCGCTTAAAATAGTGGTGCAAGTACAATAAAAAAATAGTCGCCTGTGGCAGCCCTACACCCTTGACTTGCGGCTCAGTACCGGCCTAGTAAAAATTCCAGAAATTTATATCTTTTAGAGGTATAGTAAAATATTTAGTTTTATCAAAGAAAATTATCGTTTTCTTTAAATATGATGTCATTTTGCCTCACCGAAGCATTTCAACTAATGTTTCAAAGTCAGTATCAGCGGAATGAAAAAGTGTTGAATTGTAATAGCTTTTTGAAGGAAAAATGAATGTTTTTTAAAGCATGACGTCATTTTCTGCTCAATTTTTTTTTAATTTTTTATTTTAAGTTTTTATGAGAAAATGACATCAATGAAGATAAGCAAAGCTTATAAGATAGTGTGCATGTGATACCACGCCCCCCCCCCCCCCTAAAAAATGTACTTCTCAACTTCGTGAAGGCAGAAAGTAACAATTTTCGCAGAGTCAGTAATTTATAAAGTATTATTTCCTACATATAATACAATATATTATATAACTACGTGAAAATTGCGAGTATTTTAGCATAATTTCAAGGAATTTAGTTCGAATTTTTGCCTACATTAAGTTAAGTAGTCACGCAAACAGCCAGTTTGTTGACAAACATGCACATTATCTATTACTAGAAAGATAGCCCGTCAAAAATGACGGAAAATGAGTTATAAAGATATATACCACATGTGCAAAAATATCGCTTGTTCCGCAGTGATGGAGGAAAATAACACATTTTAAAATGTGGAAATATGTTGCCAGAAAATATGTAGCCAAATTTTTTTCTCCGCCAAGGCAGCTTTCTCTATTTCGTCAAGACTGGAAAAATACTGGAAAAATACAGAGAATTTAATTTCTGTATCCGGTTGTGTAAAGCACAATAAAATTGGGCAGTTAGGAGCTCAGATAGCAAGCGCCGTCTAGTGGCGGTTATTTTATTAGTAACATCGGGATGAAGATGTAAAGAAGTATATTTTCATATATTACACTTTAAATTGTGACCCATAGATATGGAAAAAAAAACCGCTCAATGCGCGGAGTTTAAATTATATAGCAGTGAACTCGATTATGAAACATTAATGGGTTTTCAATGGGAATTTCGCTAAATTAGCCAGCTATCGCCAAGTTGGCTTCATATATGGCAACTTATTTTTGTCGCCAAATTTGGCGATATTTTACCAAATTGGCCAACATTTGGCACTATTGTGGCAACCCTGGCATTAGTATTTTTCAACGATTACTCATTGTTGAAGCTGGTACCTATTTCTCCATAGGAAGCCTAACCCTGACATAGCCGCGATCAATGAGGCGGTCCGACCGGAATTGTGAGGGACACACAGAGACTTGGACTTTATATAAATAGATTTCTTTTTTCTTTGCAACAATGGAAGTAATCTGATTGCTACCATTTTGAATAGATTTCATAGAAAACTTTTAAAATTTAAATTTAAACATAGAAACGGAAATATTTTAAAAAATGGCTTGTACGGACAAATCTACAAAGAAACAGCTTTCATTTAAAAAAATAATTATTAAAATTAGTTCTGTAGAAAGCTCAGGGAAGATGACTAAAAACAGCCTTACATTTTAAATATATAAATTTAAACTCGCAATGCTATCTATCTCTATGGGAAAATGAAAAGATTTTGAGCCGACATTTCAGGGCGTTAGGTTTGGCGAATATTTATGACTTTGAATACCCGACAAGATTTTAGTGCTACCGACGTCCACCTCATTCTTTGTGTCGATGTGACAATTATTTTGGATGCCATCGTGTTCACAAAAATGTCATTTTTTGTAGGGAAGCCGGAGCTGTTCTCCGACAATTATAAAAAGAATTTTATTTATTAAACTCATACCACTAAAATTTAGAAAGAACAATTTATAAAAAATAGAATGTACGTTTTGCTGTACTCAATTAATCTTTCATTTCTTTTCACAATCAATCGTGGTGTGCGTTTGCTACCCATGATTGTAAAAATAAAACATAAACATTCTAACTTGAACTGAACACAGAACGAAGCTACTACAATATTTAAATGGTACATCCTCCATTTTGAATTGGAAAACATTGGCAACAGATTTTACTCTAGGATCTGTTCACGCATTTATTGAAGTATTACTTGCTTCAATTTACCAAACAGTATAAAATTGAATGAAAATTTCAAGAAAAATTTTTTTTCTTCGAAAATCAAATTTTGAAATTAGCAATATTTATTTATGTGAATATATAAACTAATTTTGATGTTCGTAAATACTTTGCTGAAAAAAATCAGTGACGTAGCTATTTAAAAACTCACAGGGAGGCTAAAGAACACCTTTTCAGATAAATTGAAATTTTAGGATTTAAATAACGATAGAATTAATAAATGGTTTAAATATTTATTTACTAAATCACCAAGAAATTAATCCTTTATCGGGCAAGTCCTGTGGCTGAAATTTTGAAAAGATTTACTGCCAGCAGAATCAGCAAACAAATTAATTTGAAAATAAAAAGCATTTAATTCTTTATTTGCACCATTGCCCAATAAAGCGTTAATATATAATCATAAACTTGTGTAACCAAAAGGGCATAGCCGGATAAGCATTGGAAACATGCCTTTCAATCAAATTTCCTGATTTTTTTCCCCAGGTATGGCTACATATCTGACAATATATTTTCCCTATTATCACCCTATAAATATTAATATTTAATGAGATAAAAATGTTTTTTCGATTTCTTAAAAAACGGATTTTCTCAAAAACTGCTGCGCGGAATTTCATGCGATGAACTGAGGTTATATAGATACCAAAGATGCATAACTGGTAATTTTTGTATAATTTTCTGTTTATAAAAACTGTGTGAAATAGCGAAATAAAAATTCAAAAAAATAAAAACCATATCTTATGGTTATCCGAAAATTACCATTTTGTTGTAAAAAATTCTCCATATGTGCCTGTATATTCTGTATAAATGCCGAAAGTTTGCGTTGGGTACTACATATAAATATTTACAAAAATGTATAGTAAAATTATTGAAATTCATTTTAAGGCGTTATTTGGGGCGGAGCTACTTAACTTCAACATCCGAAGAATTTTTGGAACAAAGTCAGCAGACAATATGTCAACTGATGCATTTTAGATTCTATTGAACATAAAAGACATGTTTTTCAACATCATGTTCATTTTGATATCGGCAGTGTTGAGAATGTTGCTCATGTGTTCATTAAAATTTAAAATACAGCTATTCTGTAACTGTTTATTCCAAAAACTTTTCGGGTGTGGAAGTTGAGTAGCTCCGGCCAAACTAACGTCTTAAAATGAATTTCAACAATTTTAATATACATTTTTGTAAATATTTATATGTAGTACCCAATGCAAACTTTCGGCATTTATATAGAATATACGGGCACATATGGGGAATTTTTTACAAGAAAATGGTAATTTTCGGATAACCATGAGATATTATTTTTATTTTTTTACATTTTTATTTCGCTATTTCACACAGTATTTATAAACAGAAAATTATACAAAAATTACCAGTTATGCATCTTTGGTATCTATATATCCTCAATTAATGGCATGAAATTTGGTTTAACAGTTTTTGAGAAAATCCGTTTTTTAAAAAATCGAAAAACATTTATATCTCATTAAATATCAATATTTATAGGGTGATAATAGGGGAAATATATTGTCAGATATGTAGCTACGTCTGAGAAAAAAAATCAGGAAATTTGATTAAAAGGCATGTTTCCAATGCTTATCCGGCTATGCCCTTTAACAATGAAATTTTTTGATTTTCCTTTGAAATTGGTACAATCAGTGTTTAAAAGAAAAGACCTGATCACCTACCTCAGCGGTTCCCATCCTGGGAAGGTACGTGGTGGGCTTGCTGGAGTTACGTGAAAATAATAACAGTAATGGCGGAAATTACAAAAATGGTTTAACTAAAAACACATTAAGTTGATAGTTTAGATTACACAGTTAAGTCATGTGTAAATCCAATGTTACACTCCAAATGAGGGTAAAGACCTACTATAACTAATAATTCAGTGATAATACAATGTCAGTAGCTCCGCCCACTTCTAAGCACATTGCATTAGTACTTACGTAATTTTCCCCCACCTTGAATTTCAATTTTAATCATTGTGCAATATTCTTATACTACCTCTTTTATTCTTTCGTATTTAATGATAACTGCAGAACGCCTAAATTACGTCAGAGGTTGTGGTTTTAATGTCTTTTGTTAAACGTGTTTAAAAGTTGGCCGTTGTTTTCGTTTTCTAATAGGCTGAGTTATATCACTAACATACATATATATAGAGAGAGAGAGACAGAGAAGCTTCCTTTATTTTATTGGGCATTTAATTCAAAGTGTTTATTTACCATTTAAGTGATTTTGTTCTTTTAATGCAAATTTTTGTTCTTTTTAATAAAATTTCTTTTAATGCTAAATTGATTTATGTTAATGTTTGGGTAATATTATAAAAAGAAATATTCATTTTAAAATGCAAGATTAAAAAAAAATAAAATTTTAGAAATGTCAATGTAATTTGTATCGATTTATTATATGGTTGTGATAAGAAGATTACTAATGAAAAAAAAAAAAAAAGCATGTTTGCGTTATCTAATTGAGTGGATTGGAAAGGGGAGCGTATTTATGAGAAATGGGGGCACTCCAAAATGAAAAGCCGAAGAAAGGGGTATATTTGACAGAAAAAAGATTGAGAAGCAGGTTAAAAAAAAAAAAAAGTCCTTTTCCCAATACTTATTTATTTTTTTAAGTATCCAGTTTTCACCAAATATAATGTTTTCTGTTTTTATATGCATACAGTCTATGTAAAATCAGTTCCAACATAGAAAAATTCATAGGATAAAAATACATACATCTGAGAATGCCTTAAAGGTAAATTTGTAACCTCTGTTACTGGACAACATTCACTCAATTTTCAACATTTACAGTGAGCAAAAAAAGTATTTGCACACCAGGTAAATTTGTTGTAGCATATGTATAAATAAATAAAAAGCAACTAAGAATTTAAAATACCAACACTTTTACAAAATAAATAAACATATTTAATACCTGACTTAATAATTATATTTAAAATATGAAAACATAAAAAAGTAGCATTTGTACTGCCAAAAAAATATTTGCACACTAGCAATAAAAATTGAACTAGAGGAATTATTTATAAGTTAAAAACAGTGCTAATATTTAGTATGCATGCCCTTAACTTCAATTACAGCTTGTAATCGTCTGGGCATTGATTCTATTAATTTGTGACATGTTTCACTGCTGATTTGTAGTCATTCTTCCCCAAGAGCTTGCTTAAGTTCTGATTTGTTAGAAATTTTCTTTTTCCTTATTTTCACATCCAAAATATGCCATAAGTTTTCAATCAGATTGAAGTCTGGTGATTGTGGTGGTGTTTTCAATTGATTTTTTACATTATAAAGCAACCATAACCTCGTAATATATGCAGTGTGTTTCGGATCGTTATCCTATTGGAAATAATATGAATTAGGAATTCCTAATTTCAGAGATCTATTAGATAAATGATCTCGCAATATATTAATATATTGTTTAGCATTCATATTGCCTTCAATAAAGGTCATTTCGCCAACTCCGGACATGCATCCCCAAATCATTACATGACCACCGCCATGTTTTACAGTTGGTTTCAAGTTTTTAATTTGAAGAGAAGTATTTGGCTTTCGCCATACAGTTTTCTTACCATCTGAGCCAAAAATATTGAACTTGCTTTCATCGGAAAAAATAACAGTTTTCCAAAACTCTAGTGGTTTCCCGACATAAGCTTTTGCAAATTCAAGTCTTTTCACCCTATTTGTTTCACTAATAAATGGTTTTTTTTCGAGGGGCTCTTCCTCGAATATTTGCATCATGAAGAATATTTCTAATTGATTGTGGTATAACTATTGTTCCCGACGTTGAAGCGACATCAACAGCCAATTCTCGAGCACTTAGAAATCTCGAGCACTCTGTTTTTTGAAGATTATTTTATGATGGCTCTCCTTTGCCTGGTATTTAGCTGTCTTGGACGACCAGTTCGCGGCTTATTTATTGTCGAACCAGTGTCTTTTTTTTCTTCTTAATTACATAACGAACACTAGAAAAGTTTAGATTTAATTTTTTACGCATTCCTCGGTAACTTAATCCAGAATTGTTAAGAAATATAATCTTTTCACGGGTAGCAACAGACAGTTCACACGTTTTAGGCGCCATTAGAACAAAAACTCCCCAGAATCCTTGCTCCAGTTAATATATTACGTGACTTTAAAGTGCGGGGCTAATGTACTGCGGGACTGATATGCTAAACATTTGCATAATGTTCAGTGTTCACATTTAATGCCTTTTTTAACAGTCAATGCTTCTTATGCAAATACTTTTTTGGTATGAGAAAATATTAATTTATTTTTTTAAATGTGCAATATTGCTGTTTAAGGAAAATGGGTAGTTATGTTTATTTTCTTCTTATTTAAATAAATGAATAATTAAGAGAATAGTATCAAATTTGCTTTCTATGATTACTTATGCAAAAAATCGTCTGCGTGCAAATACTTTTTTTGCTCACTGTATAATCCTATCTAAATATTATTTCTAATGTATTATATCATCATTAGTGTACTAGACTTCAATATGTAATTTTATATTCAAAAGAACACAATAATAGAGACCAATTTATATAACAATATATAACCTCTGTTACTTGTATTCAACATTACAGAATTTTCAGTTTCTTGTGTTAAATATATTTTTTAATGGTCAAATACTATTAGTAAATTGAAAGAAAAGATACCTTTTGATGTTATGGGAACATTTTTTTAAGAGCTACTCATATACAACAAGAAAAATATAGAACAAAAGTGCGAGTAACAGAAATTGTATATAGTGACAGAGGTTATAATTTTGTAACAGAAGTTACATTGAGCAGTAAAAGTATATTTACTTTAATACAAAAACAATGACACCACTGAAGCATTTTAATGAATTTTTATTATGCATATGGATTTTAAACTAGATTTTTGATAATTTATCTACATCTGTTACAAATATGTAGTAACAGAAGTTACAGGTATCAGATGTTACATTTAACAAAAAAAAAAATTGTATTTTGTATAATTTTATAAACATATGTAAATCTTGCACTTATTTAAATTAAATTAACTTAATGTCATATAATAGAAATAAAAGTTTAATTAAAATGACAATATTTAAATTTAAAATTTGTGTAACAGAGGCAGTAACACACCAACCTGGAATTCAGATCTTTCAGCTCACTGTACAAATAATGGAGTTATGAATAAAGAGGGGAAGACATATAGTGTACTGTCTACCAGTTGCGAGTGAAGTAACTGAGGAGGTTGTCACAAGATGGCGGCTGCTTTTTTAAAATCGGATCTTCAGTTTCTGATTACCGCCAGAGCAAACATCCCACCAGTAAAATTGAATAGAAAATTTCGTGTTGATTAAGCGTCTTATTCATGGAAATTTTTCTCAATAATGTCGTAAACATTTCTATTCGGTTTTACTGGTGTCAGTATGCCTGGTAAAACGGTCAGTTTGTTTCCCTGGTTGTCACAATATGGCGGAAACCCACTGCCTAACTAGGGTCAAAGTAAACTCCTACCAGTAAAAATGAAAACCTGTTTCTACCATTACTTATGACTGAAATTTTGTAATAATAAAGCGTTTAAATAAGTTGAAAATTTCTATATAAATCTACTGGTGGAAGTTTCCACCGGCGGTAAACAACTCCTGCGATAGCGGTACAGTTGAAGCTTCACTATTTTAAGGATATGTCAGTTCCTCTTTATTAATAGTTCCATGGAATGGGGTTATGAATAAAGAGGAGGAGACATATAGCGTATTGTCTACCAGTTGCGAGTGAAGTAACTAAGGAGGTTGTCACAAGAGGGCGACTGTTTCTTTTAAATCGGAACCACAGTTTCTGATTACCGTCGGGAAGGATTTCCACCAGTATATTTGAATGGAAAATTTCGTCTTATTTAAGAGGCTTATTCACTTAAATTTTCAGTCACAAATGTGGTAAATATTTTCTATTTCTTTTTAATGGTGTCAGTTGGCAGATGTTTTATAATCTTATTCATTGACACTGACAGGAGGTTGTCACAATATGGCGGAAATATTTGGTAAATATTTTCTATTTCTTTTTAATGGTGTCAGTTGGCAGATGTTTTATAATCTTATTCATTGACACTGACAGGAGGTTGTCACAATATGGCGGAAATATTTGGTAAATATTTTCTATTTCTTTTTAATGCTGTCAGTTGGCAGATGTTTTATAATCTTATTCATTGACACTGACAGGAGGTTGTCACAATATGGCGGAAATATTTGGTAAATATTTTCTATTTCTTTTTAATGCTGTCAGTTGGCAGATGTTTTACGATCTTATTCATTGACACTGACAGGAGGTTGTCACAATATGGCGGAAATATTTGGTAAATATTTTCTATTTCTTTTTAATGCTGTCAGTTGGCAGATGTTTTATAATCTTATTCATTGACACTGACAGGAGGTTGTCACAATATGGCGGAAATATTTGGTAAATATTTTCTATTTCTTTTTAATGGTGTCACTTGGCAGATGTTTTATAATCTTATTCATTGACACTGACAGGAGGTTGTCACAATATGGCGGAAATATTTGGTAAATATTTTCTATTTCTTTTTAATGCTGTCAGTTGGCAGATGTTTTATAATCTTATTCATTGACACTGACAGGAGGTTGTCACAATATGGCGGAAATATTTGGTAAATATTTTCTATTTCTTTTTAATGCTGTCAGTTGGCAGATGTTTTACGATCTTATTCATTGACACTGACAGGAGGTTGTCACAATATGGCGGAAATATTTGGTAAATATTTTCTATTTCTTTTTAATGCTGTCATTTGGCAGATGTTTTATAATCTTATTCATTGACACTGACAGGAGGTTGTCACAATATGGCGGAAATATTTGGTAAATATTTTCTATTTCTTTTTAATGGTGTCAGTTGGCAGATGTTTTATAATCTTATTCATTGACACTGACAGGAGGTTGTCACAATATGGCGGAAATATTTGGTAAATATTTTCTATTTCTTTTTAATGCTGTCAGTTGGCAGATGTTTTATAATCTTATTCATTGACACTGACAGGAGGTTGTCACAATATGGCGGAAATATTTGGTAAATATTTTCTATTTCTTTTTAATGCTGTCAGTTGGCAGATGTTTTACGATCTTATTCATTGACACTGACAGGAGGTTGTCACAATATGGCGGAAATATTTGGTAAATATTTTCTATTTCTTTTTAATGCTGTCAGTTGGCAGATGTGTTATAATCTTATTCACTGACACTGACAGGTTGTCTCGAGGCTGGTTCTGAGGTTGCCTCGGTTGTCACAATATGGCGGAAACGCAGAGTTTCACTACCACAGAAGTAAACTGCCTCCAGTAAAAATGAATATCTGTTTTTGCTAATATTTTTGACTGAAATTTAGCATTATTAAGACGTTTAAATAAAGAGAAATTTTCTATAAAAATTTACTAGTGGAAGCTTGCGCCAGCGGTAATAAGCCCTTGCAAAAGCGATTACTGTTGAAGCTTCACTATTTTAAGGATATGTCAGTTCCTCTTAATACTTCCATGTTCCATTGTACAAATGTATGCAGAGCAAATTCAAAATGGCTGTAGCATATCTTTCTTAATATTTTTATCTACAAGTAAGCTCAGTAGTACCCTCCATTTGGGACAATGGAAGTCATTTCTTTGATAAGAAAAGTAACAGTAACAGAGGTTACAATTTCAGTGTACAAAATTTAATCTTAAAATATAAGAATAAAAAATAAATGTTTCAGTGTTTCAGGCCTAACTAGTTAAAATACTAGGTTTTATATTTACATAAAAACAGTTTAAAATGTGATTTTAAATATTATTAGTTAAAACCTTTAATTGAAAACTATGCCTAGAGTTATCTGGACAGACTGTTTTGTTAGTTAAGGTGAATAAAAATGGATAATTTCAATTTTTAAAAGTATCTTTTTAAGCATTTTTTCTAATGAAGTCCTTACTGGTTATTTTAACGGAAACAAAAAATAAAAATAAAAATAAAAAGAGTTTTTTCCCATTTTACTCAGAAAAAAAAAAAAAAAAAATCTATTTTGGCCATGAAAAGGACAAAAAATTTTTTTTTCTTCACCCGAGCGCTAATCTATCTGCATTGCATTTATTCGCAGACAGTTTACGATAAAATCGGAAAAATATGTCTTATCTCGCAAGTTTTTAGTGTCTTGTTTCAGAATGTGAATGCAATTTCTGAAATAGAGGTTGTTTATGTGTCAAAAATAGCACCAAATATAATTTTTAAATAGTAACATCTTCAGACACATATTTGAATTCATTGTATAAAGGCAGTCCGGTAAATGGTTTGATTGTATGCCGTTTTATAAAATATGTATGAATATACACAGAATCATAAAAAATGTATTAGGGTTCCTTTTAAATCCTCAAAAAGTAAAATTTCACTATATATCGAAAAAAAAAAAAAGATTCGAACGAACTCTCATTTTACACATATTGAATATAAATTAATAATAATTTTCACAGATAAAATTATGCTTTTGGGTGTTTAAAAAAAAGGCCTAAAATAAGTTTTGGTCCATTCAATATATCGCGCTGAAAAGAAAATAAATGAATCAAATGGTATTTTGGGTGGATCCCAGATAGTATTTTTAATTTGCAGAAAATTAGCAGCAGTCTTGCTTTGAAAACCTACAAAGTTGCAGCAAGGTCAGCATGACAAGACTGAAAGTTCATAACAACACTGTCGAACGCAAACGTCGAAGTCACCATCCTTTGAACTTGTAGCTAACTTGTCGTGCAAGTTAAATTCATGCTGTATCAAATTTATTGCAAATTAACGGCAAACAAGTAATCAAAAATACGGCAAACTTACTGCAAAATAGTAATCTTTCCACGCCCCACTGTCTGTTTACAACTGTTACACTATAAGTTTAACCCCTTCGGAGGGGAAAGTTGAGGTAGTATTTGTACCTTTCAATAAGAGCCTTTTTTGGTATTTGATAAGTATAGCGTTTAGAAAAAGCAGTGCCAACCGAATAAAATTTCTGCAATTTCTGCGTGTGTACTGATTCTCTATTCTCTCAACAGAGGGATTTTTTGATTTCGTCACTTTCGTGAATTAAAGACAGTCTTGCCATCAGGTCCACAACAAACTACTCATGCAAGTAGGGGAATGGTATACCTTGCGGGAAATTTGTTGCAAATTTCTCAATTCAAATTTGTCACGGCAAGATAAATGTCAGAAAAAATCAAACTTGCTGCTAATGTTCATGCTATCTGGGATATAAATTATAGGGGTTTTTTTTCGTGAATTTCCCTTTCGAATCCTCAAATTTTGATAAGATATAACAAGAATACATAAATTAACTTAATATAACTTAATAAATTATTTGGCCCAAGTAACTCAAATAACGTTTCAAAAGGAGCTGTTACGAATTACAGTATCTAAGTCGGCGCAATTTTTAATATTTATATGACTCTTATTACTTTCTTCTATCTTCAATAGAAGAAAGTATTGTAATGGAAATTTTTTCCAACGGATTTATACGTTTTAGGGGCAGAGATCCCCCAAAACATGTTTATACAAAATGTCTGTCTGTTCGTGTGTCGCCATTGTACCATCGAAAAGTGTATGACGTTATGCATAGAATTGGACCAAATTTTTTGTTTAGGTTTTTGGCTGTGGCAAACGCGTCCTCCTCCAATTTAGAAATTTTCCGCCAGAAGGAGACGCTGTAATAGCAATTTATGTGCCATTTTCATTATTGTATCACTTGTAAGTGTATAAAGTTATGCATAGAATTGAACCAAATTTTTTGTGTATGTTTTTGGCTATAGCCAGTAGGTCCTCCTTCAATTTTGAACCATTCCGCTGGTGGGGGCGCTGTAATAGGGATGTCTGTGCCGTTTTCATTATTGTACCATCGAAAAGTGTATGAATTTATGAATATAATTTAACCAAATACTTTGTGTATGTTTTTGGCAATGGCCAGCAGGTCCTCCCTGAATTTGAAAGTATTCTGCCGGTAGGAGGCGCTGTAATAGCCATTTTATGCCATTTCCATTATTGTACAATTAAACATTGTATAAAGTTATGCAAAGAATTGAACAAAATTTTTGTGTGTGTTTTTAGCTATGGCCAACAGCTTTTCTTTGAATTTGAAAATATTCTGCCGAAAGGGGTCGTTGTAATAGCGATTTTTGTATCATTTTCTTTATTGTACCATCGAAAAGTGTATGAAGTTATGCATAGAATCGAACAAAAATTTTTGTGTATGTTTTTGGCTATGGCCAGCAGTTTCTCCTTCAATTTGGAATTATTCCGCCAGAAAGGGACGTTGTGTTAGTAATTTTTGTATAATTTTCTCGATTTTTCGTAGTTCTATTGTACATCGGCGGCTCGTGTAGCGACAGGAACTCACGTCCTACTAAGCCGGCTATTCGAAAACAGCTGATGTACAACAGATTAACGAAAAACTATTGATTTTAATAAATATCCTGATCGAGATTAATTGATTTTTTCTCCGATTAGTTGACTGAAGCAGAAATTTCAGATGAAAATCAAAATTGGTATAGTATTGAACTAATAATGTAGAAGTATTAACATCTATAACTACTTTTTGAAATATTAAGATTTATGAGATAGAAGAAAGTTTTGGGATTGGCACATCCAACTAGTTTTTAAAGTTAAATTCATCCTATGAAAGAAGACATGATCAGGGTCTAGTGACATATTAGGTGGGATTGTATCATAAACGATCTATGATTAAATCCAGGTGTGTGTATTTTCTCAACAGATCTCTTGGCAGATTAGAATAATTATAAAAATAATTTCGTTTATTAAACTTGTACGACTAGACTTAAAATGTAATAATTTATAGAAAATAGCGAGTAATTTAATTTTTACTTTGTAGTATATCGTCTTTGTATTCATACCACAGCGCAATATGTGTTTGCTAATCATGATTGTAAAAATAAAATTGAAACATTCTGTTTAGGGATGGGCATTTCCACTCAATTTGAGGAGTCAATGCTGAGTCGACTGACTTGATTGATGAGTCGACATATTGACTCGACACTCGACTCACTTGCGGAAGTAAGGTTGATTGGTTGTAAAGATGGCGCAATTCTACTTTTCGTATCAAATTTATCGCGCAGGAAAAAATACTTGAGCGTAATCTTGAATTATTTTGGTTTTGATTTTATATAGAAGAAGTCTTTTGTATTAAACTTTGTTGAATGGCAACTGGAAACAGCCAAACTAGATGTCTCTAGGGGCTGAAATTTCCAGTCCCGTCCGCGGAAAAAAAGTTCGGCTTGCTCATAGAAAAAAGTTTGGCCCGGCCAGTAGAAAAAAATTAAACTACCCACCCCGGTATAAAATATAAAAGTTCATTCCGTACAAAAAAAAAAAAAAAAAATTACTGGTCGGCCCGGTAGAAAACTTAAATGTTCGGGCCGACCCCGTCTTGGCCCGACCGGCCCCCCCAAAAATGTTAAAATCTATGCACTAAATTTCTAGAAAATATGGATTTTTATGTCGATAGGATTAAAAATTGTTTCGACTAAAAATTCTTATTTTATCCTTTTTTCTTTTCATTTTTATAATCTTCATTTTTAACCCTGGAGGACGCGCGCCGGGCCTGATGGACCTGGAGTGCGTACGGTTTTTACTATTGTCACCACTATCTTTTTAAAAATAATCTTCCACTTCTTTTATCGCAAAATTGTCTCCGGTTAAATAAGGTGACCATTATTATTTGAATTTATGGGTGACAAAGTAAAAACCATTCATACCGTGGGTATGCGCGCGTTCCCATGGGTTAAAGAAACATCTTGTCCTGCGATATTTATTTTCTTAATGAATCTCTATCTGTATGTAAATGATTCAGTTAGCCTTAATATCGTTAATCCATATTCTATGTATTGGAGACTTAAGAATCTGATAACTACTATACTGTAAAATCGCCAACGACGGAATTGCTTAGGAAATAAAAAATATACGTTATAGACAAGTTTCCTTCTTAGCAGTTTTAAATGTATTATGTACTTTTCCTCGCATATTATTATATTCATTTCTCGTGTATCAACAGATTTTTTAGTTTAAGACAGGATTCCGTCATAGACAAGTTCTTTTTCACAAGTTTTATTTTATTTTAATTTTATTGCCTAGAAACTGCTATTCTTTAAAAAGAATAAATTTTAATTGTACAATAATGGCAATTTGAAAATATATACATTTTTTCAAAAAGTTTTGGGCCGGGACAAATTTTACGGATTTCTACACGGACCAGACCAGTCCGAGACAATAATTTTCGTACGGGGTGGGTCGAGACCGGAATTTAAAATGTCGGCCCTTGCAAACCTTGGAAAATTTTTTTGACTCTAAAGTCAAAAAAATTTTCCAAGGAAAACAGTCCTGGATCGGTACTGAAAAATTAAGTTAGGCTCGGAGTAATCTTTCAAAAAAAAGAAAGGCTCTAGCCCGGTCTGCAAAGACTAATGCCTAGGACCGTCCCAAACCTTCAAAAATGATGTAAGGCCCGGTCCGATCCCAGAGTTTCGAAAAATTGGCTCTAGCCCTGCTCACGGGCTGAGCCGGTGCACACCAATAAGTCAGACTGTAAAATATAGAAATATTCTCTTTTAATCTCGTACCGTGTCTAAAAATTTAACTTCTTTTTAACTGGAGTGGAAGATTTTGAGATGTTATTTTATATATATCAAGTTTTAAAGGTTTAAATTTTCTGTGCTGAAAACAAAACGGGAAAGGATTTTTTTTGTGTGTGTGTGTATGTGTGTGCGCGCGCGGGGAGCGTGGGGTAAGTGAAATTTACACCTAACAAGGATAAGAATCCTTCAAAATATCCGAAATCCTCCAATCAATATTTATTGCTTGTGATAAAAATGTCATTTAAATTCCTTCCCGAAATTTCCGTTTCCACTCCTTTGTCCCGCCCTCCCCAATCGCAACATTTTAAATTCTTAGATATCTTCTTCTTTGATTTTTTTTAAGATTCCGTACTTAAAAAGTGAAAACGGAGCAATTATAAGTTGATCATGTTAACAAATTTATAGATTAAAAGCTATTCACAAATATTTTTCGAAAAAAAAGGGGGGGGGGGGACTAATTTAGTTACTTGATTTTTTTTTCTTTTATGCGTATGTGTATGTATATCGTTTGGATATTGTTGTAAAGACCTCGTAACACCGAATTCAAAAATATATTTGTTCTAATTTTAGATACTGTCGAAAATGTAATACAAAAATATGCCCTCCCCCCTCCAACCGATTTCCGAATCTACTGAAACTAAAATGATGAAAAAAAGTAGGGTCAATAGTAGTTTATTTAAACTTTGCTGGAAAATTATAGCAATTATCCTCGGTGACATAGTTTTGTAGAAAATCGCATTTTTCCATTACACACAAACTTTATTTTTCTGGGCTCAGCAACAGTATTTTTAACTATAAAGCTATAAATTGACAGGCCTGGCTATTGTGGCGATTTGGAATCAAATAGTGTTTTCATTTTTTTTTTTACATAAATAAATTGCTTATCAATAAAAATGCGATTTTTGTCACTTAACGACAAGATTTTTTCTTTTCCCCGTACTATCGTGTACCGAAATTCGTTTAAAAACTCCAACTTTAACAGCCTTTTTTTAAAGGTATTTCGACAAAAAATGGAAAACGCCATTCGATTACTTAGTTCCTGAATAAGAACACCTGTCAATTCTACGCGTTTCTGAACAAAAATGAATTCAATAATGAATCCCAGGCCGCCCGGAGGGGGGGTGGGGAGGGGAGACTAAGTTTTTAAAAGTTCTTTTTTTTTCTCATGTTTATGGTTTTTAATTTACTCTGTTTTAAAATTCTATTTTTAAAACCATGATAATATATCGAGATATATCCATAGAGAGACACATACAGCCTAGCTGCTTACGAAAAAAGTGGGGGGGAGAGGACGTGGTAGCGACAGGACTCCGAAAATATCTTCCATATCTGGGTTTAAATAAGGAACTTTTAAAAAATCGATTGGCTAAGCTTTAAATATATATATATATAAATTATATCCATTTAATATTGCCTGCGAACATTTTTATTTATAGCGGAATTAAAATAACATTATATACGCAAACAAATAAACGATATTCACTTTTATCTAAAATATATCTATTATAAAATAAATTCAGTAACTTAGTATATTTTAAACAACCTACTGCTAAACCAGAATTTTATTTCTCTTTCTTCTAAGTTTTTTTTTTAAACTATTCCATGGTATGAAAACCAAAGCGATATAAGTAAGCGTCCTATCTTATATGGGAGAAGTCACATCAATCAAGGTCATGCGCCACGTAGCAGATGGAGTGTGAACTACAGGTAGATACCTAACTGTTTTCTTACTGACACCACTAAAATTGTAAAGTTTTTTTCACCTTGATTAATAACTGAAGTACTTCTGATAAGGCGAAAAAGAACTTCGTGTTGTCAAGGGCGTCTGGATGCCCCTCTCGCTACACCATTATTTTGCAATAAATGTGGCAAAGAAAATTCATTTCCGTGAGTGACTGAAGATTTAAAAATACGCGCCACACTAAAAGCCCGCTTGTGAATTATCACTCCGTCCACAAGGTGGCGCAACTGTGTTAATTTACGCCTGATTCCAGCATTAAGTTTGTTCGCTTATTTATAACGCTTTGTATGAAAACAGTTGAAAATATTCCCCTAACTAGTCCTACTTCTTTTTTTACCAAAAAATCCAAAGATAACATTTGCTTTTTTATCGTCTTTCTCCTATACGGCACAAGCATTTCGTAACCCAGCACAAGGCTATCGTAAATTTAAATAATCTTTAACGAAATATCCTGCTTCCCGCCCCCTTGTCTCTGTCCCTCCCTCTCTTTTCATTCATACCATCATCTTCCTAAACATACATCTACACTGCTTTCTTTTTTCTAAAAATCTCCAAAACATTATCAAACCAAGAGCTCAGTTCTTTGCTAAACAACCCAGCGCGGATTCGAAGAGTTGAAATCCGGTACTGAGTGAAAAAAGTGGTTTACGAAGAGTCGAAGTATAGAAAAACCACTCTTCATCTCTGTGTCTAACAAGGAAAGGGTCCGAGGTTGGTCTCCCCGAATGCGATGAACATTTGTGTATCGATAGAGTATAGTTAGTATATAAATATATGACCTCCATAAAGCGCAAACCCCAGGGGGTCTTGAGAAAATAAGTCGCAAAGTTTAAGATACAGTTCATAATCGGATAAATTTCCTTCTTTGGCAAGCGGTTCAGTAGCACGATCAGCAGTATGCTGGATTTGAGATTTTTCTACCTGGGTTCAAATCCGGCTTGGACTTGTTTTTCGGAACGAAATTTTTATCAATCATTTTCGTGCCGCAATTGAAAAAATGTGGATAAAAAAATCCTAAATCCAGCATGCTGCCGATCCTGCTACTGAACATATTGCTAAAGAAGGAAATTTATCCGATTATAAATTGTAGCTTAAACTTTGCGATTTATTTTCTCAAGACCCCCTGGAGGTTGCGCTTTATGGCTCTAACTATACTCTATCAATACATCATACGTTCATCGCATTCGGCGAGACCAACCCTCTCCTTGTAAGTCCGACACTGTGTTAAATTCGTCCAACCACTCTTAGTTGAAGAGTCGACTTCGACTCTTCGACTCCGAATCCCAAACTGAGTGGAAATTAAAGTTCGACTCTTTAGAATCGAGGCAATTCACTAGCGAGGAGTCGACAGTTCGACTCACTTGGAAGTATTCGAGATTTTGAGTCGACTCATCCACTCTTCGGCCAGCTCTTAACTAGTTGTAAAAAACATTGGTGCCAGATTTTCCTGTAGGACTAGTTTGCAGGAAGTCTTTATTGCTTTGTTCAGTTTATCAAAAAGTATGATATTGAATAAAAGTTTCTTCAAAAAGCAAATTTAAAAATGAGCAATTATTTACTTTAAGTGATATTATAAAGTAATTTTGATAATCATATGTACTTTGATGAATAGAAAATAGTGGTGTAGCAATTTATAAACTAATGGGAGGGACTAAAGAACTCATTTTCAAATAAACTGAAATTTTAAGGTTATCAATAAATAATAAAATATCTATAAAAAATAATGATTGCTTTAATATTTAAGGTTAGTTGGGGCAACTGGGACATGGTTTTACAACATGACTCTGGAGCTACTGATAATTCAGCTTCAAAAAGCTAATGTTCATTTGAATTAAAGTCTGAACTTCTGTAAATGTGTTAAATTAGGTTACTTCTATCAGACAGAAATGCTCAAAATTATATTTTAATATTAAGAAATATAAAAATATGCATATTTCATCTTTCTTTCCTCGTGGGTCGAGTTGCCCCATAAAAATGGGGTAAGTGAACCAGGATGGTCTATGTTCCACACGCGTTTATTTTATTTTATTTTTTATTTTTTTCATATGGGATATCAGGTCCTGCTTGAAAAAGTGTAAACAACTTAAAAAAATTTAAACTGGGCAGATCATGTAAATTATATATCAACTAAAGAGCGTTGTAAGGGAAACTTTTGCTGTCAATGTGTCTAAAAAAAGCACTAAAAGTGAAAATATTAGATTTATTTATACCAAAAACATAAAAATGAAGTAAGTACTTATGTACTTTAGTATAGGTAATAAGTATAAAAGTCACATGGGTATTTTAAAGAAAAAAATAGCAAGGTGAATCTATGAACAAACGGCTACTTAAGTACTTAAGTACTTATTCTGTATCCAGGGTTCACATTATATAGGAAAAATTTTATTGTTCCTACCAGAACCCTTAATGCGTTACGTTCGTGATGATTTTATTTAACATACTGAAAACAAGGGTGCGATCAGGGGGTACCATTCGTGCGATGCGCCAACTGTAAAGATTTCCTAACTGCTCGCGCATTACGTCACGTGGCGGACAGATTCGCCTCGCTCCCCACGTTTCAATAGTATTTAATGCTGTTCTGCGTTGGAAGCTTCTTTCTCTGACTGGTTTTAATTATTCTATTATTTTAACAGACTTTTTGAAAACAAAACCTAGTAAATGCGCTATATCAAGGTGTTCTAGAAACTTTCGAAGAACACTATACAGATTTAACAATACAGTTCAGAGTCTCAAATCCGGACGTCGAAATACACGGCATTTTGTTAACTGCCGATTATTATTCTGGAAAATCGCAACGAAAAACACTAAAATCGCAGAGGACAAAATTTACTATATTATGCTGCAGTTCTAAGACCGAATTACTTTTACGAATGTCAAAAAATTTCTGCAGAACCCGAAAATCTCTAAAAATTGCATAAAAGAATCTCGAGAAATTCCTTATAAACTTTAATGAAAGGGGAAAAAAGAGGACAGCATTTACTATATTGGAATAAAAGATTAAAACCGGATTTCTTTCATAAATGCAGACAAATCGCCATCAAATGGGGGGAAAAAAAAGGTTCAAAGTTCAAAATTCGCAGAGGAGAAAATTTATTACATTTGGTAACCGAGTTCCTTTTACAAATCAAAAAAAAAAAAAAATGCCACGGAACATTAGAAAACTCCAAAAATCGCATAAAAAATTCACAAAAAGGCAAAAATCTCTGCACGAACTCAGAATAAATTTTATTGAAAACATGACAAGATTTAATATATCTCTCTATTCTAAAAAAAAGTAACTACCGCTGTCACCGCCGCCGCCGCCGGTTTTGATTTTTTTGTGACCGGAGGCCTTTCTTCGTTAATATTAACAAAAATAATGCATACAAAAATATGAAAATCGGTGGTTTTATACAGAAATGTTTGACAAACACGCTGATGCAGACAGTTTTCAAATCGAAGAATTATTTTAAGAGTTATTTAATGCTAAAGTTGGACAAAATCGTTCCACTAAAAAAGTTTTATAGCAGCAAAAACTATACATGGCAGTGTAATCATTTTTAGATCATTTTATGCGTTAGAATTTGCCGGAGTGCAGATTGCATTAATTTTTTTATTTTGACTCATTTTTTCAGGTTTTATTTCTATTTTAAATTCAAATTTTCAGCATTTCTAGAGATATTTTTTACAGATTTCAGAAAATTGTACTAATTTAAACTGTTGCCAACTGTATAAAAAGCGCAAGCAATAATGTTTGCTTCAAAGTAAAAATTTATTTACACGTGACTATTATAAACAGGAAAAAAACTTTCAAATTAGAATGAAATAATTACGTATAAAAAGCAGGAACTTATTAAAAATTACGTCATAAAAAGTATACACGTGAATTTTAAAAGAGGAAGGATATTGTAAAATAATAAATTCCTTAACATGCGTTAGAAGTCTTAGGAGAAATTACGTCATATTTACGTCACATTATAGTTATTACATAAAATGAACACAAAATAATATTGCAAAAAAGTTTAAATTTAAAAATTGCGCTAGACATTTATTTGATATTTTGAGAATTAATTTAAAATGTCTCATTTAAAAGAACTTTCTTTTCGCTTTGTTAAAAAATACCAGGAGACAAAGACTCTCTTTACTTAATTCCTTTTATATTAGCTTATTTTGAAATGTTGTTACACGTGTATACGTCATCAAGTTATTTTTATTTCGACGTTTTATTTGTGTTTTTATTAATGTTGTACGAATTTATTTGTTCTTTCGTTATTTAAAATAAAAATTATATCAATTTGTATAATTTGGCGAGTGGTTTGGCGATTTATGTAATTTGGCGAAATTGTTCGACAGGATAATCAAGTAGTACCGCAGCGGATTTGGCGTTAAAATTCCCCAATCAAAGAGAAATGAATAGAAATTCGTTTATAGGGAGATCGCCACTGTTTTTTAAATTATAATTCAATCTTTCGAAATCTTTTTAAAGCCGATCAAATTGGCGTGCATTTAGAGTCTGCGGTGTGTGGACGGGGGTTGGCGAGCGTAGCTCGTAGGGGGCCGAGCCCCCTAGTTGTGCTAAAAAAAAATAAAGCAGGATCCATTTTACTCATATGGAAAAATCGCTGCAAAATTTAAAAAAAGGTCGAAAATTGCATAAAAAATTTTCTTTTGTTATTGTGATTTTTTTTTAATCTTTTTTTAAAAAAATTTCCTCTATTAAAAGGTATGCTTTAGCATTAACTTTTTTTACTTTCTTTTATCTATAATAGAAAAAAGTATTGTAGTCGAAATTTTGTTCAATTTCCGGTTTTTGACGGACATCCACGTTTTAAGGGTCAGATAACCCGAAAAGCATGTTTTTACAAAATATCTGTCTGTTCTTATCTATGTGTGTCTCATTATATCATCGGAAAATATATGAAGTTATGCATACATTTGAACCAAACTTCATACATGGGGCGCTGTGATAAGGATTTCTGTGCGATTTTCTCAATTTTTCGTAGATCTGTTGTACATCGGCTGCTGATGCAGCGACATGCACTTCGTATCTAGCTAACCCGGCGCTTAGCAAACAGCTGACGTACAATATACGCTACAATATACGCTACAGATATTTGAATCATATTGATGAGCATTTGAAACTAAAGAATTTAAAAATTTAATTTTAATTATTAATAATGAAGATCAATGATTTTACAACATGATAGTGTGTAAAAAGTATTATTCACATGCATTATTGAAAATATGATATTGGTTCTTACTTTTCTTTTCTATTTTTTGAAAATATTAGCACATTGTTAAATCTCTGTATACCTCCATATATTTTTTTTTATTGTTTCCTATTTGTATGGAGAAATGTTATATTTGATATGTTTTATAACATAACATGGATATTTTATTACTGAAGTTGTTTTAAATTTTACGATATTGTTATTTGAATATTATAATGTAAAAAATATGCACAGTACATATTTTTTTACACAATGGAATTAGTTTAATTATAGAGCAATATTATTGTATTATTTTGATCCTGAATAAGCATAGTGACATTCGAAATTTTTTTGAAAACTTATATCTAGTAATTGGATAATGCATTATTGTTAAAAGTTTTAATGTGTGAGTTTTGTTTAATTTATTCTGTTTGATAATACTAGTCTTTTTTATACTACTGCTTTGTAATCATATTCATATAATTCATTCATTCATTTTATTTTACAATACGTTTTCATTTGTACTTTTACACATTAAAAATTTAATTTTTTTTTTTTTGCAAATTTATTCAAGTATTTGAATGTAAACAAACGTATCGTGATATTATTTAACCATCATGCATTTTATATTTAATTAACTCCAATCAGTGTTTGAACAAATTATTTTAAGGAAAATGATTTCGTTCAATTTACTTTCAAAGATCGGCTTTTTAAAAATTCATTTTACTTGATATTTTATTCACTCTTTCGCATCCATTTACTTTATGACGGCTGGTCGATCTCCAATCTTGTCCGCCACGTGACGTTTCAGTCCTGCTCTACTCTAATTGGCTATCCTTCAAATGGAACAACCTTATGATAGAAGAACCTTAGGTGCGATGAAGATATTATATTCAAAATAGTGGTAAGAACAACAAAAGGTTCCCCAGAATGCGACCCCTGTATCGCACAATTTCAAGGTTTGGCTATCTCGCTTTCAGGGGCAAGGTACTTGCATTAGAAAAATGTTGAAATAATTTAATGACACCAGTATTTACAAGAGAATCTATTTGTAAACAAGTAGAAGTATATTTTCGCGTACTTAATAAAGGTGAAATTTTCACTATAAAATTCCGGTGCCAATGTGACAATTAGAGATTAAAATTATGTGATGCCACAACGGCATCACCGCCTCTCAAGGGATCAAGAAATTTGGTTTGATACCACGCAGTATGCTTTTTTAAATTTTTATTACGCAATTTTAATAAGGTATTTTATAATTTTCTTTATGGTGAGCAAAAAACAATGGAGAAATTTATTTCCCGTCGTAAGAGAAACTCAAAAAAATTATTTATAACTATTGGGGTAACTGGACCCAGCATGGTCCAGTTGCTCCGGATATATATCCGAGTTACCCCATTCTTGAAAAATTTATGGGGTAACTGGGACACCGGGCTTGCACTTGAAATATGAAGTAAATATGTATAGATATCTAATAATATTAATATAGTTATATGCCTAATCTTTAGAAAGAAAAAAAGATTGTTTAATAAAAGTACTTACAGTATTTTAATAAAAAGCCGAGGAAGTTCAACCATACTGACGTTGTTTTAAAAAAAGAAACTTAAATTTTTGACAACCTATCACGGAAGAGTGAGAGATGATTGAGTTAGGTAGTAGATATTAAGGTACATTATTCACAATAGCTAAAACTTAAAAAACATCAACAGTTTTTTTACAAATAGCCTATGGTCCAGTTACCTCGTGGGCCCAGTTGCCCCAACTAACCTTAACCCCTTGAGGGGCAAGCAATTGCGTTTGTATAATGCTCAATTCCCACCGGAAATTTAGAAAATTTTTATTTCAAAATAAGGAAAAGCAGTTTTTTGACATTTTCCCTCCAAAGCTAAAAGTAAAACTTAATTAAAATTTTCTGGTGCAAATTCTTCTTAAACTTAGATAAGATATAATATATTCCACCACCCCTTGGGGTATATTTTATCCCACCTACGATTAATGGAAAATTGCATCGGAAATATTTCATAAAATTTTACGTTTCTAACTTTGGTGGGAATAAGTAATAAAATTGATTTTCCTTATTTTTCAATAATTTTTTTTGCAGATTCCAGTGTGAATTCGACATTTCAGTAACGCAATTACTTGCCTCTCAAAGGGTAAGTTCACAATCTTCAAAGTTTATTGCAAAACCAGTGCCTGACTAATGCAGGGGCATGCGGGGCAGATTGACCGGGTCCCCCGATTTGAGGTCCCCCCCCCCCCAACGGCAGATATGCGTTTTTTGTTAAAGGGGAGACAAATAATAAACAAGTTGGAAATTGCTCGTCAAACGTGGCAAATGAGGTGCGTTCGTACTATAACTAGTTTTAAAATTATTTTTTGCACCCCATATTGTACTGAATGTATAATTTTTTGCACTTCATAACGTGCATAGTCTGATACATCATTAAAATGCACTTCCAATAATTTTTTCGGAACACTTTTGACTGTCCCTGTAATTAAACTATACATCCGATTTTCCTAAAATTTGAAATAGCTCAACAAAATTTTGCAACAATTATATCTT
Organism: Maratus speciosus; assembly: GCA_963932465.1. Classification (NCBI taxonomy): domain Eukaryota; kingdom Metazoa; phylum Arthropoda; class Arachnida; order Araneae; family Salticidae; genus Maratus; species Maratus speciosus. The sequence goes on along the minus strand of OZ010797.1, from coordinate 280,191,127 downwards.
TAAAATTTCAGACCATTCGGAAGGCTGTAATATCATTAAAATGCACTTGCAATAATTTTTCCCATTGGCCGTAATGTAAAGAAAAACTTTTGGCTGTCCCTGTAATTAAACTATACATCCGATTTTCCTAAAATTTGAAATGGCTCGACAAAATTTTGCAACAATTATATCTTTAAAATTTCAGATCATTCGGAAGGCTCTAATACCATTAAAATCCACTTGCAATAATTTTTCCCATTGGCCGTAATGTAAAGAAAAACTTTTGACTGTCCCTGTAATTAAACTACACGCCGATTTTCCTAAAATTTGAAATGTCTCGACAAAATTTTGAAACAATTATATCTTTAAAATTTCAGATCATTCGGAAGGCTCTAATACACTATGACGCAAAAGTTTAGACAATGACGTCATTCAGCTTTAAAATGTAGAATTATGAAGTCAGAATTACAAAAACCTGTAAATATATTCAAAAACTGATTTAAAATGCTATGTACAAAAGACAGTCGTTTTATTTGCTATAATACTAATTTTTTTCATAAAAATTCAAATGTGCTTGTCGCAAAAGTTTAGACACTATTCTAAATTTCTTTGAATATTCGCTGGCATATGCAAATTTAGAATCGATGATGTCACAAATTTGGAGTACTTAAGTTCTGCAAACGATTGCGCTTCATAGTCGACATGCCGAGAGCTAAAGAAATTCAAGTGAATGAGGTTTCAAGGATTTGGCAGTTGAAAGGTGAAGGGAAGAGCGTTTCTGAAATTTCTGCTATTATTAATAGGTCAAAAAAATCTATTTATCGAGTTTTATCGAGTGGTTCCGAATATAAAGCAAAATGTCGGTCTGGGAGGCCACGTGTGACAAATGTACGAGAGGATCGCCTGATACAAAGACTAGCGAGTACTCAACAAATGAGCGTACGTGGAGTTCAAAGCTCATCGGGACTCTCTGTATCAAAGGATACGATTCGTAGACGAATTTTGGAAAAAGGAACAATCGTTTATAGCAAAATGCAGAAGAAACCAGCTCTGAAACCATATCATAAGTTACAAAGACTTATGTGGGCTCGAAAGCATATGTCATATGGAGAGAAATGGCAGTCAGTCATATTTAGCGATGAAAAAAAGTGGAATCTGGATGGTCCAGATGGTTGTTTATCGTATTGGCATGACTTGCGGAAGGAACCTCGACGTTTTTTTAGTCGCAGACAAGGAGGGGGCTCGGTGATGGTTTGGGCAGCCTTTTGCTATAATGGACAAGTATCTCTGACCTTCACCAGTGGTTGTCAAACTTCACAGCATTATACACAGACATTAGAAGAAAACCTACTGCCATTTGCTGAGCTTCTAGGGGGTCCTCAGTGGGAATTTCAGCAAGACAATGCTTCAATTCACACTGCAAAACATTCAAAATCTTGGTTTAATTCCCATAATATAAGAGTTCTCGACTGGCCAGCATGTAGCCCAGATCTTAACCCTATAGAAAACCTTTGGAGCATCATGTGTCGCAAAGTTTATAGCAACGCTAGACAATACTCTTCTGAAAAGGAACTTAAGACATCTATTGAGAATGCATGGTACGATATCGATCCACAAACTATGCAAGATTTAGTTTCTTCCATGCAATCTCGTGTATATGACGTAATACATAAGCATGGATGCGCAACCAGGTTTTAAAAATTGTTTATTTCGATTTTATTTAATTTGTGTCTAAACTTTTGAGACAGCAGTTTATTTTTGTTACCATTTAATTTATTGCAATATGCACAATTCCACTTTTCTTTGTTATAAATATTGTTTATATGTACAGCACATTAATTTCAAGCAGTGATTTGAAAATTGAATAAATATTTTTCAAAGTATGTAAGAATTTCTTCATTGTCTAAACTTTTGCGTCATAGTGTATCATTAAAATCCACTTGCAATAATTTTTTCCATTGGCCGTAATGTAAAGAAAAACTTTTGACTGTCCCTGTAATTAAACTATACATCCGATTTTCATAAAATTTGAAATGGCTCGACAAAATTTTGCAACAATCACATATTTGAAATTTCAGACTATTCGGTTGGGTAGTTTTTGCTCTGTTACATGCGGACAGACGGACAGACGGACGGACTGAACGACGACTATAGGTGCTACGTATTTATATAATTACGAACGCACCTAAAAATGGCAAAATTACTTATTTTTCAGATTTAATGGGGCTCTTTTCTCCTTTCCCTGTCCTTTCGTGCCCCATGCCTCCCTGAAGGTCCAGTTACATCATCAAAAACGCTAATGATTAAAATTTTATAGTAACAACTTAGTAATGTATTATTTTCAGCTTAAGTTTTTGTCCAAACTATGTCAACTAGCAATAGGGAAAATAAGTGTACCTCTGTAAGAGAGGGGCAAGATATTCTCAGAGCGCATGTTGCCCTCCCGTCATATTCAAATTGAAGATTTATCCTACCTAAGTTGGAAAATTCCACCCAACAATGAATTAAAAAACTTAATTCATTTTATTTTAGCTTATTTTCAAATGTTAAACTGCTTTTTTTTTTAATCTATAGCAAATAACACCTTATAATAATATATTAATTTCAAATGCTAAAAGGTGCAAATTAAAACTTTAAAATCAGTAAAAATACGTTTATTTCGACTGTTGACATCTTTTGACTCACCCCGAGTCATTTTAAAACACAAATAACAAACAAACAACAACAAAAAAAACATTTTAGCATTTGAAATTAATATAAGATTTTATTTACTCAAACACGAAAATATACTTTGAATGTCTTAACAGCAGCTGATTCGGCCTTAAAATTTCCTAATCAAAGGGAAATGAATGGAAACCTATTTACAGGTAGATCGCTAACTGTTTTTTTAATTATAATTCAATCTTCTCTAATATTTTTAAAACCAATCAACTTACGTATTTGTAGAATCTGCTGTGTTTGAACGTGGGTTGGCGAGCGTAGCTCAGTATATACATATCTACCCTATATATTTAAAATCCTAATAAAACGATTTTATGAAACGACTGATTAAACGACCGATTATGTTTCAGAGCTATTTCTACTAAAATATGGAACGTTTGGCTTTGAAGTTAACACCAGTTATCCATATTGATCCACGGGTGTCAAAAGTGGTATTAGAATTTTAAAATTTGAATTAGTTTTCGGGATATTATTTTTTTCTAATTTATTTTAATGATATTTCTGTAATGATGGCAACTAAATTACTCCATTTTTGTGAAAAAAACGGGGACAAGAAATAAAGGTAGCGATTATTAGATTTCTTCTTTTTCGTCATTTTCAAATTGAAATTAAAAGTGAAATTAATAAAAACAGAAAGAAAATTTTAAAATAAGAATCAAATTATCACGTGTTAAAAGCAGAAAATAGGGAAAATTACGTCAAAATATTATACGTAAACATTAAAAAAGTACAAAAACTTCAAAATAATAAAATTATTACACACGAAACGCATTTAAAGGTGATAATTACGTCATGTAAAATGCCAAAATATTAAATATCGTCATATTTAAAGTGATTAAAATACTTGTGTTTACCACTTTGTTTTCTCTCACCCAAAGTTATGAAAACATGGAGGACTGGGTACAGGAAAAACGCAATGTCAAACTTACGAGTCAAACGCTAAAATCGGGTTTTCAGGTGTTTTCCACCAAGATACGACTTGGCAGACCGATTGCGTTTTAATATGCGAATCGAGTTTTAACTAATTCTAGAATTTCAGCTGTGAACTCGATGAGGTCATTGTCAGTGCTGCCGCCTCGCGGCCTATCTGGGAAGAAACTGTACGATATCAGGGTTCGTAAGCATCAAGAGATTCGGGTGATTTTAGGTGTTTTAGTACCAGAAATTTCCTAAAGTACTGGTCACTATATCTGGAGATAGAATATTTTTCATTAAATAAACCGAATATTCCTTTATGAAAATTCTGGTAAAAAGTTCTTGAAGAAAAATTTGCCTTCTGATAAACTCCTTGCTGCGCATGCCTTAGTAGTGACTATAAAGGAAAAATCTTTGTGATTTGTTACCTTGATTGTACTGAGATATAGATATCCCTTATTCGCTATGTGTTTGTGTTTATTCTAGGGTTTGTACGCTTCGAGGACTTTCAATGACATTGTACCAGAAATTTCATAATGTAAAATTCGCTTTATTTAAGGGAAAAAAAATTATCTTCAGATAGACCAACTTGTACTTTAGGAAATTTCTGGTACTAAAGCACCTAAAAACACCTGAATCTCCTGTTGTGTAAGAACCCTGTATTCAACAGCTTATAAGAAATATAGTGTCTATTAACCCTTTCAGGAGAAGAAGAATTTTGTTCATAAAATTATGAAATAATTCACTGACACCCGAATAACCATACGAATTTCTTAGAAAATAAAAAACCGCTATTTTTCACTTTCATTACAAAAGAAAAATTTTATTAAAACATTCTTGGTGCCATTTGTCAGTTTCGGAATTAAAATTAGGTGGCTAGACCCTCTAGCCACCGCCTTTGAAAGGGTTAAGCCGCCATGCTTAAGTTTTGACTTGAGTTTTGATTTTATTTTTATAAGAAAAATTTGCGTTAAGAAACTTTGATATTTAATCTCGAAATTTCATTCAGCTTGATGAGTAAATGAGCAACGTACAAAGTATTATAATTATGCAATATATGACTAATTTTCTCAATAAAAATAGCAAGGCACTTAAATGTCAATAATTAGTAAAAAAAACTAATATCGTAATTAATACCAGTACTCAGTAGTGTAATACAGTCGAATTAAAATTTCCCATAAATATATCCTCCGCTTATTAGATTAATATTATTTTAACACATTTACGACGGGGAACGAGAATTCTCGTTTTCATTCAATAAACATGATTTTTATTTGTAAACAAGTAAAAGTAAATTTTCGCGTACTTAATAAAGATGACATTTTCATCATAAAATTCCGGTGCCAATGTGACAATTTGGGATTAAAATTATGTGATTCCGTGACGGCATCACCGCCCTTTAAGGGGTTAAGACAACGTGTAGGCATAAGGGAGGCAGGGGAGGTTTGATACATAGGGAGGGTTGATACATTGACAATTTTTCTCAACAAATGGAATTAACAACCATTGTAACAGATGTAAAGTCTTCTTTTATTAGCAGAGGCCATCATTAGCTGGACTTAGCAGTGAAGAACTGACAACATTTTTTTTCTTTTAATTTTGAAGACTTTTGGAATGTCAATGTAAATTTTTTTAGATACTGATTTTCTTTCATAACTCTTATAATTGTGAAGATAATATCTTGTAATTTTTTTTATTTGTAAAGCATATTGTTAGGGTGAGTTTTACCAGAAAGCAGATTGGCATTTTGCAACTGCATTTATATAAAGATGATTGAAAATCCATTAAGCCATGATAGGGAGAAATGATACATTAGTGCTGGGGAGAAATGATACATTAGTGCTGGGGAGAAATGATACACTTGTATATTTGAAATTTAATAGTTTTTTTATAAAGTTGTAAACTAGTATAGGACTGTAATATTCATTATTGTTTTACAACAAGAGCTACTGAAATTGGAAAGGAAGAACAAAGAGACTATTCGAAGACATTATGTAGATTACATAGAAAAGCAGTGCGATGATAGATGGTTAGTTCACTTTGCTCGTCATGTAGAAGGAAAAAAGTTTAAATGTCCTGAAAGAGAAGATGTTTCTATAATTGACGACAGGCAAATAAAAAAAAAAAAAAAAAAAAAAATTCCACCCGATTTTACATACCAAAATTATAGAGTTATTAGTTTTTCTTTTAACCATTTCAAGGGTGGTGGTATGTTTATGAAACCACTTAATTTTAATTCCCAAACGTCACATTAGCACCAGCATTTTGGTAAAATATTTCCCATTTAATATGAAAATGAAATATAGCCCTTTTCTTATTTCCAATTAAGGGGTCAGGTAACCTTTGAAGCGTCCAAAAATCGAATTTTTTTTTTAATAGCTTATAATTAAATATGATTCTTTTGGAACATTTAAGATCAAACCCCATACAAAAATTCGCATTAGAAGAAAAGTTATGTCTAAAACACTTTGAGCTTTTGCTATATGATCAACGGGTTTTTCAATCTTTAAAACCAATTTTCTCAAAACAGCGATTTTGATCATTGCGCGCACGATTTCTGAAAAACGGTTGCCTATAATTTCACGAAATTTTTGGTAGATGTATTAAACGTACAGAAGCACAAAATGACCTATTATTATGTTTCTCAAATAAGAAGTTTAGAATTCACGGCTACTTTTGTATAAAAAAATCTCGATATTTCGAATTTCTCTAAAAAAATTTTTTTTCTCGAGATCTACAAGTTTTATTTTTTTCATTGTAGGTCATTTTGAAAACACTTTATATCTATACTCATTAAAAAAATTTTGGCTTGTTTCAGCCATTGAAATGGGAAAAATCATGCGCGCAATGCATGCAAGAACAATTCTTTCGTAAAAATTGTATTATCTTTAAAAATAAATTTAAAAAATCTATATGTGTGTATACCTTTTCTAACAACTTTGATTGATAAAATAAATCGTTCCTAACATGTGTTTTCAATTTTATAATTAAAAGTTTATTAGTTAAAGAATGACTGCAATTCTTACAGAGGTCACTTTTCCATGTACTTTATTGGTTCAAAGGTTACCTGACCCCTTAAATTTGTCGGCAAATTCCGGTGCCATTCATTTATTCAACACTTTAGCATTGAAAATGCTTTGCCCTAAAAGGGTTAAAGAAATCTTAAATGGGCTTAATTTATGTTAAATTGTTTGCAAATCAGCAATGTTCACTTCATTTTCCCTTGCAGCAAGATCTCTAGGGTTTTTTTCATTATTTATTTTCTAAAATGTGTGTTAATAGAATTTATTTAAATAGTACCAATTGTTTAAATATTTTTGCAAAAGACATTTCTGAAACAAAAATGTGTCAAAATATTTTTAAATTTGACTTAAATATTTCAAGATTTATCATAAAAAATTGTATGACACATAAATTGATTTGTCTGCATTTTTTTTTCGATTTACCTAACAATGTATCAAATCTCCTCTTGCTAGTGTATCAATCCTCCCCAGCAATGGGGAGATTTGATACAGTAGTAACCATTCACAATAGATGGAATATATTTTTTGAATGATTATTTTTTAAATTCACAATATTTTAAATAAATGAATAAAAGGTCACTTTATAAGAAAACACGAAAAATTTGTTTAAAAATAGGTTTCTAAGGGTTGTAAAAAATTAGTAAAAAAAAAAGTGTATCATACCTCCCCTACAATGTATGTATTAAAAGTATTTTTTAACACATAAGTAAGTTCATCTATAAAGTACTATGAGTTTTTCTTTTCTTTTCAATTCCAAATTATAATATTATGCTGTTTTCTGTTATATATGCTGTATTAACGAAAAAATGCAGTGACCTATCACCCAAACCCGATCTAGTATGTTGAAATTTTAGTATTACTTTTTGTGATAAGTAAAGTAAGACATATGAATTTTGCGATTAAACAAGGCAAACATTTCTATTCAGAAAAAGTGGTACTAGAAAATAATTTTCGTACATCGCACACAAGTGAGAAGCCACTGTACTATGTATTTACAATCTACGAAAATTTTTGTATCATTAGGACTCACAGTCGTAAAATAATAAAATTTCGTTGTATTACATAAGTATAGTGAAAAATACGTGACATCTAAATATTATAAAAATGATTTTATTAAACTCATACCACTAAAATTAATAAATGTTACTTTATAATATGTAGAATTTTGTATGTTAGCCATAACTCAGTGGTGGAAAATTAACGCAGAGGTAGAGCCTATTGATGCCACTAAGCTTTCGTAGCATTTTTCGGTGAAGAATACTATAAGAAATTAGTGGCATCCATAGGCTCCATCTCTGCGCCAATTTTCCACCACTGCATATTTAAACATCAAAGTTCCTGACGAATCCTGATATGCTGTTACAATCATGATAGTAATAACAAAATATAAATACAGTAATCCGTTAACATTCGCGATATTTGGGTTCACAGAAACCTCCGCGAATGTTGAGATTATCTTACCGTGCATAAAAGGGGGATAGGTTTTATGATTTTTTTAAATGAAAAAAAAAGGCAATTGAAACGTAAAAATATATGTATTAAGCATTAAAAAGTGCATACTGTAAATAAATTTGAATAATCATAAACATATTGTACAAAGTTTTGTTACTAGTTGATGGCTGAAAGAATTTATTGATATATTATAGCTTTTTGAAGAACAGATCTTTTGTTTATGAATTTCCATATAAGGAAAAGTTCCGGGTCTCGATTTCTCTTTTAAATTTAAGGTTCCTCACCAAATAATGATCTTATTATATTGCTTTATCGGCAAGTTATTGCTGAAGCTTTAAAATTTCCCATACAATTTTTGCATAAAAAGTTTCACTTGCAAAAATAATTTTGAATTCAGATTTTTTTTTATAACGATGCTTTCAGTTTCGAAACCGGTTCCGAAAATGAAAGTGCCCGCATTAAACATATTTGTAAACAAAATTGAAAAAGTAAAAAACGGCCTTTGTACAGATCGATCTCAGATAACCAATGCAAAAAAAAAAAAAAAAAAAAAACATTTTAAAATATTAAAATTCAACCGAGATATCTTTATAAATTACTTCCACGGGATTAGCATTAGCGAACGCGTCTTTTCACTTGACTGAAGTAGCCTCTTAAGGAGTTCAGTCTAGTAGCTGTAATTTCAATGATCATCGGGGAAGAAAACAACTTCTAGCCGTGCGACGTAGGAAAATTTGGCTTCTGATAAACTCTTCTCTGCGCATGCGTTAGCAGTAATGATAAAACTAGCTCTCGCAGCGAAGCTGCGAACCTTCGTCCGGCGACATAGGCCACTGGGGGCCCAGACTTGCGCGTAGCTGACGCGGAGCGAGCCCTCCCTTAAGAAGTTACCTCGCCGTGCACCCGCCGCCAACACGCGGTCGCCCAAGGACTTCGCGCTGCCCAGCGCCTAAGAGTTAGACATCCGGTCGAAGCGACAGAACCTCCCACCCACCTAAGAAGAGCCAGATGGTTCCTTCTCTTGGTCTCCCCGCAGTTCACCCCGACGACCCGCAGGGTGCGGAATCCTATAAAGGATCCGTGCCCACGAGCCAATTCCGAGGATCCCTACGAGGGTGTTACTTAACGGAGGCCCCTCAAGATCAAATACCATTATCCGGCAAAGACATTTATGAGGATCAACCGATGTAGTTAGTCAGAGAAAGTTATTGTTAGAACCCCCTAACGGAAAATCCAGGAGGGACGAGGAAACCCCCCTCCGGAGGTAAAGCGTCCCTACTCTGGGCTTTTCGCCCATTCCTCATACCTCAACCGACGGAACCCCTCGTGGATCTCGCCGGGAGTCAGTAGGACCAGACTATGTGCCGTTAGCGACCCCAGGTGGGCACGGAAAGCTCCACCTAGACGGGATAGATCCCGCCTCGCTAGGGTTTGGATGGTCCGGACTCCCGCCGCCCCCCACAGCCCATCTCCACCCGAGGGCGGAGGGACCGCGTAATGCGGGCAGAAGCCCGGCCTACCTCTACCTTACCTCACGGTCGCCGAGGGTTCCTGAGTGCGAATGCCCTTCGCCCGTGCAATAGCGACCGCTCCCATATTAATTCGCCAAAACACAGCTTCCGCCGAGGGCTGCGAACACGAAAAGGCCGACGAAGCTGACTCACGATTAGCGGACCCAGCCAACGACTTTCACTGTGTTCTGAGACCCCAAGACGAACCCGGGAAAGGCTAGGAGGCGATGGACCGGAATTCAGAAGTAGGCGGACGAACCGCACGCGACCTCCTTCGCGGGTATCCACCTCCCGACCCAAACCGGGACCGCCCCGGAGCCCAAGGGCATGCGTTCGAAAGTTATTGTTAGAAACTGCTATGACCAGGCCTCGGGCGCGGTAAACTCCGGAAGCGTCTAGACACGCTGGTCATGAATCGGATCAATCGTTTATCTGAGGTTCGAAGCGCCGCCGCATTAGTCGGCGAGCCTCCGGTCCGGTTCCCGGCGGGGGCTGAGCATGATGGTGGACCTGCCGGCCGATCCCCCTTCCAAGGGATGCGGCATGGCTTCAGGCAACCAGTGCCATATTGGCCTCCCTCCGCGACCGCTCCTTGGTCGACTGGGGCACCACCGAACCCAATCCACCTAGTGGTCGACTCACAACTACCTCCGCTACCGGAGCCTTGGCGGGATGAGCCACCTGACGCAAAAAAGCACATCAGGCGCTGTCCGAGCCTCGCCCTTCGGTCGCTCCGGGAGTTCCTGCATGGCGTTTCCGCCAGCGCCGTCGTCACTAGCGAGCACCAAGGACGGTTCTGCGAGGTCCGCTCTCTCCTCTCAGGCTCACTCTTGGTCAAATGGTGGATGGGGTCCTATCGCTTTGGCTACCCTTTGCCCAGAGTCACCACACGGTCTATGACCGGCTCTGGGATCAGGCTATGGATCGTCGCTATCCGGCTTGCTCAGAGAACCCGGGTGCGGGATGTCAAGAATCAAACTGACCCGAAGGTCCATGACCTGTGCACAACGTCCGTTACCCGTGGCCACCGGACTATTGGCCTGTCGACCGCAAGTCTCTCGAGGAGGTTGCGACTTGTCCCCACCCGGCCCCCTCGCATTCGTACACTACGAAATCGGCCGGAATTTGGGTCTCCTTTCCCACTCAAGGGATCGGTTCCGAACCAGCCGGAGGGGCGGCCACCAGCAGTAATGATAAGGGAAAACTCTTACTTACGATTTCTGACTTTGATTGTACTGAGATATAGATCTCACCTATTCGATGCGTGTTTGTATTTACTCAACAACTTATAAGAAATACAGTGAGCATGAGGTCACCGTGTTTAACCCTTTATATCCGAAATTATGAAGTCATGAAAATTACATTTTCTAAAGTACTCATAGGGGATTTTTGAAACTACATTAGAAGATTTACACAATCATTTAATAAGTTTTAGAAGGATTTTGTCAATTAAAATTAATGAACAAAATCTGAATGCATGGGGATTTCGTGCAATATTTATAACTCCACACAAATTTTTATTTAAAATGCTTTTTTAAGTATTTTGTAGAATTAGGAAATAAACAAATATAAATGCTCTTGCAATAGAAATATAGGAATATTTCCAAACTGAAGCTTTTCATCCGTAATCTTCCGATGTCAAAAAAGCTGAAGAGATCCAAATGAAAGAGAAAACATCCAGTTTTATAATTGTACTCTTTTATAATGTCATATATTAATCATAATATTAATTAGTTCTACCAATTTATTTACAGACATTAAAACTCACAAAGATATCGACTTTAACATGTACCAAAAAATAGTGTACATGCTAAAAAGTTTAAAACACATAATACTTTAAAACATACATTTAAAAATGGTTTAAAAATATTTTCACCTCTTTCTTACCAAGGCATCTTATCTTCAGTTACTTATGTTTTCGTCTCTCTCTTGCCAGTCATTGCTTTCTAAATTTTCCCTGTCATTTATCCCTATTTTTAAAATGTGTCTCATCGAAATCCGAAATCTTTAACGATGTACTGCACGCAACAATTGACAATAGATGGAGACACATTTTAAAAATAGGGATAAATGACAGGGAAATTTAGAAAGCAATGACTAGCGAGAGAGAGACGAAAACATCAGTAACGGAAGATTCCTCGGTAGGAAAGAAGTGAAAATATTTTTAAACCATTTTTAAATGTGTGTTTTAGAATACATATGTGTTTTAAACTTTTTGACATGTACACTATTTTTTGGTGTACGTTAAAGTCGATATCTTAGTGTGTTTTAACCCTTTCGAGGGCGGTGTCCTTAAAAATTGGCACCTAATTTTAATACCAAAACGATAAACGGATCCAAGAATATTTAATTAAAATTTTCCTATTATAATGTACGTAAAAATAAGCAAGTTCTTATTTTGTAATAAATTCGTTTAAAAATTCCGGTGTATGTCCATTATGTCATGTCATCAGTTTATAAACAGAATTAGTCCGCGCCGGTAAGGGTTAATGTCTGTAAATAAATTAGTAGAACAAATTATTATTATGAGAAAATATCCCTTTAAAACTATTTTTGTTTTGCGCAATTAATCATGATTTTGGAACAAGGTAAAGTAAAGTATCTATTACGCATTGTAAACTGAATTACTACCATTCGATGTATTAAATTAATTTTATAACAAGTTTTTTTAATGGTGCTTTAAAGTACCGTCGGAGCGTAAAGTGTTAAGCTTTAGATCCAGTTTTGATTTTATCTTTATAAAAAAAGTTTACGTTAGGAAACTTTGATACTGAATCTCTATATTTCAGTCAACTTTATGAATAGATGAACCATGTACAAACTCTTATAATTATGCAATGTATGACAAATTTTCTCCAAAAATAGTAAAGCTGTTAAGTGTTAATAATTAAAAAAAATATTAAATGGTAATTGTAAAATCGTAATAAATAATAATACTGTAATATAGCCAAATTAAAATTCCCCATAAATACAGGGTGTCCATTATTAAACGACCCTACTTTAAAGTTGTCTACAGACGGAACTATTGGTCAAAAAGTTGTGAAATTTTGTGACGGACATAATGACGGAATGGGAATTTGTTTGAGCAAAAATAGATTTAGTTCAAAATGTCGCCACCAGAGGGCGTTTTTAATAAATTACACATGCAGGGCTCCCAAATGGTCCGCCAACTGAATACCAATATTTTTTTTGAAAATTTTTCTTTTTAGATTTTTCTTACAAACCGACCCGAAAGCACCTTTGAAAGTAAATTTTAGCGCAGACATACCATAAAATTTTCTGTTAAATTTTATTGGTATTCAGTTGGCGGACCATTTGGGAGCCCTGCACATGTAGCCACCACTTAATGAATACTAGGCCTGAGCTCTGAGAAAAAAAAATGGCGGCTGTCGTAAGTCGATTTTTCTTTCAGAGTTTGCACGGTCCGTTCAATACGAACACCAATATTTTTTTAAAGTTTTTACGCTTTATTTTTTTTTCAGGGGGCGCACAGTGTGGTATTTTTCTGAAAAACCTGGCCAAAATTATTTAAAATCTTTTGTGCGTTCTAAAGCAGATAAAATGTCTTAAGAAAACGAAAAATATTTTAATATGCTAGAAACAACTCACTTTTCGTACAATTTATGCAAATATGTATAACAAATCAATGTCCTACTGACCATCATTCTTTTGATCATAGTTGTCCACATCATCCTCTTCAGAATCACTCGAAAACTAGATTCTGGCACTAAAAACTGTATTACTTAAATTTTTTTAGTATTTATTTTAGAACCATTAGATAACCCTTCTAGAATAGTTTTTAGATAGTGCATTAATTTTATGTCAATTCCTGTAATTTAAGCTGATGTTTCTGGATCTGAGAAAAACTTTCTTGAGATGTTTCCGATATTGGTATTTCCGAAACGGGCTTTTGCAATGCCTACCAATAATCGCATCTCAATTTAAAACTTGTCTTGCATTGATTTTTTTCGTTTATTGACAATCTATCATTATCACTTCTTGCTTGCCGTTTTTTTTATTGGAAGCTACTAAGCAAGATGTAGAATCGACTGAAAAAACCTGATCCTAGACTGGAGTATTGAGAGACCGAATTTTAAAGAATCAGGGTCAATATCTTTAACTATTTTTAACTTATTAAAATCTTTGGATGATTGTTTGCAAATATTACATCGCATCGTGGAATTGGTGCTGGTAATAGCATTGTAAACTTTAGCATCGACAATAGTCAGCATTAATCTGTACTGAACGTGCAGTAAGCCATAATCTGTGAGTATCTTTGTGTTTATTAAATTCCGTGCCTGCTCTTCAATGTAGTTTACTTCCTCTGGGTTTATGTCATTATCTTTCTGAATGAATCTTATTCGTATAAAACGGCAAAAACGTGGATGTGAAAGTACAAGGTTCTGCCACCATACTTTTTGAAATCCATTTATGTTACTTATTAATCTTAAATGTACTAAAGAGCTTTGGAAGATGTTTGAGGAGTTTTCAAACTTTTGTTTGAACATTTGTTGCTGGAAGCCGTCACAACCCCATTTGCAGAGGTATTATAAATTTTTCAATTCTTCTTCACTTGCTGTTGTGAAAACATCTTCTATGTATTTACACAGTCTTTGAGTAGTGTGATCTAAAAGATTTTGAAGTTTTACTTCCGCCATGTTGTCAGTAATGTGGTATCTTTTGAATAAAAAAAAGTAGCTCTCTTTAGCTCGCTATAGAAGTGAATAGCAAGGACATTTATATTTATTAGAAGTTCGGATTATATTATATTGTTTGTAAGTGAAATCTGCTGCAACTAACATGGCCAAAACCTCAGTCGGTGATAACATCAATGTACTTAGTTTTGTTGTCTAAACCGAAGAATTCAAAATTTTTCAATATTTTGTTTCCCTAGTTGGGCTGGCTTTAACGTCTTTAATAATTTTTGAGACATCTGCAACTGCATGTCCTGTAGCTCTTTCGCTCATTTGAGCTGCATGTGTCAATTGTTCCTTCCTTATTTCAGATCTTAATTGTTCTCTTTTACGCCTGCTACTGCCACTACAATTTTTAAATTCTTTAGCTGGGCGACTCTGAGTTTCTCTATTGTCCTTGTAGGAAAATAAAGCGTTCGTTTCAACCATCCCTCGTTGTTTTCTTGAAAACATTGTTCAGTAAATCGCGAAGAAGCTCATTTCTGTTTATAAGTATGTTTGAAAGATTTTACTTCGTAACGGAGCAAATGTATTTAATTTTCTGGACATTTCGTAATTTCGATAAGTTCCTTTTCTAGAAACTTCAACTTCTTGTTTATTTTTCTGTGTCACACTACTTTGATTACATCAAACATATATTTTCTTGATATTTGTATTGATATTCGGATATTGACTAAAAAATAATATATGTATATCTAGTACATCTCTTCTTAATAATATAAAACTCTCTTACCTCGTTAGTGAGTAAAGAACGCCCTTCTTTATGGCTAATCTAAAATATATTATCCAAAATGATAACAGATAATTCACATATTACAAACACTTGGTACAAAACCAAAATGTAATATTATTTACAAAGAATCATTTAATGCACGTTATCACTATACGATCAAAAATCATCTTGCTTAAAATAAAAAGAAGGCACGTCTAACCACTTAACTCTTTGAACTCTGGTGGGTGAATTTCTTCAAAATTCCCAAATGTCACATTGGCACCGGTATTTTGAAATCAAAAAATTCGATTTAAAATATAAACGAAAAAAATGCATTAAACTCTTTTCGAATAAATTTGGTCGAATATTCCGGTGTTATTGTGACATTTGGGGATTAAAATTAAGTGGGAAAAAATTCAACCACCAGAGCTCAAAGGGTTAAAAAAGGGATTTTTTCTCTTCAATTTTCAGATTTGTCCTCTGCACACCAAATGGTCACCAGTATGGAGTAAAAAAATACAGCATATATTAAATGTAAACAGTTAATAAATTTAGAATTTTAATAAAGTAAAAAAACTGTTTTTCAGAAACATTTTTGAAATTTTGTTTTACTTATTAAAAAAATGGGTGTCAAATGGGGGCAGATTTTATTTCATATCTTTTAATTAGCCTACATATACTGTATGAAAACACAAGAGTTCTTACTGAACTCAGTTTAACTCCCTATTAAAATTATAATTTTATCTAAAATATTTAATTCGAAAAAATTGTGGTTTCAAACGTGAATATCATAATGAAGAAGCATTATATTTACAAAAATATGTATGTAAAAGGAAATATACATCTTCGTCTTTATAAACCGTAAAAAGTTTCTGAAATTCTACTAAGAATAGTTTTTTAGACGTTCGATAAAAGATGCATAAATCAGAAGCATAAAAAGAGAAATGCACAAACCATGAATTCCAAGTAAAATACCAGACAACTGAAGAGTCTATAGATCGAAATCAACCCGTTATCATATGGACAGGATAGTGCTCTTATACCAACCAGAAAATGATCAGCTATATACGAGATTTGAAATTTTGACTTTTGGCCAGCTTTTTCAGCGAAATACCACACTGTGGGGCGGTCTGTATATTTGTCTTATTTAATCTGAAAAAAAAAATAAAGCGTAAAAACTTTTAAAAAAGTGTAATTCATTAAAAAACGACCTCGGGTGTCGAAATTTTGAACTATTTTTTTTCCGCTCAAACAAATTCCCATTCTTTCATTATGTCTGTCACAAAATTTCACAACTTTCTGATCAATAATTTCGGCTGTAGACAATTTTAAAGTAGGGTCGTATGATTATGGACTCCCTGTATATACTCAGCTGACCAGATTAATATTATTTTAAGACAATATGCAGGCATACCATTTTATACGTATTAAAAATATTTGTTAACACATAAGTAAGTTCATTTATAAAGTACTGCCAGTTTTTCTTTTCTTTTCAATTCACATAGTATAAATTATAATATTACACTGTTTTGTTGTTATATGTGTTGTATTAACGGAAAAATACAGTGACCTATTACCTAAACACGATCTACAATATTTAGATTTTAGTAGCATTATTTGTGATAAGTAAAATTAAGTCATTAAATAAAGCGAAAATTTCTATTCAGAAAAAATTGAATATGTATTTAAAATCTGGGAAAAGTTTAGTATCATTAAGACTGACAGGGGTAAAATAATAAAATGTCGTTAGATCACATAAGTATAAAATAGATTAGTGAAAAATATACGACATGCAAAAAGTACAAAAATGATTTAATTTATTAAACTCATACCACTAAAATGAAGAAATGTTATTCTATAATAAATAGAATGATGACTCTACCACAATTCAATGGTAACGAATACTTTTTCTTTGCTAAATCGTGGTATGCTGTTGCAATCGTGATAGTAAAAATAAAATGAAAACGTTTCAACCTACTGGAGGAACGAAGCGCAACTGTCAATATCAATATGAGTTGGCACATCGTCCACCATTAACATTTAAATTTGGTAATTTTTCACTCTTACCTGGATATTAAAGCATGCAATAATATTTTCAAGAATAATTTGTACAATTAGCAGTAGAACAATGGACCACAAGCATTACTGACGTCATACAACGTCACGATGGATTATAGCGAATCAGCTTCTCGATTTTTCCCACAAGCGCTCGCCAAAAGCCAATCAAATATCCCAATGCTTGTGGGAAACATTGCGAGCTCCGCCCATTGCGTGTGGTTAATTACCCATAGATAAGCCTTTAAAGTTAAAAATAGACAGAAATTAATTCAACGCTATTTAAACACAGTACGCCAGCTACTCCCGTAGAAATGAAAATGCTTAACAAGTTCAGCCTATATACATAGTACATAGCTGCTAACTAGTACGGATTTTTCTCACCACTAAAATTTATCAAAACAATCGCGGAAATCCAGCTTTTTCTAATTCTAAAGATGAAACATTACAAAATTTTTTGCTAAATTTTAGTGGTAACAAAATTCCGTACAGGTTGGCAGCTATGATAGTTGTTGTAATTTGAACGATCATCTGCAAAGAAAACAACTTCTAACTGTACAATATAGGAAAATGTGGCTTCTGATAAACTCTTCTCTGCGCAAGCGTTAGCAGTAACGATAAAGGAAAAACTCTTACGATATTTTAATTTGTTTGCTCTTATATAATATCTCTACTATTCTCTGCGTGTTTGTGTTTATTCAATAGCTTATAACGAATATAGTGAGCCAGAGGCCACGCTGTTTAAGCTTTGACTTGAGTTTTGAGTTTATCTTTATAAGAAAAGTTTGGCCAAATTCTCTCAAACAAAATAGTAAGGCTGTAAAGTGTTAATAATTAATAAAATAATAAATAGTAATAGTAAAATCGTAATAAATAATAATACTGTAATATAACCAAATTAAAATTTCCCATAAATATACACTCCGCTGACCAGATTAGTATTATTTTAAGACAATGTGTAGGCATACATTATACGTATTAAAAGCATGTGTTAAGGCATGTGTAAGTTCATTTATAAAGTACTGTCAGTTATTCTTTTCGTTTCAATTCGTATAGTATAAATTATAATATTACGCTGTTTTGTTGTTATATAAGTTCAATTAACGAAAACATAAAGTGACCTATCCCCTAAATACAATCTACGATATTTAGATTTTTTAGTATTACTTATTGCAATAAGTCAAATTACACATATAAATTCTGCGATTAAATTAGGCGAAAAGGGTATAGTCGGTAAGCATTGGAAGCACGCCTTATAATCAAATATCCTGATTTTTTTTCCAGATGTGGCTACCTACCTGACAATATATTTCCCATATTATCTCCTTATAAATATTGATATTTTATGACATAAAAATGTTTTTCCTATTTGCATAAAAACTGATTTTCACAAAAACTACTGCACCGATTTTCATTTCATTAACAGAGGTTATATAGACACCAAAGATACATAACTGGGAATTTTTTGTATAATTTTATGTTTATAAAAACTGTGTGAAATAAAGATACAAAATAATTACAAAAATAAAAATCGTATCTTTTGTTTATACGAAAATTACTATTTTCTTCTCGAAAATTCCTTATATCTGCACTTATATTAGATATAAATGTCGAAAATGTGCAGTAAGTATAACATATAAATATTTACAAAAATATGTGTACAAATACATAAAATTCATTTAAAGGCGTGATTTGAGGCGGAGCTACTCAAAATCAATATCGGCAGAATTTTTGGAATAAACACTTACAGATCTGCTTTATTTTAAACTTCAGTAAACACATAGTTCATCGTTGTCAATGCTGTCGATTCTGCTTCGTTTTAAGAAAAATGGCGTTGGATTTAGAAACAACAGTAGTAAAAATTATTTTGCCATAAAAAAATAAATAAATAAATAAAAATCGATATAGAAATGCAGTTACAGTCCCAAATGGTCCTCCAACTGAATACCAATATTATTTTAGAAAAATTTTCTTTTTAGATTTTTCTTACAAACCGCCCCGGAAACACCTTTGAAAGTTAATTCTAGCACAAACCTACCATAAAATTTTCTGTTAAAATTTATTGGTATTCAGTTGGCAGACCATTTGGGAACCCTGCAATTAGAGCGATCATAATCAGTTTAAATGAAAGAGTCTTTTTGCCATTTTTAAAGAAGAGAAATTACAAATAGTAGCTACATCCTTTTTAAACTATCAATTTCTTTTTGGTTAACACCGTGTTTAATGCTTGTGATTAACCCATTAAGGACGAGTCTCTTTTACATTTCTTTTAATTCTTCGACACCGGTTTTTTCCACATTGTAATTTTTAATTATTTAATCGTTCAAAATCTGAGATTAGACAATGTGAAAAATTCCAAACTAAAATACTGGTATTCAAATTTAAAAGTTGTGTTTGCCTGACATGGCAAGTTTTCTTCCCAACCGGCTTTAAAGAGTTAACTAAAGTTAACCACGTGCTTTGAAGCTGATTTATGATGGCCAAGGTATTCGATTTCTCACGGTGTCGTCTAAGAATGCATCTCCAAATGCGACATGCACCACAGATAGTTACATAGTTTACACTTTAGGTCCCTACCTAGCAAATCAAAACGACTCCACAATAATGAAAGAAATAATTGGTTATCCTTATTGACATTGTCGGTTAACAGGGTGACATTTTTTTGTTCTTGATTGTGGGATTCGTGACGTACTGCCTGAGTAAAAAGGATATGAAGTATTCATGCTGGTTTTAACCGCTTGGGGACGAGCGTAAGGTGCTCAGAATCCGTGATTACTCTAACCAGTAAATTTGCATTGTAAATTTTGCCTTATTTAATCCGAGCATTTTACCGATTCAATTAGGCAAAAATTTCTGTTTTGCAAAACCGGGGGTAAAATATTAAAAATTCTGTAAAAGACGCTCGTCCTGAAGGGGTTAACCCTTTGAGCTCTGGGAGCACATTTCTTCAAAATTCCTAAATGTCAGATTGGCACCAGTATTTTGCAACCAAAATATTCGGCTTATAATATACACGAAAAAATGTATTAGTTTATTTTCAAATAAATTTGGTTGAATATTCCGGTGCCAATGTGAGATTTTGAGATTAAAATTAAGTGGGAAGAAATTCACCCATCAGAGCTGAAAGGGTTTTTAAGGGCCAATAAAAAAAAGCTAACTGTAAAAGAAGCCAGTAAATCAAGATTTGTAATAAAAAAAGCTGGGTAGTGGAATCTGTACATCAGTTGCGGTTCATGACTAGCTTTTTGGGGGGCCACTAACTGCATTGCTGCCACATTTATATAATTTTTTTTTACCATTGGTTTTTCAAGGAAATTTGGCCCTGTTTAATGTTAGACTTCGACTTTGAAGATGCTTTTGCCGGGGTGCCTGTGGGCAGCTCCACACATCTCCAGAAGGTGACAGCTGATGAATAGCAGGAGATCAATCTAAAAGCCTGACTGGTAGCAATAGCAGGAGAGGACAATGTTGCCAGATTAAAGACTTTTTTGTCCCCGGATTGTTGATTCTCACCTTTTTTTTTAACCATTTGGAAAAATGGTTATTGTCCTCGTCAGGGTAGGAAATCAAAAGCCTATCTGAAGCGTTTCATTGGTTGAATCCGCATTTTATTCGTTTTCTGATTGGTCTATACAGTAATCTGTATTTTCCCTTTGCGTCTTTGATTCCTGAAACGAAGCGAGTCGCCAGTAACAGCCAATCAAATGCTTGGAAATTTGACGATGGAAAAGCTTCTCCCGAACAGCCAATGAAATGCTTGGATAATACGTAAGTTTCAGGAAATCTGACGAATCACAGGCGATTTTTGTCGCTTGCAATTTTTACGTGTAATAACACTATTGTTTAATTCATGACGTACGTAATGTATGATCAACTCAGTGCGATTTTTTATGTCTTAAATTTTAGTCTTCGAAAAAATCATTTTCCAAATGGTCGTTGTAATTTGTTAGATTGCTTTTTTTTTTTTTTTTAATAGAAATATTTGGCCTATTTAAAAATAGATTAAAAATTCTGAAAAATAAGGCGAATTATACTATTTTAAAAAAGTGGTGACAGTCAAATAATCTGAATTAAAAAATGTCCCCAATCTGGCAACATTGGGAGAGGGTGATAAAATAAAATTTTAAAAAACGTGAGGGTAGGGAAAATGAGCTACTGGAAAGGAAAAAATACTGAAAAGGGAGTTTAGGGATAGTAGAAGTAAAATAAGTTAATTGACTAAAAAATATAAGTTAAAATACTGACAAAAAAAAAAAAAAATAATAATAAATAATAAAAGGTCTGAAATAAAGTGATGTGGTTGCAGGTGATAATGTGCCTTACTTCGTAAATTTATTGGCAGAAACTCGATCCGGATGAACATGGTCTTTAAAGAGGCCCACGCACGGAGTCTAGAGTTCTTAATATCAGAATTTCCTAACTAGAAATAAGGTTCAGAATTCTTTAATAAAATAGTGGTTACTGAAGAATAAATTTAGCAGCCATGCATTTAGTGCCCTGTAACAAAACCAGTCAGAATCCACTATAGCCATACATGGTATTTTAAAAGCAAAATGCCGAATTTTGAATAACTTACTTGATAAAAAAAAAATGTTGGCAAAAGTCAAAACCTATTACCGGATAGCTTTGTTTATGAATTCGGTACATGAATGTTTATGAATTTTATGTTTATGAATTTTATCTATTTATTTATGAATTTTATGAAAATTTATTTATGAATTATGTTTATGAATTTTATGTTTATGAATTTTTATGTTTATGGATTTTATGTTTATGAATGTTTATGAAATTTATCAGGTTTATGAATTCGGTACTGTGTTTACAAATTCGGTAAAAGATTAATTCAGATAAAAGCACTAAAGATGAAGTTTTTGGTCACATGATATCTGAAATAAAGTAGCAAATACTTTTCTGACTGAAGTTGAACTAAATAGCTGGTTGGGTGGAAATATCCTCTTTTATTAAATTATCTTCACTAGATAAAACTTCACTAAATATTCCTAAAATGACAGAAAGAGAACTAAAAATATATTTTACTGGTTTATATCAATATAAGCTGGCGATGTCGTATTTGGCAAAAGTGATGAAGGAAGACTATTCTATAAATATATACAGTAGAGCGCCGATTATCGGAACTCGCGTTAATCGAACTTCCAATTATCCGAACAGCCCATTTCTCTCAAAACATTTTTTTAACTAAACTTCTATTTATCCGAACGGCCTATTTCTCTGAATTTTTTTTTTTTAAGGATGATGAGATTGTGGATGAGATTTAAGATGAAAAAGAAATTGAAGAAATGAAAACGAATGCTCTAAAAGGGACCCAGGTCCATCACTTAACGAAGCCTTTCAATGTTTGGAAACAGCTATGAAATGGCTCGAACGGCAGAAGAACTATTTAACTAACGTATTTAAGAAGAATTCGAGATATGGCAGCATTGGAAAGAACGTCTTCTTTGAAGCAAGCAACGATCGAAAGCTTTTCTGTTTAAATTATAATCTCTGGAGTTCAGAAAATGATAAAAAGAAAATTTTAAATGATAAAAAAGTAAACAAACAAACAACAACAAAAAAAACAGTTTTTAAACACGCTAGCACTAACTGATGCTGCCTGGCCTGGCTGCCTAAGCCTGGATAAAGTGTGAAGGTTTTAGTATAGTCAGGAACATCCTCTAAATTGCCTGTCCATTTATTCCAACTTTTGCTTATCCGAACTAGGGTCGGATAATATATACTAATCGGCACTCTACTGTATGTCGTTAAGCCGGGAGAACGCGCTTACCTAGAGTATGAATGGTTTTTACTTTGTCACCAATAAATACAAATAAGGATCGTCATCTTATTTAATTGGAGATAATTTTGCGATAAAACAAGTTGAAGATTACTTTTATAAAGAAATTGGTGACAATTGTAAAAACCGAACGCACTCCGGGTCTATCACGCCCGGCGCGCGTCCTCGCGGGTTAAGGGGACGGTGGAGCTTAAATCCTTAAAAATAATTTT
This sequence comes from Maratus speciosus, assembly GCA_963932465.1. Lineage (NCBI taxonomy): Eukaryota > Metazoa > Arthropoda > Arachnida > Araneae > Salticidae > Maratus > Maratus speciosus. The sequence continues at coordinate 280,168,062 of OZ010797.1, read as the reverse complement.
TTTTTTATTTTTGTAAATTTCAACTTAAATATTATTCAAGGGTACATTATATACATTATAACATGCATTTATCCCAAAAAAAATTTTAAAAAAAATTTATTTTTGAGAAAAAAATGGAATTTTACGCGTCGTCTTAGAAATCTTCGAAACGCCCCATGTGTCTTCAATATCAATGAAAATCCCCAATATTTTTTGTAAAAGTTTGGTTTATATATAGAAATAAAATAGAGCATCGAATTTTATATATTTGAATTTAAAGGTAAAAAAAAAAAAAAAAAATTCAAAATTTCAAAATTTTTTCGAAAAAATTTCAAAATTTTTCAAAAAAAAATTTTTTTTTAACCTTTAAATTCAAATATGTGAAATTCGATGCTCTATTTTATTTCTATATATAAATCAAACTTTTCTAAAAAATATTGGGGATTTTCATTGATATGGAACGCGCAGGGGGCGCTTCAAAGATTTCAAAGACGACGCGTAAAATTCCATTTTTTTCTCAAAAATAAATTTTTTTTTGTGATAAATGCATGCTATAATGCATATAATGTACCCTTGAATAATATTTAAGATAAAATTTACAAAAAATAAAAAATAAATTGAAAAAATTTGAAATTTTGAAAATTTTTCGAAAAAATTTCAAATTTTTTCAATTTTTTTTTTTTAACCTTTAAATTCAAATATGTAAAATTTGATGCTCTATTTAATTTCTATATATAAACCAAACTTTTATAAAAAATATTGGGGATTTTCATTGATATTGAAGATGCATGGGGCGTTTCGAAGATTTCCAACACGACGCGTAAAATTCCATTTTTTTCTCAAAAATAAATTTTTTTTTAAATTTTTTTTGGGATAAATGCATGTTATAATGTATATAATGTACTCTTGAATAATATTTAAGTTGAAAAGTACAAAAATAAAAAAAATTATTTTTAAGGATTTTGAGCTCCACCGTCCCCTTAAGGAAGCATAAAAATTTTTGAAAGTAATTTTTCCATTTCGGCATATTTCACAGAAAACTTAGTATCATTGTTTCATACAGTATTACCCTATTGCTACTGATGTTTCTATAATAATAAAACATAAATGGGTAGTGGAATCCGCAAAAACTAAAAAAAAAAAAACCCAATTGCGAGTGTCCTAACGGCATGAGAGCGATTTGCCGCTGCTCTCATTTAGCAGCAACAATATATTATCTTTTTTTTTTACGGAAGATATTTATAAAAAATTATAAGACGGACAGAAATTCTTTCTACTATTCAGAAATGATTGCATATATCGCGCACCCGCAGGAAAAGTGACACATCTCGACAAAAGTAAATTTCACAGGAGAGGGAAAAGAACAATGTGCATGATTTTACTGTAACTTGAAATTATAGCACTTAGCTCTGTATGCAGGAATAAAAACATGCATAAAAGCATAAAATCATTATGAATGAAGACGTATGATGAGGTTTGGAGGGATGGATAATTTTACCTCCCCACAAAATCCACCTCTCTTCTGTGGTCACGAATGGACATATAGCGTAATAAAGTAATTTAACGTATAACTACACTCATGAAACTTTTTGTGTAACAAGACGCACCTATGACAGATCATTTAGTGGAATAAAACGCAAAATGAAGTTTTGCCAGATGTGTCACTTTTCTGGCGGATGTGCGATATGTTGTAATTGGAGATGACAGTGTTCCCAGTTAGCATGCACATTAGCAGCAAGTTTTATTTTTCCTGATATTATCTTGCCGTGACAAATTTGACTTGACAAATTCGCAAGACCATTACCCACTTGCATGAGTAGTTTGCTGTGAATCTGATTCAACACTGTCTTTGATTCACGAAAGTGACGAAAGCAAAAAATCGCTCTGTTGAGAGAATAGACAATCAGCATATGCGCAGAAATTTCAGAAATTGGGTTCTAATGAAAGGCAAGACACACACATCATTGTTACTGTTATGGAATCTCATTTTCATTGATTAGTTAAGTTAGGAAACCCAGAAAAAGGTATTTATTATTTTAACTCTTCAACTCTAGTTATTTTTTGTAAACTAACATTTTGTCTAACCTATTACATATAAAAATTCTTACAAATTATAAAGTTATATTAATTTAGTAAGTTATGGTTACGTCTTCGGCCATTTTAAATTTATATTGAAAATTTTAATTGTAAAATGAATTTTTTCCACTATTATTGAATTTTTCTAAAATATCATTTCAATTGATATTTATTTATTTTTGCCTTTAACCCCGTTCGGTCTATGATTTTTAACCCTTTCGGTACAGCGTCTAGAATACCTACTGTGGAAATATGTTATCCAAACAACGCTAAAAATTTGTATCCCTTAAATGTGCGACGATACTGCTAAAATCCCAAGTGTCGATCGCAGCGACATCTGCGGGATTCTCGTATTACATTGTATAGACTAGCAATATCTTGCATTTGTAGAAAATATCCTGCAGATGTCGCTCGATCTGTATATTTCAGCAGCATCGTTGCACATTTAAGGAATACAATATTTTAGCACTTTTTTAAGTATTACAGGGATAGCCAATTTCCACACCAATTATTCTAGCAGTGTTGCCAGTGGGCTACTTTTTTTAAATTCAGATTTCTTGATTGCCACCACTTTTTTGGAACGCTAAAATTGTCTTTGTTTTCGCCTTAATTAATATGCCATTAAATAAGGCGCATTTTACCATTTCAAAACAGTGGTGCCAATCAAGAATCTGAATTTTAAAAAAGTAGCTCATACAGCCGACTTTTTTTTCTCATAAAAGTAACTTTTCCTTGAAACTTCAAACTCTGAATGTGAGGCCTGAAGCCCTGATTCCGACTTTGTATTTGTACATTTGTCATAGTTGCCAACCTCCCGATTTTTTGTATACCAGTAAAATCTTACAAAAATGTTCGCTTTATTTGAATGCTGAAATTGAGCGATTGTTTAAAACACGCATTTCTGGATTAAATTACTGGTATTAAAGAAATCGGGAAGTTGGCAACTATGATTTTTTTATAAATATATTTTTAAAAAATTAGTTATATCTTTACAGTACATTTTAATCTCGTGGTGTATGTTCCATTGTTTTTTAGACGAATTATTATTTATTTAAAAAATATTTTTATGTCAGCAAATATTAAAAACACTAAAATAAGGAAATATTGTTTAATACAAAGCATAAATCAGTGTTGCTGGCTTGTAATTTTCTTAAAGCTCAAATTCTGTATCAATTTTCCATAATGGAATTCCAATAAAATAACCAAAGTAATATATCATTAAATAATGCAAAAATTGCGAGTCGTACATACCTTAAACGAAAAATTCTCTATTATTACTCAAACCTGACAACTTTGGCATCACATCAGAAATAAATAAATAAACGCAATTGGTTCAAACCCTTGTTGTATAACATTCTTATTTTGCAACAGTCATTCACGATTAAAAATGACGAAATTGCTTTCTCTTGCTACTCATTATTAAAAGTGGTGAAAATAATGTTTCAATAAAACTCAATAACTGTTGTTATGTTTCGATATCGAAGAATTTTGTTGATTTCCAAGCAAAAATATTTTTCTCTATTGTCTCCGACATAAACGTTAAAGTTCGATATCGAGGCAGTATCAACAGCGTTGAAAAGGATGTCCTATATGCTTATTTAAATCTAAAATATAGCAGTTGGCATACCATCTGCTGACTTATTCCAAGAATTCTTCGGATGTCGAATTTCAGTAGCTCCGCCTCAAATCACGCCTTTAAATGAATTTTACGCATTTTTACAATATTTTTGTAAATATTCCTATGTTTGTTATACCCACCGCACACTTTCAGCATTTATATATAATATACCTGCACATATGAGGAATTATTGACAAGTAAATGGTAATTTCCGTATAAAGATAATATATGACTTTTATTTTTGTAAATTTTACGATCATTATTTCACACAGTTTTTATAAACAGAAAATCACACAAAATACTATTTATGCATCTTTGGTTTCTATATAACCTCTGCTAATGGAATGAAAATCGGTGCGGTAAATTTTGAGAAAATCTGTTTTTATAAAAAGAGAAATAGCATTTTTATCTCATAAAATATCAATATTTATAAGGTCATAATAGAAGAAATATAGTGTTAGATGGTAACCATAATTGACGAAAAAATAAGGATATTTGATTGAAAGGTGTGTTTCCAGTACTATCCGGCTATGCCATTTTTATTCAGAAAAAGTGGTTCTAAAAAATAATTACCGTACATCGCACACAAGAGAGAAGCCACTGTTATACGTATTTACAATATAGGAAAAGTTTCGCATCATTAAGACTCAAAGTCGTAAGGTAATAAAATTTCGTTGTTTTGTGTAAGTATAAAATAGATTAGTGAAAAAAAAAACACATGTAAAAATTTCTAAATTGATTTAAATTATTCTACTCATACCGCTATAATTAAGAGATTTTATGCTATAGTAAACTGAACGCAAGTACCATGATACCTGTAAACAAAACAAGAGTGTCCTTCCAAAATCATGACTTGCTTTTGCAATCATGATTGTAAAAAAATATAAAAATCCTAAGCTAATCGAGCGTCGCGCTACTGTAATTATGACTTGCCGAATCGTCCGCCATCAATATTCCCTACAAGAAATACTCAAATTTGGTCATTTTTCACATTTACGAGAAAATTAAAGCATACTCTGATCCTTCCATGAATAATTTGTAGCAGAATTAATAATTAGCAGCAGAACAACTACAAATAAATAAGCCTTTAACGTTAAAAATAGACAAAAGTTAATTCAATGCTAGGGAAAAACAGTAGGCGAGCCGATCCATTAGAAATGAAAATGATTGACGAGTCAGCCTATACATAATAGTTCTAATTTTAACGATCATCTGGGAAAAAAGACTTGTAACTAACTGAACGGCCACGGCCAAACTCGATCGCCTGCCTTATACGGCCTTCACATTAACCCTTAGTTTCGGAATCGTTAAAGACTACAGTCATCGCCAGATGGCGCGAATACATACTCTGAATTGTATCTTCTCCACTGTAAATAATGCTTATTAAGTGTTACTTTCATATATAAATACGAAACACGTCTCTGTATATGCGTTATAAAAGGTATAGATAATATACGTATATTTTGCCTCAGCGTTTTTTATACTGCAAACAGGAAAACGGAAGGATTTCGAGATAAAATATCTCTGATGTAAAATATAGGTATATAAAGTTGATTGCGGACAACTTTGGATAACAGAGGTACTGAAAATGAAGTGTTCAGGGAAATAGAATAATAATAATAATTAAAGGTTTCTACCATTTTTAGAATAAAAAAAAGAACAGGGGAAATTATAAAATCAAATGTTTGAATTTTAGGCAGTTATATTATAAAAACTATAATAAAAATTATTCACACAATATTAACCCTTAAATGCGCGATTTTTTATTTCATATACGATTCTCTGAAAGGTTTATTACACTGGGAAAATAATGAAAAAAAAATCAGAGATACATTTTTCATATAATACGTCAATCTTTTCTTCTGTCGCACATCTGCAATATAAGTAAAAACTACTGTTGCGTGGCTGTTTTACGTTAAAATCTTGAAAATTAGTAAATATCTAAAGAATATAATTATTTATTTTATAAAACTTATCCTTTGGCCCCCGTGATAGAATACGTTCTAGAAATTACGTAGTTGAGACAATCTGACCTTACACCAGAAAGTTTCAATGGTTAATTTCGCTTTATTTAAATTCGGAATGTCTGTTATTAGTTAAACCAGATATTGCTATTTTAATTTTCTGGTGTAAATTAGTGAATATATATGCGAATTAAAAAAAAAATCTGTTAAATTGAAAACGCTGTTATTTGCACATATGCAAAGCTGCAAACTAAGAGGTTAAGAGAATAAGCAAGTTCGCCAGTATCCGGCAACCACCTCAACGAAATATTTTTTTTCAGAACATTGATTATTTTTGCACGATTCTTAATGAATTAAAAAATATATAGATATATGTACATCGCAAACAATTTTCAATAAATTCGGCCATTATATATGTTGATCCGAAATATTCAAGGATGTAGAAAAATAACCAAATTACATATAAAATTAAATATTCTAATTTTGGACAGTGGTGGTGTAAATCTATGATACAATTAAAAGGATATTTGCATGTTTCATAATATCAACAAAATAAGCAAGTCTTTTTGCCAATAACCGGCAATCAACTCATATCAATTTTTTTTTTTTTTTTTTTTTTTTTTTTTTCAAAACATGGATATTTACATGATTCTTAATTATTAAGATAATATGTATGTCTGAACATTGCAAACAATTTTCAATAAATTTGGACATTATATGTGTTGATCTGAAATAGCCAAGCATATATAAATATTCTAAAATTACATATAAAATGAAATATTCTAATTCTGGAGAGTCATGGTATAAAGGTATACGATTAAAATAAAATATATTTACATGTTTCATAATATAAAAAAATAAGAAAGTCTTTTCGCCAATATCCGGCAATCAACTCAAATCGATTTTTTTTCAAAACATGGATATTTACATGATTCTTAATTATTTAGAAAATATATATATCAGTACATTGCGAACGATTTTCAATAAATTTATCCTTTATATGTGCTAATCTTAACTATACAAGCATATAGAAAAATTACAAAATCACATGATAAAATTAAATATTCTGGGCAGTTATCATATAAAAGTTTACGATAAAATAAAAATAAATTTACATGTTTTATAATAATAATAATAATAAATAAGCAGGTCTTTTCGCCAATATCCGGAAATCAAATCTTATCGATTTTTTTTTCTTTACTAAGGGGAAAAAAAATAAACAAGGATTTTTTCATGAATGAATAAAAACACGATTCTTAATTTAGAAAAATATACATATGTGTACATTGTGAACAATTTTCAGTAAATTTAAATATTGTAGGTGCTGGTCATGAAATACGGAGAAATTAAAAACTAATAATAAATAAATAATATTTTTTTTTTTCATGTTTCATTATTTTAAAGAATCAACAAATCTTTTTTTTTTTCCTTTCAACAGTTTGTACTCCAAATTTGAAGGAAATTCGTGAAAAGAAATTTCTGGAATTTTTTTAGTGAATCGTAAGTGCAGTATGGAACGCAGCAATGAGCCGGTTTTTACTAAAAAAAATCAAAAATCGCAATTTCAGTTAAGTTATACCCAAGAAAACACAAGCGTGCAAGCGAAATTCTTCATTAGACACAGTCGGTAAAAGCGCCTCCTATAACTCTCCGGAGAGAATCTCTGATTCCCTGAAAACAAAGGGATTTCGACTTTTTGTTACGGCTATTTAAGGAGGGGGGTGGGGAATCGAGTTTGGCCGTGGTACAGAATAGAAAAATTTGGCTTCTGATAAACTCTTCTCTGCGCATGCGCTAGCAGCAACAGTGAAACTCCTACGAGTTCTACTTTGATAGTAGGGTCAGTCCATTTCGAATCAGTAAGGTGGTGTCCCTCGACATTTTAAATTTTCCTAATTTTCTAAACAAGTTTTGGTCATAGTTTTATTTGTTTAAAAACACGATTTAAAATTTTTTTGATGATATACAGTCGAACCCGGTTAAGACGCGTTTCAAGGGACTGGGCAAAAGTCGCGTATTAAGCGGGATCGCGTATTAAACGTGATTTGTACAATGTTGAAGAATCTAGGCTTATTTACAACATCTAATTGTCTAAATGAACTTTAGAACTTTATATGTTTAAGGTCAAAATTTGTATCTTTCAGGTATACTTAGATTAAAACTTAATTAAATTCAACTTTAACTCATTGTTTCCTTTTATAGAACCAAATGGAATAATAACTGAAAACAAAAAGTAAATTCAAACGGCTTTATTATGGATTAATATGCTGCAAAAAAAAAAAAAAAAAAAAAAAAAAAAAAAAAAAAAATCCTGCAAGACTAATCTTTTTTTACAGAGCTAAAAAAAAATATTAAACCTTTGAAGCACTTGTTAAAATCATATTTAGTACTTGTGATAATGAGTACATTATAATCTGCACTTCTTTTGATTATAAGAAAAAAACTATTGTTATTAATAGTATTTGTGTAAAAAATACTGTTATTTTAGCAAGGAATAAAGAAAACATAAAAGATTTAAACAACTGCAGTCGTATTTATTTAATCTTTACGAGTTTCATTTTTTGCCTATAATATGTATTATGAAACATAGTAGGGATATAAGGTACACTTAAAATCTCACTAACAATAGTTATACTATACTAACATTTAATTGTAATAATTAAATGCCATATCTGAGTATCCTGAATTTGCCTATCTCTCTCTACTACAGTAAAAACATACATACATGAAGCGAGAGACAAAATACTGTTAAGACGCGGGATCAAACAAGAATTGTACTGTTGCTAATTTAGCAGGTTTTTTAACACTAGAACGGCGGCGAGGGGTCATTTTGACCCTTGCCGAATGAATACATTTCGATTCGAACCAGAATTTTTTTTATACTATAAGATTAATATATGTTGCACAAAAATAACTTAAATAAATAAGTTAAATAGTTCTAAATAAAAATTCTGATGTGAAATATTTTTTATAAAACTTGAGCAAAATTTCCCGCCGTTCTAGTGTTAAAATTCAAATATCTGTCACTATTTTCGATAAGTAATGTTCGCCTTAATTAATCTGTTATTAAATTAAATAAATATTACTAATCGTAAGCAGCGTTTTTTATTTGAATATAAAAAAAATCTGATAAATTGACAACACTGAAGAAGAGACACGGAATTCGCATCTTGATCAATGAATTCGTGTCTTAAGCGTGATTTTTTGCCTCAAAGGATCGAAAATCTCTCGCGTATTAAGCGGGATCGCATATTAACCGTTCGCGTATTAAACGGGATATTTTTACATTAGCCTTATGGGCGTAATTCAAAGAACCGGAAAAAATCCGCGTATTAAGCGGGATCGCGTATTAACCGTGAGCGTCTTAACCGGGCTCCACTGTATTTTTTTGGGTTGGCCATTTTTAATAAGCTACACACCTATTTTTGGATGAAAAATGTGTTTTATTGAAAATGCTCGAACTGCTTTATTTTTATAACTATCAACATGAATCAAAAGTTAAGATGCTCAGCATAAAATTATCTACATTTTAAGTAATTACAGAATTTCCATTAGGCTTAGGGATCTTGGTCAAAAATATGTTTAGAAACAGGAAAAATAAAAGGTCAAACACCACATTTCGCTTATATTATTTTTTATGAAGGAGATCAGACTCACATTAAATATTTTTTCCTTACACAGATCTCTTATAGATCTACCCCTCTCTACAAATTTCAATCCTGAAAACCTTTCCCTTTTTTTTTCTTTTCTTTTTCTTTTCTTTTCTTTTTTTTTTTTTTTTTTTTTTTTTGTACAGCTCGCTAAAAATTGTGCTAAGTCTGTTTTTGGCAGTTTTTACTAATTTAAATCTCAAAAGGGACTGGCTAAAAAATTATGAAAACTTAGGATAATAAACATCTTTGTAATATAAAGTTACATTGTAAATTTCATGAGTGAGACTTAACACATTCACCACAGGAAACGAGAATTCTCGATTTCATTCAAAAAACATCATTGACTAAGGGCGTGGCTTCTACCTTGCAGAAAATGCTTTTATATCATGTTATACACATTTTTTTTTAGATTGTAAGACATTTTATATTGAATTCGTACATTAAAAGGTATTTACCGATGCATAAACTTGGGAAACCTGTCTAGAAAACCAATTTACAAAAGACTTTCAGAACAGGGAGGAGCTTCTACTGTTTTATAATTCAGATTTGATAAAAATTGCCCGTCGGCAATTTGTTAACTGGCCTTTGAATTACAATCCACTAAAAGTGTACAACCCCCCCCCCTCTCTCCTTTTTCTTTTCCGACCTTTTGCTTAGGTATGTTCTCCCCCGGCCTTTGAATTACAATCCACTAAAAGTGTACAACCCCCCCCCCCTCTCTCCTTTTTCTTTTCCGACCTTTTGCTTAGGTATGTTCTCCCCCCGGGATTGCACTTATACTCTAAAGCGAAAGCTGGGTTCCCGGGGCGGTCATCCCTGCTTAGGTATGTCCAAATTGACGATAGGGACAAATTTTATGGATTACTGCTTAGTTAAATATAAAATTAAGCAATGTTAAAATATTCTACAACATGTTTGGAACAGTCTAAATAAAAAATGTTATGATTCAATGTGTAATATAAATAAATTTTGGCAGTCGAAATAATTTAAATTACAAATGAATTCGAAAAAAAAAATTAAACACTTTCGCAAGAGCTGTGAAAAAACATTACAACATGAAAGTTAAACATACGAAAAAAATCATTTTAACCCTCTGTCTACCAGAAGGGTCCAATGGACCCGACATGTATATTCAAAATATCTATTCAAACCAGAAATTTCTTCAAAACAAACTAAATGTATAAATCAGACAATAATAAGTTAAATAAACAAATTAAATAGTTTTAAGTAAAAATTCTGGTGTAGAATGTTTTTTATAAAACTTGAGTAAAATTTCCGGTAGTTCTAGGGTTAAGAAGTAAAAATTATTAAATATGATACTCGACTAAAAATTTATTTAGCAGGGTTCATGTTTTTATACATCGTTTTCTCGATTTTAAATTTTACTTCAAATATTTTTATAGCGGGAATAGAAAGAGTTTGTATTATAGAAATTTACAAGCTACTTTTAGTAATATCAACATTATTTTTTCTAATTTTTCAATGGGTGTGATTATATATATATATATATATTACGTAGCGAATAAATGAGTAAGTCGAACAATCACGTCGTGCTTTTTAAGACATACTGCTGGATTATTACTATATATTAATCAGCCATTGGAGAGGTTGTATAACAGTTGTACCATTTAGTGCAAGCATTGATATTGGAGGTATCAACACTGTGGAATTTTAGCAGCTGTGGACAGATATAATACTTTTGTTGACTTATTTAATCAACTCTATCGATTGTTTATAGTGATGAGGTTGACGAAGTCCAATCGAAGAACCATCGATTCATGATACAGTCAAGAGAAATTAGGCCATATGAGCAGTGAATAAAGGTTGAAGAAATCCGGGGTTTTCCCAATAAAACATAGGCTGAGTTCACTTGAAAATGTTTATTTCATCACAACAGATAATGACTGGTTGTATTTATGACGGCCAATTATCTGCACGAGGGATATAGGCCCAGGGGGGAGTGCCCTCCGTGGGGGTCTTTCTAAGGGAATCTAACCCGTATTAACGCTTGGAAATCCAAGGTTAGAAGAAAACCACGAAAACTCCGAACGTTTGGGCCGACGGGCACGATTGGGCTCGAACCCAGCACCTCCCGTCTACCAGCTTCGAGAGCAGAACCTCTCAGCCACTGGTGGGGCCATCACAACAGATAAACGTAAACAATTCCCACAGGGTGAGAATTTATCATAGCCATCATGCTAGAGCACGAACTAATATTTCATGCGAAAAATATGTTAACCTCTTGAGGGGCAACCAAAAATGTCTCTAAATATTGAATTCTCACCGGAATAATCGAAAAATTTTATTTTTAAATAAGGAAAAGCAAATTTCAATGACTTTCCCCAAAAGTTAAAAATATAAAATTAAGTAAAATTTTCTGGTCAGAATCTTGTTTAAATTAGGTGGGATATATTTTATCCCATCGCCCCTCAAGGGGTTAAAGGACGATTTAGCTATTCTATGCGACTTTGGACAACAGGTAACAGATTAGCTAAACAATCAAACAGCACAAAAATCTTTTTTCTCAGCTCATGCTCGAATGTTTTATTAGAATATGCGGAGGAATACCGATTGAAATGTAAACTTCAGACGAGCCAAACAAATTCATGAGCGAGACATGAAAGAAACTGTGATCCGTCATTCAGCCAATGGAGAGCGAGCGAGAATAGAAATGAGTCTCGGCTCTGCTGACGGAGGAATTCCGATGTGATGCGGCTGACTCTAGCCAGGCTGGCGGGAAACTGAGATGGAATAAAATAAAAATGTAAAAATGGTTTTTATAAACATTCGAAAAATAAAGTAACTGCGCTCAGAATTTTACAGTTTGGTAGTTGATAAAAATTAATGAAGGGATTAAAAGTTTAGAATAAGTTTTTGAATAAGATTATTACTAAGATACGTGTTTTAATTTTATAGGAGAATTTAACTAGAAATAAATAATAGTGAGTATTAAGAAATAGGGAAATGATATATATATATGTATATATATATATGTACATAACTACTTTTCTTTAATCATATTTCAGCAGTTTCTAAATATAAATTAACATTTTTAACCAAGTAATACGATTAACGTGTAATACGATTTTAATCGACCTCGATGGCACCCCAAAATATCAGCGTTCTTATTTTGAGATGGAGGTAGAGGTGAAAGTGTAAATCGTAAAATAAGTTGTCAATACTATCTGATATACAATTAAATTAATTCTGTTACACAAAATATTTAACAGAATAACAAAAAGAAAAGACTTGTGCGTGTCGAAAGAAAATGTGAATTTTACTAATTCGATTAAAAGGTGTATATTAAAAAAACAAACAATAAAAAAAAAACTGCAAGTATGATATTAGGCAGATTATATATATAAAAAAAAAGAGCAGCGGTGTATGCAAACGAGATATTTTATAAAATTTCGTTAGCGAGCGGGTATTTTTGCGTGAGTGTGAAGTAGCTTCTTAACGAATACTTAGGCTAATTTCAAAAATATACGTCAGAATAAAACTGCAGCAGATGCTCCTCAGCTGTGCACAAAACACGCCTCCCCCCCCCAATTTGAAAATTCCACCGCTTTCAAGAAAGTTTTAAAATGGTGGCCGGCACTGCCTCTTACCTTACTCCCTTGCCCAGTGTCATATTTGCCTAATTCTGATTTTTGAAACTAAACCTTTTATTATTATTAACGAAATTCACATTTTTTTTCTACATTGTTTAACACTCTGTTGAATATTAAATGTAACAGAATTAATTTAATTGTATAGATAGTATTGACAGCTTATTTTATGATTGGATTTACTCCTCCCCCCTATCTCAATCTGAAAATAAAAACCGTGATATTTCGGGGTTATATCGAGGTCGATTAAAATGTGTATGGTATGTTCGCTAAATTGCATTCTTTTCAAACAATGTAAACATGTATTTGTATATACTATTATGTTATGCAGGAGCAAAACGGGACGAAATTCTGGTTAGTGAAATTATAACATATAATGTTCCGGTTCGTTAAATTATATAGAAATTATCGTTCAGCTTCGTGTAATTATTAAAACGTACTGTTACAGTTCCTAAAAAACATTAATATTTCGGCTTCGGTTCAGATTTATCCAAAACAATGGATAGAACTGCATAGAACATGGAGTCCGTTTACACTCGAATTGTTGCTATCGGCAAAAGAGAAAGTATTCGATATTTTCTGCCACATAAATGTGTTTTATATATTGCGCTCTCTATTTATTTTCGTTAGGTATTTACATTCTTGAATGCATTTTTGAACTATTTTTTGTATGGTTAGAAAGAAATTTGTCTATGCGGGAAAGTATAGACACCAAAATTTTTTAGTCGACAATAATTCTGAAATAGCGTTCCGGTTCGTACATTTTTCCATTTCGAGCCCTGATGTTGTTTATATAAATAATATTGAAGTTAATTCTTGTCATAATTAATCAGCGACAATTAGTATTCAAATTATACTTGCACCATTTTACATTTAGGTTCGTTGACCGGAAGGAGTTTTGTTTTTAATTCGTTAGTACGGCTATTGTCGGTCATTGTTGTATTATCAATTGAGATGTCTTGGTTAGTGACTTTAAGGGGACCAGGTAAGCGAAATTCGACTAAAAAATCGATTTTTACTTTTTTATATCATTAAATAGTTTAAACTTTTATCTTTTCAACGGTGTATTACCCATGTTTATATATAAAAATAAAGTGTTGGATTTTTTTCATTCATTCATCACAGCAGTGGGCTACTTTTTTAAAATTCAGATTTCTTGATTGGCACCACTTTTCTGAAGTGGTAAAAATCCCATTGTTTTCGCCTTAGTTGATATGTTATTAAATAAGGCGAATTTTACAATTTCGAAAAAGGTGTCAAGAAATCAGAATTTTAAAAAATTAGCCCACTGACAGCATTGCTTCACAGCTCTAATTGACTTTTTCTCAAAACTTCAATTTTTCAGGTTTGTGTTCCTTTTTTTCAATATCTATTAAACTTAAGAACTCAGATTTTTCTAAGTACTTATATTATGTTATATTGTATACTTCAACACAGAGATTTAATGATTTGCTGAGAATTATTTATTTTAGGCAGTGAAATCTTACCAAAAATGCTAATTTAAAAATGTCGTTCAATAAATAATTAATAATTAATTTTCATTTTCACTTAGAAAGAAAATGGTCCGTTAAAATATGTAAAGCATGTTATTCAAACTACTCTAAAAAATGTAGACCTCTATCTTTCACCATTTCTGAAAAAAAAGGTACATAAATTTGGTGTATTTTAACATGGTGGAGATAGAGCTTACCCGGAGCTCTTCACAGTAGAACGCCCGGAAATTTTACTCAAGTTTCAAAAAAATATTTGACACCAGAATTTTTATTTAAAATTATTTGACTGATTTATTTAACGTAAATCTGCGTAGTTTAAATTTAACCTATATTATGAAAGAATTTCTGGTTCCAGTTGACATTTAATCATATGGTCGGAGTCGGATCGACTCCTTCCGGGCGTTCTAGTGTTAACCCCTTGGGGACGAGCGGCACGTATACGTGCCGCATGAAGCACTCAGAATCCCTGTTTTTTCTCACCAGTAAAATTTTACTGTAAAATTTGCCTTATTCAATCAGCGCATTTTCTCGATTCAAGAAGGCACAAATTTCTGTTTTTAAAAAACGGTGACAAAAGATTAAAAATTTCGTAAAAGGCTCCCGTCCCGAAGGGGTTAAATTGCACAAGAGGCTTAGTAAGTGCTCAGCTCGCTAGATTAGAAAACCTAGTAAATAATAAGACGGCGACATGGACAAAAATAAAGATCGATGCGAAACTGAAAAAGTGTCAAGTATCAAAAAAGTGAATCTTCGAAAAAATGCCAAGTAATGTAGATTGAGTAAAGAGTCTCTTCTCTGAAAAAAAAAAAAGAAAGAAAGGAGAGGTAGAAAAATAGAAAAAAAAATGCAAAATCCGTTTACTGCTGTTACTTACTTCTTACTCTCTACTTCTTTATTTTTTTTCAAATATTGGCTCCTTTTGCGAAGCCTTTAACCCTTAACAGTGTGGTCCGAACTGGATTCGGGCAAGGACACTTTGCTTGCTTCGTTATTAAAAGCATTTTGATACCACTAATTTGTAACTGTAAATTTATCTTTATTGATTGTCAGATATTTTTCGATTAAGTAAGGTAAATATTTTAGTATGGAAAAAGTGGTGTCCAGCCCCATTTTTAATTTATTTGTAAGAGAACAAATGTCACTGTTAAGGGGTTAAACAACTATTTTTAGATTAGTTTTTACAGATCTCTTATCATAATTCCCTTTATATACGTTATATTATTAATTCTTCTTTCGCTATATTCTCTTTTTCATACTAAATTACCGGCATATTCACAAATTTCTTATTCTTTAATAATACCTATCATTAATCCTATTAAATTATCCTTAAATTAATTATTACCTTGCTCGATTTACTTAAATATAAAGCTTTTAGTTTATTCCTAAATTATGTCATGATTTCTGATCATTTCTATTATTTTATCAGAAGTCGAAGGTTTTTAAAAGAGCCATTTCCTTTTTTTTTTTTATTCCGAGATTATTTTCGCGCGCTGGGGTAATTTTTATTATAAAATGCATCGCTTCAAATTGCGAGGACTCTTTGCTTTATCACTCTCATTGGTCGTGACGTAGGTTTTACGCATATTTTATATTCTCGCATTGACCTGAACGCGCGTTATGTCATGATTTTGTGTTTCTCCGCGTTGTAGCAAAAAGTAGATCCACCAGAGTTTTCGGCAGAATTTGTTCGATCTTTCCCATTGTCAATAGCTCTCTGGTTGGTCGTTCTAAGACATCATTGATTCCAATTCTAATAGTTTATTCTAATTTTATTTTACGATCATGCAGTCATCTCATGTCAAATCATTTACCTTCGCGACTGCAATGCCTTATAAAGAATGTGTTGAAATGCTTTGATGATGATTTCATTGATAAAATCATGGAGCTCTAATTTGCCTAGTTTTCTTTTATTCTGAAGAAACGCCCAAAGAATTCATTTCGTGTCTTTTCTCCACAACTTCGACTTGCACCCATATTTAATATGCTACAAATAAAAACCATCAGGCGAATGGTTTTCTTACATTAGTTCTGTGGCAAGATCAGTCATGCTAACTTTAAATACTGCAAAGAGACGACAACCAAAGCTCAGTAGTATAATAATATATACAGTTGCGCTCAAAAGTATTTCGACATCCTTATATTCTCTCTTATTTTATTTAATATAAAAATTTAAAAGAAAATATATTCCCTAGAATTGAAAACACTGTGACTGCAGTTATTTAAATGTATCAAGTTTCAAGTTGTTTGTTTATATTCGGCGCCACCGAAGAAATATGACTCCGCCTTAGCTCAAAAGTATTTTGACAATTAGTTTGCATTTAATTGTTGAAGGTGTCAGTTGCGCTATAGCTTCGATTAGAGTTTTTAATGACTTATTGTGATTATTTTTAAGGATCAGGAATGCCGAAAAGTAAAAAAAACATTGAAGTGATTCTAGAAAAGCTGCTGTAAATGCCTTTAAGAAAGGTGGACTGCAAGCAGAACTAGCTCGTTCTTTTAACGTGTTTCGGCAACTTGTTATTACATGGAATAAAGTTTTTAATAAACAGATATACATCGAAAATAAGCCTCAAAGTGGCCATCCGAAAAAAAAAAAACCTTGAAATGTTGACTATATCATAAAAATGATATCTACAAGTGATTGTCGTAAGTCAGTTGTAATAAGAAAAATTGAATTGAAAGAAAATTACGGCATAGACATACACGTTTCATCAGTCAAACGACGCCTAAACCTCTATGGTTTACATGATAGAAGACCAGCAAAAGCACGTTTGTTATCTACTAAGAATAGGAAGGCTAGAGTTGCATTTGTAAAACGGCATAACCCTTTCGGGGGCAAAGCAATTCCATTGCGAAAGTGCTGAAATTAATGATTGACACCGGAATTTGAAAACAAATTTATTTTTAAATAAGAAAAAGCTATATTTCACACACATAATAAACCGAATTTTTTTTAAACCAAAATTCTGGTGTTCTGCCATGTAAACTATAGAGGTTTAGGCGTCATTTGACAGATGAAACGTGTATGTCTATGCCATAATTTTCTTTCAATTCATTTTTATTATTACAGCGGACTTACGACAATCACTTGTAGATATCATTTTTATAATACATTCAACATTGCAAGTTTTTTTTTTTTTCGGATAACCACTTTGAGGCTTATTTTTGATGTATTTCTGTTTATTAAAAACTTTATTCCATGCAATAACAAGTTGCCGAGACACGTTAAAAGAACGAGCTAATTCTGCTTGCTGTCTGCCTTTCTTAAGTGCATTTACAGCGGCTTTTCTAGATTAACTTCAATATTTTTTTACATTTCGGCATTCGTGATCCTTAAAATTAATCACAATAAGTCAATATAAACACTAATCGAAGCTATAGCGCCACTGACACCTTCAACAATTAAATGCAAACTAATTGTCAAAATACTTTTGAGCTAAGGAGGAGTCATATTTCTTCAGTGGCGCCGAATGTAAACAAACAAGTTGAAACTTGATACATTTGAATAACTGCAGTCATAGTGTTCTCAATTATGGGGAATATATTTTCTTTTACATTTTTATATTAAATAAAATAAGAGAGAATATAAGGTTGTCAAGACACTTTTTGAGCGCTACTGTATATAGATATATATTACGCTATCGTATGTGGCACAGAAATCGCGATTATTAGTTAATTGTTTAATGGCAACGCCCGAATGAAACGCATCTGATTGGTTATTGAACAGCATTTAATGTTTCTCTATAGTACCTATAAAGGGGATTACCCTAGGGGGGACCCTGTTCTGTTGCCAAATACCGCCAGGTTTGGCCAAATTTGGCATCCAAAATTAATCGCTAAAAGTGCCGCCAACTTAGCGATATCTCTAATATTTCGCCAAATTCCCATACACTTCCATTGTAAACCAATAGGATTTACTTGCTCACAGAAAATCAACAAATTGAGATATTTTAATGCAACAAAAACTAATATTAGCTTAAGGGATTATATTTATTATATTTAAGGGAGTACAAGTAAATTAAATTATGAATAAAAGTAACATGATACAATGCTTAGCATGCTTTCCCTAACATAAATTTTAAGGGAGACCAAACTGGTCGCCAAGGGCGGCTAGTACTACATTAAATGCCCGCAGGATTCTGGAAATGTTACATTAAAACCCGGTAGGACAAATGGATCTATGCTTACTTCTTCTTTTATACCGTAAAAGCTTACCGCTGCCTCCATTCTTGGTTTTTGTTACATTAAAAGCCTACAGGAATAATGCTGCTGAATTCATTCATTCTTTTTTATATAATAAAAACAGGACGAGTACGAGTATATATTCTTATTGTTACATATATATATTTGTATTATCAATTTTAGCACTTTCCAACTAAGTTTAAAAGTGTTTATAACTTCAGTTTTTCTGTTTCACACGTCTTCCGTGCTCAGATTCTCGAGCATATACTCGGCCATACTTCATGCCATGAAATTGATGTATGTTATTGAGGTTTACGATGGCATGTTCTCTATAGAAATTGGAGTGTGTATCATTCTCAGCTCGTTTACAGGGACACTCAAAAGAATCCCCTTGCATTATACACTCCTGGCCAAAAAATATAGGATTTTTCTTTTAAACATGCCCATTCGTCTACTTCTTTTGATTTTAAGATATTTTTAGTAATTACATGACATTTTTGCGTTTATGTACTCAAATAGCAGCCTAACGCTCGCTACGCTGGTCGGTTTTTCTAAAGAAACCTTGAATCAAACGAAATATATCTATGAATTTGATCATGCATTTTAAAGCAATATGGACATTTACCTGGAATGCCCAATCTAATTGGTGAAAACAATATGAACGTTATTACGCTATTATATCCTTTGAGCCATACAAAATTTAGGCTGTTAAGGACCAACTTCTTTCGTTGATCATTTAGTGTAGTATTCGGTGAAGAACGGTAGAACAATATGTAATATACTAAAAGGGTTCATGAAAAATTATCAATGCAAGTCTCATCACAATCTGCTAATTGGACATACTGAAAAGGCTAATCGTTCATAATTTGGTTCGCCTGATTCTAAAACATTCAGCCTTAATTCTATAATTAAACAACCTGACGACCAAGCAACACCAAGCGAATGATATGTGCTTTATACTAAAACATTCACTGAAAAATTAACTAACCGACCAAGTTCCATCAAAATCCACTTAGTAAAGGCCTCCCAAATGGTCCGCCAACTGAATACCAATACCTTTTTAGAAAAAATTTCTTTTTAGATTTTTCTTACAAACCGCCCCGAAACCACCTTTGAAAGTTAATTCTAGCGCAAACCTACCACAAAATTTTCTGTTAAAATTTATTGGTATTCAGTTGGCGGACCATTTGGGAGCCCTGATAGTAGGATCTTTTAAACTGGAAAATGTACGGAAACATTTCATAAAAATAATCTAATTAACAGTTTAAATCCCGTGAAAATTCGTTCAGCGGAACCTTAAAAAAAAGCCAATCTTTCGAAATTGGGTTTATCTGAGTTAGACCTTTACCCATAATTATTTAATTAAGCAACGTAGAAGAATATGTTTTGTACTGACATCTTTTCTGAAAATTATCTAACAATGTAAACCCCATCAAAATCAATTCAGTAGAAGTAAATTTAAAAGCGGCCGGAATGAAATTTCTCTTTGCATTTTATATACATTGAGATAGTTAAATATAGCTATCATAATCGCGTTAACCTGATTATAGAACTCTCAGGAATGTAGGGGTAGGAATACGTCGCATCATTTCTGGATTTTTAAAGAAACTCTGCACAACTTTTATAACTATAGCATTCTAGTATATGGGAACGTCCACTGTTACTATTGTGACCGTCAGAGAAAATTTCCATATATATTTCCAATTCTTTTATTACAAAATATATTTAGGATAAATTTGATGCAACTACTTAAAAATTCATGTACTCTACTTTCATAAACCATATACAATTTGAAACAAAAAGCATTTTACTTGCCTAGATAATAAATCAAAATTTTGTTACTCTTGTGATCACAAAAAAATGCAATTTTCAAAAATTGTGTTTGACGAAGAAATTCTGTGAATTATATGAGAAAATAGAAATAAAATTTACAGAATATAGCATAGTAATTATATCTTTTTAAAAAGCATTCATCATTGAACTCATCTGATAACACACGAATTAGTTACATTTGATTTGCAAAATGCTAAGTGTTACTCTTGTGACATTTTGTCCATAATGTAATTGTAGCAAATATTCAGTTTAAATACTAAACAAAATAATTAAAATAAGCTTTAAAAAATTATTTTCCATACAGAACAACTTTTAATGATGGTTTAATTTTAAAATAACATAAAATAATGTAAAAAATTCTAGAATTAACAAACACTATAACCACATAGTAACCTCTCAGTTTTTGCTACTTAACAGAATAAGTCATTGCCTTCATTATCAATAATATCAATTGCAACTTCTCCTATATCATGATTTAATTAATGAAACACAAATTCTTTTTACGAATCATGTTAGTGTATGATTTGTAGTAGATAGTATCATTTTTCATGGTTTTAACAAATTGTACTTGTTGAATGCCCTTCGCTGTTGGTATTTTCTCACAAAGTACTGTAACTTTATTGTTTTATTTCTTTTGACAAAATAAGCAGAATATCTTTGAATTGGTTTTTTAGCACGCACTTCATTCCATATATATCATTATACAACAACACAAAATAAATCATCTATACCAGGAGTATTTGAAAAAAAAATATGCCCAATTAGGTAAATTGAGAAAGAAGTCTGATTCATTGCAGGCATATTTGCATAGTTATATTTTTGTTTAAATTGGAAAGCACAACCATCATATGCAAAAGTAAAACAGGTACATTTTAGGAAAACACAGGTTCCTTTAAAGATGCAATGTTGAAATTTTACATACGAAAGCATTTACAAAACATTGATTATGAGTCACATTGTCTAAAATGATAGCATAAGATTTTACTTTATTAGGATCATACCAAATAAAAAGCTGAAAGCACAGTCGCTTGTGGATTTGACCAGTAATGTAGTATTTCATACCAAAATTTTGTCTTGGCATGAAAATAAAACAGTTTCCAGAAAATCCATTGGCATAACTATTGTTTGAGAAATGGTTATTTTTTTAGCATTACGAAAATAATCCTTTGTAAAAGTTTCAATGAATGTGTGCCACAGAAATGGATTTAGTTGCTTTCGAAATTTTTTAAAGAATCAGAAATGGTGTCTTTAACTATTACTTTTTCAAAACGTTTATCAACGTTTTGAAAAAGTAACAGTATTGAGAAGATGTTGATAAACGTTTTGTCAATAGCAAAACGTCCATCACGTTTTGCTATTTACAATAACTTATAAGAAGTTCTGTATTATGGACTTCCGTTTCAAATAATTCTTCGATGTTATCTCCGCAAATTAGACATTCTGAATTCCTAAATTCTAATTATCATGTATCTCGGCAGACAAAGTCATTAAATCCATCACAGGAATGTTTAAAGCAGAAAATACACCAGTTACTACTTTATGAATTGCTTGAATGTTTCCGTGACAGCAACAAATAGAGATATTCTGATGAGTAAGCTCTATCTCAAAGCTGTATCTCAATTTGTTTCTGAGTTACTAATTTTTTTTTGTAGTTTTTATTACTTTTTTGTCATAGTGGCAACAGAAGTATCCATCTCTGTTGAAAGTAAACGTAAAATACATATTACCGTGTAGACCCATCAGAAAAAGAATAAAATGCGGATTCAACCAATAAAACGCTTCAGATATGTTTTTGATTTCCTACCCTGAGTGAGGACAATAACCATTTTTACAAATGGTTAAAAAAAAAAAATTATGCATTCGGCACAGATTATAAAACACTTTTCAACACATTCAGAACAGTATAACAAAACTTTACAGATTACTAAATGAGTAATTTGAAAAACGCATAATGCATTTGAAAACCCAAGTTCTGCTATTACTATGAACAGTCAGGAAATATACGCGATTTTTTTGCGCAGATCTGTGTATGATCTATAGATATGCATACTACATAGTATGCTAAAAGTTAAATGCATAGCATAATTTAAAATTATCATTGAGCAATTTCCGCCAATAAACGGATGTTGTTGAAAACTTTTTTCAGCCCTGTATATGATCGATAAAATTTTATACACCAAGTAATATTTAAAAAATAATTAAATTTAAAAGCGCATGCCACAACTGAAAACGCACTTCCAGCAATTACTGTTCGCAGGCTTCAACAGTTCCATTATTGTTCATTTTCTTCTGCAGCCAAATTCTGTTGTGTGTCCCTGTAAATGATCGGTAAATTCTATGCTTACTACGCTCTACAGTAAGAACGTTGTAGTATACTTCAGTGGTATATATCAATTTCAATGTATTCAAAATAGTGTAATATCATTAAGATACACCGCAAAAGATTTTACCACAGAGACGGTAATGTAATGGAATTCTCTTGAGTGTCCCTGTAAATGCTACACACTTCATTTTCAATAGCGAACATGCCGCAGTAAGTCTCAATAACATATATCAATTTCACGGCAATCGGACTATAGTTACGCGAGTTAGAGTACGGACAGACAGATGGACTGACAGACTGACGGACAGACAGACAGATAAGCCGAACTCAGAAACACTTTTCAACTATATTGGAAAGTGTTAAAAACACTTAATGATGATTAATATTAAAATTGTTGTACATGTTATATATGCATACAAGTTATATTTTAGTAATGCCATATAAATTATCGAGAGGTCTTATTTTTTGGTGCAAATTTTTTTATTATTTTATTATTGCAACTTTTTACATCCCTCAAATGTGTATATTGTGGCCCTAAAGTGGATTCGTGTAATATAATTCCATACATTCTTATTTGCTCGTTTAATCTAACGGTATCATAAAACTTTAACCTTGTTTTTCAAACTGGGAGGCCCTTTTTCTCAAGAACTATTTGATCGATTTCCTTTATTTTTTGCTTAAAAGCAAGTTAATCGTTTTTATAGAACTTACGCCATCGAAAAGTATAGTTTATGTTGATTAATTATTTTTTCAAGCTTCACAAATGGTAAAAAAGTCGAAAAAGAAGTATTTTGTTCTAATTACTAGAATTGATCAAAAATCGTACATATCTCTCTCTATTTCTATTTCTATATTACTATCTCTTTCTTTCCTTCTCTATCGTAAATATATATCTGTCTCTATTTCTTACTCTCTATCTTTCTTTTTATCTTTCTGTCTCTATATCTCCATTTCTCTACTTCTATATGTTTCTATTTCCATCTCTTTATCCATATCTCTATATCTAACTATATATAAATTTATCTGTATCTCTCTACTTCTGTCTTTCTATCACTGTCTCTATCTCTCTGTCTCGCTTTTTCTCTTTCTCTCTATCCTTATATCTATATCCCTGTATCTCCCCCCCCCCTCTCTGTATATTATACATATATATGTATTAATAAAAAAATTTCGCCCTTTACTTTAGTTAATTTATTCCAAATTCTTATAATATCTACCTTTTTTACCTGTCTTTTAATAATATCTTAAATATCCTTTATATTTTAATCCCATGTCTTTAATTCAACGCGTTTTTTTATT
Organism: Maratus speciosus; assembly: GCA_963932465.1. NCBI lineage: Eukaryota > Metazoa > Arthropoda > Arachnida > Araneae > Salticidae > Maratus > Maratus speciosus. The sequence goes on along the minus strand of OZ010797.1, from coordinate 280,144,034 downwards.
TCTTTTTCAAAAACCTTAATCTGTTAATAGCTACACTTCTTTGTAAAAACCAAGTAATTTATTTTATTCTTTCATATTTGAGACATTAAATTCTTATTCCTTTCGAAGGTTCATTAATACCATTTTATTTTTTATTTATTCGATCCCCCATAGTGCCTTCCACTATAATCCTTTTTTTATTTTTAAAGTTTCGCACTAAGTAATAAGTTCTGTCATCTACATTAACGTTCCTACGCCTCTTTCCTGGGTTTTGTCCTATCGCTTAGCTCCTCCCTCTCCTCTCCCTCCTTCTTTCTTTGAATTGGCCCTGCGTATGACATGTCAGCATACCTTTACGGGTTCTTTTTAGTATTTAATAGCTTACATTGACCTGGAAGAGCAGATTTTGTACGTTTTTCGTTTGTTAATAAAAACCTGTCACTTGGTGCGATGGATTTTTAAATTGTGAGTTTCCAATGTCTTTTAACATCATCGATCTTTAATATGAAGTGACACAGCTTGATCTTAGAGCCATTGAATTTACTAGTGGAACTGTCCTGAGATGTTTTTACAATAAACGCCTTTAAAGATTATGCTGCCTCTATTATTTGATTGAAAATGAAATTCTTCCCAATGTTTATTAACCCCTTGGGGACGAGCGACACGTATACGTGCCGCATGAAGCGCACAGAATCCTTGTTTTTCCTCACCAGTAAAATTTTACTGTAAAATTTGCCTTATTTAATCAGAGCATTTTCTCGATTCAAGAAAACACAAATTTCTGTTTTTAAAAAACGGTGATAAAAGATTAAAAATTTCGTAAAAGGCTCCCGTCCCGAAGGGGTTAAGTGATGTCTTCCACTTCTCCACCTACGACTGCACAGAGGTTATTCTCAGGAATAACCGAGGGTTGGTAAAGTTTACGATGTGAGTTCGTTATCTTACTTTACGCTGATAAAAAGGGGTTTCACAGAAGTCGACAGGATTCGAACGGCCGCGCAAGCGTACGCGTTCTTTCTAATACTTATACGCTTACATTGACTTGAGAGAGCAGATTTTGTACGATTTTTGTCTTGCTTTAAAAACCCCTGTCACCTGGAGAGCTGCTTTTCTGCTATTTCGTCATGCTGTTTCTAATGTTTAACATCTATAAGTTTATTTTTAAGATGTGACAACGACCCGAACATGGGTAACTAAAACACTGGTGGAATTAATACATTCTAGAGATCATCTAATAAATTATTTGATGAATAAGACGGCTTCTGTTATTATCCCAGGAGATTTACGACCTGATCTTACACTCCGACCATGATGTACGACTGCAAAACATTGAATTCTCGGCTGGTGATATATAACGAGTGTATTGTCGCTGCTTATTCTCGACATGTTTTATCCTACAATTGAAAGCATGTCATATATATATATATATATATCAACCGCTCTCTCTCTCTCTATCCCTTTATCTGTATCCCTGTATGTATATCTATCTATCTCTGCATATATATATATATATATATATATAATGCTTTTTAAAAAGGTGTAAAACAAACAACCCAGTGCATCAGCGCAACGCAGCTTCTTATATGCACTAAGTATATTTAGTTCTATCAAAAGTATATGAATTATGAAATCTATGAAAAAGAGGGTGCAAAACAACAATGAAACCAATGAACAATTATAACTAAAAACAATAAACAAACAACTTCTTGCTCGTCTGAAAGTGGGAGGAGTCAAGAAATCAGGTACCAAAAATAGAAATTGAATCCTCACAGGTTTCGCAAGATATGGCCAACCCCCATACTCCAAAAGTGTAAAAAATCGTCAAAGGAACTTAAACTTTCAAAAACTTAACGAAACAAAGCTGCTTTAAAAACATAAACAACCAACCAATTCAAAATCAATAGAACTAATTTTAACTTATAAAACATAATCAAATAAAAATTCTAATGTAACTAAATCATTATGTAATTAAAAACACTGAACATGTGAAAAGGCCATATCCCCACATTGATCCGCGAAGACTTGAAAAACTTGATACCTTTAAAATATCCACTACGCTCCACATCATCTCTCTAGCAGCAGGAGTTGCAATCAAGGCCATAATGCAAGTTAGACCAGCGTCAACTAGACTTGTCTTTCCGTCATCTTTATATTCATAAATTCCATTCCATATCACCTCAGGTCCAACTTGAAATTCATCAAAATATAGACGTTCTTAAAAAGACTTTAATCCAGACCCTTCATATACTCAAGCAGCTCCATCGGCATCCATTACGGTGTTTGGCCGCTTAGCTGTTGCCACTTCAGAAAACTCCTTTTAAGCTGATTTACATAATGAAAAATTATTATATTAATTGAATTATGGCTATATGAATTATTAAAAAGCAGAAAAAGCAACGTTCAAAAATGCACAAAAATAAATGAAAAGCAGCAAACAGCTGTTTCGAATCTACTAGCGAGATTCTTCTTCAGTGCAAGATAGGGAAAAAGGAACAACGTGCTAGAAAAAGGAAGGCATAGCAAAATGATAGACACAGACGCTTTGGCTTATATACCCGATGCGGGTAGCGAAGGCGCCAAAAACAACCAATGAGAGAGAAGCAGTGGAAACGACTGGGTGGACAAGTAGCGACATCTACCGGAGAAAGAGAGTAAAAGAAAACAAAAAAGGGGGAAATTAAATCAATGCTTTCCAAATACTTGGAAAACCAGGAGTACTAGATAAGTCATTGACTAAAGAGTGAGAATTTTTAATGATGTGGTAAGCTTTCCAAAAGTCAAGATCAAGGTTAGAAGAACATCTTTGGATAATGATGGTTGAGGAAAAATCGAACCTATGTTGAGAAGTCCAAGAATGTTGAGCAATAGAAGAACGTTTAAGCTCCTGATTCCAGACTACCGTACCGTGGCTTTCAGACTACCGTCTTTTGTAAAGCTTTTGCTGTCAGTCTCCCACCTCACAGGTATTCTTCTCATCCCCCTAACCAGAACTTCGCTGCTTTCAATACTTTTGTTTTTCGGGCTACCAATATTTGTTCCACTCCTCAGTTACTTAGTGCTGAACTTAATTACCTCAAAGCTATTGCTGTTGATCGTGGTTATTCCTCTAATATTATTGATTCTATTTATAAGAAATTGACGAAATACGTCCATTCTGAAAAGCATTCAAATTCCAACTCTAATACTTCAGTTGTGTTACCATTTTTTCCTAAAATCAGTCAGCAAGTTGCTAAAATCTTAAGAAGGTTTGATTTTAATGTTATTTTTTCTCCTGCTAATAAAATCACTTTTTCAAATCTCAAACACTCCGTTGATCGTCTAGATAACTGGGGTATTTACCAAATCTCTTACCAGTGTGGCCTTTCTTATATTGGCCAGACTAAACGTGCTCTTAGATTTCGTTTAAAAGAGCATGAAGGTTATGTTAAAAATTAGGAGCTTAAACGTTCTTATATTGCTCAACATTCTTGGTCTTCTCAACATAGGTTCGATTTTCCTTCGATTTATCCGTGACACATCCGTATCCGTTAAACATTATTATTTTTTTTAAGAATCAAAAGTAAGATGTGGTAGAAATATGGATGTACAGCGAAACCTCTCTGTAAAGATCACTTGCTGTTCCATTGGAAATTGGTCCTTATAAGAGGTGGCACTTGAATAGGGGTGACCAAATTTTTCATCTCTCTTTCTTTTCATTCCGGGATTTTTAAAATCTGCATATTCTTTCAGTAACTTCGCTTTGTTTTTAACAATATTGTTTATTTGATTCTTGCTGCAATGAAACTGTGAAGCCAATTTTCTTGCAGATGCTCCTTGATCATGGCAATTAACCCCTTGGGGACGAGCGACACGTATACGTGCCGGAAATAGGCCTAAGGACACTCGTTTATCCTCACCAGTAAAATTTTACTGTAAAATTTGCCTTATTTAATCCGAGCATTTTCCCGATTTGAATAGGGACAAACTTCTGTTTTTTAAAACCGGTAGCAAAGTAATAATCATTTCGTAAAAGGCTCCCGTCGCGAAGGGGTTAAGAACTTTGATTTTATTCATTGAAATCCAATTATACTCTTTGGCTTGATTTAGGTGCCATAATTTTAAATTTTACATAAGCCAAGGCATAAAATTTCTAGTGAAATAATTGTGCTTCAATATGCATTCACAGTTTTAGTAAATGTGGAATCAGTTTTTCTAGATAACCTGTTATCATTTGTGTGCCCACAACGAAGGGTCAAGTTTCGCCTCCAACCCAACCCCTACAGGTTGAAAGGTCAAACAAAGTGTGAGGAATGCCTGTTTGTCTCACTTGTGGAAAAGTTTGTGTATCATTCATTGTGTTACTAATTCCTCCGAATTCCACCTGCCTTCTTTGTTGCAAGTGCAGTTGTTTGCTGAATTTTTATCTTTTTTTTCAGGAATTCAATACACCTGTTTAAGATTTAAGGCACATGTGAAAAAATTACCTTTATGAAGGGTAGGTGAGGCTCCTAATAGGAGTAAATTTAAATTATGTCTATGGGAAAAATTTTTGTGCCTAAAACTATTAACCCTTAATAGAAGTGGCCCTTGAATAGGGGTGGCCTTTAAAAGAAATTTCACTGTAATTGTCATACGGGGCAAAATTAAACGTACACTGTACGATAGACCTAAATAACATACAACTTAAGGGGAAAAAGTACAGGCTGGCAACCCTAGAGCAGATGGAGAAAATGGGTAATATGATGAATATGCGCATCGCAATACCTTCAAATTCATATTGCTGTAAAAATATGTTATATTTTTGGATGAATTCAAGCATAACATTAAAAACTCGTCAAATTGATGTATTCCGTAAATCTAGTGTTAACGTACGGAATGCGTAAAATAAGGGAGGAGCGAAAGTTAGGCGAATAAATAAGCTATATGTTTCTACAATTTAAACCAAAAGTACAAACATGCAAAAATCTAAATATTTGTAGAGAACATATCAAACAATGTTTCCAGATATCGTTTAATATAGTACCATCAAGAAAATATTTGCAGGAACATTTTTACAGATCAAGCAGTAGATAATAAATTTCTATTCTATTGAAATAGAGAAATTGGATACGTCGAAGTTTAACAATAAAAGATATTCTCTAAGTCACCAATTTTACATTAGTCAATATTTGGCAATTTCCTATAGCACTTTATATGTAATTTTCTATCAATATTTATTCAATAAGTGTGTATTAAAGGTATTTTGGAACATGAAATTGGAATTGAAAAGGAATTTCCATTTAAATATTTTTGATAGAGGTTTTTTCAATTCAAGATTTTCTGATCTTGAAATTGGTGAAATAAAAATTTATATATTTCTGAAAAAATAAGGATTGTATATTATAAAGCTAAAAATTAAAAGTAAAAGTAAATATATTAAAACCTGCTAAGACGGAATAGAAAAGGACTTAAAAAGGCTTGACTGATTTTTTATTTTAGCAGGTACAGAATGCCAAGTAAAAAATAAAGAAAAATCCCATATATTTTAATTACCAAATTGTTCCAGAAACAAAGCGGAAGTATCCATTTAACTAGAAATTAGATCTTATTTCGATTTTTGTTTATAAAAATACACTTAGGGGGTCATCTTCATATAGAAATTGTGCAAAAATCAGTAAATTTCAATACGAACATCTGATTTTCACAGCTATTTTGGCTTTTCGATAAATTTAACTTGAGGGCAGTAAACAGGAAGTCATTTGACTAAGTTTATTATGAATTATGAAGTTTTAAAATTTGAAGCTCGTATGTTAAATTCATTTGTGATCGTTTCAAAACACATTGCAATGCAGAAAGTTTTTTAAGCATAAAGACTAGTGGGTTAAGACTACTGGTCGGATTGGACTGTAACTTTTATTTCGCATATTTTAAGTTTAAAAAAAAAAGAAAAAAAAAGGGTTACTTTTTATAATGTTTTCGAAAGTTTATTTCAAATATATATGGGGGCGAGACCCCATACATAACTCACAACTCACTTTTAGGACGAGCACTGACATTTATTGGGACGAATACACAACAAAAAATACAGATATAAACACTCTTCTCGTTCTTTAATTAGCTTAAAGTCTATAATTTAGGACGTCGTTGAATATATTTCTGAGGTTTTCTTACGTCGTGTAAATATTCAATCTTATTTCATCGAAATATGTTCTGTTCTTTAATAAAAAAAACCTTCCGTCGTCGAAATCATTTCGTTCTCTTTACCTCTTCTGCATTTCCACTTCACACAGCTTCGTTAAGGCTCGTTTCCTTTTTAATCTCGAAGCGGAAAATACGGAGACACTCAGTCTAATGCAGGTGTTGCTTGCGAAATCTCCACAAGCGGCCGTCCTGACATCTGGAGCTGCCGCAGGGACATGTGGTAAAATAGAATCTGAAAAAAACAAAAAACAAAAACCAGTAACTGTTCTTAGGGGAAAAAGAGAAAGAAAAAAAAATCTGCACGTCATAGTTGAAGTAGCGTAACATCATATGGGTTGACTTATAAAATTGTTACAAACACATAAGAAGAAAAGATTTAAAAAAAAATGTTTTTGAAGTTTCAGTTATCGTCAGGCCAAGGTTTCATGTATTCAGCACAGGAGCTAGTATTTATCGGTCCTTCAGTTGATGAGATTTTCGTTACGTCGTAGGTGTCATTAGACTTCACTTTGATTACTTTATACGGACCTAAGAATTTAGATTTCAACTTTAAACCTGGTCCTTGCTGGGTTCTCTTAATTGCTACAAGGTCACCAAGCTTGTACTTACGGGGTTTCTTACGTCGTAAATTATAGTGCTTGCGATTTTCTTGTTGAATTTCCAGAATATTCTTCTTGGCTTCTTTACGGAGCTCTTCTCTGTCTTTCATAAATTGTTCTTCGACTGCACTGTTTAAGAGGTCAATAATTTGTACATCTTCTTTCTGTTTCATTTTTGTACCAAATAATATTTCAAACGGTGTTCTCTTAATGCTTCTTTGGTAAGTTGAATTAATGACTTGTTGAACTTTAGGAACATGTTTAAACCATTTGGTCGGTTCGTCTTTGGACATTTTAGAGATTACAGAAATTATGGTGGAATTAAGTCGCTCTACTTGACCATTGGCACGGGGAAGGCCAGTTGTAACTGTCTCGTGCTTTATATTTTCACCTTGACAATAATCAGCAAATTCTTTGCTTGTAAATGCAGGACCTTTATCGCTAATGATAATGGAAGGATTGCCAAAAGTATGACTTTGTTGTCGTAGTTTTGATATAACTTCGGTAGCAGAAGTACTTTTACATGGATACAACCAGACGAATTTAGTAAATGCGTCTATTAAAGACAAAATATGTTTATAATTTTTGCTGGTTGTTTCAAGAGGGCCTAAATGATCAGTGTGGTAGGTTTGGAGAGGAGTCTCTTCTTTAGGTAAGGGATGTAATTCACCTTCTTGTTTGCCACGTTTGCGATTATACAAAAGGCATGTTACACAATTTGCTATAATTTTATCAATTTTATTTGACATATTAGGGATGAGAAATTCTTCGTTAAGGAGTTCTTCACAGCGTTTACGGCCAAAATGTCCTTTGTCATGAACGTGTTTAATGACATTTAGCTGCATTTCATCCGGCACAACTATCAGATCGATACCTTTATGATTTTTATAGAGAACGTTATTCTTAAGGAAATAGTTCTCATATGGCTTTGTTTTCAAAATTTCTTTGATGGCCTGTATATGTTCGTCAGTGTTCTGTGATTGTATGATTTTGGTAGTAAAACTATCTTGAATGACCATACATATTGGATTTCTACTTAAAGCGTCGACATGGCGCATGCGTGTACCTTGTCTGTGTTCGATTGTATAGTTATAGTCAGCTAACATTAAAGCCCATCGAGCAATCTTGGTGCAAAGATCTTTTTTATTCATAGTAAGGGCGAATGCGTTGCAATCTGTGACTATCTTGAAAGGAATACCTAGAATGTAAACGCGAAATTTTTTAAGGGCTTCTATGACAGCTAAAACTTCTAATTCATAACTCGAATATTTACCTTCGGCATCTGTGGTTTTTTTGCTCATAAAATAGACAGGGTGAAATTGATTGTCAATAGAAGACTTTTGAAGGAGGACTGCTCCGTAACCGTCAATAGATGCATCACAGTGAACTTCTGTTTCGTTACTAAGGTTATAAATGCTTAAAACAGGACCTGAAGAAAGGATGTGTTTCAGCTGATTAAATGAATTTCGTTGCTGCTCACCAAAGTGAAACTTAGTGTCCTTTCTAAGAAGATCTGTTAAAGGCTTAGCTATTAAAGAGTAATCTTGAATGAATTTACGAAAATATGAAGTTAATCCGACAAATGAATGTACATCTTTTATACTTTTAGGTTCTGGGAAATTAAGGACAGCTTTAGTTTTTAAGGGGGATGGGTGCAGTTGACCATTTTTAATGTGGTAACCCAAAAAATCAATTTCTCGTTGTTGAAAGTGGCATTTTTTGAGATTCAGTTCTAAACCATATTCGGATGCAGTTGTAAGGACGCGTTGTAATTTCTGGAGTCCGTCGACTTCGTTTTCAGCTGGTATTATGAAGTCATCCATATAGACAATAAGTACTTTTTCATTAATGAGGTCTCGAAAAATGTTATAAATATATCTTTGAAACATTAACGGTGCATCGCTAAGGCCATAATTCATATATAAGAATTCAAATTGACCAGAATGTGTTACGAAAGAAGTATATTTTCTACTATTTTCTTCTACTTCGACATGAAAAAAAGCATTTTTAAGGTCAAGAGTAGTAAATACTTTTGCAGAATGCAACTGATCAATAATGTCATCAATTACTGGGAGGGGAAAACGTTGTTTATGTGTTTTAGAATTTAACTTCCTATAGTCAACACACAATCTATATAAACCATCTTTCTTTTTTACTAGGACAATAGGTGATGAAAAATTACTAGTGCTTTTACGAATAATTCCTTTTTCGAGCCACTCAGAAATTTGTTTTTCGACGAAGTTTTTCTCTATTTGCGCCAAGCGCCTGGGAGGACAAGTAACAGGTTCTTCGTTTTCCAGATGAATTGATAATTTAACATCAGTTGTCTTTATTTTTTTAGGAGAATAATTTTGAATAAGTTCTGAAATTTTTGAACGTATTGTTTCATCGGTAATATGAGATAAATCAAGATTAAGATCGTCTAACACATGAGCAATATTAATCAAAAAATTATTGGACGTGTCGTCATTTTTCTCGATTTTTTGCATAGAAATATTATTTCCAGAAATTGTTAAAATACTTTGTTGAATGATATCTGTACCAATAATAAGATCAAAAGATATGGAATAATCTGGGACTACATAAACATTAGTTGTATAATTAAAATCATCTATCATAATGTTCGTAGAGAAAAAACCTAGGGGTTTGATTATAGTATTTCCTAATCCAGTTAATGTGATAGTTGAATGTTCAAGGTTCGAAATTGTAGGGAGTTTGCGATAAATACTTTCCTTTAGTAAACTTCTTTCACTACCTGTGTCTACCAATGATGTAACATTTACAGACGAAATAATGACTTGTTTGGTCATGAAAGTGTTCGACGTGACAGTGGAAACATTGGAGGGTTCTGACTTAACTCTAGGCCTCCTTGGTTGATCACATTGAGCCGATTTATGGCCAAAATTCGAACAATTAAAACAACGAGGGTCTTTATCTTTATGTCTGCATTGGCTACTTTTATGATTCGACAAACCACAATTAAAGCAAAAAAGATCAGATTTTGGTCGAAAGGATTTCTCTTTCATTGGCATTTCAGGTTTGACTTTACGAAATTTAGTGTTCTCAAAGTCATGTCGAATTTTGTCATAAATTTTGAGCTTTTGCTTGAATTCTACAATGGATTGGCATCCATATAACATTGATTTTCTGAAAACCGGGTCGGGTATACCATTTATGATGTATTGCATTAATTTGGAATCCTCGATTTTACCACGCGAGCATATTTGTTTCATGATAAGAAAATATTCTTCTATTGATTCATTTTCTTGCAATTTTCGTTTATTTAATATATCATGTAACTCGCAGAATTATAAGTGGTGCTAAATTCTGATATTAAGAGTTGTTTAAGTTTGTCATATGAATTAATATGAAATTCTGTTTGTGCTAATAACTGGGCTTTTCCTCGTAATGATCTTTTACAAAATATGAATTTATTAAAGTCAGATAAATTAAACATATTAGTAACATCCTCAAAATTATTAAACCATACCTGTATATCACTAAAAGAACTACCATCGAAAGGAGGTATTACACTTTCAATATCAGTAAAATTAATAGACGATTGCATAAAACTTTGAACTGGAAATTGCTGTTGTTTGTCAAAATTTGATAATTGAGTGTTATTACTTGAAGTCATATTATTTGAAGCAGTTCGGGTTCCGAGTCGGTGTCACTTTCATTTTGTATAATATTATTTTGTAGTAAGGTCAAGTCTGAAAGGTATGTCACTAATCGGGTTGCGAGATCGTTTAAAGATCCCTCATTATCAATACAAAGTAGATTGCACACTGTAATCAGATCATTTAATGAAAAATCAGTTTGAACTTTAGTTATTTTATTTTTGAATTCGGTGCTGTCGGTTTGAAAACCGAAACCAGTAAAATCACGTATTCTCTTTCTATTAGAGCGATCACCGTCAGCATCAAATAGGAATTTATACAGCAATTTAATTTTATGCGTTCGTTCGTTTTTAAACGCAATTTCCAGTTCTGGTATTTCAACTAACTTCATAATAAAATAATAGCAATGAACTCACCGTTAGAAGAATATCCGGCTTGAATATGTAGGATGAATAACTCTAATTAATCATATTGGTGGGTTAACTGTCACTTCTGACGCCAATTTATGGGGCGAGACCCCATACATAACTCACAACTCACAACTCACTTTTAGGACGAGCACTGACATTTATTGGGACGAATACACAACAAAAAATACAGATATAAACACTCTTCTCGTTCTTTAATTAGCTTAAAGTCTATAATTTAGGACGTCGTTGAATATATTTCTGAGGTTTTCTTACGTCGTGTAAATATTCAATCTTATTTCATCGAAATATGTTCTGTTCTTTAATAAAAAAAACCTTCCGTCGTCGAACTCATTTCGTTCTCTTTACCTCTTCTGCATTTCCACTTCACACAGCTTCGTTAAGGCTCGTTTCCTTTTTAATCTCGAAGCGGAAAATACGGAGACATTCAGTCTAATGCAGGTGTTGCTTGCGAAATCTCCACATATATACATATGGATAACATGGTGGTATTCATTTTTAAATGATCTATAGAGGGTACTGGTCACATATATTGAGGTATGTACATGAATACACTGTACATGATTACTCCTTGGCCCATCATCATTTTAAAAAACTTTTTTGCAACATGTACAAATAATCTCTTATAGTTAATTTTAATGCTGTCTCTTTTCCTGGTAAAAAGGCTTTCAAATTGGTGATGTGCTTTTTATTTCTCAATCCTTTTTAATCATGTTTTATTTTAAACTTATCTGTTTATCCAATATTTTATTCTCTATTTACTGGGAGTGGTAGTCCCAAAACCACATTCTTTAGCTTTTTTATGGCTAGTATGAAGATGAAACCACACACTTCATTTGTGGAACTCAAGATTTTGGGGCCTGATGAATCTGTTTAGGTTCCACAAATTTCCATTATTCCTTTTCCCCCTATTTTTACTATGTTTTAAAATCTACGTTGAATATGTTAAAGGGAAAAGTTTGATTGTCAATATGTAAATAGCTTTTTATTTATAATTTTACAATTTGTGTTGGTAATTTGTAATTATTTTTAATGGTTAGATATATGTATATGTGTGTGTAACCCAATACAATAATCATCAACAATTGTGAAGATATAAATTATAAATGAATTTATGCAATTTAAAAATGATGTATAAACCATTATAAAAAACTTTGAAACAGATCTCCATAACAAGTGCGACAAGGAATTGAAAATACAGTAAAAATTGGAAAAATGGAAATATTTGTGAAACCAAGGCAGAGTCACCAGGCCCAAATTACCTTGATTTCCAACTATAACGTCTACGGTTTCATCTTTGCATTAGCCATACCAAGCTAAAAAAATGCAAAATAAGGGCTACCACACACAATTAACCCATAAAAAAAAGCAAAACTAATAACAGATAAAAATAATTAAATAAAAATACAAAGGATTAAAATGGATTAAAAAGAGAAGCCTATCATCAATTGAAGATCCATCCATGTCATAAATGAAACAGTATAAAAGATATAAGGAATGATTTGCACATTTTGCCATAAATATCTAAGTAACAAGTAATATAAAAATTTTGTTTTTAAAGTCAATTCCTACTTAAGTCATCAAAGAAAAATTTAATATAATCCCTTAAGCTAATATTAGTTTTTGTTGCATTAAAATATCTCAATTTGTTGATTTACTATAAGCAAGTAGGTTTACAATGGAACTCTATGGGAATTTGGCGAAATATTAGAGATATCGCCAAGTTAGCGTCACTTTTGGCGACTCATTTTGGTCGACAAATTTGGCAATATATCGCCAAGTTGGCGACAAACTTGGCGGTATTTGCCGACAGAACAGGGTCCCCAATATGGTCCCCCCTTATAGATATGAAGATCATTAAATACTTCAATAACCAATGGCCGCCATTTAAATAATTAAATTTAATTAATATAATAATTAAATAAATAATTAAATTTTATTAAATAATTAAAATAATAATTAGATAATTAAATTTTCATAATTAAAATTTAATTAATGAATTAATATTTGAAAAAACTGTATTAACATCAATCGTCATCCAGTACAATTTAAATTTTTTTATTTCAACTTGATAGGATGAATAATAAGTATTTTATTAACGATTGAAAATTTGAACAAGATATATAAATATAGGGAGAGTGTGAACTAACAGTAGGAATTGAAAAATCCATGAGGCAAATAAACCGGGTGTCCCAAAAATGACTGATGGATTTTAAAATTCAATAACTTGCAAACGGTGACAGATATTTAAAAAATTCTTGCAGGAGGGTTATGTAAGATGTCAGGAGTTTTTTTTACAGTGATTTTTGATTATAGTTCGAATTTCAAACAATGGATGGCGCTGACAGCTGTTGACGCTCAGTCGAGGCCGAAACTGACGTCAATCAACATTGATGCGAAGGAAGGAGATTAAGGCTATGGAGTGGTCTCGTTCGCCACTATAATCTTGCTCTTAGGGCCCGATTCTGAACTCATTCGATATGATTTCAATGTAGTGCGTTGTTGCCATGGAAACAACAAATTCTTCGATAGTGGAATATAGCGTTAAGAATTGGGCATGAATTTAAGAAGTAGTATTCGAGTTTTCAGACGATTTTACTCTGATCAAGTTTTATCTTCCCGGATTAAATTATTTTTTATGGCCTGATTTAAAGAATGTTTTATGCATCGTATTTTAAAATTAGGTGAAGAGATTTAGTATTTTTTGTTGTCGTTAAAAATTTCATAACTTTTGTTACGTTCTCATAAATTTTAGATCTTTCAACGAAGGTCGTCAGTAGATTTTTATGAATGTTGGATAATAATCATGAAAATGGTTAATAGTATATTGTTTTTCAAAATAACTACTTAGAAACAAATATTAGAAGTTACCTTGTTTAACCCTTTTGCATAGGAGTATTATATGAGTACATTAAAATGAAAAAAAAAGAAAATAAATGCTAGTTAATTAAAATTTTGTTTGACAGTTTGATATTAAAATATTATACTAAATGCAGCTTCATCTTGATGTTTGATAAAATAAAACTAGTAAATATTTTTTATCTGCATCCGTTTTAAATTGTAAAAATGTGCTAAAAGAATTCTTGGAGTTTGAATTTTTACGCTTTGGCAACTCTTTCTACACACAAATGCTAATATGCATATATTTTTAATAATAAATATATCAATGATATCTAATGTGATAAATTAAGTTCAAAATAAATTTGACAAGTGTCTAAAACTTAATAGTACTTAAATTGTTGAAGGTCACAAACAAATTTTTATCTTGATATAAATTAAGACCGTATTTCTAATAGCACATTTGTTAGAATGCAATTGTAAAAAGCTCTTTAGTTTATATACATATTTAAAAAAATTCATGAATCGTAATAATCAGGGCTTGACAAATGCGATCGCAACTTGCAACCAATATTTTTACTCGATGACCATGATTTTTAATCTGGCGGTTTTTGTAGTGTTAACGAAAGAACAAAGTATAAACGGCATTTTCCATATCATGCACAGAAAACGACATTCTCTGCTGCTCTAGCCAGCTAGCATGTCATGTCATGTGATTAGAATGTGGGGAGAGGGTGGATCGTTCTTACGGGTTTTTCAACAATCAAAGGATTGATTTAAGGCTGTTCTCAAATCTAAAAGGGCAACTTTCTGACATAAGTTTAAATTGATTTTTGTTCGGAAACGCATAAAACTAGCAAGTGTTGTTATTCAGAAACTGTGTCATCGAACTGTTCTTTCCGTTTTATTGTAAACGTAATAGATCTTTTAGAAATTGCTGTTAAACTTGACGTTTTGAACAGAATTTCTAGACGAGAGAAGAAAAAGAGTCAGGAAAGGAGAAAAAACGCCTCGCTCACGTGACCCATTTCGCTTATAACTCGATAGGTAATCTATTGATCAAAAAATGGAAAAAACAGTTCGATTCCAAATCGCTTCCCTAGTCAGCACTGCCAATTTTGTACCTTTACATTTATAAATGAGTTAATGGATGTGTAAAAACGTTTTGCGCTAGTTGACGAAAGGAGCTGAGAACAGCCTTAATACAGCAATAGGATTGATTTTATACATAAATCTAAGGATTGTTTTAATATTACATTCTAAGGATTGATTTAATACAACAATGAAATCGGTAAGAATACCCCCCCCCCCCCCGCCTCCAAAAAATGACCTTCTTATTTTCAGTGGATTTTTTTCCCATTTACTATGGATGATAATTCAAACACTAAACACGTATAATTATAGAATATTCTTCATTAAATAAAGTTATTATTCTAATATTTAAAATTATCTCTCACCCCCCCCCCCCCTTGGGCCACTACTACCAAATTTCTCTGAAAAACTGTAAACCGAACCCTCTTGCAAAAAAAACATTGGTAAACAACCCGTAAGAACGACCTATCCTCTCCCCACATTCATGCTAGCTGGCTAGAGCAATAAAGAATGTCGTTTTCTGTGCATGGTATGGAAAATGCCGTTTACACTTTGTTCTTTCGTTAACACTACAAAAACCGCCAGATTAAAAATCTTGGTCGTCGAGTAAAAAATATTGGTTGCAAGTGGCGACCGCATTTGCCAAGCCCTGATTATTACGATTCATGAATTTTTAAAAATATATATAAACTAAAATGTTTTACAATTACAATTGCATTCCAACAAAAAGTGCTATTAGAAATACGGTCTCAATTTATATCAAGATAAAAATTTCAATAAAAATTTGTTTGTGGCTTTCAATAATTTAAGTACTACTAAGTTTTAGACTCTTGTCACATTTAATTTGAACTTATAGTTTATCACATTAGATATCATTGATATCATTATTATTAAAAAATATATGCATATTAGCATTTATGTGTAGAAAGAGTTGACAAAGTATAAAAAATCAATCTCCAAGAATTCTATTAACACATTTTTTCAATTAAAATAGTAGATGTGGATAAAAAATATTTACTAGTTTTATTTTATCAAACATCAAGATGAAGCTGCATGTAGTACAATATTTTAATGTCAAACTGTTAAACAAAATTTTAATTAAATAGCATTCATTTTATTTTTTTTTAATATTAATGCAACGATATAATACCCCTATTCAAAAGGGTTAAACAACGTAACTTCGAATATTTGTTTTTAAGTAGTTATTTTGAACAATAATAAACTATTAACCATTTTCCCGATTATTATCCAACATTCATAAAAACCTACTGACGAACTTCCTTAAGGGTGTCCGGGTCACAAAAATCTTCAAATTTTATAAAAATATTTTATTTCATAAAAAATTTCTTGGTTTTTTCGTGCTTAAAATATCTTTTAAATCGTGTTTCTATCTTAGAACAAGAAATATTAATTTTTTCGTTTTGGTTGGTTTTCAAAATCTAGCTTTCAAGCAATGGCTGTCATAGAGACGACTTCTTGTAAAAATGCTTTATTCTTCATGATGGGTTTTTTCAACATTTCTCATATTTAAATTCTTATAAGTCAAGAACCATTAAAGGTAAATGGCTTAAACTTGAAACATATGTCTTTTTCAATTACTTAACTTTAATTTTGATTCAGCACGTTTGAAAAAAAAAATTACTTTTGAAATAATGGTTGGTTGTAGGTTGTATTTATGACGGCCAATTATCTGCGTGAAGGATATAGGCCCTGGGGGGGGGGGTGCCCTTCGTGGGGGTCTTTCAAAGGGAACCTAACCCGTATTAACGCTTGGAAATCCAAGGTTCGAAGAAAACTACGAAAACTCCGAACGATTAGGCCGACGAGCGCGATTGGGATCGAGAGCAGAACCTCCCAGGCACTGGTGGAGCTTTTTGAAATAATGATTTTTTTTTTTAAAGTTACACCATTTTTTTTTATTTTTTCGTTAAATCTTTTTATTTTTTTTTAATTAATGCTTTACAAAATGCTGAATCCAAATTAAAACTTATATATTTCTGTTTATTTAAATGAAAAAAAAAATAAAATTCTATTAATAATATTTTGAGTTATAACGATTTTAAACTACTTCATTTTAAAATAATATTTAAATTATAATTAAAAAAAAAGTATGAGAAGTTTTATTATGTGATTTTGTTTACAAATGATATGGTTACCCATCACAAAAAAATTCAGAATTTTAATTCAAAAATAAAAATTATTCGAAAATGTGTCCCGGAGCCCCTTAAAAGATCTAAAATTTATTAGAGTGTAATAAAAGTTATGAAATTTTTAACAACAATAAAAAATACTAAATCTCTTCACCTAGTTTTAAAATACGATGCATAAAATATTCTTTAAATTAGACTATAAAAAGTAATTTAATTCGGAAAAATAAAACTTCATCAATGTAAAATCGCCTGCAAACTCGAATACTACTTCTTAAATTCATGTCCAGTTCTTAACACTGTATTCCACTATCAAAGAATTTTTTGTTTCCATGTCAACAACGCTCTGCATTGAAATCATATCGAATGAGTTCAGAATCGGGCCCTAAAAGCAAGAGTGTGCTGGGGAATGAGACCCACTCCATAGCTTTAATCTCCTTCCTTCGCGTGAATGCTGAGTGACGTCAGTTTAGGCCCGACTGAGCGACAACAGCTGTCAGCGCCATCTATTGTTTGAAATTCGAACTAAAATCAAGAATCCCAGTAAAAAAATTCCTGACATCATACATAACACTCCTGCAAAATTTTTTTAAATATCTGTCACCGTTTGCAAGTTATTGAATTTTAAAATCCGTCAGTCATTTTTGGGATACCCGGTATATAGTGTAAGCAGGTTGAAATACTAAAATTACATTATTTTCACCAATGGAACAGACATAGTGCTGCTCTCTATCGTTGAATAAAGCATTCAATGACTTTCAAAGTATTCTCTAATGGATTTTATTCAGTGCTGCATTGTAACTTAAAATAATACATTTAAAGATTACTACACAAAAATCTATTTTAGGAGAAAACACATAGGGGGAATGAAAACCAATTAATAAATATTAATCACTAATAGTGGTTTAAGCATCGAACACTAATTGTATTAAGTAAATATAATAGATGAACTAAAATGGTGTATATATATTCATACCTCTATGTAAAATTAAATTAGTAAATAAAATTATGAGATGGGTGTTTCATTAAATAATGATTCATTACAAATAAATGTACAAATTCTAGCAGATTAATATATTTAAATCACTGTCACAACAGGACATAATCGCTTAACCCCTTGGGGACGAGCGACACGTATACGTGCCGCACGAAGCGCTCAAAATCCTTGTTTTTTCTCACCAGTAAAATTTTACTATAAATTTTGCCTTATTTAATCAGCACATTTTTTCGATTCAAGAAGACACAAATTTCTGTTTTTAAAAAACGGTGACAAAAGATTAAAAATTTCGTAAAACTCTCCCGTCCCGAAGGGGTTAAGGGGGGTCAGAGACACATTTTTAAATAATTTTTATTTATTGAGCAAAAATTTTGAAATTTTTTGTGTTGAGAATGTTAACCAGAGAGAATGTAATAGGTAGTATTTCATACGAAATCTACTTAATAAGATTCGTGATAGGTATCTGCAACAATTGAAAGAAAAATGCGCGTTTGGACAAGTTTCTACGAAATTTATAAGAAGAAAAGTGTTATTAAAAAATGGACCAAGTGGGAGCCCTGTATATATTAACCCCTTAACCCCTTCGCGCCGAGAGACTTTGACAGAATTTTTAATCGTTTATCACCGGTTTTTAAAAACAAAAATTTTTGCATTACTGAATCGTGAAAATTCGCTGATTGGATAAGGGAAAATGTATAATAAAAAATAACTGGTGGGAATAATCACGGAATCTGAGAATCTTCTGCGGCACGTATACGTGTCGCTCTTAACCAGGGGGTTAACAGTTTTTGATGAGCACCGCTAGCGCAAAAATAACTTGCTTACGTCGTTACCAAAAGTTTTTGAACACCACTAACTTTTAACTATAACTTTTGGTTTATCAATTGGCAAATATTTTTTGATTATACAAGGTAGATATTTTAATGCATAAAAAGTGGTACATCTTGCGCCCTAATTTTAATTTATTGTGTCAAAGATATAAAACTCTTAATGGATTAAAACGGAAAGATATCGAGGTAAACATTTTTATACCTGTCAAACTTCCGGGTTCTTTTAAATGTCGAATTAACGTATTTAGAACCAGAAATTTCATTTAATAAATCGTGTCTATGTGTTAATTGATTTCATTAAAAATAATAGCAAAATTTTTGTTCAAATTGCTTTTAGTTTACTTGTTAAATCCTGGAAGGTTGACAGCTAGGTACACGACTGCCAGATAAATACTAAAATTTTATTTTGAATACCACCATTATCGTAAGACAAACAGTCCCTATATTAAAATACAGAAATTTTGCAATTAAATCACGTTAATAAAACTGTACGAAAATAGTGAAGTTCAAAACAAAAAATTTAGTATTTTCTCGGAAAAGCTGGAAACGGATGGAATTTTAGTAATTTCAACAAAAACGGATAAAATTGGATTCTACATTCTATAGCATGTTAACTGCTTTCAAATTACTCGGTTAGCTGAATGGGAATTGTTCGTCGCTGCACGAGTAGCCGATGTACAACAGAACTACGAAAACTCATTGAAGAACTATATTTTTACGGTAGAGGGATTTTTACGTTAATACAGGATATGGCAATAATGCCGGCAAATTTTTGAATTTAATATAATATCAAGTATTTGAAGTCTTTCAAACACTTGCCAACAAAGTTGAAAAGTGTTTATGACGTTGATTTGCCGGTCTTTCCGCGCTCTAACTCTCGTAAATATACTTCAATTGTTCTGAAATTTTTGGATGTTATTGACCTCTACCATAGCACTATTCTTACTTCAAATGAAGTTTCTAGCATGTTTAGTTCATTTACAGGGACAGTCAAAAGTATTCCGTTACATTACGGCTAATGGGAAAAAATCTTTTGAAATGATTTTTAATGTTGTTACACCCTTTCAAACATAATAAAATTGATATGCATTTAAGAAGTGTACTAAAATATGCATCCTGTAGAATATGCTGTGCAAAGAACAGTTATTACTCATTTACAGGACCACACAAAAGAGTTCCGTTACATAATGGTATAGGGAGGGAATTGTTTTCGGCGTATTTCAATTATGTTAAACTATTTCATATACAATGAAATTTGTATACGTCGCTTAGGTTTACTATAAGTTATTCCTTGCATAATACGAAATGCATAGCTTTTACAGGGACACTCAAAAGATTTCAGATACTATATTGTATCCGAAGTACTGTATATTAGCAATAATTTCTGAAAATGCATTTTTAATTATGATATGCGCTTTTAAGTTTCACTATATTTATGCATACTATATAGAGTGTATAAATGCTATAGTTCATATACAGGGCTACACAAAAGATTTCGTAAGGGTTACTGAGTATGTGCTTAAATTGCTTAAAGGTAGCTTTTAAATGAGTTATGCATTTGTACGCTGAACTGCATTTAGTTTACTAAGAAATGTTTGTAGAATATAGATAAAATGATATATAGGGCCATGCAAAGAATTAGATACATGGCCGTCTTTAACTGATAACTTCTGGAAATGTGATTTCAGTAGTTTTAAAAGTGTTTTAGTTTGAATAAAATTTTAGCTAAATAGTGGCACATAATAAAGGTGCTAGGTAAACTACAGTGCTGTACAAAAGTATTCAAGTATGTTTCTGTCGATTAGTATAAATTGCTAAAAGAGAAATTTTAACCTGTTATATGCGTTTTCTTGCTAAACTAAATTTTCCCATTATATAGTATATATAACAACCTACAGATCAAATACAGGACTGTTCACAAGAATTGGAATACATATTTGGCTATGGACGGTAACTGCTGAAATTAGTTTTTCAAATGTTTTCTGCGTTGTGTAAAATGCTTACTTAGTTATCTTACTTAACTTATTTATCTAAATTACGAAGTTTTGTTAAAGCATTCAGGAAGTGTTGGAAAGTGTTTCATAATCTATGCTTAACGTAGGATTTTTCTTTCTTGTTTTTTTGTTGGTCGGGGGGCGGTTAAAAAATTTATAATCATATATGTTACAGTATACAAAAATTCTGTTTTGTCTTGTATGTTACTGTGCAATTGAAGTTCTGTTTAGCAAATTTCATGCCCTCTCTGGAACATTTTGTAATATAGAAATAAATATTAAATGAACTTTTTAAACAAATAAGAAAAAAAATCACCTATATGGAGCATTCTCACAATCTTTTGACTTTCATGTCCCTGAATAATAATTTTTTATTTAGTACACTTTTTTGTGTGTTCTTTTTTTTAAATTTCATATACTGAGGAACATTCCATTGCATGATTGCATAACAATATTAACGAGATAAATAAGTTTTGGACGATGTTGGGGGTCCAAATCCCAGGAAAACTCATCTACCGTCCCGTATCCCTGATGCTGATTTTTAAGTTTGGAGCTGTCTGTATAAAATTGTTTCAATAAAAGTAATTCAATGTAATTTTTTTCCGACACTGGGACAATTGTTTTATATAAATATGTAGCAAAAAATTAACCTGAACACATTTTTACGGTTGATATTATTTTTTGAACTCTGTCCCTGGGTTTTTCATCCTTACCGTCCCTCTTGCTAATCTTATACAGAAATTCACTTCAGATGCAGCCACAGAATTTTTTTTCAAGTTTTTTCTCATGCAGAAGTATGCTAGAGAAAGAATGTCTAAAATTCTTTGACAGAAAATTTACTGCAGCATTTAAATCAGCATTTAAATATCAATTTCAAGATCGTGCCTTTATTGGTAGTCTTACCGTCCCCAAGGTTTATTCCTACACTTTTCGAGGTAAATTAAGAAAAAGAAAATAATTTAATCCAATGTTAACAATTTTTTCTAAAAATCAATGAACATTGTGGCTATCACTTAGTCTTAATATGATTTGCCTAAAAATAGGTGGTAATTTTCCTTACCATTCTATCCTTACTGTCCCTTTTTTTACCATTTCGCCCCTTTTTTCCTATACCATCCCCTCTTTTTACCTTACCTTACTCTTTAACACCCCTTTAAGACAATGTTATACACAAATTCTGTATTAAAAGTACTACATTTTTATTATTTCTTATTTGAATGTCCTGTGGGTACTATGCAAATTCATTATAAGTAAAAATTTAGAAGAAAATAAAAAGTTATAGAGGTAAAACGGTAAGGAAAATTAAACTCGCAAGTCTAATTTAAACCTCAATTAAATAAAAAAAATTTCGCTGCTGACCCTTTTTTCTTTATTTTGAATCATTAAGGCATTCGTCTATCAGATTAAAATGTTATTTTAGCAAGTTTAATTTCGCCAGATTTTTTTCCCCAAAAATCAAAAGATTGTGAGAATACCCCATATCTTTCTTCCCATACTTAACTGTCATAAAAAGCATTATTTGGAAAAAAAGGGATATGCTTTATTCCATCAAGAACAAAGCCTCTAAATCCGAAACGCTTGAGTGCAATTCTATTAGGGACAGAAATGTACGAAAATCTAATATACCAAAAGCAATATATATCACTTTGTTTTCAGCCGCAAGATGGAAGATACAGAATCGATTGGATAGAGATCTTTAAAAAAAAAATACCATTTCTAGATTTATTTGAAGAAGATTCTTTTTAACACTTTCGAACAAAGTTGAATAATGTTTATGCATTCGGTTTGTCTGTCCATCTGTCCATCTGTCCACGCTATAACTGCCGTAAATATACTCGGATTTCCATGCAATTGATAAAGATTATTTAGAGTCACCAAAGCACGTTTGGTATTGTATATGAAGCATCTAGGATTAATAGTTTATTTACAGGGGCACTCAAAAGTATTCTATTACATTATGGTATATGGGAAAAAATCGTTTGCAGAGTATTTTAATGACATTACGCTATTTCAAATGTATTGAAACTGATATAAATCACTTAATTTCACTACGATCATGTTAGGAGAGGGTATTCATAGCATTTATTATTCATTTACTGAGACACACAAAATAAATCGGTTACAGTAAGTACCTTTGAGTAATAATTGCTGGAGTGTACGGTTTAAAACTCGGTATGCGCTGTTAAATTTAATTAATTTTTTGCATGTTACTCGTTATATATAAATTTTATGTCTCATATACAAGGCTGCACAAAAATATTCACGTACAGGACGTCCTTATTAGAGGAAATTGCTGAAGGAAAATTTTCAACTGAAGTACATGTATTTCTTAAGCGAACTAATTTTTGGCATGCATGTAGTTAATAGATACAAATCTATATATCATATACAGGGCTGCTGAAAAAATTTGGATGATTTTCCGATTGTAGATGGAAACAGGTTACATTGGGTTTTGAAATGTGTTATGCGTTTTCATATGGTTGAATTAGACGTAATAGTTTAATTTTTTAAACGTTGCAGTTTTGTTATATTATTCTGATCGTGTTAGAAAGTTTTTTATAATCTATGCTTGACGTTTGATTTTTTCTTTCTTGTTTTTTAGTATAATTGCTTCACAGAAATAAAAACTAAATTAACTGTCAATATACTAAATTAACACCTTGTAATAATATACTAATTTTGAATGCTAAAAGGTGTAAATTAAAACTTTAAAAACAGTAAAGATAAGTTTATTGGCTTGTTTACATGTTTCGACTCTGCCCGAATCATTTTCAAAACAAATAAAAATATTCTAAAATTGAACGGTCTATAAAACGCCGTCATTCAATTTTCCACGTAGTCTTTCCCATTATACACTTATTTTTACTTTCTTCTATCTTTACTAGTATTGGATTCGTGAAAATTTGTGACTTTCGGTTTTCGTCGGATTTACACGTTTTAGGGGGTCAGAGATTCCGAAAAACATGTTTTTACAAAATGTCTGTCTGTGACTCTGTCTGTCTGTCTCTCTGTATGTGACACAAATATTGTGGGCGCTCTATCTCAAGAAATAATGCACAGAATTTAATAAAAACTTATATTCAGTTAGTCCCTGATATAAATTGGCTCTGATTAGTTTTTGGTGTAAATCGCTCAACAAGTGGCGCTGCTATGCAACATTTTTCATGATTTGCACACTAGCACAATCTCCAGAACTAATGCACGGATTTTCGTCAAACTTCAGATTCAGTTAGTCCTTGACATGAATCAACGTTTTATAGATTTTGGCGTAAATCGCTCAACAGGTGACGAAGCTATGTTGCATTTTCCAGAATTTCTGCTATAGCTCTATCTCAAGAACTAATGCATGAATTTTCATCAAACTTCAGATTGAGATACACGATATGAATTGATATGAATACGATTGATATGAATTGGTGCGAAATTGATGTAATTTCTTGTACTATTTAAATGATTTAATTGACGTGATTTATATAGAAGAAAGTTTTGTGATGGACACAACATACTATTTTTAGTTTACTTGGATGTTTATTTTATTTTCGTAACTATTGAATGAACTATGAATGATGGCGTTTCATAGACCTTGTAATTTTCGACTACTTTTTCAATTCCTACTATTTGTTCAAACTCTCCCTATATAAATCTTGTTCATAATATACTTATTATTCATCTAATCAAGTTCAAATACATTTTTTAAAACCTATAGTGGATGACACTTGATGTTAATGCAGTTTTTTCAAATATTAATTCATTAATTAAATTAAATTAATTAATTTTAGTTTTATTTGGGAGAAAAAATGGCAGCCATTGGTTATTGGAACAGCATTTAATGCATCTCCAAACCTAATAGGGGGTTAATATAGGGAGGACCCTATTCTGTCGCTAAATACCGTCAGGTTTATCACCAACATGGCGATATATTGCCGAATTTGGCGACCAAAATGAGTCACCAAAAGTGACGCCAACTTGGCGATATCTCTAATATTTCGCCAAATTTCCATAGACTTCCATTTTAAACCAATAGGGTTTGCTTGCTTATAGAAAATCAACAAATTGAGATATTTTAATGCAACAAAAACTAATATTATCTTAAGGGATTATATTAATTTTTTCTTTGATGACCTAAGTGGGAATTGACATTAATTTTTTTTTTTTTTTTGGCGCTGCTCAACACTTTTGCTGAATGCCCGTAAATCGAAATTTGAGTGTAACGGAAAAATGCGACTTTCTCAAAAACTATGTGACCCAGGGTAATCGCTATAATTTTCCTGCAAGGTTTAAATTAATGTCTACTACCTTTAATTTTTTCATAATTTTTTTAAAAATAGATTCGGAATTAGATGGGGGTGGGGGACATATTTTTAAACTACATTTTTCAACATAACTTTGAAAATATAATACCTAAAATTAAATGAAATATATTTTTGATTTCAGCGTAACGAAAGCTTTCACATGACACCCCACACGATATACAAAGAAAATATTTTTTTTCCAAGTAACTTAATTAGTCCCTCTACATTTTTCCTAAATATATTTATGAATATTTATTAATCTGTAAATATGTGTGTCATTAGTCTTTATTACTTCCCCCCAATTTGAACTTTCCACGTTGCATAGTTTACAAGTAAAAGGGCTGTGACAGACAGACAGACAGACAGGAGTGATCTTATAATGGTTCCGTTTTTAGGTGCGTTCGTAATTATATAAATACGTAGCACCTATAGTCGTCGTTCAGTCCGTCCGTCTGTCCGTCTGTCCGCATGTAACAGAGCAAAAACTACCCAACCGAATGGTCTGAAATTTCAAATATATGATTTTTACAATATTTTGTCGAGCCATTTCAAATTTTATGAAAATCGGATGTATAGTTTAATTACAGGGACAGTCAAAAGTTTTTCTTTACATTACGGCCAATGGGAAAAATTATTGCAAGTGGATTTTAATGATATTAGAGCCTTCCGAATGATCTGAAATTTTAAAGATATAACTGTTGCAAAAGTTTGTCGAGCCCTTTCAAATTTTAGGAAAATCGAATGTATAGTTTAATTACAGGGACAGTCAAATTTTTTCTTTACATTACGGCCAATGGGAAAAATTATTGCAAGTGCATTTTAATGATATTACAGCCTTCCGAATGGTCTGAAATTTTAAAGGTATAATTGTTGCAAAATTTTGTTGAGCTATTTCAAATTTTAGGAATATCGGATGTATAGTTTAATTACAGGGACAGTCAAAAGTGTTCCGTTACATTACGGGGAATGGGAAAAAATTATTGGAAGTGCATTTTAATAATGTATCAGACTATGCGCTTTATGAAGTGCAAAAAATTATACATTCAGTACAATATGGAGTGCAAAAAATAATTATAAAACTAGTTATAGTACGAACGCACCTCATTTGCCACGTTTGACGAGCAATTTCCAACTTGTTACTTTTTAAGTGCGGAATCCTAAAAATGATAAAAATAGACGAAATTTATTTGTGTTCCCAAATGAAAGGAGCCAATTGTTAGTCTTATGGACCCTAGACCTTTCTCATAAGCTTTATTGCAGCTCAAGAATGTGCTTTACTCATAAAGGAAGAACATTAATGATGATATTTTTGCATAGCTGCCAACTTGTACGGACTTTTCTTACCACTAAAATTTAGTAGAAATTTTCGTCTTATTTAAACATTAAAAAATCTTGAAATTCGGTGATTCAATTAGCTAACATTTACTATTAAATTTTTGTGGTATGAAAAATCCGTACAAGTTGGCAGCTATGTTTTTGTGGTCCCCCCTTACATGGTGCGCACAGATTTTGATGAATTTTAAGTATGTTATAGGGGTCTTAGCCCTAACTATTCTGGTGAAAGGTTTTATTCAAATGGGCCTTAGTCTTTTAAATTAAGGGTTAAAGTTCTGCATACGTTTCAAATACTCATTAGTTTAACATGGTGGGTGCGCACAGATTTTGATGAATTTTAAGTATGTTATAGGGGTCATAGCCCTAACTATTCTGGTGAAAAGTTTTATTCAAATGGGCCTTAGTTTTTTTAATTAAGGGTTAAAGTTCTGCATACGTTTCAAATACTCATTAGTTTGACATGGTGGGTGCGCACAGATTTTGATGAATTTTAAGTATGTTATAGGGGTCATAGCCCTAACTATTCTGGTGAAAGGTTTTATTCAAATGGGCCTTAGTTTTTTAAAATAAGGGTTAAAGTTCTGCATACGTTTCAAATACTCATTAATTTGACATGGTGGGTGCGCACAGATTTTGATGAATTTTATGTCATAGGGGTCATAGCCCTAACTATTCTGGTGAAAGGTTTTATTCAAATAGGCCTTAGTTTTTTAAATTAAGGGTTAAAGTTCTGCATACGTTTCAAATACTCATTAATTTGACATGGTGGGTGCGCACAGATTTTGATGAATTTTAAGTATGTTATAGGGGTCATAGCCCTAACTATTCTTTGCATAGAAAAAGTGATAAAGTTTCAAGTAAAATTCCATAAAGTAAAAAAAAAAAAAAAAAAAAAAATAATAATAATAAAATAGAAGGGGAATTATTACCGAACTGTAAAATATGAAAAGGTAAATAATAATAAATTTAAAACTAGTTGCATGTGCCAATCCCGAAACTTTCTTCTATCTCACACATCTTAATATTTCAAAAAGTAGTTACCAATATTAATGCTTCAATATTCTTAGTTAATACTATACCAACTTAGATTTTCATCTTAAATTTCTACTTCAGTCAATTAATCGGAGTAAAAAAGAGTTAATCTCGATCATAATATTTATTAAAATCAATAGTTTTTCGTTACTCTGGTGTACATGAGCTGTTTCCGAATAGCCGGCGTAGCAGTATGAGAAGTTACCTTCGCTACAATAGCAGCCGACGTACAACAAAACTAACAAGGAAGGTCTCCATATGGGCATACTCAGAAAAATCTGAAAAAATTACAGAATGTTCTTCTCATATGGATATATATGTTTATAAAAATTTTTTGGCGGAACACCGATACAGCGTCCGTAAAAAAATAACGAAATTTTCGTTTATTTGGCGATTTATCACCGGTTGGCGATGAAAAAAAATACGCTTTTATATAGGAAAAAACTTTTTATGTTGAATTTGTTTATATAAGTTTAATTTAAATAACTATAGTTTTGCCATTTTTAATTTGTTTTAACTATAGTTTTATCATTTTTAGTTTGTTTTAACTATAGTTTGTCATGTATATTTATATGTATTTATAATAAAATTTAAATATGATATTTTACAATTTAAAACAAATTTTAAATTGATTTAAATTATTTCAAGCTCAAAAATAAGGCAGATAGAGCACTGTCGATTTGATTTTGTTGCTATGGAAACGACTTCGTCTTCGGTATGGAAATTTATTATGGCAATCAAATGTCAGCTGCCTATAACTTAAAATAGATATTTTCAACTTGTAAAGCATGGAAAATATTTTTACAGTGATAAAATTAAGTAACTACAGCAGCGAACAACATATATATGTAATATAAAAAATATATAACAACCTCTTTCATCGATTAAGCTTAAATTAATTAAAACCGTGCATTCTAAAAAACAATTAATAAACAATTTTCAGATGCATTAAAATCATTTCCTTTTGGCGTGGAAAAATCCTACTCGCCAAATCGCGTGTCACTTTCGTATTTTCGCGCCAAATATTCAAAAGTATTTTATTTTTTTACAAACTTTCTACTGAAATTCCGCCGTTAAATTTGACGGATCCCTTATTACATACATGAGTAGCTTCACTACCATTTTTTTCAACATATTCTGAGCATGCCCTCTAAGGAGACCTTCCTTGTAAGAAAAGTCGAAAAAATTACAGAAAAATTGTTATTATAGCTCCCCGTTCCAGCGCAATATTCTGAAATTCAAGGAGGACCTGCTTGACGTAGTCAAAAACAAAAATATGAAATTTGGTGCAATTCTATGCACAACTTCATACACTTTTCGATAGTACAATACTGAAAATGGCACAAAAACCGCTATTACAGTGCCCCTTCTTGAGGAATATTTCCAAATTCAAGGAGGACCTGTTGGCCGTAGCCAAACACATACACAAAACATTTGGTTCAATTTTATGCATATATTCGTACACTTTTCGATGATAGAATAATGAAAATGGTACTAAAATAACTGTTACAGCGCACCCTTCCGGCGGAAAATTTTCAAATTAGAGGGGACTTCCTGGCCATGGCCAAAAACATACAAAAAAATGTTGTTGAATTCTATGCATAACTTCATGTACAGTCGTGGAAACAAAAAGTAAACACCCCCTACTAACTCCTCAACAAATTATCGTAGCAGAAAGTTACTGGTACCGAACGATTGGAAATAAAGTCTACTTTTAAATCATGTATGTAAACTTTGCTTAGGGTGCCACCTACATATTAAAACGAAAGCAAATTTCCTTTTTTTTTCAAGGACAATACCCAATTTTAACGAGATATTTCAAATCTTCGGATCAAACTGTGACTAGACACCAAATTTCAAGTCATTTGAATGATAAGTTTTTGAATTATAAACATTCAAAATTTAGTGCTTCCAATGTTAAATTGCATTTTCATATTTTCATTAATATCTCCTGAAATTATACTCCTAATGTACTAATTTTTTGTGTAGCAATAATACTAAAATACCCAAACATAAATGCATTGAATTTGCAATTTTTATAATTTTATGATATGAATTATGAATTCTGAAATTAATATTCGAAAAAATTATGAATTGCAACCTACAATTTTTTTGATGGATTTAGATTTATTAAGTCCTGCTTTATGGAAATCCAAAATTACACATATTTCTTCCAAGTAGTTTTCAAATTATGCTTTAAAAACGGCGAAATGATGGTTTAAGGGGGCGTCTATGATAGAAGTGACTAGACATTTTGAAATTTTTTATGCTTTCCTGTAATATAGCAGTCTTCAATGACTGCTTGAGTGGCGCTTAAGATGCCTTAATCAAGAAGGGGTTCTCTCGGTCAACAACCGAGTAACGAACTTCAATTTGGAAACAGCCCCTAAAATACGCTCGTTTTAAAACAATGAATTTCTCGGAAACTTATCGTACGAATTGCATGAAAATTTGTTTTTAGGCTAATTGAAGGGGGTAGAGTTCATTTATGCCGTCAGAATTGTGTACTGCTATTGATAAAAAAGAAAAGCTGTGGTTCGTTTTAATATGTAGAAGGCCCCCTAAGCAAATTCTATATACATCATTTAAAAGTAGGCTTTATTACCAATAGCGTGGTAGCAGTAACTTTCTTCTACGTAATTTTTTGCAGAGTTAGTATGGGGTATGCACTTTTTTCCCACGACTGTATTTTTTGATGGCACAGTGGTAACTCACGAATACAAATACAGACATTTTGTACAAACATGTTTTTTGAGACTTCTAATCCTTTAAACGTGTAAATTCGTCAAAAAACTGGAAGTCGAAAAAAAATTTGCTTACAATACTATCTTCTGTTGAAGGTGGAAAAAAGCAAAATAAATAAATACAAAATTCTAAACATAAATTAGTTTGATCGATCGATATGCTTTGTTCCAACAAAAACTAAGCCTGTGCACTAGAATAGATAGGGTGAAACTCAATAAAAAGCAGAAGTGGAAGAGAATCTAATATGCCAAAGACAATATATATATATTTGTTCTCAATCCATGACATCAAGAGATAGCCCCGAATGGATGGCGACATTTCTATGTCTTAATTCCGAATTCCAGATCATCTGAAGTGACAACTTTAGTTTACGTACCGTTAAATGCAAAGGAAAAAAAAATTATGGGAACAAGAGAATTATTGTCCAACTATGTCCAAATTAACAAAGACATGATAAGAAGTTTCTATTTCATTATGAGTATTTTATATTTTGAAGAATAGATATAGCAAAATTATGACAAAAATAGTCTAAAATAATACGTAAAACAGAATTAGATAAGAAAGAAAGCAAGAAAAAAAAAATCAGGCATCAGGCATAGATTATGATGTACTTTCCAACACTAATGGAATATTATTAAGCAATTTCATTTTTTCATACAAGAGAATTATTTTCCACATATGTCCAAATTAACGAAGACATAATATTGAATTTCTATTTCCATATGAATACTTCCTATTTTGAAGAATAGATGTAGTGAGAATAATGAACAAAAATAATGTGTAAAATAATACGTTAAAATAAACTTAGATAAGACAGAAAACAGGAACAAAATATCATGCATCAGGGATATATTATTAAGCATTTTCCAACACCAAAAGAATAGTATTAGGAAATTTTCTTTTTTCATACTATAGAATTATTTTCCACATATGTCCGAATTAACAAAGACATGATATGGAATTTCTATTTCCATATGCGTACTTTATATGTTGAAGAATAAACATAACAAAATTATGAACAAAAATAATGTTTAAAATAATACGTTAAGCAGACTTAGATAAGATGGAAAACAAAAACAAAAAATAATACATCAGGCATAGATTATTATGTACTTTCCATTTCCGTTTTACATACAAGAGAATTATTGTCCAACTATGTCCAAATTAACAAAGACACGATAAGGAGTTTCTATTTCATTATGAGTATTTTATATTTTAAAGAATAGATATAGCAAAATTATGACAAAAATAGTCTAAAATAATACGTAAAACAGACTTAGGTAAAATAGAAAACAAGAACAAAAAAATCAGGCATCAGACATAGATTATGATGTACTTTCCAACACTAATAGAATAGGATTAAAGAATTTCATTTATTCATACAATGAAATATCCTTAATAAGAAATTTGAACAAAATACTCCGCAAAAAGGATTTCTCCATGGACTATAATACAGGGTCATCGAAAAAGATGTCCCAATTTAAAAAAATAAATTGCACGAAAAATACACAATCAATCAGTACGAAAAACCAACGTGAAATTGTAGAACATCTGAAGGAGTTTTCATAGTAGAGATTGCGTTGACCTTGAGGGGACTGTGCGCATGCGCCGAAGCCACTTCGTGAGGCAATGCCATTTCACTCATCAGTCAGTTCGCAGCTATCATGGTGAGTGTACAGCAGAAAGCGCGGACCTTGACGGGACTGTGCGCATGCGCCGAAGCCATTTCGTGACGCAATGCCATTTCACTCATCAGTCAGTTCACAGCTATCATGGTGAGTGTACAGCAGAAAGCCCAGTGCGTGTTGTGGTATGCCGAGTGTAAATCTGTTATTGTGGTACAACGCATGGCTGCCAACTCTCATACTTTTTTGTACCACAAAACTTTAATAGATATTTTTATCTTATTTAAACGGCAAATTACGGAGATTAAAAAAGGTAAAATTAAAAAAAATTTGTGGTACAAAAAAGTGTAAGAGTTGGCCGCTATGACAATGTCATTTTCGATGGAAGAATGTAGAAGATCCACCTACAAACTAAACCATTGTTCGTTGGTTTAACCAGTTTAACCCCTTAAGGATCGCCTGATATTTTTTAATTACAGAATTGAATAATTATAAGGTTTCTAAATAAAATATGCAATTAGTGTTTTAAAGCCAAAAAAAAAAAAAAAAAATGTTATGGAACAAATTCACATTTTTAGAAAAGCCATCATGCGAGAATTCTGTGTCTTAATGTTTTGTTTTACACCATACAAATTAATGCGAATAAGACCTTAATTTTTCACATCTTAGAACTTTATTTGAGCCGTTCAGTGCACAAATCGATTAACATCATTAAATGAAAATGTTCAGCATAAATAATTACAGTTATTGTAACTATAAAAGTATTGTATGTATATAATATTTTTTCTCGGGATATTTTGATTCAATCCATTAATTTTCTTTTAATCAAGGGTAACTTTTTATCACTGTATAAATAGTATATAGAAAATTTTAAATGTTCCTTTGTTTGAAAAAACGCCACTTAAAATGGAGTGAGTCAGATTGTCTTCTGAACGCATCATTTATCATCATTACACAAAATTTTACAAATAATATTTGAAATAATACATATACATTAAATTTTGATTATTATTAATTTGTTTGAGTGAGGTATATACCGAAACATGCAATACAAAGTCCAACATCACAATCTCTACCAAGCACAAAATCCAAACGTTAATATTCAGACTTCACACGGAAATGCCAGTTGAATTTTTCTGGTTTCAGAAGTTTTTCCAGCAATTAAATCTCCATCCCGGAAATATGATTCACGAGAAATAACGAACGACACCTCAGCCCGTGTTATTGACGGGAGCGAGATTTAAGGGGTTAAATCGCATCTGTAAGGAGATCGACTACGTCTGAATTATTTGCCGAGCAACAGGGGGAGCTCATATTGAAGTTTTCTACCTGATGTAAAAAAAGACATACATTTTTCCAATCTAACAATGTAGAGTCGTGGAAAAAAAGTAAACACCCCTACTAATTCCTCAACAAATCATCGTAGACCAAAGTTACTGGTACCGAACGATTGGAAATAAAGTCTACTTTTAAATGATGTTTATATAATTTTCTTAGGGGGTCATCTACATATTAAAACGAATCCAATCTTCATTTTCTTTCAATGGCAATACCCAATTTTAGAGAGACATATCATATCTTCGGTTCAAACTATGCCTAGACACCAAATTTCAAGTCATTTGAATGATACGTTTTTGAATAATAAACATTCAAAATTTAGTGCTTCTAATGTTAAATTACATTTTCATATTTTTATTTATATCTCCTGAAATTATGCTCCTAATGTACTAATTTTTTTTGTACCAATAATACTAATATACCCAAACATATATACGTTGAATTTGCAATTTTTAGAATTTTATGATATGAATTATGAAATTAATATTCGAAAAAGTTATGAATTGCAACCTGCAATTTTTTGATGGATTTAGATTTATTAAGTCCTGCCTCCTGCTTTATAGAAAACCAAAATTTCACATTTTTATTCCAAGTAGTTTTCAAATTATGCTTTAAAAACGGCAAAATGATGGTTTAAGGGCCGTCTATGATGGAAGTGAGTAGACATTTTGAAATTTATTCTGTTCACTGTAATCTAACAGGTTTTATTGACTCCTTGAGTGGCGCTTAAGGTGCCTTGATCAAGAAAGGGGCTCTCTTGGTTAACAATCGAGTACGGAACTTCAATTTGGATACAGCCCTTAAAATACACTCCTTTTAAAATAATTAATTTCTCGGAAACTTATGGTACGAATTGCATAAAAATTCGTTTTTAGGCTAATTGAAGGGTGTAGAGTTCATTTATGCTGTCAGAATTGGGTACTGTTATTGAAAAAAAATCAATGTTTGGGTTCGTTATAATATGTAGATGGCCCCTAAGCAAATTTTATATACATCATTTAAAAGTAGACTTTATTTTCAATCGTTCAGTACTAGTAACTTTCTTCTACGATAATTTGTTGAATAGTTAGTAGGGTGTGTTTACTTTTTTTTCCCCGACTGTACGAATAAATGGCTAAGTATTGTTAAGGCCTTAGTTATTTTCATTCAAAATCAGGGATACCTTTTCGATAACCCTGTATAACGAAATTATTTTGTTTTTCCCTGTAAGGGCTACATAAATACTACACATTTCATTTTAAATAGCGAACATTACAGTGAAACTCATTTACATATAAAAATTGCATGTCAAAACAAATATATTTACCAAATTTACACCACGGACAGGCTGACTGACCGATAGACAAACCAAATTCATAAATTTTCAACTATGTTGGAAAGTGTAAAAAGGCGATTCACATATTCTTCATGCATTTTGCTATTTAAATAAAATAAATATTTTGATCTTTTTCGCAGCTGACTGTTTAGTTACATATACCATTGACAATAAAAGTAAATTGCCATTAAGAGTAAAAAATAAAAAATAGCTAACAGTAAATAATAATGGAACATAAGAAAATTAAAAAATAACTAATTGAAAACAGACACTATTTTATTTTTCATTTACAAAAATCAAACTATAGGATTTAGTATCAAATTTCAAGAAATTTTTAAATACAAAATAATTTGTTTTTATTGAAAAATTTGAACATAAATGTAAGCTTGTCTCCTTTTTCATTCCTTAACCTGTTGTGCAGTTTAAACTATACTAAACATTCAGAAAAATTCTTTCTAACTTGCCGCCCTTGGCGACCAGTTTGGTCTCCCTTAAAATTTATGTTTGGGAAAGCATGCTCAGCATTGTATCATTGCCGTTATTCATAATTTAATTTACTTGGACTCCCTTAAATACAATTAATATAATCTCTTAAGCTAATATTAGTTTTTGTTGCATTAAAATATCCCAATTTGTTGATTTTCTGTAAGCAAGTGCACCCTATTGGTTTACAATGGAAGTGTATGGGAATTTGGCAGCATATTAGAGATATCGCCAAGTTGGCGTCCCTTTTAGAATCTAAATTTCTCGCCAAATTTGGTGATATATCGCCAAATTGGCGACAAACTTGGTGGTATTTGGCGACAGAACAGGGTCTTCTCTACGGTAACTCCCCTTATAGGTACGGTGCTGCATTAAATGCTGTTTACTAACCAATGAGATACGTTGTATTCGGGCGTTGCCATTAAACAATTAACAAACAATCGCGATTTATGTGCCACATACGATAGCGTAATATACAGTATATATTGATGAAGCTGTAAACAGCTGATTATCTAAATTAGAGAGTTTATCTTTCAATAGCCGTTCTAAGCAAATGCAACCCCACATATCTTTTTTATTCTACGTTTAAAAATTCAACTTTAAACGTGAAGCTTGAAAAAAAAATTGAGGGGTTAGTGTTAAGATGGGTCTAAAAAATTCACTGCCAGAACAAAAGTTCGTTATCTACAGAACAACACAGTTAATAACAGTTGAAAATTCATTTCAACTTCTTTTGACTGAAAATATAAAGAATATCATATACAATATGCTGAAAATAAATATCAAATAAATGAAAATATCAAAAATTTCAAACTTCATGATATTTTGAAAATAAATAGCGGATATATATCATAATATATATCAAGATACCCAATGAAATATATCACCGAACCCTGATAAAAATAGAATTTTCTAATCAATTTTTCACTCACTTCCTGATAGGCAGCAAAAAGTCCCCAAACTTTTCTATTTTTTATTTTTTTACAGAAAATCACTTCAGATGCAGCCACAGAATGTTTTTCAATTTTTTTCTCATGCAGAAGTATGCTAGAGAAAGAATGTCTAAAATTCTTTGACAGGAAATTTATAACAGAATTTAAATCAGCATTTAAATATTAATTTCAAGCATCGTGGCTATATTGTTAATCTTACCGTCCCCAAGGTTTATTCCTGTACTTTTCGAGGCAAATTAATTTTTTTTTATTATTATTCAATGTAAATAACTTTTTTTAAAAATCAATGGACATTGTGGCTATCACTTAGTCTTAACTTAATTTGCCTAAAAATAGGTGGTAATTTTCATTACCGTCCCATCCTTACCGTCCCTTTTGTTCCATACATTCCCCTTTTTTACATTACCGTCCCTTCTTTAACACCCCTTTAGGAAAATATTATACCAAAATTTTGTACTAAAAATACTATAGTCAGGAGGGGTAATTATGACCACTTTTTACATTTTCAACTCTGCTAATTTTTTTTGCTTTTTTCTGTTTGGAAAAGTGCTGTTTTTCGTACATAGGAAGTAACTTTGATCCTTTAATAACACATTTTAAAAGTTTTAATTATCATAGCTGTTTTTCTTTTAAAGTTAAAAGGGTGGTTATAATTACCTCACCAAAAACTTACAATCACATAAGTTTGGGGTAATTAAGACCACTAGTGGGGAAATTATGACCACTATATCTTCTCTTTATACTTGCCAATACACATATGTTTGGGGTAATTATGACCACTTTGAACTCCAAAGTAACAAATCCGTTTATCAAAAATTTTATAGACTTAGTTTCAAATTGCTATTCTGATCTCAAAAAGGCTTCAGACTAGTAATAAAGAATACCTAAGATGAAATATACATTATGAGGTTAATATCTAAGCTTGAAACAAAATTTTACCATCACAGTTATCTCCAGTATGACGGCGGTCATAATTACCCCATCTGACCCAACATTGTTATTACTTCTTATTTGAATGTCCTGTGGGTATTATGCAAACTCATTATTATTAAAAATTTAGAAGAAAGTATAAAGTTTTAGTGGTAAAATGGAAGGAAAATTAAACTCGTAAGTTTAACTTAAACCTCAGTCAAATAAACAAAAATTTCGCTGCTGACCATTTTTTCTTTATTTTGAATCATTAAGTCATTCGTCTAGATAAAAATATTATTTTAGCAAGTTTAATTTCACCAGATTTTTATTCCTGAAAGTCAAAAGATTGTGAGAATAATCCACATATGGACACGTGTGTTTCCGATGCCAATTTAACATTTTATTATGTTCAGAGCTTAATTATAAATTAATAAATGAATTTTAAGGCATTTATTCTTTAGCTGGACGCGGGTGAATCCGCAAAAATACTTTATGGTTAGAACTACACTGGCTGGTCAAAGAAAGAAAAAACCGGACTTTAGATTTGGACATGCAAATAGTTAACAGAGAATGATTGTTAATTTGAACGTTCTTGTGTGCCAAGCAACCTTCAAATAGTGCTGAAGCAATGTGCAGTTGATCATATTGAAGCAAGCATGAGTGTTAACGTTATATATGGTCTTGGTAAAGATGTTTCTAAGTTCAAAAGCGGCCAAATTATTGACCTTGAATATTGGGCATTGATTGATTGATTGGATATTGGACATGCAAATAGTTTGCATGGAGTTCAAAAGCGGCCAAATTATTGACCTTGAATATTGGACATTGATTGATTGATTGAATATTGGACATGCAAATAGTTAATAGAGAATGATTGGTTAAGCATTTTGTTAATTTGAATAGTCTTGTGTGCCAAGCAACCTTCAAATAGTGCTGAATCAGTGTACAGTTGATCACATTGAAGCAAGCATGAGTGTTAAAGTTATATGTGGTCTCGGTAAAGATGTTTCGGAGTTCAAAAGCGGCCAAATTATTGACCTTGAATATTGGACATTGATTGATTGATTGAATATTGGACATGCAAATAGTTAATAGAGAATGATTGTTTACGCATTTTGTTAATTTGAATAGTCTTGTGTGCCAAGCAACCTTCAAATAGTGCTGAATCAGTGTACAGTTGATCACATTGAAGCAAGCATGAGTGTTAAAGTTATATGTGGTCTCGGTAAAGACGTTTCGGAATTCAAAAGCGGCCAAATTATTGACCTTGAATATTGGACATTGATTGATTGATGGAATATTGGACATGCAAATAGTTAATAGAGAATGATTGTTTAAGCATTTTGTTAATTTGAATAGTCTTGTGTACCAAGCAACCTTCAAATAGTGCTGAATCAGTGTACTGTTGATCACATTGAAGCAAGCATGAGTGTTAAAGTTATATGTGGTCTCGGTAAAGATGTTTCGGAGTTTAAAAGCGGCCAAATTATTGACCTGCATCAAGTACAGAAACGTTGTAAAGAGATCAGTGAAATAACTGGTACAAGTTTGTGAAATGTTCAATGTATTATTAAATCTTGGTAACATGGCGAACTATCAAAGACTACGCGGAGAATGTGTGGTTGGAAATCCATCCTAAATAAACGTGACTGATGATCTGTAAAGCGGTTAGTCAAATCCAATCGCAGGAAGTCTACCTTGGAACTAACCAAAATGTTTAGTGCTCGGAGTAAAACCATTTCCAATCGCACAGTGATACGGGAATTCAAAGAATTAGGTTTGAACAATTGTGTTCGATCAAGAAAACCACTTGTTAGTGAAATCAAACACAACAGCAATAAATACTCTAATTTTCAAAGGAACATAAAATTATAGGCTGTTGAGCAGTGCGGAAAGATCAAATGGTACAATGTGTGCAGATTTACCCTCTTTCAAGACGCTAGACGCATTAGAGCAAGGAGGAAGGCACACGAAGCATTGGACGCTTCCTTTATTGTGCCAACTGTTCAAACCTCAGGACGAAGTGTTATGACATGGGGAGATTTCTGTTGCGCTGGACTAGATTGATCAATACTATGTAGCAACATAACAACATTTGCCAAGCAACGTAGCAATATAACAACATTTGCCAAAGAACATAAATATTGCCAAAAGATGCAGCAACATAACAACATTTCGTAGCAACATAACAACATTTGCAAAGGAACATAAAAATTAGACTGTTATTTACCGTCTTTCACGACGATGTACGCATTAGAGTAAGGAAGAAAGTACACGAAGCATTGGATCTTTCCTGAATTGTGCCAACTATTCAAACCTCTGGACGAGGTGTTATTATTTCGGGATGTTTCCGTTCGGCTGGACTAGGTGCAGCAATACCATGTAGAAACGAAATGATGTCTGTTGATTAAAGGCAAGTACTGAATAATCATTTGATACCATCAATGGATTTTTTCTTCCCAGAAGGCGAAGGTCTGTTTCAAGATGACAGTGCCGGAATTCATCGGGCCAAGGATGTGAAAGATTGGTACCAGGAGCACAAGTCATCCTTCGCACTCTTGAATTGATCACCGCAAATTCCTGATCTGAATCCTATTTATGAACATGTGGGATGTACTGGAGAGAGATCTAAAAAGTGCAGTTCTACTCTTCCTTCATACACCAAGGAACCTGGAGAATTGTTTGTGAGATTGTGATAAAAAATAAGTGTGGAGACCGGTTTATGATACCGAATCAACGTTAAGACGGATGCGTTGTGTAATTCGAGGAAAAGGTGGTCCAACACAATTTTGAACAGTGCGACTCTTTGTTTTCACCAGCC
This sequence comes from Maratus speciosus, assembly GCA_963932465.1. Taxonomy (NCBI): domain Eukaryota; kingdom Metazoa; phylum Arthropoda; class Arachnida; order Araneae; family Salticidae; genus Maratus; species Maratus speciosus. Next base: position 280,104,500 of record OZ010797.1, on the reverse strand, counting down.
AGTGTATGTGCGAGTTACAATGGCAAGGGAGTTAATTATTCGCCAAATGTCGCTCACTGAAACATGCCGACTGTATGTCAAACTGCAACAATGAAACATTTTAAGCACTTAAAAGTAGATTATAATATATAAATAAAGAATAAAGAGTATAATGATTTTTTAAAAATATGCTTTTATAAATTAATATTCCAATATCAATTAAATTATGATTATTTTAAGCACTAAAAAGTAGATTATAAGATATAAATAAAGAATAAAGAGTATAATGATTTCTTTTACATATGCTTTTATCAATTAATATTTTAATATCTATTAAATTGTGATTATTTTAAGCACTAAAAAGTAGATTATAAGATAGTAAATTATAAGATATAAATAAAGAATAAAGAATGTAATGAATTTATTTAAATATGCTTTTATCAATTAATATTTCAATATCAATTAAATTATAATTATTTTAAGCACTAAAAAGTAGATTTTAAGATATAAATAAAGAATACATAGTATAATGATTTTTTTAAAATATGCTTTTATCAATTAATATTTTAATATCAATTACATTATGATTATACGTTCAGAAAACAATTTAAAAATCCTGAATAGATAGTTTAAATAACGTATTTTTTTCCTGTTTCATTTCTTAACTTAGAAAAAAATATCATAATTTTTTAAATAAATTCACTAGCTTGCGCTTTCTACCAAGCATAAATCAAAGCGGTAAATTTTCCGTAAACGCGCACGACAAAGTAACGTATTGTTAAAAATATATTTTTTTTTGCACATATGTTTTGTTGTCGAAACTTGTCATGAATTGTTGTCTTGGAATTAGGCCTGATTTTTAAGATAAATAATAAATAATTATAAAACAGCGGGGATTTATAAAACTATTTTTACATTTATATTTATTTTAGAAAAGTGAAAATTTACTATACGCTATTTAAAATTCTTCACAATACACAAACAACTGGAATTCCATTATACCAGTCATTATCATACAAGCGAAAACTAATTTAAAATTGTCATTAGCATTTATTCATATGTTTTTCGTTCTCCTATCGCTTTGTAAATGGAAATGAGTTCCATTCTTCTTAATTGTAAGAAAGATTTCGGACAAGAGCGCATTTATTTTTCAGCGTCAAAAGAATTAATTCCAAAATCTATCTACGCCTTAACTAATTGTCTTTTACCTACCATGATAATCTGAAAGCAAAATAACGTGAAATAAACAACGCAAAAAAATTAAAATTAAACTTGTAAATAGAATCTACATCCATTTCTTTATTTTTAGGAAAGAGTTTTCATTTCAGAAAAAAATTTTGTGATTTAAATATTACTTTAAGTGAATTTAAACTACTTCAATTTTACCAAAACAATTTTTTTCATCGTTTGCACAAACAGTAAAGGAAAAGTAACCATATAACAATAAACGCAGTGAAAATTTTTGAAATTGCTCGATAATTAGTATCTATAAATATATAATGATAAATACTTTTGAATAAACAAATTAAGAAAATATTCATGCTTTTATTCATAGAATAATTTAAATACTTAGGAATAAATTACTTAATAAAATTTTAAAAGGAACTGATGTATATTTTTCAAAACTTTTCAGAAACTCACGCTAATATTTAAGAACAACGAGTGAAAATGACACAGATCTTGAAAATTAAAAAAAAATATTTTAGTTTATACGAGGCGCGTTTTTTAAGTAAGTACAGTTTTTATATTACAAACACACAAGACCAATTTTTTCAACAATTTTATTTTTACGTGAAAACTTGGACCTTAATTTACTTTTTAACATAATTTCCAGCTATATTAAGACACTTATCGTATTGTACGACCAGCTTTTCTTTCCCATCCTCCTAGAAATCTACCTCCTTCTGTGCTAACAACTGTATAACCGCAGTTTTGACGTCATCATCGTCGCTGTAGCACTAACCGCCAAAGTGTTTCTTTAAGTGCAGGAACAAGTAATAGTCACTTGGTGCTAGATCAGGGCTATACGGAGGTTGATGAAGTTGATCTCAACCATATGTCAAGATGAGATCCTGCGTTCATCGAACCGTGTGTGGACGATAATTGTCTTGAAGCAAAATGAGCTCTCTACTGAGCATATCGCGCCTTTTGTTTGAGATTGCACGATGCAATTTACGAGGATTACGACGGCAAAACGACGGTGATGCAATGGTTAGCACAGGCGGCGGCAGATTTTGACGAGGGTGGTATATAAAAACTGGTCGCACGATAGAATAAGTGCTTTAAATTAGACGTAAAAGTTGTTGATAAGTAGATTAAGATCCATGCTTTCGTGTAAAAATAAATTGTTAAAGAAATGGCCTCATCTTTTCTTAATATGCAAACGATACTTACTTAAAAAACACTTCTCATACTTAAAACATGACTAGTAAGATAAAAATGCCGTAAGTTTTAAAAAGTGGTGATGAAATTTTGCGATGCAATTTCAGCTAAATAAATTTCAGTTACAATCACTGTTACACGAAATTTTAATTGCATTTAAGTAGGAAAATCTTTAAGTACTTTATTTCAGGGCTAAGTAAACATAGAAAATATATCTTTTCGTGGTATATAGAGGTGACAGACCTTAGGATACCACCATTTTAATCTAGGAATCTGAGTCTTATTTAAATGCAAAATAATGGGAAGTTGCTATTCTGATATAGTGGTGGTCAAAAATAGCCACATCTATGCACCTAGTGATTTGCACCATTTATATTAAACAGACCTTGAAATAAAAAAAAAGTTTTATCGTATACTTATAAACATTACATGTGGTTAAAATTCTCCTAAGTTTTAAAACGTAGTAATGACGAAATTTTGAGACACAATTTCAGCTAAATAAGTTTCATTAGAGTTACTTTTATGCGAAATTTTATTATGTTAATTGTATTAGCGCAGGAAAATATTTAAGCACATTATTTTAGGATTAAGTAAACAATGAATATATATATTTTTTCGTGGCGTATAGAGGTGATAGACCTTTAGATACTACTATTTCCAAACAGTCTCCAAACAACTCTGTCTTATTTAAACGCAAAATAATGCGGTCAAAAATAAACACATCAATGTATCTTTGTAAAATTAAATAAAAGATGTATTTAAGAAATTTGAAAATAAAAATAGAGATTTGACTTTTCGCAGAAATGGTCGTAATTCATAATTGCTGCACATAAAACTTCATGAGTTCGTTTCTTTTGAAACAAAAATAAAATATGCAACATTCATTATAAATCTAATTAATAAGACCCACAAAGGTAAACAGAGTTTTGTAGTATTAGTCATTATCAGATGTAAATGAACTAATTTTAAATCATCATTTATCATTATTGCGTTGCCTTTAATTATTTTTTTATGCTAATGAATTCAGTGTTTTCTTTTATCTTTAAGTTTGTTTCTTTTTATACAAAATTAAAATACAGAACACTTCTCATAAATCTAATTAATACGACAAAAAAACAAACAGAGTTTTATAGTATTAGTCATTATCAGTTGTAAACGAACTAATTTTATACCATTATTTGTCTTTAATGCAATGTTTTTAATTTTTTTTATGAAGAGGAATTCAGTGTTTTGTTTTATCGTTAAGTCCTTTTGTTTTAAAACAAAATTAAAATATGAAACGCTCGTTATAAATCTAATTAATTAGACCCACAAAGCAAAGAGCGTTTTTTAGTATTAGTCATTATCAGATGTAAACGAACTAATTTTAAATAATCATTTGTATTCAATGAAATGGCTTTAATTTCCTTTTTTATACAAATTAATTCTGTGTTTTCTTTTATCGTTAAAACATTAAGCAAAAACAGATTTTTTTTTTTATTCTGTTTTGCAGCGGTATTTTCTTGCTCTCCTCGAAGATCAAAAGAAAGAATTTGATTTCTTAATCAGAGTAAGTATTGAATAATTACCTTTCACTATTCATGATAAGCCATAAAAAAATGTGGGATTAAATATAAGAACTTCAGACGACGCAAATTCAAGGATAAATCTGTAATTGTAAAATTAATACTTTTATATCTTTTAAGAGAGCTTTTAATTTCAGAAAAAACATTTTTTTACAGATTTCAATATCTTATTAATAACTATTTGTTTTTAGCAAACAAATGGTAAGTAAAACAAAAGAAAACGTTTAGATTTTAGATATTCATCATTGAGTACATTTAAACGCTTAAATTAGTAACAAATTAGTATGTTTTTATTTTTAAACTAAAATCACTTCAAAATATCAAAATATTCAATATTGCTATAAGCGATAAACATAAATTTTAAAACAGGCAAAATAACTTTATTTATTTACATTTCGACATGTTGCATTGCATCAGACGGCAGTATTCTCAAGAAAATAAAATGATAAAAGTATTTTCGAAAAAATTCAAGTTGAAAAACTAATAAACAAAAACAAAAATCACGGGAGCATAAGGATAACGAAATTAACTGTAATGTTAACTAGTCAGATATGCCAATCCCAAAACTTTCTTCTATACAAAATTTCTTCTATGCCTAATACAAATTGATGCTGATTAGATTTTGGTGTAAATCGCTCAACAGGTGGCGCTGCTATATTGCATTTTTCACGATTTTCGCAATAGCTCTAACTCAAAAAAAAAAAAAAAAAAAAAAAAAAAAAAAAAAAAAAAAAATGCGCGACTTTTCATCAAACTTCAGATTCAAATAGTCCCTGATATAAATTAGAGCTGTTTAAATTTGGGTGTAAATCGCCCAACAGATGGCGCTGCTAGGCTGCATTTATGACGATTTTTGCAATAACTGTATCTCAAGGACTAATGCTTGAATTTGCATCAAACTTCAGGTTCAGTTGCCCCTGATATAAATTGGTCCTGATTGGTTTTTGGAGTAAATCGACCAACAGGAGGCGCTGCTATGCAGAATTTTTTACAATTTTCGCAATAGCTCCATCTCAAAAACTAATGCACGGATTTTCATCAAACTTCAGATTCAGTTAGAAGTTTTCAAAGTTGTTGATAATTAGATTTTGGTGTAAATCATCTAACCGGTGGTTCTGATATGATGCATTTTCCAGGAAGTATTAACCTGTATGAAATAGAAGAAAGTTTTGGGATTGCCATATCCGACTTGTTTAATTTTGCGGATGGTTTTACAACAATTGAGATATTACATTTATTAAGTTTATATTTCAATCTTTCGAAAAGAGCTTGAGGAATGAAAAAAAAGGTGATTTCAAAGTACAAAATTCAAAGTTATCCTCTTTCCAGATAGCTGTTCTATTTCAGTTTTAACTCATTTAATTATTTTTTTTTCTCAATGTCACTTGCTTAACTCACTTTTTTTGGCGTTTTATTCTTTGTTTGGCGCAGCATGTTCCTAAAGGGATTTTGCGCCATAAAACCCAATATAATCAACCAACCAACCAAGTTATCCTCTTTGATATATTTTCCTAGTTTACCGAATATCTGGCCGAAATATGCAAAAACCTTACCTAATATCTGACCGAAGTATGCTGAAACATTTGAGAATATCTAACCGAAATATGCGGAAACAATTAATGAAGCTACAAAAATATACATCTATATAATAAAAGCCGAAGTCATGTGACTGTCATCAATAGTTCAAGGATGACCGCTTCACTTTTTATATGCCAAACAGCCATTAGTCAGGCGCAGGTGATAATCTCTATAATAATAGCCTAAGTCATGTGACTGTCATCAATAGTTCCGGGTTGACCGCTTCGCTTCTTATATGCCAGGCGGCCAATTTGGTAATTTAATGTTAGCCGTGCGCAGGTGATAAATCGGCAAATATTGTTCCAACGCCATGTATCAGTATTACAATAGTCCATTTCATGCGACTGTCATAAACATTTTTTCGCGTGGTAAATTAAAACAAAGCTTTGTTGAAATTAAATATCATGGTTTATGGTATTATTTATTACTTTTTTCTTTCTAAAGAAATGATTGAGAATCATAAAATTTTAAGTTTTCAGTTTTAAATTTAATTTATGTTTTTCAAATAAAATGTGTGAAAGTATTATATTTTAAATGAAATACAAAAAAATTCGACGGGAACAATGTTTGGCGATTTATCACTTGCGCCCGGCTAACATAAAAATACCGAGTTCATGATTTCTGGATCAGAATCTTCCGATTTGGCGAAGGATTGACCAAAAATAATTAAATTATGAATAAAAGTAAAGTTATGCAATGCTTAGCATACATTTAGAGGAGACCAAACTGGTCGCCAAGGGCGGCTAGTTTAAACATAATTAAACATAATAACAAAGTTGAAACGTAACAATAAAAGCACGTCTTCTCGCAAAGAAATATCCCGTTCAACTAAGTCTAGGAGCTGCCGGATATGACTTGTGCTCCTCAAATAGACATAGTGCTATTTCCATGATTACTTGTAGTGTAAGTCACATGCTACGATTTTTGGCTACCAGTATTTTAGAGCTGAAAATGTGACTTATTTCAATTTTTACTTTTAGTCCACACTCTCCTTATATATATCTTGTTCAAATTTTCAGTCGTTAATAATATATTTATTATTCATCCTATCAAGTTGAAATGCTTTTTTTAAAACTTGTAGTGGATGACACTTGATGTTAATACAGTTTTTAAAAATATTAATTCATTAATTAAATTTAATTAATTAATTTTAGTTTTATATGGGAGAATTTTGGCGGCCATTGGTTATTGAACATTATTTAATGCATCTCCATTTTCTATAAGGGGTGTTACCATAGGGGGGATCCTGTTCTGTCGTCAAATACCGCTAAGTTTATCGCCAACTTGGAGATATATCGACAAATTTGGCGACCAAAATGAGTCGCCAAATGTGACTCTAGTTTGGCGATATATCTAATATTTCGCCAAATTCTCATAGCCTTCCATTGTAAACCAATAGGGTTTACTTCCTTATAGAAAATCAACAAATTGAGATATTTTAATGCAACAAAAACTAATATTAGCTTAAGGGATTATATTAAATTTTTCTTTGATGATGCGCGGTGCTGCGTGAACTAAGTTGCGCAATTCCACTTAACCACTAACACGTTTACATTTGACCTCCCATCTCCCCTCCGAACTTTCTCCATAAGGTTTACTTTAAGTTTTATGGGTCGCTGAATCCGAATTTTCAACTTTTCCCCAAAATCCCCCCCCCTCCGACACCCCCCCCCAAATAGTTGTTTTTAGCTTATATTTCTTATTGTTTTAGGGGATAAACATTACGAAATTCAGAAACTATACAAAATTTGCAACAAATATTATATATGACACTATGACGTAGGATGAAAGGGGGGGGGGGGAGGGCTGCCTCTGAACATGCACTGCGGCGCAACGTGCAAGTTATGAAGTCCAGGAAATAGGGGATTTTATCTGGAAAAATTAATACTAGTTCTGGATTTCGACTCACTTTATGTTTTTTGGGTCGCTGAATCCGAATTTGTAACTTCCCACCAAAATTTCAACCGGCAACCCCCCAAAAAATTGACTTTTTGAAAAAATTTGGTTTTTGAGAAAAGCGCGTGGTGAATGTTCCGAGGCAGCGCCCTCTCTCCCCGTTTATCCTATGTCATAATGTCATATATCCTATTTGTTGCAAATTTTATCTAGTTTCTGAATTTCGTAATGCTTTTCCCCTAAAACAATAAGAAATTTAAGTTAATAACAACTATTTTGGGGGGTTTGGGGGGGAAATTTTGGGGTAAGTTAAAAATTCGGATTCAGCGACCCAAAAAACTTAAAGTAAACCTTATAAGGAAAGTTCGGAGGGGAGATGGGAGGGCGAATGTAAACGTGTGAGTGGTTAAGTGAAATTGCGCAACTTAGTCCACGCAGCACCGCGCGCATGTTCCGAGGCAGATCCCCCCTTCCCCTTCATCGTAAGTCATAATGTCATATATCTAATTTGTTGCAAATTTTGTCTACTTTCTGAATTTCTAGCTACTTTTCCCCTAAAACAATAAAAAATGGATTTTTTTAATAAAAACCATTTTTGGGGAGCTTTTTACCAAAATTTGGGTGGTTGTCGGGGAAAACTTTTTGGTGGGATGTTGCAAATTCGGATTCAGCGACTCAAAAAACATAAAGTAAGCTGATTTCCAGAACTACCATTAATTTTGCTAGGTAAAAATACCTATTGCCTGGACTATAAGGTCAAGCAAACTTTTCGAAAATAACAGTGGCCTACAAGCATAGCAACTATTAGCTATGTGACTTATACTACAAAAACCCATGGAACTAGCCATAGAACGAAACACCAGTTAGTCAGCTATTGTAAAATATGCATTTTAGAGTTGTGGAGAAAATTTTAATTTTTGCATTTTTTGCCAGGTTTTTGCATCAAATACTCCACTGTACGCCACAATAACGATCACTTATACTCTGTCACATTCACTTGGTGAGTTCCCCTATAGAATCAATATATAAAGGGCTTGACAACGGCTTAAAAATGGGTTAAATACCTAGTTCATCTGCCGTTTTTTTCAAAAAAATATACAGCTCTTACAAACGCGGTTTATAACCTGTTCATCAAATCGGAACTCGATTGGAAGCACGTTTGATAGTTATCGTGTTTACGTACACGTACATACATAAATTATGATTACAACACTTCCCTTATATATGTAGTCGGGGGGGGGGGGAATCGGTCATGTGAGAGTTTTACTCGTGCCCAAAGGTTCCGCACGTTGACTTTTTATCACTATGAAACAAAGAATTTATCTTAGAGATCTCTCTTATCTTTTAGAACTTTATCATGAACAAAGATCTTGAAGAAAGTTTAAACTTAGCATTGTGCCAAGATCAAGTCTAAATAGGTCTAGGTTGCAAAGCTGCCTTGCGCGGTGCCGTGTTCTTCTAGATTGGCTTTAAATTAATATTTCGGCTAATAACCGACATTTTTTTTTCGAAAATTATTGTGAAAAATCCTTGGATGATTCCGCGTCGATATGTACCTCGAAAGCCCCTCAACTTTCTCCGCTGAGCGTCCGTAAAGTAAAGTTTGTGTGTAACGGAAAAATGCGATTTTCTCAAAAACTATGTGACCAATCGCTATAATTTTCTTGTAAGGTTCAAATAAACTTGTATGACGGCTAATTTTTTTTCCAGAATTTTAGTTTAAGTAGATTCTGAAAAAGAGGAGGGGAGGGGAGATATTTTTCCAGCACATTTTTCGACGATATCTCTGAAAAACAAAATACTTAAAATTAAAACATGTATTTTTTTAGTTCGGTGTTTGAGATCTTTCGAACTATATCCCACACTATATACATTTTTTCCCAAGTAACTTAATTAGGCAAAACCCCCACTCCCTATATTTTCCATATTTTTTTTTTTTTTTTTTTTTTTTTTGCGAATGGTTATCAATCTATAAATATGTGAGTCAATAATTTTTATAATTCTACCAAGTTTGCACTTTTCACATTACATAGTTTTCGAAAAAATAAACGGCTGTGACAGACAGACAGACACACGAGTAATTATGCAATGGTTACGTGTTTACTTTTCTAGTAAAAAACCCTGCAAATGTTTATCTAATAAAATCGAGTGTTAATATTGAATTTTCAGTTTTTGCAAAAACTGATCTTACAGATGAGCAAGTTTTCTCAGTTGAAGTAAAAAATGCGGTGTTTTATTTTTTTGTTCGTTTTGAGCCGTATTTATTTTGTTGGTATATTTTGTTCTAAACCTCCGTAAGACATAAAAAAGGACTTCCACATTACCAATATATAAAGAGAAATTAAATTTAATTCATTATAGAAAATACTGACACCATTCTTCTGTTGTTTTGAAAATGTATTCAGTGTTTTCCTTTAATCGTTAAAAGATTTTACTTTAAATTTCTGTGCGGCAATGTTTACATTTCCGTCTGAATTTGTAAACCAAAACAATTGATTCTAAAATCCAAAATCTAAATAAATAATAGTTTTTTTTTCATCACTCATAATAAGTCAATAGAAAAATAGTGAAAGATTAGAAAATAATCGCAAGGCTAATTCAAAGAACCTGTGAATATAATTATAATTTTTGAAAAGATTTCAATCTTTTCTAGCGATTAATTCATGATTTATTTTAGTAATTTGTAAAACCTCTAAAACGGAAATCAAACAGCAAATAAACATGCAGATCTTTCGAATTGCTAGATATTTTTCATTCTGAAGTTTTAACAAATTTAGCGGAAAAAGTTGCATGTTTTTAGTCATAGAATGTATTAAACCTTCAACGATCCATTATTAATTAAATAATCCAGTAGAAACTGAAAAAAAAAATGTTTAAAAGTGGACATACTCGCATTAAGTAATCCTGTAAGTAATTGAAAGATAGTGTATTGATTGTCGTGTAAATAATTGATTGATCTTGTATAGAGAAATTATCATAATTAAACAAGTACATCGAATTGGAAAAAAATATTTTAGTATATTCTTTAAAACTTTACATATAAGTATAAATAACTATAACTTTTTAAATGAGAGGATTATGAAATTTGGAGATAAGAAACTTTAACTGAGAGTAATTTACATAAAAACCATTAGTGTGTAAAATCTTCAAAAACTCTTTACTTCAAAACTAGGCATACCATACAAGGTGTTCACTCTCAACGGTGTACAATGGCTAATTTCTAAACCGTTAGTCATAGAAATATAGTTCTAATTACAAAAATGTTTTTTAAAAAATACAAAAATATTATAAAAGTCTTTTTGATAAATAAAAACAATTCTTAAAAAAGTTACGAGATTTCAAGTTTTATACGGTTTCCTGTCCTATAAGTCATATTTAGAAAAAAATCCTATTACACTAACAAGTAAGAGAAAAAAGTCTTATTCATCTAACGCTAAAACTGACCGAATTATGGAACTTTGAATTGCATGACTGACATATATATCAATTTTCTGCATCTGAACGCAGATGAGTTGGGCCATGGATGGTAGACAAAGTACTTAAAGGTATTAGAAGGATTTATTTCAAGTGTACATTTTTGCATTGCAGCCGAAAGGAGTCACTTCGAGCAAGTTATAACTTAAATTTTCTTTTTAATTTAAGGGGGTCCGCGGCTGAAAATTCTATTTTTTTTATTTATAGAGATTTTGTTATGAAATTTTTTTTCTGATATAAGTTTTAATATAATAAAAATATTGCATGTAAAAAAATCTGAAAAATTTTAAACATTTTTTTTTAATTTAAATTTAAAAAATTTAAACATATTTAATTTTTGATATAACTCTGGAAGTATTTAGTCGATTTACAAAATTTTTACACTTTTGTGTACAGAAAATGTGTCATTTTAATTTGCCCTCAGGATTTCTTAAAATATTAATTATGAATTTTATAAAAAAAAATTAAGTAAAAAAATGAAGTTTTTTTAGGAGTGAGTTTTGCATTAATTAGCATATTTTCACAATTATCACTCAAAATTAAAAATCCTGAAGAAAATTTTATAGCATAAAATCTCTGTTGAAACTTTCATACATATATCTTGCAAGGAACTTCAGCTATATTCTTTTAAAGTTGACAAATCGTGAAAACATTCATTCTGAGATAAATGAAGTTAAAGTTTTCGTCAGAGGGTAGCTGATGCATCGTTTCTCAAGGCAAAAGGTATTATACGTCTGGATCTAATGAAAATAAAAGCATGCGGTTTGCTGCATTTAACGCTAAAAACTTAGCATTTTTTTTTTTAAGCCAATAAAAAAATGCATTTTTTTTTAGAATTTTTAGCCCCGGACACCCTTAAGTTTTAGATAAGATAATCTAATAGCATTTTAAAATACGTATCATTTTGTAAAGAATTGCGACTGTTGCTTTTCATCATTTCATTTAACAAAAACTCTGTTATTTAACTTACATTTTTAGTACAAGTTGTATATTTTTCTTTAATATGTCAGAATCAAAATAAATTTCAAATTTATATTACAATTTTAATTTTACCCTCAACTACTATTTTTTTATATATCTGGCGAGTATTTATATTTCTAGTAAATTTGTGAATGACCTCAATTTCGCAGCAAAAAAGATGCTCAACTTTAAACAGCTATTATTCGTCCAGCTTTAATCGTAGCATGACTTTTTTTTTGTCTTACTTCTTAGTGTAATAGGATATTTTTATAAAAAATAACTTATAGAATAAGGGAAATCGCATAAAAATATAAATTTCGTAATTTTTTCAGAAATGTTTTGTTTGACCTAAATTACTTTTAAAATACTTCTTTACTTCGTTTAAAACATTTTTGCAATTAAAACTATTCGTCTGTGCCTAATGGTTTAGGAATTAGCTTTTGGATACCATTGAGAGTGGACACTCTGTACATTAAAAATATACTACTTTGTAAAATTAAACGAAAGGTATATCCAATAAAATCTAAAATAAAAGTAGAATATGAGTTTTTCAAAAACCGATCAGATAATTGTACAATTTGCCTTAATTGCAATACGATTTTTTTTTGTTTTTATTTCTTTGGTAAAACAAGCTTAAATTATGTTGCATACTTTAGTAATTTTGCATAACACACAGATACAGAGAGAGAGAGAGAGAAATATTTCTACAATACTGGTCATTATCACATAAAATAAATTGAATTTTAAATCATCATTTATATTCAATGAAAAGCCTTCCTCTATCTTATTACTTCGAATATTATAATGTATACAGTACTTTTTTATCGTTAAAACATTACACAAAAAGTGAAGACCTTTTAGATTTTTTTTTCTCTTCTGAAATTCAAAGGAAGTTAATTGATTTCGAGATCTATCTAAGTATTTAATAATCATCTTTTTAAATTTACGTCAAGAAGAAAGAACTGTAGATTAGAAAATAATCACAAGGAATATTCTAAGACAAATCTGTAAATAGAACCTAGCTTTTCATTTTTTTTTTTTCAGTTTTCAAAAGAGAGTTTTATATTAAGAAGAAATAACATTTCGAAATTAAAAATTCACAAAGACTGACATATTCAACAATAATCACAGCTTTGTTATAGTTGTTTTACAAAACCATCAAAGGAAACTAGAAAATGCATTGAAAAAAAACTGAAAAAGGTATTAAATTCTGAGATACTTACAGTAAAATTTTAAGCAAGAAACCCTTTGAATAACATTGAATTAAATTCTTAAAATGTCAATTGCAACTGCATTTTTTTATATCTTTTTGGATAATATCTAGAATTTTATTCAAATAAACGGTAATAATTAAAACAAGTCAGTAAATTAAAAAAAAAATAGTACATTTATAATAAGACGATTTGTCTCTAAATCTCACTAAAAGAACTTCCTTTTATCATTTCAAAGTTATAATGATAAAAGTATAATTTGTTTTACCATTTTTGAAAAGACAAAATATGAATTTAATTTTATGTATGAAGAATAATATGATAAAATCTTTAATTATAAATATATATATATATATTATTATTAATTTTTTACAGAATAACGCAATCCTAATTAAAAAAAATAAAATTGTAATTTCTGCGTATAAATCGATAGTAAAAACTTAAAAATCGTATAAATGCGAAAAGGTCGTCATTCTTCAACATAATATCAATATATTATTTTTTTTGAATGGCGCTCAGAAAACACAGCTCATTCATGCCTACAAGTAGGTTCTACTATCCGTGTAAGATTTTGTTCTCTTTTAAGGGGGCTGGTCACTCAGCTTCGGAATTCTCCTCCGTAATGTTAAGTCTAAGGACTTTTGATGCATTCGTATATTTAAAATATCTTCTCGGGAAATTCATATTTTTAACATCTTTTTTCTGTGTACTCTTCTTAAAGGAGTCTCTTTTTTTCTTAGTTTTCAAAATATTTCTAAAATCTATGATGAATTTAATATTTTATGTGCTGAAAGCGGGCGAACTAGGAGTAAGATTTTAACACTTCATTTAAAATTAAGTCTATACTTTAGAAATATTTTGAGAACTAAGCAAAAAAAGAAGACATGTTTTAGGAAGTGTACACAAAAAATAGAAGTTAAAAATATTAATTTCCCGAGGAGATATTTTAAATATACGAATGCGTAAAATGCTCATATACATTAGTGAGGGGAAATCGGAAGCTGAGTGACCAGCCCCATTAATATACCTCGCCAGACCTTCCGATCCCTAGCCTTTAGTTTATAAACTGTAATTTGGTTTTGTGCTATGCGTTCCTCCATGGCTGTTAGGGTTTACCAACAGTCCTTTTCCACATTAAATTTTCATTATATATCTTCTTTGTGCTTCTGTCATTCCACATTCCAACGAAGTGGCCTAATCATTGTATTTTTCTTATTTTAATGGTATTTATTACGTCGCTTTCGTTGTTAACGAACTTAATTCGTTCCAAAACAGTGTTCGCTAACCGAATAGTTGTTAACCGATCATAGACTTTGTATTGATGTGTATGCGAATTAAATTAATTCTTTCTTGAAAGCTAAATAATGTAGGAAAAATAACATAAATCTTCTTTTAATAACGGGGTTAATATGCCTATATATTTAACCCTTTATGTACTGAATTATGAATTCATGAAAATTTTATCTTCTAAAGCATTTTTCGTGAATTGTTTAAACTACATTAGCAGATTTACATAATCATTTAACAAATCTTAGAAGGATTTTAGAAGGACTGAAGGATTTAGAAGGATTCATTACATTTGAATTTATAGGGATTTTATGCAATATTTCTAACCCCACTCAATTCTTTTATTTTAAATATTTTTCTTAGTATTCTGTTGAACTAGGAAATGTGCAAATATAATGTTCTTACAATAGAAATACTTACGAATTGAAAAATCCCCCCCCCCCCCCCCAACGCCAATAAAGCTGAAAAGATGCAAAGGCAAAAGAAATCATTCGTTAAAAAATATTTTTGTTTTGTGTAATCAATAATACTTTTGGAACAAGATAAAGTAATGCATCTATAACACATTCTAAATTGTATTTCTACTAATTGATGTATTAAATGAATTTTATAAGAAGTAATTTTAATGGTACTTATAAGTACCGTCAGTAGATAAAGGGTTAATATGGAAACATCGTATTTTGGTGACTTTATCCGTGTCGTGGCGTAATTAAAAAAAATAAATGGCATGCCCTTTGTAAAAACTTTTAGAGTACATTAATTGACTATGGCGTTAAATCATTCCAATTTGTCACTCTGACCTTTCAAAAACTGCTTAGTTCTCTCAAAGATCGTGTTTACTACAAGACCCGATAAAGCTCAAGTGGAGTTTAGAGCCTGTTAATAGTTTGTGAACTAAATTTCAGTTAAAATAATTAAATTTCAATTAAAAATATTTCTTTAAAAGGGAATACAAAATATAAAAAACAATGTTTCTGATCTGTTCATTTAAAAAATAGCGCCCGAACCACCGGTCACTGCCCCCTGAATACTAGGCCTGAGCGCTGACAGAAAAATGGCGGCTGCCGAAGGCGGATTTTTTTTTTAACGTAGGTATGGTCCCTTAAATGTAGACACAAGTATTTTATAAAAGATTTCTCTGACTTGTTTAATCTCAGAGCAATAAAGCTGAAAGAACTTAAAAAAATTATTGGTACGAATATTTAAGGGACCGTCCACACGATCAAAAAAATCCGTCTTCGTTAGCCGCCATTTTTGTGTCAGCGCTCAGGCCTAGTATTCAGGGGGCGGTGCACCGGTGGCCAGTGGCGTAGCCAGGGAAGGGATCCGAATGCTCTGAATACCAGTAATATTGTAAAATTTTCTTTACCTTTATTAATAGCAGAAAGTTCTCCGAATAGATAAAACGGTCAGAAATTTACGAAATTAGTGGTATCCAGAGCATTTGGATCCCCTCCCTGGCTACGCCACTGCCGGTGGCCCATGAATTAATTAGGCCATACGTATGCAGGGCCCGCATGCTATAAAACCACTCCCCATTTTGTAAGGACTCTACCACCAGGAATCGCATAAAACTATCTTCTGGCTAATGAATCGTGAAAGAAATTATCTTTATAATAATACTGGTAGTAAGGTCCTTACAAAATGGGGCGTGGTTTAATAGCGTGCGAACCCTGGTATGCGACTGTTAAAATATTCTTTAACTCGACAATAGACTCAATGAAATATAGCTCGGCAAATCTGAATCACAGTATTGCTTCTTCGTAGCTTTGTTTTGTGAGGTTTTCTTTAACTAAACATGCGTTCGTTATTAGAGCATAAAAATCTCTCGCGAAAGTGCTCATTAACCGGTCTGTTCGTAAACCGTACACTCCGTTAACCGATCATCCACTGTATAGCTGTTCAATCTTCATAGTATTTCATCATATTCACCTTGTATTGCCTTCCTTAATTGGTTCAAAAATTTGTCTTAACGCCTTAACGGTCGCATTAAATTACGGTTTAAAAATTCAAATTGGTTATAGGGACCAATTTTTTTAAAAGGAAATTTTCACCTTATTTATGACAGGTAAAATGATACTATTATAAAACCAATTACGCTATTTCATAAAACTGGTGTGAATCAAACAATCTGAATAAAAGGCACAACCCGTGAATATCACGGGAGCGAAAATTAAGGGGTTAATTGGTTTAAAAAATTGTCTTAACCCCTTAACGGTCGCATTAAATTACGGTTTAAAAATTCAAATTGCTTATTGTCACCACTTTTTTAATAAAGAAATTTTCTCCTTATTTGACAAGTAAAATGATACCATATTAAAGCCAATTACGCTATTTTATAAAACTGGTGGGAATAAAACAATCTGAATAAAAGACATAGCCCGGAATATCACGGGAGCCAGAATTAACGGTTTAAGATCTTCATTTGCCAAGTAATGAGTAAGTTTTCATCTTTTTGTGTAGTTCCCCCACATCCCAGTCTCACATCATAAATTACTATAGATTTTGTAATGGTTTTATAAATTTTAAGTTTGGTTGCTCAGTAAATTAAAGATGATTTCAGACTATTTTGAAGAGAAAAGTAATATTTATTTCCTCCATTAAGTCATTAAGTATTCAAAGATCTTAATATTTAAACTCTGATACTTCATTAAAATGTAATTCTCTATTTATGACTAACATCGCTGTTATCTGTCCTTTCGATCCATTTTCATGTATTTAGTTTTTTTCTCTGTTAGGCCTAGTTTTTCACCTCCTATTTACAGTTTATTGTATGCTCAAATCAAGTTTTCCTTATTTCTAGTAATTATGTCAACATCACCAGAAAATGTAAGAATTTGTAAAGAATTCTCTTTAATAAAAAGCGAAGCGTTGCTGACGACTGGCTTTTTCGAAAATCGTTGCCACAGATTAATCTCGGAAAAGGTTACTGAAAACATTAATAGCTCGAAAAGTATTTGTCAGAAAATTGTTAGACAAACTGCGTTAGAAAGGTAAAAAATTGTATTTTTCTCATGGAGCTATTAATAAAGAGGAAGTGACATTTCCTTAAAATAGTGAAGCTTCAACTGTAACCGTTATCGCAGGATTTGTTTAGCGCCGGTGGAAACGTCCAGCAGTAGATTTATATAGAAATTTTCAACTTATTTAAACACCTTATTATTACATAATTTCAGTCATAATAAATCATAGAAACTGATTTTAATTTTTACTGGTAGGAGTTTTCTTTGGGGGTAGTTAGGCTCTGCGTTTCCGCCATATTGTGACAACCAGGGCAACAAACTAAAAGTTTTACAAGGCATACTGACACCACTAAAATCAAATAGAAATTTTTACGACATTTTTGAGAAAAATTTCCATGAATAAAACCCTTAATTAAGACGAAATATTCTATTCAATTTTACTGGTGAGATGTTTGCCCTGGCGCTAATCAGAAGCTGAAGATCTGATTTTAAAAAAGAAGCCGCCATCTTGTGACAACCTCCTCAGTTACTTCACTCGCAACTCGTAGACAGTACACTATATGTCTCCTCCTCTTTATTCGTAACTCCATTATTTTTCTTGATATAAATTTCAAATCTAATGATTATGCCGTTTTTCAAATATTCAATTTCAAAAATTACCAAATTTCACAATGTAGTACAATAGCAAAACCTTCACGCATAAAAAGATAATAATAACGGTAATGTGTCGTGACGTGTATACGGGCCATAGCATGAGTCACAAATTATAGTTGCTTTATTATTCTGTTAAAATATAAAATGGAATTATGATGTCACGAATGCATGATTTTTATTTAATTCTCGACAAATACTAGATGCGCCATTTCTTTTTAGTTGTGAATAATATAGGTTCATTCACGTATGACCTCATATTTAAAACTAATATATGGTTCATGCATGGCTTTTACAAGAGAAAGTGATATCAGGAAGGGCTTTTCATGAATTTACATTTCGTTTTAAATTTTTTTCAAGAATCAAGACTATATTTATTTAGACTTAGGAAACGTTTTTTTTTTAACCCCTTAATTCTCGCTCCCATCATATTCTCGGGCTGTGTCTTTTACTCAAATTGTTTGATTCCCACCAGTTTTATAAAATAGTGAAATTGGCTATATTTTAGTACCGTTTTTCCTGTCATTAAATACGCTGAATATTTCTTTTTCATAAAAGTGGTGCCAATAAGCAATTTGAATTTTTCAACCGTAATTTAATTCGAGCGTTAAGAGGTTAAAGACTGGTATAAAAGAAAATTTCTCAAGGCTTTCAATATATTAAAAAAGAGAGCATATTTGCGCGAGATTCCTTTCCTAGTCCGTACGGTGTTTAATATTAAAATTGATTTTTCTAATCAAACATGTTTAAAACCCCGGACAACACTAGGTTTTTCAGCTAGTGATTCATAATAGTACCTTCTCTGTTGCTGAAGATGCTTCTAATTAAATTATCCGTAAGTTAATAAGTATTGTCGAGAGAACATGGCCTTATTTTAATCCTGATTTCACTGTGAATTCTCTTGAATGCTCATTCATAGATAATTGATAAATCTAGGGAATTTTTTTATAGGATAAATATAAATATAAATACAAATCACAAAATTTTCTCCAAAGTCCACACATCAAAGGCAGTTAGTTATATTCCTAAATAGACAATAAACGAATTTCCAGTTAAAATGGAGAAGGATAAGTGATTTGCATTCCAGAATTTTAAAAAATTGGTTGCACCGATTCACACATTTCCTGAACTTCGATGTGCATTTTTTTTTCTTTTGCAACAATTAGTACACAGTTGGCATTCACACGGCTTTTCGAACCCATGGTGTTTTCGCGTCATTGGGAACAACTTCATTCACCCTCCGTATATGTCTGATGTAGCACCAAGTGACTACGATTTGTTACTCCACTTAAAGAAACACTTTGGCAGTAAGCGCTGCAACGATGGCTAGGACATCAAAACTGTGGTATTGCAGTGGTGATGCATCCAACAGGTGGCAGATTTCTATGAGGATGGGATACAAAATCGGGTCGTACAAAACGATAAGTGCCTTAATCCCTTGAAGGGCGGTGGGATATATTATATCCCACTTAATATTAATGAAGATTTACATCAAAAACTTTCAATTAAATTTTACTTTTTAAACTTTGGTGGAAAAAAAGTCAAATAATTGCTTTTCCTCATTTTGAAGTAATTTTCTTTTTAAATTCCGGTATGAATTCACCATTACACAAACACAATTTCTTGCCCCGGAAAGGATTAACCCCCTGAGGGCACCTAATTTAAACAAGATTCTCACCAGAAACTTTTAACTAAATTTTATATTTTTTACTTTGGGGACGAAATGTTGAAAATTGCTTTTCTTTATTTTAAAATAATTTTTTTCGTTTATTCCGGTAAGAATTTAGTATTACAGAGACATTATTGCTTGCTCCTCAAAGGGTTAAGACAAGTGGAAATTATTTTGAAAAGTAGATTAAGGTCTAAGCTTTCATGTTAAAATAAATTTTAAAAAAGGCCTTGTATATTTTTAATACTTTCCAACAAAGTGGAAAAGTGTTTACGAATTGATGGCCTCACAACAATAGTAGATCAAGTCCATTTTGAAAAAAAATGAGATAGTCCATATAGAAGATGCATAAAATCTGTTTTATCCTCTCCTACAGTAAACCAAATCTGTTTTTATATACTTTCTCGTATACGTCATCTGTTTAAAGCAGGGGTGGCCAACTGTGGCACGCTAGACACCACTAAAATTTTATACTAATCATTGCCGTATTTAGTCATCGAATCACTGCGATTCAAGAAGTCGGCTATTTCTTTAAAATTTTAGTGGTGTGCGGCGTGCCATAGTTGGCCACCCTTAGTTTACAAATAGAGTTATGAATAAAGAGAAGGTGACACATAATATACTGTCTACCAGTTGCGAGTGAAGTAACTGACGAGGTTGTCAAAAGATGGCGGCTGCTTTTTTTAAAAAACGGATCTTCAGTTTCTGATTACCGCCAGAGCAAACATCCCACCAGTAAAATTGAATAAAAAATTTCGTCTTAATTAAGTGTCTTATTCATGGAAATTTTTCTCAAAAATGTCCGAAACATTTCTATTTGTTTTCACTGGTGTCAGTATCAGTATGCCTTGTAAAAGTGTCAGTTTGTTTACCTGTTTGTCACAATATGGCGGAAATGCAGGACCTAATTACCGTCAAAGTAAAGTCCTACCAGTAGAAATGAAAATCTGTTTCTCCCACTATTTATGACTGATATTTTGTGATAATAAGGCGTTTAAATAAGTTGAAAACATCTGTATAAATCTACTGGTACAACGCCTAGAAGATACAGTGTGGAAAACGTCTATTCCTATAATGCTTTAAAAAGTGCTAAAAACTTGTATCCCATAAATCTCCAACAATGCTCAGCGGCAATATGCTGATACAAGCGCCATCTCGTAACTCTTTTCAATATAAATACTGCGTTTTCAAAAATTATAGAACGTTAAATATCGGAAACTATAAATATAAGATATTTTGGTCTGTTATAAGCTAATTTAGTTAAGGAATGACGTGAAATAGGTTAAAGAGTCTCTTTTAGCATGACTATCGTTTTTAAATCACTACGATGGCGCTACAATCGACATCTTGTTATTCAGCATCGTTGTACATTTATGGGATTCAATTTTTTAGCACTATTTTGTAGCCGTTTTCCACACTGTATCTTCTAGGCGCTGTACTACTGGTGTAGTTTCCACCGGCGGTAAACACCTGCGATAGCGGTTACAGTTGAAGCTTCACTATTTTAAGGATATGTCAGTTCCAGGGATGAGATTTCCGCTTTTTTGCTCACCAGTATTTTGTTACAGAAAATGTTATTGCATTTAGTCATAACATTTTTGCGATTTAAGAGAACAAAATTCTCTCCAAGAAAATACTGGTGAGCAAAAACGCGGAAATCTCATCCCTGGTCAGTTCCTCGTTATTAATAGTTCCATGGGTTTACAGACTTGGTTTACTGTGGAAGTGGATAAAACAGATTTTATGCACCTTCTAAATGGACTATCTCATTTTTTTTATGGACTTGGTATTTATGACTGTAAGCTCTTCAATTCGCTTTGTCTGTAAGTCTGTCTGCCCGCGGTTAAACTCCCATAAACATACTCTGATTTCGATGCAAATGACATATGTTATTCGGATTTAACATGTCATAATCGGTATTGAAAATGAAGTGAGTAATATTAATATTTCGTTTTCAGTGACAGACAAAAGAGTTTGTTAACAGTACTGTATTTGAGCAATTATTCCTGGAAATGGCTTTACAATATTAATATGCTTTTTTATATGTCACTAATATTTTGAATGTACCTCGACGTGTATAAATTCCATAGATCATATACAGGGCTAGTCAAAATAATTCCAGTACATTTGTGCTTATTGATGGAAATTGCTGAATTAGAATTTTAATCTGGGGTAATCGTTTCGTAAATGAACTAAATTTTTCATACTATGCAGTATATGTACAAATCTATAGATCATATACAGAGTTGCTCAAAAGATTTTGTACGTGTGTGGTTCAATATTTATTGTCCCTAATGTATACAAAATATTTGTACTGCGATGGTTGATGTGGAATATCGAAGCCTAATCTCTTAAATGCCTATATGCTCAATTTCAGAATCGTAGCTGCTATATTAACATAGTTTTGGAGGGAGGGGTGAAGTTTTAAATACATATTTTTGGGGGAGTTCTTAAGAAGGGGGGTGAGGGTGAAATGCTGGTTCGGAGCTTATGAGGCTACATTTGGACAGTGGATGAGATGTGGCTACATCACTATGATTCCGAGTCCAAACGACAGTAGTTACGTCTCATCCATAGTCACAAATCTAGCCCCATAGGCTAAAAAACAGCCTTTCACCCCCCTCTTCCCTTTCACTCCTCCTTAAAAAGCTATGTGAATATAGAAACTACGGTTCTGAAAGTGAGCATATAGGCATCTAAGGCATTAGGCTTCGATATTCCACAACAACCATCGCAGTACAAATATTTTGTATACACTAGGGACAATAATTATTGAACCAACCTCGTATAACATTTTGATTGTAGATGAGAATTGTTTAAATTGTGTTTTTAATTGTTTAATTCGACATTGTCTTTCACTATGTTAGACGATGAAGTTTTGTTAAATCATTTTGAATGCGGTGGAAAGTGTTTCATAATCTATGCTTCTTCCAAGCAGTTTTCGAATTATGATTAAAAAACGACAAAATTATGGTTTAAGGTGCCGTGCTATGATGTGCAGAAAACATAATTTGAAAAAATATATATTTTACTCATTTTATTGAAACATTTGGGCTGGTAATAGTCGAAGCGTATTAAGCGAGTGAAATGGTCATATTGACAAGAAATAACACAATTATAGACGTGACATTGTCATTCTGTAGCATATCAACAATGGAGTACCGATCTTCAATTTGGATACAGCCCCTATAAATAGGCCGATTTTAAAATAATTAATTTCTTTATTAAAACTAATCTTACGAACTTTAAGAAAATTTCTATTTAGGTTAATTAACCCCTTGAGGGGCGGTGGGATTTTTCTTTATTCTGAAATAAAATTTTTCTAAATTTTCGGTGGGAATTCAGCATTGCACAAACGCAATTGCTTGCCTCTCAATGGGTTAAAGAGTGTAGAATTTATTTATGGTGTGAAACTTGGGTATTGCTATTGAAAAAAAAACAAAGTGTGGGTTCGTTTCGATATATAGATAGCATTCTAAGCAAATTTTATATCTATCATTTACAGATAGACTTTATTTCCAATAGTTTGGTATCAGTAACTTTCTTCTGCAACAATTTGTTGCAGAGTTAGTAGGGGTGTTCACCTTTTTTCCCACGACTGTATATTCATTTATCTATCTACCTGTATACATATACGTAGATGCATCATACATATTATTTCTGATGTCGACATTCCTATTGTTCTGTACATACAAAACGAAAGTTATTCGTTCTCTCTTTCTCCTTTAAAGACACTTAATAAGTACTTCATTTGTTACATATATGATATTCAGCAGGATGTAATTAAAATTTGTCTTTGTCGCAAATTCGTGTGCATACCAAATATTACTTCCTCTTCTTACCTGTTAAGTAATGCAAGTATCTTATAATTGGAATTTTCTTGAAAAAATAGTTGAGACATGCTATGTAAAATCTAGTTTAATGAACACGAGATAGAACCAAATTTCATTAAGTAAAATTAACGAGATATCTGTCTCGTTATAGTGGGGAATTTCTTTTTAGCCCCAATGTGCTATTTTTTTCGGACAACAATAAAAGTGTCGTCCTTAAAAAATACCGTTACATTACATAAGCCAGTCGTAAAACGATGAAGATGTACCATTGTACGGTTAAATGCTGATGATCTCTACTGTAATTTTTAAAACTTCTAAGCATCGCACATTTTCAATTTTTACACCGTCATATAGGCAAAAAAGTACTTTTAAATGCAATTTGTTTGAAAATTGCATCTCTATTTATTTTTGAGATATTAGATTTTTTTTTTTTTTTTTTGAATTTTTAACGCTATTTCAGTAATGATGGCAACTGAAGTACTCCATTTCTGTAGAAAGTAAATGAAAAATAGTAGATTATTATAGCTTTTTGTTGCCATTTTCCCAGAATAACTGAAAGAAATGTAATTAAAATAATGCGATATTGAAAAAATATAAATGAATGATTTTTGATAAAACATGGAGTTACTATAAACGATATTTAATTTTAAGCATCCATATTAATTTACAAACAAATGAAAACGTATGAATCAATAGATAGCCGATTTTGTTTTGGTCGAGTTTCTTGAATAACAACATCGCTGGGTTTGTGTATTATTCTGCGATAGTGACGTCCTTTTCTGTAGCTGTTGTTTAAGACTGGATCGTAAATGTGAAATTTTTCAGCAGATGCGAATGACGTCATTTTATATAAAATAAAAGCGTGTGTTTTAAGTCTTAAAACTGAAATATGTCTTGTACTATCTGTATTTATATACATCTATATTCATCGGGGGTGACACTAAGTTCTGAAAAAGTAGAATTCCCGTTTTCTAGTTATTTATTTCATACTCCCTTTTTTTAAATAAGTTTTCAAGTTTAAAATATTAATTATGATGACGACATCCCTTTTGTTATGTACATACAAAACGAAAGTTATTCGTTCTCTCTTTCTCCTTTAAAGTCACATAATAAGTATTTCATTTGTTACATATATGATATTCAGCAGGATGTAATTAAAATTTGTCTTTGTCGCACATTCGTGTGCATACCAAATATCACTTCCTCGTCTTACCTGTTAAGTAATGTAAGTATCTTATAATTAGAATTTTCTTGAAAGAAACAGTTGAGACATGCTATGTAAAATCTAGTTTAATGAACATGGGACTGAACGAAATTTCATAAAATAAAATTAACGAGATATCTGTCTCGTTAAAATCCGAAATGTCGTTATTTTTTGTTTCATTCTTCTTATTTTTATAAATTTTCAAGTATAAAATATGATTTTTTTTTCGCACTTGTTTAACCGTTCGTTCTACTTTCTAAGTAGGAAGTTTATCCAAAGGATTATTATTATTTTCTTCTATCTTTACAAGACGAAATTTTTGGATTCGTAAAAATTTTCGAAGGATTTACACGTTTTAGGGGTCAGAGATCCCGAAAAACATATTTTTACAAAATCTCTGTCTGTGGTCTGTATGTGACTGAAATTTTGTGGGCACACTATCTCAAGAACTGTTGAACGGATTTTAATAAAACTTTAGATTCAGTTAGTTCCTTATATAAATTGGAGCTGACAACCATTTGGTGTAAATCGCTCAACAGCTGGTGCTTCTATGCTCCATTTTCCCCAATTTCCTCAATCGCTATATCTCTAGAACTAATGTACGGATTTTCATAAAACTTCAGAGTCAGTTAATCTTTGATATAATTTGGTGCTTTGATTACTTTTTGGTATAAATCACTCTGCATTATTCATTATTATCGCAATAGCTCTATCTCTAGAACTAACGCACAAATTTTCGTCAAATTTCAGATTTAGTTAGTACCTGTTATAAATTAGTGCTGTTTAATTGTTGGTGTAAATAGCCCAATAGGTAGTGCTGAAATGTAGAATTTCTTACGATTTCCGCAATAGCTCTAGCTCAAAAATTAATGCACGGATTTTCATCAAACTTCTGATTCAGTTAAAAGTTGATATAAGTTGTTACTGATTAGATTTTGGTGTAAATTACCTAACCGGTGGCGCTGTTATGCTGCATTTTTCAGGAAGTGTTAACATGTATGAGATAGAAGAATGTTTTGGGATTGCTACATCCGACTAGTTTTTATTACAATACAGTCTTTATTTACGGGTTTATAAAATAAAAGAGAACCCGTAAGATAATATATTTTGTTAGGTGGATAAAATTTCGTCAAGTATGGAAAATGGAAATAGAAAGTATTTAAAATCAAGTTGATTAAAGATGTTTTAACATTATATTTACATTCAAAATTATATACTTGCAAAATATTTTAATTATTATTCTAACTAAAGAATATTCTAAAATTTTCCCTTTTTAATTTCCCTATTTTTCTCTTCAAATATCATTAAATTCTTTCTCTTTTCAACAAACTATACCTATTTATTTTCATTTTGGCGTTGAACCACCCTGTGAAACAAAATCTGTCATTCTACAGGTGTAAAGTTATAAAAATGTTATTAAAATTTTATCTGTACACTATACAAAAAAGATGTAAATCTACTAAACTAGTTTTTGTAAAGCTACCGAAATCTGTCGCTTTACAAAAGAATCTTCTAAAATTACAGTAATCATACTAAAATTTTATCTGTAACCCAGTTTGCAGTTAAATAAAAAATTCTAGGCATCCCAGTTCCCTAAAACATTCTTAATAACCATAGAGATTTTTTGATTTACAGTGCAAAAGTGTATCTGTTACATGAATTTTTGTTGTTAAAGTTACATGAATAGTTCGAGGAATGCCAGTTTCCTAGAAAAATTTTTGTAACTTTACAGATTTTTTTTTTACAGTTCAGTACAGGCTTCCCTTTCAAAATTCTTTCCGCCAAAAGTAAAACGAAATCGCAACGAGTTTCTCAATACGCAGTTTCCGTTTTTGTTATTGGTTAGTTGACTTGTCATAATGCAAATATTTGTATTCATACGCACTCCTTATAAATCCTTTCTGTCCTGGTTCAGAAGAACTTTTTCCAGTGATTTTGACTGCTGAACTGTAACTGGGGAAGATGAGCGTCCAATCGAATTATAAAATTTTCAAACCAACAGTTTTTTTAGAGTGCTCCAGAACGATGATCATGTAAAAAAAGAGGTTGGATTATAACTGTGTGATATTTATTTATCTGGGAAATACCAAAGATTCTACTGTTGCTTTGATTATTTATATTTCTCTTGGTACATGAATGGAAAGATTATACTGGCATAGCTGCCAAATTATACAGATTTTTCATATCGCTAAAATTTTATAGTGAACTTTAGCTAACTGAATCACCGAAATTCAAGCAAGTTTAACGTTTAAATAAGTCAAAATTTTCTATTAAATTTTAGCGGTAAGAAAAATCCGTAGAAGTTGGCAATTATGCTCTGGCTTTGATTGACAGATTATTTTTTTAAACTACGATATGCTGCTGTTGAATTTAGGACTAAGAATAGAAAACCCAAAAGCATCAAAAAATCGAAAATCTTTTTTTTTTTTTACGAAAAAATGTCTTAAGTGCCAAGTTTAACAAACAGGAGAGCGCTTAAGTGCTATCCCTGGTAGTAATAGTTCAAACAAGCCTGAAATTGTACATCAAACGTCGCAAATGAGGTACTTTTGCTTTTTTTTTTCGCTCTCTTCAAAAATTTCCTCATTTGGACTTTCAGTATTTTCCATTCTTAATCCTAAATTATTTATGCGATCTGATTTTACACATTCGCTCTTTATTCAGTGGATGTCTGATTCATAAAGTATCCCAAGACAGCTGCGATTAAATCAGGGGTGGCCAACTGCGGCACGCTACACACTATTAAAATTTAATAGTAATCATTGCCTTATCTATCTAATCTCTGCAATTCAAAAAGTCGGCCATTTCTTTAAAAAATTAGTGGTATCCGGCATGCCACTGTTGGCCACCCCTGAATTAAATAGTCAAATACCTTTCACTAAGATGGAGATATCTACTCGTCGATTATTGCGACAATATTACACTCATGTTTGTGAAAATTTCAACACCATGAAGGAATGACGCGATTGAGCTGAAAATTTCAGAGAATGCAAAGTATATTGTGTTATGCAAGTTATTCTAATGTCAGAGTCACCATGTATGCGTGGGCTGAGCAGAGCCCTCTGGACTGCTGCTGAGGCCGTATAAATAGAGGTCTGTAGCGGAACGTTTCAATTTGTCTATGGTTATCTGCTAGCTGTAAACGTTAGGTGACACGTAACTATGCCTCTTCGACGGAAGAAGGCGACATTTGAACAACTGACGGAGTTTGAACGGGGAAGAATATTCGGCCTTCGTAAAAAAGGATTTTCCTGTCGTGCAATAGTAGCTTGTGCAGCGTAACCAGCATCAGAGTAATCCGTGTTTTGAAGCAATGGACCGACGAGGGTCGGACAACTCAGAAATATGGGAGTGAACCCCGAACGGTGACTTCAACGCGCGATGATAAACACCTGGTTCGAATGGCGCTGACGAACCGTACAGCTTCATCTAGACAGTCGGCAGCACATTGGTCAACTGCCACAGGTGTATCACTGTCTGCTTCATCGACTCGTCGACGTCTGCTGCACCGAAGATTGCGTGCAAGAACTCCTTTATACAGGATCCCCTCACTCAAAACCAACAATGCCTGCGGCTGCGATGCACTCTCAGAAATGGATACTCAGATTTCACGAAATTTTCTTCATTTTTGACGAAACCATTTCCTGGGATATGCTCCGAGCGAATATTTCGTCATATTGAGAAAATTACTTTCTTCGCTTGTTTGAGGATAACAATTTCGTCAAAAGTGCTTATTTGAAAAGTGCAATCAGAGGGCTGGTGGTGCCACCTATTGAACAGTTTGGAAGCTCTTGTATCGACAGGAGAAAAAATAATAGCTTCGGTCTTCGGGTTGATTCGAACTCACGACCTCCTGTGTGGGAGACGGTCACTCTAGCTATTACGCTATTGAGTCCTCGAACAAATACGATTTTACATGCATGTAATGGATTCTACTGTATATTTATATTTTTATAAGGTTGGTTGTAATTTTATCGATGGTGTTATACTTATAATTCTTGCAAGTTTTAATTAGTAAGACTAATTTATTATTATTATTTCCTATGGTTAATATGAATAATTATAATATGAATAATTATAATATGGCTTGATTAATATAATTTATTAGGAAAATTTTCTTTGCTCGATGAATGATTAAAATATAGTCTGGTTAATTTGTTGCTCAGAAGTAACGAATTTTAAAGTACATATGGGGGAGATTTTATCAATTTGAGTAGTTGGTTAAGATTTTAACACTTTACTGTTTACAGAAGAGAAGGGAGAGGGATCAATTATGCATATTTAATTTGATAGTTATATGAATATATTTCTTAAATGAAAAAGAGATCTTGGAATTTTGAAACTTTATTGACCAAATTTTCTTTTTGAACGATTTTGCAAAACACAGGAAATTTATTCTTTCGAATTAAACCATAGCGAGCAAAGTAAAATAATAATAATAATAATAATAATAATAATAATAATAATAATAATAATAATAATAATATAAATAATAATAAACATTCTTAAAAACTTTAACAGCTAAAAAAATAACTAATGCAGAAACAATAACTACCTGTGTTTCAGCATTTTCTGAAAAGCGCTAAAAAATGCAATTTTTTAAATAAATTATGACAGGAATAACATAAATTTTTTAAATAAATTATGACAGGAATAACATAAACAAGCAAATATTTGCTTGCTAAAGTCGCAGGATTTGAGGAGGTACGGTTTCCTTAAAATACATTGAGTCTGGCCGTGAGTGAAGAAACACCTTCGTCAAATATTTGAGAGTTTGCGTGTCGTTAAAAGTCACGTGATTTCGATACGAAATGATTGTCAAAAACAACGAAATATAGCTCGAGGACTGCTGAATCGCCAAAATTGAGAGTTTTATTTCTGAGAGTGTGGGCTCATGAACATAGACACTGGCTTGCAAATTGGCAACAAGTGGTCTTTTCTGACGAATCCCGCTTTAATTTGTGATACCATGATGACCGCATTCGTCTTAGACTCTAAACCAGTGAACGCTACCCTCCAAAGTGCATTATTGAACATCATAGAGGACGAACCCCCGGAGTTGTGATCTGGGTACGACTGCATATCATGGACTTTCCCAGCTGCTAAGAATTTTTAGTATTCTGAATAGTAACAGGTACATCAGTGAAGTGCTGGAGCCCGAAGTCGTTCCTTTCTTCAAGGCACTCCTGGAGCTATCCTTCAACAAGATAATGCACGCCCACATGTTGAAAGGAATGTACAAGGCTTCTTACAACAGAAAAAATACAGCTTCTACCGTGGCCTGCGTGTTCACCGGATATGTCGCCAAGTGAAAATGTGTGGGATTTCGTTGATCGGCGTCTCGCTCATGATCCTTGTCTTACAGCTTCCACAGATGAACTTTGGGTACGCATACAAACGATATCGAATGCTCATCCCCAGGCAGACATTCAAAATTTGATCGATTCCATGCCGCGTCGTATAGCAGCACTTATTGCAGCGCGTAGTGGCTACACCAAATACTGATTTCGGACACTTACTATTGTTTTTTTTTTGCTTTGAAAATTTACTTCCTTCTTTCTACCAGTACCAATAGATTGGGTATTAAATTTCATTTAATTCTGATGATTCCTTAATGGTGTTGCAATTTTCACAAACATGAGTGTACATACATATAACTATAAAGCCCGCAAAATAGTCTAAATTTATTAAACATTTATATGCTTATTTTTAAGATGTAGCGAAAAATACAGGTATTTCATTAAATTTTGATGCTAAATTCTGAAAATTAAGATTTGCTGACTATCATGTATAAAGTGGGATAGAATATGATTTCATTTAATTAGTTAAAAGAGTTATTCCTTCATTATATTATTTTCTTTTTTCTATTTGTTTTCAGGTTTTGTGAAAGTTAAAGCAGAAAATCGTTTAAGTGAAAACATGGATAATCTTAATGAGTTTATTTAGATTTAAACATGTGTAATGTAAGAGCTACTAATGGCGATTATCTTTATAACTAGAATATAGCCCGTCAGAATGACGTGTTTGCATTTTCAAAAAAATTATATAGCATTGCATTATAAAAAGAATTTTGAAGTAATAAATTTTGTCTTGTCTGATTAATAGGGTCAGGTGGGGTAAAGTAAAAACAGCCCATTTTTCATTGAAATTTAATTGGCAAGAAAATTATTAATTGAATTGGTAAAATACTGATATAAAGTATGCAAATGAACTTCACTCACAAAATTTGAAGAAATATTTCACAAAAACATTCCAATTAGTACTAATAATGTTATTTTAAAACATATTGTCAATTAACTATTTTATCTGATGGTATGTGGTAAAATAAAAGACAATTCCAACAGAAAGTTTATTTGTTTTTATTAATTGCCAAAATAATAATTATATAACTTAAATTTTAAAAAGTTGAACAGAGAAAATCCTGATTTTTTTTAAACATGCATAAAAGAAACCTGTAATAAATTTTGATAATTAAAAATCATCTTTTATCACATAAGTAAATTGCAACTATTAATTACATTAACAATTCATTTTCCCAAATTCTGTTATTAAATTACAAATTTATTTTCCCTACAAAATACAAAATTTTATTTATTATAATAATGCATTGATATACTATATACATATATATATATGTAATACACGGCATTACATATTTCTGATATTCTAATTTCATTTTATGAGAAATATTCATTTTTCCCCCCAATGTCTTCAGAATTCAAAAAACATTTTAAAAAGAAAATTTCTTTTTTTTAACTACCGACAGATGGCCAACAGAGCATATAAACGTTTGTTTTAATATTTTGAAGTTCGAGACGAATGAATCAATTGTTTGTTTACTTTCATATAGGGATAGATAAAGCTACCAATCTAATTTAAACTAAAATTATCGTAGCAGAATATTAGATAATTGAATGTAATCTCTTAAATATTAATTTATTTTGAATAATCCGTCTAAAAATGTAACTTTTGCGAATAGTGGAAAAGAAAGCACGTTTTACTCAACGTTTTAAGATTGAAAATCAAATCAACAATCACTCGTGTGTCGTGATGCCACATGTACAACACAAATTCCAAATCCAGAAGCAATTGAATGACTCTTTGAACGAATCATTAAAAAATACGGTCGACATCCGATTTTGCTCTTAAAATATTTGTAAAACCATAATAAAGCTTTTAAATAATTTGAAATACGTTTGTTTTTAGAAAGGAAACGTTAATCCGGTACAAAATAATTCACGGGAATGAATCACCGAATATAGCTATATTCACTGAACACCATAAAGTGTTCTCATTGGTCAGAAAATAGATAGCCTTGAAAAACAGAGGTAATTTTTCGCGATATTTTTAACCGTGTATACTGAATTCAAACTGTAAATAAATGTAAACAAAAGTGAAAAACGTATTTCAAAATATTAATATGCTTTTGCAAAATATTTTAAGAGCATTTAATGAATAGCTGAAAGAGTCATTCATTTGTTTTTGGATTTGTAATTTGTGCTTATGAATGGCAACGGTAATCGCTTGTATACATCGGAACCGTGTTGTTGGTATCTGGTTATTTTTAAATTAGATCTTAAAGCGTTATAATTGTATACTTTTTGAAGGTTTGAGAAAAATTGAAAAAGAATGTTACATAACAAAGAGATAGACAGATTAAATAAGGCAGTCGGCAAATACGGCATTGGAATGCTTAAGCCTAACGTGGCCGCGTTTGGATTATCAGGAAACGGATGAGTTCAACCCCGGAAGCGTTATACATTTTGTGTCATTCTATGTATAATTTTTAGTCGTTTCAATATTTGGCACGTGTAACAGTATACGCAATAATCTGAATTTTCGATTAAATACTTGCGTTCATATATTATTACGTATTTGGTAAAAAAGTCTGCTCATATTGGTTTAATTTCCAATTGAATGGCTTTTCCTCTTTTTTCTTGAATAATTTAAAGATTAAAATGTATTGGGGGGGGGGGGGGGAGTTGTTCCTTTTTTAATACTTTCTTACGTAGTTGAAATATGTTTATTAGTTCGGTTTCTCTAACCGCCTGTTTGTCTACTTTTCTGTACTGGGATTGCCGGGTAATTGATATATATTATTGAGGTTTACCATATCATCTTCAGTATTTTCAATGAAGTGTGTAGCATTTACAGTTCGTTTACAGAGTCACTCAGAAGAATTCGGTTACATAATGGTGTACGAAGAAAAATCGTTTACAGCATATTTTAATAATGTTACATTATTTTAAACATAATGAAATTTATATACATTATTGAGATTCAATATAAGATGCTTATTGCAGAATGTGACATGCTTAACAGTTATCATTCAATTATAGGGACATACAAAGGATTTCGGTTACCGTACTGTCTAACAAGGGGACCACTAAATATGGTGCACACTGATTTTGATCATTTTAAAATATATTGTAGGGGTTATATCCCTAATTATTCAGATGAAAGATTTTCTTCGAATGGTCCTTAGTTTTTTGAGAAAAGGGGGGACTAAGTTTAGCATATGTTTCAAATATCCATTAGATTTAACAAAGAATGTTAAATTCGTAGCATAGAGCTCGCTTACTGTGAAGGAGGTGGTCGGTTCGATCCGGCTTTGCGGCATTTTTTTCTTTTTTAATTAATTTTATACTTTTTCCACTGTACAAGTTTTATGCAGAATTGTGAATTCTGCAGCTTTGAACTTTTTTATATTTAAAAAAAAAAAATTAAATTTATGTTTATGGACTTTTCCTAAAAATATTTGTTCTGAAATTTTTAAACTAATATTTCTGCCGACGAAAATCCAATTTATGTCTAAAAATCTCACCTTTTTTAAACTTGTAAAAATTAACATGATTTATATTCTTTAAATACTTTATAAGTGATAAATACATTAAAAATAGATAAAAAATTCAGATTGGATATAGCATTTTTTCAGTTCTTCTAGTTGTCTGCAGAAAAAAAAAAAAAAAAGCAAAACTAGATCGATAAAAAGAAAATTTTATTTATTCTGATATTAACTTGAAAAAACCAGCAGAAGGTTTATAAAAAAAAAAAAAAATGTTTTTTTTTTTAGTATCACAAATTTTAGCTCATTTACCGACGAATTTTGCATTTCCAGTTGAATTTTATTATATCACGTATGTAGTGTTTTTATTTATTACAATGAAAAAAAAAATTTTTTAAATGTAATCTGTCATTTTTCATCTGCGCAAACGAAAAATGATGTTGAATTTGAATTTTACAGATAAATATATTTAGAGGACATAAAAAATTGTATAACTTGTAATAACTTAAATATAAGCAATATTGCTTTAATATTTTATTACTCTTTTGAAGATATGTGATTGAAATTATCTAACCACGAGTTTGAGAGATAAGTTTCATAAATACATGAAAAATACGTCCTAACCGTCATTTTGACGTTTTTTCTCATAATTCAAAAACAACTTGGTAGAAACATTCGAAAGTGAGAATTGGCATCAAGCAGGGCATAATAAGTATAAATCTGTCGAAAAAATTGTAGGTTGCAATTCATATTTTTTTTCGAATATTAATTTCATAATTCATATTATAATTTTTTTAAATTATAAATTCGATGAATTTATGTTTGAATTTTTAGTATTATAAAGAAAAAACTATCATATTAGGATTATAATTTTGGGAGATATTAAAAAAATATGCAAATGTAATTTAACATTAGAAGCTCTAAATTTTAAATATTTATAATTTAAAAAGTTATCATCCAAGTAACTTGAAATTTCGTTTCTAGGCATAGTTTGAACAGAAGATTTAAAATATATTATCAAAATTGGGTGTTGACATTTAAAAAAAACAAGGTTTGGTTATGGTTTTGATTTGCATATGATCCTATAAGTAAACTCTATATACATCATTTAAAGGTAGACATTATTTCCAATCGTTTATTACCAGTAAATTTCTTTTATTATAATTAGTTTCAGAGTTAGTATGGAGTGTTGACTTTTTTTTTCACGACTGTACAGTACATTGTTGAAGGTAATTTCTTAAAAACTAAGGCCTGTTTGAAGAAAACCTTTCATCAGAATAATTAGAGGAATGACCTTACAACACACTTTAAAATCATCAAAATCTGTGCGCACCATGTTTGGTGGCCCCAATGTAACAGCGATAAAGGCTGGGGGTGCCCTGTCAGATGTAAACTAAAGCCGCTATCAGATTCATCGACTTTTCGAGCAACCAACTTTACAGCCGATTTTAACCCCAACTTTTTCCAGTTGAAAGGGAGAAGAGGTTACAATTGTCTTTGCTAAAGTTGGAGGAAAACCCGGGAAAACCAGTACTACTAGTACCAGCCGTCAATATTATCGCATTTTCGTATCAATCGCTTATCTCTGATTCGCTGAAATGTTGAAAGGTGGGAGGAAAAGTTGCGGCTAGGACAGACTTTTTTGAGATGCGGATAAAAAGTTGGGGATATTGCTGTTTGCTATCACACTGGGTGTCGAGACAACATTTCGCGAAAAGTTGGAGGAAATCAAGAGTTGGCTCAAAAATTGCTCGAAAAGTTGGTGAATCTGATAGCGGCTTAACTATATATAGTATACTAAAAGATGATTTTTCTAGGATATAAACAAATTCATGAACAGGGCGACGCAAATAACCAGATACATTGCCGTATGGATGATAATTTCTTAAAGTAAGTTTTAAGTTTTGTTGTGAGTTCCCCCCCCCCCCCCCCCCTGAATTAAATTTTAGATTAATATGATGAGTGTACAGGACTTCATTTCTAGCGAAAACTGTACTAGAATTCCAATATTTTGCAGTAATAATAACTAAATGCATGTCTTCGTTCCCTCCACCCGCATATTTATACTTCGTACATTATTTGTAAAATTTAAACCAATACCAATTTCGTCCTCAAGAAAGATTTTTTTTTAATATTTTGATTGTATCATATGCATTTATATATAAAGAAAATCTAATAAATGAGTCGATTAAAAACATCAAAATCAGCAGCGATGAATTTTCAGAAAACTCTTCTCGCCAAGGATTTCTTTGTATCAACCTTTTAATAAGGATCATTTCTTTTCTACTTCTATGATATCAACAGGTTGGCTTTGTGCTCAGTATTTATGAGCTCCGATGGATTCCAACTAATACCTAAATATTTACTAAAAATTAAGGCTCGACTGAGACCGAAACTGAATTTCGGTAGTCTTCCTATTATCGTCCGAAAACGAAAATGTACAAAACTTTTTGTAATTCATACAAACATAAATATACAGAATTATTAATTAATTATACGCGTAATGATACGTGGGGATCATTTTAACAGTCCGTGCCTCTGAAGTAACATTTTTATTTTCATATAAATTAAAATACAATTAATTCATCTACGACACAGAATGATTTTCTAATTATACGAATTTCATGTAATTAAAGAATGTTTTAGGTATACATACCTCGATTTATCTTTTATAATGATTTTTGTAAGGGATCATCTGCAACACGAGAACTTTTTCAAAGAATACTCGAAACACTTTTGCGGTTTGAAACTAAAAAAATTTCTATTACTGCTATGCCTGCAGCATTTAATGAGCACCTGAAAAGCGTCTACAAAGTATAGACATATATGCATTGCTTTCTTTATAATCGTCTTGAATCAGCCAGGACTGATAATTATAAGCAGTGAAGTTCATAGCAATAAATAAAGAGTGTCTCATTTGAGCCGATACAGAACAAATTAATGAGTAATGTTGAAATTTCCGAAGGAAGAAATGAGATTTTTGTAAAGGATCATCTGCAAGACTAGAACTTTCTCAAATAATACTCGAAACACTTTTGCGGTTTGAAACTAAAAAAAAATCTATTACTGTTATACATGCAGCATTTAATGAGCACCTGAAAAGTGTCTTCAAAGTTTTGTCATATATGCATTGCTTTCTTTATAATCGTCTTGAATCAACCATGACCGAAAATTATTAATAGTGAAGTTCATAACAATAAATAAAGAGTGTCTCAGTTGAGCCAATACAGAACAAATTAATGAGTAATGTTGAAATTCCCGAAGGAAGAAATGAGATTTTTGTAAAGGATCATCTGCAAGACTAGAACTTTCTCAAAGAATACTCGAAACACTTTTGCGGCTTGAAGCTAAAAAAATTCTATTACTGTTATGCCTGCAGCATTTAAAGAGCACATGAAAAGCGTCTTCAAAGTTTTGTCATATATGCATTGCTTTCTTTATAATCGTCTTGAATTAGCCATGACCGAAAATTATTAACAGTGAAGTTCATAACAATAAATAAACAGTATCTGAGTTCAGCCGATACAGAACCTATCATTGAGTAATGCTGAAATTTCCGAAGGAAGAAATGAGATTTTTGGAATATAGATAGTTTCGGTCCAGCCGAATTTTTGGCAGCATTTTCGCCGACAACGAATTTTCGAGAAAACTCAGATTTTGCGTTGAAAATGAAAACGAAAACGAATTTTCGGTTGATCTCTACAGAAAATAAAGAACTACTGCAGCTGCACTCCTGTAAACTTCCGTGCAAATTAAACACCAGGTGAAACTAGATAGCTGATCAGAGAGAATATTTTAAAAGCACGAACAAAGAGCAGCGAGTAAAAATGGCAGATACAATTACGATTAATTCTAGATTTCCTCATCTCCGTTTGGAAACCATTCAAATAGTAAACCATTGAGTCTATACTTGCGAAGCTGTGTAAGCGCGTAGGCAGGAGTGAACGGAAACTATTAGAGATGTGAGAAAGGGAAAATATTATTTAGGATTCGGTTTTTTGGAAACCCTCTTCCTCTTTTTTATGGGTATTTATTATCCTGTATTTATGAGTTCTGGTGAATTCCGAACAGTATATAAATATTTACTAAAAACAAAGCAGTACCGGAATTAAGCTCTGGTGAGCTCCGGCGCAAATTAAGCACTGGGAATATATAAAAATTTGTAGATAATATACACAGCTTTACATATTTATTCAAATGCATTTTTGTCTATTCAGGAAAATTGATGAAAGTGAAATTTTGACTGTGCTATGCGTTTTGTAACTAAGCTAATTTTTAGCACATTTTAGCGCACACTAATTTATAAAAACACGGTTTTTTGTAACAAAAACTTCCATAATATTCATTAGAAATAAATGAAATTTCATAGGATATACATAGTATGTATAACAAATGAGTTACAAAAATAAAATTTCATACATAAAATTAAACATAAACAAAAAGTCAAAAATTAGATTTTCGTAATATGCAAACATGGAAAATTGATTTATGAAACACCACATTTCTTTGGCTATTCCGAAGTAATGTGACAAAAATTTGCATAAAACAAGGTAACGTGGCATGTACAGTAGACATAAAAAGCTTTATATATTGGAAGCAATATGTTTCAGTCATACTGTCATAATGAGTAAACGAAAGATGTTGTCTGAGGAAGAAAGTGGTAAAACCGTTGCATATTTAGAATGTGAAAAGTCTGTTCCAGAAATTAGTAAATTAATTAGAAGATCAGTTGGTGTGATAAACTATAAAAAAGATCCAGCAAATTATGGCAGAAAGTTTAACAAAAAAGGTAATCCAGTTTAAGTAAGAGAGAGAAAAGTGGGATTCTTCCACTTGCATCGAAAGACGGTCACAGTTCAAAGCAGATTTGTGCAGATCTATCACTCCCTGTTATTTCTAGAAGAGTTAGGCAAATTGTACATTCTTCACGGAGCTTGAGAAAGTCGAAAATGAAGTCTGGTCTGAAGTTACTTCTGCGTCACAAGCACATGTGTATGCAGTATTGCGAGAAGTACTTGGCAATGGGTGACAATTGGAAGAAAGTCATTTTCTCCGACGAGAAAAGATTTAATTTGGAGGGATCTCCGAAAAGAACCAAAATCTATATTCAGCTGAAAGTTTGGTGGTGGAAGGTTGATGATTTGGGCAGCGATCGCTTATGATGGCAAAAGGGAAATTGTATTTTTAAACGGTTGCCAGAATTCTTTTGATTGCAGCTTAGTTTTAGAAAATTCACTTCTTCCATTTGCATCACAATATTATGGCTTAGATTACATCTTCATGCGAGACAATGCAAGCATTCACATTTCAAATGCAATGAAATTTTGGCTTGACGAACAGAATAATGTTCTTTTAGATCATCCACATATTAGTCCTGATCTGAACCCCTTCGAAAACGTTTGGGGATTGCTTATTCGAAAGGTTTATGCAAATGGGATGCAGAACACATATCTTGTAGAATTGAAAGCTTCAATCAACCAAAACTGGAAATAAATTGATCAGAAATACATTCAAAATCTTGTTTTTATCAATGCCATCTAGAATGAAAGAAACTCTAACGAATGAAGGCGGCTTTACTAACTATTAAATTCAATTAAATGTGATATTTCATAAATCAATTTCCATGTTTTTATGCTACTAAAATCTAATTTTTGACCTTATGTTTTAGTTTATTAATATGTATGAAATTTTATTTTTCTAAATTATTTGTTGTATATAGCATGTACAATGTATGAAATTTCATTCATTTTTAATGAATACTATACAAGTTTTTGTTTAAAAACCTTGTTTTAATAAATCAATTTCCACCAGTGTATATGGGGCATTCTCATAATCTTTTGACTTTCAGGAATAAAAATCTGGTGAAATTAAACTTGCTAAAATGACATTTCAAACTTATAGACGATTGCCTTAATGATTCAAAATAAAGAAAAAATAGTCAGCAGCTAAAAATGCTTTATTTAACTGAGGTTTAAGTTAAACTTGCGAGTTAAATTTTCTTACCATTTTACCACTATAACTTTTTATTTTCTTCTAAATTTTTACTTATAATGAATTTGCATAGTACCCACAGGACATTCAAATAAGAAATAATAATAATGTAGTATTTTTAGTACAAAATTGTGGTATAACATTGTGTTAAAGGGGTGTTAAAGAAGGCATGGTAAGGGGAAAAAAGGATGGTAAGGATGGGGCGGTAAGGAAAATTACCACCTATTTTTAGGAAAATCATGTTAAGAATAAGTGATAGTCACAATGTTCATTTATTTTTAGGAGTAGTTATTTACATTGGATGAAATTAATTTTTTTTTACATTTACATCGAAAAGTGCAGGAAGAAACCCTGGGGACGGCAAGACTACCAATAAAAACATGATGCTTGAAATTGATTTTTAAATGCTGATTTAAATTCTGCAGTAAATTTCCTGTCAAAGAATTTTAGACAATCTTTCTCAACATACTTCTGCATGAGAAAAAAATCGAAAAAAATTCTGTGGCTGCATCTGAAGTGATTTTCTGTATAATTTTAGCAAGAGGGACGGTAAGGAATCTAAAACCCAAGGGCAGAGTTTAAAAAAATAATAACAACCGTAAAAATGTGTGCAGGTTAATTTTTGGCTACATATTTATATAAAACAATAGTCCCAGTCTCGGAAAAAAATTGCATCGAATTACTTTTACTGAAACAGTTTTATACAGACAGCTCCAAACTTAAAAATCAGGATCAAGGACACGGGACGGTATAGGAATTTCGAGGTATATTTGGACCCCCAACAAACTTATTTATCTCGTTAATATTGTTATACAGTCATGTAATGGGATGTTCCCCAGCACATTAAATTTTAAAAAATACAAGAATATGTACTAAAATAAAAATTATTATTCACTGATTTAAAGGGCAAAAGATTGTGAGAATGCCCCATATACAGAACTATAGATTATAGTCAGGTATGCACAAAAGAATCAGAGTATTTTTTGGTTATCGATGATAGTTGCTGAAATCTGGTTTCACTTTTTTAAACGGTGAAGTTTCGTTATAGATTTCTTGAAGTCTTGGAAAGTGT
Source organism: Maratus speciosus (assembly GCA_963932465.1). NCBI lineage: Eukaryota > Metazoa > Arthropoda > Arachnida > Araneae > Salticidae > Maratus > Maratus speciosus. The sequence goes on along the minus strand of OZ010797.1, from coordinate 280,064,000 downwards.
TTCATAATCTATGCTTGATGCAAGATCTTTCTTTCTTGTTTGTTAATTTTCTCGCTTTATAAATTTTTAACATGTTCAAAACCAAATTGGTTATGGAAATAAAAAAAAATATTTAAGGATGATTTGGAATTTAAAATATTCTTAGTCTTTTGTTTTGATTCTAAAATTATCAAAACTATGTTGTCTAGACATCAATAAAAGAAAACTTTTTATTACGTCTGGAGAATGAAATAAACTTTAAAACTTCGCAACAAAACAACAATTTAAAAAAGGAAAAAACAACAACAAAAAAAAACACTGTATATTTATAAATATTTATAATTTTATACATTGATATATGTCTGAAAATAATGACAGTTCATTATTCATTTCTATTCTCATTTTTTAACACTTTCGAGTGGCATTTATTTAATGTTCATACTACATTTCAATGGCGGCTGGTGACAGGCACTTTTGAGGCTTTATATGCATGGCAGTCAAATTTACTTTTTTTCCCCTCTTTGTGTTCACCACTATATTTAAAAAAAAAAAAAACTTTATCTTTTACTTACCCATCATACATAGTATAGGGTAAGACTTGTAATCTTTTTAAAAATCAAAAACAAAATTTCGATTTTTTTTTTGGATGAATTTACATGTTTCAGACACTGGAGGTTCCGAAAAACATATTTTTAGAAAAAAAAAAAACTTGCCGCCCGTCTGTGTGTGTGTGTGACTGTATGTGCAAACGTTCTATCTCCGGAACAAATTGAGATAGAGACTTGAAATTTGGTGTGCACTTAGCATGTAATAATGGGAAGAAGCCTATTGAATATCAGTAACCTCAATTATCAGGAACTATTTTTTTCGGACTTTCAAAATATTCATTCTGATAAAAGGTATATAAAAAGTTTAGAAATTGTTTAGTTTAAAGAGTGAATATAAAAGACAATAAAAAAACCATAAATTTTGCATAAAGAATGAAGCCGAACGTATAATTAGTTGCTGAGATATTTGTTATCCTATTTTTCATACTCTTCGATTTTTCATGACCCTGTATTTCATTCAAATTTGAATTCAAAGATATATTTTAATTGGAAATGAGGCGATAATCCGACGCAGTAAACTTTTAGCTAATATGATTATCATTTTTGGAGTTATAAGGATGTTTCTTTCACACAATTCAGTGCTACACGATTATTTCCATCGTCTGCACAAAATAGACACAGATTTCTAAAAAATCAGGCCTGAAAATTATTTTAAAAACAATAAAAATTGAGTAAATAGCAAGAGGGTAAAGCGCCCATATTTCGTCCCCCCAGTCACTTTTAAGGCCTAAATGTTGTAATTTTCAGTGGAAACCTACCAAATTTCGATTCCACATAGACTAATTACCGACGTACACAGAAACATAGGCAAATATCATACAAAAAAATTTTAACAATGCGAAAAATTGTTTTTCAAAAGTATCTAAAAAATGCAAAAGAAAGAAAATGGTCCCAATTTCGTCCCCACAAGAAATCGAATACGCCAAAGCTTAACTTATAACTAAATGAAAATTTATTTCTAAATGACAGATTTACACATTTTAAAATGTGTTATTTTCATTCTATCAGTGCGGAACAAGTTAGAAAAACTACTCATATTCTTGCACATCGTGTTGTATACATCTTTATATCTCATTTTCCGTCATTGTTGACGGTCTACCTTTCTAGTTTCATATATTTTACTAGGGGGCTCAGCCTCCTACGAGCTACGCTCGCCAACCCCCGTTCAGACACCACAGACTCTAAAAGCACGCTAATTTGATCGGCTTTAAAAATATTTCGGAAGATTGAATTATAAGTTAAAAAACAGTGGCGATCTCTCTATAAAGAGGTTTCTATTCATTTCTCACCAATTGGGGAATTTTAAGGAAAAGTCAGCTGCTGTTAAAAATACAATGTCTGCTTTCGTCTTTGGTTAAATAAAATCAGTTAAACATTTCAAAATAATCTAATATAATAAGCAAATCTGCATAAAAATGCAGATATATTTCACAAATATCAATGCCTTCTTTTGACGGAAACGACATAGAAGGTTAACGAATCTTAACTAAACCATTTAAGCAATTTCTTTATTTTCTGCTTCACAGATTTTTCTCTTTCAAATCATATTTTTTGTCGATGACACTTCATTTTCAGCTTCTAATCTTTTTTATTTTTATTAAATTACTAAATAGTCGCTCGAAAGCAGTCTAAACGCGTTCAATAAAATTAATATTAATCTTATTAATATAATCTCAAAATATCAAAATAATGTCTCGCGCAATTTTTAAATTTAAACTGTTTTGCAATATTACTTTTTGTTCATTTTACGTAATAAGTTTAATGTGACGTATATGTGACGTAATTTCTCCTATTTAAGACATCTAACGCATGTTAATGAATTTATTATTTTACAATATCCTTTTTCTTTTAAAATTCACGTGTAAGTATAAGTATAGTTTTTATGGAGTATTTTCAATAAGTTCCTGCTTTTCATACGCAATTATTTAATCCTAATTTGAAAGGGTTTTTTTTCTGTTAATAACAGTCACGTGTAAAATAAATTTTTAATTGGAAGCAAACATTATTATTTGCGCTGTTTATACAGTTGGCAACAGTTTAAATTAATACCAATTTCTAAAATAAATAAAAAATATTTCTCGAAATGCTGAAAATTTGAATTTAAAATAAAAATAATACCTCAAAAAATGAGTCAAATTAAAAAGTGAATGCAGTCTGCACACCAGGAAATTCTAACGTATAAAATGATCTAAAAATGAATTAATTCCCATATATTGTTTTTGCTCCTATAAAACTTTTTTAATGGACGATTTTGTCCAACTTTAGCATTAAATATCTCTTAAAATTATTATTCGATTTGAAAACTGTCTGCACCAGTGCGTTTATCAAACATTTCTCTATAATACCGCCGATTTTCATATTTTTTCATGCAGTATTTTTCTTAATATTAACGGAGAAAGGCCTACGGTCACAAAAAATTCAAAACCGGCGGCGGCGGTGACAGCGGTAGTTACTTTTTTTTTAGAATAGAGAGATATTTCTTGATTGGCGCAACTTTTTTGAAACGGTAAAATTCCTTTTGGTTTCGTGTTAGTTAATATGTCATTAAATAAGTCGCATTTTACCATTTCAAAAAAGTGGTGCCAATCAAGAATCTGAATTAAAAAAAAAGTAGCCCACCTCGCAACACTGATTTAATATGTGAATTCGAAAATATTCGTTTCATAATAAATATTATTATTTTTATTTTTATTCCAGAAGGCAAATCTATAGCATATTCCTACGAATGCAAATTTATTGAAACATCTGCAGCTATCAACCACAACGTGGACGAACTTCTAGTTGGTGTGGTAAGTCAGATAAAGTTAAAAACAAAGCAAAAGGAAGAAGGGGTTCGCCAGAACAAAAACACCGCTTCACCCAAAGCAAAGGGCTTCTCTTCTCCAAGAAGACTTCATGGAGGCAGCATGAAAGGTTCTCTCCGATCAAGTATCAAAACGAAAGGCCTAATAAACAAATTATTAGGAAAAAGCGGCAGGTCGAAGTCTTGTGACAACCTGCAAGTTTTGTGAAGTTTTGAGAAATAAAAACTCTTTTACGATATTTTACAAAAGGAATCTATCGCAACACTAGAGCGGCCATGCAGGTCAATTTTCCCGAAACCATATTTCAAAAATTTTGTGAAGTTTTGAGAAATAAAATCGCTTAAGATATTTTACAAATGGAATTTCTCTTAACTGTAAGGTAGGCCAATTTTCTCGATGCCATATTTTGAGACAGAAATTTCTTAATAAAAGATATGAAATACAGTTAGTATGGTCTTCCAAAGGCGGCCACACTTTATTCATATTAAGTCACTCAGCTTCTGAAATCCCCCCAGTAATATTAAGTCTATTGGGCGTTTGATGCATTCGTATATTTAAAATATCACCTCGGAAAATTAATATTTTTAACTTGACAGCGTAAGTTACTTTTTTTTTTTTTTTTTTTTTTTTTTTTTTAGAATAGAGAGATAATTTTGAATTAGAAAATTAACAATATTTTTGAGAAGTGTGTAATTTCTAATTTACGAAAACTGCGAAAAAAATGCTTTTCACTCAATAATTTTTTATTTTTATAATCTAATTTTTTTTCTCCTTACATGCTTAAAATAATGTATTCTAACACCTGTCATCGAGTTGATGGTTGAAATTCCAGGATTAATTAAAACCCGATTTGCATATTAAAATTCAACAGGTCTGCCAAGTCATATCTGGATGGAAAACACCTGCAAACCCGATTTTAAGGGTTGATCGGTTGGTTTATCACTGTGTCTTTCTGCACCCAAAGGTATGAAAACTTGGAGGCCTCGGCCCAAATCTCGCCAATATATATATTTTTTTCACCACCGATAGCAGTTTTTATTTTTAAAGTGGGTAAATTATTAAACTATTTTAATTTTGAAATATTTTTTTTTTACTGTGTGGAATTATTTTTTATTTATTTATTTATTTATGTATTTTAAATCAGATGTTACAAATGTGTGTAATATATGCACTTTAAATGAAAGTTCTGTGTTTTAAATTAAATGGGTGAAAAGTTTATATTTTTTAATGAAATATGAATACAATGGGAATGGCGGAGATACGAATAATATTCAGCGATTTATCCCTTGCACGATAACATAAAAGTATCTATTTTATATCCAGAATGATCCAGAATACTACACGTGATAAAAGAGATCTGCTAAGTATTAACATCAATTTTCATCATTGCAATAAATTATCCTATATGTGAAATATAACTATTTATAAGTTTTAATTAGCGTAAATTAACAATGTTAATAAATAAAAGACTGAAAATTTGAAAGCTTAAAAAGGATTTTTTTATGTTATCACAATTAATTAAAATTTATAACTTATATATTTTTGTCACTTTCTTTCTTCATATTAAATTACTGAAAATATTTATTTGAAAATTGCAGAAATGTTAATCTTCTTAAAGTCTCTAATTAGTGCTTTTATAATGATTTAAATTTGAACACATTTCCCCCCATCTGATTAACAATTAGAAAGTGTTAGTTCAGTTTTTATTTTTTTTTTGTATCTTTCAAATTATATATTTTCGAGGCCAAAAAAAAAAGCAATTTAACAAATTACAACGACCATTTGGAAAATGACTTTTTCAAAGACAAAAATTTAAGACATAAAAAATCGCATGGAGTTGATCATACATTAGGTACGCCATGAATTAAACATTAATAGTGTTATTACACGTAAAAATTCCAAGCGACAAATATCGCCCGCGACTCGTACGTATTTTATCCACCTGAAACTTATGTATTATCCAAGCATTTCATTGGCTGTTCGGGAAAAGGCTTTTCCATCGTCAAATTTTCAAGAAATCTGATGGCCCATTTTAAATGAAATTTCATTCTTAAACTTCTAAACATCCCACAATATTAATTTTTACACCGTCGTATAAAGAAAAAAATGTACTTTTAAATGCAATTTGTTTGAAAGCTGTATCTATATTTGTTTCCGAGTTATTAATTTTTTTTTGTAGTTTTTATTACTTTTTTGTCATAGTGGCAACAGAAGGTATCAATATCTGTTGAAAGTAAAGGGAAATACATATTACTGTATAGACCAATCAGAAAACGAATAAAAGGTTGATTAAACCAATAAAAACCTTCAGATATGCTTTTCATTTCCTAACCTGACGAGGACAATAACCATTTTTCCAAATGGTTAAAAAAAAAGTAAATAAATAAAAAATAAGTAAAAAAATGAAAAGAAAACTTATTAATATATAGGTATCTATCTATATTATAAAGGACAAACGTGTTCGCGCGTAAAGCTGATGCCATTTTGACGGTGGCAACATGAAACGATTAAATTTATAAATCACATACAGGGATGCACAAAAGAGTTCGTATATTTTACTGACGGTAGATGGTAGTCAGTGAAACTGGGTTTTCAAATGTGTTATGCATTATCTAATTTGTTTAAATGGGCATCATCTTTCACGTTATTAAACAGTGGAGTTTTGTTACAGTGCTTTGAATGTGTTTCGTAATCTACGCTCTTTTTTTCATTTTTTGTTATTCATAGGTCATTCTTCCTTAACAAAATTCTTTCTTATCCATGTATCTCCAAGATGCAAATTTAGGTTATTTTATTCTGACTCTGAAATGTGCTTGCTTTTTTAAAAAAAAAAACCTTTTTTTAACAATCCCAGATAGCATGAACATCAGCAGCAAGTTTGATTTTTTCTGATATTATCTTGCCATGACAAATTTGAATTGAGAAATTCGCAGCAAATTTCCCGCAAGGTATACCATCACCCACTTGCATGAGTAGTTTGTTGTGAAACTGATGCAAGACTGTCTTTAATTCAAGAAAGTGACGAAAGCAAAAAATCCCTCTGATGAGAGAATAGACAATCAGCACATACGCAGAAATTGCAGAAATTTTATTCGGTAGTCACCGCTTTTTCTAAACGCTATACTTATTAAATACCAAAAAATGCTCGACATGAAAAGTGCATATATTACCTAAACTTGTTTATGGTGATAAAATCGATGCATGCACCTTCTGACGGCGCTTTCGCATCAATAGACTTGATCAGGTCCATGGACCCATTCGAAGGGGTTAAACTTATAGTTTGACATGGAAATATTACTACTTTGCAGTTGTTTGCAGTATTTTTGATTACTTGTTTGCCGTTAGTTTGCAATAAATTTGATATAATATGAATTTTACTTGCACGACAAGTTAGCTGCAAGCTCAAAGTATGGTGACTTCGGCGTTTGCGTTATCTTGCTGCAGTCTTGTTATGAACTTTCAGTCTTGTCATACTGAGCTTGCTGCAACTTTGCAGGTTATCAGAGCAAGACTGTTGCAAATTTTCTACAAACTAAAAATGCTATGTGGGATAGTTGACAAAGTTGAAAAGTGTTTATGAATTCAGTTTGTCTGTCTGTCCGTCCCCAGATAGCATTTTTAATTTGCAGAAAATTTGCAGTAGTCTTGTTTTGAAAACCTGCAAAGTTGCAGCAAGCTCAGCATGACAAGACTGAAAGTTCATAACAAGACTTCAGCAAGATAACGCAAACGTTGAAGTCACCACACTTTGAACTAGAAGCTAATTTGTCGTGCAAGTTAAATTCATGCTGTATCAAATTTATTGCAAATTAACGGCAAACAAATAATAAAAAATACTGCAAACGTACTGCAAAGTAGTAATCTTTCCACGCCCCATTATCTGTTTATAACTGCTACAATATAAGTTTAAACCCTTCGGAGGGGTCCATAGACCCGATCAGGTCTATTGATGCGAACACACCGTCAGAAGGTGCATGCATCGTTTTCATCACCATAACCAAGTTAAGGTAATATTTGTACTTTTTCAATACGAGCCTTTTTTTTTTTTTTTGTATTTGATAAGTATAGCGTTTAGAAAAAGCGGTGTCAAACGAATAAAATTTCTGCAATTTTGGCGTATGTACTGATTACCTATTCTCTCAACAGAGGGATTTTTTGCTTTCATCACTTTCGTGAATTAACGACAGCCTCTCCATCAGTTTCACAACAAACTACGCATGCAAGTGGGGGATGGTATACCTTGCGGGAAATTTGCTGCGAATTTCTCAATTCAAATTTGTCACGGCAAGATAATGTCATAATTTATTTAGACTTCCGTTTTTCGCCAGATTTACACACTTTAGAGGTCAGATATCCCAAAAACATGTTTATACAAAATGTTTGTCTGTCTTTGTGTCGCAATTGTACCATCGAAAAGTGTATGAAGTTACGCATTGAATTGAACTAAATTTTTTGTGCACATTTTTGGCTGTGGCAAGCACATCCTCCTTCAATTTCAAAATATTCCACCGGAAGCGGGCGCTATAATAGCGATTTTTGTGCCATTTTCAATATTGTACCATCGAAAAGTGTATGAAGTTTTGCATAGAATAGAACGAAATTTTTTGTGCATGTTTTTGGCCTTGGTCAGCATGTCCTCCCTGAATTTGAAAAATATCCGCCTGAATGGGCGCTATAATTTCGATGTCTGCGCCCTTTTCATTATTGTACCATCGAAAAGTGTATGAAGTTATGCATAGAATTGAAATAAATTATTTTTGTATGTTTTTGGCTTTGGTCTGCAGGTCCTCTTTCAATTTAGAAATATTCCGAGGTCTGTATCATTTTCATTACTGTGCCATAAAAAGTGTATGAAGTTATGCATAGAATTGAACCAAATTTTTACTTTCTTCTATCTTCAATAGGAGAAAGTATTACAATCGAAATTTTTTCCGACTTTCGGTTTTCGACGGATTTACATGTTTTAGGGATCAGATAGAATTAGGAGTCAGATGTTTATAGAAAATGCCTGTCTGTCCGTCTGTCTGTCGCCATTGTACCATCAAAATGTGTATGAAGTTATGCATAGAATTGAACCAAATTTTTATTTTACGCAAGCAGGTCTTTCCAGAATTTGGAAAAAATTCGCCGGTAGGGGGCGCTGTAATAGCGATTTTTGTGCGATAATGAATATTGTACCATCGAAAAGTGTATCAAGTTATGCATAGAATTTAACCAAATTTTTATTTTAAGTTTTTGGTTATAGCAAGCAGGTCCTCCCTGAATTTGGAAAAAAGTCGCCGGTAGGGGCGCTGTAATAGCAATTTTGAATATTGTATCATCTGAAAGTGCATGAAGTTATGCATAGAATTTAACCAAATTTTTGTTTTAAGTTTTTGGCTATGACAAGCAGGTCCTCCTTGAATTTGAAAAAAAATATCCGGTAGGGGGCGCTGTAATAGCGATTTTGAATATTGTACCATCGAAAAGGGTATGAAGTTATGTATGAAGTTGTGCATAGATTTGAACCAAATTTTTATTTTAAGTTTTTGTCTATGGTAAGCAGGTCCTCCCTGAATTTTGAAAAAATTCGCCATAGGGGGCGCTGTAATAGCAATTTTTGTGTGAGTTTGAATATTGTACCGTCGAAAAGTGTATGAAGTTATGCATAGAATTGAACCAAAAAAATTTTTAAGTGCTTGGTGGCAAGCAGGTTCTCCCTTAATTTGGAAAAAATCGCTGGTAGGGGCGCTGTCATAGCGATTTTTGGGCGATTTTTGTGCCATTTTGAGTATCGTACCATCGAAAAGTGCATGAAGCTATGCACAGAATTGTTCCAAAATTTTTTGTGTTTGGTCATGGCACGAAGGTCCTCCCTGAATTAGGAAAAATTCCGTCGGAAGGGGGCGCTATAATTGCGATGTCTGTACGATTTTTATTATTGTACCATCGAAAAGTGTATGAAGTTATGGATATAACTGAACCAAAGTTTTTGTGTATGTTTCTGCCTATTGCAAGCAAGTCTTCCCTGAATTTGAAAAAAATCTGCGCGAAGGGGGCGCTGTAATAGCGATGTCTATGCTAATTTCATTATTGTACCACCGAAAACTGTATAAAATTATGCATAGAATTGAACCAAATTTTTTGTGTATGTGTAAGGCTATGGTCAGTAGGTCCTCCCTGAACTTGAAAAAATTCCGCCAGAAGGGGCGCTATAATTGCGATATCCGTGCCATTTCCATTATTGTACCGTCGAAAACTGTATGAAGTTATGCATAGAATTGACGCAAATGTTTTGTGCATGTTTCTGGCTATGGCACGGAAGTCCTCCCTGAATTTGAAAAATATCTGCCAGAAGGGGGCGCTGTAATAGCGATGTCTGTGCCATTTTCATCATTGTACCATCGAAAACTGTATAATATTATGCATAGAATTGAAACAATTTTTTTTGTGTATGTGTAAGGCTATGGTCAGTAGGTCCTCCCTGAACTTGAAAAAAATTCCGCCAGAAGGGGGTGCTACAATTGCGATGTCCGTGCCATTTTCATTATTATACCGTCGAAAAGTATATGAAGTTATGGATAGAATTGAAGCAAAATTTTTTGTGTATATTTCTGGCTATGTCAAGCATGTCCTCCCTGAATTTGAAAGAAAAATCTGCCGGAATGTCGCGCTGTAATAGCGATGTTTGTGCCATTTTCTTTATTGTACCATCGAAAAGTGTATAAAAATATCCATACAATTGAACCAAATTTCTTGAACATGTTTTTGGCTTTGTCCAACAGGTCCTCCTTGAATTTGGAAATATTGCGCGGTAAAAGGGCTCTGTGATAGCGATTTTTTTATACTTTTCTTGATTTTTCGGAGTTCTATTCTCCATCGGCGGCTCGTACCGCGGCGGGAACTCGCTTCCTGCTAAGCCGGCTATTCGCAAACAGCTGATAACAACAGAATAAGGAACTATTATTAATTTTAGCAAATATCATGATATAGATTAACTCGTTTTTAGCCCATTTAATTGACTGAAGCAGAATTTTAAGATGAAAATCAAAGTTGGTATAGTATTGAACTAATAATATTGAAGTATTAACGTGTGTATCTACTTTTTGAAATATTAACATGTATAAGATAGAAGAAAGTTTTGGGATTGGCACATCCAACTAGTTTGTGCATGTTTTTAGCTATGGTCAGCAGATCCTCCTTGAATTTGGAAATATTCCTCGGGAAAGGGGCACTGTGATAGCGATTTTTGTATAATTTTCTCGATTTTTCGTAGTTCTATTGCCGGTCGCCGGCTCGTGTTGCGCCTGGAACTGGCTTCCCTCTAAGCCGGCTATTCGGAAACAGCTGATGACGACAGAATAAGGAAAATGTGATTTTAATAAATATCATAATCGAGATTAACTCGTTTTTACTCCGATTAATTGACTGAAGCAGAAATTTAAGATGAAAATAAAAGTTGGTATAGTATTGAACTAATAATATTGAAGTAATAACATGTGTAACTACTTTTTGATATATTAAGATGTGTGAGATAAAAGAAATTTTTTTAGATTGGCACATACAACTAGTTTTTAAAATTTTAATTGCAGACTGTACAGTCGTGGAAAAAAAAAGTAAACACCCCCTACTAACTCCTCAACAAATTATCGTAGAAGAAAGTTACTGGTATTGAATGATTGGAAATAAAGTCTACTTTTAAATGATGTATATGAAATTTGCTTAGGGGGCCACCTACATATTAAAACGAACCATAACTTTGTTTTTTTTCAATAGCAGTACCTAATTCTGACAGCATAAATGAGCTCTACACCCTTCAATTAGCCTAAAAACAAATTTTTATGCAATTCCTACCATACGTTTCCGAGAAATTAATTATTTTAAAACGAGCGTATTTTAAGGGCTGTATCCAAATTGAAGTTCTGTACTGGATTGTTAACCGAGAGAGCCGCTTCCTTGATCAAGGCACCTTAAGCGCCACTCAAGGAGTCAATGAAGCGTGTTAGATTACAGTACGGCAGAATAAATTTCAAAATGTCTACTCACTTCCATCATAGACGGCCCCTTAAACCATCATTTTGCTGTTTTTTAAGCATAATTTGAAAACTACTTGGAAGAAAAATGTGAAATTTTTGAATTTCCATAAAGCAGGACTTAATAAATCTAAATCCATCAAAAAAATTGTAGGTTGCAATTCATAATTTTTTCGAATATTAATTTCATAATTCATAATTTATATCACAAAATTATAAAAATTGCAAATTCAGCTTATTTATGTTTGGGTATATTAGTATTATTACCACAAAAAAATTATCACATTAGGAGCATAATTTCCGGAGATATAAATAAAAATATGAAAATATAATTTAACATTAGAAGCACTCAATTTTGAATGTTTATAATTGAAAAACTTACCATTCAAATGACTTGAAATTTGGTGTCTAGGCATAGTTTGAACCGAAGATTTGAAATATCTCGTTAAAATTGGGTATTTCCATTGAAAAAAATGAAGTTTTGATTCGTTTTAATATGTAGATGACCCCCTAAGAAAATTTTATATACATCATTTAAAAGTAGACTTTATTTCCAATCGTTCGGTACCAGTCACTTTCTTCTATGATGATTTGTTGAGGAGTTAGTAGGGGGTGTTTACTTTTTTTTTCCACGACTGTACATAATAATTTTTCACGCAGTATGAGCACAGAATCATTCATTTTTCCTTTCCTGTGAGTGATATCTCATTCGCTGTCATCATATTTTACAAACTGGTTATCAAAACAGTAAAGATCGCTATATGACTTAATAGCCAGTCAGTTGATGTGACACTACTGCAACAAAAAATGTAAGACGTTTGAAAAGAGTATCAGAATTGTAACGGTCAGTAAAATGTGACTTCTTTAACTTGTTATATAAGGACTATCATGCGACCGCCATTTGGTGACACAATGTGCAGTCGCAGTAACCGATTTTTATTTCATCTGAATTTCGTCAGGTAATGGGATATATCGACCTTATAGTGACTTGCATACAACTTACTTTCATTTTCATGTTCTAACAATGATTTCAATAACAAGTACTCTAGAGTGAACTCAATAACGGTCTTTGTCATGGAGCATTTAAATTCTGGTTATATTTTGATCATACGAATGTATAAACAAATCATATAAGCAAATATATTCATCTATTTTCACGTACTGTCCGGAATTCTATCATATATGATCAATTGCTAATATCATCTATCTTTGACTATGCAAGAATTTCCATAAGGAACCGGAGCAAAGCTAACATTTTACTCCAAATGCGCAGTGATGTTTTGTTAAAGTCATGGAACAATGAATAAAGAAGAACTGACGAAAGAGGAAAATAGTGAAGCTTCAACTGTAACCGATTTCACAGACAAGCGTCTAGCGATCACACTTTTTCATTCTGATCCTGTGATCCTGCGGGATCAGCGTGCTCCGCGCATATCGTTCCGCGCATGGCGTAGCGATGTTTGTGTAAAATAATATTCTAAGCAAAATTCGTTAAGGAACTTTATGGTGTAGTGCTATGACGTTCAACTTCAGATTAGATGGCATGGGTTCGATTCCTTACGGAGCTGAATGAAATTGAATGTCAAGATTGCTTTCAAAAATTAAATTTTTTTGAAGATAAAAATTGAAAATTTATATATTTTTCAATATTTGTACCACTATTAACAATTTTTTTTATTGTGAATTTTCCAAATATTTGATATGGTGATCGTAATTTTAACAGATTTAATGCCTTTAGTATCGCCATCTAGTGGTGTAAAGATAAGCAAATCATAAAGAATGCTTTAAATTTAATAATAATTAAATATTTTTTCATAATTTTAAATTTAATAATTTTAATTTTTATCATCATTTTAAAAGAACTTTTAATTTTGAATAAATAATAATTGTTAATATTTTTTTCATAATTTTAAATTTTATAATGATTTAGTAATTTATTTTTTTTAATCAACTTTAAATGCACTTTAAATTCTGAATATAATAAATTTTATAATGATTTAGTAATTTAATTTTTTTTTATCATTTAAAGGCACTTTAAATTCTGAATATAATAAATTTTTATATGTTTCTAGTAATTTTATGTTTAATAATTTAAATTTAATATTTTTTCATAATGTTTAAATTATATTTTTCAAAATTTTGAATTTAATAATTTCGGTTTTTTAAATTTAAATTTAATATTTTTTTCACAATGTTTAAATTGTTTTGGATTTTTTTTCAAAATTTTGAATTTAATAATTTCTGTTTTTTAAATTACAATTTTATAATTTTTTCGTCCTTTTAAAATAATTTTAGAGTTTAATTAATTTGAATCAAAATAAAATACTAATAACTGAAAAACTAACTAAGTGGCATTAAATCTGAAAACTACGATCACCAATTAAGTATTTGGAAAATTCAATATAAAAAAAAAAATTGTTAACAGTGGTACAAATATTGAAAAATATAAATTTTCAATTTTTCTCTTCAAAAAAATTTAGTTTTTAAAAACAATCTTCACATTCATTTTCATTCAGCTCCGTAAGGAATCGAACCCATGCCGTCTAATCTGAAGTTGAACGTCATACCACTAAACCAGAAGGTTCCTTAAAGAATTTTGCTTAGAATATTATTTTACACAAACATCGCTACGCAATGCGCGGAACGATATGCGCGGAGCACGCTGATCTTGCAGGATCACGGGATCAAAATGAAAAAGTGTGATCGCTACACGCTTGTGATTTCGCAGTGGCTTATTACCGCTGAGGGAAACTTACACCAGTATGTTTAAAAAGGAATTTTTTTCTTATCAAGCGTCTTGTTAATGCAGAATTTCAGTCATAATCACAGGCAAAAACAGGTATTTATTTTTACTGGTGGAAGTTTACTTCGGCGGTGGCCAGGCCCTGTGTTTCCGCCATATTGTGACAACCTAAAGAACATCCTGTCGGTATCAGTGAAAGAGATTATAATACCCGACACAACCCGCACCAGCAAAAACAAGTAGAACATTTTACCATATTTGTAAGAGAAATTTAGTGTCGATAAACCGCTAAAATAAGACGAAATGTGCTATTCAAAATTTACTGGTGGAAGTTTACTACGACAGTAATCAGAAACTGTTGATCCGATGTAAACAATCAGACGCCATCTTGTGACAACCTCCTCAGTTATTTCACTCGCATCTAGCAGACTCTACGCTATATGTATCCTCCTCTGTATTCATAACTCCATTGTTTATGAACAAGCAAAATTTTATTTACATAAATATAAAGAAATTTATATTTATATACATATATTCATACAATAATATAGTATAAATTTTTGTTTTCTATATATAATATATTTCAATTCGAAAATAATTTCATAGTAGATAGTAGTCAATGGATATAACTTTTAAACCACATAAACAAGTATACATCAAAGTCCTTTGTATAAAATACAAATATTTATATAGTTAATAGAGCAATTTATAATTATAATTTTTTGTTATATGATATATGGTTCCGATAATATCTTTGAACCGCACATATTATTACATTACAAAAACTCTTGAATAACTGATTCAGATTATGATAATACATATACAGACAAAATTCAAAAATTAAAACACCCATAGAAAATGTAAAACTACAAGATAAGATTACACATGCTGAAAAACATTCGCAGACAATGTTAGTATTCCAAATCCAGTTTTTTAAACTATATGTAAAATACGTCAAAATGATAGTGGGATTAAACTGTTTATAATTATAAATATTTCTGCATCGTGCTTTTAATTTATGATTTATTTCATTTTATTTATTTACTTCTATTAGTCTTGAAATTTCAAGTAAGTATATAAAAGATGAATTTCTCTGTATAATCTTAATTTTAAGGTTTAATCGTTCATAAATGTAATATATATATATATATATATATATATATATGTTGCGTTCACGCAACAGTCAAAATAAATGCACATATTTATGTTATTTTCATACCCACCACTATTTTTCAATTAAAAAATTGGGCTTACTTAGACAGAAAATTTTAAGATCATATAAAGCGGAAATTATCTTTCAGAGTTTGTGGTGGCAAACGGCGTTCAGCTAAAAAGTTGAAAATTTCAACCTTATAGTTTTGGCGGTTAATGGGTTAATGAGATTTTATGTCACATTCTCAGACTTTAATATACAGATATAACAGAAATTCTCATTGGCGAATTTTGTTTTTATGAAACGTTAGGGCGATTATTTACGATCCAAAATATATGTATTTTTTGTATTAATAAAAGTTCTTATGTGAAATATTCAGTTAAAAAAAATACTGATATAATATTCAGTCATAAGGTGGGTTGTAAATTTCCAAGTGGGTGAAAAAAGTAAGATCCAGGATTCGAACCACGGATGTGTTGGCTAAAGCCGCCAATGCTCTACTAACTGAGCCATCCCAGACGAATCTGGAGGACTAATTCACCCAACCAACCTTTAACGATAACGGCATATAATAGGTGTGATATCTGAATCAGCTCAGCGGAATAAACCGAAGATTATTTTTGAACTCTTGTAAACGCTGCATGCGTAATTATACATAAGATGTGTGTAAAAAAAATTTAAAAATAGATAACTTTAAAACAAAAGAATAAAAAAAAAAAACAATTTTATACAAACTTTTATATGAAGACGGCTCCCAACGCATAACACTGGTCAACAAATTTGAACTTTTGCTCTGTCCTTAAACATAAATTAGTTGTTTTTTTATGCAGCTTTTTGTGCTGATTTCGAATCTAGTTTTAGATTTACTCCAGCACGTGAAGTTTGAGAGATACTTGCATACAGTGTTGCCAGTGGGCTACTTTTTTTTAATTCGGATTTCTTGATTGCCACCTCTTTTTTGAAACAGTAAAATTACCTTTGTTTTCGCCTTAATTAATATGTCATTACACAAGGCGCATTTTACCATTTCAAAAAAGTGGTGCCAGTCAAGAATCTGAATTTTAAAAAAGTAGCCCATCTGGCAACACTGTTTGCATATTTCAATTTATGCAAATTTAGTAAATTTTATACAATTATTTGCAAATTTAAGGTATAAAGCGATACCAGATAGGGTTTTTTGTTTTATGTTATGATTACTACCTAATTTACTTCAAAAAAACGTTGTTTCTGAGATTATACTGACATGTGACTCTGAAATATTGTACCTAATTTGCATATTTTTCATGTTTTTATAATAATGTTTCTTGACGTTCGAATATTTCTGCCGTACGAGTACGCTAATATGTTTCTAAACAAGTTTTTTGAGCTGATTTCAAATCTTGTATCTATTTTCTTCTATCACGTCTAGTTTTTGAAAAAAGTGAAATTTAATTTTTTGGTCAAAAAAGCCAGAAATAGCTTTTTATGATACTTTGTATGATAAACTTCAACTAGTTAGGATAGATTCTACTACTTTTTTTTTCGATTATATAAATTTTTGTTTATGTCTGATATGAATCTAACCCTTTTCACCTACTAGTCAATGAATTACACACCTCTATAAAAGCATCTTGTATCAAACCTGTGTTAATGCCGTGCAAAAGTAGAAATTCATCTTACTCAAAAACTAGACATGACATAAGAAAACAGACTGCAGATTTGAAATCAGCATAAAAATCTAGTCTAGAAAAACATTAAGTCAATTCTGTGGCAACTATTTTAAAGTTGATAGTGATGTAAACATTACACCATTGAAAAATATGCAAATTAGGCTTAATAACTCATAAATAAATGTTAAGAATATGCAAATCGTCAATTATGCAATTATCTGAAGCAAATAGTCAAGTAGTCATTATCTAGAAAACATAATTAGATGTGACCCATATTGTATCTAAAATTTCCATAAAATAGCACAAAAAGCTTAAATTTGCATAAATTTAAATATGCAGATTTGTCAAAACCTGTACCAGCTAGCGATAAACGGAAAGCATATTAGGAATCAGCGCCAAAAACTGATCTAAAATTAACTAATTTTAGTTCTAGGACAAAACCACTGTTGTACAGCGTAATTTATGCACAATAATTAACAGTATACGCCAGAGGTTCTCAAGCTATGGTACGTGAAGCTCAGTTTATTGGTACTCGAAAGTCTGATACTAGTACGTGAAATGAAATAAAAAGTACAACAATATGATGGATTGCTGGAATCCGTATTCAAAAAGATTAAGCTAACAGAATTTTGGTTGGTGAGAAAAGAAAAATACCCTCTGATATCCGTAAAAGCTCTAAAATTACTGCTTGTTTTTAGCACAACTTAATATTCGTTTTAAGTGCTTTCTCGTCACTTCTTTATATGAAAAACAAATACAGGAATAAACATAAACATCGATTCTCATTTACGTCTAAAACTAAGATTGAATCAGATATGGGGAAGATGTGTTTGGTAAAGCAAGCATTACCCTTATCATTAGCAATACAACGGAATTAATAGAGTCACCCTAGTGTATATGTATCAATTTACGCCAATATGTCATTAAGTATTGTAGCTTTTTTTAAAAATCAAAACACTATATTTTGATAATGTACATATTATTAATATGCAATGATGATACTACCTTTTATTTGAATGTAAATATAAAGCAGTCAATCTAAGTACCAATTTAGTAATGTAATCATGTAATTAAAAGCAGTAAAATCAGCTCAGACAGAGCACAAAAGACTGGACAAATACTTCGTTTTAGACATATTCCGTTTAGACAGGTTTTTCTGTATTAGCATAGAGTTTGTAACTTGGTGGTACGCGGAAGTATGAAATTCTGTTCAGTGGTATGTTTGTCTAAAAGTTTGAGAACCCCTGGTATACGCTATTCCAAATCGTTTGGTATCAGTATCTTTTTTATACGAAAATTTGCGGCAGTGGAATGATCACTTTTCTTTTCCAATGATTTCCAATATTTTAGAATTAAAATGTCAATTTTTAAATACGTTAAAAATAACATAAATAGCCACCTGTTTGGTATATTTAATCGTTTTTAGGAAGATTTTATATTTAGTGGAACATTCCCTTTTTTTAGTAGCATACTTTAGTAAATCTTTAATGTAATTTTAGAATGCAAATGGAAAGTTTAAATTTTGCGATGTCAATATTTAAAAGTGAATGTGAATATTTACTTAGCTTGGTATTCTAACGTTCTGAAATATTAAGTAGCAGAAGAATATAAAGATTTGAAGAATTTTCGTTTTTCACGTCTCTTTATTTTAGTTAAGAGGAAAATATATAGTTATGAGATTATGTTATTCTCGTATGGATAGAATTTTTAATTTTTGTACGTCTGGATTTTTAGAAACTACTTTTTAAACCCGGAACTAGTAAAAATGAAACGTAATAGGTAAACTCAAAAGAGTTTAAAGAGGAATGTCATAATCACCTTGAGTCAGTGTTGCCAGATTGGTGACTAAATTCAGATTATTTTACTGTCACCACTTTTTTAAAGTAGTATAATTCGCCTTATTTTTCATAATTTTTAATCTGTTTTTAAATACGACGAATATTTCTATTTGAAAAAAGCTGTGACAATCAACAATCTGGGTACAAAAATGCCCCTAATCTGGCAACACTGCCTTGACTTAACCCATTCCCTGCCATGATCCCCATTTGGGATCACACGTATTTGGCAAGAAAGCGCTTTTCACAATAAATATATACTTTCTTTCACGATTCCAATTCCTTGATAAAATAGGCTAAAAATTACTCTACTTTTAAAAGTGGTGGGAAATCCAAAATTTACATTTTAACGTAGATAATAATTTGGGCGTTAATGGGTTAATATAGATAAAATAATTACTAACTTTATTTAAAAAGGTCGTTACAGTTTTCGTACGGGTACCGTTATTTTCAAGGCCAAATATCAGTGTTTTTTTGTAGAAAAATAAATCTAGTTTAAACGAGAGAAATGTCGCCTTATTTAACAAGAGATTTTCCATAAAAAAAAATACTGGTACCGAAGAATTTCTTAGTCTGGAAATTCAAGGACCCGTACGAACCCTGGGTTAAATTTTGTTAAAACCATTCCATTAACTGGTCTTAAAAACTTAAAACTCCTAAAGTTAAAATTATATGTAAAAAGATGTTACCATATCTAGATACAGAGATAATAAAAAACATAGATGAAGAGCAAACAGAAAGAAGAATATACAGAAAGCATTGAAGATCGAATAACACCATCTCTTATGACTGCAAATCCCCTTTTAAATATTAACTTGCTGCCTATAGATTTTATATAAAACTATATTAATATTTGCCGTGAAATGTACCTACAAAATTAAATGGATAAAAATAAACAAATTGCAATAGAAAGCGGATTTTCCCTTCCCCTCAATATATAAATAATTTAATTTATTAAGTATAACAGAAAAGTCGAAAGGAAAGGATAAATATGAACGAACTGAGATTCTCTAGCATCGATTACATATCAAAATTATATGAAATACTGAGGTACGCCTTAAATAAATTTTGCATTGGCTTGAAACATTGCCAACGGGCAATTTTTATCAAATCTGAATTTTAAAACAGTAGAAGCTCCTCCCTGTTTTTAAAGTCTTTTGTAAATTGTTGTTCTAGATAGGTTTCCCAAGTTTATGCAACGGTAAATATCTTTCAATGCACGAATTTAAGGGGTCTCAGGACTCTTAAAATTGGAAAAAAAGAAAGAAAAAAGACCATTTTCAACATTAATATCTTAAAATGTATATGATTTAAAAATACAATTTTAATTGGAATGAAAGATATAAGTATGTTCTTTCATTTAATGTATTTAAAAAATTGCAAGACGCAGAATTAGTATTTACAGGGGGATCCAAACTGTCGGACATTTGTCGAAGTGAAAATGGGTATAACAGCTTACGCGCAGAATTACAAAATAAATTTTGCGTCTTGAATGTTTTTTTTTCCTACTTATGAATGTGTGCCTACTTCAGATTGTAATTATTACCTTGAACCTAAATAAATTTGTATTTAAAGCATTTTTATATTTTTAATACAAAGTTGTATTTAGCTAATACAAAAATTTGAAAATTTCAACAGTATAATCACCTAAAATATATTTTTTTAAACAACAAAAATGAAATTTTAGGTTCACTTTATACAGACTAACATGAAACATGTGTTTTGAAAATTCCTTGAAAAAATATTCAGAAGTTTTTGAGATATCCTGCGCGTTATTCCCAAAAACGGAATTTGGAGAAAAAATAGTTCAAAGTTTCGGCAACGCCGTTTCAGCTATTGAGTGGGTATAATTCTAAATGCCATAACTTCTCTTTTAATGGGAATTTCAAGGAAACAATTATATCAAAATGTTCAGAAAACATGGGAGTTTAACGTCTGAAAAAATTAAAATTTTGAAGCTTTAAGAGTCCTTAAGACCCCTTAATATAAAATGTCTTACAATCAAAAGACAACTATGGTCAACAGGATATAAATGCCTTTTCTGTAAACTTCTGTTTCACATCCTTAGTCAATCATGTTTTTTTTAAAAATGAAAACGAGAATTCTCGTTTCCCTTCGTGAATGTGTTAATAGCTAAACCACCAAGAAAGTTAAGAGATTTAATTCATAGAAAAATCGATCAAATACCCAACAAAATCGCAGGAGTCAATTCTACCCTGTTTAGTACAGAAAACCATAAAAATTGAACCTACATTGTCATGACTACTCGAAAGTTTAAAAAAAGATTGGGGGAACACATTAGGGACGTAAAATTCAACCGATCATCTACGGCTCTATCAAAATTACATCAACACCAGAATATAAAAATAGATTTCGAAAATGCGAAAATTATAATACCTACATCAAATTATTATACTTTAAAAGTTAGAGAATCATTAGAAATTTTGAATAAAGGGAATAGCGCATGTAATAATGATTTATCTTGTAACATACCTGAGATATAGTTCAATATTTTTAAAATACCAAGAACTGCAGCATCCGTAAGAAATTAATATACACTCTCAACGTTTAATAGCTAAACCCTTCTTCCAAACTGATATAAAAATAGCACAATGAAAGCCACATTCTAGTAAAGATATCTCCTTGAAAATGATCACGTTTGTGATTGAAAGATCTCGGGGTTAATGCAACATCTTTTTGCATATGTTTTTAACATCTGTTTTTAATACCAGTTTATATGTAATGGAATAATTTAAATAAATTTTAAGTACCTTTTCTAGTAAGGTTAGTAATTATTTTGTCTGTGAAATGAATTAGTTTGCAAATACTACATCTTCTAATTATTTTGTTTTTCAGATTACATTGAATTTTACATATTAATATTATTAAGAAAAATGATTATTAAATGATGTTTCATAAAAATATGTAGATTATTCTTCATATGATCTTGAAACTATAAGTTGTAAATACTTTTGTAATGTCAGTTCCCCATATTAGGCTACGCTTCTAATAAGTGGCGTCGGTTAAATATTAATTACATTTGCAATATTAAAAAATAAATCTTCACCTCAAAAAATAAATAAATGGAGGAAATATTTATATGCTTTTGATAAAGAAACAAAGTTTAAGAACTCATTTAAAATGTTTTAAATATACATTTTTAAATGTCTCAACAGAAATTGTTAATCAATAAATTTATTTATTTTGATAGAATTATATCTTTTATTATACTTTACTCATCTTTTATTTAAAAAATATTTCATACCAGAATTTTTATTTAAAAGTGTTTAACTTATTTATTCAACTTTTTTTTTTTTTCTAAGTGTCTTTTAAACTTATTTTGTAAAGAAATTTCTGGTTCGAACCAAAATATATTCATTTGGTAAGGGTAAAAATGTTGTGTTAACCCCTTGACGGGGCGGTGCGATACATTATATCCCACTTAAGTTTAATTAAGATTTGCACCAGAAACTTTTAACTAAGTTTTACTTTTATGACTTTAAGGAAAAGTAGTTGAAAAATTGCTTTTCCTTATTTAGAAAAAAAAAAAAAAAATCAAATTTTCGGTGGGACTTCAGCATTACAGAAACGCAAGTGCTTGCCCCTCAAAGGGTTAAAGATATTTATCAAGTTATAAGATATCGACATTAGAAAAACAAATTACGCTTTTCATAACATTTTTAGAACAAACACGTTAGTCAAAAATACAAGTCTTTAACAGGATAAGGAAGACAATGTGTATAAATTTATATATTATATACACTACAGAATATAAAATTTGAATTATAATTTTGACATACCAACACAAGGTACTAATAAAATTTATTTTCTTTTGTTCATTTATTTGCTTGAGAATGCAATCTACATGGGTTTAAAAAAAGAGTTTGAGTTTAGACTAATCAGGTCAATTTTGTTTAACTCTTAATTATCGCCCGTAGCTTTCACAGGCAGTCACAGCTACTTTTTTGAATTTAGATTGTTTGATTCCCACCAGTTTTTTTAAAGTTATGTAATTGGCTTTGTTCTCACGTCATTTTCTGCCATTAAATAAGGAGAATATTTCTACTTCAAAAAGTGGTGGCAATCAAACAATCTCAATTCAAAGAAATGTAGCTTACTTTCATCGGGCGTGACACTTAACCCCTTAACGGTCGCATTAAATTACGGTTTAAAAATTCAAATTTCTTTTTGGCACCATTTAAAAAAAGAAGAAATATTCACCTTATTTAATGACAGGTAAAATGATACCATAATAAAGCCAATTACACTATTTTGTAAAACTGGCGAGAATCAAACAATCTGAGTAAAAGACACAGACCGTGAATATCACGGGAGCGAGAATTAAGAGGTTAAGGGGTTAAATATGATCGGAAAATGAAGTTAAAATTGAATTCAATAACTATCCATACATTTAAAATTAATTTATATTTACAAAGTTTGTTTCTCATTGTTTCTAGACAATACAGGAAGTACAAAATAGTAAAACATTTAATACAGTACAAAGTCTCGTTTTAAAGAATCACTTATCAAATGTAATGTGAAATATTTCGAAACGCATGCATTAGCGTTTTCCTAAAGAGTATTCTTCCATCTATGCTCCACTAAGAATATCTAATCAATCAATCTCTGAGATTTATGTCCATTATTGTCACGTGTTCAGCTAGGTTAAAAGAAATTAAAGGTTTGTTGTCTCTTTATTAACTATTAATGGCCAAAGTACTCCTTCCAGGCACGAGCATCTTTTACTCGAATTTATTCGGTTGGCACGACTTTTTCTTAAGAAACATTTTTAGGGTTCCGTACTTAAAAGTAAAAACGGAACCATTATAAGATCACTCCTGTGTCTGCCCCTAAGTCACAGCCATTTTACTCGTAAACTATACAACGTGGAAAGCTCAAATTGGTGGAAGTAATAAAGACTATTGACCCACATATTTACCAATTATTAAACATTCACAAATGTATTTAGGAAAAATGTAGAAGGGCTTATTAAGTTTTAAAAAGAAAAAAATATTTTCTTTGTACATCGTGTGGGATATCGTGTAAACGCTTTCGTAACGCTGAACTCAAAAATGCATTTCTTTTAATTTTGGGCATTATAGTTTCAGAGATATCGTCGAAAATGTAGTGCAAAAATCCGTCCCCCCCCCCCCCTCTATTTCCGAATGTACTGAAACTAAAATTATGAAAAAATTAGAGGTAGTAGACGTTAATTTAAACCTTGCAGAAAAATTATAGCGAGTACCCTAAGTGAAGTACCCAAAAACTATGTGAACACATAGTTTTTGAGAAACGCGCATTTTTCCGTTAGACACAAATTACGATTTGCAGGCATTCAGCAAAGGTGTTGAGAAGACCCTGAGATACCTATCATAGCAAAAAGATAAAAGCATTGTAGATAATGATTTTCGAAAAAAAATAGTCGGTAATTAGCCGAGATATTAACCTTTAAAGACACGGAAGGTTTGGACATACATAATGACAGGAGCGGCTATTGTATGTACCATCGGTTTTTATGCCCACGTAACAACTTTTAATGATATATTTGTGTAATTCTATGCCCAGTAACTGTTTAAAAGCAATAAACGTCAAATTGTTATAAACAGAGTAATTTAATTAGAATTAATTACATAAATACTATGGAATTCGTGACTAGTTTGCATTGAGTGTATCTCTCAATACGCCTCCCGTGTATTTAAAAGTTAATTAAAAACATATCTGGAAAAACGCGGCACGAACCAAAGCGGTGTTGCAACTTTGCTAGCCCCCTTTCGAAGCGCCCTTAGCACAATGCAAGTCTAAATTTTAAACAAGGGTTTTGTTTCAGCTACACTGTAAAAAGAAAAGATTATTACTACGCTGAATTTAGTTTTATGAAATGCCAAATGAAGTTTAACCTCTTGCGCTCTATGACTTCCGCAGCGTGCATCAAGCTATTTTGGCCATTTCCGACAATAACGTACGCAGCATACGTCATGATATATGGCTGATTTTTTAATTAGACATTCCGAATTCACACCAGACAGTTTTAACTCTTATTTTTGCTTTACAAAATGTAAGACTTTCAATAAATTGAAAAAAAATTACCAATTAAATTTTTGTGGTGTGAATTCAAAATTTCTATTTAAGAAAAAATCTCAAAGACGCGCAAAACTGGTGGCTAGTGTCATACATCCGCTAACAGCGACGCGACATCCGCTAACAGCGCTAGAGGTTAACTATGAATTACTTTTATTGTCAGTACCGAATTAAGTTAATCATAAACAAATTAGGATAAGATATATTATTTTCCTCCATCTTCAATAGAAAAAAGTGTTGTTATCGAAATTTTTTTCGACTTTCGGTTTTCGACGGATTTACACACTTTAGGGGCCAGAGATCCCATAAAACGTTTATACAAAATGTCTGTCTGTCTGTCCGTGTGCCGCCATTGTATCATCGAAAAGAGTATGTAGTTATGTATAGAATTGAACCAAATTATTTGTGTATGTTTTTGGCTATGGCCAGTAAATCCTCCCTGAAATTGAAAATATTCCGCCGGAAGGAGGTGCTGTAATAGCGATGTCTGTGCCATTTTCATTATTGTACCATCGAAAAGTATATGAAATTATGCATAGAATCGAACCAAATTATTTACGTTTGCTTTTGGCTAGGGCCAGCAGGTCCTCCCTGAATTTGAGAAAATGTTGCCGGAAGGGGTGCTGTAATAGCGATTTTTGTGCCATTTTCATTATTTTACCATCATAAAGTTTTATGAAGTTATGCACAGAATTAAACCAAATTATTTGTGTATGTTTTTGGCTATGGCCAGTAAATCCTCCCTGAAATTGAAAATATTCCGCCGGAAGGAGGTGCTGTAATAGCGATGTCTGTGCCATTTTCATTATTGTACCATCGAAAAGTATATGAAATTATGCATAGAATCGAACCAAATTTTTCATGTATGCTTTTGGCTAGGGCCAGCAGGTCCTCCCTGAATTTGAGAAAATGTTGCCGGAAGGGGCGCTGTAATAGCGATTTTTGTGCCATTTTCATTATTTTACCATCGAAAAGTTTTATGAAGTTATGCACAGAATTAATCCAAATTATTTGGGTATGTTTTTGGCTATGGCCAGTAAATCCTCCCTGAAATTGGAAATATTCCGCCGGAAGGAGGTGCAGTAATAGCGATGTCTGTGCCATTTTCATTATTGTACCATCGAAAAGTATATGAAATTATGCATAGAATCGAACCAAATTTTTCATGTATGCTTTTGGCTAGGGCCAGCAGGTCCTCCCTGAATTTGAGAAAATGTTGCCGGAAGGGGTGCTGTAATAGCGATTTTTGTGCCATTTTCATTATTTTACCATCGAAAAGTTTTATGAAGTTATGCACAGAATTAAACCAAATTATTTGTGTATGTTTTTGGCTATGGCCAGTAAATCCTCCCTGAAATTGGAAATATTCCGCCGGAAGGAGGTGCAGTAATAGCGATGTCTGTGCCATTTTCATTATTGTGTACCATCGAAAAGTATATGAAATTATGCATAGAATCGAACCAAATTTTTTACGTATGCTTTTGGCTAGGGCCAGCAGGTACTCCCTGAATTTGAGAAAATGTTGCCGGAAGGGGCGCTGTAATAGCGATTTTTGTGCCATTTTCATCATTCTACAATCGAAAAGTGGATGAAGTTATGCATAGAATTGAACCAAATTATTTGTGTATGTTTTTGGCTATGGCCAGCAAGTCCTCCTTCGATTTGGAAATATTCCGCCGGAAGGGGGTGCCGTAATAGCGGTGTCTGTACCATTTTCATTATCTTACCATCAATAAGTGCATAAAATTATGCATGGAATTGAACCAATTTTTTTTGTGTATGTATTTGGCAGTGGCCAGCAGTTTCTCCTTGAATTTGAAAAAAAAAATGTGCCGGAAGGCGTCACTGTAATAGCAAATTTTTGTGCCATTTTCTTTATTGCACCATCGAAAAGTGTATAATGCTACGCATAGAATTGAACCAAATTTTTTGATGCGTGTTTTTGGCTATGGCCAGAAGGTCCTCCTTGAATTTAGAAATATTCCGCCGGAAAAGAGCGCTATGATAGCTATTGTTGTATAATTTACTCGGTTTTTCGTAGTTATGTTATCTATCCGCGGCTCGTGCAGCAACGGAAACTAGCGTCCTCCTAGGCTGGCTATTTGCAAACAGCTGATGTGCAACAGAATAACGAAAAACTATTCATTTTAATAAATATCATGACGAGATTAACTCGTTTTTACTCTGATTAATTGACTGAAGCAGAAATTTAAGATGAAAATTAAATTTGGTATAATATTGATCCGATAATATTGCAGTATTAACATCTGTAAGTACTTTTTGAAATATTAAGATGTATGAGATAGAAGAAAGTTTTGGGATTGGCTTATCCAACTAGTTTTTATTTACAATATAAATATATAATGATCACTCTCTTATGCAAACGTATAGTACTGGATAAACGTTCTTTAACATAATTTTTTTTTATTGGTTGACGATTCGCAAGATTTTCTTGGTAGAGCAATATTGGAATGTCACCCTTATATTGTAGAATTTTATGAATAAATCTTTCTATTCCATCTTTCTACTTTATCTTACATCTTTATGTTACTTAATCTTACAACATTTTTGTGAGAGTAACATAATTATTTTCGTTTCACTTCATTAACAAATAAACATAGTTTTTTTAAGAATATATTAACAACATTAAAATAGATAACATTTATAAATTCATTGTACAGTTAACACTAGAACAGCCATTTGGGAAAATTTAACATACGTCATACATATTTTAATCCAGAATTTTTTTCAATACTCTTTAACGAAATCATTTAAATTAAATAATATGAAATGAAATGCACTTATTTCGAACCAGTTGGGTCTTATTAAAAGAAATAAAAAATAAACTAGATAAAATAATAATATAATGGACTCTAGTTAATGTATCGTCGCTTAAAACTTATCTCTTTTTAATCAGGACAATTCCCTTTTCCCCACCATTTCCTATTTGCAATTAATAAGACTTCGCTTAAAGCTTACTACTCGGAGGGTAATGTGGACAGTTTTTTTACAAACAGACCTATCAGAACCGAAACTGCTTTTATACATTTTTTGAAATGCAAACAATCACGGCTGTCACTCGGTCCGTTTTTTGAACACCACTTTTATTTAAAGAAAAATATTTATAAATTTCTTAGAAACATTACCGGAAACACCGTTTTACTTGCAATTGTTGCAGAAACTTACGACGGAATTCTTTCTAAAAAATTACTGGTTTTCAAAAAACGGGCCAGTAGGGGCCCTGAACTATGCAACTTTGGCTACAGAGAGTTCAAGAAATTATCAGTAGCAATAATTAAGGGAATTAAAACTTTATATCAGCAAAAACGGAGGAGGTTCAAAAATTACTAATGTCTGTTCGCCAATATCGAGAATCAAAATGCAATATAACAGACAAAATATTCAACTCTGTCGCAAAACTAGAAAATGATGTGATGGACAGATCATTAATTCTAGTAATGCAAAGAAAAATGGGAGATTAAGTAAAATTTTCTAAATACAGAAATTTCTTTTGATATTTTGTACTCGTCGGTAACTTAGTCTTTTGTATTAGTAAATTGCCACTAACTTGCCTTTTAACTAAATTTATTAAATTAAAGAAAAAGTTCTTTAAGTTGGCAAAGTGCATAATTAATCTACTGAATTCAATTTATTCAACGAAAAGGATTGTTTTACATCATACAAATGTTTACAACGTTTAAGGCTGCTAATCACTCAGCTTCGGAATTTCCCTTACTAATACTAAGTCTATCGACGTAGAATGCATTCATAATATCTCCTAAGGAAATTAATGTTTTAAATTGCTTTTTTCTTTGTACTTCTTCTTAAATGATGTTTTTTTTTTTTTCTTAGTTCTTAAAATGTGTTAAAAGCTGACGAACTGCGAGTAAGATTTTAACACTTCATACAAAATTAAGATTATATTTTAGAAATATTTTGAGAACTAAAAAAACAGGTCGGAAATTGTACGTCAAACGTGGCAAATGAGGCACGTTTGTTCTATAACTATTTTTATAAATATACAGATCTTGGAGCGATAGCTGTTGCAGTCTAATTCAAAAACGTATGAATACAAAATTTATTGCGGTTTTATATATTAAAGTCAGTAGACTCTATCTCAAATAGGACGTCATCACCATGGTAACCCAGAATCATTACCTATCACGTGATATCATTGAATTACTTATGTATAATAGGATTTAATAGAATGGAGAAAACTTTTATTAATATCTCTTTAAGTTTTGATTCGATTTTCATAAAATGTGAACTGACTCGACAAAATTCTACAACGACTATATATATCAAATTTTAAACCATTCGGTTGAGTAGTTTTTATGCTGTTATATGCGGACAGAGGGCAGACAGATGGACAGACTAGACGGCGACTATAGGTGCTACATATTTATATAATTACGAACGCACTTAAAAAGAGACATCCTGTAAAAAGAGCACACAAAAAAAGAAGTTAAAAATATTAATTTTCCCAGGTGATATTTTAAATATACGAATGCATCAAACGCCCAATAGACTTAATATTACTCGGGGGATTTCGGGAGCTGAGTGACTTAATATGAATAAAATGTGGCCGCCTTTGGAAGACCATACTAACTGTATTTCATATCTTTTATTAAGAAATTTCTGTCTCAAAATATGGCATCGAGAAAATTGGCCTACCTGTATGACCTCCTCTACAGTTAAGAGAAATTCCATTTGTAAAATATCTTAAGCGATTTTATTTCTCAAACTTCACAAAATTTTTGAACTATGGTTTCGGGAAAATTGACCTGCATGGCCGCTCTAGTGTTGCGATAGATTCCTTTTGTAAAATATCGTAAAAGAGTTTTTATTTCTCAAAACTTCACAAAACTTGCAGGTTGTCACAAGACTTCGACCTGCCGCTTTTTCCTAGTAATTTGTTTATTAGGCCTTTCGTTTTGATACTTGATCGGAGAGAACCTTTCATGCTGCCTCCATGAAGTCTTCTTGGAGAAGAGAAGCCCTTTGCTTTGGGTGAAGCGGTGTTTTTGTTCTGGCGAACTCCTTCTTCCTTTTGCTTTGTTTTTAACTTTATCTGACTTACCACACCAACTAGAAGTTCGTCCACGTTGTGGTTGATAGCTGCAGATGTTTCAATAAATTTGCATTCGTAGGAATATGCTATAGATTTGCCTTCTGGAATAAAAAAAATAATAATATTTATTATGAAAGAAATATTTTCGAATTCACATATTAAGTCAGTGTTGCCAGATGGGCTACATTTTTTTAATTCAGATTTTTGATTGGCACCACTTTTTTGAAATGGTAAAATGCGACTTATTTAATGACATATTAACGAACAAGAAAACAAAAGGAATTTTACCGTTTCAAAAAAGTTGTGCCAATCAAGAAATATGAATTAAAAAAAAGTAGCCCACTGGCAACACTGCATTAAGTAATTGCACATTTATATACAAGAAGAGTCTAAATCAAATGAGAATTGCCCTTTTCTACACATATAGAACTCTATTGTACGTGGCGGCAAACAAACGATTATTTTCCTTTGCCAATGGCAACGAGTGGTTTGTCTCGGAAATTATACCTGCTAAACTTAGCTTTAGCAGGCTTTGTTATTTCATGTGGTGTTAAACATTTTGATTATTTCCGGAAAATAATTATTATTTATAATAACAATATTTTGATACGATAAAACGCTAAGGTACATGGTCGCGAAAAAGGATTATTTCTCTATTTCCGATGGCAGCGAGTAGTTCGTTCAGAAAATCAAACCTGCTAAACTTAACTTTAGGGCCCATCGTGGCTCAGTGGTCAAGGCATCGCACCGCTAATTGCTTGTGAGTGTAGGTGGGTGCGGTTTCGAATCCCGCTGGCTCTGTTGCACACTCTTTTTGGAGCTCCCAGCTGTATTACTCTGTGTTGTAAATTTCCTTGTGAGTGCTATCTCGTCCCTGTATATATTGACAATGACTTATAAGCGAGCGCTTGACGCCAAGCACATAGGTCAGATGTATGTTAATAAAATGTCAAAATGTCAAATGCCTAACTTTAGCCGGCTTGGTTGTTTTGAGCTATTTATCGCAAAAAATGAGTTACTTGTGACTACAATATTTTGTTGATGTAACAGTGTGTTGATGTAACGACATGTGATTCATTGATCGGTGGAGGGGACACGTTCAGGTGTAAAAAAATCACAAACTTTTTGCTAATCTTTTGCGTTTTTTTTTTTTTTCAAAAATTAGCTTACAGCGTGAAAATTATTATTTACAACGGCGTGCCGCTGAAACTGTGAACGAAATGATTGAAAGAAGATCCATTCGAAATGAAGCTGAGAGGCTTAAGCGAGCCACAGAACATTTCTATCAACGGCAAAAGTCGACATCGACAGAACTAAAACAGAATTTTTACCTTTTAGGGATATTATTATTTATACTTCAACTTTATTAATTAAGTATTTTTCTTGTTTAATCCTTAACAATGTTCGAGAATCTCTCGAGAGTTTCGTAGGACTCTGGCAGGGGGAAGGGAGGGAGGGATTATGCTCCAAAGCACAGCAGTATTGCCAGTAGGCTACTTTTTGAAAATTTAGATTTCTTGATTGACGTCACATTTTTGAAATCGTAAAATTCTCCTTATTTAATAACAGATTAATTAATACTAAAACAAAGGGAATTTTTCGATTTCAGAAAAGTGGTGCCAATCATGGAACCTTAATTTAAAAAAAAAGTAGCCCACTGGCAACACTCAAGTACAAGGTGTCCACATAAAACTTTTCTGATTTCTAATGCTAATTGAACGGAAACTATGAATCTGAGAGATTTGCGGTTTGAGGTAAATGCTCTGGACACCACGATTTTTTTACAGCTTATTTCGCCATCTTTAATCGCAGATAATTTGGCCATTAGATAAGGCGAAGAAAATTATTTTAAAATGCTATTGCCACAGTATTTAGAGCCTCGATTTACGCGGGACACTGGGTAACACTAGGTGTGACTAAATTGGTGGCTTCCGCAATTTTGTGTCGGAGATCACAAGTATCATGTACATATGTAGCGTAAATTTTGCAGCAAAATAAACTTGTTGTATTGCTATTGATACCGCAAATCTCTAGGACTCTAAGATTCCGCACAATTAATATTTCAAACCAGGGATGTTTAATGTGGACACCCTATCTCGTGAATAAATCCATTCTCGGAGAAAATAGCCCAGTGATAGGGGAGCAAAAAAAGTCCGAATTCGGAATTAATTAGGGGAAAGCTGGAAATTGTTTTAATCCTTCAGTTTAGGTCTAGAAAGAATATGCTATGTTATCCCCCTCGTATTAAGTGAGCGTTAGGAAATATGTATACATTTATAGTCAAAAAACAGGTTTTTTTACATACCAAACCAGTATCTCCAAACAGCTAACTCTATCAAAAACATTGTCAATACAAATGTTGTAGAGCTTAAAATTCTGAGTAAAATGAGTACCTACACTTAATATGTTTGTTGAACATTAAGGTCACAATCCTACTTTAAAATTTTAGACCCATGGTCAGGGGGTTGAACTCAGAATTAATTAGGAGAAAACTGGAAATTATTTAAATCCCTTCAGCTTAGGTCTAAAATGAATGTACTATGTTTTTTTCCTCGTACTTGGGCGAATGTTAGGAAATATGTACATATTTATTTTCGAAAAACACGTTTTTTTTAATTACCTTAACTATCTCAAAACAGCTAACTCTATAAAAAACATTGTAAATACAAATGATGTAGAGCTTAAAATTTTGAATGAAATGAGTACCATCATTAAT
The DNA here is from genome assembly GCA_963932465.1 of Maratus speciosus. Classification (NCBI taxonomy): domain Eukaryota; kingdom Metazoa; phylum Arthropoda; class Arachnida; order Araneae; family Salticidae; genus Maratus; species Maratus speciosus. The sequence goes on along the minus strand of OZ010797.1, from coordinate 280,031,352 downwards.
ATTTTTGTTCAACATTAAGGTGGCAATTCTATTTCAAAATTTTGCCTTAATCGCTAATCAAGAGCTTGAAGCCAGGAGGGACCAAGTTAACTTAACAATATCTCAAAAAAGCCAATTTTATCAAAAACATTGTCAATACAAATGTTGTAGAGCTTAAAATTCTGAGTAAAATGAGAACCTACACTTAATATTTTTGTTCAATATTAAGGCCGCAGTCTTGAGATATTGTTAAGTTAACTTGGTCTCTCCTGGCTTCAAGCTCTTGATTTGAAAAATTTTGAAATAGAATTGCGACCTTAATGTTGAACAAAAATATTAATGATGGTACTCATTTTATTCAGAATTTTAAGCTCTACAACATTTGTATTGACAATGTTTTTTATAGAGTTAGCTGTTTTGAGGTACTGTTAAGGAAATTAAAAAAAAAACGTGTTTTTCGAAAATAAATATGTACATATTTTCTAACATTCACCCAAGTTCGAGGAAGAAAACACAGTACGTTCATTTTAGACCTAAACTGAAGGGATTAAAATAATTTCTAGTTTTCTCCTAATTAATTCTGATTTGAACTCCCTGACCACGGGTAACAAACTTTAAAGTGACCAAAACTTTAATGTGGAACTGTGACCTCAATGTTCTACAAAAATATTAAGTGTAGGTACTCATGTTACTCAGAATTTTAAGCCCTACAACATTTGTACTGGCAATTTTCTTGACAGAGTTAGCTGTTTGGAGATACTGTTATGGTATGTAAAAAAAACGTGTTTTTTTACTATAAATCTATACATATTTCCTAACTCTCATCTAGTACGACGGGAAAACATAGCATATTCATTCTAGACCTAAACTGAAGGAATTAAAACAATTTCCAGCTTTCCCCTAATTAATTCCGAATTCAACCCCCTAACCACTGGGCTAAAACACATAATAAAAGTGTTGAGTTCAGAATAATATCCAGAATATTTTTTTTTCTACGCACATGGTAAATTTTCCTTGTTTTCATTAATAAGCATAAAATCGAAAATCTTCACGGACGACATTTTAATAAAGAAATGCAAGATTAAATTCCTTTTAAAGTCACTACCAGTATTAACATAACGGCTGACGTCTGCAATATGTTGGGTTGTCCGGAAAGCGTGTGCCGCTCTTGAAGGAAAATTGAAACGCAGAAGATTTAAATTTTAGTATACACTTATTAAATTACTAGATGTTTAACCCGTTCTTTGTACAGGAGTTCATGAATTTAACTCTACAAGCAAAATTAAAAATAACTATTCGATTTAGTAAAATATTTTTCTACTACTACGCATTTTTTTGATGAAATTTAATTCATCATTTTACTATGGCAGCAGACGATAAAACGATATCTTTGGAATAAGGGAATAAATAGAATAAAAAGTTTCGTTGATGTTTGTGATAAAATGGTTGCCTTTATTTTAAAAAAAATGTAATAATTAAGCGCAATTAAATAATCTCTAATTATTTGCATGTGAGGTAAAAGAATGATCGTAATACCCGTTGGAGCTTTTTAGTAATGCAGCGTGGCGTACGCAATATGTATATCTTTAATTATTTGCATGTGAAGTAAAATAATTATTGTAATACCCACTACAGCTTTTTAGTATTGCAGCGTGGCGTACGTAATATGTACATCTCACATTGGTTAAAGAACTCGCGCGGTTACGGGTTGAACATAAAAAAAGGATTTTATCGTGAATTTTTAATGGTTGGCAGCTGCTATAACGAAAAATGTTTACATTTGATAGGAAATTGCTGTAAAATTGGTCATTTTTTGTTAATTATAAGTTAACTATAAATTAATTTGATTCCGGATTGCATCAGTTGCCTCGGCCGTGTTTTAATACACATGTACATAACATCTCACAATTCTGGCTTCCAAACTGTGGATTTGTATAGCATTACAGACAGACAAATTTTCATTTTTATATATTATACATAGGTGCCATTCTGTTATACAACGTTCTTCCATCAGCCCAGAAGTCTCATAATGCCTTCTTTCCAAAGCATTTGTGATTTGATGGGAAAATACTTATCGAGATGCTTTTTTGTGCCATTCAAATACTGAATTTTTTTTGGCTCAGAGAATTTTTGAGAAAAAGAAACAATGAGTAGTCGGGCGGAGCAATGTCTGGAAAGTAGGGAGGGAGGGTCAGAGTGTCTCAAACAAATGCAAAGATTTTTCTTCTGATAGTCAAAGTTTGTCCCAAAAGTTTGTTTCTCAACTCACGTGATATTTTCAAATACATGACGCGCCACCTTTTGAAAATAGAAATCTTTTACATATATTTTGACAACATGTGCAAAATAAACATACTATAAAACGTATTTTTTTTTTAAATAGTGGTAGGAAAATAATATAAAAATAGTTACCAGGGGGACGAATCGTTCGACAATCCAAAATTGTGAGATTTTATTATAAATATAGCTGAAAGGAGAAAAATAGTTAAAGAAACAATCAATACATTTATATCCTTACCTGTCACGGCAACCTCCCGTGTCCTGGCAAGATCCGACTTATTGCCGACCAGAATTACAGCTTTGCTGATGGTAGCGCCCCTTTCTTTCAAAGTGAATAAAATGTCGACAGCTTTCTCAAAACTCGAACGATCCGTTACGGCATAAACCACAATGTACGCATCAGCATGTTCGCTTGGAGCTTCCAAAACCTTAGGAAAAAAAATTTAATGAATATTCCCAAAATTACTTGTTTCGACTGATTCGCAAAAGACTTACCGTAATTTCCGGCGTATAATCCGCGGATCAAACAATCATTTTTCGACCCAGAAATTTTTTTAAATACTAAAATGTAACCTTATTAAATCGTGGTAAATATTTGGCTTCAATAACTAAACAAAATTTCTGGGACCAAACATAATTGTTTGATCCGCGGATTATATACCGGAAATTACGGTACTTAGGCAGGACATGCGCATTTGAACTAGTTCTGAAATGAAAAGAAGTATTTTTTTTATGTAGAATTCTTTTGATGTGTTGCGTCGTTCATGCCGCTAACAGCGTTTTTATGTTATTAAATGTTAACCCTCTCGCTGCGCAACCCGAGAGTTTCTCGGGCAACGTAAATGTAGCAAAATTTGCGCAACCCAGATTTCATCGGGATACATTTTTTCCGTCTAATTAACCCTCCTTGCTCATTCTCACCAGTTACTTTTTATTGTAAATTTTATCTTATCTAATCGGAGCAATTTCCCGATTAAATCAGACCAAAATTTTTATTTTGAAAAACCGGTGACAAAAGAATAAAAATTCTTAAAAGACTCTCGTCGCGAAGGAATTAAATACGCAATTTTTGAAGCTATTTTGATAAAAACAATTACGCAGCGAGAGGGTTAATTTGTGCCGTCAAAGGTAAATTTAAGGTTATTCGTAGATAAATAAGATTGAGACACTATACAAGATGCTCGATTAACTTGAACATGGATATTAAATGGAGCTATGAAAAAGAGGAGAAGACAGTGTAGTATCTACCGGAAAAGACCGAAGTAACTGAGGATGTTATGTTGTCACAAGATCGTAACTGTTGTTTTTTTTCCCATTGGATAAAGGCCTTATTAATGCAGAAATATTGCATGAATTAATAAGGGAGAATTTTCTATTCAAATTTACTGGTGAAAGCTTGCTTTTCTGATAATGATAACCTGCAGAAATGGTTACAGTTGAAGCTTCGCAATTTTGCCGATATGCCAGGTCCTCTTTATTCGTAGTTCCATGGAATATTTACAGTGGCGGTCAGAAGTATCCGGCCAGCATAAAATGTTTGGTTAATTTGTAAGTATACCCATATGAAGAGGAATCTCAAATTGATGCTTATACACTTTATTTACATAACAGTTAAGAACTTATTTATGGAATAAAAAATAAATATTAATAAATTTAATTCACAAAATTAATTGCAAAAGAAAACGAATGTTCTCAAAAGTTTCCGGCAACCTTGGCAAGTTTGGAAAAAAGTGGTGTTATAACAGAAAATAACAGTGATCAACAACATTTACAATTAGTATTTTGTATTCATACATTTAGCAATAAGTACTGCGGCGCAGTAACGCGGCATCCATTCAATGAACGGCTGTAGATCGTCAATGTTAAGTTTTGTCCATGGTTCTTGCAATTTTTGTGAAAATGCTGCTGAATTGGAATATTTATAATTCCACACACGTTTTCAAGTTAGTTTCAAAGATTTTCTATTGGATTCAGATCGCGTGATTGGACTGTCCATATCAAAAGCGAAATTATTTTGGGCGAAATCCACTGCTTGACGAGCTTGCATGTATGCTTTTGGCCGTTATTATGATGAAACAAATAGTTGCGACCATAATTTTTCCTCCAATAAGGCAGCAAATGATCTTGCAAGATATCCTTATGCATTGCACTATTCATCTTGCCGCGGATTTCAAATAACGGACTGGCACATTTTCCAGAAAATGCTCCCCACAGTATAACGTGTCCTCCACCATGCTTCATTGTAGGAATAACATATCTCGCATCTTATCTTTTGTTTTTAGGTCGTCGGTTGTAATGCCTGTTATCACTCTCAAAAATATTGAACGCCGATTCATCGGAAAATAGCACTTTTTTCCAGTTTTCATTTGACCAGTCTTTATATTTCTTGGCACACGCCAGTCGGACCCTTTGATTTTTTTTTACTTATGAAAGGTTTTTTAACACCGACTGTTCCATAAAGTTCTGAGTCACGTAAGCGTCTTTACACGTAGACCGATTTTATTCAGCAATATTTTAACATCGTAAATTGCGGGGAATTGCAGCGGCATTTTTACGTGCATCATCAACTGCTTTTCTTCTCATAATTCTGACCTCAAGAATAGTCGTTTTCCGGGGTCCTCCGGACCGTGGCAAGTTCCGAAGCCCATGACCATCTTTATATATTTTTAAAAACCGTTCACAGCAAATTTTCCGATCGACAACTTTGCCGCAATCTCACGAGAGGATTGTCCCTTTAGTGACAAACAAATTAGTCGTTTAGAAACAATAAATTGTCCAACTTTTCATTTTTGAATTTCAAATACGTTATGCACGTTGATTAATTAACAAACACGGCCAAAAGAAAACACTTTACCGATAGCAAAAACTAATGGCCGGAAACTTTTGCACACGCAAATTTTGAATCCCTCCCCTTTTCATCAAGTATCTTCGGTATCAAATCAAAATTATCACGTGGTCAGAGGTAATTTGCTTATTCCTAACTTTTGGAGCAATTCTGCTGTTTCTTCGCTGAACCGTTCTGTCAAACAAATCAAGGAAACCAACTGGCCGGAAACTTTTGACCGCCACTGTAGATCAATTGATTAGAACAGGATACCTGACAGAACATTGCTTGTTCCCAAAGAATTCCCCGAAATGGAGACAAAATTCTCTAACACTGCTTTTAACAGCTGCAATAGAAATGTATAATAACAAAAACCATATTAAAATAGTGGTAGCAAAGTGCTAAAATTTTAAGAATACTACGAGCAACAAAAGACCTTTCACTCATTAAAGCCAGTTGGCAAGAAAACTTGCCATGTAAGGCGAACAAAACTTTTAAATTTGAATACCAGGAAATTTTCACATTATCCAGGGTTCGCACGCTATTAAACCACGCCCCATTTTGTAAGGACTCTACCACCAGTAATCGCATAAAACAATCTTCTAGCTAATGAATCGTGAAGAAAATGATCTTTATAATAATACTGGTGCAGTAGTGGAAAATTGGCTCAGAGGCGGAGTCTATCGACACAACTAAATTTTAGTAGTATTTTGCGGCTTATCCATTGGCATAATTTCCGAGTTTTTATTAAGGTGAATAATACAATAAAAAATTAGCGGTGTCAATAGGCTTCTCCTCTGCTCCAATTTTCCACCACTGCTGGTGGTAGAGTCCTTACAAAATGGGGCGTGGCTTAAAGCGTGCGACCCCTGTTATCTAATCTCAGATTTCGAGCGATTAAAAAATCAAAATTACAATGTGGAAAAAACCGGTGTCGAAGAATTAAAAGAAATCTAAAACAGGCTCGTCCTTAATGGGTTAATATCAGAGCGAAAGGAAAAATAAAGAGTTCAAAGTACAACAATAGCCAGTCAGCCAAAAAAGAAAAAGAAAGAGCACTCCATGCATTTAAATCGCCAAAATTATTACAAATAATGGCGGAAATAGCAGTTCAATTCAGTGTTGCCAGATGGGCTACTTTTTTAAAATCAGACTTTTGATTGGCACCACTTTTTTGAAATGGCAAAATGTGTCTTATTTAATGACATATTAATTAAGGAGAAAACAAAGTGAATTTTACCGTTTCAAAAAAGTGCTGCCAATCAAGAAATCTGAATTAAAAAAAAAGTAGTCCACTGGCAACACTGATTCAATTGGGAATTATGTCTTCTTTCAACTTTTATGAAATAAAAATACGCTTAGGGGTTATCTTCATAGTGAAATCGTATAAAATTCTGAAATATTCAATATGAACACCTAGTTTTGACATCATATTTGAGTTTTTCAGCAAGTTTTACTGTAGAATACTAAACAGAAAGTCATTCGGTGTAGTACTTAAGGAACTATGAAAGTTTAAAATTTGGAACTCCTAATGGTAAATTCATTTGTAATCCCTGCAAAGTAGATTGCAATACGAGAATTTTTTTAGACTAACTGACGAACTGATTGGCAGAATGAGCTGTAAGTTTTAATTCGTATATTTGAAGATTTGATTTTATATATTTTGTACATATTACAAAAATAGATTTCTGTTAAAAAAAAATCATAAGTTACAATTCATAATTTTTTTCGAAATTTTATTTCAAAAATACATATTTTTGAAAACAATTATCAAAAAATAAAAATAAGAATTGTAATCTATATATTTTTTAAAAAACCGAAACGGATTTCCAATAGTTTTAAGTATCTAAATCCAAAACTACAGCGCATTCCGTCAAACAGGTTTTGGATTTATGCTTAACCCTAGAACTACCGGAAATTTTACTCAAGTTTTATAAAAACATTCTACACCAGAATTTTTACTTAAAACTATTTAATTTGTTTATTTAACTTATTATTGTCTGATTTATAAATTTAGTTTGTTTTGAAGAAATTTCTGGTTTGAATAAATATTTTGAATGTACATGTCGGGTCCAATGGACCCGTCTGGTAGACGGAAGGTTAAACAACTACCCGCGTTGCAATTTGTTTTGCGGAGATTTCAAATGAATTTAACATTAAGGATTCTAAACTTAAACCTTCATAAATCCTAAAGTAAAGGGTGATTTTTTAGACGTACATAAATGTGATAACACCAAACAAATGGGGTAGAAGCTTGCATTATACGCGCAGCAGTGTGCACTTGACGCCCCACATTTTGGACTGTGATTATCAGTTCATACAGTATCATCGATTGCTTGAGCAACATGTTTTTCCAGATCTTTTCGTGATGTTATTACCTTTCACACAAAACAAGGTACATATCGTTGCATTTTCATTTCAATGTTTTTATTTTTCTTGAAATTATTACCGTCAATCCGAGTTCAGTTAGAATGAGACACCCTGTATTTGTGAATAAATAAGTGGTTTTGCGAACACGTGTTCTATGAAAATTTATCACCCTCTTTATACCTACTATCACCCCTCTGAATTTGTCGGTCAAATTTTGGAACACCCCATATAGTCTTGTGCAACTTAAAAAATTCAGCTTTACCTAATCCTATTTTGAAGAACATAAGTTTGTTTGCTTTCATAATAAGATGAAAAACAAGTGTTTATCGAATTTTTAACTCGTGTTAAATATTTATTTAAAACGATAATTTCATTACGAAAATATATTTATTGAAAAAGTAAAAGTTTGTTTTTAAAATGCTGCACTTCCATTTATCTCTTTATTTGCAAAAGGAACTCTTCGAATATTTCTTTCCTTTTTTTTTTTTTTTTTTAGCCATATACATAAGTTTGAAATAGTTATGTTATATTTACTCAGTTATTTATGTTTAACCTAATTTTAATAGATTTAAAAGTCTACTACTTCAAAAGGGATAATTTAATTTCGAAACTGGTACGTTAGATTTATTGAAATAATACAAATAATGCGGCATAACAACAGAAGCATAATAAATGGAACTATGAAAAAAATATTAAATTGAAATTGAAATTTAACTGTAAAAATGTTATTCAAATATTTGTAAGATAAATGAAAACACAAGATTTTCGTAAACTATTTTGGCAAAATGATAAAATCCAAGAAATTTATATGCCCTATAACAAGAGCATATGCACAGGGTTCGTACGGGTACCGTTATATTGAAGGCCAAATATCAGTATTTTTTAAAAGAAAAACAAATCTAGTTTAAACGTGCGAAATTTCGCCTTTATTAAGCATAAATTTTCTATAAGAAAATACTGGTACGGAAGGATATTTCAGTCTGGAAATTCAAGGACTTATACGAACCCTGATGCAATGAATCATCTTCTTTTGAGGTACAAGAATTTGACATGATATACTTCATAAGTGTAAAAATAAGATAAAATAAATCACGTTTAGGGGCTATACTTACATAACGTTATCAGCTTTTTAGTAATTTTGGACCCCCCTACCCCCTTTACGATATCATACGTTATCGTTCCTCGACCTCCCCCCCCCCTTCCCTAATGATATCGTTATCAATGTCTAACTTTTTTTTACAGTTTTTTTTCTTTTGTTTGCAGTGATATTCAGATATGGTTGTACATTTATTATTTGCATACTTTATTGGTTCAAATGAAGAGAAGTCAATTAAATATCCGTATTATATATGAAATAATTTTATATCAAAGGAAATGAGTTAGTAAAAATACTGAATAAAAAGTTAACTATGAAAGTTACTGAAATAGTTTACTATTTAATAGTATTTAATAATAGATTATTGTTACATAATGCATTCGACAGTAATATATAATTCCTTCTTGCACTTGCCCCACACGGAGAGAGGGAGGGGTGGGGAACATGCAGAACTTTTTATCAACAAAACAGGCGGACAACATTCTAACTTTTTCTTTACCGGTAAACACAAGTATCCTGGTTTCTTGAAGAGCATATTATATATGCATACACATATGACAGAAGAATAGGAATGCCAAACGTTGAGATATTCCATATTTTAGAATTAAATAATTTTGTAATCATTTAGCGATTATAATAATAACTTTGTATTTTCATAAAAACTGATAACAGATTAAATAAAGATTGCAGACTAATTTGATGCAAAGAACAAGTTATAAATAAAAAAAGAAAATTTTGGTTGGATCAAAAAGCATAACGATATCAAAAGACAAATTACCCCTCCCCCTAGAAATATCTTACGATATCATGGGCCAGACACCCCCTCCCCCCTAAAGTGATAACGTTTTATATGCACAGTCCGATATTGATGATCATTTTTATTAAAACATAATGGTACCTCACATCTCGTGATGCTTGTTTTTCATGGACATATTTCAAATTTTATACCCGAAAATAATTTTTTATCGTTATAGATATATCGCTCGTGGGCTGCAATAGTGGCGCAACTCAAAAAATACGAATTTTGAGTTAATGCGCTCTTCAGCATTGCAGATTGGTATTCTTTCCAGCAGCAACAGCGGCATATCTTGTAGCTCAGTATTTCACCAACAGATGGCAGACGTGCCGCTGTTGCCTTATATATGATATACTCTGAATGCATCATCATACACTGGTTATCAAAAATTAAGGAAAAGTCACAAAATGCTAATTTTCAAATACACGAACACTCAAAAGGAAATAATATAATTCGAGTAATTACTATCTCTACAACACAGCTAGCCCATATAACATCTCATTCATGTCACACATGGTCACAAGAGTCACAGTCACTACAGTGATGCAAAAATAAGAAATTCCATACATCTCATTATGAGTCTCAAATGATCACTATATGTGACTCCACTGAGAAATCAATGTGACTGCTGCTTTGTGCCGAGTCGCCAGGTGAATTTACAATGTAGTTAAATTGTGACTCTCATGTGACTGTCATTTGTAGACTCAATTTCATAGTCATCATGAACGTTGCATTATGATAAGTCACCAAATAATATCATATTATAGTCACATGGAGACTTTTCCCAAAAGAGCACAATGGTGACTTCATAGTAGTCTCTCTGTCACCTTAAAGTCATCATGTGACTTTAATGTGACATTATTTGGTAACTTATCACAATGCAGCGTTCACGATGACTTTGAAATTGAGTCTACAAATGACAGTCACATGAGAGTCACAATGTAACTACATTGTAAAGTCACATGGTGACTCGTCACAAAGCAGCAGTCACAGTGACGTCTAAGTGGAGTCACATATAATGATCATATGAGACTCATAATGAGATGTATGGAATCTCCTTTTTTTTTTTTGCTTCACTGTAGTGACTGTGACACTTGTGACCATGTGTGACATGAATGAGATGATATGTGTTCTACCTGTGTTGTAAAGATAGTAATTACTCGAATTATATTATTTCCTTTTGAGTGTTCGCGTATTTGAAAATTAGCATTTTGTGACTTTTCCTTAATTTTTGATAACCAGTGTATAATCATATTTATCATCAATATAACACGGGGTGTGAGTATACTTTTTTTGCATTATTATTAATTGAATCCTTACGGAGTCATTTAGTACCACTTAACACTTATGACAACAATGAATCGTGTAAATTTTGCATTTCATTACAAGGCGAAACTTCAAACCCATTAATCTCAGAACCTGATTTTTTGAGTTGTGCCACTATAGCAGCCCACGAGCGATATGTAGATACAAGGAGATGAACATGGGCTTCACGAGTTCAAGGGCCGTACGCTTCAGTGAATTTTTCAGGACAAATGTCAGTATTTTTTTTATAGGAAAATAAATCTAGGTTAAACGCATGAAACTTCGCTTTATTTAAGAAGGGATTTTCTATAAGAAAATACTGATACCGAAGAATTTCCCGGTCTTGAAATTCCAGGACACGTACGAGCCCTGCGAGTTACAGAATATTGGCGAAAGCATTTCTTTTTTTTTTATTATTGATAACTGTACTAGATTTTTTACATTTAATATATGTATTTTTTAAATGCCTACTTACAATACCAAAAATCATATTTATAAGAAAAAACAATCATGTGTTTAAATAAAGCTTTGGAAATGTATTAAATGCGATACTTTCCAATTGGCCTTGCGCCAGGTATTACCAGCCAAATAAATCGCCAAAGACTTCTATTTACACTATTTACATTTCAACCTTTTTGACTTTGATCACTTGAGAACCCTTTAAACGTACAGCAAAAAATTTTATGCGCGTTTAACGATTCATAAAATTAAGCTATTAAAAGTATTGGTATGAGGTTTTGTATTTGATAACCCTTGTTTTACCTTTGTTCTTGCACTTTAAAAAATTGATATTGATATCAATTTTGTGTTAAATCAGACTTTGAATTCAAAAATTGTGTGACGGAAAAACACAGTTAAGACGCTTAAAGGGTTAATAGCATAGTTAGTGTTCGTACGGGTACCGTTATTTTCAAGGCAAAATATCAGTATTTTTTTATAGAAAAATAAATCAAGTTTAAGCGCGTGAGATTTTGCCATTTTTAAGGAGAGATTTTCTTTAAGGAAATACTGGTACGGAAGAATTTCTTAGTCTGGGTATTCAAGAACCCATACGATTCCTGATAGTTCAATGGAGGATATTCCATCGACGTCACGATCACGTGGTCAAGGTAAAGATCTTCTAGCATAAAGAAGGAAAGACTCCATAGACGTAATGTAAATCCCCGTCAGCCAATGAAACAGCTCATGGGGTAAATCAGTAGTAGCTTCCCTTATCAGTTTCAACTTCTTGGGGTAAATGGAGGATATTCCATTTACGTTTTGATCACGTGGTCAAGGTAAAAACTTCTAGCGTAAAGAAGGGAAGGCTCCGTAAACGTGTAATATAAATCCCCGCTAGCCAATGAAACAGTTCTTGAGGCAAAGCAGTAGTATCTTCCCTTCTTATCAGTTAGAAGATCCTTGTGTAAATTACCGGTATCACGTGACTTTTTTCAGCCTCGAACCCAGATTTGGAATATCCTCCATTACCTGTACTACGTGAATTCAGCCTCGAACCCAGATTTGGAATATAATCCATTGCATGTCTTAAATTTGTGTTTTATTTATTGATTGATGAATGTTTTAATTTCGTTATGGAATATAAACTGGAAAGAAATGATAAGCTACTTATATTTATTTAAGTGCAAACGGTTTATATTTCGTAACCGTCTGCTCACGATAGAAATAGATTTATAAAAAAATTTAGCTTGAAAATTATTTTAAAAACAATAAAAATTGAGTAAATTGTGTTGCAGTTTTGAAACACATTGCGATATAGTTTGCAAATAAATTGCATTTGAAACTATATTTTTTTCCCTATTCGACGGGGTAAAAATTGAAAATGCGCGACGTTTAGAAGTTAAAATTTTTTTTTTTAATTGCAGTAAAAGCAAAATTCGATCGTCTGCTGTTGATATTCGCAAAATGACGTCAGCGTTACGAACAGACCGTTTCTCCTTTATAATATAGATAGATATAATTATTTATCATTGTCAAATCACCATTATTGTGTATCCGAAAATAGTCAGTTCGTTTATTAAAATGGTGGATTATATAGTTACTATAATCACTTTTAGCACATGTATTTTATTTTAATGGTAATAAGTGATATCTTCTTATATAATTCTAAAAACCATCAATATGATTTTTTTTTTTTTTTTTTTTTTTTTTGTATAGAAAACCAGGACTGCAACTCACTTATTTAGTCAAAATTGTATATATATAAAATGTATTTAATACATTTTAGAATATTTTCGTTTTGAAGAATGAATTGATAACAAAACAATTGACTAGAGCTTTTTTAATTAAAATAGTTCATTTTATTTCTTTTAATTTTTCATTCGTGGGAAGAATTACTTGGGAATTTGTATTGTTCAGCAATCTTATGTAACGTTTAGAATATTTATATGTTGCATAAGCATAAAAGCTGAATTGCAATAGATTTAAAAATCCAGTTCTTCAAGTGTAAATTTTGACAAAAGGAAACTATCTATAAATTTCTTTAAAAATTATATTGAAATCTAGACCATAAAATAAAAACATGATCACTTCCTAGAGTTCATTATTTTGCACTTTTCAATACTGGTGTTTACAAATTACTCTCGCATAAAGTATTATTTAAAATATTTATAACCTTTTTTCTATTCGGATTTTTGTTCTCCTATTAAGTTAAAAGAAGTATGAGTTTTCAATTTTAGCAAAATAGCATAATGTCACATATTTTTAGACTTTTTTCGTTTAGAGATTTTTCTTTTACCATTTCATTATGCGTAGGAACATAATGGTGTTATGAATAAAGATACATACATAGTATTGTATACCAGTTGTGAGTGAAGTAACTGAGGAGGTTGTCACAAGTTGGCGGCTGTTCTTTAAATCGGATCATCACTTTCTGATTACAGCCGGTTCGAATTTCCATAAAAAATTTGAATAGAAAATTTCATCTTATTTAAGAGGTTTATTCATGCAAAATTTCTCTCATAATTATGATAAAAAAATTATTTGTTTTTACTGGTGGCACTTTGCCCAGGTATTATAATTTTTTTCCCCTGACACTGACAGAAGGTTCTTTAGGTTGTCAAAATATGGCGGAAACGCTGGCCCTGACAACCACTGAAATAAACGTCCAAAAATAAAAATGAATATCTGTTTTTGATATATTTTATGGCTGAAATTCTGGATTAATAAGACGCTTAAAAAAAGATAAAATTTCTATTTAAATTAACTGGTGAAACTTTGCACCGAAGGCAGTTAACATCTCTGAAAGCGGTTACAGTTGAAGCTTCACTATTTTAAGGATATGTCAGTTCTCTTTTATTCATAGTACCATGAACCACCTATACGTCCCAGGGGACTGTGTTTAATTTTGTTCCTACCACTTTTGAAAAATGATTTTTGCCACACACTATCTATATTATAAAAGATTAACCCGTAACGCTGACGTCATTTTGACGGTAGAATGACCAAACGATTAAATTTAACTTTTACTGCAATTTTTTTAAACTTATAAACATCGCACATTTTAAATTTATACACCGTCGAATAGGAAAAAGAAGTACTTTCGAATGAAATTTGTTTCAAAACTGTATCGTAATTTGTTTGAAAACTGTATTGTTATTTGCTTAATTCGTATTGTCATTAAAATTAATTCCAGGCATGATTTTTTTTAAATTTATGTCTATTGCATACAGACGATTACGTAAGATAAATCAGTTTGTACTTAATTTAGTATAAATTGCTCAAAAAGAAATGAAAACATTCATCAATCAATATCTAAAACAATAAAATATAAATAAAATACAAATTTAAGATATGTGACCAAACTATGCACTTATGAACCTATACTAGTCACTCATAAAGACCAATGGAGTTATGAATAAAAAGGAGGAGACATATAGTGTATTGTCTACCAGTTGCGGGTGAAGTAACTGAGGAGGTTGTCACAAGATGGTTGCTGCTTTTTCAAAATCGGTTTTTCAGTTTCTTATTAGCGATAGGTCAAACATCCCACCAGTAAAATAGAATAGAAGATTTCCTCTCAAATAAGCGTCTTATTCATGGAATTTTTTTTTTTTCAAAAATATCATAAAAATTTCTATTTGTTTTTACTGGTGTCGGTATGCCTTATAAAACTGTCAGTTTGTTTCCATGGTTGTCACAATATGGCGGAAACGCAGGGCCTAACTACCACCAAAGAAAACTCCTACCAGTAAAAATGAAAATCTGTTTCTACCATTATTTATGACTGAAACTTTGTAATAATAAGGCATTTAAATAAGTTGAAAATATCTATATAATCCTACTGGTGGGAGTTTCCACCGTTGATATACAACTCCTGTGATAGCGGTTACACTCGAAGCTTCACTATTTTAAGGATATGTCAGTTCTTCTTTATTAATAGTTCCATGTAAAGACCAGGATGGTAATGTTAATCCTATGAGGAAGTTATTTTCAAATATCTCGCTTGAATTTTGACATTTTCGAATGATTTTTTTTCATAGGATAGCTGAGGACGATCTACAACCGGGCTAGTTTTTACTTTTTTGATTTTGGTTTCAGATTTTTTTCAATTACTTTTACTTTTTGAACCGGTTCTGAAATTGAAACTATCCTAATATAAGAAAAACTATAACCAAAAGTGGAAAAGTAAAAACTAGTCTCGTTGTAGATCGTCCTCAGCTATCCTATGCAAAAATTAGCTTATGTCTTATTAGCGCAATGGTTGAGAAATCGGTGCGAAAACAAACTGCCATTTCGCTTCAAATGAAGATGAAACTGCTTAATGCAGTTGATGATAAAGAAGGACGAAAACTGCAAAAAGTTTGGCATTGCCAATTCTACTTTACCAACAATAATAAAAAACAGGGATCCCATTACGTAAATATTTGAGCGCAGTATATTTAAGTAGTGAGAAAATGTATGAGAACTGATAAGCACGAAGATTTAGAGTCAGCGTTGCTTATTTGGTTCAAGCAAGCTAGATATTAGAATGCTGAAAAAGACGCTTCAAAACAGAAGATATCTTATTCCCCCCCCCCCCCCCAAAAAAAAAAAAAAACAACAATATTTTTTACTTCCTTTTTGTCCTAATGGATGCAACTTACTAGTAGTTTAAGAGGAAATCGATTAAAATTTGACGACGTCGAAAATATTTGTGAGTTTTCTTCTTTTTATACGAGTCTTTTAACGCGAAATTCTTTTAACACGAATAAGAATTTCGATCTCCTCATTTCTGTGTTAAACATATTTCACTGTATTTCCTAAGTAAACTAAATTTTTGAATGCATGTTGTTTATCGATACATATCTATAGATCATATACAGGGTTGCTCAAAGAATTGAAATAATTTTCCGACTGCAGATGGGAATTGTTGAAATTGGGTTTTCATATGTCTTATGCGTTTTCAAATGGTTCAATTAGACTTCGTTTTTCAACTTATTAAACGGTGCAGTTTTGTTACATTATTCTGAATGGGTTGGAAAGTGTTTCATAATCTATGCTTAACGCATCATTTTTTCTTTCTTGTTGCATTAGTTTTTAATTAATTATGAACAGAAGTAATATATTTTTTCTCTTTAAATATTTTATTTTATTTATTTAACAATAGTTAGTACTCGAATCATTTGATACAAGTTTCTTTTTTTTTTTTTTTCTTTAGCCAAAATTACAAGTTTTCAAGGTATAGTGAGGAAAACGTTCTAAAAACTTAGCTGCTTAAATGCGTAGGGGCTGTACATATATAATATTATCACTTTAGGGGGAAGGGGATCTTGCACTTGATATTGTAAAATACCTCTGGGGGAAGGGGTGCTTTTTCTTTTGTTATCGTTATTATTTTGGATGCGACCAAAATTTTCTTTTTTTGGTAACTTTTTTTTACGTCAATATAGTCTTTTATCTTTTTGTTTTTTAGTTTATTATCTATTTTTATAAAAATACAATGTTATTATTAAACGAATTTTTTTGGTAACTTCTTTTTACTTCAGTATAGTATTTTATCTTTTTCATTTTTAGTTTGTTATCTATATTTATGAAAATATAATGTTATTATTAAACGACTTTTTTGGTAACTTTTTTTTACGTCAACATAGTCTTTTATGTTTTTGTTTTTTAGTTTGTTATCTATTTTTCTGAAAATACAATGTAATTATTAAACGATTAAATGATAATAAAATCATTTCATTGCAAAATATTTAACATGCAACGTTCGCCATTCGTATTCTTGGGCCATCACTGTAAAACAAAATTCCGTAAATAAAATACGAAGTTGTACTGGCAATCGAAACGCCAGTACTATTTCCCTATTTTAACAGAATTTTTTCCGTAAATTCCAGAAAAAAATACCGTTTATTTCCAATATTTATGGGAAAAAATTCCGTTAAAGTACGGGAATAGTACTGGCGTCTCCATTACCAGTACAATTTCCGTATTTTAATGGATTTTTTTTTTTCAGTGTGTGCATATAATTCGTTGTTAGAGAAACCAGCTTCGAAATGAAGCTTGCCATGTTTACTAGCAAAATATGGGCAAGAACGTTGTACACCTGCTTTGTAGAATTTCTACTTGCCTCCATTCAGGGGGTACGCGTAAAGCATATTCCACACTAAGACGACAAAGCGACATGCAGAGCAAAAACCGGTCGAAATAAAGAACGAAGTTGTTTCAAACCTGTTTTAAACCAGTTTTTCCAGCGAATTCAAGCGACATGTCTTATGTGTCGCTTGTGTGACTTGTCTAAGAAGACGATATTACTGTTAAATGCATTATATAACAAAAATCTATTATTAAATACTTTAAATAGTACTTCTTTAAACTGTTATTTGTAATAAAAATATTTCATATATAATAGTGCTATTTTATTAACTTATTTTCTTAATTTAAATCAGTAAAGTATGCGAATGATAGATACATAACCATACCTGTATCTTTTATCAAATGGATAAAAAGAAAAATAAAGAAAAAAAGTATAAAAATAAAAAGAAATTTTAAACACTGATAACGATATCATTAGATGAGTGGAGGGGGGAGGGGTTCGAGTACTGATAACGTATGATATCATAAGAAGGGGGAGGGTGCGCAAAATTGCCAAGATTTTATAACCTTATTTATGTAAAGCCACATACCAGATGAAATTTACAAGAAGAGGGCCAACCTTGTTAATCACAGATTTTGATTATTTTAATATATGTTGTAGGGTAGACACCCCTTAGTGTCAGGTTCAACGGATTTTATCCAATGCCCCTTAGTTCTTGAAAAACCAGGGGGTCTGATATTAGTAGACAACTTAAATACTTACTTCGCAACAAAAATGACAGGTTAGTCGTAGCTCAGTTGGCATAGCGTTTGCCGGGTGATCAGAGGACCCGGATTCGATACCTGAATGCGCTACATACGTTTTTTCATTTTTTGTTTTATAAATATAGTTGTAATTATAATTTAATAATTTCAATTAAAAATTTTAACACCAAACATTAATTATAATGTTAACAAACTTAAATTTATCATTTCTTATTTGTAAACTATTATTTCTCATCCATTAAAGAGGTTTAAAAAGAAATTGGATATATTATTGACTGATAAAAATTCCAAAATCGTGACAAATTCTGTTGTGGTGCCATCTAGTTATGATAAAAAAAGGGAATATTCAAATAAAATAAAAGCAGAAAAAAGATAAAGGGGAAAGCAAAATAATTGAAAGCGCATGCATACTTATTACAAATTTAAAAATCTTGAATATGCAAAAAATCGGTTGTAATTTAATTCTGATGCTAATTTTTAATATGATTATGCTTGTTATTTTAAAAACAGAATAATAGTGTTATCTCATTGACTTCCTTTTCTAAAGCAATGCGTAAATGATGTTTCTTTAAAATCACGAATTGACACAATTGCTCAATATCGTTGCATCGATAAAAAATATATGAAATACATTTTAAAAGTGATTTAAAAAAAAAATAACAGTTTTATGATGTTTTATTACAACTATACAGTTAAAAGTAAAAAATTAAATAAGTTAAAATTATAATTGATATACAGTATTAAAAATTTTAATTGATAGTGAGATTATTAAGTTATACTTACAAGTAAATTTATAAAACAAAAAATGAGAAAAGCAAATGTAGCGCATTCGGGTATCGAACCCGGGCCCGTCAATCAGCCGGTTAACACCATACCAACTGAGCTACGACTGCCCTGTCATTGTTGTAGCAAAGTAAGTATTTAAGTTGTGTACTAATATTAGACCCCCCGGTTTCTCAAGAACTAAGGAGCATTGGATAAAATCCTTTGAACCTGACTCTAGGGGGCCTCTACCCTACAACATATATTAAAATAATCAAAATCTGTGATTAACAAGGTTGTCCCTCTCCTTGTTAATTAAATAAATAGCTAGATGTGAGAATACGTACCATTTTATCCATTAGAAGAGGTTCGTCTAAGAAAATAAGTTCATATTCTACGCCGTCCAGTAAAACAGAAACGCATTTCTCAAGTTCTTCATCTGCAAAGGCAATATATATATATATATATATTTACATACGTAGTATTGGATCAACGATAATCAAATTTCTTTATCTGCGAATGTGTATACAGGGTGTCCACTCTCAACCGCTTCCAATGGCTAATTTCTAAATCGTTAGTCATACACATAGTTCCAAGTACAAGAATGTTTTAACACATTGTATGCGGGACACGTACTAGTACGTTTTTGTGGGTTGGGGACAGAAATTATTACTGGTACCGGAAATTTTGTACGGAGGGAAATAAAAGGTGTAATCCAAGCATGATTGCTTCTTATTGGTTGTGAGCAGGTTTTAATTTACTGTGGCATTTGTGAACGTAAATTTAATGCTCATATTCGAAAAATTGCCCGCATACAATGTGTTAAACGAGATAGAAAAAATTATTTTAAAAGTCGTTTTGCTCAATAAAAACCTTGTCTTATAAAATTAAGTAATTTAAATTTTTATATGATCCCCCGGTCCTATAAGTGATATTTAGTAAAATTTTCCTTTTTTACTAATAAGTAAGACAAACAAAAGGTCCCATTCCTATAACACTGAAATTGACCAAGTTATGAAACTTTGGATTGCATGACTTACACCAATTTTCTGCATCTGAACACAGATGAATAGGCCATGCTTCGAGGGATCGTACACAACGTGATTAAAGTATTAGAAGGATTATTTCGCGTTTACATTTCTGCATTGCACTCGAAGGGTGTCACTTTCAGCAAGTTTTAAGATAACTTTAATTTTTATTAATAAAGTTTCAGATTAAAGAATCTAATACCATTTTAAAATATGCATAATTTTGTAAAGAATTACGACTGTTGCTTTTCGTTATTTCATTCAACAAACATTATGTTATTTTTTAACTTATATATATTAATGGAAGTTGTATATATTTTTTAATATGTCAGAGGGGAAAATAGATTTCAAATTTATATTGTAATATTAATTTTACTCTCAACTATTCTTTTTATTATATCTGACGATTATTTATAGAGACCCTATTTCTCAGCAAAAAAGATGCTTGAACCCTAAACAGCTATTACTCGGTTAGTTTTAATCCTAGAGAAGTGATACTGTTTTTGTCTTATTTCTTATTGTAATAGGATATTTTTACTAAATATAACTTATAAGACCGGGGGACCGTATAAAATTTTAAATATCATGATTTTTTAAGAAATGTTTTTATTGACCCAAATTTCTTTTAAAATACTGCTTTACTTCATTTAAAACATTTTATAATTGGAATTATACATCTATGCCTAGCGGTTTAGGAATTAGCCATTGATACCGTTGAGAGTGGACTCCCTGTATATAAAATAATTAATACATCAAATAATCAATAAATACAGAACATTTACCCCTTTCTGTATAAGTCTGAATTAAGAAAAAACTGTCTGCATAAGAAAAAACACATATGCTGACTATATAATCCAGAGTGA
Organism: Maratus speciosus; assembly: GCA_963932465.1. NCBI lineage: Eukaryota > Metazoa > Arthropoda > Arachnida > Araneae > Salticidae > Maratus > Maratus speciosus. The sequence goes on along the minus strand of OZ010797.1, from coordinate 280,010,771 downwards.
TAAGAGGGTGTGGAGGAAGTAAGATTATTTGTGCTGATAGTGGGGATAGTACAGTACATGAATCTGAGTACCACTTATCCAAGTATGAATGCTTGTCTTGTTTAATGCCAGAAAATAAAATTTTTACAAATTCTGCATTTGAATAAAATGAAGAATATTTTAAAAATAGTAGTATTCAAATTCAATGACCGTATGAACATTGTGAAAAAAAAAAAAAAAAAAAAAAAAAGTGAAGTGCCGATATAATCCTTTCAGGGGCAAGGTACTTTTATTTCTAAACTGTTGAAATAATTGAATGATACCAGTATTTACAAGAAAATTTATTTCTAAACAAGTAAAGGTATATTTTGCCTATTTAATAAAAGTGAAGTTTTCATTCAATAAATCTGTTGCCAATGTGGCAATTAGGGCTTACAATTAGGTGATGCCGTGACGGCATCACCACCCTTCAAAGGGTTAAACTGATGACATTGAGCTCACAGGCTATTCACATTAATTGTATATTATACTGTTATTTTTGTCTATTATCCATAAAATAGAATTCACTCTCTTTGAGCAAAACGGTAAATAAATTAACCCTTTATGTACTGAATTATGAATTCATGAAAATTTTATCTTCTAACGTGCTTTTCGTGAATTCTTTAAACTATATTAGAAATTATACATAATCATTTAATAAATTTTGGAAGGAATTTAGAAGGATTCGTTAAATTTGAATTTATAGGGATTTTGTGCAATATTTATAACCCCACTGAAATCTTTTACTTTAAATAATTTTCTTAGTATTTTGTAGAATTAGGAAATGCACAAATATAATGTTCTTATAATAGAAATATAGAAATATTTCGAATTGAAAGATCCTCCTCTCCCCAACGCCAAGAAAGCTGAAAAGATACAAAAGCAAAAGAAATCATCCTTTTAAAAATATTTTTGTTTTGTGTAATCAATAATGCTTTTGGAATATGATAAAGTAATGTATCTATAACTCATTCTAAACTGTATTAAAACTAATCGATGCCTTAAATGAATTTTATAACAAGTTATTTTAATGGTACTATAAGTACCCTCAGTACATAAAGGGTTAAGGGGTAGGATTAAACCCCCGATCCCCATTTTATACTTAACCAATGAACCTCCAAATTTAATGAAGGAAGCGCCTTATCAGAATAAACTGGTTAACAAATTTGAAGCAAATAGGATAATTCTGCATGAAAAACCCATTTATATAAATAAAGGGGGTGGTATTAACCCTCTGCCCCCCCTTAATAGTTAACCAATGATCCTCCAAATCTAACCAGGAAATCGCCTTATCAGAATAACCAGTATGCCAAATTTGAAGCAAATCGGTTAATTCTGTATGAAAAACTCATTTAACTAAATTAAGGGGGGATTAGACCCCGTTCCCCGCCTTTATATTTAACCAACGAGCCTCCAAAACTAATCAGGGAAGTGTCTTATCAGAATGAACCTATTTACAAAATTTGAAGCAAATCGGATATTTTTATCGAGAGTTATCGTGTTACATACATACGTAGATGAAAAACCTACGAGCAAATCAGCTCTCAGGCTTTGATAGCCTGTGAGCTAAAAATAATAAGAAAACGGCAAAAATTATAAACGACCAAGATTTGCTGAAGGAAGTTTATTTATACAGATTTGAATATTTATACTGATAACAGGGATAGTAGAGTACTTCAATTTGAGTACCTCTATTTCCGAATATGAAGGTTTGTTTTATTTATTTGCAGAGGAGAGAATTTTTATAAATTCTAGAATTGAATAAAACAAAAATTGTTTGGAAATACCGGTATTGAAATTCAATAACCGCAAAAACCCTCGATGGAAAAGAACAAGAAAACTGCTGAACGTATAAACAAGCAAGACGTAAGGAAGGAAATCAGAATAATTATATTGGAAACAGGGATAGTTCAGTCTTTCGATTTGTGTCTGGCCTTTCCAAATAGTAATTTTAGCCTCATTTAATCTCAGCAAATAAGTTTCAAATTCTGCAATTGTATAAATCAAAGATTATTTGGATATAACAATACTCAAATTCAAGGACCGTATTAACCCTATGATGACAAGTAAAAATTAAATTTAAAAAATAAAAAAAACCGACTGCGTGAAAAGCGAACTAATTAATTTTTTCTCATCAATATGAAACTATTTTTTTTATATTACTTACCTATTTTTTTTTATTTACTTGTATTGATGACTTTTAAGTGGTGTTTAACTGTTAGTTCCTATCTATAAACACTGTTTTGGTGAGGCCTATAGATGTCTACGAAGGTTAGAGTTGCAGTCAAGCTAGAGATCCTACCTACACAACTTCCAGGTTGTGTAATATTTAAACGGAGCTTCTGACTGTAAAATAACATCGTCTTCCTTTTGAAAGACCTATTCAATGATATGCCACTCAACAGGGTGCGTAAAAATTGTTTATCGTCTCTACCGCCATTTTGAAATTATAAAAACAAACCTAGCCTATAACCAACGGACGGTTAAGACGAATCGATAGAGACCTCATTCATTCAAATCCATCCAGCCGTTGGGATTTTTCGAGGGTATAAAGAAATCCATATACCCAGATACGCGCGAAACACATAACCCTTCTTGGCAGTCGGGTAAAAAAGAATAAAGAAACTGCATAATAAATGAAAAAGCAAGAGGGAAAGAAGGAAGTGAGAATATTTATACAGGTAACATGGATTGTTCAGTCTTCGGATCTCTGTCTGCTATTTCCAAGTAGTACTGTTCGTCTCATTTAATCACAGAAAACAATTCAAATTCTGCACTTGAATAAAAAGAATATTGTTTGGAAATAGCGGTACTCAAATTCAATGACGAATTTGTGAATTATGAAAACTCTGTAATAAACAAGTTGGAAATTGCACGCCAAACGTGACCAATGAGGTGTGTTTGTACTATAGTAAGTTTTATAAATATTTTCTGCACCGCATATTGTACTGAATGTATATTTTAGCGCACTTCAATAAGTGCATATCAATTTCATTCTGTTCGAAAGGCTGTAACATCATTAAAATGCACTTGTAATACTTTTTTTCGATTGGCCGTTAATGTACGGAAAACTTTTGACAGTCCCTGTAATTAAACTATACATCCGATTTTCATAAAATTTGAAATTACTTGACAAAATTTTGCAACTATTATACAGGGTGTCCATAATTTAATGACTCTATTTTAAAATTGTCTACAGACAAAACCATTGTTCATAAAGTTGTGAAATTTTGTGAAAGACATAATAAAGGAATGGAAATTTGTTTAAGCTAAAAAAATATATAAATAAAAATAGTTCAAAATTTCGCCACCAGAGGGCGATTTTAAATAAACTACACATTTAGCATTAAGATAGTTTAGAAATGTTATTTATTAACTTTATTCCAAAGACAGCTTTCCACGATATGTTCCTAGCATTTCTCAGAATACACAGCGGTCAACTGTGGAACATGCCATCGTACGATTCCAGATGGCATCTGAAAATTTTGAAAGTCATGCAGAACATGTTTGGTTACAAAAAAAAATTTCAAACTATCGCCAATGTGTGCTAAAGGTGTAATTCGTCAAAAAATGGCCTCCTAATATTTTTTTTCCCTCAAACAAATTCCCTTACTTTTATTAATGTCCTCCAAAAAAAATTTCACAACATTCTGAACAATAGTTTCGTCTGTAGACTTTAAAATAGGCTCTATTAATTATGAACATTTTGTAAATAAAATTTCTAAACTATCGTAATCCTAAATGTGTAATTTATTAAAAATCGCCCTCTGGTGGCAAAATTTTGAACTATTTTTATTTATATATTTTTTAGCTTAAAAAATTCTCATCACTTTATTATGTCTTTCACAAAATTTCACAACTTTATGAATAATAGTTTTGTCTGTAGAAAATTTTAAAGTAGGGTCGTTTAATTGTGGACACCCTGTATATTTAAAATTTCAGACCATTCGGTTGGGTAGTTTTTGCTCTGTTATATGCGGACGGACGGACAGACAGACGGACTGAACGACGACTATAGGTACTACGCATTTATATAATTACGAACGCACCTAAAAAGAATAAGAAAGCGGTAGAACTTATAAACAAGCAAGAGAGAGTGAAGGAAGTCGGGATATTTATATTGATAACAGGGATAGTACTGTACTTCAATCTAAGTACCTCTATTTCCGAATATGAAGGTTTGTTTTAATTAATTGCCGAAAAGAAATTTTTTATGAATTCTACAAAACAAATTCTTGAATAAAACAAAAATTATTTGGAAATAGCGGTAGAGAAATTCAATGACTGCAGAAATCCTGTGATGGAAAAGAATAAGAAAACTGCAGAACACATAAGCAAGCAAGAGAGAGTGAATGAAGTCATGATATTTATATACTGATAACAGTGATAGTACAGTACTTGAGGTTGAGTACCACTATTTCCAAATATGAATGCTTATCTTATTTAATCGCAAAAAGTGAAACTTTTACCAATTCTGCTGTTGAATAAAATGGAGATTATTTGGAAATAGCTGAAGTCTAATTCAAGGACCGTATGAACCCTTTGATTAAAAGAAATTAATTAAGGTATCCACAAACCTTCGGAGGTGATTTTTTGAGATTTTTTCTTTTTACCAATTTTTTATGATGACATTTAAGTTAAAACTTTGAAAAATATGTAAATATTTTAGCAATTACACAGAAATAACTTTTTTAAAGTGAAAAATATGCAAAATTATGTGAGAAATTGACATTTCCGCAAAACATTATTACTGAAAAACAAGCCAATGTATTGGCATTTTGTACATTGCATAATAAAGATAACTTTCTTCTATTCGGATTATACTACTCCAATTCAAAATATTAGAATAATGAAAAATGAAACAGAAAGTCATTCAATATTTACATTTATTTCAGTAGAAATGAATGCATGACAATTTTGAAGTGTAGTATCACATTCTACATATTTGTAGATGAACATAACATTTATACATATATATATATTTTACTATAGTAAAAAACATTTATAATGAAGTTTTTTTAAAAAATTCAAAATAATAGAATAATTGTCACAGCGTTTCAAAAAATTGGAATAACACAGAAAAAATTAGCATAATTCATTTAAACTAAAAACTTTGAGAATAGTTAATATTTAGTGGCATCTCACTTGGCCTTAATAAGGTCACGTACACAATCAAGCATGCTATTACTAATATGTAGCAGTCATTTTTGCTGATATTTGCCATGGAGGAAAAGATAGATGAAGATCCAGTATGCCGTAAAAACGGTTTGCAATATGATGCGCGTTATAGCTCAAATTTAAATGCTCTCACTCGGCCCAAACAAAACAAGCACCTGGAACAGGGGCCGAATTCTTTAACATCACCCGTGCATTTTTTTCTCTAAATGAATGTGATCTGCTTATTTTTAAGCATTCTAAAGCGGCATTCCATTGTATTAGGAATTAAAAACTTTATTACTGAAAGTTTTCTTCTTTTTTCGTGAAAGAACGTGCTTGTGTTTGGGCCTACTGCAGCGAATTTTAGAGTTCCTTTTTTGGCATCACCACCAGCCACCTTACTGCATCTATCTCCATCTATCTCTTTCCTCCATGGATATTTGCCCAAACGGATTTCTCACTTTTCAAGTGTTCATTTTTGTCCTTTGGAACCACATCCTGGAGGTTTTCTTGTTTAAATCCTAGATAATCCCCATGGGGTTTAAATTGAGAGAATTGCTCAGCCAAGGGAGTAATTTGATATTTTATTTTTCTTAAGGCAAGCAGTAATGAGCTTTGACGTGTGGCAAGATGCAGGGTCTTTTTGGAAGACAAAAGTCATCCTGAAGTACTAGTTATTTCGATGATCAAAGCAAACACAAACTATCTCAACGCAATCCTTACCTTAAATAGAAATTAAACATCCACATGTAAAGCTGTCTTAGCATACAAAATATACCTTTTTTTAAACCCCACATTCTTTCGAGCATAATCACAAATTCGGAAACTTAGAGATCTTGATAGAAGAAAAACGTTCATTCACAAACACAGAGTTATTTACGAAGACGAAACATCTGCTTTCAAGAATAATTCTCGTAGACTGCATTTATAACTGAGGTAGAAGGGCGCTTTCATCAGAAGTGGTCACGAAAAGAAAAAAGAAAAACTACATTCTGCTCTTTTTCATCTGTAATAGATGCAAGATCTGCCAAGACCAGGAAAATACTACAAATTTTTATTCTATGTAGAAGAAATTAGTGTTACTGAAAAGAAATGCTTGTAAAAGTGTTGTACTTAGTGTACATCGTGCACTCGGACTTACTTGCTCTTTTACCCTTTTTAAATATATTGGAACGATTTCCTAAATTTCATTCTATGAATGTTCAAGATATTAATCATATATTACACTCATATAAAATACTTTGTATATCTAGGGTGCACTCAAAATCACGTTCCAAATATAAATACATATATTTTTAATGTATGTAAAACAAACTTAGTTTGAATACTATAAATTCTTTTATATATATATGTCAGTTAATTGCTTGTAATGTGAAAATAAAAATCTAGACCTAATAAATTATTCGAATACATAAGTACAATATGTATATTTATTAGTGAATAATATTTGGTGCCTGACTTTAAAGGGAGAAAAAACTGACAAGAGGTATATAGAACATGTCTTATTTGATTTGCAATGTACATGCAAATATATTTATTTCGTTTTAAAGATTTTATTTGAATTCTTTAACTCACCTTGTGTTTCGTAAGCATTCATGTACTCTGATGTCATAAACTGATTGATGATCGTAGTCTTCCCAACATCAGGTGCTCCTAGAATTTGCACTTTAGATGTTGGTCCCCTAGATTGCCCTCCTGACGAATAAGAGGTTGCACAAGACGTGTTGGTACCGCTTGGAGTAACACTGGAAGCAGTAGAAGCTACACTATTGTTACTTCTCGACTTTTGACGGATAAAGTCTCCTTTCTTTACAATGGCACCTTTAGAGTTTAAACTGAAGCTTCGTATTAAGTAATATTCGTCGTCTTCATCGTCACCAGGTTCGTGTATTGGAGGACTTGGTGTCAGGTTATTTGTGTTGTCGTATGTGTGTTTTGATCTGTTGAAAAATAATCATATGCGTTATAAGTTACAGAAATATTAAAAACAAAAGTAAATGTGAGATATTGAGTGGTCGAGTACCTTTGAAAGAGTACAAACATCCTGTTTTTATTTAATAGCTTATATTCAAATATAGTTTCTTATGGGGTACGTTTTAAACTCGCTGAAAATCAACGAAAATCAACAAAAATATTCAAAGTTTGAATTAGTGGTTCTGCCTTTTTTCCTCGTGGAGGAAGGTTGAATTTGTGGTTGTCCCAAGGAAATAACGCCATTTTTGTGATCATTTGAGGTCATGCCGGCAAAAGCCGTAGCGAATACCTCATAGCTTAAATATAAATATAAATATAAATATAATTGAATTAGTGTATCTTCAAAGCCTTTTTATGTATAAGCATGAAATTTTGATTATTGATTAAACGATTTCGCTTTTTAATATACTAACATTAAAAACCAGCTAGTCTTTCAAAGAATTTATGTATTGTTGAAATTAAAATAGTTCTTTTTTTTTTTACTCTGTAAGTCATTACGTGCATGATATCTTCAGAACGTATGTATGAATTCTTATGAAGTTTCATATAATTAATAAAAACGCATGTATTTTTAAAATGATCTGCACTTAGGTCAAAATTATTTTATTAACCATGCGAAAAAAAATCATTTATTTTTATTTTTACTAAATAAAAATAGTCAGAACTAAAACTCTTACCATTGTAAATACTTAAAAGTAGGTCAATTTAAACGCATTAATATGCTTATCATCTATTTCAAATTTTATAACAATCCATACATACGTTCTCAAGATATCATGCGCGCAATGACTTACAGAGTAATAAAAGGACTTCAACAATCCATAAATTCTGTAAAAAGCTAGTCAGTTTCTAATAGTAGTATATTAGAAATCTAATCTGTTTAATCAATAGTGAAAAGTTCATGTTTATACATAAAAAGGTTTTGAAGATACACCAATTCAAACTTTGAAAGTTTCTGCTGATTTTCGCCGCGTTTAAAGGACACAAGACCCCTTAAGGAACTTTTTAAAAGAAACCACATGCAAAAATTTGCTTTAGAAGTGAAGGTATAGCTAAAACAGTTTAAGCTCACTTTATATTATGAAAGGGTAATTCGATCTTTAAAGCCAATTTTCTCAAAACGTTGATTTTGGTCTTTGCGCGCATGATTTCTTGGAAATGGCTGTATAGAATTCCACGAATTTTTTACAGAAGGTATAAACTTTATAGATGAACAAAATGACTTACCATTATGTTTATCAAGTACGAAATTTAGAAACTATGACTACTTTTATACAAAAAAAAAAAAAAAAAAAAAAAAAAAAAAAAAAAAAAAACATTCAAAATTTTGAGATTTTTGATTTTACAATTGTTTTCTCAAGAATAAATTATTTTTTTTTCCCAGTGAAGATCATTTTAAACACATGTTATGTCTCTATTCAATAAAAAATTTTGGGGTCACTGTAACAATTCAATTATTATTAAAAATCGTGCGCGCAACGCACATGGGTGAATTCGCTTATTAAAAAAACATTACATTTCAAATGCGATTAAAAAAACTTTATATGCATCTAGACTTTTTTTTTAGAACAGTAACTATTAGTATACAGGGTGTCCAAAGGCTAATTCCTAAACCGTTAGTCATAGACATATAGTTCCAATTACAAAAATGTTTTAAATGAGATAAAGAATTTTTTTAAAGCAATTTGGATCAATAAAAATATTTCTTAAAAAAATACGAAATTTAAATTTTTATACGGTGCCTCGGTCCTATAAGTTATATTTAGTAAAATTTTCCTGTTACACGGACAAGTAAGACAAAAAAGTCCCGTTATTCTACGATTAAAATTGACCGAGTAATAACTGTTTAAAGTTGGAACATATTTTTTGCTGCAAATTAGGGATAATTCGCAAATTTAGTAGAAATATAATTTCGTCAGATATATTAAAAAAATGGTTGAGAGTAGAATTAACATTGCAATATAAATTGAAATCTTTAATCATTCTGACATATTAATGCAAAATATACAATTTGTAATAAACATATAATAAGAAAACAAAAACAGAATTTTTGTGAAATAAAATGATGAAAATTAACAGTTTTAGCTTTCGATAATTGATTCTTCTGTATTCTGTACCACTGAATCAGAAATTGATCTTCATTTTTTACAATCAAGTAAAGATTTTTTGCAAATCGTAAATTTTAAAGTTAAAAAAAGAAAAATAGCGAAAATTTGATACTATAAAATAGATGTCATTGTTGTGTTTTTAGCTTTTGATAATTGATTTTTATGTATTTTTTACCGCTGGATCATTAAATGACCTTCAGTTATAACAATCACGTCAGGATTTTTCGCAAATTATAAATTTCAAAGTTAAAATATTCAAAGTTAAAATTGAATCCTCCCTCCCCACCTCATCGGACCCCTCAGCTGTTTAGCTGTAAGAATCTCAATATAAGCCAAAAAATTGAATAAATTATTGAATTAAATTAAATTAAATTAAAAAAGTTTTACATCTGATTTATAGCATCAGATTTTCGTTATATTTTAACTTTGACATTTACGATTTGAAAAAAATTCTAACGTTATGGTTAAAAATGAAGGTTATTTTCAGATTCATTGCTAAAAAGTGCATGAAAATAAATTATCAAAAGTTAAAAAATACAGTCATCTCTATTTTATCGTATCCTATTTTTGTTATTTTTTAACTTTGACAATTTAAGATTTGTGAAAAATTCTAACATGGTGGTTAAAAATTAAGGTAATTTTCAGATACAGTGCTAAAAAATACATAAAAGTTAAAAAGCACAATCATCGCAGTCTTGTTTTATCTAATCTAAAACTTGTTCTTAAATGTCTTGGCGGTAATCTATCCGAAATTTTTTGTGTTATCTTGTAAAATAAGTATAAATGGTAACCAGCGAAAATTACACTATAAGATTGTCATCGCATTTACGTCAGTATGTAAAATTTAATCTCGATCGGATATTTGAAAGTGAGTTAAAGTTGGAGTACAAATTTTGAACTCGAGAAACATACATACGATCGTTGAATTTAAATAAAAACTTATAACACAATTTTTATTAACGCTTTAATTCTCGCTCCCGTCAATATAACGGGCTGAAGTGTCGTTCGTTATTTCACGTGCCCGTCATATTTACGGGCTGGAGATTTAATTGCTGGAAAAAACTTCGAAACCAGAAAAATTTTAAAGTCATTTTCGTGTGATGTCTTTGAATATTAGTATTTGGGTTTGCTTTTTGGCGCTGATTGTGATGTTGGACTTTATATTTCATGTTCCAAAATATATTACACTAAAAATATATATATATATATATATATTAATAATAAAAATTAAATGTATATATTATTTCAAATATTATTTTAAAAAATTGTGTTATGAAGGTAAATAAAGATCTAAGATGTGAAAAATAAAGGTCTTATTCGCTTTCATTTGTATGGTGTAAAACAAGCATTAAGACACAGGATCGTCGCATGGTGACTTTTCTACAAATGTGAATTTGTTCTATAACATCTTTTTTTTTCGCCTTAAAAAGAACGAATTGCATATTTTATTTAGAAGCCTTATAACTATTCAATTTTTGGAATTAAAAAAATATGTACTTTTTTATGGTTTTTCCAAATATTAAGCGACCTTAAGGGGTTAAAATAAATCATGAAAAGAAACAGTCTTAAATCCTTACAAAATAAAACATATGTTAAAATACAATTATTTTAGCCAATCTGAGACTTAATAAAAGTTAACTCAATCGTAATACTTGTACGATATTTTTTAAAGCGCAGATACACATGAAATAATTTCTTCGAATACTTTAAGCACTTGGTATATGACCCCTCAAAGCATGGCGGAACTCATCAGTGTTCATATGTATAAAAGTGGTATAAGTCATGCATTTTTAAAGTTTCATAGCTCGGTCAATTTTAGTGTTATATGAACGGGACTTTTTTTTGTCTTACTTGTCAGTGTAATAGAAAAGTTTTACTAAATATAACCAAGGTTCGCACACTCCTTGGAATTTCCAAGGACTCCGGCACCACTATTAATGATAAGGAAATTTACATTTAATTTTTAAAACACAGCATTCGCAATCACCGCCTTTATTCACAGGTTTTGCAATATTTTTCTGTACTGAAATACTTTGAAAATACTGTAAAAATTTAGTGGTAGAACTGTGCGAGCCCTGTATAACTTATAGAACTGGGGGACCGTATAAAAATTTAAATTTCGTAATTTTTTTAAGAATTGTTTTTATTGACCCAAATCACTTTTTAAATATTTCTTTACCTTATTTAAAACATTTTTGTAATTGGAACTATATGTCTATGACTAACGGTTAAGGAATTAGCCATTGGACACCGTTGAGAGTGGACACCCTGTATATCTCTTTTAATGTGTATTTAAAATTCTATATCTGAAAGTTAATCAGATGTGGAATTATAGCAATCAATATCATACCATTTTTATACAATTTGTCATGTGACCATTTGTTTTATGAGGATAATAATGGAGGTGGTTATCCCTATTAGATTTTAGAAATTCCAATTAAATTTTCTTATTTTATATAGTAAAATTAATAAACTCCATAAAAGATTTCTGGCTATCAGAAATTTTTAATAACTTCATACCATCCTAGACTGCCCTCCCCCATCACAGAAATTTACCATGTTTTACTATGGAATGTCCAGCACTAAACCTTCATAATTCCTAAACTACTTTAGTGAATAATTTCCCGTTTGGTATACAAAGGTACTATGTACCGAGTCTGGCATAATTTCAACATGAAAAAGACCTATGCTTATTCTATGCTTATTTTTTTTTAAATATAAGTTTAAATAATGCACGATTTCCAGTTCAAAAGTTATTATTTGGGTTATTTATTTGGTGATTAAAATGAAATTTTCTTTTTTTTCTGACTGTACACTTTAAAGTTGAAACGGCTATTTCAAAACAGGTGAATGAAAAAGAAGTAAATTGCATTAACTACATGAAACTGAATGTAGCAAAGTTGCCAATTTAGTTTCCATTTTTCTTCAAAAATTTCGAGTTCATACCAGAATTAAATAATAGTATTTTATGTTTTATTTAATAAGAGACATGTAGTGATTACATTAAGTAACTAGTCGGATGTACCAATCCCAAAACTTTTTTCTATCTCATACATGTTAATACTTCAAAATTCGCTATCACACTGCCAAAATTAAATGGCAATCTATGCATCTCATGAGGATTCTAACGATATGAAATTCCGTGCATTAGCTCTTGAGATATGACTATCGCTGAAATCGTCTAAATTCAGCAAAATGCTGCCTAGCAGCGCCACCTATTGGGTGATTTATACCAAATCGTAATCAGCAACAATTTATGTCAACGTCTCACTGAATCTGAAGTTTGGAGAAAATCCGTACATTAGTTTTTGAGATAGAGCAATAGCGAAAATCGTTTAAATTTCTGCATAGCAGCGCCACCTATTGGGTGATTAACACCAAAACCTAATTAACAACAACTTGTGTCAACATACAACTAAATCTGAAGTTAGATGAAAATTGGTCCATTAGTTCTATTGATAGAGCTATTGAGGCAATCGTGGAAAAGGCAGCAGAGAAGCGCCACCTGTTGGGCGATTTACACCAACACCTAATCAGCAGCAAGTCATATCAAGGACTAACTTAATCTGAAGTTTGATGAAAATCCGTGCGTCAGTTCTTAAGATAGAGCTATTGGGGAAATCGTGTAAATCCTGCAAAATTCATCATAACAGCGCCACCTGTTGGTCGATTTACACCAAAACGTAATCATCATCAACTCATATCAAGGACTAACTAAATCTGAAGTTTGATCAAAATCCGTGTATTAGTTCTTGAGATAGAGCTATTGCGAAAATCGTGAAAAATGCAGCATTGCAGCGCCACCTGTTGAGCGATTTACACCAAAAACTAATCAGCATCAATTTGTATTAGGCATTAACTGAATATCAATTTTTATTAAATTCCGTGCATTAGTTATTGAGATAGAGCGCCCACAAAATTTGTGTCACATACACACAGACAGGCAGACAGACAGACTCACAGAGTCACAGACAGACATTTTGTAAAAACATGTTTTTTGGAATCTCTGACCCCTAAAACGTGTAAATCCGTCGAAAACCGGAATTCGAAAATTTTCATGAATCCAATACTTTCTTCTTGTAAAGATAGAAGAAAGTAAAAATTCTTCTTTCAAAATTTACGGTATGAATTTGAAATTTCGGATTAAAATTGGAGACCAAACTGGCAGTGTTGCCAGATTGAGGATTTGTCCCCATTTTGGAGAATTGTGAACCTCCGGGGAAATTTTTTGGGGGACTAGTAATTCGTGGGGGAAATATTTGGGGACTATCAACGTTTTTGTGGAAAAACTTGGGGAATGTTTTTTTACTATTTCACGTAAAGTTTACTTTTAGTCATCTGACAATACTGGATCTGTCTCGGACTCGATTTTGATTTGGAAAACGAAAATAAAATACAGAAGACGGAGATATCAATCATTATTCTCGAGGTCTTACTCATCGTCTACAGCATTACAGTTTACACTTATCACAGGTGCATCACGACCTGCCTTGGACTATCCGAACCTGAATTTCCAGATCACTCAGTGCGGCATATTTTCCCAGTCATCACGGACAGACACACAAACACATATACACATTTCTTTTATTAGTATAGATTTATACAACAGAAGTAAAAATATTTTTAAAACTTTTTTTTGTTTACGGCTGATTAATTTGTGCATCATGGAATGACAGTAGAGCTTTTTGCAAGATATGAAATTGCATACCACCATCACACTGCTACGTTTATAACTGAACATTGCTCAATGAATGCATCAGACCCACTAATTCTCCTTATAAGAAACTTGAATGAAAACTCTGCGGTCTTAAACGGCATAAAGCTTTACATTACTAAATTTTCAGGACTTATCCGAAACGTTCTTTTGCCGTGCTTTTTAAAATATTTAATTAGAAATGTGGAAAACAGCTACTATTCTTTTATTATTGACGAAAGCACAGTGATTGATACAATAAAAGTAATTTGCATTACGATTAGGTACTTCAGTAGGGTTAAAAACAAGTATAATAATCATAAACAGATTAAGTTAAATTAATTAAACATTAATTTAATAATTCTATAAAAAGTGATAAAATATCTTTATTAAGATTGACGATCGCTTCGTCGCACAAACGGTGACATTTTCAAAATCATTCACTATACAAAATATTTTCACATAATTTAAAAACAATATATTGTTTTTAAATTATGTGAAAATATTTTCTATAGTGAATGATTTTGAAAATGCCGTCGTTTGTGCGACGAAACGATCGTCAATCTTAATAAAGATATTTTATCACTTTTTATAGAATTATTAAATTTAATGCAGTAGGGATAACAAAATCTAAAAACATAGTTTTATATGTTAAGTCAGATAAAAGTAGATGATGCCAACAACCAACACCTTCTCAGCTTCATTCAAATCCCAACTGATAACAGACGGTCTAAACCTTGAAAACTTTCTTGGTATAAACGTAGATGGAGCTAACGTAATGATATGCCAGCATCATCGATTGGCAACAATTTAAACAACAAGTGTAAACGAACTTGTCGTTGTAAAATGTTTTTCTCCTTCCCTTTGTTTAGCTGCAAATATGCATGCAAGATTCTGGCGAGTTTAAATGTTAATTTTTTGTAAATGGGGAATTTTTTCAAACAAAAACTTGATTTGGGGGAAAAATTGAGTTTAAATTAATTAAACATTTTTCATAGTAGAAAATTGAAAATTGAAAATTTACTTTTTTGAGTAGAAACTATGTTGGGGGCTTTTGCGGAAGAAAACACTGATTTGGGGAAAAAATAAGAAATTTTGGGGACATTGATTTTAGACTATCTGGCAACACTGCAAACTGCCAATCCTGGCATGTACAATAAACATAGCAAGTCTGAAATTGTAGGTCAAGCAGGTCAAATAAGGTGCGTTTATATTTTATAAATATTCAGGTCTTGGCGCAATAGCAGTTGCACTATTATGAATAAATACAAAATTTATTACGATTCTATATATTCTATTCAGTAATACAGAAATAATAGGACTTCATCTTAAATAGGACGTAATTACCATGACAACCTAGAATCATTACCTATCATGGGATAGCATTTAATTAATTGAAAAAAAATTTAATTAATATCTTTTTAAGTTTTGATTCGATTTTGATAAAATTTGAAATGACTCGACAAAATTCTGCCATCATTATATGTATTAAATTTCAAACTATTCGATTGGTACTTTTTGCGCTATTATATGCGGACAGACGGATCAGACAACGACTATAGATGCTATATATTTACGAACGCACCTAAAACAGCAAATTATGTGTTCCTCCTACTTACACCTTTAATATATATAATTATATATTTCTAAATTAAATATCTTGCATAAAATACGGATTTTTACAGTTTGTTTGCTTAACTCCATACTCTATAAAATGCTTATAAAAGCTAAAGGCTCATTGTTTCTCTATATGATCAACTTTCTTTTTAAAAATAATGTAATTCATATCAGCAAGTTTCTTTTTTCATATTGTCAAACAAAATTGCCATAAAAAATTAACTTATTATAGAAAACAAATTTTTACGTAAAAAGCATTTGTGATTAAAAATAGATAGTATATAAAACATAATTAGTTTTAAAAAATGTTTTAAAAATGTTATGAAATTAAATTTCCTATACGCTTTTTTAGATAATAAAAAAATTAAATTTCTTTTAAAATTATACGACAAACACTTAACTTTTTATTTTTTCTCCTCATTATTTTTTCCTTTTAAAAGCGTTCGTTGTAT
This sequence comes from Maratus speciosus, assembly GCA_963932465.1. Lineage (NCBI taxonomy): Eukaryota > Metazoa > Arthropoda > Arachnida > Araneae > Salticidae > Maratus > Maratus speciosus. The sequence continues at coordinate 279,994,752 of OZ010797.1, read as the reverse complement.
TTTTAAATTTTATCTTGAGTGTTTCCATCGACAAAAAAAAACCTCAGTCAGGAACATATAATACTCCATCAAATGAAGTTAAAAATATTTACTCTAATCCATTTATGTCTGACTTTTTGTTTTCTCAAATTTGCTGGTAAATTCACTTTAAAACGTTGCAAAAGGAAGTGGAAAAATACTAAAAAAAAATAACGCTAAAAATATTTTGCATTTATTCGATAAAATGTAAGGGTCCTAAATATTGGAATACGTGTAATCTATATTTTAAAGTACAAAAGTGCCTGTGTCTAGCGCTGACGTCATTTTGAAGGTGGTAACAGAAGAAGATTAAATTTAACTTTTATTGCAATATTTTAAACTTCTAAATATCGTATATTTTCGATTTTTACACCACCGAATCAGGGTTGTCAGGTTAGCCTCCATTTTTATTCCGTAATTTCTAGTTCATACCAGAAATAAAGAATTGTATTTTATGCTTTATTTAATGAGAGACATTTAGCGATTGCCGAAAGTAAAAATTCTTCTTTTAAAATTTCTGGTGAAAGTTCAAAATTTCGGATTAAAATTGGAGGCCAAACTAGCCTGCACCGAACAGGGAAAAATGCATCATTCTAATGTACAGTCGCGGAAAAAAAGTAAACACCCCCTTCTAACTCTTCAACAAATTATCGTAGAAGAAAGTTACTAGTACCGAACGATTGGAAATAAAGTCTTCTTTTAAACGATGTATATAAAAATTTTCTTCGGGGGCCATCTACATATTAAAACGAACACAAGCTTCATTTTTTTCAATGGCAATACTCAATTTTAACAAGATATTTCAAATCTTCGGTTCAAACTATACATAGACACAAAATTTCATTTCAATGATAAGTTTTTGAATTATAAACATTCAAAATTTAGTGCTTCTAAAGTTAAATTACATTTTCACATTTCCATTAATAGCTCCTGAAATTATACTTCTAATGCGCTAATTTTTTGTGTAGCAATAATACTAAAATACCCAAACATAAATACCTTGAATTTGCAATTTTTATAATTTTATTATATGAATTATGAATTATGAAATTAATATTCGAAAAAATTATGAATTGCAACCTACAATTATTTTGATAGATTTAGATTTATTAAATCCTGCTTTATAGAAATCCAAAAATTCACATTTTTGTTCCAAGTAGTTTTCAAACTATGCTTAATAAACGGCAAAATGATGGATTAAGTGGTCTATGATAAAAGTGACTAGATATTTTGATATTCCTTAAGCTATCCTGTAATCAAGCAGTCTTCAATGACTGCTGGAGTGACACTTAAGATGCTTTGATCAAGAAGGTCTCATCAGATCCCATCATCTCAAGAAGATCAACTCGCTCTCAGTCAACAATCGGGTACCGAACTTCAATTTGCATACAGCCCCTAAAATACGCTCGTTTTAAAATAATTAATTTCTCGGAAACTTATTGTACGAATTGCATAAAAATGTGTTTTTAGGCTAATTGAAAGGTGTAGAGTTCATTTATGCTGGGAGAATTGTGTACTGCTATTGAAAAAACAAAGTTATGGTTCGTTTTATTATGTAGATGGCCCCCTAAGCAAATTTTATATACATCATTTAAAACTAGACTTTATTACCAATCGTATGGTACCACTGACTTTCTTCTACGACAATTTTTTGAAGAGTTAGTAGCGGGTGTTTACTTTTTTTCCCACGACTGTACTTTATTTAAAATTGCATTACAATTTGTTTAAAAACTGCATCGCTGTTTATTCAATTTTTACTGTTTTTAAAATAATTTTCAAGCATAATTTTTTTAAAAATATATCTCTGTCGCGTACAGACGATTACGAAAGAGAACTCCCTTGGCACTTAAATTAATAAAAATAGCTCAGCATTTGCTTCCAGAGTATATTCCATAAGGCAATTAAAACATTCATCAATCAATAAATAAATCAATAAAGTATAAGTGAAACACTAATTTAAGACGGGCAATCAAATCACGCGCTTATACCACTAAAATAAACAGAATCAAAAATGCTTATTGTACAGGGTATCCCAATTGTTCTTGACACATTTTAAAATTCGATATAAAATGAAGTAATTGTCGTACAGGAGTGCGGTTTGCACTAAAATGCTTATCGGGATGAAAAGTGTTCTTTAAGCAAATAAAAATAATTGGCTCCAAATTTTGATCATAGATAGCGCAACTTGTACGTATGCTTGGTCTTGAGGTTTTCAAACATGCATTTTTTCTGATTTTCAGATTAAATTTGACGCTGTGACACAGAAAAAGACTCCCAGCCAAAAAGAACAAAGTGCATGCTTCTGCTTGCTGACATTGAAGACGAGAATCACACATGTGACCAATGTCAATTCCACAAGCAATGCTAGAGCATGGAACTATTAATAACATGGAACTATTAATAAAGAGGAAGTGACATTTCCTTAAAATAGTGAAGCTTCAACTGTAACCGTTATCGCAGGATTTGTTTAGCGCCAGTGGAAACGTCCACCAGTAGATTTATATAGAAATTTTCAACTTATTTAAACACCTTATTATTACATAATTTCAGTCATAATAAATCATAGAAACTGATTTTAATTTTTACTGGTAGGAGTTTTCTTTGGCGGTAGTTAGGCTCTGCGTTTCCGCCATATTGTGACAACCAGGGCAACAAACTAAAAGTTTTACAAGGCATACTGAAACCACTAAAATCAAATAGAAATTTTTACGACATTTTTGAGAAAATTTTCCATGAATAAAACCCTTAATTAAGACGAAATATTCTATTCAATTTTATTGGTGAGATGTTTTCCCTGGCGCTAATCAGAAACTGAAGATCTGATTTAAAAAAAAAAAATCCGCCATCTTGTGACAACCTCCTCAGTTACTTCACTCGCAACTCGTAGACAGTACACTATATGTCTCCTCCTCTTTATTCATAACTCCATTATTAATAAAGAGGAACTGACATATTATTAAAATAGTGAAGATTCAACTGTAACCGCTTTGGCAATCGCTGATTTCCTCCGGTGAAAACTTCCACCAGTAAATTTATATAGAAATTTTCTCCGCATTTAAAGCCTTATTAATGCAAAATTGATGTTATAAATGATGGCAGGAACATATTTTCAATTTTACTAGTGTAAGTTTACTTTTCCGGTAGTCACACCCTTTGTTCCCGTCATATTGTGACAACCGGTGAAACAAACTTACTGTTTTACCAGTCAAACTGACACCCGTAAAAACAAATAGAAGTTTTTACCACATTTATGTGAAAATATTTCCATGAATAAGACGTTTAAAAAAGGCAAAATTTTCTATTCAATTTTACTGGTGGGAAGTTTGACCCGGCGGTATTCAGAAACTGTAGATTCGATTTAGAAAAAGCTGTCGCCATCTTGTGACAAGCTCTTCAGTTACTTCACTCGTAACTGGTAAACAGTATACTATATGTCCCCTCCGTTTTATTCATAACTCCATTTGCTAGAGAACACGTGGATTGAACTGGAGTTCCGTTTGAAAGTGCACTCACTGAACTATGCTAATGGGCTGCCAAATTATTACTCTTTAACTGATTTTGACAAAATAAAATGATCTGTATCTGATTGTCCTGAGTTTTTGATGCTTCTTTCGGATTAATTTAAGGTAAAGCGCCATCTATGGCAGATGATGGGAACTAATTTTTTTATTCACTTGAAAAAAACTTTTCATCGTGAGAAGCATTTTAGACCAAAGCGAACTCCTGTACGACAATTACTTGATTTTAGATTGAATTTTAAAATGTGTCCGAGACTTTTGGGGCAACTTGTATATTAAATTCAGTAATAATGAAACAATAGGACTCCATCTTAAATAGGACGTCATCACGAGGACAACCTAGAATCATGACCTATCATGGGATATCATTGAATTAATTACGTATGATAGGATTTAATAGAATGAAGAAACTTTTATTAAGGGCGTCCTGGACACAAAAATCTTCAAATTTTCTAAAAATATTTTATTGCAGTAAAAAATTCTCCGCTGTCTTCTGTTTAAAATGACGCTTAAATCATGTTTATATCCTTGTTAGAACAGAACATATTAATTTTTTCGTTTTGGTTTGTTTTCAAAATCTACCTTTCAAGCAATGGTTGTCATGCAAACGACTTCTTGTGAAAATGCGTTTTCCTTCATGATGGGTTTTTTCACCATTTCTCATATTTAAATTGTTATAACTCCAGAACTGTTAAAGGTATATGGTTCAAACTTGGAATATATATATTTTCAATCAGTTTAGTTTAATTTTGATTCAGCAAATTTGAAAAAAAAAAATATTTACTTTTGAAAATAGGAATTTTTTTTAAAACGTTACATCAATTTTTCTTAAATTTTTAATTTAAATACTTTTAATTTTTTTAATTAATATTTTTAAAAATGCTAAACCTAAATTAAAAGTTATATATTTCTGTTTATTTAAATGGTAAAAAATTGAAATTCTATAAATGATATTTCGAGTTATAACGATTTTAAATAACCCCACTTTTTTAATAAAGTTTAAATTTTAAAAAAATTTAAAATATATATATGAGAAGTTATATCATGTGATTTTGTTTACAAATGATATCGTTAACCATAACAATAAAAATTTAAATTTTCCCTCAATAAATAAAAATTATTTTAAAATGTGTCCCGGACGCGTATTTCAGAAGTGCACATTCAGAAGGCGACCGGCAGAAATACTGTCCTCCGATTGGTTGAACGTATCTCGTCACTACCGGCAACCCATTTTGTTTTGTTTACATTTGCATTATGGCAGAAATGAGAAATGATTTTAAAAGTATCGGCGGTGATATAATAAATCTCTTGCCACCTAATTTCGACTTTAAAGTTACTGAAAGTGCGTATGTTTCCGAAGAAAAATTCTCTTGTTCATTAAGAATAAAATTATCTGGTGAACAGGACTTTCAAAAGTGGCTGACTGATTTTCAGAGCATTACAAATACGTCCTGGAATTTGCGAAAATCGCGTCAGAAAGAAACTTTTAGATTTACTTTTTCTCGTGATTATGAATGCCATCATTCAAGCTACAGGAAACAAAAGGTAATAAAAATATTAAATATCAGAGATGCACCGAATACTTAATATTTGTTACAAGTTCAAATGAATATTCGGTCGAATACCGAATTTAATAAAATGATATATTGCTAAAAAGTATAAGTAATGACATAATTAAAAGCTTTATATACATAGAATTTTATATAAATGGGGCGGGGGGGGGGGATCTTATTTTAACTTGATCCACAAATAAGAAAAGTATCATTTATGTTAAAAATAATCACGACAGAATATACTTAATATTCGATTATTTTTAAATGCTATTTTCTAATAGTTAATACTAGATTAATTCTAATAGTTAATACTTCATACTAGATGGTGAATACAGGATATGCTGAAAGTTCCTCGTGCATGGGGGGGGGGAGTAAAGTAAAGAAGTGTAGCCAGTTTGAATACAAGTGGGGGGAAAATAACTGATAATGTAATTTTGTCATGATTGAGATTAATGAGTGTTTTTTAACAAGAAAGGCTAATTTTCTGGAATATCCAGATAAACTAGTTTTAATTTACTAAAGAATTCTGTCTTCATCAAGAATTTAATTTCCTTGAAAGTAAAGTAAAGGGATCCAATTTGAATACAAGTGGGAAAAAAATAAAGGCTTACAACTGATAATGTGATATTGGCATGGCTGTAAATAATAGGTGTAGTTTTTAATTTCTTTTTTTAAAGAGAAAGGCTATTTTTCTGAAACAGACAGATAATAATAAACTACATTTAATGTACTAAACTATTCTATCTTCATCAAGAATTTTATTTCCTGAAATCATGTTAATCTGGTACAATTATGTTTAAAAAGGTTATTTAAAGTGAAAGGTTTAATGTAGAGGCTTAAATTTAAACTGTTAAAAAAAATGTTTAGAATGTTATGAGATGTAATGCCGCATTGCTTATAGATGACATAAAAGCAAGCATATAGGATATAAATAACTAATTTCTGAGTACAAACTAAACACATAAAAAGGTTTTAAATTTTACACCTTAATTTAAAAAAAATCTAACATGTTATTAGTTAAGATATTTGTCAATAGATGGCAGAACTGCTAAATGAAAGTAAACTTACTAATAAAATAAGTGACATTCAATAAAAAGTAAGTGAAATCAATTTGAATAAGAGCTTAAAAAAAAGAAAAGAAATAATGCCTTAACTTATGGTGTGAAAGTCACACGATAATAAGTAATGAAAGCATTTTTTTTTCCCTTAAATGAAAGCAATGCTTTTTTTTTTTTTTTTTTTTTTTTTTTTTTTTAAGAATAGATAAATTATTTTTAGTATACTAAATAATTCTATCTTCATCAAGAATTTCATTTGTCAGAATCGCATGTTACTGTAGTACAATTATGTTTAAAAAAGTCATTTAAACAGATAATTTTAATATATTAAGAAATATTCTGAGATTAAAAGTAGCATTGCTTATCTGCGACATGCAATTGGCATGGAATTATGAAAGATGACATGTAATTGTATGTAAATAACTAATTTCTGACTACAATTAAAATTTATACCTTAATTTAAAAAAACTATCTTATCCTGTTGTAACTATCTTTTACCGTGTTTTCAGTTCAGATAACCGCGTATTTATAGGCGGCAGAACTGCTCTGTGAAAGTAAACAAACATTTGCTGGTAGTGACGAAATTCATTCAACCAATCGGAGGACAGTATTTCTGCCGGTCGCCTTCTGAATGTGCACTTCTGAAATACGCGTCCCGGACCCCTTTAATATCTTTTTTGATTCGATTTTCATAAAATTTGAAATGACGAAATTCTGCAACGATTATATATATTAAATTTCAAACCTTTCGGTTGAGTAGCTTTATGCGCTATTATATGCGAACGAATGGACGGACAGACTAAGCGACGACTACAGATGCTATGCATTTTTAATAATTACGAACGCATCTAAAACAGACGTCTGTGAACGTGAATTATTTCATGCTATTAATTTTTATTTTGCAAAGCATTTCTTTCCAAACTTTAGGTAACTGCATGGAGGCTGAATCATTGCATATGTGGACCCTAAAAGCCAAGGGGTATAAGTGACCAAATTGAAAAAACTGAGCTAAGTGCACAGACTATCTATTTTGTCAAAATAAAATGATCTGTAATTGATTATCTTGAGTTTTTTATGCTTCTTTCTGATTAATTTAAGGTACAGCGCCGTCTATGAGAGATGATAGGAACTATTTTTTTTATTCGCTTGAAAAAAACTCATCGTGAGAAGTCTTTTACTGCACTCCTGTGTGAAAATTACTTGATTTTATATTGAATTTTAAAATGTGTCAAGTATTTTTGGGACACCCTGGATAATCTTAGCGATTTCCTGAGGCTGTAAACTCCTCGCACGAAGCCAATACGAAAGTATCGATTTTAATAAATTTTAAATTTTTTCAACGCAATATTGCTATTTTTCAAATAAATATGTTTTTTGGTATTGTTCGTGGACATTAAAAAATATATATATTAAATATAAAAAATCTATTAGAGTTATCTATTTTAAAGAAATGGCTTTCATCTGCATTCTGTTCCCCGGGAAGCCCGGGTTTATATCCTTGTGTTAGGTAGATTTCTTAAGAAATACTACCTATTACACTGGCCTCCAAAAGTTAAGGTACAGGGACTGGATGCTTTCGATTGTACACGGTTTCTCGAAAATCTACCAATATTATTGACGAATTGTTCTTGAACTTCTGGGATGTAAAGAACATGTTTGATTTCATATTTCTCGGGGAAGATTTAGTCGGGGGAACAATTAAGGGGCTAATAATAAATATAATAATAAAATAATATTTGCGAAATAATATTTGCGATTAACCTATGTAACAAAAAATGCTGGAAATGGTTATCACGATGTTAAATGACTATTTGGGTCCTGTTCAACGTTTGTGTGCATTTGTGTATGCATAGCACTCCTATTCGTGAAAATATTATTGTGTCTGTGAAAAATTCAAAAGTTTTTTGTTTATAGCATACAGAGCTTCCAACCAAATTTAACACAACTTTCCGAAAACCTGACAAAGAACAGCAGCAACAGTATAATGCAGAATATTTGATGAGATATGGGCACCTTTATGAAGTAAGTTTTAACTGCGCATGCGTGGGAGATTTCAAAAATTTTATTTCATAATTTGGTAGTCAGCTATTTAGGGCAACTTCTATAAAAAGTCCAGTCAAATATTGTGAAAATTCAGAAAGATATAATGAGCTGATTGAAAAGTTCTGGAAAATCTTTTATAATAAAGCTATTTTTAGAAAGCAACTCACTATATCGCCCCTATCTTTGTGAATTTTCGGGATATTTCACAGGACTTTTTAGATAAGTTGCCCTAAGTAGCTGACTACCAAATTATGAAATAAAATTTTTGAAATCCTCCACGCATGCGCTGTAAAAAATTATTTCATAAAAGTGTCCATATCTCATCAAATATTCACTATATTTATGTTTTAATTGCAGTATACTGTTGCTGCTGTTCTTTGTCAGTTTTTCGGAAAGTTGTGTTAAATTTGGTTGAAAACTCTGTATGCTATAAACAAAAAACTTTTAAATTTTTCACAGACACAATAATATCTTCCCGAATAGGAGTGCTATGCTTACACAAATGCACACAAATGTTGAACAGGACCCAAATAGTCATTTAACATCGTGATAAACCATTTCCAGCATTTTTTGTTACATAGGTGATCGCAAATATTATTTTATTATTAAATTTATTATTAGCCCACTAATTGTTCCCCCGACTAAATCTTCAGCGAGAAATATGAATTCAAACATGTTCTTTACTTTCCAGAAGTTCAAGAACAATTCGTCAAAAATATTGGTAGATATTAGACAAACCGTGTACAATCGACAGCATCCAGTCCCTGTACCTTAACTTTTGGAGGCCAGTGTACATTCTCTCCTATGGTGGAATTTCTGAAAAAATTTACAGAACTACGCCGATCATGACCCCTAGAACCCAAAACTACCCCCAGATAAAAACTTTATCTATCTATTATCTATATCATTTTTTTTTTATGGACAAGACAACTTCCATAATTCTGCACAAATCTCTTCCAAACTGATACGTAAAATCAAGAGGTCGAAAATATCGGTCAAGTTCGTTAATGGGCAAAATCGGACCAAAGGGGTGGGAGGGGGTTTTGTGAAACCGAAGAAAACCCCATAACTTCTTAATTATAATAATACATATCAAATCAGTTTAAAGTTACTATTACTTCTAGGAAAAGGTCCAAAAATTTATGTATGACAGATTTTTGATAAAATTAAAAGTCTGTTCAAGGGACGCAAAAAGTTGGGTTTTAGGGAGAAAAAAAATTATAACTTCGTCAGTTGTTAAGATATCAAATCCAAGTTAAATTATTATAAATCTTCTTAATTCTGAGGAATTTTTAACTGTAAAAGTATAAAATTGACAGGCCTGGCAATTGAAGCGATTTGGAACCGATTACCGTTTACAGTACTCTCGCTGGTCCGTTTTTTATGAAAACCAGTAAATTTTCAGGAAAAAAAAGTGGTAGGTTTAGTGAACAATTTCAATAAAAACACCTTTGGAGGCAAGTTACGACGAAAATTATACAGATTTTTTTTTTTTTGAAAAAAAGTGGTGTTTAAACAGCAGACCGAGTGGAAGCCCTGCATTTTCCATTTTTTAATAAATATATATTGAGTTATAAGCTATTCTTGTCACGTGACGAGAGGGTTTTCTCCCTTTACTGCGCTGTCGCGTCCGGAAATTCGATTCAGAACGCCAACTTTGACAGCATTTTTGAAAGATCGTTTGCCTTTATCAAAAAATGGAAAACGCCATTGGATTACATAGCTCATGAATAAGAACGCCTACTAATTTTATGGATTTCAAAACAGAGATGAATTCAGAAAAGTGTCAGACAGTAGCTCCTTTAGATTTGAGAAAATTCGTAATAAACTGCAGAGAATTATTGCAAAAATCTACTTTTTATTACAGCTTCAAAAGTTATGATGTTTTTAACACACTTTTTTTTTTCTTTCAGTCTAAACTACATTAGTTCTTTTAACCCTTTCAGGGGCAAGGTACTTGTATTCGTAAAATTTTCAAATAATTTAATGACACCAGTATTAACAAGAGATTTTATTTGTAAATAAGTAAATGTAAATTTTCGCGTACTTAATAAAGATGACATTTTCATCATAAAATTCCGGTGCCAATGTGGCAATTTGGGAATAAAATTATGTGGCCCTTCAAGGTGTTAAAGAATATTTATCTGAATGTTGAAAGGTCAAAGAGTCTAAATAATCATTTATGTAACTATTGTGTATTTTTTGCCTTGTGAACGCATAATAATCTAAAATATACTGTTAAAATTTTCCCTTAATGTGTATGCAGTATTCTTTAAAAGACTTTTAATTGTATGTTAAGGAAAATCAGAACTGAGTCGGGCCAGACCAGCATGAATTAATTGATTTTTGTACTGACCGGGACTGTTTTCCTTGATTTTTGTACGTGTTGGACCGAGCCATGTACTGTGAAAATATAAACTGGCCTGCCGGGACCGGGCCTGGAAATTCCGGCCCGTGCAGACCTCTACCTTGCAATTTCAAACGCAAGCAATATTTCTGCGTTTTTAAAGCTACACAGAATAAATCTTAAAAACGGAGTGTATTTATACATTTTTATTCATTAGTTTTAGCATTCTCACAGTCTGAGAGATGGCATGCAGATTTCAGTAATATTGTTTTAATTATTGAAATATTTCGTTGTTGCAAATTCATAGCCTGTTGATATAACTTATCAAGCGTGGTTTGGCGCATAATGAACTCCGTTGTTTTTCTAACTAGAAAGCAGTTGTAACAGTAAGTAATTTTTAGTGGTTTATCACCTGCGCATGGGTAATATAAAATGTTTTAAATTAAATAGTAATTTAATAGTTTATAATTAAGTTTAAAAGATTAAACGTTATATTTTCATCGGAAACACGCCTGTGTACATAATTTTTCTAATATTAGCACTTTCGGAAGTGATTTAAAATCCGATTACAAAATTCCACATTTACACACGTGAACATGGTTAAATTAAATAAAAGGGAGTAAAAAGTATATTAAAAACTAGAGAACAGGAATTCTGCTTTTTTAGAATTTAGTGTCGCCCCCGGCATTTCCATTACTTCATTTTCTTCTGAGGGACTGATGGCTTATATTATTATGAAACAGTTATTATAAATGAAGTGTTAGGTGAAGAAAGAGCAGTCGTAAAAAGTTAGAACTCTGATTTTCTGGTCAGAATGGGAAAAAAATGGCCATATTTTTTTTTTTAATTATGGCCATTTTATTTCCCCATTCTGACCAGAAAATCAGAGTTCTAAATTTTTACGACTGCTCTTTCATCTTCCCCTAACACTTCATTTATAATGACTGTTTCATAATAATGGAAGCCATCAGTCCATCAAAAGAAAATAACTCGGTGAAAGCAGAAACTCCGGTAATCGGGACTCTAGTGTAGTTCAGTTTTAAGACTTATAACACGCGATTTTATTTTACATAAAGTGACGCCATTCACATCCGCTGAAGAATCCATCATTTGCGATCCAGTGTTAAACAACATCTACAGTAAAGTACGCTTAGGACGTCACTATCGCTGAATAATACACAAATAAAAAAAAAAAAAAAAAAAAAAAAAAAGAGAGAGAGAGAGAGAGATTTCGTCATTCAAAAAACTCGACAAAAAAATCGGCTATCTAAAGATTCACAGGCCTTCATTTGTTTGTATTATTAATATAGATATTTAAAATTAAATTTAATTTCTAATAACTGTATGTTTTATCAGAAATCCTTAATTTATATTTTTACAAAATATATTATATAATATATATTTTATATTATACAAAATAGCACGTATTGTAATTACATTTTTTTTCAGTTTTTATGGGAAAATGGCAACAAAAAGATATAATTGCTATTTTTCTTTGACTTTCTACAGAAATGGAATTCTTTCGTTGCCAATATTAAGCAAATGGCTCTACAAACTACAAAAAATAATAATAATAATAATAATAATAATAATAATAATAATAATATTTCAAAAATAAATAGAGATACAGTTTTCAAACAAAATGCATTTAAAATACCTTTTTTTTCCAGTACGACGGTATAAAAATCGAAAATGTGCGATGCTTAGAAGTTAAAAAAATTGCTAAAGAGTATTTAATCGTGCTGATTTGTTTTACGGCTGGCTTTTGTAAGGTAACGTCACTTTTTGGAATTCACAAAATAAGTTGGGAGAAAGAAATATCATACCGTACCGGGGCTAATAAAAAATTTGTAATGTTTTTCATATGAAAATTACTTCTATCTTTATTCTCTACAAAGCACTGTATGATTTGTAATTGAGTAGTACATATTGAAAATCCTGGATATGATAATTATCGGAAGGACAGAACTTCAGGCGTTTTACCTCTCTTAAATCTCCTAATATCGCAGCGTTACGATTTGCCTTAACATAAATTTTACGTTCACTCATATGGCATGCACTACACATGGGCGTTTTTCAAAGGCCTAGTATAGAGGTCTGCATGGGACTCAATTTCCAGGGCCGGCCCGGTCCGAACAACAGCTATCTTAGCCCGGCCAATGCCAAAAGCAATTAAATCAGGTCAGGCAAAGCACGCCTCAATTTCTACAAAAAATTCCGATATTTCTTAATATAAAGTTAAAATTATTTTCAGGAATACTGCTACATATTTGTGTGAAAATTGTATAGTATATTTTTAATTACTATGCGTTCGCCAAGCAAAAAATACACAAAAGCAACATTGATGTTTACTTAGATTCTTAGGCTTTTCAACATTCAAATAAAGATTTATTAAATAATAAATGTATCTTATACTAATAAAAAAATGTCACTCCGTCTGTCTGTGTGTCTGCGATGGCTAGCGAAATTCACCGCACGTACAAAGCTGAAAATTTTTGTGAGAGTACCCCAAGGCATCCCATGATGCACCTGAGGCTCACAATTTAAATTTTTTAATTAGTAGCTGAGATATTAATTCAAAGCGACAATGAAATCTCATTAAAAATTCCCCTTTTTCATTGGGAACTCGGAAAAGCTCTCGCGTATGCCCAGAAACCCATTTACGCATGCATCGGAAACAAGCGGAAAACCGACTTTGATTTAACCTGTCCCTTTTAATAGACTTGTTTTAACCGAAATCGACCAAATCTCTCGGTACAGTTAAAATTGGAAGACATATTCTGAAAGACCGTACTTTTACGTCTCAAATGCCATAATCAATTCGAAAACATATCGCAGTTATTCTTTTGAAAAAGGAAATTTAAAAAAGAGTCATTTTTCCACCTTATGCCAATGTCCCACCAGTGCGCAAATTTAGAGGTACCAACAAACCAAAAATATGTTCTAAAGCAAAAACCTTCTTCGAATTGGTGGTTTAATCGTTTTTAAGAAACATGAAATTTTAACCATTTAAAATACACAGGCGAATGCAGATTACTTCGCGCCTCACTTAGACGATATTTTTTCTACGCTAAAAGTAACTAAACGTCCGTATTTTAACACAACCTTTTAGAGTATCTCAATAGACCAGAGTTACATCAGCTACAAAAATTTCGAAATGTTTGGACGGATAGAAATATCCTTCTATATATAAAAAAAAGTTTTGATTTGGAAATGGACCAATGAAAATCTGCGTAGATATTACCGGCAGATCGGCCTCCAATTTGAATGCTTAAGCATGGCCTGTCTTCGTTAATATTAAAACAACTGTTGCATACAAAAATATGAAAATCGGTGGTAATATAGAGAAATGTTTGATAAATACGCTGATGCGGACAGTTTTCAAATCGAAAAATCATTTTAAGAGATATTTAATGCTAAAGTTGGACAAAATCGTTCCATTAAAAAAGTTTTATTGGAGCAAAAACTATACATGAGAATATAATCATTTTTAGATAATTTTATACGTTATAAGTTCCCGGTGTGCAGATTGCATTAATTTTTTTTTTATTTGACTCATTTTCTGAGGTTTTATTTCTATTTTAAATTAAAATTTTCAGCATTTCGAGAAATTTTTTTTATATATTTTAGAAAATGTTATTAATTTAAACTGTTGCCAATTGTATAAAAAGCGCAAACAATAATGTTTACTACAAATTAAAAAATTATTTACACGTGACTATTATAAACAGAAAAAAAAACTTTAAAATTAGAATTAAATGATTACATGTTAAAAGCATGAAAATTACGTCATAAGAACCATATTTACACCTGAATTTTAAAAGAGAAACAAAATGCTAAAATAAAAAAAATCATTATTATGCGTTAAAACTTGTAAATGGAGGAAATTACGTCATATTTAAAATGGCCAAAAAATATGACAAAACCATTTAAATTAAAAAATATATTTCCGCGAGATATTTTGAGATAATTTTTTTACTATTATCGTGAATTCGAAGACAGCGCAAATAATATTTCCTTCTAACAACAAAATTATTTTCACGTGAATATTAATAAGAGAAATAAAACTTTGGTGTAAATTACGTCAGATTTAAAACGATACATTTAAAATGAATTATTTAAAAGAACTATCTTATAGCGCTGTTAAAAAATACCGGGAGACAATGACACTGTTTACTTAATTTATTTTACATTAGCTTATTTTCAAATGTTTAACTAATTTTTTTAATTAAATACGAAAACAGCCATTGTATCTCTTAACAGCAGCAGATTTGGTCTTAAAAATCTCCAATCCAATGTAAACGAATGGAATCCCTTTTACAGAGAGATCGCTACTGTTTTTTAATTCAATATTTTTAAAGCCGATCAAATTAGCGTGCTTTTTGGATTTTGGTATGCCTGAACGGGGGGTTGGCGAGCTTAGCTCGTAGGGGGCAGAGCCTCCTAGTTTTTTACAAAATAAACTGTGTGAGAATTTCGCCGAAAACAATTAAAACCGATGGATTTCGGCGCGTTTTCTCCCGACTGCAGCGGAAGTTTTCACTATTACATATGCATTTTTTTCACGAAATTTTAAAGAAGTTATATTTATAATCTATTAAAATTTCATAGAATTCGGAAGATAAGAACTATTTACTATGTTATGCTAACGGAAACGATGCGAAAGGAAGCAAAAAAAAAAAAAAAAAAAAAAAAAAAAACGAGAAGATAACACGTTTCTTTTTAACAATTTCCAACATAGTTGAAAAGTATTTATGAATTTGGTTTGTCTACCCGTCTGTTTGTCCGTCTGTCCATACTCTAACCAGCGTAAATATATTCCGATTTCTATGAAATTGATATATATTATTGGGGTTTACTATGGCATGTTCGGTATTGAAAATTAAGTGTTTAGTATTTACGGTTAATTTACAGGGACACTCAAAAGAATTCAGTTACTTTAAAGTCTATGGGGAAGAATCGTTTGCGGTAAAATTTAATGATAGAACACTATTTTAAACATATTGAAATTGATATATATCACTGAAGTGTACTACAAACTTCTGACTATAGAACGTGGTGAGCATAGGATTTATCTTCCATTAACAGCGACACACACAAAAGAAAACTGGGTACAAAAAAAAAAAAAAAAAATGCACAGTAATTGAACTATTGAAACCTACGAACAATAATTGCTGGAAGTACGTTTTCAGTTTTGGTATGCGTTTTTAAATTAAATTACTTTTTAAACATTACTTGGTGTGTATAAATTGCATAGATCATATACAGGCCTTCGCAAAAGTTTTCAACAACACCCGTTTATTGGCGAAAATTCCTGAATGGAAATTTTCAACTGTGCTATGCGTTTAACTGAACGAACTTTTAGCATACTATGTAGTCCTACTCTCCTGGTGTTTATGCCAGTCGTCTATACAGCGGTGTGGACCGGCCCTTGTCATTTCCTAACTGTTTACGAGTATGCCAAGTGTTGCCACCAGCACTCGGCTGTTTGCGGGCATCGGCGAGGGTGGGGAAGTCGCTTCAACACTCCGCATGAGCTGTTTACCGGAGGACGAGGGTCAACAGCTGCAACCAATGGGAAAACAGCTCCATATGCACTTTGTTGCCAGCATGTTCTAAAATCATCTTTATGTTGCTTGCCCAGTGGATTTCTGGGCGCAAATGTAGTTGGAGATTAAGCTGAGATGTTCATCTTCCGAAGACGCTCCTTAAGCTCTAGTATTGACTTAACTTGATACTATCTAGTATACATTCATATCTATAGATCATATACAGGGCTTCACAAAAAATTATTTTTTTTCCTGACTTTTCATGTAATAGCAAAAATTGGGCTCATTTTGAGAAACGCATGTAAATTTTCTTGTGCTTAAAATAGTATAACATCACATCATTAAAATGAATTAAAAACTATTTTCCCATATACCATAGAGATATTATTTTGAGCGTCCCTGCAAACAAATTAAAAATGCTACGTACTCCATTTTCATTAGGGAGCATGCCATTGTAAACCTCAATTATACATATCAGTTACAAGACAATCCAAGTATACAAGAGTTAAAGTACGGAACAGCAGATAGACAAACTGAATTCATAAACACTTCTCAACTATGCTAGAAAATGTTAAAAATAAACTAAATAGTTATTAAAGTAAACTTTTATATTAGTATTACATTTTAGGAGAACAGCAAATAGTAACGAAGGATACAGTTGCATTGATTGACATTTCAATAGTCTTTATTATCCGTTAACATTTTTAACATTTTCCAACAAAGTTGAAAAGTGTTTATGAATTCGGTTTGTCTGTCTGTCTGTCTGTCTGTCACGCTCTAACTCGCGTAAATATACTCGGATTTTCATGTAATCGGTATATGTTATTAATGTTTAACATGGCATGTTCGGTGTTGAATAGGAAGTGTGTAGCATTAATAGTACATTTACAGGGCACTCCAAAGAATTCCGTCACATTATGGTCAAAGGAAAAAAATAATTTGCAGAGTATTTTAATGACATGGCGCTATTTCAAATGTATTGAAATTGATATGAATAACTGAATTTCACTAAAGATGATTACTATGGAATAGGGCACTTCATAGCATTTGTCATTTATTTACAGGTACACACAAAAGAAATCGATTACAGTACTGTCTTTCAGCAATTATTGCTGGAAGTGTATTTTCAATTTCGGTATGCAATTTTAAATTGAATTTTTTTTTTTTAAATCTTACTCGTTTTGTATTAATTATATACCTTATATATAGGGCTGCACAAAGGAATTCACATACCATTCTCCTTATTAGCGGATATTGTTGAAGGAGAAATTTTCAACTGAAGTATTTATTCCCAAACTGAACTAAATTTTTGAATGGATGTAGTTAATAGATACAAATATATATATCATATACAGAGCTGCTCAAAGAATTCCGATAATTTCCCGAATGTAGATTGGAATTGCTGAAATTGGGATTTCAAATGTGCTATGCGTTTCTAAATGGTTCAATTAGACATTATATTTCAACTTATTAAGTGGTGAAATTTCGTTACATTATTCTGAATGCGTTGGAAAGTGTTTCATAATCTATGCATGGCGCACGAATTTTCTTTCTTGTTATTATATCAAGGACTCTCGCCTCCTGAAATCTCTGTCAGATTAATTTCATTATCATAACTCACTAGAACTCGGTATATTAATTTTCTATGCAAAATAATTAAATTATTGATTTTGTTATAATTATTTTAATAATCATTTTGATCTATTAATTATTCTCATAAAATATTTTATTAATTACTGATAAGACTTGAGCCCTCCCTACTAGAATCTCTTTCAAAACTGTTACACCAATGATGTAATTCATTTTTATTGATTGTAACAGTAATTAACAGCACTTTTTTAAAAGCCAAATAACTAAATCGCTTCAATAATTATAGTAATTAAATCTTACTGTTTCAGGCAAAAACAACGTCTTTAAAAGGCATTTCGTATTTTTTAATATAATTATTAAAGAAACATTTTTCACGGAATATATTACTTTTCGGGTCTAGAAATATAATACTTGAATGACTTCAAATGACTGTCATTATTAAAAATTAATGGTTTAGAAAACATTTATAAAGGCTTTTTTGAAAAAGATTTAATTGCAGAAGTAATTAGGAAAATTGTTTTATAATTAAGTAATTTTTTTTCAGTTTGATTTTTTTTTTTTTTTTTTTTTGGGGGGGGGGGGAAGAAAAAAGATATTACAAAAACTATTGCATTTACATGATAAATATAGAACTAATTACACTAGCTTGCAAAATTTGGGTTGCGTCATGCTTTTTAGCTTTTGATTTTTATCTATTGATATCTATTATAATTGATTTTTATCTATTTTATAGCACTAAATTCGAAAATGACATTCATTTTTAATCATCACGTCAGGTTCTTTCTTAAATTGTAAATTTCAAAGTAATAAAGTAAAAAAAATAACTACAAAAATCTGCTACTATAAAATAGATGTCATCGTTGTGTTTTTAAACTATTGATAATTGATTCATATCCATTTTGTGTGCTGAACCCGAAAAAATGACCTTCATGTTTTACCATCATGTCAAGATTTTTCGAAAATCGAAAAATTTTAAATTTTTAAAAAGTCGAATAATTGCGAAAAACTGATACTATAAAATAGATATAATTTTTTTTTCATAATAATTTATTCACCTTTTGGCTTATATTATGCATTTTTACAGCTAAACATGTAAAATATTGTGTATTTAAAATATTTACGATTTTATTCCCCGTGTGAAAGTTTCTTTGAACCGCTCATGCTCTGCCTCCAACTAGTACCTTGTATATTGTCCATGGGGTTCATCCCGGTGTCCTCTTTCATTTTGGCAGCGATAACGCGGGAAATTTGTCGCGTATGTACAGTGGAACATACCTGTTCGACCGCCTCCCTGAACGACCATTTTTCATGGACCGAAATTTATTCCCAATGCTAATTTTACCTCCATTCAGAGACCATCCCAGTAGAACCTCTCCATGAGCGACCCATTTCTTTGAAGAAAATGAAACAAATTCCGTTTTTTCCTGGTCGCTTGAAGAAGGTTTTATTAGAAAAATAATTCCGGAGTAAGCATATTATTCATCAAATTTCTAAACTAAGTTTAGATTTTGTTTTTTTTTTACGTGTTAACTGAGGTAACTTTTAAGTGTTTAAACCCCTTTGTGCCTTTTCAGGCAACGAATTTAACTCTGATGACCATTTAAGAATGACGGTCGATAAACTCCCCTGCCCTATTCTGTCAGGAAACTCTCAAAGAAATAGATAAATTAATGAAATCCTCATTATTTGTTCCCGTTCAAAAAAAAATTGCATTTATTTACTGAACTCCGATAGGACTTGGAAATAAAAATTATAAAAGATAAAACCGTAAAATCAAAGAAACGTCAATGTATTCATTTTTTAAACTCTGCCGTAATTAACTTATGTAATTAACTTTTATTTTGATACTTAAATTTTCATATTTTTTCCTAATGTGAAAAATAAATTTTAATAACCTTAATTGTTACCTTTTTTCAACAATTAAAATCTAGATTTAAACATGATCTCCATTAAGAAACCACTTCTCGGAGCGACCACTTTTAATTGGAACGAAACGTAGTCACTTTAGGGATGTTTTACTGTATTTGAAACATTTGCCTACTTTGTTAAGTCTTTGGTAAATTGCTTTGTCAGATTTTAGA
This sequence comes from Maratus speciosus, assembly GCA_963932465.1. Taxonomy (NCBI): domain Eukaryota; kingdom Metazoa; phylum Arthropoda; class Arachnida; order Araneae; family Salticidae; genus Maratus; species Maratus speciosus. The sequence continues at coordinate 279,974,995 of OZ010797.1, read as the reverse complement.
TATTTTTTTACTTTTTAAGTTTGAAATTTACGATTTGCGAAAACTCCTGACGTGGTAGTTAAAAATGAAGGACATTTTTGGATTTAGCACTAAAAAATACATAAAAGTCATTTATCAACAGTTAAAAAACACAACAATCACAGCCTTGTGTTATATTAATTTAAACGGGGCTGCATTGTAATTTTCGACAGCCTTTTTGCTGAAAACCAATTTTCGGCGAAATTCTCATTTTGAGCCGAAAACGGAAACGAAACCGAATTTTCAGTCAATCTCTAGTTAGGACATGCCTGTGCGCTCCCGAAGTTTTATTAAGTGATCAGCGCCACCTAGCTGATAAATGATGTAACCTTCAGTTGAGCTTCGTTGTCACCTGAACAACACGTGTGTAACGAGCGCCCTCGCTCTCAAATCAGAAGCTCATTCCAACGTTTTCCCCTTGGCAATAAACAATAAAAACCTATGGAAAAGTAATCACAGTCCACTGTCTCCGTGATCACGATATATGGTCCTAGCTGACCGGAGCACAGCAAATAATAATAACAAAAAAAAAAAAGACTGAAAACGAAACTAAACAAAATCACGAAATTTATTAACGAATATGAGTGCACCCATTTAAAAGAATCGCAAAAAGAGCAGCAAGAAGAACGATTGCGTTTAGAAGGCAAAAAAGTTTTTATTATGAAAAAAACATCACTCCGTAATTTGATTGAATCCTATACAACTCTTCCGGAAGATGTCGACATAGCAGATTCTTTGGAAATAGCAACTGAGCTAGAAGATGAGCTGGAAGATTCAGAGGTAAAGCTTAATATTATTCTTTGTAAATATGAATGTTCTAATATTAAAAAAGAAAATCTTACTGTTAGTAATAACTTTAAAATACCAGACTTACCTCTGCCCAATTTCTATGGGAAATATAATGAATTTCAAAATTTTAAAGCTCAATTTATGTCCATTATCGGAAATAATAAGAATCTGAACTCAACTCAGCAGCTGTGCTACTTAAAATGTTGTCTAAAAGGTGGAGCCAAAAGGCTTGAGTCAGCCCAAGATACCGACGAATCTCTTTGGCAGTCTTTAGAAGAAAGATATCAAAACAAAAGAGCTGTCATTGATTGTCATATTATAAAGCTACTTAATTTTTCAAAAGTACCAGATTCTCCTAACCATTTAATGCAATTAATTGATAATACAAAATGTAATCTGCGTGCGTTAAAATTACTGGAGTTTGAATCTAACGAACTCTCAGATGCTTTAATGCACATCTTGTTTCAAAAATTGGACCCTGAAATAAAAAGGTCTTCCGAAATGAAATTAATTAAAAACGAAATTCCTAAATTAGCTAACCTTTTAATCTTTTTGGAAGAACGAAGTCGCATTCTTCAAAGTACCGTTATATAAAAGGAACAAAAAAGGTTTTCTTATAATAATTGGAAATCTGGCACTAAGCCAAACATTGAAAAATCCCTTTTAACAAAATCAAAACAGAGAAAAGTGTGTATTTTAGGATGTACAGATTCACATTCTTTATATAGATGTGAGAAATTTAAACAAATGAATGTGATGAAAAGATCAGAACTTGTTAAAATTAACAATTTATGCCAGTCTTGTCTAAATAATCATTTACCTAATCCTTGTTTATCTAAAAATACGTGCCTTTCATTTAACAGCAAACAACATAATAGCCTCCATCCATTAAATGGAAATAATATATCAGAAAGCAATTCAGAATTGAAGACCAGACAGATAGGAGCCAAATGGATTCTTTTCCCTCCCCCTCTCCTGATAATCAAACATTTTTCGCGAAGGAAAATTCAATAAATAAATCTTGTGTAATTTTAAACACAGCTGTGATATATTTGAAGGACGGTTCTGGGGAATTTCAACCTTTAATTGCTGCATTAGACAGTTGTTCAAGCTCGCATTTATTGAGTTCTCATGCGGCAAATTTGTTCAAAACAAAAAACTCATATTTCCATTTCCGGACTTGATGATTTATGTTTAAACGCTAAATCATTTGTTAGCACAGAACTAACGAATGAAAACAAAACTAAATCTTATCAGTTAGATATGTTAGTAGTTCCTAAAATTGCGGATTTGCCACCGAAATATGTAAATACGTCAAAATTAAAATTGCCGTCGAATATAGAATTAGCGGATAATAATTGGAATAAACCTAAATGCGTACATGCACTGATTGGAGCGCAGTTATTCTATGAATTAATACGGCCGAATAAGATTAAAATTGATGATTCTCAATTAATGTTAGTAGAAACATTTTTCGGGCATGTTATATCAGGCACTGTATGCAATTCTATCTCGAATTTAAGGGAATCTTCTGATTCTTGTTTTTTTGTAACAGATTATGCAAATTTGGAAAAAGAAATAAGTTCTTTTTGGGAATTGGCGCAAGTAAGTGAATTAAAACCCTTAGTTAGTGAGGAGTTAAATTACTGTAATGAACATTTTTTAAAGACTCACTATCGGAAACCGGACGGCAGATACGTTCTTGAATTACCCTTTAAGATTCAAATGTTAGATAATTCTCTGGGGGATTCAAAACAAATTGCCGCTAAAAGATTAAATCAGTTATGGAACCGTTTAGAGCTGGATCCCAAATTAAAGGAATTATACTCAGAATTTCTAAAGGAATGCGCTACTTTAGGACACATGGAAGAAAACTCCGATGACATAAATCCTGATAAAGGATATTTTTTCGCTCATCACAGTGTTTTGCGACCGTCAAGTACTACAACTAAACTGAGGGTTGTTTTTGATGGGAGTTGTAAAACTACTAATGGGAAGTTTTTAAACGACTTATTGTTTAAAGGAGGGATAATACAAGATGATATTTTTTCGATTATGATTCGTTTTAGAAAACATATTTTCGCATTTACAGTTGATGTAAATAAAATGTTTCGACAAATAGAAGTAAATCCGTCGCATACTAGATACCAAAAAATATTGTGGAGAGAAGGGAGGGAGGAACCGGACAAAATCTACACTCTGAAAACGGTCACCTATGGTTGTGCAAGATGTCCATACCTTGCCACTAGAGTGCTGCAGCAGTTAGCGGTAGATGAAGCAGACAATTTCCCATTAGCCGCCGAAGTTGTAAAGAACGATATGTACATGGACGATTGCCTGTCAGGTGCATCAGAGATTTCCGAATTTTTTTAAATTAAAAAACAACTAACAGACATCTTCAAAAAAGGTCAGATGGCCTTGCATAAATGGCGTTCTGATGTTGTTGAAGAAATAAATCCTGATTCTAAAATTTTTCCTTTTAATCAAAATGCCGAAGAGGTTTCAACAAAAACTCTCGGAATACTGTGGGACTGCACTAGTGATACATTTAACTTTAAAGTTATTGTCAATAGAAGTTCTGACTATACAAAACGCGAAATTCTAAGTCAAATTGCAAGACTCTTTGACCCCCTTGGCTTGCTTGGTCCTGTAATTTGCCGTGCAAAAATCTTCATGCAACAACTATAGTTGCTAAAGTGCGACTGGAATGATAAAATTCCACTTCATGGTGCTCAAGAGTGGGACAAGTTCCTCAGTTCACTAATTCTTATAGAAACATTCAAAATTCCAAGATGTATTCTTATTAAAGATGCATCAACTATCCTCTTACATGGTTTTGCTGACGCGAGTGAGAAAGCTTTCGGAGCTTCCCTTTATCTTCAAACGAACTCTGACTCAAGTTCGCCTGTTTGCCACCTCATTTGCAGCAAAATTAAAGTTGCCCCTATTAAAACTGTCAGCATACCGAGACTTGAACTTTCACAGCCTGTCTATTGTTGTGCCAACTTGCTCAAAAGGTAATTAGAGCTATGAAACTTCAAATCGACAAGGTCATACTTTGGCCGGACTCCACAATTTCCCTAGCATGGATAGACATATCGCCACATCTTCTTAAGACCTTTGTTGGGAACAGAGTGTCTAAGATTCAAGAACTTACCAAAAACTACGAGTGGAGATATGTGCCGTCAAAACTGAATCCGGTGGATGTGTTATCCCGAGGTCAGGATGCAAAATCGCTTGCTACAAATAAACTCTGGTGGGATGGACCCAATTTCCTAAAACAAGACATTGTAAATTTTTGTCCACAAAAGGACTCTTATAAGAAAGACGAACAATTTTTTAAAGCAGCTAAAGTCAGTTCCGGTTCTCACTTCAGTTATAATTTCTGACTTTATGAACTCTTTTCTTAATATTTCAAATAGTTATATTAAATTAATGAGAGTGTTAGCATTTATCTTCAGGTTTGTTCACAACTGTAAAAATACGGTCAAACTTAAAGGTTCCTTAACATTAGAGGAACTAAGGGTTGCTAGAAACATCTTAATTAAGAGAGCTCAAGGTGAGTATTTTTCGTCAGAAATTTCGGCATTGAAAAAGGGCATGTCTGTCCCTGTAAAAAGTAAGTTGATATTTTTAGATCCCTTCCTAGATAAAGATGATCTATTAAAAGTGGGTGGTCGTTTGGCCAACTCAAATTTAAGCTATGACCGATCTCACCAAATCATTTTACCCCCAAGCAGTAAATTTACAAAAATTATCTTTCTTTACTATCATAAAAGAGACTTACATGTTGGTCCTCAAGGCCTATTAAATAGTGTAAGACAAATATTTTGGCCTGTTAATGGAAGAAACATTGCTCGTCAAGTTGTACACGACTGTGTTCAATGTTTCAAAATTAAACCTACAATTGTAAGTAAAATGATGGGTAATTTACCCCCTGAAACAGTAATACAAGGGCCACCGTTTTCCAATGCAGGTATTGACCTATGCGGTCCATTTTTTATTAAATATCGCAAAAAGAGAAAAGGAATATTTAATAAAGTTTATGGAGCCATTTTCATATGCATGGTTACTAAAGCAGTGCATTTAGAACTACATTCTGACTTAACTTCTAATACATTAATTGCAACCCTTAAAAGATTTTTTGCTCGCAGAGGCAAAAGTAGTACAATCTTTTGTGACAATACATTCAACTTTGTTGGAGCATCTGCGGAACTAAAGAGATTATTAAATTCTATAAATAAAAAATGATGATGTATCAAATTTTCTGTCATCCGAGTAAGTTCTCTGGAAATTTCTTCCCCCTCATTCCCCAAATTTTGGAGGACTCTGGAAGAGAGGCGTCGGAAAGTTCAAATAACACTTAAAAAGAACTACTGGTGTTATGAAATTAACTCTTGAAGAATTTTTAACTATTACTACGCAAATTGAAGGTATTCTCAATTCGCGCCCTCTTTCCCCGTTATCTTCTGAATTAGAAGACTATGAAGTTTTGACCCCAGGGCATTTCCTGATTGGTAGACCAATCAATGCTCTTCCTAAGCCAAATTAGATTAATGAAAGAGAAAACTTTCTCGACAGATGGCAGAAAACTCAGAAATTGGTGCAAATAATTTGGAAAAATTTCACCAATTCTTATTTAAGCCATTTGCAGCAGAGATCCAAATGGCTCTTTAAAAAGCAAAATGTTGCACCAGGTATGATGTTTCTGGTAAAGGATGGAGACCTACCAGTTTGTAAATGGATAGTAGGTCGTATTTCAGAAATCATCAAGGGAAATGATGACAATGTTAGGGTTGTAATAGTCCGGACTCTATCCGGGACTTGCAAAAAAAAATATCTCCAACATTTGTGTGTTACCCATTGTAAATAACGAAAATATCAATTAAGCTTAACCTATTTCTATTGAATTTATTATTTCTTATTATTGTATTTATGTTTAGTGCTTATGTGTAACCATTAATTAGTAATATCATCTGTATGTTATTGTATATTTACTTGTTGTGTATCATTGAACTATCAGAATACTTCAATGGGGGCCGGTATGTGCGCTCCCGAAGTTTGATTAAGTGATCAGCGGCACCTAGCTGATAAACGATGTAACCTTCAGCTGAGCTTCCTTGTCACCTGAACAACACGAGTGTAACGAGCGCCCTCGCTCTCAAATCAGAAGCTCATTCCAACGTTTGCCCCTTGGCAATAAACAATAAAAACCAATGGAAAAGTAATCACAGTCCACTGTCTCCGTGCTCACGACAATGCCAACAACAAAACATTTTGTGCTAGATCAAATTATAATGAATCAAAATTATTTAGAATTTTGTTTTTAGGATTTTAAAAAAAAGTATGGGCAACATCTGATGTTACACTTTAAAAAAATTCCTGCCGGCTCGGCCTACAGGCACAGGTAGATTTCACCGCTTTGGACAATTTTTTAATCTCATTTTTATATAAGAGATGGTTTTATCAGAATCATGTTAAGGCGGTATTAAAAAAAAATACATTTCCTTGCTCAACAACTCGAAATTTTCTGGCACATTTTCAGATTCATTTTTAAAAGAAGAAATATAAAACCTGCTGATGGGTTTTTTAAGAGATTTATAAGCGACCTGTGTTTTTATTTTTAGTGCAATTAATTAAAACTTTATTTTTAAACAACTATTTTCTCAGTAGGACAATATTTTTCGTTTCCAACACAATCGCTTCGCGAAATTCGGTTCAAAATGCCCACTTCGACATCATTTTTGAAATATATTCTGTCTCTATCAAAAAATCGACCATTACGGCACATTATATAGTTTTTGAATAAGAGAATCTACAAATTGGATGCGAAAGAGAGCAAAAAAGAATTAAAAAATGAGTAAGAAAATATGCAGTTTGGATTTAAATACACCGTTAATACGATGATTTTTTTCTTCAACTGCTATGTATTTCTTATTTGTTTTTGCTGTAAGAATTGGTCCTATCAAAAACTTGTCAATATAAATTCTTTAGATAATATTAAGAAGATATATAATAAATTCATGCGGATTTTATATCTTGTGAATTGACGAAGTTATGGATTTTTTTCTACTTCAACCCCCACCCTGCTTTTTTATTTTCGTTTTTATTTTATTTTTTGCGGTACGAATTGGTTCTATCAAAAACTTGTCAATATAAAAGTTGTAGATAATATTAAGAAGATTTATAATAAATTTAACTGAATTTGATATCTTGAGAATTGAAGAAGTTGTGATTTTTTTTTCTCCCTAAAACCCTATTTTTTTGCGCCCATTGAGCCCGTTTTTAATTTTAACAAAAATCTGTGATACATAAATTTTTGGACATATTTTCAGAAGTAATAAAAACTTTAAACTGATTTGATATGTACAAAAATTAAGAAGTTATCGGGGATTTTCGGTTCTCACAAAACCCCACCCTACTTTCATCCCCTTGGTCCGACTTTGCCCATTAACGAACTTGACCGAGATTTCATGCCCCTTGATTTTATGCATCAGTTTGGAAGAGATTTGTGCATAATTACGGAAGTTATTGTGTCTATAAAAAGTGATATAGATAAAAGATAGATAGATAACGTTTTTTACTGGGGGTGGTTTTGGGTTCTGGGGGTAATGATCGGTGTAGATCTGCAAAAAATTTCAGAAATTCCAACATAGGAGCGATCGCAATAGACAGTATTTCATATGAAATCTACCTAAAATAAATACGAATATCTTATTTCTACTGTTAAATCTTAGATGCCAAGTAATTGATATCAGCTTCTTAATTTTAAGAGCCTGAAAGCTGAATTGGAACCATCTGACAAGCTGAAGTTTCTACGTGGGTTTTCCAGTTATTCATTTACAAAAACAAAGACCCGCAGAAAAACTTTCCAAAGTAGCATACTTCAGTTTCGATAAAAAAGTTTTATCATCGGGATTTTTGTTTATAAACCTTATAATGTTTCTTTGCTGGCGATTGCCTAACCTTCTTTTAATCTGAAACTAGTCGGATGTACCAATCCCAAAACTTTCTTCTATCTCATACATGTTAATATATCAAAATTCGCTACCACACTGCCAGAATTAAATGGCAATCTATGCATCTCATGAGGATTCTAAAGATATGAAATTCCGTGCATTAGTTCTTGAGATATGACTATCGCTGAAATCGAGTAAATCCAGCAAAATGCTGCCTAGCAGCGCCACCTATTGGTAATTTATACCAAATCCTAATCATCAACAATTTATGTCAACGTCTGGCTGAATCTGAAGTTTGGAGAAAATCCGTGCATTAGCTTTTGAGATATGACTATCGCTGAAATCGTGTAAATCCAGCAAAATGCTGCCTAGCAGCGCCACCTATTGGGTGATTTATACCAAATTCTAATCAGCAACAATTTATGTCAACGTCTGACAGAATCTGAAATTTGGAGAAAATCCGTGCATTAGTTTTTGAGATAGAGCTACAGCGAAAATCGTGAAAATTCCTACATAGCAGCGCGACCTATTGGGTGATTAACACCAAAACCTAATTTACAACAGCTTGTGTCAACATACAACTAAATCTGAAGTTAGATGAAAATTCGTCCATTAGTACTATAGATAGAGTTATTGAGGCAATCGTTAAAACGGCAGCACAGAAGCGCCACCTGTTGGGCGATTTACACCAACACATAATCAGTAGCAAGTCATATCAAGGACTAACTGAATCTGAAGTTTGGAGAAAATCCGTGCATTAGTTTTTGAGATAGAGCAACAGCGTCTACAGCGAAAATCGTGAAAATTCATGCATAGCAGCGCCACCTATTGGGTGATTAACACCAAAACCTAATTAACAACAACTTGTGTCAACATACAACTAAATCTGAAGTTAGATGAAAATTCGTCCATTAGTTCTATAGATAGAGCTATTGAGGCAATCGTGAAAAAGACAGTACAGAAGCGCCACCTGCTGGGCGATTTACACCAACACATAATCAGTAGCAAGTCATATCAAGGACTAACTGAATCTGAAGCTTGATGAAAATCCGTGCGTTAGTTCTTAAGACAGAGCTATTGGGGAAATCGTATAAATCCTGCAAAATTCCTCATAACAGCGCCACCTGTTGGGCGATTTGCACCAAAACGTAATCAGCATCAATTCATATCAAGGACTAACTAAATCTGAAGTTTGATCAAAATCTGTGCATTAGTTCTTGAGATAGAGCTATTGCGAAAATCGTGAAAAATGCAGCATAGCAGCGCCACCTGTTGAGCGATTTACACCATACACTAATCAGCATCAATCTGTATTAGGGACTAACAGAATATAAATTTTTATTAAATTCCGTGCATTAGTTCTTGAGATAGAGCGCCCACAAAATTTGTGTCACATACACACAGACAGACAGACTCACAGAGTCACAGACAGACATTTTGTAAAAACATGTTTTTTGGAATCTCTGACCCCTAAAACGTGTAAATCCGTCAAAAACCGGAATTCGAAAATTTTCATGAATCCAATACTTTCTTCTTGTAAAGATAGAAGAAAGTAAAAAAGGAAAACATAAAATAATAACTGAGTTAGATTTGTTTGTTAAGTTAGGGTTAGGATGCTTTCTATAAAATAGTTAGGGTGCTTACTATAGAACAGAGTACGCATACCATTTATCATTAATTCACAGAGTATGCAAAAACAATCGGTTATACTACTGTCTAAGAGCAATAAGTATTAAAAGTGCGTTTTTAGCCTGACATTACTAGTACATTATCTAGGTAAGGTAGCATATAGGCATAGCTAGTACATTAGCCTGAAAGCTAATGTATGTTCAGGTTCTGTATGTACGTATGTATGTACATAACACAATAAACCTTGATAAAAAATATCCGATTTGGTTCAAATTTGGTGTATAGGTCCGTTCTGATGAGGTGCTTCCCTGAATAGTTTGGAGTTTATTTATTAAGTATAAAAGGGGGGGGGGGAGGCTAGCCCCACCTTAATTTAGATAAACGGTTTTTTTATGCAGAATTATCTGATTTGCTTCAAATTTGGTTTACCGGTTTATTCTGATAAGGGAGGTTCATTAGAGGGTTCATTGGAGTTCACATATATTATTTATTGAAAAATGTTTATCACTTCTGGCCCTCTATCTGTCTATTCTGCATCTAACCCTCGTATACATACACGGATTTCCATGCATTTTCTGTATGTTGTTTATGTTCACTATAGCATGGTCAATATTGAAAATTAAGAAAATAAAATAAATTAGTTGTGGATGCTAAAATTCATCTTAATAGTACAATATAAAATTACATAAATGTATCATTATTTAAAAGAGGATTAATCAATTAAAAATATGTTAAAAATAGAGTACTTTTGGATAATACTTAGCCATCGTCAGGATTTAAAATTTAACCCTTTATCTACTGACGGTACTTCTAAGTATCATTAAAATAACTTGCTATAGAATTCATTTAATACATCGATTAGATGTAATACAGTTTAGAATGAGTTATAGATACACTACTTTATCTTGTTCCATGAGCATTATTATATAAATATTTTAAAACGATGATTTCTTCTGCTTTTGCCTCTTTTCAGGTTTCTTGACATTGGGGAGGGATGGGAGGATTTTTCAATTCGGAAATATTTCTATATTTCTATTATAAAAACATTATATTTGTACATTTCCTAATTCTACAAAAAAACTAAGAAAAATATTTAAAATAAAAGGTTTGAGTGGGGTTATAAATATTGCACAAAATCCCTATACATTCAAATTTAATTAATCCTTCAATCCTTCTAAACTTTATTAAATGATTATGTAAATCTTCTAATGTTGTTTAAACAATTCACGAAAAATGCTTTAGAAGATAAAACTTTCATGAATTGATAATTCCGTACATAAAGTGTTAAACAGTTGCTACGAACGCTACATGTCCACATCTAATTAATAAAACATTCTGGTCAAACCATTGTTCATCCAGGCTCCATGGTCGATTCGACTAACATGGCGAAAATGAAAAGATTTTAAGAAACAATTTTAACAGAATTTTATATTTATAAATTTATGCGTATTTTAACAAAAAATATCTATATTTTTTAACATCTTTTTAATTGTTTAATCATCTTTTAAGTAATGAATCATTTAAGTTCTTTTATACTGAAAATTAAGTGTGTAGCATTTATAGTTCGTTTATAGTGACACTCAAAAGAATTCCGTTACATTATGCTCTACGGGTAAAAATCGATAGCAATGTATTTTAATGACGTTACACAATTTCAAACATATTAAAATTTATATATATCACTGACGTGAAACTACAAGATGCTTACTGCAGAATGTGCCCTGCATAGCATTTAACGTTCTTTTACAAGTACACAGAAAAGAATTCGGCTACAGTACTGTTTATAAGAGATAATTGATACAACTGTATTTTCATTTGTGGTATACGTGTTTAAATTTAACTCTGTTTTAGGGTTTCGTTCATCTGACGAAACCCTATTCGTCTCACTCCTCTGTCTGTCTGTTCGTCTGTCTGTCCGTCTATCACAGAGCCCGTTGTCTGAAATTATAATTGTTGGAGACTTGAAATTTTTCATACTTATAGCTGAACACCTCATATCAAACGATAAGTCACAAAATTTTGAAAAAGTCTTATATTTACCCCTCTGGGCCCTAACTTGTGCATTTTAAGCACTTTTTCTAACTGAGCCCCTAATTAAGTTGGTAGACTTGAAATTTTGCATACTTATAGCTGAACACTTGCAATCACACGACAAATCATAAAAATTTCAAAAAGTCTTATATTTACCCCTCAAATCTCTAATTTGTGTGTTTTTAGCAATTTTTCTAACTACCTTGAAATTTTGCATATTTAAAGCTGAACACTTGAGATCACAGGACAAATCATAAAAAAATCAAAAAGTCTTATATTTACCCCTCCGGTCTCTAACTTGTGTATTTTAAGCAATTTTTCTAACCTCCCACCTTTTCACCCGGGGGGCACTTTTCTAAATTTTGCTGACACCCCTCACGTGATATTGCACAGCCCTTTGACCACTCTTTCATATTATGCACCACAGCATTACATTTTTCAGTTCCACTTTTTAACGCCAGGGGTCATACCTATCTCAGGCGCTATGGGCCCGATCCTCTCAACTAATATATCCACGGATAGGTTGTAAAACGGAGTTTCGTTCGGATAGATGATTGTTTAGAATAGAGTGCGCCTCTTGGTTGCGAAATGTTCAACAAACAGATTTTGAAAAAGGATAAAGCGTTTTGAAAGGAATATTAAACGAAACCCCCTGCGCGATCTGTGATCACACTTACCCACTTGTTTTGCATATCACTATTAGTCCGGGTGTTACGGTTGAGAAAACTGCAAATCGTGATAAGAATATACAGATTGGTGAGTATCTACTTTATATTAATGCAATGCATTTCAGAGGGTGAGGCATCGCGTAAAGTCGTGGGAATTCAAGATGGCGGCTGTTATTCAAAATGGCGTCATTTTCTGAATTTGCTTACTATCCATCATATAAATGTGTGTTTCAGGTCAATTTCCATGTTTTTAACATCAAAAATATCGTTTTTAATACTTTTCGTCATAGCTGAATGAGTTTATGAATTCAGTTTGTCTGTTTGTTTGTCTGTCTGTCTGCTTACCATTCCATACTCAAACTCGCTTAAATTTACACAGATTGTCATGTAATTAATACATGTTATTGAAGTTTACAGTAACATGTTTCGAATAAAAATTTAAGTACATAGCTTTTATAGTCCGTTTACAGGGCCCTCAAAAGAATTCCATTACGTTATTGTCTATTAGTCCGGGTGCTACGGTCGAGAAAATTGCAAATCGTGAGAAGAATATACCAACTGGTGAGTGTCTACTGTATATTACTACAATCCCTATAAGAGAGGGATGCATCAGATAAAGTCGTAGGAATTCAAGATGGCGGATGTTATTCAAAATGACGTCATTTTCTGAATTTTCTTACTATCCATCATATAAATGTATGTTTCATGCCGATTTAGATGCTTTTAACGAGAAAAATTTCGTTTTTAACATTATCTGTCATAGTTGAATGAGTTTATGAATTCCGTTTGTCTGTCTGTCTGCTTGCCATTCCATGCTCCATCTCTCTTAAATATCGCTATTCGGTTAAATTCACTCAGATTGCCATGTAATATATATATATATATGTTATTGAAGTTTACAATAACATGTTACGAATAAAAATTAAAGTGTATAGCTTTTATAGTCCGTTTACAGGGCCCTTCAAAGAATTCCATTACGTTATTGTCTATGTGGGGAAATCGTTTACATTGTGTTTTAATCATGTTATATTCTCTGAAAGATATTCAAATTGACATACATCAGTGAGGTTCACTACAAGATACCTACTATAGAATAAGGGGCGCATAGTATTTATCGTTTATTTACAGTGACACACCAAAAAGAGAATGCGTGCGTTTGTAACTCATGTATAAATTTTATAAAGAACATCAGCTAAATCAACTGTTATTAGTGGATCTGCTTGGCATGAAAAAACTGCATTTTATGATAAAGATATCCCGAATGGTCAGTATCAACTTCATATTAATACTGTGCATGTAAGAAGTTGAGGCATCGTGCAAATTCGTAGGAATTCAAGATGGCGGCTGTTATTCAAAATTCTTTGCATTTTTATTCCTATACATCATTTGAAATTTTCTATGATGTCAATTTCGATATTTTTTAATTGAAAAATTTCCTTTTTAATATCATAAATACTCTTAAAATGAAAACAGGACAATTATTAAAGTATTTTTGTATTTTATAGTGATGAAAATGAAAGGAATATATAAATAACAAAAATGTATTTTCATTAATACTTTAATTATACAAGAAATTTAAAAAAATGCATGTTACTCTTAAAGTTAGAGAATATAAAAATTTCACATTGTATCGTCATATTTCTCACATTCGTTTTTGCAGTTGCACAATAATGTGCAAGAAATAAGTCCAACTTTCTACAGCCACAGTTATTTTTACAGATTTTGCACATACATTTTACTAACTCTTCACAAAAATCTGCAATTTCTGGTTACTCCGGCCATTTTATTTTCCATGATAAATTATCCAACCACCCTCCCCATTTTTTTGGAGAGGTTGGACACATATCATGCTGATCTGGTTGTCCCCAAATGTGTCCAGCTCGGAAAGCACTGCGTAAAATATGCTGTTGTAAAGCACCCTTGGTTGTTGGAAGATGTTCAAGAGAAAAAGATTTTTTTTCATAAACAATTCTTGTCTTGCATCATTGACACTTATGCTGTTGCTTGTTGAACAGTACAACAATACCACTAATTTTTCTAAAATATTTAGAATATTTTCAGGAATGGAAGTTTGTGGTTTTGATATGCATAAAAATGCAGTAGCAGCTTCTTTAAATAGAATCTATGTCTTCCAAGCTGACTTTTTTATCTTTCCTGTGAAACCAGGATTGCTGTCGCATCCTGTGAAAGTGTGAAATCCTAGTAAAGACATTGCCTTTTCTCTTCGAATTGCCGCAGCTTCCAACAGCCACCATCTTGAATTCCTACCACATTACGCGATGCCTCCCCATGTTATATGATTGTATTAATATAAAATAGATACTCACCAATCGGTATATTCTTCTCACGATTTGCAGTTTTCTTGACGTAGCACCCGGAATAATAAACAATAACGTAATGGAGGGTCTTTTGAGGGTCCTGTAAACGGACTATAACAGCTATGCACTTCAATTTTTATTCGGAACATGTTATTGTAAACTTCCATAACATAAATAAATTTCATGACAATCTGAGTGAATTTAAGCCAGTAGCGATATTTAAGCGAGTTGGAGCATGGAATGGCAAGCAGACAGACACACAAACAAACAGACAAACTGAATTCATAAACTCATTCAACTATGACGGATAGTGTTAAAAACGAAATTTTTGACGTTAAAAACATCGAAATTGAGCTGAAACAGACATTTATATGATGGATAGTAAGAAAATTCAGAAAATAACACCATTTTGAATAACAGCCACCATCTTGAATTGCTAAAACTTTACGTAATGCCTCCCCCTCTTATATGGATTGTATTAATATAAAGTAGATACTCACCAATCAGTATATTCTTCTCACGATTTGCAGTTTTCTATACGTAGCATCCGACTAATAGACAATAACACAATGGAATTCTTTTGAGGGCCCTGTAAACGGACTATAAAAGCTATACACTTAAATTTTTATTCTGAACATGTTATTATAAACTACAATAACCTATATAAATTACATGAAAATCTGATTGAATTTAAGCGAGTGGCGATATTTAAGCGCAGTAGAGCATGGAATGGCAAGCAGACAGACAGACAAACTGAATTCATAAACTCATTCAACTATGACGGAAAGCATTAGAAACTAAATTTTTGACGTTAAAAACACTGAAATCGACCTGAAACACACATTTATATGATGGATAATAAGAAAATTCAGAAAATGACGCCATTTTGAATAGCAGCCGCCATCTTGAATTCCAACGACTTTACGCGATGCCTCCCCCTCTGAAATGCATTGTATTAACCCCTTCGCGACGGGAGCCTTTTACGAAATGTTTATTACTTTGCTACCGGTTTTAAAAAACAGAAGTTTGTGCCTATTCAAATCGGGAAAATGCTCGGGGCTCGGATTAAATAAGGCAAATTTTACTGTAAAATTTTACTGGTGAGAATAAACGAGGATCCTTAGGCCTATTTCCGGCACGTATACGTGTCGCTCGTCCCCAAGGGGTTAACATTAAGTAGATACTCACCAATCGGTATATTCTTATCACGATTTGCAGTTTTCACCTTATTTTGGTCGTGTAGCACTCGGACTATATGTGTATATAAATTCGACAAAAGATATACAGGGCTGCACAAAGGAATACGAGTACGTTTACGCCCATTAACGGAAATAGCTGAACGGGAATTTACAACTATGTAATGACTTTTCTAACTGAGCTAAATTAAAGCACACTACATAGTAATATGCAAATCTGTAGACCCTATACAGGACTGTACAAAATAATTCGTATATTTTTCAAACTACAAATGGCAATTGCTGAAATTGTGTTTTCAAATATGTTACACGTTTTCTAAAATATATACTTAGAGAGCATCTTTCACCTTATTAGACGGTGAAGTTTTGTTACAGTATTCTGAATGTGTTGGAAAGTGTTTCATAATCAACTCTTGACGCATGACTTTTCTTTCTTGTTATTCATTGCTGAAAATTTTTTAATCTTTGACGTATGTAATTTAAAAAATGACTGATTCATTTACATTTTTTATTATCTATCATTTATTTCATCGTATGAAAGTAAATAAATAAATAAATAAAATAACGTTTTCTAACAATATTCTGATACAGTTTTAAAGTGTTTCAGATTCTATGACTGATGTGTGACATTATTTTCTCTCTTTTGGCACTGACTTGCTTCACCTCCGAATTGGTACCAGTGCCTAAACAACTTTGTATTTCAAATTGTCTGAAATAAATACAGCAATGCAAAAACTTTTTGCGTTACGGATACGAATATATCACAGTTAGTTAATCAGGAAATGAAATACATTAACTGGAACGGAAATATCTTCTTACCAGACATGAACAAATAAGCTCGCTATAGCAGATTAACTCGGTGAAAACGCATTTATCCAATTAAATATAGTATTAAATAAAGTATCCAGTTAAATAAAGTATCCAGCATTAACTACTTCTTTAAATGGATATTAACGAACGGATACAATCTGCGCAAGCTTATGTGAGGACTGTTTTAATGGATTGCATACTTTTGCAGCGTTGAGCTGATAAAAAAAGATTTAACAACGTTGTATATACCTGTAATATAACGAAAAAATAATTTATTTTAATTTAATCAGAAAGAAATATTATTATATAAAAATTGTTGCATTAGCGAATATTAATTAATGAAATTATTATGCATTTCTCAGGTGCACTAAGACATGCTTTTCTGTAATATATGGAGTGAAATGCATTTATCTTTCCTTTATACGGTTACATAAAAAAAATTCGGTGAAATAATGAATGGGTTTCATAATCTATGTTTGACATATGATTTTTCTTTCTTGTTATTGACAGTTTGAAACTTTTTTGATTCTGATTCTTTTGTGCAATTTTTTAAATGACAAATTCATTTAAATATCACCTTTTTATAGTATGAAAAAATTGAATTATATAAATAAAATAAAGTCTCATAACAATATTCTGACGGTATTTGAAAGTGTTTCATGACGTATGAGTGATACGAGATTTTGTTTTCTTTTTCTTAAATTTTCTTTCGTTTTACTTCAAAAAACGTACCAATGCCTAAACAACATTGTATTTCAAATTGTCTGAAATAAACACAGCAATGCAAAAACTTATTTTGTCACGGATTCGAATATATTACAGTTAGTTAATCAGGAAATTAAATACATAAGCTGGGAAGGAAATATCTTCTTACCACGCCTGAACAAATAAGCCCGCTATAGCAGATTAACCCGGTGAAAATGCATTTAACCAGTTAAATATAGTATTAAATAATACAATTAAATTAAAAAAATCAAACACTCCGACTGCGCAAAAAGAGAACTAATAGTCCAGGCAATAGAGACCGTATAGGGAATCTACCTAGCAAAATTAATGGTAGTACTGGAAATCGGCTTTCTAGATGTTTTTTGGGTCGCTGAATCCGAATTTGTAACTTCCCACCAAAATTTCCCCCGGCAACCCCACAAATTTTGGTAAAAAGCCCCCAAAAAAGGTTTTTATCAAAAACATCAATTTTCTTATTGTTTTAGAGAAAAGGTATCTAGAAATTTGGAAAGTAGACAAAATTTCCAACAAATTAGATACATGACATTATGACTTAGGATGAAGGGGAAGGGGGGATCTGCCTCGGAACATGCGCGCGGTAAACTAAGCTGCGCAATTCCACTTAACCACTCACACGTTTACATTCGCCCTCCCATTTCCCCTCCGAACTTTCTTTATAAGGTTTACTTTAAGTTTTTTGGGTCTCTGAATCCGAATTTTTAACTTCCCCCCAAAATTTTCCCCCACGAACCCCCCCCCCCAAATAGTTGTTTTTAACTTAAATCTCTTATTGTTTTCGGGGAAAAGCATTACGAAATTCAGAAACTAGACAAAATCTGCAACAAATAGGATAGATGACATTATGACGTAGGATAAACGGGGACAGATGGGGCTGCCTCGGAACATTCTTCGCGCATTTTTCTCAAAAAACAATTTTTTTCAAAAAATAAATTTTTTGGGGGGGTTGCCGGGTGAAATTTTGGTGGGAAGTTACAAATTCGGATTCAGCAACCCAAAAAACATCTAGAAAGCTGATTTCCATTACTACTATTAATTTTGCCAGATAAAATTCCCTATTGCCTGGACTTCATCATTTAGTGCACGTAGCGCCGCAGTGCATGGACTTTTTTAGGACTTTTGTTGACATGCAATGTAGATATTATAACGTGTTGGTTCCTCCTGGATATTTCCCTGATGATGAATAAGTTTTTTATTGTTCGAAATTGTTGGAATATACTTGTGTTTTATTACTGTGAGTAGTATGTTATTTTAATTGAAGATTTTTTTATATACTGCATACACTAATTAGCCGTTCTTATTTTTATTTATTGTAACACAGTGTAATGAGTCCTTTTAGCAATAAATAAAATAATGTCTCATAACAATATTCTGAGAATAATTGAAATTGTTTCATAACGTATGAGTGATGCGAGATTTTGTTTTCTTTTTAGCTCTCGATATGCTATTTCTTTTTCCGAGTTATTAAAATGTCGTCTCTAAAAAATAACGTTCCGTTGTATTGGCCAGCCGTAAAACAAAGCAGATGTATCATTGCACGGTTAAGTACTCTAGTGCAATTTTTTAAACTTCTAAGCATCGCTTATTTCCAACTTTTATACCGTCGTATTTTTTTTTTTTTTTTTTTTTTTTTTTTTTTTTTTTTTTAAGAACTTTTAAATCCAATTTGTTTGAAAACTGCATCTCAATTTATTTTTGAAATATTAATTTTTTTGTAGTTTTTAGTGCAATTTGTTTAATTTTGGGCACTCAAGTACTCCATTTCTGTAGAAAGTAAAGGAAAAATAGTTGAAAAATAGTAATTATATCTTTTTTTGCCATTTTCCCATAACAACTTTTAAAAATGTAATTAAAATACGTGCTATTTTGAAAAAAATATAAATCAATGATTTCTGATAAAACATGGAGCTATTATAAACCAAATTTCATTTTAAGTATGTGTATTAATATTACAAACAAATAAAGGCATATAAATCATTAGATAGCCTTTTTTTTTTTTTTTTTTTTTTTTTTTTTTTTGTTTAGTTTCTTGAATGACGATACCTCATTTTTAGGATTTATGTATTATTCAGCGATAGTGACGTCCTATGCCTACTTCACTGTAGATGTTGTTTAAGACTGGATCGTAAATGAGCAATTCTTCAGCGGATGTGGATAACGTCATTTTATATGAAATAAAAGCGTGTGTTTTAAGTCTTAAAACAGAAATATGTTTTGGGCTATTTATATTTATATACAGTTTTTTTTTCATCGGGGGCGACACTGTGAAAAAGCAGAATTCCTGTTTTCTAGTTCCTAAATTTTCTTTCGTTTTACTTCAGAATCCGTACCAATAATTAAACAACATTGTATTTCAAATTGTTTGAAATAAACACAACAATGCAAAAACTTATTGCGCCACGGATATATCACAGTTAGTTAATCAGGAAATTAAACACATTAACCGAGACGGAAATATCTTCTTACCAGGCCTAAACAAATAAGTCCGCTATAGCAGATTATCCCGGTGAAAAAGCGTTTATCTAGTTAAATAGAGTATTATATAAAGTATCCAGCATTAGCTACATCTTTAAATAGATGCTAAAGTACAGGATGGGTACAATCTGCACAGGATTATGTGAAAACTATTTCAATGAATTAAAAGATTCCGCAGCGTTGAACCGATAAAGAAATATTTAACAACGTTGCATATACTCGTGATACAACAAACAAATTGTTTATTTTAATTTAACCCTTAAATGCCTGAGTTTTCAAAAATCATTTAAAAAATGTTTTTCGGCTTTCTTTTTTAAAATAAATTATGGGGAAAATATTTTAAAAAATCATATTTTGTTTTAAGTATGGTTTATGGCTAAAAAAAAACTGTTTGTTACTAATCGGCAATACTGGTGTCTATTTGAAAAAATAAGTTTCCTTAATAAAATTCTATAATATTAAACACACAAGAATTTTGAGAACTATGATAAGAAATAAATTTTACTTGCTCACTGCAGAACAAAATAGGGTATTTCGCAAGATTCCAAACAAAACAAAAAGAACATGTATCAACAATTGAAAAAGTAAATTTATCTTTATTATTAAACAGCACAAGTGTTACCATCTAAATGTTGAAAATTGATTTAATACTATTTTCAGAATGTATTTTATTGGCAACATTAGGCGTTATAGCTTCAATGTTATTCTAATAGTATTTATAACCTAAATTCGGTATGTTGCCGAAAGGTATTTCGGTATGTTGCCAAAACCCGGCATTTAAGGTTTAAACAGAAAGAAATGTTACAAAATAAAATTGTTTTATTGCAGAATATTACTTAATGAAATTATTATGAATTTCTCAGGGGCACAAAAACCTGCTTTTTGTAAAATATGGAGTGGAATGCATTTATCCTTCATTTATAAGGTTACATAATGAATCGGTTTCATAATCATGTTTGACGTATGATTAAATTTTTCTTGTTATTGACTGCTAAAAACTTTTTAACCTGTGACATGTAATTTTTAAAATGACAAATTTATTTAAATATTGCTTTTCAGAATATAAAAAAAAAGAAAAAAAAGCAATTTAACAAATTACAACGACCATTTAGAAAATGATTTTTTCGAAGACTAAAATTTAAGACCTAAAAAATCGCACGGAGTTGATCATACATTACGTACGCCATGAATTAAACATTAACATTCCTGGACCCATCATGAACAAATTTTAAAAGAAATTTCAGTTTTACAATTTTCGGTACTGTAAATTTTTAAACTTCTATGGAGCTGGTCATACATTACGTACGCCATGGATTAAACATTAATATTCCTGGACCAATTTTAAATGAAATTTCATTCTTAAACATCTAAACATCCCACAATATTACTTTTTACACCGTCATATCGAGAAAAAAATGTACTTTTAAATGCAATTTGTTTGAAAGCTGTATCTCAATTTGTTTCTGAATTATTAATTTTTTTTTTTTTGTAGTTTTTATTACTTTTTTGTCATAGTGGCAACAGAAGTATCCATCTCTGTTGAAAGTAAAGGGAAAATACAGATTACAGTATAGACCAATCAGAAAACGAATAAAATGCGGATTCAACTAATAAAACGCTTCAGATATGTTTTTCATTTCCTACTATGACAGAGGACAATAACCATTTTTCCAAATTGTTAATAATGTCTCATAACAACATTCTGACGGTATTTGAGAGTGTTTCAGAACATATGAGTGATGCGAGATTTTGTTTTCTTTTTCTTGATTTTCTTTCTTTTTACTTTAGAATTCGTACCAATGCCTAAAACACACTGTATTTCAAATTGTCTGAAATAAACACACCAATGCAAAAACCTATTGCGTCACAGATTAGGATATATCACAGTTAGTTAATCAGGAAATTAAATACATTAACTGAGACGGAAATATCTTCTTACCACGCCTGAACAAATAAACCCGCTGTAGCAGATTAACCTGGTGAAAACGCATTTATACAGTTAAATAACGTATCCAGTGTTAGCTACTTCTTTAAATAGATCTTAAAATACAGGATGGGATACAATCTGTGCAGGCTTATGTGAGGACTGTTTCAGTTGATTAAATGATTCCGCCGCGATGAGCCCATAAGGAAAGATTTAACAATGTTGCACGTGCAGTCGTGGAAAAAAAAAATAAACACTCCCTACTAACTCTGCCGTTAATTATAGTAGAAGAAAGTTACTGGTACTAAACGATTGGAAATAAAGTCTACTTTTAAATGATATATATAAAATTTGCTTAAGGGGGCATCTAAAAATCAAAACCAGACCAAACTTTGTTTTTTTTTTTTTTCAGAGGCAATACCCAATTTTGACAATATATTCTAAATCGCCGGTTCCATCTATGCCTAGAAACGAAATTTCAAATAATTTGGATGATAAGTTTTTGAATTATAAACATTGAAAATTTAGAGCTTCTAACGTTAAATTACATTTTCAGATTTTTATTAATATCTCCTGAAATTATAATTCTATTGTGATAGGTTTTTGTGTGGTTATAATACTAAAAAACCCAAACATAAATACATTGAATTGGCAGTTTTAAATTTTTTATAATATGAATTATGAAATTAATATTTAAAATATATATGAATTGCAATCCAACAGTTTTTTTTTTTTTTTTTTTTTTTTTTTTTTGATAGATTTATATTTGTTATGTCCTGCTTTATGCGAAATATCAATCCCAAATTTTACTTCTAAGTAGTTTTCGAATTAGGATTAAAAAACGTCAAAATGTTGGTTTAAGGAACCGTCTATGATGTGCAGAAAAGCATAATTTGAAAATATATATATTTTACTCATTTTATTGAAACATTTGGGCTGACGGTAGTCGAAACATATTATGCAAGGTCATATGGGCAAGAAATCATACATTAATAGAAGTGACGTAATCATTCTGTAGCATTTCAACAATCGAGCACAGAACTTCTATTTGGATACTGCCCCTAAAATATGCTCATTTTAAAATAATTAATTTCTCTTAAACTAATCGTACTAATTTAACCCTTAAATGCCGGGTGTTGCTTTTCGGCAACATACGCAATTTAGGCTCTAAAATACTATTAGAATAATATTGAAGCTCTAATGCCTAATGTTGCCAATAAAATACATTCTAAAAATATTATTAAATCGATTTTCAACATGTAGATGGTAACACGTGTTCTGTTTAAGAATAAAGATAGATTTATTTTTTCAATTGTTGCTACTTGTTCTTTTTGTTTCGTTTGGAAACTTGCGAAATACCCTATTTTGTTCTGCAGTGAGCAAGTAAAATTTATTTCTTATTATAGTTCCTAAAATTCTTGTGTGCTTAATATTATAGAATTTTATCAAGGAAAATTATTTTTTCAATTAAAGAGCAGTATTGGCGATTAGTAACAAACTGTTTTTTAGCCGTAAACCATACTTAAATCAAAATATGACTTTTTAAAGTATTTTTACCGTGATTTATTTAAAAAATGAAAGCCGAAAAACATTATTACAATGATTTTTGAAAAATCCGGCTTTTAAGGGTTAATGTACATTTGTTTTTAGGATAATTTGAGGGTGTAGAATTTGTTTATGGCGTCTGACTTAGGTATTGCTATTGGAAAAAACAAAGTTTGGGTCCGTTTTGATATGTAGATGGCAACCTAAGGATGTTTTACATACATCATTTATAAATAGACTTTATTTCCAGTCATTTGGTAATACTAGCTTTCTTCTAGAATAACGTGTTGCAGAGTTAGTAGGCGGTGTTTACCTTTTTTTTCACGAGTGTACTTATGATATAACGAACAAATAATTTATTTTAATTTAATCAGAAAGAAATATTATAAAATAAAGTAGTTTTATTGGCGAATATTATTTAAGGGCAATCGAAAGTAAAAAAAATAGCTTTACTTACTTTTTAATATTTTGAATCCTTTATTTCCTCCCTTTCGAATAGTATCTATATTAGTTTTGTTTATGGGGCATTCTCACAATCTTTTGACTTTCATGTCCCTGAATAATAATTTTTATTTCAATACACTTTTTTTGTGTTTTTTTAATTTCATATACTAGGTAATATCTCATTGCATGATTGCACAACAATATTAACGAGATAAGTTTTGGACGATGTTGCGGGTCCAAATAGCAGGAAAACTCCTATACCGTCCCGTGTCCCTGATGCTGGTTTTTAAGTTTGGAGCTGTCTGGATAAAATTGTTTCAATAAAAATAACTCGATGTAATTTTTTTCTGAAACTGGAACTATTGTTTTATATAAATATGTAGCTAAAAATTAACCTGCACACATTTTTAGGGTTGTTATAATTTTTTTAACTCTGTTCCTGGGTTTTAGATTCCTTACCATCCCTCTTCTAAAATTATGCAAAAAATCATTTCAGATGCAGCCACAGAATTTTTTCAAGTTTTTTCTCATGCAGAAGTATGCTAGAGAAATAATGTCTAAAATTCTTTGGCAGGAAATTTATTGTAGAATTTAAATCAGCATTTAAATATCAATTTCGAGCATCGTGGCTGTATTGGTAGTCTCACCGTCCCCAAGGTTTATTCCTGCACTTTTCGAGGTAAATTTAAAAAAAAAATTAATTTAATCCAATGTTAACAACTGTTTCTAAAAATCAATTAACATTGTGGCTTAGTCTGTGTATCACTTAGTCTTAACATGATTTTCCTAAAAATAGGTGGTAATTTTCCTTACCGTTCCATCCTTACCGTTCCTTATTTTACCATTTCGTCCCTTTTTTCCAATACCATCCCTTTTTTTTTTACCTTACCGTCTCTTCTTTAACACTCCTTTAAGACAATGTTATACAAAAATTCTGTATTAAATGTACTATATTGTTATTATTTCTTATTTGAATGTCCTGTGGGTACTATGCAAATTCATTAAAAGAAAAAATTTAGAAGAAAATAAAAAGTTATAGGGGTAAAATGGTAAGGAAAAATAAACTCGAAAGTTTAACTTAAACCTCAGTTAAATAAAAAATTTTTCGCTGCTGACCATTTTTTCTTTATTTTGAATCATTAAGGCATTCGTCTATCAGATTAAAATGTTATTTTGGCAAGTTTAATTTTGTCAGATTTTTTTCCCCAAAAGTGAAAAGATTGTGAGAATGCCCCTTATACGACAACAGGAAGTTAAAAAGTTTTAAGTAATTCAGTTTGTTTGCATCATGCATAAACATTACATACGTAAACTTTAACCCTTTAATCTACAACTACGTGTGAGACACGTGGTTTTGTATACGGGCCAAAACTGATTATTACGGGTCTGGCTCGTAGTACATCAGTCGGGCCAAATGTAAATATTACGGGCATGGCCCGTCGTGCGACGTTCGAGGTCTGTCATTTGCCCACCATAAACAGCACAGACCAGGCTCGTGATAGATTCTTATTATATCTTTCTATCATAATCAGTTACATATTATTCTTGGTCACTTTTGCACTTTGAAATATATTTTCTTAAATATTAGAGAAGTATCCCCACAAGATGTTTTCAAAAAGAAGATTTTGTGATGAGAACAGTGAGAGTTATGTTGATACTTCTGCTACCAAAAATGAGAGTGGTGACATTACACGTTTTGTACGAAAAAAATGCAAGCTATTAGTTATTGATTTACGTTATATTTTAGTGATTGGAGATAAATCTTTTGTGGTATATCTGCCACAATTATTACATCAGGTTGTAATAACTTCAAATATCCCACAAAATTAAACCAGGTGTATGTTACATACGTAATTACACCCAATTTCAGTAAGTCATGCGCGTTTGGTACAACTTAGGACCGATTTGCTGAACCGTGGAATGGCATCGAAGGTTGCGCGATCTTGTTTACGTTTTGGGGCCAGCCTGTTGAAACTTAAATCGTAGGTTAAGGGGTTAAACTCAATTTTCGGAAACTGTTGCTTTTTGAACTTCGATGTACCTTTTTATAGAAACTCCTAAATATTATTGTTTGCAATCTTCCCAGAATAATTCACGAATATTCCTGATCAATCTCAAGTGAACTTTAGTTACAAACATTTGTACAGAAGTTTTATAAGAAAGTTTTTCTTTTGAAAAATGCAAGATTTTTGTTATTTAAAAGGAGTTTTTATTCCAGATTACTTTTAAAAATAGCTGAAGAATAACTGTTTATAAAGTTGACTCCACTTTATTAGGAATTATTCATATTATGTATATAAATTTTTTTCAAGTGAATATCTTTGGTAGTTTCTGAGAGAAGGTACAGTCGTGGAAAAAAAAGTAAACACCCCTTACTAACTCTGCAACAAATTATTGTAGAAGAAAGTTACTCGCACCAAACGATTGGAAATAAAGTGCACTTTTAAATTATGTATATAAAATTTACTTAGGGGGGGGCATCTAATATAAAAATTAACTCAAACTTAGTTTTTTCAATAGCAATACCCAAGCTTAACACCATAAGTTGATCGTACGCCCTTCAATTAGCTTAAATCCAAATTTTCATGAAATTTGTGTGATTAGTTTCCGAGAAATTGATAATTTTAAAATGAGCCTATTTTAGGGACTGTATCAAATTGAAGTTCGGTGCTCGATTGTCTAAATGCTGCAGAATAACGATGTCACTTCTATTAAAGTATTATTTCTTGCAATATAAACACCTCATTCGCTTAATGTGTTTCGACTATTACCAGCTCAAATGTTTCATTATAAAGAGTAAAATATATATATTTTTTTCGAATTATGCATTTCCTCACCTCATAGACTGCCCCTTAAACCATCATTTTGACGTTTTTTACTCATAATTCGGAAACTACTTGGAAGAAAAATTTTTAATTAAGAATTTGCATAAAAAAGGACATAATAAAAAGAAATATATTTAAAAAAATTGGATGTTGCAATTCATATTTTTTCTAATATTAATTTCATAATTCATAATTTATGTTATAAAAGTTTTTTTAATTACAAATTCAATGTTTTTTGTTTGGGTTTTTTATTATTATAATTGAATAAAAGAAATATCACATTAGGATTATAATTTCAGGAGATATTAATAAAAATATGAAAATGTAATTTAACATTAGAAGCTCTAAATTTTCAAAATTTATCATCCAAATGACTTGAAATTTCATTTCTAGGCATAGTTTGAACCGAAGATCTAAAATATATTGTTAAAATTGGGTGTTGCCATTGAAAAAAAACAAAGTTTGGTCTGATTTTGATTTGTAGATGGTCTCCTAAGCAAATTTTATATACATCATTCAAAAGTAGACTTTATTTCTAACCGTTTCGTACCTGTTAAGTTTTGCTATTATGATTAGTTCCAGAGTTAGTAGGGGTGTTTACTTTTTTTTCCACGACTGTACATTAATTTAGCATTGTAGGTGTATGGACTTTCAACTGCCCATAATGAAATTACAGTAAACATCCTCTAATCCGACATCCTGAGGTCCGGCATGCTGGATATTCCCGT
Organism: Maratus speciosus; assembly: GCA_963932465.1. Taxonomy (NCBI): domain Eukaryota; kingdom Metazoa; phylum Arthropoda; class Arachnida; order Araneae; family Salticidae; genus Maratus; species Maratus speciosus. The sequence continues at coordinate 279,947,892 of OZ010797.1, read as the reverse complement.
ACGACTTTAGGAAACACAACTGAATCGAGAAGAAATAAAAGAGTGGGTTAAAGCAGATTTCGATGAGCTGACAGAGAAAATTTTCTCAGATGAGGTCATAATTCAGATTGTTGTCAACTCAACAGCCCATAAATACGTTGACTCTGGTGAAGATGATGAAACAACATCAGTTGAAATCAAGTAGCTAATGCCTTGAGTACAAGTTTTCTATGAGCAGCCGTTCGTTCAACGATGCGGAAATTATGAAACTCCACATCATACTAAATGTATAAAAAAGCGAGAAGATTACTACAAAACAAACTGATATTCGAGATTTTTTTAAGATGACTTCAACGAGTAGTCCTACAGTGCACGTTTTCATTTTATAGTCATGTACAATGTACATATTTTGTACTTTACATTATTGAGTATTTTTTTATTATATGCAAGCTGTTTAAAGAATTAAAACAAATCTTTACTGACATTTTTTGTTGAATTCTAACCTCCACATGTTTTTCCTGACATTCATTCTGTAATCCGGAAAATTTCGTAATCCGGCATGCTAAAATGTCCCGAACATGCCGGATTAGAGGATGTTTACTGTACTATGAATTTACGTCTGAGGCGCACAAAGACATGCTTTTTGTAAAATATAGAGTACAATGCCTTTATCTTTCATTTACAGGGTTACATAAATGAATTCGTTTATAAAATGAGCTGCGGGGAAAATGTTCGCAGCGTATTTTCATTATGTCACGCTACTTCAAGCATAATGAAATTTATTTACATTATTGAATTGCATTATAAAATGTTTACTGTGATGTACATAAAATTTTTCGTTAACAGGGACACATAAAAGATTTCTGTTACAGTACTGTCTATCAGCAATAAATGTTCAAAGCAAATTTTTACTTGTGGTATGCGTTTTTAAGTTTAACTAAATTTTTGCACACTACTTGGTGTGCATAAATTCTACCGATCTTATATATTATTGCTACCCACGATAATTTGTAAGTATTAACGTGCATGATCGTGATTCGCTTAAGGATGTTTCTTAATTGCGTTATGCCATTTCCATATGAACTACGAGGTGTGTTTATTAAATAAACGAACTGGCGCAACCACCGGCAAAAAGCAAGCCTCGTGCACTCGAACTTTCTTTGATGCAACTACGTTTTATCTCCTCCATCCCCTGCTCAATCGTCAAGGTCGCGTTTCACTTAGTTTGGCTATAGCAGTTGTTTGGAGTGAACTGTGCGCCAGTGACTCACCGGAAAAACTATAATTAATATTCAGATGGAGCAACGGATTAACATGTTTCGTGCGCATCAAGGGATTCATGGGATTTTAGGGGTTTTAGTACCAGAAATTTCATAAACTCACTAGATCTAAAGATGGAATTTTTTTCGTTAAATAAGGCAAATATTACTTTGCAAAAATTCTGGTAAAATGTGCTTGAAAGTTCTTGAAGCGTATGAACCGTGACTAACTTCTACTTTATCGTGAGGTTTCAAGGCAAAACTGCCACAGAAACTTATGCTATGTTAAAAGAAGCGTATGGACATGTATGTGTGACGCGAATTTAAATTTTTGAGTTGTTTAGAAAATTCAAACAAGGACGAGAACCGACCAAAAACGATGCGCGGACTTGCACCGCAAAAACAGGCGCCAACATTTAAAAAAATCCCTGGCGGCTTGGCTGACAGTTGGAGATAGATTTCGAAGTTAAGTACTAGTTTTTCCAACAATAACTAAATCAAGATTAGAGATAAACCCTATTTAACAATTTTATCTGGCCGCTATTGACGAATTTTTAATTTTTATTTTTCAGTAAGAGCTGGTTTCAGCAGAATCGTATTAATACGATATTTTTTCTTCAATCTCTATTGTTTTTGTTGTAAGAGTTGGTCCTATCAAAAACTTACTCTAACAATAACTAAATCAAGATCAGAGATAAAACCAGTTGAACAATTTTATCAAGCCGCTTTTGGCTAGTTTTAATTTCATTTTTCTGTAAGAGCTGGTTTTATAAGAATCGTGTTAATACGATATTTTTTCTTCACCACCTATTTTTTTTTATATTTGTTTTTACAGTAAGAGTTGGTCCTATCAAAAACTTGTCAATATAAAAGTTGTAGATAATATTAAGAAGATTTATAATAAATTTAAGCGAATTTGATATCTTGTGAATTGACGAAATTATCAATTTTTTTCTTCTTTTACTCCCCCTTTTTTCCCATTTTTAATTTTTTCTTTTTTCTTTTTTTTTCTTTCTCTTTTTTTTTTTTTTTTTTTTTTTTTTTTTTTTTTTTTAAGTAAGAGTTGGTTTTATAAAAAATTTGTCAATGTAAAAGTTGTATGTAGATAATATTAAGAAGATTTAAAATAAATTTAAGTAGATTTGGTATATTGAAAATTGACGAAGTTGTGAATTTTTTTCTGTCAAAGCCCTATTTTTTCGCCCTTTGAGCCCATTTTTGATTTTATCAAAAAACTATCATACATAAATGTTTGGCCCTTTTTCTAGAAATAATAAAAACTTTAAACTGTATTGATATGTATTATAATTAAGAAGTTATGGGGTTTTTCGTTTTTCGAAAACCCCCTCCCTATTTCCACCCCCTTTGTTCAATTTTGTCCATTAAGGAACTTGACCGAGATTTTTTGCTCCTTGATTTTATGTATCCGTTTGGAAGTGATTTGTGTAGAATTATGGAAGCTATCGTGTCCATATAAAAGTGATATATATATATATAGATAGATAGATAAAGTTTTGAACTGGGGGTGGTTTTTGGTTTTAGGGGTCATGATCGGCGTAGATCTGCAAAAATGTTTCAGAAATTCCAACATAGGGGAGAATGTAATAGGTAGCGTTTCTTACGGAATCTACCTAAAATTAGTCGATTGATCCACGAAAATCGTCATTTAAGTACCCGAGATGTTGAATTGACAGGAATCGACAAAGAAAGTGTTCGGTATATTTTGCATAAAACACTTAACACTAAGAATCCTGGATATTTTGCCAGGACAACGCAGTAGGCCATTCCACTTTGTCTATGAAGGCGTTCTAAACAAAGTACACCATCCACGTGATGAGTCATCCACCGTACTAGCCCGACGTAGCACTCTGTGACTTCTATTTGTTTCAAAAGGTACAATCGGAACTGAATGGGGTAAGCTTTCAAATCATGGAATCAGTAAAATCAAAAGCGGCGGTAACTCTCAACAAATTGAGAAAAGAGAACTTCCTGCGGTACTTTGCACAATGAAAAATTCAGATGGTGCTGTGCAAGGATCGCAAGGGAAATCATAATGAAGGCGATAAAGTTTCTGGTGTAATTGCTTTCGAATAAAAAGTTTTGTGATCTAAATTCGATTATTTAATAGTTACACCTCGTATTAACAGTATGTTTAAAAATTAAAAAAATAAATAATTAAAAAAACACCCCTAAATAAATATAAATATAAATATAAATATAAATATAAATATAAATATAAATAAATATAAATAAAATTTTATGTATATATATACATATATATATATATATTATATATATATATATAGAGAGAGAGAGAGAGACAGACAGAGTCCGAGAATGTTACTTTTGTAACAAAATAAAATAATAATTTATGTCTTGTGAAAAATGTCTTTCGGACAAACTTCTGGTAGTTGTTGGCTTTTGGTTACCCTATTTATTTTCTAGCTTATTAACTAATCTATACTCATATTATAAAGAGGTAAAAATTGTTTATTTGTAGGAAGTAAGCTCTGGAACTACCGAACCGATTCCAAAAGTAATGGTATCAAAATGATGATGTTAGTCCGACTTAGAACACAGGCTATATTTTATGTCGGTGCCACTGGCCAAAAGGGGTTGCAGGAGCAAAAAACGTTTTAAAAATTCAATTTTTGTGTTATGGGAGTGCCTAGAATCATGAAATTTGTAATGGTAGTTACTTATAAGATATAAATAATATCTAAGAACATTTTCGAAACAATTCGAAATTTAAAAGGGGTGAAAATGCACAAAAAGTGTTCTAAAAAACGTTCGAAATGGTGATTTCTACACAATGTCAGGAAATATTAAACCGATTTTTAAAATAATGGTGTCAAAATGATGGTGGCAACCCTTTCTCCAAGATAGGCTATATTTTATGTCGGTGCCACTACCCCAAAGGGGGTACAGGAGAAAAAAACGTTCTAAAAATGCAATTTTTGTGTTATGGAAGGGCCTAGAATCATGAAACTTGGAATGGTAGTTACTTATAAGATATAAATGATATCTAAGAACATTTTCAAAACAATTCGAAATTTAAAAGGGGTGAAAATGCACAAAAAGCGTTCTAAAAAACGTTCGAAATGGTGATTTCTTTACAATCTCAGGAAATACCAAACCGATTTAAAAAATAATGGTGCGAAAATGATGGAGACAACCCTTGCTCCAAGATATGCTATATTTTATGTCGGTGCCACTATCCCAAAAGAGGCGCAGGAGCAAAATACGTTCTAAATTACGGTTTTTGCTTTTCTGAAGGGCCTAGAAATATGTCATTTGAAATATTAGTTACTTATTAGATATAAAGGATTTCTAAGAACAGTTCTTAAAAAATTCGGAATTTAAAAGGTATGAAAATGAGCGAAAAGCGTTCTGAAAACGTTCTAAATGGGGGTTTCTACACAATCTCAGGAAATACTAAACCGATTAAAAAAATAATGGTGTCAAAATTATGGTGACAACCCTTGCTCCAAGATAGGCTATATTTCATGTCGGTGCCACTACCCCAAAGTGGGTGCAGGAGCAAAAAACGTTCTAAAAATGCAATTTTTGCGTTACTGAAGGGCCTAGAAATATGAAATTTGAAACATTAGTTAATTATTAGGTATAAAGGATTTCCAAGAACTGTTCTTAAAAAATTCGAAATTTAAAAGGGGTGATAATGCGTGAATAGGGTTCTAAAAAACATTCCAAATGGTGATTTCTACTCAATTTTGGGAAGTATCAAATCGATTTCACAAGTAATGGTTGTAAATTCATGGTGACAGATCTTGCTCTAACATTGCCCTGTTTTATGTTTGTATCACTACCACCTTGGTGTTGCAGGAGAAAAAAAGTTCTAAATTGCAATTTTGTGTTATGGAAGGACCTAGAATCATGAAATTTGGAATGGTAGTTACTTATAATGTATCAATGATTTCTAAGAACATTTCCTAAAAAAATTAGAAATTTAAACAGGGTGAAAATGCGCGATAAGCGTTGTAAAAAACATTCTAAATTGCGATTTGTATGCAACCTCAGGAAGTACTGAACCGATTTAAAATATAATGTTGTAAAATGATGGCGACAGCTCTTACTCCAGGAAAGGCTATATTTTATGTCTGTTTCAACTACCCCAGAGGAGATGCAGGAACTAAAAACATTCTAAAAATGCGATTTTTGAATAATGGAAGGACCTAGGTTCATGAAATTTTGCATGGTATATATTTATTAGATATAATAAATCTATCGTGTAAAAAGCGTTCTAAAAACGTTCTAAATGCCACTTTTTGAGCAATCTCAGGAAAAATCAAACTGATTTCAAAAGTAATGGTAGGCAAATTAATGCTGACAGCCTCTGCTCTAACATAGACGGTATTTCATGTCGGTGTTACTATCACCTGGAGGTTACAGAAGCAAAAAACTTTCTAAATTTCGATTTTTGTGATCGGTAGGGGCTAGCAACTTGAAATTAGCCAAGGTACATATTTATTAGATGTAAATGATCTTTAAGAACAATTTCGAAAAAAATAGAAAATTAAAAGGGGTGAAAATGCGCGAAAAACGTTCTAAAATCGTTGTAAAAGCGTTGTAAGTTGCGATTTCTACTCAGTCTCAGGAAATACCAAACCTATTTCAAAAGTAATGATTACAAATTGATGGTGACAATCCTTGCTCCAACATAGGCTAAATTTTATGTTACTCTCACTACCATCTGGCTGTTCAAGAGCAAAACATGTTCTGTTTGAGTTTTTTGCACAACTGAGGGTTCTAACATTTTGAAATATGGCATGGTATTTACTTACAAGATGCACTGCTTTCTACGAACAGTCGAAAGAAAATTCCAAATTTAAAAGGACGAAGTGAGCGAGAAGTGTTCTAAAAACGTTCTAAATTACAATTTTTATGCTATCTTATCAAATACCAAGCCGATTTAAAAAATAATGGTGTAAAATTGTTGGTGATAGAACATGCTCAAACATAAGCTATATTTTTTGTGTGTGCCACTACCACCAGAGGCTGTCAGGAGCAAAAAACTTTCTAAATTGCGATTTCTGTGATACTGAAGAGGCTAGAAACTTTAAATATGGCATGGTAGTTACTTATAAAATATAAGTGCCCTCGAAAGACTGTCGAAAATAAATTCGCATTAAAAAGAGGTGAAGCGAAGGGTAGATGCGAAAAGCGTTCTAAAAAAGTCCTAAATTACGATTTCTATACAATTTCAGGGGATATAAACCGATTATAAAAGTAATAACTGCGAATCAATGGTAACAGTCTCTGATCCCACACAGGCTATATTTTATGCGGATGATTCTACCACCTGGGGTTCACAGGAACAACAAATGCTCTAAAAAAGGCCTTTAAAAGCTTTCTAAATTACGTTTCTGTGGAATATTGGGAAATAATAAACCGATTTCACAATTATTGTTGCCAAATTAATGGTGACAGTTCCTATTTCAACATAGCCCTTTATGTTGAGAGAGGTGGTAGGACTTGGAATTTGACATGATGGTTAATTTTAAGACGTAAAAAAATGGGTTCTAAAAAATTCAAAACTTCAAATGAATACTGAAATAAGCGTATTATTTGAGCATAAAAGTTTCAAAATATTTTCTAAATTATCATTTATTTATTTTTATTTCTTTTATTAATTTAAATCTAATTTCTGCATAATGCACTGTAATAATGAAGTTTAGTCAAATTATGTTTTAAAGTGTAATTTGGCAATTATCCCCAAAAGTATAATTTCTTTTAATAAAAATTAGACATATAAATATCACTTGGTATATTTCAAATATTACGCGAGCAAAGCCGCGGTGTTTGCTAGTCTATACTAATAATATAAAGAGGTAAAAATTATTTATTTGTAGGAAGTAAGCTCTGCAACTACCGAACCTATTCCAAATGTAATGGTATCAAAATGATGGTGTTAGTCAAACTTAGAACATAGGCTATATCTTATGTCCGTGCCACTGGCCAAAAGGGGGTGTAGGAGCAAAAAACGTTCTAAAAATGCGATTTTTGTGTTACTGAAGGGCCTAGAAACATGAAATTTGGAATGGTAGTTAATTATAAGATACTAATGATCTCTAAGGACGTTTCTTTAAAAAATCGAAATTAAAAAGTAGTGAAAATGCGCGAAAAGCGTTCTAAAAAACGTTGTAAATGGCGATTTTTATGCAATATCAAGAAGTACCAAACCGATTTAAAAAAAAAATGGTGTCAAAATGATGATGACAACCCTTGCTCCAATATAGGCTACATTTATGTCGGTGCCACTATCCCTAAATGTGGTGCGGGAGCAAAAAAACGTTTGAAATTGCAATTTTTGTGTTAGTGAAGAGCCGAGATACATGGAATTTACAATGGTAGTTACTTATAAGATATAAATGATCTCTAATAACATTTCTTAAAAAATTCGAAATTTAAAAGGGGCGAAAATGCGCGAAAAGAGTTCTAAAAAACGTTCTAAATGGCGATTTCTACGCAATCTCAGAAAGTACCCAGCCTATTTCAAAAGTAATGGTTGGAAATTGATGATGACAGCCCCTGCTCCAACATAGGCTCTATTTCACGTCGGTGTCACTACCACCTGGGGGTTTCAGAAGCAAAAAACTTTCTAAATTGCAATTTTTGTGTTACTGAAGGGCTTAGAATCCTGAAATTAGTCAGGGCAATTATTTATAAGATACATATGATCTCTAAGACCATTTCCTAGGAAATCGAAATTTAAAAGGGGTGGAAATGAGCGAAAATCGTTATAAAAAACTTTCTAAATTGCGATTTCTATGAAATCTCAGGAAGTACCGAACCGATTTAAAAAATAATGGTGTGAAAACGATTGTGATAGCCCTCGCTCCAACATAGGCTGTATTTCATGTCGGTGCCACTACCCCGAAGGGGGTGAAGGAGCAAAAAACAATCTGAATTGCATTTTTAGTAATACTGCAGGAGCTAGCAACTTGAAACTAGGCATGGTAGTTATATATAAGATATAAATGATCTCTATGAACATTTCCTAAATAATTCGAAATTTAAAAGGGGTGAAAATGGACAAAAAATGTTCTAAATTGCGATTACTACGCAATCTCAGAATGTACCCAACCGATTTCAAAAGTAATGGTTTCAAATTAATGGTGACAGTCCTCGCTCCAATATAGCCTATATTTTACGTTGTTGTCACTACCACCTATGGGGTTACTGGAGCAACAAATGTTCTAAATTGCGTTTTTTTGTGTTACTGAGGTGGTCTAACATTTTAAATTTGGAATGGTAATTATTTCAAAGATGCAAATGGTTTCTAAGAATTGTCGAAAGAAAATTCCAAATATAAAAGGATGAAGTGCGGGAAAAGCGTTCTAAATTACGATTTTCATGCAATCGTATGAAATACGAAACCGATTTCAAGCATAATGGTTGCAAATTGATGGTGATAGAACCTGCTCAAACATAAGCTATATTTTATGTCGAGGGTTGCAGGAGCAAAAAACATTCTAAATTGCGATTTCTGCGGTACTGAAGAGGCTAGAAACTTTAAATATAGCGCGGTAGTTACTTATAAAATATAAATGTCCTCTAAGAACAGTCGAAAATAAATTCGAAATTAAAAAGGGGTGAAGAGAAGGGAAAGAGCGAAAAGCATTCTAAACGTGCCTTAAATTACGATTTCTATGGAATCTCAGGAAATAATAAACCTATTACAGTAGTTATTGCTTGCGAATCAAGTTCCTGATCCTATACGGGCTATATTTTATGCCGGTGTCACTACCACCTGGTTAGCAGGAACAACAAAATAGCCATTAAAAACATCTAAATTCCGTTTTCTATAGAGTATTAGGAATTACCAACCGATTTCAAGGTTAATGTTGGCAAATTTTTGGTGACCGTCTCATTTTCAACATTTTTCGAGACGTTCTATTTCAACTCTGTTTCGGCATTTGATTTTGGTGCCACTAACACCAGAGAGGTGGTAGACTGTTAGACAAGAATTTGACATAATGGTTAATTTTAAGATATAAATGTGTTAAGATGGTTTCCAAAAAATCAAAACTTCAAATGAATACTGAAATGAGCGTATGAAATGAGCATAAAAGTCTCAAAATACTTTCTAAATTACCATTTAATTGGAATTAGTTTTAGCTCTCCTTATTAATTAAAATCTCATTTCTGTCTATTTCACTTTTATAATGAAATTTAGTCAAACTGTGGCTTAATTTGTAATTTTTGAATTATTTCAAGACGTGTTCGTCTAATAAAAAATAGTCATGCATATTTCAACTATTACGCGAGCAAAGCCGCGCGGTTTGCTAGTGGTATATATTTTTAAATTCAATCTTAGTGCATATATTTATTTTGTTAGTTTTTTTTTTTTTTATCCTTCTTATATTTTTATTTTTTTACATTTTAAATTTAATTATTTATGATACTTAATTTTTCTATGACTCCTTAATGTTTCCTTAATGACTCCTTAATGTGTCCTTAAGTGTCGTTTGGATGTAAAATTGCGTCGCAACTAGGAAACCCGTCAAAAGGGTTAAATTTTTCCACTCCAGAGTTGTCAGTTTGGCCTCCAATTTTATTCAGAAAATCAAAATTCATACCAGGAATTAAAAATAGTATTTTTTGTTTTATTTAATGACATATGTTTCGTTTTCATTGAATGTAAATTATCTTTTTTTAAAATTTCGGTTGGAAATTTGAAAATTCGAAATAAAAATGGAGGCCAAACTTGCAACCCTGTTCCATTTATCCGGGAATTAGTGTTGTAACGTAAATGGTGGTTCCTCTTATTAATTTTCCAGTGTATTTAGTGTATTTTTCTACTGCAACGTTATACTTAATTATCCCTTATTAATTATCGCTTATTCTAACAGTTCAAAATGTTGTCTTACAAATACCGTAATTACCACACATCTGTAAACACTATATTAAATTTTCTTGTACGAGATTCTTGTATAGCAAGAAAAGAAATGTTAACATTAATTTATAAACTAGCTGGCTTCGTCCGCTAACGGGGCCCTAATTACACCGAGGGATGTAATTTATACGTAATCTTGTAATATGAAATCTTGAACTGAACGAACCTCGAACCGGGTCCCGTCGAATACGACAGCATATGGTAGGCTTGCTGCGTACGCGCTGCAAAATCTTGTAATATGAATTTTTTAAAAACAATCTCGAACCGGATCCCCGCTGCCTACGGCACAGTATACTGGGTGTGCTGCGCTATAAATTATGCAATATGATAACAGAATGTAAAATGCAATAAAATGTTTTACAACGAACAGTTCGAATAAATATTTCTAATCTGTAAATCCTATAACGAACAATTCACCATTAATAACGAAATAAACATCCAAATCCCAAAACTTGCAGAAGTCGTGTATTCTTTTTAATTCGATTTTACCTGAATGATTTTCATTAACTACAGTGGTGGAAAAAATTATAAAGCCACTTGGAAATATGATATAATTAAAAAACAAAAAATGGAACATTTGTGAAATTTCATACATATATATTATATGCTACAAGGAAGTAAAGAAAAAAAGAAATTCATTAATAACTACATTAATAAAAGGTTAATAGACTTAAGAAAATTATCTGTACAAAGAAAGTTGGAAACAATTATAAAGTCGATACATGTATTTCATCAATAATCGATGTGAGACCCCTTTTTTTCGATGACTTTGACTAGTCTCTTGTTCATTGAATTTATCAGACCACACAAAGTACTTGCATTAATATTGTTCCAGCAGTTTTTAATAGCATTCATCAAATCTAACTTTGAATTGAATTGTCGTCCATTTTTGTAAACATTTCGGTCTAAAATTCCCCAGAGATTTTCTATTACATTCAGATCGGGGCTACAAGCTGGCCATTGAAGGCATTTCACCTGATTAGCTTCCAGCCAAGATTTAGTTGACTTCGAAACATGAACAGAAGCGTTGTACTGCTGAAATGTCCAGTCTCCGGAAATTATAAGAGGAGCAATGGGTAATAAATTATCTCCTAACATATCTTGATACATAACTGAATTCATTTTGTTATGCATGAAAACAATTGGAGTGGTTCCACAGGTAGCAAATGCAGCCCAAACCATTACCGAACCACCTCCAAATTGACGCTTTGAAAAAATATGAGGTTCCTGTCGTAAATCATGCCAAAAGAATTTATAGCCGTCGGGTCCATCGAAATTAAATTTCTTTTCATCGGAAAAGACAACATCTCTCCAATTTGTCCCTTCAGTTAAATGTTTTCGTGCAAAGTCTAAGCGAGCATTTTTGTGGTGCTTAAAAAGAGGAGGTTTTCCTTTAAATTTTTTAAATTGAACAATGGGATTGTTACTTAAAACATTTCTTACCGTTCGGCTTGTACATGGTAATTGTAACTGTTCTTGAATTTGGGCTGACGACATTTTTTTCTGCGCAAGCTAGCTTCCGGATTTGTCTTGATTGCCTTACAGTTAAGGATTTCGGTCTTCCTGTACGCTTCTTACTGCCATAATCTTCGGGATTTCTGAGAAAACTGTTTACTGCAGCCTTGGACCTTCCTATTTTTCTTGCAATATTAGAACCAGACATTCTAGCTTCATTTAAAGTTAATATTTTAATTTGTTCACCATTGGATAACTTTTTTCCTCTTGGCATTGTATTAAACACACCAAATACAAAATGAATGCTCGTAACACGTTTACATTTATCTAAACCTCCCTGGCGACCTGCTTTCTCAAGTTTGGCATTATGCCAAATGAGGCTAGAACCATCGGCTTTATAGTTTTTTCCAAGTTGTTTTTCATTGGTTGTAAGAAATCAGCATAATTTATGTTCCCCCTTCCGTTTTTCTAAACAAAGTTTATGCGTATTATTGCGATGTTGATCATGCAAATGTAAATAGAATTTGCGATATAAATAATTCCATTACTTTTTGACTTTTGTAAATTTTTCTATCGGCTTTATAATTTTTTCCAGCACTGTAACATGCTTGGAAAAAAAGTATTATTGTAAAAGAGAAATAAACTTATCGAATTATATTTCGTTCCTCTGGCAACAACTTAACTTGCTATTTAGCTAAAAAAAAAATCTGATTTATACTCTATTCCACAGTGGTAAATATTTCACAAATCTTTCGAATTCATTAATCTTTACATTCATTTACATTGGACAAATATTCTTTGATGACATTTAATATCATTTTATCAGTGTTGCGAAATGATATTTTATTTACTTACTTTTGAAATCCAATTTTTAACGCTAAGTGTTCGCAGACATTGGAATTAGATAAACAGAAATTCAAAGCTTTAAACATTTTACAAGATATTTGGTAAAATTAATGATGAAAAATTGAAATGAAGTGAAATTCTAGCTTGTTATGTTTACTTGTTTGAAAAGTTTTGCTGATAAATAAAATTTTGAAAATTTAGCGAATTCAATATGAAAACTTTAAAAGAGCTAAACGAATTCTTGTTACACTACAATTTTTCTGGAACATATTTTTAGAAAGTATGACTTTCTGCAAATTTCAAAACTCAGCAGTCGGAATGATAAAAAGAAGGGAACTATATTTTATATTTTTCTAGTAGAGCAGAAAATTGCAAAACGTGCATGCTCATTAGACTGATATAAACTACGAATAAAGATAAAACATTACAAGCAGGGCCGGATCCGCAAACTTACAGCAATAAAATGGAAGATTTTTTTTTTACTTTATTTATGACAGAAATTATATAAGAATAAGGTGATTAAAAACAGGTGAAAATTTCTGTTAAAATGTATAGGTGGAAGTTTACCCAGACAGTAATAACAGGACTGCCACAGGCGACTATTTTTCTATTCTATTCAAACCACTATTAATAAATAAATAAATTTTGTAGTATATTCCTCTTGCAAACGTTGTCAAACTGCATGTCAAAAATTTTTGTTTTGGAAAAGTGGTACGAGGTAGAATTAAAAAAAAACTCGCCTGTGGCAGCCCTTTAATCAGCCCCTTATTAACTCTTTGCACTCGAGAGGTGACTCTCACTTACCATTAGTGTTGTCAGGTATCCCTCGTAAATGCTTTGGACACCACTAATATCTTACAGTTTATTTCGCCATCTTTTATCACAGATATTTCGGCCATTAGATAAGGCAAAGAAAATTAGTTTAAAATACTGATGTCCAGAGCATTGGGAGCATCCATTTATGTGGGACACTAGTGGTCAGTGAGAATCACCTCTCGAGAGTGCAAAGGGTTAACCTTTAAATGTATAGTGTACCCCAGAATATACATGATCTATTTTTGCCATTTGGTGCTTCCTATTGGTCGTTTAATGAGCTATTATGAGTTACGTGTGACAACATGCATTTAAGGTCGTGAAGTCTATTTTTGTTCTGATTTGTTATCACGGGGAGATTACAACATCTTTTTTTTCATACTGCTTGCAATGTTGTCGACTGGTGTTTTTTGTTTATCTTTATAAGGTAGTCATAATTAATTCTGCAAACTATTGAAAGCATTATAAAAATTATTATATCGCTGAATAGTTGATATTGTGCAGATTAAATACTTTAACACTTTAGTGCGCAGCTTTGTATATATGCAAACAATAATGTTTTGAATATAATAGATTTTTTTATTCATATGGCAATATTTGCTTTAGTTAATAACAGACATTCCGAATTTAAATAAAGTGAAATTAACCAATAAAACTTTCTGGTGTACTTAATTTCTAGAACGTACGAAAAGGTTAGAAATTAAAATTTATAAAAAAAATAATTATTATGTAAAATGAGGTATTTGGAGACATACTTATTAAAATATTTATTAATTTGCAATCTTTTAGAGTAAAACTGCTAGACGGCAGTAGTTTTTACTTATATTGCAGATGTGCAACAAAAGAAACGATTGACGTATTATATGAAAAATGTATCTCTGATTTTTTTTTCATTATTTTTCCTGTGTAATAAGCCTTTCAGAGAATCATATATAATTGTTTCGAAACAAAATAAAAAATCGCGCATTTTAGGGTTAAAGTAAGTGTATAATTTAAAATCATCATTTTTTGAGGCATTTTTTTATGTAGCTCAGGAGTGACATTATGTTCAACAGAAACATAAATAATTTTTTTTACCATTTTTCTAGTGGATAATTAACAAAATAAGACTCAAATATAATGTTTTTCGAACAAAATAAACTAGTCACATGCGGCAATCCCAAAACTTTCTTCTAACTCATACATGTTAATACTTCAAATCTCGCTATCACAGTGCCAAAATTAAATGGCAATCTATGCCCATCATGAGGATTCTAAAGATATGAAATTCCGTGCATTAGTTCTTGAGATATGACTATCCCTAAAATCGTGTAAATCCTACAAAATTCAGCTTAGCAGCGCCACCTATAGGGCGATTAACACCAACACTAACTTGTGTAAACATCTAACTGAAACCTAAATTAAATGAAAATTCGTGCATTAGTTCTGGAGATACAGCTATTGCGGAAATCATGCAAAATGCAGCATACCAGTGCCACCTGTTGGGCGATTTACACAGAAATGTACACAACACCAAATCATTTCAGGGACTAACTGTATCTGAAGTTTTATGAAAATACGTGCATTGTTCTTGAGATAGACCTATTTCGGTAATCGTGAAAAATGCAGCCTAGAAGCGTCACTTGTTGGGCGATTTACACCAAAACGTAAACAGCTTCAATTTATATCAAGGTATAACCAAATCTAAAGTTTGATAAAAATCCGTGCATTAGTTCTTGAGATAGAGCGATTACGGAAATCGTGAAAAATGCAGCATAGCAGCGTCACCTGAAAAAGATTTACACCAAAAAGTAATCAGCACCAATTTATATCAAGGACTAACTGAATATAACTTTTTATTAAATTCCGTGCATTAGTTCTTGAAATAGAGCGTCCACAAAATATGTGTCACATTCAGACTCACAGACAGACATTTAGTAAAAAGATGTTTTTTGGGATCTCTGACATTTAAAACGTGTAAATTCGTCAAAAAACCGGAATTAGAAAATTTTCACGAATCCAATACGTTCTTCTTGTAAAGATAAAAGAAAGTGAAAATCATGCATTAAAGAGTTATAGGATAGATTGATGTTAAATGGCTGAATATGATGAAATCCAGGAATATAGTACGGGGGTGGGCAAAATAAAACTGGTCCAAAATATATGTATAGGACTGAGACGGAAAAAAACGGAAATTCTCACACCAGAAAATTTATAATACTAAATTTACTTTATTTTATTCGCGAAATACTTGGCGTTTTAATAACCAAAAATAACCATTCATACTTTCTGCAGAGAATGAAAACTTCAGAAAGCCTGAATAGTTATTTTTGGTTATTACAGTGCTACTTATTTCGTGAATAAAGTAAAGAAAAATTAGTATTAAAAATTTTATATTGTGATGTTTTCCGATTTTTTTCGCGTCGTTCTGGGCCAGTTTTATTTTGCCCATCCTGTATAATTTAATAGACAATATAATCGACTAAACAGCAAGTTGAGTCAGTTTTTAAGAGTAGTTATTCATTATATCACTCCACATTATATCGCTCGTTCGGGTATATAACTGGCTCACACTGTTTTCGGAAAATATATAAGTTCTGTTATAGCTGTGTTATTTATATAACTTTTTTATGTACAGTATAACCTTAAAAATCCGGCATCATCGGGACAGAGACTAAGCCGGATTTTTGAAGGAACATCAAACGTACTTTCGACAAATATCATCATGAGTGACATCAAAAGTACTTTATTTCATAACCAAGTGATAATTATGTGATAAAAAAGTTAATATTTTTTAACAACTTATTTTAATTGAAATTCTCTATGTTACAAAAAAAAATCAAACAAATAATGATAATTTTCCGTTCATGAAGCCATGAAAAAAAATGTACTTTTAAATGCAATTTGTTTGAAAGCTGTATCTCAATTTGTTTCTGAGTTATTAAATTTTTTTTTTGTAGTTTTTATTACTTTTTTGTCATAGTGGCAACAGAAGTATCCATCTCTGTTGAAAGTAAAGGGAAAATACAGATTACTGTATAGACTAATCAGAAAACGAATAAAATGCGGATTCAACTAATAAAAAGCTTCAGATATGTTTTTGATTTCCTACCCTGACCAGGACAATAACCATTTTTCCAAATGTTTAATAAATATAACTTAATATTTTTTTAAAAACTTACTTTAATTAAAATTCTCTATATTACAAAAAAAAAAAAAAAAAAAAAAAAAAAAAAAAAAAAAAAACAGTGGCATTCTCGGAGTGCCAATAGAAGTGAAAACTTCAACAATTACGTGTGTGTTTTTTTAATCGTCAGGAAATGTTTTATGCTTTGAATTGTGTAGCAGCACTAATGAAAGCATCTGGGGACACGGCAGTGCCCCTGCCAAGTCTTGAAAGCACAGCCGTAAGCATCTTTTTCTGGAAGCAACTCAGGGTACTTTTGACCCCCCAACATCTTTGTGTTGGTGATTCCTAGAAACTTGAAACTTCGTAAATCTAAAGTAATGTGGAAATGGAACTAAATGCTGAAATTTCACATTTCTATCTTTTTTTATTTCAGAAGATATATGAACTTAAACTTTCGCCTTTTCGACACTGATTCACCGATCATCAAAACTCAGAGGTACGTCCTGTATCCCTAGAATCTTGAAATTTGGTATGAAGGTAGTGTTTGGGATACAATGAAAGGGAAAATTTAAAAAATCCGGAAAATTTGGATAAAAAGTCGAAAAATCAAAAAACAGAGAATTTGGCAGAGATGTGATATACGAACCAGGTTTGGCGCGATTTTTTAACGTCAATTTGGCAAAAGCCCGTTTTCCAATACCAGTTACAATATATATTTTTAAATTATTTTCTATTGTTTTAAAAAGTAAACAACAATAAATAAACGGTAATTTCATTAATAACTATAGAACAAAACAATTGTACAATTTAGAAAAATAAAACAAAAGTAAATGAATAATTTATTAATAAATAAGCAACAGTAGCCGGGTTACCTTGTAAAATAAAGTAACGCCATTTTGCTGTCAATTAGGTACCCAAGTGCGTATCTGACATCTGTGCCCCGTATTTTATCTTCCGTAATCGAAATTCCCGCCAATACTGTTGGTCATTGACCAGACCATCAACACGATAAAATACAGCGTTATCGGTTTTTAGTTACACGAAATAGGTAGGTCACGAATACGGTATAATTCATTTTAACCGACGAAAAACAAAATAATAATTTGTTTTAGCAATACGCCGGGAGAAAAAGTGAGTTTTAGCTTCCTTCTTCTTTTGCGGATTGAGCTGAAGAGGGAAAAGTTCCTGTCATTCACCGCTTGGCGCGCTAGTGTCTATGTGTCAAAATGCTAGCATGTTGGTTACGTTACAGTGTCTCGAAATCAGTGATTTTTCCCCATCTCAAAAAAAGCTCAACGCGCCTAAAGAAGTTTTCACTTCAAGAAAAAAAAAAAAAAAAAAAAAAGATAATTTTCCGTTCATGAAGCCCTGCGGGGCGTCACTTTCTGAATAAAATTGCAGTATTTTTAGCTTCTGTTTTTTAATGTCATAAACTGTCGACGATCCGATTCTATACACAGCATACAACGTCCTCACAAACCCTTTCTAATTTTCTTATGAAGTCTACAAATCTGTGATAGACAAACTTAAATGCTTTATTTTAAAAGCAACATTCTTTGATTTCAAAAAAGACTTCGTACTACCTCTAATAAATAAATAAATAAAAATTTCCAAAACTTCAGAAAAGAAAAATACTGGTTTTCATCCTGCTATTTTTATTCTGCAGTAAGTTAGAAGTGTGTTTAAAAAAGAAGAGAAAATATGACTTTGATGCCGGATTTTTTATGTTGCCGGATTTTTGAAGTCATACTGTATACCAATTGAATACATGTAATGTTTTAACGGTATTTTCAGCATTAAGAAAATTGTTGCATGCAAATATACCGACAGTTTTTGTTTAGAAATAGGAAACAGTTACGTGTATCATGTTTCTTCCTTTTTTATATCATTGGTTGTAATGTACCACGCTTTGTTCTTGCTTCCCAGCGTACTCGATATAACGAGGGGTCACTGTTATGTTAATACTTACAGTTATTTTTTTCTCAGTCTAATTTGGCTTTTTCACCTAATAGACCGAGGGGCGGCAGCACAAAATATCACCTCATCGAGTTGACGGCTGAAATTCTAAGATTACTTACAACTCGACTAGCATATTAAAATACAACTGGTCTGTCAAGTCATATCTTGGCGGAAAACACCTACATACCCGATTTTAGTGGTGGTCTGGTAGGTTTATTGTTGTGTTTTCCTGATTCTATTTCTCCATGTTTTCATACCTTTGGGTTCAGGAAAACACAATGACAAACCTACCGACCATTCACTAAAATCGGGTCTATAAGTGGTTTTTACTAAAATATGACATGACAGACCAGGTTCCTTTTAATATGGTAATCGAGTTCTGTCTAATCCTGCAATTTTAGCCATCAACTCGATGAGGTGATGGTCTGTGCAGACATCTCCTGGTCTATAAGTTCTAAGCGTGACTATGTACGTGTACCGGCCACTGCTGGCCACAACTCGGTGCCCTCCAAAAGGACCGCCACGGCACCCACTGCAAGGGGGTCCCCACGAGACCGGGCTAGTCATTAGGACCTGCACCGATATGTCTCATTAAGTAGGGCATCCCAAGCAGGATTGTCCCGCTTTAGTCTCCTCTGGAGCATTGCACAAAACGGGGAACCACAGACCAACACTCACGTTGGTCAACTGACGATCCCCCGAACATTCCACTACCAAAGTCCGAACGCTGACGAAACAACCCGGCTCAATAAATCTCGAAAGAGGGGTCGGAATAGGTTCGACCTGATGCAGAGCCACCATCACATCATCGAATCCTAATCGCGGGACACTTCATAGGAAGAGCCCGTGCTGGGAAACTCATGAGGGGGACTCCACACCATGGAACTATTAATAAAGAGGAACTGACATATCCTTAAAATAGTGAAGTTTCAACTGTAACCGCTACCGCAGGCGTTGCTTACCGCCGATGGAATGTTCCACCAGTAGAGTTATATAGAAATTTTCAACTTATTTAAATACCTTATCGTTGCAAAATTTCAGCCATAAATAATGGTAGAAAGAAATTTTCATTTTTACTGGTAGTAGTTTACTTTGGCGATAGTTAGGCCCTGTGTTTCCGCCATATTGTGACAACCAGGGAAACAAACTGACAGTTTTACAAGACATACTGACACCAGTTAAAACAAATAGAAATTTTTATGTCATTTTTGAGAAAAAATTCCATGAATACGACGCTGCAATACAACGAAATTTTATATTCAATTTTACTGGTGGGAAGTTTGCCTTTGCGGTAATCGAAAACTGAAGATCCCATCTAAAAAAAGCAGCCGCCATCTTGTGACAACCTCCTCAGTTACTTCAATCGCAACTGGTAGACAGTGCATTAAATGTCTCCTCCTCTTTATTCATAACTCCATTCTCCACACCAGCTTGCTTTTATAAGTTCTAAAGCTAAATATTCTTAACCTTTTCAGAAGCAAGGTAATTGTATTCGTAAAATGTTGAAATAATTGAACGACACCAGTATTTACAAGGAAATTTATTTATAATTAAGTAAAAGTGTATTTTCGCGTACTTAATAAAAGTGAAATTTTCATTAAAAAATTAGGCTGCCAATGTGGCAATTAGGGATTAAAATTATGTGATACCATAACGGCATCACCGCCCTTGAAGGGGTTAAGTTGCAAAATCAAGTGCGAATGAGTGAAATTAATTTCACTAAAGAAACGTTTGTAAGTTTTCTTGTAAGATTGTAAGTACTGCCTTTTCTATCAACATCAGAGTTTTGAAACTAGATGCCCACTGTTGTATGTAGCCTATTTTTGTGACACGCGGAGATCTTCTTATTTATTAATTTAATCTAGTCAAAACATTTTCTCTGAGATATGAAAAATATTTAGTTGCAAAGGGAAAACATTCTTTCAAATTCAAATATATTTAATAATACAATAAAATAACTTATTTTTGTGAAAACTTAAACAACACCATAGTCATCACTAAAATGTTTGCTTTGGAACGGACAATGTGGAAAGTGATACAATTCAAATGGTCATTTGCAGCCCATGAACTGGAACATGGGGTAAACTCTCATCTATGCTTAACTTTCGGCGGATGTAAATAGGTAAAATAGACAACTTATCGGTACTTAATAATATGTGAGTCATGGTTCTTTTTGCATGTAATTTCTACCAGTATTAATGAATCTATAATGCTAGCCAGATTTATATATAACATTTTCCCCTTCCTATTTAAAAAAAAAAACTTTCCATTGAATCTTGAGGCTATGCCATGCCTGCTAACAAATCCGTGAACATGTGAATTAACATACGGAAAGTACTTTCCATATCTCGAAAATAATCTCGTACCCGGCCGCTTTATAAGGAATGCAGCTCTTGGGTAAGGCAAAGCATTATTGTAATGGCTTCTACAGTTATACCGCCAAAGGATATCCATAAAGCCTCTGTTTAAAACAGAGAACAATATTTTTAAATTTTGCTTTATCCATTAAGAAATAACAAAAATAATTACACCGTCTTCCGAACCGAACCCGAAAATTCTGCTGAAAGTAAACTCGAAGCCCGATCGAAACCAAACAAAAAAAAATTTCCTCAACCCGGACTCTTTAACTAGGGTTGCCAGCTTGGTCTTTTTTTAAATTCCAAAATTTCGCATTCATGCAAGAAAACTCTTATAATATTCCTTTCTTTATTTAATGACAGGCATTTCGTGTTTCTAAAGTATAAATTCTTCTCTTAGAATTCCTTGTATGAATTCGAAATTTTTGAGTAAAAAAAGAAAAAAAACAATCTAGCAACAATGACTTCTTCCCGAAACCGACTCAACCCCAAAACGAATGCAAATTAATCCATGTTTTTATACAATTATGGGAAAGTAGTCTACAATTATATCTCCAGTATCGATTTTATCTATTTTGTGTAAAAATGAACATATATACGCACTAATTAATCTTCATATACAGGATGATTCTATATTCATGGTACAAACTTTAAGAGTTGGTACAGGACACTGTAACAATCATTTATTGTATAGGAATGTATGGAGGCAAATGACGCGTTGAGGTACAACAGGGCTCGCATCGTTCCTAAAATTTTCGTACTTTGCTACCACTAAATTAAAACGATAATCTTAGTTGTATAATTCTATTATAGATGTCAAAAGGATATACCATGAAGAATTCTTAATTAAAATACTGGTAGCAACGTGCGAAAATTTTAGGAACGGTGCGAGCCCTAGGTACAAACAACAGGGGGCCAACTTGGCCCTTTGTTTAATTTAAAAATTTCTCATTCATACCAGAAAATTGCTATACTATTCTTTTCTTTATCTGAGACAGACATTTCATGATTACATAAAGAAAAAGTTCTTTTTTCAAAATTTCCGGTATGAAAGGAAAATTTCACTTGCCAGTTTTGCGTTTTTTTTAATTCAAAAATTTCAATTTCATACAGGAAATTTTCAAAGATGAATTTTTTCTTTAAGTATTCATGAAATGTCTGTCTTAAATAAAGAAAAGAATAGCATAGGAGTTTTTAGGTATGAATGAGAAATTTTGAAATAAAAAGGGGCCATATTAGCCCCGTCGTGTTTGTACCTCAACACGCCACTTGCGCCCATACATTCCTATACATTAAATGATTGTTGCAGTGCTCTATACAAACCCTTAAAGTTTTTACCATGAATTTAGGCCTTGAATATCTATCTCTCTCTCTCTCTCTCTCTCTATATATATATATATATATATATATATATATATATATATATGAAATATTACTGTCGACTTCTGTGACATTCCGGCGGCACTCCTATATATCGACGTAAAGGTAGTATAGTAATCAATGCCAAAAGCTTTGCCAGCCCTCCGTTATCATGAGATAACCGGAACGCAGTCGTGGTGGTGAATAGAAGGCAAACTCAAGAAACATTAGAAGAGTTTAACGTTCAATAATTAATAGAGGCGTCGTAAATTTAAAGTCGTTTATTTGGTAGATATACATTATGACAATCCTAGTAATCCAGCCATCGGCTCTCAAAATATAGCTGTGTCACTTCATAATAAACGATATGAAGTTAAATGGTATTGGAATCTACACGAATCAAAAGTCGAACCACCAAGTGACGGAGTTTTATTAAGCAAACGAAAAGCGTATAAAATCTGGGTTCCTAGCAGATGCAACAGTATAAATACTCAAAGAAACAGGGCGCGAAAGGATTTATTACAAGTTAAAAAACCAACCCCATTGAGCCGGAAGGACGGGACGGCAGAACAGGCAGCGATAAGATTTAGCTCCGCAGGGAGAGGGAAGTACGCGTGACGTCGATGATGAACTATATACTCTCGGCGTCAGTTTTATAACGTAAACAAATGTTGGCCAGAAGTAGGCAAGGAATTGTGGGATATGGAACATCATAGAACAAAAATATTAAAAACATTGGCAGAAAAAGAATTTAGTTTCAGAATAAAATGAAATAAAGTAATTTATTGGTTTTATAAGAAGTAAGATACGAATGGATTAAGGTTTTTAGAATAATAATTAAAGAATACGCAGATTTAAAGGCATGAAATAAAAGACAAAAGTTATTTAAGATATTACTAAAGATGGGTAAAAAAGGGTAGATATTAAGAATTTGGAATAGTTTTACTAAGATATAAGGGCGAAAATTTTTATTATCACACATATATATATATATATATTGAAAAATAGGCAGGACACTTTCTTTTGAAATTTTGAAATTCGAACAAGATACGAAAGAGCCAAAACCCAAATTGAACCATTTAAACCCAATTCGGCTCGCGGTTTGGGTCGGGTTCGAGTAAAATTAGGTTACCCGAGTCAATGCAAGACTACCACTGGAGATTAATTTTATATTCCATACACACCACTATTTTAAAAACGTAAATTTTGTAGTATATTTCTCTTCCACATATATAGTCAAAGTGCATGTGGAAGATTTTTGTTTTGAGAAAGTGGTGGGAGATAAAATTAAAAAATAGTTGCCAGTGGCATCCCTGCAATGCAGTACTCTACTTGGAACATGTAACTGTTAAAAACATGAATTTATTTCTATTCCCTCAAAGAAACTAGTCGGATGTGGCAAAGCAATCCCAAAACTTTCTTCTATCTCATACATGTTAATACTTCCCGAAAAATGCAGCATAGCAGCGCCACCGGTTAGGTGATTTACAGCAAAACCTAATCAGCAACAACTTATGTCAACTTCTCACTAAACCTGAAGTTTGATGAAAATCCATGCATTAGTTTTTGAGATGCAGAATTGAGATTCTATTGCAGAAATCATAAGATATTCTGCATAGCATCGCCACCTGTTGGGTGATTTACACCAAAAACGAATCAGGAACAATTTATATCAGGGACTAACAGAATCTGAAGTTTGATGAAAATTCGTGCATTAGTTCTTGAGATAGAGCTATTACAATAATCATGAACAATGCAGCATAGCAGCGCCACCTGTTGAGCAATTTACACTAAAAAGTAATCAGAACCAACTCACATCAAGGATTAACTGAATCTGACGTTTCATGAAAATCTGTGCATTAGTTCTTGACATGTAGCTTTTCAAATAAATACAATAATCTTGAAAAATGCTGCACAGCAGCGCCACTTGTTAGGCAATTTATACCAAAAAGTGATCAGCACCAATTTATATAGGTACTAACTGAATCTAAAGTTATATTAAATTCCGTTCATTAGTTCTTGAGACAGAGTACCCACAAAATTTGTGTCACATACAGACAGACATACAGACGGACAGACTGACAGACTGACAAACACAGTCACAGACTCACTGACAGACATTTTGTAAAAACATGTTTTTCGGGATCTCTGACCCCTAAAACCGTCGAAAAACCGGAATTCGAAAATTTTCACGAATCCAATACTTTCTTCTTGTAAAGATAGAAGGAAGTAACAAGTTGGAAATTGCTCGTCAAACGTGGCAAATGAGGTGCGTTCGTAGTATAACTAGTTTTATAAATATTTTTTGCACTGCATAGTGTACTGAATGTATATTTTAAGACACTTCATAAGTGCATATCCATTTCATTTTGTTCAAAAGGCTGTAACATCATTAAAATGCACTTGAAATAATTTTTTCCCATCGGCCGTCATGTAACGGAAAAATTTTGACTGTCCCTGTAATTAAACGATACATCCGATTTTCATAAAATTTGAAATGACTCGATAAAATTTTGCAAAAATTATATATTTAAAATTTCAGATTATTCAAAAGGCTGTAACATCACTTAAATGCACTTGCAATAATTTTTTCCCATTCGCCGTAATGTAACGGGAAACTTTTGACTAACCCTGTAATTAAACTATATATCGGGTTTTCATAAAATTTTAAATGACTCGACAAAATTTTGCTACAGTTATATACATTTAAAATTTCGGACCCCTCGGTTGGGTAGTTTTTGCTCTGTTATTTGCGGACAGACGAACAGACAGACGGACTGAACGACGACTATAGATGTTACGTATTTATATAATTACGAACGCACTTAAAAAGATAGGTCCTCAATAAGGATAAGTTTCATTTCAATAGCTTATACAAATATGTCTTTAAAAGTTTCAAAAAATTTCTTTGAATCAGACAAAGGCTTATTTTCGAAATGTTCAATGTATTAAAAAAGCAACCGAAATAACTGTATCATCTTCGAATCTGTAACAACTAAAATCATGAATATATTTCGCTTCCGTTAAAGACATTTTTAAAAAGTTCGAACAGCTGGAAAAATCATCCATCGTTTTACGATTAAATAATGCAAATTTATCGAAGCGTAAATTTTTGCTTTAATGAGAGAGATCTATCTCATTAATATAAAAATATCTTTTGTTAATGCCTTTATACAGAAGAATTTCCCAGAAAGTTCTTTTGAAGCCTTCTTAATCGTTGGGCCAATTACCAAATACGTATACATATTCAGATTGGAAATGGGAAGCAACTTTTATTATGTAAGTAAGGTTGAAAAATTAGTTTTAATTATATCCTGTCTGCTTCGTATCAATTTCGAACAATTAACTAAGGCATTTCTGAAACTATTTTAATGTCAAATGATCAAGATTCGTGCTATAAATATATATATTGGGCAACGTAACTGATTAAAAAACATGACTTAAATGTAAATAAGAATTTTTTTTAATTACAAACTAAGAAGACACATTAACTGAGTGTTTAAAAAAAGAACTGGCATTAGTAAATGGATAGTTTCAAATGCAAAAGAGCTTAAGGAGTGATATTAAGTTTCAAGGTTTTTTAAAGATTCACAGGACTCTTAAAATTGGAAAAAAAAAGACCATTATCAAAATTTAATATCATAAAATGTATTTAAATACAATTTTTAAATACAATTTTAATTGGGATGAAAGATATAAGTATATTCCTTCATTTCAAATATTTAAAAAATTGCATGATGCAAAATTAGCATTTACAGGGGGTTCCAAACTGTCAGGCATTTTACGAGCAGAAAATCAGCATAACAGATTACGCTCAAGATTACAAAATTCATTTTGCAACTATAATGATTTTTTTATCTAATTTTTTTATCTAATTTTTTTGTCTAATTATTGTAATTATTACCCTGAACCTAAATAAATTTCTATTTAAAACATTGTTATATTTTTAATACAAAGTTGTATTTAGCTAATGTAAAATTTAGAAAATTTCAACACTATAATCACCTTAAAAAAGCATTTTTAACAATAAAAAAGAAATTTTAGGTTCAGTTTATACGAACTAACGTGAATCATATGTTGTGAAAATTTCAGAAAAAACATTCAGAAGCTTTTGAGATATCGTGCGCGCTATGCCCAAAAACGTCATTTGGAGAAAAATGACTTCAAAGTTTCGGAAACGCCACTTCAGCTATTGAGCGGTATAATTCTAAAAGCCATAACTTCTGTTCTAATGCGAATTTTTCAAGGAAAAAATTAGATCAAAAAGTTCAGAGAAAAGAGGAGTTTAACATCTAAAAATATTAAAATTTCGAAAATTTTAAAACTTTAAGAGTCCTGAAACCTCTTAAGACTCAAAAATGTAGGACTGAGAACGTCTTTTTCCCTAAAAGATAATGTAACTTAAAAATAAAATTATTTACACTTAAAAGACTATATTTTATAAAGTTTCAAAGATAATTATAATATTAAAAAAATCTTCGATGTAAACTTAGTGTGCGATGTTAGTTTAAGACTAAACAACTGATATTTTTATTACCGTATACTCTGGCATATCTACGATTTGAGGCTGTATTTTTCTGTTTTTAGGAATATTCGCCGTATTACCAGGGCTGCCACAGGCGAGTATTTTTCTGTTCTATTCGCACCACTATTAAAAAAATAGATTTTGTAGTACATTTCTCTTGCCAAATGTTCACGAGCATTACGTCAATAATTTTTGTTTTGAGAAAGGGGTGTGAGGTAGAAATAAAAAATAGTCGCCCGTGGCAGACCTGAATTACGCACAGCATCTCTTTCGCAAAGAAAAAACTTCATGAGATAGATAGAATGAAAAAAAACACTGCCCCATTAATACTAGGCCTGATACTATAGTATCAGGCGGATTTTTTTCAGTGTGCGTAAAGTCCCTTTTACTTTAGCACCAATAATTTTTTTAATTTTTTTCCGCTTTCTTTTTCTTAGATTAAAAAAATCAAAAAAATCTTTTGTAAAATACTGGTGTACAAATTTAGGGGACCGTACATACGTTAAAAAAAAATCCGCCTTCGGCAGCCGCCATTTTTGTATCAGCGCTCAGGCCTAGTATTCAAGGGCCGGTAGAAAAAAACAATGAATAGCATCAAAAAGCATAATAACTAGTACAAACATGAAGAAAACCAAATGTGATGTAAGGATATACGCTGCTTGTATTTATGGCATAACCGGCTACATACATCTAAGAGATAGTGGAGGCACATATATTCTAATTAATCAGCGTGCTTCATTGGTTGTTTACGCGCCGCTGATTTAGTCTTGTAATTTAACCACAGGATCGCCAACGCTTAGGACAATAATGCCATAATGTAAATAGAATTATACACTCTGAGAAGGGTATCTGCATGAATCCACAGAAAGGGTTTGAAATGGATGGTTTCAGTCAAGAGGTTAGTCATGATGTTTTGGTTGGTAACTGACTCCAAACCAAATGGTTGCTATGTTGTATTTGTTTGTATATTCTAACTATATTTTACAGCTATATCTCACAGATAAGCGTTTTAATTTTTTATATCGAGTGGTAAGATTTTCTATGATTTCTATTTAATTGAAATGAATCGTAGCAACATTTTGTTTGGAGTCAGCTTCCAAAGAAAACGTCTTCGTCCTCTGAATATTGGGCCTGAGCACTGACATAAAAATGGCGGTTGTCGTACGCGGATTTTTGTCAGCTTTTGTATGGTCCCTTGAGTTTTAATACCAGTAAATTCTAAAAGTATTTCTCCCTTTATTTTAAACAAAATAAATAAAGCCGAATAATTCTTTAATAAAATAAGGTCCTAAGTCTAGGGACCTTAAAAACGCTGAAAAAAAAACTCCCGCCTCCGATAGCCGCCATTTTTCTCTCAGAACATAGACCTTGTATTCATAGGTCTGTGAAAACGTCATGACTGATGTCACACTAAAATCGTCCGAGGCTAATGAAAAAAAACAGGGTACCGCGGTTCATTCCACGTGTCTTTTTTTTTTTTTTTTTTACAGACCGCTAGAGTGGTCTGCAAAAAAAGACAAGCGAGATGCACCGCAGTAGCCTGTCTTTTTCGTTAGCCTCGGAATCGGCTATCGTATTCTAGAGCATTGAAGCTAACACGTTTTCTTCTCTGGTTCATTTGTATAGCAATCTCAATTCATATGCTTCATTTTTAAGCTTCCACTTTTATTCCCGGTGTATAATGCGTATCTCTAAATGTTGATCGATTTTCTTGTTTCAAAAGTGTATGTTATACGCCGCTATGTACGGTATTTTATTTTACATTCCTACGTTGTATAAGATAAGTTATTGAAACTCAGTCTAATATTTAATTAATAAGTGTCAAAAATTTGTAAAAGTTTGAATATCATTTTTTTTTTTTTTTTTTTTTTTTTTTTTTTTTTTTTACTTTCAGAGATACAACTAAATATCCTATAAATGCATAATGTTATCCAAACTCTTGCTTATAATATAACTATAGCATAGCTGCCAACTTGTACGGATTTTTCATACCACATAAATTGAAAAGAAAATTTTACCTAATCGAATCACCGAAATTCAAGCAATTTTAACGTTTAAATAAGTAAAAAATTTCTATTTAATTTTAGTGGTAAGAAAAATCCGTACAAGTTGGCAGCTATGCTATAGAGTATCCAGAGCCTGACTGATGCAGGGGCATATGAAGCAGCTGCCTCGTGTTCCTGTTTTTAGAGAGCCCCCGTGGAAATAATTAGTATTTTCATTAAAAGGTGCCAGTATGGTGCGCTGCCGTTGAAATGTGCATTTATGTATGCACTCATCATTGTAACCTCAAGTTAAATTGAAAGTAATGCTGGTGTTGGATTGTATTTAATTACTTTTTAGGGTTCCGTAATTAAAAAGTAACAAGTTGGAAATTGCTCGTCAAACGTGGCAAATGAGGTGCGTTCGTACTATAACTAGTTTTATAATTATTTTTTGCACCCCATATTGTACTGAATATATATTTTTGGCGCTTCATAAGTGCATAGTCTGTAACATCATTAAAATGCACTTACAATAATATTTTCCCCATTCCCCGTAATGTAACGGAAAACTTTTGACTGTCCCTGTAATTAAACTATACATTCGATTTTCATAAAATTTGAAATGGCTCGACAAAAGTTTGCAGCAATTATATATTTAAAATTTCAGACCATTCGGAAGGCTGTAAAATCATTAAAATGCATTTGCAATAATTTTTTCCCATTGGCCATAATGTAACGGAAAAATTTTGGGTGTCCCTGTAATTAAACTATATATCCGATTTTCATAAAATTGGAAATGGCTCGACAAAATTTTGCAGCAATTATATATTAAAAATTTCAGACCATTCGGAAGTCTGTAACATCATTAAAATTCACTTGCAATAATTTTTCCCATTGGCCGTAATGTAAAGAAAAACTTTTGACTGTCCCTGTAATTAAACTATACATCCGATTTTCCTAAAATTGGAAATGGCTCGACAAAATTTTGCAGCAATTATATATTAAAAATTTCAGATCATTCGGTCGGGTAGTTTTTGCTCTGTTATATGCGGACGGACAGACAGACGGACGGACAGACGGACGGACAGACGGACGGACAGACGGACGGACAGACGGACGGACAGACAGACGGACTGAACGACGACTATAGGTGCTACGTATTTATATAATTACGAACGCACCTAAAAATGGAACCATTATAAGATCACTCTTGTGTCTGTCTGTCTGTCTGTCACAGCCATTTTACTCGTACACTATGGAACGTGGGAAGTTCAAATTCGGGGATGTAATAAAGACCATTGACCCACATATTTTCATATTAATAAACATTCATAAATATATTTAGTAAAAATGTAAAGGAGCTAATTATGCTACTTGAAAAAAAAATTTCTTTTCTTTGTATATCATGTGGGGTATCCTATGAAAGCTTTCATAAAGCTGAACTCAAAAATTCATTCCTTTTCATTTTAGGTTAAAATTGTTTTAGGGTAAAATGGTTAAAATTGGTGAGCAAGTTATCCAAATTCATGTACAACATTTAAAAAGGGAGTGCGGTCCCTCTTCTCCTCTCTGCTTTCGGTACCCCTTACACCCACGCAAGAAAACAAATAGATCGGAAGCCGGCAGCACAAACAATCACCTCATCAAGTTCAGGGCTGAAATTTCAGAATTAGTTGAAGCTCGATTCGCGTATCAAAACGCAATCGGTCTGCCAATTCATATCTCACTGGAAAATACCTGAAAACAAGATTCAAGCGGTTGACTTGTAGTATAGCGCCTAGAATATATAGTGTGGAAATTGGCTATCCCTGTAATACTTAAATAAAAAAAGAAAAGTGCCCAGCTAAACTGATCGCATTGAGCTCACAGACTATTCACACTAATTGTATTCTCTTTGTACACTAATTGTAAACTCTTATTTTAAAGAATAATGCCACTCAAAAAAATAAGTGAAAGGGAATTAGACCCCGTTTCCCCCTTTATACTTAACCAGTGAACCTCCAAATCTAATCAGGGAAGCTCCTTATCATAATAAACCGGTATACCAAATTTGGAGCAAATCGAATAATTTTGCAAAAAAAAAAAAAAAATTATCTAAATTAAGGGGGTGGACTAACCCCCCTTTATCCTTAACCAATTAATCGCCAAAACGAATCAGGGAAGCTCCTTAACATAATAAACCGGTATACCAACTTCGGAGCAAATCGAATCATTCTGCATGAAAAACCCATTTATCTAAATTAAGAGGGGCGGGCTAACCTCCCTTTTCCCCCTTTACCCTTAACCAATGAACCCCAAAACTAATCAGGGAAGTTCCTTAACATAATAAACCGGTATACCAAATTCGGAGCAAATCGAATCATTCTGCATGAAAAACACATTTATCTGAATTAAAGGGGCCCGTTTTTCCCCCTTTATCCTTAACCAATGAACTCCCAAAACTAATCAGGGAAGTTCCTTAACATAATAAACCGGTATACCAAATTCGGAGCAAATCGAACGATTCTGCATGAAAAACCCATTTATCTGAATTAAGGGGGTGGACTAACCCCCCTTTATCCTTAACCAATGAACCCCCAAAACTAATCAGGAAAGTTCCTTAACATAATAAACCGGTATACCAAATTCGGAGCAAATTGAATGATTCTGCATGAAAAACCCATTTATCTGAATTAAGGGGGTGGACTAACCCCGTTTTTCCCCCTTTACCCTTAACCAATGAACCCCCAAAACTAATCAGGGAAGTTCCTTAACATAATAAACCACTATACCAAATTCGGAGCAAATCGAATCATTCTGCATGAAAAACACATTTATCTGAATTAAGGGGGGTGGACTAACCCCGTTTTTCTCCCTTTATCCTTAACCAATGAACTCCCAAAACTTATCAGGGAAGTTCCTTAACATAATAAACCGGTATATCAAATTCGGAGCAAATCGAATCATTCTGCATGAAAAACCCATTTATCTGAATTAAGGGGGGGGGGGGCTAACCCCGTTTTTCCCCCTTTATCCTTAACCAATGAACTCCAAAAACTAATCAGGGAAGCGCCTTATCACAGTGAACCTAGGAAAAAATTTTGAAGCAAATCGGATGTTTCTATCAAGAGTTATCGCGTTACGTACATACATACGTACGTACATACATACATACATACATACATACATACATACAGAACGGGCGGGCACATTAGCTCTCAGGCTTTGATAGCCTGTGAGCTAAAAAGTGCTAAAATACTGTATCCCCTAAACGTGTAACGATGCTGCTGAAATATACAGATCGCAGCGACAAGTGCAGAATATTTTCTACAACTGCAAGATATTGCTAGTCTATACCCTGTAATACGAAAACCCCGTAGATGTCGCTGCGATCGGCACTTGGTATTTTAGCAGTATCGTCGCACATTTAAGGGATACAAATTTTTAGCGTTGTTTGGGATAGCATATTTCCACGCTAGGTATTCTAGACGCTGTACTTGTAGGTTTACCATTGTGTTTTCCTGCTCCTAGTCCTCCATTTTTTTCTACCTCTTGGTGCAGGAAAACACAATGGTAAGTCCGCCGCTAAAATAGGGTTTTTAGGTGTTTTCCACCGAGATATGACTTGGCAGACCGATTACGTTTTAATATGAGAATCAAGATTTAACTAATCCTAGAATTTCATCCGTGAACTCGATGAGGTGATTGTCTGTGCTGCCGGGTCCCGGTATAAAACTATATATTTAGAAAACTAATGATTAAACATTTCATTATAACAACTTAGTATTCTATTGTTTGCAAAAGAATTTCTTTATTGACGTTTCCTCGTAACGAGAGGCAAGTTAAAACCATTAATTTTAAAGAATTGGAGGCTTTTTCTTTTAGACATCCTACAACATACGTATATAAGCAAAGTAAAAGTTTATAAACAAATACTCCTGTCAACCATACCAGCATTTTTTCTACCATCATCCTACTAGTATTTTTTCTTAACACTAGAAAGGCGGGGAATTTTACTCAAATTTGATAAAAATATTTCACACCAGAATTTTTTTTTTAATTATTAAATTATTTATTTAACTAGTTTTTTTTTTTTCTTTACATCTTTTAAACTAGTTTTATAAAGAAATTTCTGGTTCGAACCGAAACGTATTCATTTGGCAGCGGTCAAAATGACCGGTCGCCGTCTTTCTAGTGTTAAAAAGTTGTGACCATCTTTTTGTGATACTCTATATACAGATGTGAATAGTACCTGGTACTAACTTTATGCATACATAGAATAAGTATGAAATTTAGTACTATCATAATTAATTTTTTAACCCCTTAACCTACGATTTACTTTTAACAGCTCCACGGTTTGGTAAATCCATAGCTACCACAAAAATTTAATAGAGATTTTCGCCTTGTTTAATCATGAAATTTCAACGATTAAATTAAACTATATTTACTGTGAAATTTTAGTGGTAAGACGAATTTACATTTGGCTCGATCATCGTTCACGGGCTATGCCCGTCATTGTAGGTTAGGGTGTTAAAAATACATAAATTATAAATAATGACAGTTTGATTAAACAGTTTAAAAGCATGTATTAATTTTAACAAATAACATTTAATGTTTCAAACTTGGTTAAAGTTCCTCATCATTGCTGTAAATAGATGCCAATTCCAGAGAGACGAGATAAATTCAACTTGCGTTTGAGAGCATGTGTCACAAACAGGTAAACACGGAGGTGGGTATTTGAATAAGATTAAAACTGATCATTTTCAGATTTTGAGTTCATTAAATTAAATTGGAATGTATACATGAGCCGTATTTTCCTGGAGATATAGTTTACTAGATCTGCAAAATATTCACTGAATGAGGCCAGTTCAGTTCCAACTGAATATGCCATTTTAATCCGATTCAAATATCCATCTCCGTGTTTACCTTGTAGCACATGTTCTCAACCATAAGTTGAAGTTATGAGAATTCGAGTTTATTTACATTTCGGATAAAAAGCTTTAAACAATTCCAAACGTTTAATGTTATTTTTTGAAGATTTTTGTCAGCTTTTAATACTTTATGCCGAAAATTAGGAATTCATGAAAATTTCGTGTTCTATAGCATGTTTTCGTGAATTTTGAAAACTACATTAGAACATTTACAAAATTGTTCAATAAATTTTAGAAGGATTTTGCCAATTAAAATTAACTAATTAAATTTGTATTTATAGGGATTTTGTGCAATATTTATAACTTAACTCAAGCTTTTGATTTAAAATATTGTTTTTTAGTATTTTATAGAATTAGGAAATCTACAAGTATAATGCTTTTATAATAAAAATATAGGAAAAATTCCGAACTGAAAGTTTTCACCCACAATCTTTCAACGCCAACAAAGCTGAAGCAAGTGAAAAAGAAATAATCCTTTTAAAAATATTTTGTTTTGTACAACCAATAATGCTTTTGGAATAAGATAAAGTAAAATATCTATAACTCATTCTATACTGTATTGCTACGAATCGATGTATTAAATGAATTTTATAACAAGTTATTTTAATGGTAGTTTAAGGGTACCGGGAACGCCCTATCTCCGCCATATTAAATTCACTAACTTTATGTACCTTTTTCTCAGAAACGGTGAAAGATAGAGGTCTAGATTTTTTAGAGTAGTTAGAATAACATATTTTACGTATTTTAACTGAGCATTTTCTTTCTAAGTGAAAGTGAAAATTAATTATTAATTATTTATTGAGAGTTATTTTTAAATTAGCATTTTTGGTAAGATTTCACCGCCTAAAATAAATAATTCTCAACAAATCATCAAATCCCTGTGTTAAAGTATAAAGTATTACATAATATAAGAATTTAAAAAAAATCTGAGATCTTAAGTTTAATAGATATTGAAAAAAAGGAACACAAACATGAAAAATTCATGTTTTGAGAAAAAGTCAATTAAAGATTTAAATGGCCACTAAGCTGTGAAGTATTCTTAGAAAGAATGAATAATTCCAACAGGTATTTGTTTTATATATAAATATCTGTGACACATCGTTGGAAAGATAAAAGTTTAAACTATTTCATAGCTGCCAACTTGTACGGATTTTTGCTACCACTAAAATTTAACAGAAATTTCTGCCTTATTTAATTATAAAAATTCACTGCAATTCGGCGATTGAATTAAGCAAAATTTTCTATTATATTTTAGTGGTAGCAAAAATCCGTACAAGTTGGCAGCTATGCTATTTAATGATATAAAAAAGTAAAAATCGATTTTTTTCCCAAATTTCGCTAAACTGATCCCCTTAAAGTTCCTTTCAGGCATAAAGAGTTGAACTGTTTAATTATATTATGTCTTTGTTTTAAATAATAAGTAATTATTAAGGATACGAATTCAATGTATTTAAACTCACCTCATTCGACGTCGAGCCAAATAATAGCTTGCACTGTCTGACGGCATGGTTGATCCCCTAGGCCTAAATCCTGCACTTGTGCCAGTGTATGCGACATCTTCATTCTGTATTTGGTGAGTGGTTGGTCTTTTCATTGTCCTGAAAGATAATGATCTGCTATGATGTGGACTTACAGCTCTAGGCCTTCTGCTGGGACTGTAAGCACTGTAATCCTCGGCGGAAGTTGAGGTATCAGCCGGACGACATCTTGCATCAGGCGTCGCTTTATGCGAGACGATAGCACTGTGAGTTCTCCAGCTACTTCTGGGAGACCGATCTGATTTTTGATCAGCACTTAAGTCTGGTGTGCTGCGTTGAATCTTGCTGTTAGGGCGCCTCGTTGATCTGTGATGGAACATCTTTTCTGTAATGTTGGTGGGGACGATATTATTGATGATTTATTCTTCTTCTTGGAAAAAAAATGGTAGAAAGCCTGTTCTGATTTCGTATTTTCTCATACTTATAGTAACCATTTACATCCAATTATTTTGCATCAAAAACATGATTTTTCTAGTTCTTGAATTCCAATTTTTTGTTAGATATGAATAAACAACAGTGGTCTAAATATAGGAATGAAATGGTTTTCATTTAAATCACTAAAATTGTATATCACTCACAAAAGAGGTTATCTGAACTCACACTTAGTTATCTGAATTTTACAAATCTATGAAGTAAGCTTAAAATATAAGATATTCTTAGATATAAATCAAAAGTAATGCCTCTTTTAAAGTGGAAAATATTGGAATTGAATACTTTTTTATTTTAAATGACTGTACAATGACTGATTTTAAAAATGTATATTAAAAGCTCTTTTCTTTTTTAAATTGTGCTTGATTTCACAACAGATAACACATTCGTTTCAAATAATCTAAAACGTTCTAATCAGTTGTATATCACTGAAGAAATAGTACATTCGTAACTAAATGCAGTGTTTGTTTTAAAACTATGTAAGTAAATCAATGAAGAATGTTTCAGTTAAATCACAACATATTTATTTTAAGTAATTCATAATTAAAGCTCTTAGTTTCTTTCAAAATTTGTGCTCGTTACATGAATACGTTTTGAATCCTCGTAGGATTCGAATGGATTTTCGATTAAGAAAAAAATATACTCACATATAATCAATAACAGTACATCTTTTAACACTGCAAGTAAATAAATGAAGTAGGTTTTAGTTAAATGCGACACAGTTGCGCTTACATTAGATAATTCACAACCAAAGCTCTTAGTTTCTTTAAAAAGTTGTGCTGATAAGTTTCAATTCCCTGTAGACTTCAAATGGATTTTTGATTAAGAAATAAATTATTCTTATATGTGAATCATCAACGGCTCACATATTTAAAGAAATTCACATCCAAATCACTTATTTTGTTTTAGAAACTATACTCTCTACATGTCAAGCTTAAAATCTTCGTAAGCATCAAATAATTTATCGCTTAAGAAATACAATATTTTTAGTTGTAAATCAACAACAATGCTTTCTTTTAAACTGTAAATATAAAAGTGTTGTATTTTATATTTAAATCACTTAGACTCTCTTCTACAGCTAAATGTCTTATTTTTCTTTCAAATTCTTTGCCTGAATTCACAGCACACTTTAAATTCATACAATTTTAAAGCATTCCAAAAAATTTGTATTCAATTTATCAAGTTTAAAAATATAATATTCTTTGAATAGCGTATTTTTCAAAACACTATCCTTGTTAAACTGGAATACGAAAGTTTATTATATATGTCGCCTTTGAAATATATACATTTTGCAATGTTATTTATCTATTCTCAAAAACAATAGTTCAAATATATATTTTGAAAGCTCAATACAATTTTACTTTGCTTTGCAAAATATTCGCTTTTAGCTGAAATAAAGCAAAGTTTATTGTCGAAAATATTCAAAAATCAGTTTACTATGTTTTTAGCTGATATGATTTTATATTTTCTTTCAACTTGTAAATTATATGTTATGTAGTAAATCTAACATGCTCTTTTAAGATGCTTTTCTCCTGGTCGTATTTTTACATATTTCATCGCATTCGCTTCTTTCCATATTTAACACCAAATGAATCCCATTTATATTCGAAGACGGCAACACAGCATAAAATAACTTGCTAGTTTTTCTAGAGATTTAAAAATCGTAGGATATTTCAAACAACCAAAAAACATAAGAAGTTATATATTCCACATGAAGTCACAAACATTATTAACTTGAATTGTTTATATTTTCTTTTACGAGAAATACATACAAGATAGTTCTTGAAACAATCAGAAAATGTAGAAGTTTATAAATTGAAATTTAAAGCACAAGTACTGTTATCATAATAGACAACCTGTTATGTAATATATTATCTATAAATATAAATTTTTGTTTTCGTTGATATCGATTGAAAAATTACATTATGTTTCATACATTTCACATTAAAGTACAAGTATTACGTTCTTAAAAGTTTTGTTTTTACATAAAATATATACAGATGATATATGAAATAATCAAATACGAAAGTTATTTATTTCACTTCAATGTGCAAATATTGTTTTCTTATAAGATATCTTTTACATAAAATATATTAAAACAACTTACTTTTTCTTCGTTGATGTAATAATACAATAATTTGAAGAAATTTTTCGAAAGAATATAGACATAGATATTTAAAAAATTACTTTCTATTTAGGAATTTCACATAAGTATATAAATATTTTATCTTGAAAGTATGTTTACATTCAATTTATGAAGCTGTATTTTGTTCATAGATTAAATACATCTAGTTAGAATATATTTTAAGAAATATAATATACATTGGTTTAAAAAAGTATATCAAATTACATTCAGATACGGTTAAGTATTATTTTATAAATCAGCTTTATAATTTTTTTAACCATGTAAAAATTTTGTAATTTAAAATATTTAAATCTCTTTAAATCTCTGCAAATTTATACAATTCTTTATAAATACTTTTTCATGTACAACTTTTTCTACTTCTCACAATAAATTCTAATTTTACAAATGTGTAAATTGAAGACAAAAATTTCTCAAAAATATATTGGATTCCGTTATTTTTTTCTGCACTCTTCTAATAATACATTTTTAAAACTCTCAAAAGATAATAGGATTTCTTTCATAAAATTTATCTTTTTAAACATACTTATATCCCAAGCGTACCATCGCTCCTCTCAAAAGAGGGGGATTTTTTTTTATATATCCATTAAATATTCAAGCTTGTAATCTACTTATAAATTCCTTTAAAAAAAACATCACAGTCTTATAATATTCTTCTTGAATTCTTTTGTGTTTTCTTCAAACAAATTTTACCTGTAAAATAAAATAAAACATTAGCACAAAAGAACAAAATTCCAAAAGATAGAAATTCAAACATTTTTTTATTTTATCTTTCTTCGGGTATTATCTTTTACTCAACACCCTTTGCCATTTATGTTATATTTTCTTGGAAAAAATGTGAAACTTGAAATTGTTACGCCAATTTCAGAATATCGCTAAAACCAGAGCATTATTTATTTTTTAATGTCTATTGTTTTCTCAGATATTTAGTTTTCTATTGGAAAATTTAAATAAATGTTTTTGCTTATTTTTTATTCCAAACCTATGTAATGAATTTGTTTTAATGTACTTTATTTTCCTTGAGATAATTCAGCTTTATAAAAAAGACGAAAAATAAAACTTTTTTCTCGCACAATATTTAAATTACTTATGTAATATTGTATTATTATATATATTATATATATATTATATATATATTAATTACTTATGTTGGGTATAAAAACACATAAGCAGGTATTTCATAAGTTGTGATAGAATTTTTTTAACACATAGTTGACCGGTAGTGTTGCCAACGTAGCATTTTCTTTTACTCAAAACAGCTACTAGAATTTTTCAACAATAATTTTTGCCTCATTTACTTCCTGTGACTCCGTTCCTTGCAGGATATCTCAATTAAAAACTGGGTGAGACGTTTGTTGAAATTAGGTAGCCCCTTATTGGCACTTGCACTTTTCAGTAATTAAATAAAACAAATTTCATTGCTGAAGATTTCTGAAAGATGCTTTGATTTAAAAAAAATGCACTAAATTAATGACGAGTATGCTTTCACCGATCAGCAAATTGTTAAATTTCAGCCGTTTAATTTCAGTTATTCTTCTGCATAAACAGTGTTGATTTTTGAATGTCTATTGTTTTTCTCGGATATTTAGTTTTCTATTGGAAAATTTAAATAAATGTTTTTGCTTTTTTCTCAAACCTATGTAATGAATTTGTTTTAATGTACTTTATTTTCCTCGAGATAATTCAGTTTTATGAAAAAAGACGGAAAAAAAAAACTTTTCTTCATACATTTTTTAAAATATTTAAGTAATTGTGTATAAAAATACATAAGCAGGATATTTCATACGTTATGATAAAATGGATTTTTTTAATACATAGTTGACCGGCAGTGTTGCCAGTGTAGCGTTTTCGTTTACTCAAAACAGCTACCAGAATTTTACAACAGTAATTTTTGCCTCATTTACTTCCTGCGACTCCGTTTATTGCAAGATATCACAATTAAAATCTGGGCGTGACGTTACTTAAAATTAGGTGGCCCCTTAACCCTTTGCACTCGTATGTCCAGTCTGATTGGACGTCATCTTTCTTTGCGAAATTTGTTTATGGCACCAGTAATAAAGAAAAATAAAATTTACCTTATTTAATTAGAGAATTTTTGAAATTGTGTACATGAAGGAAACTTCTTCTTAAAAAGTGGTGTAACCGAATAAAATTTGTGTATGAGACGCCTAAGTCAAAAGGATTAATGCCGCTTTCACTTTTCAGTAATTAAATAAAACAAATTTCATTACTAAAGATTTTTGGAAAATGCTTTGATCTTTAAAAAAGCGCTAAATTAATGACGAGTTTACTCGTCACCGGTCGCAAATTATTAAATTCCAGCCGTTTAATTTCAGTTTTCTTCTGCATAAACAGTGTTGATTTTTTAATGTCTATTGTTTTTCTCAAATATTTAGTTTTCTTTTGGAAAATTTAAATAAATGTTTTTGCTTTTTTTATTTGAATTTATTTTCGTCGACATAATTCAGTTTTAAAAATACGAACAAGAAAACTTTTCTTCGCACATTTTTTAAAATATTTAAGTAATTGGGTATAAAAATACGTAAGTAGGATATTTCATATGTTATCATAAAATGGATTTTTTTAATACATAGTTGACCGGTATTGTTGCCAATGTAGCGTTTTCGTTTACTCAAAACAGCTAGCAGAATTTTTCAACGGTAATTTTTGCATCATTTTCTTCCTGCAACTCCGTTTACTGCAAGATATCTCAATTAAAAACCGGATTTTGAAAGTTAGGAAGCATTAAAAGAAAAAATATAATAAACTTTACAACACAGAAACTACACAAATGAAAGCATGAAGATACCATAATGGGCGCTTATTTTATTTGAATTTATTGGAATTTATTTTCGTCTACATAATTCAGTTTTATGAAAAATACAAACAAGAAAACTTTTCTTCGTACATTTTTTAAAATACTTAAGTAATTGGGTATAAAAATACATAAGTAGGATATTTCATATGTTATCATAAAATAGATTTTTTTAATACATAGTTGACCGGTATTGTTGCCAATGTAGCGTTTTCGTTTACTCAAAACAGCTAGCAGAACTTTTCAAAGGTAATTTTTGCATCATTTTCTGCCTGCGACTCCGTTTACTGCAAGCTATCTCAATTAAAAACCGGATTTTGAAAGTTAGGAAGCAATAAAAGAAAAAATATAGTAGACTTTACAACACAGAAACTACACAAATGAAAGCATGAAGATGCCATAATGGGCGCTTTTTTTATTTGAATTTATTTGAATTTATTTTCGTTGACATAATTCAGTTTTATGAAAAATACGAACAAGAAAACTTTTCTTCGTACATTTTTTTAAATATTTAAGTAATTGGGTATAAAATACATAAGTAGGATATTTCATATGTTATCATAAAATGGATTTTTTAATACATAGTTGACCGGTATTGTTGCCAATGTAGCGTTTTCGTTTACTCAAAACAGCTAGCAGAAATTTTCAACGGTAATTTTTGCATCATTTTCTTCCTGCGACTCCGTTTACTGCAAAATATCTCAATTAAAAACCGGATCTTGAAAGTTAGGAAGCATTAAAAGAAAAAAAATAGTAAACTTTACAACACAGAAACTACACAAATGTAAGCATGAAGATACCATAATGGGCACTTCTTTTATTTGAATTTATTGGAATTTATTTTCGTCTACATAATTCAGTTTTATGAAAAATACAAACAAGAAAACTTTTCTTCGTACATTTTTTAAAATACTTAAGTAATTGGGTATAAAAATACATAAGTAGGATATTTCATATGTTATCATAAAATAGATTTTTTAATACATAGTTGACCGGTATTGTTGCCAATGTAGCGTTTTCGTTTACTCAAAACAGCTAGCAGAACTTTTCAACGGTAATTTTTGCATCATTTTCTTCCTGCAACTCCGTTTACTGCAAGATATCTCAATTAAAAACCGGATTTTGAAAGTTAGGAAGCATTAAAAGAAAAAATATAATAAACTTTACAACACAGAAACTACACAAATGAAAGCATGAAGATACCATAATGGGCGCTTATTTTATTTGAATTTATTGGAATTTATTTTCGTCTACATAATTCAGTTTTATGAAAAATACAAACAAGAAAACTTTTCTTCGTACATTTTTTAAAATACTTAAGTAATTGGGTATAAAAATACATAAGTAGGATATTTCATATGTTATCATAAAATAGATTTTTTTAATACATAGTTGACCGGTATTGTTGCCAATGTAGCGTTTTCGTTTACTCAAAACAGCTAGCAGAACTTTTCAAAGGTAATTTTTGCATCATTTTCTGCCTGCGACTCCGTTTACTGCAAGCTATCTCAATTAAAAACCGGATTTTGAAAGTTAGGAAGCAATAAAAGAAAAAATATAGTAGACTTTACAACACAGAAACTACACAAATGAAAGCATGAAGATGCCATAATGGGCGCTTTTTTTATTTGAATTTATTTGAATTTATTTTCGTTGACATAATTCAGTTTTATGAAAAATACGAACAAGAAAACTTTTCTTCGTACATTTTTTTAAATATTTAAGTAATTGGGTATAAAATACATAAGTAGGATATTTCATATGTTATCATAAAATGGATTTTTTAATACATAGTTGACCGGTATTGTTGCCAATGTAGCGTTTTCGTTTACTCAAAACAGCTAGCAGAAATTTTCAACGGTAATTTTTGCATCATTTTCTTCCTGCGACTCCGTTTACTGCAAAATATCTCAATTAAAAACCGGATCTTGAAAGTTAGGAAGCATTAAAAGAAAAAAAATAGTAAACTTTACAACACAGAAACTACACAAATGTAAGCATGAAGATACCATAATGGGCACTTCTTTTTTCTTATGCCTACACGGTGAGAAAAAAAACCGGACTAAAATACGGAAATTGTACTGGCAATTGAGACGCCAGTACTATTTCCGTATTTTAACGGAAATTTACCTTCGTAAATTCCAGAAAAACAGAAAATTTTCTGTAATTTAGGGGAAATTTTTCCGTTAGAATACGGAAATACACTGGTTATCAAAAATTAAGGAAAAGTCACAAAATGCTAATTTTCAAATTCGCGAGCACTCAAAATGAAATAATATAATTCGAGTAATTACTATCTCTACAACACAGCTGGCCCATATAAAATCTCATTCATGCCACACATAGTCACAAGTGTCACAGTCACTACGGTGAAGCAAAAAAATAGGAAATTCCATACATCTCATTATGAGTCTCAAATGATCACTATATGTGACTCCAGTGAGAAGTCAATGTGACTGCTGCTTTGTAACGAGTCATCAGGTCACTTTACAATGTAGTTAAATTGTGACTCTCATGTGACTGTCATTTTGAGACTCAATTTCATTGTCATCATGAACGTTGCATTATGATAAGTCACCAAATAATATCATATTATAGTCACATGGAGACTTTTCCCAAAAGAGCACAATGGTGACTTCACAGTAGTCTCTCTGTCACCTGAAAGTCATAATGTGACTTTAATGTGATATTATTTGGTAACTTATCACAATGCAGCGTTCACGATGACTTTGAAATTGAGTCTACAAATGACAGTCACATGAGAGTCACAATGTAACTACATTGTAAAGTCTCATGGTGACTCGTCCCAAAGCGGCAGTCACAGTGACGTCTCAATGGAGTCACATATATTGATCATTTGAGACTCATAATGAAATGTATGGAATTTCCTATTTTTTTGCTTCACCGTAGTGACTGTGACATTTGTGGCCATGTGTGACATGAATGAGATGCTATATGGATTAGCTGTGTTGTAGAGATGGTAATTACTTGAATTATATTATTTCCTTTTGAGTGTTCGCGTATTTGAAAATTAGCATTTTGTGACTTTTCCTTAATTTTTTATAACCAGTGTAGTACTGGCGTATTGATTGCCAGTACAATTTCCGTATTTTAATCCGTCTTTTTTTTTTTTTTTTTTTACAGTGTAGAACTAAGTATTTCAATCATTCAGTGTTGCCAGAATGGGGACTTTTTAAATTCAAATTACTTGACTGTCACCACTTTTTTAAAATGGTATAATTCGCCTTATTTTTCAGAATTTTTAATCTATTTTTAAATAGGCCGAATATTTCCAGTTCAAAAAAGAGGGGACAATCAACAATCTGGGAACAAAAAAAGTCTCCAATCTGGCAACACTGCAATCATTACCCTCTAGCGGGCTGCTCAAATCGAGTCAAAACTGAGTTAATTGGTTACCCCCGACTGTAGAATTTTACCCTACTTCCCCTACAGTAAAACCTTCCAAAACGGAATCCTGCCTCGACGTTTAGAATATTATTTCATACACTGGTTGGTATGCATGAAATTTATTTATATGAGAAAATTTATTTACTAAGATCGAAAACTATATAAACGTAATTTTTCTCTACTTCCATGAATTTTTGTCACATCGGGTTTTACTCTATAATCTACAATCCACTCTCAGAAACTACTTTGTAATTAATTTTCTATTTTTAGATAAATAAAGTAAGCAGTATTTTCAGTAATGATGTATCGTATAATAAGCTTAAGTAC
The DNA here is from genome assembly GCA_963932465.1 of Maratus speciosus. NCBI lineage: Eukaryota > Metazoa > Arthropoda > Arachnida > Araneae > Salticidae > Maratus > Maratus speciosus. Next base: position 279,903,759 of record OZ010797.1, on the reverse strand, counting down.
AGAACTATTCTTAGAATACAAAACTTTTTTAATAAAAGTGAATAAAAATAGTCATTCTCTTTTACTCGAGTTTAAGCTTGTTTTAAAAAAATCACCAAAAGGAAAAATATATTAATCCTTGAGTAAATAGTACTTCCTCTAATGAGACAAACTTTTCTTTGATGATGCAGAATAGATTATTACCAATTACACGAACACACAATAGAAAATCTGGGTTTCTTTACGGTTGATATCATAAAAGATTTTGGATTATTTTCAGCGAAGAAAACTTTAACAGATACAATAGATTTATTTCTTCATTGCAACATAACAATGCATACATCTGAGTACTGTAAGCTTTAAGGTGACATAGTGCTCTTAAAATATCGGAAAGTGAAAAAAAAATAACCGAATTTGTCATTTCATATCTTAATAAGAACGAAAAATCATACGTTCAGCAAAGATTATGAAGCACTTTCCAACACATTCAGAATAAAACTTTACAGTTTATTATTGTGAAAACTTACGTCTAAATAAACAAGGGAAGACAAGGGATGACATCTCTGGGAACTCAATTTTCGCTTTTGAGAATTAGTGCAATCCCAGAGGCAAAAAATAAACAATTGTGAAAACGTATTACACATTTGCAAACCAATTTCAAGAATTCCCATCAATAGTCGAAAAAATATCCGATTTTTTTTTTTTGTGTGTGTGTGTGTGTGTGTGTGCGTGTGTGTACTACTTTATATGATCTACTAGCTAAAGTAACCCGGCGTTGCCCGAAATTTTAAGAATGCTTGTTTTGAGAAACCAATTTCAAAATTTAATGTACTACAACATAAAAAGAAAACAGTCGAAGTGTTGTACACTTGAATCAAATGAAAACCCAATATAAAAATGTGTAAATTTATATAACAGAAGCAAAATAATACTGCTATAAATGAACTTATTTCCATTCATCATTGGAGCAATAATGTTAAAATATTTCCATAATCGAGTTTTTATCATGCTTCAATACATTTTTTCGCACTTATATGACATTATATATTCACCACGTCCTTTATATTTTCAATATGACGTGATATTCCATTTTTAGGGTTTCGTTCATCTGACGAAACCCTATTCGTCTCGCTCCTCTATCTGTCTGTCTGTCTGTCCGTCTGTCCATCTGTCACAGAGCCCGTTCTCAGAAACTATACATGTTGGAGACTTGAAATTTTGCATACTTATAGCTGAATACCACACATCATACGACAAATCATAAAATTTTGAAAAAAGTCGTACATTTAACCCTTTGGGCTCCCACATGTGTATTTTAAACAATTCTTTCTAAGTGAGCCCCTAATTAGGTTAGAGGCGTGAAATTTTGCATACTTATAGCTGAACACCTCACATCAAATGACAAACCATAAAAGTTTGAAAAAGTCGCCCATTTAACCCTTTGGGCTCCTACATGTGTATTTTAAACAATTCTTTCTAAATGAGCCCTAATTAGGTTAGAGGCGTGACATTTTGCATACTTATAACTGAACACTTCACATCAAATGACAAACTATAAAATTTTGAAAAAAACGTACATTTAATCCTTTGGGCTCCCACATGCGTATTTTAAGTAATTCTTTCTAACTTAGCCCCTTATTAAATTGAAGATTTGAAATTTTGCAAACGTATAGCAGAACACCTGAGGCCAGGCGACAAATCATAAAATCTTGAAAAAGGTCTTACGCTTAACCCTTTGAGCTGCCACATATGTATTTTAAGCAATTCTTTCTAAGAGAGCCCCTAATTAAGTTGGAGACATGAATTTTTGCATACGTATAGCTGAATACCTCAGACCACACGGCAAATCATAAAATTTTCAAAAAACCTTATATTATTTACTCCTCCGGGCTCTAACTTGTGTATTTTAAGCAATTTTTCTAACCTCCGCCCTTTTCACCCGGGGAGCACTTTTCCAACTTTTGCCGACACCCCTTTGAACATTCTTTCATAATATGCACCGTAGCCTTACATATTTTAGTTCCACTTTTTACCGCCAGGGGCGCGTACTTATCTCGAGTGCTATCGCCCCAATCCCCTCGACTTATATATCTACGGATAGTATATAAAACGGAGTTTCGTTCGGATAGAGGTTTGTTTAGAATAGAGTGCGCCCCTGGTTGCGAAATGTGGAACTAACAGATTTTTCAAAAGGATAAAGTGTTTTGAAAGGGATATTAAACGAAACCCTCTGTGAGATCTGTGATCACACATACCTTCTTGTTTTAATTCGTCAAATTAATAAAATAATTATAATATTTTACATGGAAATTATAAAACAGAAAAATTATATAACACAGAAAAATTGTGACGTAACATTCACTTTGTTTTTAATTCGTCAAACTATTTATTGTATTTTAACTTTTCACGTGGAAATCTTGCAGTAGAAAAGTTGTGAAGTAATGTTCCCTTTTTTTAAAATTCGTCAAACCATTTATTTCATTTTTCCACGTGGAAATCTTGCAGTAGAAAAGTAATTGTTGTGGTAAGAATTTTATTGTGGATTTTTAATTGTTTGCAACAGCTACAACGAAAAATGTATCAATTTGACTGGAAATTGCTGGTAAATTTGTGGTTTTTTATTAATTAAAAATTAACTATAAGCTATTCCTTTTCCGGATTACATTAGTTGCCTCGGCCGTGTCTTACTATACGTGTACGTAACATTTCACAATTCTGGCATCCAAATTGTGGATTTGTATAGAATTACAGGCAGACAAATTTTCATTTTTATATATTTGACTATTTAAACCGTTCCATGCACGGGAGTTCTTGAACTAAAACCAAATTCTAAACCGAATTCTAAAACCAAAATTAAAAATAACTACTCGATTTAGTAAAATATTTTTCTACTATTGCGCATTTTTTTATGGAATTTAATTTATCATGTTACTGTAGCAGCAGACGATAAAACGATATCTTTGGAGTAAGGGAATAAGTAGAATAAAAATGTTTGTTGATGTTTGTGATAAAACGTTTGTCTTTTTTAAAAAAAAATTAATAATTAAGCGCAATTAAATAATCTCTAATTATTTGCATGCGAGGTAAAAGAATTATTATAATACCAGCTACAGTTTTTTTTAGTATTCCAGCGTGGCGTACGTAATATGTGTATTTCACATTGGTTAAAGAACTCGCGCGATTACGGGTTGAACATTAAAAAAAAGGATTTTATTGTGAATTTTTAATTATTGGCAGCTGCTATAACAAAAGATGTTTAAATTTGATAAGAAATTGCTGTTAAATTGGTGGTTTTTTTATTAATTAAAAGTCAGCTATAGATTATTTCTATCTCGAATTTCTTTAGTTGCCTCGGCCGTGTTTTAATACTCATGTACGTAACATTTCACAATTCTGGCTTCCAAACTGTGGATTTGTATAGCATTACAGACAGACTGACAATCAGACAGACAAATTTTCATTTTTATATATTAGACAGATTTGTACATAGAAGGGACAGTTAAAATTTTCACAGAATTTCTTTGTAACTCTTTACTACCACAATATAATTAATTTATTTGTGTACTTTCCCTATATTTTGGACACATGATGTCACACAATGTCCTCTCATCGACAAAAGAAATCCCGTCACGTAAAATCCAAAACAAAAGTGATGCTCCTTGCGTTTTTCGACAACGACGATTTGGTGCACCCTGAATTTGTACCAGCTGGATAAACTGTTAACGTTCCTTTTTACGTGCAAGTTCTGTTGAAAAGACTGAGGCAGGCAATCCGAAGAAAATGTCTGTCTAACGACAAGGAGGATGGTCACTGCATCACGACAATGCTCCCTGCCACCCATCGATTATTATACAGACATAGCTCATAGAAAAGAACATCCCACTCCTCCACCATCCTTCCTACTCACCAGATTTAACACCGTCGGATTTCTGTCTCTTCCCCAAGATCAAAAGACATCAAAACCGACGTGACGGCTGAACTTGGGACGATACCAAAAAGGACTTTCATCGTTTTTTCCAGCAATGGCAAGAGCGATGGAGCAAGTGTGTGTTCTGACGCAGACTAATTTGAAGACGATTAAGTAAATATGTACCTATATTATGATAATAAAGAGTTACAAAGAAATTCTGGGAACTTTTTGACTGCTCTTCGTATATATACTATATAGAACGCTAAAATTTCGTTCACTAAGGGAACACAAAGCACAGTTGAAAATTCCTCTTCAGCAATTACCGTCGATAAATGGAAATGTACCCGAGTTCTATTGTCCTGCCCGTTATATAACATCTCATTGAATTTTTACACAAAAAGTAATAGGCAAACACTTATTTAAATTTTAACAAGTTGGAAATTGCTCGTCAAACGTGGCAAATGAGGTGCGTTCGTACTATAACTAGTTTTATAAATATTTTTTGCACCGTATATTGTACTGAATGTATATTTTAAGATACTTCATAAGTGCACATCAATTTCATTCGGTTCAAAAGGCTGTAACATCATTAAAATGCACTTGAAATAATTTTTTCCCATTGGCTGTAATGTAATGGAAAACTTTTGACTGTCTCTGTTATTAAACCATGCATCCGATTTTCATAAATTAAAAAAAAAAACTCCATAAAATTTTTCACAAATTATATATTTAAAATTTCAGACCATTCGGAAGGCTGTAACATCACTTAAATGCACTTGCAATAATTTTTTTCCCATTGGCCGTAATGTAACGGAAAACTTTTGACTGTCTCTGTTATTAAACCATACATCCGATTTTCATAAAATTTAAAAACAAAACTCCATAAAATTTTTCAAAAATTATATATTTAAAATTTCAGACCATTCGGAAGACTGTAACATCACTTAAATGCACTTGCAATAATTTTTTCCCATTGGCCGTAATGTAACGGAAAACTGTTGACTGACGCTGTAATTAAACTGCATATCCGATTTTCATAAAATTTGAAATTACTTGACAAAATTTTGCAACAATTATATATTTAAAATCTCAGACCATTTGGTTGGGTAGTTTTTGCTCTGTTATATGCGGACAGACGACTATACGTGCTACGTATTTATATAATTACGAACGCACCTAAAAAGAGTACCACTACTGAAAACACACTTCCAGTAATTATTATTCATGAGCAATACTGTAGCCAAATTCTTTTGTGAGTCCCTGTAAATCCTTCTACAAATAAAAAGTAACACTTTGAAAATGGACCAATGAAAATCTGCATACATACCGCGAAACGCATCTGATTGGTCAGAGCTTTCTGAATCTATAAGGTGAAGACCCGGCTCTGTCGTCAAGATTGTCGCCAACTTTGCGCTATTTCAAGTATTTCGTCAAATTTCCGTAGGCTCTCATTGAAATACAATAGGGTTTACTTGCTTGACGAAAATCAACAAATTGAGGTATTTCAATCCAACAAAAACTATTATTAGCTTATAAATAGAGCTTAAATGATTTATTTACATAATTTTTTAAGCACAAACAATAATGTGGGATTGGCTTGAAAATAGTGATTGCTTCGCGACACCGAATGGAATCGCGAAGCGATTACGCGGGGTGTTGGTGAGCGTAGCGAGCAGGAGGGCGGAATCCCACTAGAAAACAAAAAATTTTATACACACACTATTCTACAGTAAACGCCTTCCAGAACACCTCAGTGATAGGTATAAATCTCAGTCTTTATATACATCATGCTATCGTACGTGGCTCAGAAATCGCGATTATTTGTTAATTGTTTAATGGCAACGCTCGAATGAAACGCATCTCATTAGTTATTGAACAACATGTAATGCATTTTCATACCTATAAGGGGGGGGGGTACCTTAGGGAAGACCCTGTTCTGTCGCCAAATACCGTCAATTGTGTCGCCAACTTTGCGATATACCGCCATATTTGGCGGCCAAGATGAGTCCCCAAAAACGACACCAACTTGGCGATATCTCTAATACTTCGCCAAATTCCCATAGACTTCCATTGTAAATCAATAGGGTTTACTTGCTTACAGATAATCAACAAATTGAGATATTTTAATAAAACAAAAACTTTTATTAATTAAGTGATTATATTAATTACATTTAAGGAAGAACAAGTAAATTAAATTATGAATAAAAGTAACATGATACAATGCTTAGCATGCTTTCCCAAACATTAATTTTATGGGAGACCAAACTGGTCGCCAAGGGCGGCTAGAACTATTTATTTAAAATAATATATTATCATAAAAATACACCATAAATGATTTCTCCCCATAAAATACCGGAATTCTTTTGAGTATCCATGTAAACGAACTGTAATTGCTCCACACTTCATTCCCAATACCGAACATTCCATATTAAAAGCAAATAACATATTTTAGTTTCGTGGCAATCTTATTCCATTTACGCGAGTTAGAGCATGGACTGACGACAGACAGACGGACAGACAAGGAGAATTCATAAACCTTTTTCAACAATGTTTGAAAGTGTTAATAATAAAAAAAATCGCCCAGTCAAACTCATGACATTGAACTCACAAGCTATTAACACTAATTGTATTTTATACTCTTATTTCAAAGAATAATGCCCCTCGAGAAATAAATTAAGGTGAGATTAGCCCCCCGTTCCCCCCTTTGTACTTAACCAAAGAACCTCCAAAACTAATCAGGGAAACGGTTTATCAGAATAAACCTGTATACCAAATTTAAAGCAAATCGGATAATTCTGCATGAAAAACGCATTTAGCTAAATTAAAGAGGGAGGAGGATTAGCTTCCCAATTTCTCCCCTTTATACTGACCAATGAACCTCCAAATCTAATCATGGAAGCACCTTATCAGAATAAACCGGTATACCAAATTTGAAGCAAATCAGATAATTCTGCATTAAAAACCCATTTATCTAAATTAAAGGGGATTACCCCCCCCCCCCGAAACCTCTCCTCTTTATAATCAATGAACCCCCAAAACTAATCAGGGAAGCTCGTTATCAGAATGAACATAGAAAAAAATGAAGTAAACCGGATATTTCCATCAAGAGTTATCGTGTTACGTACGACAGTCTTGGAAAAAAAAAAGTAAACACCCCTACTAACTTCTCAACAAATTATCTTAGAAGAATGTTACTGGTAACGAACGATTGGAAATAAAGTCTACTTTTAAATGATGTATATAAAATTTGTTTAAGGGGCCATCTACATATTAAAACGAACTATAACTTTTTTTTTTCAATAGCAGTACACAATTCTGACAGCATAAATGAACTCTACACCTTTCAATTAGCCTATAAACAAATTTTTATGCAATTCGTGCCATAAGTTTCCGAGAAATTAATTATTTTAAAACGAGCGTATTTTAAGGGCTGTATCCAAATTGAAGTTCCGAACTCGATTGTTAACCGAGAGAGCCGCCTTCTTGATCAAGGCACGTTTAAGCGTCAATGAAACATGTTTGATTACATGATAGCAGAATAAATTAAAAAAATTTACTCACTTCTATCATAGACGGCCCCTTAAGCCATCATTTTGCCGTTTTTTAAGCATAATTTGAAAACTACTTGGAAGAAAATTGTGAAATTTTGGATTTCCATAAAGCAGTACTTAATAAATCTAAATCCCACAAGAAAATTATATGTTGCAATTCATAATTTTTTCGAATATTAATTTCATAATTCATAATTCATATCATAAAATTATAAAAATTGCAAATTCAACGTATTTATGTTTGGGTATATCAGTATTACTGCTACACAAAAAATTAGCTCATTAGGAGCATAATTTCAGGAGATATAAATAAAAATATGAAAATGTAATTTAACATTAGAAGTACTAAATTTTGAATGGCTATAATTCAAAAACTTATCATTCGAATGACTTGAAATTTTGTTTCTTGGAATATTTTGAACCGTCGATTTGAAATATCTCGTTAAATTTGGGTACTGCCATTGAAAAAAATGAAGTTTGGATTCGTTTTAATATGTATATAGCTCCCTAAGCAAATTTTATCCACACCATTTAAAAGTAGACTTTATTTCCAATCGTCCGGTACCAGTAACTTTCGTCTACGATAATTTGTTAAGGAGTTAGTAGGGGTGTTTACTTTTTTTTTTTCCACGACTGAACATACACACAGAACAGGCTTTGATAGCCTATGAGCTAAAAAGTATAAATTACAAAGACACAATTTTTAAAGGCAGTAGTAGATACAGATTTTTTTCTTCTTCAGGTCATAATGTGGAAAATTGTTTTTCATAAAAGGTTTTTAACTTCTCGAGCAGAAAATTAGAATAACTGGGAGGTTGCGTGCATGATTACAAAAGAATTGCTGCATGTAAAAAAATTTTTGGTTTTTAATTATACTTGAGAGTTTTGTGCTTAACGTTTTCAGGGATGATTTTTTTCATGGTGTGAAAAAATGACTTAATTTTTTTCTTTAATGATTTATTCTTTATAAGAATTTAATAAGCAAATAAATAAAGAAAAAAAAAAGCAATTTATCAAATTACAACGACCATTTGGAAAACGATTTTTTTTTAAGACTAAAATTTAACACATATAAAGATCGCACGGAGTTGATCATAGATTACGTACGCCATGGATTAAACATTAATAGTGTTATTACACGTAAAAATTGCAAGCCAAAAATATCACCTGCGACCCGTCAGATTTCATGAAACAAGTATTATCCACCTGACACTTACGTAAATATCCAAGCATTTCATTGGCTGTTCGGGAAAAGGCTTTTCCATTGTCAGATTTCCAAGAAATCTGTCGGCCAATTTTAAATGAAATTTCATTCTTAAACTTCTAAACATCTGACAATATTACTTTTTACACCATCGGATAGAGAAAAAAATGTACTTTTAAATGCAATTTGTTTGAAAGCTGTATCTCAATTTGTTTCTAAGTTATTAATTTTTTTTGCAGTTTTTATTACTTTTTTGTCTTAGTGGCAACAGAAAGTATCCATCGTTGTTGAAATTAAAGGGAAATACAGATTATTGTATAGACCAATCAGAAAACGAATAAATTGCGGATTAAACCAATGAAAACCTTCAGATATGCTTTTCATTTCCTATGCTGACGAGAACAATAACCATTTTCCAAATGGTTAAAGATAAAAATAAATAAATGTTCAAGTGCGAGTACTACTCGCACCCAGAGGGTCCCTTACAATAAATACATTAATTAATAACTATATTATTACAAAAAAATCGTTGCTAAGATAATAATAAGACTGTGCAAAAAACTATCCAACGTAAGGGTTGGGTATAACTATATACTAGAAAAGTATAAATGGATATACCATGAACGTTCAGAGAGATATGAAGCCTAAATAGAATCAAATATTGCTATTCTGTATAATTCTTTTTTAATCTTATCCTAATCTGTTTATCATGAATTTAATTCGATGCTGACAATAAAAGTAGTGTATATTTAAATTTAATTTGGCACTTACTTCATAAACGCAAATTCAGCTTAGTAATGATCTTTTCTTAATACTGCGTACCTAAAACAAAACCCTTGTTTTAAGTTTAAACTTGGTTTTGTGCTGAGCGTGCTTCGAAAAGATGTTGCAAAGTCCCAACGCCGCCTTGGTCCGTGCCGAGTTTTTCCACATATGTTTTTAAATAACTTTTAAAGACACGGGAGGCGTATTGAGAGAGACACTCAATGCAAACTAGTTGCGAGTCCAATAGTAATTATGGGATTAATTCTAATTAAATTAGTCTGTTTTTAACAATTTGACATTTATTGCTTTTATCCTACTACTGGGCATTGCATTACACAAATATATCATTAAAAGTTGTTACATAGTCTTTAAAAGTCGATGGCGCTTAGAGTACGCCGCACATGTCTTCATGTATGTCCAAACAGTCCAGGGTTAATAGCAATTTAACGACAATTTGAAAATCATTATCAACAATCATTTTAAACTTCTGCGACGATAGGTACAGTCGTGGGAAAAAAAGTAAACACCCCTACTAACTCCTCAATAAATTATCGTAGAAGAAAGTTACTGGTACCGAACGATTGGAAATAAAGTACACTGTTAAAAATATCGTGAAAAATTACCTCTGTTTTTAAAGGCTCTCTATTTTCTGACCAATGAGAACGCAAAATTAATACCAATGAAAAGTTCTCATTGGTCAGAAAATAGATAGCCTTTAAAAACAGAGGTAATTTTTTACGATATTTTTAACCGTGTAGTCTACTTTTAAATTATGCATATAAAATTTGCTTAGGGGGTCATCTACTTATTAAAACGAACCATAACTTCATTTTTTTTCAAAGGCAATACCCAATTTTAACAAGATATTTCAAATCTTCGGTTCAAACTAAGCCTAGACACCAAATTTCAAGTCATTTGAATGATAAGTTTTTGAATTATAAACATTCAATATTGAGTGCTTCTAATGTTAAATTACATTTTCATATTTTTATTAGTATCTCCTGAAATTATATTCCTAATGTGCTAATTTTTTGTGTAGCAATAATACTAAAATACCCAAACATAAATACGTTGAATTTGCAATTTTAATAATTTTATGATATGAATTATGAATTATGAAATTAATATTCGAAAAAATTATGAATTGCAACCTACAATTTTTTTTTGATGGATTTAGATTTATTAAGTCCTTTATAGAAATCCAAAATTTCAAATTTTTCTTCCAAGTAGTTTTCAAATTATCCTTAAAAAAGCGCAAAATGATGGTTTAGGGGGCCATCTATGATAGAAGTGACTAGATATTTTGAAGTTTCTTCTGCTCTTCTGTAATCTAGCAGGCTTCATTGACTGCTTGAGCGGCACTTAAGGTGCCTTGATCATGATCAAGAAGGGGACCCTCTCGGTTAATAATGGAGTACCGAATTTCAATTTTGATACAGCCCTTAAGATACGCTCGTTTTAAAATAATTAATTTCTCCGAAACTTATAGTACGAATTGCATAAAAAATTGTTTTTGGTCTAATTGAAGGGTGTAGAGTTTATTTATGCTGTAAAAATTGGGTATTGCCATTGAAAAAAATGAAGTTTTGGTTCCTTTTAATATGTAGCCCTCTCTAAGCAAATTTTATATACATCATTTAAAAGTACACTTTATTTTCAATCGTTCGATACCAGTAACTTTCTTCTACGATAATTTGTTGAAGAGTTATTAGGGGGTGTTTACTTTTTTTTTCTACGACTGTACCTCCAGCTCTCCCCAACTCCATTGCTGAACACCCCGAAATGGAAATTTGTGTGTAATGGAAAATGCGATTTTCTCAAAAATTATGTGACCTAGGGTAATCGCTATAGTTTTCCTGCTAGGTTTAACCCTCCGAGCGTCTTGCAAAAGGGTAAAATTGTAATGTTGTTTTCTTTGCATTTTGTTTTAAATGATAAGAAAATATGATTCTTTCAACATTATTAAAAAAACTCAATTACAAATATGAATGTAATCCTTGAGAGTATTAATCACTCTTCAATGTATTTAAAATTCATTAAATCTATAGAATTATATTATCTTAAATATTGCTTGTATTGCTGTGAAACCTGGAGCTTAGTGAACGGAATATTACGCCCCAAACACTTAGAGGGTTAAATTAACTTCTACTAATTTTTTCATAACTAGGGGGCTCGGCCCCCTACGAGCTACGCTCGCCAACCCCCGTCCGGACACCGCAGACTCTAAATGCACGCTAATTTGATCGGCTTTAAAAAGATTTCGAAAGATTGAATTATTATTTAAAAAACAGTAGCGATCTCCCTATAAACGAATTTCTATTCATTTCTCTTTGATTGGGGAATTTTAACGCCAAATCCGCTGCGGTACTACTTGATTATCCTGTCGACCAATTTCGCCAAATTATATAAATCGCCAAACCACTCGCCAAATTATACAAATTGATATAATTTTTATTTTAAATAACGAAAGAACAAATAAATTCGTAGAACATTTATAAAAACACAAATAAAACGTCGAAATAAAAATAACTTGATGACGTATACACGTGTAACAACATTTCAAAATAAGCTAATATAAAAGGAATTAAGTAAAGAGAGTCTTTGTCTCCTGGTATTTTTTAACAAAGCGAAAGGAAAATTCTTTTAAATGAGACATTTTAAATTAATTCTTAAAATATCAAATAAATGTCTAGCGCAATTTCTAAATTTAAACTTTTTTGCAATATTATTTTGTGTTCATTTTATGTAATAACTATAATGTGACGTAAATATGACGTAATTTCTCCTAAGACTTCTAACGCATGTCAAGGAATTTATTATTTTACAATATCCTTTCTCTTTTAAAATTCACGTGTATACATTTTATGACGTAATTTTTAATAAGTTCCTGCTTTTTATACGTAATTATTTAATTCTAATTTGAAAGATTTTTTCCTGTTTATAATAGTCACGTGTAAATAATTTTTTAATTTGAAGCAAACATTATTGCTTGCGCTTTTTATACAGTTGGCAACAGTTTAATTTAGTACAATTTTCTGAAATCTGTAAAAAATATCTCTAGAAATGCTGAAAATTTGAATTTAAAATAGAAATAAAACCTGAAAAAATGAGTCAAAATAAAAAAAATTAATGCAATCTGCACTCCGGCAAATTCTAACGCATAAAACGATCTAAAAATGATTACACTGCCATGTATAGTTTTTGCTGCTATAAAACTTTTTTAGTGGAACGATTTTGTCCAACTTTAGCATTAAATAACTCTTAAAATAATTCTTCGATTTGAAAACTGTCTGCATCAGCGTGTTTATCAAACATTTCTGTATAAAACCACCGATTTTCATATTTTTGTATGCATTATTTTTGTTAATATTATCGAAGAAAGGCCTCCGGTCACAAAAAAATCAAAACCGGCGGCGGCGACGGTGACAGCGGTAGTTACTTTTTTTTAGAATAGAGAGATTTTAGTTTGAGTAGAATCGAGAATAGAGTTGGAGGAACGTATTTTTGTATTTCCTTTTCGACAATATCTCTCAAAATATAATACCTGAAACTAAAAGAAATGTATTTTTGAGTTCGGCATTACGAAAGTTTTCACACGATATACAAAGAAAATATTTTTTTCAAGTAACATAGTTAGCCCCTCTACATTTTCCCTAAATATATTTGTGAATGGTTAATAATCTATAAATATGTGTGTCAAAAGCCTTTATTACTTCAGCAAATTTGAACTTTCCACGTTGCATAGTTTACGAGTAAAATGGCTGCGACAGACAGACACAGGAGTGATCTTATAATAATTCCGTTTTTCTTTTTAAGTACGGAATCCTAAAAAATGAGGAAAAACAATAAAAAATTACCAAGAAAATAACGTCCACATTTGTGGCCGCTGAGCGTTCATGGTAATTTATGAGTGAAATGATTTCGTAAAAAATAAAAAAACTAACAGTAAATATCTTTCTCAGACTTCTACAAAATATTAAAACTTAATATATTTAATATATCTGATATTATTTTTATCAAATTATTTTTATATATCATATTATTTTCACCCGACTGCCAAGAAGGGTTATGTGTTTCAGGGGTGTCATGTGTGTCAGGGTATGTGGATTTCTTTATACCCTCGAAACATCCCAACGGCTGGGTGGATTTTAATGAATGAGGTCTCTATCGATTCGTCTTAACTGTCCAATAGTTATAGGCTACACTGTTAAAAATTTACAGCATTCTGGCTGGTCATTTGACCATTTTTTTCCGAAAACGGTTACACAACTGTGAATTTAACACTATTCTGATCATATTACTGGCCATTTTATGGTCAGAATATAGTTAAATTATGGTTATGAAACCGTTTTTTCAAAAAACGGCCGAATGACCTGCCAGAATTCTGCAAAATTTTTAACACTGTGTGGATTTTAATGAATGAGGTCTCTATCGATTTGTCTTAATCGTCCGATGGTTATAGGCTAGGTTTTGTTTTGTAAATTCAAAATGGCGGCCGTAAAATGCAAAATGATAGTAGAGTCGAAAAAAAATACTACGCACCCTATTAAGGGGCATATCCTTGGATAGGTCTTTCAAAATGAAGACTATGTTTCATTGACTATTTTACAGTCAGAAGCTCCGCTTAAATATTACACAACCTGGAAGTTGTGTAGGTAGGATCTCTAGCTTTACTGCAACTCTAACCTTCATAGACATCTATAGGCCTCATCAAAACAGTGTTTATAGATAGGAACTAACAATTGAACACAACTTAAAAGTCATCAATACAAGTAATTAAGAAAATAGGTAAGTAATATAAAAAATAGTTTCACATTGATGAGAAATAATTAATTAATTTGCTTTTTACGCAGTCGGGTTTTTTAATTTTTTTAATTTAATTTTTACTTGTTACAGTGTATATCTACGCATAATTTTAAAACAGTTGCTCCGATTTTAATTTATTTTTCTTTTGGAAAGGCTTATTTTGTGCAGATGATCCCGCCTCAATTTCATTAAGATCTACAGGGTTCGTACGGGTACCGTTATTTTCAAGGCAAGATATCAATATTTTTAAATAGAAAAATAAATCTAGTTTAAACGTGCGAATTTTCTGCCTTATTTAAGGAGAGATTTTATTTTAAAAAATACTGGTACCGAAGAATTTCTTAGTCTGAAAATTCAATGACCCGTACGAACCCTGATCTAAAAATAATATGTTTATTTGCTTTTCTGTTTTCCTGTTCTATATATACTGTAAATAAATAAATAAATATATATATATATATATATATATATATATATATATATATAGTATATATATCTGGACCTAGCAAAACTTAACGAAAATAAAACATAGCCTCCACCAAACTATCTACGGTTTCGAAAAGCTTTCCTTTATTATCAGAAAATATAAAAACTATTAGAAATCATAGGAATTCTGATTTTTCAGAATTTAGTGTCGCCCCCGACGAATATATATATATATATATAAATACAAGTAGTACAAAACATATTTCAGTTTTAAGGCTTAAAACACACGTTTTTATTTTATATAAAATGACGTCATTCGCATCCGCTGAAGAATTCCATATTTACGATCCAGTCTTAAAAGGTGTAATAATCTACTATTTTCCAACGATTTTTCCTTTACTTTCTAAAGAAATGGAGTACTTCAATTGCGGAGTTCAGTTAAAAAAATGGCGTTAAAAACTACAAAAATATTAATAGCTCAAAAATAAATTGAGATTCAATTTTCAAACAAATTGCATTTAAAAGTACTTTTTTTCCCTATGCCACGGTATAAAAATTGAAAATGTGCGGTGCTTGGAAGTTTAAAAAATTGCAATCGAGATAATCAGTATTTAACAGTACAATGATACATCTACTTTATTGTACGGATAGCTTCTGTAACGGAACGTTATTTTTTAGAGACTTTAATTGCTGGCCGAAAGAAATAGCATGTCGGTGACTAAAAAGATTTTCGAGGTTTAACCCGGTATTGCACGCTGCAGGATATGACATGCCCAGTATTGGCACGGTTATTGCATTTCTCGCCGCTAATTTTTGAAAAGTAATCTTCAAATTATTTTATTGTAGAATGTTGACGATTAAATAACATGATGATTTTTGTTCGAATTTAGTGGTTCCAAAATACAAATCGCACATATTTTGGATATGCGCGAGCATTTCCTGGTTAAAGAAGCATTTCGGAAACGGAAGCTTCTTTTGTTGGTTGTTTCAAAAACAAAGAAGAAACCGAAACGTTTAATTTACTTTTCTTTTCAAAAGGTTTTTTGTGCAGATGGCCCCGCTTAAATATCATTGGATTTAAAAATAATATGTTTATTTGTTTGTCTTTTTTTGTCTGTTTTTCTGCTTCCTTAAGTAAACAGAATTAAATAACAGAATAAAGTAAACAGAACAGTCTTTTATAAATTTCGTAAAAATTGACCAATAGCTACGAATGTTGAGTATGGTGTTAAGTTACATAGCACCGGATGATCGACATCCGTTAGAAATTTTGTTGTTGTTGTTGTTGTTCTTGGAGGTTGGAGTCGAGTAGGGTTGAATCAATGTGTTTCTGATTGATTATTAAATCTTGCGGGCTGAGTTTAGTAACCATTTTTCTCAAAAAAAAAAAAAAAAAAGTCTACAAAAAGTGTTGGATGGTATTTGAATATAAATTAATACATTCATTTTTCTACATTAAAGTATAAACTGAAATTATAGATGTAATTACAGGGTATTTCATAGTGATTGCGTTACAAAATAGATAATTTTACTTTCATTCACGAGTTGACTTGTAATAGAATTTGCGGGTTCGGGTTCGGTTTGGCATCTCTAATGTGGATAACAATACTGATTTGTTACAAAATACGGAGGTAATGAAAAAATCCCTTGAAGACGCTTTTATTTTATTCATTTATTTATATCTTAAAAATTATTTGTATTTTTTTTCTTGTTACGATAAAATAACGTAAACACATTGGAGATCGTTTTATTATATATTCCTTTTAAGTGACAGGTTTGTTTGTGTTTTGTTCGATTCTTTTTCTATATATGTAATCTGTAGCATTCTATATTTAGGATTTATAAATCAAATATGGAGAATTTTAGTAGATCAAGTTTTTGTATCTTCCCTTTTGCATCTATCAAAACATCATATCAAAAGTTCTTCGGATAAAAGGAGACATTTTATTCCATCAAGAATGTAATCTGCGAAGAAAATTCGGTTCACTGAAATTCTATTACTCACAGAAAAAGATGAAAATCCAATATGTCGAAGATGATATCTTTTACTTTTTTTATTTCCAGTGAAGAGATGAAAATATATACTATAGACTGGTCGAACAGATTTCCTTTAAATAAGTCCTAAATAGATAATCTATGTAAGGTGAAAACTTCCTTTTCGCAATAAATTCATATAGATAATAAAAATTGGATAGAGATTGGATGGTAAAACGTGAATTCTATCTTGCCGGTTAAGCAAAATGCATTTTTTCTTTTACATTTCCTGCAGGAATATACTTTATAAAGTAACTTCGAAAACTTTAAAGATTAAATTCGAAATATCGATGAAATTATAAAGTAAATTGAAAAAAGAATTAGCTCAATTTGAATATTTATTCTACTTAAAAATAATTTGCTTTATATTATTATTATACAAAATAAATACTGAGGTCCAGCGTTAGATTGACCACCTTGCCAGGACACATGCTGCATTGCAATCTCTATGACCCTAGAAAATAGGGCTGCGAACAATCCAGGATCCTTAATGAATTCTAGTGCCGCAGGCTTAGTTTTATTATTATTATTATTATAACACCAGAGGCGCCAAAATCCCTCTAATCTTCCGTATAAGTGGGTTCATTTGACTCTAGTTTGATACATTTAGACAGTGGCTTCTCTTCCATAGACGCACATGAGCACGTGAATAACCAAAAGAATTTTTAAAAAATAATTTAGCAAATTAAATTAAATAGTTATAAAAAAGTTTGTAATTTTTTGTCGATCTCCAATACAAGTACTCATGCCACACCTCCATTTTTTTAGATAGGTCCATAATAAATTATTACTGAAGAAAA
Source organism: Maratus speciosus (assembly GCA_963932465.1). NCBI lineage: Eukaryota > Metazoa > Arthropoda > Arachnida > Araneae > Salticidae > Maratus > Maratus speciosus. The sequence continues at coordinate 279,886,284 of OZ010797.1, read as the reverse complement.
ATCGAAAGTTTTCAACGCCGCGCGGCCAGTGTTTTCTTGATCGTACGTGCGAGTGGAGAAATGCCCTTCAAACTCAGCTTATGCGGACGGAAACGGGAAGACGAAAGTCAGGGCAACGGCTTGTTCAGAGCGTTCGGTGTGTTCAACCTCTAACGTGCGTAAGCATGCATTTTTTGAGAATATATTCTTGTTCTTTTGATTTTTCCTGCGATTTCAATGTTAAGTTAGATGTTTTTTAACTAATTGTTTATCTGCCTGTTTAGATTGTTCCTACTTTTATTATTATGTGCAGGAAGTATTTACAAACAATTAATATAGAAGCTAGTAAAATCAATATTGCGGAACTAAAGAAACGGAAAGAAAGATTGAAATTAAATTGCATAAGCCAACATCTTTTTTAAATCTTCTCCAAGTGACGAAAATTAAAACTAGAGATTTTAGAAGAGAATTTAGTCCTGTTTTATACGACAAATGTCAATAATTTGTGGATGCGAATTAACAAACAGGCTGTTTTGTTTTCGATGTTTTTTATTAATTATAAAATTTCAATCCATGGATGCATTTATATTTATTTTAGTTGCAATTTTTTAAACTAACTTAAGAAGGCAAAAACGAAGTTATGAATTCAAGGGATGCCTGGGGGAAATCCCCGTGAAAGAAGAATTCCTCATTGAGTCCCACCCCCCATGAAATCCATATTCTCCTCCCCGGAACAGCAAAATTCCATCCAGAGTAAAATGATTCTGAATTCAATACTGCATACATGTATTTTAATCTATGTTTTACGTCCGACCTACAGATTTTATTTTCGTAATTTTTATATTCTGATTGTGAACCCCCTTTAACCCCTTTATTCTCGTTCCCTTCATATTCACGGGCTGTGTCTTTTTTTCAGATTATTTAGATTTTGTTTGATTCCCACCAGTTTTATGGAGTATTGTAATTGGCTTTATTATGGTATCATTTTAACTGTCATTAAACAAGGAGAGCATTTCTTTTTCAAAAAAGTGGTGCCAATAAGCAATTTGAATTTTTAAAACGTAATTTAATGCGACCGTTAAGGGTTTAAATGATTCGCGAGCTGCCGCTGCATTTCGCACCAGATTTTTTTAAAGAAATGAAATTAAATAAATTCCAAGTAAACAGATTTATGTTCTTTTCTGGAAGTTCCCCAAAAACTCAACAGTGTCCTCGAACACATTTAAAGTAAAAAGATCCTTATCTAAACTCCTTGCCTGCAGTGAGCTATTGGCAGGCTCAAGTAATCTTTCTCCTAGTAGTGAGTCATGAGTTTGCTTTTGGCACCCTTTATTCAAAATTTCTTAATTGTTATTTTAAATGTATGGTCACTGAAAAGTCTCCTTTTTTTTAGGACATGTGCTTTGCTTAACTTTTTTGGCTGTTTTCAACCAGTGTTGCCAGTGGGATACTTTTTTAAAATTCAGATTTCTTGATTGGCACCGCTTTTTTGAAACGGTAAAATTTTCTTTGTTTTCGCCTTAATTAATAAGTCATTAAATAAGGCGCATTTTTCCATTTCAAAAAAGTGGTGCCAATCAAGAATCTGAATTTTAAAAAAGTAGCCCGTCTGGCAACACTGTTTTCAACTTGTCAACACTTTCTTTTATGCTTTTCTATACTTTTTCTATCTTTATACTGCGGTCGACCCATTACTTGTGAAGCCACGCCTTCCCTATACTCTGATTGGCTGTTTGCGAAGCCGTCTGGTTAAATAGACTTTTTCTGGATTTTCTACTCATTTCGTCTTTAATTCTCTGTGTGTTCGCATCGTATGTCTGTTCTGCGGTGGAGACAGGCCTTTTAAAGACTATTTTGCCTGCTATTGGTATTCGTATGGTTGTGGGTGCTTGGCTGGGTTGTCGACATTTTCTACTTTATGCTTTTTGCTATGCATTGAACTTTGTGCACTTTCTTTTTTATATAATCGCATAAAGCGCTGCAATTATGCTTTTATCATTTCTTTTTCATGACATGCTCGACCATTACTCATATACAGGGCATAGAGTTGCTTCGCAACTAGGAAGCCCTGGGAACTCTCACCTGTTGACCTGTTGTTAAACAGATGATTGGTTCTCCAGGGGTTTTTTAGTTGCGAAGCAACTCCTCGTCCTATCTATGAGTAATGGTAAAGCACATCATGAAAAAAGAAGTGAAAAAGGTGTATATGTAGTAAAAAATAAGCGACTACTTAAAATAATGATAGTGAACGTATGGCAAAGAGCATTGAGTGGGAAATATCGACAACTCTTCTAAATGCCGGCAACCATGCGAATGCATGCAGCAGACAATCCTGGTCTTTAGAAAGACCGTCCCCGCCGCAGAACATTCGAACGGTGCGAACATCTAGAGAATTGAAGACAAATCAGTAGGAATTGGTGAAAAAGTCTATTGAAGCGCAAAGTCGCACGAGCGACCAATCCGAAAATAAGGAGGATGAGGTTTCACCAATAGTGGGAAGTGCGTGGTTGACAGATAGAAAAAGTATAGGAATGAGTTGAAAAGGGGGGGGGGGGGGTTACGCAGTTTACAAACAGTCAAGTATCTAGCAAAGCCGAAAACCTTAAAAAAATACACTTTACGTGGCCATTTTAACCCTTTGCGGTCGAGTGCCGACAATAGCCGCCCAAGCTTTATATATATGTTTCTATTTTTATATTATACTAGCAGGCTATGCCCGCTGCGCTGGTCAATATTTCCAAATGAACCTTGGATTAAACTAAATGGTGAATTTGAACTTGTATTTTAAACAATATGGATCTTCAGCTTGACCTTGCACATTACTGAAAACGATGCGAACGCCATTGCGATATAATGTTATCTTAAGCGTTGGACAAAATTTAGCAATTAAGAAGTAATTGTTTTAGTTGATTATAAACAGAGCACTTATGGTCGGGTAATGAGACCGTCATGACAACAGGAATTAATACCTCTGTAACTAATCAACATATAATGAAATCGTATATACTAACACCATTCCTAAAAGTCATGCAACAGGGCCACTTGTAACAAAATATGTTCTGTAGATTTTTTTTAAAAGGCTAAACTTTCATAATCAGGTTCACTTAATTTTTGAACTTTTACTGTTGCTCTATAACTAAGTACCCTTGAACAATATGTATACACTAAAACCTTTCCAAAATTATTACCTAACTAATTGTGGTATATCCTACGAAAGTATTATAAACAATCGGAATGAAATACAAATTTCCGTTGTAAATATATAGTAGATGATGATGATGCGATTTTGTGTAATGGAATTCATAGTAAAGTTTTCGCTTCAAACAAAAACGATGCTTTCAACATTAGAGCTAGTACACGAATATGTGAAGTATCCGATTACGGAAGGTTAACTTGAATTCTCATGAGCAACTACTCAAAGAAAAGTGAATATGTGGCTTTTGTGATACTTTTATGTCAGCCGGGCGCAGGTAATAAATCAATAAAGATTGTTTTCATAGCATATTCTTATTTTATTATTTTCATTTAAAACACAAACCTTTCACTCATTTAATTTAAAATGCATGCCTTATACTAATTTCGTTTAAAAAACTGAAAAGATAAACAATAACAGGAAATAATACCATAATTAAAAGCAAAAAAATATTTTTAATTTACATACGCAAAATGTAACTACTGCTACTGGGAATTTTAAAAATGCTATCAGAGAGATGTGCGCACGGTTGTTATAAATGTACCCATTTTTTCTTCTTATCGAGGAGCAATTTATAAATCGAACAATATTATTCCAATTCCAATTTCTTTCATTGAGGAACCTATGACCGGAAAAAATGGAAAAAGACTCGTGTAGATTCTTCGGATGACGGCATCTGATGCCATAAACCGAGTTTATATATATGAAAATAATTTTTAAGTCGTTACAAACATTGCTTTCATACTTAAATATTTTGATTGGTACTACTTGTTATCCCGTCGACCAATTTCCCCAAATTATATAAATCGCCAAACCATTCGCCAAATTATATAAATTGACATAATCTTTATTTTAAATAACGAAACAACAAATAAATTAGTATAACATTAATAAAAATACAAATAAAACGTCGAAATTAAAATCACTTAATGACGTAAACACGTGTAGTTTGTTTAAATTCAAGTGAATTTGATATTTACGATCAACCATTATTGGCATTTAATCTTATAGTTTGACGATAGATTTTTGGTCGACGGAATATCTAAGTAGTACCTTTTCCATTTTTGTTTTATAACGCTAAATTCTCAGTAATTTTTTCCCTTTTATTTTACATAAAATCACTATTTTTTTAAAAAAAATTCAGATGCTTGCATTTTTATTTCAAACTCATAGAGCCGTTTTTATTTTTTAGCCAAAAGGGTTGATTTGAATTTTTTCCGTTGCTAGAGTAACGGATGTAATGATAGATATTTTGAGGTTTAGATGCCAAAGACACCGCCAAATTAGAAAAATATGAAATGTGTCATGAACTGTTGGACTTATAAAAATTTATTTGGTAGCATTCGATTCAGCATACAAAACTACATTAAAATATGCGATATAATATAAATCATTTGACGCATAATTTTGATATTTGATTTTTTTCCCCTCTCCTTGCAAAAACCATTAGGGGTGACACTTTAGAAAATCCTTTCTTAGCAGAAGTTTATGTCATAAGAAGTATTTTTACCACGATTTTCAAGATTTTAGGTTCAGTAGTTTGCGCTGTGCGTTAATTAGTCCCCTAATCCAGACTTTATATTATATACTATATTAGATATGCGATTTTGCGGTGAATCAATGATCGAAAATTAGTCCAATATCATTTGAAATATTACATAACAGAGGAGAAAGTACGAAGAAAGACGAAGAAGAAATGACGAATTACAAAAGACTTGTGATTTTTTTTTTTCAAAATGTTGAACTTTTCCATAGTAATACCGTATTAAAACATAAATTTCCTTAAAAATTATCTTTATTTCCTAGATTTCGAATCTGTGAATTTTCCTATAAATGAAATTGGCGATATGACTTGAGAAAATAGATAATATTTGCTTAAATAAAATGGGTAATATTCGTTGATCTGAGTTCGAGTTTATAAATACCACATGCTTTTGGAATTACGGCGAAAAACATTTTAAAAAGTATGAAATTATTTTACAATATGTATGTGTGGCAGAAATTCACACTGAAATTTAAGTATTCGATTCCTTTTTTAAAATATTAACTGATATCTATATAAGTTACAATTGAATATGAAAATGTACTCAAAAAATGATTTCTTTCACCTAAAAAAACACCATTTGTGAGAACATCCTCAAGCTAATGTCACGCTTATGCATTTTTGGCTTAAAATCACATTGTTTGGCGACTAAAGAAAAATAAAAAATTGTAAAGAAACAAATAGTAATTACACATGCGACTCACAATTACATCTGCTTGTTTCTTCTATAAGTCACGTGATGGGACAATTAAATATAAAAAAAAAGAAAAGAACAGAACAGAAAGAAAATGTCGTTAAAATTTCATCTAATCAAATTTTCAGATTCGTTTCCATATCTAACGCAAGCGATAAAGTGCCAAATATTGCGTATCAAGTGTAATATTTCTTATTAAATTAATTTTTAAGCATTACAAATATTTCTTTCAGGTTTTGATTAAATGTTTCCGTTTTTTAATATCATCACTCATTAAAACGGATTTTCTTCTTCTTTTTTTCTTTTTTTTTCATTTAAATAAAATTAGTAACAGTTTTTCTTTTATTTTTCGAGGTTTAATAGCCGGTTCAATTTTTTTTTTATCAACGATGAATTTCGCCAAGAAATAAAATGGTAACCTTATCGCCCAAAATAACAGAATTTTCCGTCATAATTCTAAAACTAATATAGGTAGAATAATGTGTTATAGATTAAAACCTTCCCTGAAACAATACCTATCTAACGGTATAGGTTCCGTAAAAATCCATGCAGTAGAACTCGAAATCTAGGCGTTCGGAACGAAATTTCCGTTTGGATTTTATATATATAATAGATAATAGAATAGATAATAGATTTTATATATATATAATAGAATAGATAATAGATTATGTGTTATGAACTATTTCAAAGTTTAAAACAGATCGCATTGTTAGATTTCCTAATTTGAACAATATCGCGTTATGTTAGTTCCACATTCCACCACCAGGGAGCGCACTCTATTCTTAACGAAAGCGTATCTGAAAGGAACTCCTTCATGCAACCTTTCCGTAGATACATGAATCGGGAGGGTGTCGGTCTTAACCAATAATTTAAGATAATTGCTGAAATTACTACTAAAAATATTTTAAAGGGGCTTCTACGCGGGCATCTAGTAGAGTTAGAGGAAATCGGAAGACGTCAAAATAATCGCGGGGAAAAGTTTGCTTGGGTGCTTCGGAGCTACTTTTGGCGCGAGATCTAAGCTCTACGACCAATAGGAGCCCAGATATTTAAGGAAATATGAAGTAACAAAGTCCAAAATAATAGAATTTTCCATAATAATTCTTAACTAATCTAGGTAGAATGATGTGTTATAGCTTAAAACCTTCCCTGGAACGATACCTATCTAACGGTATAAGTTCCGTAAAAATCCATGCGGTAGAACTCGAAATCTCGGCGTTCGGAACGAAATTTCCATTTGGATTATATATATATAATAGATTAGCACTACTATATTTTAACCTTTTCGCGGGCGACAATGAATCTCAGCATGAGTCACTTTTTCAGTTATTAAAAATTCGATAACAGCACGCTGTTTAACGCGCTTTGACATAGCACAAGAACACGTCTCCATACTGCCGCTTCTCAAAACACACTGGATGAATTCAGCTACTTCAAATCTACACATGCGTATAGATGAGGAATGTTACTTCCACATGCCACCGGGCGCGCTTCTGAAGGTCATTTCGTTGACGCTTCACAAGCATGTGTGCATTACTTATCAGCCTACCTTCGTATATTTAATGCTGCTAACTGCTACGTTTTTTTTTTTCGGCAACACTTAGTATGAACAGTAATCTGCTCTTTATTTAATCGAAGAATTTTGTGATAAAACAAGGGAAAAATATGTTTTCTAAAAAATTGGTCTCAAAAAATCGTAGCAGTTAGCAGCTGTAATATATATGTTGGAGGATAGAACACATCAGAATACTTTTCGTTTAATTATTTTTGTAGACTTCATTTTTTGCTAAATTTTTACAAACGAATTCTACATATTGCTTCAGTCTTTAGCTTAATTAAAAAAAGTGACCAGAATAGGTTCCTAGAAAAATGTATTAATCAAAGAAATGTGCATCTCATCAACTATCCTAACAATGGTACTATGAATTCAAAGGAATTGACATATCTTCAAAATGGTGAAGCTTCAACTGTAACCGTTTTTACAATGGCTCATTAACGTCAGTCAAATTTTCACCAGTATATTTGAATAGAAAACTTCTCCTTATTTAAACACCTTATTCATGCAGACTTTCAGTCAAAATTATGGCCAAAAACAGATTTTTATTTTTACTGGTAGAAGTTTAGTTCGGTGGTAGCCACATGGAACTATTAATAAAGAGGAACTGACATATCCTTAAAATAGTGAAGCTACAACTGTAACCGCTATCACAGGAGTTGTTTACCGCCGGTGGAAACTTCCACCAGTAGATTTATATAGAATTTTTCAACTTATTTAAACGCCTTATTATTACAAAATTTCAGTCATAAGTAATGGTAGAAACAGACTTTCATTTTTACTGGTAGGAGATTACTTTGGCGGTAGTCAGGTTCTGCGTTTCCGCCATATTATGACAACCAGGGAAGCAAACTGACAGTTTTACAAGCCGTACTAATACCAGTAAAAGCAAATAGAAAATTTTACGACATTTTTGAGAAAAATTTCCACAAATAAGACGCTTAATTAAGACGAAATTTTCTATTCAGTTTTACTGATGGGATGTTTGCCCTGGTAGTAATCGAAAACTGAAGATCTGATTTAAAAAATGCAGCCGCCATCTTGTGACAACCTCCTCAGTTACTTCACTCGCAACTGGTAGACAGTACACTATATGTCTCCTCCTCTTTATTCATAACTCCACTGATAGCCAGGCCATCTGTTCCCGCGATATTGTGATATCCTAAACAACCTCCTGTCATTGCCAGTGAAAGATATTATAATACCCGGTCCAACTTCCACCAGTAAAAAAGAATAGAAATTTTTACCATATTTGTGAGAGAAAATTTACATGAATTTCGCTGTCTAATCTATTTGCATGAATTTTGTATGAATCCAGATAATAATATAAGGCGAAATTTTCTATTCAAAATTTATGCGTGGAATTTTTATTCGGTGGTCATCAGAAACTGTTGATCCAATGTAAAAAATCAACCGCAATCTTGTGGACAACCTCCTCAGTTACTTCACCCGCAACATGCAGACTCTACATTTTATGTCTCCTCCCCTTTATTCATAGCTCCATTTCCCTAACATGCCCGAACATGTTAGGCAGGTTACGTCGCACTAGTTTAACCCGTTGAGCTCTGGTGGGTGAATTTCTTCGAAATCCCCAAATGTCACATTGGCACCAGTATTTTGCGAACAAAAAATTCGGTTTACAATATACAGGAAAATGCATTTACCTATTTTCAAATAAATTTGGTCGAATATTCCGGTGCCATTATGACATTTGGGGACTAAAATTAAGTGGGAAGAAATTCAACCACCAGAGCTCCAAGGGTTATATGTTATTTATGCTGTTGAGATACATTATGCAATGACGAAGGATTTGATATAGTGATGTGTGAAATAAAACTGACCAATCGGTAAATAATAAAGTAGAAGCATTAAAGATGAAAATATTTATTTAAAATATATAAGAAGGCATTGGTAATTATTATAGCTGAGCTATTTTAATAATGAATAGTTACTTATTGTCATATTATTTATACATAAATGAATGCTAATAAAAGTTTAGGTACCGTAATTCCGTAATTTCCGTGTATAAGACACGGCTAAGTTCAGCCTGTTTCAGACCGGAAAATTTATTTAAAAAATGAAGTCACATAAATGCTAAGCAAAAGCGTCATATTTTTTTTTTTTAATTCTGGTAAGAAACAGATTTCTCTGAGCCGTGGCTTAACGCCAGAAATTACGGTTCTAAAAATACGCATTTTATTTTATCTTGAGCACCTTACGTCGTGTATAACGTACCCCATTACTATGTGTAATAAACCGCCGCACTACCTGCCTTCTGCTCTTAAAATTTCTGTTTGTTAAGATTGGGTTTACAATGAGATTTTTAACATTTAGTAGCATGAAGTATATTTTAAAACGTTTACATTTCTAATTAATTTATATATATATATATTATTTATTTATTTATTTATTTATTTTGAAGAATATACACAAAATTTGCACTGGAAAAAATATTGCGAAACATCTTTAGTGAAAATAATAAAACAAATTTCATCAGAACTGTCAATCAATAGGTCTACAATCTTGTTGCCTAACTATGACTTCGTGCCAGTCAGAGAGGCTAGCTTATTATAACTGAATTGTGAAAGTATACAGTGTTTCGCGATATTTTATAATATTATACAGCATTTCGAGTTTTGTTAACGTCGCAATCTAAGTTTAGAATGCAGTTTAAGGGGACCGGGTAAGCGAAATTCAACCAAACAAGTTAGAAATTGCTTGTCAAACGTGGCAAAGGAGTTGCGTTCGTACTATAACTAGTTTTATAATATTTTTTTGCACCGCATATTGTACTGAATGTATATTTTAGTTCACTTCATAAGTGCATAGCAATTTAATTCTGTTCGAAAGACTGTAACATCATTAAAATGCACACGAAATATTTTTTTCCCATTGGCCTTAATGTAACGGAAAACTTTTGACTGTCCCTGTAATTAAATGCATCCTATTTTCATAAAATTTGAAATGGCTCGACAAAATTTTGCAACAATTATATATTTAAAATTTCAGACCATTCGGAAGGCTGTAACATGATCAAAATGCATTTGCAATAATTGTTTCCCATTGGCCGTCATGTAACGGAAAACTTTTGACTGTCCCTGAAATTAAACTATACATCCAATTTTCATAAAATTTGAAGTGACTCGACAAAATTTTGCAACAATTATATATTTAAACTTTCAGACCATTTGGTTCGGTGGTATTTGCTCTGTTATATGCGGACGGACAGACAGACGGACTGAACGACGACTATAAGTTCTACGTAAAATATATAATTACGAACCCACCTAAAAAGGTCGGAATCCCATTCCGTGCTAAAAGGTAAACTAGATTCGAAATTTACATTGGTTCTATATAGACTTTAATTGCTATACAATTTTAATTGAAAAAAATTATTACTTTTTTAGATGTATGAAGACGTTGGAGGATTACTTTTTAGGTGCGTTTTTAATTATATAAATACGTAACACCTATAGTCGTCGTTCAGCCCGTCTGTCTGTCTGTTCGTCTGTCCGTCCGTCTGTCCGCATATAACAGAGCAAAAACTACCCAACCGAATGATCTGAAATTTTAAATATATAATTGTTGCAAAATTTTGTCGAGTCATTTCAAATTTTATGAAAATCGGATGTATAGTTTAATTATAGGGACAGTCAAAAGTTTTCCGTTATAATACGGTTAATAGGAAAAAATTATTTCTAGTGCATTTTAAAGATGTTACGGCTTTTCGAACAGAATGGAATTGATAGTCACTTATGAAATGCACTTTAGTGCAAGTATGATATTCGGTGCGAAACATATTTATAAAACAAGTTATAGTACGAACGCACCTCATTTGCCACATTTGACTTGCAATTTCCAACTTGTTTAAATTACATAGAAGAAAATTATTAATTTTTTTAATATTTACAGTGACACGGGAAAAAAAAATAAGACAATTTAAAAAAAAATTTTGCTGCAACATCGTTCTTATTTCTCTTTCTCTCTCTTATTGTATTATTATTACATATTTGTTTTTAATTTTGAATTGTCTATTTTAGAATTTCTGTTTTCAAATATTTATTAAATTAGTAAAATAGTGGGTTACAACATTAATTCATTTAATTAAAATTATGTTGTAATATGAAATTCCTGCAAATTAGAAAACAACAAAACAGTAACTTCTCAGAATTATATTTATATAAGATAATAAGTTTTAAAATATTTTTAAGCGGTGAAAAATATACAACATACGAAATTTTTAACCCTATCTACTGACGGTTCTTATAACTTTATTCACTTTAAACTTACATCCCACATGAATATTACTAATATTCTAATGGTACTTTGCAAAAATACTCTTTTAGCTCCACTTTATCGGTACTTTACCAGTAGTTCTATGTCTGTCATTTCAGCGAGGAAGGAGGGTATCTTTGAAACAATCTATGTGTTTTGTGCCAACATTTTGTACAGATTTTCACGCTCGTCTTTTTATTGCTGCAAACACAGTAAAGGATATAACAGTTTTGGATTTTTTTAATGTGTTCATTATGCTCTTAGAATACAATTTGACTAGCTATTTTAGGTAAACGGTGTATGTATTTGATTTAACAGTTGAATTATTCGGTGGTACGTATAAGTACCGTCAGTACACTGGGTGTTGGAGAAAAACTTCTTGTTTACTTATCGTCTATGTAGTTATCCATCGTTTTCATCTGCTTTAAAATGTAATTACTAAAATGTAGTGTAGTAATAATTTTCCTGGTATTTCTTTTTTGTTTCATTATTATTTTTCATAGAAAATCGAAAAGTTGTGGCACTGGCTCTTTTTTGCTATGCTAGAAATGGCATATGTTGAATATGTGGAGATGCGAGAGAACATGTTGTCACTGGAATATAGACGTCGCATAATTAAAAAACTGCTAACGAGATCGAAACCTAAAAATATATAGTTTTTTAACCCATTCAGGGGCAAAGCCTTTTCAATGCTAAAGTGTTGAAATAAATGATTGGCACCGGAATGTGTAAATATGAATGTGTATTTACGTGTAAATATGAAAAAGGCTATATTTCACATACTTATCAAATCGAAAATATTTTACCTCAATTCTGGTGCCATTGGAAATACCTTGTGGTTTTCCTGTTACGATATTTTAGTCATAATGTACTGACGGTACTTTAAAGTACCACTTTAATTAATTACCTCTAATTAATTAAATGTCTCAGGGGTGAGTAGCTTTTTTTATGTTTATCATTTAATTTTCATTGTAGTAACTGAAAAAAAAATTACATGAAAAAAATTGCAGTAGATCATAATGCAGTAGATAAAGGGTTAAAGCATATTTATAGAAAACACATAGTATCATCTTACAGAGTTTATTTTTATACGAAGAATTGGTTATTTCCAGAGGCATATAGAAAGGATGGGGAAGGGGGGGGGGGGGTTACAGAAGGAATTAGCGCTCCTAATAATTAATACCAATCGATTTTTTGTAAAAAAATGAATATAACAATAATTAAAAATTAGTCGGATGTACCAATCCCAAAACTTTCTTCTATCTCATACATGTTAATACTTCAAAATTCGCTATCACACTGCCAAAATTAAATGGCAATCTATGCATCTCATGAGGATTCTAACGATATGAAATTCCGTGCATTAGTTCTTGAGATATGACTATCGCTGAAATCGTCTAAATTCAGCAAAATGCTGCCTAGCAGCGCCACCTATTGGGTGATTTATACCAAATCCTAATCAGCAACAATTTATGTCAACGTCTGACTGAATCTGAAGTTTGGAGAAAATCCGTACATTAGTTTTTGAGATAGAGCAATAGCGAAAATCGGGAAAATTTCTGCATAGCAGCGCCACCTATTGGGTGATTAACACCAAAACCTAATTAACAACAACTTGTGTCAACATACAACTAAATCTGAAGTTAGAGGAAGATTGGTCCATTAGTTCTATTGATAGAGCTATTGAGGCAATCGTGGAAAAGGCAGCAGAGAAGCACCAACTGTTGGGCGATTTACACCAACACCTAATCAGTAGCAATTCATATCAAGGACTAACTTAATCTGAAGTTTGATGAAAATCCATGCGTTAGTTCTTATGATAGAGCTATTGGGGAAATCGTGTAAATCCTGCAAAATTCATCATAACAGCGCCACCTTTTGGGCGATTTACATCCAAACGTAATCATCATCAATTCATATCAAGGACTAACAAAATCTGAAGTTTGATCAAAATCCGTGCATTAGTTCTTGAGATAGAGCTATTGCGAAAATCGTGAAAAATGCAGCATTGCAGCGCCACCTGTTGAGCGATTTACACCAAAAACTAATCAGCATCAATTTGTATTAGGCACTAACTGAATATCAATTTTTATTAAATTCCGTGCATTAGTTCTTGAGATAGAGCGCCCACAAAATTTGTGTCACATACACACAGACAGACAGACAGACTCACAGAGTCACAGACAGACATTTTGTAAAAACATGTTTTTTGGAATCTCTGACCCCTAAAACGTGTAAATCCGCCGATAACCGCAATTCGAAAATTTTCATGAATCCAATACTTTCTTCTTGTAAAGATAGAAGAAAGTAATAAAGGAATACAACACTTCAAGTGTTTACATATTATGTATAATTTAAGAGGTTGGAGGGGGTGTTGCTTTATTCTGTTGAAAAAAAAATCGAAATCAATTAAAACAAGAAATTTTGTAAAACAAAAGAATTAGATTAAGAGCCAGATAAATCACTCAGTCACTCTTACTTTAATAATAATAATAATTATTATTATTACAATTATTATTATTTTACAAATATTCTGGTTTTAATGTATTAAAAGAATGCGAACGTTGGCAACTACGCTTTTGCGCTTGCACGAATGATTCATTCAATTATCAAAATCCTTCATTTGGTTCATCATTACTTTCGGCCAATCCTGCATTCTTAAAAATAATTACCTATCGTTTGTTTCATTTGTTATTTGACTTTAAATCAGTTAAAGCGATAACAGTTCAAGTCATGATAATACACAAAAGATAACTAGAAAATCTTAATTGCTTTAATTACCATAAGAAAACAGATAAATTTTTAATAATCACATTCATTCGATGAAATACATTCATTAGTGTTTTGAAAACCTCAATGATGATTTTTTATCTTTTATTATCTTTAAAAGCTTTCCTAAAAAAACACTCATTCGCTTCAAGTATTTTTTCAGCTATCCTTTTATAGTCAAAAGAAATCAATTAATTTCAAAACCTACGTCTGCACAGAATAATTATTTTGCGCCATTCATGATAAACCAAAAGGAAAATAACGTGAGATTAGGGAATAATTTAAAGAAAAATTCATGCATAAATTTGTTAATGGAATTAAATATTTTTATCTTTAAGTTCTCAGAATGGATGTTTTGATTAGGAAAATACAACTTTAAGATTTTAATATTTGTAAAGAGTTTTTAAACATGGCCAAAGTTAATTTAGTGTTTATTACAGCCGTTAACAGTTGTAACTAGTGTATGTAGATAAAAACAACGAACGTTTATAGCATCAAAATACTTTTATTTGGTGCAAACTAGTTTCGGTAGCCATGGACTGCCGTCATCAGTGCAAAATATGATTGCTCAGAAAAGACATTTATTTAACTCTTTAGTGCGCAGCTTTGCATATATGCAAACAACAGTGTTTTCAATGTAATAGATGTTTTTTATTCGTATATACCTAGTTCACACCAGAAAATTAAAATAGCACTATTTGCTTTAATTAATAACAGACATTCTATATTTAAATAAAGCGAAATTAACCATTGAAACTTTCTGGTGTAAAGTCAGATTCTCTAAACTACATAATTTCTAGAACGTATTCTATCATGGGAATTAAAGGGTTAAAGGTTAAGTTTTATAAAATAAATAATTATATAAAATAAGGTATTTAGAGATATGCTTATTAAGATATTTATTAATTTGCAAGATTTTAGCGTAAAACAGCCGCACTACAATAGTTTTTATTTGTATTCCACGTGTGCAACAGAAGAAAAGATTGACGTATTATATGAAAAATCTATATCTGATTTTTTTTCATTATTCTTCCTGTTTAATAAACCTTTAAGAGAATCACATATAATTTTTTTTCGAAACAAAATTAAAAATCGCATATTTAAGGGTTAAATATATGTAAGGGAAGCGGATTCAAGGATAAAATTTACCCTCTTGGGGACGAGCGTCACTTATACGTGCCACATAAGATACTCAGAATCGCTGATTCCCTCCAGTTATTTTTTTATTATAAATTTTGCCTTCGTCAATCAGGGCATTTTCCCCATTAAATTAAGCAAAAATTTCTGTTTTGAATAACCGGTGACAAAAGATTAAAAATTCTGTAAAAGATGCTCGTCACGAAGATGTTATTGGCCAATAGAAATACATGAAATTTTAGGAAACAGCCAATGTAAGAGAAGTGGATTCAAATGTAAAGTTTACTGGCCAATAGAACTACAGTAGAAAATCTTAGGAAACGGGTAAAATAAGCCGATCCAAAGATTAACTTAACTCTTTGTTGCATACACTAAAACTGGCAAATCCCCAACGTTAAATTTAATGTTTTCCTACTAAAAGGATCATGCTGAATGAGAAAATAATTATTTTATGTGTAATATTTTTTTATTATTTGAGTTACAGCTTGTCCACTATAGTGGACATTATGAACACAGAATTGAAATGTAGTGCTGTTAGGAAAATAAGATTTATGATAGTTTTCTTCTAGAATATTATCATATTCGAAAAATAATTGTCGTTAAAATTGAAAAAACTGTCATTGATGGTGAAATTTTTAAAAACAATCAGTTTTTGCATGGATGCATAGGTAAATTTTACATTTTACACCTGAATATTTTGGCTTCCTTTTACATAGTTCTATCTTGCATCGTTGTGCACTTTGGGATGCTTGACGGGAAAATTAAGCCACTTTGTCATATCTGGTGTCCTTGTGTACAGAAATTCCTTTTACTGGAAATTGTCTTATTTCTTTGTCTTCCAGCCCATCACATTCTTCAGAGTCTAGAATCAAATGCGGTTCACCAGATTGTCGAGTCACTGACTGAATGAGTTCGCTCAGTCAGTTTCAATTTTCCAAATTGTATGTCGCAATTTGGAAACAAGCTTCTGTTTAAAAGCCACGCACTCACAGCAGCTACATCAATGAAATGGAATATAATAATTCTTTTATACCACTTCTTGGTATTGAGGTGAATTCTGTATAATGCCAGCAACATGTCACATTTATCTATTCCTCTGATATTTTGGTTACAAGCTTCAATCATAGCTGATGGTTAATTTCAAAGTATTATTTTATTTTCCTGTCGTATTGCTTTATTTTCCTCTTTGGGTCAACACTGTGCGTATTTGAAGCAACAGCCATCGGTTTATTGTCAAACCATCGACATACTAAGATATTGTGCTCCTTGTCTACCATATAGTCGATCTTCTTCCAGCAATTTTCATATCTTTCTCTGGTTTTAGAGGACAGTGTTCTGTTCGATCTTTACGTAATTTGCAGGTTGCAAATAGACTGATGTTTTTCAAAAATACTAAGAGCTTCGGTGAATCAAAGAAATTATCGAAAAAAAATGTAAGTTGCAGTTGGTACTGCTCGTGTAAGACGAGCCACTATTTGGCCTGATTCCCCAATTTCAGGAGGCATATTAGATACCACATACTTCTTGTTGTCACCATAAAATTCAAATTCATGAGCAAATCCAGATTGTCCAGCTCTTATCCACATTTATACCTCCACTTGCATGATTTGTTTACCATATACACTTTTAGAGAATGCTTACCTTGAAAGGTAACATGTGTTCATCCACTGATTGACAGATCTCTTGTTCGGCTACACCATTGAAATTTTGATTCAAATGATCGGTCGAATTTTTTGCAAACGGTCATACTCAACATCTTTTGGAGATTTCTCTAAAGAAGAGTCATTTTAATGAATAACAGATAATATATCTTCCCAACGATTTACAGGTATGGCATCTGCTACTAAATGTTGTCGATTTTCTGGAGACAACATTTAGTCGACCGACGTCTAAAGCGTAAATCCACAAAAGACATGAAAAGACTAATGTCTAAAAATACTTCCATTTCATTAACTGCAATTTATTTCATTTTTGTACGATTTGATAATCTATATTAGACTCAAATGTCATAATTTACAAAGTTCGTTATCAAACATTGTCTTGAACATCAGAAGTGCTGTTTTAGCAAGTAAAACCTTATTTTTTGGCTTCTGTATATTTGATGGATGAGCTTGCGGAGCAAGTGTTTTCTTTATCCATTCCCACTTCTAAACGCGTCAAAATTATATTTTAAAAATTTCCCTGTTCACACTCATGATGTCCACTTCAGCTGACAGAGTAAAATATCATAATGTTGATGCTGTGCATGGCGTCCACTATAGTGGACATTATGTAAAACCTTTCATAAAATAAACAAAAAAAAATTTTTATACTTGTTTTTCATTTGTCTATTAGGCCAAGACATCTAAGAACAATAATTAATGAAAAAAATATAATTTAAATAATATTATTATAGGTTTAGAAACATTTTATTTCACACTTAACAACTTACCGGCATTCTGATGAGACATACATATTAATTCTATCTCTAGAAGTAAGTTAACCGTCTTGTGGCACCATTTCGATTTTTTCCCTGAAAGCATGAATGTCAAAAAGTAGCATAAGCTTTAAATAGGAACTGTGAATGATATAAGTTGGATAAAAAAAAATTGGCAATTTTGTCCACTGTAGTGGACAGTATGCAACAAAGGGTTAAGTTTATGACCTATAGAACTTGAGGAAAGTTTAGAGCACAGCCAATACAATGTAATGTGAAAACATGCAAGTGGAATTTATGAAGAAGAAGTTTTTACATAATTTTTCCAACAATCTGACAACAGAGGAATAGTGAAATCACAATTAACAATGTTTTAAAGATTTTTATAAATATGGAATGCTTCGAGAATGCCAAATTGAAAGTCAATTTATTTTTTTAGCTAGGGTTGCCATATATCCCGCGTATATCGGGGCACCAAATGCTCTGGATACCAGAATTTTAAAGTAATTTTCTTCAGTATATCAAATGGGAGAATTGATTAAAGATGGCGAAATAAACCGTAAGAAATTAGCGGTATCCAGAGTATTTGGAGCATCGATTTATACGGGATACCTGGCAACACCAGTTGTAACGGAAGAATGCAGGAATTATTTCAAAAACAAATAATCGTAGGGATTCAAATACCATTCGCTTACACTGGAAAATACATATACATATATATACATATCTATCTATATATATATATATATATATATATATATATATATACCGGGTGTCCTAAAAAGGACTGACTGATTTTAAAATTCAATAACTTGCAAACGGTGACATATTTAAAAAATTCTTGCAGGGGGTGGGGGGGGGGGGTTATGCATGAGGTCAAAAGTTTTTTTACAGTGATTTTCGATTTTAGTTCGAATTACAAACAATAGATGGCGCTGCGATGAATAGACGCTAAATTCAGGCTCGATTTTTGGTATTTCGTGGCTCGCTTAATACATTTCCATCTCCTTTTTTCGCATGGAAGACGAGATCGGTCAAAAAATCGAGCCTGTTTTTAGCGCCTATTGCTTACAACGCCATCTATTGTTTGTAATTCAAACTAAAATCTAAAATCACTGTAAAAAAACTTTTGACCTTATGCATAACCTTCCTGCAAGATTTTTTTAAATATCTGTCACCGTTTGCAAGTTATTGAATTTTAAAATCAGTCAGTCCTTTTTCGAACACCCGGTATATATATATATATATATATTTTTTAATTCACCTTCCAAAACCTATATAAAGGTATTACCGAATTCGACCGAAAAATTCAGAGTGTGATAGTCAGGCAGCCAGAGAATGAAAAATTACCATAGAACATGGAGTCACAAATCACGTATTTAATCAAAAATACAGAGTGTTCTACCCTCACTCAATTTGAGTTGACAAGAATAACTTTCAGAAAACTGAAGTATACTGGGTGTCCTAAAAAGATCTGTACAATTTCAAAATTTAATTAAAAAAAATTAAAAGCCCTACAGCAAAACCAGTTACAAAAATAGATAGAATAACTCTTCTGCTGCCTTAGTAAACTTCAACATGAGATCTTTTCGTAGCTAAAAGAATATCGAAACGATATTCAAATTAATTTCACGAACGTTTTAGTGTGCTCAGATCAAGCGTTCGATTTCGATCGACATCAACCGTTCGATAAGTTTTTTGAATTTGAGTACCGGATTTTGATTCGATAAACCAATCAACACATTGAGCTTTCTTCAAGGGATCCGCAGTTTTTGAATAAATGAAATCTTTAATAATCGTGTATGTGTTATGCAGCACCATCTGTGACTAGAAACATACTGTAGAAAAAAAAAAATAGTTATTCTATCTATTGTTGTTAGTGTTGCTGTAGGTCTATACATTTTTTAAAATAAAGTTTTGAAGTTGTACTGATCTTTCTGGGACACCCTATATTATAATGAAACTTTTAATAGACATTCTCACATTTGTTGTAAATGCGTAATATTAAAAAAAAAGTTGTAGAAGTTTCCATTATACGCGTCAACGTATGTACTTGATACTTCATGTTTTGGACTACGATTACCAGTTAATACGGTATCATCGATTGCTTGAGCACCCTGTTTTTCAAGAAATTTTCGCGATGTTATCACATTTCCCAACTCGTGGCATTTTCATTACAATGATTTTATTTTTCTCAAAATTATTATCGTCAACACAAATTCAGTTAGGATGAAACACCCTATATTTGTAACTAAATAACTTGTTTGCGACACCGTGTTCTACGGCAATTTTTGATCCTCTCGATGCATACTATCACCTCTCTGAATTTGTCGGTCGAATTTGGCAGCAGCCTGTACATAAATTTATTCAATTTCATCGAAGCTGGATTTCCTTTCGCTTCCTATTGTTGATGGCTCATGAAAATTATTCCATCATGTGTTGTGGTTGCAGCATTGCCAACAGAAAGAAAGAGAAGTGCTACGCTTTGTTCCGTCCAGGTAGGATGTAGCTCAATGGTAGAATAGTGGCACGTAATCTTAAGTACCCAGGTTCGATCCCAGTCTTAGACACTTTTTCACTCTGTTGGTATTACGCCTCTTATCAAATTTTAAAAATCAACAGTTACTGATTTTCAAAGTACTATTAACAAAGACAAATGTTTCTTAGTCCATTAATATATAATATAACCACAAACGAAAATATGCAATAACCTATACGTCCGTACGACGTTTTTTTTACGTCCACTGTCCCTTTAATGAGTTTTCTACAAACGGAATATCGGTTTTTAGTATGCTATCTATGCAAATGACAATCAAATGAATTTATTAAAAATATATAATTTCTGCTCTTTTTATTTTTTAACAATAGAATGACCGCAAATTTTACTCAAGTGTTATAAAAATATTTTATACCAGAATTTTTATTTGAAACTATATAACTTATTGATTAAAAATACTTAAGATACTCATCAGCGTACTACATATATACTCTTAAAATCAATATTAAACACACATTAAAAATATACTCAACGTTTCAGACTTATTCTAACAAGCCATAATCAGGGGTTTCTTGACTTCTAAAAAGCTGACGTTATACACATCACAGTCCCTGTCACAAACATTAAGCCGAAAACATTTCTGTGAGAGTTCACAAAACTTTAAAAACAACATTGTAACGGAGAAAGCGCCATCTATTGGTAGACTATAACATTATTATCAAAGTTAGGTAAAACTTAATTTACCAAACCTTTTCAATCAAACTATTTCTTTCAAAACCTTTTACCAAATATTATAAACTTGAAAAAAAGATATTGTCATTAGAAACTTGAAAAGAGTTATTGTCATTACAAACTTAACCTTTCCTCAGACTAATTTCAATAGATTCTCTTATAAGGGCCTTAAGAGAGTTGGAATATCTATAAAAAATTCTTTTTACATCTTCGAAATAAACTTGTCTTAAAATGTCTTAATACTGCCTTTAAACGATAATCTACATAGAGCTGTACACTGTTTATTGAATTTTAAATCAATTTTATGTTCTTTAATTCTTTCAAGAAGCCTTCGTTTTGTCATGCCAATATATGATGTTAACAAACCAGTATTGAGTTGCACAACTCAATACTGGTTTGTTAAGCAGCGCCATCTATTGATAATATTTAAAACTAAATTAAAAAACATAGTAAAGAAATCACCCACTTAACACAATGCTCTCATGAACAAATAGCTTTGTTATCAGTCACGTGTCGGTTACGTGTTATTGGTTTATTGAAATATTCAGTCTATTTTAGCATACCTTGTATCTCGATTTTATCCGAACATGATCCGACCCGCAGTTCGGGTCGTAACGGGTTGCTTTAGTTTTTTTTCTGATTTGGATCAGTTTAGGGTTAAGTTTTGTTTCTATCGAGTTAGGTTAAAGGTAACCCGATTTTTTGAAAGAAAGTCCTGAATATTTTTTAAATGGAAAAACTATATATTTGCATTTTAATTACTGTATATATGTTCATTATTATACAAAAAAGGTAAAATTGTATTAGAGACATTATTGTCGGCTATTTTTTCATAAATGAATTAAAATATGAATTAATTTTCTTCCACTGCGGGTTCGGGTTTCGGTTGATGTGCATCTGAGTCGGATCGGATGTAGGTTAAGTTTATGCAGAAATTTCTGGTTTGGGTCGGGTACAACACAACCCCTGAAGTACTTTACCCTATACCTGCAGCAGTGTTTTTAAAATGAGAATGTTTCTTATATATTTATAAATAACCTTTAAATGTTTCCTTAAACAAACATTCATTTTTGAAGAGGTTTTTTTTTTTTTTATCTATCCTTGAAAGGTCAAGAGATCTTAATTAAGTTTAGAAACTATCTAAACATAGGATAATTATCTTCCCTGTTCTTCATAAGGCGAAATTAAAATAACACAGGATTAGTGAATAATGTTAAGGAACAATCAAGAATAAATTTGTAAATGGAATGAATTTTTTCATCTCTTAATTTTTAGATGAATGGTTTAAACTGGGGAGAAACAAACTTTGAGATTTTAATATTTTCGAAGGTACTTTAAACATTTGCTGGAGATAATTAATTATTTATATTACAGTCCTTAATAGCCTCGGTAAAAGAAATTAGGATTTGTTTAATTATTTTACATGTATTGATTAGTTTTAATTAAAAATCTTTTTAACACTTTCCAACAATCTTGAAAAGTTGATAAAACAGCAACGGGAAACTGGCGATAAATCACCATTAGAATAATAAAACTTTGTAGAAATTGCCATAAAATGCAAAATAACACACAGGAAGCGTTTCGAATTAGAAATTTTAACTACGCGTCATCGGCTAAAGTAAACATCTGCCCGAAAGCAGACAAGGTCACAAAGGAAAAATATCATCAGCTAGAGTAAACACGTGTCCGCTTTCGGACAAGTGTTTACTCTAACTGATGACGAGCCGTTAAAATTCCCATTCCGAAAGGTATCCTGAGTGATATTTTGTATTTCATGGCGATTTTAACATTTTTTTTATTTTTCTAATCGTGAAAAATGTTTATGAATGCAGTTGGTCAATCTGCGCCTCTCTATCTGCGCTGTAACTTGTGTAAATACAGTAAACTCTGTCTAAGGCTAAATCGATCGGGACCAAGAAAATTTTTCGCAGTAGACAATATTCCGCCTTATACAAATTTTACTCTATTTCTATGGATTCGCAGAGACTTGAAAATCTTTCCGAGTTAGACAGATTTCCGTCTTAGACAGAGTCCACCTTACAGAGAGTTTACTGTATACTCGGATTTTCAAGCAATTGATATGTCTTACTGAGGTTTACCCTGGCATATTCGGTATCGAAAATGAAGCGTGTACCGTTTTGAATTCATTTACAGGGCAACACAAAAGAATAACACACATTATAGTCTATATGGAAAGATCGTTTGCAATGTATTTTAATGATGTTTCACAATTTCAAGCATATTGAAATCGATATTACATCACTGAGGTGTGCTTCAAGATACTTATTATAGAATAGAATGTGCATATTATATATCGTCATTTACAAGGACACACAAAAGAACCCGGTTGCATTTCTGTCTATGATACCTAGAAATACGTTTTCAATTGTGGTATGCGTTTATAAAGTTAACTAATTTTTTTGTTGATTATTTGATGCGTATAAATTCTGTAGATAATATACAGGGCTGTTCAAAAGAATTCGAGTAAATGTCCGTTTATTGGCAGAAATTGCTGTTGGGAAATTTTAAACTGTGTTATACGTTTCCTAACTGAACTAAATTTTTGTATACTATGTAGTATATATAGAACATATACAGGGGTACACAAGAGAAATTTGGATATTTTCCTAAATAGTTTGCGGTGCATTTTAATGATGTTTCTCTATTTCAAAAATATTGATATTGATATACATCATTGAGGTGCACTATAAGACGATTGTTATAGACTAGAGTGTGCATAACAATTATCATTCATTCACAGGGACACACAAAAGAATTAGGTTACAGCTCTGCCTATGGGCAATTATTGCTGGACGTGCGTCTTCAATTGTGGTATACGATTGTATATTTAGATAATTTTTAGTTGATTATTTGATGCGCATAAATTCCATAGATCATATACAGCGTTGCAAAAAAGAATTCGAGTAAATGTCTGTTTATTGTCAGAAATTTCAGTATGGGAATTTTCAACTGTGTTATACGTTTTCTAACTAAAGTAAATTTTTGAATACTATGTAGTATATACAGTAAAATCTCCCTAAAGCGACCACTTTCCGTTCCAATAAAAATTGGTCGCTCCGAGAGGTAGTCTCTGAATGGAGTTCATGTTTAAATCCAGATTTTAATTGGTAAAAAAGGTTAACAATTAACGTTACTAAAATTTATTTTCCACATTAGGAAAAAATATAAAAACTTAAATATCAAAACAAAAGTTAATTACATAAGTTAATTACTACAGAGTTTAAAAAATGAATACATTGACATTTGCTTTGATTTTACGGTTTTATCTTTTATAGCTTTTATTTACAAGTCCTTTCCAAGTTCAGAAAATAAATACAATTTGTCTTTTTGGATGGGAACAAATAATGACGATTTCATTAATTTATCTATTTTTTTTAGAGTTTCCTGACAGAATAGGACAGAGGGATTTATCGGCTGCCATTCTTAATTTATCATCAAAGTTAAATGCATTGCCTAAAAAGGCACAAAGGGGTTTAAACACTTAAAAGTTACTGGAATAAAAATATCTAAACTTAGTTTAGAAGTTTGATGAATAATGCGCTCTCCGAAATTATTTTTCTAATAAAACCGTCTTCAAGCGATCAGGAAAAAACGGAATTGGTTTCATTTTTTTTTCAAAGAAATGGGTCGCTCATGGAGGGAGTTCAACTGGGATGGTCTCTGAATGGAGGTAAAATTAGTATTGAGACTTTGGGAATAAATTTCGTTCCATGAAAAAAATTATCGTTGTGGTAGGTGGTCGCACAGGGAGGTTTCACTGTATGTATAAATCTATAGATCATATACAGGGATGCACATGGAAATTCGGAAATTTTTCTGACTGTAGGTGGCAATTGCTAAAATTGGATTACGAAATGTGTATTGCGTATTCTAAAATAATTAATTAGACATCATTTTTCACCTTTTTAAACGATGAAGTTTTTTTTAAAGTTTTCTGAATTTGTTGGAAAGTGTTTCATTATCTACACTTGATGCATATGTTTTTTTTTCTTGTTTGACATAGAGTTTGTTTCGAAACTTCTCTAGTACATCAGAAATTCAGGTCACAAGAAAATTAAGATTTGTTACGACGCATTTTAAAGAAGTTTTATGATTTGTAAGAACCAATAAATCAATTTATTTGTCTAAAAAGAAAAGAATGAAAAATCCTCAAGCTTAGTAAATAGTTCGATTTAATAGTAACTTTTTCGTTTGGTTATTAAAATATTTCTTAGAACTGTTTTCGTCTTCTAAAATCATTATGTTTATACATAATTTTTAAAAAAACATACATTTTGTTGCAGACAATTTTAGTCTCTTTTTGGTCAAGAGAAATCAATGATTAATATTTTTTTTTCGAAAATTAATTTCTAAAATATATATATCTTTTTTATTAATTTTCTAAAAATAAGGAATTGTAACTTATCACTTTTTTAACAGAAATTGATTTTTAGAAACTTCAAATTTGCAAATCCAAAATTACAACTCAATTCCAAAAATTTTTGTTATGCTTAAAAAATTATCTTCTTAGCAATCTGTTTTGCAACAAATAAAAATAAATTTAATATTAGAAGTTCCGAACCTTAAACTTGCATAATTTATGAACCACTTGATGAAGTGACTTCGGTTTGGTATCTGAAGCTAAAATTAACCAAAAAATCGAAATATGACGACAAAAGTAGGTGTTCGTTTTGAAAATTATTTTTAAATTTTGTACAATTTCTATATGTAAATGACTTCCTAAGCAAACTTTAAAAGCATTAATTAGTAGATGTTATTACTAATTGGTACCAGGGATATTTTTATACGGTGATTTACGGCAGAATAAGTGGAATATTGCATTTTTCCAAGACTCTACCATCAGACCAATATCATTTTAATGCCTGCAACATTAAAATTTTTTGAAGAAACACACAAAACACACTCGTGTGTGCAACATTGTTAGAGTATTCGTAGAAGAAAATATATAGACTTGTGTGTGTAACATTGTTAGTGTATTCGCAGAAGAAAATATATAGGAGGACATAATATAACTCATCGTAATTTAAAAACTGCCATGTCTTAAAAATTTCTGAGTTCAAACAATCCATGGTTTAACACTAGAGTTAATTTGAATTTTTTCTTCCACACAGACAATAGCTATCCGCCGCGAATGCGTTAAACTGCTGATGTTGAGATATTTTCATAATTTTCGTTTCTCCTTTTTAATGTAATTATCACCAAACTTCTTATCTCTTTTCAAAACCGAAAATTTTCTATGTGCTCTGTGGAGTTTAGTTTTTCTAAAGTGGATTTGGACTAGCCTTTTATACACAGTGAAAGGGCAAATTTTTAAAGCTTTGACATACGGAAATCACATTTTCTTAGTAACAGCATTTCAAGAAGATCTTAGTTCTCAAAAAAAAAAAAAAAAAAAAAAAAAGTAAGTAAGGAAAGAGAAATAAGGAGTCTTAAAAGCTAAATTTTAGAAAAAAATATTTTTCAAAGGGAATGTCTTATCTCGGTATGCATTTATTTAATGAAAATAATCTTTTTAGTCATTTTTTTTATTAATCCATTTTTTCGGTGAAACTTAATGAAGGGTTAATTTTAAAAAAAAGCATTAAAAATTTATGTTACATTATTTTTTATGTTTATGTTAATAACTGATTTATTACAATTGTAATCTGAACTTAAAATTCATTGAAATAAGATAAAGCTAGCTCTTAATATTGTTGTTTTTAATTTTGTTGATATTTTGAAAATGCTATGTCTGACGCAAAGAAATTTTATAATATTTCTAAATAAATTGTTCCTAAGCTTATTACAGACAATAAAGGTAAAGGTTCAAAAGGAAATCTGCCACTCTAATATATTGAACTTCTATTTTTTTTTACAATAAACTGCATCTACACATATTATAAAAGCAATTATTTTATAAAGCTCATACTATAAATTAAAACAAAATAAACTAAAGTTATGCATGTTAAAAGTGAAAACTGTACATTTAAGGGCAGTTGAAAGTTAAATTCGTGAAAAATGTTTTTTTTTTTTTTTTAAATCTTTTATTTTCCCGCTTTCAAATGGTACATTACTTTTGTTTCTGGGACAACGAGAATTTGAAAAATTTTGAGTAATTCAGTTTGTTTAAATCATACATAAACATAATATATATAATAGCCCTAAGAGTGTAACACTTCAGGAGTGAACTCATTCCGAAAATCTTTCATTAAAATCAGCCATTTTATTTTAATTTTCTGAGACTTAATTTTTTCAATAAAGCTATATTATATTAACCTTTTCAGAAAGGTTGTGAAAAACAAAAACCACTGGAGTGATGTACTACATCGAAATATGCATGTTTTTCGATATATCTTGCGTTGAAAATCGTATCACACAGCAATCAGCGATGGTAAACAATATGCGATTCATTCCTTTGAGATTCATTAAAATTTAGACCATGGATGCAATAATTTTGCTCAATGGTAATATAAAACGGACAAAACTAAAAAGATTTTACTGCTTTTTGCAATTGTTTCACGATTTCAAAAACGATGTTTAATTAGGAATCTTTCCGATTCATTACTTTGAGATTCATTAAAATATAGAACATGGAGCTAATTGACAATGTAGCAGTTTCTACGAACTCCATGCATTAATGCCGATTTAAGGCAAGCGAAGGTGTGTATTAAATGCAATATTGTTGGAATCATTATATTCGGGCTATTTTAATTTTTTGTTCACAGCCGTGAATGACTCTTTAGAATGACTCCACTGTTATTCCTAAAAAATATATATTATTTCAAGTGGCATCACGAGTGAAAGTTTATTGTTTAGATTTGATTTGTCAATTTTAAAATATCAGCATATACTAATTACTTGCGATAAAATATTTTTTGGTTGCAGAATCTCTCTATTCTAAAAAAAAGTAACTACCGCTGTCACCGCCGCCGCCGGTTTTGAATTTTTTGTGACAGGAGGTCTTTCTTCGTTAATATTAAGAAAAATAATGCATACAAAAATATGAAAATCGGTAGTATGATACAGAAATGTTTGATAAACACGCTGAAGCAGACAGTTTTCATATCGAAGAATTATTTTAAAAGATATTTAATGCTAAATTTCGACAAAATCGTTCCACTAAAAAAGTTTTATAGGAGCAAAAACTATTCATAGGAATTTAATCATTTTTAGATCATTTTATACGTTTGAAGTTCCCGGTGTGCAGACTGTTTTCCTTTTTTTAATTTGACTAATTTTTTGAGGTTTTATTTCTATTTTAAATTCAAATTTTCAGCATTTCTAGAGATATTTTTTACAGATTTTAGAAAGTGATATTAATTTAAACTGTTGCCAACTGTATAAACAGTGGAAACAATAATAATAATAATGTTTGCTTAAAAAAAATATTTATACTTGTAAATAAATTAAAAATTTATTTACACGTGACTTAATTATAAACAGAAAAAAAACATTTGGAATTAGAAGTAAATAATTATGTACAAAAAGCAGGAACTTATTAAAAATTACGTCATAAAAACTATAATTACACGTGAATTTTAAGAGAGAAAGGAATTTCTAAAATAATAAATTTATTAACATGCGTTAGAAGTCTTAAATAGGAGAAATTACATCATATTTACGTCACATTACAGTTATTACATAAAATGAATACAAAATAATATTGCAAAAAGGTTTAAATTCAGAAATTGCGCTAGACATTTATTTTATATTTTGAGCGGATACTTTTCAACTATTTTTGTTAGGAAAGCGCAAATAATATTTCATTCCTAACACAAGCATTTTCACGTGAATATTAAAAAGAGAAAGAATAGTTTGGTCAAAATTACGTCAGATTAAAAACGATTAATTTAAAAAGTCTTATTTAAAAGAACTTTCTTTTCGCTTTGTTAAAAAATACCGGGAGACAAAGACTGTTTACTTAATTCCTTTTATATTAGCTTATTTTGAAATGTTGTTACACGAGTCTACGTCAAAGACGAAAACAGCGATTGACATATGTATTTTTGGTACTACTTAGTTATCCCGTCGACCAAAAATCTATCATTCGCCAAACTATAAGATTAAATGCCAATAATGGTTGATAGTAAATGTCACATTAGCTTGACTTTAAGCAAGTTATACGTGTCTACGTCATCAAGTTATTTTTATTTCGACTTTTTATTTGTATTTTTATTAATGTTGCACTAATTTATTTGTTCTTTCGTTATTTAAAATAAAAATTATGTGAATTTATATAATTGGCGAGTGCTTTGGCGATTTATATAATTTGGCGAAATTGGTCGACGGGTTCATCAAGTAGTACCGCAGCGGATTTGGCCTTAAAATTCCACATTCAAAGAGAAATGAAAGAGATCCGTTTATAGGGAGATCGCCACTGTTTTTTAAATTATAATTCAATCTTCCGAAATCTTTTTAAAGCCGATCAAATTAGCGTACTTTTGGAGTCTGCGGTGTCTGAACGGGGGTTGACGAGCGTAGCTCGTAGGGGGCAGAGCCCCCTAGTATTACAAAAAAAATTTATACAATCCTTAAATACTTAAATATCGTGAAATATTGTGAGATTTTTATTAAACTTTTTTACTATTTCTTATAACGTGTGTTCTTTTTACACAAATTTATTAGGAATTGAAGACTTATAGTTTTTTTTTTAATTCATTTATATTATTATTAAGGTTATAGATTTTTTGAAATGCAATGAACGAAGACGAAAGTCCCTTTGCAAGAAGACGGCGAAGGAATAATGAGCGGCAAGCAAGACGGCTAGCGAGGCAAAGCCAGGAGTCGCGGGATAGAATTCGGGTGGCAAATGCTGCAACTCAGCAAGTGCGTCGAGAAAGAGATTCAGAAACCCACCGTTTTTATTTATTGAACACATACATCAGACTCTTTGTGCTTGACACCAGGGCCCACTTATAAGTCACCGTCGATATACAGGGACGAGATAGCACAAGGAAATTTGCAACACCAGAGAATTACATCCTGGGGGCTCCACAAAGAGTGTGCAACGGAGCTGGCGGGATTCGAACCCGCCCCCACCTACACTCTCAAGCGATTAGAGCCGTGGTGTCTTATACACTCAGCCACAGTGGGCCCGAACCCACCGGTCTCGAGAGCTTCAAAGCCGCACAAATGTTGAAGTCGAACACTATTGCGTGTCGATGAACGTTATTTACCAGTTCAGTGGTTCCAAAAATTTCAGAGTTGAATGCCCGCCTGACGGAAAATTTACAATTTGCTGCCTTAAAGGAAGAGTGAAACTGGAGAAGGGAAGGAACTGAGGGAACTATTTTGTCATATCATAATTTTTTGTTGAACTTGCTTATGGATCCCAGCAATCATTATTACAAGAACTTTCACGAAAATATACGCTCATAGAACAGTGGGGTTTCATTTGCGTCAATGGGAGCAAAAGTTGTTCATTTCAATGGTAGAGCGTATTCTATGTAGAACTGTGGGGAGACCTGATGAAGAACTGACGGAAATATTTTGTCATACTTAAAATTACGCTATGTGCAAATTACCTAAAATATGAAAAAAATATTTAAAAAGTTGTTAAGTTACTTTAATATCCTTAGTTCTTTCAACTATATACATAGTCTTCGTCAGAGAATACAAAAATACAAGCCTCTTATTTTCAAATTTCACGTAGTAGGTGTCGAAAGGAGTGAAAGTGGAAGTCAATTTTTAGATCCGGAAAACATTGGGAATATGGATATAATGGGAAGTGGAATATTACGTGTTTTATTATTCTTTAAGCAAACTGAGCCAAATTCTTTTAAGTAATTTGCACAAAGTGTAATTTTAAGCTTAACTTTTTAAAGATGAATTTAGCATTCTATATATTTTTTTGCTGATATTTTGCCATTTGCGTCAATAGGAGCAAAAGTTGTTGATTTTAATGGTAGAGTATATTCTATGCAGAACTGTGGGAAGACCTGATGAAGAACTGAGGGAAATATTTTGTCATACCCTAATTTTTTTTTTAACTTGCTTATAGATCCGAGCAATCCTCATTACAAGAACTTTCGAGAAAATATACTCTCATATAACAGGGCGGGTTCATTTGCGTCATTGGGACCAAAAGTTGTTGATTTTTATGGTAGAGCATATTCTATGCAACAATCTGCATATTCTATGTAAATATTTTACCATTTTAATTAGTAATTTCCTTGCAATTTAAGTTTGAATGAAAAAGAGTCTGTTTTTATAACTATTTTATCACACCTGACCCTCTTAATCAGATAAGATAAAATTTATTACCTCATAATTCTTTTTATAATGCATGCTATACTAATCTTCTAATCCTTTATCTATTGACGGTACTTATAAGTAACATTAAAATAACTTGCTATAAAATTCATTTATTATATCGATTAGTAGTAATACAGTTTAGAATGAGTTAAAAATGTATTACTTTATCTTGTTCCAAAAGCATTATTGGTTACAGAAAACAAAAATATTTTTAAAATGATGATTTGTTTTGCCTATGCATCTTTTTAGATTTCTTGGAGATTGGGGGGGGGGGGGGGGGGGGGGTATTTTTCAATTCGGAAATATTTCTATAATTCTATTGTAAGAACATTATATTTACACATTTCCTAATTCTACAAAATACTAAGAAAAAGATTTGAACGGGGTTATAAATATTGCACAAAATCTCTACAAATTCAAATTTAATGAATGATTCTATATCCATCAATCCTTCTAAAATGTATTAAATAATTATGTAAATCTTCTAATGTAGTTTCAAAAATTCGCGAAAAATGCTCTAGAAATATAAAATTTTCATGAATTTATAATTCAGTACATAAAGGGTTTAAATACAAACACTTCATTCTGACAAGCTATCTTCTAGTTGCATATATAAACTTTAAAATCAATTTTCTCAAAATGCTGTTTTTTTTAGTTCGATGTACCTTTTGATGGAAACTACTACTACATGTTACTGTCTTTAATCTTGCCTGAATATTTTACACACATCCCTGATCAATCTGAAGTGAACTTTTGTTACAAGCATTTGTACAAAACTTTTATTTAAAAAAAAGTTTTTCTTTGGAAAAATGAAAGTTTTTTGTTATTTACAAGTGGATTCCAGATTTATTTTTTTTTTTTTTTAGATAACTACAGAATATCTCAAAATGGAATATTCTCAAGATGGAATATTGCATTTCGTCTTATTATTTTATAAAGAATATCTGTTCATAAAATTGACTTCGCTTTATTAGGAATTATTCATATTATGTATATAAAAAAATTCATGTTAATATCTTTGGCAATTTAAAGGAATGTTAATTTAACATGATAGGTATAGGGACTTCCAATTGCCTTTAAAGGCTTATAAATACCTTTAATAAACAGATCAATATGTTTCATACACACAACCGGTGACAGTATCAAGATAATACTGATTAAAATATTTTTGCAAAAATGGAAAAATGTACTTGATAAACAAAACCACGAGATCACAGGTATAATGAAAGCATGTGCTTTAATAAAAATGTTCATATGTGAACGTGACTTATTTATTCCTATTATAAAAACGAGGATCAAAGAACAAATATCAAATGCAGCAAGAGAACCACTTCGTTAGCCAGACTATTTAACAAATACCCTTTACATTTTAACACTAAAAAGACCGTGAAGGTTCATTTTGACCCCTACCATATGAATATATTTCGGTTCGAACCAGAAATTACTTTGTAAAACTAGTTTAAAAAGCATAAAGAAAAAAAAATTAAATAAATCTGTTAAACAGATTTAAATAAAAATTCCGGTGTAAAATATTTTTATAAAACTTGAGTAAAATTTCCGGTCTTTTTAGTGTTAACATTAACCCTTTATGTACTGAATTATGAATTCATGAAAATTTTACCTTCTAAAGCATTTTTCGTGAATATTTGAAATTACATTAGAAGATTTACATAATCATTTAATAAATTTTAGATGGATTTTAGAAGGATTTAGAAGGATTAATTAAATTTGAATTTATAAGGATTTTGTGCAATATTTATAAACCCACTCAAATCTTTTATTTTAAATATTTTTCTTAGTATTTTGTAGAATTAGGAAATGTACAAATATAATGTTCTTACAATGTTTATAAATGTTCGGAAATATAGAAATATTTCCGAATTGAAAAATCCCCCCAACGCCAAGAAAGCTGAAAAGATGCAAAGGCAAAAGAAATCATCCTTTTAAAGATATTTTTGTTTTGTGTAATGAATAATGCTTTTGGAACAAGATAAAGTAATGCGCCTATAATTCATTAGAAACTATATTACTACTAATCGATGTATTAACACTAGAACGGTCATAGCGGTCAGATTGACCGCTACCAAATAAATCTACTTCGATTCTAACCAGAAATGTCTTTAGAAAATAAGTTACATATGTTCCACGGTGAAAAAATAAATTACGTTTGTTCCACGGTGAAATAAAATTAATAAATAAGTTAAATAGTTTAAATAAAAATTCTGGTGTGAAATATTTGTATAACACTTGAGTAAAATTTCCGGCCATTCTAGTGTTAAATGAATTTTGTAACAAGTTATTTTAATGGTACTTATAAGTACCATCAGTAGATAAAGGGTTAAAAATAGTAATGGGTTTACAAATTAGTTCGGTCCGTTTTCAATAGATGGCGCCGACTGTTCTGAATGTTTTATAGTGACCTGCTGACTTCGGTAGTTTCAGAGAGGTTAGACATCTGTCAATACACCGTGTCCCAAACATTTAGACAATCAATAAAATTTGCATTAACATAAAAAGTAATACGGTACAATTAAAATTCGTGAGATAGGTAATAAATAAAAGCCGTTTTGCTGATATACACATATAAATTATGATCAAATGTTTGAAATTATAAAATATACATTAAATTATATAAAAATGTGCTGTCCCAAAAGTACAGACACAATACAACATTACATGTTTCTTTTACATTTTTGTTCACAAAATAAAATATTTTTATTTTCGTCTGCTTCTATAAATGAAAAATAATTTTTCCCTTTAATTGAAATATCGTCTGCTGTATTTTAGCATAATAATTTATTGAAATTGTGTGGAATCAAATGAGTTCAATGTATTGTTTTGTTTGTGATTCGGTAAAGATATTTCCTGCATATTCTGATAAAAAATAGCACGCTCTAAAGAAATTTCTAAAGATGAAATTATTAAGATTTTACATTTAACGGCGCAAGGACAAAATCCTGTACAAATATCGAGAAGAATAAAGAGATCCTTGAGCAGTATTTATAGAGTTTTGAGATCAGGTGGAACATGGAATACTAGAAAGCGACTCGGAAGACCAAAGAAAACAATGTTACGTGATGATAGAATGTTACTAAAAATGGCTTCAGTTGATAATTTATCTGTGCGTGAAATTGCATCAAATTTCAGAATTTCAAAAAGTACTATACACAGAAGAATTAAAGCTTCAAAAAGTATTGTTTACCGGAGAATGAAAGCAAAACCTTGCTTAAAGCAGAGACATAAAGATACACGTCTAAAGTGGGCTAGAAAGCATATGTCATACAGTGAAAAATCAATTTCTGTCATCTTCAGTGATAAAAAGAAATGGAATTTAGACGGCCCTGATGGTCATAAATTTTACTGGCATGACCTAAGAAAAGAACCCAAGAACTGTTTCAGCAGGCAACAAGGCGGAGGATCCATAATGACCTGGGGAGGATTTTCTTTCGACGGTCAAACATTTCTAGGATTTATGGACACAAAAATGAAATCAGAGGATTATCATGATATTTTACGTACCTGTTTACTGCCAATTATGGATTTGCTAACAGGACCGGACTGTATTTTCCAACAAGTCCATCCATACCTCCATATCATCGAAAACATGGTTTAGGCAAAATAATATCACAATATTAGACTGGTCCAGATTTGAATCCCATAGAGAACATATGGGCATCTTATCTCGTAAAATATATGAAAATGGAAAGCAATATGGTAGGGTTTGAAATGTTGTAAAATGTGGCTCCAGCTTGATTGACGTGCAAGTTTGATATTTTTGTTGTATTGTGAAGGTTTTGACATGCAGATTCCAAATACCTTAGGTGCCATTTTTTATACGCATTTTTGGGGGTGATTTTCAAGATGGCATCCAAGATGGCTGCCATTTACAGACTTCTTTAATATTTGAGGCATATTATTGACCAATATGTCAAATTATATGTTTTCAGGGTCAAGAAATACAAATACATAATAAAATTAGGAGTAAATTGAGTTTTTGAAGTGTTTTAAGCGATAAGATGCAAATAAAGCACAAAAATATGAAAGACATTAAATATACTAGCGTTTTATTAACCAGTTATACACAACCAAAGTATTTAATTGAAATAACATAAATTAATGAAGATATTGAACAAAGTTATTAAAAACAGCATTAATATGTATATACAGTACTGGGGTGTTATGTACCCTCTTCTGAATCACTGCTATCGCTGTGATGATATTGATAGTCCTTTGTATTGTTGCAGTCACTGCATTTGCAAAGGGCAGTACAAACCAGAGACTTCTTTAAGAAAGAACATTTCTCAGCTGTGCATGTTATCTTACACTCACAGTTCACAAGTTCAATAACTCCTTAAGGCATAGGTAACTCCAGGCATTTGACTGGAGAAATTACTCCTTCGCCATTTTTTCCCAAACCATTGCCAATAAGTGGGCGTATCGTTGGTCGAGGATTTCTGTAGCCCTTTCCAATAAGTGGGGGTATCGTAGGTCGAGGATTTCTGTAGCCCTTTCCAATGGTGTAAATTAAGTTGGATCTTAGAATATGTGACTTCAGTGCTCCAAGGGTTGATGGTAATTTCTCCCCTCGAAATTTCAGCTCTGAAAAGGTCCATCTTAACTGTGAAATCCTTTAAAAATTACTTTAAAAAGTCCTTTAAAAAGTCCAGTCGGTGAATTTTTCAGACAACGACAGATTAGATAATGGATCAACATTAGGTTCCCCCAAGTTCTTGAAAAGCTGTTATAATATTATCATCACACTGAAGATTGATATACACTTTTACCCACTTCTGTTTTGAAATGCCTACAAATTTTCCTGCCCAGTCTCCACCAGTATATGAATGTAAACCCAGTAAACCTTTTGCTTTTATGAGCACCTATTGCTCGACATCTTTCATTAATATTAATTTTTCTATGTTTTTTGCCTCAACCAGTAACAAAATTGATTTCACTGCTTACTAGATGACTTGAAACCAAGTCAATCAGCAATATGAAAATGTCAGTATTTTGTGAAAATACATCGATCTGATAATTATCATGATGGTTCACTGTATCAAGTACATGAAGATGCATTGAGGTGTCTGCTTCTATATGTGTATGGTCATATAATTCTGAATCGAAAACATTCGCGTGGTTACAGTATGCCTTACTGCCAAACACGACAGCAATTTTCTTCTCACTAGCAGCAAAAACCTGTAGAATTTATTCCCGAGATACTCAGTCAGCTGTGATTTTATTTCATTATGTGGAAGAAACATCTTTAATGAAACCAACGTTATATTGGTAGTATTTGTAATAGTAAATCGAATGGGTTCTGTCGCCCCCCAATGTTTTCTTACTAGTTTACTCCTTCAACGAATGCTCATGGTATTGGTCAAATATTATTCTCCCTTAAGTGTATCCGCTTGTCATTTTCATAATGATCTCGGTAAAAGCATTTGCGAAGTCTTCACAAGTTTTCATGGCAGGTGTCTTTTTTATTGATTGTACTATTGCCATTCCATCTATAATACAAACTTTTTCTATCGGAGAAGTAATCGAAGATTCTAATGATTCAAGTATGGGTGATCGATTATATTGCTCTATTTCTGCAATGAATGAACTTTTGTCTGATGGAATATGAAGATATCCACCAGAAGACAATAATGATCTTGGTATTACAGAAAACGTGTATTTTCCAATTGCATCTTTTAGGTTTGTTGACATTTGAGATCTTGATTCCATAACAACAAGAAAACGAGTAAGACGTTTCCTATCTTCTCAAATTAGTCTATCTCTTGCAAATTCTTCGCATTCCAATAGGCCTTTTTGTTCGACGATTCAGAATATCATCCTTCGCAGATTCTGGAACTTTCATAGAGGATGCAATATTCATTAGTGTGGTATTATCTTGAAAAGGGTTTCCTCCACAATGATCCCGAATACTCTCCTTGACGATGGCTGCATTGTGAAAAATTCTTAGCGACATGGAAGTCCGAAGTTGATAGTGTTTCCTGGGCTGCTTAGAGACTTCATTTGGACAGTACTTTTCAAAGTAAGTGAAACAATGCGTAATACGTCTGGTGCACACAAGAAATACCTTTCGAGGGCGTTTTCATTCTGAGTTAAACCAATAACTCCACCAATGTTCTTCAGTTCTTTGATTTTCTGTTCCAAGTTCTGGTCTGAAAATAGTTTTATAAACGGCATATTGACTTCGGATACTGCTAAATAACCAGATTCGAGAGCCTTCCATATTTCTGGATATGTTGTTTTAAGGTACTTCATCTGTGCTATGTATACTGGAATGAGTCTGGCATAATGAAATAAGTCATGAGCAAAATAATACTTGATTTGTTCCTCTAATGACGCGAAATGCAATGCCCAATCTCCTTGACGAGTGGCACGGATGAAATGTAACAAAGATTCAAATTGGTTCATATATTGTAGCAAGAACCTTGCCATATCACCACTGCATTGTGTGATATGCGGAAGACGATTTTTTCAACTAATACTTTGATCTATTCAAACAAAGTAGTAGCGTCAACTTCACAATTATGCAATTTCTCACGTAGTGAGTTGCATTTTTCTTGCAGAGAAATAATCTCTGTAGAGTGCGGCAGTATTTCAAAGAGAAGGTAGTAGCATGCCATACCGATAGTCATGTGAAACTCTATGCCTTTAGTATATTGGTAATTTTGTAGTAAATTTATAAATAAATAATAAATAACCCAATTTATTCCTATTTTGATTGTAGATTTGCATTTTTTTTTACCCCAAAAACATATAATTTGATGTATTGGTCAATAATATCCCACAAATATTACAAAAGTCAGTAAATGGCAGCCATCTTGGACGCCATCTTGAAAATCACCTCAAAAATGTGCAAGAAAAAAATGGCACCTAAGATATTTGGAATCTACATGTCAAAAGCTACAAAATAAAAAAAATATCAAACTTGGCACAAAAATCGAGCTGGAAAACATTTCAGACCCTACTAATATACATGTGTAAATGATTTAAAAATTTTAATTGACAAAGCGTGATATGAAATACCTCCTTCTGTAATGCAATGCTTAGTTAATTCTATGGAACAACGTGTATTTGATGTTATAAAGTGTCGTGGCAATACAATTAAATATTAAAAGTAAGTTTTTAGTTACTTTTATAAATGTAAAACCAAAAAAAATTACAATTGTCTATACTTTTGGTACAGCACATTTTTATATAATTTAATGTATATTTTATAATTTCAAACCTTTGATCATAATTTATATGTGTATATCAGAAAAACTGCTTTTATTTATTACCTATCACACAAATTTTAATTGTACCTTATTACTTTTTATGTTAATGCAAATTTCATTGATTCTCTAAACTTTTGGGACGCGGTGTAATATTCAGTTTATATTGCTTTCAGTTTTATACAAAAACCTTGTTTTTGAACCTGTGTTGAATATGTCAAATTTTGTGTGGACTAAGCAGCATTTGCGAAAGGCTTTAGTTTTCTGCTTCAATTGAAAAAAAAGTGCAGCTGAAGCTCATCGTGTACTTGCGGAAGTTTATGGTGAAAGTGCTCCAACTGATAAATCATGTAGGGGATGGTTTCGACGTTTCAAGAACGGTGATTTTAGCGTTGAAGACAAGTCTCGCTCTGAACAGCCAAAAAAAATCGAAGTCAAAGGTTTAGAGGCATGACTCGATGAAGATCCGAGTCAAACGCAAGAGGATCTTGCAGAATCAGTGGCAATGAGCAACAAGCCTTTTCTGTACGACTGAAATCAATGGAAATGATTCAAAAGCAAGGAAGGTGCTTTATTAACTGAAACATAGAGGCGTTGAAAGGCGATTTTTCGCAAAACTCAGTAAAAAAATATTTGTAAACGGTCAAGTAATACTTTACCGCACCTGCCACTTTCTCTGGACATTGCTCTTTCTGATTAAAGGTTGTTGTCATGGAGGCAGAGCGATGTAGCTGGTCACCTGTTCACATCTTTCGCAGAAATTGAAAATTGGTTCCAAACTTGGATCGTCTCAAATGATGAGTTATTTTTTCGGGATGGAATTCACGGACTGCGTCTTTTACCCAGATTGTTTGATTCCCACCAGTTTTATAAAGTAAGTGTAATTGGCTTTATTGTGGTATCATTTTTACCTGTCATTAAATAAGGTGAATATTTCTTTTTTTTTTTCCTTTTTTTTTTTTAAGTGGTGCCAATGAACAATTTGATTTTTTAAACCGTAATTTAATGAGATCGTTAAGGGGTTAACACACTGTCAAAAAAGTGTGTTAAAAAAGTTTACTGTTTAGTGTGTTTACTAATATAAGGTATTTGTATAGTACATAGAAATCAGTGTGTATAAATATCCTCATCTATTTTCTTTAAAAGTTTCAATTTAATTAGTGTACATCTTCTTATTATATTTTGAAATCGGAATTTTTCCATGCGCAATTCACTTTTTATAAAATGGATTTGGAACTCAAATGTTATATACGGTGGAAGGACGCTTTTTTAAAGATTTGAAATCTGAAAATCATATTTTCCCTTCAAAGAGCATTTCAAAAAAGATTTTAGATCTTGACAAAAGACATCTTAAAAGGCAAATTTTAGAAGAAAAACGCATTTGAACTCGAATGCTTTATTTCGGCTTGCTTTTATTCCACTAAAATAACTTTAAACTATCTTTTCATTTTTTATCTTTTGGTTGAAGTTTTATTGTGTGAGATGTTATATGTACGAAATACTACAAAATTTATTTTAAATTTATATTTTCCTATTTATATTGCGAAATAATTTGTTGGAAACGTAATTTTTATTTTAAATTGAAAGAAAAATTAAAAAAAAAAATATTTTTTCAAGCATATTTTGCTATGAATGTTCAAAACTTTTTTTTTATTATTATTTAATACAATTAAGTAAAATTTTAAGAAATGTATATAACCAATTATTAATGTTTTTCTTTATGTCCGTCTTGTGAATGAAAATGAAATTATAGTTGCTATAAGTAGATTGATCTGATATAAAATATAAATATTTATTAATTTATTTATTTACAGGGTTTCGTAATGGAGTTATAACAAGTTGGAAATTGCTCGTCAAACGTGGCAAATGAGGTGCGTTCGTACTGTAACTAGTTTTATAATTATTTTTTGCACCCAATATTGTACTGAATGTATATTTTTTTGCACTTCATAAGTGCATAGTCTGCAGCATCATTAAAATGCACTTGCAATAATTTTTTTCCCATTCCTCGTAATGTAACGGAACACTTTTGACTGTCCCTGTAATTGAACTATACATCCGATTTTCATAAAATTTGAAATGGCTCGACAAAATTTTGCAACAATTATATATTTAAAATTTTAGACCTTTTGGAAGGCTGTAACATCATTAAAATGCACTTGCAATAATTTTTCCCATTGGCCGTAATGCAAAGAAAAACTTTTGATTGTCCTTGTAATTAAACTACGCATCCGATTTTCATAAAATTTGAAATGGCTCGACAAAATTTTGCAACAATGATATATTTAAAATTTCAGACCATTCGGAAGGCTGTAACATCATTAAAATGCACTTGCAATAATTTTCCCCATTGGCCGTAATGGAAAGAAAAACTTTTGACTGTCCCTGTAATTAAACTATACATCCGATTTTCATAAAATTTGAAATGGCTCGACAAAATTTTGCAACAATCATATATTTAAAATTTCAGACCATTCGGTTGGGTAGTTTTTTCTCTGTTATATGCGGACAGACAGACAGACGGACGGACGGACTGAACGACGACTATAGGTGCTACGTATTTATATAACGTATTTATATATACTACGAACGCACCTAAAAAAGAGGAGGAGATATATAGCACATTTGCCAACTCCGAACATGTTCCGTAAAATGTGAGTTAATTTGAACCAGGATAATCAGGTTCCATACCAGATATTTCAATTCCTACTATTAGCTCACACTCTCCCTATATTTATTTATATATTTATATATTTATCTTGTACAAATTTTCAATCGTTAATAAAATACTCATTATTCATCCTATCAGGTTGAAATAAATTTTTTTAAACTTATACTGGATGACAATTGATGTTAATAAAGTTTTTTCAAATATTAATTAATTAATTAAATTTTAATTAATTAATTTTAGTTTTACATGGGAAACAAAATGGCCGCCATTGGTTATTGAATTTCAATGAAAGTATTTTCAATAAGGGTTACCATAGGGGGGGGACCCTGTTCTGTCGCCAAATACCGCCAAGTTTGTCGCCAACTTGGCGATATATCGCCAAATTTGGCGGCCAAAATGAGTCGCCAAAAGTGACGCCAACTTGGCGATATCTGTAATATTTCGCCAAATTCCCATAGAGTTCCATTGTAAACCTACTTGCTTATAGAAAATCAGCAAATTCAGATATTTTAATGCAACAAAAACTCATATTAGCTTGATTATATTAAATTTTTCTTTGATGGGCTAAGTAGGAATTGACTTTAAAAACAAAATTTTTATATTACTTGTTTTTAAAGGAATGACAAAAAATAAATTCCACGTGAAAACAGGAAATTAAATATGTAATGATACATCTAAAATATTTTCCGGTTAGAAACCTATTTAATCTGATTTAATTCCTTGATTACCATTTTTTATTTATTTTATTTATTTATTTATTTATTGTGGCATATTTTGAATTAAATTTTAGCACAGTGTTTTAAGAAGGTCTAAAAGCCACAGAACTGGCCCAAATGAGCGTGAGAGACCTGTGGAACAAGCAATCATGGTTTTCCAAGTGTTTCAGTGACTACTGTGTCTAGTGGTAATTTTTGAAGTTGCACTGGGACATAGTGTCCCACTGGGAGTCTAAGGATTAAATTAATTCACATTTCACGAAAGTTAAGTCGGAAGTTGGCATGTATTCATTTTGTGTAGTTTCTACCAGTTGCGAGTGATGTAACTGAGAAAGTTGTCACAAGATGGCGGGATATGTTTTCTACATATATATATATATTTTTTTTTTTACAGTTTCTTTTTCAACAGTTTCTGATTACTGCAGGGGGAAACTACCACCAGTAAAATTGAATAGAAAATTTCGCCTTATTTAAACGCCTTATCCACGCGAAATTTCTCTCACAAATATGGTAAAAATTTCTACTTCTTTTTACTGGCGAATGTTCGCCCTATATTATAATCTTTTTTTTTCTCTTACACTGGCAGAAGCTTGTTTAGGTTGTCATAATATGGCGGTAGAGTAGTACAGTTTAGTAGTAACCTGATTACAGCCGAGGTAAACTTTCAGTAATAAAAATGAATATTTATTTTTGCCATAATTATGGCTGAAATAATGCTTGAATACGGCATTTAAATATAGAGAAAATTTCTGTTCAAATTTACTGGTGGAGGTTTACCACGGCAGTCATCAGTCACTGCGAAATCGGTTACAGTTGGAGCTTCACTATTTTGAGATTATGTCAATTCCTCTTTATTCGTAATTCCGCGGTTTCGCCGCTTATCCCTACCCAAGTTACTGCCGAAATCGCTCATTTTAGAGGTGTAGATCCAGCTGCAAATATCTATCAAATGTTGTTCTCCATCATATCAAAATCCTTTACGTCAAAAAATTTTTGGGGTATTTTTCGATAGTTCAAAAGGATGACA
The DNA here is from genome assembly GCA_963932465.1 of Maratus speciosus. Taxonomy (NCBI): domain Eukaryota; kingdom Metazoa; phylum Arthropoda; class Arachnida; order Araneae; family Salticidae; genus Maratus; species Maratus speciosus. Next base: position 279,843,603 of record OZ010797.1, on the reverse strand, counting down.
ATGTCGCTGCCGTTGATATCTATATTCCACATTTCGTATTAACCCTTTCAGGGACGGTGGTATGTTTATGAAACCACTTAATTTTAATTCCCAAACACCCCAATGGCACCGGAATTTTAGTAAAAAATTTTCTGCTAAATATGTACGTGAAACGCCTTTTATTATTTTCATATAACTTTGTTGGTAAAATCCGGTGCAATTCATTTATTTCAACACTTTATCACTCAAAATGCTTCGCCCCCGAAAGGGTTAAGGAGTCTCAAGATTATTAAAGCTTTAAAATTTTCGAAAAATTATTTTTTTTTTTAGAAATTAAAATTCTATCTTTTCTGGACATTTTATATACAATAGGACCTCTGTTCCCGATACCCGGTTTTCACGTCACACCGCTTATCAAGTCAGTTTTTCAAAGTCCCGATTTTCTGTATACGATTTTAATGTAAATGAAGTCCGTATTTTACGCCGTCAAATAACTTTCAACTCCGGATATCCCGATGGCTTAGGAAAATTGGCCATTTCTCATAATCCATCTTATAAACACGGCAATTAACCGGTAAGAAATCTCTTAGCCAAACTTTTCACAAAAGTGTCGAAATTACCCATTGAGATAAATGAGAAATGTTTCTTCAATCCTTTATCTGAATAAGTAAACCAACACACTGTGAATGGCTCACTTAAGCTCCAGATAGACGCATCAGTCTACTCACGGTCTTTTTGTTCTGGTCAGGCGGCGCTTTCTTGTGGCTACACGGCGTTTCTTATCCGACTAAAACCGGAGCATTGAATTGAAACGTTCAGAAATTATCTCACATCGATTTCTGAAACAACGAATATTGATTACAATTCGTTGCAGAATATCGACAAAATAATTGTAGGAAGCACATCTAGGGATAAGCAAACCTTAATTAACCAATATTTCATGTAACAATTGAAAAACCAGTCATCATAAATCTCATTTTTCTTCTTTTAAATTTTGTTTTTGTGTTTACTTTGCTTAATAATAAGATTTTATTACTTAAAACTGCAAGAACATTTAGGAATTTTAAATTATCTTAAATTAATTAAAAATACAGCTTTTTATAAACCTATTTTTCTCTAACACCGGTTACCGCGACACTCCGCTTATGACGACACTTTTTTCTGGACTTTAGAGCTTCGGGATAGCGAGGTTCGACTGTAATTGTTTCCTTGAAAGTCCCATTAGAATAGAAGTTACGGCTGTTAGAATTATAACCCCTCAACAGCTGAAGTGGTGTTTCCGAAACTTTGAAGTCATTTTTTTCTCCAAATGACGTTTTTGTGCATAACGCACAGGATATCTCAAAAACTTCTGAATAATTTTTAAAAAATAAATCAAATATTACACCATAAAACTTTTGTTAAAGGTTTATTTAAATGACTGAGTGTTTTTACAAAAGTTAATTTCTACGCTGTTAGTTTTAAAGGTAAGGTCTCAATTGCAAATAAGCAAAGCGATATAAGTAGGCGTCCTATCTTAAATGGGAGAGGTAACCGCGAGATTAAAGGCGAGGTCACATCAATTAAGGTCGCACGCTACGTAGCGGACGGGGTTAAACTACAGGAAGATGCCTAACTGTTTTCTTACTTCACACCACTAAAATTGTAAAGTTTTTTTCAACTTGATTAATCGCTGAAATGTTTTTGACAAGGCGAGGAAAACTTCGTGGTGTCAAGTGCATCTGGACGCTCCTCTCGCTACGCCGTTATTTTGCAATAAATGTGGTAAACATAATTCAGTTCCATGAGTGACTAAAGATTTAGAAAATATGGGCAGATGGTAGATATCCTGTCATATATGACGTCACACTAAAACCCCGCGTATGTGGAGCCCCGTCCACAAGATGGCGCAACAGTGTTAATTTACTCCCGATTCCAGTATTAAGTTTGTACGCTTACTTATATCGCTTTGAAATAAGTTTTAAATGCTGTTATTTATCATATTAACCCTTTAGTGCGCAGCTTTGCATAAATGCAAACAACATTTTTTTTGGAATTTAATAGATTTTTTTATTCGTATATACCTAATTTCCACCAGAAAAATAAAATAGCAATAATTGGTTTAAATAATAACAGACTTTCCGTATTTAAGTAAAGCGAAATTAATCATTGAAACTTTCTAGTGTAAAGTCAGATTCTCTGGAGTACGTAATTTCTAGAACGTATTCTATCATGGAAATTAAAGAGTTAAAGGTTAAGCTTTATAAAATAAATAATTATATAAAATAAGGTAATTGGAGACATACTTATTAAAATATTTACTAATTTGCAATATTTTAGCGTAAAACAGCCACCCGACAGTAGTTTTTACTTGCATTGCAGATGTACAATAGGAGAAAAGATTGACGTATTATATGAAGAATGAATCTCTGATTTTTTTCATTATTTTTGATGTGTAATAAACCTTTCAGAGAATGAATCATATATAATTTTTTCCGAAACAAAATAAAAACTAGTGCATTTAAGGGTTAAAGCAGTTGACTTCTAATTATTTCTTTTTTTAATGTTGACTGGGATTTTTCGAGAATTCAAAATGATGATAATCTTCTTGTTGTTTATATCCATGTTCCACTTCGTGAAAACATAGCATTACATTTTTTACTAATTAATGGACACTATAGAATATTAAAGATCATTTTGGCATAAATCAAAACTCAGTTCTATAAAAAAAAATAATTTTTAAATGTTAATTTAATTGATATAATGTTTTTGCATGAAAATAAATGCTAATGCTCACTTAGGTACTATTTCAAGAAAATTACATGTTCACTTATCATGCAATCTTCAAATAACATCTAAAACACAATGTTTCACAATGTAAATTTGTTTATTAATTTCAATTATATATTTTCAATACTTGCTTGAAATGCTGTTATTTTAAAATGCCATTTCATATAACTTTTTAAAATATTTAATTGAAAAAAAAATAAACAAATTATTTAATTCACTAAGTCAAACTTTGTGTTTTAAACGTTTTTGGACGATTTCAAGGTAAGCGAAATTATAGTTTTCTTGAAAAGGTAAACCTAAGTAAGCATTAGTAATTGTTTCTCTTGTAAGTAGTATTTCGTTAAAATTCACTTAACCCCTTGAGGGGCCTAAGTTTAATAAAGATTTGCACCAGAAACTTTTAATTAAGTTTTACTTTTATAGCTTTGGGGGGGGGGGGGGAAGTAAGCCTGATTTTTTAATTGAAAAAAGTGGTGGAATATATAAATAATTTAAACTTATGTATTTATTTTGATCGTTGCGTGAACGATCAGAGGATAATGGGTTAAGATTTGCGCCAGAAACTTAAGTTTTACTTTTATAACTTTGAAGGAAGATAGATAGTTGGAAAATTGCTTTTCCTTATTTTGAAGTAAATATATTCTAAATTTCCGCTGAGAATTCAGCATTGCATAAACGCAATTGCTTGCTCCTCAAAGGGTTAAAAAAAATTATAGAATAAATTTTTAATTTTGATCTATGCCAAAATAGTTTTTATGATCGTTACCTATCTCAACCCCTTAATTCTCGCTCCCGTGATATTCACGGGCTGTGTCTTTTATTCAGATTGTTTGATTCCCTCACACCAGTTTTATAAAATAGTGTAATTGGCTTTATTATGGTATTACTTTACATGTCATTAAATAAGGTGAATACTTCTTTTTCAAAAAGATGGTGCCAATAAACAATTTGAATATTTAAACCGTAATTTAACACGTCCGTTAAGAGGTTAATAACAATTATAACGATATATTTATTAGGGAGTGCACATTATGAGTGTAAACAACTAAGACATCTTCACTTTTTTGAGCTGTCCAAAGGTACCCTGTCCCTTTAAAAGTTACGAAATATAAAGTATTTTATAGTCATTTTAGACTTATGAACTATGCAGGATTAATTCTTTATTTCCGTTTTGTCTCAAATAACTGGTGAAACGAGTTAACTCCAACCATGAACGTCTAGGGAGTGGTTCCCAATTTTTTTTGCCCACTGCCCAATAAAGCATCTGTAAAACCCCGATGTCTCCTCTTACACACCCAAGCACACACTCTGTAACATATATCTCTTATTATTTAAAAAGCTAACTCTATTCATTTTGATGAAGTGTAAGAGAACCTTAACAATAACTATTCAATTGACATTTTTTAACTTAAAGAGATGAATTTTCTGTCACAAATTTTTCTTAACTAATTCTATGAATGCAGTGGGGATATACAACTTCGCCTTTGTACCAAAAAGAGTTTTGTTGTTCCTTTTCAGTTTACATATGGTCAAACAAAAGTGATAATATGATCTGCATTTTTATCTTCACAAAGTGCTTGAAGAGACTCTCATATTTAGCATTAAAAGTTATAACACTGAAATTTTATAATTCATTTTAGCAACTCACTAAGAGTTGATCGAAAAGCTTTGGACACTAAATTTTCTTTCTATGAATAGTACAATACACAAGAAGTCTTTCAAGATTCTTAATCGTTAAGTAGCCATTATTCCTCATAAAAAAAAAACCTCATCAACATCTCCGTATTATTTTTCTTATTAACGAGATATTTCAAATATTTTCTAGATTAAATATCTTGAAGACAGTCAGATTTAGATATATTTCTATTTTACGTGTAAAAAATTCTTGTTTGATATATATAGAAGAGCGAATTGAAACAAAAGACTCATTCAATAAATAATAATAATAATTTGCAAGAAATCATAAAATACTTTAACAACCAGAAAAATTATATAATTTTTTTAATCAAAAAAAAAAAAAAAAAAAAAAAAAAAAAAAAGAATTGTTAATATGCAAGACATCTTGTAACAACTACCCATGTAATCAGTCTATTTTAAACTTTTGACTGGGAAGATTTCTAAAACTCAACAAAAAGATTTGATTTTTAATTGTATTTTAAAATTTTGCATGTATTACTTTTATTTATATTCTACAACTATAGTCTTTTCCAAAATAAATATCAGCAAATAGGTGAGTAAAAATTTTCGAATTGCCCCCCAGTGGGGCGTACGCCCCACGTTGGGAACCAGTGGTCTAGGGATATAGAAAAACGGAACTGTTCTGTGTGATGACAGGGCTTTCTAGATGGTTGAATACCAATATTTTCTAACAATGATTTTCGAGGTAAGATTCTGCAACAATTGCAATAAACATAACTTCTGGGAATGTTTTTAGGAAATTGGCAAGAAATATCGAAAAAAAGATGTTTTTCTAAGAAAATACTGGTATTCAAAAAGCGGACCTTTTGGAAACCCTGTGGTGAGGTACCTGACCAGTGTCCCAGAATGACAAATTGCAATTAGCGTTACTTTCTCGAAAACGGTACGAGATACGAGAAAAAAAGTGAATTACAAAGTTGTACAGAGTCTTTTATTTAGTGTAAAATTATGTCTTTTATGCCAAAAAAACATATTAGAAACCTATAAATGCATTTTTTAATATCTAAATTATGTCATTATACGTCATTAAAATAACATTATTTCTTTAAAATAATAACATACATATTGAATCAATGTAGGCTTATTTACAATTTATTCATTAGATTATCTGATACTACTTGATTATTCCGTCAATCAAAAAACTATCGCCAAACTATAAGATCAAATGTCAGTAATGACTGATGGTAAATGTCACATTCACTTGACATGAAACACGTTACACGTGTTTGTTACGTCATCAAGTGATTTGTAATTCGACGTTTTATTTGTATTTTTATTAATGTTTTACTAATTTATTTGTTATCGGAACTAGGATATTGGTCAGGTTAGCTCAGTGGTTAGAGCAACAGCACGGTACTCTGTGAACCCAGGTTACAGTCCTGGCCTTGACTAATATTTCACTCCTGTTGTGTTATTGTATTAATTGTGTTTAAGTCTGTCTTAATATATGTAGCTTTAATAAAAATGAATTCAGGCGTTAATTTATGTATATTATTTGTGTATATTATTATAATATTATTTGTTCTTTCGTAATTTAAAATAAAAATAATGTCAATTTGTATAATTTGGCAAGTAGTTTGGATATTTACATAATTTGGCGAAAATGGTCGATGGGATAATCAAGTAGTACCGATTATTTATATGTTTTAATAACAAGTATAAACAATTTTCAGCTACCAATAGTTCCATAAGTAATGTATAGCAGTGGTTCCCAACCTTTTATTGGACAAGCCCCACCGAAGCGTCTGCAAAATTGCTATCCCCCCCCCCCCTCTCCCCTCACATACACTTTCTGTAACACATATATCTCACTATTTAAAAAGTGAACTCTATTTACCTGAAAGAAGCCGGACAGTGCCTTAACAATTATTCATTTCGCAATTTTTTAACTTATCAAACAGATGAATGATCTGTCACAAATGTGCTTTTAACATAATTCTATAAATGAGGCGATACATCTTCACTTTAGTGTCAAAAAAGAGATGTATTGTGCATTTTCAACTTACCTGAACATTTAATTAAAAGTGTTATATGGTACGCATTTTTATCTTCATAAAATGCTTGAAGAGACTCCTATTTAGCATTAAAATTGATAACAATGACACATTTTATAATTCTTAGTAACTTATTAAAAGTTGGTTTTATTTTTTTTTTCTTTGGATAACTAATTACATAAGAAGCATTTGAAGGTTTTGACCTTTATCAGTTTTAAGTTGCCACTACTCCCCATCATATCACATTTTTATTTTTTTCCTTTTCGATTATCGTTAATTGACTGCCACATATTATCTGGTTTTAAAATTTAAATTGTAAATGTTTTATATTCATTTACTATGTAAGAAGGGCTGTATTACAAACATAAATATTTATTATTTACACACTTCCTTTTCTAATGCTATTTAGATTTATCAGTTTTATAAAGTTGATAATACGACATTTATGTATTCCAAATATATTTTAGGTTAAATATGTTCAAGACAGTCAAATTTAGATGTACCATTAAGTAGTGTATGTAAAAACTTTTTCATCTTACGTACAGCAAAGCAAATAGAATAACAATAAATCCTTTAATAAATATTTGAAAAAGGTGAGTAAACTTGTATAATAAATCAGTAGCCAAAACAATTAGAAATTTAGAGTAAAAAAAAAAGAATATTTTTAAAGATAATTCATATAATTATTCTGGTAAATATTTTATTTTAAGCTTTTGATTCGGAACTTCTTAAAATTCAACATTTTTTTCATCATTATTATTATTTTAATTTTCCATGTATTACTTTTACTTTCAGTCTAAAAAATTATTTTTCCAAAAATAGCTGACAGCAATGGGAGAGTTACAAATTTGAAATTGCCCCTCGGTGGAGCGAACGCCCCACGTTGGGAACCACTGGTATTGACTGAATCGTATGCTATTATAAAATGCTTTTAGCTTAAGCACTAGTATAACAAGAACTGTTTAACTAATCTCATAGCATTATATCACCCTTGGTGAATTAATGTCATTATCCATTATATATCATTAAAATAATAATATACATAACGACTGAATGTAGTCTCTTTTACAATTAATTCATTACATTATTTACATGTTTTTGTAACAAATATAATGAGTTGTCAACTACAAATAATTGCTTCATAAACGTATAGGGTAAATCGTATACTATTATAAAGTGCTTTTAACTAAAGCATTTGTAGAACAAGAGATAATAGATTGATATAATAGCATTCAATCACACTTAGTGGTTAAAAGCTATTAGACACGTGTTTAGTTTGATCTTTATCTAGCATAGCTAATGCCATTATCAGTAAATTCCATTTCCTATAAATATAAAATATAATATGCATAGAATGCAAATTACATAAATTCATATCAAAATAAAACATTCAATGTTTTATTTCCATGACTTTTTTGTAATAAAAAATATATCAACAATAACTTTATTGTCTTTTACTGAAAAGTACTTACGAATACAGTCATTTGATTTTCTGTTTTATTTCTTCTTTTACAAAATAAAATTTTATACTAAATTTAATGAAAAGAATAGATGTACTTCCTACTTCTCTAATGGTTAGAGTTCTGGTTACTGGACACGAAGGGCCGAGTTCGAATTCCAGCTCAAGCCTTGTTGTTTGTAGTGTGTCGGATTCAATTTAAACGGAGGGTTCCGATCTGCGTAGATGTCTTCTACAAAAGATGACCGTAGGGACCGCAATCAACTAATCAACCACCATTTAACCCTTTCAGGGGCAAGCAATTGCGTTTGTGTAATGCTGAATTCCCACCGGAAATGTAGAAAGAATTGTTTTCAAAATTAGGAAAAGCAATCCTTCAACTCTTTTCCACCAAATTATAAAAGTAAATGATATCCCACCGCCCCTCAAAGGTTTAAATTACTTGGATGTGCCAATCACGAAACTTTCTTCTATCTAATACATCTCAAAATTTCAAAAAGTAGTTACAAATGTTAAACCTTCAATATTATCAGTTGAATAATATACCAACTTTGACTATCATCTTAAATTTCTGCTTCAGTCAATTAATTAATCGGAGTAAAAACGAGTTAATCTCGATCATGATATTTATTAAAATTACTAGTTGTTCGTTATTCTGTTGTACATCAGCTGTTTGCATTTGCAGAATGCGAAGTTCCCGTCGCTGCACGAGCTGTCAATGTATAATAGAACTACGAAAAGTCGAGAAAATTATACATAAATTGCTGTTACAATGTTCCCTTCCGGCGGAATATTTCGAAATTGAAGTTGCACCTGCTAGCCATAGCCAAAAACAAAACCCCGAAAATTTGGTTCAATTCTGTGCATAACTTCATACACTTTTCGATGATACAATAATGAAAATGGCGCAAAAATTGCTATTACAGCGCCCCCTTCGGGTGGAATATTTCCAAATTGAAGGAGAGCCTGCTGGCCACAGCCAAAACATACACAAAAAATTGTGTTCAATTCTCTGCATAATTTCATACGTTTTTCAATTGTACAATTGTACACGGACAGACGAACAAACGGGCAGACATATTGTATAAACATGTTTTTTGGGGATCGTTGACCTCTAAAACGAGTAAATCAGTCGAAAACCGGAAGCCGAAAAAAGTTTCGATTACAGTACTTTCTTTTATTGAAGACAAAAGAAAGTAGAAATTGAGGAAAAGTATTATCTTGTTGTTAAATTGGGATTTCATGCGCAGAATTTTATTAGATATCAATTAGTCGAAATTATTTTCTCTAACATTTAATGTATGCATAAAATGTTCTGTTAGAACTTGATTATGCGAGTGCAAGTAGGGCAAGCGACTCAGCTTCACAATTACAGGGGATTCCGAATGTACAGAGTAATTAAAGTGTATGTGTTTAGAAGGACTCAATAAGTTAAACTAGCGAGACCACACCAGTAGTTGATACACATCCAGTATTTGATCATTTTTTACTTTCTTCTATCTTTATAAGAAGAAAGTATTGGATTCGTGATAATTTTCGAATTCCGGTTTCCGACGGATTTACACGTTTTAGGTTTCAGAGATCCCGAAAAATATGTTTTTACAAAATGCCTGTCTGTCTGTGTGTCTGTATGTGACACAAATTTTGTGGGCGCTCTATCTCAAGAACTAACGAACGGAATTTAATAAAAAATTATATTCGGTTAGTCCCTGATATAAAATGGTGCTGATTAGTTTTTGGTGCAAATCGCTCAATAGCTGGCGCTGCTATACTGCATTTCTTTTCGATTTCCGCAACAGCTCTATCTCAAGAACTAATGCATGGATTTTTATGAAACTTCAGATTTAGTTAGTCCTTGATTTAAGTTGATGTTTAGTATGTTTTGGTGTAAATCGCTCAGCAGATGGCGCTGCTATAGAGCATTTTTAACGATTTCCACAATATGGCTCTATCTCATAAGCTAATGCATGGATTTTCATCAAACTTTAGATTCAGTTAGTCCTTGATATGAGTTGGCCCTGATTACGTTTTGGTGTAATTGCCCAACAGGTGGCGCTGATATACTGCATTTTTCCTGATTCCCGCTATAGTTTATCTCAAGAAGTAATGTACGGATTTTAATCAAACTTTAGATTCAGTTACCAAGTTGACATAAGTTGTTGCTTATTAGGTTTTGGTATATATCGCCCAACAGGAGGCGCTGCTATTCAGAATTTTTTACGATTTCCGCCATAACTCTACTCAAAAACTAATGCACGAATTTTCATGAAACTTCAGATTCAGTTAGAAGTTGACATAAGTTTGTTGCTGATAAGATTTTGGTGTAAATTATCTAACCGGCTGCATTTTTCAGGAAGTCTTAACATGTATGAGATAGAAGAATGTTTTGGGATTGCCACATCCAACTAGTTTTAAGTATTGCTCCATTTCACGCGGATATGAGGTTTACACCATGCACCAAACATAATATCTTTGTTTGAATCTCGGAGAGCACCTGTTGTCACATTGTTTTCAGCCGCCTGCTGTAAGAGAAGACAGTTCATGATTTTTTTTTAATTATAAAATGGCAAACTTTAGTTTTTGATTAGTTGGAGACAATTACAGTAAGTTAAAATAATCCACTTCCATCTTGCTTTTTCAAATAATAGTTTTAAATAAATTATTCTGAATCACAGCCCAAGAATGATATTTTTAAATTTTATTTTTGAATTTTTGACTGATTTCCTCGATTGATCAACTACTGGGGAAAATGACAATTAAAGAAACTATTTATTTATTATTTTGTTGCTATTTAATTTCAGCAGATTTCAATTTTGTCCACTACAGGACATTCAATAAGAGTTGTAGCAATCATGTCAGTTTACTTCTAAAATTTAAAAGAAAGGAAATACAATAAAAATCCCGTCGCACTGACCTTATTTGATCAACTACTGGCTCAGTCGCCCAATTTGAAATATTTTTAAAAGCTGGAGTATTTATACTGTTTAGAACATGGTGGCCGACTGTGGCATGAGTCATACCACTTATTTTTTAAAGAAATAGCCGACTTCTTGAATCGCAGAGATTCTGTGATTAGATAAGGCAATGATTACTATAAAATTTTAGTTGTGTGGAGCGTGCCACAGTAGGCCACCCCTGGTTTAGAGTATGTAGAAACGAGTTAAGCAAAAAAAGGGATTAGTTTTAAATTTTACCGATAGATGGCGCTTACATGTTAAAGATATCTTATTAGCCAATATTAACAATGGTAACTTATTTTAAATGAATATTTTTTGATACGACAATATTATTTCACAGTAGTGTTATAATTACTAGCAATTTGATTAAAAAAACTTTATTATGTTAAATTTTCCACAAAAAAGTTACAAAATATAGCTGGTTTTTCTACTTTATATAGCGCCATAAATCTTAAATTTTAATTATTTTTTAACCATTTGGAAAAATGGTTATTGTTCTCGTCAGGATGGGAAATCAAAAGCATATCTCAAGGTTTTTATTGGTTTAATCCGCATTTTATTCGTTTTGTGATTAGTCTATGCAGTAATCTGTATTTCCTTTACTTTCAACAGAGATAGATACCTTCTGTTGCCACTATGACAAAAAAGTAATAAAAACTACAAAAAAAATTAATAACTCAGAAACAAATTGAGATACAGCTTTCGAACAAATTGCATTTAAAAGTACATTTTTTTCTCTATACGACGGTGTAAAAAGTAATATTGTGGGATTTTTATAAGTTTAAGAATGAAATTTCATTTAAAATGGCTCGTCAGATTTTCAAGAAATCTGACGATGGAAAAGCCTTTTCCCGAACAGCCAATGAAATGCTTGGATAATACATAAGATTCAGGTGGATAATACGTACGAGTCGCAGGCGATTTTGGTCACTTGGAATTTTTACGTGTAATAACACTATTAATGTTTAATTCATGGCGTACGTAATGTATGATCAACTCCGTGCTATTTTTTATGTCTTAAAATTTAGTCTTTGAAAAAATCATTTTCCAAATGGTCGTTGTAATTTGATAAATTGCTTTTTTTTATATTACTTTACCTCTTTTTTTTACCGCAGAACTTATTTCTGCATGCTCTAAACTGAATAAATACCAAATCTTTTTTAAATATTTCAAATAGTTTAGCTTTAGAGACCTTCAAACCAGGGTTGCCAGTTTGGCCTTATTGTTTATTTCGAAAATTTAAATTCATGCCGGAAATTTTGAAAGGAGAATCTTTACTTTAAGTAATCACAAAATTTCTATCATTAAATAAAGCAAAAAATACTATTTTTAATTTCTGGCACGAATTCGGATTTTCTGAATAAAAACGGAGTCCAAACTGGCAACTCTGCTTCAAACACGTGAACTTTAACTATGGCCACATGGTTTGTTTAGTAATCAGTGGAAAATACAGATTAAAAGAAAATTATGTTTACAGTTGGTAGAAAAAAAAATATTTAAAAATGAATCATCATAATGCATTCAGTTGCGACAGTTACCTAATCATACATTAAAAATCATTTTACCAATATGCTGTATTCAACTCATTTATAAATCTGTGTTAAAAAATATTTTAGATGCATTGCTAAAAATAGTGTATTTTTCTATTCGCAATATATTTTAAATCCGTATTATTCATGTAATGTTATTTCTTCGGGTGATTTAAATTTCATATTCAAGAACTTATATGTTTCATATTAAATATAAATAGAAAATCTTATAGTCCAAGAGCCGGCAGCACAAAAACCTGTGTTATCAAGCGCAAGGAAAAAAACCTTTATTTTCTAGAAGAGTAGAAGTAGGGGAATCTAATTATCCATGTCTGCCGGAAGTGAAGTGGTGCATAAGCCAAAAATTAATACCACCAATGGTTGATTCGTAGGTTTATCATTGTGCTTGTCCTACAACTATCCTCCGTGTTTTTATACCTTTGTTTGTAGGACAAACACAATGATAAACCTACAAGCCAACCACTAGTGGTATTCATTTTTGTCTTATTCACCACTTCACTTCCGGCAGACATGGATCATTAGATTCCCCTACTTCTACTCTTCCATAAAATAAAGGGGTTTTTTCTTGTGCTTGATAACATAGGTTTTTGTGCTGTCGGCTCTTGGACTATTAACTATTTAAAAAAAAGGTGAGAAAATAATTAGCAGTTAACTATTTTCGCAGAATATCACGATTTTGCCATACAATATGAAGGAAAATATGAAAAAATACTATGACCTCAGGAGAAATAATTTGTAAACAAAATTATCAAAACTTTCTAAAACTATCTTTCGTTTTCTATATTTTGAAGTACATGTAAAACAGATAAAGATTTCTTAATTTACGAAAATATAATACAACCACGAAGAAAAACATTCAATAACGTTTTCCGAGTTATCCGCCGCGATTCGGAACAGTGTTTTTTATCTTTAGAAACCTCAGAAAATCAAACACATTTTCTATAATGAAAGAAGCATTAGTAAAAGTGTCTTTTGCAGCCATCGATTTTTTTAAAAATTTCCAAATAACGTCATTGTGCCTAAATGTGACAAGCCCAAAATGCGACAATGGCCTTGTTCTTAAAATCTTAACGCAAGAATCATATATGTATAATGAGTCATTAGAATTTAATGAACAAATTCCGAAACCTTTCTCTGCATTTAAAACGTTTTCTTTTTTTAAAAAAAATCGTTCATCGTTTATTTTCAAGCTCCCGCATATTCCCTAAATGCGGCGAAAAATCCCTAAAATGATTCATTATTTTTCGTTTTTAACTTTGGAGATCAAATAAAATTACGGACGTCAAGGGCTACAACGTGTGCTTCATTTAGCTGAAGTGCAAGTGCAGGAAAAGGTGACAAATTTTCGAATTAGAATTCTAAAATATTCTACGCATTGACTTGTTTTCTTCAGAGACCTATTAGCGATAAACTGAATGCCTTAAATGCGACAGACTTTTAGGAGATTAACTGAGGTAAGTTTATATAGTATTTTCATATATTGCATTAAAAGAAAGTTTAACCCTTGCGGCGCGGTGGTATATCTATGAAACCACTTAATTTTAATTCCCAAAACCCTCACTGGCACCAGAATTTTGCTAAAAAAATTTTCGGTTTTTTAGTTGCGTGAAATGTAGCTTTTTGGTATTTACAAAAAAGTTCGTTTTCAAATTCAGGTGTCAGTCATTAATTTCAGCACTTATGCAATGGAAATGCTCTCCGCCGCAAAGGGTTAAAGCAGATATTGTGTTTAATTAAGCTGTGTTGAGTTAATAAATTAGAAATTCCAGCAGGATCCTCCATTAGTGCTTTCCTTTAACCAATTACTTAAATATGTGTTTAAAATTATCAAAATGGAAAAATACATATTTTTTAATTTTTTTAATTAAAAAAAATTGTAAGAATAGCGCAATATTCCGAGACAGGGAATATAGACGCATGATTGCGGGATTAGCAATATACTTTTATCTAGTGAAAATTTTGATATGTAAATGGCCTCCTAAGCAAATTTTACATAAATCATTTAACCTTTTAGTGCGCAGCTTTACATATATGCAAAAAACAGTGTTTTGAATTTAATAGATTTTTTTAATTCGTATGTACCTAATTCACACCTGAAAATTAAAATAGCAATATATGCTTTAATTAATAATAGACATTCCTTTTTTAAATAAAGCCATATTAACCTTTGAAACTTTCTGGTGTAAAGTCAGATTCTCCGAACAACGTAATTTCTAGAACGTATTCTATCATGGGAATTAAAGGGTTAAAGGTTAAGTTTCATAAAATAAATAATTATATAAAATAAAGTATTTGGAGACATATTTATTAAAATATTTGCAATATTTTAGCGTAAAACAGCCATACGACAGTAGTTTTTACTTGTATTGCAGATGTGCAACAGAAAAAAAGATTCGCGTATTATATGAAAAATGAATCTCTGATATATTTTTTCTCATTATTTTTCCTGCGTAATAAACATTTCAGAACATTTTTAAACAACATTTTGTTTCGATATAATTTTATCGAAACAAAATAAAAAATCGCGCATTTAAGGGTTAAAAATAGACTTCATTTCAATCGTTTGGTACCAGTAACTTTCTCTACAATAATTTGTTGAAGAGTTAGTAGGGTGTGTTTACTTTTTTTCCCACGAAAGTACTTCAAAATATAGAAAACGAAAGATAATTTTAGAAAGTTTTAATAATTTTGTTTACAGCGTATTCCTTCGGAGGTTCTGACGTTAGATTATTTTTTCATATGTGCTTTTGTGAAATATTGAAACTCTGCAAATTTAGTTTAACCCTTTGAGGGGAAATCAATTGCGTTTGTGTAATGCTGAATTCCCAACGGAAATTTGGAAAAAAATTTCTTCTAAATAATGAAAAGCATTTTTGTTCAACTATCTATCTTCCTTCAAAGTTATAAAAGTAAAACTTAAGTTTCTGGCACAAATCTTAACCCATTACCCGCTGATGTTTCGTTCACGCAACGATCAAAATAAATACGTAAGTTTAAATTATTTATATGTTTCACCACTTTTTTCAATTAAAAAATTAGGCTTACTTAAAGACACAAAATGTTACGATCAAAAAATGCAAAATTTGTCTTTTAGAATTTGTGGTTGCAAACGACGTTCAGCTGAAATGTTGAAAACCTCAACCTTATAGTTTTGGCGGTTAATGGGTTAATTAAACTTAGGTGGGATGTAATATATTCCACCGCCCTTAAAGGGGTTAACTGCTATATGTTTTCTAGCTTTCTTTTTTTTAGTAGTTAAAATTTTTTATTTCTATTTAACATGAAACATTTATGCCCTTAACTCTAGAACCGCCATGAGGAGTCATTTTGCCCATTCCAAATCAATAATAGTCGATTCATACCAGAAATTGTTTCATAAGATATTTTGCATGTATGCAAAAAAAAAAAAAAAAAAAAAAAAAAAAAAAAAAAAAAAAAAAATTAGACTAATTAAATAAGTTAAATAGTTTGAAATAAAAGCTATGGCTTGAAATACTTTATTAGAAAATTTCCGGCGGTTCTAGTGTTAAACATGAAGTTTAAATCACCCAAAGAAATAACATTACATAAATAACACGAATTTAAAATATATTGTGATTGGAATAATACAACATATTTTTTAGTAACAAATGTAAAACTTTTATGCAACAATTTTATTGAATTGAATATAGCATAATGGTAAAATGATTTTTAATGTATGAATAGGTAGCTTTCGTAATTGAAAGTATTATGATGATTCATTTTTTATTATCTTTTTATCAAATTGTATTACATTTTTGTATATTAATAAATATTTGTCTTTTCTTACACTGTATCGAATGAGAAAACTGCGAAAAGGGAGATGAAAATTACAAAGGGAAGTAGAGAAAAAAAACTAAGGAAAGGGTTCTTTTTCCACTATATTCGTTCAATAATTGCTTATTTCAGTTACAAGAATATTAAGTCAATTAACTGTTAAATAATTAAATCCTATCTCGAAGCTAATCAAACGATAATTACCGCCAATCTTGATTTTTGGTGTAATTAATTAATGCACCGCGCAACGTACGCATTAGTTTTTTTAAAAAAAATGGCATTAACTAACATTATCAAACTAGATTTAAGGATTTTCATGTAAAAGAAATCTTAAATTAAAACCTGAAAAAAAAATTTAAGAATTTCTTTGACGAGCTTTTATTTTCCAAACACTCGGCGAAAGAAAAGTATTGTAATCATGATTTTGTATTAGTGCATGTGAGTGAACACATATACTGTAAAAATGGCAAATGTTAAGGTTTGGGTTTATAGAGTCGTGGAAAAAAAAGTAAACACCCCCTATTAACTCCTCAACAAATTATCGTAGAAGAAAGTTACTGGTACCGAACAATTGGAAATAAAGTCCACTTTTAAATGATGTATATAAAATTTGCTTAGGGGAGCATTTGCACGAACCCAAAGTTCATTTTTTTTCAATGGCAATACCCAATTTTAACAAGATATTTCAAATCTTCGGTTCAAACTATGCCTAGACATCAAATTTTAAGTCATTTGCATGATAAGTTTATGAATTATAAACATTCAAAATTTAGTGCATCCAATGTTAAATTATATTTTCATATTTTTATTACTATCTCCTGAAATTATACTCCTGTTGTGCTAATTTTTTTGTGTAGCAATAATACTAATATACCCACATATAAATACGTTGAATTTGCAATTTTTATAATTTTACGATATGAATTATGAAATGAATATTCGAAAAAGTTGTGAATTGTAAAGTACATGAATTGTAACTACATAGTACATAAAGTACGTTATACGTAAAGTACAATCATATAAATTACCGGGTGAGCCAAAAGTTCGTTAAAACTTTAAAAACACAAAAACAAGGAAGAAATTATGATAAAGAAGTGCGGTCTGCAAGAAAGGGATCACAAGATAGTCGGATTTTTTAGCAGCAAAAAAAATTAGTTAAAAAATCACATGTAGAGGGCGCTGACGACCCGAAACACAATGAACAGGAAAACAATACGCTTCATTTGTTCTGCCAATAACAAATGTTCAACATAACCTCCAGAACATTCTACGACACAACGGTTGTCCTGTTCAATGTGTTTCGAGTCGTCAGCTACCTCTACATGTGATTTTTTAACTTTTTTTGCTGCAAAAAAAAATCCGACTACCTTGTGAGCCCTTTCTTGCAAACCGCACTCCTTTATCCTAATTTCTTCCTTTTTTATGAGTTTTTAAAGTTTTAACGAACTTTCGGCTCACCCGGTACTTTATATGGACCATGTGGAAAAGAAATCTGCAATAAAAAATAGTAGTTCAAATTCCGACCACCAGGTGGGAAGGAGGCGCATGAAGACCAAAAAACTGAAACTGGAAACGCAAAACTTTATACATTCACAGCATATGTTCAATGTGAATTCCATTTGCGTCAAGCACATGTGGGAACGTCCATTCGTTACTCTTGTGATAATTAAAGCAAATTTTCCTATATAATTCCAATTATTTTATTACAAAATATAAGTAAGACAAAAATTGATATACCAGCTAAATACCACTGTGTTCCACATACAAACATATATCTAATTTATAACAAAAAAAAATTACTTATGTATATATTAAATGACTCTTGTGACACTCTGATCACAAGAGTAACAAAAAATTTTGATTGATTATATAGACAAGGTAAATGCTTTTTGTTACAAATTAGATATACAGGGTGTTTATAAAGTCCCGGACCCATTTTGATGTTTAATAACTCATAAAATAATAAAGATAAATTAAAATTAATAACATAAACGGTTAGATAGACTCAAAAAGTTTCATGACCCTTGTCAATGAACTTCCACGTGTGCCCCCTTCGTCGCACGGAGGATATCAAGTCGATAGTCAATTTCACGCCAGGTAGCGGCAAGCATGTCGGCATCCACAGAGGCTATTGCGGTTGTAATTCTGGCTTTTAAGTCATCAATGTTCGACACTCTCCTCCTGTAAACATTCTCCTTTACAAATCCCCAAAGGAAAAAGCCCAGCGGCGTTATATCAGGTGATCTAGGTGGCCAAGGAATTGGACCTCCTCACCCAATCCATCTTCCTGGAAAATGGTCATTCAAAGAAGTACGAACGATGGTACCCCAATGAGGTGGTGCACCATCTTGTTGCAAAATGACATGTGGCTGAAGCTCTTCTAGTTGTTTTCCTTTGGGGTTTTGTAAAGGACAATGTTTACAGGAGGAGAGTGTCGAGCATTGATGACTTAAAAGCCATAATTACAACCGCAATAGCCTCTGTGGATGCCGACATGCTTGCCGCTACCTGGCGTGAAATTGACTATCGACTTGACATTCTCCGTGCGACGAAGGGGGCGCACGTGGAAGTTCATTGACAAGGGTGATGAAATTTTTTGAGTCTATCTAACCATTTATGTTATTAATTTTAATCTATCTCTATTATTTTATGAGTTATTAAACATCAAAATGGGTCCTGGACTTTATAAACACCCTGTATATTAAATGAGTGGAGCATAATAGTATTTTACTGGTTATATCATTTTTTATCATAATTATATTTTATAGTAAAATAATTGCAAGTATTTGTAAAAAACCGCACGAATGGTCACAAGAGTAACAGTGGGCGTTCCCATGTTCAAAGCATGTTATAGCATGTTCCACGGTGGCGCAAAGGATTTCTCGATCAATTGCAGCAACATAACGAGCTATGCTTGCTTTCAAATCAGGCAGAGTTCGTATCTTCCTTCATAGACACGATCCTTTAGGAATCTCCACAACCAGAAGTCACAGGGATTCAAGTCCAAAGAACGAGGAGGCCAGGTTGTTGGAAAACTTCTCGAAATTACCCGATCATCTCCAAAGTGGGCACGAAGCAGTGCCGTCACTATTCGGGTTATGTGAGGTGGTGCGCCATTTTGCAGGACGAATACCTTTCTGATACAACAACTTCACCAGTAACGCTCGTTCTTTTTTCTCTGATGGCATGGTGCAGAATGACTTTACGACAGCGACTACTGGTTTTTTAAACCGCTCCAAATTTGCCTAATGTATTTCTCGTAGATGAAAACTGCCATCTATCGATCGAAAATTGAACTAGAGCAGTCTCGAAAATCCGAGTTTCAGAAGTTCGAGGTTCCGCTTAATTTGAGGAGTCAAAAATAAAATTAAAAATTTCTGTTTTTTCTTCGCCCGAAAGAATACATGAGAGGTATTGTTTACTGGATTGTAGATTCTTGGGAAGAAATTCGATCTACAAGATTGAATAAATCATGGTTGAAATTTTTTCCTAAAGTGGTAAAATCCAGAAAATTTTAATGATGACGATGATGAAAACATTGTTTTGAAAGATTTGGTAAAGGAAAAACCTGGCTGTGAAAATTCTAATGCAGATCACGTTAAAAAGTGGTTAAACAGTGATGAAATGCTGGAAATAACTGAATCACCTATTGTAGAAATGATAGAAGTTGAGGAGGAATGTAATGATACAGAAGGAAATGACTCCCTGCCATTTGAAAAATACTCTCTCATAGTGAAGGTTCTGCATCTTTAGAACTAGCTTTAAAATATGTAGAACAGAAAAATGAAGCTACCCTTGCTAATGTTATGCATTTTAAGCGTTGCTAGATATTGCATCTAAAAATAACTTACATAAACTTAATTTAATCGAGTTTGATAATGGTTACTGGAATTTTACTAGAGCATTTTAGGAATGTACTATAATAACTACTGGTATTTTACGAATATGAAAGATGCAAACATACAAACTTATAGTCCGAGAGCGGGTGACATAGAAAACCCCGTGATCGTGGAATGGAAAAACTTTATGTAAATCGATAGTAAAAAGTCATACGAACAAAACTAGTTAAGTATGACTAGGTTTGACTACCAGAAACATGATTAATTAAATTAAATATTATAAAAAAGCTATAATTATTTACAGTTATGGCAACAGGTATGATCGAATTTTCCAGAAGAATAAAGTGTGTTATACAAAGTTTTTCTGACAGAGTACAAAATGTACGATAAATCTAATTCCAGTAAATCTAAGATTGATCAATATTCGCAATAACGGTAACTCGTTATCAATTTTAATAAGAATTAATTTAATTAAACATATTTTCGTCTTCTAGAACCTGGTCATACCTAGCTCATTTTGTTCGCATGATATTTTACTATCGATTTACATAAAAAGAAAAAACTTAATTCCGCAGTCACGGGAGTTTCAATGTCACCGACTCCCGGAATTTTATGGAGATTAAACATTGGTTGCTAGTAATTTATGGATGATTTTTAGTTTTTAAGTATTTTAGAAATCTTTCTAAAAATCTTTCTTTCCAGATTTAAGGGGGTCCGGCACACATTTTGAAATAATTTTTATTTATCAAGTTAAAAATCTGAAATTTTTTGCGATGGTTAACCTTATCATTTGTAAACAAAATCACACAATAAAACTTCTCATAATTAAAAAAAAATTTAATTTAAAATTTATTTAAAAAAGTGGGGTGAATTAAAATCGTTATAACTCGTAATACTATTTATAGAATTTCAATTTTATTTCATTTAAATAAACAGAAATATATAAGTTTTAATTTCGATTCAGCATTTTCAAAAATATTAATTTATAAAAAAATTAAAAATATTTAACGAAAATTTTTTTTTAAATGGTGCAACTTTTATTTAAAAAATCATATTTTCAAAAGTAAATATTTTTTTCAAATATGCTGAATCAAAATTAGAGTAAAACAATTGAAAAAGATATGTTCCAAGTTTGAACCCGTTATCTTTAACGGTTCTCGAGTTATAAGAATTGGAATATGAGAAATGGTGAAAAAACTTATCATGAAGAAAAACGCATTTTTACGAGAAGTCGTTTCCATGACAGCCATTGCTTGCAAGCTAAATTTTGAAAACAAACCAAAACTAAAAAAAAAAATTTTTTTTTGTTCTAATTCCGATAGAAACATGATTTAAATGTCATTTTAAGCAAGAAAAAACAGAGAAATTTTTAACGAAATAAAATAATTTTGCAAAATTTGAAGATTTTTGTGTCCCGGACCCCCTTAAAGCAGATTTGTCGGCTCAAATACAATTAAATGCTACAATAAGTGCGGTAGAAAATATTTTTTTGCAAATGTCATAAAGGGTAAGAAAAATAATAATAATTTACATAAATTTAACTTAACCCCCTAATTCTCGCTCCCGTCAATATCACGGGCATTCGTTATTTCTCGTACCCGTCATATTACGTTGAGTAAAATGTTTTCCGCCAACGGGAGATACCTTCGCGCCAATAGCTGTCATTTGTGTAGTCGTTAGTTTTTCAGCCAACCAAATTTTGCATTCGAAAGCAGAGCATAAGAACTACATGGCCGTGTACTTTGCTTGTGAAAAAAATATTATCTTGTGGTTCAAAAAAGTGTTTAAAATGGAGCTATCACATCAGCAGCTCAAAACGATTATGTACTATGAGTTCCGTAACAAACTCAGTGCGGCTGAATGGCACAGAAAACTGTGTGAAAGTTTAGGCATCAATACTGTTTCTTATGATACAGTCAAAGTTTGGTTTCGGAAGTTTAAAGCTGGAAATTTTGACGTTGAAGATGAACCACGTTCTGGCCGCCCTACTGAAGGTGATTGTGAGCCGTTAAAGCAAATCATTGATCAAGACCGAAATGTTCAACACGAACTATTGCGTTAGAGCTTAACGTTTTCCAAAAAACAATACTTAACGCTCTGAAACGCATAAATCTAACGTTTAACCTTTTCCAGCACAGTGTGCCCGGGTCGGTGTACCTCATTTTAATTCCAAGCTTATGAACGGCACCAAGAATATTTTAGAAAAATTTTGCTTTTACAATCAACATGTAAAATAACATGTAAAGCAACATGTAAATAGTTTTTAATATCTAAAAAACTCGTTTTAAAATTCCGGTGTCAAACAATCACTTCATCATTTTACAACAAAAATTGCCTGTGTCGGAAAGGGTTAAGTTCAACCGCTGGGTACCTCACGAATTGACTGTTGTAAACAAGCGCAAGAGAAAAAGGTGTTATTTGGCTCTGTTCAGAGATCAAAGGAAAGAGAACATTCTGGACAGAATTGTGCCTGTGATGAAAAATGAATGTACTACAACAATACAAGCCGTAAAGGGGGGTGGTCAGCACATGGGGAATCAGCAGGCTTGGTTGCAAGATGTGCTCTAACAAGAAGGTGCTTCTCTGCATCTGGTGGGATTGTCGCTGAATTCTACACAAAGAGAACCTGAAAAGTGGACAGACTATCAACAGTGCAATATACAGCAACATGCTAATCGAAGTTCGCAATGCCAATCGCGAAAAAACGAAGAAACGAGTTCAGAAGGAAGGTGGTTCTCTTTCATCAAGATAACACCCGGGCACACGTTAGTACAATGACCAGCTGGCCTCTCTACAAGCTGGAGTAGGATTTGATGCAACATCCACCATACAGCCCGACATAGCCCCTCCAGATTTTTATCTCTTTTCCCATCTGCAGCTGCATCTTGATGGCGCAATCTTCGATTCAAATAAGGAGGTCATAAATCAGGTCGATCCCTTTCTGGACTCGCACACGTCACAATTTTTCGTAGAAGGGATGGAAAAGTTGTCAGCACGTTGGCAGACGGTTGTAGATTTAAACGGAGATTACTATCTTCATTAGCTTTGATGATTTCGTACGTATTTATCATTTTACAATAAAACAATTTTTGTCGGAAAACTTTTTACTTAACGTAATATTTCCGTGTTAAATATTTAATAGCTGGAAAAAAACTTCTGAAGCCAGAAAAATGTAACTGGCATTTCCGTGTGAAGTCTGAATATTACCGTTTGGGCTTCGTTTTAGGTGGTGATTGTGATATTAAACTTTGTATTGCATGTTTCGAAATATATCACACTCAAAAAATTTATTAGTAATCAAAATTTAATGTAAATGTATTATTTCAAATATTATTTGTAACATTTCGTGTGATGATGATAAATAAAGATCTAAGGTGTGAAAAATAAAGGTTTTATTCGCATTCATTTGTATTTTGTAAAACAAACATTAAGACATAGAATTCTCGCATGATGCCTTTCTTACAAATGTGAATTAGTTCTATAACATCTTTTTTTTTTCGCTTTAACAAAACTAATTGCATTTTTTGTTTAGAAATCTTATAATTATTCCATTTCTGTAATACATAAAATAAGTACTTTTTTATGGTTTTTCCGAATATTAAACGATCCTTAACCCCTTAATTCTCGCTCCCGAGATATTCTCGGGCTGTGCCTTTTACTCAAATTGTTTGATTCCCACCAGTTTTATAAAATAGTAAAATTGGCTATATTTTAGTATTGTTTTTACTGTCATTAAATAAGGTGAATATTTCTTTTTCATAAAAGTGGTGCCAATAAGCAATTTGAATTATTCAACCGTAATTTAATTCGAGCGTTAAGGGGTTAAGAGATTTATTGAGTTTGGTATCTGTTACTAGAATTTTATGAGTGTACTTTACGAATTTACTAAGGATAACTACTGGTATTTTACAAATATAAAGGAAGCGTTGCAAACATACAAACTTACGCTCCGTAAGTTTTAAACATTGATTTCGAGTTATTTATAAATGATTTAGATTTTCATTTTTAAATATTTAATAAATATTTAAAAAACAACTTTTTTCAGATTTAAGACAGATCTATCGGATGAAATACAATTAAATATTACAATAAGATCGTTAGAAAATATATTTTTACAAATTAAATAAACAATAAGAAAAAATAATAATAATTTACACAAATTTAACTTAATGGAGTTTGATATCGTTTACTGGAATTTTAAAAGTGTACTTTACGAATTTAGTATAACTACTGTTACTTTATAAATTATGTTTAATTTAACCATTAAATGCGCGATTTTTTATTCTGTTTTGAAAAATTATATATGATTCTCTGAAAGGTTTATTACTCAGGAAAAATAATGAAAAAAAATCACACATACATTTTTCATATAATACGTCAATCTTTCTACTGTTGCATATCTTCAAGACAAGTAAAAACTACTTTCGTGTGGCTGTTTTACGCTAAAATATTGCAAATTAGTAAATATTTTAAGAAGTGTGTCTCCAAATACCTTATTGTACATAATTATTTATTTTATAAAACTTAACTTTTAACCCTTTAATTCCCATGAGAGAATACGTTCTAGAAATTACGTAGTTCAGAGAATCTGACTTTATACCAGAAAGTTTCAATGGTTAATTTCGTTTTTTTTTTTTTTTTTTTTTTTTTTTTTTTTTTTAAATAAATACGGAAAGGTCTGTTACTAATTAAAACAGATATTGCTATTTTAATTTTTTGGTGTGAATTAGGTATATACGAATAAAAAAATCCAGTACATTCAAAACACTGTTGTTTGCATATATGCAAAGCTACCAAATGAATACATCTCGGTTCGAACCAGAAATATTTTTATAAAACTAGTTTAAAAGGTACAAAAAAAAAAAAAAAAAAAAAAAACTTGTTAAATGGATAATGAAAATGATCAACGATTTTCCTCCAAAGTTAAAAATATAAAATTTAGTTAAAATTTTCTGGTGAGAATCTTGTTTAAATAAGGTGGGATATATTTTATCCCACCGCCCCTGAAGGGGTTAACCCGAGATTGCTCGCGCAGGGTATGTCATACCCAGGCTGGGCACGGTTATTACATTTCTCACCACTAATTTTTGAAAAGTAATCGTCAAATTATTTTTGTGAGCAATGTCAACGATTAAATAAAATGACGATTTCTGTTTAAATTTTTTATAATTTAAAATAAAAATTCTGGTGTGAAATATTTTTCTAAAATTTGAGTAAAATTCTCGGTCTTTCTGGTGTTAACATACTAACCGAACTTCATCGGTAATTATTAATAATAACCGGTAAATGTCATTTATATACAATATTTATCAAATTTGCTAAAAGACACGGGCATTATTAATAGTCTGATACTTTTTTCAGATTTAAAACTGCTCTCTTTTCTTAACCCCTTGAGGGGCAAGCAGAAATGTCTCTAAATATTGAATTCTCAACGGAATAATCGAAAAATTTTATTTTTAAATAAGGAAAAGCAATTTTTCAACGATTTTCCTCCAAAGTTAAAAATATAAAATTTAGTTAAAATTTTCTGGTGAGAATCTTGTTTAAATAAGGTGGGATATATTTTATCCCACCGCCCCTGAAGGGGTTAACCCGAGATTGCTCGCGCAGGGTATGTCATACCCAGGCTGGGCACGGTTATTACATTTCTCACCACTAATTTTTGAAAAGTAATCGTCAAATTATTTTTGTGAGCAATGTCAACGATTAAATAAAATGACGATTTCTGTTTAAATTTATTGGTGACAAAGTGTTAATCGTTCATATCCTGGATATGCGCGAGCATTCCCGGGTTAACCATAATTCAATTTTGTAAAACATGCAGTAGAAACTAGTACTTAAAAACACGTATTTTAAAAATTATCATAAATACATAAAAAATTCTGATTTGAAACTGATTTTTCTACTTAAATATAATTGAATCCGGCAATAAGTGCGTTCGATACTAGTTAGAAATAATTTCTTTAAAAATGTCACAAGGGGTAAAAAGAAAAAAAACTTACCTAAATTTAGTTTCACGGCTTTTTTCTATGTTTCATTCTTTTTCCCATCTTTTTCGGAATTAATTCAAATTATTTCTTTAGAAATTTTATTTAAAAAAAATTTTAAATAACAGGCGAAAATTCAAAGAAATCTAAATAAATATACAGTCGATTCTCTGTTTAACGTCGCTCTACTTAACGACGATCTCTATTTAAGGACAATATTTTGCGGTCCCGGTTCCTTTAAGTAAAAAAATCTTTATTTAAAGACGAAATTGTTTCTATTTAACGACGATTTTCATGTAGTTTTTTCCCTGATCCCTTTAAACATGTTAAACGAGGGAACTTCCTCTAATAGAAAAACAAGTTTTCTTGCAATTCAAATGAGTACAGATAAAGGAGAAAGGTTTAATGAACTTTACCCATGTGACGAAGACGTTTTAACAACCGACTTCAGAAATTTAGATTAAATTTATGAAGACATTGCAAATGAAAATGCAATTTCAGATGCAAAAGATGGTGATAAAGCTGATGATGCTGAAAGCGAGACACCACCTCCTTCTTACTCAGATGCGAATTCTGCCCTGGATATTCTTTGCCAGTACATTGTTTCATCAAATATGGAATATGACTCATTCAACCTTCTTGAAAAGCTCGAAGCAAGGGTCTTTAAGACTAGGCCATCATTGAAACAATCTACACTTTTTGATTTTTTAAAAACTTAATTTGTTTATTTAAATGTATTACAAATATTTTTATTGTACTGTAAGTAACATTGTTTAATTAAATGTATTATAAATATTTTTATTTTACTTTAAGTAACATTGTATGCTGTAATGTTGCTTTTGTATTCAGAATAATTAATACAATTTGTATGAATAAAAACAAAAGAAAAAAAGCATTAAATAAATTTAAATAAATAAATAAAACATTTCTAAACATCCCAATATATTGAGAAATGTATTAATAGTCCTAAGCCTATGTAAACTGTGAAGGGAAATCTTTTTCAAATATTATTTTTCCACAAATTCTGTTTAAGGACGATTTTTCGAGGTTTCTTGAAAGTCGTTGAACAGAGAGCCAACTGTATTAATTTACGAAAGTTAAGCATCGCTCGGAAGTACTTTATAACCGAGCACTTACATTTTTTTTTTTTTTTTAGAATTTTCTTTTCTTTTTTTTTTTTTCATAAAAAAAACACAAATGTATTTTAAAATATGTGTATTAAAACTGAAAAGCATTTTTAAAAATATCAGATTTAAAACAGTCTTTTTCTTTCAAGTATTTTAAAAATACGAAAAGCTTTATTTATTCATTTATTTATTATAAATTCTAGACTTCTGGCTAAAAATGAATACGTTAATTCCGTTCTTTTCTTTACCATAATCCAATTTTATAATAAACGCAGTAAAATCTAGGCACTCAGAAACACGTGTTTTAAAATTAAATACATATATATATAAAAAAAAATGAAAATTCTGATTTGAAACTAATTTTTCTATTTACTAAATGTAATTGAATTCGGCAATAAGCGAGTTCGATACTAGTTAGAAATAATTTCTTTTAAAATGTCACAAGGGGTAAAAAGAAAAAAAAAAACTTACGTAAATTTAGTTTTACGGCTTTTTTCTATCTTTTATCCTTTTCCCCATCTTTTTCGGAATGATTTCAAATTATTTCTTTAAAAAATTTATAATAAATAAATTTTTAAATAACAGACGAAAATTTTAAAAAATCTAAATAAATATATTAATTTACAAATATTTTGTTTATTTTGTTTCGAAAAAATTATATATGATTCTCTGAAAGGTTTATTACGCAGGAAAAATAATGAATAAAATCAGAGATACATTTTTCATATAATACGTCAATCTTTTCTTCTGTTACACATTGAAGACGATATGTGATGAAAAGCATATAACCTGAATTACCGCATATTTTGAGCATATAGAATGCTACTTCTAGTATTATTTTTTTTAATACGCCGTAATTATATTAACCCTTAAATGTGCGATTATTTTGTTCCGAAAAAATTATATATGATTATCTGATAGGTTTATAACGCAGGAAAAATAATGAATAAAATCAGAGATACATTTTTCATATAATACGTCAATCTTTTCTTCTGTTGCACATCAGCAATATAAGTAAAAACTACTGTCATATGTCTGTTTTACGCTAAAATATTGCAAATTAGTAAATGTTTTAATAAGTATGTCTCCTAATACCTTATTTTATAAAACTTAACCTTTAACCCTTTAATTCCCATGATAGAATACGTTCTAGAAATTACGTAGTTCAGAGAATCTGTCTTCACACCGGAAATTTCAATGATTAATTTAGCTTTATTTAAAAGAGAATGCCTGTTTTTTTAATTAAAACAAATATTTCTGTTTTAATTTCTGGTGTGAGTTAGGTACATGCGAATAAAAATATTTATTAATTATAATAATTATTTAATTTAATATTTATTATAAATTCAAAACACTGTTGTTTGCATACATGCAAAGGCGCGCACTACAGGATTAAGAATGAACTCATAGCGGATCAGAAGTAAGAATGCTTAGATTACAGCTTCATCTTTTATCCTTACAAAATATCCGATACCAGTAATATTTTCTTCCTCCAATCCACAAAACCATTAATTTACGTGACCCGTCTCCAGTGGCAGACAAATAAGAAAGTGAATTCACGGTATCCGTCTTCAATGTGTTAAGCTTCGCTTGAAAGTACTTTATAACCGACTATTTAGATTTTTCCTTTTTTTTTCAGAACTTTCTTATTTATTTTTTTCATAAAAAACACAAATGTATTTTAAAATATGTGTATTAAAACTGAAAAGCATTTTAAAAATTTTTAGATTTAAAACGATATTTTCTTGTAAGTATTTTAAACGATACTAAAAGCTTTATTTATTCATTTATTTATTATGAATTCTAGCCTCCTGGCTAGAAATAAAGGCGCTAATTATGCTCTTTTCTTAACCAAAATCCAATTTTATGATATACGCAGTAGAAACTACTTAGAAACATGTGTTTTAAAAATAAATGTGTATGCATTAAAAAAAAAAAAAAAAAAAAAAAAAAAAATGCTGAATTGAAACTGTTTTTTCTACTTAAGCATAACTGAATTTGACAATAAGTGCGTCAGATACTAGATACTAGTTACTAATAATTTCTCTAAAAATGTTACATTGAATAAAAAGAAATAAAAACTGACTTAAACAGTATCACGCAGTGTTGCCAGATTGGGGACTGCTTTGTCTCCAGATCGTTGATTGTCACCGGTTTTTTTTTTTTTTCTTTTCTTCTTTTAATAAATATATCCGGTCTATTTCAAAAATTAAAAATTCTGAAAAATAGGTGAAGTATACTATTTAAAGAAAGTGGTGACATTCAAATAATCTGAATTTAAAAAGTAGTCCCCAAACTGGCAACACTGGTTTCACGGCTTTTTTCTTCTTTCATCTTTTTCTCTTATCCTTTTCGGAATAATTTCACAGAAGAAAATTCCAAGATATCTAAATAAATATATTAATTTGAGGAAAGTTATGCGTCGCTTGGAAGTACTTTATCACCGATCATTTAGAATTTTCATTTTTTTCCAGAACTTTCTTATTTATTTTTTTTCATAAAAAACACAAATGTATTTTAAAATATGTGTATTAACACTGGAAAGCCCGTAAGCAGTCATTTTGACTATGCTACCAAATGAATATATCTCGGTTACAACCAGAAATTATTTTATAAAACTAGTTCAAAAGACACAAAGAAAAAAACTATTTAAATCATTAATAATTTAAAATAAAAATTCTGGTGTGAAATATTTTTCTAAAATTTGAGTAAAATTATCGGTCTTTCTAGTGTTAAAACTGAAAAGCATTTAAAAAATTTTCAGATTTAAAACTTTTTTTAAGTACTTTAAAAGATGCTAAAAGCTTTATTTATTCACTTAATTATTATAAATTCTAGCCTCCTGGCTAGCAATGAATGCGCTAATTATGCTCTTTTCTTAACCCTAATCCAATTTTATAATATACGTAGTAGAAACTACTTAGAAACACGTGTTTTAAAAATAAATGTGTATGCATAAAAAAAAAATTAAATGCTGAATTGAAACTGTTTTTTCTACTTACTAGGGGGCTTTGCCCTCCTACGAGCTACGCTCGCCAACCCCCGTTCAGACACCGCATACTCTAAAAGCATGTTAATTTGACCGGCTTTAAAAAGATTTCGAAAGATTGAATTATAATTTAAAAAACAGTGGCGATCTCCCTATAAACGGGATTCTACTCATTTCTTTTTGATTGAGGAATTTTAAGGCCAAATCAGCTGCTATTAAAAGATACAATGGCTGTTTCCGTCTTTGATTAAATAAAATCAGTTAAACATTTCAAAATAAGCTAATATAAAATTTATTAAGTCTAATTAAGGGTCTTTTTCTCCCGGTATTATTTAACAAAGCGAAAAGAAAGTTTTTTTAAATGAGACATTTTAAATATATCGTTTTTAATCTGAGTAATTTTCACCAAACTTTTTTTTCTCTTTTTAATATTCACGTGAAAATACTTTTGTTAGAAATGAAATATTATTTGCACTGTGCTAACAAAAATAGTCGAAAAGATCATCTCAAAATATCAAATAAATGTCTCGCGCAATTTTTAAATTTAAACTGTTTTGCAATATTATTTTTTGTTCATTTTACGTAATAAGTGTAATGTGACGTAATTTATCCAATTAAGACTAATAACGCATGTTAATTATATTATTATTTTACAATATTCTTTCTCTTTTAAAATTCACGTGTAAATATAGTTTCTATGACTTAATTTTCAATGAATTCCTGCTTTTTATATTTTCTGTTTATAATAGTCACGTGTAAATATTTTTTTAATTTGAAGCAAACATTATTGTTTGCGCTGTTCATACAGTTGGCAACAGTTTAAATTAATACCATTTTCTAAAGTATGTAAAAAATATCTCTCGAGAAGCTGAAAAATTGAATTTAAAATAGAAATAAAACCTCAAAAAATGAGTCAAATTAAAGAAATAAATGCAGTCTGCGCACCGGGAAATTCTAATGCATAATATGATCTAAAAATGATTAAATTCCCATGTATAGTTTTTGCTCCTATAAAAC
The DNA here is from genome assembly GCA_963932465.1 of Maratus speciosus. Classification (NCBI taxonomy): domain Eukaryota; kingdom Metazoa; phylum Arthropoda; class Arachnida; order Araneae; family Salticidae; genus Maratus; species Maratus speciosus. The sequence continues at coordinate 279,812,443 of OZ010797.1, read as the reverse complement.
TTTTTTAATGTAACGATTTTGTCCAACTTTAGTATTAAAAACCTCTTAACCCTTTCCGGCGCGGTGTCCTTAACAAAGACACCTAATTTTAATTCCAAAACTGACAAACTGCACCAAGGATATTTAACTAAAATTTTTTTTGTATAATGTACGTGAAAATAAGCAATTTCGTATTTTCTAATAAATTCATTTATAAATTGCGGTGTCAGTTCATTATTTCATTATTTTATAAACAGAATTACTCCGCGCCGGTAAGGGTTAAAATAATTCTCCTATTTGAAAACTGTCTGCATCAGCGTGTTTATCAAACATTTCTCCATAATACCACCTATTTTCATATTTTTCTATGCAAGATTTTTCTTAATATTAACGAAGAAAGACTTCCGGTCACAAAAAAATCAAAACTGGCGGCGGTGGTGACATCCTTAGTTAGTTTTTTTTTTTTTTCTTTTTTTAATAATACAGAGAAACATAACTGAATTTGAGAATTTGACAATAAGTGCGTCAGATACTAGTTAGAAATAATTTCTCTAAAAATGTCACAAGGAATAACGAGAAATAAAAAATGACTTAAATTTAGTTTCACGGCTTTTTTTTTTTCTTTCATCCTTTTCCCCCGATCCTTTTAGGAATAATTTCAGGCATGACGTTCCGACCCAAATGACCGACTATTACCACTAAATTTAAATAGCATTCTTTGCTTTATGAAATCTCAGAAATTCTGTCATCAAATAAGGCTTGAAATACTATAAAAATTTAGTGGTCGGCCATTTGGGTATTAATTGGCGCTCTCATCCCTGCAAATTACAGTAAAACCTCTCTAAAACGACCACGTTCCGTTCCAATAAAAATTGCTCGCTCCGAGAGATGGTCACTTAATGGAGGTCATGTTTAAGTCTATATTTTAATTGTTGAAAAAATGGTAACAAATAATGTTACTAAAATATATTTTTCACATTAGGAAAAAGTATCAAGACAAAAGTTATTTACACAAGTTAATTACTAGAGAGTTTAAAAATTGAATACATTGACGTTTGCTTTGATTTTACGGTTTTACCTTTTATAATTTTTATATCCAAGCCCTTTCAAAGTTCGGCAAATAAATGTAATTTGTTTTTGACGGGAACAGATAATGATGATTTCATTAATTTATCCATTTTTTGAGAGTTTCCTGACAGAACAGGGCAGGGGAGTTTATTGACCGTCATTCTTAATTTGTCATCAGAGTTAAATTCATTGCCTGAAAAGACACAAAGTGGTTTAAACACTTAAAAGTTACCGGAATAAAAAATAAATCTAAACTTAGTTAAAAGTTTGATGAATAATGCGCCTTCCGAAATTTTTTTCCTAATGAAACCTTCATCAAGCGACCAGGAAAAAACGAAATTTGTTTCATTTTCTTCAAAGAAATGGGTCGCTCATGGAGGGAGTTCAATTGGGATGGTCGCTGATGGAGGTAAATTTAGTATTGAGCCTATGGGAATAAATTTCGTTCCATGAAAAAAGGATCGTTCAGGGAGAAGGTCGCTTAATGGAGGTGGTCGCACATGGAGGTTTCACTGTACAGGGCTCCCAAATGGTCCGCCAACTGAATACCAATATTTTTTTAGAAAATTTTTCTTTTTAGATTTTTCTTACAAACCGCCTCGAAACCACCTTTGAAAGTTAATTCTAGCGCAAACCTACCATAATATTTTCTGGAAAAATTTATTGGAATTCAGTTGGCGGACCTTTTGGGAGCCCTGACTGTATTTCATTAGAAAATTTATAATAAATAAATTTAAAAATAACAGGGGAAAATTCCAAGAAATCTAAATAAATATATTAATTTAAGTAAAGTTAAGCGTCGCTTGCAAGTACTTTATCACCAACCATTTGGAATTTTCATTTTTTCTTTTTCAGATTTTTCTTATTTATTTTATTTATTTATTTATTTATTTATTATAACAAACACAAATGTATTTTTAAATATGTGCATTAAAACGAAAATGCATTTTTTTAAAATGAGATTTAAAACTCTTTTTTTTAACTATTAAAAAAATACTAAAATCTTTATTTGTTCATTTATTTATTTGTTTATTATAAATTCTAGCCTCCTGGCTAGATATTAATGCCTTAATTATTTGTGCTCTTTTCTTTACCATAATCCAATTTTGTAATATACGCAGTAAAAACTACTTAGAAACACCTGTTTTAAAAATAAATGCATATACATTTTTAAAAAAAATTTAAATTGCTGATTTGAAACTGATTTTTTTTTACTTAAACATAACTTAATTTAAGAATAAGTGCATCATATACTAGTTAGAAATAATGTCTCTAAAAATGTCACAAGGATTAAAAAGAAATAAAAACTTAAATTTAGTTTCACGGCTTTTTTCTATCTTTCAACCTTTTCGGAATGATTTCAAATTATTTCTTTATAAATTTTATAATAAATAAATTTTAAAATGGCAGACAAAACTTCCAAGAAATATAAATCAATATATTAATTTACAAAAGTTAATCAGTACTTTAAAACCGACCATTTAGAATTTTCATTTTTTTTTTTTTTTCAGAACTGTCTTAATTATTTTTTATCATAAAAAATACAAATGTATTTTAAAATATATGTATTAAAACTGAAAGTTATTTTAAAAAAAAATCAGATTTAAAACTGTTTTTTTAAGCATTTTTAAAATACTAAAAATGTTATTTATTCTTTTATTTATTTATTTATTTATGAATGCGTTAATTATGCTCTCTTTACCATAGTCCAAATTTTATAACACATGCTGTAGAAACTTCTTAGAAACACGTGTTTTAAAAATAACTATATATGCATAAAAAATTCTGATTTGATACTGACTTTTTTACTTAAACATAATTGAATTTTAAAGCATGTTAGACACTAGTTAGACATGATTTCTTTCAAAATATCACAAGGAGTAAATAAATAAATAAAAATAAATCTTACTTAAATTTAGTTTCACGGCTTCTTTCTATCTTTCATCCTTTTCCTCATTCTTTTCGGAATGATTTTAGCTCTTAGCGGCAATCATGTGTTTGCGCGAAGTCCGTCTAAATCGAACTACAAGTGGTATCTGCTTTCTGCTAAAAGTCGGTGAATTTCAATTTCACAGGAAGCATGCGCAGATGAAATCGGAGACGAGAGGAACTTAAAAGCAGCTTCAGAAATGGAAAACCAATAATTAAGATTTAATTGTAAGTGCTGATAAGTAAATAAATAATTTCGGTTGTTAATAATTTAATCTTCAATGAAGTAATTATATATATATATATTAAACATTATCGATATTTGAAGTGCTTTTGGAAGTAAATTGCTTTTAACTACTTAAATTTTGACATGAAATTTTGCAATAGTGTAGCGGCAAAAGTAATAAATGAAGGTATTTAAATAGTAAGAAAATAGCGGTTAACACGGTTAAATATAAGTGCTTTAAAAGCGAAAAAGAGGTGGGTAGATAAGCATAAATTTTCGCCCACACCCCAATGTCGACAGAATAATTTATTCTAATATGTTTTGATTGTTTTAATATAATTATTAGAAGATGTTTACTGCATTTCTGATTTAGAAGAGTTGTGGATTGTTGGATATGTTATACAGTATCGATTTTAATCTATTTCATTTGGTTTAATCCCTTCGGTCGCATCAAATTACGGTTTAAAATTCAGATTGCTCATTGTGACCACTTTTTTGAAAAAAAAATATTCAGCTTATTTAATGGCATGTAAAATTAGACCAGAATAAAGCCAATTACACTATTTTGTAAAACTGGTGGGAATCAAACAATCTGAATAAAACACTCACAGGGCTCCCAAATGGTCCGCGAACTGAATACCAGTATTATTTTAGAAAAATTTTCCTTTTAGATTTTTCTTACAAACCGCCCCGGAAAAAAAATTTTTGAATTTGAAAGTTAATTCTAGCGCAAACCTACCATAAAATTGTCTGTTAAAATTTATTGGTATTCAGTTGGCGGACCATTTGGGAGCCCTGCACTCAGTCCGTGAATATCACGGGAGCGAGAATTAAGGGGTTAATAATCATAAAAGTTAACTGAAACAAGTCGGAAATCGTACGTCAATTGTAGCGAATGAAGTGCGTTCGCACTATAACTAGTTTTATAAATATTTAGGTTTTGGTGCAATAACTGTTGCACTCTTATGCAAAAATTCCTGAATACAAAATTTATTGCGATTCTATATATTAAATACATTAATAAGGAAATAATAATACTCCATCTTAAGCAGATCGAAATCACCATGACAACCTAGAATCAGCACCTATCATGGGATATCACTGAAATAATTATGTATGACAGATTTTATAGAACGAAGAAATTTTTTATTAATATATTTTTAAGTTTTGATTTTATTTTATTTGATTTTCATAAAATTTGAAATGACTCGACAAACTTATGCAACGATTACATACAGGGTGTTTATAAAGTCCCCGACCCATTTTGATGTTTAATAACTCATAAAATAATGAAGATATAAACAAACTTATGGCATTTCTTGATGGAATAACTCATACATTTTTCTTTTCAGGTTTGAATATCTTTACTTTTGTAAATATCGTCTGCGCGTGTGGTTAATTTCAGATAATTTCATTTTCCAGTCTAAATATCTGTACTTTTCTAAATATCGTCTGCTTATTAATTGCATTTTTCTCTCTTTTGTTTTTGGCAACTATTGCAATGTTATGTTTACTTTTGATGTGTTTGTTCTATGTTACTTTAGTATGTGATGTTTTATTCAAGCGGATATTAAGGAGAATGCATACACCACAAGAGAAAGCACGGATTTTATGGTGGTTCATAGAAACAAAATCGATAATGCAAGCACAGAGAAATTGCAAAAGAATTTACCAAAAAGATCCTCCATCCAAAAGCAGCATCTTGCGGTGGATTTGTAAAGGACAATGTTTACAGGAGGAGAGTGTCGAACATTGATGACTTAAAAGCCAGAATTACAACCGCAATAGCCTCTGTGGATGTCGACATGCTTGCCGCTACCTGGCGTGAAATTGACTATGGACTTGATATTCTCCGTGCGACGAAGGGGGCACACGTGGAAGTTCATTGACAAGGGTCATGAAACTTTTTGAGTCTATCTAACCATTTATGTTATTAATTTTAATCTATCTTTATTTATTTTATGAGTTATTAAACATCAAAATGGGTCCGGGGCTTTATAAACACCTGTATATTAAATTTCAAACCATTCAGTTGGGTAGTTTTTACGCTATTATATGCGGACATACCAGACGACAACTATAAGTGCTATGTATTTATATAATTACGAATGAAAAAAGGCGATTTTAGCCTATTTTCGTGAGTTTTAATTCTTATTTTGCAATTGAAAGGTATCAAAATTTCCTTAACTTTTTAATACTTTCTGTCGTCTCTAAATTTGTCCCTTTTCCGCTACATTGCTATAAAAAATTATTTGAAAAATTTTCGCCCCACCCATATACATCCAAGAAAAATAATAGTTTTTATTTTATTTTATTTTATTTATTTATTTATTTATTTATTTTTGCCTGCTCCATTTAAGGCGTTTATATCAAATCATCAGGAATCAAATATTTCATATTTTACAACTAAAAACATAATATTACGCCTCAAGGACTTTAAAAAATAAGAAAAATAAGAAAATTGATTTTTTACAAATTTTGAAATGCTTTACACCAGAAATTTATCTCAGTACAATGTAAAACGGGTGGAAAACTTACGAAAAATGGTGCAAAATTCGAAACCTCTTCGGGGAAGAAAATGCAATCGAAAGCGGAAACAGTGTTGCCAGTTGGGCTACTTTTTTTTAATTCAATTTCTTGATTGGCACCACTTTTTTGAAACGGTAAAATTCTCCTTTCTTTCGCCTTAATTTAATACGTTATTAAATAATGGGGATTTTCTCATTTCAAAAAAGTGGTGCCAATCAAGAAACCTGAATAAAAAAAAGTAGCCCACTGGCAACACTGAGCGGAAACGTACGAAATCCTCCGGTCAGACATCTACCTCAGATATCCCATGCTTAAAAAAATCCTTTAAAAATATTAAAATGCAAATGGCAAATTTGAAAAGACCTTCGTCATTGATTTAACACTGGCTCTTAACATTATTGCACAACACCGTAATCTACGACGATGTAACACGAGATATGCTAATCTTCATATCAGATAATGACAAACGGCCGAAAATAGAGGATTAAATTATTTCAACTTTTCCACTAATATTTTCTGGTGATAGTATTTAATTTATAAATAAAATATTTTATTATTATTACTAGAAAGATATCCCGTCAAAAACGACGGAATGGGAGATACAAAGATATGAACAACATATGTGCATGAACAGAAGTTTTTCTCGTTTGTTCCGCAATGATAGATGAAAATAACAGATTTTAACAACGAAACTCATTTATGAAAAACAGTAATACAGTAGAAGACCATTAATCCTCACAGCTTGGTTCCAAGTGTTGTGCTGATTTGAGACTTATTGCGGATTACAGGTCATGTCTATATTATAAAATTAGATATATGGTTTCTTTATGCTAAATAAATTGTATAAATATTGAAAAAAATGCGTGTGTATATGAAATGAAACAGCGAACACGTTGCCAGAAAATATGTTGCCAATTCCCCTTCTTTGCCAAGGCCCCTATTGTGGAAAAGTACCGAGAATTTAACTTTTGTATCCGGCTATATAAAGCGCGGTACTTTTAAAGTATAGGGGACTTGGCATATTTTTTTTTAAATGTTGTCATAATTTGCGGTTCAGAACTGAGATTTTTTTGCCAACTTATGCTATGAAAACAAAATTAATGAACTTTTAAGTTTATGTAATCTATAAACATTTTATTAATTATCTATATTATTATTTTTTATATACAATTTTGATTTCAGTTTGTATATAAAAATAGTTAAATGGTTTCTTTATATTAAATAAATTGTATAAATATTGAAAAATTACTTGTGTATATGAAACAGTGCATAAGTTGCTAGAAAATATGTTGCCAAATTTCCTAGTCTTTATCTCGCCATGGCTACTGGAATACCTAAGCATATTCAAATCGGTCAGTTAGGAGCTCAGATAGTACAGCGCCTTCTATTGGCTGTTATGTTATTAGTACAGGGCTCCCAAATGGTCCGCCAACTGAATACCAATATTATTTTAGAAAAATTTTCTTTTAATTTTTCTTACAAACCGTCCCGGAACCACCTTTGAAAGTTAATTCTAGCGCAAACCTACCATAACATTTTCTGTTAAAATTTATTGGTATTCAGTTGGAGGACCATTTGGGAGTCCTGTTAGTAGCATCGGGATGAAGATGTAAAGATGTACGTTTTCGTATATTACACTTTAAATTCTCACCCATAGATTTTGAAAAAAATTCTCAAAAGCGCGGAGATTAAATTAAATTGCGGTGACCTCGATTATGAAATATTAATGGTTTTAAATAGAAATTTCGCCAAATTAGCTAGCTATCGCCAAGTTGGCTTCATATATGACAACTTATTTTTGTCGTCAAATTTAGAGGTATTTCGCCAAATTGGTCAAAATTTGGCGCTACTGTGGTAACCCTGCATTAGTAATTTTCAACAATTACTCATTACAATGAGGCGGTCCTACCAGAATTGTGAGTGACACACAGAGACTTGGATTTTATATTAATAGATTATTATTATTATTATTTTGGGTTAGGCATAGATGCTAACATCTCTTAATTATTCCGGAGTTTGATCCTAGACAAATATACTTACAACTGGAAATTTTATTTAATTAAAAATTTCAAAATGAAATCTAAAATATACCCTATAGAAAAAAGACACATTTACTTACATATATTTTCGGGTTTGAAACATGCTTGTCTTGTATCAGACTCTAGAATAATTAAGAGATGTTGGCATGTATGTAGTAGGGCCCATACCAGTGGCAGATCCGTCTATCCAGTTTGTGTATGCTTATTCTTACTAGTTTTTGTAAAAAGTTTTTATCGCCGTATTTAATCGTAAAATCTTCCTCGAAAAATTATTAGAAAAAAATAACAGAAATTACGGAAAAGATATTTTTTTCTGTCCCTATGAAATTCTCATAACACAATCACTTTTTTTATTTATGTTTTGCTTTATTTATCCCAATGAAAAAATTGCAGCTTTAAGAATGCTTCATGTCGAAAAAATAAATTCAATTTGATTTAACCCTTTCCGGCGCTGAGTAATTCTGTTTCTAAACTGATGAAATGATGGACTGACACCAGAATTTATAAACGAATTTATTAGAAAATACGAACTTGGGTGATTTTAAAAAAGTGTCGTGTTTTACTGTCCTTTCACATTTGCGCAGAAAAATAGTTAAATATCATAATTTAATTATTGCAATTTAACTTCATGTCTTTTCAAGGATAATTTACAGATATATTATATTATCTATTATATATATATAATCCAAACGGAAATTTCGTTCCGAACGCCGAGATTTCGAGTTCTACCGCATGGATTTTTACGGAACTTATACCGTTAGATAGGTATCGTTCCAGGGAAGGTTTTAAGCTATAACACATCATTCTACCTAGATTAGTTAAGAATTATTACGGAAAATTCTATTATTTTGGACTTTGTTACTTCATATTTCCTTAAATATCTGGGCTCCTATTGGTCGTAGAGCTTAGATCTCGCGCCAAAAGTAGCTCCGAAGCACCCAAGCAAACTTTTCCCCGCGATTATTTTGACGTCTTCCGATTTCCTCTAACTCTATTAGATGACCGCGTAAAAGCCCCTTTAAAATATTTTTCGTAGTAATTTCAGCAATTATCTTAAATTATTGGTTAAGACCGCCACCTTCCCGATTCACGTACCTACGGAAAGGTTGCATGAAGGAGTTTCGTTCAGATACGCTTTCGTTAAGAATAGCGCTCCCTGGTGGTGGAATGTGGAACTAACATAACGCGATATTGTTAAAATTAGGAAATCTAACAATGCGATCTGTTTTAAACTTTGAGATAGTTCATAACACATAATCTATTATCTATTCTATTATATATATATAAAATCTATTATCTATTCTATTATCTATTATATATATAAAATCCAAACGGAAATTTCGTTCCGAACGCATAGATTTCGTGTTCTACTGCATGGATTTTTACGGAACCTATACCGTTAGATAGGTATTGTTTCAGGGAAGGTTTTAATCTATAACACATTATTCTACCTATATTAGTTTTAGAATTATGACGGAAAATTCTGTTATTTTGGGCGATAAGGTTACCATTTTATTTCTTGGCGAAATTCATCGTTGATAAAAAAAAAAAATTGAAACGGCTATTAAACCTCGAAAAATAAAAGAAAAACTATTACTAATTTTATTTAAATGAAAAAAAAAAAAAAAAAAAAAAAAAAAAAGAAAAAAAGAAGAAGAAAATCCGTTTTAATGAGTGATAATATTAAAAAACGGAAACATTTAATCAAAACCTGAAAGAAATATTTGTAATGCTTAAAAATTAATTTAATAAGAAATATTACACTTGATACGCAATATTTGGCTCTTTATCGCTTGCGTTAGATGTGGAAACGAATCTGAAAATTTGATTAGATGAAACTTTAACGATATTTTCTTTCTGTTCTGTTCTTTTCTTTTTTTTTATATCTAATTGTCCCATCACGTGACTTATAGAAGAAACAAGCAGATGTAATTGTGAGTCACATGTGTAATTACTATTTGTTTCTTTACAATTTTTTATTTTCTTTTGTCGCCAAACAATGTGATTTTAAGCCAAAAATGCATAAGCGTGACATTAGCTTGAGGATGTTTTCACAAATGGTGCTTTTTTAGGTAAAAGAGATCATTTTTTGAGTACATTTTCATATTCAATTGTAACTTATATAGATATCAGTTAATATTTTAAAAATGGTTTCGAATACTTAAATTTCAGTGTGAATTTCTGCCACACATACATACTGTTAAATAATTTCATACTTTTTAAAATGTTTTTCGCAGTAATTCCGAAAGCATGTGATATTTATAAACTCGAACTCAGATCAACGAATATTACCCATTTTATTTAAGCAAATATTATCTATTTTCTCAAGTCATATCGCCAATTTCATTTATAGGAAAATTCACAGATTCGAAATCTAGGAAATAAAGATATTTTTTAAGGAAATTTATGTTTTAATACGTTATTACTATGGAAAAATTCAACATTTTGAAAAAAAAAAAAAAAAATTACAAGTCTTTTGTAATTCGTCATTTCTTCTTCGCCTTTCTTCGTACTTTCTCCTCTGTTATGTAATATTTCAAATGATATTGGACTAATTTTCGATCATCGATTCACCGCAAAATCGCATATCTAATATAGTATATAAAATAAAGTCTGGATTAGGGGACTAATTAACGCACAGCGCAAACTACTGAACCTAAAATCTTGAAAATCGTGGTAAAAATACTTCTTATGACATAAACTTCTGCTGAGAAAGGATTTTCTAAAGTGTCACCCCTAATGGTTTTTGCACGGGGAGGGGAAAAAAATCGAATATCAAAATTATGCGTCAAATGATAGCATATTTTAATGTAGTTTTGTATGCTGAATCGAATGCTACCAAATAAATTTTTATAAGTCCAACAGTTCATGACACATTTCATATTTTTCTAATTTGGCGGTGTCTTTGGCATCTAAACCTCAAAATATCTATCATTACATCCGTTACTCTAGCAACGGAAAAAATTCAAATCAACCCTTTTGGCTAAAAAATAAAAACGGCTCTATGAGTTTGAAATAAAAATGCAAGCATCTTAAATTTTTTTTAAATAGTGATTTTATGTAAAATAAAAGGGAAAAAATTACTGAGAATTTAGCGTTATAAAACAAAAATGGAAAAGGTACTACTTAGATATTCCGCCGACCAAAAATCTATCGTCAAACTATAAGATAAAATGCCAATAATGGTTGATCGTAAATATCAAATTCACTTGAATTTAAACAAACTACACGTGTTTACGTCATCAAGTGATTTTAATTTCGACGTTTTATTTGTATTTTTATTAATGTTATACTAATTTATTTATTATTTCGTTATTTAAAATAAAGATTATGTCAATTTATATAATTTGGCGAATTATATAATTTGGCGAAATTGGTCGACGGGATAACAAGTAGTACCAATGAAAATATTTAAGTATGAAAGCAATGTTTGTAAAGACTTAAAAATTATTTTCATATATATAAACTCGATTTATGGCGTCAGATGCCGTCATCCGAAGAATCTACAAGAGTCTTTTTCCATTTTTTCCGGTCATAGGTTCCTCAATGAAAGAAATTGGAATTGGAATAATATTGTACGATTTATAAATTGCTCCTCGATAAGAAGAACAAGTTGGAAATTGCTCGTCAAACGTGGCAAATGAGGTGCGTTCGTACTATAACTAGTTTTAAAATTATTTTTTGCACCCCATATTGTACTGAATGTATAATTTTTTGCACTTCATAACGTGCATAGTCTGATACATCATTAAAATGCACTTCCAATAATTTTTTCGGAACACTTTTGACTGTCCCTGTAATTAAACTATACACCCGATTTTCCTAAAATTTGAAATAGCTCAACAAAATTTTGCAACAATTATATCTTTAAAATTTCAGACCATTCGGAAGGCTGTAATATCATTAAAATGCACTTGCAATAATTTTTCCCATTGGCCGTAATGTAAAGAAAAACTTTTGGCTGTCCCTGTAATTAAACTATACATCCGATTTTCCTAAAATTTAAAATGGCTCGACAAAATTTTGCAACAATTATATCTTTAAATTTTCAGATCATTCGGAAGGCTCTAATACCATTAAAATCCACTTGCAATAATTTTTCCCATTGGCCGTAATGTAAAGAAAAACTTTTGACTGTCCCTGTAATTAAACTATACATCCGATTTTCATAAAATTTGAAATGGCTCGACAAAATTTTGCAACAATCACATATTTGAAATTTCAGACTATTCGGTTGGGTAGTTTTTGCTCTGTTACATGCGGACAGACGGACAGACGGACGGACAGACGGACAGACGGACGGACAGACGGACAGACGGACGGACTGAGCGACGACTATAGGTGCTACGTATTTATATAATTACGAACGCACCTAAAAAATGGGTACATTTATAACAACCGTGCGCACATCTCGCTGATAGCATTTTTAAAATTCCCAGTAGCAGTAGTTACATTTTGCGTATGTAAATTAAAAATATTTTTTTGCTTTTAATTATGGCATTATTTCCTGTTATTGTTTATCTTTTCAGTTTTTTAAATGAAATTAGTGTAAGACATGCAGTTTAAATTAAATGAGTGAAAGGTTTGTGTTTTAAATGAAAATAATAAAATAAGAATATGCTATGAAAACAATCTTTATTGATTTATTACCTGCGCCCGGCTGACATAAAAGTATCACAAAAGCCACATATTCACTTTTCTTTGAGTAGTTGCTCATGAGAATTCAAGTTAACCTTCCGTAATCGGATACTTCACATATTGGTGTATTAGCTTTAATGTTGAAAGCATCGTTTTTGTTTGAAGCGAAAACTTTACTATGAATTCTATTACACAAAATCGCATCATCATCATCTACTATATATTTACAACGGAAATTTGTATTTCATTCCGATTTTTTATAATACTTTCGTAGGATATACCACAATTAGTTAGGTAATAATTTTGGAAAGGTTTTAGTGTATACATATTGTTCAAAGGTACTTAGTTATAGAGCAACAATAAAAGTTCAAAAATTAAGTGAACCTGATTATGAAAGTTTAGCCTTTTTAAAAAAATCTACAGAACATATTTTGTTACAAGTGGCCCTGTTGCATGACTTTTAGGAATGGTGTTAGTATATACGATTTCATTATATGTTGATTAGTTACAGAGGTATTAATTCATGTTGTCATAACGGTCTCATTACCCGACCATAAGTGCGCTGTTTATAATAAACTAAAACAATTACTTCTTAATTGTTAAATTTTGTCCAACGCTTAAGATAACATTATATCGCAATGGCGTTCGCATCGTTTTCAGTAATATGCAAGGTCAAGCTGAAGATCCATATTGTTTAAAATACAAGTTCAAATTCACCATTTAGTTTAATCCAAGGTTCATTTGGAAATATTGACCAGCGCAGCGGGCATAGCCTGCTAGTTATTTATAAAAAAAAATTAAAAATAAGAAATTTATTCTTTTGTGGTCAAAATGTCATTACCGTAGGTTGTCTCAACAAGCAATTTATTAAGTAAAGATTTGACTAAGGTCTATTTAAAACAGATGGTTATAATTTTTTAATAGATTTTTATTTATTAAGATGCTACTAATTAAAGAAGTTTTCATTAATTAAACTTATCTATAATTCTTAATAATTATTTTAACCCTTGTCCTAAGAAAGGGTGTCATTGCTATGCTTGTGAGTTTATGTGGAATTTTTTAGAGGGCAGCAAATGCCTTTTTATCAGGGCAAAAATGCTCCATAAAAGTCAACTTGTTATCAGGTTTAGATGAATAGAGTAAATAGTTTTATAGTTTCAATAAAACAAGCAAAGACTTTGAATATTTTGGTGAGTATTTTTTGTACGTCATTACCGTACCCACTTCTAATTGATAATTAAAAGAACTTTTATTTCTTAATCTGCTTTTATTTTGTAAGAAATAGACAATCATTGTATGGGCGAGAAGATATAATGGCTGGGATTTATGCCTGGGGGAAAAAAATATTTTGCTTAATTTGTCATTACCGTAGATGAAGATGTTATTACCGTGCTCACTTATGTCATTACTAAGTTCATTAAAATTTAAAAATTAGTTTTAAAATGTTAAATTAGTAATTTGATGTCTGCTGATGCTTGTATATTAATGTTTATGAGGTAAGGTAATTATTTACAAAAAATTAAAACTTTCTGATTATTTCTAAAAATTTGATTTTGTTATTCCAAAACATAGGCAAATTTTGAAAATGACCCACTTGCTTATTTTAGAGTACGTTATAAAAAGTAAATTGTAATTAAATATTCAGGATGCGAGTAAACAAAAATTAGGTGTCCTTTTCTAACGACACCGCCCGCGAAAGAGATAACTGAAACACCGTAGATATATTCCTGCAAATAACGCGCACTTTTTATACAAGAAAATAGGTAAAAATTTACAGGTACGCGTTATGCGCCGGTATAAAAATGAAAGCGTAAAAATGAAGCTCTTAAGATGTGATATTTTGATATATGGAGTTATGAATAAAGAGGGGGGGGGGCATATAGCTTATTATCCACCAGTTACGAGTGAAGAAACTGAGGAGGTTATCACAAGATGGCGGGTGTATTTTATTCGGATAAACAGTTTCTGATTACCGCCGGAGCAAACTTCTACCAGTAAATTTGAATAGAAAATTTCGTTTTCTTTAAGAGCCTTATTCATGGAAAATTTCTCTCACAATTATGGTAAAAATTTCAATTTGTTTCTACTGGTGGCAATATGCCCAAGTATTATAATCTTTTTCACTGACAAGATGTTGTCTAGATTGCCGCAATATGGCAGAATCGCAGAGCTTGACTAATGCCGAAATAAACTTCCACCAGTAAAATGGAATAGCTGTTTTTGCCATTATTTATGACTGAAAATTTTCATTTAAACGGCATAATGAGACGAAAATTTCTATTTAAAATTACTGGTGGAAACTGTGCACCGGTGGTAATCAATCTATACGAAAGCAGTTACAGTAGGTCAATTCTTCTTTTCCATGTTTCTGTATTAATGAACAAAAGACTGTCCAACAACTGTAGAATATTATTTTTTGTCTTCAAAAAGGCTTTGGCGAAACCGAAAGATTTAGACTGTTTATTAAAACTTTTTTTCTGTTTTTATGGTTTTTATTTAATACCTTTTAGTAATTAATGAAGTATATTATATCTGGGCAGGGTTTTCGCTGCCCTCGCCATTGCGCCAAATCGCGACAACATGCTTCATTTGGCGAGTAAACGAACAATGAGACTCGCCAAATTGCGAGAGTTCAATTTCTGCGCGGTTTGTGTGAGTGTGTGTGCCAATACAGTCGAGATTCTTATCCGCGTTTCAGAACGATTGATGTCGCTTTATATGTTTAATCGCAGCCTGCAATTTACATTGCTCTATTTATAGAGTAGTTATAGAGATACATAGCTGCCAACCTTTACGCTTTTTTCATACCATTAAAATTTTATAGAAAATATTACCTCATTCAATCGTCGAAATCTCATGATTAAACAATGCGAAAATCTCCTTAAAATTTTATTGGTAGCCAAAAAGCGTAAAAGTTGGCAGCTATGGAAATACTAACTTAATACTAATTCAGTTTAGCAACAGCCAAAGACACAGAAATGATTATGTAATATTTCTCTAGTGTCAGTTATTTTCTATCTATGAGTCGGCGTCGCGCTGGTAAAAACAGAAACAAAGTTACTCGCATCAAGTGCAAATAGAGAAAAGTTTGCTGGAATGTGGTGTTGAAATTATCCATTTACCATACTTTTTATTTAGTTGTATGAAAAGTATCATTGGCTAGTCAATTTTTTCTATCGGTTAGAGTCGAAATCTCATAGCAATTTTTATAGTATATTTTCACAACGGTAAATCAAAGATAGACGTTTCGAATTTTTATTTAGATTGCTAAAATAATGTCTGAAACACTTGCGCATTTAGGAGACATTTAGAATGTACTTATTTTTAATAGATTCTGCAGCGGATACCCGAATTTGTATTTTATAAGTAATTACAAAAATTTAGGTTATTTTAGAAAATACTCGAAAAAAGGGATACAATAAAGGGTTAAAGATAGATTTTTCCGTGTTTCACGCCGAATCTATTTTGCTAACATTTCTTTTCATTTGGATACTGCTTTTGATGTTTCTTATTCATGTTGATCAAAACCCAGCGAGAACCCTGTATCTGGGTGTTCGGTTTCTTGTATATTGAAGTTGGAGAAGTTTACAAACATTAACTTGACGATAATGACAGACTAGACAAGTTTTGGTTCAACCAATCAAATTCTATTGCCCGTATGCCGCGCCTTTCTTGTGTGTAAAGACAAGCTATACTGATCAAGAGCATAGATATTTTATTTTCGTTGTTCAGTACTTTTTTTTCTGTTGGTTATTTCAAATTAAATTAGCTTTTTTAGATTTTACCTACACAGGGTTCGTACGGGTCCTTGAATTTCCAGACTAAGAAATTCTTCGGTACCAGTATTTTCTTATGGAAAATCTCTCCTTAAATAAGGCGAAATTTCGTCCGTTAAAAATAGATTTATTTTTCTATAAAAAAATTCTGATATTTATCCTTGAAAATAACGGTACCCGTACGATCCCTGTTACACAGACAAAGCACTATGGAATTATCTAACTACTAGCCGCCCTTGGCGACCAGTTTGGTCTCCCTTAAAATTTATGCTTGGGAAAGCATACTAAGCATTGTATCATGTTACTTTTTTTCATAATTTAACTTACTTCGACTCCCTTAAATATAATTAATATAATCCCTTAAGCTAATATTAGATTTTGTTACATTAAAATATGACAATTTGCTGATTTTCTGTAAGCAAGTAAACCCTATTGGTTTACAATGGAAGTCTATGGGAATTTCGCGAAATATTAGAGATGTCGCCAAATTGGCGTCACTTTTGGCAACTAATTTTGGTCGCCAATTTCAGAGATATATTGCCAAGTTGGCGGCATTTGGCGACAGAACAAGGTCCCCCTATAGTAACCCCCCCTCCTAAATATCGAGATGCATTAAATGCTGTTCAATAACCAATGAGATGCGTTTCATTCGAGCGTTGCCATTAAACAATTAACAAATAATCGCGATTTCTGTGCCACATATAATAGCGTAATATATATATGGATTCTCAGGGCTACCACAGGCAACTATTATTTAATTCTATTTCGCATCACTTTTTCAAAACAGAAATCTTTGACTTTGACATATAGTTTGACAACATTTGAAAGAAACGGCAAAATTTATCTTTTTAAAATAGTGGCACGAATATAATAGAAAAACAGTCACATGTGGCAGCCCTGTATACTGGATTACCTAAATTTAAGAAGATCAGAATTCAGAATAATTTAAAATAACGGCGAAAATGCATTCCTAATTTCTCTTACGAAATTATTTTTAATTAGGAAAATATATATTATCTGTACGCCTGTATCAGCTTTATATTTAAAGACCTTTACAAAGTCTTCATTAAGGAAAAAAAGAGAGATCCTTCTTTATTTTGCTTCTCGACGTGAGAAACTTCAATTGTAAAGATAAAGAAGAAAAATGGAGAAATAGATGCTAAAAACGCCTTTACGAGAGAACGTTTTTGTCTTACTTCAAAATATCAAAGGTACTGATAATTATTTATTTTTCTTAAATGCTTTTTTCTGAAGTTAAAATTGCGTGCAGAAATTATTTTAAACCTTTTTGTTTAAAAAATTCCTAGTAATTTTTTAAGCTTCCTTTATTTTCTGTAAAGACATGCTTTATTATGCGTTAAAAATAATCACATAATTATTTAGAAACTAAACCATTCACCACCAAAACTATTTTGATTAAATGCCACGGGGCTAAAAACCTTTAAACGAGTCGGAAATTGTACGTCAAAGGTGAAAAATGAGGTGCGTTCCTACTATAAGCAGTTTTATAAATATTCAGATATTGGTGCAATAGCTGTTGCACTCTAATGCAAAAATGCATAAAGACAAAATTTATTACTATTCTATAGATTAAATTCAGTAATACGGAAATAATAGGACTCCCTCTTAAATAGGACGTCATCAGCATAGCAACCTAGAATCATTACCTATCGTGGGATATCATTGAATTAGTTACGTATGAAATGATTTAATAGATTGAATAAAACTTTTATTAATATCTTTTTAAGTTTTGATTCGATTTTCATAAAATTTGAAATGACTCGACATAATTCTGCAACGATTATATATATTAAATTTGAAATCATTTGGTTGAGTAGTTTTTGCGCTGTTATATGCGAACAGGCGGACGGACAAGACAACGACTATAGGTGCTATGTATTTTTATAATTAACGAGCACACCTTAAAATCGGATTCGAATCAAGGTTAATTTTTATTTTATTTATTCATTTATTAGCCCCGGTACGCTAAGCTGTTTCTTTCTCCCAGCTTATTTTGTGTCGCCTCCAAAAAATAACGTTACCTTATAGAAGCCAGCCATAAAACAAAGCCATAAGATTAAATACTCTATAGCAATTTTTTAAACTTCTAAGCATCGGACATTTTCAATTTTTATACCGTCGTGTTGGAAAAAAAAGGTACTTTTAAATTCAATTTGTTTGAAAACTGCATCTCCATTTATTTTTGAAATATTATTTTTTTTTTTTGTAGTTTTTGGAGCCATTTGCTTAATATTGGCAACAGAAGTGCTCCATTTCAGTAGAAAGTAAAGAAAATATTGTTGTAAAATATTAATTATACCTTCTTTTTTACCACTTTTTTCATAACAACCGAAAGAAAATGTAATTAAAATACGTGCTATTAATTGATTAAGAGTGATTAAGTGTGGATCGTAAATGTGTAATTCTTAAGCGGATGTGATTGCCGTCATTTTACATAAAATAAAAGCGTGTTCTGTAAGTCTTAAAATTGAAATATGTTTTGTACTATTTATGTATACATTTTTTTTTCATCGGGAGCGACACTAAATTCTGAAAAACCAGAATTCCTGTTTTCTAGTTTATTTATTCATCGATTTCTAACGCTTTATTTTAAAGCTACGAATAATTAAAGCGAGAAGAAAATGCATTTATATCATTTTTAATGCGTTCTCAGTTAGGAACACTGGGCGCTTCCACCCTTCTTTGTAATAATTGTGGGAAAATTTCACGCACGAATGGGTCAGATTTTTTTGTTCTTGCAGTACTTTGTTTAATTACAATTGGTACTAATGCAACTAATACTAAATGTAATGTACTTTAAACTAATCGGAAAAATATGTTTGTAAATTGTGCAAAAAAAATTAACCCCTTATATCTCCCGTGATATTCACGAGCTTTGTCTTTTATTCAGATTGTTTGATTCCCACCAGTTTTATAAAATAGTGTAATTGGTATTATTATGGTATCATTTTACCTGTCATTAAATAAGAAGAATATTTTTTTTTCAAAAAGTGGTGCCAATAAGCAATTTGGATTTTTAAACCGTAATTTAAGGCGACCGTTAAAGGATTAAAATAGGTAAAAAGATATCTATTTAAAAAAATTTTATTGTCTAAAAATCGTGCTCTAGGAATGCAAGGGTTAATCCCTTCGAGACGGGAGCCTTTTACGAAGTTTTTAATCTTTTGTCACCGTTTTTTAAGAACAGAAATTTGTGTCTTCTTGAATCGAGAAAATGCGTTTGTGAAATAAGGCAAATTTTACAGTAAAATTTTACTGGTGAGGAAAAACAAGGATTCTGAGCGCTTCATGCGGCACGTATGCGTGCCGCTCGTCCCCAAGGTGTTAAGGAGCCTCTTCACAGAAACCCCCATGTTAATATATGGGAAAATTTAAAAGCGCGATTACTCATGACCTAATATAACTATTAAAGTATTGTTTTCGCCTTCAGACAGTAGCCGTTAGATGCTGAGAATGTGCGTTTTTAAAATATTTTCTCCTTACATTTTAAGTATTTGAAAAATCTCGATAAACTTTGAAATTTCCACTTCCTGAATTATTATCATCTTATTAACCATTTGCACTCGAGAGGTAACGCTCACTCACCACTAGAGTTGTCAGGTGTCCATACTTGCCAACTTTCCCTTAAACTTCTGTAAAATGCGAGTTAAATTGACCCAGGTTAAACAAGTTTCGAACCAGAAATTTACTAAAAAAATTAATTCAAATAGATTTGATAGAGAAATATGATTTTAAATATATAATGATACGCCAAATAAATTTTCTGGTTAGTAACGCGTATAACCTGGGTCAACTTAACTCACATTTTACGGAAGTTTAGTTGAATGTTGGCAGGTATGGTTGTCCCTCGTAAATCGAGACGCAAATTGCTTTGGACACCACTAATATCTAACAGTTTATTTCGCCACCTTTTATCACAAATTATTCGGCCATTAGATAAGGCAAAGAAAATTAGTTTAAAATACTGGTGTAAAGAGCATTTGGAGCACCCATTTACGCGGTACACTAGTTGTTAGTGAGAATTACCTCTCGAGTGCAAAGGGTTAAAGATACTTAACACGTTCACGCCGGCACAGATATTAATGTTTTTCGCTGTGAGACGGCGGGCGCTCGAATTCATGTTTTGCTTCATCTGGCAGCGCGGTACTGTCGATTATTCAGACACTGTGTGTAATGACTCGCCCCTATCATATTTATTAAATTGAACTCGAATATAATAAGCAGAGTTGATTGCGAATGTCTGAAAGAACGTAAGGAGTAAGCAAATTATTTAGAGACGTGATTTTATTGACTACATTACGAATTTAACATAAAATGTCTTGCATTCTAAAGAACATCATGATATAAATGCATTTCTGTAAGGTAGAAGCCACGCCCTTAGTCAATGATACTTTTTGAATGAAAACGAGAATTCTCGTTTCCCGTCGTGAATGTATTAATTTTATAATAATGAATTGATTTTACTACTGAATTTTCGAATCTTCAAGTGTGATCTACCTGCAGTGCACGCCTTCTATGGAACAATCGAGTGTGACCCACCGGTGATACACGCCGCCTGATGCGACAGTCAAGCGTGACCCACCGGTGATGCAGGCCGCCCGATGGGACAGTCGAACGTGACTCACCGGTGATGCACGCCGGCGTGAACGTGTTAACATATTACGGTCGAGTGCCTGCAAACAGCCGCCCAAGCTTTAATACAGGATTCTATTTTTGCATTCTATTCGCACCACTATATTTTAAAAGTACATATTTTACAAAATTTGTCTTGTATATGTTGTCATGTAAAATTTTCCTTCAAAAAAAAGTGGTGCCAACCGAATAAATTCATGTAAGTGATACCTATGTTTGAGAGGAATAGTTCGACCGTTAAAAGTTAATATTTACTGAGAAAATTTTAAAAAACACGCATCGTTAGCCTTTGACATCTACCTGTCTGATGGTGAAAACAGTATTTTAATAATTATATTAGATAACGAGTAACCGCGCTTCTTAGTTTTCTCATAGATTAACATGGGATTTCGTGATCGGAGAATTTCAAGTGGAATTCAAAAGTGTAATATATAGCGATGAGTAGATTAACCCCTTAACGGCCTCTTAATATTTGGAAAAATCATCAAAAAAGTACCTATTTTTTTTATTACAGAAACTGAATACTTATAAGGTTTCTGTATAAAATATGCAATTAGTTTTTTTTTTTTTTTTTAAGGCGAAAAAAAAAAGATGTTATAGAACAAATTCAATTTGTGGAAATGCCACCATGCGAGAATTCTGTGTTTTAAAGTTTGTTTCACACCATATAAATTAATGCGAATAACACCTTTATTTTTCACATCTTTAGATTTTTATTTATCATCATCAAACAAATTTTTACAAATAATATTTGAAATAATATAATATATATAAAATTTTGATTATTAATAATTTTTTTGAGTGTGATATATTTCGAAACATGCAATACAAAGTCCAATATCACAATCAGCACAAAAGCCAAACTCAAAAGTTAATATTCAAAGACTTCAGATCGAAATGCCAGTTAATTTTTTCTGATTTCAGAAGTTTTTTCCAGCAATAAATCTCCAGCTCGGAAATATCATCGGCACGAGAAATGACGAACGACACCTCAGCCCGTGAGATTGATGGGAGCGAAAATTAAGGGGTTAACCCTTAACGGTCGTATTAAATTACTGTTTAAAAATTCAAATTGCTTATTCGCACCCCTTTTTTGAAAAAGAAATACTCAGCTTATTTAATGACAGGTAAAATGATACCATAATAAAGCCAATTACACTAATTTATAAAACTGGTGGGAATCATACAATCTGAATAACAGACACAGCTCGTGAATATCACGGGAGCGAGAATTAAGGGGTTAAAGAGTAAGCAAAGTACTCGGATGTTTTGAAAGATTTGTTTTTAAATTTGTGCATATACATGAAATAGAATGTTTCTAAATTTAAGTGAAGATAATTTTTTTAAAGAATTATAAAGTTTATACTGTATTGCATAGTGTACGCTAATTTTTTTTTCATTTAATTATTTATTTATTTACTTTTACGGCGGGCATTTGGTAACTAGGCCATTTGTCACTACAACCTTGATGAGGTGACGAGATCTTCACCTGACTGGACACCTCCAGAGGTATAATTCATAGATATAATTCATAGATATAAGATATAATTCATAGAGATAACAGAACTTGAAGGACTTTGAACGGCGTATTTTATATGCACAAAGCGCCATTGGCATATGTGGAAAGATTTTTAGCTGGTGGCAAGCCTGGAAGCCGCGACTTTTCGGCTACGAATCCAATGAGCTGCAAACTGGGCCGCCGCTGCCCTTGTTTTCTCGAAAGTAAACTAAATTAATTTGTTTTTCATTCGTTGTAAACTAATCTTGAATTTAACAAATTTCTTAATATAATTTCAAAACTCCGTTGTTAAAAAGATATACTTAAAGAGAGGTATAGGTTCTCGTTTTATAATAATTTATAGAATTATTCTAACCTCGAATATTTGTCACAGTTTGAAAAACACTCTCCTTTCTTTTAGACTGTAACAAAAAGGAAACATTTCTTTATCTAGCAAAACTTTATGAAAATATAATATAACCTCTTCCGATTTATCCACGATTCCTAAAAACATTCTTTATCTTTAAAAATCAATACATTTTTTAAGATTCTTTTTAGGTGCGTTCGTAATTATATAAATACGTAGCACCTATAGTCGTCGTTCAGTCCGTCTGTCCGTCCGCATATAACAGAGCAAAAACTACCGAACCGAATGGTCTGAAATTTTAACTATATGACTGTTGCAAAATTTTGTCGAACCATTTCAAATTTTATAAAAATCGGATGTCTAATTTAATTACAGGGGCATTCAAAAGATTCTCTTTACATTACGGCCAATGGGAAAAAATTATTGCAAGTGCATTTTAATGATGTTACAGTCTTTCGAATGGTCTGAAATTTTAAATATATAATTGTTGCAAAAATTTTGTCGAGCCATTTCAGATTTTATGAAAATTGGATGTATAGTTTAATTACAGGGACAGTCAAAACTTTTCCGTTACATTACTATCAATGGGGAAAAAACTATTGAAAGTGCATTTTAATGATGTTACATACTATGCACTTATGAAGTGCAAAACAATATACATTCAGTACAATATGGGGTGCAAAAAATAATTATAAAACTAGTTATAGTACGAACGCGCCTCATTTGTCACGTTTGACGAGCAATTTCCTACTTGTTTGAAATCTAAAGAGGTATTTCTGATACAAAAATGTTTTTGCTGCCCGTTTTAAAAAATAAATAAATAAATAAAAGAAAAAAGAAAAGTAAAAAAGAGAAAAGAAAAGAAAAAATGAAGTTTCCAGACAGTTTTTACAGCATATTAATTAATTTTCTCAACACGTAATATCAGTTTTTAAGATTCTATCAATTCTTGAGTAAGCATTTTGTTCTTCAACAAGCATGTTGAGGAGACAAACATTCTAGATTAATAGCATTAACACTAATATTAAAATTAACGTTATTTTGTTATCCTTGAATGTATAAATTCTGTTATGCAGTTAAAAAGGTTTAATGGAGAATCGATAACATTCGAAAAACTGATTTTTCGTGTTGAGGAAATGATTAATACTCTATAAAAATGACACAGAAATGTTTAATTTTTTTTTCTTTTTGAAACGGCCAGCAAAGGATGCTTTTGTAGGGAAAAAAGTATCTTTTAATCTCGTAAATCTATTGGTTTCTGAAGTTTCAGAAGATATAGGAATACTATTTGTACTGAGATGAGATTACATTATTTTCGTAAAGTTTTGCTAGATCCAGAAAAAATTCCCCTTTTTTTACAGTAGGGTAGGGAAGTACACGGTGAGATATGGTACACAGTAAGACAGCAGCCACTTTGAGATATAGTTGTAACGTTTTCTTCAAGCTGGCACACACACATAACGACCTCATCTTATGAAAGAAATGGATGTAGTTTCGGCACTACAGTTACTCGTCCGACAAAATAGTAAATAATTCCTTATTTTATAGCGGTTAAAGTTACATAAATGTCTATTTTAGAGTTTATTTCCTTCAATATGACATATATTTACTTAACAAACCTTGCTATGTCTAATAATAGACTATTTCGGCAAAACGACATAAAGCTTTTAAAGCAATGAAATTTATGTAACAGATGTGCCATCCATTTTCTTACAACGTAACGAAAGTACACAGTGAGACACACAGTTGTTGTACACAGTGAGACGTGTCTTATTGTGTATCTACTATGTGGTTCTGATGTTAAAAAAGTTATCTATTATATATATAAAATCCAAACGGAAATTTCGTTCCGAACGCCGAGATTTCGAGTTCTACCGCATGGATTTTTACGGAACTTATACCGTTAGATAGGTATCGTTCCAGGGAAGGTTTTAAGCTATAACACATCATTCTACCTAGATTAGTTATAGAATTATTACGGAAAATTCTATTATTTTGGACTTTGTTACATCATATTTCCTTAAATATCTGGGCTCCTATTGGTCGTAGAGCTTAGATCTCGCGCCAAAAGTAGCTCCGACGCACCCAAGCAAACTTTTCCCCGCGATTATTTTGCCGTCTTCCGATTTCCTCTAACTCTATTAGGGGCCCGCGTAGAGCTCCTTTAAAATATTTTTCGTAGTAATTTCAGCAATTATCTTAAATTATTGGTTAAGACCGCCACCCTCCCGATTCATGTATCTACGGAAAGGTTGCATGAAGGAGTTTCGTTCAGATACGCTTTCGTTAACAATAGAGTGCGCTCCCTGGTGGTGGAATGTGGAACTAACATAACGCGATATTGTTAAAATTAGGAAATCTAACAATGCGATCTGTTTTAAACTTTGAGATAGTTCATAACACATAATCTATTATCTATTCTATTATATGTATATAAAATCTATTATCTATTCTATTATCTATTATATATATATAATCCAAACGGAAATTTCGTTCCGAACTCCTAGATTTCGAGTTCTACTGCATGGATTTTTACGGAACCTATACCGTTAGATAGGTATTGTTTCAGGGAAGGTTTTAATCTATAACACATTATTCTACTTATATTAGTTTTAGAATTATGACGGAAAATTCTGTTATTTTGGGCGATAAGGTTACCATTTTATTTCTTGGCGAAATTCATCGTTGATAAAAAAAATTGAAACGGCTATTAAACCTCGAAAAATAAAAGAAAAACTGTTACTAATTTTATTTAAATGAAAAAAAAAAAAAAGAAAAAAAGAAGAAGAAAATCCGTTTTAATGAGTGATAATATTAAAAAACGGAAACATTTAATCAAAACCTGAAAGAAATATTTGTAATGCTTAAAAAATAATTTAATAAGAAATATTACACTTGATACGCAATATTTGGCTCTTTATCGCTTGCGTTAGATATGGAAACGAATCTGAAAATTTGATTAGATGAAATTTTAACGACATTTTCTTTCTGCTCTGTTCTTTTCTTTTTTTTTATATCTAATTGTCCCATCACGTGACTTACAGAAGAAACAAGCAGATGTAATTGTGAGTCACATGTGTAATTACTATTTGTTTCTTTACAATTTTTCATTTTTCTTTTGTCGCCAAACAATGTGATTTTAAGCCAAAAATGCATAAGCGTGACATTAGCTTGAGGATGTTCTCACAAATGGTGTTTTTTTAGGTGAAAGAGATCATTTTTTGAGTACATTTTCATATTCAATTGTTACTTATATAGATATCAGTTAATATTTTAAAAATGGAATCGAATACTTAAATTTCAGTGTGAATTTCTGCCACACATACATATTGTAAAATAATTTCATACTTTTTAAAATGTTTTTCGCCGTAATTCCAAAAGCATGTGACATTTATAAACTCGAACTCAGATCAACGAATAT
Organism: Maratus speciosus; assembly: GCA_963932465.1. Lineage (NCBI taxonomy): Eukaryota > Metazoa > Arthropoda > Arachnida > Araneae > Salticidae > Maratus > Maratus speciosus. Next base: position 279,786,320 of record OZ010797.1, on the reverse strand, counting down.
TACCCATTTTATTTAAGCAAATATTATCTATTTTCTCAAGTCATATCGCCAATTTCATTTATAGGAAAATTCACAGATTCGAAATCTAGGAAATAAAGATAATTTTTAAGGAAATTTATGTTTTAATACGTTATTACTATGGAAAAATTCAAGATTTTGAAAAAAAAAATTACAAGTCTTTTGTAATTCGTCATTTCTTCTTCGTACTTTCTCCTCTGTTATGTAATATTTCAAATGATATTGGACTAATTTTCGATCATCGATTCACCGCAAAATCGCATATCTAATATAGTATATAAAATAAAGTCTGGATTAGGGGACTAATTAACGCACAGCGCAAACTACTGAACCTAAAATCTTGAAAATCGTGGTAAAAATACTTCTTATGACATAAACTTCTGCTAAGAAAGGATTTTCTAAAGTGTCACCCCTAATGGTTTTTGCACGGGGAGGGGAAAAAAATCGAATATTAAAATTATGCGTCAAATGATAGCATATTTTAATGTAGTTTTGTATGCTGAATCGAATGCTACCAAATAAATTTTTATAAGTCCAACAGTTCATAACACATTTCATATTTTTCTAATTTGGCGGTGTCTTTGGCATCTAAACCTCAAAATATCTATCATTATATCCGTTACTCTAGCAACGGAAAAAATTCAAATCAACCCTTTTGGCTAAAAACTAAAAACGGCTCTATGAGTTTGAAATAAAAATGCAAGCATCTTAATTTTTTTTAAAAATAGTGATTTTATGTAAAGTAAAAGGGAAAAAATTACTGAGAATTTAGCATTATAAAACAAAAATGGAAAAGGTACTACTTAGATATTCCGTCGACCAAAAATCTATCGTCAAACTATAAGATTAAATGCCAATAATGGTTGATCGTAAATATCAAATTCACTTGAATTTAAACAAACTACACGTGTTTACGTCATCAAGTGATTTTAATTTCGACGTTTTATTTGTATTTTTATTAATGTTATACTAATTTATTTGTTATTTCGTTATTTAAAATAAAGATTATGTCAATTTATATAATTTGGCGAATGGTTTGGCGATTTATATAATTTGGCGAAATTGGCCGACGGGATAACAAGTAGTACCAATGAAAATATTTAAGTATGAAAGCAATGTTTGTAACGACTTAAAAATTATTTTCATATATATAAACTCGGTTTATGGCGTCAGATGCCGTCATCCGAAGTATCTACAAGAGTCTTTTTCCATTTTTTTTCCGGTCATGGGTTCCTCAATGAAAGAAATTGGAATTGGAATAATATTGTGCGATTTATAAATTGCTCCTCGATAAGAAGAAAAAATGGTATATTTATAACAACCGTGCGCACATCTCGCTGATAGCATTTTTAAAATTCCCAGTAGCAGTAGTTACATTTTGCGTATGTAAATTAAAAATAATTTTTTGCTTTTAATTATGGCATTATTTCCTGTTATTGTTTATCTTTTCAGTTTTTTAAATGAAATTAGTATAAGGCATGCATTTTAAATTAAATGAGTGAAAGGTTTGTGTTTTAAAGGAAAATAATAAAATAAGAATGTTCTATGAAAACAATCTTTATTGATTTATTACCTGCGCCCAGCTGACATAAAAGTATCACAAAAGCCACATATTCACTTTTCTTTCAGTAGTTGCTCATGAGAATTCAAGTTAACCTTCCGTAATCAGATACCTCACATATTGGTGTATTAGCTTTAATGTTGAAAGCATCGTTTTTGTTTGAAGCGAAAACTTTAGTATGAATTCTATTACACAAAATCGCATCATCATCATCTACTATATATTTACAACGGAAATTTGTATTTCATTCCGATTGTTTATAATACTTTCGTAGGATATACCACAATTAGTTAGGTAATAATTTTAGAAAGGTTTTAGTGTATACATATTGTTCAAGGGTACTTAGTTATAGAGTACAGTAAAAGTTCAAAAATTAAGTGAACCTGATTATGAAAGTTTAGCCTTTTTAAAAAAATTTACGGAACATATTTTGTTACAAGTGGCCCTGTTGCATGACTTTTAGGAATGGTGTTAGTATATACGATTTCATTATATGTTGATTAGTTACAGAGGTATTAATTCCTGTTGTCATAACGGTCTCATTACCCGACCATAAGTGCGCTGTTTATAATCAACTAAAACAATTACTTCTTAATTACTAAATTTTGTCCAACGCTTAAGATAACATTATATCGCAATGGCGTTCGCATCGTTTTCAGTAATGTGCAAGGTCAAGCTGAAGATCCATATTGTTTAAAATACAAGTTCAAATTCACCATTTAGTTTAATCCAAGGTTCATTTGGAAATATTGACCAGCGCAGCGGGCATAGCCTTCTAGTTTATTAATAAAAGAAGGTTTTTCTCTCTCTCGCTCTTTCTTTGTGTGTGTGTGGGCGTGCGATGGCTAGGGAAATTTACTAAACGTAAGAGGCTGAAAATTTGCATGAAGGTAGCCCAAGGTCTGCCATTGTCCACCCGAGGCTCAGATTTTTAATATTTTGAAAATCTAGAAATATTAATTAGAAATCATAAACTGCAGAAAATTATTGATAGAGTGCAAAAAATGTATGATTTATGGAAATACATACATTGCCTCACTGTGTACTACTTGTGGTACACAGTGAGACAAAATTCGATACTTCATTATGCTGCTTCTGTGCTTTTATAAATAACTTTTTTAAAACCATTTATACATTAATGTGTAGCGCATTTGTGTAGCTTAAAGTTGTAGCAAAAAATTTTCAAAAGAATAAAAATCGTCGCCATTTGTTAAGTAATAATAATTTTCGTCTCACTGTATACTACCCTCCCCTATACTTCGCTTTTATATTAATTCGTTACTATACAAATCACTTTTACGGATACATCCATAATAAATCACTGCATCACAAGAATTGTGAATACAAGGTACAGCCGTGGAAAAAATAAAGTAAACACCCCCTACTAACTTTGCAACTAATTATAATAGAAAGATTTTACAGGTACCAAGCGATTGGAAATATAGACTACTTTTAAATAGTGTATATAAAATTTGCTTAGGGGACCATCTACGAATCAAAACCAGAGCAAACATTGTTGTTCAACAATGGCAACAGCCAATTTTGGATATATTTTTAATTTTCGGTTCAAACTATGCCTAGAAAGGAAATTTCAAGTCATTTGGATAATAAGTTTTTGAATTATAAGCATTCAAAATTTAGAGCTACTGGTGTTAAATTACATTTTCATAATTTTATTAATATCTCCCGAAATTATAATCCTCATGTGATATTTTTTTTGTTTAGTTATAATACTAAAAAACTCAAACATAAATACATTGAATTAGTAATTTTAAAAAGTTTAGTAATTTAAAAAAAATTATAATATGAATTATGGAATTAATGTGCAAAAAAATGCGAATTGCAACCTACAATTTTTTGATAGGTTTAGATTTATTATGTTCTGCTTTATACAAATTTCCAGTTTCAAATTTTTCTTCCAAATAGTTTTCTATTTATGAGTAATAAACGTCAAAATGACGATTTAAGGGGCCGCCTATGATATCCAGAAAAGCATAATTTGAAAAAAATATATTTTTACTCATTTTAATGAAACATTTGGACAGGCAATAGTCAAAACATATTAAGCGAGTGAGACCTTCATATTGCCAAGAAATAATACATTAATAGAAGTGACATAGTGATTCGGTAGCATTTCAACATTCGAATACCGAACTTCAATTTGGATATAACCCCTAAAATAGGCTCATTTTAAAATAATTGATTTCTCGTAAACTAATAATACGAATTTCATTAAAATTTGGTTTTAGACTAATTGAAGGCTGAAGAATCTATTTATGATGCCAAACTTGGGTATTACTATTGAAAAAAACAAAGTTCGGATTCGTTTTTATATGTAGACTCCCTAAGCAAATTTTATAATTTTCATTAAAAAGTAGATTTTATTTACAAACGTTTGAAGCCAGTAACTTTCTTCTACAGTGCTTTGTTACAGAGTTAGTAGGGGTGTTTACTTTTTCCCCCACGACTGTACAGTACATCTAATCAAGTGCGAATTTGATGCATTCGTCGTTACAGTTCGAAAGTTTGAGGTGAGAAACTCTTATTTTTCAAACTATCATATTTGGACAAAATATTTCCGATTGGTACATCCACATTTATCAAACAATTTCTCTTAAAATCTATATGTGAAATAGTTTAACCCACTGAACGTCAAAACTTTAGGTAGATTTTATCAACCTTTTTTCCAGAAAGTCTATTTCCGCCACAAATTCCGAAAAGCAATCTTCGCTTTCTTTCATCACAAAGTTTCGGGTATTAAATAATGGGTACGTCCATTCGTTACTCTTGTGACCTCTAGAGCAAATTTTCAGAAATACTTCCAATGATTTTATTATTAGGATAAAAAAATGATATAACTAATTAAATATCATTGTATTCCACTCACATAAAATATATCTAATTCGTAACAGAAAGCATTATACTTGTCTATATAATAAATCAAAACGTTGTTACTCTTGTGACCTACTCTTGTGTGATTACAAGAGTAACAACTTTTTGATTTATTATATAGAATAAGAAAACTGCTTTTTGTTACAAATTAGATATATTTTATGGGAATGGAACGTGATGGTATTTAACAGGTTATATAAATTTTATCCTAATTATAATTATAAAATAATTGGAAGTATTTCTGAAAATTTGCTCTAGAGGTCACAGGAGTAACAATGCACGTTCTCTAATTCGAATTTTGTTATTCTAAAATAGCTGAAGCTAAATAGTTAATTTTTCAGGAATATTTATTTTGACCGTTACATCAAAGCAACACCAGCGTGCAATGGGAAGTACGAAATTATATAGCGTGATAAATTTACAGTTTTAAAACTATGGTAACTGCATCTATGAAAATTTGATTAAAAGCTACGATAATAATAAAAAGAAAAAATACGAGAAAGTTATTTTCGTTTTTCATTTTCATTTTAAAATTATATTAATTAATTCTTTCTAATTTTATTTTTAATTTTTCCATTGTTAGATTTGCAAAACGATTAATTATTTAAATATAATAAAGTTTCTAAATTAATTGAAAATTTTCGAATGTAAAATCGCTATTTTAGACAAAGTATAGCTTTCTTTTGTAAACTAAACTAATTTGTTAGCTTTCTTACATAAACTGTACTGTATTATAACGCTTGGCATGTAAATACGAAAATTTTATTTTGTACACTATTATTTTTTTTAAAGAAACAGCTACCAGATTTGATTACAAATTTTTTTCAATTAAGTGAAACGAATAATTTAAAACGACAATGGTAGTATTCACAAAAAAAATTAGTACTTTTCTGGCAACCCTGTTAATTAATCAAATAAAAAAAATGTCAGAGTATTTTATTTTCCATTGTTTATTTCCGTCTTATTAATAATGACGAAACTTCATAATTTTTCCAATATATATGTCGCAATAATAATAATAATAAATGTTATTCCTATACCCTTAGTTATATGTCAGCTTTATATTCAACGCGAGATGACATTTATAAAGGTCTTTATTAAGGAGAAAAATAGTAGATCATTTTTTATTTTGTCTTTTGACGTCAAACTGTAGTAATAAAGAAAAAGAAGGAGACGGATAAGAGATGCTAAAAATGCCATTAACAGCAACAGTTTTTAGCCAAGTAAAAATCGTAATTATTTACTTATAAGCTTTTTTTTCCCTAAAACTAATATTGAGTAAATCTTTTAACTGTTTTTTTTTAACCCTTTCAGGGGCAAAGAACTTTCATTGCTAAAATGTTGAAATGAATGAATGACATCGGAATTTACGAACAAATTTATTTGCAAGTAAGAAAAAGCTAAATTTCATACACATAACAAACTGAGTTTTATATCCAAATTTCTGGTGCAGTTGTGGCATTTGAAAATTAAAATTAAGTGGTTTCATAAACGCAGCACCGCCCAAGAAAGGGTTAAGAGAGATACTTGCTATATCTAAAATATCTACATATATATTGGGTTGTTCGGAAAGTCGAGTCCGCTTTGGGAAATCAATTCGTATCGGAAAATTCTATCATCCAATTATTCGACATCATCCGATATCTAATGTCTAATAATTACCGGGCAGAATTTTCCGCTACGAATTGATTTTCCCAAACGAACACAACTTTCTGAACGATCCAATATAATACCTTTGAAACCTAAATGCAACATTCAAGTTCTTCCTACCTTTCTGACCATATCTATACATACAGGGCTGCCACAGGCGACAATTTTTATATTTTATTTGCACCACTATTTTAAGAAAATAAATTTTGTAGTATGTTTCTCTTGCAGATGTTGGGAAAACGTATTTGAAATATTTTTGTTTTTAAAAAATGGTGCGAGATAGCATTAAAAAATAGTCGCCTGTGTTCGCCCTGTACATATATATGTATATTAGCTAACCCGCCCGACGTTGTCTGGGCTTGAGATCAAAGTATCAAATTAATAATCACAAACAGAAAAAAATAATGAAGGAGGAAATTTTATTATATTGGAGTATTGTAAAAAGCTGGCTAAAATTTAAAAACGCCACTCCGGCCGTTAGATTTTATCGGTTTTAAAACTGTCCTGTGCTAATATTTACGTCTTAACAATAACAGTCTGTCAAATTTCAAGTTTCTATCCTTAAATTTCCATAGAAATTGAAATTTAGAACAATTTTAGAATGCTTTCCACTCATTTCACCTAAATTTAGATTTTTTTATAAGTTATTATTAGTCAACATTTGTATCTTAAAAGTAACCGCCATGAGAAATTTCCAGTTTCTAATTCCCAGAAGTATCGTTAAAATCTTATACTCGTATTTCGAAAGTTTTTCTCCCTGAACTCATTTAAACTTGGAGTTTTTTTTAAATGTTGTGTGCGTCCATTTGCGTCTTAAACCAGCTGCATCAAATTTCGAGTTTTTAACCCCAGTTCCATAGAAATCGTCATTTAGAACGTTTTTAAAACGCTCTTCTCGCATTTCACACTTTTAACTTATGAAGTTACTTTAAGAATTGTTCTGTACCAGTATTTACGTCTTAAGAGTAACAGCCATGTCAAATTTCGAGTTTCTGTCCCTAACAATTTCATAGAAATTGTAACTTAGACGTTTTAAGAACTTTTCTACTCGTTTCACTCTTTCAAATTTCGATTTTTATAGAAACCATTCTTAGCGAGCATTTGTATCTGAAAAGTCACCACCGTAAGAATTCAAGTTTCTAGTTCTTTCAGAATAACAAAAATCGTAAGCCTAGAAGGTTTTTTTTCCCCAGCAGCCTTTAAAATTTCGAATTTTTTTAGAAAATGGTTCTGTGCATGCATTTGCGTCTTAAAAGTAGCAGCCATGTCAGATTTCAAATTTCTATCCCTAACAATTTCATAGAAATCGTAATTTAGAGCTGTTTTAAAACGCTTTCCGCTCATTTCACGCAGATTTTGAATATTTCCATAAACCCTTCTTAGCGAGTATTTGTATCTTAAAAGTAACAGCTATGTTAAACATCGAGTTTCTATCCGAAACAATTTAAAAAAAATCACAATTTAGAACGTTTTCGGAGCATTTCACCCTTTTAAATTTCGAATTTTTTTAGAACATTTCTCAATGAGCATTTGATTCCTAAAATTGACTGCCATGCAAAATTTCAAGTTTCTAGTCCTTTCAGTATCAGAAAAATCATATGTTTAGAACGTCCCCCTCACCCAGCACCCTTTTAAATTTCGATTTTTTAACAAAAAAATGTTCTGCGCGTGCATTTGTTTCTTAAAAATAACAGCCATGGTAAATTTCAAGTTTCTATCCTTAAAAATTCTATATAAATCTCAATTAAAACCGTTTATAGAGCGCTTTTCATGCATTTCACCCATTTAAATTTCGAATTTTCTTTAAAAACTACTTTGTCCGTGCATTTACGTGTTAAAAGTAGCTGCCACGTTAAATTTAAAAATTTTATTTTTATCAATTCCGAGAAATCGTAATTTGGAACGCTTCTAGAACGTTTTCCGCTCATTTCATCCCTTTTAATTTCGAACATTTTAACAATCGCTCATAGAAAGTATTTAGACCTTAAATGTAATCACCACGCCAAATTTCAAATTTATAGTCCCAACAATATCACAGAAATTGCAATTTTAGAATGTTTTTTGCTCCTGCACCCCTTTGGAAATTGTTGCACCGACATAAGATATAGCCTATGTAGGATTAGAGATAATCACCAGCATTTTGCCACTATTATTTTATTTTATCGGTTCTGTAGTTCCAGAGTTTAACCCCTATAACTAATACACAAATGTAAATAGTGCTTATAGAGATTTAATAACTGCTTTTGGCGAGATTTGCGCCCAGCTAACATAAAAGTATACATTTTTTTCCTTTTACCCACGATCAGATGATAAGCCGCCAAATATTGCTTCAATGCGAATCACTGAGCTACAGCATCTAGAATACCTAGTGTGGAAATATGCTATCCAAACAGTGCTAAAAATTTGTATCCCTTAAATGTGCGACGATACTGCTAAAAAATCAAGTGTCGATCGCAGCGACATCTGCGGGATTTTTGTATTTTTAATATTACATTGTATAGACTAGCAATTTCTTCCAATTGTAGAAAATATCCTGCAGATGTCGCTGCGATCGGCATATTGCAGCAGCATCATTGCACATTTATGGGATACAATATTTTAGCGTTTGTTTAAGTATTACAGGGATAGCCGATTTCCACACTGTGTATTCCATGGAACTATTAATAAAGAGGAACTGACATATCCTTAAAATAGTGAAGCTTCAACTGTAACCGCTATCACAGGCGTTATTTATCGACGGTGGAAACTCCCACCAGTAGGTTTATATAGATATTTTCAACTTATTTAAACGCCTTATTACGACAAAAATTTCAGTCATAAATAATGGCAGAAACAGATTTTAATTTTTACTGGTAGGAGCTTTCTTTGGTGGTAGTTAGGCCCTGCGTTTCCGCCATATTGTGACAACCATGGAAACAAACTGACAGTTTTATAAGGCATACTTACACCAGTAAAAATAAATAGAAATTATTACAAAATTTTTGAAAAAAATTTCTATGAATAAGACTCTTCTTTAAGACGAAATCTTCTATTCAATTTTACTGGTGGGATGTTTGACCTATCGGTAATCAGAAACTGAAGAATCGATTTTAAAAAAGCCGCCGCCATATTGTGACAACCTCCTCAGTTACTTCACTCGCAACTGGTAGACAATACACTATATGTCTCCTCCTTTTTATTCATAACTCCATTGTGTATTCTAGTCGCTATAACTGAGCTCTACAATAATAAGGAGAGTCAATTCACCGATCCACTTTCTGCCGCGACCACATCACACTTTCAATGCGTGCAAGTAATGAGTCCTGCATTTTTCTTAATATTAGAAGCATTTTTTCAAACTTTTTCGCGTACTTTTTATCAATTTTGGTGTTTTCTATATCTTTTTGATATTTTTATGATCAATACTTAATGTTATTTTTAATTTTTTTCGTTGAGCTTGCCTAAAATTTCATTTTTAACTAATATCAAACTAAAAATTTACGATTAATTTAAATAAAATCTATAGTTTTTTCAATAAAAAACATATATCAGGGAAAATTATAGCAACTTCGTCAAATCCAAGGAAAATCCAATTTGAAAATATTTATCCCATACTATTCTATCGGAGGAAATCTATGATTTGCCATATAATTTTATCGGAAAATCTTTGGCATTGTATTCATGGGCGGAAAGCTGGATTCAATGTGTCAGAATAGGGAATTAGCCCCCGTTCCATTGTCGAGCTCAGTGATGCGAGCCTTTGAAAATGTGAACTTTTTTTAATCCGTGCAAACATTGTTTTCATATTTAAATTAAATATTTTCGTTTTACAGTTGTACTAATTTCTGAATAAACCTTTTTTCTTTGTATTTTAAACAAAATCAATGACAGATTTTTTTGTTTTTTCGATCCGTTGTTATTTTTTTTTTAAATTACTATAGCCATTTTAATTCTTAAATGAAAAGATTTAATTTCAATTTCTTATACCTTGCTATTGCAATGATTGTACTTTAAGAAATTATCAGTTTCATTGTTAGAAAATTTCACGTTTTGACGCCAAAAACATCGCCAAATTAGAAAAACATGGAATGGCTCACGAACTATTGGGCTTAAAAGAATTTAGTTAGTACCATTCGATTCAGCATACAAAATACACTAAAATATATTATCAGTTGAAAAATAACTATAAAATCAGATTTTTAAGGAATTTTTTAAAAGTTCGTTCTCTTTTTTACCCCCCCCCCTCCCCCCTTAGGGGTTGAATTTTAGGAAATCTTTTCTTAGCAAGCACCTACATCGTAAGAAGTATTTTTTCCCGTTTCTAGGTTCAATAGTTTTGGCTGTGCGTTGATTAGTCCCCTAGTCAAGACTTTCTTTTTTATATATATGATATGCTTTCACTAGTATGATAGAAGCATATCGGTATTAAGCAGCAATCGTACACCCGTTCTATGTCTCCAACTGAGAAATCAATGTTTTACAGTCGTGAAATCATGGTCAGAGTGGAAGATCAGGCCTACATCCCTTGGTAATTTTCCCGGAAATAACAACTGAAGGCGTTAGATCCATCACCTATTTATTAGATGATCATAAAATGTACTAATTCCACCAGTAATTGTGCAACCCATGTTCGGGTCGTTGTTATGTCGTAAATATAAACCACTAGATGTTAACTATTAGAACAGCTTGGCGAAAGTACAGGAACCAAAGCTCTCCAGGTTACAGCGGGTTTTTTTCAACAATACAATAATCGTAAAAATCTAGCTCTCCAAGTGAATGTAAAAGTTTAAATACTTGCGAAAAACACACGCATACGCATATAGACACCAAAGCAAGGCCAATCCAGCTAAGTGGAAGGGGGGAGGAGAGGGAAGGCTATGCCAGCGATTGGATAACTCCGAGGCAGAGGGTGGAGAAAACGTGACGTGTTGACAGGGACTTAATAATTGACGCGATAGCTTTATTGAGAAACCAGGATGCTTGCAAGGCCTCATGGGATATGGAACAAAATAGAACAAATGATATTAAATTCGAAAAAAAAAGAATTTAGTCTCAGAATAAAATGAAAGAAAGTAATTTAGTGGGTTTTAAGAAGTATAATTATGAACGGATTAAGGTTTTTAGAATAATAAATAATAAAAGAATACGCTGGATTTAAAGCATGCGAAAAAAGATAAAAGATATTTAAGATATTATTAAAGCTAGGTAAAAAAGGTAGATATTATAATAATTTGGAATAGTTTAACTAAGATAAAAGGGCAAAAACTTTTATTATTACATATATACAGAGTGTCCCTAATTAAACTACCCTAATTTAACCCTTTCCGGCACACTGTGCCCGGTTCGGGATACCTAATTTTAATTCCAAACTTACGAACTGCACCAGAATATTTTAGTAAAATTTTGCTTTTAAAATGAACGTTTAAATTAACATGTTTTTAATTTCTAAAAAAGTCGTTTTTAAATTCCGGTGTCAGCCAATCATTTCATCATTTTACAACAAAAATTACCTGTGCCGGAAAGGGTTAAAGTTGTCTACAGACAAAACTATTGTTTATAAAGTTGTGAAATTTTGTGAAAGACATAATAAAGGGATGGAAAGTTGTCTAAGCTAAAAAATATATAAATAAAAATGGTTCAACATCTCGCCACCAGAGGGCGATTTTTAATAAGTTACACATTTGGCATTACGATAGTTTAGAAATTTTATTTATAGGATTAATTAATCGACCCTAATTTAAAGTTGCCTACAGACGAAACTATTGTTTATTAAGTTGTGGATTTTTTTGGAGGACATAACAAAAGTATGAGAATTTGTTTGAGCGAAAAAAAAAATTATGAGGCCGTTTTTTAACGAATTACACATTTAGCCTACATTTGCGATAGTTTAACAAATTTTGTTATAACCAAACATGTTCTGCATGACTTTCATCATTTTCATATAAAGGTCCAAATACCGGCTACTAGGTGTTCTGAGAACTGAGCGCAGCGCAGTCTACCGGTGATAGGCAGAGTTTGTAACTTTAATTAAGAGAAGAAAGTTACGAAAAGTACATCGCTGAAGTCTGTGTCATTTACAAATAGTAAATGCAAAAGTGTTGAATCTGCGTAATCTGGTATATCAAAAGATTTCAGATATGTGTTTCTCTTTTTTTTAAAATATACTGATCGTATATTGGCTTGAATTGTTGATTAAGTTATTTTCTAGACATATTTAGCTCTCAATTGCCACGCGCACATTATTGGTATTTTATTATATGAATGAGTAATACCGGTTTTAACTTAAACATCATAGCAGTGGTCCGAATACCGGCTATCCGGTATTTGGATCTCTCTCAGTTGCTCTGCTTGAAGGGGAGGAAAATAAATTAATTTAAATAGTTCCATAATTAATTTATTAATTTAAATGGTTCAGAAATAGTTCCAGTCCCACTTCGCAATATGAGAAAAGCAACCATGGCCGTAATTCTTCAGGACCGGCACTGGTTACCGGATCACTTTCCAAAAAAGCGCTGTTGGACACTGCAAAATTGCCTAAAATAAATGTGAAGAGAAAGAAAAAAAATGACGGATTAAACCAGGCGAAAGAGGCAGAAATTTGATTTTAAACCTCTCGCTGAGCAACCCGAGATTTACTCGGGGATGCATTTTTTCCGTCTAATTAACCGTCCTTGATTATTCCCACCAGTTATTTTTTTACTGTAAATTTCGCCTTGTTTAATCGGAGCATTTTCCCGTTTAAATTAAACAAAAATTTTTGTCTTGAAAAACCGGTGACAAAAGAATAAAAATTCTTAAAAGACGCTCGTCACAAAGGGGTTAAATGCGCAATTTTTGAAGCTATTTTGATAAAACAATTACTCAGCGAGAGGGTTAAAAAAGTGAAAAAGGAAAATATCCAACAGAGGTTATGATAAATTTGTGTCTTCTGCATGGGTGCTTTCTCTGTTGACAAGAATGCGGGAGGGGATTTTGGGTTCAATGTTAAGAATGCGATATATAGGCTGATAGGGGCTATACCGACGCAGAGAGAGATATTATGTTTTTGATTTTTTCACATAAAATAATTCTCATTCAAGCTTTTTTTTTGTTTGTTTTACACGTTATAAAACAAAATTAGAAACATAATGCGAAGAAGACTGTGAGAGATAGTCGTGAAGAATTTCAGAAATTTGACAAAAATACTTATTTATTAAAAATTGTGTATTTTTTCTGTGCATAAGAAATGTTATTAATCAATACAATTTATTAATATAATATTCTAATTGCTTAATAATTGCCATTAGCTCAATTTATGTGAACTTTTGGAAAAAAACTTAGGTAGCCGGTATTTAGACCCCATTTTAAAAACTCAAAATTTGAAGACTTTCTGAATTTTGCTTTTTATAAACAGAAAACGCCTTTTAAACTGATTTTTTTTCTGTATACAGGTATAAAACATGCCAAGGTACCCTGCTGTCACGTTTTATTTTATTCATTTTTTAAATTGTATGATCTAGATTGAAAACAAAAGTGGTAGCCGGTATTTGGGCCTTTTCCTCTACCTTCTGGAATCGTAAGATAGCATCTTCCACAGGTGATAGCTGTGTGTTCTAGGAAATGCTAGGAACATGTCGTGAAATGCTGCCTTTAGAATAATGTTAAGTTAATAAATAAAATTTCTAAAGTATCGTAATGATAAATGTGTAATTTATAAAAAATCGCCCTCTGGTGGCGGCGAAATTTTGAACTATTTTTATTTATAATTTTTTTAGCTTAAACAAAATTCCCATCCCTTTATTTTGTCTTTCACAAAATTTCAAAACTTTATGAACAGTTGTTTTATCTGTAGGCAACTTTAAAGTAAGCTCGTTTAATTATGAACACCCTGTAGATATACAGTCGAACTTGGTTAATAGAACACGAGTTATCAATGCTGTCAACAATAAACATTTGTATACAGTCAAATGTGAATCGAATTCACTATTTATAAGAAATGAAGAAATTTACCCTCTTCTATAGAGTCTCAATGCGAGTACTTGAATGTTTCATACATATAGCAATAAAAATTTATTCCATGTTTGTGTCAAAACATTTCATGTTTTCGGACACGTAAGATCCAAGAACATTTTTATTTGCTTATATTTAATATTCTGATACACCAATTTTGAGATATCTTCATTTGATTGAAAGAGGGAAATCTCAAACCGATTCCATTTATATTATATTTGAATTTGGGAGTCTTCTCAACCTGAATATTTTCATTTCCGTTTGCTGCTTAAATCTAATAAAATTGTCTTGAACCCCATTGGATCAATTCGAATAAATTATAGCATTGGAATAGAAGGTATTTACTTTCAAAGCGTAAATTAAAATAACTTAGCGTAAGGAATGAAATATAAATTAAAGTGCATAAAAGAATATAATTTTTTTCCTTTTACCCACGATGAAACGATAAGCAGCCAAATATTGCTCCAATGCGAATTTTTGAAAATGTGAACTTTTTTTAATCCGTGCAAACATTGTTTTCATGTTTAAATTAAATATTTTCGTTTTATAGTGATATTAATTTCTGAATAAATCTTTTTTTTTTTAACCCTTTGCGTACTGAATTATGAATTCATGAAAATTTATCTTCTAAAGCATTTTTCGTGAATTGTTTAAACTACATTAGGAGATTTACATAATCATTTAATAAATTTTACAAGGATTTGAAAGGGACTGAAGGATTTAGAAGGATTAATTAAATTTGAATCCATGGGGATTTTGTGCAATATTTATAACCCCACTAAAATTTTTATTTTAAATATTTTTCTTAGTATTTTGTAGAATTACAAAATGTACAAATATAATGTCCTTACAATAGAAATATAGAAATATTTCCTATTTAAAAAATCACCCCCCCCCCCTTCCTCCCAACGCCAAGAAAGCTGAAAAGATGCAAAGGCAAAAGAAATCATCCTTTAAAAAAAAATTTGTTTTGTGTAACCAATAATGCTTTTGTAACAAGATAAATTAATGTATCTATAACTCATTCTAAACTGTTACTTTAATTTACGCTTCAAAAGTAAATACCTTATATTCCAATGCTATAATTTATTCGAATTGATCCAATGGAGGGTTCAAGACAATTTTATTAGTTTTAAGCAGCAAACGGAAATGAAAATATTCAGGTCGAGAAGACTCCCAAATTCCAATATAATATAAATAGAATCGGTTAAAGATTTTCCCCTTTCAATCAAATGAAGATATCTTAAAATCGGTGCATCAGAATATTGAATATAAGCATATAAAAATGTTCTTGGATCTTTCGTGTCCGAAAATATGAAATGTTTTGACACAAACACGAAATACATTTTCATTGCTATATGTATGGAAGATTAAAGTACTCCAGGGCTGCCACATATTATAATTGATATATTAAATAAATTTTATAACAAGTTATTTTAATGGTACTTATAAATACCGTCAGTAGATAAATGGTTAATTCTTTTATTATTATCATTTAAGAAACAAGTTGTCCGTGAAGACAACTTGATTTCACGATTAAAACTATTCAAATAGACATATTAATGTTTAAAATACTTAGTTTATTACTTTAAATATTTTCATATATATTTTCTGGTGTCAATTTTTATACATTTTATTTAAAATAATGATTTGAAAATAAAGATTAAAATAATGCTGCTAGCACACGTAACAGCAACACAAAAAGTTTTATTTGTAATAAAATAACATTTTTTTCAGATTTTCTTTCTTTTTTTTTTATATGTAAGCAAACGCCAGTCCGTACTTATAAGTACCGTCAGTAGATAAAGGGTTAAACAAAATCAGTAATAATTTTTTTTTTTTCGTTGCGTTGGAAATTTTTTAAAAACTAATATAGCCATTTTAATAACATAGTTCTCTTTAAGAAGAAAGAAAGTTCTCTTTCATTATACATAACAAAATCATCACATCTACAGGTCGACCATAGAGAAACTTTGCTGATATTTGAATCCTTAGCAGCCGCTCCGTTCTACTAAACAAACTAAAATGTGAGGTACAATTGTTTGAAGGAATGCGCTCGAGATTGTGGTGAACAAGGACAATGGAGCCTGCGTCGTTATGGTTACAGTGAAAAAAAATCGAAATTTTTGAAAGACAACACGCACTTTTTTCAATCCCAAAATGAACAGCACATTGAAAAGTCATAAATGACGTTGTAACAGTACATGTAGCACAAAAAAACGGCAACGTAGGCCACATGCAAAGAACAGAATTGTAAACAACCATTAATAATAAAGACGAGAGGAACAGAAAAAAGTTTTACTGAGATTACAAGTTTTCCACACTGCTTTTTAAAGGTTTTCTACGAATGATGGTTTGCACACGGTGTTCGGTTTCTTATCGGACTCGTCTCTCTGTTGCTATTGGTTGTTTACAATCCTGTTACAGCGCCTAGAAGATACAGTGTGGAAAACGGCTATTCCTATAATGCTTTAAAAAGTGCTAAAAACTTGTATCCCATAAATCTCCAATAATGCTCAGCGGCAATATGCTGATACGAGCGCTATCTCGTAACTCTTTTCAATATAAACACTGTGTTTTCAAAAATTATAGAATGTTAAATATCGGAAACTATAAATATAAGATATTTTGGTTTGTTATAAGCTAATTCAGTTAAGGAATGACGTGAAATAGGTTAAAGAGTCTCTTTTAGAATGACTATCGTTTTTAAATCACTACGATGGCGCTACGATCGACATCTTGTTATTCAGCATCGTTGTAAATTTATGGGATTCAATTTTTTAGCACTATTTTGTAGCCGTTTTCCACACTGTATCTTCTAGGCGCTGTAATCCTGTTGTTTACAGAAGATTTATTCAGCAGGCAGATAATTGAAGATTATTTTGCTTTTTGATGCCAGAAACTTCAGTAATAAGGAAAGATTAAAATATAAGGTTAAAGATTCTAAAATTTCCGTCAGTGATTGTCTAATTAAAATTATCACCAGAACTGAAAATTATTTATTTTTCGTAATTGTTATTTCTAAAACTGATTTTCTGTGCAAATTATATTAAAGCATTTTACGATTGAAAATTCCATAAAATTTTGATTAAAATGTTGTTGTTTTCAGGAAATCGTGATTTTTTATTTCACTAGCAATTCTCATTCAATTAGCTTAAAGATAAAAAGATCGACGCTAACAATATTTTGATTGCTATATTTTTTATTAGATTGGATTTTTATTGCATTCACAAAACAAATTTATGTCAGGTTGAACTTTTCCTTTTTTAATCTAAGTCAGCGCTTAACTGATAAATGTGCTATTTCAAAAACTCTTTATTTCATTTACATATGAAATGTTTCAATTGATTCATTTGTATGTTATTGAAAACGAGTTTTTCCTCTCTCTTTACAATTTTCTTTCATTTTCTCCCAAAATTTAATACGAATTCAGAGATACCAGCTATATTGGCTTTCTTTTTATAATGTTGAGAACGATATGTTTACTTCTCAATAGCTACATAAAGCTCAATGCGAGCTTAGTAAAAATAAAAGTACATATCTTGCATTTTTAAATGCACAAGGAGCGATATTTTTATTTTAATGGTGTTGTGCTATTTAGATTGTTTTAAAGCAGGATTACCAGTTTGGCCTCCAATTTTAATCCGAAATTTCAAATTCAGACCGGAAATTTTAAAAGAAGAATTTTTAGTGAAACAGCACCGAAAACTGGCGGTATGCAGTAATTAAAATAATAAAACTCTGTAAAAAATCACCATAAAATAAAATAAAACAATACATAGGCGGCGTTTCGAGCTAAAAAATATTAACAGCTCGTAATCACCTACAGTAAACACGTGTCCGTAAGGGGACAAGGTCAAAAATGAACTGAAAGGTGGAGAACAGAGCTTGCAAAGAATGCGACAGATCGCATTCTTTGCAAGCTCTGTTCTCTACCTTTCAGTTCATTTTTGACCTTGTCCCCTTACGGACAATGGAGTTATGAATAAAGAGGAGGAGACATATAGTGTACTGTCTACCAGTTGCTAGTGAAGTAACTGAGGAGGTTGTCACAAGATGGCGGCTGCATTTTTAAAATCAGATCTTCAGTTTTTGATTACTACCAGGGCAAACATCCCACCAGTAAAATTGAATAGAAAATTTCGTCTTAATTAAGCGTCTTATTTGTGGAACTTTTACTCAAAAATGTCGTAAAAATTTCTGTTTGCTTTTACTGGTATTAGTACGCCTTGTAAAACTGTCAGTTTGCTTCCCTGGTTGTCATAATATGGCGGAAACGCAGAACCTGACTACCGCCAAAGTAATCTCCTACCAGTAAAAATGAAAGTCTGTTTCTACCATTATTTATGACTGAAATTTTGTAATAATAAGGCGTTTAAATAAGTTGGAAATTTCTATATAAATCTACTGGTGGAAGTTTCCACCGGCGGTAAACAACTCCTGTGATAGCGGTTACAGTTGTAGCTTCACTATTTTAAGGATATGTCAGTTCCTCTTTATTAATAGTTCCATGTTACGGACACGTGTTTGCTATAGCTGATGACGAGCTGTTAATATTTTTAGCTCGAACCGCGTCCTATGTATTGTTTTATTTTATTTTATGGTGATTTTTTACAAAGTTTTATTATTTTAATTAGAAGAATTTTTAGTTTACGTGATCGCTTAACAGTGCTTAACAGTGAAACACACTTCGAAAAATGGAGACCAAACTGGCAACAATGCTTTCAAGCATACTTCCCAACTTTCAACTTAAATTCCGTAAAATGTCGGTTAATTTAATCCAGATTAAGGACGTTTCGAACCGGAAAATATATTTCATGAAATATTATATATATTTAATTTTATGTTTCCATGTAGAATGTATTTGATTTCATTCCTTAAAAAAAATTCTGGCTCGAAATGTCTTTAACCTGCATCAAATTAAGATACATTTTTACGGAAGTTAAATTGAAGGTTGGCAAATATGTTTCAACAGAATCAAAACTATACAGGACAAATAATCATAAAATAAAAAAATAGTTATTTTTAAAAAGCCTCTTTAACCCCTTAACGGTCGCATTAAATTACGGTTTAAAAATTCAAATTACTTATAGGCACTACTTTTTTGAAAGAGAAATATTCATTTATTTGACAGGTAAAATGTTACCATAATAAAGTCAATTACACTATTTTATAAAACTGGTGGGAATCAAACAATCTGAATGAAAGACACAGCCCGTGAATATCATGGGAGAGAGAATTAAGGGGTTAACCCTTACCGGCGCGGAGTAATTCTGTTTGTAAAATGGTAAAATGATTGACTGACAGCAGAAGTTACAAAAGAATTTATTAGAAAATAGATAAATGCTTAATTTTACGTACATTACAAAAGGAAAATTTTATTTAAATATTCTGGGTGCCAGAAAACTGAAAATTAAGTGTCATTTTTTGTGGACACCGCCCGCGAAAGGTTTAAAAAGTATTCAATGTTCATCTTGAAAATCACACCTAACTTTTTGACTACAACTCATGTTTTTTTTTCCAAAAATTTGCTGTTATAATACATTAATTTGGCCTTGGGCACCGAACTCGATTATGAAAAATTCACTGTTTTTTTACGCTTGGAAGAAAGCACTAGCAAATGAATTTATTAAAAAATATGTGATTTTGCTCTTTTTTTAAGGTAGGTAAACAGGAAAGAAAAATTAAAACATTACAGTCATTCAGGGTAACTTTGATCCGCATTTTCTCTATTTTCATATGCCACACTCTTATTTTAAAAATATTATTGCAACTAGGGGCATAAAAGAGAAGAAATGATCCTAAATTATTGTATGGCTATCAAAAAGTAAGGAATAATAAGGATAAAAGCAATAAAAAAATGAATTTTTAACTTGGTTCAAAGTTACCCAGCTATTTAGGGTAACTTTGCACCATATGATAAATATTATCTAAAATAATTCATTATAAAAAAGTATTATAGTTAGGACAACTTTAAACCCCAAAAAATGTTTTCACATATGTAAAGACTCCGAATTTACATTTCCCAACATCACTATATTTGTATAATTTATGATATTACAACAAATATTATGCATAAGAAAAGTGCAGGAAGAGAACCATGAACATTTAGAACGAAAAAAAAACTGTTTATTGTTAATATAAAACATAAAAATGCAGTGGAAAACAATTTTCAATGTTTTAACTCAATAATATACCCATAGTTACAGTAATACATACTAGTACTAGTACGTATTATACAAAGAAGAATAAAAAATGTCGAATGTATGAACTGTCAAATTTGAGTAGCTCCTCCCCGAAATACGCCTTTAAAGGAATTTTATGTATTTTACACATATTTGTGAAAATATTTACATGTTATATCTAATGAACACATTCGGCATTTATATA
This sequence comes from Maratus speciosus, assembly GCA_963932465.1. Classification (NCBI taxonomy): domain Eukaryota; kingdom Metazoa; phylum Arthropoda; class Arachnida; order Araneae; family Salticidae; genus Maratus; species Maratus speciosus. The sequence continues at coordinate 279,765,841 of OZ010797.1, read as the reverse complement.
AAAAATACACGTGCAAATATGGGAAATTTTTGACAGTAGTACCTATAATCAGTAAATTATAAACATCAGTATAACTTTCCTGATGAGCCGGCTCAAAGTTACCCTGAAAATGTGGTAAAATGTTAGTGCCTTCGTGCCTTCTTATTTTACATTTTATTAACTATTAATAAACAAATAATCACAAAATATTAACACATTTACAACATTTAGATAATATTATGTCTTGTAAATGAGCATATTGTTACTATGAAAATTTAATTGAATTACAACAACTTCAAAACAGCATTCAAAATTAACTTGAAAACAGTACTTCACAAAAATGGTTAGATGATGCAATTAATTGCGCATAATGTTGCTAATTTATTTTCTTAAATAAAGAGTAGAAATCCCTGTTTAGAACCTTGCCAACAGAGCACAGTTCTGGAGTTTATTTTGTCTTTTGGAGTCAAAATTATTGAAAAATAGGAGGTGGTGCAAAGTTAAACCCCATGCTTGAAAATTACCCTGAATGACTGTATTTAAACTATCTTTTTATGAGTTCTAAATTGATTTCATGACATGTAATCGTAAATTAATAAACACTAACTGTTTATTGTTAAAAAAGTTTTTTTTTTATATTTAATTATATTTTTTATTTACAATTCATTTTCTACTTTTTAGCTCTCAAATGTTTCATTGTTACAGCTTCATACACTTTTGGCACAAGCGTTTATTGGCGCATGATTAAATCCTTTGTTGTTTGAACTCGTATTTAATTGTACGAGTTACAGAGATTATTTGGTGACTTATCACTGGTGACCGGCTAACGGAAAAATATCTTAAAATTAATGCACTAAGTTATAATTATGTTCTAAAAAAGTTATAATATTGTATTGTCATTGGTAATTTTTATAATACTAGCCTGTCTTGAAGTGGATTAAAAATCGATTATGCAATTCCATCTTTACATACAACAAGAAAGAAAAAATCATGCTTCTAGCATAGATTAAGAAACCCTTTCCAACACATTCAGAATAATATAACAAAACTTCACCGTAGATTTCGTACTGAATTAATCAGTCTTCTGAAACTGGACTATCGTTTTTTAAGCTGCTATCAGCTCTCAAAAATATATTGTCAGCTAAGTAATTGAATTTATAGATCAAATAATAACAAAATAATATTTAATAATTTTAGTGTTAATGTTAATGCTGTTAATTTATCTTAATTTATCACTATCTCTAAAACATGCTTGTTGAACAGGGAAATGTTTATTTGGGATTGGATATCATCCGAAAAATCTGTATTCAGTTTTGAAAAAACTGATTAACTCTTAAGCATCACGACATACAGTCGTAGGGGGAAAAAAGTAAGCGCTCCCTGCTAACTCTGCAACTAATTATAATAGAAGAAAGTTACTGGTATCAAACGATTGGAAATAGAGTCTACTTTTAAATGATGTATATAAAATATGCGTATGGGGCCATTTACCAATCAAATCCAGATCAAAATTTGTTTTTTTTTTCAATGGCAACACCCAATTTTGACAATATATTTTAAATCTTCGGTTCAAACTAATCCTTAGAAACGAAATTTCAAATCATTTGGATGATAAGCTTTTGATCTATACAGAATCAAAATTTAGAGTTTCTAATGTTAAATTACATTTTTGTATTTTTATTAATATCTCCTGAAATTACAATCTTAATGGGATAATTTTTCCTGTGGTTATAATACTAAAAAACCCAAATATAAATACATTGAATTTGTAATTTTAAAAATTTTATGATATGAATTATGAAATTAATATTAAAAAATGAATTGCGTACAATTGTTTTGATAGATTTATATTCATTATGCCCTGTTTTATAGGAATTCTCAATTTCAAATTTTTCTTCCAAGTAGTTCTCGAATTATGATTATAAAACGTCAAAATGATTGTTTAAGGGGCTATGATAGGCAGAAAAGCATAAAAAATATATTTTACTCATTTTATTTAAACATTTGGACTGACAATAGTCGAACCGTATTAAGCGAGAGAAATGGTCATATTGGCAAAAAAATATTCCATTTATAGAAGTCACATAGTCATTCTGTTGCAGTTCAACAATCGAGTACCGAACTTCAATTTGCATACATCCCTTTAAATAAGCTCATTTTAAAATAATTAATTTCTCTGAAACTAATCGTGCGAATTTTATAAAAATTTGTATTTAGGCTAATTGAAGGGTCGAAAATTTGTTTATGCTGTCAAACTTGGGTTTTTGAAAATTGCGCTATTGAAAAAAAAAATGTTTGGTTTCGTTTGATATGTAGATTGCCCCTAAGCAAATTTTATATACATCATTAAAAAGTAGATTTTATTTCCACTCGTTTGATACCAGTAACTTTCTTTTACAATAATTTGTTGTAGAGTTAGTAGGGGTATTTACTTTTTCCCCACGACTGTACTTACGCGCGTCATGAACTCTAATATTTGAAGTACCAAGACGTATGTGCTGTGCGTACGTCCTCATTTTAAGTCGAGACAGCAATGTCCTTAGCATCTGGTTTTTTGCGTCGTTAATTGTTATTATGATCATGGAAGTTGTTTACTTCGAACCTTATTTCTGCTTGTATAATATAAATAATCCTCTATTTCAACTCCTTACATTACATGTAATTAAATAATTCACGTGTAATTAAAAATAATGACATAAACTACTTTTGACGAAATTTAATGTATCTGGAATTCAGCATCTACTATCACTAAATTAGATGTGGCACTTAAGGTGTTAATAGATTATAAAACTGACTTGGAAAACTTTTCGAAAATCTGTTGTAGCAAAATGAAACCTTACTTTTATAAATACTTCTTAAAATCCCAGAAATATATTGGTTTCTTCAGTTTCTAAAGATAAAGATTGACTTTTTCGAAATCATGGTTACTCAGAAGAGGTAACTGTACCGTTCGTGGTTACATTATTTAGGGTGTGTTTCAAAACTATATGTCATAAATGTAAAAGCAGGTAGAGGGGACCTAAATAAGCAGATTTCGCATAGGAATGTGGGCGCTTAAATGCAGCGTTCAGGCAGTAGAGCGCGCTGTTGTTGATGAAAGCGCTTTTCTGATTCGAATCGTCATTCCATACACGGATTACGAGAAATATGCATCGCTACACCAATGCAGAGCTTGCCAACATGTATTTTATGTATGATGCTGCGCAAGAAATGGCTCACACCTAACACACGGCCAACAACTCTCGAGCTTATCGAAGGACTATCTTCTACTGTGTGTAATACTGCTTCTCCCACTGCAGGAATTCTGAGAAACATGCATCGCTACACCAATACAGAGCTTGCCAACATCTATTTTATGTATTATGCTGCGCAAGAAAATGACTCACATTCAACGCACGGCCAACAGCTCTCGAGCTTATCGAAGGACTATCTTCTACTGTGTATAATACTGCTTCTCCCACTGTAGGAATTCTGAGAAACATGCATCGCTACACCAATACAGAGCTTGCCAACATGTATTTTATGCATGATGCTGCGCAAGAAAATGACTCACATTCAACGCACGGCGAACAGCTCTCGAGCTTATCGAAGGACTATCTTCTACTGTGTATAATACTGCTTCTCCCACTGTAGGAATTCTGAGAAACATGCATCGCTACACCAATACAGAGCTTGCCAACATGTATTTTATGCATGATGCTGCGCAAGAAAATGACTCACATTCAACGCACGGCGAACAGCTCTCGAGCTTATCGAAGGACTATCTTCTACTGTGTGTAATACTGCTTCTTCCACTGCAGGAATTCTGAGATATCTTCCAGTACTCGTATCATGTCTCGAAGCATAAAACAATCCGCTCGCGCACAACTTTCAATGAAGAGGTTCAAATGTTCGGCCATCTGAAAGATTCCTACCAGGGAATTGTTCCATGTACAGTATATTCTTTGAGCAGCCGCTCCATTTCCTTGTGCAGCCCCACACATAAAATGTATGTCGGTAAGCTCCGCATTGGTGTAGCGACGCATGTTGGGCGAAATCCGTGCGGAGAATGACGATTTAAGACAGCGACGTGCTTTTTTTTCCCAACCGAATTAAACAGCGCCCTCTTCTGCCTCAACGCTGCATTTTCGCATCCACATTCCTATATGAAATCTGCTTTGTTAGGTCCCTATATCTGCCTTTACATTTTTGACATATAATTTTGAAACACCCTGTATATTCCTAAAATAAAATACATTTGTCAGTTTTTACAGTTTTCTCAATAAACAAATACACTAATGACAACTGAATAATTTCTCAATAGTTTGGTATGCTTACTCAGACGATTAATTGCAAATTTTAATATAAAATCTCCCAAAATTGTATTCGGTGTTTAAAATAATTATATGCTATGATAAAACTGCTCATATTTTTTCTTAATATATTCTATTTAATTAAAAAATAAGTATTGTCGCCGTACCTAACTTTTATATCAAATTTATATTTAATGGGGATGACATTTACTTAAACATTATTAAGGAGGAGAATGAAGGAGATCCTTCTTTATTTTGTTTTTCGATGTCAAACTTTAATTATAAAGGAAGAATAGAGATGAGAAAAGGGGTGCTAAAAATGCCATTAACGGCTTTTTTTTTTTTTTTTTCGGTGTGTGTGTGTGTGTAGTTCTTAATTTAAAGGGACGAAAAATTCTTTATTTTCTAAAGATGAGTTATGTGTTAAAATTATTTTAAAGCGTTTTGAATACAGAAATTCTAGAAATTCAGAACGACTTCGCATGGGTTATTCGTTTTTAGGAACGATCGTAATTATATAAATACGTAGCACCTATAGTCGTCGTTCAGTCCGTCTGTCCGCATATAACAGAGCAAAAACTACCCAACCGAATGGTCTGAAATTTTAAATATATAATTGTTGCAAAATTTTGTCGAGTCCTTTCAAATTTTATGAAAATCGGATGCATAGTTTAATCACAGGGACAGTCAAAAGTTTCCGTTACATTACGGCCAATGGGAATAAATTATTGCAAGTACATTTTAATGATGTTACAGCCTTCCGAATGGTCTGAAATTTTAAATATATAATTGTTGCAAAATTTTGTCGAGTGATTTCAAATTTTATGAAAATCGGATACATAGTTTAATGACAGGGACAGTCAAAAGTTTTCCGTTACATTACGGCCAATGGGGGAAAAAAATTGCAAGTGCATTTTAATGATGATACAGCTTTTCGAACAGAATGAAATTGATATGCACTTATGAAGTGCACTAAAATATACATTCAGTACAATATGCGGTGCAAAAAATATTTATAAAACTAGTTATACTACGAACGCACCTCATTTGACACGTTTGGCGAGCAATTTCCAACTTGTTTAAAAATTTTTTTTTTTATTATTTTTAAAGATTTTTTTAACCTGTTTTGTCTAATTCAAATTTTCAAGGGAACGAAAAATTATTTATTTTTCTAAAGATAAAAGTATGCTAAAATTATTTAACCTCTTCGGCCACATACGTGGACATTTAGTTTTTTATAAATATAATTACTCTCAATAATTAAAATAATGGCTAATGTGAGCAAAGCATCTGTTCATTTCAACCTGAGATTCGGTGGAAAGCACGATAGAATTAGGAATTCTTTTATAGGCCATTGGTTCTATCTCCGCGTTAAGAGGCTACTTCAGTCAGGCGAAAAGACCCGTTCTCTAATGCTAATCCTATGGAAGCAATTTATAAAGATATCTCGGTTGCATTTCAATATTTTTAAATGATTTCTTTTGCATTGAATAGCTGAGATCGATGATCTGTATGCAGACCGTTTTTTACCTTTTTCTGTTGTCATTGCAGATTTTTTATATGAGGATGTTTTCATTTTCGAAACCGGTTCCGAAAATGAAAGTGCCCCCATAAAAAATATCTGCAAACAAAATCGAAAATGTAAAAAACAGCCTTTGTACAGATCAATCGCAGCTGCCTAATGCAAAAAAAATTATTTAAAAATATTGAAATTCAACCGAGATATCTTTATAAATTTCTTCCATAGGATTAGCATTAGCGAATGGGTCTTTTCGCTTGACTGAAGTAGCCTCTTAATGTTACAACATTACAGCTGTTAATCAAAAGGAAATAATTTATCAGTTTTACCAGATACACTGTAAAGAAAAGACAAATACTTTTCTGAATCTACGAAACCATAATATAATCAAAAACAAAAAAATATATAATGATCTCTTCCGAGTTACCCATTATTCCGAAAAGCATTCTATATCATTAGAAACCACAGAAACCAATATGTTTTCTATATTTAAAAATGCATTTTTAAAATCAAAGTTTCTTTTGCTGCCACCGATTATCAGAAATGTTTCCCAGTTGTTCTCATACCGAAATAATCAATTTTTCTCAAACCGGAATATCGTGTTTTTGGAATGATATCCATTCTCAAATGAACATTTTCTGGTGAGTAATTGAATATATGAATGAAACAAGTAAGAACAATCATGCTTTAAGCATAGATTATGAAACACTTTCCAACACTTCCTGTATGCTTTAACAAAACTTCGTTATTTAGGGAAATAAAATTTATATAAGAGAACTAAGTAAACATTTTAGAAAACGCATAAAACATTTGAAAAACTGATTTCAGCAGTTACCATCCATATCAAATATGTATTCCGATTCTTTTGAACAGCTCTGTATTTGATCTGTAGGTTGGTATATATGCTATATAATGAAGAAATTTAGTTTAGAAAGAAAACGAATAACAGGTTGAAATTTCTCTTTCAGCAATTTATACTAATAGATGGAAACATACTTTTGTACAACCCTGTAGTTAACCTAGTACCTTTATTATACGCCACTATTTAGCTAAAGTTTAATTCAAAGTAAAACACTCTTAAAACTGCTGGAATCATACATTTTCAGAAATTATGATTTATAGACGGCCATGTATCCAATTCTTTGCGTGACGCTGTATATAATTTTATCCATGTTTTATAATTTTATCTACAAACATTTCTTAGTAAACAAAATGCAGTTCAGCGTAAAAATGCATAACTCATTTAAAAACCACCTTTAAGCAATTTACAATCATACCCAGTACGAATTCTTTTGTGTAGCCCTGTATATGAATTACAGCATTTATACACATCATATACAATGCACAAATATAGTGAAACCTAAAAGCGCATAACATAATTAAAAATGTGCATTTCCAGCAATCATCGCTACCGTACAATACTCCGGATGCAATCTAGTATCTGAAATCTTTTGTTGTCCCTTTAAATGATATGCACTTCGTATTATGCATGAAATAAGTTATAGTAAACGTCAGCGACGTATATCAATTCCATTATACATGAAATAATTTAACATAATTAAAATACACCGGAAAAAATTCCCTCCACCCGTATATCATTAGGTAACGGAATTCTTTTGTGTGGCCCTGTAAATGAATAATATTTATTCTTTGCAGCGCATATTCTACAGAAAGCATATTTTAATGCACTTGATAAATGCATATCAATTTTATTATGTTTAAAAGCATGTAACATCTTGAAAAATCATTTTAAACAATTTTTTCCCATAGGCCGTAATATAACGGAAAACTTTTGACTGCCCCTGTAAATGAACTAAGCATGCTACAAACTTCATTTGCAATAGGGTTCGTGCTATAGTAGTGGTCACTAACATCCAAAAATTTCAGAACGATCCGAGTATATTTACGGGAGTTAGAGAGCGTACAGACGGACAGACAAACCGAATGCATAAACACTTTTCAACTTTGTTGGAAAATGTTAAAAATGATAAAATAATGTAAATTTTAATGTCAATGTTAATATTAATGTTAATGCTGTTAATATATCATAATTTATTATTATTTGTATAATATGCTTTTTTTAACAAGAAAAAGTTTAATTGAGAAGTTCTTTTGCTGCTACTGATTTTCGAAAGCATTTCCAAACAGATTTTAGAATGAATTAAAAGGTTTCTCTCATAACGAAATATCGGTTTTCAAGATATATAAATTCTCAATTAAAAGTGTTCAGCTGTATAACTGAATTTATACATATAAGAGTAAGAAAATAACAATGAATTTTAAAAGTTAATATTAATGCTGTTAATTTTGAATGTTTGTGTGTAAAAAGTCCTTCCGGCCAGTTCCGGGAGGAAGAGGTAGCTTTCAAATTCCTTATTTTTAAAAAGCTAGCTTATGTTATTCAAACACACAAAGCTCAATTTGGTGGAAACCGATTATAGAAGATTCAATATTATTTTTTATCAATACTAAATCCTTATGAATGAGAATTTCGCGAAATTAGTCAGCTTTATTCAAGCTGATTTTATTTAAAGTTATATTTGGTTTCCAAATTCGGCGATATCTTGAAGTGCCTCCCGTTTTAAGACAACATGGTGGATGATGCTAACCAGTGAACTTGGTCGAGACTTTAGTAATTCCTGTGCACGCTCACTCACATCGGAATCGGTTGATATATATGAGTACTGTCGCAGGCAAAAAATCAGATTTTTCAAAATGTCACCCACATAATGAAATTCAAACTGCTGTATCTGAGACACTTTTTAAGATAAAGACAAAACAAAAAATGCTCCGGAATCCTTATATCAAAGCCAAATACTTAAGAAAGAAACCTTTTTAAATTTCTAAATTTTTTGCACCTCACTTTAAATATAATTTTTTTTAATTTAATGGACGCCATTTTTATTGAAGATGGCGAATGAAGCTGGCCAGTGAACTTGGACGAGACATTGCTATATACTATCCAAATGCCTTCTTACAGGCAAATAGGTTAATAAATACGTGTGTTATCGCGTGACAAATATCAGACCGTTTCAAAATGTCAGCCATGCTAGAAATTTCAAAGTGCTATAACTCAACCATTTTTTAAGATGTAGACGAAAAAAAACCACCCTGAAATCTTTGTATCAAGGTCAAACAAAAACCTTTTTCATTTTCCAATTTTATTATACCTCAATTTAAATTTTAAATAATTTTTTAAATGTTCCCTTTTGAAACAAGATGCAAATGAAGATTGCCTACGAACTCGGTCGAGACATTGGTATGTACTATGTACACGCCAAGTTACATCCAAATCGGTTCATAAATACGCCTGTTATCGCGTGACAAATATCAGGTTGTTTCAAAATGTCAACCACAATAGAAATTCAAAATGCTATAACTCAGCCATTTTTCTAGATATAGACGAAACAAAAACTGTTCCGGAATCTTTATATTAAGGTCAAACACCTAAGGAAAAAATCTTTTTCAATTTTTTGATACCTCATCTTAAATTTTAAATTTTTAAATTTTTTTAAATGGACGCCATTTTTAAACAAGATGGCGGATGAAGCTGGCCAACGAACTCGGTCGAGACATTGGTATGTACTTTGTAAACACCAAGGTACATCCATATCGGTTCATGAATTGGCCTGTTATCGGGTGACAAAAATCAGGACGTTTCAAAATGTCAGCCACGCTAGAAGTTCAAAGTGCTATAATTCAGCCATTTTTTAAGATATAGACGAAACAAAAACTGCTCCGGAATCTTTGTATCAAGGTGATACAAAGATTAAGGTTGTACATAAGAAAAAAATATTTTTCAATTTTCAATTTTTTGGTATCACATTTCAAATTTTAATTTTTATTTTAAATGTAAATGGCCGCTTTTTTTAAACAAGATGGCGGATGAAGCTGGTCAACAAACTCGGTCGAGACATTGGTATGTACTATGTACACACCGAGTTTCATATAGATCGGTTCATAAATACGCCTGTTATCGCGTGACAAATATCAGGTCGTTTCAAAATGTCAGCCACAATAGGAATTCAAAATGCTATAACTCAGCCCTTTTTTAAGATATAGACAAAACAAAAACTGCTCAAGAATCTTTGTATAAAGGTCAAACACATAAGAAAATAATATTTTTCAATTTTCAATTTTTTGGTATTACATTTCAAATTTTAATTTTATTTAAAAATTTTAAATGGTCGCCTTTTTCAAACAAGATGGCGGATGAAGCTGGCCAACGAACTCGATCGAGACTTTGGTATGTACTATATACACACCGAGTTTCATCTAAATCGGTTCATAAATACGCCTGTAATCGCGTAACAAATATCAGGTCGTTTCAAAATGTCAGCCACGCTAGAAATTGAAAGTGCTATAACTCAGCCATATTTTAAGATATAGACAAAACAAAAACTGCTCCGTAATCTTTGTACCAAGATCAAATACATAAAAAAAAATATTTTTCAGTTTTAAATTTTTTGGTACCACATTTCAAATTTTAAATTTTTTTTTAAATTTTAAATGGCCGCCATTTTGAAACAAGATGGCGGATGAAGCTGGACAATGAACTCGGTCGAGATATTGGTATGTTCTATGTACATACCGAGTTTCATCCAAATCGGTTCATAAATACGAGAGTTACAGTATGACAAAGATCAGATATATATATATATATATATATATATGTATCAACTTTTGAACGGAGGGTGGTTTCGGGGTCTGGGGGTCATCATCGATGAAAATATACCAAATTTTTTTGAAATCGCTTTCCTCCGAATGGCTGCAATAGGTAGCTTTTTGTAATGAAAGCTACCTAAAACATGTTCGTTGAACATAAAAAAAAGTTTACATGAAAATGGATGTCATTCGAAAAGCCTGTATTCTTCTTGAGAAAACTGATTAATTCATATTAAGAACTCGGAAACGTTTCCGAAGATCAGTTACAGCAAAAGAAATTGTTTTTATAAATTCTTCTGTCAATCTCGAAAATATATTGGTTTCTGGGGTTTCTAAAGATAACGAACGCTTATCAGAATCCTGGGTAACTCGTAAAGGGCTATTATGTATTTTTCTTGTGGTTATATTATAGTTTCCTAGATTAAGAATCGTCGGTTTTTACAGAGTAGAATTTCATCCGCTAAGGAAACCCAAGAAAAACAAAGGAATGTCCTTTTCCTTCGAGGTATTGAAAAACTGAAAAAAAGAAAGGAGAGTAAAAGACACTTCAAAAACCGTTAATTTGCAATATTTACAACTGAGCTATGGAAAAGAATTTGCATAAAAGAACATTTTTGTTTGTTCATTTCTTTCAATAAGAATTCTATGTTATATTAACTAGAGCTCCCAATTAAACGTTTATAGGAGTATACGCAGAATACAATAAGCAATAAACGTGTAATACGGGTGCAGACTTTGATTATGTATACAGCCAAGCGGTGATGCGCATTATACAGGGATGAGATTTCCGTCTTTTTGCATACCAGTATATCTTAGAGAAATTGTTGTTCTGTTAAATGCAAATATGTTCCGAATAAAAAACATTTTCTGTATGATTTCTGTAATAACATTTTCTGTAAGATTATACTGGTATGCAAAATGTCGGAAATCTCATCCCTGATTATACGAACAGTATATGCTGTACAGCGTCTATACGAACTGAAACCAGTGGTTAACCCCTTCGGGACGGGAGCCTTTTACGAAATTTTTAATCTTTTGTCACCGTTTTTTTAAAAACAGAAATTTGTGTCTTCTTGAATCGAGAAAATGCGCTGATTAAATAAGGCAAATTTTACAGTAAAATTTTACTGGTGAGGAAAAACAAGGATTCTGAACGCTTCATGCGGCACGTATACGTGTCGCTCGTCCCCAAGGGGTTAAACGTATAAACGTTTAAACTGTTTTCGTTCATTGCGCGAAAAAAAAGATGCTTTTCTCCGGTTGATCTGCAGATCAGAGGCATTGAGAAATACCCGCTAGAGTCCTGCATTCCCAATGGCAAATTACTACCATAATTGCAAAATTTAAGAAAAATAAATCAATTTCAACTGCTCCAGCAAATTTTTATAACATTGTATCATTTAATTCAATGAAAATTAGAAGTAACATAAATCATTTAAAATATTTATAGAAAAAAATAACAAGATCCTATGATTGAACTTATCGCTCATCCGCAAGAAATGTGTCACATCTCGCAAAAATTCATTTTGCATTTTATTCCATTAATAGGTCTGTCATAGGTACAGTCGTGAAAAAAAAAAAGTAAACACCCCCTACTAGCTCCTCAACAAATCATCGTAGAAGAAAGTTACTGGTACCGAACGATTGGAAATAAAGTCTACTTTTAAATGATGTATATAAAATTTTCTTAGGGGGTCATCTACATATTAAAACGAATCGAAACTTCATTTTTTTCAATGACAATACCCAATTTTAACGAGATATTTCAAATCTTCGGTTCGAACTATGCCTAGACACCAAATTTCAAGTCATTTGATTGATAAGTTTTTGAATTATAAACATTCAAAATTTAGTGCTTCTGATGTTAAATTACATTTTCATATTTTTAGTTATATCTCCCGAAATTATGCTCCTAATGTGCTATTTTTTTTTTTTTTTTTTGTAGTAATAATACTAATATACCCAAACATAAATAAGCTGAATTTGCAATTTTTATAATTTTATGATATGAATTATGATTTATGAAATTAATATTCGAAAAAATTATGAATTGCAACCTACAATTTTTTTGATGGATTTAGATTTATTAAGTCCTGCTTTATGGAAATTTAAAAGTTTCACATTTTTCTTCCAAGTAGTTTTCAAATTATGCTTAAAAAACGGTAAAATGATGGTTTAAGGGGCCGTCTATGATGGAAGTGAGTAGATATTTTGAAATTTATTCTCCTGTACTGTAATCTAACACGCTTCATTGACTCCTTGAGTGGCGCTTAAGGTGCCTTGATCAAGGAAGCGGCTCACTCGGTTAACAATCCAGTACGGAACTTCAATTTGGATACAGCCCTTAAAATACGCTCGTTTTAAAATAATTAATTTCTCGGAAACTTATGGTACGAATTGCATAAAAATTTGTTTTTAGACTAATTGAAGGGTGTAGAGTTCATGTAGACTGTCAGAATTGGGTACTGCTATTGAAAAAAACAAAGTTGTGGTTTGTTTTAATATGTAGATGGCCCCCTAAGCAAATTTTATATACATCATTTAAAAGTAGACTTTATTTCCAATCGTTCGGTACAAGTACCTTTCTTCTACGATAATTTGTTGAGGAGTTAGTAGGGGGTGTTTACTTTTTTTTTCCACGACTGTACGTCTTACTACACAAAAAGTTTCATAAGTGTAGTTATACGTAAAATTACTTTTTTACGCTGTATGTTCATTCATGACCACAGAAGAGGGGTGTATTAAGTGGGGAGGTAAAATTATAAAACCCTCCAAACCTCATCATACTTCTTCATTCTTAAGGGTTTTACGCTTTTATGTACGTTTTTACTCCTGCATGCAGAAAAAAGTGCTATAATTTCATGTTACAGTAAAATCATGCAAATTTTCTTTTGCCACTCCTGTGAATTTTTCTTTTGTCGAGATGTGTCACTTATCTTGCGGGTGAGCGATGTTATACAGATTGCTACGATAAGGAAGCCGATTTCGAGAGCCGTTCAGTGACGTAAGACTAATGTGGTTCGTCGGTATTAACTCCTTGGGGACGAGCGACACGTATACGTGCCGCATGAAGAGATCAAAATCCTCGGTTTTCTTCACCAGTAAAATTTTACTGTAAAATTTGCCTTGTTTAATCAGCGCATTTTCTCGATTCAAGAAGACACGAATTTCTGTTTTTAAAAAACGGTGACAAAAGATTAAAAATTTCGTAAAAGGCTCCCGTCCCGAAGGGGTTAAAAGTTAATGCGCTTACTTAAAATATACGTATACTTCAGTCATACGTTTCACCGGTATACGCTTATACGGATTTTAATACGTTTAAGCGTATCGTTTATTAAGGTATACGTATTGCGTCGGAAATACTAATATTAACCAACCTTTTCTTGTTTCTTATTGCAGTGTTGAAATGAAAAGGATATGAGGAATCAATACTCGAAAATTGAAGTGATTATTGCTATGTTAACCCAGTTTTTCCGGGAAAAGGTGAAATGATCAGTTGCACTGTACGTCGTGCATGTCCTTTAGAATTATTAGTACTTTAAAGGCTACGGCATCAGTACTGTGATATATTATATAAAGAAAAAATGCGTCTAAATAAAATGACACAAAGATAAGACTGCATATTTTATGTTAACACTATTAAGGCCGCTGACGCATTTATCCGTCATCTATAAAACTACCCTTAAAATTTTCTAAATTCTTTCCAGAAAGTTTTAATAGTTATTTTCGATTAATATAAGACCAGATATTTCGTGAATAAACTAAACGAAAATTAGTATTAAAAATTTTCTGGTGCGAACTCATAACTCTTGAATAACAAACACCGCCAGATACAGTTTGCGGTCTGAACAATACTATTCACGCCGCTGACGCATTTATGCTTCATCTTTCAAACTATCGTTAACAAATTCTAAATTCTCACCAGAAAGTTTGATTAGTTATTTCTGGTTATTATAATGGTTATTATTTCGTAAATAAATTAAATAAAAATTAGTGTTAAAATTTTTCTGGTCTAAATTCAAAATTACTGAATAAAAAACTTGTCAGATTTGGTAACACTCTTTGCGTTCTGTTTAGTATAACATTATGATATCAAGTTAATTTTGCCATTGAGATTACTAGAGCAATTAATAGTAATAATTAGTTTAAATATATGTGGTTTTTAACATTTTTATTGTTTTCACGACGGGTATTTCGATTAACGGTTGATAGGAGGACTTTTATAATTCTCTTGTTTCTAGTATTAGCTGAGTTCGACTGTATACACGTCAGTAAATACCAATTTTATATTCAGCTCAGTATGACCTTCATAAAAAGCTTCACTACAGTGCAACAACACGAGATTCATTTTTATTTAGATACCTTCTTTTATTCCCCATTATTTTCTTTCTTTATTTATTTTGTCAAAAACTCGAACAATAAAGTAGGAAAAGGAAAGACGATGAAAGATATTATAAAACTACTATTAACGACGAATGTTTTTGACTGTTTTATAAAATTAAAGCGCGAGCAAGTGTTGTTTTTATAATTAACCCTCTCGCTGTTGATTGTTTTATCAAAATAGCTTCGGAACGAGCGTCTTTTAAGAATTTTTATTATTTTGTCACCGATTTTTCAAAACAGAAATTTTTATATAATTTAAATAGGAAAATGCTCCGATTAAATAAGGCAAAATTTACAATAAAAAATAACTGGTGGGAATAATCAAGGAAGGTTAATTAGACGAAAAAATGCATCCCCGAGAAAATCTCGGGTTGCGCAGCGAGAGGGTTAATTGTTATAAATTTGCATTAAAATAAAAGTTGTTTGAAATCATTTTGTATATAGGAATTTTGTGAAAGCAGTCTTCGTACGGCATACCAGTCTCCCATATTTCGATAATCACTGCTTCCGAATTTTGCCAATATATTATTGAATTATGCCAATATTTCGTCTAATTTAATTGTAAGAATTTCGCTCATTAAATAAAGATACTATTTCTATATGGAAATAGTGGTACTTAAAATGAAGGAGACGTGGCATTGCCATACTACTAATTCTGAATAATAATCTTCACTTTATAAAATCACAGAAAATTATTGCTAATTCTGAGACTAAATAAAACTGAGATTAAAGATAAAGATAAAATTTTTGGAAATAGTGGTTCTCAAAATACTATTTCCAAAGTCAAAATAAAGTGTCGTAGTAAATATGCATTTTAATTAACTTTTCTAAAGTTTAACTACTACGGAAATATTTTAAAACATTCCGGTGTAATTTTGTTAAAAATACTTTTCTGTGTGAGGAGATCGTATAATTTTTCACTGTACGTCAGAAATTTTCAAATAAGTAAGCATTCTACGATAGAAATTTTCAAATAATTTGCTAGATCAAAACAATTAAAATGCGTCATATGTTATTGATTGAAATGTTTCCAAAATTCCACTTCTTACATACACGAATTAGAACTAATTAGAAAATCCATAACAAGTTTTTATACTAAATTCTATTTAAGTAAAACGCAAACTGTGCACCTTAGTTCTACTCTAATTTTTTATTCAACGCCTCAGAGCGTTTCGAAAGCTTTTTATTAACCCCTTGAGGGGCAAGCAAAAATGTCTCTAAATATTGAATTTTCACCGGAATAAACGAAAATTTTTATTTTTAAATAAGGAAAAGCAATTATATAACGATTTTTTGCCAAAGTTAAAAATATAAAATTCAGTTAAAATTTTCTGGTAAGAATCTTGTTTAAATTAGATGGGATATATTTTATCCCACCGCCCCTCAAGGGGTTAATAAGAAAAGAAAGAGATCTTTCTTTATTTTGTCTTTCGATGTTCATATCTTCTATGATAAACAAAGAAGGAAAACTGCAAAATAGTTGCTAAATAATATTATTAGCTAAAATATTACTACAATTCATTAATTTAACCGAAGTATTCTAATTGGTAAATGAGTCATACAAGTTGTAATTTTCCAACTGAGTGAATAAGTGCGCAGCCCAGGATTTCAATCAGAGAACATTGGCTTAAGCTGCCAAAGCTCTACCAATTGAGCTATTCTGAACCAACCCAGCGGACACAATTCACTCAGATAATTTCTTGATAAGAGCATCTGGTCTGCTATCTGAAACAGCTCAACAGAATAAATCGCAGACAATGGAGCTCAAAATAAACGTTGGATGCCTGATTACACTTCATTAATTTTAAAACAGTTATTTTCATTGGTAAATAAATTTTAGGACTTGTAATTTTGCAACAGAATGAAAAAGTGTCAGCACAGGAGTTTAACCAAGGACATTAGTTTTTAAGCTGCCAACGCTTTACCGACTGAACTATCCTGGAGAAATCCAGCTGACATTATTCACTCGAATAACCTTTTCATAATGGCATCTAGTCTGTTATCTGAAACAACTCAACATATTAAATCGCGAATAATGGAACTCAAGTAAACGTTCAACTCTAGTACTTGAACAAGGGACTTTTGGCTTAATCTGCCGACGCTCTATCAAATGAGCTATACGGGACAAATTCAGCGGGCGCACTTCTCTCAGATAAATTCTTGATAAGGGGTATCGGTCTGTTATTTCTTGGTCTGTTATCTGAAACAGAATAAATGGCCGGTAATAGAATTTAAAATAAACGTTGGATGCCTAATTACACTTCATTAATTTTAACACAATTATTCTGATTGGAAAATAAATTTTACGAGTCGTAATTTTCCAACAGAATGAAAAAGTGCCAGCCGAGGAGTTGAACCAGGGACCGTTGGTTTAAAATGTCAATTCTGTACCAACTGAACTATCCTAGGGAAATCCAGCGGACACTATTCACTCGGACAACCTTCTCATAATGGCATCTAGTCTATTATCTAAACTAGCTCAACATAATGAATCGCAAGTAATGGAACTCCAAGTAAACGTTCAACTCTTGGATTTTTACCAGGGACTTTTGGCTTAATCTGCCCCGACGCTCGATCAAATGAGTTATCCTGGACAAATACAGCAGACATAATTCACTGACATAATTTCTTGATAAGAGGGTCTTGATCTGTTATCTAGAACAGCTCAAGATAATAAATCGCAGGTAATTGTACTCCAAATAAACATTGGATGCCTAATTACACATCGTTAATTTTAACACAATTATTCTAATTGGTAAATAAATTTTACGAGTTTTAATTTTCTAACAGAATGAAAAAGTGACAGCCCAGATGTTGAACTAGGGACCTATGGTTTAAGCTTCCAACACTGTATCAACTGAACTATCCTGGAGAAATCCAGCGAACATTATCAACTCAGACAACCTTTTCATAATGGCATCTATTCTGTTATTACAAACAGCTCAACAGAATAAAACGAAAGTACTACAGGGTTTGAGCGCTTCAAGGACTTTCAAGCACCTTTTACCAGAATTTCCTTAAAGTAATACTTACCTTGTTTAATGAACAAAAGTTCTGTCTTCAGAAATAGCTATCGATTATAAAAATTGGGCTTTTATATTTATGAATTCTCATCTACGGAAGTTTTCTTTTCAATCTCATAAGTTTTAGCCATTCGTGCAATGCTTTCTCTAATTTCTGAATTTTCCCTTCTCCGGCTACGAGACTACTTCGACTACGAGAAGAAGGGAACTCCAGTTTTGTTGATCCTTAAAATCGAATCGCGGTTTTTAATGATGGTAAATAAAGTGGTTTTGGATATGTTAAATGATTTAACAATTTCATTATTTAAGCATTAATTTTTCATCAACCGCTCTCAAACCTTTTAATTTTGTAACCAAGATAATCGCATTTCGTTTGTTTGAAACTGGCATCTTGAAAATGCACACATGTCCGAAACTGAATGCGCGTGCAAGCAAGTATGCTTATATGCTTACGGCAAGAAGAATTAACCCTTAAATGCGGGATTTTTTATTTTGTTTCGAAAAAATTATATATGATTCTCTGAAAGGTTTATTACACAGGAAAAAAATGAAAAAAAATCAGAGATACATTTTTCATATAATATGTCAATTTTTTCTTCTATTGCACATCTGCAATACATGTAAAAACTACTGTCGTGTGGCTGTTTTACGGTAAATAATGCAAATTACTTGGTGTGGGAGGGGGGAGGTGAAATGGCAATCTATACTTGGAAAATAATCTTGAGAAAAGGTCAGTTCGGTCGCTGTATTGGAACGTAAGCTGCTGGTCGGTCGTTATATTGAATGTAAAAATAACACAGCATAAAAACGATATATTTCGGGACATTTTGCATTGGTCGTTATAATGATACGGTCGGTACAAATGGTGATCATTATAACGAGGGTTGACTATAGTAATAGTTACAGTTCTACGTAAGTTCTTTTAAGTAATTTCTACATAATAGCTACGCAATGCCTGATAATGTTCTATGTAATACTTCTTTCAAATAAACCGTAATAAAAGTTCTTTTTTCAATTCCTAGTATTAGTTCACACTCTCCCTATATTTATTTATATATTTATATATTTTGTTAAAATTTTCAATCGTTAATAAAATACTCATTATTCATCCTATCAAGTTGAAATAAATTTTTTTAAACTTGTACTGGATGACAATTGATGTTAATACAGTTTTTTCAAATATTAATTCATTAATTAAATTTTAATTAATTAATTTTAGTTTTGCATGGGAAACAAAATGGCGGCCATTGGTTATTGAAGATCAATGAAAGTATTTTCAATAAGGGGTTACCATAGGGGGGGGGGGCCTGTTCTGTCGCCAAATACCGCCAAATTTGGCGGCCAAATGAGTCGCCAAAAGTGACGCCAACTTGGCGATATCTCTAATATTTCGCCAAATTCCCATAGACTTCCATTGTAAGCCTACTTGCTTACAGAAAATCAACAAATTGAGATATTTTAATGCAACAAAAACTAATATTAGCTTAAGGGATTATATTAAATTTTTCTTTGATGACCTAAGTAGGAATTGACTTTAAAAACAAAATTTTTATATTGCTTGTTAAATGGTAATTTATTTTCTTGTACAAGCAAGAAAATATTTAAGCTAAGAATGTCTGCAAAAATTTATTTATAGTTAATCATATTTGCAACAGTTTTTTTAATCATACATTTTACTTGAATTTAAAGAAATCATTTCGCGAATGAAAATCGTAAGTATTATTATCCGATTATAGAAAAGATTTTTCACTCCATAAAAAAAAGCCCAAACGATATAAAAGAAATACTGAAGTCAATTACAGTATACTATGCATTTTGATGGAACTACAAATGTAAGATTATAAAAGAAGGCGAAAGAAAATCAATGTAATGAAGGAAATGTTTGAGATTGAATTAAAATATTTAATGTTTAGATTTTAACTAATGTAATGTCTTAGACTGAATGTTTTTATGAAAGGATTAAGGTGAAAGATGCAGTGAAAGTTCTAAAAATTATTATTGGTTTATAGAAAAGTTTACTTGTGCCGAAAAAGAAGGCTGAGACAACTTTAAAAAAGTAAAATTAAAATTAATTACGTTATAGCAGTGTTGTCAATATAGCGAATATTTTCAATAAAATATCCATGCTTTTCAAATAGTAATATTCGCTATACAGTGTGTCCGCGTATAACCTGACCGACCTTTATTTTCGCAACCGTTGGTCCTAGATGCATACTTCCAATTACAAAAGTGGTCAAAATTAGGTGCAGAGTTAAGATTAAAAAAGTTTGAAGCGAAAAAACAATTTAACGAAGAATTACAGAATCTAAATTTTTATACGGTCCCCCGGTCCTATAGCTTATATTTAGTAAAATTTAACTGTTACACTGACAATAAGGCAAAAAAAGTCCCGTTATTCTACGATTAAAATTGACCGAGTAATAGCTGTTTAAAGTTGGGACATATTTTTTGCTGAAATTTAGGGGTCATTCACAAATTTAGTAGAAATATAATTTCGTCAGATATATTAAAGAAATGGTTGGGAGTAAAATTAGCATTGCAATATAAATTTGAAATCTTTAATCATTGTGATATATTACTGCAAAGTACTGAACATATAAGAGGATAAAAATAACAGAATTTTTGTTAAATAAAAGTATGAAAAACAACAGCCTCAATTCTTTACAAAAATGATACATATATTAAAATGCTGTTAGATTACACCGTCTTTCAAATTTTGGGTTTTGCCATGTTTTTTAGCTTTTGAAAATTGATTCACGTGTATTTTTTAGCTCTGAATCCGAAAATGACATTCATTTTAAACCATCACGTCAGGATTTTTCTCAAATCGCAAATTTCAAAGTTAAAAAGCTCAAAGTTAAAATTGAGCCCCTTTCCCCTCCCAATCGCATCGGATCCCTGAGCTGTTTAGCTGTAAGAAACTCAGTATAAGCCACAAAATTGAATAAAAAAGTCTTACATCTATTTTATAGTATCATATTTTTCGCTATTTTTTACCCTTGAAACTTACGATTTGCGAAAAACCCTGACATGATAGTTAAAAGTGAAGGTAATTTTTTTTACTTAGCATTAAAAAAAACATAAAACTTAATTATAAAAGTTAAAAAACACAACCATCGCAGGTTTATATTATCTAATCTAAAACCATTTCTTAAACTTGTTGACGGTAATCTATCCGAATTTTTTTGTGTTATCCTCGAATATAAGTATTTATAAGATGCTAAGCATCAAAAATCATAATAATATTACATTGTCATCGGATTTAAGTCAGTATGTAAAATTTTAACTTCGATCGGACATTTGAAAGTCAGTTAAAGTACGAGTACAAATTTTAAACTGGAAAGACGATCGTTGCAAGTTAAATAAAACCTTATGAAAATAACATAATTTTTGTTAAAAGAAATCATAGCCACAAATCCTTACAAAATACAACATATATTAAAATACAATTATTTTAACTAATCTGAAACTTAACTAATAAAGTTAACTCAATCGTAATAGTGGTACGATTTCTTTCAAACCTCAGATACCTTGAAATAGGTTTAAGTACTTTATATACGATCCCTGAAAGCACGGTCGAAATCATCTCTTTTGATATGCAAAAAAGTGGTATAAGTTATGCATTTCAAAGTTTATAACTCGGTCAATTTTAATGTTAGATGAATTGAACTTTTTCTGTCTTACTTGTTAGTGTCACAGTAAATTTTTACTAAATATCACTTATAGGACCGGGGGACCGTATAAAAATTTAAATTTCGTAATTTTTTAATAAATGTGTTTCTTGACCCAAATCGCTTTAAAAATAATTATTTACATTATTTAAACCATTTTTGTAATTGGAAGTATGCATCTAGGACCAACGGTTGCAAAAATAAAGGTCTGTCAGGTTATACGTGGACACACTGTATATATATATATATAATACGAAATTTAAACGTGGACATACTGTATACAGTCGGACTTCCCTTTAACGAAGTCCGTATTTAACGAAGTTTTCTACATAAAGAAATTTTCTGCTGAACCTTGACTTTGAACACAATCAACATGTAAATTAATCTCCATATTACGAAAAATATATTCTATATAACGAAGTTTATTCCACTTTCGTGCGTGTAAAACATTCAAACGGAGATATTGAAGTTGCGACGGACGTATGAATTTATTTCAGCGAATTGTACGAAAAGAAAATTATTTATTTATTTTAATCATTTCCATTTAAAAGAAGAAATGCTAAAAGCTTTCGATAGAATAAGAAGGGGATTCCAGTTTCACGAAAATGTTACAGGTAAATTGTTCAGATACTTACAAAATTCCGAAAAATATTATGAACTTATCCTACAGTAGGAGGTTGCTTAATTTTTGAGGGGGCTTAATTTTTGAGAGGGGCTAATTTTTTTTTTTTTTTTTTTTTAATTGATTTAGTATTAGAATGGAAATATCATACTATAACATAGTGAGTTAAAAGTTTTTGAAAGGGAGTTTGAGGGGTATAAATTTTTAAGTGGGGCTTATTTTTAAGGGGCTTAGTTTTTTTTTTTTTTTTTTTTGAATCGACATAGAGTAGAAATGGAAATATCATACTATAACATAGGGAGTTAGATCTTTTCGAGAGGAAGTATGAAGAGGCTAAATTTTTCGATGGGCTTATTTTTTAGGGGGCTTATTTTTTTTTTTTTTTTTTCGAATCGACATAGAGTAGAAATGGAAATATCATACTATAACATACTGAGTTCGGTATTTTCGAAAGGGAGTTTGAGGAGCCTAAATTTTTTAGAGGGGCTTATTTTTTTAGGGGGCTTAATTTTTAAGGGCGATTAATTTTTTTTTCTGAATTGTCTTAGAATTTGAATGAAAATGAAAATGTCTTATGTTTTCTGAAGAAAATTTTTTATGCTGCCATCTGTATGCAGTAGTGTAAATTTATTATTGAAAATAGTATTTTATTTTTGAAAAGTTTTGAGGAAGGTTTGAACCTGCAAAATAGACTCTTGACTTGATAATTTGCGGTAGGTTTAACTGATAAACAAACTATGTCTATATGTTTAGATTTTAGATGATTCAAAACAAAAAATTGTATTCCCCCTTCTGTATGTACAAAGAGAGGTCGGTTTCTTTAGATAACTCAATAATACCTATTTCAACTGCTCACTTTGCGAATTCCTTTAATGTATATGATTTTTATTTTTAGTTTAACTGATTTTATCGATTTTTGCGAATGAGAGTTTGATTATTTTACCAAGCTAAGGTTTCGAACCTGCGAACTCCGATTCAAATTTAATTTTTTGTAATTGATAAGCTATCAACTATTCAAACCGCGTCTCATCATTTACTAAGTTACTTTTGAACACTATATATTTTTAAAAATACCTACCTCTCCCTATTTCGTATACTAGGGAAGTTATTGTAATTTATGTTTAAATTGAAGAAATGATTAATTTTTTATATTTCTTTAGTAGGCAAGTCATTTTTTTAGATCGATTAGAAGGCTACCAAACGATTTGAATTAAACATTGTTTTTACCAGTATTAATCCACCTAAGTTTAGAATTGTACTTTTTCTTGTGAACCATATCATATTCATTTAATCGTCTGAAATAGACTTCCTAAACCCCATTATAAACGTTTCTCACTATCTTTCACAAACATCTGATAAGTATAATCAGCTTTTTTCAACAGAAAATAGCTAATATGTAAATGATGATTTTAGAAGAGATTATTTCACTTGTTTACAGATTTTAAATGAAAGTTTGAAATATTTGTCAGATTTTCTATTTATCAATTATTATAAATTGAATCAACTCATAGTTTGTTATTGCAATAAATAATTATTCGATGATTCTACACTAGTTCTAATGAATTTTAAAACTACTGCTTCAATTCAACTCATTCTTTTATACAGTTTAATAAATTTAGTATGAATTAACCCATTGGTTTGTCATATATTTCACTGAAATAATAAAATTAATGTGTAAAACCTTCGAATGACGAATTAAAAAACGTAACGTGATGAATCATATACTTTTTAAACATTACATAAAAACCGTTGAATTGATTCACTTCCTGTGAACTTCCTACACATACTTTGTTATGCCACGTGTTTTTCTGAAATTTTTGCACCAATCATATTACATGATTTGCACCATCGTAATAATTTTTTAACATGCGCCCCCTATGATTATATATAAAATTGAATGAAACGAGACTTTTTCATCAATGTTTGCTATTTTATGAGTGTGTGAAGACGCTTTTATACTTAGGATAATATGGCTAGTTTTCAAGATGGACATTCTACTATGTTAAGCGATGATGTATCACGTTTGAATAATCAATCTTTTTCCACAAGATTAAATGACAATTACCTACAGAAAATGAACTCATGTTGCAGTCTAAACTTATAACATGTATTGAGAATAATGTATTGACTATTCTAAACCGCATTTTTGAATGTGATGGATGTATTTTTAATAAGAAATCTCAAAGCCCTCATTCCTGTTATATATTAAATATCCGACAAAAATTTGAAAAACTAGGAGAGATGTTATTAACACTTATAGATTTAGATTTTGTTATTTCCTCATTTTTAAACGGAGTGGATTGTGTTAGTGAAAACTTTTTATCAAACATTCATGTAGAAACAATTCAAAACGAATTGTTTAAAATAATAAAATAAAATGTATTGCTATCCTTTTTAATACGTATGTGTTTATTTTTCCAAAGTATATATTTATTTTGTTATGTCTTTTAGAACTTTTAATAGAGTGTTAGACTTAAATTTTCATAAGTATATCTAAAGAAATCATCAATTCTTTAGAAATTAAAAAAAAAACACAAGTTTAAAATATTAAACTAATAATCTTAATACTATAATTTCTACTTTCTAAAATAAAAAAAATATTAAAAACTTAATTATATAAAAAAAAGTTTTCAATAATAATAATCAGTTTACAAAATTAAAAAATTAAAAAAAATTAAACTCAATTAAAAAATTTTTGAAAAGTTAAAAAATAAAGTTTTAAAAATTAAAAAAATCTTTATGGAAAAAAAACTAATTAAAAAAATATTAAAAAGTTTACAAAATTAAAAAGGTAAAAAAAAAACAAACTCGGAACAAAATTAAGTTATCAAAATTAAAAAAAAAAATTTAAAAACTTAATAAATTAAGTTTTCAAAAGTGAGTTTACCTATCTGTATATGTATACATGTATGTGGACTTTCATTATGTTTTAGTTTAATAATTTATATCTTCTTTTTATCCTGTAAAAGTGTTAAATTAATATATATGTAATAAAAATATTTGTAAGTAAAATTAAAAAACAAAAAATAACATAAAAAATGTATTCAAAATTTTAAAAAAAACTTTGTAAATAAAAAAAAACTCTTCAAAACTAAAAAAAAAAACTTTATAAATAAAAAAAAGTTTAAAAAAATTATAAGTAAAAAAACTTTTCAAAAAAATTGTAACTAAAAAATAACTTATCAATATATAAAATAAAAAAATAAAACAAAAAGTTTTCAAAATTAAAAAAAAATTGTAAATGAAAAAAAGTTTTCAAAATTAAAAAAAAGTAAGTAAAAAAAGTTTTCAAAATTAAAAAAAAACTTTGTAAATTAAAAAAAAAGTATTAAAAAGTTTAGAAAATTAAAAAATTTAAAAAACTTTGAAAAAAGTTTTCAAAATTAAGTTATTAAAATTTTTAAAAAAATAAAAAACTTAATAAATTATCTTATCAAAAGTCAGTTTACCTATCTGTATATGTATGTGACTTTCATAATCAAAAAGTTACCAAAAAGTTCAATTAGATAGCAAATACAATTATACAATCATTCATATATCAATCAGTCATAGCAATTAATCAATCAATCACATTAATTTACCAATTAATGATATCAATCATATCAATTAATCAATAAATCAAACCAATCAATCATATTAATCAACCAAACTATAATATCAATCATACCAATTAATCAATAAATCAAAACAATCAATTAATCATATTAATCAAAACAATCAATTAATCATATTAATCAAAACAATCAATTAATCATATTAATCAATCAAACAATAATATCAATCAACCAAACAATAATATCAATTAATCATATCGATCAATAAATCATATTAATCATATCATTCAATCATAAAAATCATATCAGTCAATCATATCAATCAATCAATCAATCATATTAATCAATCAATCAATCATATTAATCATATCAATCAATCATATTAATCATATCAATCAAGATATCAAATACAAAATATTTATACAAATAAATCATATCAATTGCAGTTCGAGTATTACAAGTTAGTATAATAACCTTATAAGAAAGTTTTGAATTAATACAATGATTAACTACCAACATTTAGTAATGGCACTTTTTTTCAAAAGCAATGTATGATTATATTTTTTAGTTTTAAAAAATATTTAAAATGCTTTTGAAAGTTAACAAAATTATTTTTCAAAAGTGTTAAAAAATATTACAAGCTGCTAAAACATACAATTTAACAAAAATGAGTTGATCTATATTTAATTTCTATTTGCATTTGAGTACATGTATACGGATTCCTCCTTTCAATTATGTTCTGTAGTATACACTTCAAAAAAATTGTATAAAAACATTAAATTAAAATATTCTTTAGTTATTAAAAAGTTTTAAAAAATTAACAATTTTTTAAATATTATAAGATAACAAAAATTATTTTATAATTTATTAAAAGTGAATTTACCTATCTCTATATATGCGTTTAATAATATAAATATTTTTTATGTTAATATCCTACCCACATTTTATTTTATAGTCATACACATCAAAACAAAAAAAATCTATTATTAAATTTTTCAATTTAAAAATTTAATACATTATACTTAAACATTCGTATAAAAATAAGGAACTTACCGTACTTGAACTAAAAAAAAGAGATGGTGAGCTTATCATGTGATAGACTGTGACGTAATCAATTAGATATCACGTGCCTCCCTCATGTCTTTTGTCTTATCTACAATCAGATTGTATTATCAATCACGTGATCTAACTGATATGAGTCTATACCAAGACACTAACCATTTTCACTTCAGTCATCGAATATGTAGGTCGGATATTTTTTCGAAAGTATTTTATGTTGCGGAATCTTAAGCAACATGATATCAAATATTTGCAAATAAAATTCTATTAAAATCTTTCTCGCAATTGTGAACAAAGATTAATTTTCATATTGTTTAAGTATAATCATTGATTATTTAACTGGATAATAATATTTTTAGAAGTAACGTAAATTTCTTATAAAAGCGGAAATACTTATTGCATCATTAATAGAATTCAAGTTTGAATATTGACCAAGTTTTTTAAACTTGTATAAACACATTATACTAGAATATATACTAGTTTTTATTAAATACTAGTACATATTCTAGTATAAATTATACAAGTTTAAAAAACTTGGTCAATATTCAAACTTGAATTCTATGAATGATGCAATAAATATTTCCGCTTTTATAAGAAATTTACGTTACCTCTAAAAATATTATTATCCAGTTAAATAATCAATGATTATACTTAAACAATATGAAAATTAATCTTTGTTCACAATTGTGAGAAAGATTTTAATAGGATTTTATTTGCAAATATTTGATATCATGTTGCTGAAGATTCCACAACATAAAAGACTTTCGAAAAAATATCCGACCTACATATTCGATGACTGAAGTGAAAATGGTTAGTGTCTTGGTATAGACTCATATCAGTTAGATCACGTGATTGATAATACAATCTGATTGTAGATAAGACGAAAGACATGAGGGAGGCACGTGATATCTAATTGATTACGTCACAGTCTACCACATGATAAGCTCACCATCTCTTTTTTTGAGTTCAAGTACGGTAAGTTCCTTATTTTTATACGAATGTTTAAGTATAATGTATTAAATTTTTAAATTGAAAAATTTAATAATAGATTGTTTTTTTTTGTTGTTTTTTTTTTGTTTTGTTTTGATGTGTATGACTATAAAATAAAATGTGGTTACTATGTTAACATAAAAAATATTTATATTATTAAACGCATATATAGAGATAGGTAAATTCACTTTTAATAAATTATAAAATAACTTTTGTTATCTTATAATATTTTAAAAATTGTTAATTTTTTAAAACTTTTTAATAACTAACGAATATTTTAATTTAATGTTTTTATATAATTTTTTTGAAGTGTATACTACAGAACATAATTGAAAGGAGGAATCCGTATACATGAACGCAAATGCAAATAGAAATGAAATATAGATCAACTCATTCTTGTTAAATTGTCTGTTTTAGCAGCTTGTAATATTTTTTAACACTTTTGAAAAATAATTTTGTTAACTTTCAAAAGCATTTTCAATATTTTTTAAACTAAAAAATATAATCATACATTGCTTTTGAAAAAAAGTGCCATTACAAAATGTTGGTAGTTAATCATTGTATTAATTCAAAACTTTCTTATAAGGTTATTATACTAACTTGTAATACTCGAACTGCAATTGATATGATTTATTTGTATG
Organism: Maratus speciosus; assembly: GCA_963932465.1. NCBI lineage: Eukaryota > Metazoa > Arthropoda > Arachnida > Araneae > Salticidae > Maratus > Maratus speciosus. The sequence continues at coordinate 279,737,443 of OZ010797.1, read as the reverse complement.
AATATTTTGTATTTGATATCTTGATTGATATGATTAATATGATTGATCGATATGATTAATATGATTGATTGATTGATTAATATGATTGATTGATTGATTAATATGATTGATTAATTGATTGATATGATTGATTGGTTGATATAATTGAATGATATGATTAATATGATTTGTTGATCGATATGATTAATTGATATTATTGTTTGGTTGATTGATATTATTGTTTGATTGATTAATATGATTAATTGATTGGTTTGATTTATTGATTAATTGGTATGATTGATATTATTGTTTGGTTGATTAATATGATTGATTGGTTTGATTTATTGATTAATTGATATGATTGATATCATTAATTGGTAAATTAATGTGATTGATTGATTAATTGTTATGAATGATTGATGTATGAATGATTGAATAATACTGATTATTCGATATCAATATTCTAATTAGCTAATTTAGAATTATACAAAAAATGTTGTGATGTTGGGTTTTTGAAATTAACAATAAAAATGGATTTTTTATATACAACAGGAATGAGATTGACCAAAAAAGCAAAAAAGCTGAAAATTGCGTAAACGACGTTTGAACAATGACAGTTATGAATTTCAACTGCAACAAATATAATTGCTATTAATATATAATTTACATACAATTTAGCTCTGCGTAAATTAAAAATAAATTATTAACACGAATTAGGCAGAAATTATTTACCTATTCTAATGAAAAGTTTATTGTATTTGCTATCTAATTGAACTTTTTGGTAACTTTTTAATTATGAAAGTCACATACATATACAGATAGGTAAACTGACTTTTGATAACATAATTTATTAATTTTTTTTATTTTTTTAAAAATTTTAATAACTTAATTTTGAAAACTTTTTTCAAAGTTTTTTTAAACTTTTTAATTTTATAAACTTTTTAATACTTTTTTTTTAATTTACAAAGTTTTTTTTTTTTAATTTTGAAAACTTTTTTTACTTACTTTTTTTTATTTTGAAAACATTTTTTTTATTTACAATTTTTTTTTAATTTTGAAAACTTTTTGTTTTATTTTTTTATTTTATATATTGATAAGTTATTTTTTAGTTACAATTTTTTTTGAAAAGTTTTTTTACTTATAATTTTTTTAAACTTTTTTTTATTTATAAAGTTTTTTTTTTTAGTTTTGAAAAGTTTTTTTTTATTTACAAAGTTTTTTTTAATTTTAAATACATTTTTTATGTTATTTTTTGTTTTTTAATTTTATTTACAAATATTTTTATTACATATATATTAATTTAACACTTTTACAGGGTAAAAAGAAGATATAAATTATTAAACTAAAATATAATGAAAGTCACATACATGTATACATATACAGATAGGAAAACTCACTTTTGAAACTTAATTTATTAAGTTTTTTAATTTTTTTTTAAATTTTGATAACTTAATTTTGTTCCAAGTTTGTTTTTTTTAGGTTTTTTTTTACATTTTTAATTTTGTAAACTTTTTAATATTTTTTTAATTAGTTTTTTTCCATAAAGATTTTTTTAATTTTTAAAACTTTTTTTTTAACTTTTCAAAAATTTTTTAATTGAGTTTAATTTTTTTTTTTTTTTTTTTTAATTTTGTAAACTGATTATTATTATTGAAAACTTTTTTTTATATAATTAAGTTTTATATATTTTTTTTTATTTTAGAAAGTAGAAATTATAGTATTAAGATTATTAGTTTAATATTTTAAACTTGTGGGGTTTTTTTTTAATTGCTAAAGAATTAATGATTTCTTTAGTTATACTTATGCAAATTTAAGTCTAACACTCTATTAAAAGTTCTAAAAGACATAACAAAATAAACATATACTTTGGAAAAATAAACACATACGTATTAAAAAGGATAGCAATACATTTTATTTTATTATTTTAAACAATTCGTTTTGAATTGTTTCTACATGAATGTTTGATAAAAAGTTTTCACTAACACAATCCACTCCGTTTAAAAATGAGGAAATAACAAAATCTAAATCTATAAGTGTTAATAACATCTCTCCTAGTTTTTCAAATTTTTGTCGATTATTTAATATATAACAGGAATGAGGGCTTTGAGATTTCTTATTAAAAATACATCCATCACATTCAAAAATGCGGTTTAGAATAGTCAATACATTATTCTCAATACATGTTATAAGTTTAGACTGCAACGTGAGTTCATTTTCTGTAGATATATGACCAATGATACATTTCTGCCTAATTAAGCTTGGTATATGGTTTACATATATATGCTGAAGAAGTTCCTTATTCAAATCATGATTTTTTCTTTTAATTTCACCAATTGATACTCGTTTAAGTCAATGTGAGAATAATTCTTTAAATTTTTAATTTGCATGATAGAATTATTAAAATTTAACACTAATATCATGTTATTAGAAACAAATGAGGAACTTTTATATCTCAAATTAATTGAAAATATTTTCTTGCAAAATTGGAACCAGCTGTTAACATCCATAATAATTCCATTTTTCGTTAGAATTTCTTCACTAGTAAGCCCACTGCGCTTAAACTCTCGAATATGAATATGAAATTGTCTATTATGCAATTTTAAAATTAAAAAGATACAGTCACTGAGTTCTTCTCGAAATACAATAGGATGACTGGATTTGGTTGTTTTAGACTGTGGAATGACATTCGTAGGTGGAGTGGTGCTTTGTAATTCATCACTTGCTTTAGAAAGGTTGCTTGGTTGGGAGTCAGAAACCTCTTGGCCAATAGTATGTTCTTGAAAGGATTCGTCTTGGGAAATTATGTTACTAGCTGGGGTCAAGGTTAAAGCGGATGCAAAATTCATGTCTTTGAAAAATATATTCAAATAGTCCTCGACAGAAATTGACTCTTGACATGAATTCCCGGAAGATGTAGTATCATCACCAAAGTTAGGGATAAAAAAATTCATATCGATTTCAGATTTCACATTCGGTGAGTAATCAGTAGTGGATAAATCACATGATATTTTCCCACAGTCAGTGTTTAATAAATTAGGAATTTCCAATCCTGGTATATTTAATTCACTTGCGGAAGTGCGATCATTAGGTTCTTCTAAACGTTGATACTTTGAAGAAGAAGCCACTTTGTCGGAAGATCTTTTTAACATATTTACTACAGAACCCATTTTCAGAAAATAAAGGTAACATTAGATGAAGTTAGAACAAAAATCAGTTGGAAACTGAATGTTTAGAAACAGCACATCCCTTACTATACGTTAAAAATCAGTGTCGGTTACGAATAAACACTTGAAAGAATTAGTAATGTCATTAATTTTAGTTTAAGTCTACAAAAAATATATATAAACAGTTTATTTAAGTGGTGAATGATATATTATGTCAATGGTTTTATCCTTTTTTGAAGAATAGTAGGGCAACACAAGATAACGGTTTTTATATATGCAGTGTATGATATTTAATGTTAATGGTTTTAGTTTTATTCTTTTTTGAAGAATTGTATGGAAACACAAGGTAACAATTTTTATGTAAGTGTTGTATGATATTTAAATGACAATGATTTTAGTTTTATTCTTTTTTGTTTTGAAGAATTCAATGGCAACACATGATAACAGTTTTTAAAAAAGTGGTGAATGATATATTATGTTAATGGTTCTACGTTTTTTTAAAGAATTGTATGGTAATAAATGATAATATTATTATTAATAAACAATAACAGTTGTTTATACAAACGACAAGTGATATATTAAACTTTTAAAATAATTATAATAAATTAGAAATATTAAAAAATTACTAATTCAGTGTATGATTTCAGACTTTCAATACGAAATTAATAAAAAATGGTTAACTCATTATTCATTCGATAAGAAATTGAAAAAAAAAATAAGTAAAGTCGTTACGACTTCATAAATTATTAAAAATCACAAATTGTTCTAACAAAAATAAAAAAGACAAAAGCTTTTTCATTTACACATTATTTATTCGTCATTTTCAATAGTTACAATAGTGAAAACATGAGTACAGATATTTCAAAAAGGTATAAACATTTCAAATCATGTTATATTTTAAAAGTAGATAGTTCTAAATTCAATATTTTATCTAATGTCCAATTAAAACCACGTCTGGTGGACTTCTCATAGGACTTCATAATTTTTGCAAAGGTATCCTCAACATGTTCAGATAAGTTTTGATTCGTTAATTCAAGTATAGTTTTTGAAAGAAAATAGGGAGTGGCAGTCTCTAAGACACCCTCCTGTGTTACGCGATATACAACAACTTGTACACTTGCATACCATTTCATCGATCTTTTAACTTGAATCTGGTAGTTTAATTCGTTTAAAACGTCCAATTGAATACTACTAAAAAATGTGTTAAAGTCTGTAGCATTCTCCTCGTTAGAGTTGATTACAATTTTAGTAAATATGTTTAACGCATTTTGCCTTTTAAAATGCTCAACCTTCTCAAAAAACATATCTTTCAAAGAGGATGAATTATCAATTTTGGATCTAACTCTGTGTGAAGGTTTCAAATGATATAAAAAATCGGACTTGTGATTGAATATTTCACTGCATTGCATACATTTATCCTTTTTGGAGGACTTGTGGATCTTCATGTGTTTTAATAAGTCATACTTTCTTGGGAACGTTTCACCGCACGAATCATATTTATGTTGGGAAGGAATCTTTAAATGGGATAGTTTATGACAATTCAAAATAGCCTTTCTAGAGAATGTTTTTTGGCAGATATTACATATAAATGGACTTTCTTCTGAATGAATCATCAAATGTTGTTTTAAATTGCCTTTTCGTGAAAAAGATTTACTGAAGCAGTACACAAAAAAGGTGGCTTCTGTTTCTTCAGTTCTGATGAGGAGGATTCCGCTTCATTATCTGAAACGGGTTCTACTTTAGGTTGTACTGTTAATCCTGTGTCTTGATCATTTAATCTTGAGAAAAAAGTTTGATTATTCAAACGTGATACATCATCGCTTAACATAGTAGAATGTCCATCTTGAAAACTAGCCATATTATCCTAAGTATAAAAGCGTCTTCACACATTCATAAAATAGCAAACATTGATGAAAAAGTCTCGTTTCATTCAATTTTATATATAATCATAGGGGGCACATGTTAAAAAATTATTACGATGGTGCAAATCATGTAATATGATTGGTGCAAAAATTTCAGAAAAACACGTGGCATAAAAAAGTATGTGTAGGAAGTTCACAGGAAGTGAATCAATCCAAAGGTTTTTATGTAATGTTTAAAAAGTATATGATTCATCACGTTACGTTTTTAATTCGTCATTCCAAGGTTTCACACATTAATTTTATTATTTCAGTGAAATATATGACAAACTAATGGGTTAATTCATACTAAATTTATTAAACTGTATAAAAGAATGAGTTGAATTGAAACAGTAGTTTTAAAATTCATTAGAACTAGTGTAGAATCATCGAATAATTATCTATTGCAATAACAAACTATGAGTTGATTCAATTTATAATAATTGATAAATAGAAAATCTGACAAATATTTCAAACTTTCATTTAAAATCTGTAAACAAGTGAAATAATCTCTTCTAAAATCATTATTTACATATTAGCTATTTTCTGTTGAAAAAAGCTGATTATACTTATCAGATGTTTGTGAAAGATAGTGAGAAACGTTGATAATGGGGTTTAGGAAGTCTATTTCAGACGATTAAATGAATATGATATGGTTCACAAGAAAAAGTACAATTCTAAACTTAGGTGGATTAATACTGGTAAAAACAATGTTTAATTCAAATCGTTTGGTAGCCTTCTAATCGATCTAAAAAAATGACTTGCCTACTAAAGAAATATCAAAAATTAATCATTTCTTCAATTTAAACATAAATTACAATAACTTCCCTAGTATAAGAAATAGGGAGAGGTAGGTATTTTTAAAAATATATAGTGTTCAAAAGTAACTTAGTAAATGATGGGACGCGGTTTGAATAGTGGATAGCTTATCAGTTACAAAAAATTAAATTTGAATTAAATTTGAGTTCGCAGGTTCGAAACCTTAGCTTGGTAAAATAATCAAACTCTCATTCGCAAAATCGATAAAATCCGTTAAACTAAAAATAAAAATCATATACATTAAAGGAATTCGCAAAGTGAGCAGTTGAAATAGGTATTATTGAGTTATCTAAAGAAACCGACCTCTCTTTGCACATACAGAAGGGGGAATACAATTTTTTGTTTTGAATCATCTAAAATCTAAACATATAGACATAGTTTGTTTATCAATTAAACCTACCCCAAATTATCAAGTCAAGAGTCTATTTTGCATGTTCAAACCTTCCTCAAAACTTTTCAAAAATAAAATACTATTTTCAATAATGAATTTACACTACCGCATACAGATGGCAGCATCAAAAATTTTCTTCAGAAAACATAAGACATTTTCATTCAAATTCTAAGACAATTCAGAAAAAAAAATTAATCGCCCTTAAAAATTAAGCCCCCCTAAAAAATAAGCCCCTCTAAAAAATTTAGGCTCCTTAAATTCCCGCGAAACAGCACCGAAAACTGGCGATATGAAGCAATTAAAATAATAAAACTTTGTAAAAAATCACCATAAAATTAAAACAAAACACAGGACGCGTTTCGAGCGAAAAACATAACAGCTCGTCATCAGCTAAGCATACACGTGTCCGAAAACGAACAAGTTCAAAAATGAACTGAAGAAAAAGAATGTTGCGAAGAATGCGACAGATGGCGCAACCTGATAGAGGGATATCCAAAAGGGAAATGTGTTGAAAAAAGATAGAAGAGAAAATGAAATGGAAAAAATGGAAATAAAAGAAAAATTAAAAATAAAAGAAGTAAATTAAAAATATAAATAAAATAATAAATAAAGAACTATAAAAGAACAAGAAAAAAATCCAATTTTTTTTTTTTTTTTTTTTTTTTTTTTTTTTTTTTTACAAAATAAAAAGAAAAGAAACAAGAGAAAAGGGAAAAGAATTACAAAATTAATTTCCACGCTGGAGATAGGAAAGGAGATGATGGGAGATCATTGACAAGATTAGCAGAATTTTTAGAAATAAAATATGCTTCATGAAAATCCAAGTGAGAGGGAGAGGCAGGGGAAGAAATAATTTTGGCCATGGAGAAATTGAAACAATGACTGGAAGACCAACAGTGAGAAGCAATCGAAGATTTAGAGATTTCTTGATTTGCAATATATCTCTGATGCTCGCCTAATCTGAATTTTAAAGCTCTCTTTGTTTGACCAATATAACCTAAATTGCAAGAGCAAGGAATGAAATAAACACCCCACCGGTTCTCAGTAGGAACAGGATCTTTTAGAGAAGAGAATTTAATTTTATTCATAGGTTTGAAGATAACTTTAAAGTTACTTTTCAGTTTAACAATTCTTTCTATTCTCAAACTGAGGGTCTGGCCATGGGTAATCCATTGTCTCCTCTTTTATGTGATATTTATATGCATTTTGTTGAAGAAAAACTCTTCAGTTTATATAAATTTCCTTTCTGGTTTAGGTATGTTGATGACACTTTCATTTTAATTCCATCTGACCTTGATCTTTCTAATCTCCTTTCTCTTGTTAATTCTGTTGATCCTTGTATTCAATTTACTCTCGAAGTCGAAGAGAACAATTCTCTTCCTTTCCTTGACGTCTTGGTTTCAAAACTCCCAGATCGGTTCTCTACCTCCGTTTATAGAAAACCTTTCGCTGTCTCCCTTCCCCCTCATGCCCTTTCAAATCATCCTCCTCAACAAAAAGTGGCGTCCTTTTATACTTTTGTTTTTAGGGCGTTACGCATTTGTTCTGACTCTTCTGCTCTGAATAATGAAATTAATTATCTGAAATCTCTTGCCCTTGCTCGTGGTTATAATCCCTCTTTAATTGATAAAGCTTTGTATAAATTTAATAAGCCTAAACGTCCTTTTTCTGATTCAAATAATCCTCCTAATTTTAATTCTATAATAGTTCTGCCCTTTTATTCTCTTCTGTGTTTCAAAATTGCTAAAATACTTTCTCGTTTTAACTTTAAAGATATCTTCAAACCTATGAATAAAATTAAATTCTCTTCTCTAAAAGATCCTGTTCCTACTGAGAACCGGTGGGGTGTTTATTTCATTCCTTGCTCTTGCAATTTAGGTTATATTGGTCAAACAAAGAGAGCTTTAAAATTCAGATTAGGCGAGCATCAGAGATATATTGCAAATCAAGAAATCTCTAAATCTTCGATTGCTTCTCACTGTTGGTCTTCCAGTCATTGTTTCAATTTCTCCATGGCCAAAATTATTTCTTCCCCTGCCTCTCCCTCTCACTTGGATTTTCATGAAGCATATTTTATTTCTAAAAATTCTGCTAATCTTGTCAATGATCTCCCATCATCTCCTTTCCTATCTCCAGCGTGGAAATTAATTTTGTAATTCTTTTCCCTTTTCTCTTGTTTCTTTTCTTTTTATTTTGTAAAAAAAAAAAAAAAAAAAAAAAAAAAAAAAAAAAAAAAAAAAAAAAATTGGATTTTTTTCTTGTTCTTTTATAGTTCTTTATTTATTATTTTATTTATATTTTTAATTTACTTCTTTTATTTTTAATTTTTCTTTTATTTCCATTTTTTCCATTTCATTTTCTCTTCTATCTTTTTTCAACACATTTCCCTTTTGGATATCCCTCTATCAGGTTGCGCCATCTGTCGCATTCTTCGCAACATTCTTTTTCTTCAGTTCATTTTTGAACTTGTTCGTTTTCGGACACGTGTATGCTTAGCTGATGACGAGCTGTTATGTTTTTAGCTCGAAACGCGTCCTGTGTTTTGTTTTAATTTTATGGTGATTTTTTACAAAGTTTTATTATTTTAATTGCTTCATATCGCCAGTTTTCGGTGCTGTTTCGCTGTATTCAACTATTTGGGTGCTGCACCGTGTTATTGCTTCGCACGTGTTCAAGGTATTTGCTTTTCTTTCTTCCCAGTTTTGTTTTATTTTTATTTTATTTCATTTTAGTTTTATTATTTTGTTTTCTTCTATTTATTTACTTATTTATTTATTATCTTTTTATTCATTTTCTGGTCCTGTTTTCCTTCTTTCTTGTTATGGGTTCTTCACTTATTAATCGTTTCAAGCACCTTCGTTTGAAGCGCGCCAGGTGTTTGAATAGGCTTAATTTTCTTTTAAGGTGTAAACGTTCAAGGGTTATTCCTAAGTTCATTAATATTATTTTCAAGCTTCCTTCTTCCATTCGTGTTCAAAATGCCTTAACTAGGAGTAAGTTTGCTATTCTTAGAGCCATCATTCAAGATGTTCGTTACTCTCTTTCTTGCATCGAATATGAATTATATTCTTTGCATTTACAGTTAAGTAAAACTGTAATTTATTTCCCTTTCCTTGAGAAACGGATTTTTGCTTACGTCGATTTCAAATCTAGGTGTCAAAATGCTATTTTGGATAAAAAGTTTTCTTCTCTTCTGACTTCTAATTCTTCTGCTCCTAGTATTTCTCCTCTTGAGCAAAATTATGTTGTCAATTTGTCTTCTCACTCTCTTACTGATTCTCAGCGTGATGTTCTCTCACTTGGCTTGAATTTTTCGTGCATTTCTAAGCCTTCTATTCCGAACTTAATTGCTCCCATTGAACATTCTTTCAAAAACAGTAAAATTTCTTCTGGTCAACTTGATTCTCTTCGCTACCTTTTGGCTAATGTCATTTCTTCTAATAAATCTTTTAATAAGTCTAATCTTTCTTCTTCTCAGAAATCTGCTCTCAGTGAACTTAATTCCGTTCCTAACCTTCTTATTACTAAGGCTGATAAAGGCGGTCAAACAGTTCTTCTCAATAAATCTGATTATATTTCCCACGTTGAATCTATGTTAAACTCTGGTCCATATTCCAAATTAAAAAAGGATCCTTCTACTAAGCATTTATCTGACATCAAGCATGTCATTAAAAATTCTGTCTTTCTTAATGATAACACTAAACGTTTGGTCACCCCTACTATCGCTAATTGTGCTCGTTTCTATGCTCTTCCTAAGGTCCATAAACCTACTCTTTCCTTTCGCCCTATCGTTTCCAATATTGGTACTGCTTCTTATAAACTTGCCAAGTTCCTTTCTAAGTTACTCGCTCCTTTATCTTCCACTAACTTTCATACCGTGAAAAACTCTTTTGACTTTGTTGATAAAATTAAACGCCTTTCTCCTTGCAATTATATAATGGTTTCCTTAGATGTTAAATCCCTTTTCACTAACGTGCCTGTTCAAGGGGCAATTGATTGTTTGGAAAGAAGGTTGCGCGAATTTCATTACTCTTCCATTGAGATTGATGAAATCCTGCATTTAGTTAGTATTTGTGTCAGGCAAACTGCTTTTCAGTTTAACAATTCTTTCTATTCTCAAACTGAGGGTCTGGCCATGGGTAATCCATTGTCTCCTCTTTTATGTGATATTTATATGCATTTTGTTGAAGAAAAACTCTTCAGTTTATATAAATTTCCTTTCTGGTTTAGGTATGTTGATGACACTTTCATTTTAATTCCATCTGACCTTGATCTTTCTAATCTCCTTTCTCTTGTTAATTCTGTTGATCCTTGTATTCAATTTACTCTCGAAGTCGAAGAGAACAATTCTCTTCCTTTCCTTGACGTCTTGGTTTCAAAACTCCCAGATCGGTTCTCTACCTCCGTTTATAGAAAACCTTTCGCTGTCTCCCTTCCCCCTCATGCCCTTTCAAATCATCCTCCTCAACAAAAAGTGGCGTCCTTTTATACTTTTGTTTTTAGGGCGTTACGCATTTGTTCTGACTCTTCTGCTCTGAATAATGAAATTAATTATCTGAAATCTCTTGCCCTTGCTCGTGGTTATAATCCCTCTTTAATTGATAAAGCTTTGTATAAATTTAATAAGCCTAAACGTCCTTTTTCTGATTCAAATAATCCTCCTAATTTTAATTCTATAATAGTTCTGCCCTTTTATTCTCTTCTGTGTTTCAAAATTGCTAAAATACTTTCTCGTTTTAACTTTAAAGATATCTTCAAACCTATGAATAAAATTAAATTCTCTTCTCTAAAAGATCCTGTTCCTACTGAGAACCGGTGGGGTGTTTATTTCATTCCTTGCTCTTGCAATTTAGGTTATATTGGTCAAACAAAGAGAGCTTTAAAATTCAGATTAGGCGAGCATCAGAGATATATTGCAAATCAAGAAATCTCTAAATCTTCGATTGCTTCTCACTGTTGGTCTTCCAGTCATTGTTTCAATTTCTCCATGGCCAAAATTATTTCTTCCCCTGCCTCTCCCTCTCACTTGGATTTTCATGAAGCATATTTTATTTCTAAAAATTCTGCTAATCTTGTCAATGATCTCCCATCATCTCCTTTCCTATCTCCAGCGTGGAAATTAATTTTGTAATTCTTTTCCCTTTTCTCTTGTTTCTTTTCTTTTTATTTTGTAAAAAAAAAAAAAAAAAAAAAAAAAAAAAAAAAAAAAATTGGATTTTTTTCTTGTTCTTTTATAGTTCTTTATTTATTATTTTATTTATATTTTTAATTTACTTCTTTTATTTTTAATTTTTCTTTTATTTCCATTTTTTCCATTTCATTTTCTCTTCTATCTTTTTTCAACACATTTCCCTTTTGGATATCCCTCTATCAGGTTGCGCCATCTGTCGCATTCTTCGCAACATTCTTTTTCTTCAGTTCATTTTTGAACTTGTTCGTTTTCGGACACGTGTATGCTTAGCTGATGACGAGCTGTTATGTTTTTAGCTCGAAACGCGTCCTGTGTTTTGTTTTAATTTTATGGTGATTTTTTACAAAGTTTTATTATTTTAATTCCTTAAATTCCCTTTCGAAAATACCGAACTCAGTATGTTATAGTATGATATTTCCATTTCTACTCCATGTCCATTCGAAAAAAAAATTAAGCCCCCCCCCCTAAAAATAAGCCCCCTAAAAAATAAGCCCATCGAAAAATTTAGCCTCTTCATACTTCCTTTCGAAAAGATCTAACTCCCTATGTTATAGTATGATATTTCCATTTCTACTCTATGTCGATTCAAAAAAAAAACTATGCCCCCCCTAAAAATAAGCCCCACTCAAAAATTTATACCCCTCAAACTTCCTTTCGAAAACTTTTAACTCACTATGTTATAGTATGATATTTCCATTCTAATACTAAATCAATTCAAAAAAAAAATTAAGCCCCTCTCAAAAATTAAGCCCCCTCAAAAATTAAGCCCCCTCCAACATTTAGCCCCTCCTACTATAGGATAAGTCTCCCTTACCACGCCCAGGTGGATTCCACCCTCCTCCTCCATCCACAAGGTGGATTACTCCCTCCTCCTCAATCCACAATCCACATTATGGCGCTGAACTCTCCTTTCTCTCCTACTAACATCAACTTATGTCAACGTCTAACTGAATATGAAATTTGGGGGAAAATTCGAGCATTAGTTCTTGAGATACAGCTATTGCGCAAATCATGACAAATGCAGCATAGCAGTGCCACATGTTGAGCAATTTGCACCAACACATATTCAGCAGCAATATTAATCAAGGTATACTTGAATCTGAAGTTTGATGAAAATTCGTGCATTAGTTCTTGAGATAGAGCTATTGAGGAAATCGTTCTAAATGCAGCACAGCAGCGCCACCTATTGGGCGATTTACACCAACACGTAGTCAGTATAATTTCATATCAAGGACTAAGTAAATCCGAAGTTTGATGAAAATGTGCGAGTCAGTTCTTGAGATAGAGCTACTGCGATAATAGTGTAAATCCTGCAAAATACAGCATAGCAGCGCCACCTGTTGGACGATTTACACCAAAACGTAAACAGCACCAACTCATATCAAAGAGTAACTGAATCTGAAGTTTTATAAAAATCCGTGCAGTAGTTCTTGAGATAGAGCTAGTGCGGAAATCCTGCAAAATGCAGCATAACAGCGCCACCTACGGGGCGATTTACACCAAAAACTAATCAGCACCAATCTATATCAGGGACTACCTGAATATAAATTTTTATTAAATTCCGTTCATTAGTTCTTGAGATAGAGCGCCCGCAAAATTTGTGTCACACACACACAGACAGACCGACATTTTGTAAAAACATGTTTTTTGGAATCTCTGACCCCTAAAACGTGTAAATCCGTCAAAAACCGGAAGTCGAAAATTTTCATGAATCCAATACTTTCTTCTTGTAAAGATAGAAGAAAGTAAAAAAAAGGGAAAAGGTGGGCTACGCTGCAGTTTTTGTTTATCTCTCTTTATTATGTGCTTTTTACTTTCTTCTATCTTTACAAGAAGAAAGTATTGGATTCGTGAAATTTTCGAATTCTGGTTTTCGACGGATTTACACGTTTTAGGCATTAGAGATCCCGAAAAACATATTTTTACAAAATGTCTGTCTGTGAGTATGTCTGTAAGTCTGACTGCCTGTGAGTCTGACTGTCTGTGTGTCTGTATGTGACACAAATTTTGTGGGCTCTCTATCTCAAGAACTAATGCACAGAAATAAAAAAAAAATGTATATTCAGTTAGTCCCTGACATAAATTGGTGCTCATTAGTTTTTGGTGCAAATCGCTCAACAAGTGGCGCTGCTATACTGCATTTTTACGGCTTCCGCAATGGCTCTATCTCAAGAACTAATGCACGGATTTTCATGAAACTTCAGATTCAGTTAGTCCTTGATATGAGTTGATGTTTACTTTGTTTTAGTGTAAATCGCTCAGCAGGTGACGCTGCTATACATCATTTTTCTTGATTTCCGCAATGGCTCTATCTCAAGAACTAATACGTGGATTTTCATTAAACTTCAGATTCAGTTAGTCCTTGATATGAGTTTATGTTTACTATGTTTTGGTGTAAATCGCCCAACAGGTGGAGCTGCTATGCTGCATTTTCCCTGATCCCCGCAATAGTTTTATCTCAAGAAGAGATGCACGGATTTTAATCAAACTTCAGATTCATTTATCAAGTTGACTTAAGTTGTTGCTTATTAGGATTTGGTATATATCGCCCAACAGGTGGCGCTGCTATGCAGAATATTTTACGATTTCCGCCATAGCTCTACTCAAAAACAAATGCACGGATTTTCACGAAACTTCAGATTCAGTTAGAAGTTGCATAAGTTGTTGCTGATTAGATTTTGGTGTAAATCATCTAACCGGCTGTATTTTTCAAGAAGTATTAACATGTATGAGATAGAAGAAAGTTTTGGGATTGCCATTTCCGACTAGTTTAAACATTGTTCTAATTAAATTTTTCTCATATGTCCAGATTGCCTTAACCCCTTGGGGACGAGCGGCACGTATACGTGCCGCATGAAGCGCTCAGAATTCTTGTTTTTCCTCACCAGTAAAATTTTACTGTAAAATTTGTCTTATTTAATCAGCGCATTTTCTCGATTCAGGAGGACACAAATTTCTGTTTTTAAAAAACGGTGACAAAAGATTAAAAATTTCGCAAAAGGCTCCCGTCCCGAAGGGGTTAAAAAAAGTTACTGGCCAAATTCAAGTACATCTGTCTAATATTTCCATTTTATGTGTATTTTTCATTTTATGCATCTGCATTTTATTATACAAATTTCATGAATTTGAGTTGTTTTCTATTTAGCGAATTTTCTTTATAACGATGAGACTTCGTTAAATGGAAGTTTTACTGTATATTATAATATTATTAATTATAATATTAATAATTTAATAACATGTTCAAATAATAACGTTTGCCTTATTTAATTTAACCTTTCAATAAAAAAAAAAACAAATATTACCATTTGAAAATATAATTAGATTTCTGAAAAAGAGAAAATTTTCTAAATTGCCAATAGTAAATTTCCGTTATTGCAGTAACTCCATATCTAATATGTAACCCTTAATTATCGCTCCCGTGATATTCACGGACTCTGTCTTTTATGCAGATATTTTGATTCCCACCAGTTTTATAAAATAGTGCAATTGGCTTTATTATGGTATCATTTTACCTGTCATTAAGTAAGGTGAATATTTCTTTTTCAAAAAAGTGGTGCCAATAAGCAATTTGAATTTTTAAATCGTAATTTAATCGCGCGCTCATTCCTGCGCAGATTTGCATATATGCAAACAACAGTGTTTTAAAATATCATAGATTTTTTTTAATTCTTATATACCTAATTCACACCAGAAAATTAAAATAGCAATATTTATTTTAATTAATAACGAACATTTCGTATTTAAATAAAATTAAATTAACCCTTAAAACTTTCTGGTGTTTAAAGTCAGATTCTCTGAACTACGTAATTTCTAGAACGTATTCTATTATGGGAATTAAAGGGTTAATTAAAGTTTTATTTACTAATTTGCAATATTTTAGCGTAAAACACCCACACGACAGCAGTTTTTACTTGTATTGCAGACGTGCAACCGAAGAAAAGATTGACGTATTATATGAATTAGAGCCTGAGATTTTTTTCATTATTTTTCCTGTGTAATAAACCTTTCAGAGAATCATATAATTTTTTCGAAACAAAATAAAAAATCGCGCACTTAAAGGTTAAGGGGTTAAAAGAAAGCAAAATAGAATCAATTTAATAAATGTAAATATTTCTAGGTAAACCTGTATATGTAGGGAGCTAGTGACGTCGAAAGACCCGTGATGGCGGAATTTAAATTTTTGTTTTTATGTAAATCGATAGTAAAAAGTCATACGAACAAAATGAGCTAGGTATGACTAGGTTTGACAAGCCAAAAATATGTTTAATTAAATTAATTATTATTAAGAGCTATGATGTTTTACCGTTATCGCGGATATTGATCCCTCTTAAAACATTTTATAGAAAACAAGTGGCAACAGTTCGAGAAAATACAAAAAAGAAACAGACGATAATGTTTATTCGAATGGTTGAATGAAAATAAGTTCAAAGTTGTTTTATTCTTTCTATGTTTATAAATGTTGTGTCCGCGTCATAATAAATGTTGTTTGTAAATCCCAATATCAAATGTTCTTCCTGCCGCCTCATAAACCCGGTCACCACAACTTGTTTCCATGGCAACAATAACCTTCATTTCTTGTTTCTGGCACTAACAATATCGAAGTCAAATTGCCAATGTTCCGAATCGGACATTAATTTTGAATTTGGAAAAAATTTAATAAACTGAAATTTTGTTTTAAACCGCATAATTACGATAATAAAATTTTAATATATACACACTAGGGGGCTCTGCCCCCTGCAAGCTACGCTCGCCAACCCCCGTTCAGACACCGCAAAATCTAAAAACACGCTAATATGATGGGTTTTAAAAATATTAGAGAAGATTGAATTATACTGAAAAAAGCTGTGCAGATCTCCCTGTAAACGGGTTTCCATTCAATTCCCTTTGATTGCAAAAATTTAAGGGCGAATCAGTTGTTGTTAAGACATCCAATGGTTGTTTTCGTTTTTGATTAAAGAGGATCAGTTAAACATTTGAAAATAAGGTAAAATAAAATAAATTAAGTATACAGAGTCTTTGTCTCCCGGTATTTTAAAACAATCTCTATAATAATAGCCTAAGTCATGTGACTATCTTCAACAGTTCCAAGCGGACCACTTCGCTTTTTATACTCTAGGTGTCATTTTGGTACTTTAATGTTAGCCAGGCACAGGTGATAAGTCGCTAAATATTATTTTATCGCCATCATTTCATCTATATTATAATAGTTCAAGTCACCAACTGCCATAAACAAATACTGTCTGATCCCTTCGCCGTTCATATGAAAGTTTGGCAAAGTTGTCATATACGTCCCATATTAGCGCGACTTTTTAACGATGCCAATTTGAGAAACGCATCAACAGCATAAACAGCAACATCCGGCTTACCATATCAAGCAAAATAACGATACTTTGGCGCCAGTTATGTGTCCGTTTCGTATATGGCATTGGCGTCAGAAAAAAATCGCGCCAATATGGGACCGTAAGTTTTCCATTTTGATTAAAAAATCATTTTTTTTCCGAATAAAACTACATTAAAAGTAAAACTATTATAAGTATTACTTTTTTTTTCAACTCGCCAGTTAGCATTTTTTTTTTTTTTTTCGAGTGGTAATATTTGGGCAGATACGCACCGCAGGTTTGTTGTGATTTTTTTTTGCGAAAATTTGTCGAAAACCTCGTTTTCAAATACCAGTTACATATGCATTTTCGGTAATCCTTAGATATCCCGTCGACCAAAAATCTATCACCAAACTATAAGATTAAATGCCAATAATGGTTGATCGTATATTAATTTATTTGTTCTTTCGTTATTTAAAATAAAAATTATGTCAATTTGTATAATTTGGCGATTTATATAATTTGACGAAATTGGTCGACGGAATAACTAAGTAGTACTGTATTTCTTAATTATTTTCTATTATTTTCTAAAGAAAATATCAAAAAAATAATTAATAATCATAGAACAAAATAATTTATATAATTTGTAAAAAGAAATAAAAGTAAATAAATCTTACATATGAAATAAACAAATATAGCCGGGTTACCATATCAACCTTTTCTGAAAAAAAAATATATATATGTTTGATTAGAATTTGAGTTGCCATCATTAGAAAAATGTATATAAAATTAGAAAAAATTTAATATTTCGAAAACTAATTCGAATTTAAAAATTCTAATACCAGTTTTGAAATCTGAGGATCAATATTGATTTTTGGTGTTAATTTCATCGCAAAGTATTCCATATTTTAGGAGAAATCGCCGTGAAACATAATCAGTTGTTTAATCAGTCGTTTCAAAGAATCGTTTCATAAAGTCGTTTCATTAGGATTTTATATATGTAGGGTAGATATAAAGGTATATGACAAAACTGTAGTAATAAAAATGTATTTATTATGTTAAACTTAATCTAACTATCTTCGTATGAAGAGTAGAAAAAGGTTTTACTTAAAAATTATTTATCATAAAAAAAAGTATCATTCAAAATCTTATTGTGCCGCCAACCAGCATTAAATCGCCAAAAAAATTAAATTTTCATTATTTTTTTACAAACGCTAAATCGAGGTTCTGCGGATTTTTTTTATAGACATATTATATGTCACGAGAAGAATATTCTATATATTCCTCATGAGAAGAATATTATATAATTTTTTCAAATATTTCTGAGCATGCACGTATCGAAACTTCCTTGATATCATCCTATCAATTTTTCAGATGCATTTTTCTTAACTTGACGCAAAAGATAAAGAGCCAAATCTTATTTCAATTGCAATATTTTAACTGAGTAATTTTTAAGCATTGCGAACATTCCCTTTCATGTTTAAATTAAATATTTTCGTTTTTTAATATCATCACTCATTAAAACGAATTTTTTTCTTCTTTTTTTCTTCCTTCTTCTTTTTTTTAATTAAAATTAGTAACAGTTTTTTCTTTTATGTTTCGAGGTGTAATTGCTGTTTCAATTTTTTTTATCAACGATAAATTTTGCCAAGAAATAAAATGGTAAACCTTATCATCCAAAATAACAGAACTTTCCGTCATAATTCTGTAACTGATATTGGTAGAATGATGTGTTATAGCTTAAAACCTTCCCTGAAACGATACCTATCTAACGGTATAAGTTCCGTAAAAATCCATGCAGTAGAACTCGAAATCTAGGCGTTCGGAACGAAATTTCCGTTTGGATTTTATATACATAACTAGCAGGCTATGCCCGCTGCGCTGGTCAATATTTCCAAATGAACCTTGGATTAAACTAAATGGTGAATTTGAACTTGTATTTTAAACAATATGGATCTTCAGCTTGACCTTGCACATTACTGAAAACGATGCGAACGCCATTGCGATATAATGTTATCTTAAGCGTTGGACAAAATTTAGCAATTAAGAAGTAATTGTTTTAGTTGATTATAAACAGCGCACTTATGGTCGGGTAATGAGACGGTTATGACAACAGGAATTAATACCTCTGTAACTAATCAACATATAATGACATCGTATATACTAACACCATTCCTAAAAGTTATGCAACAGGGTCACTTGTAACAAAATATGTTCTGTAGATTTTTTTAAAAAGGCTAAACTTTCATAATCAGGTTCACTTTATTTTTGAACTTTTACTGTTGCTCTATAACTAAGTACCCTTGAACAATATGTATACACTAAAACCTTTCCAAAATTATTACCTAACTAATTGTGGTATATCCTACGAAAGTATTATAAACAATCGGAATGAAATACAAATTTCCGTTGTAAATATATAGTAGATGATGATGATGCGATTTTGTGTAATAGAATTCATAGTAAAGTTTTCGCTTCAAACAAAAACGATGCTTTCAACATTAAAGCTAATACACCAACATGTGAAGTATCAGATTACGGAAGGTTAACTTGAATTCTCATGAGCAACTACTCAAAGAAAAGTGAATATGTGGCTTTTGTGATACTTTAATGTCAGCCGGGCGCAGGTAATAAATCAATAAAGATTGTTTTCATAGCATATTCTTATTTTATTATTTTCATTTAAAACACAAACCTTTCACTCATTTAATTTAAAATGCATGCCTTATACTAATTTCATTTAAAAAACTGAAAAGATAAACAATAACAGGAAATAATGCCATAATTAAAAGCAAAAAAACATTTTTAATTTACATACGCAAAATGTAACTACTGCTACTGGGAATTTTAAAAATGCTATCAGCGAGATGTGCGCACGGTTGTTATAAATGTACCCATTTTTTCTTCTTATCGAGGAGCAATTTATAAATCGCACAATATTATTCCAATTCCAATTTCTTTCATTGAGGAACCTATGACCGGAAAAAATGGAAAAAGACTCTTGTAGATTCTTCGGATGATGGCATCTGACGCCATAAACCGAGTTTATATATATGAAAATGATTTTTAAGTCGTTACAAACATTGCTTTCATACTTAAATATTTTCATTGGTACTACTTGTTATCCCGTCGACACATTTCGCCAAATTATATAAATCGCCAAACCATTCGCCAAATTATATAAATTGACATAATCTTTATTTTAAATAACGAAATAACAAATAAATTAGTATGACATTAATAAAAATACAAATAAAACGTCGAAATTAAAATCACTTGATGACGTAAACACGTGTAGTTTGTTTAAATTCAAGTGAATTTGATATTTACGATCAACCATTATTGGCATTTAATCTTATAGTTTGACGATAGATTTTTGGTCGACGGAATATCTAAGTAGTACCTTTTCCATTTTTGTTTTATAACGCTAAATTCTCAGTAATTTTTCCCTTTTATTTTACATAAAATCACTATTTTTTTTAAAAAAATTAAGATGCTTGCATTTTTATTTCAAACTCATAGAGCCGTTTTTATTTTTTAGCCAAAAGGGTTGATTTGAATTTTTTTCCGTTGCTAGAGTAACGGATGTAATGATAGATATTTTGAGGTTTAGATGCCAAAGACACCGCCAAATTAGAAAAATATGAAATGTGTCATGAACGGTTGGACTTATAAAAATTTATTTGGTAGCATTCGATTCAGCATACAAAACTACATTAAAATATGCTATCATTTGACGCATAATTTTGATATTCGATTTTTTTCCCCTCCACGTGCAAAAACCATTAGGGATGACACTTTAGAAAGTCCTTTCTTAGCAGAAGTCTATGTCATAAGAAGTATTTTTACCACGATTTTCAAGATTTTAGGTTCAGTAGTTTGCGCTGTGCGTTAATTAGTCACCTAATCCAGACTTTATTTTATATACTATATTAGATATTCCATTTTGCGGTGAATCGATGATCGAAAATTAGTCCAATATCATTTGAAATATTACATAACAGAGGAGAAAGTACGAAGAAAGGCGAAGAAGAAATGACGAATTACAAAAGACTTGTATTTTTTTTTTTTTCAAAATGTTGAATTTTTCGATAGTAATAACGTATTAAAACATAAATTTCCATAAAAATTATCTTTATTTCCTAGATTTCGAATCTGTGAATTTTCCTATAAATGAAATTGGCGATATGACTTGAGAAAAAATGAAATAAACAATAGATAATATTTGCTTATATAAAATGGATAATATTCGTTGATCTGAGTTCGAGTTTATAAATATCACATGCTTTTGGAATTACGGCGAAAAACATTTTAAAAAGTATGAAATTATTTTACAATATGTATGTGTGGCAGAGATTCACACTGAAATTTAAGCATTCGATTCCATTTTTAAAATATTAACTGATATCTATATAAGTTACAATTGAATATGAAAATGTACTCAAAAAATGTTCTCTTTCAGCTAAAAAAAACACCATTTGTGAGAACATCCTCAAGCTAATGTCACGCTTATGCATTTTTGGCTTAAAATCACATTGTTTGGCGACAAAAGAAAAATAAAAAATTGTAAAGAAACAAATAGTAATTACACATGTGACTCACAATTACATCTGCTTGTTTCTTCTATAAGTCACGTGATGGGACAATTAGATATAAAAAAAAAAGAAAAGAACAGAACAGAAAGAAAATGTCGTTAAAATTTCATCTAATAAAATTTTCAGATTCGTTTCCATATCTAACGCAAGCGATAAAGAGCCAAATATTGCGTATCAAGTGTAATATTTCTTATTAAATTAATTTTTAAGCATTACAAATATTTCTTTCAAGTTTTGATTAAATGTTTCCGTTTTTTAATATTATCACTCATTAAAACGGATTTTCTTCTTCTTTTTTTCTTTTTTTTCATTTAAATAAAATTAGTAACAGTTTTTCTTTTATTTTTCGAGGTTTAATAGACGTTTCATTTTTTTTTTATCAACGATGAATTTCGCCAAGAAATAAAATGGTAACCTTATCGCCCAAAATAACAGAATTTTCCGTCATAATTCTAAAACTAATATAGGTAGAAAAATGTGTTATAGATTAAAACCTTCCCTGAAACAATACCTATCTAACGGTATAGGTTCCGTAAAAATCCATGCAGTAGAACTCGAAATCTATGCGTTCGGAACGAAATTTCCGTTTGGATTTTATATATATAATAGATAATAGAATAGATAATAGATTTTATATATATATATAATAGAATAGATAATAGATTATGTGTTATGAACTATCTCAAAGTTTAAAACAGATCGCATTGTTAGATTTCCCAATTTTAACAATATCGCGTTATGTTAGTTCCACATTCCACCACCAGGGAGCGCACTCTATTCTTAACGAAAGCGTATCCGAACGAAACTCCTTCGTGCAACCTTTCCGTAGATACATGAATCGGGAGGGTGGCGGTCTTAACGAATGGCGGTCTTCTCCCCGAATTCCGGCGGTGTTCTAATAAGGTTTATCATTCCAAGTTTTTCTGAAAGAGAGCAAAATTTTCTATAAAATGCACTAAGAGCGATCAATAACCGCGAAAACGGTAAAACATCATAGCTTTTTAATAATAATTAATTTAATTAAACATTCATACGTAGCTCATTTTGTTCGTATGATATTTTACTATCGATTTACATAAAAAATGTTCAATTCCGCTATGACGGGGTTAGCGATGATATCGATCTCGGACTATTACACGAAATAAGTTTTTAAAGGATTAAAAGAAAGTAAAGGGTCATTATTCTGTTTATTATTTTCTCAAGTCGTAACTTCAGTGATGATGAACATGCTTGGCCAAGTTTGGGACATCCCCCCCCCCCTCCCTGAGCACTAGACCAGTGCGCAGACCCAAAAATGGCGGCTGTAGTAGGCGGATTTTTTTAAGATTATATACGGTCCTCTAAATTTAGACACCAGAATTTTCTAAAAGATTTTTTCGATTTATTTAATTTCGGAAAAATAAGGCTGAGAAAACTTTTAAAAATTATTGCTATTCAAGTTCAAGGGACTATGCAAATGTTGAAAGAATCCGTCTACGAAAGCAGCCATTTTTTTGTCAGCGAGCAGGCCTAGTATGTATTCACGGGGCGGTGGTATGGCATGAATGTTTGTATCTCTGAAATGTTGATAGTTACCAGATTGGCATCCTTTTTAATTCAGAAATTCCGAATTCATACAAGAAATACTGAAAGAAGAGTTTTTGTTTATGTAATCACGAAATGTCTGTCTTTAAATAAAGCAAAAATTACTATTCGGAATTTAGGAATTAAAAAAAAAGCGGCAAATTTCAACCCTTGTTTGTACCATTGGTGAAGGAAATGCTGAACATTTTTAGTAATATGCATAAATAGGAATGAAAAACTTTTTATGTTTCTAAATAAGTACCAATAGTTTCGAAGTTGTGCTACTTCTACTTCTTTTAATGCAGTGGAACTCAAATTGTCCGAATACAATTTAATCGAATCGCCAACTACCCGGATCAATAAAACAAGAAAATACAATTTAAGAAATTCGAACTGTAAATATTTGTACGTCAAATATAATTTCTTTTCATACTTCTCTAAACCAATCTTGAAATTTGTGCTTAACTGGGTATTTTAAGTACATATTTGAGAAATTTTGAATTGTTATTTCACAAATTTCAAAAATATTGTATATATATATATCTATTCTCATTTTTTAAAGAAAATCCAAATAATGCAATTATATTTTTCAAATTGTAACTAAAATTTTAAGAGAAAAGAAAGTAAATAACGTTGAATATTGTTAAAAGATGTGGTAGGAGAATGGAGTTATGAATAAAAAGGAGGAGACATATAGTGTATTGTCTATCAGTTGCGGGTGAAGTAACTGAGGAGGTTGTCACAAGATGGCTGCTGCTTTTTTAAAATCGGTTTTTCAGTTTCTTATCAGCGATAGGTCAAACATCCCACCAGTAAAATAGAATAGAAGATTTCCTCTTAAATAAGCGTCTTATACATGGATTTTTTTTTTCCAAAAATACCATAAAAATTTCTATTTGTTTTTACTGGTGTCAGTATGCCTTATAAAACTGTCAGTTTGTTTCCATGGTTGTCACAATATGGCGGAAACGCAGGGCCTAACTACCACCAAAGAAAACTCCTACCAGTAAAAATGAAAATCTGTTTCCACCATTATTTATCACTGAAATTTTGTAATAATAAGGCGTTTAAATAAGTTGAAAATATCTATATAATCCTAATGGTGGGAGTTTCCACCGTCGATAAACAACTCCTGTGATAGCGGTTACAGTCGAAGCTTCACTATTTTAAGGATATGTCAGTTCCTCTTTATTAATAGTTCCATGGGTAGGAGTAAGTATGAAATATAAGCGAAAAATTTAAAATATTATAAATTCAGATTCCCTCTCCGGAAAAACATTTTTTTTTCTTTTTTGCACATGTTAAACCAGTAGCGACTAGTCATGGGTTTTCCCTTTACTACTAGTAAGTTCGTAAACTAAATTTCTCCTTGTTTAATTGTAGAAAATCCCATGACTGAATAATGGAGTTACGAATAAAGAGGAGGAGACATTTAGTGTACTGTCTACCAGTTGCGACTGAAGTAACTGAGGGGGTTGTCACAAGATGGCGGCTGCTTTTTTTTAATCGGATCTTCAGTTTCTGATTACTGCAAAGGCCAACTTCCCACCACTAAAATTCAATAGAAAATTTCGTTTTATTTAAGCGGCTTATTCATGGAATTTGTTCTTAAAAATGACTTAAACATCTCTATGTGTTTTTACTGGTGTCGGTATTCCTTGTAAAACTTTCAGTTTGTTTCCCTGGTTGTCACAATATGGCGGAAAATCGAGGCCTAATTACCGCCAATATAAACTCCTACCAGTAAAAATTAAAATCTATTTCTAGTGTTATTTATGACTGAAATTTTGCAATAATAAAGCGTTTAAATAAGTTAAAAATTTCTATATAAATCTACTGGTGGAAGTTTCCACCGTCGGTAAGCAAACGCCTGCGATAGCGGTTACAGTTGAAGCTTCACTATTTTAAGGATATGTCAGTTCCTATTTATTAATAGTTCCATGGACTGAATAAGGACAAATTCTCTTGAAGGGCGCTGATGCGCTATGGCATCATATAATTTTAATCCCTAATTTCCAAATTTGCACCCGAATTTTTTTTATGAAAATTTCACTTTTATTAAGTACGCGGAAATATACTTTTTCTAGTTTACAAATAAATTTTCTTGTAAATACTGGTGTTATTCAAGTATTTCAACATTTTACGAATACAAGTACGTTGCCACTGAAAGGGTTAATATAAGAACATTATGTTAGTAAAGTGATTACGAACCGAGCCGCTACTACGTTGAATTAATACTTTCGAGAGTTTGCAAATACCGTACCCTTTTTTTGTATTCCTTAGGAAAATCATATTTTCAATATAAAATAGAGATTTTTCTGTTAAATAAAAGCAATTTCCTTGAAAAAAAAATTTCACAACGTAACTTATGATTGCCTTTTTTTTAAATTTCTTTTATGATTGTTTTTTTTAATGCTTTTGATGATTAAGTTCTTAATGCTTGTTTTTAATGCATTTTATGATTGTCTTTCATTCAATGCCTTTTATGATTGATATTTCTTTAAATATATTTTGTTTTATGATTATCCTTTTCATATTTCTTTTCAATAATTTCTTTTGACTTTTCTTTTATTATTGACTTTTCTTTTATTATTGGCTTTTTTCATGATCCCTTTTATGATTGCCTTTTTTCTTTTATGATTTCTTTTATGATTTCTTTTGTGGTTTTTTATGATTTCTTTGTAATTTCTTTTGTGAATCTATTTTCTTTATGTTTTTTTATGATTTCTTTTACGGTTCTATTTTCTTTATTATTTCGATTCTTTCGTAGTTTCTTTTGTGATTTCTTTTACGGTTCTATTTTCTTTATTATTTCGATTCTTTTGTAGTTTCTTTTGTGATTTCTTTTACTATTTCTTTTATGATTGTCCTTTTATAATTGCCTTTCTTTAAATTTTTCTTTTTCTAATTGCTATTTTACAATTTTTTCTTATAATTGGCTTCCCTTTTTTACGACTGATTCAATTATCCGAAATGTTTGCAAGTCCGAGCTGCATTCAAAACAAATTAGTCCAAGTAACTGTGGTTTAATAAACATTTGTTTGAAACACGGATATTTTTCATTAATCACGCTATACAAAACAAAAAAGCGATTATTTTTTTTCCTCTGAAAATTATTCTAAGATTCTTTATCAGTAAACTTCTTCTTAAGTTTGACAATTTACTTTTAGAAAAATTAACTTTTTTAAAGTTTTCTATTTTTTTTTTTAATGCTGCAAAAGTAATTCCTTTTTTGTTCAAGCGAGGAAACTGTTAGGTTAAAAATGTCTGTGAAAACTTATTTATAGTTAATCACATTTGCAACAGCTTCTTTAAGCATACATTTTCTGTAACTTAAAGAAAACGACGACTTAAACGAAAATCCTAAATATTTTTATTGGATTATGTAAAAGATTTCTCACATATTAAATGAAAGCCCAAATGATATAAAAGAAATACTAAAGTCAATTACATTATACTTTATTTTTTCGTGGAACTCCAAATGTAAGCTTTTGGGGAAAAGCAAATAAGAATGAATGTAATTAATGCAATGTTTAAGTTTAAATTAATGCTTAGAATATCGTTAATGCAAAGTTTTAGGCTGAATGTTTTTGCGAAACCGATGGGGGCTCAGTGTCTGTCATTTTGGAAAAAAAAGACAAAAATGTCGAATTTCAGATTTTTATTTTTAAATGTGCCTTAGTATTATTGTTCGAACATTCTGCCCAAATTTCGGAATGATTCGATAAATAATAAAGGAGATATGCTTAATTTCCCTAAGCCTTCCTGTTCAACGTAAGTGAAATGTTTAACCCCTTAACGGTCTAATTAAATGACGGTTTAAAAATTCAAATTGCTTATTGGCACCACTTAAAAAAATATATACTCATCTTATTTAATGACAGTTAAAATAATACCATAATAAATCCAATTACACTACTTTATAAAACTGGTGGGTATCAAACAATCTGAATAAAAGACGCAGCCCGTGAATATCACGGGAGCGAGAATTAAGGGTTAAACTCATTTTTCTCAGTTGGCAATTTTTCATATTTTCATTTTAATCGAAATGATAAGGCTTTTACAATAATTAAACAAATTACCTGAAAAATTTTTTAAAGTATCTTTAGACCCTGTGTATAATAACAAAGTATTAGATTTTTTATGTGCTTGTAACGAAAAAGTAAAAATATGAACTTAAAAACGTGCTATTAACCCGCTTTTTTTAAACGCATTTATTAATTATTTTTTTCTGCTGATCTAATGGACTAATCATAAATCCAATACTTAGATTTATAGAAAATAGTTATCTGAATAAAGGGAAAAAAAATCTATTTCTAAATATGAAAAAAAAAAGAAGAAAGAATATTAAAATTGTTAAAATTTTTTAAAGAATTCAATTGTTTTTAAAAAGTTGAATTTAAAACTTTTTATGATCTATTATGACTATGCTTTATTCAAAAATGAACCTGAAAATATAATATAGGTTATAGTTACAAAATTAAAAAAAAAATGGTACCGAGTACCCTTAAGGTGCAAGGTGCAGTGAAAGTTGTAAAAATCCTTATTAGTTTGTCGAAAAGTTTTTCTCGTGCTGTAAAAGAAGACTCAAAAACTATAATTGAAATGAGTTACATTGTAGTCTAATATTTTATGAGGTATCCACAAATGTTATATTGAAAAGAAAAAAGTCAGGGCGTCAATAATCAACTCACACGTTTGTTATTTTTTGCCTTAACTTTTGAATAAATCATTTATATTAAAAAAACAACATTTAAATAAAGTGCAAATTATCATCCACTATATATATATATATATATATATATATATATATATATATATATATAATAATTTGCTGCTAAATTTATTAAATTAATTATTGTAATAGGAATAGATGATGATTTGTAATTATATTATGGCTATATTTTATCATTCAAATTTCTATGCTGCTTATGTGCAAGTCATTATGAATTATCACTATTTGTTATTTTATTTTCATTTAGAATCGCAAGAATTCTTCTGAAACGCAATTTCTTTTTAATGGTATCATTTATACATTTTATAAATATATAATTTCTATTAGCTAAATGTTTTGAGACGTTAGCAAACTATTTCTTAAATAATTTTTTATGCGCTGGGTTTATTGATGCATTTGCGCAAAAACTTAGCGTGTTATCATAAGATTTCTACTATTGTAGTTTCTTGATACCTAATTCTAAGAATTTCCATTTTATACTACATGTTAGTCATCTTTCTTAGTATTTATTTAATATCATTTCAACAAAATCATCTCACTGCTGTTAATAAGTTATCAATTAATTTTTATTAAAAAATATTATTTTAATAATATTTGTCTCACCCTTTTAAGGTATTGTTTTAACTTAAAATAATATACTAATGCATATACATGTTGTATAATTAATATTACATGTATAGGGTTCCATCTGTATTTTGTATAATGTTACAGTTATAATTTGCTGCTAAATTTATTAAATTAATTATTGTAATAGGAATAGATGATGATTTGTAATTATATTATGGCTATATATATATATATATATATACAGTCGAACCTCGTTAACACGAAATTGCTTAACGCGAAATTTCGCTTAACACGAAATAATACTGAGGTCCCGTCAAATAAGTCTGAAAACCAATGTAAATTAATTCGTTTAACACGAAATAGAATTTCGCAAAATCCCGCTTAAGGCGAAATATTTTTTTGCTCGAAAATCAAAGCATTCTTTCTTAAACAAAGTTTTCAATATTTCAAACTGACATGTCACATCTTATTTACTAAAAATGGAATTTTTCTCACTGTTTGAAAATGACAAAGAGGAAAAGGGTTTCAAAAAATGGTGAAATATTTGGCTAATCTCTGCTCTTCTTTATCCTCTGATATTCCGCCTCCCATCCCCCCCCTCCCCCTTCGCTTAAGTTTCAATTATTGACATCCTGAGCAAGTATGCCTGAGATGGGAATCAATCATATGTCTTCCTATTGTTTTCGAATTACATTTTGTGGTCATCGACAAAAAAAAAGGAGAGAAAATGAGAGGTGAACAAAAGAAAGGGGAGGTGATCAATAGAAAGGGGTAGTGTCCGAACTGTCAGGGGCTCCTGCTCTTGACCTCTGATCTTTAGAAATCGTATCTGTTAGCTATCTGTTTTGTCTTTTATGCGGACATATTCTCTCTCTGAGGTATAGATCGGCACTATGAATGTTTGGGTGAAGGATTTTCTTTTTTGAATGTGATTGTTCCATTAATTGTTTGACTCTATTGATAGTGGCATAAACCATAAACAGTGTTTCCGAAATCCCATATCTTCGTGTGAAATAGAAGTGACAGTCCTTACTTCTATACCTGACTAGTGAAACTCTGTTCGCAGTTGCTCTGTAGTATTCTTTGAAAGATGAGTCGAAAACAGCAAGCTATATCTTTAGAAACAAAGCAAAAGATTTTAAATGAAGTCAGCGATAAAGTGCTGCAAAAATTAGAAATTGCGGCAAAGTATGGAATACCCAATAGCACACTCTCTACAATTTTAAAGAATCGTGAAAAGATTGAAGCGGCTTATGCTGTCAGTCAATTCGAACCAGCAAGAAAACGGATGCGCACAGGAAAAAAATGAAGAAATTGAAATTGCTCTCTTACGGTGGATAAAAGAAGCAAGAAGCCAAAACATTGTTTTAACTGGTGCAGTTTTGCAAGAGAAGGTAAAGGCTTTTGCTGATGCTCTTGGTTACAACGATTTCACATGTTCTAATGGATGGCTGACAAGATTTAAAGAGCGTCATAGACTTGTTTGCAAAAAGATATGTAGAGAGGAATCTGCCGTAGATGAGAATTCTATACAGTCTTTTTTTATTAGGAAAGTGGTTAGACGTTAAAAAAAATTATGCACCCCATGATACTTTTAACGCCGATGAAACGGGGCTTTTTTTCAAAGCACAACCCTCGTGGACACTTACTTTAAAAGGAGAAAAATGTACTGGAGGAAAATTCAGCAAAGAAAGAATTACGATTATGGCCGGCTGCATCATGGACGGAAGTGAAAAGTTACCATTGCTGGTGATTGGTAAGTAGGAGAAACCACGTTGTTTCAAAAACGTTAAAACGTTGCCAGTTTGCTACACTTCCAGCAAAAATGCATGGATAAACAATGTTATTTTTACGAAATGGTTACTTGATCTGGACTTAAAACTCTACCGAGAAAAGAGAAAAATCTGCTTATTGCTGGACAATTGCAGTGCTCATAAAGATGTTCCAGTAGTAAAAGCAATTGAATGTGTCTTTCTTCCTCCGAACACTACAGCAAAACTTCAGCCTTGTGACCAAGGAATTATCCATTGCTTAAAAGTGCAGTACAGAAAAAGAATTGTTCATAAAATGATTCAATGTTTTGATAATAAAACGGAATTTTCTGTGAATTTACTAGAAGCTATAACTTATCTAAGAAGTGCCTGGAACAGCATCACTACTGGAACTGTGAAAAATTGTTTCCGACACGCGGGATTTACTCATGAGATAAATGAAGAAACTAATGAAACAGAATCTGAAAATGGCGACTAATTTAATAGAAGAAGCCGAAAAACGGGGAATTATTTCGCAGACATTGTTTGTCGAGTATATTTGCATAGATGAAGATGTGCTGACTTCGGATGTGACAACAGACAAAGAAATAATTGCTTCATTAACTGGAAAAAAAGATGACAACATCGACATCTCAGACGAGGATGAAGAATTCGACATAGAACTGAAAAGTTCAGTGTCATTAAATGAAGCTACCGCAGCATTAAAAACTGTACAGCGTTTCCTTATGGAACAAGAGAATGCTTCCCGAGCTTTGGACAAATTAGATGAGGTCCATTCGTTTCTAGAAAAAAGCAGTCTACAAAAATTGAAACAAAAGTCAATAACAGACTTCTTTAAAAAATGATTAGCAGGTAAATAAACTTATTATTGCCTAAAATGATGAGCAATTTGTTTTATTTCTTAATTAAATTTTCTATTTCTTAATTAAAATTTCTATTTCTTATTAATTTATGATTTTAGCAGGGATATATTTGTAAGCTTATTTATTTAGGTTTTTTTTTTTGTTGTTAATATAGATGGCACCACTATTTTGAGGGTTAACACGAATTCCCGAATAACGCGAAAAGATTTCGCAGCCCCTTCAATTTCGTGTTAACGAGGTTCAACTGTATATATATATATATATATATATATAAAATGTAAACGGGAAATTCATTCCGGCTGTTTATAACTCGAGTTCTTGAGAATGGATTTTAGTGAGACTTACACTGTTAGATAGTTTTTTCGAACAACTTTAGTACAATAGCTTATTGCTCTATCCTGCTTAATTATTTAATTAGTTAGACAATTATTTAGGGAAGGCTTTAGTACATAACACATTGCAGTACGTTGCTTAGTTATAAAATTATGTGTAATGTTATATAATCAGGTGCTGCCCGTAGTTTCCTGTAATTCTATTAGTCAATAAACCTATCCTTAGAAGCCATTTCCATTTATATAAGCCTAATTCCATCATTATTGGCACTGATGACGATATGCTGAAACGTTGAATACTACCAAAACTAATCTGTTATAAGGTTCTGAATCATCTAAAATCCTCTGAATCCCCTGACGCGCACGAACCCTGAATAAATAGTTAAAACGAGAATCGTTATAACAGGAGCATCACTAAAATAGGGACTTGTGCGCTTTGAGCTAATAAATTCTTAAAACGATAATCACCGGGAGCCGGTAGCACAGACACATGGTTCGTACGAATACCGTTATTTCTTCAGGAAAACTACCAGTATATTTTTATAGAAAAAGAAATCTAGGTCAAACACACAAAATTTCGCCTTCATTTAAGAAAATATTTTCTATAAGACAATACTGGTGCCAAAAAATTTTCTGATCTGCAAAATTCAAAGAGGCGTACGAACCATGAGACAACCACCTCATCGTGTTGGAGGCTGAAATTCCAGAATTAGCTAAAACTCGATTCGCATATTAAAGCGTAATCGCTCTGCCAAGTCATATCTTGATGGAAAACACCTAAAAACTCAATTTTACAGGTTGACTCGTAGACTTACCTTTGTGTTTTCCTACTCCCAGTCCGCCATGTTTTCATACCTTTGAATGCAGGGAAACGCAATGGTAAACCTACGAGTCGACCGCTAAAATCGGGTTATTAGGTGTTTTCCACCAAGATATGACTTGGCAGACCGATTGCGTTTTAATATGAGAATCGAGTTTTAGCTAATTCCGGCATTCCAGCCTCCAACTCGATGAGGTGGTTGTCTGTGTTTCTGGCTCCCGATCTAAATGGGATCTCGCTATATAATGTTTTATATGAGCAAAATTCCACCATTCTTAACATACTGATGACGAAGTGCTGAAACGCTGAATGCTACCAAAACTAGTCTGCTATAAAGTTATGGTGCTGATAAAGTTGTTTTATCTACATACAATGTAATTTTCATCAACAAAAATTTAAACTGAGAAAATTCGAAGTGTCATATACGAGGGTGGTTCAATAATTATTGTCCATAGTGTATATAAAATATTTGTACTGCGATGGTTGTTGTACAATATCGAAGCCTTATGTCTTAGATGCCTATATGCTTGACTTCAGAACCGTAATTGCTATATTCATATAGTTTTGGAGGGAGGAGTGGGGGTGAAAGGCTGATTTTTAAGCTTATGGGGCAAGATTTGTGACAGTGGATGAGACGTAACTACTGTCGTTTGGACTCGGGATCATAGTGATGTAGCCACATCTCATCCACTGTCCAAATGTAGCCTCATAAGCTCCGAACCAGCATTTCACCCTCACCCCCTTTCTTAAAAACTGCCCAAAAAATAACTCTTTAAAACTTCCCCCCTCCCTCCAAAACTATGTTAATATAGCAACTACTGTTCTGAAATTGAGCATATAGGCATTTAAGAGATAAGGATTCGATATTCCACATCAACCATCGCAGTACAAATATTTTATATACATTAGGGACAATAATTATTGAACCACCCACGTATATTATTATTATTATTATTAGCAATTGTAATTGTGTTTAAGGCTGAAGACTGAATGTTTTAAATTTTTCTTCGTATGTCAATTTCCGATATCACATTTTTATTTGATGTCCTTTTTTACAGGACCCCATTATAACGAGATCCTATTATAGTTTTAAGAATTTTTGAGCGCAAAGCGCACAAGTCCCTATTTTAGTGATGCTCCTGTTAATCAACCTCGTTTTAAATATTTATTCAGAGTTCGTGCGCATCAGGGGATTCAGGATTGTTTTTGTACCAGAAATTCCGTAAAATGCGGGTCGTTATATCTGAAGAATTTTATTTTTCATTAAATAAGCCCAATACTCTTTTACGAAAATTCTGTTAAAAAGTCTTTAAAGCGTACGAACCCATTCTATAGTAACCAATTTCTAGTGCACCCCAATAATGTATATAAATTTCCTTATGTTTAAAGTTGTATAACACTATTAAAATACAGCGCAAATGATTTTTCCCCATAGACCATAAGGTAACGCAATACTTTTGAATGCCCCTGTAAATCAACTATGAATGTTACATACTTCACTTTCAATACCTAACATGATATGGCAAACATCAATAACGTATGTCAATTGCATGCCAATCCGAGTATATTTACGCGAGTTATAGCCCAGACAGGAATACGGCAGACAGACAAACCGAAGTCATAAACACTTTTCAACTATAATTATTAAAATGGAGCTTGGTGTAATATAATAAAAATGTAAAATATCAACGTTAAAAGCACCAAAAACACTGAGCACTGTATGTAGCTTGAGCCCTGAGGACGGTATGCTATATGCTACCGAAACCGATATGCTTAAAATTTATTGATGCTTTTAATGTTGATATTTTTGCATTTTTGCTTTTCAACTATGTTGGAAAGTGTTCAAACGGAAACAAAATAAAGACAGAAAAGAATGAATAGGGAGACACAAATATTGTGATCTATTTAAGGAAGTCGCTAAAAAAGCATTTTTTTTCCTCTTTTCCTTTTAATAAGTATTGAAATGGTATCTGTCACTGAGGATTGACATTGAGCCACTGAGTGAATGTTATTTCTATGCTTTCTTTTACAAGTGTTAGAATGAAAATTTTAGATCAAGTACCATCCTAAATTTAAAGCAAAATTACAAATTCAGATTCTAATCTAATTTTTATTTCAGTTCTAATAAATACTCTTATTTGTATATTTTCTCAAAATTCTATATGCAGTTTTCTCCTTCTATATCTTCTATTATGGGTTGTAACTTTTACACCAGAGAAAAATAAATAAATAAACAACATATGAAAGTTTTTTCCTGAGAAGTTGGATTTCAAATAATCCTCTAATCTCACCCACCCTCTTCCGTGAAATTTTTGCTTCCGTCTTTACATCTCATCCCAGCTCACTAAGTTTAAGCGAAGACAAGACTTGGTGCAATACTATGGGAAATATGGGAGCTTTAAGATGCGTTTCCTCGGAAACAACGCGACCGATTTTGTGTTGTTTATAACGACCAATTATCTACCCGAGGGATATGGGTCCGAAGGGGG
Source organism: Maratus speciosus (assembly GCA_963932465.1). Taxonomy (NCBI): domain Eukaryota; kingdom Metazoa; phylum Arthropoda; class Arachnida; order Araneae; family Salticidae; genus Maratus; species Maratus speciosus. Next base: position 279,702,947 of record OZ010797.1, on the reverse strand, counting down.
GGGGGTGCCCTCCGTGGGGATCTTTATAAGGGAACCTAACCCGTATTTACGCAAGGAAATCCAAGGTTCGAAGAAAACCGCGGAAAACTCCAAACGATTAGACCGACGGACGCGATTGGGTTCGAACCCAGCACTTCCCGTCTAACGGCTTTGAGAGCAGAATCTCTCGGCCGCTGGTGGGGTCCGAGCTATTTTGATGAAATTTGGAATCCATATTCACTGGATTATGCTCAAGACTTATGGCAGATAGATTTTTTTCTGCGACTAAAACTTTTTATTTTAGAGAAATAGCAATTTTTCAGATATATTCTATTTTCAGAAACTTTTTTTTTTGTGAAACTAATTATTTTTTTTTAACTGTCTGCCATATATGTTCTTATATTTATACTCTACCAATACATTTTTTTTTCGAAATCGGTAGAGTACATTAGGAGTTATGGGGTTTTTAGCTGAAAAGTATAACTTTTCGGAAAACTAAAAAACTTAGACAATTATAACTTGTGCGAAGTCCTTGCACAGTTTTTCAAACACATGAATTTAAGTATATATAAACAATCGCATAAAATTTAGTTACATATAATAAATGAGTATAAAATGTTAGAGTAAAATTAATGTGAGTGGGCGTGGCATCCCGGTGGTGTATTCCCATAAAATATTTAAAATTCCTTACTTTTTTTTTTAAATCTTTCTGTAAGTTATTTTTTTTCTTATCTCTAGTAAAGAAAAATAATCACTATTTTAAATAGCCCCTTCAAAATTTACTGTTTTCTCCTTCCTACCCCACAAAAGCATACAAATCTTAAATTTTCTAGATCTGTTTAATTTTAAGAAAAGATTTGCTCCCTTTCTAACTTTAAAGCAAAAAAAGTAGTTAATCTTCTAAATTCCCCTCATTCGAACTGCACACAGCTTAATCTTTAAAATGTTTTTATGTTTCTTAATTATTTTGCTCTATTTTTTACTTTAAAGTAAGGATAAATAAATAATCAACTAAAATCTTTTTTCCCAAACAGGTCCATGACCACCACCCGCGAAATGAATCCCGTACCATACAAGTTTAAAATTTTAAATATATTAAACATAACTAATGTGCTGTATGTTAATCTTCTAAATTCCCCGCATTCGAACTGCACACAGCTTAATCTTTAAAATGTTTTTATGTTTCTTAATTATTTTGCTCTATTTTTTACTTTAAAGTAAGGATAAATAAATAATCAACTAAAATCTTTTTTCCCAAACAGGTCCATGACCACCACCCGCGAAATGAATCCCGTACCATACAAGTTTAAAATTTTAAATATATTAAACATAACTAATGTGCTGTATGTTAATCTTCTAAATTCCCCGCATTCGAACTGCACACAGCTTAATCTTTAAAATGTTTTTATGTTTCTTAATTATTTTGCTCTATTTTTTACTTTAAAGTAAGGATAAATAAATAATCAACTAAAATCTTTTTCCCAAACAGGTCCATGACCACCACCCGCGAAATGAATCCCGTACCATACAAGTTTAAAATTTTAAATATATTAAACATAACTAATGTGCTGTATGTTAATCTTCTAAATTCCCCGCATTCGAACTGCACACAGCTTAATCTTTAAAATGTTTTTATGTTTCTTAATTATTTTGCTCTATTTTTTACTTTAAAGTAAGGATAAATAAATAATCAACTAAAATCTTTTTTCCCAAACAGGTCCATGACCACCACCCGCGAAATGAATCCCGTACCATACAAGTTTAAAATTTTAAATATATTAAACATAACTAATGTGCTGTATGTTAATCTTCTAAATTCCCCGCATTCGAACTGCACACAGCTTAATCTTTAAAATGTTTTTATGTTTCTTAATTATTTTGCTCTATTTTTTACTTTAAAGTAAGGATAAATAAATAATCAACTAAAATCTTTTTTCCCAAACAGGTCCATGCCCACCACCCGCGAAATGAATCCCGTACCATACAAGTTTAAAATTTTAAATATATTAAACATAACTAATGTGCTGTATGTTAATCTTCTAAATTCCCCGCATTCGAACTGCACACAGCTTAATCTTTAAAATGTTTTTATGTTTCTTAATTATTTTGCTCTATTTTTTACTTTAAAGTAAGGATAAATAAATAATCAAATAAAATCTTTTTTCCCAAACAGGTCCACCCGCGAAATGAATCCCGTACCATACAAGTTTAAAATTTTAAATATATTAAACATAACTAATGTGCTGTATATTAATCTTATAAAAATCGGTGCTAGTAAGTATATGTCTTCAGATGTATAATACCAGATTTCTTTTCTTTTTTTTTTTTTAATCTTTCTATGTTTCTCCAAAGTTTTTCTTCTTGCCCTATACATATTGAACTTAATATAAAGTACGCATTTGATTTTATACTCCTTGCAATTTAATTATTTCTTAAGACTTATATATTTATTCCTTAAAAATTCAATAGTTCATTTCTAAACAATAATTATATCTGCAAAAGAACATCTGTTGATCGCACAGACAGCTGTTACAGCATTCATTCAAAGTCTGCTATTTCTTTCCCCTCGAAAACTAAAAACTATATCCTAGTATTGAACTTCAGTGATACTAAAATATATTGGTGCCAACCTCAAACTAATTCCGTAATATTTGCGTTAATTTGACCCTGGTTTAATACGTTTCGAACAAGAATTTTTTTTTTACAAAATTAAATTAAAAAAGTTTCTCCTAGAATCATGGAATTAAACAAAGAAGCATTCATAAAATAAATTTTCAGGTACGAAACGTGATTAACAAGGGTCAAATTAGTCCAGACATTACGGAAGATTAGTGGAAGGTTGGCAGCTATAAAAATACCATTCCCCTAAATCCTTGGCTCAGATTTAACCCCTTAACGCTCGAATTAAATTAGGGTTTAAAAATTTAAATTGCTTATTGTCACCAGTTTTTTGAAAAAGAAATATTCACCTTATTTAATGACAGGTTAAATGATATCTCTATAAAGCCAATCACATTAATTTATAAAACTGGTGGGAATTGAAAAATATGAATAAAAGACTCAGCCCGTGAATATCACAAGAGCGAGAATTAAGGGGTTAACATTAGAACCGTCGGAAATTTTAGAATAGGAAACTTTTATAAAAGTATTTCACACCAGAATTTTTATTTGAAAGTATTTCATTTTCTGATTAGCCTATATTTTTGCTACCTTTATTCAACGTATCTTATAAAGACATTTCTAGTTCAAACAAACTATTGTTAATTTGGCATTGGTCAATATGAGAACTCATGACGGTTCTAGTGTTAACCCTAGAACTACCGGAAATTTTACTCAAGTTTTATAAAAACATTCTACACCAGAATTTTTACTTAAAACTATTTAATTTGTTTATTTAACTTATTATTGTCTGATTTATACATTTAGTTTGTTTTGAAGAAATTTCTGGTTTGAATAAATATTTTGAATGTACATGTCGGGTCCATTGGACCCTTCTGGTAGACAGAGGGTTAAAGCTAGAATGACGGTGAGGGGCCACTTTCGACCCAACCGTATGGATATATCTCGGTTCGAACCAGCAATTTCTTTATAAAATTAGTTTATAAGGTACACGGCAATAAAAGGGCTAGTTAAATAAGTTAAACAGTTTTAAATAAAAATTCTGGTATTAAATATTTTTGTAAAAATTGAGTAAAATTTCCCGTCTTTCTAGTGTTAACACTAGAACGCCCGGAAGGAGTCGATCCGATTCCGGCCATATGATTAAATGTCAACTGGAACCAGAATTTTTTTCATATATTAATTTAAATTTAAACCACGCAGATTTCCGTTAAATAAATCCGTCAAATAATATTAAATAAAAATTCTGGTGTCAAATATTTTTATGAAACTTGAGTAAAATTTCCCGACATTCTAGTGTTAATCAGTGAGACGAGACACTGCTTTCTGTATTTGTAAACCTTGTATGTAAAGTCTCACGTCATCCGAAGCCTGACTACCGCCCCCTTAACTAGGCGTGAGCTCTGATACAAAAATGATGGCTGCCGTAGGCGGATTTTTTTTAACGTATGTGCAGTCCCTTAAATTTGGACACCAGAATTTTATAAAATGTTTCTTTGACTTGTTTAATCTCAGAAAAAAAAGTAAAGCGGAAAAAACTTATAAAAAATTGTTGGTACCAAAATTCAAGGAATCGTACACACTCGAAAATAAAAATCTGCCGTCGGCAGCCGCCATTTTTGTACAGCGCTCAGGCCTAGTATTCAGGGGGCGGTGGCTTGACTAACCGGTCGATTCTCCACCAGCCTTTAACTCGCGGTTCAACTCTCAGTTGAGAAACCTTCGGTTGGCAAATCTAACCACCGGTTAATATTTCGAGTTCATCGATAACTTTCATGCCGCGATTAGTCGACCTGAGATTAGTCAACCCTCGGTTGAAATCTGCGTAGTTGATTGACCAAAGGAATCACATGACCTAGTAATCGTCTCTGCGAGTTCTGTCCTTCCTTGACACCATCTTAATCTGTTTCTATTCAATAACGAAACTAAAGGCAGTATTGGAAATGCATACTTATCATGTTTAATTTTTAAAATAAAAAATTCTTATGAATAAATTTGGAATTACCATTTTCATTTCATGGTTTTGTTCGTTTACAGAACAAAATTTTCAGTAAAATTCTTAAAAACAGTTGATTAAAAAAAAAAATAATTTTCTTTAATATAAGTTTAATAAACAATTATCTGATCAAACTAGTAGTATTAAGTAGAATAAAAGTAAATAATGCAATAGGTTTATTTATTTATTTTTTACAATGAATATTATATATGAAGATTTTTCATATAATTATTTCTAATGCATAGATTTTTTATTTAACGAATGTAATTAATTACAGATTCAATTAAAATATATTGGATAAAATAGCATGCCGGTAGAAAAAAAAAAAGACAAGAGGACTTTAAAAAAAACCCTGTGTTGATTAATATATATTCTTTTAGAAATCATGTTTAATAACCTTAGAAGAAGGCCGAAAACATGTATTAATATCCTTAATGTATTGCGAAATTTTAAAAAAAATCTTCTGTAAAAAATGTCTCTTTAAAACAAAAATCCTTATTTCAAATTTACTAAGTATATAATAAAAAAATAATTATTTATCTATTATGAACAACTGACCACATATACACAATTTGGTAGAAAATTCATGCTTTAACCCCTTAACGCTCGAATTAAATTACGGTTGAATAATTCAAATTGCTTATTGGTACCACTTTTATGATAAAGAAATATTCACCTTATTTAATGACAGTAAAAACGATACCAAAAGATACCCAATTTTACTATTTTATAAAACTGGTGGGAATCAAACAATTTGAGTAAAACACGCAGCCCGAGAATATGACGGGAGCGAGAATTAAGGGGTTAAGGAACTATGAACGGTTCAGCGAGGTACTCAAATGGAAGAAATTTTTTTTTCTATTTTTTCATTATTATTAAAAAAGAAAGAAAGAGAGAGAGATTTGAATCATATATTTTTACAAAATTAGTATGAAAGAACATAATTATTTCTATTTGGATTCGTTAGATGGCGCCACCAAAAAATACTTTGTAAATCAATAAAATTTGAAGCTTCGTTTTCGACACACAAATTAATATAATTTTGCATTCATAGAGCAAAAATATCCAAAAAAAGGGTGAAAATGTAAGTGACACATTCTTTTATAATACCATCTTTAATAATTAATGCTTCGTTTAATTAATAAATCCCAAAAAGCTTTGTTTTAAAAAAAGAAGCATCAACGCACAATTTAAAACGACCGCCATCTTTCTTTCTACTAGGCATGCGCGGTTCACTAAACTACCCCTCAGAGCTGGTTGAGTAACGCTCGTATTCATGAATAACTTCGACCGAGGGTTAAACCGTGGGTTCAGTAACCACAGGTTGGTATTTTCAACCGGGAGTTGAAAACTCGTATTCACCGTTTACTTCGGATGAAAAGTTACCCAACTCGGGGTTTCTCGACCTATATATATATGTGTGTTTATTGGTTAAAAAAAATCACATGCCTTGTTCGGTTTCGCGTCGAGACTTCGTTTGTTTATGTTTTGGAAGAAAAACGCCGATTAAAAAAAAAAAGAAAGAAAGATTCAATGTAGTGTGGTTTTTTTCTTTTTTTTTTAATTCCCACAAAATGTATGGACAAAATAAAAACCTGTAATCACTAAATATGGATCAACTTAATTTTTCTTGAAAGTTTTAATATTTTTTAAACAATTATTTTTTTAATTTATTAATGAGTTAGGTTAATGACATGAAACGTGTCAACTGCTAAAATAAATGTTAAAAGGTTCTTTTTCAAAATAAATTTTCTCATAGTTGCTAAAAAATGGAACTTGATTTGGGTCAAAACTAATGAAACTTGATTTGAATAAAAACTAAAATTTTATTTCAACAGCAATTATGATGATTTCTATTATTAATAGCTCTAGTTAGCAATTAAACAATTTCTGATAATAAAAATATTAAAGTGGAGAAAAAAGGAAAAAAATTAAGAAAGTAGTCTGTTGTATTTGATATATACTATTTCTTTTATTAGTATAGATGGTATCCCAGATGTATTAATTTTATTGTTTGGATTTTCAGCTAGCTAATTAAAATGTTTAATTCTAATTAAATTAGATAGTAATTAATATTCCAGGTTGACAGGAAAAAGTAGTGAAATAATATTAACAGAACTGCAGAAAAAGCTGAACAGGTGATCCTCGCGGTGCCCTGGCACCAGGTACCAAGCCGCAGAGGCGCTCCATAGGCGCATATAGTTATCACTTCCGAGCGATTGATAAACATTTTTTATTTAACTAGTCGCTAAATAAAACTCTATACTTCCTTTAAGTTTAAACTGTGTGCAGTGGAGATATTTTATAAGATATTATTTTAAGGAACACAAATATTTTAAACTTTTTAAGACTACTAGTGTATGGTGTAAGAATTTCCATTCAACACATATAATCGAATAAGGCCTTTCCTAAATCATGATAAATGTATTCTGAATACTATCTGGGCAAATAAATGTGAAATATAACAGAAAGTTGAATTTTTATCGACCAGCTTTTAGGACCTATCCCCACCCCTTCCCCTTCGCCTCCAGCCATTTGTATGAGAATTTTTCTATTATCAGATTTACAAGATCAAAGCTATTCACTTGATTATCTTTTACTATTTTTTGATAAATTAGCCTAATAATTACGAAATATTATTACATGCACGAAGACACTTGTTTTTGGTTGCAGTGTTGCATTTGAAAAAATGGATTTATTTAGAAAATGTTATTTTATTTTCTATATTTTTTCCAGCTTCTTAATTTCATATTTTTAACTCATTTAGATATCACTTCATTAGATGTAATAAGAATCTCATTTAGAATAGAAATTAAAAGTGGGATTTTTTTTTTTTTTTTTTTTTTTTATGACTGATTAATTGATGGATTTCTAGGCTAAATAGGCAGAATAATGATAGTTTGTAATCTAACAAAACAACTCAAATTAATTATTAATAATTTCATATAATTTTACATTATCTAATAAATAAAATAGCTGTCTGTTGTTTGTGAATCAGTGGAGAAAAACAAGTTCCCATTTGTACCACCCTACCCATTCCCTCTATTTTTTTTTCTCTTTTTTGGTGTCATTCTTTAATTTAAGTAAATTAAACGTTTCTCAAGATGCTGTGTAAGATATAGGAATAAAAAGAAAGTTTAAAGTACATATTACCAAAAATAGAAGAATATATGTAATCTCATACATACACATCTATATATATATATTATCTATACATTTTTTGACTGGTTTGTTTATATTTATACATTATATCTCCTTCATTACATGTTGAATTGTTTGCTTTCATAAATGCTCATGATCACGAAGAATTTATTTACCTTAAAAATGGTCATCATTTCTGCAAGGGCTGATAAAAATATTTTTGGTGTTGGGTTATTTTAAAAAAAGAAAGTTTTTTTTTTTTTTTACCAGCGTATTTTAACCTTTTAGTAATTTATTTTAATTTAGCTGTCAATTAAGAAGCAAAAATTATAAGTGATCTCTAAAAAAAGTCACAATTTCAGGAGGTAACATTGAAAAGTTATTCATTTTAGGATTTATTATTACTATTATTATTTTCGTATAAAATAGTACTAATGCAATATTTTATATTATGTATAATTTTGAAATTAAAATACAGTTGAAAAATAAATGCAATAAAAATAAATATTTCAAATTCCACAAAAATTGGGAAACTTACGTAGAAGCTTACAAACAATCGTAAAAAAAAAATCAATAAAGTAATAAAACTCAAATTGTTTAAATTTTAAGTTAAAATATCTAATTTATAGATCTGATTTATATTTATCTCAGTTTGTACATAAACATTAATATATCTTTTACACAATAGACACAAAATTTAATTTTAAAACATTCTATAAGTACTGATCAAAAATCTACAGAGAATTTATGGATATTCTAAGATAATCTGTGTATTTCTTTACTTAAACAAAAATGCAAATTAGCCTGAGTCTCACATTTTAATTAGAACTTATGCAAGTATGGCGTTTATTTCGGTCCTGTTTAAATACATTTGTGAATTTTTTAACGTCAAAATGGCAAAAAATAAATTACCTTAAACGCGACAGTTGTTACTTTAGAAGCGATTATTCGGCTGTTTAAGTAATATTGGCTATTTTTAAGGCAAATAAATTTTTCGCGACCACGCGTATTTATGTAAACGAACAATTCAACATGTATTCAATATATAGAGGCTATATACATAAATATAAACAAATTAGATAATAATATTGAAGATAATTACATATATATGAGATTACATACCTTTGCATAATGTTATTCCGTTTTATTTAATAGTAGAACTTCTATATTTTACACAGCACATTCTATCAGCACGTCTACCGCCATTGTAAAATGGCGGTCCTCTCCTCACTCTCACCGCTTGTTTTTCGTTAAATACACATGCTCGATTGAAAAATCCTGGGTTGAACCCTGCTGTAGACCAAGGTTGGGTTACTGAACCCGGCGTTAGATTTCAACCTCGAACCGGTTCAGTGGGGTTGACGGTGAATGCCATTTGAGTTTTCAACCCGGGTTTTCTGCATAATCCCGGTCGAAGTTATTCGTGAATACAAGCGTTAGTCAACTCCAGGTTAGTATTTACCTCCAATTTCGTCAAGTTAGGTAAACGGTGAATTAGATTTCGCATTCAACCGAGAGTTAAGCTCGAAACGCCAGGTTGAGGTCGACGGAGAATTACCGGGTAAGTCAAAATTTGTGTTTCAGAAGCCGCTCATACAAGGTTCCACTTTTCGAAGGAAGTGGAATTGACATTCACGTTCTTTGACCTTTCGCAGTCTAACAATGGACTAGTGTTGGATAACTCATACATGAAGCACCTCATTTGTCCCATACACCATGACAATTTGTCCCAATACCTCAAATTTCAGATTTGAGGTACCTCCGAAATTTTGTCATGTTTGCGTCTTTTTGAAGCGGCGAGACGCGAGAGCTGTTTCGTTTCAGGAATATGAATGAATGCGTGTGTGGTGTGTCGTCATTTGTTTGCTGGTGAAAGAGTCGGAGTCCAACAGGATTGCGGCCTACATTTAAAAAAGCTTAAGCTATGGGAAAAGGTGAAAATGAAAGGAAAGAATGTAGCAAGATAAAAACTGAGACGAATTTGGTGAGGGATAAAGGGGTTTGGTTCTGATGGGAAGAAAAGAAAAGAGCTATTTTTCTTCTCTTTCTTTTAATGTTATTGAATTCATACTTCCCAACTTGTGCTTGTGGTGTGCTTGTCATTATGTATATGTCATTTAAAATAGGAAAGGATTTGACATTGAGTCACTTGAGTAGAGTCAAAAGAGTAGAAACGAAAACTGTTCCAACCAGCCATGAGCCATCCTTTTAAAAAATGTCACGTCTTTTTTATGCGGAAAGAGGCTCATTTAGAGGTCTGCACGGGTCGGGATTTCGAGGTCCAGGGCCGACCCCAACGAAAACTATCTTGGCCCGGCCCGGTGTAAAACATAAAGCTTCGGCCCAAGCCCCGCCCTGCACGTTTATATTTTCGCAGTTCACGGCTCAGACCGTGCAGAAATAAGTAAAAACAGATTAGGCACATATTTATGGGATAATTTTACAGCATATTTTAAAATTACGATGTGTTTGCAAGGCAGAAAACACATAATAGCAAAATTAATGATTACTCAGATTCTTAGATGTTCCAGTATTAAAAGAAAAATTCATTAAAAAATTAATGTAGTTTTGAATAAAAGAAAAAAAAAGAGTGTTAAAAAGATAACTTTTGAAGCTGTATAATAAAAAGTAGATTTATAAAAGTATTTCAAAGGGGGCATTTGCCCCGGGCACCAGAACGAAAGGCGAAGGGGGGGGGGGGGTGTATGAATATTTTATTTGTCGTTTCACCCAAAAATGTTTACATGCATACATGAAATACAGAGGAACTTGTAAGCTAATGTTAAACCTATGGGAGTGTTAAATCTTTTCAAATTTGTAAGAGTAAAGTTTTTAAGTTTTAAGGTTTTTTTTTTTTTTTTTTTTTTTCATAGCGTACCTGCAGTTGAAAACTTTTATTGCGCGTGAGGACGGGGGGTTAGAGGTCTGCACGGGCCGACATTTCCTGACCCGGGCTCGGCCCGACTCATAGAAAAAAAATCGGCTCGGCCCGATGCAAAAATTACCCCCGAATATGCGACCCGAATGAACTTCTACAAAACATTGATTTTTACGTTGAATTGGTTAAAAATTTGTCTCGTACGAGGAGTTCTGACCAAAAATATTTATCTTAACTTTTTTTTCATGTTTATAATCTTTACTTTTATAGACGTGCAGCAGGCTGCGATATTTATTTTTTTTAATGAATCTCTGTTTCTTGCATGTAAATGTTTCAGTTATCATTAATATTGTTAATCCATATTCCATGTATAGAAGTGTTAAAAATCGGAAAAATGCTATACAGTAAAATCTTCTAAGATGGTATTGCATAGAAAAGAAAAAAATGCGTTATAGACGAGTTCTCTTCTTAGCAAGTGTAAATGTATTATATATTCTTTTCTTACTTATTAGTGTATTAATTTTGCATGGATCAACACGTTTTTCAGTTTAAAACAACGTTCCGTCATAGGCAGGTTCCTTTTCACACATTTTACTGTATTTTAATTTACTTATATTTTAATATGCGTAGAAATCTACTATTCTTTAAAAATAATAAATTTTAATGCTAGTTTAATGCTATAAATATATGTTATATTATAATGTAATAAAGTTTAATGTAGAATAATGGCGATTCAAAAATGTATGCATTTTTTGCAAAAACTTTTGGGCCACGCTTAATTTAACTGACCTTTAAATGAACCAGGCCACGCTGAGACAATGATTTTCATACGGGCTGGCTCAAAACTAGGACTGAAAATTTTGGGCCATGAAGACTAGGAATGAAACCAGGCTCTGTACAGAAAAATTAAGTTATGCCCGGCCCGGCCCCTGCAGATCTCTACGGGGGGTGGCGCAAAAACCCATGTTTGCCCCGGTATTAAAAAAGGCTAGTTTTGGCCCTGGGTACACACTCCATTTTCACTTCTGAATATGCTACAGTAAACTTTAATAGCGTTTGTAAGTTGCATGACAATCTGACTATATTTACGCAAGTTAGATCACGCAAAGACGAGCAGAGAGACAGACAAAGCGAGTTCATAAACACTTTTAAATTATATTGGAAAGTAACATAAATAATGCTATAAAAAGTGATAGAATATCTTTATTAAGACTTACGATCGTTTCATCGCACAATCGGCGACATTTTCAAAATCAATAATAATAGAAAATATTTTCACATAACTTAAAAACAATAATATAGTAAACAATGTCACGAGACATGAAGCATAATGAAAATATTGCAACCATAAAATACAATAAAAATTAAATTAGCTATTTGCGAGCGTGGATTAATTTTCACATAATTTAAAAACAACATGGTAAACAATGTCACGAGACATCAAGCATACTGAAAAACATTGCAAAACATAAAATAAAATAAAATTAATTTTGCTATTTACGAGTGTGGATTAATTTTTACTATTGTTTCTACAATTACTTAGTATCTCTTTCCAAATTCTAGGTAAATCAAGGGACACAGAATCATTGCAAATATTCTCGTTGCGTAAAAATATTTCTATTGATTCTCGGACTATGGATGGTAAATAAAATCTTGATGGATAAATTAACTTGCTATTTTTAAATTCAATCTGTAAAGCTTCTTCGCTGCATAATCTGGCCAAAGCTGTGGTTCTTCTATTGTATTTGATGTCTGCTATATGTTCTTTGATTCTAGTTTTAAGTTTTCTGCTTGTCATACCTATATAAAACTGCTTTGTTCCATCTTCTTTGGTGAAAGGTATTTCGTATACTCCTGCTAATTGGTTGGACTCAATTTGATCTATTTTCTTGCATACTATATTTTTTATTTTCATGGATGGTTTTGCGACTAGGAAGATATTGAATTTATTGAGTTTATATTTTAAACGTTCGAAGAAACCAGGAAAATATTGTAAAGTGGATAACGTGGAATTTTGTGGCTTGAAATTTCTTTTCTTTTTGTTCTTCAAGCTCTTAATTAATTTTTCTATGGTGCTTTCTTTGTATCCATTGTTTCTTGCAATATCATATATTTTATTTATTTCGTTATTTAAATGTTCAGGGGTACAAACTGTGAAAGCTCTCTGAATAGAATGTCTAAATGCAGAAACTTTGTATGAAAAAGGTGCTTGCGCATTATTAAGGATAATGGATTGACTGGCTATGGGCTTTCTGTACACAGTGCGCTTTATTCCTTGGTGCGTCTTGATTAATAATACATCTAAATACGGTAGCGTACCATTTTCTTCTATTTCCAATGTAAATTTAATTTTAGAATCAAGATCATTAATCTGGTTCAGAAAGGTTTATTTTGAAAAATCTTAAACTTGATACAGAAATTATTTTAGTCCAAACAGATAAATCTAATAAATTAGCCATATTAAATACTGATGACTATAAAAATAAAATGGTACAGTGTATTAACAATATGGATTGTCAACAAGTCAAGAAGAATCCACTTAACATAATTAACAAAAAAGTTAACGAATTGGTTAATAAAGGGAGCTGGCCTGATAATATGAAAGTTCTAATGAGAATTAATAAGTTAGCAGTAATCCCAGCAATTGTCGGCAGACTCAAAGACCACAAAATAGATATGCCAATAAGGCCAATAGTAAATAAATGCTCAAGCCCCACATATTTTATGGAAAAAGCTTTTGTAGTTTTATTGAAAAATATTTTGCCCAACTCTGATCATGTAATTAATTCAACTTATGAGTTCATTCAATATTTGAATAACATTAATTTACCTCAGAATTATTTAATTGCCAGTCTAGATGTAGTCTCTTTATACCTATCTATTGATACCCAAAAAGCCGTTACTAATATAAATAACTGCATCGACCACATGGAGAGTATTAACGAAAATATGAAAATTACTCTAAAGAGTGCTCTTAATCTCATAGTTAATAACAATTACTTCACTTTCGACGGCAAAATATACAAACAGAATAACGGAGCTCCAATGGGTTCTCCTATATCAGGATTATTAGCTGAATTCATATTACGACCTCTTGAAATGGATATATACAATTTAGATTATACCCCGCATGCATGGATCAGATACGTAGACGATATTTTCATCGTATGGCAACATGAAAAAACCTTGCTCAATAACTTTCTGAACCAGATTAATAATCTTGATTCTAAAATTAAATTTACATTGGAAATAGAAGAAAATGGTACGCTACCGTATTTAGATGTATTATTAATCAAGACGCACCAAGGAATAAAGCGCACTGTGTACAGAAAGCCCATAGCCAGTCAATCCATTATCCCTAATAATGCGCAAGCACCTTTTTCATACAAAGTTTCTGCATTTAGACATTCTATTCAGAGAGCTTTCACAGTTTGTACCCCTGAACATTTAAATAACGAAATAAATAAAATACATGATATTGCAAGAAACAATGGATACAAAGAAAGCACCATAGAAAAATTAATTAAGAGCTTGAAGAACAAAAAGAAAAGAAATTTCAAGCCACAAAATTCCACGTTATCCACTTTACAATATTTTCCTGGTTTCTTCGAACGTTTAAAATATAAACTCAATAAATTCAATATCTTCCTAGTCGCAAAACCATCCATGAAAATAAAAAATATAGTATGCAAGAAAATAGATCAAATTGAGTCCAACCAATTAGCAGGAGTATACGAAATACCTTTCACCAAAGAAGATGGAACAAAGCAGTTTTATATAGGTACTAGCAGGCTATGCCCGCTACGCTGGTCTGTTTATCCAAACGAATCTTGAATCAAACTAAATGTATCAGTGAGTTTGAGATTGTGATTTAAAGCAATCTGGAACGTTATTGAAATGTCCTTTTGTATTGCAGAAAACCACATGAACGACATTGTGTATTATATTTTCTAATGTGCAGACAAATTTTCCGCTATTAAGATCTCAACCCTTTTAATTGATCAATCACAGTAGGATTTGGTAAAGAATGATATTACAATATGCAATGTAATAAAACAAAACCTGAAAAATTATTTAACTAAAATAGCAAACAAACAAACTGACAAAATACATCCAGTAAAACTTTTTTTAAAGGCCCATCTTTCATATTGGGGTCCATCTGTTTATAGAACTTTCTCCCCAAAATTCTATAACTAAGGAAAGTAGAATGATACGCAATAAACTAAAACCTCCCAAACATTGTCTAATCAACAAAGCAAGTATTATCAATATCCGCCATTTAGAACTTTTTTAAAAGTCTAATCTTTCATAATCGGTTTCACATGATTATGGAACTTTCCGCCTTTATTTTATGACTAAGCAACGTAGCACAATATGCAAAATACTAAAACCATATCTGAATAGGTATGGAACTAACAATGGAATTCCTATCAAAATCCGTTCTGTAGAACTTTATAAAAATGCTAAACTTTCATAATCTGGTTCAACTGATTATAGGAATTCGGTTACAGAATTGGTTCGCTTTAAAAACACAGAATCAATTTTAACCTTTTCCTAAGTTAATTGTGTGTCAAACCACGCCCGGTAACATGCGCCATTTGTCTGTAGGCTCAATTATGTAACTTATCTGTACCTAATATGCCAATTGTCTGTGGACTCGATTACGTAATTTATCTCCTTAATTAAGGCATACTTTAAAAACTACATCTACTTTCCAATTTTCCTGATTTTAGATCAATGGGTATTGTTAGATGTTATAAAGCTTGGGGCAATTCGGTCTTCAGAAAGTGCGATTTCTGACCAAATGATATGAACAGCTGTGAAAACAAATAAAATGAACTTTTATGCTTTTTAAAATATGTATTCCTATATATAAACCTTTTATTTATGAATATTAATATTTTTGTTATTTATATACAATTTATTTCTGTTTTTATATAAAAAGAGATAAGTGTCTTCTTTATAGTAAATAAATTCTAGAATTATTGAACAGAAAATATGCATAAAAACTTTCCTCTTCTCTGCAAACCCATTTCTTCCACTTCGCAAAGGAAAAATTTGAAAATTACAGAATTTACCCCCTTGCTCTATGACTTAACAGTGACGAACAATATATTATATACTAAAACTATCTCTGAAAAATTGCCAAACCAACAATGCAAATTCTATCAAAAACCGTTTATTATAACTTTTTTTAAAGGCTAAATTGTGATAATTGAGTTCACCAGATTACAAAATTTTCCCCAAAACTGTATGGCTAAGCAACGTAGAAGGACATGGTTTATACTGAAACCTTTCCTTAAAAATTATCTAATTACAGTCCAAGTTCCATCGAAACACATTCGGCAGAATCTTTTATAAAGGCTAATTTTTCATTATCAGGTTCATCTCATAAAAGAACTTTAAACCATAATGCGATTCCAAGCAACGTAGAACGACGTGTTACGTACTAAAACCTCCCCCGAAAAATTACCTATCTAACAGTGTAAGTTCAGCAAAACCGAGTTCTAAGCATCCGGAATGAAATTTCCATTTGAATTACATATATATATATAAGTAGAATTAGATTTTTCCAAAAATGCAGTCGTCTACTTGAAAAATAACCAATATTGTGAATGTCGCTCAAACCGAAGCCACGCTTGTGCATTTTTGGGTTAAAATTAAATTGTTTGGCTATAAAATGAAATCGTAAATAAACAGACAATATGAAACTCACAAGTACCGTCATTTTTATAATTACATCTGCTAGTTTCTTCTGAAAGTCACATGATGGATGAGTTAAATAAAATAAAAAGTAAATTATAAAAAAAAATCTAAAACAAAAACAAAATTGTCACTCAGGTATTATCTTATCAGATTTGCTGATGCATTTTTTTTAACCTGACGCAAGCAATAAATTGCCAGATATAGTTTAAAACTGCAATCTTTCATATTGAATAAATTTTTAAGCATTAAAACATTACCTTTCATTTTTAAATTCGATATTGTCGTTTTATAATATTGCCACTCGTCAAAACTGTTTTTCTTTTCTCTTTTTTTTTTTCTTTTAAACAAAATTAATAAAAGTTTTCTTCCGATATGTACAGCCATTTCAATACATTTATCAACGAAATTTATCGCCAATAAAATAAAAGTAACCCTTTCGCCCAAAATAACACAACTTTCCGTCATAATTCTATAACTATTCTAGGTAGAATGATGTGTTATAACTTAACACCTTCCCTGAAACAATACCCATCTAGCGGTATAAGTTCCGTCAAAATCTATGCAGTAGAACTCGAAATCACGGCGTTCGGAACGAAATTTACGTTTGGATTTTATATATATAATAGATAATAGAATAGATAATAGATTTTATATATGTATATAATAGAATAGATAATAGATTATGTGTTATGAACTATCTCAAAGTTTAAAACAGATCGCATTGTTAGATTTCCTAATTTTAATAATATCGCGTTATGTTAGTTCCACATTCCACCACCAGGGAGCGCACTCTATTCTTAACGAAAGCGTATCTGAACGAAACTCCTTCATGGAACCTTTCCGTATATACATGAATCGGGAGGGTGGCGGTCTTAACCAATAATTTAAGATAATTGCTGAAATTACTACGAAAAATATTTTAAAGGGGCCCTACGCGGGCCCCTAATAGAGTTAGAGGAAATCGGCAGACGTCAAAATAATCGCGGGGAAAAGTTTGCTTGGGTGCTTCGGAGCTACTTTTGGCGCGAGATCTAAGCTCTACGACCAATAGGAGCCCAGATATTTAAGGAAATATGAAGTAACAAAGTCCAAAATAATAGAATTTTCCGTAATAATTCTATAACTAATCTAGGTAGAATGATGTGTTATAGCTTAAAACCTTCCCTGGAACGATACCTATCTAACGGTATAAGTTCCGTAAAAATCCATGCGGTAGAACTCGAAATCTCGGCGTTCGGAACGAAATTTTCGTTTGGATTTTATATATATAATAGATGACAAGCAGAAAACTTAAAACTAGAATCAAAGAACATATAGCAGACATCAAATACAATAGAAGAACCACAGCTTTGGCTAGATTATGCAGCGAAGAACCTTTACAGATTGAATTTAAAAATAGCAAGTTAATTTATCCATCAAGATTTTATTTACCACCCATAGTCCGAGAATCAATAGAAATATTTTTACGCAACGAGAATATTTGCAATGATTCTGTGTGCCTTGATTTACCTAGAATTTGGAAAGAGATACTAAGTAATTGTAGAAACAATAGTAAAAATTAATCCACACTCGCAAATAGCAAAGTTAATTTTATTTTATTTTATGTTTTGCAATGTTTTTCAGTATGCTTGATGTCTCGTGACATTGTTTACCATGTTGTTTTTAAATTATGTGAAAATTAATCCACGCTCGCAAATAGCTAATTTAATTTTTATTTTATTTTATGGTTGCAATATTTTCATTATGCTTCATGTCTCGTGACATTGTTTACTATATTATTGTTTTTAAGTTATGTGAAAATATTTTCTATTATGATTGATTTTGAAAATGTCGCCGATTGTGCGATGAAACGATCGTAAGTCTTAATAAAGATATTCTATCACTTTTTATAGCATTATTTAAGTTATTTTGTTTATAAGTGATTATTATACATGTTTTTATTATATTGGAAAGTGTTAAAAAAGCTCTATTTTTTTTAATATGACAAAGAAATATTACAAAATGTCTAAAAGTATGCAGAAAGTATAATATCTAAAAACTATATTATTTAGTGTTCATATTTAGCATAGTATTTTTTTAATTTAATTTAATTTAATTTAATTTATTTTTTTAAGTGTACGCCGTAGTGTTCAAAACGTTAAGCAACCAGAACCAGTGACTCTTTCTACTCTTAAAATCCAAATCTCCCAATGAGAGAAGAAAGGTTTTGGAATTATATTATTTAAATTTCATGTTATTTTCAAGGAGATCTTGAATGGATCTAAGCACATGCTTTTACATGTAAATAACAATTTTCCTGTTATAGCTTCTTAAAATTTTATTTATTTTCCGTGTATAAGCTTTCATATATTTTTATGCGAAATCCGTCAATACGCTTGAGCACTTTATCAATTATTTCTATATAAATTTATTCTTAAGTAAAATGGAAGAAAGGCAGTCAATTTAACCACACACACACACACACACACCAAAAGAAAACTTTAAAATGTGAACTTAAATGATCAAAATGAAAGCAAAATAATTATTATTTTGCAACGAGAAAAATAATTTTGAATTGTGCCGAAAGATGCGGGGCTGAACCTTAACAAAACGCGCGCTCTGGGCAATCGCCCCGTACCCGGCTGCCCGATAGCTGCGCCAGTCCTGTGGTTACAAGCCCCTCACAACCATCCAAACACGTACTATGCTATGCCTCCTTAGCATACAAAATTTTAAAATTCTTATTAAAAAGAAAAAAGAAAAAAAAATCTGCATTTTTTATTTGGCAATAAAAAATAAATAACTAAACATTCCTTTTAAACCCGTTACGTCACAGCACACAGGGAATCTTAAAAATGCTTTTATTTTTTTAAACTATTATTTTTATTATTTATTTATTTATTATTAGCATTTCTTTTTTGGGGGGGAGGGGGGGGGGGGTTAAATTGTCCTATTTATTACTCTGTCGGAATAATAAATAAACGATCAAATCACAACTTCGTTTGAAAGCAAAAGTTGTCGAAAAAGATTAAAGTTTTCTTTTTCATTAGATATATTAATAATAATAAGCATTTTGTTTTTTGTAAATGTGATTTTTCAGAAGAATAATAGCAAGCAAAAATATGCATTATAATTTGCAGCTTTTGTACGTAACTTTTTTAAAAAATTACTATAATTCCTCACTGAGGTTTTCCATTTCTAAAGTCCTGCTTCTTGTTCAGTATATGCTGAACAATTCAATTTTACATTCTTTGTAATCCAATTATTTTCAAAAGTACTTTAAATTCTTTACAAGTACAATGATTTATTTCTGCGGATTACTATTAATGGGGGGGGGGGAAGTACTTTTGATAATCTGGTAAACGGCCCGTTACTTCACTGTCCAGTTCTACTAATTCTATTTATGTTTTCCGAAAAACTATATATCTATTTATCAACCTGACAGTAACACTAAAGTACCCACTCCCCTAACGTCTGACTTCACATTGTCAGGACAGTGGGGAAGCGGAAAGCCAGTACTTCCATCCCAGCTCAATTGTAGTTCCTGCGTTTTAACTCCTCACTACCTCATTCAATTGAGGCATGACATTGTCATGACAAAAATGTTTCAGAGGTACCTCATACAAACGTCCGAAATTTCTCGTGTCCTACCCAACACTACAATGGACAGTTTATTGTATTTTACAACGGCTTCTCCCATCTCTGAGGATGCCGTGACTACATGAATTATTCAGGAAAACACCATGGTAAGCAAACATTCGGAATTTTGTTATTATACTATAAGTATATACTTATAATATATTTCTGATGTCAATCGATTAAAAATGTTGTATAAACCGCATTTGATTTCTTAGCATACATTTTTGAATATGTAAAACTGTGTAAAAGATTTCAAGAACTTGGGTGAAACAATGGACACTTTTTTATATTTTACAACAGCTTCTTCCATCTCTGAGAATGCCGTCATTACAGGAGTAAATCTTAGAACAGTTTCTGTACAGCGCAGAGTTGCCAGTTTGGCCTCCAATTTTAATCCGAAATTTCAAAAAGAAGTTTTTACTTTGTGTGTTTACTAAAAGTTTCTAGTTAAATAAACCATCAATCACTATTCTTTTTTGCTGAATAAAAAGGGGGGGGGGGAACCCTGGTGCAGCGCTTAGTTCTCTGTTATTATATAAGTACATACGAGGGTGAATCAAAATATAAACAGGAATTTTTGTTTTTTAATTTATTGGTACAAGATACAAAACAGAAAGTTACATATTATTTTTCTTCATAATCTCCTGATTTCAAAACACATTTTTCCCAACGGATTGGAAATTTTTTGATGCCGTCATCATAGGAAGAAAAGGGACGTGTCTCCAGCAAATTGCGCACGAAGGTTTCGACAGCAGTATTATCGCTGAATCGTTTACCTCCTAATGCTTCTTTCAAAGACCCAAACATGTGATAATCACAGGGAATAAGTCAAGACTATACGCAGGGTGTTCCGGTGTTGTTCAGTGCATTGTGCATTTCTTCCAACTTTTCGCGAGTCAGGTTAGCTGTATGGGCAGTGGCGTAGCCAGAGAGAGGAGGGGGGTCCAAATGCTCTTCATACCACTAAAATTGAAAAGTTTTTTTCGCCATGATTAATATCAGAAAACTCTCTGATTATATAAGGCGAAGAAAACTTTATAAAATTTGTGGTGTCCAGTGCATCTGGACTCCCGCCCCCCCTCTGGCTACGCCACTGTGTATGGGGACGGGCATTGTCATGGAGCAAAATCACTTCTCTGATCGGAATTTCACGTCTTTTCCGCCAATATGCACGATTTGTTTCGTCCAACAGTTGGCAATAGTAGGCAGCACCCTCCAGAATGTCCCGAACGGCGTCAATGTTTTCTTCAGTCAAACATGTTCCGGAGGGGGCGGGTTCAACTTCCAGAAACTTTCTATGCCAGTCATACACCTGGGTTTTCTTCAGGCATGTCTCCCCAAACTGTGCGTGAAGTCTTCAACCAGTCTTACGCCTTCATTTGTGAGAAATTTAACGATAATGTGTTGCGTAACGTTGGGATAAACCTCTCACTCACGCATCGTAACGCCGACTGTGGAACGGAGTATAGATAGTCATGTGACATCCCCACCTACCATGCTGAGGAGTTTGAGGGTCCTCGCGATGGTCTTCAGTCCTTCAGAAATTCTGGTTCATATTTTATTCTCCCTCGTACTTATAATATATTTCTGATGTGAATCATGTGAATCTATTAAAAAACGTTGTATAAAATGCGTTTCATTTCCAAGCATACATTTTTGAATATTTAAAACAGTGTAAAAGATTTGAACAACATGGATTTACAAAGAAAATCATTTTTAGATTAATTAAATTTAATAACTATTTCTCTAAGAAGTTTTTCATTTTCAGAAGTGCGAATATCCTTTACACAGTGATTTCAAATATAAGTTATAAAGTTAAAAAAAAGTGAGGAATATTTTTTAATAATGAGTACATTTAATCAGATGTAATTTGTTTGTTGTCGTAACTTTGAAATAAGCAACACAAAATACTTTTCATATACTCATGGAGAAGTAACAGGAGATCTCTCAAAGAAGTCTGTCTGTATTCACTTACAATAAAAGACTAATTCGGAGTTTGTTGAATGTTATTTTATGTGCCTCAAAATCTATACATTTTTTTATTATTATTTATCTTTATAAAATTATATCGAAAATTACTTAAAATCTTCAAAATTAATTTAATACTTCCTAAAAAAGAAAAAAATACACTTTAAAGGCATGTAATACAGGGCTCCCAAATGGTCCGCCAACTGGATACCAATAAATTTTAACAAAAAATTTTGTGGTAGGTTTGCGCTAGAATTAACTTTCAAAGGTGGTTTCGGGGCGGTTTGTAAGAAAAATCTAAAAAGAGAATTTTTCTAAAAAGATATTGGTATTCAGTTGGCGGACCGTTTGGGAGCCATGGATACCTTAATATAGGGCTGCCACAGATGACTATTTTTATATTCTGCCCGCACGAGTATTTTTCTAAGATAAATTTTGAAGTGTATTTCTCTTGCAAATGTTGTCTAAGTGTGTGTTAAGGATTTCTGTTTTGAGAAAGTGGTGCCGGTCAAAACTAAAAAACAGTCGCCCATGGCAGCCCAGTTTATAGAGATTGATATGCTTCATCGCTCAGATGACAACATTCTCAAGATCTTTGTTGATACAAATATTTTCGAAAAAAAAAATTACAACGACCGTTTGGAAAATGATTTTTTCAAAGACTAAAATTTAAGACATAAAAAATCGCACGGTGTTGATCATACATTACGTACGCCATGAATTAAACATTAATAGTGTTATTACACGTAAAAATTGCAAGCGACAAAAATCGTCTGCGACTCGTACGTATTGTCCACCTGAAACTTACGTATTATCTAAGCATTTCATTGGCTGTCCGGGAAAAGCTTTTCCATCGTCATCTGACGACCAATTTTAAATTAAATTTCATTCTTAAACTTCTAAACATCCCACAATATTACTTTTTACACCGTCGTATAGAGAAAAAAAATGTACTTTTAAATGCAATTTGTTTGAAAGCTGTATCTTAATTTGTTTCTGAGTTATTAACTTTTTTTATGGTTTTTATTACTTTTTTGTCATAGTGGCAACAGAAGTATCCATATCTGTTGAAAGTAAAGGGAAATAGAGATTACTGTATAGATAGACCAATCAGAAAACGAATAAAATGCCGATTAAACCAATAAAAAGCTTCAGATATGCTTTTCATTTCCTACCCTGACGAGGACAATAACCATTTTTCCAAATGGTTAAAAAAAAAAAAAACATGAAATTGGTAAACAAAATCACGAGGTCATATGTATAATAAAATCAAGTGGAATAAAAATAAACATGAACCTTTACAGATCGATTTAAAAAATTATAGAATTATTTATCCAACAAAATTTTATTTACCATCCATTAACCGATAAATCATCAGAGATCGTCTTACCCAGTGAAATGATATGCAATGATTCAACCCGCATGGAGTTGCCTAAAATTTTGAAAGAGATGTTCTGCAGAATAAGAAGCAATAATATAAAATAATTCGTGTTCAGAACTGTCCATTTTTATTTCACTGGATTTCATTATGCATCTGACCTTGTTATTTTGTTACCCAATTTCATTTTTTTTTAAATCTTGCACAAATATTTGTATAAACAAAGTTCTTGAGAATGTGGTCGACGCTAAAACGAATAAACAAAGTGAAAGCTCCTCGCACATTAGAAACGAGCGTCCTCTGCTGGCTAATCCTCTAAAGATAAGATCCTGGAGGGTTCTTGAAATTAATTTTACATTTCTTTTTTCTTCTTAACAATGAATTAAAAACATTCTTCATAGTATTCCTAAAATAATAATAATAATAGTTCGAATAATGGAGTTATGAATAAAGAGTATGAGACATATAGTGTACTGTCTACCAGTTGCCAGTGAAGTAACTGAGGAGGTTGTCACAAGATGGCGGCTGCATTTTTAAAATCAGATCTTCAGTTTTTGATTACTACCAGGGCAAACATCCCACCAGTAAAATTGAATAGAAAATTTCGTCTTAATTAAGCGTCTTATTTGTGGAAATTTTTCTCAAAAATGTCGTTAAAATTTCTATTTGCTTTTACTGGTATTAGTACGCCTTGTAAAACTGTCAGTTTGCTTCCCTGGTTGTCATAATATGGCGGAAACGCAGAACCTGACTACCGCCAAAGTAATCTCCTACCAGTAAAAATGAAAGTCTGTTTCTACCATTACTTATGACTGAAATTTTGTATTAATAAGGCGTTTAAATAAGGTGAAAATTTCTATATAAATCTACTGGTGGAAGTTTCAACCGGCGGTAAACAACTCCTGTGATAGCGGTTACAGTTGTAGCTTTACTATTTTAAGGATATGTCAGTTCCTCTTTATTAATAGTTCCATGGTTCGAATATGTTCTTTCTGTGACTACCCATAAAACTTTCCTTTAATGATCATAAAGCTAGTAAAGGACATAGCCGGATAAGCATTGGAAACATGCCTTTCAATCAAATTTCCTGATTTTTTTTCACAGATATGGCTACATAACTGGCAATATATGCCCCCTATTATCACCCTATAAACACTGATATGTAATGAGATAAAAATGTTTTTTCGATTTTGTAAAAAACGGATTTTCTCAAAAACTGCCGCGCGTAATTTCATGTCATTTACTGAGGATATATAGATACCAAAGATGCATAACTGGTATTTTTTGTAAAATTTTCTGTTTATAAAAACTGTAATGAAATAGCGAAATAAAATTAAAAAACATAAAAATAATATTTTATGGATATCCGAAAATTACCATTTTCTTGTAAAAAATTCTCTATATATGCCCGTATATTCAATATAAATGCCGACAGCTTGCGTTGTGTACTACATATAAATATTTACAAAAATGTATATTAAAATTATTGAAATTCATTTTAAGGCGTTATTTCGGGCGGAGCTACTTAACTTCAACATCCGAAGAATTTTTTGAACAAAGTCAGCAGACAATATGTCAACTGATGTATTTTAGATTCCATTAAGCATATAAGCCATGTTTTTCAACTTCATGTTTATTTTGATATCGACAGCGCTGAAAATGTTGCTCATGTGTTCATTAAATTTTAAAATACAGCATTTCTGTAACTGTTTATTCCAAAAATTCTTCGGGTGTGGAAACTCAGTAGCTCCGCCCCAAATGACGACTTAAAATAAATTTCAATAATTTTAATATACATTTTTATAAATATTTATATGTAGTAGCCAACGCAAACTTTCGGCATTTATACAGAATATACGGGCACATATGGGGAATTTTTTACAAGAAAATGGTAATTTTCTGATAACCATAAGATAAGATTTTTATTTTATTTTTTATTTTTATTTCGTTATTTCTCACAGTTTTTATAAGCAGAAAATCATACAAAAATTACCAATTATGCATCTTTGTTATCTGTATAGCCTCTATTAATGGCATGAAGTTCTGTGCAGCAGTTTTTGAGAAAATCCGTTTTTTAAAAAATCGACAAAACATTTTTATCTCATTAAATATCAATATTTATGGGGTGATAATAGGGGAATATATACTGTCAGATATGTAGCCACATATGGGGAAAAAATCAGGAAATTTGATTGAAAGACGTGTTTCCAATGCTTATCCGGCTGTGCCCTTTGAAAAAAAAAAAAAAAAAAAAAAAAAGAGTGGGGGGAGGTCGATACATTTTAATACCAAGTGTTTAATTTATATTTTAACACTGGAGTTATATTTAAGTATATGTGTGTACGAGTACTGCACTATGTGTGTTATAAATAATTTTCTTTCCTGAAAACCTTTAAAAAAAAAGAAAAGAAAAAATTCCTTTATACGTTATTTAGACTTGAGACTAACCTGTTAATATTAGCAAGTTTTATTTATTTATTATTTCTTTTATTTTTGATACTTTAAAGAAAATTTATTTTAGATTTACTAGTTTATGATGTCATGCAGTAAATTGAAAAATGTACGTCTAGTCATAGAAAATTCATATTTAATTTTTATTATTATTTAAGAATTCGAAGAAGAGCTTCTTTTCAATTCACTATTTTTGCATCTTGTTAAGAAAAAAGAAAAGTTTAATTTGATGAACCCGCTAGGATTGTATTTTTCATAATAATATTTTGAATTTATACTTAATAAAAGAGAAAGCGAGAGAAAAAAAAAATTAATAATATTAACCATTACTTTCTAATAATTTTATCTATCAATTACTTAACATTACCTTTACTTAAATCTTGTACTATGTTTACTGAATTAAATGAATGAATTAATTTATAGGATTCTTTTTTTATTGTTGTTTTTTACATTAAAAATAATTTATTTTCTCTAATAAATCATTAGAAACTTATCAATGGCTATGAGAATTCTTTTGTATAAATTGTCTTCTTTTTTTATTTGTAAATATTTATTATTTATTTAAGTAACATTTAGCTTAAGGTGATAATAATAATTAAATATGATTTTTCTATGACTGGCCGTAAATATTTCAATTTACTGCATGACATCATTAACTAGTATATCTAAAAAAAGCTTTATTTAAAGTAAAAAAAAATAAAAGAAATAAATAACAAATAAATAAAACATACTAATATTAATAGATGCTAGTCCTAAGTCAAGATAAACACATATACTTAAATATAACTTGAACGTTAACCCTCCGTCTACCAGACGGGTCCAATGGACCCGATGGGTACATTCGAAATATTTATTCTAACCAGAAATTTCTTTAAAATAAACTAAATATCTAAACCAGACAATAATGAGTTAAGTAAATAAGTTCAATAGTTTTAAATAAGAATTCTGATGTGTAATATTTTTATAAAACTTGAGTAAAATTTTCGGTAGTTCTAGGGTTAAAGGAGATCAAGGTTCGCACACTCCTTGGAATTTCCAAGGACTCTGGCACCACTATTAATGATAGGAAAAATTACATTTAACTTTTAAAACACAGAATTCGCAACCACCGCCTTTATTCACAGATTTTGCAATATTTTTCTGCTGTGATATACTTTGGAAATACTGTTAAATTTTAGTGGTAAAACTGTGCGAACCCTGGAGATAAATTAAATATTTGGTATTAAAACATAGCCCCCCCCCCCCCCGCACACACACGCACCTCTCTCTCTTTTTATTTATTTATTTTTTACTTTAAAAGAAATTTTATTTCAAATTTACTAGCTTATGATTTCGTATCATAAGATGAAAATTTTATGGTAGTCGCAGAGAGAGCATATATTATTATTATTATTTTTTTTTTTTTTTTTTAAGAATACAATGAACGATGTTTTTAACCCTTTTGCTGCGGAATCCGAGATTTCCTCGGGCAACGTAAAAGTGGCAAAATTTGCGAAACCCGAGATATCCTCGGGGAGGCATTTTTTCCGTTTAATTAACCCTCCTTGATTATTCCCCCCAGCTATTTTTTAGGTGCGTTCGTAATTATATAAATACGTAGCACCTATAGTCGTCGTTCAGTCCGTCCGTCTGTCCGCATGTAACAGAGCAAAAACTACCCAACCGAATGGTCTGAAATTTCAGATATATGATTGTTGCAAAATTTTGTCGAGCCATTTCAAATTTTATGAAAATCGGATGTATAGTTTAATTACAGGGACAGTCAAAAGTTTTTCTTTACATTACGGCCAATGGGAAAAATTATTGCAAGTTCATTTTAATGATATTAGAGCCTTCCGAATGATCTGAAATTTTAAAGATATAATTGTTGCAAAATTTTGTCGAGCCATTTCAAGTTTTAGGAAAATCGGATGTATAGTTTAATTACAGGGACAGTCAAAAGTTTTTCTTTACATTACGGCCAATGGGAAAAATTATTGCAAGTTCATTTTAATGATATTAGAGCCTTCCGAATGATCTGAAATTTTAAAGATATAATTGTTGCAAAATTTTGTCGAGCCATTTCAAATTTTAGAAAAATCGGATGTATAGTTTAATTACAGGGACAGTCAAAAGTTTTTCTTTACATTACGGCCAATGGGAAAAATTATTGCAAGTGTATTTTAATGATATTACAGCCTTTCGAATGATCTAAAATTTTAAAGATATAATTGTTGCAAAATTTTGTCGAGCCATTTCAAATTTTAGGAAAATCGGATGTATAGTTTAATTACAGGGACAGTCAAAAGTTTTTCTTTACATTACGGCCAATGGGAAAAATTATTGCAAGTGCATTTTAATGATATTAGAGCCGTCCGAATGATCTGAAATTTTAAAGATATAATTGTTGCAAAATTTTGTCGAGCCATTTCAAATTTTAGGAAAATCGGATGTATAGTTTAATTACAGGGACAGTCAAAAGTGTTCCGTTACATTACGGGAATGGGAAAAAATTATTGGAAGTGCATTTTAATGATGTATCAGACTATGCACTTTATGAAGTGCAAAAAATTATACATTCAGTACAATATGGGGTGCAAAAAATAATTATAAAACTAGTTACAGTACGAACGCACCTCATTTGCCACGTTTGACGAGCAATTTCCAACTTGTTATTGTAAATTTTGATTGGCATTTTCCCGATTAAATTATTTAAAAAATTCTGTTTTGAAAAACAGGTGATAAAAGACTAAAAATTTTGTAAAAGATGTTCTTTCTGACAAACATTTTTTATGATCTAATTCTAATTTGAAAAAAAAATCTTTTACAAAATTTTTTCACATATTTTAACTCTAAAATATATGTAGATTTGTAATATGTAATATAAAAAATTGCGCAATTTTTGAACCCATTTCGATAAAACAATTACGGCAGCGAGAGGGTTAATTCATTGTTTGTTGAGAAGAAAAAAGAAATGGAAAATTTTCTAGCGTCTTCTTTAACATCAAATTCCTCTGCGCAACCTCTCGCGCGCAGGTCTGTTTGGAGCATTCGGCAAGGTTTGTTTACACTTTCTTCGCTCATTCTTAGTAGCAAGTAGTTTCGCTGGAGTTAGTACGCGGCAAATTGTTTTAAATTTTCACTTGTAAAAGTAATTTCGCTATAATAAGTGCTAATTATGAGAAATATACTTTTTTTAAAGTGTAGCGCATTTATTTTGTTATCGATACTAAGAGGTTTATACAATTAAAATAAATAAAACAGTGTATTATTGTTTATATATGAAAATTCTAGCTTGTACTTTATTTGCAGTAGCAAACTTACTGTGTTAGTTTTCTTAGCAATTAATTTCAGTCTTACTTTTGCGATAGTAGTTTAGTTTTCTGAAGACTCTTTTTTTTTTTTTTTTTTTTCGAATATTCAAATACAAATTTGTATTTTCTAAGTCTTCCTTACTAACGAGACCAGAAAATTACCCCGTTTAAAGTAAAGTGATATTTTAATTTCATTGAACCATGCTTTATTTCATGATCTTATAAAACGGGCATAAATTATTATCGTCTTTTATTTATTATTTTACAAGCTTTTATATAGTTATGTCCTTTTAAGTATAAGAAGGATTTTTTTCTTAGCAATTTATAAGGAGGAAACGATATATATATACAGTGACCTCTCACTTATACGACTCTCAGTTATACGACTCTCTCAGTTATACGCCGAATTCTCTAGGTCCCGTCCACGCTTTATGGGAAATAATGCTAAACTTCTCTCAGTTATACGACTGCTTCTCTCACTTATACGACGCTTTGAACGGTTCAGGCGATTTTACATTTCTCACTCTAGAATTAATTTTTATAATCTTTAAAGTACAAATCATTCACGTTTTCTTACATTTATCCTTTCATTATTGTTAAAGTGTTTATGAATAATGAATAACATTTCTTATCTACCTTCGTTTGTTATTAACGATGAAATCTATGGAGGAAGGGTTATTGTATGGAATTCTCTTGTGTCTGCCATTTAACAAAAGCCAAATGACTACCTGCAGATCATGTCTCTGTATGGCACTGGTGGAGAAATCAGGGTTTTTGCAAAATGCATTTTCCTGGAAAATTTTAACAGCTTTAACGAATGCGTCGTCTTTTAGGAATGAGGTTGTTTTAATAAAAATAGACTTTTATTTTAAACTTAACAAATCGAAAATGGAAGTTCTTGAACATCACTAGAAAAAAATACCAAAGCGAGAACATATCGGAAGCACATCCCAAGCTATAATCATGCCAAAAGACCTATGCGCGTACAGCCCGCACAGCGAAGGGGAAAAAACGCGTACGTCAAAGCAAATCAGGTTATTCATTTCGCTGTAATTTTTTCAGTTTGCTGCATGTCGATACCTAAACTGAAAATGTCAAAACGTAAAGCATTAAGCATACAATTCAAAGTTGAAACCATTAAGGAATATGATAAAAATTTCCTACAATCGAAGAAGGCATTAACTGCTCTCTTCAATCTGCCAGAATCGACACTAAAAGGAATTCTGAAAAATAAAAATGTCATTATAAATGCATCAAAAAATGTCGATTCAAAGAGATCCAGGATACAATGTGGCAGATTTAAAAAATTGACATCAGCATTATTCGAGTGGTTTAACCAAATGCGAGCTTCAAATTTACCGGTAGATGGTGTGATTTTAAAAGAAAATGCTCACACTCTTACTGAGAAGTATGGAATCGAGAATTTTTCAGCGTCTTGCGGTGATTCGAGAAGCTAAAAAAGACATCGACTTTTGCATCGCCGCACGCGCATGTGTTAATGGAAATGATGTTAGACAATGGTTTCAAAATCTACTTATGTTAATTAAGGATTAAGGGACCTAAAGACATTTTTAACTGTGATGAAACGGACTGTTTTTCAAGCTGATGCCAGATAAGACATTATCATACAAAGAAGAACCATGTCAAGGGGGCAGAAAAAGTAAAGAAAGATTAACTATCCTTTTTTGCAGAAATAGTGATGGTTCAGAAAAAATAGAACCTTTAGTAATAGGAAAATCAAGAAAATCTCGATACTTTAAGAATAAAAAATAATTGCCATGTGGCTACAGAAATTTAAAAAAAGCATGGATGACATCAGAGATTTCCAATGATTTTTTAAAAGAGATGGATGATAAATTTCAAAAACAACAAAGAAAGGTTTTACTTCTAATGGATAAATGTCCATCCCCGAGGTAAAAGATCTGCCGTTTCTGCAGCAAATTAAATTTTAAAATTTGTTTTAGGAAATTCAGTTTTCCCACAAGACCAAACTGCTAGTTGAACGAATGAACCTGATATTGAGAGCGTATGGAATCCTTTAATAACGAAGACACAAATAAAATGTTTATGGACGAAAGTATTAATTTCAAAGATTATGTAGAATGTGATGATAAACGTCTTCTGTCAGAACTGAGAGCTGCTGAAGAAATCTTTGAGGATATTAATAATGAAGACGTGAGCAAGGAGGATGACCAAGATGAGAGCAATGTTCCTGCTGTCGTAAATTTTTCAAAAACAACTACCGCTTTAAATAAATTAAAGAATTATGTCCATCAAAATTATTATTCCCAAACTAGCTTAAAAGCTTTATTAGACTTAGAGAAAGACATTTTCTATTTCCATCTACGACAGAAACAAACTAATATCACTTCATTTTTTGGGAAAATCTGATCTGTAAATTTTTAAAATAAACATAGTGGTAAATGAACAATTTTGTGAACTTTTTAAACATATTTTATGTTTAATTTTTTAATACATTTTACAAATTTTGTTAAAATATATTCTTAGTACTCAAAACTTATCGTTTTTAGTATAGGTAAAATAATTAATGCCTATAAAGTTTGAAACTTGTATAATAAGGCGGTCTCTCACTTATACGACTCTCTCAGTTATACGACTTTTTTTCACGGTCCCTTGAAAGTCGTATAAGTGAGATGTCACTGTATATATATATATATATATATATATATATATATATAGTTATTATTATTATTATTAATATTCTTAAAATAAATAAGAAAATATTGTAAAATGAATAAATAACGTTTTGGTGGAATCTCGTGTTTTGTGTTGCATCTTCAAGATGACATAAAATATTATTGATTTCATAAAATGTTGTTGCAGTTTATTAACAAAAAAAAAAAAAAAAAAAAAAAAAAAATTATTCATTCCAAAATTGCGGCGATTCTTTGCTGGCATTTTATTCTAATTATTAACTCATTCGTGTAGCTGTCAATTTTTTATATTTTATGAACAAAACATCAAAATATATTTTTGTGCATAAAGTAGTTACAGAACTTTATGTAGTACTCTAAGCCAATTCCCCTTTGGGTGAAAACCGAGATGAAATTCTAATAAGATATCTGAAAATCTTTCGATATCACTGAAAACTTTTCAAAGCAACTGCAAAAATTTTAATATATCATTGAAATGAAGTAGAGATTTTTTTTTCTTTAATGGACACCAGAAGTTAGTCTACTTACAAGACCCAACTGAAAAATTAAAGTACATTTAGTACTTTCTAACACATTTGAAGAGTAATTATGAATTCAGTTTGTCAATTTGTGCTGTAATTCTCGTAAACTCAAATTTCCGTATCATTGATATATGCTACTGAAATTAACTATAGCATGTTTCCTATTAAAAATGGAGTATGTAGCGTTCATAAGTACGATGGAGGAAAAATCGTTTGTGGTAAATTTGAATGATGTTACCCTATTTCAAAAATGTAATTGATGTGCATTTAAGAAATGCACTAAAGCGTGCTTTCTGTATAGTATGGTGTATAATAAAAATGAGAGGTCTCAGTCTGAGCTCAGTTTTTATCCCAGTCTTCGATTGGGTATAAATATTAGAAATTTGTTATTGAAAACTATTTTTCAGGGACATGAAAATCGCGAAGCATTGTCATGAGAGGCTATTTAGGATTAATACTTACTTTTTTCTATGTAAGAAGAAATTTTTTAATGAAATAGTTTTTAAATGTTAACACTTTTATGCAATGAGCTTTCAGCATCAGGTTCTGATGACACAAAATTTTTTGGTCTTCGATTTCAAATGATTAGACATGGGTACTAAAATAGAAAAAAAAAAAAGGCCTGAATACTAATGTCAAAACATATATCATCAATGTACACGGTCACAAAAAAAAATTCAATTAATGTCTGTGGGCGAAAAAAAATATTTGGAGCATATTTTAATAATGTTACACTATTTCAAACATAATGAAGCTGATAGACAAGCATTGAGGTGTATTACAAGATGCTTACTGTAGAATATAACATGCATAATGGTTAGCATTCATTTATAGGGCGACAAAAGTAGTACGATGGTCGTACTGCCTATGAGCGATAAAAACTGGAAGTGTATTTTTCAATGTGGTAATGCATTTTTATGTTTAGCTAAATTTTTGCATACTTTTGCACATTAATATTGAAAAAATACTTTAAGTTCAATCAGGCAAATTCTCTTCAGCCCCTTCTCTATAAAAGAGAAATAGTCAAGGGATGGGCTAAAGCCGCTATAAGAGCAGTGTCCTGGCACCTGGCACTTATCACTGACATTGACTAGCAATCACTAGAAAAACAAACAGAACTTTTTGAACTAGGTGTAAAATAGTATTGTTGGGTGCTGGACTGGATTAATTTCTGCTTGGAAAGAGATATGTTCATGCATTAAAAAATATTAATTATATATTTAAATAATAATATTAATTAATACAAATTATTTACATTTAAACAAAAATATCAATTTATTATTTAAATAATATTAATATAAATTATATATATTTAAATAATAATATTATTTAATATAAATTATACATATTTAAATAATAATATTAATGGTAATATAAATTAAATACATTTAAACAAATATTAATTATATATTTAAATAATAAAGTTATTTAATATATGTTATACATATTTAAATATTAATGTTATCTATATATATTTAAATATTGATATTAATTAATTAATACAAATTATTTACATTTAAACAAAAATATTAATTTATTATGTAAATGATATTAATATAAATTATATATATTTAAATAGTAATATTTTTTAATATAAATTATACATATTTAAATAATAATATTAATGGTAATATAAATTATATACATTTAAACAAATATTAATTAATATTAATTATATATTTAAATAATAATATTATTTAATATAAATTATACATATTTAAATATTAATATTATGTATATATATTTAAATATTGATATTAATTATATATATTTAAAATCAATATTAATTATATATTTAAATAGTAATAATAATATAAGGAAAAGAAGAAAATTTTTAATTATACTAATCTTCCACTACTTTATAATTACAGGTGAATCAGTAATTAGTAAAAAGAATAACAGTAAATTAATAGCGATTTTTATATATGAAGATAATGCTTGATTTTAAATGATGAGAACTTAAATATCAAATTAGTAGAATTTACTAATCTCTTACAACGCTAACATAAAAATATTTTTAATGTAAGTGTCGGAGATATTGCATTTTAATAAATGTTCATTTAATTATTAAAAAATAGCTTATATGAATTCAAAAAAATATTTTAATTATTGAAATTTATTTAAAATAAAATTTTATGTAATACAAATTATCAAATTTCATTTAAGTTAATTTTAATTTAATTTTGTTTACTTAATCGTAAGTAAAATTTAATTTAATTATCTAACTGCCAATAAAAAAATACAAAGCAACTGATCTTTATATGTTTATAATTATTCTTTATTAATTAATCCAATAAATTATCAAGGTTCGCACACACCTTGGAATTTCCAAGGACTCTGGCACCACTATTAATGATAAGGAAATTTACATTTAATTTTAAAAACACAGCATTCGCAATCTCCGCCTTTATTCACAGGTTTTGCAATATTTTTCTGTAGTGAAATACTTTGAAAATACTGTAAAAATTTAGAGGTAGAAATGTGCGAACCCTGAATAAAGATCAAAACAAACCTCTATAAAAGATACGCAACTTAAAACCTAACGATTGAAGGGTTTTGCTTTAAACCTAAATGCTACACCGAACATACACGGCTTTATCTTTCAACAAAGTTCCCCGGAGAAAATGTGCGACTGCTCCTAATAGGAGACCTGCGCACGACAAGTTGCGCGGAGGAATTTGATACTGACGAAGATGCTAGTTAAAAAACATAAAGTTATACATTGCTGTTTGTTATAATAACAGAATTCATAAAAAGTGAATGTCTAGTCCACTCCACCTTCTTTGCCCAAGCGCAATGTACTTAAATGAATACACAGGACCGAATTTCAAAGTACGATCTGTTGTCAAGTTATTCTGGAACATACATATATATTCAAGTACTGCTGGAAATCAAGCTTTTAAAAGTATCAGCGCAAGTAAAGGAAATTTTCATGTATGCATTTTGTGCTTTTTTCCTTCACCGAGTTCTGATTTGGTAATTTTATTCTTCATTCATAAATCAAAGTTTCGTTATAAAAAAATAAAAGCATTTTCGATCATTGTTGGGAATTAGAACATTATTGTTATTAATATTCATAAATTAAATAAATATTTTGGTTAAAATTTAACGGAACAGGTAAGAATACACGAATAATGCAATTAAGGGGTTAAAATAGTAGAAACTCCTCCCTTTTCTAAAAGTTTTTCGTAGATTAGTTTCGTAAATAGGTTTCTGAAGTTTGTGCATCAGTAAATATCTTTTAGTGTACGGATTTAATATAAAATGTCTTACAATCCAAAAAAGTGAGGAAAACATGATATAAATAAATTTTTGTAAAGTGCAAAGAATGGAGTTATGAATAAAGAGCAGGAGACATATCGTGTACTGTCTACTAATTGCGAGTGAAGTAACTGAGGACGTTGTCACAAGATGGTGGCTACTTTTTTTTAACATTAGAACCGCCGGAAATTTTACTCAAGTGTTGCAAAATATTCTGCACCAGAATTTTTATTAAAAACTATTTAACTTATTTCTCCGTGGTACATATTTAACTTATTTTAGAAAGAAATTTCTGGTTGGAATCGAAGTATTTTTATTTGGTACCGGTTAAAATTACCACTACGGCGGTTCTAGTGTTAAATCGTATATTCAGTTTCTGATTACCGCCAGGGCAAACATCTCACCAGTAAAATTGAACAGAAAATTTCGTCTTAATTAAGTGTCTTTTTCATGGAAAATTTTCTGAAAAATGTCGTAAAAATTTCTATTTGTTTTTACTGGTGTCAGTATGCCTTGTAAAACTGTCAGTTTGCGTCCCTGGTTGTTACAATATGGCGGAAACGCAAAGCCTAACACCACCAAAGTAAACTGCTACCAGTAAAAATGAAAAGATGTTTATACCATTATTTATGACAGAAATTTTATTAAAATATGCGTTTAAATAAGAAGAAAATTTCTATGTAAATCTACTGGTGGAAGTTTCCACCGGCGGTAAACTACTCCTTCGATAGCGGTTGCAGTTGAAGCTTCACTATATTAAGGATATGTCAGTTCCTCTCTGTTAATAGTTCCATGGTGCAAAGCAATGATCTAGGCCAGCCATACTCAGCCTGCGGTCCGCATGTGGCCCGGCGACCTTTTATGAGCGACCCGAGGCACTTAATCATTAATCCAAATTTATAAAATCAATTGAGATGTTTAAAAGTTTTTAAGAACTTCTCTGTTCCTTCATATATTTTTATGGGAATACAAAATACGTACCGTTATTTATAATTACTAATTTAAAATTAATGTAAAACATTTTAAATACCATTTTCTTAATCAAAAGTTCTTTTTACATATTGTTCAATTTGTGCTGTAGTAGTGTACATATATTTAATTCTTCGACACTAATGGAACATTATTCCAAATTAATTAAATTTACCCTTTTTCTACATTAAAAAGTTTTTGCATCAAAAAAGACTGACTTATTAAAGAAAATCTTCCGTTTTTTTTTTTTTTTTTTTTTTTTTTTTTTTCTGCTTTAGAACTTGGAAATCTGCACTGTTATATTAATACGTTTTATACTGATCGTATCTCTAATAATCCTTATTCGAATCGCCGTGGACAAAATGACAGCAAAAAGTTTCACATTGCTAGTCTAAACTTCATTTTCAATAGAAATCGACCTCGAAGTATGTTGTTTTGGAAAAGTTGTTGCAAAATTATTTAGTAAAGTTTCAAACGTTTAATTCAACTAACTATATTAACTTTACTATTTTTGTTTCCTTGCTAGTTTAATCACCTTTTTTTTTTAAAGTTATTATATAAGTCCCGCTATTGCGGCCCGCGAGTAAAAAAGATTGAGTATGGCTGGCATAGACCTAGATGTGTTATCAATTACTTTCATCGGTTTCTCAGTCGTTTTCGAAGGAGATAAAAGAATGTCTGGAGAAACATCGTTGTTGTAGGGGAAAATCCCTGTTTTTTTTTTGTTTTTTTTTTTTGTTTTTTTTTTCCAAATCCCTTTGATTGCATTATTTGCAACTGGTACTCTCGAAAATGCAGCTTTAAAAAATTTTCTGATTTGGTAAATTGTTGCAGATTTCCGGAATTAGGAAGGATTTGAAAGTAACCACTTCCTCAATTCTCGTTCGTAGTATGAGTTTAGAGGTGCATGAATGACACATCAAGGGGCAGAAGTCAGTGTGTTGCGTTTGGACGGAAGTATAAGATTATTACATTGCTTTCTCTTGCTAGATTGATTAACTTGATGTTTTTGTCATGAGTTGAATGTCTACCAAATATTAAAAGAACAGGCTTTCCAGGAGAAGGATAGGAGAAAGTGTTAAATTTTTTTAACCAAATAATTGAAGATCTCTTTCGTAATTCATTCACTCCTATTATATACACCAAATGAACCTGGGAAGGCATCATCCATCAAGAGCGGCTTTTCTATTGCTTGTTTAATATTCGTTCGAGGGGGGAAAAAATCCTGTAATAGATTATACAACCTACTTATATGGAATTGACATTTTATAGATAATTTATCAATTAAGACAAATTATTTTAATTAAAAAACCAATTTACGAAATATATTTTTAATTTTAAGTAGGCCTATAACGCAACTTATCATACCTCAGATTTGAAAGTTATCTCTCTATTCTAAAAAAACAGTAACTAGCGCTGTCACCGCCGTGTTTTTTAATTTTTTGCGACCGGGGTTCTTCCTTCGTTAATATTAAGAAAACTACTGCATACAAAAATGTGAAAATCGGCGGGTTTTATAGAGAAATGTTTGATAAACACGCCGATGCAAGCAGTTTTCAAATCGAATTGTTATTTTTAGAGATATTTAATGTTAAAGTTGGTCAAAATCGTTCCATTAAAAAAGTTTTATTGGAGCAAAAACTATTCATAGGAATTTAAACATTTTTAGATCATTTTATGCATTAGAAATTCGTGGTGTGCAGATTGCATTTATTTATTTATTTTTTTTTTTTCATTTTTTGAGGATTTATTTCCATTTTATATTCAAAATTTCAGCATTTCGAGAAATATTTTTTTACATCTTTTAGAAAAGGGTATTATTTTAAATTGTTGCAAATTTAAAAAACAGCACGAAAATTTAATTTTTTTTTAAAATTCAGTTTGTTTGATTGCAATCACTTTTTGAAGTAGAAATATCCACCTTATTTAATGACAGATAAAATGATGCAAGAATAAAGCCAATTTAAACTACTTTAAAAAACTCGAGGGAATCAAACAATCTGAAAAAAAAGTAGCCTACACTGCCCGTAAAAGTCACTGGCCCGAGAATTAAAGGTTTTAAACATTATGTATACCATAGGATCCAACCTGGATTCCCAGGTTACAGAGCATACTGCCTGGTGCCTGTTCAGTAATACGTGAAACCCATTTTTTAAATTGTAATCTCTCATAGACTCTGATAGGTGTCTTTATGGATTGAAAGAAAAGTAATTTGCCAACTAAAGTTTTGAGATTTATTAAAATCCACATATTCGTAACAGCTGTATACCAGGGTTGCTTACCGAAGAAATCCGGTCCCTTACCAAGAAGCTATTTATCGCAGACTTTCTGATTATGATTATTTCAGTGTAGTTCAGTCACGTAGTTCGATTACATATCTGTTAAATTTGTCCTTTATTAATCGATCATATGTTTGTGTGTTCAATTTCTGATGTAGTGTTAATTTGTTATGCAGTTTTAGACAGAAAAATGCTAAATTATTTGTGCTGTACTAGGGGGCTCTGCCCCCTACGAGCTAAGCTCGTCAACCCCCGTTCAGACACCGCAGACTCTAACAGCACGCTTATTTGATCAACTTTAAAAATATTTCGGAAGATTGAATTATCATTTGAATCTGACAATTATAATCTGACGTAATTTTCACCAAACTTTTCTTTCTCTTTTTAATATTCATGTAAAAATACTTTTGTTAGAAATGAAATATTATGATTTTCTTAAAATATCAAGTAAATGTCTCGCGCAATTTTTTAATTTAAACTGTTTTGCAATATTATTTTTTGTTCATTTTACGTAATAAGTGTAATGTGACGTAAATGTGACGTAAATTCTCCTTTTTAAGACTTCTAACGCATGTTAATGAATTTATAATTTTACAATATTCTTTCTCTTTTAAGATTCGTGTGTAAATATAGTTTTTATGACGTAATTTTCAATGAGTTCCTGCTTTTTATATTTTCTGTTTATAATAGTCACGTGCAAAATAAATTTTTAACTTGAAGCAAACATTATTGTTTGCGCTGTTTATACAGTTGGCAACAGTTTAAATTAATACAATTTTCTAAAATATGTAAAAAATATCTCTCGAAATGCAGAAAATTTGAATTTAAAATAGAAATAAAACCTCAAAAAATGAGTCAAATTAAAAAACTAAATGCAGTCTACATACCGGGAAATTCTGACGCATAAAATGATCTAAAAAATGATTAAATTCCTATATACAGTTTTTGCTCCTATAAAACTTTTTTTAATGGAACGATTTTGTCCAACTTTGGCATTAAATATCTCTTAAAATAATTCTTCGATTTGAAAACTGTCTGCATCAGCGTAGTTTATCAAACATTTCTCTATAATACTGCAGATTTTCATATATTTGTATGCAACAGTTTTTTTAATATTAACGAAGAAATGCCATGCTTAAGCATTCAAATTGGATGCCGATCTGCCGGGAATATCTACGCAGATTTTCATTGGTCCATTTCCAAATCAAAACTCTTTTATATATATAGAAGGATTGCAGTAAACTCCCGACTACGCGGCCCAATGTGGCGGAAGAGTATTCCGGATAACAAAAAAGCCGGATAGGCCAGAGTTCTGTAAGTATTTACTCACTGCCTGCACCCTGCTTATATTAAAAACACATGTTACACATTTTAAGATAAATTTTATATATACGGTAACCACAATACAGTTTCAGAATATGCAAAACATTAACATAAAACGTAAGCCTAATAGGTAAAAAATGAGTGAATCTTACTTTACTGTTGATTATTAAATGATTACACGAATATGAAAGGTTATGGATAAGATAAAAGAGTCAAAACTTAGTTTTTAGTTTTTGAAAAAGTAGTTGATATATGACTGCTTCAGCCTGTTAGACCTCTACCGCGAAGCAATATCCCATCATTTGCGCAAGCAGATAATATCAGCTGGCGTCGCGTCGTCCTGCTGACTCGTAGTTTCTCCTACATAGTCCCAACAACCTTCTTTCATTTAACATCCATTTTGTTAAATCTTCAATAAATAAACACGAAGCACACCAAAAGACTATGTGAAAGTAACCAGGATATGCGGAAAATACGTCCGCATATGTTAACATCCGTTGCACAACTGAAGATACGGGTTATCAAGCTTTACATCCCCCTCTCTTCCTGTCTGCCTCTGCTATTCCATTCTGTAATCCCTTCTTGCTCCTTTTTGTCGTGCGTTAGCACTTTCCTACGGACAAGAACCTGCCTGTCCCGGCCGCTTGCAACATTCATCATTTTTTTTACTAGGCCGGATAGTACGGGGGCCGAATAGTTGCGAGCCGGATAGTCGGGAGTTTACTGTATTGCAAATGGGTAAATCATTCACAATCCAGTTACAAGCTATAGAGATTTAAAAAAAAAAACGATCATGGCTGAAAATAATTTTAAAAACCATAAAAAATAAGTAAATTGAAATAGTAGTCAAAATGAAATTGCGTTGAAAAGCACATTTCCACCCCTTTTCGGTGGTGTAAAAAGAGAAATTAAAAAAATTTTTGAAGTTAATAAATTTCCGATAAAAGTAAAATCGATTGTTCGAATCGTTGCCATCGTCGATATGACGTTAGAGTTACCGTGGGGCATGTTATGCTTTATAATAAACATTATTTTAAACGGAAACGAGCCGATCATTCGTAATTGGCCTGCACTCAGATTTTAAAATATGCATACTTGAAAATCATTAATATATATATATATATATATATATATATATATATAAGTTCGGATGTAATTTTCAAAGAATGGATGTTTTTCGGATGTTTTTTTTCTTCCGAAAATAGCCTTTTTTGTATTCAACAGTGTAAAAATTGAAATTGTGCGATGTTTACAAATCAAAAACTTGCAATAAAAGCGAAATTTATGGTTAAGTCGTTGCTACCTTAGATACAACGTCAGCTTTACTCACGATATGATTTTGCTATACCGTATCCATGTATATACCATGATCGTATTTCCGGCGTATAATCTGCGGATCAAACAATTCTGTCTGGACCCAGAAATTTCATTTAGTAATTGAAGCCAAATATTTACCGCGATCTAAAAAGTTACAATTTATTTTAACCCATTAAGGACTAGCGTTACCATATGGTCACAGCATAGCTGTCAACCTTTTTGCTGTTTCAATACCAGCAATTTAGAACAAAAATTTTCATTTTCTTTAATGACAAAAACTCTGCCATGAAATAAGATAAATATTGCTTTTCTTAAAAAGTGGTGCGAAATGCAATTTTTGTCTTTTAGTAAGAAAAAATAACTCCGTCTTTAATGGGTTAAACACTTTCTGGGCGAAAAATGATTGTTCATTCTGCGGATTATACGCCGGAAATTACGGTAGATATATCCTTCTATATATAAAAAAAGTTTTGATTTGGAAATGGACCAATGAAAATCTGCGTAGATATTCCGGGTAGAACTCATCCAATTTAAATGCTTAAGCCAAGGCCTCCTTATCGAAATAACTTTCCTCGCAATCGCTAAGTTTCCTTTGTCCGCTGTACACGTGGTTAGAAACCACATAGTTTTCCGTGACTAGCGCCATCTAACGTGAGAAACAGAAATATTTTTTAATTTGTTTTCCATTTGTCTTTTACCATTTTCTTTACGATGTGCTTTGTAGTTTGCAAATGATAGTTGTTAATCTTAAAATTTTCATATGTTCTAGACATTTTATTTAAAAAATGAACTTATTTTACTGTTAAACAAAAAATATTTACTGCTGTATTCCGTTATGTAAATAAATGATGATAATAATAGTAATAATAATCAGGAAAGAAAATTATTTTACCATGAATTTCTCAGTGATATTAGTTATTGAAATAAATGGATAGCATCTAGATCCGGAAAATGTAAAATATTTCATTTTCTCTTTTATATTTTCAAATATGTGATTTATTTTATTTCTGCTGTTTCTTTTCTTTTCACAATTAATTTCACCTTACAGTATTAATTTAACATTGCTCCTTCAATTTGTTTCAATGCACAGTCTCATTTATTTATTTATTGGCCTATCATTTGTTTTATTTTTGAAAGTATGGGGCATCATTTCAGTTTAACATACTTTAGATGAAAGCTTCACTGTTTTTTCATATAAAGTTTGTATGTATTAATCTATGGAAAGTTTCATAATTGGCTCCACAGCCAATTGGCATATCTTGGCGGGCATAGTTTAGTGCGTAATTAATTTCCTTGTTTTAACTTGCATATGTTATGTACGTTTTCCTAAAATGTATCAAAGTATTTTAGGAAAGTTATAACACGCATAGATACACATAAAAACAGACTGAAGTCATAAACACTTAAAAAATTGGAAAAATAAAGGGTACAGATGTCATATTCGCCCCATATTGGCGCGATTTTTTTCGGTTGCCAATTTGGCAAAAACATCAACAGCATAAACAACATAATCCGGGTTACCACATCAAGCAAAATAACGACACTTTGGCGCAAGTTAAGTACCCGTTGCCTATATGATATTGGCGACAGAAAAAAATCGCGCCAATATGGGGCGAATATGACATCTGTGCCAAATAAAGTTTAATAATCAAATTTATACATGTCCCTCAACTTTCCGCAAATACCGTATTCTTGTCATGCTACAATTTTGGTGTTTGTAAATCTTAATTTGAGTATTCTTCCTTAATCAGACCTAGAGCCAATTAGCGTAAGTGTAGTTTGGCGCAAAATTAATTTTATTTTTAAACCGTATACTTGATACCACATTATTCCAGCATCGCGTTTTTGCAGTCAACTTATCAATACCGTATTCTTGTCATGCTACAATTTTGGTGTTTGTAAATCTTAATTTGAGTATTCTTCCTTAATCAGACCTAGAGCCAATTAGCGTAAGTGTAGTTTGGCGCAAAATTAATTTTATTTTTAAACCGTATACTTGATACCACATTATTCCAGCATCGCGTTTTTGCAGTCAACTTTGACTGTGGAACAGATTACAGAACATTAGCTAATACTACATTATATAATAATAAATCGGTATTTTTCAAGTATAGGGACCTTGGCGAGAGAAGAAAATTTGACAACGTAATTTCTGGAATCATATTCACTGTTTCACATAAAGAAGCAATATTTTCCAATATTTGTACAATTTATTTAATATAAAAAAGGCATTTATCTATTTTATATACAAATATAAACAAATCGTATATAAAAAACAATAATAATATCTAGAAACTAAATTTATACATGTAAATTCGGCACAGATGTCATATTGGCGCGATTTTTTTTCTGGCGCCAATGTCATATACGCACCGGATACTTAACTGGCACCAAAGTGTCGTTATTTTGCTTGATATGGTTATCCGGATATAGATGATATGGTAACGAGGTTTTCGCAAAATTGGCGTCGGAAAAAAATCGCGCCAATAAGTGGCCGTATACGACATCAGTGCCATAAATTCTTATAAAACAAGCTGACAGTTCATAAGTTTTGTTTTCATAACTGTTTATATCAATCGGCAACAAATCGCTCTTTCCGAAGCCCAAATTGTGCCAAGATTTAAAAAAAAAATAACCCGCAAAGTCCTATATACTGAAAATGGTACTTGTTAGTTATCCCGTCGACCAAATTACTGTCGCCAATTTGTAAGATTAAATGCCAATAATGGTTTGCCATAAATTAATAACATTAAATGCCAATAATGGCCAATAAAACCAATATTTCGACATTTTATTTGTATTTTTATTAATGTCATACTAATTTATTTGTTTTTTCGTTATTTAAAATAAAAAATCGTGTCAATTTGTAGAACTTGGTGAGTAGTTTGGCGATTTATATAATTTGGCGAAATTGGTCGACGGGATAATTAACAAGTACCCTGAAAAAATATCAATAAATCTTATATTTAAATCTTCATTTTTTAAAGCCAGAACATAATTGTGCGAAATATTTTTTTTACGCCTTTATTTTACTGGAATTCGAAAAATATTTTATACAATTTTGCCAATAACACAACATTTTTAATTTTTTACTATGCATTTGTTTATGGAGTATTACCAGGAGTATACACCAGGTGGCGTAACTTACGGGACAAAGTCAGCTAATAAGTTGGCAATTATCAGGGACATTTTCACC
This sequence comes from Maratus speciosus, assembly GCA_963932465.1. Lineage (NCBI taxonomy): Eukaryota > Metazoa > Arthropoda > Arachnida > Araneae > Salticidae > Maratus > Maratus speciosus. The sequence continues at coordinate 279,658,379 of OZ010797.1, read as the reverse complement.
CATAGACTTTCTCCGGATCGTCAAGTCTGTTTTATGATAAGGGATTCTTGGCTTAAGCATGGCCATAGCCTACTGTGATATATAACGGCCCGCGCATTTCGCCGAAAAAGTGAAGTCGGATCCAACTTCAAACCCTGAACCAAAACTTCATAACGTGCTCTTTGTTTACATTTATACCCTGCCCAGATAGAAGCTTGTTTCTCATCGTCGAGGTTTCAGAATCATTGATCGTATTTTCATGAAATAAATTAAATATTTATATTCTTCAATTTCCTTCGATTTAAAAGGCTATTTTACACAAATTGTAGCATTTTAGTGTTTCACATACTTTTAAGATTAGCAAAATTATTTATTGTTTACCTTGATCGTTTGGTTCATTCATGAAAAATGCCGGTTCTGTTATTCTTTTTTGAATGTCCCGTATTTATATAAAAATAGCTTGGTTTCATATACACGTTTTAAAATTAAAATTTGATTTTTTATCAAACTACAGTTCTCATAACTGACTTGAAGCAGCTATTTTTGATTAATTTACTGTTACCGGTAAAATATTTGTTTTTAATATCGCCCGAACCAAGAAGAAGAACAAAAAAAAAAAAGGCCGATCTTCCTTAAGCATTAAATATTCTTATTTTTAATCAGAGAAAGAAATGGTGATCACGGATTTAAATATCGTTGCAATATTCTATGTTATCCAAGTAATTTTGATTAAATCATGTAAGGGTATTTGTTACTTAATAAATTACATTTATTAATTATTACAAGGAATTTTATGAGTATTTTAATATATTAAAAAAATCTCCATCAGTTTTATTGTTTCAGCAGTGAAAATAGTAAATAAATGGTACTTAGTTATCCCGTCGACCAAAAATCTATCGCCAAACTATAAGATTAAATGCCAAGAATGCTTGATCGTAAATGTCACATTCACTTAACTGTAAGCAGGTTATGTCATCAAGTGATTTTTATTTCGACGTTTTATTTGTATATTTATTAATGTTATACTAATTTATTTGTTCTTTCGTTATTTAAAATAAAAATTATGTCATTTTGTAAAATTTGGCGAGTGTTTTAGCGATTTATATAATTTGGCGAAATTGGTCGGCAGGATAACTAAGTTGTACCAAATAAATTTGTGACATTCATGTTTTAGACTAAGCATGTGTTTTTTTATTTATATATTTTTATGTGTGTTGGTTTAACAGTTTTAAAGAGAAACACATTATATTAGTCCCTTAAATAAATAGAACTTTACATTTACATTGATATGGACAGTTTATAATAACCCTTAACAGCTGTATTCGAATTAGCTGTCATTTCTATGCTTGATTGGAATGTCAGAAGAATTGTAAACGTAACCATGGCGACATGACGTAATTTTGGTGTTTGTTTACATATCTACCCTTTCCAGGTTGTTTCAGTTACGGTCAGAGTCAAATTTCAATTTTGGGCAGGGTATCAGAGTCCTCTGGCGAGCGACTTCATACATTAAACGCAAATCAGTCTGCCTGTAGTAGTATCTAAGTATGTCTTGAGCATGGCCTTTCTTCGTTAATATAAAAAAAAAACTGTCGTATACAAAAATATGGAAATCGGTGTTATTATAAAGAAAGATTTGATAAACACGCTGATGCAGACAGTTTTCAAATCGAAGAATTACTTTCAGAGATATTTAATGCTAAAGTTGGACAAAATCGTTCCATTAAAAAAGTTTTATTGGAGCAAAAACTATACACGAGAATTTAATCATTTTTAGATCATTTTATAGGTTATAAGTTCACGGTGTGCAGATTGCATTTATTTTTTTTTATTTGACTATTTTTTGAGGTTTTATTTCTATTTCAAATTCAAATTTTCAGTATTTCGAGAAATATTTTTTACAAATTTAAAAAATGTTATTAATTTAAACTGTTGCCAACTGCATAAACAGCGCAAACAATAATGTTTACTTCAAATTAAAAATTTATTTACATGGGACTATTGTAAACAGAAAAAAAAATTAAATTAGAATTAAATGATTACATGTTAAAAGCAGGAAAATTGCGTCATAAGAACCACATTTACACTGGAATTTTAAAAGAGAAACAAAATGTTAAAATAAAAAAATCATTACTATGCGTTAAAATCTGTAAATGGAGGAAATTACGTCATATTTAAAATGGCCAAAAAGTATGGCAAAACAATTTAAATTAAAAAATATATCTGCGCGAGACATTTACTTGATATTTTGAGATAATATTTTCAACTATTATCGTGAATTCGAAGAAAGCGCAAATAATATTTCCTTCTAACAACAAAAGTATTTTCACGTGAATATTAATAAGAGAAATAAAACTTTGGTGTAAATTACGTCAGATTTAAAACGATACATTTAAAATGAATGATTTAAAAGAACTATCTTATAGTGCTGTTAAAAAATACTGGGAGACAATGACACTGTTTACTTAATTCATTTTACATTAGCTTATTTTCGAATGTTTAACTAATTTTTTTAATTAAATTCGAAAACAGCCATTGTATCTTTTAACAGCAGCAGATATGGTCTTAAAAATCCCCAATCCAAGAAAAACGAATGGAAACCCGTTTACAGAGAGATCGCTACTTTTTTTTTTTTTTAATTTTAATTCAATATTTTTAAAACCAATCAAATTAGCGTGCTTTTGGGATTTTGGTGTCCGATGAATAATGACAAAATAAGTATTATTGGTATGGTGTTTTCTTATTTCTATTGTTGATAATAATTTAAACTGCCAAATCACCTTAAAAAAAAAAGGTATTTCGTCATTTAATTAAAAATATTAATATGTAGATTTTGACGCACATAAAATGCAACACTATAAACTCTCATATAGTCTTTCATTATAAGTGAATACAATCAGACATGTTTTTGTTCTAGATCTCCTGTTATCGCCTTATGAATTTATCATAAGTATCTTGTGTTAATAAATTATTTGTTTTAAATTGTATCTATAATTTATAAATATTTCCACTTGCTTTTAACTTCATAACGTATATTTAAAATACATATGTAAATGATATTCACAATGCTGAAAATGAAAAATTTGTAGGAAGCATATGTTATAAAATTTAATTAATGTAACAACACTATTCTATGTTAATCCTAGTTTTTGAAACATTTTCATACTATTTCAAATATTTAAAAATATATGCTTAGAAATAAAGTGCATATACACAATTTTTTTAATATATTCAAGTCAGAAAGATATTGTGAACATTTTATATATAATATTAGAACAGAGAGCGATATAATAATAATATTTCTCTCGGGGAAATCATGATGTAACGGCTACCTCAGAGATGGGAGAAGCCGTTGTAGTAAAAGATAAAAATAACCTACTGTAACATAGGATACGACAAAATATAGAACCTTGATTTAACGTATGAGTTAATTTTCGTCTGCAGTGGTTATATTTTGGGAATGATATGCTAGATGTGACCGCTGCTGGCACATTTAGGGTACCTATTTGGTTCAGATTAGACATTGGTATTTCTCAGTATATTTTTCTGGTATGAAATTTTGAATATTCTGAAACTTTAATGTATTTGATATCTATGTCATAAAATCATGGAATTATTACTTAAGCCGTTCGGGGTTTTGCGTCCTATTAAGGGAACATGTCTTTTCCTTGGGTTTTGTTTTGCAAACAATTAGTTATGTTATTATCTCCATGAGGTGATGATAGTAACTTAATCTAAATCCTATTATAAATGTGAAATTCAGAAAATGATTTCGACGTCAAAACGTTATATTAAATTCGTATTTGAATAATTGCCTTTGTATTCCTTATACATTACATATATATACAGGGTGTACGGTCTCAACGGTGCCGATTGGCTAATTCCTAAACCGCTAGTCATAGACATATAGTTCCAATTACAAAAATGTTTTAAATCAGGTAAAGAAATATTTTAAAAGCAATTTGGGTCAATAAAAACATTTCTTTAAAAAATACGAAATTTAAATTTTTATACGGTCCCCCGGTCCTATAAGTTATATTTAGTAAAATTTTCATATTACACTGACAAGTAAGACAAAAAAATGTTCCAATCATATAACATTAAAATTGAACGAGTTATGAAACTTTAAAAATGCATGACTTATGCCACTTTTCTGATCTAAAAACAAATGAATTCGGCTTGGCTAAGAGGGGTCACATACCAAGTGCTTAAAGTATTCGAAGATCTTATTTCATGTGCATCTGCGCTTTAAAAAAAATCGTACAAGTATTACGATTAAGTTAACATTTATTAAGTTTCAGATTGGCTAAAATAACACATGTTTTATTTTGTCAGGATTTGAGACTGCTTCTTTTATGATTTCTTTTAACAAAAATTGTGTTATTTTTATAAGTTTTTATGTTACTTCATCGATCGTATGTATGTTTTTTAAGTTCAAAATTTGTACTCGAACTTTAACCTACTTTCAAATATCCGATCGAGATTACATTTTACATACTGGCGCAAATCCGATAACAATATTATATAATAGTCCAGGCAATAGGGAATTTTACCTATCTAAATTAATGGTAGTTCTGGAAATCGGCTTACTTTGTGTTTTTTGGGTCGCTGAATCCGAATCTGTAACTTTCCACCACAATTTCTCCCGGCAACCCCCCCCCCCAAATTTTGGTAAAAAAAACCCCCAAAAAGGTTTTTATTAAAAAAATCAATTTTTTTATTGTTTTAGGGGGAAAGTATCTAGAAAATCAGAAAGTAGACAAAATTTGCAATAAATTAGATATATGACATTATGACTTCGGATGAAGGGGAAGAGGGGAACATAACTGGGGAACATCCTGGACTTCATAACTTAGTGCACGTAGCGCCGCAGTGCGTGTTCAGAGGCAGCCCTCCCCCTCCCCGTTCACCCTACGTCATAATGTCATATATCCTATTTGTTGCAAATTTTGTCTAGTTTCTGAATTTCGTAATGCTTTTCCCCTAAAACAATAAGAAATTGAAGTTAAAAACAACTATTTGTGGGGGGGGGGGGGGTGGATTTTGGAGGAAAGTTATAAATTCGGATTCAGCGACCCAAAAAACTTAAAGTAAATCTTATAGAGAAAGTTCGGAGGGGAGATGGGAGGGCGAATGTAAACGTGTGAGTGGTTAAGTGGAATTGCGCAACTTAGTTCACGCAGCACCGCGCGCATGATCCGAGGCAGAACGCCCCTACCCCTTCATCCTAAGTCATAATGTCATGTATCTAATTTGTTGCAAATTTTGTCTACTTTCTGAATTTCTAGATACTTTTCCCCTAAAACAATAAAAAAATTGATTTTTTTAATAAAAACCTTTTTTGGGGGCATTTTACCAAAGTTTGGGGGGGTTGCCCGGGGAAATTTTGGTGGGAAGTTAAAAATTCGGATTCAGCGACCCAAAAAACATATAGTAAGCCTTTTTCCAGAACTACCATGAATTTTGCTAGGTAGAGCCCCTATACGGTCTCTATTGCCTGGACTATAATATTATTATGATTTTCGGTCGTTACCATTTATACTTATTTTACAGGATAACACAAAAAATTTCGGATAGATTACCGCCAAGAAGTTTAAGAAAAAGTTTTAGATTAAATAATACAAGACTGCGATTGTTGGGTTTTTTAACTTTTATGTATTTTTTAGCACGGAATCCGAAAATTACAGTAAATTTTAACCATCATGTCAGGATATTTCGCAAATCATAAATTGTCAAATTTAACGAATAACAAAAATCGGATACTATAATGTAGAGGAGATGGTTATGTCTTTTAACTTTTGATAATTGAGTTTTACGTACTTTTTAGCACTGAATCTGAAAATGACATTCATTTTTAACCATCATGTTAGAATTTTTTTTGCAAATTGTAAATGTGTAAGTTAAAATATAGCGAAAATCTTATACTATAAAACATATGTAAAACTTTTTTTATTTTATTTTATTCAATAATTTATTCGATATTTTTGCTTATCCTGGGATTCTTACATCTAAACAGCTGAGTGATCCGATGAGATGAGGGAGGAGATTCAATTTTAACTTTGAAATTTGCAATTTGCAAAAAATCCATAAGTGATGGTTAAAAATAAAGGTCAATTTCAAATTCAGCGGTACAGAATACATAAGAATCAAATTATCAAAAGCTAACAAACATGACATAACCCAACTTTTGCAGGCTAGTGTAATCTAACAATTTTTTTAAATACGTATCATTTTGTAAAGAATTGAGGCTGTTAATTTAGCATCATTTTATTTAACAAAAATTCTATTTTTCTTTCTTCTTAAATGATTATTACAAATTGTATATTTTGCATTAATATGTCAGAATGATTAAAGATTACAAATTTATATTGCAGTGTTAATTTTACTCTCAACCATTTTTTCAAAATTTCGGACGAAATTATATTTCGACTAAATTTGTGAATGATCCCCAGTTTGCAGCAAAAAATATGCTCCAACTTTAAACAGCTATTACTCGGTCAATTTTAATCGTAGAGTAACGGGACTTTTTTTGTATCACTTGCCAGTGTAAAAGGAAAATTTTACTAAATATAACTAATACGACCAGGGGACCGTATAAAAATTTAAATTTCGAATTTTTTTAAGAAATGTGCTTATTGACACAAATCGCTTTTAAAATATTTCTTTACCTGATTTAAAACATTTTTGTAATTGGAACTATAAGTCTATGACTAACGGTTTAGGGATTAGCCATTGGACACCGTTGAGACCGGACACCCTGTATATATTTTCCTAGTGAGAAACATTTTCACTTAAGTTAATAAAAATTACATATTTTATTTGTTTGTAATATATAAAATAAAACTTATAAAAATAAAAGCTACTTTTAACGAAACGTAACAATGGAATATTCTATTACGCTTGTAATATTTCAAATAAAAGAATGTGAAAATTGATTTGACATTGCAGTAATAATAGCAGGGCTGCCAAATAGTCCGCCAACTGAATACCAATATTTTTTAAAAGAAAGGTTCATGGTAGGCATCAACAACATTTCTTCTAGAAATAACCTCCAAAGGTGATTTCTTCACAATTTGCAAGAAAAATCTAAAGAGAAATTTTTCTAAGAAAATATAGGTCAAGATATAGCTCCGTCAAATATAGAAACTTGGATGATTATTTGGGAGCACTGTAATAGGTACAGTAATGTTAACCGAACTCTGAATAAATATCTACTGAAACAACTGGTAAAAAGTATACTCCTCGGTGCAAAAAAAAAAAAAAAAAATATTGTCCAATATTGTTTGTATTATCTATATATTACCCCATCACTGAGAAGTTAGATTTTATAGATGTTTGCGCAATATTGGCAAAAAATATTTTGCGATTTTACTATTAATATTTCTAACATAAGAAGTAAATAATTTTGCAATATTCATATTTCCTTGGAGATAATTACAATGTGTAGCAATATTTTTGCAGTATTGACGTTTCATTAGAAATATTCCCAATGTAAACCCAGCGTTTTACAATATTGGTCTTTAAGTTCAAGTATCAGTGATACCGATCAATGTTGAAAATTAAGCGAATTTTTGTATTCAAAATGTATACCACAATTTTTTAACAATATTTTTCGCCTTTTTTAATGGCAGACTTTCGTCGATTAAATAAAATAAAATTACGATTTCAACAGTCTGGTACATATTTTGAACTCAGAATTCCGCTAAATTGGCAACACTGATAGCTATAAACACGAATGTTAGCGCAATCCCAGATAGCATGAACAGTAGTAGCAAGTTTGATTTTTTCTGATATTATCTTGCCGTGACAAATTGGAATTGAGAAATTCACAGCAAATCTCTCGCACTCACCAACTTGCATGAGTAGTTTGTTGTGAAACTGATGGCAAGACTGCCTTTAATTCACGAAAATGACGAAAGCAAAAAATCCCTCTGTTGAGAGAATAGACAATCAGCACATACGCAGAAATTGCAGAAATTTTATTCGGTATACACTGCTTTTTCTAAACGCTATACTTATCAAATACAAAAAAAAAATGCTCGAATGGAGAAGTACAAATATTACCTTAACTTGTTTATGGTGATAAAAACGATGCATGCACCTTCTGACGGTGTGTTCGTATCAATAGACCTGATCAGGTCTATCTTTTCAATTAAATATTTCCACCTGGTTGTATATTTAAATTTGATGTGTAAATTATATTCACCCTTCTTGTAATGAAAACTTCTAAGAGAAATGTTACATTTATTTTATCTTAGAAAATTGTCCTATGTAAATCAAAGTTGTTTAAATCTTTTTATACTGTTTTAAAACGCTCACGTCAGCGCCGATATTCATGTTTTTCGCTGTGAGACGGAGCTCGAATTCATATTTCGCTTCATCTGGCGGTGCGGTACTGTCGCTTATTCAGACACTGTATGTAATGATTCGCCCCCTTCATATTTATTCAATTGAACTCGAATATAAAAAGCAGAGTTGATTGTGAATGTCTGAAAGTTCGCAAGGAGTAAGAAAATTACGTAGAGACATGATTTTATTGACTACATATGTACGAATTTAATATAAAATGTCTTACAATCTAAAAAAATATGGACAACATGATATAAATGCATTTCTGTAAGGTAGAAGCCATGCCCTTAGTCAGTAATATTTTTTGAATGAAAACGAGAAATCTCGTTTCCCGTAGTGTATGTATTAAGTTTAGAATAATGAATTGTTTTTACTACTAAATTTTCGAATATTCAACTGTGACCCTCCTGTAGCGCACGCTGTCTATAGCATAGTCGAGTGTGACATACCTGTAGTAAACGCTTTCTATGGAGCAGTCGAGTGTAACCCACCGGTGATGCACGTCGCCCGATGAGACAGTCAAGCCTGACCACCGGTGATGTACGCCGCCTGATGGGGCAGCCCAGCATGACCCACCGGGGATGCACGCCGGCGTGAACGTATTAAATGTTTCAAAATATATGCTTTAGAAATTAAGTGATTATTACACAATAATTTTTAATAGTTTCACATCAGAAAGAAACTGCGATTCTTCATTTATATAATAGGATAAACTCTTTTACTCGGATATAGTCATTTATTAAACAGTTTTCATGCCATAACGGCTGCACCAGACATGGGTGAAGCGGTTGTAAAAAACACAAACTTGTACATTGCTTTTTGGAAACATAGAACTGACACAAAGTGCTATCAAATTGTCAGATTATTCTGTAACATACACATCTATCAAAGTACTTCTGCGAACAAAGCTTTAAAAGGTGGTGATGCAATCCAAAGGCATTTCCTTTCATGCATTTCTGTGTTTTTCACAGTCAACCAGTTGTGATTTCTTAACTTTGTTCATCATACATAATTACAAATTTTCGTTAAAAAAAAATAAAAACATTTTCAGTAATTATCGGCAATTAGACATTATTGTTATTATGAACTAAAATAAAATAATATTTAAATAATTAATTAAAATTCATCAAAAAAGTGAGAATACACGAATAAATCACTAATCCTACTGAGGATCGAACCCGTTCTAACCTACTACGCTCCCAGTTTTCAATCGCGTTCCTTACCGATCGGATCTCTATTCGCTTTGTTTCGCCCTAAAAGTAAATAGGGCACGCCCTCCTCACAGAAAATTTGCACAAAACTGCACATTAATTTCTTTCAAAACCTTGATATTGGAAGCACGAATTTGAATATACAGTAAAAGGATTTCAAACATAATAGTTCTCAGATCGGGTCGCGAATTTCGAAGAAATATGGCAGCCGGCTTAGAACCATGCTAAAGAGGTACAATATACAAAATCAATTCTAATAATGTTGCGTATTGTAAATTAAATGAAGATGCAGACGAACGATGTTAAAAGTTTTGCAGCATTCTGGCAGGTCATTCGACCGTTTTTTGAAAAAACGGTTTCATAACCATAATTTAACTATATTCTGACTATAAAATGACCAATAATATGGTCAGAATAGTGTTAAATTTACGGTTGTGTAACCGTTTTCGGAAAAAACGGTCAAATGACGTGCCAGAATGCTGCAAATTTTTAACAGTGTAATAGAACCGTGTTGCATAAGGCGCTACCTATTTCAAATAAATTTATAGGCTGATTTTCTTCTTCTAAAGCCTATTCCTTAAAAGGTCCTACTACTCTATGTCCATGTGGAAAAGTTATATTGTTAATACTTTCAAAATGGCTTAAAAGAGCGTATCCTTAAATATCGTTTAAAAAAATACAGTCACGCTTCTTTGTTTTCTCCCTTTTTTTAATGAAAAATTTTACCATTAATTTTAACAAAAGTATTCAGAATTTTAAAAATTCAATATGCTATTTGTTAAAAATATTTTTCGAAAAAGGGTGTCTCGTAAAATGGTTTAGATACATATTTTACGTATCTTGTATTGAATACATATTATGAGTATTACGCATATTTTATATTGAATTGTTTTTATGTTCTTCGATCTTTCGACTTATATTTCCATCTAGTTACATATTTAAATTTGGTGTTTAAATTATTTTCACGTTTTAAAATTATTATCGTTCAAAAGAATACAGTCACTCTTCTTTTGTTTCCATTTTTTTTTTTTTTACAAAAAAGTTTACTTTTAATTTTAATAAAAGTATTCAGAATTTAAAAAATTCAATATGCTATTTGGTGAAAATGCTTTTCAAAAAAGTGTCTCGTAAAATGTTTTAGATGCGTATTTTAAGTATCTTGTATCAAATACATGCTATACGTATTATGCCTAACTTACCGTAATTTCGGGTGTATAGCCCGCAGATCAAACAATTCAGTTTGGACCCAGAAATTTTATTCAGTATTTGAAGACCAATATTTACCGTGATCTAAAAAGTTACATTTTATTTTAAAAAATTTCTGGGTCGAAACACGATTGTCTGATCCGCGGGCTATACACCCGAAATTACGGTATATTGAATTGTTTTTATTTTCTTCGATTTTTCGACTTCATTCAATCTTTCGACTTAAATATTTACAGCTGGTTGTATATTTAAATTTGACGTGTAAATTATTATTCACACTTCTGATAAGGAAAGACTTCTAAGAAAAATGTTTCTAAGAAAAATGCGAAAACAATTTGCTAGAAATTTTGAACACAGATAGAACCTGAATAGTAATGATGCTTATTATATATTCCGATTTCGGAAATTTCAACTTGTGTATTCCAAAGGGTTTCGCCTCCCTCCACCCCCCCCCCCTATGCCTCACGGAAAAATAACATTTTTGATAATGTGTCTTCTAATTGTCATAAATACTTGAATTTTGTATGCAGGCACATTCTAAATAGAACCATACTTAAATTTGAAAAATTCTAAAAAAAATATATATACCTTTGTTTCAGAATTAAAACAGTCATAGACACTAGAAATTTTGAATGAACATATAACCTTAATAGTGATGCGAAAATACTCCAATTGAAATTTTAATGAGTGGGGTCCAAAGAATGTTTTCCCCCTCCCCTCCCCTGATAAAAAAAGTAACACTTTTGTTTATGACCCTTCAAATTTTCTTAGCATACATACTATTAAGGATTTACCTGCATACAAAATTTAAAATACCTTTGATTATTCGAAGTCATACCACCAAAACTTTTTTTGATTTAATCAAGGGGGGGGGGGGGGCTTTAGATTATCTTCTCTTAAAGTTTTCAATAAAGTAACACTTAAACAGGATTACTATTCAAAATGTATCTGCCTGCAAAATTCAGGTATCAATGTCAATCTAAAGAATAAAATTGCATTTTTGGGGGGGGAGGGGGTTGATATCCAAGAGCCTAAAATGCAGGCATGAAAGTGGGAAATAGGAAAAAAGGAGAAAAATCTTTTCGGCCCATATGATGGCACCAAACTTTTAAAATTTAGACACATTTTAACAGTTATTTATGGGATAAAATGAAATATAATTGCATGTTGTTATTTTCTTTTCATAGCTTAGAAAGCATTAAAAACAAATTTAAACTTTTAAATCAAAAGTATTGCATAAATAGAAGAAAATATTCTATTCCAAAAAGAACATTATGAAACTTCCTTTTTTTTAAAAAAGTCTAAAAAACTTTTACTCTGGAGAGATACTTTAATCAAATTTATTTACACGACTTTCATATGATTATAATATAAGCTTCCCTTTCATTTGATAGATCTTTTGCACAGCAATTCAGGAAAAAAAAAATTTCAAGATCCCCCCCCCCCCTCCCCCACCTTATATGCTTCCAATATTTTCTTTGCATTATTGCATCAATCCAGAAAATGACCAAAATTATTTTTAAAAAGGTGGAATTCCACCTTTAGGAGGAACACTTCCATGCCTGAAAATGGTATCATTTTTGAGAAGTGTTTACTATACCTTAATAGAAGAAATATATGCGATTTTATTGAATTTTTATTTGTAGGTACCACGGTTCACATAATATTTTGAGAAAATTTTAGGAAAGAATTTTCTAGTGTTTAATAATGCACAAGAAATTAAAATCCTATCTTCCAACCTACAAAGATCATGCCGCATACAATTGTTTTTGCTGTTTATCTAAAAACATGCTAATTTGCCCTGTTTTAAAATGATTACCCAATTACGGAAGATTAAATTATAGCATTTTAACTATTTTTAACACGGTCAACTGATTGATAAATAAATAATGAGAGTAGAATTGTAGTATAGAAATAGTAGCATGTGTAGAATTGTAGTAGTGAAAATTTGTGAGTATGAAATTATCGCTGTATTATGATAGAAGATATATTCATATAATCCCCTTATCAAGAGTTTTTGGATACCCATTTTCTCCCTCTTTCTACTGCAGAAAAACATCATTAGAGTTCATAGCGAAAAAGAAACACTTAGTAGTCGACAGATGTAATATGCACAGAAACTGCATCTCTTCATCTTTCTTCGCCTTATGTGAGATATGTTTTAAACCAGACTCGCAAGCACTTATGTTCTATTCTGGTTCGCGTTATAAACTTATAAACATTATAATTGACTGTTACACTGAACACTATTTTATCAGACTTTACTTCCTTGTAACTTTCATAAATATCCAATTATGTATAATTGGTTGATTACCTCAAAGTGCCGAAAATACATACATATGGTTATCAATTTTAATGATGTAACACGCGCGGAAAAACATATGTAATATTCACTTTTAAAACGTCCTCACACAAGTGAAGACGTACAAAATGTAATCTCTTTCTTAGTATCTCTAATTAAACTTCTCCTTTTTTCCTTTCCTACAATATGAGTAGTTTCAATGGAGTATAGACGCAATAAACCGTCTGTTACATGATTCCTATTTTAAGCCTGATGCACTGAGACCTGAAGGAGTAAAGATATACGAATATATGATGATACGGGATACTCCATAATTCTTAGACGCCCTGACTAACCGCGAGCTGAAAAACGGATATCTATACATAGAAGGTAAGGCCTTTAATTATTCTTTTATTGCTGTGATGAGGCATCGCGCAGTTTGCGTTTATAGTATATGAATTAGTGAGGAGCGTGTGGATTCACCCCAAAAACTGTTAGACTCACAAATTTTTCCAACATATTTTGATTATGAGACTGATTTAATGTCTCATTTAGTAAATTAAACAAATATAGATATCCATTTAGGCAAATTAAGCCAGATAAATAAATCCGGTAGTCAGGTGAAGGAAAAAGTATCTAATTGACTTAAAGGAAAGAAAAATTATGGCTTACGCAAAAGATAGTGCAGCCATTGAAAAACTTAACGCCAATAACTATTCTTGTTGGCGGTTTAAATTAGAAATGCTTTTAATTAGAGAGGAGCTATTTGATGTCATTACCGATCAAGCTCCAGACCCTTTGACTGAAAATTGGAATAAGAAAGACAGGAAAGCACGGGCACTAATCAATCTCAGTATTGAAGATGGGCAGATAATTAACATCAAACATTTAAACACGGCTCGAGAGACTTGGGACACTTTGAAAAATATTCACGAACGGTCCAATCTCTCAAGCAAATTGCACCTCCTTCGAAAATTGTATAGCACAAAGCTAAACGAAGGAGGGAACTTAATCGCACACATCACGAAATTAATGGAACTTATCGACAAATTAGCTGCGATCGGAGAAAATGTTACCGACTCTCATATATCTGCACTCTTTTTGTGCTCATTACCGCCGTCATATGACACATTGATTACGGCGTTAGAGTCGAGAAATGAAGATGAATTGACGCCCAGCTTTATTAAAAGCAAATTATTTGATGAGTATACTCGTAGAGTTGAAAATTCCGAAAACTCGGAACATAGTACTAAAGCATACAAGGCTCGAGAAAAATTAGTTAACACAGACCGCAAGAGAGGTAACAAATTTTGTTCCTATTGCAAAATGAAGAACCATTCGTACAACGATTGTTGGTTCCTGAAACGGAAAAATAATAATAATCCAGTACAAAATAATAAATTTTACAAAAATAAAAATCACACCACCTCTCTATGTTTTGAAGAAAATGCCCCGGCCAAAACCGCGAAACCGCAAGATACAAGACAGATAGGAAATGAAAATAAAAATGTTGCGTTGTTAATTGAACGACCCGCAAATAAACAAACTTTTATTATCGATAGCGGAAGCTCTAGCCATATTGCCAACTCCAAAGAAATGTTTTCAAATATGACTAGCGACACAGAAACTAACGTAACAGTCGCGAATGGCAATAAAATAATTTCATATGGCTCAGGGGAAATTGTAATTCACACAGGAAAAAACAACAGGCAGATTATACTTCGTGACGTACTGTTTGTGCCTGAAATCGAAACTAACCTGCTGTCAGTAAGCAGGGCAACGAAAAACGGATGTCAAGTTAAATTTGAAAAAGATACATGCGACATTATACATAACGATGAAGTAATTCTTCAAGGTAGATTAAAGAACAATTTATATGAAGTACAAGTAAACAATGATAATCAATTTGAAAGCAATCATGTAAACATTACGCATAAGTGTTCAAACACAAAATGTATTGAGTTGTGGCACAGGCGGTTAGGCCACAGAAGCTACGAAACAATTAAAACCATTGTACAAAAACAACTAGTGAACGGGATTACCATAAACAACTGCCGACACGACAAAGAATGTGAGGTATGCATAAAGTCCAAAACCAACGACGCCCCATTTCCCAAATCGGGTGCACATAGAGCCACGAAAAGGCTAGAATTAATCCACAGTGACGTATGTGGGCCGATAAATACACCCACCATAGGGGGAAAGCGGTACTTCATAACATTCATTGACGACTATTCCAAATTTTGTGTTATCTACTTAATGTCGAAAAAGAGCGAAGCATATGAAAAATTGAGGGAATACATCTCAACCGTCAAAAATAAGTTTGGAAAATTCCCAACCACCATCAGATCCGACAATGGCGGGGAATATGTCAACGATGAATTAGAAAACTATCTTAAATGTAACGGAATCGAACACCAGCTCACCGTACCATACTGTCCAAGTCAAAATGGCATTGCTGAGAGGAAAAACAGGACACTGTTAGACATGACTAGAAGCATGTTAAGCGAAGCTAACCTCCCACATAAATTATGGGGAGAAGCAATCTGCACCGCAAATCATTTGCAGAATCGCTTGCCTTCCAAATCTATTAGCACTACGCCATATGAGCTTTGGCTAAACAGAAAACCAAATTTAAGATATCTTAAAGTATTCGGCTGTACTGCGTACGCATACATCCACAAATCAAAACGCGGCAAATTAGATGATAAAGCAGAGAAAGGCATTTTCGTAGGTTACGACAACCGATCGAAAGCGTACAGAATATTTACTAGTGACGAAAGAGTCATTTTAGCTAGAACCGTAAAATTCGCGGAAAATAACATGGGTAATATAAATGCTGATGAAAGTTCAAACACGAATGAGTTAATGTCAGAAACAAACAAACACACACGACAGACTGACACAAGCGTAATCGAATTTGATCTAACACAAAACCAAAATTCTTCAGATACACCATCCGCGTCTCAACATACACAACAATTGAGAAGATCTGAAAGGCATAATAGAGGCGTGCCACCGGACAGGTTTGCCTATGCAGTCCGGCATGATCCGGTATATGAACCGAAAGGTTGGCACGACATGCTAAACATTGAAAACCCACAAGAAAAAATGAATTGGATTGAAGCGACACGCGACGAAATAAACTCGCTTATGAAAAATGAAACATGGTCTTTGGTAAAACCACCACAGGGAGCCAAAGTAATTGGATCCAAATGGACCTACAAGGCTAAATATGATGAATCTGGGAAAGTAAAGCGTTACAAGGCGAGATTAGTAGCTCAGGGATTTAAACAAAAATACGGGGTCGACTTTGACGAGACTTACGCCCCAGTAGTATCCCACACCACCTTAAGATGTTTCCTCACTGCCGCAGCCTATCATAACATTAGTGTCAGGCACATCGACATAAAAACCGCGTTCCTGCACGGAGACCTAGAAGAAGAGGTATACATGTCACAACCGGAAGGGTACGTGAACACAAACGAACCCGATAAAGTCTGTAAACTACGAAAGGCCATATACGGGCTTAAACAGGCAGCCCGGGCCTGGTACACAAAAATTACTGAATCTCTTAGAGAACTAAATTTTATGCAAAGCAAGGCAGACACCTGCCTATTTACACAAGGACAGGGGGAAAATATAGTCTACGTAGTTGTGTACGTAGATGACATTCTCATAGCGGGAAACAATGCGCAAATTGAAGAAGTAATAAATAAGTTAAAAACACAATATACACTTGAAGATTTGGGGGAAATTAGTAATTATCTTGGGATAAAAATTAAGAAAACACATAACGGCTTTAACCTTAACCAAACAACAAAAATAATGGAAATCGTTAAAAGGTTTAACTTAGAGGAATCAAAACCTTACGGAACACCCATGGAAACGGGCTTCTTAAGATCAGAAAAGGATAAAGATCCAATGCCAAACAACATAAATTATTGTAAAGCGATAGGCGCGTTATTATACATTGCAACTATAACTAGGCCAGACATACTACTGGCTGTAAATGTTCTTAGCAGAAAGAACGAAAATCCGTCGGAAAAAGACTGGAAAGGTGTTAAACGACTGATCAGGTACCTCTACCACACAAAGGACCTAAATCTCATAATCAGCACTGAATGTACACCAATTTTGGAAGTGTACACCGATGCCGATTGGGCCGGTGATACGCAAACACGAAGATCAACATCAGGGAATTTATTCCTTCTTGGGAAAAATCCGATACAATGGATAACCAAACGCCAAACTTGCATTGCGCAATCGTCAGCAGAAGCTGAATACGTAGCCGCAGCAAACGCTGCACAAGAACTTGTGTGGATAATAAAACTTTTACAAGATTTGAATTTACCACAAAACCTACCCGTAATTGTATATGAAGATAACATATCCTGCATAAAAATGATAGAATCTGAAAAATACACCAACAAGACAAAACACATCGATCTAAAATATCACATGATTAAGTATATGAAAGAAAATGGTACCATAGAATTACGTTATTGTCCGAGCAAATCTATGCTGGCAGACATTTTGACGAAGCCAGAACCCAAGCCTGAATTTCAAGAGAACAGAGACAAATTAAAATTACAGATCAATCTTGATTAGGGGCTTAAGGGGGAACTTGATAGAAGATATATTCATATAATCCCCTTATCAAGAGTTTTTGGATACCCATTTTCTCCCTCTTTCTACTGCAGAAAAACATCATTAGAGTTCATAGCGAAAAAGAAACACTTAGTAGTCGACAGATGTAATATGCACAGAAACTGCATCTCTTCATCTTTCTTCGCCTTATGTGAGATATGTTTTAAACCAGACTCGCAAGCACTTATGTTCTATTCTGGTTCGCGTTATAAACTTATAAACATTATAATTGACTGTTACACTGAACACTATTTTATCAGACTTTACTTCCTTGTAACTTTCATAAATATCCAATTATGTATAATTGGTTGATTACCTCAAAGTGCCGAAAATACATACATATGGTTATCAATTTTAATGATGTAACACGCGCGGAAAAACATATGTAATATTCACTTTTAAAACGTCCTCACACAAGTGAAGACGTACAAAATGTAATCTCTTTCTTAGTATCTCTAATTAAACTTCTCCTTTTTTCCTTTCCTACAATATGAGTAGTTTCAATGGAGTATAGACGCAATAAACCGTCTGTTACATGATTCCTATTTTAAGCCTGATGCACTGAGACCTGAAGGAGTAAAGATATACGAATATATGATGATACGGGATACTCCATAATTCTTAGACGCCCTGACTAACCGCGAGCTGAAAAACGGATATCTATACATAGAAGGTAAGGCCTTTAATTATTCTTTTATTGCTGTGATGAGGCATCGCGCAGTTTGCGTTTATAGTATATGAATTAGTGAGGAGCGTGTGGATTCACCCCAAAAACTGTTAGACTCACAAATTTTTCCAACATATTATCCGCCATCGCCATCTTCGCTCAAAAAAACATCTAACCTAAACAGACTTTTCAACGACAGCGCGAGCGAGCGCTTGTGCTTCGTCTGAAATACTGCAACCTCAAAAATAACTAGCGCCAATTCCTCAGCCAAGAGGTAGGAGAAAAATCACCATAGGGAGCGGAGCTACATCGAGACGCTAGACACCTTTAAAGCCGGGAACCCACATGCGGAAAAATACGACGGAATTGGACAGCGGAACGGCAAATTGACCCCCATATTTGCCTCGTACAAATGCGAAAACGCAGCGGAATTGTAGTTAAACATGTTTTAACTTTTTCCGTTTTCCGGAACGGTATCTGTAGAAATCAAACTATGAAGGTTTGTCACAGACATGCGCAGTAGTTAACGCGGAAGCGCCAGCGAAAAACGCAAGTGCGATTCTCATTTTCAAGTCGGAAATTTAGCGTAGCGGAAAATTAGTAGGGATGGGTAGAGAAACGTGGAACAGGTTCCTAGGAACAGTTCCAAGAGAAAAAACGAAGGAACTGTTTCTCTTCGCCAAAAGGAACCGTTCCTTTCGAACTAAAATCCCATCTGTCGCCAAAGCAAACGTTGTCACATTTTTCTCTCACTTGCGATTGGTTGATATGTCAAAAGGTTTCCAAACAATGAGAAACGTCATTAAAGTATCAAATGCTAGATGCCAGAAAAGGGGAAAATTGCCTGATTAACGATGCCAGATCTGAGGAGCAGTTTAAAAGGAACATATCTTTGGAAAAAAACTTCTCGTTTCTGTTTCTCATCATTGCGCAGCCGCGGAAAAACGCAAGGAACAGATAGTGGAATGTGGAATGGAGCAGGAACAGGAGCAGATCGAGAAACGTACTGCAGGAACATGTTTTTTTTTTGCTGTTTCTTCTTTGTTCGTATCATTTTAGAGGTATTTTGCTTGGATTAGTGTGTGTGAGGGACGGTAGAGAGGGGGGGGGGGATAAGAAGCTCTGGTAAGAAAGTTTGTTGGGGCCAAGTTGAAAATTCAGTTTTCACTTTGACATGAGGACATGACGGATAGAATTTGTCGGTCGCTGATAAATTAGACAAATAAAGGAAAGGGGAGAAGGTCTCTTGACCCTTTTTCTTACTGAAGATACGTCAGATTAAAGGTCTTTTGCATTTTCATGAATTTAGCACTATAATTTAATACGCATTATTAATGTAAGAAATAATTACTATTTTTTAACCATAAGACATTTATTTTGTATTTAATACATAAAAATTTCAATTTACACATTTAATACACAAAAATGTCGATTTCTTTTTTATTGTGAGTATCGAATTATGATAATAATATTTCTTTTCGTTCTTAATATTTGTTCAACAAATGTATGAATGTTAATAGGCACATAAAAATCAATACTAGTATTAATAATAGTAATAATAAACGTTTTCGTTTACGTCTAAATGAAGGTTTCCAGTCCGCCCCCAACTCTAAATTTCTTACTATAACTAAAGATTATTTTTTAACTATTTTATAAACACGATTTTTGCGCAGCTGAATAGTAAGGATATGTTAAAATAGCAAAAGGAATGAGGTTAAATTAATGTTAATACAATAATAATAATAAAACAGCACTAGTAAGGTTATTTGTTAGGTAAAAGTTGAATGCTATTTCTAGAAAATGAACAAAACTCTAACGAACGAATCAATAAAAACATTTAATTTATGAAGAAATCCGCAAAGAATGTTTAAAAGTTTAAAAAATGTAATTTTAATTAAATAAGCAGCTCAATAAATGTTATTATTTAAATTCAGTTTTTAAATTTGTATTACAAAATATTTCAAGAAAAAATTTCATTTTAAATCTTGAAATTAAAAGAATTAAGGAATATTGCTGTAGATTCTTAAAAAGGGTATTTAAAAAAACTGTAATCGAACGGTTTTTCAATTTTCGATAAATGGACTACATCTTGAGCTATTAGCTATTGTTGTATCATGATGGTAGTTTTTCCTCTTTCCGCACTGTCGCGTCCGGAAATTCGGTTAAAGATATCAAATTCGCAGAATTTTCTGAAACACCTACCTTTTTATTAAAAATGGGGGAAAACCCATTCGATTAGCTAATTTTTGAGCAAAAGTACCTAGTAATTTTATGCGTTTGCGAATAAAAATGAAATGAAGAATGTGTCAGAAAGAACACAGTTTAGATTTGAGAACTTAATTAGATTGAGACTTAAGAAAATCAAGAAAGTATACATGAGGTCAGATATTTTTTAAATTCATATAGCTTTAAAAAAAAAAAAAAAAAAAAAAAAAAAAAAAGCTAGTTTAGTTAAACGAGTTGTTCGGAAAAAATTCATTATACATTATGAGTATTTTCTGATTTTCATAGACATCAGGTAGAAAAATATAGTATATTATTAGTATTGTATTTATAGAATTTTAGTTATGATGACCAATGAAATCAAAAGAAAATATTCCTTAAATGCCTTTTTTATTTTGGCTTTTCTTGAAAAATAAAGATATTTTATCATGAGTTGTTTTATGGATTCAAGTCAATTACATAAACAATTCTTTAGAAGATTTCGCAAAAATAAATAAATAAATAAATAAAATGGATGCAAGGAAGAAACTGCATCCAGTTTGAAGTTACAAATCTTTCTTCATGTATTCACTAGAAATATTTCCGGTATCAGCTTAATAATGTATGCTAAAAAACTTTGAAGCAGTGCCAGATGTGGTCTTAATTAATAGCTATCGGAATTAAGTTTTACAGAAGCAGCCACTAAACACTGAGAATATTTGCATTTAAACAGTTCCTTAGATTCTATTAGAAACAACATTGAGAAGTTTTTAAACGATTTTTTTTTATGCAATTTTGAAATACACAACCAAGGACCAACACAACCAACACACACAAAAAAAAATCACGGTGGCACTAGATTTTGATGTTATTGGTGTCGGTGTTATTTATGATGGCCGATTATCTGCACGAGGGATATGGGCCCGAGGGTGAGTGCCCTCCGCGGGGGTCTTTCTAAGGGAACCTAACCCGTATTTACGTATGGAAACCCAAGGTTAGAAGAAAACTCCGAACGATTAGGCCGACGAGCGCGATTGGGTTCGAGCACAGCCCCTCCCGCCTATCACCTTCGAGAGCAGAGCCTCTAGGCCACTGGTGGGGCCGCATTAGATTTTGGAAGAATATGTCTGTCATCAATTGCCTAGTCTGTTTTTTCTTTAAATCGGGTATATAGACATGAAATAGAACTTTGAAGAATTAAATCATTTTATTATCTTTTTTTGTCGAGGATCCCCCCCCCCCCCCGCTTCCCACCTTCCTAGAGCCATATCTCAATTCTTGGCATTATTTTCAATTTTTAGCTTGCTAATTTTAATAAGAAGTCTCAAAAATTTTAGTTTATCTAATCCTATTAGTTTAAAAGTTTAGAACTAATAAGTTTGAAAAAAGGTATTTCACGGAATTTATTTAATGGATTATCTTAAAGCCAGTTTCGAGTCAAATGCTAACATAGTATTTATCGCAGTTGTTTTAAATATTGGCCATGGTGTCCATTTTTACATTACTGAAAATATTATTAAATGTATTTTTTTTATTATTACAGTAAACTCTGTCTAAGGCGGAATCGATCGGGACTGAGAAAAAATTCCATGGTAGACAATATTACGGCTTATGCAAAAAAGCTCCCCCCCCCCCCCCCAAAAAAAAAAAAAAAAAAAAAAAAAAATCCCTCGAAGATGATCACCTTTCATTGATTTTCCTGACTCGAAAATCGGTTGAAAACTGAAATTCGGAAAGATCTTTTGTCTTTATAGATAAATGAGAAACGCTATTCAATTTCTTAGTACTGCTGTAATACGTGCGAATTGGATGTTTACAGACACACACACAAAATAAATAAATAAATAAATAAATAAATAAACTTCAAGAATGAGACAGAACGCTGTAACTTTGAATTTGAGTACAACCTTAAAGTATAATATATTGTACTTTCTGAAATATGTATTTTGATGAATGCTCATTCTACCAGAAATATTAACTTTAACTTTTAAATTTTGCAATTTTGTATATGAAAAAATGGCATAAGTATAAATTCCTTAAAATTTAAACAGTTTCTGTTCTTTTCGATTAACTTTTTCAAAGTGTTACGGAATTTAACTAACATGCTCGACATTGAGTATTTGACTTATCAGTTTTAAAGTTTAATAAACAAAATGCCTTTAATTTTTTAATTATCATTTTTTCCGGCTTGTGCAAAATTTTGGTTTCGGTGGGACCATAAAATCCTTTCCGTTTCCGCGTTAGACAGATTCCGCTTTATGCAGCATGAAATAATGTAATTTTCCATGGGTTCGCCGGGACTTGAAAAATTTTCTGCGGTAGACAGATTTCCGGCTTATACAGAGTCCGCCTTAGACAGAATTTACTGTATTTCATTTCTTTTTCAAGCAACATCCTCTTCATTTTTTGTATAATCAAAATTTCCACTTGAAAACTCAAAAGTAAAAAAAAAAAAAAAAAAAAAAAAAAAAAAAAAAAGAGAAAAGAAAAAATAATATGATGTATCCAGATTTCTTTTGTATCAGAAACCCTCATTGCATTAAACTCCCTTCCTCAGTGTTATGTATTCAGTAAAGAAAAGAGAAAAGACCGCTATTTTTTTTTTTTTTTTGTAATCCCTGAAACCGAACAATCAATCAATGCTCTGTCTGTTACTGCAACAGCCCCAGGAACAGGTCTTGGTGTCTTCGTTCCTCTTCTCGTTCGTTACGAGATCACGTGACCTGTTCCTTTGGAACAGGTAAAAGGAACAGTTCCAGGTTCTGAAGGAACGGTTACGGTTCGTTTTTCAAAAGGAGCAGGAACGCCCATCCCTAAAAATTAGCCGCGGCAGATTTCCGTCTATATTTTTCCGCATGTGGGTTCCCTGCTTTAGACTTTTGCAACGGTTTCTCATTTCTGAGGCAATCGTTATCTCAAGAGGATAGAAGAATCTACACTAACTAAGTAAATAGCAGCATATAGTTCTTTTTATATAAATAAATAATCGTAATTTCTTTCTGATGTGAAACTAATAAAAAATATTCCGTAAAATGCACTTTATTTCTAAGAATACATTTTTAAATAAGGGGCTGTGCATGTATAACGTTATCACTTTAGGGGGGAGGGGGAGGGGGCTGGCGCATGATATCGTAAGATATCTCTAGAGGAAGGGGGGGGGGTTGTCTTTTAATATCGTTATCATTTTTGATCCAACCAAAATTTTCTCTTTTTATTTGTAAATTGTTCTTTACATTAAAAAAGTCTGCAAACTTTTTTAGTCTGTTATCTATCATTATGAAAATACAAAGTTATTATTAAAATCATTAAATGATTCTAAAATTATTTAATTCCAAAATATGGAACACCTCAACGTTTGGCAGTACTATTCTTTTGTCATATGTATATCATATATATTCCACTGTTCGAGAAACCATGTGCGAAGTATGTTTGATTGCCTATAATACTTGTGTTTACCAGAGTAAAGAAAAGAGAAAGAATGTTATGCACCTGTTTTCTTGATAAAAAATTCTGCCTGCCCCCCGCCCCCTTGTGGTTTTTAAATAGCAAATATTTCTTTTTAAGTTTTCTTTCATATAAAATTATTTCGTATATAATAATGATATTTTTTTTTTACTTTCCTTCATTAGAATCAGTAAAGTATGCAAATAATAAATGTATAACCATATCTGCAACATACAAAAGAATTTTTAGACATTGATAACGATATCATTAGGGCGGGGCGAGGGGGGGTCGAGAAATGATAACGTATGATATCGTAAGGGGGAGGGGAGGGTATAAAATTACCAAAAAGTTTGTAACGTTGTATAAGTGTAGACCCTAAGGAAGGGAAGAATCGAGTTTGGCCGCGCAAAAGCATTAGAAGAACGTGGTTATATTTTATTATCTTCTCCCTAGAGGGCGACAGCATAAAAATATACGATGTTAGCAAGGAATCTTTGAAGCGCGAGAGAATGCGCGAACAGGTGAGAAGATCGATTTTGGGAAGATTACCTAAAATTATTACGCGGAACATGCAACTTTTATAATAACCCAATCCAAAAAAGTGAATGTCCACTTTACCTTTTTTGGCCAAGTGCAGTGTACTTAAATGGATACATAGGACCGAATTGCAAAGTACGATCTTGTCAAGTTATTCTCGAACATGCATATATACCCAAGTACTTTTGCCAATCAAGGTTTAAAAAGTAGCAGCGCAAGTAAAAGAAATTTTCTTATATGCATTTTGTGCTTTTTTCCTTCACCGAGTTCTCATTTCGTAATTTTATTCTTCATTCATAAATTAAAGTTTCTCTCTATTCTAAAAAAAAAGTAACTTACGCTGTCACCGCCGCCGACGGTTTTGAATTTTTTGTGACCGGAGGTCTTTCTCCGTTAATATTAAGAAAAACATTGCATACAAAAATATGAAAATGGGCGGAATTACAGAGAAATGTTTGATAAACACGCTGATGCAGACAGCTTTCAAATCGAAGAATTATTTTAAGAAATATTTAGGGCTAAAGTTGGACAAAATCGCTCCATTAAAAAAGTTTTATAGGAACAAAAACCATACATGGGAATTAATTCATTTTTAGATCATTTTATACGTTAGAATTTCCCGGTGTGCAGACTGCGTTTATTTTTTTAATTTGACTCATTTTTGAGGTTTTATTTCTATTTTAAATTCAAATTTTCAGCATTCCGAGAGATATTTTTTACTTATTTTAGAAAATGGTATTAGTTTAAACTGTTGCCAACTGCATAAACAGCGCAAACAATAATGGTTGCTTCAAATTAAAAATTTATTTACACGTGACTATTATAAACAGAAAAAAAAACTTTCAAATTAGAATTAAATAATTACGTATAAAAAGCAGGAACTTATTGAAAATTACTGCATAAAAACTATATTTACACGTGAATATTAAAAGAGAAAGGATATTGTAAAACAATAAATTCATTAACATGCGTTAGAAGTCTTAAATAGGAGAAATTACGTCACATTACACTTATTACGTAAAATGAACAAAAAATAATATTGCAAAACAGTTTAAATTTAAAAATTGCGCGAGACATTTATTTTATATTTTTAGATGATCTTTTCAACTATTTTTGTTAGGACAGCGCAAATAATATTCCATTTCTAACAAAAGTATTTTCACGTGAATATTAAAAAGGGAAAGAAAAGTTTGGTGAAAATTACGTCAGATTAAAAACGATATGTATATAAAGTGTCTTATTTAAAATAACTTTCTTTTCGCTTTGTTAAAAAATTCTGGGAGACAAAGACTCTTTTTACTTAATTCATTTTATATTAGCTTATTTTGAAATGTTTAACTGATTTTATTTAATCAAAGACGAAAACGGCCATTGTATATTTTAACAGCAACTGATTTTTCCTTGAAATTTACCAATCAAAGAGAAATGAATAGAAACCCTCTTATAGGGAGATCGCCACTGTTTTTGAAATTATAGGGGAGACCGGGGCTGGTAGGTGCAGTTTTTAGTTATTGATTTTTATTTATTTTTGTTTAAATTTTTTATGAAACTTTAACTATACTTTTAAAGAATAGGCATTGGGCTATATATACCCGGAGTTTAGAGTTTGTAGCTTTTGTAGTTTATGTTTAGCGAAAGCTTAAAGTAAAAGGAAAATTGTGCGCCAACCTACCCCTTCACGAGGCAAGTTGTCTATACCTATGGGGTAAGTTGGCACACGCTTTATAAAAATTTAAATGAAGCTCAAATAAGACAAGCAGTTAATTAAAATCAATTTCATTATTACCAGTAAGTTTAAACAAAGGCGTTATAGCCGTACAATGTAAAATCTAAATTATACAGACATAAAAATAATGAATAAAACATTAACATTGAGTAACTTCTATCCTACTCTATATCATCATCAGAGTTACCGTTGTCATAAATCAAAAATCGAGTGTCTCCGCTTGGGCAAGCCTCGTGTGCCCAAAATCTTGCATTGCAACCACTTTTCTCATTGTTTGCTGTTTTTCAAGCTACCAGCATACACCAAGCACCGAGCAAACTTGGCCCGTGTTCAATGCGCCTACTAGCCCCATAATAAATTTCTTCACAAAAGGGACACGTAATCCTCTAAGCATAAATATTCCAAGGAAATCACATATGGGGTATGTACAGTTAATCATACACTAAGGAAAACTGCACAAGTTAAATCGCAATTATTAAGATAAGTATTAGAAATTAGAAAAAGAATGAAGCATCAAAAAATTACTTATGAGTGCAAAAAACAGAAAAATCGTAATAAATGCCCACTGCTCGTAGGTAACGCCGTAAAACTACAATAGACATTGTAAAAAGCAATAAGAAAGGTACTGAGTGGTTGCGTAATCTATCCACAAACAGGCGATTTATGAGGACTGCGCCTACTTACCCCTGTAGTCAACTAGCCCCGGTCTCCCCTAATTCGATCTTCCAAAATCTTTTTAAAGCCGATCAAATTAGCATGCTATTAGAGACTTGCGGTGTCTGAACGTAGGTTGACGAGCGTAGCTTGAAGGGGCCCGAGCCCCCTAGTCGTTAAAAAAATAAAAGCACTTTCGGTCATTATTGGGAATTAGATCATTATTGTTATTAATATTTATAAATTAAATAAAAATAATGATTAAAATTTGAAGAAACAAGTGACAGTACACGAATAAGGCATTAACCTCTTGCGTTCTATGACGTACGTAATGCTATTTTAGTCATTTTCGACAATAGCGTACACAGCGTTCGTCATGATATCTGGCTGATTTTTTAGTTAGACTTTCCGAATTATCACCAGAAAGTTTTAACTGTTATTCTTGATTTATAATATGATTGCTGTTCCATAAATAAAGTAAAAAAAAAAATTATCAATTACATTTTTTGTGGTGATTTTAAAGTTTCTATGAAAAAAAAAAAAAACCCTGCCAGATGCGACATTACTGGTTGCTAGTGACATACATCCGCTAACAGTGATAGAGCGCAAGGGTTTAACCTTACCCGGAGATCGTACATCCTTTCTAGCCTACTCCGTTCCCAACCCCCGTCGCTTCAACCTCAAAGTAAATAAACAAATACACCATCACAGCAAAATTGCATAATAACCTTTATATTGGGAAGCATAAACATAGAGTAGAAGGAATTCAAACATACTAGTTGTTAGGTCGGGTCGCGAACCTTGTTGCTAAGGAAGCAGCCCCGGACAAAACTGTTGTAAAATACTCCTTTTATTTTATTTATGTAATCTAACGATTCGTATATCTCTCTTCTTATCTGCCGCTAGAAGGCCTGTTGTGTTTCCATGGAAATAGGTTTTCATAATATATAGACATTCTAAGATGTTCTATGATGTTCTTTGTAGTTGAGTGTTGATTGTGCTTTCTAACAGTGATGTCTGCCGTTTTGTCCATATAAATGTATATATATTATGAGAAAGGTGTTGCAGCATTATTTATTTGATGGTCATTCGTCTTTATTTAGTATAAGCCAAACATGCGCTACTGAGAAAAGTAAGTATGAACTTTATTTATTTAAGCAAATATAATATATAATCTATATTCTGTCACTGTTTATTTTAAATGAAAGTTCGCCAAATGCTTACAAAAACTGGTTCAAACAGAGTTGTGTATTGTAATTTAAATAGAAAAGCAGACGAACTAATAGAACCGTACTCATAGGCGTCACCTATTCAAGTAATTTTTGATATGCCGATTTTCTCCTTCTAAAGCCTATTTCGTAAGAGGTCTTACTGCTCTATGTTCATGTTGAGAAGTTACACTGTTATTATTTTCAAAATGTCTTACACCTTGAATATAATTTAAAAGTATACACCCTAGTTTCTTTTGTTTTTCATTATTTTCTTTTTTACGTAAAAGCGTCAGTTTACTCTTAATTTTAATAAAAAGCATTCAGAATTTTAAAATCAAATATTCTATTTGGAAAAAATGTTTTTCAAAAAGTTTCTCGCAAAATAATTTAGACACGTATTTTACGTTTAATAATTTATATTTATAGTTTTTATTTTCTTTAATATTTCGGTATAACACAATAACGACCATTAAATATCGGAAATAAAATATGTGTTTGAATCCTTTCAAGGGTAGTTGTATGTTTATGGAACCACTTAATTTTAATTCCCAAATGCACAATGACACCAGAATTTTGGTACGAAAATTTTCTGTTTGTTTTGTGTCTGAACGTGTCAAAAATGCTGGCGAAGCCGGTTCGAAGACAGTTTGCTCGAGGAGCCTGGGACCCTTATTCCACATCCCCGACACATAAGATGATGCAAGTTAAATGGTATAGCAAATTCATAGCTGGTAGCAATGGGAAGGGAGGGCATAATAAGTAAAAAGTCTAACAGAAATTGCTTGGGAAAAGAGCTCAAAAAATATAAAAAAGGAAAGTCTAGAAGGAAGTTTAATTATAGCATTACAACAACAAGATATATTTTTGTATAAAAAATTTTGTTTATAAAATTTAAAAATTTTTAAAAGATTTTTTCACAAATTTGTTAATAAATATTTGTTGAAGATTTTTTATAATTTTACATATAAAGAGTAGTTAAAACCAGGAGAAGTAAGAGTGCTAGCAGTGAAAGAGAAAAAGGGTAGCCTAGGCCTAACGGCCGCTGAAAGTGCGTTTTGGATCCGATGGAAAGTCAAGGCCTAACGGCCTTGGGAAGTTGTGTTTTGGATCCACTCTGGGTGCCGTGGAAGTGCAAGAGTCTATGCCATCAGAGAGTCAAGGCAATGCCGGGAACGAACATACGCCTAAGAGTGGTCCTGAAAAGAACCGGCTCTCCCGGATATACATCGCCCGACACAATGGAAGAAACTTCTGGATCCACATCGATGAGCACCGCAACAGTGCCGGACAAGTTTTGTTAATAATCCGCAGAAAAAATAGCATAATTAGTCCATCATGCCTTGTTATTTCAAAAATAAGTTTCCCTTTATTTTAAATGAAGTCATTCTTCAATAATTTTTTTTTTTATAATTTTCAATAACGTTCAATTATTTAGAAATTTTGTGTAATTTTTTTTCTTCAAGTTACCATTTGTCAATAAGGAACCGTTAGTCTTCATAAAGTGTTGAATGGTTATTCATACAGATGCGAAAGAAGAATGAATCCCAGCATTCCTTCATACAATTATTTATTTCCGTTTGTTTATTTTATTATAGACAAAAAATAATTATTCATCAAGAATAAAGACTTATTACCTTCCCCTACCTCCCTGATATAGAATTTTCTCTGTGTTACTGATGTGGCCCTCGACAACCCAAACATTTTTGTAAGTGGCCCTTCTCTTAAAAAGGTTGTGCACCCCTACTATAAAGAAACGCATATTGGTTAATTTTGTTTAAGCTGTAGCTTACATAGTTTAAAAGTAACAGTGCGCGCAAACTTCAAATTTACTAATCTGAGAAAACGCTTTTCAAAGTTTCAATATCTACGGACCTTCTATTATACTCATCATCTAAAAATCATTATAACTCAAGAAATAATGTAGATTTTTAAAAGACGGTTTTTTGCATATTGTAGAGAAATTTTAAGACATTCAGAATAAAGCAAAAACTGAAAACTGATTTTTTGAAAGTTTAAAGGTCCTGTGCCCTCTTAACTTTCTTATTTTACCTTTAAGTAGTTTTTAATTACAGGTAAACTTATCCCAATGGCTCACACATACATAAGATAATTAATTTTTCGCCTGGGTGTTAAACTGATATCAGTTAGGAAATCCCTCAACGCTGCTCATCTGTTCAGTCTTTGATTGTGGATCTTACTTATATAGGTTACAATACAGTAGCGTTTTATCAACAACCACTGTTAGAGTTTGAAAGATAAAGCGAGACAAGGAGTTCTATACCATTGCAGAAGGAAAGGTTGCGTAGAACTAATGCAAAGTGCTATCAAATTGTCAAGTTATTCTGTAACAAACACATATACCAAAGTACTGCTGCCTATCAAGCTTTAAAAGGTAGCGTTGCAATCCAAAGCCATTTTCTTGCATGTATTTTGTGTTTTTTCATAATCAGCCAGTTATGATTTCTGAATTTTATTCGTTATACGATGTAGGATTCAAAAGTTCCCGGACTGACTCTATAACTGTAAAAATATTACCAATTTCATTTCTGAAACACATCCGCCTTCGAAATAAGATCCTTGCGCAACAACACACTTTTGCCATTGGCTGTAAAGGTCATCGAAGCACTTCTGGAATCCATTTTCAGCCATGTCCTTTAATCCAGCCTGCGATGGACGTTTAAATTCATCTGAAGATTGAAATTGACGACCCTGCAAGCGACGTACAGTTCAAGAAACAGGCTATAGTCGCAGGTTGAGAGATCAGGGGAGTAAGGAGGATGTGGCAAAACAGTTGTTTTCGTTTTCGTAAGGAAGTTACCGACGACTAGGGATCGGTGTGCAGGAACGTTGTCATGCAAAAGCACCCAAGACTGCTCAGCCCACAATGTTGGCCTCTTCTTCCGGAGCGACTCACGCAAACGACGCAGGATGTCTACATGGAGTTTTTTGTTGACGGTGCGTCCTTCAGGGATAAATTCCACATGCACAATGCCCTGGATATCGTAGAATACCTTTAACATGATCTTCCCTGTAGAGTGATCTTGGCGGAATTTCTTCTTCCGTGGTGATTTCCAAGTTGCCGATGCTCCCTTGGATTGCGGATCGTATAAAAAACACCATTTCCAGACTCCAGTAACAATTCTACCAAGTAGGGAAGGACAACAGCCGAGATTAAGCCTCCCACCATTTCAATTCGAATTGCCTTTTAGTCTTCGCTTAACATGCATGGTCGTCGATTTCAAACTTCAGATGAAGTAAAAAGTGCATCGCAGGCTGGATTAAAGGACATGGCTAAAAAGGGATTCCAGAAGAGCTTCGATGACCTTTACAGACGATGGCAAATGTGTATTGTTGCGCAAGAGTCTTATTTCGAAGGCAGATGTGTTTCAGCAATGTAATTGGTAATATTTTTACAGTTATAGAATCAGTCCGGGAACTTTTGAATCCTACTACGTACATAAATACGAAATTTCGTTATAATAAATAAAAAAAAATTCAATAATTATCGCCTACTAGACATTATTGTTATTAATATTTATAAACTAAACAAAAATAATATTTAAATAATTGATTAAAACTAGCTGACCCCCCCGGCATTGCCCGGGCCCGTAATAATATTCTTAAATGTATCTGAAATTTTTATCGCAGGTCCGTACAGAGGGGGGGAGGGGGGGAGACGGCGCAAATTACCAGGGCCCGACTCTTGTTCAGTTCCAAAGTTGTGTAAATTCATAGGTTGAGTTTTAGGTAGATTTCGTAAGAAATACTACCTATTGCAGTCGTTACCATGGTGCGACTTTTGAAAAATTCCTTCATAACTTTTCATTATAGGACCCCAGGAACCCGAAACCACCCCCACCTAAAAAGTATATATATATATATGTAGGTATGTATGTACTAAATTTTGTCCGCACGATAAAAGTCGCAATTATGCACGGATCGTCTTCAAACTCGCCAACAACTTTGAGATGGCTAATATGTCGGCGGAGATTGAAAATGGACAAAATCGGCCCAAGGGAATGGAAATGGGGTGGGTTCAAAATTTTGAATACCGTCTTAACATGATTCGGATAAAACCAGCTCTTACACAGCAATGACAGGAAAAAATAAATATTTTTCGTTATAACAGTTGCCAACAATTAAAAAAAAAAGCAATAAAATTTTCACCACAACAATTGCTTTTCTATTGCAAGTTTTCACGTGAAAAATTAAAATAAAATAAATAGTTTAACGAATTGAAAACAAATTTAATTTTACGTCATAAGTTTTCTATAGTAAGATTTTCGCATGAAAACTCAAAATGAAATAAATAGTTTGACGAATTAAAAACAAAAACAAAATATTGCGTCATATTGGAAATAAAATGGACCTCAGCAGGTGAATATGTAACGTCATGTAAGTTTGAAGAAACGTATTAAAACATGATAAAAACCCGACTATGGAAATATTAACTTAATTTAACACTTTGAGGTTCTCTGGATTTGCTTTAGCTATTTTTTAAACCTATTCCACATACATGCGTGTGTGTATTCGTGTATATTAGAATTTTAACAAAATGTTTAGCTCCCTAGAGCTCATTTTTAGTGAAGGAACTGGGTTTATCTCTAATCTTGATTTAAGTTTTGTTGGTGAATTTAGCGCTTAACTTCGAAATCTACCTCCGCCTGTAGGCCCGAGCCTAGAGAACCTACTATGGATAAGAGAAACGACATGATGGCAATAAATTCTAATTGGTCCAAAGCTGTTTTCAACCGCCGCGGGCGATCGACTGCAGCGCTTCCATAGACAGGAATCTCTATTTTCCACAGGACGAAAATAGAGAGTTTTTAAATTTATGTAATTCATAATATTTTGATGCTTGTTTAGATTTTTAACACCAATTTTCAGGCTCAGAAATGTTTATATTATGGATATAAGCACAATTTTGTCTAAGAATTTCGCAATTTTCTTGAACAAATATTTTTTTCCTTCCTTAAGTTTCGTTTTCATTCTGTCAGCACGAGCATTATTCTTTCTTTTTCTGGTTATATTTTAATATATATATATATAATTTGGATTATTTTTATTTCTATGACTAAAATGTATGTATATCCTTGCTTTGTTTCAATGTAATCGAGTCACAAGTATTTTTTTTTCCTATTTTCTGTCATCAGTAATGAAGACAGGTGTTGGCGAAGAATGAAAAATCGCCAAGCGCGAAATCCTCCTATGAACTTATCTCAGAAGTAATAGAGTTGTTTCGTAAACTTCCCGTAGGTGATTTGGGGTAATGGTTAAAGTACATGACTGGTAAGTTAAAGGTAGCGGGTTCGGTCCTCTTGGCTTCGACTTTTAAAATTTTGTTTCTTTATTGATTTTTTACCAGTTGCTCTGTTTTCTTTTGTTTGTTTTTTTATCGATTCTTGTGAATAAAACTAAATTTATTTATATATTTAATTTTGATAATTTATTATCAGTTAATAAAATATTATAATTTTTTTAATCGGTTCTTCTTAATAAAACTAAGTTTTTGTATTTAATATCACCAAAGGGCTATATTTTAATAATTAAAAAGAAACATATATTTTAATGCAATAACATCGAATAAAATTACAATTTAAAATATGTTTATGAATTTAAAAATATGTTTATGTCGTAATTTTAATAACATAAAAACATCTAATCGCTAGAAGTAACTTAATATAGTATTCATTTTTATTAAATTAAGAATAATGCTTCATACATCAAATACGCATATAAATTCAAAAAAATTTTGGGAGGATGGGTACGTATGTATTAAGTTGGAAATAAAATATATATATATATATATGATAGGGGGGGATGTCAAAGGAGATTAAAGGTGGAAATTTTCTGAAGTGTTAATTTAGAAGATCATTTTTTGTTCTTCTTATCTTACTGCACAATACCAAATAGAGAAAAAAAAAGGAGTTAAAAAAATGTAAACAAAGTTGCTCTCTCCATTCGACAAATAAATCTGTGTTATCAGTCGTCATTGTGGAGCGATCGATTATAATTAAAAATGTAATATATTTGTAGAAAAACTAAAAACGGTATTCGATTCTAAAGAACTGGAATATAAAATTTCATGCATGACTACCTGCAAATTTCGTGCATTTTAAGACACACCATGAGATCCTGAATGTGAGACTTCGTGAAATATGTTTATTTATATAATTATTTATTAATTTCTTAGGCATCCTTAAAATAAATTGTGTATGGAGATAACCAATATACATTTTAGAGGGGGATTATGCATTTTTTTTTTCATTTTGTTTCCTATGAATTTCAGGAGTGTAAGAAATAAATTAAGTTTTTTATGTAATGTCGGTTGAAGTATGTATTTATGAGCAATATGTATAAGCAAATATATGTATGAGCTAAGTTCTAAGCTTTAATCCCTGTTCCCGCCGATCGCTCTTTCTCAAATAATCACTGCACACAACTCACAATAAAATAAAACTAGCGGACTGTATTACTAATTAAATTTTAATTCACAAACAATAAATTGATCGAGAGCCGATATTTACACTACTCCTCGGATCGGCGTCTCGAACCCAACTCACAAGTTTCAAAACAAACCACATAGATGGCGCTTCTAGCGGCAACATACCGCCGGGCCTTGAATGTTTCAAACATTCAATACTATAAATACAACATCAATTTAAATTACAATCTCAATAATACAATTTTTTTTCAGCATATACACTAAATGAAATGTTAAATTTACAAATATAAACAAAAAATATAATAATACACTACACTACAAAAATTTTTTTAAATTAAAATAAAATGTATGAATTCAAGTAGTTAATGTGGTTTCATTCACATGAGGCAAAACAACAATTTTTGTTAGTGGCCTTTTATATGTGCCATTCTTATCCTTTAATGTTACAACTCTAATTATACCATCATGGCCTGGATGGATTTTAACAATTCTTGCCAAATGCCATTTTAAAGGGCTATAATTATCAGGATTTTTTACCAAAACTAAATCTCCCTCTTTTATCTCTACTCTTCCTTTATGCCATTTGGGCCTATTTAAGAGCTTATTTAGATAGTCTGATGACCATTTTTTCCAAAGATGTTGTGTCAATTTTTGAACTAATTGCCACCTGCTCAACCTATTCATAGGGATTTCAGTATAATTCGGTTCAGGTAAGGCCATTAAAGATGAGCCAATAAGAAAATGAGCAGGTGTCAAGGCTTCAACATCATTTGGATCATTTGAAAGAGGGCAGAGGGGACGAGAATTAAGAACAGCTTCGATTTGAATAATGAGAGTCAAGAGTTCCTCATAACTTAAAATAGTTTTACCTACAACACGCTTTAAATGATATTTAAGTGATTTAACACTTGCCTCCCATAAACCTCCAAAGTGAGGGGTTGAAGGGGGATTAAAATGCCACTTGATTCCTTCATTAGCTAAATAATTTTGAATTTTCTCCTCACTTTTATCCTTAAATAAAGATCTGAGAATTGCTCTTAATTCTTTATTGGCACCAACAAAATTTCGACCATTATCACTAAAGATATCAGAAGGTTTGCCTCGCCTCGCAATAAAGCGTTTAAGTGCTGCTAGAAACGCTGCACTTGTTAAATCACTGACAATTTCAAAGTGCAATGCCTTTGTAGTAAAACATACAAATATACAAATAAAAACCTTTTTTACCTGTTTACTCCTACCTGTGGAATTTTTTACCTGAAAAGGACCGCAGTAGTCTAATCCAGTGCGCGTAAATACTCTGGATACCGTTACTCTTGCTGCTGGCAAATCAGCCATCTGTTGCTGCGAAATTTTAGAATTAATTTTCTTACAAATAATACAATTAAAAATAATTTTTCTAACTACATTTCTGCCAGCTAAAATCCAAAATTTAGTTCTTATAAGAGACATTGTGGTTTCTGAACCTGCATGAAAATATAAAACATGAAAATAATTAATAACACAAAATGTAAAATTATGTTTTGCAGGGATAATCATAGGATATTTTTGGTGATCGGATAAGTTACTGTTTTTCAGTCTACCACCAACACGAATGCAGCCATCACTGTCTAAAAATGGACACAAGTTTATCAGTTTGCTATTGTTAGGGATAGCAGTACCCCTTTCTAAACACTGGATTTCTTTCACGAATGAAGTCCTTTGAATGTTCTTTACAATGCACAATAAGGACTGAGAGAGTTCACTGCTAGATAAAGTTCCAGCTGTAGGATATAAAGGGTTTCTACAGTTATATATGAATCGTTTACACCATGCTACTACTCTTTGTAGTCTGATGAACGAAGAACAGTTATTAATTATGTCTAAAGGTTCAAGAGTGTTAACTAAGGCACATACTTGAGTCACTGATGGTGATTTCAATTCACGCAAAAACAGCTCATTGGTTTCAGCAGGATTGCTATCGGGACACTCGACCACCTCAGGCTGTTGTAGGAATGCTGGACCGAACCACCACAGTTCACACTGTTGAATCTTGATGGGATCTATACCTCTAGAAATAAGGTCAGCAGGATTTTGCTTAGAGGGTACGTAATGCCACTGTTCAACCGAAGTTAAACTTTGTATAATTGATATCCTGTTTGCTACGAATGTCTTAAGATCATTGGATTCTTTTTTTAACCATGCAAGTACAATGGTGCTGTCTGTCCAAAAATAAGTTTTAGAAACTTCTAGTTTTAAGGCACTTAACACCTTCTTCATTAACTTACATAGCAGGACTGCAGCAGAAAGTTCAAGACGCGGAATAGTGACATGCTTTAGAGGAGCTACTCTGGACTTACTAGTGAGTAGCTTAACAGCAGAATCACCACAAAAATTAGTAGATTTCACGTAAATGACCGCTCCATAAGCAATCTCAGATGCATCAGAAAATCCATGTAGTTCTACACAAATAGACTGATCAATAAGAATACATCTAGGGATACTGATCAGATTTACACATTTTAAGGACGTAAGAAATTCATTCCACTCCTTATTTTCTTTCACTGGGAGATAATCACACCAATCTATTTTCAGCAACCATAATTTTTGCAGAAACACCTTGGCTCTTGTAATTATTGGACCTATCAAACCCAAAGGGTCAAATATTCTAGCAATTTGTGATAAGACTGATCGCTTAGTGTATAATTCACTTTGCTCGATAATTAAGTTAAACCCAAAACAATCTGGTTGAGGCTTCCACAATATTCCCAAAGTTTTTGTCTCGTTAGAAAAAGAATATTCAGATTCTGAAGTATTACATAAAAGAGCAAAATTATTTACTGCCCATTTATGGAGATCCATGCCTCCTCTATTTAACAAAGATATCAGTTGTTGCTGAATCTCCTTCGCTGTGCCTAAATCATCTGCTCCTGTTAGGATGTCATCCATGTATACATCCTGCAACAACACATTCGCAGCTAAAGGAAATTCATTTCCTTCGTCTTTGGATAATTGCATTAAGGTTCTTGTTGCTAAAAAGGGGGCACTAGTTGTGCCATAAGAAACAGTACATAACCTGTACACTTTTACTGGCTCATTCACCCCAGGTTTAAATACTATTCGTAATAAATCACGTTGACCGGATGTATTAATATCATACGATACATTTTTTTAATATCAGCTACAAAAACAAACTGATGCTTTCGAAATCGCAACATTATAGAAAATAACTCATCCTGGATTGTTCCTCCGTTAAACTGCAAACTGTTTAATGATTTCCCTGTAGAAGTTAAGGAACTGGCATTATACACGACTCGTAATGGTGTACTACTTGATTCTGTACGGAATACGCAATGATGTGGAATATAATAAGTGACTTCTGGCTCTTCAGATTCTATCACTTCTTCCATGTGACCCATACTTAGATATTCTTCCATAAATGCTTTATAAAGATCATTAACTTTAGGTTCTCTAACTAAGCGCTTCCATAATGAATTTAAAATATTCATTGCCTTTTGTTTTGATTCGCCAAGACAAGATGGATCTTCATTTAGCGGCATTTTCACCATATATTGTCCATTTTCAGTTCTAGAATAATTTTTCCGAAAATGTTCTTCACAAATTTCTGCTTCCTTAGTTTTAGAAATCTCAGACTCTCTCTCTATGTTTTCTATTTCCCAAAACTCTCTAATTATTTTTTCTAATTCCAAATTATCTGTAATTAACCCACAATGTATACTACTTTCACCCTTAGCCGGAAGGCTTCCACTGACAATATACCCGAATACACTGTTTTGTAACACAATTTTAGTATTTAATGTTTGCGGATAAATTTGACCTGGTCTTAAAAATTCATAGAAATTTTCTGCACCTAAAAGCAAATCAATCGGACCTGGGACATTAAATTTTTCATCGGCTAATTTGATGTTATTTAACACTGGGATAGAAGTCTCAAGCGGCCTAGACGGCGTAAATTCTGTAATTTTCGGAACGACTAAATAGTCTAATTTTAAATGAAAATCCTTATCTCTATTTGAAACAGTTGTGTTAACCCTAGATCTAACATTCAACGATAAATTATTTATGCCTGAAATAGAAATGTTAGTCCTTTCCCTTTTCAAATTAAGTTTATCTACTAATCTTTTACTCATAAAGTTAGAGTTTGCTCCAACGTCTAATAGACCTCGAACCTCATGAAAATTACCTAATTCATCTTTTATTAAACAAACAAATGTACTAAGTAACACAGCTTTTAAATCATTAGCCAAATTACATGTCGTTGAAAATAAATTGTTTTGAGTATTAGCTGGGAAAGGCTGAAATACTGGAGCCGAAACATCCAAATTAGATTTATTACCTCCTTTGTTTATATGACTCATTTCCTGTGAAATTACCTCTTGGTTTTCAACTTTATTTACTTTTTGTTCGCGAGGAAAATGCAAAGTTACATTGTGCCTTTTCCTACAAATAATACACGAGAATTTAGATTTACAATCGACTACTTTATGATTCATAAGACAGTTAAAACAAAGATTTTTTGCCTTTACCAGCTCAACTCTATCACTCACTGACATATTTTTATAAACAGGACATTTATGCAAAGGATGATTTTCATTACATGACAATATACATTTAGAATTTTTTACATCAGTTAGAAAAACTTTAGAAACTGGCCTGGAATAATTATTTTTATTATTCGACCTAGAATTATCAACCACAGGTTTTCCCTTTGATGTGTAATATAAATCTATCTCCCTAGATAACTCAATTGGGTGAAACCAAGAATCTCCTTGTCTAACATTTATAAAACAAGTTACATCCTTATCAAGCGTCTGACAAATTTTATCAGAAATCACTAACTTTTTTAAAGTTTCAAAATCGGTCACGTTTCTCAATTTTAAATAATAATCCCAACTCGTTGTTAATCGGGATGCAAATTGTACATACGTTTCATTGGGTTGACGTTGTACTTTTCTAAAATGTTCTAAACAAGTTTGGGGGGTTGGCTCAAATTCTCTAAGTACTATAGCTTTCACCTTTGAATAATCTTCTAATTCCCCATCCTTAATGTATGTAATAACATTTGTTGCCCTTTCCCCTAACAGATTTAGAAGAATTTCCGATTTATACTTTTCTGGGACATTTTTTGAAATGAAGGCCCTTTCTAAAGACGAGAAAAAATACCCCCAACCTTCCGGTCTAGACGGTATTTTGATTGTAAGCGTTTTTATGCTTTTAATGAGAGAGTCTAAAGATTCTATGCTTTCTACCTTCTCGAAATCATTTAATTTTTCACTTTTGGTTTCTGCACGGGCCTTCGCCAACTCAAGCTCTAATTTTGTACGTTCAATTTTTAATTTTTCAAGTTCTAATACCTTCGCTTCCTCATTTTTTCTCTCCTCTATAATATTATTGGCCATTTCTTCGACCAATTTAGAATCTGCTTTATATTTATCACTTTCCTTTATTAAATTCATTAAATCATAATTAGTTAATTTTGTGTCAGAAATATCAATCCCTAATTCAAAAGCTACCCTTTGGTAATCTTCTTTTTTCGCGCTTTTGAACATTTTAATAAATATAGTTCACAATAAATAAATAAATAAATAAATCTCACATACCTCCAAAAATAAAGATGAATCACTTTTACCAAACTGTTGAGTTACGGCAGAAAAAATATTTCATTTCTTTTATTTATTTCATTTGTCTTCTCAAAATCAGCATTTCGAAATAACTTTGTTATTCTCTGCTTTAAATGATCGCTTACGATTGCGCAACTCTGCACTGAAAGAACATTATTATTTTTGTTCTTGAATCAAAACAACTGCTTGACTTAAACTCTTCGTAATAAAGTATATATTTTTAACACCACACTATTAAAGAATATTATAACAACGTATTAAAATGCACAAATTCTCATAAAAGGAAAACACTTAATTCGTTACGGTACACTTATCTCGTTGACTCTAAAATCGAAACACTTTAAATACGTAATTAAATGCTTGTTCTTTTCTCCGGTGAGGGGGACCAAAAAAAGGTGTTCCCGCCGATCGCTCTTTCTCAAATAATCACTGCACACAACTCACAATAAAATAAAACTAGCGGACTGTATTACTAATTAAATTTTAATTCACAAACAATAAATTGATCGAGAGCCGATATTTACACTACTCCTCGGATCGGCGTCTCGAACCCAACTCACAAGTTTCAAAACAAACCACATAGATGGCGCTTCTAGCGGCAACAACCCCAAAATCCCCCCCCCCCCCCCCCAAGAAAAAATATAAATATTTATGGCCGTTTAAATTCCCATAGTTTTAAAAATTAACACTAAGAAACTCCTGAAAATATAGAAATATTTTTTTTAATATATTGTAAAATAATATTAAAATGCATAAATATATGAATACATTTTATCTAAGTGCAAGGCATATATTAAACCATTGGACTGAATTTCCGGATGCGACACCTCAGAAAAGGGAAACGTTGCCTTCTGAGACAGCAATAATTTATAATTCAAGATGTACTAATTCATTTATCAGAAAAATAAAAAAACTGCTACATTGAAAATCCCTTTAATAATCGTACATGAAGAATCGTGCTTTTATGTTTAAAAATGATTCAGAAAGTTTCGCGTTGTTGAATGATGGAATTCTTCTTTGGAGAATCACCTTAAGGCTGTTCTTA
This sequence comes from Maratus speciosus, assembly GCA_963932465.1. Taxonomy (NCBI): domain Eukaryota; kingdom Metazoa; phylum Arthropoda; class Arachnida; order Araneae; family Salticidae; genus Maratus; species Maratus speciosus. The sequence continues at coordinate 279,617,154 of OZ010797.1, read as the reverse complement.
ACTACTCTGCTCAACAAGCGCGAAACGTTTTGACACAATTACAAATTCATTTTTTAACGGAAAGGTATAAAATTGCAAAGCCTGGCCATGGAAGCGATTTGGAATTGAGCTGTTTTTTCCATTTTTTGATCAATCAATTACCTATTGAGTTATAAGCAATTTCGATCACGTGACAAACACTTTTTTCGACCTTTTTGAGTGCTCTTTCTTCCTTCGCGCGGAAATTTGGTTCAAAACACCCACTTTGACATTATTTTCTGAAAGATCTATTACGTTTGCAAAAAAATGGAAAAAAACAACTCAATTACATAGTTTCTGAACAACAACACCAACTAGTTTCATGCATTTTCGAACAAAAATAAATTAAAACTTATGTCAGAAAGTTGCCCTTTTGGATTTGAGAACACCCTTAAGTAAATTAAGGATGGAGACAACCAATATAAATAGAATACAAGTATTTTTTTTTTTTTTTTTTTTTTTTTTTTTTTTTAAGTATTTCAGAAATTTTTTTTCTTTTTTTCCTCAGGAATTATGAAGGTTGTTTTCAAATTCAATCTAATTACTTTCTACCATATTCACGAGGTTATTTTTATCCGCAAATGTACATGAATTTGCAAATATTCTTTTCCAGTTGTGAGAAATCGAATAGCTTTTCCCGTTTTTCGATAAATAGAAGTCTTCTCCTAAAATGGCAATAAGAATTGCACATTCTGTTAATTTGTAAGGCACTACAGTCATGAAAAGTTCGTCATAGTCGACTAATTTATTGTAATTGAAGGTGTGTCAAATTTTTAGGAAAATGGAAAACGCAGTGCCATTGCTTAGCGAAAGAGATCGGCATTTTTGGGAAAGCACAATACAAAAAAAAAAAAAAAAAAAAGAAAGAAAGAAAGAAAGAAACCACATTTAATACATTGTTAAATGGCATATGTTCATAGTTTTTTTATATTTTGGACAATATATAGTCAAATTTTTAGGAAAATGGAAAACGCAGTGCCATTGTTTGGCGAAAGAGATCGGCATTTTTGGAAAAGCACAATACAAAAAAAAAGAAAGAAAGAAAGAAAGAAACCACATTTAATACATCGTTAAATGGCATATGTTCATAGTTTTTTTTATATTTTGGACAATATATAGGAGATATGTTCTAAATTTGAATATTCATAAAAATATCCATTTTAGTTGAAGGATGCTAAATTTATAAAGTTTTAAAAATAAACGCTAAAATTTCTTTATCAAAATCCCGAAGTTCGAGGAATATTAAAAAATGTTACTGATTATTAATGCGATTATGAATGCTGTTTTTGTAAGATCACTTAGTGATCCTATTTCTTTTAATATATGTTTGTTTAATACAAATTATAGGGATGGAGACAATTAAATGGAGATATTAAATTTTTGAGTGCTTTTAAAATATATGCTATATATAAAAATGTAAAAAATAATTGTTTTTAATGCAATGCTTGGGATTAACATTTATATTTTGTATTTTTCGGCCCAAATAGATTCACAGACACACAAAAATTAACATAGATGGTTGTTAAATTCAAAAGGTTTAGAAAATTAACGATAAACCTCCCCCCCCCCCTTCCCGCAAGCGAAAAAATGCTAGAAAAATTTTATTGATTAAAAATTTGCATAAGAGCATGGATAGTTTTTTATTCCATTAAAAATGTATTGTAAAATAGTACTGAAATGTGTAATTTCAGTTATTCAATTCGATGAGTTAGGTGATTTGATTTACCATATTTTTATAAAAAGTCTAATGAGAAAGTCAATAAATAAATATCTATTGTTAGATTGTAAATAATCAATTTAAAATCAATATTAAATGTGTTTATGAATAGAGAAATTTCCCTTAGAGCAACTTTTATTATAATATGCACAAAAGCAGAAATAAACCCACAATTTGCAATATTTTGATTCGTTCTAAAATATGAGGAAAATTATTTTTTTACCCTATTCCATTTCGCAAGAACGCGCATTAAAATAATAATAATAATAATAATAAAAGTAACCAAAGCGCGAGAATGCGCCAAGCGTGGAAAATGAGGTTTGCATGATCTTTTCTTCCAAGGGACACTTTTCTTCCACAGAGCATGCGCACTTGCGCTCATGACATTTCTCTTACAAGTTGGAGTTTCTCTACCCGAGCCGGCAGGGATTTTTTTTAATTTTTATATGTCTCATACTTTTTTTATTCCAAATTAATTGATAAATTCAATTAAAATTTTATTATATTTTCAATAATTTAATTTTTTATTTAAAATCTTTAGATGAAATGCAATTACAAGTACAACATAAAGTGTAATACTGAAAAAGAAATAATACTGTATAGATCTTTTAAAAAAGTACAATCCAGCAAATTTATTTTCTAATAGAGTAAAGCCTGTTTTTAACGGAATCCAGCAATAAACAAAAAAAAAAGTTCCAGCTCTCCTCTCTTCCCAAAAATGCTATCATGCTTTGTTCAATTTAAATAACCTGCATAAAACAGAATTTATCACTGGTCGTTTTCGTTTCCGTCTAAGCAGGTTTTATTGTATCTTACTTCTGGTGGCCCGTAATAATATTCTTAAATGAACCTGAAATTTGTATCGCAGGTCCGTACAGAGGGGGGTAAACAAAATTACTTTAACGTCATGACAACATTTTTTTAATTTCTTGCTGCTGATTAATTCGCATTTCCAATACAGTGCTTTGCAGAAATTGCACGTTTTACTCAAAGTCCCACAGTTATGCCCCGGAACGTTTAAATCAGTAATTTGGATTTCAAAAGCAACGTGTGCCGTGCATGCTAAGGTTATTAAGCCTATTTTAACGATCGCTTATGCTCTGTGTTTAATGGTGTTCATCCAATCTATTTCGATTTTATGTTCTTAATTCTGCTTCTTCTTCACTTTCAAGCATTCGCCGAGATCTTTTACGGGCATTTTAAATGATATTTCTAAGCTCTATAATTGCAGAGTAAGAGCGAAACATCATGGAGCTCTTTCCTTCACGGCGAAATGTAAATAAACCCGATCGCCCTAAATCCTGCCAAAGGACTTTTACCAATGAGATGCATTTCTCGGGCGTTGCTATTAGACAATAGCAAATAACCGCAATTTTTGTGCCACGTACGTTAGCGTAATATATATATAGATTCATCAGGACAAGGGAAAATACACGAATAAATCGCTAACCCTATCTGACGATCGGATCCAATCTAACTTACTACGCTTCCAGCTCAGGGCTTAATTTCTAACAAAAAAGTACCGGAACCCTAATATTCTGCGGTACCGGTACTAATAACTGTACCCCCCCCCCCTGTCACTCCAATCTGCATATTTATATTTCATACATTATTTGCAAAATTTAAAGATTTTTTTTTCTTTATCAAAATAAAAATTTTAAATATATCTATCAGCATATACTTAGCTCTCAACTATTCCACTTTTTTGTTATCACTTCTTCCGAATAACAATCTTTGCCTAGTTTTAATGTTAATTAATTGCAGAATTCTGCGATTAAATATAGTAAGGATTATGATTCGGAAATAGTGTTAACACAAAAAAGGAATAGTTCGCAGCTATGAAATTTTATGAAAAAATAAAGGAAATTTACAGAAATTAATATTTATATGCTGAAGAATCGAACTATGTTTTTCAATTTCCTATAAAAGGTGCATATCTTAAACTAGGAGTGCACAACCTTTTTAAGAGTAGGGCCACTTACAAAAATGCCTCGGTTGTCGAGGGCCACATCAGTAACACCGAGATAATTCTATTTCGGGGAGTTTGGGAGATCTGTAGCCTATAAGAAACATGGTTTCAAAGGAGTGGCAGGTTCCCTTTAGGTTCCCCTTCTCAGTCAACGTACCATACTCAATTCCATTGGCAAGGATATATCAACAGTTTGTGCTTGTATATATATAACAGAGGTATAGCAAGGATTATTTTCAAGGAGTGAAAATATTCCTTGACTTTATTCGGGAGGATTAAGTTTTGCTTATTAACAATTTTTCTGCAGTCGATGAACAAAATTTTAGATTTTACCGCGCCTGATCGAGAAAATTCGCGATTTTTCCACACCTTACCAACGGAATTCACGATTTTTCCTCGTCCAGTCAACGAAATTCGCGACTGCTAACTGCCTGAAGAAATTTTCAATTTTTTCCCGTGGCGAATTGTCAAAGTTCACAACTTTTTCTCGCGATAAATTGCCAAAAATCGCGATTTTACCGTAGCCGATCGACGAAACTTGCAATTTTTTCACTCTTAACCTTCCGTCTACCAGACGGGTCCATTGGACCCGACATGTACATTCAAAATATTTATTCAAACCAGAAATTTCTTCAAAACAAACTAAATGTATAAATCAGACAATAATAAGTTAAATAAACAAATTAAATAGTTTTAAGTAAAAATTCTGGTGTAGAATGTTTTTATAAAACTTGAGTAAAATTTCCGGTTGTTCTAGGGTTAATCGACAAAATTGACGATTTTTCCTCTGCCCGATCGCCAAAACTAGCAAATTTTTCGCGCCCGTTAGACACATTTTGTAATTTTTCCGCGCTCGATATACAAAATTCACGATTTTTCCGCTCCCGATCGAGAGAACTGGCATTTATTTCGTGCCCGGTCGACGAAATTCGCGATTCTTATCTGACTGAAACTCTTGGCAAATTGGCAAAATTCACAGACAGATGAAACTCACGATTTTTCCGCAGTCGATCTACGAAGTTCGTGACTTTTCCGCGCCCTATCGGCAAAACTCGTGATTTTTCCGCACCCGATCGACGACACTCGCGATTTTTCCGCGCCCGATCAGCGAAATTCGCATATCTTAAATGACTGACGAAATTTACAATTTCCGCGGCAAATTGGCAAAATTCACTACTTTTTTCTTGCGATAAACTGACGGAACTCGCGACATTTCTGCGCGCGGTCGACGAAACACTCGACTTTTCCGCGCGCGATCGACAAAACGCGCGATTTTTCCGTGCCTGATCGATGAAACTCACGATTTATTCGTGCCTGATCGACGAAACTCTTGATTTTACAGTACCCGATCGACGAAACGCGCGATTTTTCCGCGCTCAGTCAACAAAATTTGCAATTTTCCCGCGGCAAATTGGAAAAATTCGCGACTTTTTCTCCCGATAAACTGACGAAACTCACGATTTTTTCGTGCTTGATCAACAAAATTCGCGACTTTTTCGAGCGCGATCGACGAAGCACGCGATTTTTCCGCTCCCGATCGATGAAATTCAAGATAGTTTTCGGCTAGCGACTGGAGAAATTTGCAACTCTGGAATTTTCTGTATTGATATAAATGGTATCGGCTGGGCGATTAATGAAACTGAAAATTTTAACTGACTGACGAAATTTGCAATTGTTTTCCGCGGCAAATTGTCGAAATTCACGAATTTTTCCTGCAATCTATGGTCAAAAATAGCAATTTTTGCCAATTATAAATTGACGAAATTCGCGGGCCACTTGTCAACCCATCGCGGGCCCCTTTTGGCCCGCGGGCCACAGGTTGTGCATCCCTATCTTAAACTATAATCGATTCCTTCCGCGTTACAATCTTTTGTGGTGAGTCTCTGAAAATCAGATTAAATTAAAAGTTTCACACCGTTATCGGAAAGATTCGATGTTTTTATAGAAAAAGGGGAAACACTGATCGATCGCTTTCTATCAAAATAGCAGTACATGGCAATTATATCTATTTACAAATGAAAGTTACTTCGTAAATGTGCAGAGCAGAGCCAGCAACGTTCATGACACAAAATAAATGACAAAATCCCTAACGTGATTTTTATACCCGTACGCAATAGAAAACAAAAAAACTCAAGTTGATGCTCGTTGTCTAAAAATAGAACATACTCTTTTCAGGTTAGCTATCTAAAAAAAAAAAGAAAAAAAAAAGTCAATTAAAAATTATCCTATTGTCAGGAAGGGGAAATCGAAATGAAAGCAAATTCATTTTTCAGTTTCTTGAGTATCGCCGTATCAGCACGTCGCCGACATAAAATTGTAAATATCGCAAGAGTAGCATAACTCGATTTCTGTTTTCCTTTCATTCTGATCAAAATAGCATTAAAGTGATTTGAAATAGAATATAAAACGTAATTTTGAAGGAGGATTTTTTTTTTTTTAATACATGAATAAATGAAATTTTGAATGTAACACAGATTGAACTTGAGTCCGTTCAAGCTCAAAAACTGATATAAAAATAGTGTCCGCTTCATCTCCATTTCCTCTCAGTGTTGCCAGTGGGCTACTTTTTTTAAATTCAGATTTCTTGATTTGCACCACTTTTTTGAAACGGTAAATTTCCCTTTGTTTTCGCCATAATTAATATGTCATTAAATAAGGCTCATTTTACCATTTCAAAAAAGTGGTGTCAATCAAGGATCTGATTTTAAAAAAAGTAGCCCATCTGGCAACACTGTCTGCTCTACGTGTGTGACACATTATGTAACATGTAAGAGTTTACATAAAAAATAATGCAAAAGCTTGAAGATGGGAAGGAAAGAAAAAAGGTAATTTAGGCTTCCATTTTTCGGAAAGGCTATTGCCTGGGCTCCGGAGCCCTGTACTTATGAGCTCCAGTGAATTCCGACCAATATTTAAATATTTACTAAAAACAGTACCGGAGCTGGGCTCCAGCGCAAACTAAGTCCTGTATCTAGCTTTCAATCGCGTTCTTTTGTTCTTTACCGATCGGGTCATTATTTGCATTGTTTCGCCCTAAAATTAAATAAACCACGCCCTCCTCGCTGAAAAATTGCACAAAACAACACCACAGAGAAGAGATAGGAGTGTGTGTGCTTTGGTAACCCATGTATTTATGAATTCCGACCAATATTTAAATATTTATTAAAAACAGAGAAGTACCGGAGCAGGGTTCCGGCGCAGATTAAGTCCTGTATCCAGTTTTCAATCGTGTTTCTTACCTATCGAGTCACTATTCGCTTTGTCTTGTCCTAAAAGTAAATAAGCCACGCCTTCCTCATGGAAAAATTGCACAAAGCTACACATGCATTTCTTTCACAGCTCTGATGTTGCAAGTCTGAATATACAGTAAAATGATCTCAATCATAATAGTTTTCAGATCGTGTCGCTACTTTCGAAGAAATATGGCTTAGAACCATACGAAGGAGGCACAACCTACAAAATCAATTCTAAGAAAGTTGCGTATTGTAATTAAAATGAATATGCAGACGAATTAATACAGGGTTACGGGTGCTTGAATTTCATGACTAAGAAATTCTTCGCTACCAGTATTATCTTATGGAAAATCTTTCCTGAAATAAGGTGAAATTTCGTCCGCATAAACAAGGTTTATTTTTCTATTAAAAAAAATTCTGAAATTGGGCCTTGAAAATAACGGTACACGTACGAACCCTGCTAATAGAACCTTTCTACATCGGCGCAATATTGTTCTATGTAAATCCAAGTTGTTCAAATCTTTTTATACTTTTTAAATACTTAAAAATATATGCTTTAGAAATTAAGGGAATTTTATGCAATATTTTTTATTTGAATTACATCAGAAAGAAATTAAGATTATTCACTTATCTACTAAGAAATAAGAATTTTGCGCACTAAATCAGTTCAAAGTTTATTCTTGTCGTAACGGCTACCTCAGAGACGAGAGAAGCCGTTGTGAATAATACAAACTCGTATCATCCTGTAGGCAGCTATCCCTTGAGGTTTCAACTGCAACTCGATTCCTTGGCTCCTGAACCGCTGATCCTACTTTCTGATACCGGCAGCGCAGAATTCTGGCCCTGAAAAGGGCCCTTTACATACTGTCAGGTTCGCATCTAGGGAAATACGCACTCAGTCAAGGTACGTACTCCAGGGAAAAGTGGGGGGGGGGACGAAAAATTAAAAGTAAGGAGGAAAACAAAATAAAATGAGATAATATTAATAATAAAGTGGAGAATGCATAAATATGCGCTAAGAGGAAGTTTAAAGTTAATAAGATATTAATATAGTAATTAGATAAAATAAAATGATATAACTGTAGTTATAAAACTACTATTTTAAAAGTATAACAGAATTTCAAGGGAGAAAGACATAAAGTTCTAACTAGTTCCTAAGATAACAGGTCGTGGAAAAGGCAGGAAACCAAAAAAAGGCTACTTTTCAGGTACATACAATATATATATATATATATTTTTTTTTTCTAAAGAAACAATTAGTAGTAAGAATCAATTAGTGGTAAAATAGCAAATTTAGCAAGGAGCGAACACAAGTTCACTGGGGATCAATTACACTGGAATACTTTGGCCTTTTCCGGTGTTGCGGTTCGGAGGCGTCGTAGTCCGGAAGCTCTGCGACAATTTCATTAGGGAGATTATAAATATTTTTGAAGAAAATTTTGGAAAGATTAACAATGCGCTTACGTAATGTGATAGTTTTAAGATCTTTGCGTATCGTTGAATTTCAAAGATAGCGGGAACCATTGCGAACCGTTTTGAGATTTTTGTCATGTAAGCGGCTAAGGTTATTCATGGATGTTTTGCAGGTAAAGCCCCATATTGGGCAGGCATATGTGATGATAGGTAAAATGCATGAGTTATAAAGTAATAGTTTGTTGTGAATAGAAAGTGTTTTACTGTTAAGAAGTGGTTTAAGTGAGTTATAAGCCCCGGCAACTTTGCCCCTGATGGAGGTGATGTGTTTATTCCATGTAAGTCTTTTGTCAAGAATGACCCCTAGGTATTTAGCTTCGTTAGACCATTCAATAGCAGAGTTGTTAAGAATCATTCTGTTAGGATTGGAAAGTTTTCTGGAGAAGTAAACAGCTTTAGTTTTGTTTTCATTGATATTAACTCGCCATAAGGAGCACCAGTCCATGAAAGCATTAATGTGTGTCTGTAGGTACCGATAAAGAGTGTATGGGTGGTGAGCAGAGGCATAGATAGTGGTATCGTCCGCATATAATGCAAGATATGTATGTAAGGAGCGTGGAATGTCGTTAAAAAATAAGTTAAAAAGGAAGGGGTCGAGGACACTTCCTTGAAGGATCCCGGCAAGGATGATGAATATGGCTGAGAGAATGTTATTAATGCGGACGCGGAATAAGCGATTGCAAAGGTAAGAGTATATCAAGTGTATAAGACTGGCAGGAAATTTTAGCTGAATTAGTTTGTAAATAAGGCCTTCGTGCCAGACTTTGTCGAATGCCTTTGCAATGTCAAGAAAAATGGCAGCAGCTGGGATTTTTTCGTTGAGTTTTTCACTAAGAAATTCAACGACCCGAAATAGCTGGTGTTGTGTGGAGTGTCTGCGGCGAAAGCCGAATTGTTCAGGAATAAGTGTGTTGTTGTGGTCAATGAAGTCTTGGAGCTGGATCCTTATGACTCGTTCAATAACTTTACTTAAAGATGGTAGAAGTGAAATGAGTCTGTAGTTAGTTGGGTCCAGAAGGTTAGTACCAGGTTTAGGGATAGGGGAGATAATAGAGGTTTTCCAGGGTTTAGGAAAGGAATTAAATTTAAAAATGGAGTTAGTTAGGTTAGTAATAAAGATGATACAGTTATGTGGAAGGTTTTTAAGAGCAGTGTTAGAGAATATTGTCATAACCAGGGGCCTTGCGTTTTTTAAGTTTTTGGATGGTGTTGTGGATTATGAGGGGTTGAATTTCAGTGGAGGCGTCATCGGGTGGGGTGGCTAAGAAACTGCGAACAGTTTCGTTAACGTGATTAATGTGATCCTGATTAGTGTGGGTGTCATTGGGTGAGAATTGATTAGCATATGATCTGGCAAGTGTGTTAGCTTTGTCTTTATCAGTGTATGCAGTGGTGTTGTTAACAGTGAGTGGTGGCATGGTGGTGATATTTTTGTTAAGTTTGCGTTTAATTAGCCAAAGAGAGTTGTCTTCTGCAGAGAGGGTAGTTAGAAAGTTACTCCAATTTTTTTGTTTTCCTTTAAAGAGACAATTTCTAATCTTGTTATTAAGTCTGTTAATGAGAGGCTTGAGAGTTGGATCTCTGTAGTTTTGGAAGGTGCGTCTAAGATTGTTGCGTTGTTTAATAAGGTCATATATATAGCGTGGTGGGGTGAATGTGTTGTTGTTTTTGAACCGTGGAATTGTTGCAAAGTTTTGAGCATCGATGATGTGGGAGTTAAGAGTTTCCACAGCAGAGTCAATGTCATCTGTTGTGTTGATATCCGGATAAGTTAAGTCCAAATTAGCGAGGTACTGAGTAGGATCAGCGGTTCAGGAATAATTAAATATGGGGATTTAATTATGTTCCGTGTTTGCCCCAGTTCGGTGGCTCACGTTGAATATTCCATCTTGTGCTGCGTTTGTAGCCTTGCCAACATATAATAGTGAGAAATTTTTCGTGCTGGGTATCGTTCCAAGTGGTTTAGCCGGGAGAACGTCAATGCGCTATACTGATGGCCCGGGTTCGAGTCCCGGCTTGGAATCTTTTTCACTATGTTGGTCTTTGCGCCTTTTAAGCAATTACTTTGTACTTTGAAATTTGATTTTCATTTGAAATATTGTATGCAAGGCGAATGTTTCCCTCTGGAATAACTTCCATGTATTAATATGACGTTATTAGTTTATGCAAAATCAGTATGAAAATATTTACTTTAGTTAATAAAGAGAATGTAAATGATCTCTTTATGGTCTTCTCTTCATTCTGTGCTAATAAATGCACGGCTTATCCTGTCTCTAATTCTTTATGTTTATATTATGATACAAATTTTCTGACAGTTGTATTTTGGATATTGTAATTGTCCTTAGAGATATTTAGAAAATAATATAATTATCGGTGCAATTATATAAGATTGTCTTAACTGTTTTCAGTATTGACCGGCATTAATGGGAATATATTTGTTACACTGCTCTACAACTATCCATCTATATATTTGTGTTTATACATTCAATTATGTACTATATGTGGGTGCATACGGAAACAGAGAATTTTTATTTAGATAAATAATGTCAGTCATGATTCTTATCAGTTGTGTTAAAATCAAACATTCATTCAAATGAATTATTCTGTCACATAAGTTTAAGTTACCTTCAAAGGTTTGAAATTACTGTTTATTGATTGAACTCTCACTCTGCCGTATTTTAATGATCTTATTCATCATTTTGCATAGTCAAATGAAATTGCCAAACAGTCAATTAAAATTGGCTACATTCTTACACGTTTTTTAATTCAATGTTTTTTGCAAACAAATTAAATTGGCGGTTGCTCTTATTCAAATACGATGCAATCATACTTTCTTTCTTCTTCTTTTTTTTTTTTTTAATTTTACGGTAAAGACAGAAAAGCTGTCAAAGTTGAAGTTTTGAGCCAAATTTCTAGATGAAATAGCGTGGGAGAAGAAAAGAACGGCTGTCACAAGAGAATAATTGCTTATATGATTAATTAATTCAACCTGAAATGAAAAAAGAAACTTTTTGTCGTGTATTCAAAATTAACATTATGTACTTTTATGGCAACACGTGAATAACAACTTTTACTTACAGATATTGGCAATGGTTAAAATAACAGAACTAGGATAAGAATTATTGAATAAGTTGTTTTATGTTTTATGTTAGTGTTTGTTCCTGTAATTTTGTAATAAATAGTGAATGTTTACAAATGAATATTTACTTGGTAAATATAATACACATAAGCGTATACCACTAATGAGAAACTTTCACACTGGCGACGAGGATGGGATTGATTCATCAAGTTTATAAAATTGATACGTAAGAATACTTCTACGATTTCGCAAGATTGCCAAGGTAAGAAATTTCTTATTATTCTGTAAAAATGGAAAAGTTAGTAGAAGAATTAATTAAACAAAATAAAGCGTTAATGGATGCGCTAAAAGGGGGAAGTACCCAAAAGAATAATAAGGTTTCTGGTGTGCAATTTGAGGAATATGATGAATCATTAGAAAGTTTCGATACGTTCATGGATAGGTTTGAAGCATTTTTAGACATACAAAATGTACCTAAGGAAAAACGCGCAAAAACACTAATATCAAGTTTATCAGCTAAACTGTATAACTTGCTCAAAAATCTTCTTGCTCCAAAGAATCCCAGTGATCAGGAATATGAAGTGCTTAAAAATATTTTACAAGAGCATTTGAACCCTAAACCATTAATAATACCCAGTAGACATACGTTTTTGAACAGGAAACAAAATGAAGGGGAAAGCATTAGTTCTTATCTTGCTGAACTTCGCTCTTTAGCAATTCCTTGCAAGTACAATCAAATTATGTTGAATACTATGTTGAGAGATGTCTTCGTTAGTGGTTTGCGAGATAGGTCAATCTTAGATAGGCTGTTTGAAGAAGATGATATCGATCTCGATAAAACCATTCAGATCGCTTTAGCAATGGAACGAGCCACTAAAGGCGTTAATGATATAATGAGTAAGCCTCAAGAAATTAACGCTGTTGGTGTATATAATGGAAAAAATAAAACAACACAACCTAGGAACACACAAAAGAAAAATAACGTAGTATATTGTTCTAGATGTAACGGATCAAATCATAATAAATATAACTGTAAGTTTAAAACTAGTAAATGCAGAGCGTGCCAACGCATTGGCCACATTGAACGAGCTTGTTATTTCGCTAAACAGGCTAAACCAACTAGATTTGTGAAACAAAAACAGTTTCATGTAAGCGAAACAGAAGTTCAAAATTTAGTTCAACTTCATAGTTTAGAAGTTGAGAACATTTCTATCAAAGAAGAATTTCCTAAGAGACCCCCCATAATAGTAATTGTAGAAATTGAAGGTAAATCTGTTGAAATGGAAATTGATACGGGCGGTACGGTATCGGTAATGAGTTTGAAGAAATTTAAAGAGATTTCGAGAAAGAAAATCTGTCCTACGGACTTGACATTTAAGACCTACAACGGGGAAATCCTTAAACCCCTAGGTTACTCAACGGTTAAAGTAAAATATAAGAATCAAATAGAGTATTTAAATTTATATATAGTTCAAGAAAACTTAGACACCATCTTGGGTCGAGAATGGCTGTATAAAATCAATTTAGATTGGGCGAGAATAAAAGCTCTTACAGTTATAGAACAGGGAAATCTTACAAAACTATTAGAAGAATACGCAGAGTTATTTGATGAAAAATTGGGCGAAATAAAAAATTATGAATGTAGTCTTGAGTTGAAACCGGATGCCTTTCCAGTTTTTTGTAGACCGAGACCATTACCTTTTGCAACGAAAAAGCGTGTTGAAGAGGAATTAGAAAGACTTGAGGAAGACGGAGTTATTAAAAAGTGTAATATTTCGGATTGGGCGACTCCAATAGTACCAGTAGTTAAAGCAAATGGGAAAATTCGATTATGTGCTGATTATTCCGTCACTCTTAATAAAAATCTAAGAATTCAAAGACATCCTCTTCCAAAAACAGAAGAAATTTTTGCTTCGCTCAGTGATGGTAAGATATTTTCAAAGATTAACTTTAGTCAAGCTTATTTACAAATGAAGGTTCACCCTGACAGTCAAAAGTTATTAACGATTAATACCCATAAGGGACTTTACGAATGCACAAGATTGATGTATGGAGTTAATTCAGCACCTGCTATCTGGTAGAAATATATTGAAAGTGTATTTCATGATTTAGAAGGAGTTGAAGTATTTTATGATGATGCACGGATAGCAGCACCAGATTTCCAGACACATTTGTCACGATTACGGAAATTTTTCGACAGATGTCGTCAACATGGATTGAGAATAAATAAAGCTAAAAGCAAATTTTTCCAAAATGAAATTGAATTTTTGGGATTTAAGATAAATGCTCAAGGATTATCTAAAACAGATGAAAAGATTGCTGCAATTAAGAATGCTAAAATTCCTAAGAATGTTCATGAAATTCAATCTTTTATGGGATTAGTTAACTTTTATTCTAGATTCTCAAACAAAATTGCTACATTAGCATATCCATTGCATAACTTAACTAAAAAAGGCGTTCCAGGGAAGTGGGATAAAAAGTGCCAAGAAGCAGTCCAAAATATAAAAGATGAAATCTGTTCTGATAGAGTATTAGCACACTACGACCCCAAACTTCCTATTTTTCTTGCAGCTGATGCATCTCCAGTCGGCTTGGGTGCAGTGCTCTCCCATCGATTTCCAGATGGTTCTGAGAGGCCTATTGCATTTGCTTCAAGAACACTTTCGCCAACCGAACAGCGCTACTCACAAATTGATAAAGAAGCTTTAGCTCTAGTTTGGGCTGTAAAAAAGTTTTATCTTTACCTTAAAGGAAATAGATTTACGCTCATTACAGATCACAAACCTCTCGTGGCAATTTTTGCTTCCAAAAAGGGTCTTCCAGTTTTGTCTGCTACAAGACTTTTGCATTATGCTCTAGTACTGCAGGCTTACCAGTTCGACATAATTTATCGGAATACTAAGAACCATGGTAATGCAGATTGTCTTTCATGATTACCCTTAAGATCTAAAGACTTAGAATTAAAAGATGAAGTTTCAGTTTTTCAACTTTCCCAAATTGAAACACTGCCAATAACAGCAAGAGATTTAGCTAAAGCAACTGCAAATGACAAAGATTTGGCGCCTTTGCTAAATGCTTTAAAAAAGGGGACTTCTTTAAAAGGGAAGGAAGTCGAGTATACGCTCCAGGATGGTTGCATTATGTACGGCCAAAGAGTTTGTGTACCAAAAAAATATCATGACAAGGTTTTGGATGAACTTCATCAAGGACATTTGGGAGTCGTAAAAATGAAGGCAATAGCTAGATCCTATGTGAATTGGAAAAACATAGATAACGACATCGAAGATGTTGTTAAAAATTGTACTGATTGTTCAAGGATTAAGGATGATCCTCCAAGGTCAAAAACACACCATTGGGAGTATCCAAGCTCTCCATGGAAAAGGATTCATATTGATTTTGCCATCTTTGGGCCAATGATCTTTGCCCATCTTTGGCCCATCTTGATTGGGCCAATCTTTGAGCATATGTTTTTATTAATTGTAGATGCATATTCAAAATGGCTCGAAGTCTACCCTATGAAATCGACAACTGCCTTGAAAACAACAGAATGTCTAAGAGATTGTTTTGCTCGTTTTGGATTGCCAGTCATGTTAGTCAGTGACAATGGACCGCAGTTTTCATCATACGAGTTCCAGAAATTTATGCAAAATAATGGAGTTATACATAAAACGTGTTCACCTTTCAAGCCCTCCAGCAATGGTCAAGCAGAAAGATATGTACATACTTTGAAGCAATCTCTTCGAGCAATGCAAAAATACCCTGGTAGTATCAATCAAAAGATTAACTGTTTCTTGTTATAATATAGGATATCACCCAATATGACTACAATGCAGTCTCCAGCAAGTATGTTCTTAAAAAGAGAGATTCGTACGAGAATTGACCTCTTAATTACTAACCCTAAAGAAAGAATTCAAAACAAGATTAGGAAGGATATATATTTTAATGATCGGTATTTTGCAGTGGGTGATAAAGTAGCCGTTCGAGATTATACTGCAGCCAATGCCAAATGGAAATTCGTTCGTATCATCAGCCGAGATGGTGAATTATACTATACCATAAATGTGCAAGGTAATTTGGTTAGGCGACATGTCGATCAAATTCGATCAGCAGGCGAAGAAGTAAACAATGATGTTGAATACAGACCAAGAATAGTAAATATGAATGAACCATCTGATACAACAATAACATCAATGGAGAGAGACGCAGCGACTGAGCCACCTAGGACCTCCGAGGATACCACCAAAGAGTTGCCTCCAGTCGTATCTCCTACAGTTGACACACCCCAAGTTGTTCACAAACCAATGCAGCTAAGAAGATCTAAAAGGATCCGTAAACCACCAAAAAGATTGTTCTGTTAATTGAAAGGGGAGGAAAATGTCGTGTATTCATAATTAACATTATGTACTTTTATGGCAACACGTGAATAACAACTTTTACTTACAGATATTGGCAATGGTTAAAATAACAGAACTAGGATAAGAATTATTGAATATGTTGTTTTATGTTTTATGTTAGTGTTTGTTCCTGTAATATTGTAATAAATAGTGAATGTTTACAAATGAATATTTACTTGGTAAATATAATACACATAAGCGTATACCACTAATGAGAAACTTTCACACTTTTCGATTACAAATCACTTTAATAGTTATTCATGCAAGTGTCATGCAATTAGATTTAAAATAAGATTGAATATCTTTCAAAAATTTCCGCGTTGTTGAGTAGGAAATATATTTTTTAGAACCTTTTAAGTGAGTTAGCCACTCAGATCTGAAATTCTCCTCGCTAATGTTAAATATATGGGTGTAGAATCTGGAAATCAATCTTTTCTACTGCTTTTTTCCCATGTACTCTCCTTACAGGATGCTTCTTATTTGTTTTTTTCCCAGTTCTCAAAATGTTTCTAAAAATTATGCTCAATTTAATATTTTATTCATTAAAATCGTACGAACTTTGAGTAAGATTTTAACACTTCATGTAAAAATAGGTATATATTTTAGAAATATTTTGACAACTAAAAAAAAAAAGATCCTTTAAGAAGAATACACTTTAAAAGAAGCAAAAAATATTAATGTCATTATGACCTTATGATTTATAAATCAAAAAGCAAAGGTATAGCTAAAAAGTGTTTATTTATTTATTTTAAAATATAATTATTTGTGTATTTTTTTCCATATTTTCTGGCTAAATAAATATGTAATAACTATTAACTTAATAAAATTATTTATTATAAGTTAACTTCGCCTATAAAAACTACTTTTCTTTATTAAAAAAATATCGAAATCAACCGTGCTTTAAACTTCTATCTAAAAATAATAATAATTAAACTTTTGTTTTTTTTTACATACGATTTGTAAATTTTAATCCTTCTGAAATTGAAAATTGTTTTCTCATAGAATATTCTGTAAAAAAGTATAAAGAACATTTCTACGTTCCAAAAAATAAAAGTTACATTTCGTAATAATTTTGAAGATATTTAATTTATAGAATATTCTCATTTGTTCTTTATATTTTTATTAATTTTCTGAGAATATTACCATCCTGCAGGAATATTCTTAACGTAACTATCGTAATCACCGTTACCTTCGTAATTCGTAATCTTATTATATTCATATAATCGACGTAATTATTACCTTTGTAATTAGATGTCACTAAAAATGTATTTATACAGATTCAAATCATGATTTTGAAATATTTGAATACCTTTCTATTTATAGGTATTTAGAATAAATCAACAAAAAATATCTACTTAAATAAGGATACATTAAAACTCCCAGAATATTTATCTTAAAAAGAAGAAAAAAAAGCTTTGTGTGAAATAATCGTTTGAAAGTTCGCTTTAAACTAGAGAGGCCATTCTCTCTCCACCTAATTGATATGTGAGAAATCGGTCGTTTAGCGATTACGCCAAATTTATGTCAGTTGGCCTTGAGCGTTTCGATGGCAACGACATATACCCAAGTACTGCTGAAAATCAAGCTTTAAAAAGTAGCCCCACAAGTCATGGAAGTCTTCTTATCTGTATTGTACTTTTTCCCCCCTCAACCGATTCTGATTTCCTTTTTTTATTAGTCAGTAAAAAAAAAGTTTCGTTATAAAAAAATAAAATAAAAGCATTAGATCATTATTGTTATTAATATTTATAAATTAAAAAAAAATAAGAATTAAAATTTAACGAAACAAGTGAGAATATACGAATAAAGTATTCACGTATTGTACGTTTAATGACTTATATTCGGTTGTTTTTATTTTCTTTAATCTTTCGACTTAACACAATAACGACCGTTCAATGTTACCATTTTATTTATTTTTTTTAAATTCAGATTTCTTGATTTGAACCACTTTTTTAAAATGGTAAAATTCCTCTTGTTTTCGCCTTAATTAATACTCCTTTAAATAAGGTGAATTTTACAATTTCAAAAAAGTGGTGATAATCAAGAAATCTGACTTAAAAAAAAAGTAGCCTACTGGCAACACTGCGACCGTTATATATACGAGGTGGATCCCGTCGAATTTCGACGAAAGAAAATGTTTACAAAGGAACAGTTGCATCAAATTTCTAATACATCGACAACAGTTAAATAATTAGAATAAAAAATCCATCTTACACTTGTTAGTTTAACTCTCCAAAGACATATTTTAACCTAAGAGTAATTAAATACATTTTTCATAAACTTCTACTGTTAAAATTATTGCAAAATTAAACTTTATTCATATGCGTAATAAGTAATATATAATCAAGATAAGTAATTTTGATTAAGTTATAAATTATTGCTTGGTATTACAGAATGAAAAATCAGCAGAAATGATTTCACCTTGACATAATCATAGAATTTTTCCCCTTTAAATCTAAACCGAATCAAGTCATTTTCCACGTTTCACATCCATATTAACCATTTAAAAACATTTTAAAGCGCAATAGGTTATTCATAAATATATTTTCAAGCTTGAAGTCACGTTTGTCAACTATTACAACTTTCCATGTGGAAATTCCCACTCGTGATTTGAAGTCTTAGTATAATCTCTGTACCTGCGCGTAAAAATTCCAGAATTTTATAATTTTTAGACGTATTCAAGAGGAAATATCTCTTTTTATAAAATAAAATTATCGTTTTCTTTTAAATATAACATCATTTTCAGTCGCTGAAATATTGTCTCAAACTCAATATCAGCGGAATGAACAAAATATTTTTAATTGTAATGAAAAAATGGCATCAGTAAGAATATAATCAATAAAGATAACTAAACCACTTTTAATAGAAATGAAGTACTTCAGTTGCCACGATTAGAAAATTGGTATTAAAAACTATAAAAAAATTAATATCTCAAAAATAAATTGAGATACAGCTTTCAAACAAATTGCATTTAAAAGTAAATTTTTTTCTGTGTAAGACGGTGTAAAAATTTAAAATGTGCGATGTTTAGAAGTTTAAAAATTTGCAGTAGCGAAAATTGCAAAACCGAAATTTCATTTCAAATTTCAATGTGTTGCCATTCGCAAAATGACGTATGCGTTACGCACAGATATGTTTGTCCTTTATAATATAGATATGAAATCAAATATGAGTTTTAAAATAGTAGAAGCTCCATCCTTTTCTAAATGTATTTCGTAGATTGGTTTCTTACATAGTTTTCTCAAGTTTGTGTATCAGTAAATATCTTTCAATGTACGGATTCAATCTCAAAGAATATGGAGAACATGATTTAAATACATCTTTAGAAAGTATAAAATAATGTCGGTAGACAGTTATGGTTTTTTTTTTAATAAAAATATAACATTTTGTTACCAATCACAAATGTGTTAATGACGATTTAAAGTTTAATATTTTGTCAATTTTGTGTTTTGTTATTTTCACAGGCAAGTTGCCTTTCTAATCTTCCTTTCGAGATTTTATTTTATAAACGTTTTTGATTAGCATTCGCTTGCATTGCTATAATTTTCCCATAATACGTAATTAAAGTGGCATTATTTTATCCATAGAGAAAAGCCGTTAATTAATCTTTTATGGAATGATTTTAAATATATATTTTGATGTATAATTAACCCTTTGCACTCGGCGTCTCACACAAATTTTATTCGACCCGCACCACTTTTTTAAAAGGAGTTTCGTTTAAGTGCGCAATTTCAAAAATACTCTGATTAAATAAGGTATATTTTATCTTCCTTTATTACTGGTGCCAAAAACAAATTTTTCAAAAAAAGATTATGTCTCCGCAGCGGAGCCCTCGAGTGCAAAGGGTTAAATATTATAGTATCACCGTGCTACTGTGTAATGAAATGCTGAATATAATACAGATTGTAGTTAAATTAAATTTATGGTAAATAAGATAAAGTATAAAAGTGCTGCTCCAATTTAATAATAAATTTACTTTCAAATTTGGCTTTCTTTTACTGAATATATAGTACTAGTCAATACTTTATTATTTCATTTCACCAAGCAGTTAAAATATACTCATTAAATAATTTCCCAATCGATTCTGATCTAACGATCATTACATTTCCTCAAATTTTCTTTAAAATAGTTACAGCATACATTCAAGAGTATACGCTAAATTTTCGTTAGGGATGAGCGCGGTGATACATTCCGTAAATCGTATATGCTAACAAAGGTAGGCAGAGGACCCCATTGCCCCTTCTATGATTCTGAAATTTAATTAACTAAACCTATTCTTCATAAAGATTTTTAGAATAATTAAGCGCTAAGAGAAAAGACAAACCAATATTTTTCAGCAGTGCGGATCTTTGCCACCCTGTCCCTCCCCCCCCCCCCTTCTCCCAATCCGTGGCAGACAATTTTCATTCTGTTTTTCTGTTTACACCCATGTGCTGCAAGTTGTTCTCCCCCTTATTTTTTCAAGACCTTACGATTACCCTTGAATGTATTTTCTTACAGGGTGCGGGGTCTCCTTGAAGGATGATTTCTAGTGATCCAACATTAGAGATAGCTTGGACATTGATGAAATGCCCGCCATTTCCATTACAAAGTAGATGGAACGCTGTACAACGCAATGCATTTTCATTAGCGTCTAACACTTTTTAATTTATTGAAATTATGCAAATCCCATTTTATATGCCTTCTGAGAGTCTTTTAGAACATAAAAACAAGCACATTTCCCTTATAATGTGTAAGAATTCTCAGAAAATGCATTTTTTTTTTTTTTTTTTTTTTACTTTGCTGAAATGCGGATTAGCATTTCGAGTCTGGTCGGACAGCAGACGAAATTTTTGAAAGATGTTGCTATATCTTGGAATTTTCATTTAAAATAAACATATTTTACTTTATGCATAACACAAGCAATACTATAAATGTAACTTTATGTAGTGTAGGTATTTATTTTTTACTTTCGTCTGTCTAAATGTTCATCACTATAGTTCAATTTATAGATATACTTTTCAAAGCAAAAATGTATCTAAATATTCAATTCTCACCGGAATAATCGAAAACTTTTACTTTAAATAACGAAAAGCAACTTCTCAACGGATTTCCTCCAAAGTTAAAAATATAAAATTTAGTTAAAATTTTCTGGTGAAAATCTTGTTTAAATTAGGTGGGATATATTTTATCCCACCGCCCTTCAAGGGGTTAATTTATCACGCTTGTCTGTAAAACATGTTTGTTGAACATAATAATGTTTACTTCGGAATTGATAGCATACTGGAAACCGATATTCCGGTTTGTGAAACGTGATTAATTCACTATAAATATCACTCAAACACGTTTGCGAAAATCACTGGAAAGAATGGAGAAAATTTGTATTTATGAAAAAATAACAAAGTAATATTAATTTTACTGTTATTTTTTATACTGTTAATTTATCATTTTTTTATCATTGTCTGTAAAATGTGTTGTTGAACATGAAAATGTTCGCTTGAGAATGGATAGGATCTGAAAAATCTGTATTCTTGGTTGACAAAACTCATTAATAGACTATAAATATGACTTGGGAATCTTTCCGAAAACCAGTGGCACCAAACGAAACTTTCTTTTTATAAATGCTTCTTTGAATCTCGAAAATATATTGAATTTTTAGGTTTCTAAAAATAAAGAACGCTTCTGTGAATTGTACTCGGAAGAAGTTATTGTACAGGGTGAATCTAAACTGTTGGGCAAAACTTTAAGGGGTGATAGTACAAATGAAGATAAATAATATAAATAGGAAACAAACTATCCCAAACGCCTTTCGAAGGAGACAGGCGAATG
Source organism: Maratus speciosus (assembly GCA_963932465.1). Taxonomy (NCBI): domain Eukaryota; kingdom Metazoa; phylum Arthropoda; class Arachnida; order Araneae; family Salticidae; genus Maratus; species Maratus speciosus. Next base: position 279,595,463 of record OZ010797.1, on the reverse strand, counting down.
GACATGTAGCGTAATAAAGCGATTTACCGGATAACTATACATGAAACTTTTCCTGTAGCAAGATACACCTACGACAGACCTATTAGTGGAATAAAACTCAAAATGAATTTTTGCGAATTGTGTCACATTTCTTGCGGGTGAGTGATACATACTCATTCATATTAAAATATATAGTTTTTGTTCATTTCAAAGAATATTCTGATCTTTCTCTTCAGAAACAAAGCGACCAACAAAAATCAAAACTCAACACGAAACCAAAATTTTTTAATTTAATCAATCCGCTGCAAACAGGGCTGTTTTCGTTTAACACTATTTCTACCGAGAGGTGTCAAAAGACACCTTACAGGTTTTATCTTAAAATTATTCTCCAAGTTTAACCCCTTAACGCTTTAACTAATTAAATTACTGTTGAAAAATTCAAATTGCGTATTGGCACCACTTTTATGAAAAAGAAATATTCGCCTTATTTAATGACAGGAAAAACGATACTAAACTATTGCCAATTTCACTATTTTATAAAACTGGTGGGAATCAAACAATTTGAGTAAACGACACAGACCGTGAATATGACGGGAGCGAGAATTAAGGGGTTAATTACTTCTCCACAGTTAATTTTATGACTTTTCATACAAGAGTTGTTAAATTGTTTCAGCTATATCATTTTCCTAAAGCTCATCCTGGATCTAAAAATGTGCATATGGTATACGGGGCATTCTCACAATCTTTTGACTTTTATGTCCCTGAATAATAATTTTTATTTTAGTACATATTCTTGTATTTTTTTTATTTCATATAGTGGGGACCATCCTGTTGCATGATTGCATAATAATATTAACGAGATAAATAAGTTTGTGACGATGTTGGGGGTCCAAATACCTGGAAAACTCCTATAGCGTCCCGTGTCCCTGAAGCTGATTTTTAAGTTTGAGCTGTCTGGGTAAAATTGTTTCAATAAAAATAATCCAATGTAATTTTTTTTCCAAAACTGGAACTATTATTTTATATAAATATGTAGCTAAAAATTAACCTGCACACATTTTTAGGGTTGTTATTATTCTTTAAACTCTGTCCCTGGGTTTTAGTTTCCTTACCGTCTCTCTTCTACAATTATACAGAAAATCACTTCAGCTGCAGCCTCAGAATTTTTTTCAAGTTTTTTCTCATGCAGAAGTATGCAAGAGAAAGAATGTCTAAAATTCTTTGACAGGAAATTTACTGCAGAATTTAAATCAGCATTTAATTATCAATTTCAAGCATCGTGGCTTTATTGGTAGTCTTACCGCCCCCAAGGTTTATTCCTGCACTTTTCGAGGTAAATTATTTTTTTTAATCCAATGTAAATAACTGTTTCTAAAAATCAATGAACATTGTGGCTATCAGTTAGTCTTAACATGATTTGTCTGAAATAGGTGGTAATTTTCCTTACCATTCCATCCTTTCCGTCCCCTTTTTTCCTATACCGTCCCCTTTTTGTACCTTACCATCCCTTCTTTAAGACAATGTTATACCAACATTTTGTACTAAAAATACTACATTGTTATTATTTCTTATTTGAATGTCCTGTGGGTACTATGCAAATTCATTATAAGTAAAAATTAAGAAGAAAATAGAAAGTTATAGTGGTAAAATGGTAAGGAAAATTAAACTCGCAAGTCTAACTTAAACCTCAGATAATTAAAAAAAATTTCGCTGCTGACCATTTTTTCTTTATTTTGAATCATTGAGGCATTCTGCTCGTCTATCTGATTAAAATATTCTTTTAGCAAGTTTAATTTCACCAGATTTTTATTCCCGAAAGTCAAAAGATTGTGAGACAGCTCCATAGCTGGACACCATGAGGTGTCTTTTGACACCTTAAAGATTTCATAATTTTTGATTTCTGAGGATGTTATAATTTCTAATTTTAAAGTATTACACACATAAATATCAACACTGTTTTACAGCATCATAGCAGTTATAATCGTATTAGAGAATCCTGACTTCGATTGAAACGGAAAACACAGTTCGCTGTATAACTTTTATTACTTTCTTCTATCTTCAATAGAAGAAAGTATTGTAATCGAAATTTTTTTCGACTTCCAGTTTTCGACGGATTTACATGTTTTAGTGGTCAGAGATCCCAAAAATCATGTTTATAGAAAATGTCTGTCTGTCCGTGTGTCCGTCTATCTGTCGCCATTGTACCATCAAAAAGTGTATGAAGTTATGCATAGAATTGAACCAAATTTTTATTTTACGTTTTTGGCTATGGCAAGCAGTTCCTCCCTGAATTTGAAAAAAATTCTCCGGTAGGGGGCGCTGTAATAGCTATTTTTGTGCGATTTTGAATATTGTACCATCCAAAAGTATATGAAGTTATGCATAGAATTCAACCAAATTTTTATTTTAAGTTTTTGGATATGGCAGGTAGGTCTTCCCTGAATTTGGAAAACATTCGCCGGTAGGGGGCGCTGTAACAGCGATTTTTGTGCAATTTTGAATATTGTACCATTGAAAAGTGTATGAAGTTTTGCATAGAATTGAACCAAATTTTTATTGTAAGTTCTTGGCTATGGCAAGCAGGTCCTTCCTTAATTTGGAAAAAATTCGCCGGTAGGAGGCGCTTTAATAGCGATTTTTGTGCCATTTTGAATATTGTACCATCGAAAAGTGTATGAAGTTATGCATAGAATTGAGCCAAATTTTTTGTGTTTCTTTTTAGTCATGGCATGAAAGTCCTCCCTGAATTTGGAAAAATTCCGCTGGAAGGGGGCGCTATAATTACGATGTCTGTACCATTTTCTTTATTGTACAATCGAAAAGTGTATAAAATTATGCATACAATTGAGCCAAATTTTTTGCAGGTCCTCCTTGAATTTGGAAATATTGCGCTGTAAAGGGACTCTGTGATAGCGATTTTTGTATACTTTTCTTGATTTTTCGCAGTTCTATTGTCCATCGGCTGCTCGTGCAAAGGCGGGAACTCACTTTCTGCTAAGCCGGCTTTTCGCAAACGTCTGATAACAACAGAATAAGGAAAAACTATTAACCCTCCGCCTACCAGACGGGTCCAATGGACCCGATGGGTACATTCGAAATATTTATTCTAACCAGAAATTTCTTTAAAATAAACTAAATATGTAAACCAGACAATAATGAGTTAAGTAAATAAGTTCAATAGTTTTAAATAAGAATTCTGATGTGTAATATTTTTATAAAACTTGAGTAAAATTTTCGGTTTCTAGGGTTAATTTTAACAAATATCATGATATAGATTAACTCGGTTTTAGTTCATTTAATTGACTGAAGCAGGAATTTAACCCTCCGTCTACCAGACGGGTCCATTGGACCCGACAGGTACATACAAAATATTCATTCAAACCAGAAATTTCTTTAAAATAAACTAAGTATATAAACCAGACAAAAATAAGGTAAATAAATAAGTTAAATAGTTTTAAATAAAAATTCTGGTGTAGAACGTTTTATTAAAACTTGAATAAAATTCCCGGTAGATCTAGGGTTAAGATGAAAATCAAAGTTGGTATAGTAATGAACTAATAATATTGAAGTATTAACATGTGTAGCTAGTTTTTGAAATATTAAGATGTATAAGATAGAAGAAAGTTTTGAGATTGGCACATCCAACTAGTATTTCCTTGTTTTCCGCCATGTTGCATTTTAGCGTAGATTATTGCAGTGATTAGTTCCAAAGATATTGAATAACTCATTTTCTTCTGCAATTCTGGTCGTGAGTTCAATACCCCTGGATTTTATTTCCATTCGTGTAAAAGCTGTGGTATTGAATAAGGAAATAATTTTTTTACTATACTATTTTTATAATTACTTTTATTTTCGTTGTTGTTTTTACAGAGATTGAATTTTTATCCATGAGACTGAAAGTTTTTAAAGTTGATAATGTTAAAATGTTTGATTATCCTTCTAATAAAAATAAGAAAATGAAGAATATAATATTTTTAAATTGTTCTTCCTACTGACGTAAAGCATCTTTTATTACATTTATGTATATTTATATTTTGTAGATTAATGAATTAAGCTGGACTATACAACCTGATATTTATATTTTGTAGATTGATGAATTAAGCTAGAATTTACAACCTGATTAAGTAATCTCTAATAAATACGCATCAGTGCATTAATAAATATATTTCTCAAATTATCTATATTTATCTGAAAATTTGAAATCCCAACAGTTTTCACAATTATTTGCAGGCAAACGCAACGGTATCAAAAGACACCTTTTGGTAGAAATAGGCATACACAAAATCGTGGTAGAAATAGTGTTAAAATCGAATCAACCGTACCGATGAGGACTCTAGTTAAATCATAGCACGAATATTTATGCAAGTTCTTAACATTTATCCTTGAAAGAGGACGTTTATCCCCAGATATTTCAATTTTAAATATGAAAATACTAGGAGTGTAGGCAAAATTACTGTAGCGTAACTAAACTCATAGGGACTAGTGGCAAGATCGGCCTCATACATACCACAACCAACTAAAGAGACAGGCAGCCATACTTTCAGTCATCTCTGCTGTCACGCGAGCAACATAGTCTTGCCTCCATCAATAGTCGAACACACATATTTCTCCAAAATTCGACCCCCCTAAGAAACGTTAAAGACTATGTCGACTTACTAGAGGCGTATAAACACTTGTTTGAAAGCCCAGTCGACCGAAAAACATACCTTATATTTTAATTTCCAAATTGTCACAGAAAAAACCGAAATGTCCATTCAATTAGAAATTACATTGTTTTTAATTTATGTTTAATAAAAATAATTTTAGGGATCACCTTCATTCTGAAATTTTCTATATGAAGACCTAATTTTGATATTTGGCTTTTTCGGTAACTTTTACGTTAGAGTACCAAACGGTAATGCATTCGGTCAAATAGGAATTATGAAAGTTTAACATTTGTAACTCCTAATGTTAAATTCATCAGTAATCGCTGCACACCAGACTGCAATGCGGATAGTTTTAAACATAATTTAAAAACTAGTTAGCAGAATGAGCTGTAAGTTTTAATTCGAAGACATAGTCATAGTTCGAGACTGTAGTTCACTTAGTTCTCACAGTTTTTCGTTTAAAACACTTATTGTATTTTAAGAATGTAATAAATTCGTGAAACAAAAAATACAGGATGTTCAAAAGAAATCTTTTCTAAAATGTCACCAGTAGCTCGAAAACTTTGCAGAAGTGTAAAGGTAGTTTAGAAGAGAGTTTCAGAGAAGCCGTGATTTATAATCTCTAGAATTAGATACAAGTTTTAAAAAAAAGCTTAACTCTTCAAGTTTTAATTCGAGGACATAGTCATAGTTCAAGACTGTAGTTCACGTAGTTCTCACAGTTTTTCGTTTAAAACACTTATTGTATTTTAAGAATGTAATAAATTCGTGAAACAAAAAATACAGGATGTTCAAAAGAAATCTTTTCTAACTTGTCACCAGTAGCTCGAAAACTTTGCTGAAGTGTAAAGGTAGTTTAGAAGAGAGTTTCAGAGAAGCCGTGATTTATAATCTCTAGAATTAGATACAAGTTTTAAAAAAAAGCTTAACTCTTCAAGTTTTAATTCGAGGACATAGTCATAGTTCGAGACTGTAGTTCACGTAGTTCTCACAGTTTTTCGTTTAAAACACTTATTGTATTTTAAGAATGTAATAAATTCGTGAAACAAAAAATACAGGATGTTCAAAAGAAATCTTTTCTAACTTGTCACCAGTAGCTCGAAAACTTTGCTGAAGTGTAAAGGTAGTTTAGAAGAGAGTTTCAGAGAAGCCGTGATTTATAATCTCTAGAATTAGATACAAGTTTTAAAAAAAAGCTTAACTCTTCAAGTTTTAATTCGAGGACATAGTCATAGTTCGAGACTGTAGTTCACGTAGTTCTCACAGTTTTTCGTTTAAAACACTTATTGTATTTTAAGAATGTAATAAATTCGTGAAACAAAAAATACAGGATGTTCAAAAGAAATCTTTTCTAACTTGTCACCAGTAGCTCGAAAACTTTGCTGGAGTGTAAAGGTAGTTTAGAAGAGAGTTTCAGAGAATCCGTGATTTATAATCTCTAGAATTAGATACAAGCTTTAAAAAAAAAAGTGGAACTCTTCAAAATGTTCACAAGCAATGTTCGGCAAGACCACGGTCATCAACTTACACCGTAAATTAAGAGTCTGTTTTTCGATTCCATTGCTACACGTTATCAGCAGTGCTTTGACCAGAAAGGCCATGAGTTTCAATACAAGCGTTAATTATATAAAACACTAGCTGTTTAACCCGTTCTATGCACGCGAGTTCATGAATTTAATTCTAAAACCAAAATTAAAAATAACTATTCGATTTAGTAAAATATTTTTCTACTACTGCGCATTTTTTAAATAAAATTTAATTTATCATGTTACTTTGGCAGCAGACGATAAAACGATATCTTTGGAGTAAGGGAATAAGTAGAATAAAAAGTTTTGTTGATGTTTGTGATAAAATGTTTGCCTTTATTAAAAAAATAATAATAATAATTAAGCGCAGTTAAATAATCTCTAATTATTTGCATGCGAAGAAAAGGAATTATCGTAATACCCGCTACAGCTTTTTAGTATTGCAGCGTGGCTTACGTAATATATATTATCTCATATTGGTTAAAAAACTCGCGCGATTAAGGGTTGAACATAAAAAAAAAAGGATTTCATTGTGAATTTTTAATTGTTGGCAGCTGCTATAACGAAAAATGGTTAAATTTGATAGGAAATAGCTGTTAAATTGGCGGGTTTTAATTAAAAATTAGTTATTTCGATTCCGGATTACTTTAGTTACCTCGGCCGTGTTTTAATACAATGTACGTAACATTTCACAATTCTCGCTTCAAACTGTTGATTTGTATAACATTACAGACAGACAAATTTCATTTTTATATATTAGGTTAATTATTGTAGTCTCATTTCACGATCTGAAAGCGATGCAGGGTGCGATGCGGGTAGTTTTTAAGCATAATTTAAAAACTAGTTAGCGGAACGAGCTGTAAGTTTGAATTCGAGGACATCCTCATATTTCGAGATTATAGTTAAGGTTTTTCATTTAAAACACTTATTGCATTTTAAGAAGTTTATAAATAACAAAAAATACAGGAGGTTCCTAAAAGATGTATACACAATTTATTTTCTAATAATTGGCATGTTCTTCTTTTCCCTTCATGTTTAACTAATTTAAAATAATAGCTGGATCCCGATTAAGTTTTGAGGAAAATCAATCTTTTTTAAAAGATACCAGAAGCTCAAAAATTTAGCTGAAATGGAAAGGCAATTTAGCAAAGAGTTATCAAAATGTTCACAAGCAATGTTCGGCAAGACCTCGGTCATCTACAAACCCCACAAATTAAAAGTCTGTTTTACGATTTCATTGCTTCACGTTATCAGCAATGGAATTTTGAATAAAGAGGGGCAGACATATAGTATGTTGTCTACCAGTTGCGAGTGAAGTAACTGAGGAGGTTGTCACAAGACGGCGTTTGCTTTTTTTAAATCAAATATTCAGTTTCTGATGATCGCCAGGGCAAACATCCCACCAGTAAAACTGAATAGAAAATTTCGTCTTATTTAAACGTCTTATTCATGGAAATTTTATCTCACAAATGTTCTAAAAATGTTTATTTGTTTTACTAGTGTCAGTCTGCCTTGTAAAACAGTCAGTTTGTTTCACTGGTTGTCACATTATGGCTGAAACGCAGGGCCTGACTTCTGCAAAAGTAAACAGGAAAATCTGTTTCTGCCATTATTTATGACTGAAATTATGCAATAATAAGGCATTTGAATAAAAAGACAATTTCTATATAAATCTACCGGTGGAAATTCCACCTGCGTTATACAGCCCCTGCGATACCGGTTACAGTTGAAGCTTCACTATTTTAAGGATATGTGAGTTTCTTTTTATTAATAGTTCCATGTTATCAGCAGTGCTTTGATCAGAAAAAAGTCATTAGTTTCAAAACAAGCGTTAATTATATAAAACTTTCATTATTGTAGTTCTATTTCACAATTCGAAAGAAAGTGTGTGTTAATAAAAAAAAAAAAAAATACGTTACAATAAAGTTAATTGTGTACATTTTTGGGATACACTGTATATATATATTTAACTCAAAAAGTAATAAATTATAAAGTTATGAAACCTTTGAAAAAGCCCCATTTGAAAATTTGGTCATGCTACATGTACACAATATTTGAAAAATGATGGAAATATCGAATCACAACAGCATAAAGTTTTCATTCCATTTTTTATAGATTGTGTTGTATTATTTATTAATATACTCATTAAATTAGTACCTCATGTATACATTTGCAATTCTATATACAGTTAAACTTTCATTCAACGAAGCCTCAGCATTACACCTAAAAACTTCGTTATGAAGAAAATTCGTTAAATAGAAAACAACTCAAATTCATGAAAATTGTATAATAATATACACATAATATGAAAAGTACGCACAAAATGGAAATATTGAAAAATGTATTTTAATTTAGGCAATTTTTTTTTTCTTTTTCAGTGTAGCCATATGAGAAATATATAATTATAATAATATCTAAGAAAACACATAATGCAGAGAGGTAAACAAAACTGAAGCGTAGCGTACCTTTTCGCAGTATTGCAGATCCTTGATTTTAAAAAAGTCTACAATATTACTTTGTACAGGTTTCTTATTAAAAAAGAAAAAAAAATGCAATTTAACAAATTACATCGACCATTTGGAAAATGATTTTTTCAAAGACTAAAATTTAAGACATAAAAAATCGCACGGAGTTGATCATACATTACGTACGCCATGAATAAAACATTAATAGTGTTATTACACGTAAAAATTCCAAGCGACAGAAATCGGCCTGCAACTCGTACGTAATATCCACCTGAAACTTATGTATTATCCAAGCATTTCATTGACTATTCGGGAAAAGGCTTTTCCATCGTCAGATTTCCAAGAAATCTGACGGCCAATTTTAAATGAAATTTATTTCTTAAACTTCTAAACATCCCACACTATTACTTTTTACACCGTCATATAGAGAAAAAAATGTACTTTTAAATGCAACTTGTTTGAAAGCTGTATCTCAATTTGTTTCTGAGTTATTAATTTTTTTGTAGTTTTTATTACTTTTTGTGATAGTGGCAACAGAAGAAATCATCTCTGTTGAAAGTAAAGGGAAATACATATTACTTTATAGCCCAATCAGAACACGAATAAAATGCGGATTAAAAAAATAAAAACCTTCAGTTATGCTTTTGATTTCCTACCCTGACGAGAACAATAACCATTTTTCCAAATGGTTAAAAAAAAATTACACTATTCATTAAAATTTTCGCGAATCCAAATATCTTTATTCCGAACATTCATCTGAAACATTTTCGTGAAGCTGAAATCTCCTTCTTATTGTTTCGAAGGCTTCACCCTTCTGCAATGTTACCAGTGGGCTTCTTTTTTTAAATTCAGATTTCTTGATTGCCGCCACTTTTTTGAGACGGTAAAATTACCTTTCTTTCCGCCTTAATTAATATGTCATTAAATGAGGCGCATTTTACCATTTCAAAAAGTGGTGCCAATCAAGAACCTGAATTTTAAAAGAGTAGCCCATCTGGCAACACTGCCCTACTGTCAACTCCGGAGTGTCTGTGTGAGAGAGTGGCAGTAGCAAGTGTTTATCTTAGTGTGAAAAAATTGTTTTGTTTAGCGAATAATAGTAATGATTGCATAAATAAAAAATGATTTTTTTCAAAGACTAAAATTTAAGACAAAAAATCGCACGGAGTTGGTCATACATTACTTACGCCATGAATTAAACATTAATAGTGTTATTATTATCCACCTGAAACTTGCGTATTATCCAAGCATTTCATTGGCTGTTCGGGAAAAGGCTTTTATATCGTCAGATTTCCAAGAAATCTGACTACTCATTTTAAATGAAATTTCATTCTTAAACTTCTAAACATCCCACAATATTACTTTTTACACTGTCGTATAGAAAAAAAATGTACTTTTAAATACAATTTGTTTGAAAGCTGTATCTCAATTTCTTTCTGAGTTATTTTTTATTTATTTATTTTTCTTTTTGTAGTTTTTATTACTTTTTTGTCATAGTGGCAACACTCTGTTGTGAATCTCTGTTGAAAGTAAAAGGAAAACAGATTACTGTATAGGCCAAACATAAAACGAATAAAATGCGGATTAAACCAATAAAAAGCGTCATATATGCTTTTGATTTCCTACCCTGACGAGGACAATAACCATTTTTCCAAATGGTTAATAAATAAATAATGTTGTGTTCATATAATCTGCAGAAATAAATTCATACGTCCATTGCAACAGCAAACTTTCCTTTTGAATGCTGTGCATACTCGAAAGTGGAATAAACTTCGTTATATAGAATATATTTTTCGTAATAGGGAGATTAATTTACATGTTAATGGTGTTCAAAGTCAAGGTTCAGTATAAAATTTCTTTAAGTAGAAAACTAAGTTAAATAGAGACTTCCTTAAAAGGAAGTTCCACTGTATTTACATCTGGTTCAATGGGCCCTACTGCTAGTTCTTTTAAAGTTTTCTTTTTCTTTGTTTCCTCAAAGACAGAAGGTTATGTGAATTTATTTTTCTACAGTGTCTGTTGGATTCCAATGTAAATAAATCTCTTAACTAAATGAATCCCTAAAAGTTAAGTATTAAAATATCTATAAGCTATTAAAACTGCCCTCAATAACATTTCTTATTGTTAAAGCGAATATATTTCTAACTTAAATTCAATGATAGAAGAGCCATATATTTCAAATTACTTTATTTTTATAAACTTCTTTCTAGAACAAAACAAAACCAACTGTTGCCAGATATTGAAACAATGCAATTACAACCGGTTAAATAATTATGCAGGTGACTGATACATGGATGAAAGATAAAGTTAGTCATTACGTAACATACTCCCACCTTGAGTTGTGGGGAATGCACAACTCAACAATTTAAAATTACAAGTTAAATCTTTTCGGTACCTTAACTGTGTCAAAGAAATGTTGCTTTGCTGCTTCTTTCATACAAATCACGTGAAACAGGAGACATGCCAGATCTTTGTGAATATGGATCTCTCAAAGATGATGAATAGGGATCCGCATGTTTATCTCTCATGGGCGCAATAGATGGACTACGACGATCATAAGGTGAAGGGTATGGTCTCATGCGAGGCGACATTGAACTGTAGCCACGGTCATAAAAATCTCGACTTCCAAAAGGTGGACTGTCATATCTTCGGCCGTAGCCATTAGCATACCCATCACCACCACGGGCTCCACCATAACCACCACGACCCCTGCTTGAACCTCCTGTAGCTCCTCCTTGTGATACTGGCTCATGATGAAGCTTGCTTTTTGAAGGTTCAACACTTAAAGAAGATCCTCTGAAGTAATAATTATTCAGAGCTTTTAAGGCATCCTGGGTTTCTTCAGGTTTGATTAACCTTTCAGGAACTCTTGGACATACTAGAGTTTCATGTTTTTTTCTGCATACAATGCATTTTACTTTTGCTCTGCAATTTCGGGCTAGATGGTTTAATTTTAAACATAGGAAACAAGTTCCCTTCTTTTGCATTATGTCTTTCTTAACATCATACGACATTGACATTGCCTTGAAACATTTTTCCGATGCATGGCGTTTGTCACAAAAAATACACAGTTTTTGTTTAAAATTATTCTTATTTCTGGTATATTTTCTCATATCAATGTTTAATAAATCTGATACAGCAGATATTTGAGATTCTTCGATTTCATGATTATTGCGTGCAGCTTGCGTGTATCGAAAAGTTTTGTCAAAACTCTTACTTGCCAAAGAAATTCTTTCTTCTGCTTCAACTTCGTCTTGCAGAAATTCTAATAAATTATCTAGATCAGTTTTTGAGACAATTAAAACACCATTATTTAAATCTGTATCATGATTTTTATCTAGTTCAGATTCCACATCATTACATCTATTTGAAGATCTTCTGTGAGATGTTCTATATCTTTCCCATTCTCTAAGAATATCATCTGGAAGAGACGATTCAACAAGCGGATATAACATCGCAGCATATTTGTCTCTAATAACTCCAAGACTTTCTAATGATCGCAATTTCGATTCTAATGAATCATATAATCGTCGCAAAGAATTATGTTTTCCTGGATTTTGCTTCTGCAGTACAAGGCCTAACAAATCTCTAACATAATATTCTATCAAAAGTTCTTTTCGTCCAAAACGAGATTTAAGTTGACTGACAGCTTTGGCATAACTATTACCACCAGGCGGAAAACTTCTAATCAATTCTTCTGCCACACTGCCTTTTTCCATGGCTTGTGATAAATACGCAAATTTGTCATGAAAATCTAGGCTAGTATCTTGATCAATTTTTTGAAATTGACCCCAGAATTGCAACCAATTTCTAATTTCACCATTAAAAGTAGGTAATTGTATCTTCGGATAATGAAGCAATACATCCTTATTAATTACCGAAATATCAGATTTCAAATCTTCATTTTTTACAACCAAAAGTTCGTTTAATTTCTGTTGTAATACACGCCAGCGATCGATGTAAACCTCAGATTCATCGATATCTTTGTCTATTGTTTCTTCGTCAGCTTGGTCGCTATACAATATTTCTCTAATTTTATATTCTACATCGGTCATAAATTTCGCTTTCTCTTCTATCATTGTCAATTTCAGAATTTTTTCAGCAGCCGATAAATTATTTTCACTTGCATCAAATTCGTTACACGCTTTAGTGAAAATTCTACGATGTTGTCGTCTAGCTGCTTTCAACGCATCCATAGTATTCAACATCAACAATATATTTTTTTTTTATTCAACAATAATAATAATTCTCACTTGAGCAGTTCAAATAAAATTCTACTTACAGATTCCAGTCTTGTCAGCGGACGCCATATGTTGGATTCCAATGTAAATAAATCTCTTAACTAAATGAATCCCTAAAAGTTAAGTATTAAAATATCTATAAGCTATTAAAACTGCCCTCAATAACATTTCTTATTGTTAAAGCGAATATATTTCTAACTTAAATTCAATGATAGAAGAGCCATATATTTCAAATTACTTTATTTTTATAAACTTCTTTCTAGAACAAAACAAAACCAACTGTTGCCAGATATTGAAACAATGCAATTACAACCGGTTAAATAATTATGCAGGTGACTGATACATGGATGAAAGATAAAGTTAGTCATTACGTAACAGTGTCTGAACTAACTAATATAGCTACTTGAATATCTAAATCATACAATACTACAGGGTTCGCACGCTATTAAGCCACGCCCCATATTGTAAGGACCCTACCACCAGTATTATTATAAAGATCAATTTCTTCACGATTCATTAGCTAGAAGATAGTTATATGCAATTACTGCCGGTAGAGTCCTTACAATATGGGGCGTGTCTTAATAGCGTACGAACCCTGTGCTATAATTCGATTATTAGTCAATTATTCTCAGCATCTAATTGTATATATAATTTTATTTTATAACTTATATTTTATTGAATAAAAGAAGGGAAAAATAAGGCTTTTAAAATATGTAATATGTGTCACCTTATAAAAGAAGGACTACACAGGTTTTTTTTTTGGGGGGGGGAGGGGAGGGGGAGAAGAGTTGAGATAAGAATGGTGGTTTAACCAAAGAATATACAGGGAAAGTTATTAAAATTAGGGGGTTAGTTAGTTAATTAAAATTGAGGGGGCAGGGAGAGAAAGGAAGGATCGGGTAAAATTTAACTGGTTTGATCCCAATATTATTCTTTGCTTTATTTATTTTTATTTAAAACAAGTAATAAATTCATTTTCAATATTTAACAAAGAATCAAAAAAAAAAGGGGGGGGGGGAGGAAGGATGGGAGAAAAGTAAAAAAGGTGATAAATTATATTTCAATATTTTACAGAGTCATCTTTGAATTACACTTAATTAAAATTTGGAAAACAAATTGAAAGGTGTGCAAAAATGAATAATGGGATCAATAACAAAGGTGAAGTTATTCATTTCAGAAATTCAAAAGTGAAATATGCTTTACTTTTCATAAATCATTCTTATACATACAGGAAAAGGTATTGTTAAAATATTTGAAATTGATGTTTTAAAGATGTAAACATTGCAAAAGATTATATTTCCACTTGCAATAAAAGAGAAAAAAAAATACAGTGGTGCAATTATTTTTTCAATTGAGTTGTTAATAATCAGTTTAATGCAACTTAAGAATTATGTTTCTTTTTCATGCAAAATATTGTAATTGACACAAAAGTCTAAAATTTTACCTATTAATGGTATTTTATAAATATATCTTAAAAATATCCGTATAAAAGTTTTAATGTTAGAAATATTTTCAAAACATCACGTATATAAATTACTTAACTTCCTTTAAATATGTGTGAAATTATTATATTCAGAATATCTACTAATAATAAAATGTAGATTTGCAAATGCCTTCTTTTAAAAAACGAAACATAATTTCCCTCATTTCGAAAGAAAGAAAAAAAAACAAGCTTTCACACTTTCTTATTGTTGTATGACACATATTTTTTGGCTAATAATGAAAAAAAAATACCTGTCTTTTTTAATAATATTTTAGCGATTTAAACGTTTAAATTTAAATTTACCTACACATACAAATTACAGAGTTTCTGTACGAAAAAAACAACAACAAAGTGATTCCAATAATTATCGGCAATTAGAAATTATTGTTATTAATATTTATAAACAAATATAAAATAATATTTGAATAATTAATTAAAGTTCAACAAAACAAGGAAAAATACACGAATAAATAACTAACCCTACCTGAGGATAGAATCCGTTCTAATTTACTACGCTTCCAGCTTTCAATCGTGCTTCCTTGGTCAATCCTTGGTCCTTCAGTCGTGCAAATCGTTTTCCCGTACCTACTATCCCTACACAATGGCGCTAGCACTGTGTAGGGATAATGCGTAAGTAAAAAAGCGTGCAAAAAAACGTCCGTCTGACGTTAGCCTAAGAAAGTTGCGTATTGTAATTAAAATGAAGATGCAGACAAACTAATAGAACCGCTCTTCATTGGCGCTACTTATTTCAAATAATTTTCTAGGTTGATTTTCTTCTTCTAAAGTCTATAGCATAAAAGGACCTATTGCTCATGTTGAGAAGTTATGCTTTTATTAAACTAGTGCATCCTTAAATATCGTTTAAAAGAATACAGTCACGCTTTTTTTGTTTCCTTTTTAGGTGCGTTCGTAATTATATAAATACGTAGCAATTATAGTTGTCGTTCGGTCCGTCTGCCTGTTGGTCTGTCCGCATGCAACACATCAAAATCTACCCAAACGAATGGTCTTAAATTTTAAATATATAATTGCTGCAAAATTTTGTCGAGTCATTTCAATTTTTATGAAAATCGGATAAATAGTTTAATTTCAGGGACAGTCAAAAGTTTTCCGTTACATTATGGGCAATGGGGAAAATCATTTCAAGTGCATTTTAATGATGTTACAGCTTTTCGAACAGAATGAAATTAATATGCACTATAATATACACTCAGTGCAATATACGGTGAAAAAAATATTTATAAAACTAGTTATAGTACGAACGCTCCTCACTTGCCACGTTTGACGTGTAATGTCCAACTTGTTTTTAAATAGAAAAGTTTACTCTTAATTTTAATTCGGTACTCAGAATTAAAAAAAACTCAATATGCTATTTACGAAATTTTTTTTTCAAAAAAGTTGCTCCTAAAATGGTTTAGAAGGTATTGGATACATACTATACGTATTATGTTTATCTATATTGAATTGTTTTTATTTTCTTCGATCTTTCGACTTCATTCAATCTTTTGAATTAAATATTTCCAGCCAGTTGTTAAATTTAAATTTGATGTGTAAATTATACTCAATCTTCTGATAATGAAAAACTTCTAGGAGAAATGTTACATTTAATTTATGTCAGAATATTATTCTATGGAAATCCAACTTGTTCAAATCTTTCCATACTGTTTTAAATATTTCAAAATATATGCTTTAGAAATTGATTATTACACAAATTTTTTTTAGATAGTTTCACATCAGAAAGAAACTACGGTTCCTTTTTATTATAATAAGATATTCATTAAGGCGCAAAAGGAAAGACCATAAAAGTTCGTTCTTTCCATAACGGATGCCTCAGCGATTAGAGAAGCCGTTGTAAAAAATATAAAGTTGTATAAATGGAGTTATGAAATGAAGCGTTCTGTGTACCAATTGCGAGTGAAGTAACTGGAGGGTTGTCAGAAGACGGCGGCTGCTTTTTTAAAATCGGATCTGCAGTTTGAAATACCGCCCGGGCAAACTTCCCACCGGTATAATTGAATAGAAAATTTTGTCTTATTCATGGAAATATTTTCTGGTGTTAGTTTGACAGGTAAAACAGTTAGATTGCATCACCGGTTGTCACAATATGGCAGAAAAGAAGAACCTGATTACCGCAAAGTAAACTTACACCAGTTAAAATTAAAACCTATTTCTCACATTATTTTCGATTGAAATTTTGCACTAATATCGCCTTTAAATACGGAAAAAAATTCTATATAAATTTACTGGTGGGAACTTTGACCGGAGGTAATTAGCCCTTGCGAAAGCGGTTTTAGTTGAAGTTTCACTAATTTAACCTTCCGTCTACCAGACGGGTCCATTGGACCCGACATGTACATTCAAAATATTTATTCAAACCAGAAATTTCTTCAAAACAAACTAAATGTATAAATCAGACAATAATAAGTTAAATAAACAAATTAAATAGTTTTAAGTAAAAATTCTGGTGTAGAATGTTTTTATAAAACTTGAGTAAAATTTCCGGTAGTTCTAGGGTTAAGGATATGTCAGTTCCTTTTTATTAATAGTTCCATGGTTGTACATTTCTGTTTGTGTTTGGAATAGGCACTTCAACTCATTTTCAGGAGTCTATGCTGAGTCGACAATAGTGACACGACTCTCGACTCACTTGCGAAGTACAATTGGTTGGTTGGTTATAAAGATGACGCAATTCTGTTTTTCGTATCGTGGTGAAGAAAATTTTTGAGGGTATGCTTGAATTATTTTGATTTTAATTTTACATAAAAGAAGTTTTTTAATATTGGACACCGTTAGATGGGAGCTGGGAACAGCCAAATTAAAGGTCTGCACAGGCCGAAATTTATGGTCCCGACACGCCCACAGAAAAATGTCGGCTCGCCTCTGTATAAAATTTAAAAGTTCGGACCGTACAAAAAAAAAAAAAAAAAAAAAAAAAAAAAAAAGAATAGCCCGGCCCAGTATAAACATAAAATTTCGGTCCGAGAACGTATTTGACCGTGCAACAAAAATTTTTGGCACGAGACTGGCCCGGCCCAAAAAAAAATTAAAATCTCGGCCTGAACCCGTCTGGTCCATATAAATTTCTTGGAAACATGGATTTTTACGTCAATGTAGTTAAAAAAAAATGTTGCGTACGAGGAGTTCTGACCAAAAATACATATTTTAGCCTTTATGTTTATGTTTATAATCTTCATTTTAAAGAAGAGACCTGTATTGCGATATTTATGTTTTTAATGAATCTCTATTTGTATGTAAACGTTTCAGTTAACATTAATATCGCTAATCTATATTCTATGTATTGGAGACTTAACAATCTGAAAAATTCTATATAGTAAGATCGTCTAAAAGTCTAAGAAAAAATACCTGCCGGCCCGGCCTACAGGCGGAGGTAGATTTCGAAGATAAGTATACTAATTTCACCAACAAAAACTAAGTTATGATTAGAGATAAACCTCTTTAATAATTTTATCTGGCCGCTTTTCACGAGTTTTTATTTCATTTTTGTATAATAGCTGGTTTTATCAGATTCATGTTAAGGCGGTATTAAAAAAATACTTTACCATGCTCAACAACTCGAAATTTTCTGGCACATTTTCAGAATCATTTTTAATAGAAAAAATATGAAACTTACTGCCGTGATTTTTGAAGAGATTTATAAGCGACTTGTGTTTTTATTCAATTAATTAAAACTTGATTTATAAACAATTATTTTCTCAGTACGAAAATATTTTACGCTTCTAATACAGTTGCTTTGAGAAATTCTGTTCAAAATGCCAAATTTGACATCATTTTTTTAAATATCTTCTGCTTCTATCAAAAAATTAATCATTACGGTACATTATATTGTTTCTGAATAAGAGAATCTACCAATTGGATGCGTTTAAAAGCAATAAACGAATTTAAAAATGCGTCAGAAAATAAGCATTTTGGATGTGAATACACCCTTAATAAAATGAATTTTTTCTTCAACCTTCCTATATTTTTTTTTTCTGCAATAATTGGTCCTATCAAAAACTTGTCTATATAAACGTTGTAGACAATATTAAGAAGATATATGATAAATTCATGGGGATTTTATATCTTGTGAATGGACTGAGTTATGGATTTTTTTCTTCTTCTACACGCCTTTTTGTTTTCGTTTTTAATTTTTTTTTTTTTTTTTTGCGGTATGAATTGGTTCTATCAAAAACACGTGACTATAAAAATTGTAGATAATATTACAGAGATTCATAATAAAATTACTTGGATTTGATATCTTGAGAATTGACGAAGTTATAAATTTTTTTTCCTCTCAAAAACCCTATTATTTGTGCCCCTTGAGCCCATTTTTAATTTTATCAAAAATCTGTGATACATAAATTTTTGGCCCCATTTTTAGAAGTAATAAAAACTTTAAACTGATTTGATATGTACAGAAATTAAGAAGTTATTTTTCGGTTTTAACAAAACCCCTCCCTATTTCCATACCCTTAGTCCGATTTTGCCCATTCACGAACTTGACCGAGATATTATGTCCCTTGATTTTATGTATCAGTTTGGAAGAGATTTGTCCAGAATTGTGGAAGTTATCGTGTCCAGAAGAAAGTGATATATATATATATAGATAGATAGATAAAGATTTTTACTGAGGGTGGTTTTGAGTTCTAGGGGTCATGATCGTTGTAGATCTGCAAAAGATTTTCAGAAATTCCAAAATAGGGGAGAATGTAATAGGTAGAATTTCATACGAAATCTACCTAAAATCGTCTATAGGAAAATCGTTTGTGTATACAATTTCATAACTTATATTTTATTGAATAAAAATGGGGAAAATGTGATTTTTAACATATTTAAAGCATAACTCTATAGACGAACAATTACACAGGTTTTCGAAAAAAAAAAAAAAAAAGAAGAGAAGTACCTGTTGAGATAAAAAAAAAAAAAAAAAACTGCTTTTACTTATTTCAAATACAGAGATTTTCATGGGATGTTTATATTTCTTAATTGAATATTAAAATCTTTGATATCTGATTCTTTTAATAGCAGAAGGAAAGGTAAAGTAGAATAATGCAAAGTGCTATCCAATTGCCAAGTTTTTCTGCAACATACACATATACTAAAGCTTTGCTAAACAAGCTTTAAAAGGCAGCGGTGCAGGTGCAATCCAAGGGCATTTCATTGCATGCAATTTGTGTTTTTAACGCTCAACCAGTTCTGATTTCTTAATTTTATTCGTCAAGCATAATTACAAAGTTTCGATATAAAAAATAAAAACATTTTCAATAATTATCGGCCATTAGACCTTATTGTTATTAACATTTATAAACTAAAATAAAATAATATTTAAATAACTAATTAGAATTCATCAAAAAAGAGAGAATACACGAATAAATCACTAATTCTACCTGAGGATCGAATCTTTTCTAAACTATTACGCTCCCAGTACTTTACCGATCGGGTCACTATTCTCCTTGTTTCATTCTAAATGTAAATAGGCCACGCCTCCTCGCAGAAAATTTGCACAAAACTACACTGTATTTCTTTCATAACCATGATTCTGGAAGCATGGATATAAAGTAATAGGATCTCAATCATAATAGTTTTTACATCGAGTCAAGAATTTTGAAGAAATATGGCATACGGCTTAGAGCTATCCTAAGGAGGCACAATCTATAAATCAATTCTAACAAAGTTGCGTATTATAAATTAAATAAAGATGCAGTCGAACTAATAGAAACGGGCTGCATCGGCGCTACCTATTTCGAATAAATTTATAGGCTGATTTTCTTCTTCTAAAGCCTATTTCATAAAAGGTCCTACTACTATATGTCCACGTGGAGAAGTTATAATGTTAATATTTTCCAAATGGTATAAACTAGTGCATCCTTAAACATCGTTAAAAAATATAGTCACACTTTTTTTTTTTTAAATAGAAATTTTTTTCCTTAATTCCGTATTTGGAATTTAAAAAATTCAATATGCTATTTGGTAAAAAAAAATTTAAAAAAAAATTGCTCGTTAAATGATTTAGATGCTTATTTTACGCATCTTGTATTGAATACATACTTTAAATAATATGTTTATCCTATATTGAATTGTTTTTATTTTCTTCAATGTTTCGACTTCATTCACTCTTTTGAATTAAATTTTTCCAGCTTGTTGTATATTTAAATTTGATGTGTAAATTATACTCAGTCGTCTGATAATGAAAAACTTCTAGTAGAAATGTTACATTTAATTTATCTGAGAATATTGTTCTATGTAAATCCAAGTTGTTCAAATCTTTTTATACTGTTTTAAATATTTCAAAATATATGCTTCAGAAATTGATTATTACACAATATTTTTTAATAGTTTCACATCAGAAAGAAACTACGATTCCTCATTTGTATAATAAGATATATTCTGTTGGGTTAAATAGCTAATAGTTTTCCTTCATTGCTTCATGTCATAACGGCTGCCCCAGAGATGGGAGAAGCCGTTGTAAAAAATAATTAGCGTCTTGGTTGACGTCAAATTCCTCTGCGCAACTCCTCGTGCGCAACAAGCGTCTCTTTCGTGCGCTATTCCCTACCTGAGCGATGGATAGCAGTTAATTCCATTCTAAATGCAGGTGGGAAGGTTGGGAGAGCTCAGAAATTTGCTCCGCAAACCACGTGATGTTTGCGTCATCATTGTTTATGTTCATATTTACTACTCTGATTTCGGCGTTAAGATATGCAGCTTCTTAAAATCTTGTATATCGTCATTGACGACTATTTTATTATTAAAAACATCATAGATATAGGAAGGTGTATTCCTTATTCCAAGAAAAACATAATTTATAAGAGTTTAGAAAATGCACATTTAAATATTCATCCTCATCAAATAAAGTCAGTTTTCCATCTTTTTAAATTTATATGCTCTAGTATTTTATTTTTGCAATTTTTCTGATCATAAAGATATAATTATATTTAGATGATGATAAAAAGATATGATTGGTAAAATATTACTGTTAACTTTTATGTCGATCTAATTAATTTCATTAAAATCCTAATTATGTAAATATATGCTTAATAATAAGCATTTCTTAAAGTGATAAAGGCTGTTGTTTTTAAAAAGTGCTTTTAAAGAAAAAATCAAATAAATATTAGTTATTTGTGATTATAATATTCCAATAATATTTATTTCAATTTATAGAGTATAACGTGGTTTTTTGTGAATAATACAAATAGCTATTTTATTTCTCTGTTAAGGTGATGATTTTAAAACTAATGTTCATAAAATTATTGAATTAAATTAATAAATTAATTTATAGGGTTTGAAAAAAGTTGTAAATGCGAAATTTGGATAAAATTTTTAAATATATTTTAAAAAACAAAAGGTTTTTTTTAAGTCCATATTGAAGAGCATATTGTAGTTGTTTTTTTATTTTTAACACACTCTTAAATAGTTATCAAAATTAACTTAAATAACTGATAGATTTTTCATTAAAAATATTTATTTTTGCAAATTATTAAAAACTTGTGAATGGTTATGAGAAATGTTTTGTGTATGAATTGCACTATTTTTACATTTAAAAAAAAAAGAAAAAAATCATATTTAAGTAAGATTTACCTAAAGGTATTGGAAAGTAATTGCTAGCTCAAATTATTAGAATGTAACTGTCAATATTATTGTTTTATTTTTTCTCCTTTATTAAGCATAAATTTAAAATCTTATTATGAAAAATAAGATTCTAGAGAATCTTTAAACTTTTCTTATTTTTTAACAAGATGCAAGAAAAATGCATAAAAAAAAAAAACTTCCCTGAATTCTTAAACAATAACTAAATACCATTTTTCAATGACTAGCCTTAAAATTTTCAGTATACACACACACACACATATATTTAAATATAATTCAACATTTATTCGGTATTCAAACATATTATCACCCCCCCCACACACACACACACACACACACCTCTATCTTTCATACCTTATAAATTGAATCATTAACTTAATTCAATTAGTATAGTATAAGAAATTTAATTCTCCAACAAAATATGGTTCCACACTGTCATGTTTTTGATTTCATGTCGATACAAGGCAGAATTAGAAATCCGTCTTTATCTTGATTTAAACTAGGTCTTAGCTGAAAATTTGCACTCTTTTTCTAAATGTTTTCATCATTTGAGCAGTACTATATGGCAGAATAGACTTTAAAATCCGAAGGATCAAGAATTAAAATTAAAAATTCAGTTCTTAATTCACGAATTTACTATTTTCAGTATCTTAAGTTCAGATTAATAAAAGATTTTAAAAATAAAATTGAAATTTTAAAATAAAATTGAAAAGTAAAGCTTAAAAAAGAGAGAGGGAGAGGGGGGGGAGGCGGAGGGGATATATTTTAATGCCAAGTATTAAATTTATATGCTTTAACATTGAAGTTATATTTAAATATATGTACTGCAATTTATATGCATAAATACTTTTCTAACCTGAAAACCTAAAAAAAAAAAAAAACACCTTCTTCTTTATCTTGATTTAGGTCAAGCATCTGTTAGTATTAGCAAGTTTTATTTATTTGATATTTATTTCTTTAATTGTTTTTACTTAAAAAAAATTATTTTAGATTTACTAGTTTATGATATCATACAATAAATTGAAAAAATTACGGCTATTCATAGAAAAATCATAATTAATTATTATTATTATTTAAGAATTCAAAGAAAAGTTTTTTAAATTCATTATTTTTGCATCTTGTTAAGAAACAAGAAGGGTTTAATTTGAAGAACCCCTTAGAATCTTATGTTTCATAATAATATTTTGAATTTATACATAATAAAAGAGAAAGGGAGAGAGAAAAAAATAATATTAAGAATTACTTTCTAATAATTTCAGCTATCAATTATTTTCCAATATCTTCATCTAAATCTTACTTAACCCCTTGAGGGGCAAGCAATTACGTTTGTGAAATGCTGAATTCCCACCGGAATCTTTGAAAAATTCTATTTCAAAATAAGTAAAAGCAATTTTACGGCTTTTTTCCACCAAAGTTAGAAAACTAAAATTTAAGAAAATTTTTCTGGTGTAAAACTTCATTAATTGTAGGTGGTATATAATATATACCGGTGCCCCTCAAGGTTTTAAAGCTTGTATTATACTTATTGAATTAAATTAGTGAATTAATTTATAGGATTCTTTAAATGCTGCAAAATTTGGATTTAAATTTTTAAATATACTTTTAAAAAGTTATTTCTATTTTTTTTTTTAAGTCCAAGTGTAAGAGTATGATTTTTTTTTTTTTCCATGTAAGGAACTCTTAAATAGCTATTTATCAAAAATAACTTAAATTTAATTGTGCCTTTTTCTGTTGTTGTTGTTGCTTTTACATTAGAAACAATTTTTCTGCACTAAATAATTAAAAACTTATGAATGGTTATGAGAATTCTTTTGTATAAATTTGTCTTTTTTATTTATAAAAATTAATTATTTATTTAAGTAAGATTTAGCTAAAGGTATTGGAAAGCAATTGATAGCTAAAATTAATGAAAAGTAATTGTTATTTTTTTTTGTCTCCCTTTCTCTTTCATTTAGTATAAATTCAAAATATTATTATGAAACATAAGATCCTAGGGAGTTCTTCAAATTAAATTTCTCTTGTTGATGCAAAGAAGTACAAGATGCAAAAATTATGAATTAAAAAAAGTTCTTCTTTAAATTCTTAAATAATAATAATAATTAAATAAGATTTTTCTATGATTAGCCATAAATTTTTCAATTTACTGCATAACATCATAAACTAGTAAATCTGAAAAAAAAAAAAAAAAAAAAAAATTAAGTAAAAAAATAAAAGAAATAAATAACAAATAAATAAAACATGCTATTATTAACAGATGCTAATCCTAAATCAAGATACACACATATATTTTAATATAACTTCAATGTTAAAGCATTTAAATTAAATATTTTGTATTAAAATATACCCCCCCCCCCCACCCAAAAAAAACTCTCTTTTTATTTATTTATTTATTTATTATTATTTTGTTTGTCACAGAAAGAACATATTATAATTTTTATTGTTATTATTATTTTAAGAATACAATGAAGAATATTTTTTATTCGTTGTTAAGAAGAAAAAAGAAATACAAAATTAATTAAATAAAAACCTTTCTACATATTATTTTTAGAAGATTAGTCAGTAGATGGCGCTCGTTTCTAGAGTGGGAGGAGCCTTCAGTTTGTTTATACCTAAGCGTTGTGCGATTTACCGCTGACTGCAGAATTCTGTCTACCCTTCCCACCTGCATTTAGAATGGACTTAACCGCTATCCATAGCTGTCGTAGGGAATAGCGCACGAAAGAGACGCTAGTCTCGTGCGCAGGTCTGTTTGGAGCATTCGACCAGGTTTGCTGTTTGTTTACATTTTTTGGATTGTTCTTCGTAGCAAGTAGTTTCCCAAGAGTTAGTACGCAGCTAATTGTTTTAAATTTTCACTTGTAAAAGTAATTTCGCTATAATTATGAGAAATACACTTTTTTTAAAGTGTAGCGCATTTATTTTGATATCGATACTAAGAGGTTTATACATTTAAAATAAATAAAACAGTGGATATGTATTATTGTTTATATATGAAAATTCTAGCTTGTACTTTATTTGCAGTAGTTAATTACTGTGTTAGTTTTCTTAGCAATTAATTTCAGTTTAGTTTTCTGAAGACTCTTTTTTTTTTCGAATATTCAAATACAAATTTGAATTTTCTAAGTCTTGCTTACTAACCAGACCAGATAATTACCCCGTTTAAACTAAAGAGATATTTTAATTTCATTGAACCATGCTTTATTTCAAGATATTATAAAATGGGCATAAATTATTATCGTCTTTTATTTATTATTTTACAAGCTTTTATATAGTTATATCCTTTTAGTAAAAGAAGGACTTTTTTTCTTAGCAATTTATAAGGAGGAAACGATATATATATATATTATTATTATTATTATTATTCTTAAAATAACTAAGAAAATATTGTAAAATGAATAACTATCGATTTGGTAAAATCTCGTGTTTTGTGTTGCATCTTCAAGATGACATAAAATATTATTGATTTCATAAAATGTTGTTGCAGTTTATTAATAAAAAAATAAATTTTTATTCATTCCAAAATTGCGGCGCTTCTTTGCTGGCATTTTATTCTAATTATTAACTCATTCGTGTAGCAGTCAATTTTTTATATTTTATGAACAAAACATCAAAATATATTTTTATGCAAAAAGTAGTTACAGAACTTCATGTAGATTTATTTTGACTCATTATTCTATATGAATGGCTTTGTGGTGACATCATAAATTCAACTCTGAACCAATTCCCCTTTGGGTGAAAATCGAGATGAAATTCTAATAAGATAGCTGAAAATCTTTCGATATCGCTGAAAACTTTTCAAAGCAACTGCAAAAATTTTAATATATCATTGAAATGAAGTAGAAATTTTTTTCTTTAATGGACACCAGAAGTTAGTCTACTTACAGGACCGTACTGAAAAATTAAAGTACATTTAGTACTTTCTAACACATTTTAAGAGTAATTATGAATTCAGTTTGTCAATCTGTGCTGTAATTCTCGTAAACTCAAATTTCCGTATCATTGATATATGCTACTGAAATTAACTACAGCATGTTTCCTATTAAAAATGGAGTATGTAGCGTTTATAAGGACAATGGGGGAAAAATCGTTTGCGGTAAATTTAATGATGTTACACTACTTCAAAAATGTATTTGATGTGCATTTAAGAAATGCACTAAAGCGTGCTTTCTGTATAGTATGGTATATAATAAAAATGAGATGGTCTCAATCTGAGCTCAGTTTTTATACCAGTCTTCGATTGGGTATAAATAGTAGAAATTTGTTATTGAAAACTATTTTTCAGGGACATGAAAATCGCGAAGCGTTATCATGAGAGGCTATTTAGGATTAATACTTACTTATTTGTATGTAAGAAGAAATTTTTTAATGAAATGGTTTTTAAATGTTAACACTTTCATACAATGTGCTTTCAGCATCAGGTTCTGATGACACAAAATTTTTTGGTCTTCGATTTCAAATGATTAGACATGGGTACTAAAATAGAAAAAAAAAAAAAAAAGCCAGAATACTAATGTCAAAACATGTATCATCAATGTAGACGGTCACTAAAAAAAATTCAATTAAAGTCTGTGGGGAAAAAAAAAATATTTGGAACATATTTTAATAATGGAACATATTTTAATAATTTCAAACATAATGAAAGTTATAGACAAGCATTGAGGTGTATTACAAGATGCTTACTGTAGAATATAATATGCATAATGGTTAGCATTCATTTATAGGGCGACAAAAGTAGTACGATGGTCGTACTGCCTATGAGCGATAAAAGCTGGAAGTTTATTTTTAAATGTAGTAATGCATTTTTATGTTTCGCTAAATTTTTGCATACTTTTGCACATTAATATTGAAAAAATACTTTAAGTTCAATGAGGCAAATCCTCTTAACCCCCTTCTCTAAAAAAGGGAAATAGTCAAGGGATGGGCTAAAGCCGCTATAAGAGCAGTGTCCTGGCACCTGGCACTTATCACTGACATTGACTAGCAATCACTAGAAAACGAAACAGAATTTTTTGAACTAGATGTAAAATAGTATTGTTGGGTGCTGAACTGGATTAATTTCTGCTTGGAAAGAAATATGTTCATGCATTTAAAAATATTAATTATATATTTAAATAATAATATTAATTAATACAAATTATTTACATTTAAACAAAAATATCAATTTATTATTTAAATAATATTAATATAAATTATATATATTTAAATAATAATATTATTTAATATAAATTATACATATTTAAATAATAATATTAATTATAATATAAATTATTTACATTTAAACAAATATTAATTATATATTTTAATAATAATGTTATTTAATATAAGTTATACATATTTAAATATTGATATTAATTATTTAATACAAATTATTTACATTTAAACAAAAATATTAATTTATTATTTAAATGATATTAATATAAATGATATATATTTAAATAGTAATATTATTTAATATAAATTATACATATTTAAATAATAAAAATTAATGGTAATATAAATTACCATTATACCAAATTACCAAAAATAACTATTCGATTTCGTAAAATATTTTCCTACTACTGTGCATTTTTTAAATAAAATTTAATTTATCATGTTACTTTGGCAGCAGACGATAAAACGATATATTTAGAGTAAGGGAATAAATAGAATAAAAAATTTTGTTGATGTTTGTGATAAAATGTTTGCCTTTATTTAAAAAAAAAATAATAATAATCAAGCGCAATTAAATAATCTCTATTTATTTGCATTCGAAGAAAAGGAATTATCGTAATACCCGCTATAGCTTATTAGTATTGCAGCGTGGCTTACTTAATATATATTATCTCATATTGGTTAAAAAACTCGCGTGATTAAGGGTTGAACATAAAAAAAAAAAAAAGGGATTTCATTGTGAATTTTTAATTGTTGGCAGCTGCTATAACGAAAAATAGTTAAATTTGATAATAAATAGCTGTTAAATTGGCGGGTTTTTATTAAATAAAAATTAACTATAAGTTATTTCGATTCCGGATTACTTTAGTTACCTCGGCCGTGTTTTAATACAATGTACGTAACATTTCACAATTCTCGCTTCAAACTGTTGATTTGTATAACATTACAGACTGACAAATTTCATTTTTATATATTAGGTTAATTATTGTAGTCCCATTTCACGGCCCCACCAGGGGCTGAGAGGTTCTGCTCTCGAAGCTGGTAGACGGGAGGTGCTGGGTTCGAACCCAATCGCGCCCGTCGGCCTAACCGTTTCGGAGTTTTCGTGGTTTTCTTCGAAACCTTGGATTTCCATGCGTTAATACGGGTTAGGTTCCCTTAGAAAGACCCCCACGAAGGGCACTCCCCCTAGGGCCTATATCCCAAGTGCAGATAATCGGCCGTCAAAAATCAACCAACCAACCAACCAACCCATTTCACGATCTGAAAGCGATGCGGGTAGTTTTTAAGAATAATTTAAAAACTAGTTAGCGGAACGAGCTGTAAGTTTGAATTCGAGGACATCCTCATATTTCGAGATTATAGTTAAGGTTTTTCATTTAAAACACTTATTGCATTTTAAGAAGTTTATAAATTCGTGAAACAAAAAATACAGGAGGTTCCTAAAAAATGTATACACAATTTATTTTCTAATAATTGGCATGTTCTTCTTTTCCCTTCATGTTTAACTAATTTAAAATAATAGCTGGATCCCGATAAAGTTTTGAGGAAAATCAATCTTTTTTAAAAGATACCAGAAGCTCAAAAATTTAGCTGAAATGGAAAGGCAATTTAGCAGAGAGTTATCAAAATGTTCACAAGCACTGTTCGGCAAGACCACGGTCATGTACAAACCCCGCAAATTAAAAGTCTGTTTTGCGATTCCATTGCTTTACGTTATCAGCAATGGAGTTATGAATAAAGAGGAGGAGACATATAGTGTGTTGCCTAGCAGTTGCGAGTGAAGTAACTGAGGAGGTTGTCACAAGATGGCGGCTGCTTTTTTTTAAATCGGATATTCAGTTTCTGATGATCGCCAGGGCAAACATCCCACCAGTAAAACTGAATAGAAAATTTCGTCTTATTTAAACGTCTTATTCATGGAAATTTTATCTCACAAATGTTGTAAAAATGTCTATTTGTTTTTACTGCTGTCAGTTTGCCTTGTAAAACAGTCAGTTTGTTTCACTGGTTGTCACATTATGGCTGAAACGCAGGGCCTGACTTCTGCAAAAGTAAACACGAAAATCTGTATCTGCCATTATTTATGACTGAAATTATGCAATAATAAGGCATTTGAATAAAAAGACAATTTCTATATAAATCTACTGGTGGAAAATTCCACCTGCGTTAAACCGCCCCTGCGATACCGGTTACAGTTGAAGCTTCACTATTTTAAGGATATGTCAGTTCCTTTTTATTAATATAGTTCCATGTTATCAGCAGTGCTTTGATCAGAAAAAAGCCATTAGTTTCAAAACAAGCGTTAATTATATAAAACTTTCATTATTGTAGTTCTATTTCACAATTCGAAAGAAAGTGTGTGTTAATAAAAAATAATACGTTATAATAAAGTTAATTGTGTACATTTTTGAGATACCCTGTATATATATATTTAACTCAAAAAGTAATAAATTATAAAGTTATGAAACCTTTGAAAAAGCCCCATTTGAAAATTTGGTCATGCTACATGTACACAATATTTGAAAAATGATGGAAATATCGAATCACAACAGCATAAAGTTTTCATTCCATTTCCTATAGATTGTGTTGTATTATTTATTAATATACTCATTAAATTAGTACCTCATGTATACATTTGCAATTCTATATACAGTGAAACTTTCATTTAACGAAGCCTCAGCGTTACACCTAAAAACTTCGTTATGAAGAAAATTCGTTAAATAGAAACCAACTCAAATTCATGAAAATTGTATAATAATATACACATAATATGAAAAGTACGCACAAAATGGAAATATTGGAAAATGTATTTTAATTTAGGCAATTTTTTTTTTTTTTTTTTTTTTTTTTTTTTTTTCAGTGTAGCCATATGAGAAATATATAATTATAATAATATCTAAGAAAACACATAATGCAGAGAGGTAAACAAAACTGAAGCGTAGCGTACCTTTTCGCAGTATTGCAGATCCTTGATTTTAAAAAAGTCTACAATATTACTTTGTACAGGTTTCTTATTAAAAAAGAAAATAAATGCAATTTAACAAATTACATCGACCATTTGGAAAATGATTTTTTCAAAGACTAAAATTTAAGACATAAAAAATCGCACGGAGTTGATCATACATTACGTACGCCATGAATAAAACATTAATAGTGTTATTACACGTAAAAATTCCAAGCGACAGAAATCGGCCTGCAACTCGTACGTAATATCCACCTGAAACTTATGTATTATCCAAGCATTTCATTGACTGTTCGGGAAAAGGCTTTTCCATCGTCAGATTTCCAAGAAATCTGACTACCAATTTTAAATGAAATTTCATTCTTAAACTTCTAAACATCCAACAATATTACTTTTTACACTGTCGTATAGAAAAAAAAAAATGAAATGTACTTTTAAATACAATTTGTTTGAAAGCTGTATCTCAATTTGTTTCTGAGTTATTTTTTATTTATTTATTTATTTATTTATTTATTTTTATTTTTTTGTAGTTTTTATTACTTTTTTATCATAGTGGCAACACTCTGTTGTGAATCTCTGTTGAAAGTAAAGGGAAAACAGATTACTGTATAGACCAATCATAAAACGAATAAAATGCGGATTAAACCAATAAAAAGCGTCAGATATGCTTTTGATTTCCTACCCTGACCAGGACAATAACCATTTTTCCAAATGGTTAATAAATAAATAATGTTGTGTTCATATAATCTGCAGAAATAAATTCATACATCCATCGCAACAGCAAACTTTCCGTTTGAATGCTGTGCATGCTCGAAAGTGGGATAAACTTCGTTATATAGAAAATATTTTTCGTAATATGGAGATTAATTTACATGTTAATGGTGTTCAAAGTCAATATTCAGCATAAAATTTCTATAAGTAGAAAACTAAGTTAAATAGAGACTTCGTTAAAAGGAAGTTCCACTGTATTTACATCTGGTTCAATGGGCCCTGCTGCTAGTTCTTTTAAAGTTTTCTTTTTCTTTTTTTCCCCAAAGACAGAAGGTTATGTGAATTTATTTTTCTTTTTTTCCCCAAAGACAGTAGGTTATGTGAATTTATTTTTCTACAGTGTCTGAACTAACTAATATAGCTACTTGAATATCTAAATCATACAATACTACAGCGTTCGCACTCTATTAAGCCACGCCCCATATTGTAAAGACTCTACCACCAGTATTATTATAAAGATCATTTTCTTCACGATTCATTAGCTAGAAGATAGTTTTATGCAATTACCGGTGGTAGAGTCCTTACAAAATGGGGCGTGGCTTAATAGCGTACGAACCCTATACTATAATTCGATAATTGATCAATTATTCTCATTTCAGCATCTAATTGTATATATAATTTTATAACTTATATTTTATTGAATAAAAGAAGGAAAAAATAAGGCTTTTAAAATATGTAAAGAATAACCTGTTAAAAGAAGGACCACACAGGTTTGTTTTTGGTTTTTTTGTTTGTTTTTTTTCTGGGGGGGGGGGGAGAAGAGTTGAGACGTGTTGAGATAAGAATGGTGGTTTAACCAAAGAATATAAAGGGAATGTTATTAAAATTAGGGGGTTAGTTAGTTAATTAAAACTGAGGGGGGTGGGGTGGGGGGGGAGAAAGGAAGGATGGGGTAAAATTTAACTGGTTTGATCCCAATATTATTCTTTGCTTTACTTAATTTTATTTAAAACAAGTAATAAATTCATTTTCAATATTTAACAAAGAATCATACAAAAAAAGGGGGTGGGGGAGGAAGGATGGGAGAAAAGTAAAAAAGTGATAAATTATATTTCATTATTTTACAGAGTCATCTTTGAATTACACTTAATTAAAATTTGGGAAACAAAATGAAAGGTGTGCAAAATTGAGTAATGGGATCAATAACAAAGGTGAAGTTATTCATTTCAGAAATTCAAAAGTGAAATATGCTTTACTTTTCATAAATCATTCTTATACCTACAGGAAAAGGTATTGTTAAAATATTTGAAATTGATGTTTTAAAGATGTAAACATTGCAAAAGATTATATTTCCACTTGCAATAAAAGAGAAAAAAAAAATACAGTGGTGCAATTATTTT
Organism: Maratus speciosus; assembly: GCA_963932465.1. Lineage (NCBI taxonomy): Eukaryota > Metazoa > Arthropoda > Arachnida > Araneae > Salticidae > Maratus > Maratus speciosus. The sequence goes on along the minus strand of OZ010797.1, from coordinate 279,563,309 downwards.
TTCAATTGAGTTGTTAATAATCAGTTTAATGCAACTTAAGAATTATGTTTCTTTTTCATGCAAAATATTGTAATTGACACAAAAGACTAAAATTTTACTATTAATGATATTTTATAAATATAACTTTAAAAAAATCCGTATAAAAGTTTTAATAATGTTAGAAATCTTTTCAAAACATCACGTATATAAATTACTTTTAAATATGTGTGAATTAGTATGTTCAGAATATTTACTAATAATAAAATGTAGATTTCCAAATGCCTTGTTTTAAAAAACGGAAGATAATTTCCCTCATTTCGAAAGAAAGAAAAAGAAACAAGCTTTCACACTTTCTTATTGTTGTATGATACATATTATTTGGATAACAAAAATAAAAATAAATAAATAAATAAAAATAAAAATAAAAATATACCGTCTTTTTAATAATATTTTAGTGATTTAAACGTTCATATTTAAATTTACCTACACATACAAATTACAGAGTTTCTGTACGAAAAATACAACAACAAAGTGATTCCAATAATTATCGGCGATTAGACATTATTGTTATTAATATTTATAAACTAAACTAAAATAATATTTAAATAATTAATTAAAGTTCAACAAAACAAGAAAAAGTACACGAATAAATAACTAACCATACCTGAGGATAGAATCCGTTCTAACTTACTACGCTTCCTGCTTTCAATCGTGCTTCCTTGGTCAATCATTGGTCCCTCAATCGTGCAAATCGTTTTCCCTTACCTATTATCCCTACACAATGCCGCTAGCATTGTGTAGGGAATATGCGTAAGTAAAAAAGCGTGCAAAAAAACGTCCGTCTGACGTTAGCCTAAGAAAGTTGCGTATTGTAATTAAAATGAAGATGCAGACAAACTAATAGAACCGCTCTACATTGGCGCTACTTATTTCAAATAATTTTCTAGGTTGATTTTCTTCTTCTAAAGTCTATAGCATAAAAGGCCCTACTGCTCATGTTAAGAAGTTATACTTTTATTAAACTAGTGCATCCTTAAATATCGTTTAAAAGAATACAGTCACGCTTTTTTTGTTTCCTTTTTAGGTGCGTTCGTAATTATATAAATACGTAGCAGCTACAGTTGTCGTTCGGTCCGTCTGTCTGTTTGTCTGTCCGCATGCAACAGATCAAAAACCACCCAAACGAATGGTCTTAAATTTTAAATGTATAATTGCTGCAAAATTTTGTCGAGTCATTTCAATTTTTATGAAAATCGGATATATAGTTTAATTAAAGGGACAGTCAAAAGTTTTCTGTTACATTATGGACAATGGGGAAAAATCATTTCAAGTGCATTTTATTGATGTTACAGCTTTTCGAACAGAATGAAATTAATATGGACTATAATATACACTCAGTGCAATATACGGTGAAAAAATATTTATAAAACTAGTTATAGTACGAACGCACCTCATTTGCCACGTTTGACGTTTAATGTCCAACTTGTTTTTAAATAGAAAAGTTTACTCTTAATTTTAATTCAGTACTCAGAATTAAAAAAAAACTCAATATGCTATTTACGAAATTTTTTTTCAAAAAAGTTGCTCCTAAAATGGTTTAGAAGGCATCTTGTATTGGATACATACTATACGTATTATGCTCTCAATTTTTTATATTTTATGAACAAAACATCAAAATATATTTTTATGCATAAAGTAGTTACAGAACTTCATGTAGACTTATTTTGACTCATTATTCTATATGAATGGCTTTGTGGTGACATCATAAATTCAACTCTAAACCAATTCCCCTTTGGGTGAAAACCGAGATGAAATTCTCATAAGATAGCTGAAAATCTTTCGATATCGCTGAAAACTTTTCAAAGCAACTGCAAAAATTTTAATATATCATTGAAATGAAGTAGAGATTTTTTTCTTTAATGGACACCAGAAGTTAGTCTACTTACAGGACCCTACTGAAAAATTAAAGTACATTTAGTACTTTCTAACACATTTTAAGAGTAATTATGAATTCAGTTTGTCAATCTGTGCTGTAATTCTCGTAAACTCAAATTTCCGTATCATTGATATATGCTACTGAAATTAACTACAGCATGTTTCCTATTAAAAATGGAGTATGTAGCGTTTATAAGGACAATGGGGGAAAAATCGTTTGTGGTAAATTTGAATGATGTTACACTATTTCAAAAATGTATTCGATGTACATTTAAGAAATGCACTAAAGCGTGCTTTCTGTATAGCATGGTACATAATAATAATGAGATGGTCTCAGTCTGAGCTCAGTTTTTATCCCAGTCTTCGATTGGGTATAAATATTAGAAATTTGTTATTGAAAACTATTTTTCAGGGTCATGAAAATCGCGAAGCATTATCATAAGAGGCTATTTAGGATTAATACTTACTTATTTCTATGTAAGAAGAAATTTTTAAATGAAATAGTTTTTAAATGTTTACACTTTTATACAATGTGCTTTCAGCATCAGGTTCTGATGACAGAAAATTTTTTGGTCTTCGATTTCAAAAGATTAGACATGGGTACTAAACTAGAAAAAAAAAAAAAAAAAAAGCCTGAATACTAATGTCAAAACATGTATCATCAATGTACACGGTCACTAAAAGAAATTCAATTAAAGTCTGTGGGGAAAAGAAATATTTGTAACATATTTTAATAATGTTACGCTATTTCAAACATAATGAAAGTGATAGACAAGCATTGAGGTGAATTACAAGATGCTTACTGTAGAATATAATATGCATAATGGTTAGCATTCATTTATAGGGCGACAAAAGTAGTACGATGGTCGTTCTGCCTATGAGCGATAAAAGCTGGAAGTGTATTTTTAAATGTAGTAATGCATTTTTATGTTTAGCTAAATTTTTGCATACTTTTGCACATTAATATTGAAAAAATACTTTAAGTTCAATGAGGCAAATCCTCTTCACCCCCCCCCCCTTCTCTAAAAAAGGGAAATAGTCAAGGGATGGGCTAAAGCCGCTATAAGAGCAGTGTCCTGGCACCTGGCACTTATCACTGACATTGACTAGCAATCGCTAGAAAAACAAACAGAATTTTTTGAACTAGGTGTAAAATAGTGTTGTTGGGTGCTGGACTGGGTTAATTTCTGCTTGGAAAGAAATATGTTCATGCATTTAAAAATATTAATTATATATTTAAATAATAATATTAATTAACACAAATTATTTACATTTAAACAAAAATATCAATTTATTATTTAAATAATATTAATATAAATTATATATATTTAAATAATAATATTATTTAATATAAATTATACATATTTAAATAATAATATTAATCATAATATAAATTATTTACATTTAAACAAATATTAATTATATATTTTAATAATAATGTTATTTAATATAAGTTATACATATTTAAATATTAATATTATCTATATATATTTAAATATTGATATTAATTAATTAATACAAATTACTTACATTTAAACAAAAATATTAATTTATTATTTAAATGATATTAATATTAATGATATATATTTAAATAGTGATATTATTTAATATAAATTATACATATTAAAATAATAAAAATTAATGGTAATATAAATTAAATACATTTAAACAAATATTAATTATGTATTTAAATAATGATGTTATTTAACATAAGTTATACATATTTAAATATTAATATTATACATATATACTTAAATATTGATATTAATTAATACGAATTATTTACATTTAAACAAAAATATTAATTTATTATTTAAATGATATTAATATAAATTATATATATATAAATAGTAATATTATTTAATATAAATTATACATATTTAAATAATAATATTAATGGTAATAGAAATTATATACATTTAAACAAATATTAATTAATATTAATTATCTATTTAAATAATAATATTAAATATAAATTATACATATTTAAATATTAATATTATCTATATATATTTAAATATTGATATTAATTATATATATTTAAAATCAATATTAATTATATATTTAAATAGTAATAATAATATAAAGAAAAGAAGAAAATTTTTAATTATACTAATCTTCCACTACTTTATAATTACAGGTGAATCAGTAATTATAGTAAAAAGAATAATAGTAAATTAATAGCGATTTTTATGTATGAAGATAATGCTTGATTTTAAATGACGAGAACTAAAATATCAAATTAGTAGAATTTACTAATCTCTTAAAACGCTAACATAAAAATATTTTTAATGTAAGTGTCGGAGATATTGCATTTTAATAAATGTTCACTTAATTATTAAAAAATAGTTTATATGTATTCAAAAAAATATTTTAATTATTGAAATTTATTTAAAATAAAACTTTATGTAATAAAAATTATTAAATTTCATTTAAGTTAATTTTAATTTAATTTTGTTTACTTAATTGTAAGTAAAATTTAATTTAATTATCTAACTGCCAATAAAAAAATACAAAGCAACTGAACTTTATATGTTTATAATTATTCTTTATTAATTAATTCAATAAAGATAAACAAAACTCTATAAAAGATACGCAACTTAAAACCTGACGATTGAAAGCTTTTGCTTTACACCAAAATGCTACGCCGAACATACACGGCTTTATCTTTCAACAAAGTTCCCCGGAGAAAATGTGCGAATGCTCCTAATAGGAGACCTGCGCACGACAAGTTTCGCGGAGGAATTTGATGCTGACGAAGACGCTAGTGAAAAAATTTATTTAAAGAATCCTCCAAGTTGTTATTTTTAGAGGATTAGTCAGTAGGGGGTAGGGGTGGGTAGAAAAACGTGGAATAGGTTCCTAGGAACAGTTCCAAGAGAAAAAACGAAGGAACTGTTACTCTTCGCCAAAAAGAACCGTTCTTTTCGAACTAAAATTTCATCTGTCGCCAAAGCAAACGCTGACACATTTTTCTCTCACTTGCGATTGGTTGTGATGTCAAAAGGTTTCCAAACAATGAGAAACGTCATTAAAGTATTAAATGCTAGATGCCAGAAAAGCGGAAAATCGCCTGATTAACGATACCAAGTCAGAGGAGCAGTTTAAAAGGAACAGGAACATATCTTTAGAAAAAAAACTTCTCGTTTCTGTTTCTCATCATTACGCAGCCGCGGAAAAACGCAAGGAACAGATAGTGGAATGTGAAATGAAGCAGGAACAGTAGCAGATCGAGAAACGTACTTCAGGAACATGTTTTTTTTTTTTTTTTTTTTGCTGTTTCTTCTTTGTTCTTATCAAGGTTTTTTGCTTGGATTAGTGAGTGTGGGGGACGGAGGAGTAGGAGGGGGTTAAGGAAATGGGAGAAGGTCTCTTAACCCTTTTTCTTACTGAAGATATTGCAGATTAAAGGTCTTTTGCATTTGCATAGAACTATAATTTAATACATTATTAATGTAAAAAATAATTACTATTTTTAAAACATATTTATTTTGAATTTAATAGATAAAAATTCAATTTGCATATTTAATACACAAAAATATCAATTTCTTTTTTATTTTGAGTATCGAATCATGATCATAATATTACTTAGATATAAATATCAATTTTTCTTTTTGTTTTTAATATTTGTTCAACAAATGTATGAATGGGAATAGGCCCATAAAAATCAATACTAGTATTAATTATAGTAATAATAAACATTTTCGTTTACATCTGAATGTTTGTTTCTACAAGTCCGCCCCCCCCCCACCCCCAACCTCTACATTTATTACTATAAGTAAAGATTACTTTTATAAACACGATTTTTGTGCAGCTGAATAATAAGGATATGTTAAATTATCAAAAGGAATGAGGTTAAATAAATGTTAATACAATAATAATAATAAAACAGTACGAAAGTTGAATGCTTTTTCTGGAAAATTCTTGCCTCTAAGAAACGAATCAATAAATCTTTTAATTTATGATGAAATCAGCAAAGAACGTTTAAAAGTTTAAAAAATGTAATTTTAATTAATTAAGCAACTCAATAAATGTTATTCTTCAAATTCAGTTTTTAAATTTCTATTACTAAATATTACAGCAAAAAATTTCATTTTAAATCTTGAAATTAAAAGAATTAAGAAATATTGCTGTAGATTCTTAAAAAGCTTCTTTAAAAAAATTGTAATCGAAAGGTCTTTTAATTTTCGGAAAATGAACGGCATCTCGAGATATAAGCTGTTGTTGTATCCTGATGGCATTTTCCCCCTTCTCCACACTGTCGCGTCCGGAAATTCGGTTCAAGATATCAAAGTGGCAGAATTTTCTGAAACATCCGCCTTTATTGAAAATGGGGAAAACCCATTCGATTAACTAATTTTTGAGCAAAAGTACCTAGTAATTTTATGCATTTGCGAATAAAAATGAAATGAAGAATGTGTCAGAAAGAACACAGTTTAGATTTGAGAACAGACTTAAGATAAACAAGAAAGTATACAGAAGATCAGATATTTTTTTAATTCATATAGCTAAACTAAAAAAAAAAGCTAGATCAGTTAAACAAATCATTCGGGAAAAATTCATTGTACATTATGCGTATTTTCAGATTTTCATAACATCAGATAGATAAATATAGTTTATTATTAGTATTCTATTTATATAATTTTAATTATGATGACCAATGAAACCAAATGAAAATATTCCTGTGATAAATATTTATGTCCTTTTTTTTAAGGGTTTTTCTTGAAAAATAAAGATATTTTATCATGAATTGTTTTATGGATTCAAGTCAATTGGATAAACAATCCTTTAGACGATTTCTTAAAAACAAATAAATAAATAATAATAATAATAAAATAAATAAATAAAAAGAATGCAAGACATAAACTGCATCCAGTTTGAAGTTACAAATCTTTCTTCGTGTATTCATTTGAAATATTTCCGATGTCAGCTTACTAATGTATAATAAAAAACTGTGAAGCAGTGCCAGATATGTTCTTAATTAGTTGATATCGGAATTAAGGTTTACAGAAGCAGCTACTAAACACTAAGAATATTTGCATTTAAAGAGTTCCTTAGATTCTATTAGAAACAAGTTTTAGAAGTTTTTAAACGATTTTTTTTTTTTAATGCAATTTTGAAATACACAGCCAAAAGCGCCCGCAAAAAAAAAAAAAAAAAAAAAATCACGGTCGCATTAGATTTTAGTGTTATAGTTAGATTTAACTCAATATGCTATTTACGAAATTTTTTTTTCAAAAAAGGTGCTTCTAAAATGGTTTAGAAGGCATCTTGTATTGGATACATACTATACGTATTATGTTTATGTATATTGAATTGTTTTTATTTTCTTCGATCTTTCGACTTCATTCAATCTTTTGAATTAAATATTTCCAGCCAGTTGTATATTTAAATTTGATGTGTAAATTATACTCAATCTACTGATAATGAAAAACTTCTAGGAGAAATGTTACATTTTATTTATCTCAGAATATTATCCTATGGAAATCCAACTTGTTCAAATCTTTCCATACTGTTTTAAATATTTCAAAATATATGCTTTAGAAATTGATTATTACACAAATTTTTTTTAGATAGTTTCACATCAGAAAGAAACTACGGTTCCTTTTTTGTATAATAAGATATTATTCATTAAGGCGCAAAAGGAAAGACCATAAAAGTTAATTCTTTCCATAACGGATGCCTGAGCGATGAGAGAAGCCGTTGTAAGAAATATAAAGTTGTATAAATGGAGTTATGATATGAAGTATTCTGTGTACCAGTTGCGAGTGAAGTAATTGAGGAGGTTGTCAGAAGACGGCGGCTGATTTTTTAAAATCGGATCTGCAGTTTGAAATACCGCCGGGGCAAACTTCCCACCGGTATAATTGAATAGAAAATTTTGTCGTATTCATGGAAATACTTTCTGGTGTTAGTTTGACAGGTAAAACAGTTAGATTGCATCACCGGTTGTCACAATATGGCGGAAACGAAGGACATGACTACCGCAAAAGTAAACTTACACCAGTAAAAATTAAAAGTTTTTCTCATATTATTTTTTATTGAAATTTTGCATTACTACCGCCTTTGAATACGAAAGAAAATTCTATATCACTTTACTGGTGGAAACTTTGACCGGAGGTAATTAGCCCTTGTGAAAGTGGTTTTAGTTGAAGTTTCACTAATTTAAGGATATGTCAGTTCCATGGTTGTACCTTGCTGTTTGTGTTTGGAATAGGCACTTCAACTCATTTTCAGGAGTCTATGCTGAGTCGACAATAGTGACACGACTCTCGACCCACTAGCGAAGTACAATTGGTTGGTTGGTTGTAAAGATGACGCAATTCTGATTTTCGTATCGCGGTGAAGAACATTTTTGAGGGCATGCTTGAATTATTTTGATTTTAATTTTACATAAAAGAAGTTTTTAATATTGGACACCGTTAGATGGGAGCTGGGAATAACCAAATTAAAGGTCCGCACAGGCCGAAATTTATGGTCCCGACCCGCCCACAGAAAAATTTCGGCCCGCCTCGGTCTAAAATTTAAAAGTTCGAACCGTACAAAAAGAAAAAAAAAAAAAAAAAAAAAAAAAAGAATAGCCCGGCCCAGTATAAACTTAAAATTTTGGTCCGAGAACGTATTTGCCCGTACAAGAAAATTTTTGGCACGAGACTGGCCCGGCCCAAAAAAAAGTTAAAATCTCGGCCTGAACCCGTCTGGTTCCAATAAATTTCTTGGAAACATGGATTTTTACGTCGATGTAGTTAAAAAAAATGTTGCGTACGAGGAGTTCTGACCAAAAATACTTATTTTAGCCTTTATTTTTATGTTTATAATCTTCATTTTAAAGAAGATACCTGTACTGCGATATTTATGTTTTTAATGAATCTCTGTTTGTATGTAAACGTTTCAGTTAACATTAATATCGCTAATCTATATTCTATGTATTGGAGACTTAACAATCTGAAAAATTCTATATAGTAAAATCGTCTAAAAGTCTAAATAAAAATCCCTGCCGGCCCGGCCTACAGGCGGAGGTAGATTTCGAAGTACACTAATTTCACCAACAAAAACTAAGTTATGATTAGAGATAAACCTCTTTAACAATTTTATCTGGCCGCTTTTGACGAGTTTTTATTTCATTTTTGTATAATAGCTTGTTTTATCAGATTCATGTTAAGGCGGTATTAAAAAAATACTTTACCATGCTCAACAGCTCGAAATTTTCTGGCACATTTTCAGAATAAGTTTTAATAAAAAAAATATGAAACTTACTGCCGTGATTTTTGAAGAGATTTATAAGCGACTTGTGTTTTTATTCAATTAATTAAAACTTGATTTATAAACAATTATTTTCTCAGTAGGATAATATTTTACGTTTCTAATACAGTCGCTTCGGGAAATTCTGTTCAAAATGCCAAATTTGACATCATTTTTTAAATTATCTTCTGCTTCTATCAAAAAATCAATCATTACGGTACATTATATTGTTTCTGAATAAGAGAATCTACCAATTGGATGCGTTTAAAAGCAATAAACGAATTAAAAAATACGTCAGAAAATAAGCATTTTGGATTTGAATACACCCTTAATAAGATGATTTTTTTCTTCAACCGCTATATATTTTTAATTTATTTTTTTCTGCAATAATTGGTCCTATCAAAAACTTGTCTGTATAAATGTTGTAGACAATATTAAGAAGATATATGATAAATTCATGGGGATTTTATATCTTCTGAATTGACTGAGTTCTGGAGTTTTTTCTTCTTCTACCCGCCTTTTTGTTTTCGTTTTTAATTTTTTTTTTGCGGTATGAATTGGTTCTATCAAAAACACGTGAATATAAAAATTGTAGATAATATTACACAGATTCATAATAAAATTAATTGGATTTGATATCTTGAGAATTGACGAAGTAATGAATTTTTTTTCTGTCAAAAACCCTATTTTTTGTGCCTCTTGAGCCCATTTTTAATTTTATCAAAAATCTGTGATACATAAATTTTTGGCCCCATTTTTAGAAATAATAAAAACTTGAAACTGATTTGATATGTACAGAAATTAAGAAGTTATGGGGGTTTTTCGGTTTTAACAAAACCCCTCCCTATTTCCACCCCCTTAGTCCGATTTTGCCCATTCACGAACTTGACCGAGATTTTATGTCCCTTGATTTTATGTATCAGTTTGGAAGAGATTTGTCCAGAATTGTGGAAGTTATCGTGTCCAGAAGAAAGTGATATATATATAGATAGATAGATAGATATACAGATAGATAAAGATTTTTACTGAGGGTGGTTTTGGGTTCCAGGGGTCATGATCGTTGTAGATCTGCAAAAGATTTTCAGAAATTCCAAAATAGGGGAGAATATAATAGGTAGAATTTCATACGAAATCTACCTAAAATCGTCTATAGGAAAATCTTTTGTACAGTCTGACCTCTATTTAACGAACCACTATTTTTCGAATTTCTCTATTTTGCAAACTTTTACTTGGAACCAAGAACATTTTGCAAATTTCTTCGTAAAATAACCTCCAAGTAGCGAAGTGCATTCTCTATTTAACGAACTTTTCCTTGGAATCTAAATTTTTTTTCTCCCTATTTCTTAACCCCTTCGGGACGGGAGCCTTTTACGAAAATTTTAATCTTTTGTCACCGTTTTTTAAAAACAGAAATTTCTGCGCTCTTGAATAGAGAAAATGCGCTGATTAAATAAGTTAAATTTTACAGTAAAATTTCACTGGTGAGAAAAAACAAGGATTCTGAGCGCTTTATGTGGCACGTATTCGTGCCGCTCGTCCCCAAGGGGTTAAAACATTCCTGGACATTTCGAACTTATTCTTTCTTTTAACACATTTTATGATGATCAATGACCATGAACAGGTCTTACCAGGCACCTAACTCACCGGGAACAGTAAAATCGCTGTGATTCTTTGCTTTCCATCCAAGAAGTGCAAACTTTCAATATGTCGTTTTAACCCTCAACGGAGCTGCCCCGTGTCCTTAAACTATAATTTCCCGTTTTTTAGATTGTTGATCATGATCAATCGTGTTGGTAATTTCGGTTCTTGCAGCTCAAAACTGTCAAAGCGGAAGTACTTGAGCATCAAAGAAAAAAAAATATTTTTGATGAGGTGGATAAAGGCGTGAAGAAAAATAATACTGCTTTAAAATATGTTATTCCTCCAAACAGTTTATCAAAAAATCTTTAAAAAATCGTAATTTTAAAGTAAAATAATTTTTCTAAACTGAAAATACAATACATTTCCAGATAATGTTGTGTTTCATTCATATTTGCTTTGCAGATTTCTTTTTGGTGAGTAAAATAAATAAAACAAATAGATATAATTTATAAAAAAAAGTGTGACTAATTATTTTTTTTAATTATATTCAGTGTTTATGGACTTAAAATATGTTTTATGTAGTTTAAAGTATTTTAAAAGGTGACACTCTATTTAACGAATTTTCCATATAACGAACTTTTTTTCGGAATTTAGCTACTTCGTTAAATAGAGGTCCGACTGTATATCCAATTTCATAACTTATATTTTATTGAATAAAAATGGGGAAAATATGATTTTTAACATATTTAAAGCATAACTCTATAGAAGAACAATTACACAGGTTTTCGAAAAAAAAAAAAAAAAAAAAGAAAGAAGAGAAGTACCTGTTGAGATAAAAAAAAAAAAAAAAAAAAAAAACAGCTTTTACTTATTTCAAATACAGAGATTTTCATGGGATGTTTATATTTCTTAATTGAATAATAAAATCTTTGATATCTGATTCTTTTAATAGCAGAAGGAAAGGTAAAGTAGAATAATGCAAAGTGCTATCCAATTGTCAAGTTATTCTGCAACATACACATATACTAAAGCTTTGCTGAGCAAGCTTTAAAAGGTAGCGGTGCAGGTGCAATCCAAGGGCATTTTATTGCATGCAATTTGTGTTTTTAACGCTCAACCAGTACTGATTTCTTAATTTTATTCGTCAAGCATAATTACAAAGTTTCGATATAAAAAATAAAAACATTTTCAATAATTATCGGCCATTAGACCTTATTGTTATTAACATTTATAAACTAAAATAAAATAATATTTAAATAACTAATTAAAATTCATCAAAAAAGAGAGAATACACGAATAAATCACTAATTCTACCTGAGGATCGAATTTGTTCTAAACTATTACGCTCCCAGTACCTTACCGATCGGGTGACTATTCTTCTTGTTTCATTCTAAATGTAAATAAGCCACGCCTCCTCACAGAAAATTTGCACAAAACTACACTGTATTTCTTTCATAACCCTGATACTGGAAGCATGGATTTAAAGTAATAGGGTTGGGTTGTGTTTTGACGGCCAATTATCTACACGAGGGTATAGGCCCGGGGGGAGTGCCCTCCGTGGGGGTCTTTCTAAGGAACTTAATCCGTATTTACGCATGGAAAATCCACGGCTCGAAGAAAACCACGAAAACTCCGAACGATTAGGCCGACGGGCGTGTTTGGGTTCGAACCCAGCACCTCCCGTCTACCAGCTTCGAGAGCAGAACCTCTCGGCCACTGGTGGGGCTATAAAGTAATAGGATCTCACTCATAATAGTTTTTAGATTGAGTCGCGAATTTTGAAGAAATATGGCAGACGGCTTAGAACTATCCTAAGGAGGCACAATCTATAAATCAATTCTAACAAAGTTGCGTATTATAAATTAAATAAAGATGCAGACGAACTAATAGAACCGGGTTGCATCGGCGCTACCTATTTCGAATAAATTTATAGGCTGATTTTCTTCTTCTAAAGCCTATTTCATAAAAGGTCCTACTACTCTATGTCCATGTGGAGAAGTTATAATGTTAATATTTTCCAAATGGCATAAACTAGTGCATCCTTAAACATCGTTAAAAAAAATATAGTAACACTTTTTTTTTTTTTTAAATAGAAAAGTTTTCCCTTAATTCAGTATTTGGAATTTAAAAAATTCAATATGCTACTTGGTAAAAAAAAATTCCAAAAAAAAAAAAAAAAAATTGCACATTAATTGCACGTTAGGTGCGTATTTTACGCATCTTGTATTGAATACATACTATAAATATTATGTTTATCCTATATTGAATTGTTTTTATTTTCTTCAATGTTTCGACTTCACTCTTTTGAATTAAATGTTTCCAGCTTGTTGTATATTTAAATTTGATGTGTAAATTATACTCAGTCTTCTGATAATGAAAAACTTCTAGTAGAAATGTTACATTTAATTTATCTGAGAATTTTGTTCTATGTAAATCCAAGTTGTTCAAATCTTTTTATACTGTTTTAAATATTTCAAAATATATGCTTCAGAAATTGATTATTACACAATATTCTTTTAATAGTTTCACATCAGAAAGAAACTACGATTCCTTATTTGTATAATAAGATATAGTCTGTTGTGTTTACTAATAGAGTTCCATCATTGGTTCATGTCATAACGGCTGCCCCAGAGATGGGAGGAGCCGTTGTAAAAAACAAATAGCGTTCTGGTTAACGTCAAATTCCTCTGCGCAACGCAACTCCTCGCGCGCAGGTCTGTTTGGAGCATTCGACCAGGTTTGTTGTTTGTTTACATTTTTTGGCTCGTTCTTCGTAGCAAGTAGTTTCCCTGGAGTTAGTACGCAGCAAATTGTTTTAAATTTTCATTTGTAAAAGTAATTTCGCTGTAATTATGAGAAATATACTTTTTTTTTAAAGTGTAGCGCATTTATTTTGATATCGATATTAAGAGGTTTATACATTTAAAATTAATAAAACAGTGGACATGTATTATTATTTATATATGAAAATTCTAGCTTGTACTTTATTTGCAGTAGTTAATTACTGTGTTAGTTTTCTTAGCAATTAATTTCAGTCTTACTTTTGCGATAGTAGTTTAGTTTTCTGAGGACTCTTTTTTTTTTTCGAATATTCAAATACAAATTTGTATTTTCTAAGTCTTGCTTACTAACCAGACCAGATAATTACCCCGTTTAAACTAAAGTGATATTTTAATTTCATTGAACCATGCTTTATTTCATGATCTTATAAAATGGGCATAAATTATTATCGTCTTTTATTTATTATTTTACAAGCTTTTATGTAGTTATGTCCTTTTAGTAAAAGAAGGATTTTTTTCTTAGCAATTTATAAGGAGGAAACGATATATATATATATATATATATATATATATATATATATATAATTATTATTATTATTCTTAAAATAAATAAGAAAATATTGTAAAATGAATAAATATCGTTTTGGTAGAATCTCGTGTTTTGTGTTGCATCTTCAAGATGACATAAAATATTATTGATTTCATAAAATGTTGTTGCAGTTTATTAATAAAAAAATAAATTTTTATTCATTCCAAAATTGCGGCGATTCTTTGCTGGCATTTTATTCTAATTATTAACCCTTTGATGGTCACAGACGCATATACGCGGTCGAAATAAAGTCCTTCTAAAGGGTTTTGACCGCGAATAGGCGCCCAGAAATTTCTACTTTAAAAGCGTTATGAACGCGTATAGACGGTCGGCATTTGTTATCTCTAAATGGTCATCGTCGCATCTACGCGTTTGTGCTTCCCCCCATTTTTGGAGACTGGGAGTTAAAGAAGGCGTTTTTCAACCACTCCTTCTTTCCACTACATAATAGGCGTAGACTATTTGTCAAGTAGTTTATTGTAGTCGAATGCTTTAGAGATTTGGTTGAAAAATGCCTTAGAGAATTACGCTTTTTGTAAATGGTTAAGAATGGCATTACATGTCAAAACAGATACTAAGGCGAATTCAAAGAATATATAGAGTAGATGACTTATAGTTTCTTTGTGTGGAACTAGACAAATTCGCAGAATATTAGTGTTCACTTGTTTTATTTTATTATTATTTTTCATAAATTATATTTCGCTATTATTATTATTATTATTATAAAACATTTACCATGTTGCATTTATTATTTGAATGAATACATACGTTCTTTTTTTTTTCTTTTTTTAAAGTATTTTAATGTTTTTCATTTACTAAATACTTAAAAGTGTTTTTTTAATTTCTTATTTTTTATTTGCATCACTTTTGCAGTGTAATAATAATTAAAATATAAAAAAACAAAATTCATATTACGCTTTAAAAAATATTTTCTAATTTATAATTGCTGCTCAAATTTCATTCAAATTCAAGTGTAACTTTAAAACTATACCGTGAAACCTGTCTATAAAGATTCTGAAGGGATCAGAAAAGGCATCGATATAGACAAGTTATCATTATACACTGCTTCAAGACTGTTAATTGATTTAAAGTACGTAATAGAATGATTATTATATATAGAGGGATTTTTAGTTTTACTTTTTAAAGTTATCTAATTAAATAATGAAATTTAATTATTTTATTATCCATAATAGAAATTATAAACCCATAATAGGATTTTTTAATTAATATGTAAAGAATGTACAATATAAATAAATCTAATAGAAACATGTTTTTTTTTTATTACTTTTACCAGATTTGTAAAAGTACATGAACTCGCAATTAAAAAAAAAAAGAATGGGATTTACAATTTTCACTATTAAAAAGGAAAAATAAATTGTAGATAGTATTTATTAGTACATGAAATAAAGAAAAATACTTCATGTAAAAAAAAATTGTAATTAATTGGACGTATAAATGTCGAAGATAAGAAGTGAAATATTACTTTTTTTTTATTGACAGACATTATTTGACATTCACAGCATTTTTGTAATGGAAGAAGAAATAAGTATTTTCTCAATTAATTCAAACGCATGTATAGCTGCCATCAAAATTTTACTTTAGTGTAATAACAGGGTGTCTTTATCAGCATTTTCACTGAATCCCAATAAAATTAATTAACTAAATTTTAATACTCTTCAATATTTATAGGGTACTTAACTATATATTGATGTAAGAAAAATGTGCACATATTCCTCTTTTTTAAAAACATTCAGTTAATCACTGCGTTTAAAATTGTCATTATAACTGTTGGAAATAGATTAAAAACTTCAAGCAATTAAATATAGTAGAAAGCTTTATTAACCCCTTGGGGACGAGCAACCGGTATACGTGCCGCGTAAGGTGATCAGAATCCGTGATTATTCTTACCAGTAAATTTTCATTGTAAATTTTGCCTTATTTAATCCGAGTATTTTTCCCGATTCAATTAGGCAAAAATTTCTGTTTTGAAAAACCGCAGATAAAAGGTTAAAAATTCTGTAAAAGACGCTCGTCCCGAAGGTGTTAAATCCAATTGCTCGCAATAATCTGCAGTGCTTATTTCACATTTTTCGTGGTAGTGATAGATAATCTTTATGATAGCGACTCTTCCTTGTTTTTACTTATATTAATAAATAAATAAAAAAAATTGTGCACTTCTTTATGTATGCTGTTTTAATTGCATACAACCTTTTTATATTTTTGAATAACTTGATACTTGTACCGTGCATTGTTGTCTTTATAAGCAGTATATAGTCGCAGGTTTAGCATTATTGCAGCGAATACTTGCTTAAAGGGTCTCAGGACTCTTAAAATTGGAAAAATTGAAAAAAAAGACCATTTTCAACACTTAATATCTTAAAATGTATTTGATTTTAAGACACAATTTTAATTGGAATAAAATATATAAGTATGTTCTTTCATTTTATGTATTTAAAAAATTATAGGATGCAGAATTAGCATTTACAGGGGGCTCCAAACTGTAAGACATTTGACGAGCAAAAAATCGGCATAACACATTACGCGCACGATTACAAAATAAGTATTGCAACTAGAATGAAAATTTTGGTGCCTACTTATACTTCAGATTGTAATAATTACCCTGAACCTAAATAAATTTGTATTTAAAGCTTTTATATATTTTTAATACAAAGTTGTATTTAGATAATGCAAAATTAAGAAAATTTCAACAGTATAATCACCTAAAAAGATATTGTTTTGAACAATAAAAAGGAGATTTTAGGTTCAGTTTATACAGACTAACATGAAACATATGTTTGAAAATTTTATGAAAAAAATATTCATAAGTTTTTGAGATATCGTGCGCGTTATGCCCAAAAACGTCATTTGAAGAAAAATGGCTTCAAAGTTCCCGAAACGACGCTTCAGCTATTGAACATGTATAAATGTAAAAGCCATAACTTCAGTTCTAATAGGAATTTCAAAGAAACAATTATGTCAAAATGTTCAGAAAAAATAGCAGTTTAACATCTAAAAAATTTAAAATTTCGAAAATTTTAAAGCTTTAAGAGTCCTGAGACCCCTTAATGTGAAAAAGAGTTTTTTTTCCTCCTTTGAAAGAGTTGGGGAGTAATCGAAAAACCATTCTCATGGTGTGGGTTCAATATAACGAACTCCTGTATGGAGATCTTACACTATACAACTAACTAAAAGAGTCCCAAATCATGTTTATTCCTACAGTTCCACTCAAAAGAAGCTGAGAACGTATCCCTAAATATTCTTTTGAAGCTACGTCCAATCACCCCCCCCCCCCTCCCTCACAGTGTGATATCTGCAGATATCAGTATATTTTACCTGATCATTTTACTAAATCATTATCGTCTCTATCGTTACAATTTTGAGACGGTAATGACTAAACACAATCGAGTCGAACAAACATTTACATTCCAATGTAATTAATTCTTTTGAACGTTTCTATGGATTTTCTTTGATGGATTTCCCATTGTTATCTACTTTCATTTTCCTTTTTTTTTTTCACAAGTCATCGGATGTGGAAGGAGAGGGGTGGGGTGTAGAGAATTCCAAACTTGAACAGGGACTGTATGGCCCCAACATTTCCAATCTGTGGGTGACATCGAAATATTACTTGTAAGTGAAACTGGAATTCTCGGAAAGTTATAATTGACAGAACTGCCCCTCCCTTGTAAAGATGGTTTGTAAAAATGATTTGTAAAGAAAGCAAGCTCAGAGGAATAATACAACTTCCAAATGATGGACATTTATAAGAGGCTGCGTATTGTTTTCAGTGCCACATATTTATTCAAAAGATTACCTTAGTCTTAAAAAAATAGTATTTTTTCATAAATAATTATTATTCAGATTTCTTAAATTATCAATCTTTGCACAGTGTAACATAAAAAAATGTTGATATAAAAATAAAGAAAGGCATCTTTTTTTTTCGTTATCTTTTTGATTTCACATCAGAGATCTGACAATAATGCCCCTCCACCCCCCCCCCCCCCCGCCTTAAAAAAAGTTTGTAGCCTATGAATAATTAATATTATGCTTAGTTTTTATAGTAAAAATTTTATTGCTCCTTTCTGTAGATTTTCGAATTCTACTCCATTCCGCAAACGTGCTTTTACATTAATTTAAAAAAATTTCTATTTTACCAGAATACATATAACTAATCTCTTTCAATGATTTAGCTGAAAAAAAAAAAAAGAAAAAAAAGATGTTTGATATTTTTTATATGCTTGATAGCTCCGATACCTTGAAATCTAGAAATAATTTCTCCGGGTAAGTATCACGCTAATGATAATTTGTAATTCTAAATTATAACGAATAATTTAGATAATAACTTTTTTGAACTAATGCACTTCATTTTTTATGCTGGAGAAAATTTTACAGAGATTCCACATGGACACATATATATGGAGAAATAATACTACAGTTGAACCTCGTTAACGCGAACGCTCAAGGGGAATCTTTTTTTTTTTTGTTCGTGTTAAGAGTAGTTCGTGTTATCTGAACTTAAATACATTACATAAAACTAGACGAGGCAATCGGAAACAGTTCTTGCTAAAAGTATTTTGCGTTAAGCGTGTTCGTGTTAACGAGGTTTGACTGTATTTGTTTAAAAATTAAAATTAAAAATATCTTGACAAGGAATATAAAAATTGGTTTCATCCAAGTCTTCCAAATCTTTAAAAAATGAAAAGAAGAACAAACGATAAAACGTAAAAATGATATAAAGAGATGAAGTGACAGTTGATTTTTTTTTTCTTTTTACAGATTTTTTTTTTTTTTCTTTTTTTAATTTCTCTAGAGAACTTTGAAAAAATCATTGAATCTTACGGTTTTTAACATAAGAAATAAACGTATAAGAAATGTTAAATGAACAGTTTCCGAATTTATTAAAAATGGTACTTAATTTCAGTCTAGTCGAACGATTTGTTATCAGATTGGAATGGCAATGTCGTCAAAATGGCGTTTTATTTAAGGTAGTTCTCTAATTCCCTAGTTCAACAACGAGACGCCACACCAGTGGCAAAGAAATTCTGTTCTCAAAGCTAGTAGACGGGAGGTGCTGGGTTCGAACCCAATCACGCTCGTCTGCTTAATCGTTCGGAGTTTTCTGCGATTTTCTTCGAACCCTGCATTTCCTTGCGTAAATACGGGTTAGGTTTCCTTAGAAAAACTCCCACTGAGGGCAACTCCCTATTCGGTCCTATATCCTTCCTCGTCGTAGATAATTAACCATCAACAACGAGACATTTTCGGACTCCTTTTTAAACGTAAAGGCAAAAAAAAAAAAAAAAAAAAAAAAAAAAAAAAATGATAGACTAGACTATTGAAGTGGTTTGAAATCAAATAAAGTTTTCCCTTTAATTCGAGTTTGTTATTTGAATGAATACTAATTCAATGATAACTTTCATGTAAAAGGCTTTTATTTATTTATTTTTTCTACTAACCCATTTTCACACACACACAAACACACACACACACAAAAAAAAAAAAAAAAAAAAAAAAAAAAAAAGTAAAAGTAGTTTTTGGCGAAAAACAAATTAATTTTTGAAACTTTAATGTATGATTTTTTAATCAATAGATTACTTATCGAGTTCTCAGCGAATTTTGCGTGTGACAAGTTTTTTCCCTTTATCGCGTTGCCGGCACGGAAATTCGGTTCAAAACGCACACTTTCACAGTATTTTCTGGAAGATCCTTTAACAAACAATATAAAACGCAATTTAATGACATGATTTCTGAATAGGAACATGCCCATTTCATGCGTTTCCGTACATGAATAAATTTAGGAATGTGTCAGAAAGTAGCTCTTTTGAATTTGAGAACAGTGCTCTCTCATAAGCGGCTGAAAGGTTTGCTCTCAAAAAGAGACAGATTGAACACAGATTGAACACAGAATAGATTCAACACAGATTGAATTTAATACTCACAAAAAATTTCTCCTAGTGAAAGTGACATTTCAAAATCAAATGTTCAAAGCATAAATATTTTATTTTGATTGTGCTATAAGTGGCATTATTTTTTCTCATTATCGTTGCTGCCAGTATATTTAAATGTCATATAATTTTAAAATGCAATTCTTATGTGAAAATGCATTTTTATCGTCAGTGATATTTTTGTAAGATTAAAATTGCAGGAATTTAATCTATTCAATGCACTTCAATTATTTACCTCAATATAATTTATTTTACGTATATGACTGAAAATGAAAAAAAAAAAAAATTGTGAAATAATGTCACTTTTCTAACCCTACACAATTAAATAAATGATTTATTTGTGTATATTTCAGACCAATTCGAAAGATGGGGATTTGGGTGAGGGATTTAAAATTCTTCTCAAAACAGTTAAAATCCATAAGATATGTACAAATTTGGTTTTGTTAAGACGAATAAATACTGAATAAGACAAATGTAAAGACAAACGCAAACAGGCAAAATAATTTCAGCTTGCATCTGTTTCAACGATTCCTTGTTTTGTGCAAAATGAATAAGAAATAGAGCGAGAAACAATAGCAGTAAATTACGTATACATGTATTATGCTTCAATATATATATATATATATATATATATGACTGAAGAAGGAAATCCTTTTATGAAGCATTGGAAAATCTACGTGCTAAATTGGTTGATATTGTACATTTTACGAGTAAAAATGACTGAAAACCTTTCGCAGGAGATCCTGGCTGCGTCACTGTGTAAATGTAGTTATTATGTGGTTAGATTCTATTTTCAGTCAAAAAATCCATTCCATTACCACAACGTGTAAAAAAGTAATAAATTATTTCTCAAAATTCTCAAATGAAATTTAGTATAAAAAAGCAAACAAAAGAAAAGTATTCGGAAAAAAAGGCAAAAAAATTTTATGCACTTAAATTACTGTTGAAGAGATTATTTGCATGACTAATTTTATATGGATGAAATTCAAAAACAAGATAGTTTTTTTTTTCTCTTTACTAATGCAATCATTTTACTATCTTTTTTATGCTTACTCTTTTCTAGCTGGTCCGCCAGGGGTTGACGGGGGCCGTCGAAAAGTAGCACAATACGAGAAAAAAGTCCTTTAAAAATCGTATTAAAAAATAGGAACATTTTTAAAAACGATGTTAGAATTCCGAATAAACTTTTTTCTAACTACAAAACTTAACATAATGGACCAAGATATATTAACCGGAATTCTTTCACATAAGTAAAAAACTCCCCGTAAAACGTAAAAAAAAGCAGGGGATATAAATTACTAAACTATTGTGATCGTAATTCTTTTATGACAGTCAAAAAATCTAAACTCCGACTTCGAGGTGCATAACTACCTATAGAGAGGTACCTTCTTACCAAATTTTGCAGTTATGCGTTCAGCGGTCTCTCCAGAACACATTAGAGAGACACACGCACAAACTTGTTTCCTTATTTATAAATTGTGTAATTTAAGTTAAATATATATTGTAAAATATCTAAAATAAGCCCCTCCGAAAACGCCCCCCCCCTCATATATGAGAATTTTTTGAAAGCCCCACCATTGGCCGAGATTTTCTGCTCTCAAAGCTTCTAGAAGGGAGGTGGTGGGTTCGAACCCAATCGCGCTCGTCGGCCTAATCTTTCGGAGTTTTCTGTGGTTTTCTTCGAACCTTGGATTTCCTTACGTAAATACGGTTTAGGATCCCTTAGAAAGACGACACACGGAGGGTACCCCCCCCCCCCCCTTCGGGCCTATATCCCTCGTGTTGATAATTGATCGTCATAAACAACACCTTTTTTGAAAAAGTGCCATATATAAGACCTCCCCTTCAAGTTTTATTTTCTAACGCTGTCAATCCTTCTTTTTTTTTTTTTTTTTTTTTTTTTTTTTTTTTTAATATTGGAAATTCCTTAAGTTTTTTGTTTTTTTATCTCCAAAAGGAATATATCTTATGCAATTTATTTTTATCTAATCTTTTTACATATAACTGTATCATAGAATGATCACTAAAATTTAACTCATTTGTGCCGTGAGTCTTTCATTTGGTCAGGAACTATCACAATAGCTTCATAGCCGTGGTATGGGTGGTGGTTTATCACAGTGATGTTAAATGTATCGCTGCACATTCTATCCACTTTTTTTCTTCTTTGGATGAACTTTAATTGGTGCGGGAATATCAGTCACGAACCGGAACAATATTTGTCATAATTTCACGAGTCGGAATATCATTACCGTTTGCTTAGGTACATTTCGCGCCCTGACTTTGTGTTGCTTAACCTTTTGAGGGGCAAGGAATTGTGTTTCTGTAATGTCGAATTTACACCGGAATCTTCAAAAAAGTTTATTGCAGAATAAGGAATATCAATTTTACGACTTTTTCCACCAAAATTAGAAAAGTAAAATTTAATTAAAAAAATAATGAATAATATTAATGAGTATTAAATAAATTAATAAAATGGTATCGTTGATGAGTTTTTCATGTATGGTGGAATTTAGAAAATATCTATTAAATGTAAAGGGTTCAAAAATAATATTGTGCTTCTCCTAGAATCAGACGTTAAGCTGACTTTCACATTGGTATCCTTGAAGAGGTATATCATCCCGAAGCTACAAAATAAATTGTTTAAAAAGAAAAAAAAAAAAGAGGAAAAGAAAGGAAAAATTAAAGTAAATTAGAAAAAATGAATCATCGTTTGTTCTAAAATTATTTTACAAATCACATTTTAAAGACAAAAATTTCTATTTTATAAGATATAATTAAAAAAAATGAATTTAACATTATTTTAATCGAGTTTGTAACTTCTGCATACGAACAACACTACATCCGTACCTGATCTTAATTAATATCTAATACCATATCGAAAGTCTTAATTAAAAAGGTTAATTTTAGCTTTTTTCTATGATATCAGATCAGTTTTTATACATATAATTTACAGTTTATAAATGTTTAGATCTGAAAATTACAATATTTAAATATTAATTTCGGAGCATTCTTTGAGTCATACTTTTATAAGCAAAACATTCTTTTGTTGTTTAAGTAAAAAATAACCATATTTTTCATACATTTTTTTAATGTAAATTTCTTTAAACAGTCTAGTTTCTATGGCACCTCACCTAATTTAAAGATCTGTCTTTTACAGGTATTATTTGATCTGAAATTAAGTACATTTGATGTCAAGTAAAAAATGTCTCTCATTTTAACTCGTAAGTTTTTAGATCTGAAGATTACAGTATTTAAAAAATATTTTTCTTTCATTCTACTTGAGTATCGATAAAATAGCATTGGAATCGCGCTCCTTTCTTTTAAATAATTATATTTTCTTATCTTTAAAATTGTCGTTTTTAGAAAGTTCTCAATCTAATACATCTTGCATTACTAATTATTCCTTGTAGGTTTGATTTAATAATAATCATAATAATACTAATGAATCCATATCTGTATTTAACTGATTTAATAATAATAATAATAATAAAATTAATAATAATAATGAATCCCTATCTGTATTTAACTGCTTCTGATATCATATTAAAAGATTTTGCTTTAATTAATTTATGATTATAGTGATGACGTATAGTTAATAATTAATTTAAAATATCAACACCTTGGATTATAACTCATTTATATAATGCAAGTTCTTAACGTTATAGTTTAGAATTTTTGTTTGATAACTTTTAAAAATCGCCTCAGAAATATGTTTTCTTTTCTTATTTGAGTGCAAACAGAAAGATACCTGAAGAATGAGTTCTTCGAAAAGGGGTAGAGGTGGTAATCAATCACTGTCGAAATGAATGTGAGAAGTCTACCCTTTGGTAACACATTACAATGGACTTTAGTAGGATATTGTTTGCTTGGATAATGGAGTTATGAATAAAAAGGAGGAGACATATAGTGTATTGTCTACCAGTTGCGAGTGAAGTAACTGAGGAGGTTGTCACAATATGGCGGCTGCTTTTTTAAAATCGGTTCTTCAGTTTCTGACTACCGATAGGTCAAGCCTCCCACCAGTAAAGTTGAATAGAAGATTTCGTCTTAAAGAAGCGTCTTATTCATGGAATTTTTTTTCAAAAATGTCATAAAAATTTCTGTTTGTTTTTACCGGTGTCAGTATGCCTTATAAAATTGTCAGTTTGTATCCATGGTTGTCACAATATGGCGGAAACTCAGGGCCTAACTACCACCAAAGAAAACTCCTACCAGTAAAAATGAAAATTTGTTTCTACCACTATTTATGACTGAGATTTTGTAAAAATAAGGCGTTTAAATAAGTTTAAAATATCTATATAAACTTACTGGTGGGAGCTTCCACTGTCGATAAACAACCCCTTTGATAGCGGTTACAGTTGAAGCTTCACTATTTTAAGGATATGTCAGTTCCTCTTTATTAATAGTTCCATGGCTTGGATATACTGAAGGGGGGGAAGGCAGTTTTCGCAGATTCATTGCTAAACGTTTACCAAACTAAATCATTGACCACTTACAAACATACAAAGCATTTCCCTGTGAAACCATTTTCGAAGACAAAAATTGCACAGACCTTAACCGTGAAAGGGTTAACTCATTCGTGTAGCTCTAAATTTTTTATATTTTATGAACAAAACATCAAAATATATTTTTATGCATAAAGTAGTTACAGAACTTCATGTAGACTTATTTTGACTCATTATTCTATATGAATGGCTTTGTAGTGACATCATAAATTCAACTCTAAACCAATTCCCCTTTGGGTGAAAACCGAGATGAAATTCTAATGAGATAGCTGAAAATACTTCGATATCGCTGAAAACTTTTCATAGCAACTGCAAAAATTTTAATATATCATTGAAATGAAGTAGAGATTTTTTACTTTAATGGACACCAGAAATTAGTCTACTCACAGGACCCAACTGAAAAATTAAAGTACATTTAGTACTTTCTAATTTATTTTAAGAGTAATTATGAATTCAGTTTATCAATCTGTGCTGTAATTCTCGTAAACTAAAATTTCCGTATCATTGATATATGCTACTGAAATTAACTACAGCATGTTTCCTATTAAAAATGGAGTATGTAGCGTTTATAAGGACAATGGGGGAAAAATCGTTTGTGGTAAATTTGAATGATGTTACACTATTTCAAAAATGTATTTGATGTGCATTTAAGAAATGCACTAAAGCGTGCTTTCTGCATAGTATGGTACATAATAAAAATGAGATGGTCTCAGTCTGAGCTCAGTTTTTATCCCAGTCTTCGATTGGGTATAAATAGTAGAAATTTGTTATTGAAAACTATTTTTCAGGGTCATGAAAATCGCGAAGCATTATCATGAGAGGCAATTTATGATTAATACTTACTTATTTCTATGTAAGAAGAAATTTTTTAATGAAATAGTTTTTAAATGTTTACACTTTTATACAATGTGCTTTCAGCATCAGGTTCTGATGACAGAAATTTTTTTGGTCTTCGATTTCAAATGATTAGACATGGGTACTAAACTAGAAAAAAAAAAGCCTGAATACTAATGTCAAAACATGTATCATCAATGTACACGGTCACTAAAAGAAATTCAATTAAAGTCTGTGGGGAAAAAAAATATTTGGAACATATTTTAATAATGTTACGCTATTTCAAACATAATGAAAGTGATAGACAAGCATTGTGGTGTATTACAAGATGCTTACTGTAGAATATAATATGCATAATGGTTAGCATTCATTTATAGGGCGACAAAAGTAGTACGATGGTCGTACTGCCTATGAGCGATAAAAGCTGGAAGTGTATTTTTAAATGTAGTAATGCATTTTTATGTTTAGCTAAATTTTTGCATACTTTTGCACATTAATATTGAAAAAATACTTTAAGTTCAATGAGGCAAATCCTCTTCACCACCTTCTCTAAAAAAGGGAAATAGTCAAGGGATGGGCTATAATCCTGCGCCACTATAAGAGCAGCGTCCTGGCATCTGGCACTTATCACTGACATTGACTAGCAATCACTAGAAAAGCAAACAGAATTTTTTGAACTAGGTGTAAAATAGTATTGTTGGGTGCTGGACTGGATTAATTTCTGCTTGGAAAGAAATATGTTCATGCATTTAAAAATATTAATTATATATTTAAATAATAATATTAATTAATACAAATTATTTACATTTAAACAAAAGTATCAATTTATTATTTAAATAATATTAATATAAATTATATATATTTAAATAATAATATTATTTAATATAAATTATACATATTTAAATAATAATATTAATGATAATATAAATTATTTACATTTAAACAAATATTAATTATATATTTTAATAATAATGTTATTTAATATAAGTTATACATATTTAAATATTAATATTATCTATATATATTTAAATATTGATATTAATTAATTAATACAAATTATTTACATTTAAACAGAAATATTAATTTATTATTTAAATGATATTAATATAAATTTATATATTATATATATATTTATATATATTATATTATAATATATATTTAAATAGTTATATTATTTAATATAAATTATACATATTTAAATAATAAAAATTAATGGTAATATAAATTAAATACATTTAAACAAATATTAATTATATATTTAAATAATGATGTTATTTAACATAAGTTATACATATTTAAATATTAATATTATCCATATATATTTAAATATTGATATTAATTAATTAATACGAATTATTTACCTTTAAACAAAAATATTAATTTATTATTTAAATGATATTAATATAAATTATATATATTTAAATAGTAATATTATTTAATATAAATTATACATATTTAAATAATAATATTAATGGTAAAAACATTATATACATTAAAACAAATATTAATTAATATTAATTATATATTTAAATAATAATATTATTTAATATAAATTATACATATTTAAATATTAATATTATCTATATATATTTAAATATTGATATTAATTATACATATTTAAAATCAATATTAATTATATATTTAAATAGTAATAAGGAAAAGAAGTAAATTTTTAATTATACTAATCTTCCACTACTTTATAATTACAGGTGAATGAGTAATTATAGTAAAAAGAATAATAGTAAATTTATAGCAATTTTTATGTATGAAGATAATGCTTGATTTTAAATGACGAGAACTTAAATATCAAATTAGTAGAATTTACTAATCTCTTACAACGCTAACATAAAAATATTTTTAATGTAAGTGTAGGAGATATTGCATTTTAATAAATGTTCATTTAATTATTAAAAAATAGCTTATATGTATTCAAAAAAATATTTTAATTATTGAAATTTATTTAAAATAAAACTTTATGTAATAAAAATTATTAAATTTCATTTAAGTTAATTTTAATTTAATTTTGTTTACTTAATTGTAAGTAAAATTTTATTTAATTATCTAACTGACAATAAAAAAATACAAAGCAACTGATCTTTATATGTTTATAATTATTCTTTATTAATTAATTCAATAAAGATAAACAAAACTCTATAAAAGATACGCAACTTAAAACCTGACGATTGAAAGCTTTTGCTTTAAATCAAAATGCTACGCCGAACATACACGGCTTTATCTTTCAACAAAGTTCCCCGGATAAAATGGGCGAATGCTCGTAATAGGAGACCTGCGCACGACAAGTTTCGCGGAGGATTTTGATGCTGACGAAGACGCTAGTGTAAAATTTATTTAAAGAATCCTCCATGTTGTTATTTTTAGAGGATTAGTCAGTAGGGGGTAGGGGTGGGTAGAAAAATGTGGACAAGGTTCCTAGGAACAGTTCCAAGAGAAAAAACGAAGGAACTGTTACTCTTCGCCAAAGAGAACCGTTCTTTTCCAACTAAAATTTCATCTGTCGCCAAAGCAAAAGCTGACACATTTTTCTCTCACTTGCGATTGGTTGTGATGTCAAAAGGTTTCCAAACAATGAGAAACGTCATTAAAGTATTAAATGCTAGATGCCAGAAAAGGGGAAAATCGCCTGATTAACGATCCAAGTCAGAGGAGCAGTTTAAAAGGAACAGGAACAGGAACATATCTTTGGAAAAAAAACTTCTCGTTTCTGTTTCTCATCATTACGCAGCCGCGGAGAAACGCAAGGAACAGATAGTGGAATGTGGAATGGAGCAGGAACAGTAGCAGATCGAGAAACGTACTTCAGGAACATGTTTTTTTTTTTTTTTTTTTGCTGTTTCTTCTTTGTTCTCATCAAGGTATTTTGCTTGGATTAGTGAGTGTGGGGGGACGGAGGAGTAGGAGGGGCTTAAGGAAAGGGGAGAAGGTCTCTTAACCCTTTTTCTTACTGAAGATATGGCAGATTAAAGGTCTTTTGCATTTGCATAGAACTATAATTTAATACATTATTAATGTAAAAAATAATTACTATTTTTAAAACATATTTATTTTGTATTTAATACATAAAAAATCAATTTGAATATTTAATACACAAAAATGTCAATTTCTTTTTTATTTTGAGTATCGAATCATGATCATAATATTAATTAGATATAAATATCAATTTTTCTTTTTGTTCTTAATATTTGTTCAACAAATGCATGAATGGGAATAGGCCCATAAAAATCAGTACTAGTATTAATTATAGTAATAATAAACATTTTCGTTTACATCTGAATGTTTGTTTCTACAAGTCCGCCCCCCCCCCCACCCCCAACCTCTAAATTTGTTACTATAACTAAAGATTACTTTTATAAACACGATTTTTGTGCAGCTGAATAATAAGGATATGTTGAAATATCAAAAGGAATGAGGTTAAATAAATGTTAATACAATAATAATAATAAAACAGTACGAAAGTTGAATGCTTTTTCTGGATAATGCTTGCCTCTAAGAAACGAATCAATAAAATCTTTTAATTTATGATGAAATCAGCAAAGAACGTTTAAAAGTTTTAAAAAAATGTAATTTTAATTAATTAAGCAACTCAATAAATGTTATTCTTCAAATTCAGTTTTTAAATTTGTATTACTAAATATTACAGCAAAAAATTTCATTTTAAATCTTGAAATTAAAAGAATTAAGAAATATTGCTGTAGATTCTTAAAAAGCTTCTTTAAAAAAATTGTAATCGAAAGGTCTTTTAATTTTCGGAAAATGAACGGCATCTCGAGATATAAGCTGTTGTTGTATCCTGATGGCATTTTCCCCCTTCTCCACACTGTCGCGTCCGGAAATTCGGTTCAAGATATCAAAGTGGCAGAATTTTCTGAAACATCCGCCTTTATTGAAAATGGGGAAAACCCATTCGATTAACTAATTTTTGAGCAAAGGTACCTAGTAATTTTATGCATTTGCGAATAAAAATGAAATGAAGAATGTGTCAGAAAGAACACAGTTTAGATTTGAGAACAGACTTAAGATAAACAAGAAAGTATACAGAAGATCAGATATTTTTTAAATTCATATAGCTAAACTAAAAAAAAAGCTAGATCAGTTAAACAAATCATTCGGGAAAAATTCATTGTACATTATGCGTATTTTCAGATTTTCATAACATCAGATAGATAAATATAGTTTATTATTAGTATTCTATTTATATAATTTTAATTATGATGACCAATGAAACCAAATGAAAATATTCCTGTGATAAATATTTATGTCTTTTTTTTTAAGGGTTTTTCTTGAAAAATAAAGATATTTTATCATGAATTGTTTTATGGATTCAAGTCAATTGGATAAACAATCCTTTAGACGATTTCTTAAAAATAAATAAATAAATAATAATAATAATAAAATAAATAAATAATAATAATAATAAAATAAATAAATAAAAAGAATGCAAGACATAAACTGCATCCAGTTTGAAGTTACAAATCTTTCTTCGTGTATTCGTTTGAAATATTTCCGATGTCAGCTTACTAATGTATAATAAAAAACTTTGAAGCAGTGCCAGATATGTTCTTAATTAGTTGATATCGGAATTAAGGTTTGCAGAAGCAGCTACTAAACACTAAAAATATTTGCATTTAAAGAGTTCCTTAGATTCTATTAGAAACAAGTTTTAGAAGTTTTTAAACGATTTTTTTTTTTAATGCAATTTTGAAATACACAGCCAAAGGCGCCCGCAAAAAAAAAAAAAAAAAAAAAAAAAATCACGGTCGCATTAGATTTTAGTGTTATTGGTGTTATTTATGACGGCCGATTATCTGTACGAGGGATATGGGCCCGAGGGGGAGTGCCCTACGTGGGGTTCTTTCTAAGGGAGCCTAACCCGTATTTACGCATGGAAACCAAAGGTTCGAAGAAAACCATGAAAACTCCGAACGATTAGGCCGACGGGCGCGATTGGGTTTGAGGACAGCACCTCCCGCCTATCACCCTCGAGAGCAGAACCTCTCGGCCACTGGTGGAGCCGCACCAGATTTTGGGACAAATATGTCTGTTATCAATTGCCCAGTCTATTTTTTCTTTAACCCCTTCGGGACGGGAGCCTTTCACGAAAATTTTAATCTTTTGTCACCGTTTTTTAAAAACAGAAATTTGTGTCTTCTTGAATCGAGAAAATGCGCTGATTAAATAAGGCAAATTTTACAGTAAAATTTTACTGGTGAGAAAAAACAAGGATTCTGAGCGCTTCATGCGGCACGTATTCGTGCCGCTCGTCCCCAAGGGATTAAATCTGGTATATACACATGAATAGAACTTTGAAAAATTAAAAAACTAATTAAAAATATAATTAAAAGACTAATTAAAAATATTTATAAAACTAGTTATAGTACGAACGCACCTCATTTGCCACGTTTGACGTGTAATGTCCAACTTGTTTTTAAATAGAAAAGTTTACTCTTAATTTTAATTCAGTACTCAGAATTAAAAAAAACTCAATATGCTATTTACGAATTTTTTTTTTCAAAAAAGTTGCTCCTAAAATGGTTTAGAAGGCATCTTGTATTGGATACATACTATACGTATTATGTTTATGTATATTGAATTGTTTTTATTTTCTTCGATCTTTCGACCTTTCGACTTCATTCAATGTTTTGAATTAAATATTTCCAGCCAGTTGTATATTTAAATTTGATGTGTAAATTATACTCAATCTTCTGATAATGAAAAACTTCTAGGAGAAATGTTACATTTAATTTATCTCAGAATATTATTCTATGGAAATCCAACTTGTTCAAATCTTTCCATACTGTTTTAAATATTTCAAAATATATGCTTTAGAAATTGATTATTACACAAATTTTTTTTAGATAGTATCACATCAGAAAGAAACTACGGTTCCTTTTTTGTATAATAAGATATTATTCATTAAGGCGCAAAAGGAAAGACCATAAAAGTTAATTCTTTCCATAACGGATGCCTGAGCGATGAGAGAAGCCGTTGTAAGAAATATAAAGTTGTATAAATGGAGTTTTGATATGAAGTGTTCTGTGTACCAGTTGCGAGTGAAGTAATTGAGGAGGTTGTCAGAAGACGGCGGCTGCTTTTTTAAAATCGGATCTGCAGTTTGAAATACCGCCGGGGCAAACTTCCCACCGGTATAATTGAATAGAAAATTTTGTCTTATTCATGGAACAGCGGTGGAAAATTGGCGCAGAGGAGGAGCTTATTGACACCACTAAATTTTAGAAATATTTTTCGGCTTATCTAATGACATAATTTCTGCGTTTTTATTAAGCTGAAGAATACTATAAAATGTTTGTGGTGTCAATAGGCTCCTCCTCTGCGCCAATTTTCCACCACTGATGGAAATATTTTTCTGGTGTTAGTTTGACAGGTAAAACAGCTGGATTGCATCACCGGTTGTCACAATATGGCGGAAACGAAGGACCTGACTACCGCAAAAGTAAACTTACACCAGTTAAAATTAAAACTTTTTCTCACATTATTTTTTTATTGAAATTTTGCACTAGTATCGCCTTTAAATAAGAAAAAAAATTCTATATCACTTTACTGGTGGAAACTTTGACCGGGGGTAATTAGCCCTTGTGAAAGTGGTTTTAGTTGAAGTTTCACTAATTTAAGGATATGTCAGTTCCATGGTTCACACACCTTGCTGTTTGTGTTTGGAATAGGCACTTCAACTCATTTTCAGGAGTCTATGCTGAGTCGACAATAGTGACACGACTCTCGACCCACTAGCGAAGTACAATTGGTTGGTTGGTTGTAAAGATGACGCAATTCTGTTTTTCGTATCGCGGTGAAGAACTTTTTTGAGGGCATGCTTGAATTATTTTGATTTTAATTTTACATAAAAGAAGTTTTTAATATTGGACAGCGTTAGATGGGAGCTGGGAACAGCCAAATTAAAGGTCCGCACAGCCCGAAATTTATGGTCCCGACCCGCTCACAGAAAAATTTCGGCCCGCCTCGGTCTAAAATTTAAAAGTTCAAAACGTACAAAAAAAAAAAAAAAAAAAAAAAAAAAAAAAAGAATAGCCCGGCCCAGTATAAACTTAAAATTTTGGTCCGAGAACGTATTTGCCCGTACAAGAAAATTTTTGGCACGAGACTGGCCCGGCCCAAAAAAAAAAGTTAAAATCTCGGCCTGAACACGTCTGGTCCCAATAAATTTCTTGGAAACATGGATTTTTACGTCGATGTAGTTTTAAAAAAATGTTGCGTACGGGGAGTTCTGACCAAAAATACTTATTTTAGCCTTTATTTTTATGTTTATAATCTTCATTTTAAAGAAGAGACCTGTACTGCGATATTTATGTTTTTAATGAATCTCTGTTTGTATGTAAACGTTTCAGTTAACATTAATATCGCTAATCTATATTCTATGTATTGGAGTCTTAACAATCTGAAAAATTCTATATAGTAAAATCGTCTAAAAGTCTAAATAAAAATCCCTGCCGGCCCGGCCTACAGGCGGAGGTAGATTTCGAAGTACACTAATTTCACCAACAAAAACTAAGTTATGATTAGAGATAACCTCTTTAACAATTTTATCTGGCCGCTTTTGAAGAGTTTTTATTTCATTTTTGTATAATAGCTTGTTTTATCAGATTCATGTTAAGGCGGTATTAAAAAAATACTTTACCATGCTCAACAACTCGAAATTTTCTGGCACATTTTCAGAATCATTTTTAATAGAAAAAATATGAAACTTACTGCCGTGATTTTTGAAGAGATTTATAAGCGACTTGTGTTTTTATTCAATTAATTAAAACTTGATTTATAAACAATTATTTTCTCAGTAGGACAATATTTTACGTTTCTAATAAAGTCGCTTCGGGAAATTCTGTTCAAAATGCCAAATTTGACATCATTTTTTAAATTATCTTCTGCTTCTATCAAAAAATCAATCATTACTGTACATTATATTGTTTCTGAATAACAGAATCTACCAATTGGATGCGTTTAAAAGCAATAAACGAATTAAAAAATACGGCAGAAAATAAGCATTTTGGATTTGAATACACCCTTAATAAGATGATTTTTTTCTTCAACCGCTATATATTTTTAATTTATTTTTTTCTGCAATAATTGGTCCTATCAAAAACTTGTCTGTATAAATGTTGTAGACAATATTAAGAAGATATATGATAAATTCATGGGGATTTTATATCTTGTGAATTGACAGAGTTCTGGATTTTTTTCTTCTTCAACCCTCCTTTTTGTTTTCGTTTTTAATTTTTTTTTTGCGGTATGAATTGGTTCTATCAAAAACACGTGAATATAAAAATTGTAGATAATATTACAGAGATTCATAATAAAATTAATTGCATTTGATATCTTGAGAATTGACGAAGTTATGAATTTTTTCTCTCAAAAACCCTATTTTTTGTGCCCATTGAGCCCATTTTTAATTTTATCAAAAATCTGTGATACATAAATTTTTGGCCCCATTTTTAGAAATAATAAAAACTTTAAACTGATTTGATATGTACAGAAATTAAGAAGTTATGGGGGTTTTTCGGTTTTAGCAAAACCCCTCCCTATTTCCATCCCCTTAGTCCGATTTTGCCCATTCACGAACTTGACCGAGATTTTATGTCCCTTGATTTTACGTATCAGTTTGGAAGAGATTTGTCCAGAATTGTGGAAGTTATCGTGTCCAGAAGAAAGTGATATATATATATATATAAATAGATAGATATACAGATAGATAAAGATTTTTACTGAGGGTGGTTTTGGGTTCCAGGGGTCATGATCGTTGTAGATCTGCAAAAGATTTTCAGAAATTCCAAAATAGGGGAGAATATAATAGGTAGAATTTCATACGAAATCTACCTAAAATCGTCTATAGGAAAATCTTTTGTACAGTCTGACCTCTATTTAACGAACCTCTATTTTTCGAATTTCTCTATTTTGCGAACTTTTACTTGGAACCAAGAACATTTTGCAAATTTCGTCGTAAAATAACCTCCAAATAGCGAAGTGCATTCTCTATTTAACGAACTTTTCCTTGGGATCTAAATTTTTTTTTCTCCCTATTTCTTAAAACTTTACTGGACATTTCGAACTTATTCTTTCTTTTAACACATTTTATGATGATCAATGACCATGAACAGGTCTTACCAGGCACCTAACTCACCGGGAACAGTAAAATCGCTGTGATTCTTTGCTTTCCATCCAAGAAGTGCAAACTTTCAATATCTCCTTTTAACCCTCAATGGAGCTGCGCCGTGTCCTTAAACTATAATTTCCCGTTTTTTAGATTGTTGATCATGATCAATCGTGTTGGTAATTTCGGTTCTTGCAGCTCAAAACTGTCAAAGCGGAAGTACTTGAGCATCAAAGAAAAAAAATTATTTTTGATGAGGTGGATAAAGGCGTGAAGAAAAATAATACTGCTTTAAAATATGGTATTCCTCCAAACAGTTTATCAAAAAATCTTTAAAAAATCGTAATTTTAAAGTAAAATAATTTTTCTAAACTGAAAATACAATACATTTCCAGATAATGTTGTGTTTCATTCATATTTGCCTTGCAGATTTCTTTTTGGTGGGTAAAATAAATAAAACAAATACAGATATAATTTATAAAAAAAAGTGTGACTAATTCCTTTTTTTAATTATATTCAGTGTTTATGGACTTAAAATATGTTTTATGTAGTTTAAAGTATTTTAAAAGGTGACTCTCTATTTAACGAATTTTCCATATAACGAACTTTTTTTCTGGATTTAGCTACTTCGTTAAATAGAGGTCCGACTGTATATCCAATATCATAACTTATATTTTATTGAATAAAAATGGGGAAAATGTGATTTTTAACATATTTAAAGCATAACTCTATAGAAGAACAATTACACAGGTTTTCGAAAAAAAAAAAAAAAAGAAAGAAGAGAAGTACCTGTTGAGATAAAAAAAAAAAAAAAAAAAAAAAAAAAAAAAAAAAAAACAGCTTTTACTTATTTCAAATACAGAGATTTTCATGGGATGTTTATATTTCTTAATTGAATAATAAAATCTTTGATATCTGATTCTTTTAATAGCAGAAGGAAAGGTAAAGTAGAATAATGCAAAGTGCTATCCAATTGTCAAGTTATTCTGCAACATACACATATACTAAAGCTTTGCTGAGCAAGCTTTAAAAGGTAGCGGTGCAGGTGATATCCAAGGGCATTTCATTGCATGCAATTTGTGTTTTTAACGCTCAACCAGTTCTCATTTCTTAATTTTATTCGTCAAGCATAATTACAAAGTTTCGATGTAAAAAATAAAATCATTTTCGATAATTATCGGCCATTAGAC
The DNA here is from genome assembly GCA_963932465.1 of Maratus speciosus. Taxonomy (NCBI): domain Eukaryota; kingdom Metazoa; phylum Arthropoda; class Arachnida; order Araneae; family Salticidae; genus Maratus; species Maratus speciosus. The sequence continues at coordinate 279,527,596 of OZ010797.1, read as the reverse complement.
CTTATTGTTATTAACATTTATAAACTAAAATAAAATAATATTTAAATAACTAATTAAAATTCATCAAAAAAGAGAGAATACACGAATAAATCATTAATTCTACCTGAGGATCGAATCTGTTCTAAACTATTACGCTCCCAGTACCTCACCGATCGGGTGACTATTCTCCTTGTTTCATTCTAAATGTAAATAAGCCACGCCTCCTCACAGAAAATTTGCACAAAACTACACTGTATTTCTTTCATAACCCTGATACTGGAAGCATGGATATAAAGTAATAGGATCTCAATCATAATAGTTTTTAGATTGAGTCGCGAATTTTGAAGAAATATGGCAGACGGCTTAGAACTATCCTAAGGAGGCACAATCTATAAATCAATTCTAACAAAGTTGCGTATTATAAATTAAATAAAGATGCAGACGAACTAATAGAACCGGGCTGCATCGGCGCTACCTATTTCGAATAAATTTATAGGCTGATTTGCTTCTTCTAAAGACTATTTCATAAAAGGTCCTACTACTCTATATCCATCTGGAGATGTTATAATGTTAATATTTTCCAAATGGCATAAACTAGTGCATCCTTAAATATCGTTAAAAAAAATATAGTCACACTTTTTTTTTTTTTTTTAAATAGAAAAGTTTTCCCTTAATTCAGTATTTGGAATTTAAAAAATTCAATATGCTGTTTTGTAAAAAAAAAATTCCAAAAAAAAAAAAAAATTGCACGTTAATTGCACGTTAGATGCGTATTTTACGCATCTTGTATTGAATACATACTATAAATATTATGTTTATCCTATATTGAATTGTTTTTATTTTCTTCAATGTTTCGACTTCACTCTTTTGAATTAAATGTTTCCAGCTTGTTGTATATTTAAATTTGATGTGTAAATTATACTCAGTCTTCTGATAATGAAAAACTTCTAGTAGAAATGTTACATTTAATTTATCTGAGAATATTGTTCTATGTAAATCCAAGTTGTTCAAATCTTTTTGTACTGTTTTAAATATTTCAAAATATATGCTTCAGAAATTGATTATTACACAATATTCTTTTAATAGTTTCACATCAGAAAGAAACTATGATTCCTTATTTGTATAATAAGATATAGTCTGTTGGTTTACTAACAAAGTTCCATCAACGGCTCATGTCATAACGGCTGCCCCAGAGATGGGAGAAGCCGTTGTAAAAAACAAATAGCGTCTTGGGTAACGTCAAAATCCCCTGCGCAACTGCTCGCGCGCAGGTCTGTTTGGAGCATTCGAACAGGCTTGTTGTTTGTGTACATTTTTTGGCTCTTTCTTCGTATCAAGTAGTTTCCCTGGAGTTAGTACCAAAGCGATATAAGTAAGCGTACTATCTTAACCCTTTGAATACTGAAGTCTAAAAACGCACTGGCACTCAAAATACGGCAAACGCCCGAAACTGAAATATTGCTGTGAGATTTTTTCACCCCCTTTCTTTTGCCTTCCTACCTGTCACAAGGACAATAAGAAGGTAGCTATCTTCGAAAGTAGAACTCATTTTCCCCTAATATCCCTCGTAAGAGCACTCATACAAAAGGGTAATCCTGATCAAGGGAATGTTTTTATTGTACTAAAGCCCGAAATGTTTGTGCATGTTTTATCTTTCAGGATTTATTCCTGGCATGCTATTTCTGAGAGTTCCTTGAAATTAGCTTCTTACATGTTAGAGTAACTTTTGTCCAATAATGAAATTTGTCACATGGTGAATACAATTTCTTGCTTTTCGTTTTACTGTATATTTTTCACGATAAATATTTGCAGTGAACTAAAAAAAATCCTTTCAACAAATAACAGTAAAAAAAATCTACTGCACTTTTCAAAGAAATTTACGAAAAATATCACAATATTTCCATTGTACGAGTATTTCTAAATTGACCAAATGTATTTAACAGAGGATTTTTTTTTTTTTTTTTTATGTTATAAGACAATTCATTAAAAGCTGCCCAACCATAAAAGTTACATTAGATGCGAACTAAAAAATAATAACTAATAAATTTTCTGTTCGAAATTATTTTACAAATCACTTCAAAAATAAAAATTCTACTTTTTGTGTTATATTTGTAAATCCCAAGAAAATATCAAATTTTTAATATCGAATTTTAAAATTATTCAAGGAATAACATCATTGTGATTAAAAAAAATATATTATTGATTGATGCCGTAAAAATAATTATAGCAAACGATTTATTTTTGATTTTTAGCATTTTAAAAGTTCATATTGATTTTCTATTAATTACTAAACACATACTATTTATGAAAACATAGTAACTAAAATAACTGTATCTAGAAATTAATATCTCAAGAATTCAAATTTATTTTTTCTTAACAAAATTTGAACCTGTTACTAGAAGTTAAAGCTTTATAAATGTTAAATTTTAACGCTAAAAAAATAATAATGACTTGTAATAATAACTTAATAGCTATTTGTTCCAAAATTTATTTAAATATTATGTAATACAGAAAATATATATATGCATATTACTCTACATATTTTTTGATCTAACAAACTTGTAATAAAAGTAAAATAAATATTAAATCCTTATAATGATAAATGATTTTTTTTAGGTTTCCAAACACATTGAAAATACAGTAATAAAAAAAAGGGGAAAAGTATATAGAAAACAAAGTTATCTACAGAAATTAAAATATTCTTTTTTTTTTTCTTTTTTTATTTCTGGAAAATGGGCACCGTCAATTTTTATAAATTTGTAATAAATGGATCTAAGGTTTGCTATTACAGATCCTAATGGCTGTAATGTATTTTCTAAGTTTCCAAACATATAGAAAATACAATAACTGAAAAAAAAGGAAAAGCATATAGAAAACAAAGTTATCTAGAGGAATTAAAATTTTCTTTCCTTTTTTTTTATTCTGGAAAATTTACATTGTCAATTTTTATAAATTTGTAATAAATGGATCTAAGATTGATTATTATAGATCCTAATGGACGTAATGGATTTTCTAAGTTCCAAACATATAGAAAATACAGTAACTAAAAAATGGAAAATCATATAGAAAATAAAGTTATCTAGAGAAATAATTTTTTTTTTCCTAATTCAGGAAAATGGACATTATTTTCAATTTTTTCAAATTTGTGATAAAGGGATTCATGTCGGTAATATTCATGAATTTTTTATTATTATTATTATTATTATTCTGGAAAATGGACATTGTCATTTTTTTATAAATTTGTAATAAATGGATCTAATATTCATTATCAGTGCCGAAACTAGCTTTTTACGCCAGGGGCAAACATGGATTCCCCCCCCCCCCCATCCTGACGCACAATAAAAGTTATCGACTTCAGGTACCCTATGCGAAAAAAAAATCCTTAAAAAATAAAAATAATTTAATAATAATTAAAATGTGAACTAGAAATATGTAAACAATGGTCCCATAGGATTAACATTAGCTTGACCGTTACGAGCCTATACTAGTCGCGCGAAAAAAACTGGGACGCTAATGTTAAACCTATGGGAGTATTCTTTTTAAAATTTCTCATTTGCATATTAATAGTTTTAAGTGACTTTTTTTCCTTGCTTAGAAGAGCTGAGGTTGAATTCTAAACCGGGTTAATGTTTACTTTCCGATTTTGGTTGCAGATATATTTCTTTTTGAAAAGTTACTTTTACTTTCAATATAGTTTCCGAAATATCAAATATAGCAACGCTAAAGATCAATCTAAACTATCCTTAAAAGAAAAAAAATATTTTTAAAATATTAAAATGTGATCGAAAAATTTGAAAAGCAATGTGCCATAGGTTTAACATTAGCTTGCGAGTTTCTTTGTATTTCATATATATATACACATTTTAGTATGAAACAACAAACAAAATCTTAATTTGGCTGCCCCTCTCTTCTTCGCCTTTCGTTCTGGCGCCGGGGCACATTCCCCCTCTGCACGCCCCTAGTTTCGGCCCTGTTCATTAATATAGATCCTAATGGATGTAATGGATTTTCTAAGTTTCCAAACATATAGAAAATATAGTAACTAAAAAAAGGAAAAGCATATATAAAACAATGTTATCTAGAAGATTTTTATTTTATTTTTTTCTGGAAAATGAACATTGTCGATTTTTATAAAGTTGTAGTAAATGGATCTAAGATTCATTATTATAGATCCTAATGGATGTAGCGGATTTTCTAAGTTTCGAAACATATAGAAAATACATTAACTTAAAAAAGGAAAAGCATATAGAAAATAAAGTTATATACAGGAAATTATTTTTTTTTCTAATTCTAGAAACTATACAACACTTTCAATTTTTACAAATTTGTGATAGATGGATTCATGTTGTTAATATTCGTGAAATTAGCACACTATATATATTTTTTTAATTCTGGAAAATATACATTGTCAATTTCTATAAATTTGCAATAAATTGATCTAATACTCATTATCAGGGCCGAAACTAGCTTCTTTTTGCGCCCGGGGCGGCAAAAATTTATTTTAGTGCAACCCTTCCACCACCACCACCGATTTACAAATTTGGGGACCCCGGGCACAGATGCTTACGGGGGACCCCTTACACCGATGCTTACAGAGCGCTTGAGTAAATATATATATATATATATATATATATAACCATAATATAATTACAAATCATCATCTATTTCCAATTACGATAATTAAATCAATAAATTAATAAATTTAGCATCAAATCATAACTGTAATATTGTACAAAATACAGATGGAACCCCATACAAGTAATACAAACTAAGCAATATATATATATATATATATATATATTGAAAACAGTACTTACTAAGATAACCACTATTGAGTTTAATAATTACTTTAAAATATCCATTAAAAAATTAAATCCGATAATCATTAATTTACTTTTAAATATTTAATTCGTGATAATGAAATTTAAATGAGTAAATGTTTTATAATAAATTGTGTGATGCTGATCATCTTTTTCTATGCAAGTCCATATATTTCGAATGATAAAGTATGCAACAGCTATTAACACATTTTCTGCAATACCAAATTACAGTATTATTTAAAATATTAGGGGGCTCTGCCACCTACCAGCTACGTTCACCAATCCCCAAATAATCTGACGAGAACAGGAACAGGATTAAATAAGAATTAAAAATACAATATATTTTTTAAGTGACGAAAGAAAATATTCACTATAATAAAGTAATTAAATATGGATGTTTCAAATAAAATATGCGACTTTTAAAAAATGCAATTCGACCACAATAGAATGTAGAATGATAAAACTACATAAGATTTAGGACAATAATTGAAAAACCTTCACCAGCTTTTAGGGGCGCTGTGCCCGGTCCCCGAATGCCCTGCCGTAAATCAGGCACCGCCCTCCCCCCCCCCCCCATCCTGACGCACAATAAAAGTTATCTACTTGGTACCCTATGCAAAAAGAAAAAAAAATCCTTAAAAAATAGAAATAATTTAATAATAATTAAAATGCGAGCTAGAAATATGTAAACAATGGTCCCATAGGATTAACATTAGCTTGAGCGTAAAGAGACTAAACTAGTTACGCGAAGAAACTGGGACGCTAATGTTAAACCTATGGGAGAATTCTTTTTAAAATTTCTCACTTGCATATATATTAATAATTTTAATTATTTTTTTCTCACTTAGAAGAGCTGAGGTTGAATTCAAACAGGATTAGTGTTTACTTTTCCGATTTTAGTTGCAGATATTTTTTTTTGCAAAGTTATTTTCACTTTCAATACAGGTTTCGAAATCTCAAAGTATAGCAACGCTAAAGATCAAAGCTATCCTAGAAAAAAAAATAATTTTTTAAATATTAAAATGCAAGCGAAAAATTTGAAAAGAAATGTCCCATAGGTTTAACATTACCTTGCGAGTTTATTTGTATTTCATATATATATATACACTTTTGTATGAAACAACAAACATAGTCTTAATCCCCCTACACCCCTTCGCTTTTCGTTCTCTCGCAGGGGGCACATCCCCCCTCTGCACGCCCCTAGTTTCGGCCCTGTTCATTAATATAGATCCTAATGGATGTAAAGTTTCCAAACATATAGAAAACACAATAACTAACAAAAGGGAAATCATATGTAAAACAAAATTATCTAGAGGAATTATTTTTTTTCTAATTCTGGAAAATGGACAATATTTTCAATTTTTACAAATTTGTGATGAATGGATTCATTTTGTTAATATTTAAGAAGTTAGCAGACTATCTTTCTTTTTTTTAATTCTGGAAAATAGACATTGTTAATTTTTATAAATTTCTAATATTCATTATCAGGGCCGAAACTAGCTTTTTTTTCCGCCCGGGGCGACAAACATGGATTTTGGTGCACCCTTCCCCCCCCCCCCCCTCCTGACGCACAATAAAAGTTATCAAATTCAGGTATCCTATGCAAAAAAAAAAAAAAAAAAAAAAAAAAAAAAAAAAATTAGTAATAATTAAAATGCGAGCTATATGTATCTGTATCCTCGTTAAAAATTATTGCTAACGCTTCTTCTTGCGTTAGACTTTTTCCTGTACGATACATTTTATGTACCATATACAAATAACTAAATAAAATGCAGATAAATAAGTTAAAATTTAAAAATAATATTACTGTAAAATACGAATTTGAATAACACATAAAGTTTAGCAAACATATCATGTATCACAATAGTAGAAAATGTTAAAAGTGTTTTCATTCGGAAATTCCCCATCCGTTCATTGCTTTAATCCCTCATCAATCACTCCCCTCGCACTTACTCCGGGACAATAGCTGGATATTTCCGAGGGGGGGTAGGAACGGAATATCAGTTTCTCAGGCGCTCGGGCGGTCTCGCCGTAGTTTCATTGTCCGGGCGGTTGAGGCGGTTTCGTAGTGAAAGGGTTAAATGGGAGAAGTAACCGCAAGATTAAAAGCGAAGTCACATCAATCAAGGTCACGCGCCACGTAGCGGATGGAGTGTGAACTACAGGTAAATACCTAACTGTTTTCTTACTCACACCACTAAAATTGTAAAGTTTCTTTCACCTTGATTAATAAATGAAATGACTCTTACAAGGCAAACAAAACTGCGTGGCGTCAAGTGCATCTGGATGCCCTTCTCTCTACGCCATTATTTTGCAATAAATGTGGCAAACTAAGTTCAATTCCATGAGTGACTGAAGATTTAGAAAATACGCGCCACACTAAAAGCCCGCGTACGTGGATTATCACTACGTTCACAAGATGGCGCAACTGTGTTAATTTACGCCCGATTCCAGCATTAGGTTTGCACGCTTACTTATATCGCTTTGGTTAGTACGCAGCAAATTTTTTTAAATTTTCACTTGTAAAAGTAATTTCGCTGTAATTATGAGAAATATACTTTTTTGTTAAAGTGTAGCGCATTTATTTTGATATCGATGTTAAGAGGTTTATACATTTAAAATTAATAAAACAGTGGATATGTATTATTATTTATATATGAAAATTCTAGCTTGTACTTTATTTGCAGTAATTAATTACTGTGTTAGTTTTCTTAGCAATTAATTTCAGTCTTACTTTTGCGATAGTAGTTTAGTTTTCTGAGGACTCTTTTTTTTTTTCGAATATTCAAATACAAATTTGTATTTTCTAAGTCTTGCTTACTAACCAGACCAGATAATTACCCCGTTTAAACTAAAGTGATATTTTAATTTCATTGAACCATGCTTTATTTCATGATCTTATAAAATGGGCATAAATTATTATCGTCTTTTATTTATTATTTTACAAGCTTTTATGTAGTTATGTCCTTTTAGTAAAAGAAGGATTTTTTTCTTAGCAATTTAAAAGGAGGAAACGATATATATATATATATATATATATATATTATTATTATTATTATTATTCTTAAAATAAATAAGAAAATATTGTAAAATGAATAAATATCGTTTTGGTAGAATCTCGTGTTTTGTGTTGCATCTTCAAGATGACATAAAATATTATTGATTTCATAAAATGCTGTTGCAGTTTATTAATAAAAAAATAAATTTTTATTCATTCCAAAATTGCGGCGATTCTTTGCTGGCATTTTATTCTAATTATTAACTCATTCGTGTAGCTCTCAATTTTTTATATTTTATGAACAAAACATCAAAATATATTTTTATGCATAAAGTAGTTACAGAACTTCATGTAGACTTATTTTGACGCATTATTCTATATGAATGGCTTTGTGGTGACATCATAAATTCAACTCTAAACCAATTCCCCTTTGGGTGAAAACCGAGATGAAATTCTAATAACACAGCTGAAAATATTTCGATATCGCTGAAAACTTTTCAAAGCAACTGCAAAAATTTTAATATATCATTGAAATGAAGTAGAGATTTTTTTCTTTAATGGACACCAGAAGTTAGTCTACTTACAGGACCCAACTGAAAAATTAAAGTACATTTAGTACTTTCTAACACATTTTAAGAGTAATTATGAATTCAGTTTGTCAATCTGTGCTGTAATTCTCGGAAACTCAAATTTCCGTATCATTGATATATGCTACTGAAATTAACTACAGCATGTCTCCTATTAAAAATGGAGTATGTACCGTTTATAAGGACAATGGGGGAAAAATCGTTTGTGGTAAATTTGAATGATGTTACACTATTTCAAAAATGTATTTGATGTGCATTTAAGAAATGCACTAAAGCGTGCTTTCTGTATAGTATGGTACATAATAAAAATGAGATGGTCTCAGTCTGAGCTCAGTTTTTATCCCAGTCTTCGATTGGGTATAAATAGTAGAAATTTGTTATTGAAAACTATTTTTCAGGGACATGAAAATCGCGAAGCATTATCATGAGAGCAGTGTTGCCAGGCGAATACTAAAATTTTATTTATAACACCACTATTTTCGTACGGTATTATTAGCTTGCTTCAATTGTAAAACTTTGAAAATAAATAAGGCGACTGTCTCTCAATGAAAATAGTGGTACACAAAGTAAAATTTTAGTATTCGTCTGGCAACACTGCATGAGAGGCTATTTAGGATTAATACTTACTTATTTCTATGTAAGAAGAAATTTTTTAATGAAATAGTTTTTAAATGTTTACACTTTTATACAATGTGCTTTCAGCATCAGGTTCTGATGACAGAAAATTTTTTGGTCTTCGATTTCAAAGGATTAGACATGGGAACTAAACTAGAAAAAAAAAGCCTGAATACTAATGTCAAAACATGTATCATCAATGTACACGGTCACTAAAAGAAATTCAATTAAAGTCTGTGGGAAAAAAAAATATTTGGAACATATTTTAATAATGTTACGCTATTTCAAACATAATGAAAGTGATAGACAAGCATTGAGGTGTATTACAAGATGCTTACTGTAGAATATAATATGCATAATGGTTAGCATTCATTTATAGGGCGACAAAAGTAGTACGATGGTCGTACTGCCTATGAGCGATAAAAGCTGGAAGTGTATTTTTAAATGTAGTAATGCATTTTTATGTTTAGCTAAATTTTTGCATACTTTTGCACATTAATATTGAAAAAGTACTTTAAGTTCAATGAGGCAAATCCTCTTCACCACCTTCTCTAAAAAAGGGAAATAGTCAAGGGATGGGCTAAAGCCGCTATAAGAGCAGTGTCCTGGCACCTGGCACTTATCACTGACATTGACTAGCAATCACTAGAATAACAAACAGAATTTTTTGAACTAGGTGTAAAATAGTATTGTTGGGTGCTGAACTGGATTAATTTCTGCTTGGAAAGAAATATGTTCATGCATTTAAAAATATTAATTATATATTTAAATAATAATATTAATTAATACAAATTATTTACATTTAAACAAAAATATCAATTTATTATTTAAATAATACTTATATAAATTATATATATTTAAATAATAATATTATTTAATATAAATTATACATATTTAAATAATAATATTAATGATAATATAAATTATTTACATTTAAACAAATATTAATTATATATTTTAATAATAATGTTATTTAATATAAGTTATACATATTTAAATATTAATATTATCTATATATATATTTAAATCTTGATATTAATTAATAAATACAAATTATTTACATTTAAACAAAAATATTAATTTATTATTTAAATGATATTAATATAAATGATATATATTTAAATAGTTATATTATTTAATATAAATTATACATATTTAAATTATAAAAATTAATGGTAATATAAATTAAATACATTTAAACAAATATTAATTATATATTTAAATAATGGTGTTATTTAACATAAGTTATACATATTTAAATATTAATATTATCCATATATATTTAAATATTGATATTAATTAATTAATACGAATTATTTACCTTTAAACAAAAATATTAATTTATTATTTAAATGATATTAATATAAATTATATGTATTTAAATAGTAATATTATTTAATATAAATTATACATATTTAAATAATAATATTAATGGTAAAAACATTATATACATTAAAACAAATATTAATTAATATTAATTATATATTTAACTAATAATATGGGTTGTTCTCTACAATACTTGCAAATTTGGCCAAGCAGTCTGACTTGAATGATACATACGTAAATTTTCATAAAAAGTAGATAAATGGTAAGCAATTAGCCAATTATTGAAGATTTTAATAGCAGCAGAAATCGTTTTAAAAATTTGACTTAACAAAAAAAATAAAATAAAAATTTTAAAAGTGAGGGAATGATGGTGAGGGAATGATGAGTGAGGGAATGATGAAACAGATATGAGGGAATGATTGTTTACAAAACAAGTTAATTAACACATTATTTTTTAATATGAATTGATACAATAAAATAGTATAATAGTATAAAATAAAATTAAATAGATGAAAACATGAAAACTGATGATCTATTATCACATGGCTGAGGGGGCTCAGTCTTTCTTTCCCCATAAGATGTCTGGTAATTGTGTTCATCTGTTTACTTTCTTCTATCTTTACAAGAAGAAATTATTGGATTCGTGAAAATTTTCGAATTCCGGTTTTCGACAGATTTACATGTTTTAGAGGTCAGATATCCCGAAAAAATAATTATTTTACAAAGTCTCTGTCTGTCTGTATGTGACAGAAATTTTGTGGGCACTCTATCTCAAGGACTAATGGGCGGAATTGAATAAGACTTTAGATTCAGTTAGTTCCCAATATAAATTGGTGCTGATTACTTTTTGGTGTAAATTGCCCAACAAGTGGCGCTGCTATCATACATTTTTCGTGATTTCCACAATAGCTATATCTCTAGAACTAATGCTTGGATTTTCATAAAACTTCAAATTCAGTTAGCACTTGATATAATTTGGTGCTTATTACTTTTTGGGGTAAATCATCCAACAGATGGCGCTTATATGCTAACATTATTCATGATTATTGCAATAACTATATCACAAGAACTAATGCTCGCATTTTTATCAAACTTAAGATTCAGTTAGTCTCTGATATAAATTGGTCCTGATTAGTTTTTGGCGTAAATCTCCCAAAAGGTGGCGCTGATACGCAGTTTTTTTATGTTTTCTGGAATAGTTCTATCTCAAAAACTAATGTACAGATTTTCATCAAACTTCAGATTAAGATAGACTTGACATAAGTTGTTGCTGATTAGATTTTAATGTAAATCATCTAACCGATGGTGCTGCTAAGCTGCATTTTTCAGGAAGTATTAACATGTATGAGTCTTGGGATTGCCACATCTGACTAGTTTTAGTTTGGTTAATTATAGTTTGTGTTTCCCAGATCCATTTCTTCAGCTTTAATAAACTTGTTTCATCCTCAGTAGTTTATAAAATTAAGTTGCTTTTACAATTCTCACACTTGATTTGAAGGCAGGTTATATTGTTTTCCTCACAACATAATTCTAGTAATACATCAGGTGTTTTAAAATTTATTATTCCTGTTTCATTAAGTTTTAATACAATTATTTTTATGTTGGAATGAGCTTCACAAGCAGCTGTATCTCTTTCTTCAACATTAGGTTTTTTCACCTAAAGTGGTTTCGGGCGACAGAATGATGAATAACTCAAAACATAATTAACTTCTTTGAGAAACTTCTTGTATAAATATTTATGTGTCTCTCATATAAGCCTTCTTTTGTTTCTTTATTTTGCTTTTTGAGGTATAATCTTTTTTTCCTGGACAAAGTTTTTAGCAAAAACTTAATATATCCTGTTTAACTTTATTAAATAGGTAATTGCCTCTCTTACGATAAGTAAAGAGATAAGCTTCGTTGCTAGCAATATTCTTCAAGCTTCGATATCTAAGAATATATATATATTTTTTGTCATATGTAGCAATCTGTATTTTTTCAAAATACTTCCCTTAAAATTCTGTAGTACATTTGTCTACCTTTTTGACTCTTTCCCATATTGCTAAAAGTTGATGCCAATGCTGTGTAAAAAACGTCTCCAAATCAAAGCTTTTTTTAATTTTGGATGATACGTCTTTATTTCCAGTTATTTTTTCTTCTAGGAGTTAACTTTTAGATGTTTAAAAAAAAATTTTAAGTAAGGCTTGGTAAAATACTTTTTGTATTTTGATTATCTCCTTTTGCAGCTTTACAGTTGAACTTTTAATGACTGATTTTCTCGAAATAGTTTTAATCTGCCACGTCTAATTCTTTTCTCCAAGCACTCTGCCTTGAAAGAGGACGTTCAGCCTCAGAACCACTAAAACTTGCAGAATCTGTGTTACCACTATTTGATGGAGTCTGGGGAGAAAGAAATTGCTCAATCTTCTTATTTTTCTTAATATTTTCTCTATAATTTTTTTAATTTTTCTTCCACTGTTTCCTTTTTTTAACATTGTTGTCTAGAATCTAGAACTCATCTCCTTTATACTTTTAACTTGGCCTTTCTCTTTTAAATATTTCAGTTTTTCAAGCTTCAAAGGATTATTTTTCATTTTCTCTCTTAAGATTTTTTTAAACTCAATGTATTTTAATCGCATAAAAAATGTAAAATGCTAATCAACACTATTCTACGTATATGCATAATTTTTCACTAAGCTACTCTGGCGTATTTATAAATTTCTCCAAGAACAGTTTAAATAAAATGTTTTAGTTAGTTTGAGCCACATAAATTAAAAAAATAACATGCTATTAGTATAAATTTTAAGCAGGAAAACTAAATCCATCATTTAAATAGAAAGCACATCATTCCCTCACTCATCTTGTCATTCCCTCATAATGGTAAATGTGAGGGAATGACAAGTGAGGGAATGATGAAATAAGACATTTTTACTAATTGTAGGGGAAAATGCAAAATTATGAAGAAATACAAACTGTTTCCTTGAAGAGCAACACTTAATATATAATGTATGATAAAATTAAAATTTTTGATATTTACAAAAAAATTAGTATTCTGTGTGAGGGAATGACTGCTAATAAAAACGCTTCCAGATATACTGACTGAAAAAAAATTCTGAAAAATTAACAAAATTTTACACCACCAATTTATGTTGCTGGACTGACAAGTGCTCAAAATGGTTTCTTCTCTGTCAAGGATGCTAGACTGCTACTGCTCTTTAGTGGTAGATATTTGAGATAATAGCAATGTGTGAGGGAATGATGGTCTAACATGGGGAAACATATAATTGATTGAGTAGACTATATAATAATTGTAAAAAAAAAAATATTTTTATTATTTTTTTGTAATGTACCAAATAAGAACTTTATTTTGCTTAGGGTATTTTTAATTATTTTTATTTCTGGATGGAAAGAAATAGGCAATAAAGTATGGTAGTACAGGTGGGGGAAAGGTGAGGGAATGATTTTTGCATGATATATATTACATTTTTAAATACTAAATTTATTTATTTTTAAATTTTACTTTCTGTCCCTAATAAACTATATTTAGATCTTCTAATAAAAATAAAAATAAATAAAAATGTAATGAAATTAAGAGCATTTATATGACAGGGAAGCACTTTTTGCACTATTGCAGAGAATAACCCATATTATTTAATATAAATTATATATATTTAAATATTAATATTATCTATATATATTTTAATATTGATATTAATTATATATATTTAAAAGCAATATTAATTATATATTTAAATAGTAATAATAATATAAGGAAAAGAAGAAAAATTTTAATTATACTAATCTTCCACTACTTTATAATTACAGGTGAATCAGTAATTATAGTAAAAAGAATAATAGTAAATTAATAGCGATTTTTATGTATGAAGATAATGCTTGATTTTAAATGACGAGAACTTAAATATCAAATTAGTAGAATTTACTAATCTCTTACAACGCTAACATAAAAATATTTTTAATGTAAGTGTCGGAGATATTGCATTTTAATAAATGTTCATTTAATTATTAAAAAATAGCTTATATGTATTCAAAAAAATATTTTAATTATTGAAATTTATTTAAAATAAAACTTTATGTAATAAAAATTATTAAATTTCATTTAAGTTAATTTTAATTTAATTTTGTTTACTTAATTGTAAGTAAAATTTAATTTAATTATCTAACTGACAATAAAAAAATACAAAGCAACTGATCTTTATATGTTTATAAATATTCTTTATTAATTAATTCAATAAAGATTAAACAAAACTCTATAAAAGATACGCAACTTAAAACCTAACGATTGAAAGCTTTTGCTTTAAATCAAAATGCTACGCCGAACATACACGGCTTTATCTTTCAACAAAGTTCCCCGGATAAAATGTGCGAATGCTCCTAATAGGAGACCTGCGCACGACAAGTTTCGCGGAGGAATTTGATGCTGACGAAGACGCTAGTGTAAAATTTATTTAAAGAATCCTCCATGTTGTTATTTTTAGAGGATTAATCAGTGGGCGTTCTACGGCGTTATAGTATCATTTGTACATACCTTTCAAGATATTACAACAGCTACTCCCATATCTGAGGTAGCTGGTGTGACATGAATTCATAAAATTACATAGAATGTGGTGCTTAAAACACCTGTTTTTACATAAATATATTTTCATGATATCTTTTTGATGTTAGACTATTAAAAAGTTTGTGAAAAATGAATATTATTTCATATGATTCACATTAATTCATCAAATATTTAAAAGAGTATATAAAGTTTTGAACAACTTGTATTTAGATATAACATCATTGCGATATTAATTAAATTTGATAACATTTTTCCATCAAAAGTTTCTTTCATTTTCAGAAGTTTGAATATCATTTAAACCTCAGTCTTTCATACCTTCGGGTTCGATAAAATGAGTTTCAAGTTTGCTTGGGAACTAAACACCGAGGGTTCCGCGTTAGGCTGACCATCTGGCCGGAACGATGCTGTATAGCACCTCGGGGAGCAGGATCAAGAAAATGGGAGTAGGCACTGTCGGCCCAGATCCTTCATGGATTGTATAGCCACAGAGTTTAGTCTAGTTTTAGAATATCATTTACATCTATATTTTAAATATGATGCTAAAAATAGCTTCAAGTATTTATAATTAATAAGCACATTTTATCTCATAAAATTTATTTATTTTGGTAATTTTGTATTAAGCAACGCAAAACACTTTTAAAACTCATTTTGAAATATCTGGAGATCTCTGAAATATGCCTGATTGTATTCACTTGTAAGGAAAAACTATATGAGGGTTTATGGAATAGTATTTTATCTGTATCAAAGTCTATATATATATTTATTTATAATTTATCAAATAGTCAAACGCTTATTTATAAAAAATATATATATTATAGCAGTTTAAGTTATAATCAACAATAGAAACAAGAAAATACCATAAAACTAATACAAAAATTTCTGACATAGTCACATAGTCATTTTACATATAAAAGCATGAATTTTCCTACATAAAAATGGACATTCTGCGAATTCGAACAGCGTTCTTCATTTCTAGATAAATGTATTGCATCTCTAATTAAAACAGATTATTCCGTTTTGTGCGCTTGAGAAATGTCTGCATTTTCGCAGGTTTCCGCTTGTCTTAACATTTTACCTACTACCAGCTTTCTCCCTCTCCCCTCCTCTGCAAAATTTTTGCTTTCGCTTTTACCCCTCCACCCAGTCCACAAAGTTGAAAATATTTAAAACTGCTTACCTTTTTGAAAAAATTTCTGTAGTAATGATAAGTAACCATCATTTTAAATAAACCGCCTTCAATTTTTTTATTTTCTCTTTCCCGCCCTCAACAACTTCCAAAGATTAAATTCTCTAAATCTTTATCATATTTATAAAACTTCTTGCTTTCTTTCTTACTTTAAAGCATATATAAATAGTCAATCTTCAAATCGTCCTGTCCTGGCACAGCACGCAACTTAATCTTTAAAATACTTTTATATTTTAAAATTATTTTACTCTGATTAATACCATTATTGTATATCTTACAAATAAAGGTACTATAGTCCGTGGCGGCGATTTTCGATTTTTATAGCTCATTCGATTCGTCTCATCGAGCTAAATAATTTGCCGCCTCGCATATCGGCTATTGAGTTTTAATAATGACAGGGGGCCGGGTCAAAGTTCAAAAATTTGCATAATGCAGGGCTGCCAAAGGCGACTCTTTTAATATTTTATCGGCACCGCTATTTTAAGAGAAAAATTTTGTTCTAGAATTCTCTTGCAGATGTTGTCACAGTGTATGCGAAAAAATTCTGTTTTATAAAAGTGGTGCGACATAGAATTAAAAAACCAGTGCCTGTGGCAGCCCTGTAATACGAGCTGCCAAAAATAAAACAGTAACAGAAAATTCCTTCCCACGCAACCGTACGTAGACGTTCCGCAAGTTACGAAGTGACTGAAAAACTGACAAAAGAACAGACAATGTTTGGTTACAAAGATTTTTGCTCGTAATTCAGGAAAAAGGATTGACAGGATGAACAAAACTAGACGAGGACATCATTAACTTGCGACAAGCTGCCTGTGAAGTAGCATACGAATATTTTATCTGCAATTACAAATTCTTATAACAACAGCAATAATATAACATTATAGTTGTTATTGGCACTGTAAAAACAATTAGTAAACTTAAATCTCACTTATTTCTTTGAGAGTATCTGTTTTTCAATGAACGAAATTTTGAAATTTGACCCGGCCTCTTGTCATTATTAACCCGTTAATTCTCGCTCCCGTGATATTCACGGGCTGTGTCTTTTATTCTGATTATTCAGATTTGTGTGATTCGCACCAGTTTTATGGAATAGTGTAATTGGCTTTATTATGGAATAATTTTACCTGTCGTTAAATAATGTGAACATTTCTTTTTCAAAAAAGTGGTGCCAATAAGCAATTTGAATTTTTAAACTGTAATTTAATACGATCGTTAAAGCGTTAAAACTCAATAGGCGATATGCGAGGTATAAAATTACTTACAAGTAAAGGTACTATAGTCTGTGGGCTCGAATTTCGATTTTATGGGTCATTCGATTCGTCTCATCGAGCTTAGTAATTTTATACCTCGCATATCGGCTATTGAGTTTTAATAATGACAGGGGGGCGGATATTTTTTCAAAATTTCGTCCATTGAAAAACAGATGCCCTCAATGAAATAAGTGAGATTTAAGTTTGCTAATTGTTTTTATAGAGCCAATAACAACTATAATGTTATATTATTACTGTTATTATAAGAATTTGTAATTGCAGATAAAATATTCGTATGCTACTTGACAGGCAGCTTTTCGCAAGTTATGATGTCCTCGTCTAGTTTTGTTCATCCTGTCAATACTTTTTCCCGAATTATAAGCAAAAATCTTTGTAACCATAAATTGTCTGTTCTTTTGTCAGTTTTTCAGTCACTTCATAACTTGCGGAACGTCTACGTACGGTTGCATGCGAAGGAATTTTCTGCTACTGTTTTATTTTCGGCAGCTCGTATTACAGAGCTGCCACTGGCACCACTTTTATAAAACAGAATTTTTTCAGATATGCTGTGACAACATCTGCAAGAGATAGCTGCAACAAAATTTTTCTTCTAAAATAGCGGTGCTAATAAAATATAAATATAGTCGTCTTTGGCGGCCCTGCATTATGCAAATTTTTAAACTTTGACCCGACCCCCTGTTATTATAAAAACTCAATAGCCGATATGCGAGGTGGCAAATTATTTAGCTCGATGAGACGAATCGAATGAGCTAAAAAAAAAATCGAAAATCGTCGCCACGGACTAAAGTGCCTTTACTTGTTAGATCTTAGATCGTCTTAGATCTTAGACTTAACAGTAGAAGTCCAAAATTTCACTTTTAGTAGAAAGTGAAACACCTGGGTACTAAGTTCTAATTAATTAAACGAAAAAGGAAGCACACGGCCGCTTATACATCTCTTCAAAAATCACGTCAGCAATTTTCATGTTTTCACCTTTAAAAATGCGTCTGAAAATGTGGCAGAAAAATTCGAGGTGTTGAGGGAGGAAAATGATTTTTTGCGTACACGTATAAGGCTGCCCACCTAAGATGTATTCCAAAATTTCTACATGCTATTTGCTCTTTCTACTTCTTTCTTATGAATTTTAACTTTTACTTTAAAGACAAAAAAAAATAAATGAAAAAACATGCTTTTTAAATGCAACACAGAGGTATTTTTTTCTATTTTCAGGTACTGTGTAATTATAGATTAACTATATGCATTTTCAAATTTAGAGAAATTGATTTTTCTATTTTTTGGAAAGACTTTCCTAAATGCTGTATTATGCCTTTTCTGAAACTATCTGCTCATTATAAAATTAGGATCTTCAAAAAGGAAAAAGATAGGAAGGAAACTGAACGTTTACAACAACTTGCAGCATGACAAGTAATTATTTAAAAGTGTATTTTCCTGTATTATATATATATATATATATATATATATATATATATATACAGGGTGTCCGATAAGTCTGGAAACGGTCGAATAACTTGAGAAATACATATCAGATTGAAAAACGAAAATATACGTGTTAAATGTTTTTAAAAAAGCTACTCAGTGATACCAAATTTGACCTCTGCACCCGACTCCCCGGGGGTCAGAGGGTGTGCAACTTTGAAATCTTCAATAATAAACCTCATATTTTATTGCAGATTCGGATTCTAGGGACGAAAATACGTAACTTTTGTATTTAACATTTTTTTCGGATCCTCGTTCATCACGGTGTAATCGAGCAAATAAAAGATACATATTTTGATTTTCCCAACCAAGTTTTGTCATCTCGAAATCTGATTGACCAGAACTTTTAACGTCAAAGTTGCCGTCTTTTGCGGAAATAGTGTTTCTCGAAAACCATCAGTGGAGATTGTTTTCATGGCGCTTTATATGCTTTTTCCATAAAGTTAATAGAAATACATTAAATTAGTTTTCTATTTGCATTTCTTTTAATCCAGTCGATCATTTTTAGATAATAAACTGCGTATTTTGATATTTTAACGAGTAAATATGCACCTCACCTCCCGAACAGAAAAATGATAGTCTTCAGCATTTGGGGGCGGGGTGTGTTGATATTCCTTGTTTCGATGTCTTCTGCTGTTAAAAAAATCACTTAATTCGGGGCCGGATGGGAGTGTATGAGTTTTTTTTTTAATTACTACTATAGAAATACATATGGGACAAAAAAATATATATAAAAGCTTTTTCTGCTGGCTGAGCAAAGGATGCGATGTAGCGTAAATTTCATGAGAGGGGATGGGATTATAGGTTTTGATGATTGATTAGTTAGTGCAACTACTGACTAGCAAGTAGGGTAGAAAAAATTAAAAAATTCTAATAAATGTAATACTTTTTTGTAAATTAATATATTTTAACATTTTATTCATAATTTTAAATTTATTATTGGGTTGGTCGGAAAGTCGTGTCTGTTTGGAAAAATCAGTTCGTCCCGGAAAATTCTGCCCGGTAATTATTAGACATTAGTTATTGGAATCAATGTATAATAATTAATAATAGAATTTTCCGGTGCGAAATGATTTTCCCAAACGGACACGACTTCTCGAACGATCCAATAATTTTAAACAATTGAAAAATTTTGATCTTTTAAACTTTTGAATTGAAAATATAATTTAACACTTTAAGCACTGTTGATTATTTCCTGGGGGAGGACGTTTTAACTTTCATGGGGGAAGGATAATGTAGAAAATTGTTTAATTATTTATTAATTATTACAATAATATAACACATGTGGAAAAATATATAAACAAAAACGTTATTTGCAGAACAAATTAAAAACAAATCAGTTTATTTCTTACATTTTTTAAGCGCGAGAAGGGATATTTATTCATATATTTCATTCAATTAGTTTTACGTTTAAAGTTAAAGTTTTGAAACAAATAAGATAATCCTTTTGCGCGCAGTGTCCTTAAAAAAAGGACATCTAATTTTTTTTTTAAACTTCACCCAGAATATTTAATTAAAATTTTCCATTTATAACATACTTGAAAACAAGCAAGTTTATATTTTCCAATAAACTCGTTTATAAATTCTGATGTCAGTCTATCATTTCATTAGTTTATAAACATAATTACTCCGCGCCGGTAAGGGTTAAACCAAATGAATATTAATAATAATAATAATAATAAAAGAAACAATATGATGATTTAAATACCTTAAAAACTTAGGTTCCCTTCAAATTAAATTGAAATAAATCTTAGACTTTTTAAAATGTTTTTTGTATTTTACATGTGTCTTATCATTTTGTACACACTCATCATAAGCATAATACAAAATCTGCAATACAAATATTTGCAAGTTAAAAATGAAAAAAGTCTAAAATTTATTTAGATTTCTTTTTAACGGAACCCAAGTTTTTAATGGGTTTTATGTATCATATTTTTTGATTTTTTTTTTAAATTGTTCAATTGGTTGAACTTAGTTGTCACAAAAATTTAACATTGAACGTACAACTAACTGAATGAAATATATTAATAAATGCCGCTTCTCGGGCTTAAAAAAATGTAGGAAATAAACTTATCTGTTTTTAATTTGTTCTGCCAATTATGTTTTAGATTATATTTTTTGTCACATTTGTTATTTAATTGTAATAATAAATAAACAATTTTCTACATTATCTCTCTGTTATGAAAATTAAAACGTCGTCTACCCCAGCAAATAATAATTGCACCTTAATCCTTTCGAAACCGCATCGCGCACACAAATTTTATTTGGAATACACTGTGTTTTTAAAACTATCCCCTTTACTTGTGAAATACCAAAAAATCCTTTAATTAAAAGAAATCAAATATTATTATTCATTTTTTAATTGTGCCCAAAACAAATTCCACATGCACATTTTAACGATGCATATATGCATCACAAATCCCGACAGAGTTAAAGAGCTAAACTATTTTTTAAATTAAAAAGTTTCAAATATCAAAATTTTTCTATTGTTTAAATTTATGAAAAAAATGTTAAATTCAAAATTATATTAATTTACAAAAAATTATTACATTTATTAGAATTATAGATTTTTTTTTTTTTTTGCCAAACTTGTTATTTTTTGGTTGCAGTAACTAATCAATGATCTAAATCTCCAATCCCACCACCACCTGAAATTTACAGCACTACCCCATTCTTTGCTCCGCCCGCACACAAAAAAATTATTTGTACTTTTTTTTATTTTGTCCTATATGTTACTCTATAGTAATACTAAAAAAATCCCATACCTGAACATCTTCACCACGATTTAGAGTATATATATATAAAAAAAACCCGCAGAAGCCATCGAAATGCCGAATATCCACGCCTACCTCTACCAAATAACGAAGATTATCTTTTTTTTCTGTTCTGAAGACGAAGGGCATGTTTACTTATTAAGCCAGCGTTTCTTAAACTTTAGGATCACGCGGACCCCCTTTGATATGATATGCATTTCGGGGACCCCCAACAAAATTTTCCTTAATGTAAGATTTAAAAAAAAAATATTTTAATGGTATATACTTTATTTATTGTTCATTACAGATATTCCGTGTTTAGTTGTTGAAAAAATGAGTTGCATTAACCCTCCGTCTACCAGACGGGTCCATTGGACCCGACAGGTACATACAAAATATTCATTCAAACCAGAAATTTCTTTAAAATAAACTAAGTATATAAACCTGACAAAAATAAGGTAAATAAATAAGTTAAATAGTTTTAAATAAAAATTCTGGTGTAGAACGTTTTATTAAAACTTGAATAAAATTCCCGGTAGATCTAGGGTTAATAAAAAAAGGCACACATTTTAAGGCAGTTAAAATATACATACTACTATTTCCCATGAGAAAGATGCTGCTGTATTTTTTCTAAGAGATGCGCAATGTCTTGTGCAAAGTTCGAAACATGTATCTGCACGTCTGGTTCGACATTCAATCAATTTCTATATTTGTTTTTCATGTGCACAAGGTTGGAGTAAATTTTTTCACACAAATATGTTGTACAGAAGGTAAGTAAATGCTTGATAGCTTTATCTGCTAGTTCTACGACGTATTTCTGACGCACAAATGAAAATCAGAAAGGCTATGCACTTGGAAAGTAATTTCAATCGAACCATCGCAGGATAATTCTGCAAATTGTTCCTGCTCTAAGAATGTTAAATCTTAAATGCATATGGTATCGTTTATGATACCATAATTGTTCCCTATTTATTGGATTTTTTATTCACATATTCCGTATTTCCACCAGAAAAATAAAAAAGAAAATTTCACTCCATTTAATAACAGCCATTTCGTTATTAAATAAACCAAAATTTACCATTTATATTTTCTGGTATGAATTCCGATTCTCTGAATTATGAAATTTCGGGAACGCA
Source organism: Maratus speciosus (assembly GCA_963932465.1). Classification (NCBI taxonomy): domain Eukaryota; kingdom Metazoa; phylum Arthropoda; class Arachnida; order Araneae; family Salticidae; genus Maratus; species Maratus speciosus. The sequence continues at coordinate 279,504,894 of OZ010797.1, read as the reverse complement.
TTCTACCCTATGCATTAAAGGGTTAAGGATTCCATTTCACTCATGTCTTGGAAATTAAATGGAACTCTCACTCACTCATTTTCTGACTTTGAGGGAGGAAAATAAAGTCGGATATCTTCTTTCAATTTCTTCAGGTGTACAACGAAATTTTCAACAATATCATAAGAAATTGTATGGCGAGAGGTTTATAAGAAATCGAATAATGTTTAGAATGATTCAAAATTATTATTTTCAAGTCGATTTGGCCAGAAATCCTTTTTTTTTAATTGTTTCTGCTACTTTGTCCTGGACTTTAAAAATAGGTACCGATGTTCCTTGTAAGCTTAAATTCGGCTCGTTCAGAAAATTAAAAACATCTGTCAAATATGCGACGTTGATAAGCCACGAGAAATCATTATAAGGTTCCTTCAAATGGCATTTGGAATCCAATGAAAATAGCCTTACTTCATCACGCAGTTCAAAACTGCGATTTAAAACTTTTCCTCGTCACAGCCGCCTAATTTCTGTATGCAAAAGTCATTCTTCATTATTAATATAGGTGCTCGTAAATCCCAATGTTGAATATTTTCAGAGTACTTGTGTTTTTTCTTTGTGGTAATTTCTTCTCTGTTAAATTGTAAGGTATTAAATCATAGTTATCTATATGTGACTCCATCTCTTCTTTACGTTTTATTTTACTGGTCTTTAACCACTTATTCATATCCTTTTTTTAAATGTAAGTATTTAACAATAGACTTAAATACGAGCAGCGCGCTTAAAAATAGCAATGGCGGAATTCGCTCACTACCGTTTTCACCTTGCTTTCGCGTTTCTTGATATGATGACACATGGTCATGTGATTCCTACTATGACAGCGCGAAACAGAGTGCATATGTAAAGTGCACTGACGAGGAAAAAACTTCGAGTAAAAATTTTTGACTTGCGCAGAGAGGAATTCAGAGGGTGAAGCGGACGGTGTTCCCTTCACCAATATTGAAATGTCTCCCTCGAAAGATTTAAATTTATGTGTCTTTTATAGGCTTATTAATAGTCCAAGATCAGAAATTCTAGTTCTGCATTTATTCACAACTACAGCTACAGAAATTCCTACCGAAGGAAAAATGTCTGATTTCAAAAACGAGCTTGAGGACCTCTGTCTGTAAACTCGCGGACCCCCAGGGGTCCGCGGACCACAGTTTAAAAAACGCAGGTTAGTTGATCAGAATGGATAGAATGGATAAAATAAAAACACAAATAGAAATCTAATTCAATATATTTCTGTTAATTTTCATGGCAAAAGCATATAAAACACTTTTGTCATCGAAACAGCCTCCATTGATAGTTTTCGACAAACAGCTAAGGCGACCACTTTGACGACGAAAGCTTTGGCCCATTGCAAAACATGGTTGAGAAAACAAAATATGTATCTGACACATTTTGCTGGATTACACCTTCATCCACAAAGATTCGAAAAAAATGTTAAAAGTAAAAGTTGCGCATTTTCCCCCGTACAATCCGAAATTGAAATAAAAAATGGCGATTATCATTTAAGATTTCAAAGTTGGAACGCCTCTGACATCCAGGTGGTCGGGGTGGGGTGTCAACTTTGGTATCACGGAATAGCTTTTTAAAAAATATTTAACACGTATTTTTTCGTTTTTCAATCTTATATGAATTTCTTGAGTTATTCGACCGTTTTCAGCCATTTCGGACACGCTGTATTTTGTCACTTTTAATATTTTATTGTAATAATAAATAAATAATTAAACAATTTTCTACATCATCCTTCCCCTATGAAAATTAAAACCTCGTCTTCCCCAGGAAATAATCAAGAGAGCTTAAAGAGTTTCATTATTTTTTAAATGAAAAATTTTAAAAGATCAAAAATTTACTATTGTTTAAAATTATTAATTTTAAAATTATGAAAAAAATGCTAAATTGAAAAATATTTTAAATTGCAATAAATTATTACGTTCATAAAAATTATTGAAAAAAATTCTCAGCGACTTGATATTTTGGAGTTACAGTAACTAATCAATCATCAAAACATAACTCCACCCCCACTGAAATTGACGCTGCTTCCCCGTCCTTTGCTCATCCCAGCATAAAAAGTTTATATATATATACATTAATATTTTGTCCTATATGTTATTCTATAGTAATAATTTTAAAAAACTGTACACCAGCATCAGCCCCTGAATTTGATGATATTAAAAAAAAAAAAACAAAAAAACAACAACAACAACAAAAAAAAAAAAACAGCAGAAGCCATCAAAACGCAGAGTATCTGCACACCCCGCTCCCAAATGATGAAGTTTATCCCCTTTTCTGTTCGGGGGGGAAGGTATATATTTACACGTTAAAAAATCAAAATACGCAGGTTGTTTTTTAGAAATGATTGACTGGATAAAAAAAATATTCAAATAGAGTACTACTTTAATATATTTCTATTAATTTTTATGGAAAAAGCATATACAGCTTCATCGAAACAACCACCACTGATGGTTTTCGAGAAACACTATTCCCGCAATAGACGGCCGCTTTGACGACAAAAGTTCTGGCCAATCATATTTCGAGATGGCAAAACCAGGTTGGGAAAACCAAAATATGCATCTGTCGAATATGCTCGATTACACCACGATCAACGAGGATCCGAAAGAAATATTAAAAATAAAAGTTACGCATTTTTGTCCGTAGAATCCGAATCTGCAATAAAAAATGGGGGGGGGGGGGGATTATCATTCAAGATTTCAAAGTTGGAGATTTCAAAGTCTGACCTCCGGGGGGTCGGTTGCGGGGTCGAATTTGATATCTCTGAGTAGCTTTTTAAAAATATTTAACACGTATATTTTTGTTTTTCAATCTGCTTTGTATTTCTCGAGTTATTCGACCGTTTTCAGACTTTTCGGACACCCTGTATATATATATATATATATATTCTTTCTTTTCGTTTTCATAACATAATTTGGATGCATTCAGTTTGAGTAACATGTAGCTAATCACTAGACACTTAGAATTTATAAAAAATATACAGAAGTAACACGTGTGGAAATGAACTGAACAAACCCGAAAATCTGATTTGAAACGAAATAAACCCGCACACGACAAAATATAAATTTTCTAAACCTGAAAGCTGGAATAAAAATTAGTAAATAAATAATAATAAAATCAGTAAGGAAACATACTAATAGATTTTGTTTTTCACATTTCACTGGACCCCTTTTGAGTTAAGGATTACAGCGCACGTAGAAATAAGAATCGTGGAAATTCTAGCTAAAAGGAAAAATAAAAAACAAACAAAAATCATGAACACTGCTCTACGAAATGAAAGGAGAAAAGAAAGAAAGATTGTAAAAAATCGAAATCCCCGCTCTTAACCCCTTGAGGGGCAAACAAAAATGTCTCTAAATATTGAATTCTCACCGGACTAATCAAAAAATTTTATTTTTAAATAAGGAAAAGCAATTTTTTAACGATTATCCTCCAAAGTTAAAAATATAAAATTTAGTTAAAATTTTCTGGCGAGAATCTTGTTTAAATTATGTGGGATATATTTTATCCCACCGCCCCTCTAGGGGATAAACAAGAAATTTTCTGACATATTCAGAGATAGTACAAGGGAAATGTACCAAAAAAGGGGGTTACCTTGCAAAAGGTCGGATAGAAGACTTTTTTTTTAATTGTTTATAATGATACCAACATGGAAAAACCAAGTTTTCTAACAAAATTTCTTAAAGCTCAATTTTCTGTTGCCAAAAAACAACAAAGGGACTTTTTTATATATTTTTTAAATATCTCGAGACTCGTTGCCGTAGCATATTATTTGCCAGTCACAATTATTAAAGAGGATAAAATTCTATACAACTTTCATATTTACAACTTTTTTATACACTCAATAGCAAGCTCAGTATGCCATTTCAAAAACAGAACAATTTTTTCAGTTTTCTTAAAAACCTTGAAAAACTTAGTTCTGCCCCGATTATTCAAATATTTCCCCGGATTTAATCGTGTATGTCAACTTCTATGTATTGGTATCAGTAAATTATGCGTTTCAGGGCCAAAACTAGCCTTTTTGCACCCGTGACAAACATGGATTTTGCCCCCCCCCCCCCCCGCTTAAAAAGAAAATTTACCATGAGAATTTTAATAAATCTCTAATAACCGGATTTTGACAATTTTAGGTGTGTAATCATTAAATATGTAATCTGAACTACGTAATCAGCTTTGCTAAATATTGATTCATTAAAACCTTGAAAACCGAACCGAAATAAACCGAAATTATTCCGCTTTAAACAGGTTTCCATCTTAGCATGTATAATTGTTCATATTCTCTCTCTTGAAAATATATAATTTTTTCTTTAAAGACCGGATTCCGTATATACAGATTTCATTTTTAAAGATTTTACGGTAGTTGTAGTATTGAGGCGTTTAAAGGCACAGTTACATGAATTATGAGACTCAATTAGTCACACGAAGAGATTCGCAAGATAATATTAAACATATGGGAGCGTTCTTGACAAATATCTCGCTTGCATTTTAATTTTTTTTCCTTTTTTTTATGGGATACCTGGGATCAATATCTAATATTGTGCTTTCGTGCTTTTTCGGGTTTGGTTGCATTTTTTTTTTTAAATATTTGGACACTTCCATTTTTGGAAAACTGTTTGGAACCCGTTTTGAAATTTAAAGTATCCTCATTTAAAAAAAAAAAAAAAAAAAAAAAAAAAAAAAAGCAACCAAATTCGAAAAAATTGAAAACGCACAATGTTAGATATCGACCTCAGATATCATCTAAAATAAATAAATAAATAAATATTGAAATTCCAGCAAGAATTCTGAAAAGAATGCTCCCATAGGTTTAACATTAGCGTGCAAATGTTTTCGCGTGAGACTACACTAGTCACGCGAAGACACTGGAACGCTAATGTTAAATCTATGGGAGCGTTCTTTTTACAGCTTCTCGCTTGCAATTTAATAGTTTTAAATGATTTTTTTTGGCTTAGAATTGCTGACGTTGAATTCTAACAGGATTAGTGTTTATCTTTTCTATTTTCGTTATTTTGGTTTTCTACTCTGATTACATTTTTTTTTTTTTAGTTTTAGTTTTAGTTTTAGTTTTCCGGCAGCGACACATTTTTATTCATATTTCATATATATGCATATATAAATCGACAAATAAAAACTTCATTTGGCGCCCCCTTCGTCTTTCTTCTGGCGCCCGGGACACATGCCCCTTCTGCACCCCTTTAGTTTCGGCCCTTTGTGTTATTTGAACACTTTCTTAAAATGTAATACGGCTTTTCAAAAATAAGGCTATTTTTCCAACTTACATATACGCTCGATGTAGAGAGCGGGGATGGAGGGATGCAAAAACAAGAATGTTTATATGGTCTACAATCATAAATAAATTGGTATTTCATTTGATAAATTGTATCACTAAGAACATTAAACAGATATAGTTTCAAAACAGTACATGTTACAGAAGATTAGAATATTCCACAAATTATATAATTCAACAACCAAAGTAAATTTTTCTGTTTGAGCTTTAAAGCAATTAATAAATAATCTTAAATTTTTATATATTTTTGCATGCTAAAATGATATAATCTCTTGTTATATTTATTGATATAAGTGGAAAAAATATTGACACTATTTTTTAAAACTAATCTTTTAAATAGTTTTATGAAACCAGTGATCTCAAATATTTTATTGACAGAATTTTAAAATTTTACAAGAGATACATTCATAACACTAGTTAGTGAAAAAATCTGTTGTCATTTTTCTTGTGGCTATTTCACAAGGTAAAAGTATTTCTTACATAAAAGATATTTATTTTTTGTATCCCCCTTTTATATGAAACTACAATCCAATGTTTGCTATCTTTAAAACATTAAAACATATGTTATGAATAATTTGTAAATAAAATATACCATTGTAGTGTGGAATAAAATATGTTTTTCGCAAATTTTCATACCTATCCCATTGATACCTGGAAAAATATGTGTGCATTATAGAAGTTAAAAAAAATTATTAAATTATTAAAATTAAACAAGAATTCTTTCTTAATTGAAACTATCGTGAAAATAAGTTACTAAATATTGAAGTATTCGTTGAAACAATACTTTGAAGTTAACCAATTAACCGCTAAAACTATAAGGTAGATGTTTTCAACTTTTTAACTGAACGACATTTGCCACCACAAACTCTAAAAGATAATTTTCGCTTTATGTGACAATAAAATTTTACGTCTTTAAATAAGGCCGATTTTTTATTTGAAAAATAGCGGTGGGTATGTAAATAACTTAAATATGTGCATTTATTTTGACCGTTGCGTGAACGCAACACCAGCGGGTAATGGTTTAACATTGTATACACTTAAAGTTACTGTCTAAATATGGAAATTGTCTCATTCATCTACACTCTGCCCTACTTTTAAAATTATATAAATTTATTGAATGTAAAATGTCTGTTGAGATGAAAATAAAGACGTCAGTGTGCAAATAATAGATAATTTACTGCTATCAATTATTAGAAGTCAACATACACGATTAAATCCCGGGGAACATTTGAATAATCGGGGCAAAACTGCGTTTTTCCCGGTTTATAAGAAAATTGAAAAAATTGTCTTATTTTTGAAATGGCGTACTGCGCTTACTATTTAGTGTATTAAAAAGTTGTAAATATGAAAGTTGTAGAGAATTTTATCCTCTTTAATATTGTAATTGACAATAATATGCTACGCCAACAGGTCTCGAGATATTTTTAAAAAATCAAAAAAGGTCCCAAAATTTTGTTGTTTTTTTGGCAACAGAAAATTTAGCCTTAAGAAATTTTGTTAGTAAACTTGGTTTTTCCATGTTGTATCATTATAAACAAATCAGAAAAAAAAATCTTCTACCCGACTTTTGCAAGGTAAAATGTACATTTCCTCTGGACTAATATATAAAATTTCTTGTTTTTTCGAAAATATTTCTGCCTGGAATCTAGAAAGAATATATAATCCTTCCTTTAAATAGCATTCTGCAAAATTTAGATTTTGTACTTTCTAACTCCAACAGCATACAAAACTTAAATTCTCTAAATCTCTTTATATTTAAAAAAAAAAAAAAAAAAAAAAAAAAAATTCTCTTTATTATTTTAAACAGGGGTCGGAGTATACAGGACAAATTTTATTGTTGTTACCAGCATCTTTTATCAATAATCTTTATCAAGATACATTTTTTACATGATATGCTACAGGAATATATTATGAAGATTATTGATAAAAGATACTGGTAACGACAATAAAATTTGTCCTATATGCTCCGACCACGGGTTTAAACGTCGCCATCGAGGCCAAAGGACACGTGTTGTGACGTCATCACTAATCGACCGACTTCTCACTAGTGTTGGAATTGACACCGGGAAATTTCGAATATCAATTTTCTTTTATTTATTTATTTATTTATTTATTTATTTATTTTTTTTTTTTGTGGAATATCTATCATCTTATAAAACAATAATAATTATTTTAACTTACTGGCGTGAATTCGGAATCCCTAAATAAAAATTCAGCCAGATTCGGAATACCACAGTGTTGCCGCATCTGGTTGATTTTGTTATTGGAGAATTCCAAATTCTCACCAGTAAATTTAAATAGTTATTATTGTTTTATAAGATAATAGATATTCTACAAATAAATTAAAAGAAAATTGCTATTCAAAATTTTCCGGTGTGAATTCCGACACTAGTGGGAAGTAGGTTAAGATACTTTTGTATTTTTTACCCGACAGCCAAGAAGGGTTATGTGTTTCACGCGTATTTGGGTATGTGGATTTCTTTATACCCTCGAAACATTATAACGGCTGGGTGGATTTTAATGAATGAGGTCTCCTATCGATTCGTCTTAACCATCCGATTGTTATAGGCCAGGTTTTGTTTTTATAAATTCAAAATGGTGGTAGAGACGAAAAAAAATTTTACGCACCCTATTGAGTGGCATATCATTGGATAGGTCTTTCAAAATGAAGGCGATGTTTCATTGACTATTTTACAGTCAGAAGCTACGTTTAAATATTACACAGTCTGGAAGTTCTCTAGGTAGGATATCTAGCTTTACTGCAACTCTAGCCTTCATAGACATCTATAGGCCTCATCAAAACAGTCTTTATAGATAGAAACTAACAATTAAACGCAACTTAAAAGTCATCAATACAAGTAAATAAAAAATATGTAAATAATATAAAAAAACAGTTGCACATTCCTGAGAAATAATTAATTAGTTCGCTTTTTACGCATTCGGGTTTTTTGATTTTTTAAATTTAATTTTTACTTGTTAATTATTTTGCTCCATCTCTAACTTGGAAGAAAATTTTCCTAATAATCCTTTGTAAGATGATACAAAGTGTTGCTTCTTGTCCCATACATAATGAACTTCATTTAAAATACTCATTCAACTTTATATTCTTTGCTTTTTAATTATTATTTATTATTTTCTTTACAAATACAAATTTTGACACGGTAATTAGTTCTGTAAAAATACATTCGATGAACACATAAACAGATAAACAGCATTCAGTCACAGTCCACTGATTTGTTTTTCTTTCTTCTAAAACTAAAATCTACATCCTACTATTTATTTTCAACAAGGGATCTCAGCTTTCCTAGATTTTTCAACATTTCCGATCTGTATTTCAAATAATCTGTCTTCGTCCTAAATATCTTCATCTTTTGTTACAAAATATTATTTTTCACGAAAGTATAATGAATTTCACAAAAGTACAAAAAAATATAAGAAATGTTACAAAAATACAATAAATTTCACTAAAATAACTTTCTCTTCACAAAATGGCCCCAAGAAAAAAGCCCTGCATCGACCCCTGTTTTTGCATGAATTAACAAATTAACAAATTGGCAAATTTTCTTTTTCTGTGATGCCATGCAGAGTTTTTGACATTTAACTATTTTGCCTTTCTGTATGGTTTTAAAAGTTGTAGTTCTTCAAATGGATTTCATATGACAGTCACAACAATAAAGTAATAAGTGGGACCAATTTTGCTATGTATATTGCAAAAAATTACAAAATAAGAGCACAGATTATCCTTTTAAAATAGTGGTAGCAAAGTGAAAAATATTTTAGGAACGCTGCGAGCCTTGTTCAATATTACTAACAAGGAAGGTCTCCATACTGGGCATACTCAGAATATGTTGAAAAAAATGCTAGTGAAAGTACTCATGTATGTAATAAAGGATCAGTTAAAATTAACGACGGAATTACAGTAGAAAATCTGTAAAAAAATAAAATACTTTCGAATAATTGGCGTGAAAAGACGAATTTGCACGCAATTTGGCGAGCAGCACTTTTCCTCGCCAAAAGCAAACGATTTTAATAAATCTGAAAATTGTTTGTTAATTCATTTTGAGAATATGCGGTATTTAATGAATTTAAACGTAAACCATGAAAGAATTTATTATTATTATTATTATTACATTTTGTATTATACATGTTGCTTGTTGCCGATTTGAATGAAATTTTGCCATTGTTTTATTCTCCAATCTACAATTTTTTTAAATTTAAACCGCTTTATCGGTTATAAAAATAACTTTTAACGCCAGATGAATAATGCTGCCGTAATACATTTCCATACCGAAGAAGTTGTTTCCATAGCAACAAAGTTGAATTCACAGTGCTCAATGGGGCATATTTTTGAGTTTGGAACAATTTTATTCAATTTAGGTTTTGTTTTAAATCGTAAAATATGATAGTTAAAAATCGTTATAAGTACATATAAATATATATGACAAAACTAGTTAAAACAAACTAAAAATGAGAAAGCTAAAGTTATTTAAATTAAACTTAATTAAACAAATTCAACATAAAAAGTTTTTTCCTTAAAGAGTATTCGACGAGTGTATTTTTTGAAATTTTATTTTTTCGCCAAACGGTGATAAGTCGCCAAATAAACGAAATTTTCATTATTTTTTACGGACGTTCTACCGAGGTTCCGCCGAAATTTTTTTATAAACATATATACCCATGGGAGAAGAACATTCTGTATTTTTTTTTCAGATTTTTCTGAGTATGCCCGTATGGAGACCTTCCTTGTAAGGTTGACCCTTAGCTTCAGATTTAAATAGTGAGAGAGACGTACTGACATTAATTTAAAATATGCATTCAATATTACATTGTTTGCGATCTAATTATTTTTTAAAGATTCGTTTTTATTCCTTACAAATAGAATACTTTATTTCAACACAATAATTATTTCTATAAAAGCAATTTCATAATTACATAAACAGCATGTTACTTCATTTATTTAACCCCTTAACGCTCGAATTAAATTACGGTTGAATAATCCAAATTGCTTATTGGCACCACTTTTATGAAAAAGAAATATTCACCTTATTTAATGACAGTAAAAACGATACTAAAATATAGCCAATTTCACTATTTTATAAAACTGGTGGAAATCAAACAATTTGAGTAAAAGGCACAGCCCGAGAATATCTCGGGAGCGAGAATTAAGGGGTTAAAGCGTAGCTGCCAACTCTTCCGCTTTTTTGTACCACAAAAATTTAATAGAAATTTTTTGCCTTATGTAACCGGCAGATTACGGCAATTTAAAAAGGTAAAAATTTCTATAAATTTTTTGTGGTACAAAAAAGCGTAAGATGCTGGTAGCTATGTTTAAAGTCTACCAATTTCTTTTTCTTTTTCCCCGAAACCTAAAAACTATATACTACTATTTATCTTCAACAGTACTAAGAGGCCACTCCCCTAATGCCTAGTATTAGACTTGAACGGAGATGGAGGCTTTACTTCTTCAATTGTAGTTCTTGTATGCAAAGTCTCCCGCCATCATAAGTATGGCCGCCGCTTCCTAAATACTAGGCATGAGCGCTGACACAAAAATGGCAGCCGCTGAAGGCGGATATTTTTTTACCATATGCACGGTACCCTAAATTTACACACGAGTATTTTATAAAAGATTTTTTTGACTTGTTTAATCTCAGAAAAGTAAAACGGAAAAAACTTTTAAAAATTATTGGTACCAAAATTTAAGGGACCCTACACATGCTGAAAAAAAAAACCTCTTTCCGCAGCCGCCATTTTTGTGTCAGTGCTCATACCTAGTATTCAGATGGCGGTGGTGTAACATTCAAGAGAAAAACGTTTTAGATGCATCACAAACAAAATTCCACATTTTCCCATATCCTATCCAGAGTTGCATATACACTGGTCATAAAAATTAAAGGATAATGAGGAAAAATGTTCTAAGTTATTGTTGTAACCAATGACCAAAGTTGCAATTATTTATGTTAAATGAACATAATTGCACTTAAAATTGCATTTCCGCACGCACGTTAGCGCCGGAAATATGCAAATTTGTTGATTGACAATGTGGTGCGCAATGAACGCATGTTGGAATTCTGGTCTGTAGTGTTGTTTAAAGTGAATGTGGTGTCTCACAGTGATCAGTATTCATTAGTTATTGTTCAAAGGCATAATTTAAGTGAAGATTCAATGTGGCGAATAATTGGTAGAATCGAGGGAGGTCAAAAACTAATGGAGGTCGCCCAAGGTTTGAATACCCCTCTAAGTGTAATATCAAGAGCTTCGAGTCGCTTTTTAAGCACTGGATCCGCAGATAGGCAGCCTGGTCAAGGGCGACAAAGAGCAAAAACTGCATCTGAAGACCCTTTTCTGTGATTATCGGCTCGAAAAAACCACAAAGCAACTACAAAAGATTTGGTTTCAGACCTTCAGGCTGCCACAAGAATTCAAATTAGCCGTTCTATTGCTGCACGAAGGCTAAACAAGCGTGGACTGTATGTGAGAAAACCAATTGTTTGTATCAAGCACCCTTCAGCTTCTAAAGGGGCCCGTTTAAACTGGTGCTGCCGTCATGTTCAATGGAGCCAAGAAGACGGGGCACGAGTATCGTTTAATGACGAGTCCTGATATAATCTGAACACTGATTCTAGACGCGTATGGATTTGGAGAGAGGAAGGAACACGCAAATTGCCTTTCTTGTCCGTGAAATATCCCGTTTCCGCGACCGCGGTTTAATGGTTTGGAGGGGGGGGGGATATCATGACAAATTACCGCACCGAGCTGCATATCTTTCAAGGAGGTTCTGTAACCTTTCGGAGATATGTGGAGGAGGAATTGGAACACCAAGTTAGTCTGTTTAGGGGTGCTGTTGGTCCCGAGTTTTTGCTAAAGGATGACAATGCTCCGCCACATCGTACGTATGTGGTGTTATAATGCTTGCAAACACAAGATATCACTCGAATGGATCGGCCACCTTACAAATCCGACTTTAAACCTATTGAGTATGTATGGGATGCCTTAAGGTGATGACTTTCAGCGTGACAAATTCCTCGCCGTACCCTCTAAGAGCTTTAAAGTGCACTTTCAGAAGGGTGGCTTACAATTCCATACTTGATCAACACTTTGGTAAAGCCTATGAAATCAAGATGTGTGGTATGCATATCTATCCGAGGTGATCATACACCATATTAAAGAAAAACTGTTTCCCCAAGAGGTGACTTAATTTTTCAATCCTTTTCCAATTTCCAGAAATTTGGGTTTAATTTCAATATTTTGAAAATAATCAACTGCCAAACATTGTAATTTATGTTAATGCTTTTGTATAAGTTTATATTAATAATTTTTCATTAAGTATTAGTTACGTTTTATTTCTGCCATTAACCTCTAATTTTGATGACCAATGTATAATAGATGGAAGACACACACTTGTTAGAAGATGCTGCAAAGTAACGCCACTCGAGATGCATGAAGGAAACTAACATGTTTGTAGTTCGCTGGGCTTTCTGCGACTGGCTTTTTATTTTGCTAAAAATGCTTGAAATAGTCAGTAGTCGAGGATGACGAAAAAGACAGACTTCCGTGGTGCATTCCACGTTATCTTATTTAACAGAACGCTAGAGTGACGTGATGCTATTTTCGTACACCTGGATTGTTTCATTTGAGCATCACTTGACTCCAGCGGTCTGTAAAAAAAGATATGCGTAAAGCGCAGTGGTAGCCTTTCTTTTTAGTTAGCCTCAGTCGGTATTCATGTGACGTCACAGCGGGAATCACGTGGGGTAAAAACAAAGACTTGCGCGTTTGTTTTCCTTATTGCGTCATTTAATGCAGCATTAATACAGGTAAATGCATCCCTAGAGTACCTCAGATTTATTTTGCGCGAATTATTTTCGATAAATATATCTGTACAGAACAATTATAATCCATATATACTAATGATTTAACCCTTCCCACTCCGTTGGCTTCGCTGCGGAGACATCCTAAGTCTTTGAAAAATTTGTTTTTCGCACCAGTAATAAAGGAAAATAAAATTCACTTTATTTAATCAGAGCATTTTTGAAATTGTGTACTTGAAGGAAACTGCTTTCTAAAAAGTGGTGCCGATCGAATAAAATTTGTGCAAGAGACTCCGGAGCTTTAAGGGTTAAATTATTTTCATTTTTATAAATAAAGGAAAAATAAGCATGAAATTGCATTAAAACACAGAAAAGAATTCATATATAGCCTATACCTGCCCCCGAAAAGGTCTAAAACTCCACATAAAAGTAAAAAATATAAGCAAAATTTTCTAAACAGAATGCTTTTCAATGGCGCAACTCTGAATGTCATTCCCAAGCAAACGAATTTTTGTACTCTCGAACCAGAAAGGTAAATATTGTCCATATAACCGTCTTTATATATGCAGCCACAATCCTACGAATAATAGATAACTTTTCAGTTTTTACAACGGCTTCTCCCATCTCTGAGGAAGCCGTTACAGCATGAATGTACAGGGGTCGGAGCATATAAGACAAATTTTATTGTTCTTAGCAGTATATTTTATCAATAATCTTCATGATATATTTTTATTGCATATCTTTTAAAAATGTCTCTTGAGGATTAATGATAAACGCTACTGGCAAGAACAATAAAATGCGTCCTATATGCACCGGTTATTGGGTGTTTTGTTTTGCTGGATTTCGCCGATAAGTTATTTCTTTTTATTTTAAAAATCTATTCGTCATTTATTTCTGATTTGAGACTATTCAAATATATTTTTAAAATGCGATTTACTTCTAAGCATACATTTTTAAATATTTAAAGCAATATAAAGCCCAACCTTTTATCGCTCACGAGATGGTAAGCCATGAGAACGGCCACGAGATTTAAAGAACAAGTTACAAATAAAAAGAGAAAATTTTGTTTGGATCAAAAAAGATAACGATATCAAAAGACAACGCTCCCTCCTCCTAGAGACATCTTACGATATCATGTGCCAGATCCCCTCCCCCCTAAAATGATAACGTTAATTATGCACAGCCCCTTTGAAGAAGTCACCATAAAAGCGCTTTCGTCTCTTTTACTTTTGATGAGTATTGAATTGGTACCTCTCAGGGGTATCTCTAGGCGTAGGGGGGGGGGTGTCTTTTGATATCGTTATCTTTTATGATCCAAACAAATTTTTCGCTTTTTATTTATAACTTGATCTTTACATCAAAATAGTCTGTTATATTCCTTTAGTGTGTTATCAATTTTTATGGAAATACAAACCCCTCATCATCAATTTCAGCCAGTGAGTGAGTCAATGTGGAAATCAGGGGGTGGCCCAGGGAACATTCTCCCCGGAGCAATGAGATGTGCCCCCTCCGAAAGATTTGTGACTTTGCAATTCCCCTTTATGGTTTCCCTTTTGTTTGACTTTCCAATTTGAGACAATGGTCAGAAAGTGCAATCACCCCCCCCCCCCGGAGCTTTGTAACGTCCTCCCGGAGAAAAGTGTCTGAATTCAACACTGGTTACTGTTCCTATGCTTGCTTGTGTAAGCGTTATAATAAAAATATTAGATTAACCCGTTCGGGACTATGGGTGTATATATTCACCCTCAAAAAGAGCATACAGAATTTGTTTTAGGCACCAGTAAAAAAGAAAAGTAATATTTAATTTCATTAATTAGAGCATTTTGATGATTGTTTAAGTGAAGGTAACTTTAAAAGAAAAAGTAGTGCCAACCGAATAAAATTTGTGTAAAAGCCGACGGTCCCGAAGGGGTTAAGTATTATTAGGTTGAAGTAACAATACAATTTCCGATTGTAATTTCATTTTTAAATTGCGGGAGGTTTTCCCTTTTCAGTTCTGACAAATACACTTAGTTTATATTTTCCCCAAAATTCTACATGTAATTTTCTCTTTATTCATCTTTTATAATGGATTGTAATTTTTACTTCAATGACCAATAAATAAATGAAAAATAGATATAAGTGTTTTATGTCAAGTTGGCTTTTATATGCAGGGTTGCTACAAACAATTCTTTTTTAATTCTTACTGGCACCACTTTATCAAAACAGAAATCCTTAACACGCAGCTTGACAGCATTTGCAAGAGAAATATACTTCAAAATTTATATAAAAAAATTCTGGTGCAAACATAAAAGAAAATCCCCTCGCCGCAGCCCTGTATATGCAACATAGAAGCATATATTTCGGTTTTCTACAAGAATTTTCGGAATAAGATATACATTTTTTGTTCATTTTGGTAATTTTATTTCTCTCACACTTATGCAGAATTACACTGGAATCATTTAATCCCTCCTAACTGCTCACATTTATCCTTCACGAAATCTTATAGTAACGAAGAAAAACAAAATCACAAAAGCGTAAATATATAATTTTAAATTGACTTACTTAAAACCCCTTAATTCTCGCTCCCGTGATATTCACGGGCAGTGTCTTTTATTCTTTTTTGTTTGATTCCCACCAGTTTTTATAAAATAGTATAATTGGTTTTATTATGGTATCATTGTAGCTGAAATTAAATAAGGTGAATATTTCTTTTTCAAAAATGTGGTGCAAATGGCTAATTTGAATTTCTAGACCGTAATTTAATGCGACCGTTAAGGGGAAAGAAATTGCCTTTAACGCCTGTGTCTGAAATAATTCTTCCTTATGTTTTAGAATCAACGTCCTGAGCCACGTTTAGGACTAGACGATATAGTACAGAATGGTTCGTTTAAATTCTTTGCGAAAGTGCGATTCTAATTTTGAAACATTTTATGCTTTAATATTCCTGGTGTAAACAGATTCATTTTTTTTCCTTTTGTATTTTAAAGTGATATTTTTAACTCGCAGACCGCCCGGTATTCCCGCGGTTTGTAAATGATAACCTTAAACAAGACTTAAGTTTGTATGGTTTTGTATCTTTGGAAATTCTTTTAAATGAACCTAATTTCGGAGTCCCCATTGTCTTCCGTAGCGTCTAGCGTGTTCCCATCAAACTTCTTTCCGAACGAACATGTGATCTAAGGTGTGTCCCAACGAAATAAAGCCACCGTAATTCTATGGCGTAACTGGACACGAAACAAACAAATAAGAACGAAACAAATATATTAAGAAAGTCTATGTACAAATACATATTTGCCAGGAGTTACTCACTCCCTGCCCCAATTGGGCAGGAGAAAACGACGAATGGGTAAAAAAAGAGGGGTAAAAGTGTCCCACCGAAATAAAGCCACTGGCAATATTAGTATTTATTGGTAACTACAGGCATTCGAGCTGCTGCAATTCAATATGTTTATGACGTCTGGACGTTGTCAAATGCTTTTTCTGTGTCAGTCGAACTTTGTGCAGACTTTAGAAGTTTGTGTTTTCTATTTCTCCTGCAGTATTGTAATGGGAAAGAAAACCCAGCTATGAAAGTTCGAGAAAGGAAAAAAAAACAGATTTTAAGGAACAAGCTTTTTCACATAGACCAATATCTAAGTAAATCAGACGATCTAAAACCGTAATAGACATTTTTTTAAATATGGGCAATGCGTACGGGTATAAAAAAATGAGGTGTACATGTAGAAAAATGACTTTCAGGCATGAAAGAAAATTTTGCGTCGTCTTTCACGAGGTGATATTTCCCTAAAACAGTTGGCCAAAGAGAATAACATACCTGTGACAAAATAAACCCAGTCACGAATTGAAAAACGTACAAGGATTTTGCGATATAAGAAAAGGAAACAGTCGCCAATGTTGAAAGCTATCCACATACAAAGGAGAGTACATTAGGCCAAATGTAATCAAACCTGGAAGTCCCGTGGCGTCGTGTCATAGTCTCAGATGAAAAAAATTTGGATGGGCCAGACGGCCTTGCTCTCTATTGGTATGACATGAGGAAAGAAGAGGAAATTTTCCCTAAAAGACAACAAGGTGGAGGCTCATTAATTGTGTGGAGAAGCTTCGCCTATTGAGGTAAACATAACTTGTCTTTTCTCACAGGCCGCATGAAGGTTACTCAGAAATACTGGAAAACCATTTACTGCCATTTGCAAAGAGGATTGGTGGACTAAGTTGGATTTTACAGCAGGTCAAAACCTCCATTCACGTTGCAAAATCCTATTAGGAATGTTTTTGGATAATCGAGTGCATGTCAGGGAATAGCCTGCCCTTTTCCCTGATCTCAATCATCAAGAAAATGTGTGGGGTATTCTCAGTAGGGGTGCATATGCCAAAGGCAGACAGTTTCAGTCTGTGGCAAAATTGAAGGTCGTCATCATTGAAGAGTGGGAGAATATTGTTGCTACTGTACTCCAAGGGTTGGTAAATGGTATGCCACATCGTATATTCCAAGTCATATGTAACCATGGCGGATATGTTGCCAATTAACAGTAGTGGCTTTATTTCGGCGGTACACTTTGCCCCCTCTTTTTTTACAAATTCATTTCTTTTTCTTACCCAGGTAAGGCAGGGAGTGAGTTACACCTTGTAAATATGTATTTTTAATAGACTTTCTTAATATATTTGTTTTGTTCTTATTGCTTTGTTTCGTGTCCACTTACAGCACACAATCACGGCGGCTTTATTTCGGTGGGACACACCTTAGATCCCCACTCCCTATGGCAACATTTACCGGAAGTGCCCGCACGTGCTGGAGACAATCGACAACAAAGTTGAGTGAGCCAAAACTCGTAGGAATAAAGACCATAGAATAAAAAAAAAAGCAATTTAACAAATCACAACGATCATTTGGAAAATGATTTTTTCAAAGACTAAAATTTAAGACATAAAAAATCGCACGGAGTCGATCATGCATTACGTACGCCATGGACTAAACATTAATATTCCTGAACAAATTTTAAACTTCTAAACATCCCACAATATTACTTTTTACACCGTCGTATAGAGAAAAAGATGTACTTTTAAATGCAATTTGTTTGAAAGATGTATCTCAATTTGTTTCTGGGTTATTAATTTTTTTGTAGTTTTATTACTCTTTTGTCATAGTAGCAACATAAGTATCCATCTCTGTTGAAAGTAAAAGGAAAATACAGATTACTGTATAGAAATATCAGAAAACGAATAAAATGCGTGATTCAACTAATAAAACGCTTCAGATATGTTTTTGATTTCCTACCCTGATCGAGGACAATAACCCTTTTTCCAAATGGTTAAAAAGAAAAAAATTAATGTTAGAAAATGTTGGTAACTAAAGTCTCAGATAAAATTTCATATTACAGAAAGTAGCTGAATTGTAATCTAAGTTGAAGGAAGCAAATCCCTGTGAAATTGGGCCTTAAACCCGAGGAAATAACGCGCCACCAAGCGGTGTAAGATGCCTCCTCACCTTCTAAATTTCATGAATTACTGTTAGCATTAATACGATATTTAAGAAACGCATGAAATCCCTTATCTAAAGTTACCTTAAAAATAACTCGATTGATAATTTACGGCTGTAGTGAGTAGACGTAAGTTGATGCTGAAAAGGAGATTAATGTTCGAAAAAGGTGGTAGCTGAGGTATAAAGAAAGACCGGACCCTGGAGGCCAGGAACTCTACTGGAATATAATTGAGTATAAGAAAAATTTTGGGGGGTTTTAAAGTAGCTGGAAGACGATAAAAGTATGTAAAAGAAAATTGGAATAGAATAGGATAGTTTTTAAAGAAGCTACAACAAAGTCCCCAAGAAGACAATTAATATTCAAAATTGGTGGTAGCTGAAGTCTGCAAATTTATTTTGTCGTTCATGTAGTAGCTGGAGAAGCTATGAACCGAGGGCAATAACCATTTTTCCAAATGGTTAAAAAGGAAAAATTAATGTTAGAAAATGTTGGTAACTAAAGTCTCAGATAAAATTTCATATTACAGAAAGTAGCTGAATTGTAATCTAAGTTGAAGGAAGCAAATCCCTGTGAAATTGGGCCTTAAACCCGAGGAAATAACGCGCCACCAAGCGGTGTAAGATGCCTCCTCACCTTCTAAATTTAATGAATTACTGTTAGCATTAAAACGATATTTAAGAAACGCATGAAATCCCTTATCTAAAGTTACCTTAAAAATAACTCGATTGATAATTTACGGCTGTAGTGAGTAGACGTAAGTTGATGCTGAAAAGGAGATTAATGTTCGAAAAAGGTGGTAGCTGAGGTATAAAGAAAGACCGGACCCTGGAGGCCAGGAACTCTACTGGAATATAATTGAGTATAAGAAAAATTTTGGGGGGTTTTAAAGTAGCTGGAAGACGATAAAAGTATGTAAAAGAAAATTGGAATAGAATAGGATAGTTTTTAAAGAAGCTACAACAAAGTCCCCAAGAAGACAATTAATATTCAAAATTGGTGGTAGCTGAAGTCTGCAAATTTATTTTGTCGTTCATGTAGTAGCTGGAGAAGCTATGAACCGAGGGCAATAACCATTTTTCCAAATGGTTAAAAAGGAAAAATTAATGTTAGAAAATGTTGGTAACTAAAGTCTCAGATAAAATTTCATATTACAGAAAGTAGCTGAATTGTAATCTAAGTTGAAGGAAGCAAATCCCTGTGAAATTGGGCCTTAAACCCGAGGAAATAACGCGCCACCAAGCGGTGTAAGATGCCTCCTCACCTTCTAAATTTCATGAATTACTGTTAGCATTAATACGATATTTAAGAAACGCATGAAATCCCTTATCTAAAGTTACCTTAAAAATAACTCGATTGATAATTTACGGCTGTAGTGAGTAGACGTAAGTTGATGCTGAAAAGGAGATTAATGTTCGAAAAAGGTGGTAGCTGAGGTATAAAGAAAGACCGGACCCTGGAGGCCAGGAACTCTACTGGAATATAATTGAGTATAAGAAAAATTTTGGGGGGTTTTAAAGTAGCTGGAAGACGATAAAAGTATGTAAAAGAAAATTGGAATAGAATAGGATAGTTTTTAAAGAAGCTACAACAAAGTCCCCAAGAAGACAATTAATATTCAAAATTGGTGGTAGCTGAAGTCTGCAAATTTATTTTGTCGTTCATGTAGTAGCTGGAGAAGCTATGAACCGAGGGCAATAACCATTTTTCCAAATGGTTAAAAAGGAAAAATTAATGTTAGAAAATGTTGGTAACTAAAGTCTCAGATAAAATTTCATATTACAGAAAGTAGCTGAATTGTAATCTAAGTTGAAGGAAGCAAATCCCTGTGAAATTGGGCCTTAAACCCGAGGAAATAACGCGCCACCAAGCGGTGTAAGATGCCTCCTCACCTTCTAAATTTAATGAATTACTGTTAGCATTAAAACGATATTTAAGAAACGCATGAAATCCCTTATCTAAAGTTACCTTAAAAATAACTCGATTGATAATTTACGGCTGTAGTGAGTAGACGTAAGTTGATGCTGAAAAGGAGATTAATGTTCGAAAAAGGTGGTAGCTGAGGTATAAAGAAAGACCGGACCCTGGAGGCCAGGAACTCTACTGGAATATAATTGAGTATAAGAAAAATTTTGGGGGGTTTTAAAGTAGCTGGAAGACGATAAAAGTATGTAAAAGAAAATTGGAATAGAATAGGATAGTTTTTAAAGAAGCTACAACAAAGTCCCCAAGAAGACAATTAATATTCAAAATTGGTGGTAGCTGAAGTCTGCAAATTTATTTTGTCGTTCATGTAGTAGCTGGAGAAGCTATGAACCGAGGGCAATAACCATTTTTCCAAATGGTTAAAAAGGAAAAATTAATGTTAGAAAATGTTGGTAACTAAAGTCTCAGATAAAATTTCATATTACAGAAAGTAGCTGAATTGTAATCTAAGTTGAAGGAAGCAAATCCCTGTGAAATTGGGCCTTAAACCCGAGGAAATAACGCGCCACCAAGCGGTGTAAGATGCCTCCTCACCTTCTAAATTTCATGAATTACTGTTAGCATTAATACGATATTTAAGAAACGCATGAAATCCCTTATCTAAAGTTACCTTAAAAATAACTCGATTGATAATTTACGGCTGTAGTGAGTAGACGTAAGTTGATGCTGAAAAGGAGATTAATGTTCGAAAAAGGTGGTAGCTGAGGTATAAAGAAAGACCGGACCCTGGAGGCCAGGAACTCTACTGGAATATAATTGAGTATAAGAAAAATTTTGGGGGGTTTTAAAGTAGCTGGAAGACGATAAAAGTATGTAAAAGAAAATTGGAATAGAATAGGATAGTTTTTAAAGAAGCTACAACAAAGTCCCCAAGAAGACAATTAATATTCAAAATTGGTGGTAGCTGAAGTCTGCAAATTTATTTTGTCGTTCATGTAGTAGCTGGAGAAGCTATGAACCGAGGGCAATAACCATTTTTCCAAATGGTTAAAAAGGAAAAATTAATGTTAGAAAATGTTGGTAACTAAAGTCTCAGATAAAATTTCATATTACAGAAAGTAGCTGAATTGTAATCTAAGTTGAAGGAAGCAAATCCCTGTGAAATTGGGCCTTAAACCCGAGGAAATAACGCGCCACCAAGCGGTGTAAGATGCCTCCTCACCTTCTAAATTTAATGAATTACTGTTAGCATTAAAACGATATTTAAGAAACGCATGAAATCCCTTATCTAAAGTTACCTTAAAAATAACTCGATTGATAATTTACGGCTGTAGTGAGTAGACGTAAGTTGATGCTGAAAAGGAGATTAATGTTCGAAAAAGGTGGTAGCTGAGGTATAAAGAAAGACCGGACCCTGGAGGCCAGGAACTCTACTGGAATATAATTGAGTATAAGAAAAATTTTGGGGGGTTTTAAAGTAGCTGGAAGACGATAAAAGTATGTAAAAGAAAATTGGAATAGAATAGGATAGTTTTTAAAGAAGCTACAACAAAGTCCCCAAGAAGACAATTAATATTCAAAATTGGTGGTAGCTGAAGTCTGCAAATTTATTTTGTCGTTCATGTAGTAGCTGGAGAAGCTATGAACCGAGGGCAATAACCATTTTTCCAAATGGTTAAAAAGGAAAAATTAATGTTAGAAAATGTTGGTAACTAAAGTCTCAGATAAAATTTCATATTACAGAAAGTAGCTGAATTGTAATCTAAGTTGAAGGAAGCAAATCCCTGTGAAATTGGGCCTTAAACCCGAGGAAATAACGCGCCACCAAGCGGTGTAAGATGCCTCCTCACCTTCTAAATTTAATGAATTACTGTTAGCATTAAAACGATATTTAAGAAACGCATGAAATCCCTTATCTAAAGTTACCTTAAAAATAACTCGATTGATAATTTACGGCTGTAGTGAGTAGACGTAAGTTGATGCTGAAAAGGAGATTAATGTTCGAAAAAGGTGGTAGCTGAGGTATAAAGAAAGACCGGACCCTGGAGGCCAGGAACTCTACTGGAATATAATTGAGTATAAGAAAAATTTTGGGGGGTTTTAAAGTAGCTGGAAGACGATAAAAGTATGTAAAAGAAAATTGGAATAGAATAGGATAGTTTTTAAAGAAGCTACAACAAAGTCCCCAAGAAGACAATTAATATTCAAAATTGGTGGTAGCTGAAGTCTGCAAATTTATTTTGTCGTTCATGTAGTAGCTGGAGAAGCTATGAACCGAGGGCAATAACCATTTTTCCAAATGGTTAAAAAGGAAAAATTAATGTTAGAAAATGTTGGTAACTAAAGTCTCAGATAAAATTTCATATTACAGAAAGTAGCTGAATTGTAATCTAAGTTGAAGGAAGCAAATCCCTGTGAAATTGGGCCTTAAACCCGAGGAAATAACGCGCCACCAAGCGGTGTAAGATGCCTCCTCACCTTCTAAATTTCATGAATTACTGTTAGCATTAATACGATATTTAAGAAACGCATGAAATCCCTTATCTAAAGTTACCTTAAAAATAACTCGATTGATAATTTACGGCTGTAGTGAGTAGACGTAAGTTGATGCTGAAAAGGAGATTAATGTTCGAAAAAGGTGGTAGCTGAGGTATAAAGAAAGACCGGACCCTGGAGGCCAGGAACTCTACTGGAATATAATTGAGTATAAGAAAAATTTTGGGGGGTTTTAAAGTAGCTGGAAGACGATAAAAGTATGTAAAAGAAAATTGGAATAGAATAGGATAGTTTTTAAAGAAGCTACAACAAAGTCCCCAAGAAGACAATTAATATTCAAAATTGGTGGTAGCTGAAGTCTGCAAATTTATTTTGTCGTTCATGTAGTAGCTGGAGAAGCTATGAACCGAGGGCAATAACCATTTTTCCAAATGGTTAAAAAGGAAAAATTAATGTTAGAAAATGTTGGTAACTAAAGTCTCAGATAAAATTTCATATTACAGAAAGTAGCTGAATTGTAATCTAAGTTGAAGGAAGCAAATCCCTGTGAAATTGGGCCTTAAACCCGAGGAAATAACGCGCCACCAAGCGGTGTAAGATGCCTCCTCACCTTCTAAATTTAATGAATTACTGTTAGCATTAAAACGATATTTAAGAAACGCATGAAATCCCTTATCTAAAGTTACCTTAAAAATAACTCGATTGATAATTTACGGCTGTAGTGAGTAGACGTAAGTTGATGCTGAAAAGGAGATTAATGTTCGAAAAAGGTGGTAGCTGAGGTATAAAGAAAGACCGGACCCTGGAGGCCAGGAACTCTACTGGAATATAATTGAGTATAAGAAAAATTTTGGGGGGTTTTAAAGTAGCTGGAAGACGATAAAAGTATGTAAAAGAAAATTGGAATAGAATAGGATAGTTTTTAAAGAAGCTACAACAAAGTCCCCAAGAAGACAATTAATATTCAAAATTGGTGGTAGCTGAAGTCTGCAAATTTATTTTGTCGTTCATGTAGTAGCTGGAGAAGCTATGAACCGAGGGCAATAACCATTTTTCCAAATGGTTAAAAAGGAAAAATTAATGTTAGAAAATGTTGGTAACTAAAGTCTCAGATAAAATTTCATATTACAGAAAGTAGCTGAATTGTAATCTAAGTTGAAGGAAGCAAATCCCTGTGAAATTGGGCCTTAAACCCGAGGAAATAACGCGCCACCAAGCGGTGTAAGATGCCTCCTCACCTTCTAAATTTCATGAATTACTGTTAGCATTAATACGATATTTAAGAAACGCATGAAATCCCTTATCTAAAGTTACCTTAAAAATAACTCGATTGATAATTTACGGCTGTAGTGAGTAGACGTAAGTTGATGCTGAAAAGGAGATTAATGTTCGAAAAAGGTGGTAGCTGAGGTATAAAGAAAGACCGGACCCTGGAGGCCAGGAACTCTACTGGAATATAATTGAGTATAAGAAAAATTTTGGGGGGTTTTAAAGTAGCTGGAAGACGATAAAAGTATGTAAAAGAAAATTGGAATAGAATAGGATAGTTTTTAAAGAAGCTACAACAAAGTCCCCAAGAAGACAATTAATATTCAAAATTGGTGGTAGCTGAAGTCTGCAAATTTATTTTGTCGTTCATGTAGTAGCTGGAGAAGCTATGAACCGAGGGCAATAACCATTTTTCCAAATGGTTAAAAAGGAAAAATTAATGTTAGAAAATGTTGGTAACTAAAGTCTCAGATAAAATTTCATATTACAGAAAGTAGCTGAATTGTAATCTAAGTTGAAGGAAGCAAATCCCTGTGAAATTGGGCCTTAAACCCGAGGAAATAACGCGCCACCAAGCGGTGTAAGATGCCTCCTCACCTTCTAAATTTAATGAATTACTGTTAGCATTAAAACGATATTTAAGAAACGCATGAAATCCCTTATCTAAAGTTACCTTAAAAATAACTCGATTGATAATTTACGGCTGTAGTGAGTAGACGTAAGTTGATGCTGAAAAGGAGATTAATGTTCGAAAAAGGTGGTAGCTGAGGTATAAAGAAAGACCGGACCCTGGAGGCCAGGAACTCTACTGGAATATAATTGAGTATAAGAAAAATTTTGGGGGGTTTTAAAGTAGCTGGAAGACGATAAAAGTATGTAAAAGAAAATTGGAATAGAATAGGATAGTTTTTAAAGAAGCTACAACAAAGTCCCCAAGAAGACAATTAATATTCAAAATTGGTGGTAGCTGAAGTCTGCAAATTTATTTTGTCGTTCATGTAGTAGCTGGAGAAGCTATGAACCGAGGGCAATAACCATTTTTCCAAATGGTTAAAAAGGAAAAATTAATGTTAGAAAATGTTGGTAACTAAAGTCTCAGATAAAATTTCATATTACAGAAAGTAGCTGAATTGTAATCTAAGTTGAAGGAAGCAAATCCCTGTGAAATTGGGCCTTAAACCCGAGGAAATAACGCGCCACCAAGCGGTGTAAGATGCCTCCTCACCTTCTAAATTTCATGAATTACTGTTAGCATTAATACGATATTTAAGAAACGCATGAAATCCCTTATCTAAAGTTACCTTAAAAATAACTCGATTGATAATTTACGGCTGTAGTGAGTAGACGTAAGTTGATGCTGAAAAGGAGATTAATGTTCGAAAAAGGTGGTAGCTGAGGTATAAAGAAAGACCGGACCCTGGAGGCCAGGAACTCTACTGGAATATAATTGAGTATAAGAAAAATTTTGGGGGGTTTTAAAGTAGCTGGAAGACGATAAAAGTATGTAAAAGAAAATTGGAATAGAATAGGATAGTTTTTAAAGAAGCTACAACAAAGTCCCCAAGAAGACAATTAATATTCAAAATTGGTGGTAGCTGAAGTCTGCAAATTTATTTTGTCGTTCATGTAGTAGCTGGAGAAGCTATGAACCGAGGGCAATAACCATTTTTCCAAATGGTTAAAAAGGAAAAATTAATGTTAGAAAATGTTGGTAACTAAAGTCTCAGATAAAATTTCATATTACAGAAAGTAGCTGAATTGTAATCTAAGTTGAAGGAAGCAAATCCCTGTGAAATTGGGCCTTAAACCCGAGGAAATAACGCGCCACCAAGCGGTGTAAGATGCCTCCTCACCTTCTAAATTTCATGAATTACTGTTAGCATTAATACGATATTTAAGAAACGCATGAAATCCCTTATCTAAAGTTACCTTAAAAATAACTCGATTGATAATTTACGGCTGTAGTGAGTAGACGTAAGTTGATGCTGAAAAGGAGATTAATGTTCGAAAAAGGTGGTAGCTGAGGTATAAAGAAAGACCGGACCCTGGAGGCCAGGGTCTTAACTGGAATATAATTGGGTATAAGAAAATTTTTTGGGGGGTTTTAAAGTAGCTGGAAGACGATAAAACTAGGTAAAAGAAAATTGGAATAGAATAGGATAGTTTTTAAAGAAGCTGCAACAAAGGCCCCAAGAAGACGATTAATATTCAAAATTCGTGGTAGCTGAAGTCTGCAAATTTATTTTGTCGTTCATGTAGTAGCTGGAGAAGCTAAGAAGTAGTTAGAAAAAAAAGTTCGTGAATCGGACCATTTTTATGGGAGCAAAAACAGGGGGCCCAAAAGGGTCCAACTGATAGTTGAAGAGCTGAGTGGATGAACATGTTATGTGATAATGCTAAGATGCTTTACACACACACACCTTTTTATCGGTTAAAAAAAATCGCCAAACGTTGGGAATATTTCCTTCAATGGTAACCTGGCTATTATGCTTGAATTAAGTTATTGCCGTTGAAAGGGCGTACCAGGATAAGCATTGGAAACATGCCTCTTAATTAAATTTCCTGATTTTTTCCCAGATGTAACTACCTATCTGACAATCTATTTCCTTATTAATCACCTCATAAATATTGATATTTTATGAGATAAAAAAAAATTCGATTTTTTTAAAAACTTATTTTCTCAAAAACTACTACACCAAATTTCATTACCATTAACTAAGGTTATATAGATACCAATGATGCATTCTGTCTCCGGGGATGTGGGATATATGTCCCAGGCACCTCGGTTAAACCTCTTCGAATCGTCATAACTGGGAATTTTTGTATAATTTTCTGTTTATAAAAACTGTGTTAAATAGCGTTAAAAATATTTATAATTATAAAAATCATATCTGAACGTTATACGAAAATTACCATTTTCCTGTTAAAAATCTCTCACATGTGCACCTATATTTTATATAAATGCCGAAAGTGTGCGTTGGGAATAACATATAAATATTTTTTAAAAATGTGTAAAAATACATAAAATGCATTTAAAGGCGTTGTTTGGGACGGAGCTACTCACAATCAACGTCAGAAGATTTTTTGGAGTAAAGTCAGCAGACAATGTATTAACTGCTGTATTTTAGATTTCAATAAGCATATAGGCCATCTTTTTCAACATTATCGATACTTATTCGATATCGAAAACTAGCGTTTTGTATCTGAGATAAAAGAGAAAAATACATAAGCTAAAATCTTTATCAACAATTTAACGAACAAGTACGTACAAACATGACATAAAATATCACATAGGGCCGTTTCGAGGATTCCCGGATCCCCTTTCTCAGTGCGAGAATAAAAAGGATTAAAATGGGTTCGAAGAACCTCTGGATTATAGCCCCGAGTACTGGCTAATGGACTGATTGAAAACTCGGGGTCCAGTACTCGGGGCTATAACCGAGGAAGTTCGTCAAACCCATTTTAATCCTTTTTTTTTTCTCGCACTGAGGAAGGGAATCCGGTAATCCTCAAAACGATCGTATGTGATTTTTTATGTCATGTTTGTACGCATTTCTGAGTTAAATTGCTGTTAAAGATTTTAGCTTATGTATTAAAATTCGCACAAAATGTTTGATTTAAGCATAACCCCTTCGCGACGGGAGCCTTTTACGAAATGTTTATTACTTTGCTACCGGTTTAAAAAAACAGAAGTTTGTGCCTATTCAAATCGGCAAATTTTGCAGTAAAACTTTACTGGTGAGGATAAACGAGGATCCTTAGGCCTATTTCCGGCACGTATACGTGTCGCTCGTCCCCAAGGGGTTAAAAGATAAAAATATTTTTGCTTAGAAAACAACAACATCCTTCGATACCGAAATGTAACGACAGTTATCATAATGGCTTTTATTTAAACATTTTTCTCATCACTTTTAACGAAGACTAATAAGAGTAAGTAGTTTCGTCATTTTTATACGTGAGTCGCCGTAATAAATTAAGTATGTTATATAACTATGGTTTGAGCCTAATTGCGCTCATTTATTTCTGAGATGTTGCCAGGTTTGGGTAGTCATAGATAATGTTTTATTCAAGAAATATACTACTCGTAACTTTCGCTTTGTTTAACGGCAGATATCTGTATCTATTTAATTCGAGGATAAACATTAAAGAAAATTGGTACATAAATTGAGTTTTAAAAAAATTCCAAGATCGACAACACTGGATGATGCTCTGTATTTAAAAATACATTTCTTTAATTTTGAGCCGTTTAATTTTTGATCATATATATATACAGTGTGTGTAAAAACTATAAGAACAGCAAAAAATTGTAAAAATTTTGATAAATTGAAAATGCGACAAGTGAAATGGTAATTTAATGTTGATCATAAAGTGGAAATACTAATATAAAAGTCAACAGAATGTATCTGTAGCCTTTTTATTGCGAAAAAATCATAATTATGCAAAAAAACACTATTTTTGACTGTGTAAAAACTATAAGAACACCAGTATTTTTTTTATAGAAATGTTATATAGACTTATTATTAAGGATCGACCGAAACATGTTTTTAAGGCCGAAACCGAAACCGAATTTCGGCGGAAAACGAAAACGAATATGCCCCCCAAAAATTTTTAAGTAATTAAATTGTATGTATTAACCCCTTAATTCTCGCTCCCGTCATATTCTCCGGCTGTGTCTTTTACTCAGATTGTTTGACTCCCACCAGTTTTATAAAATAGTGAAATTGGCTATATTTTAGTATCGATTTTACTGTCATTAAATAAGGTGAATATTTCTTTTTCATAAAAGTGGTGCCGATAAGCAATTTGAATTA
The DNA here is from genome assembly GCA_963932465.1 of Maratus speciosus. Taxonomy (NCBI): domain Eukaryota; kingdom Metazoa; phylum Arthropoda; class Arachnida; order Araneae; family Salticidae; genus Maratus; species Maratus speciosus. Next base: position 279,475,805 of record OZ010797.1, on the reverse strand, counting down.
TTCAACCGCAATTTAATTCGATCGTTAAGGGGTTAAAGTAATTAATATATACAAAAATTCATTATTAATTAATTATGCATATTTATTAAATATGTATGAAAATTAATTAATTATGCGTATTTATTAAATATACATAATTATTAATTAATTATACGTGTGGCCTAAATTGTCTGTCTGTGCCTCAGATCCAAAACTTTTTTTTATATATATAAAATAAAACGCAATTAATTCATCAACGACACAGAAAGCTTTTCTAATTATACGAATTTCATTTAATTAAAAAATATTTTAGTTTTATGTATACACACCTCGATTTATCTTTTATAATGATTTCTGTAAATGATCTTCTGTTATACTAGAACTTTCTCAAAGAGTATTCGAAACACATCTGCGGTTTCAAACTGAAAATTTTCTATTACTGATATGACTGCAGTTTTTAATGTGCACGTGATAAAGTGTAGTTATATATGCATTGCTTACTTTATAATCTGCATTCAAGTCTTGAGTCAGTCATGACTGATAATTACAAACAACGAAGTTGATAGCAATAAATTTCCAAACGAAGAAACGAGATTTTGGGAATACTGATAGTTTTCGCCGAAAACGAATTTTCGGTGAAACTCAGATTTTGGACCGAATCTCGAACGAAACTATCAGTATTCCAAAAATCTCGTTTCTTCCTTCGGAAATTTTCAACACTTGTCATCGATTGTGAGACCATTTATTGCTATGAACTTCGTTGTTAACGCATAATTAATTAATTTTTATACATATTTAATAAATACGTATAATTAATTCATAATATATTTATGTATGTATTAATTACTTTAATACATACAATTTAATTACTTTAAACATTTTTTGGGGCATATTCGTTTTCGTTTTCGGCAGAAAATAGGAAGATCGCCGAAATTCGGTTTCGGTTTCGGTTTCGGCCTTAAAAACTTTTTTCGGTCGATCCTTAATAATAAGTCTATATAACATTTCTATAAAAAAAATACTGGTGTCCGTATAGTTTTTACACAGTCAAAAATAGTGTTTTTTTGCATAATTATGATTTTTTCGCAATAAAAAGGGTACAGATACATTCTGTTGACTTTTATATTAGTATTTCCACTTTATGATCAACATTAAATTACCATTTCACTTGTCGCATTTTCAATTTATCAAAATGTTTACAATTTTTTGCTGTCCTTATAGTTTTTACACACACTGTATGTATATATATATAAATTAATAAATATTAGTCAAAAAAATTGTGGAACAAATATCAAGAGGTTAAAAAGTAACGTAAAGACATTTCTAATTTTTTGAAAATATATTTATAAACATATATACAAATACATAGTCGGGTTGAGTGTTTCACGTCTCACTCTCAAGAAAAGTGACATTTATGGGGGAAAAAACTGCTGACAATGTGTTAATGTATTACATAATTTTATACACAAAAAAAAAAAAAAAAAGAGAAAGAGAGAGAGAGAGAGAAAATGTAAATTCTAGCTATAATTACTTTTCATTAAAACTGGTCAATTTATTTTCATTTAAATTGATTGTGATCACTGTCGTTACATTTCGATATCGAAGAATGCAGCTTTATTGAAGAATGCAGCTTTATTTATGCCAAAAATATTCTTCTCCATTGTTGGCTGCTGTATCAAAACAATTTTTGATATCGAAGCAGTATCGACAGTTTTGAGAATGATGCCCATGTGTTTATTTAAATCTAAAATACAGAAATTCTGTAAATGTTTATTCCAATTATTCTTCGGAAGTCGAATTTGAATATCTCCGCCCCAAATCACGCCTTTAAATGAATTTTATTAACTTTTACACATGTTTTCGTAAAGATTTATATGTTATACCGAACGCAAACTTTTAACATTTATAAATAATGTACGTGCACATATGGGGAATTTTTTACAAGAAAATGGTAATTTTCGCTTTACCATAAGATAAGTTTTAACGTTTGTAATTTTTTTTTCGCTATTTAACACAGTCTTTATAAACAAAAAATTATACAAAGATTCCTAGTTATGCATATTTGGTGTCTATATAACCTCAGTTAATGGCATGAAATTCGGTACAGTAGTTTTTGAGAAAATCAATTTTAAATAAATTTGACAAAGCATATCTCATAAAATATCAATAATTGTAATTATAAGGTGATAATTGGGGAAATATATTATCAGACAGGTATCCACATCTGGAAAAAAAATCAGGAAATTTGATTGAAAGGCATGTTTACAATGCGTGGTAATGGAAAAACGATAAGAAAAATTATTGCGAATGCATTTATTACGTCATTGAGGATGAAATATCGAAAATTACAGAATTTCAAAACTTATTTTTAAAGCAAATTTTTAGCGCTTTTTGTAATGCAGATTTCACGCTATTTATACTAGACACTGTAACTTGGGTAAACGAAATTGTGAAATACTCGGAACGTCTTTGTGAATTTAACAATGTTTACTCTAATATAACAGGCCTCTTTACATCATTAAAACAGGGTTCGCACATTTTTACCACTAAATTTTAACAGTATTTTCAAAGTATTTCACTGCAGAAAAATATTGCAAAATCTGTGAATAAAGGTGGTGTTTGTGAATTCTGTGTTTTAAAAATTAAATGTAAATTTTCTTATCATTAATAGTGGTGCCAGTGTCCTTGGAAATTCCAAGGAGTGTGCGAACCTTGTATTAAAATGACGTGATGATTTTATTTGAAATCTTGCAAGAAATTTGAGTTTAAACGATCTGATGTCTGCTCTGATGTACAAGAGTATTTTAAAATCCCGAAATGACGCAAGTAGCACATTTCCCATAAACTTTATGTTGTAAAATATGTGTTTTTGCTTTATTTTGATTGTTTTGTAAAAATACATCTTTTTTCTGCTTTTTAATACGTTGTTATTTATAAGTAGTGTATTTCCCATGATTTAAAGTTGCCGACGTATTAGAAAACACGCATAGTTGCCAACCTCCCGATATCTCAAATATCAATATTTTTATCCCGAAAAACTTATTTTGTATAATCGCGCAATTTATCGAATTACATAAACCAAACATTGTTGTAAGATTTTACTGGTAGTAAAGTGGTACACAACAGTAATTTGGCGTGGGTTAGAAAAGCGTTCCAATCTAAAAGTCGCCAAACACCCGTGCAGTGTCGAAGCACATCTGATCAAAAACACTTAACATGTTCATCCACTCAGCTCTATAGTTGAGAGCAAGGCTCTAACATGAAAACATATTTAAATGTTTTAGTACTTAGCGTTTCAGATCTTCAATTAGTCAAAATTAATCATAGGGTATGAAATAATCATTAGAATAATATTTTAAAGAAATGCGCAAAAATGGGGTAAAAGTTTAAAAAGGAGCCTTACAGCCCCAATAAAAATATGACAGTGTTGGTCTAGGGGGAAGAGTCCGAGACTTTATTTTAAAATTATGCAATGAGAAAGTGGGGGAAATTAGGGTGTAAAAAATGCATAGCACACAAAACGTTCAAGGGGCCCCGGATCGGGCCCTACCGGACTCTAAGGTCCTCCAGGATTTTAACTGGAATATAGAAACTGGAGAATAACTAAATGGAAAAATGGTTCCAAAAATGAAGATCGGATTAAGAGGGGCAATTTATTAATAATTTATGGTGCAAAAGCTTCAAGGGGCCATGTACAGGGCCCCAAGGGGGAAGGGACTTAAGTAGCATGTAGTTTGGTATAAATACACTTTTTAGTAGTTTTTAATGTAATCAGAGGACGTTAGAACAATGGTAAAGAAAATTGCATGGAATTCGGACCATTTTTAAAAAAGATGCACCAAGGGCCCAAGAAGACGATTTATATTCCTAATTGGTGGTAGTTGAAGTCTGAAATATTTTTTTCTCGTTCAAGCTGGAAAACCTAAGATGCTGTTAGAAAAAAAAAGCTAGTGAATCGGACTGTTTTTAAGGGAGTTATAATAGGGGGCCCAAAAGAGGCAACTGATAGTTGAAAACAGGACCCTAACATGAAAATAGTTTACAACGTTTTAGTACTTAGCGTTTTAGATCTTCGATTAGTCGAAATTAAGCATAGGGTATGAATTAATCATCAGAATATAATTTAAAAGAAATCTGCAAAAAATTGGGGAAATGCTTAAAAAAGGCCCTAGGGTCCCAATAAAAATAAGTGAGTTTTGGTTTAAGGAAAAGAGTTCAAGACTCAACTTTAAAATTGCGCACTGCGAAGGTGAGAAAATTATGGTGTGAAAAACGCATGGCACACATAAAATTTAAGGGGAGCTGGACGGGTCCTACGGGACCCTGGAGAATAACTAAATGCAGAATGTGTCCAAAAATGAAGATCAGATAAAAGGAAGCAATTTCTTAACTATTTCGTGCACTAAAACTTCAAGGGGTCCTGTACCGGGCCCCTTGCAAGGGTGCCAGGGTCTTAACTGAAATGTAGAAATGGGGTAGAAACTGATAGGAGAATTCACCCGAAAAAAGAAGAAGATCGGATGGAAAATAGGCATGTTATTAACAATTTAGTGCACTAAAACTTCAAGTGTCCCTGTACTGGGCCCCTTGGCAGGGTTCCGGGGTCTTAACTGAAATGTAGAAATGAGGCAGAAACTGGAGAAATCACCCCAAAAACGACAAAGATTGGATAGAAAAGAGGCATGTTATTAACAATTTAGTGCACTGAAACTTCAAGGGGCCCTATACCGGGCCCCTTGCAAGGGTGCCAGGGCCGTAACTGAAATGTAGAAATTGAGCAGAAACTGAAAGGAGAATTCATCCCTAAAACGAAGAAGATCGGAGAGAAAAAGAGGCATGTTATTAACAATTTAGTGAACTAAAACTTCAAGGGGCCCTGTATCGGCCCCTTGCGAGAGTGCCAGGGTCTTAACTGAAATGTAGAAATGGTGCAGAAACTAGAAGGAGATTTCACCCCAAAAACGAAGAAGATCGGAAAGAAAAGACACATGTTAATAACAATTTAGCGCACTAAAACTACAAGGGGCCCTGTACTGAGCCCCTTGACAGGGTGCCAGGATCACCTGGCACCATTCATCCCCCCCAAAAATATTTAAAAATGGCTTTTCGTTACATAATGCATTCAACAGTAATAATGTCTTCTTGCACTTGCCCACCCACGGATAGGGGTGAACAGAACAGCTTATCAACAAAATAGGTGGACAACATTCTTTCTCATTTATTTACTTGTAAACACACCAAGTATCATTTCAAACATACTTCGCAGTTGGTTTCTCAAACAGCAGATTATATATTCATACACATATGACAGAAGAATACGAATGCCAAACGTTGGTGTATTCCATATTTTGCAATTATATAATTTTTTTTTTATCATTTAAAGATTTTAATAAAAAATTGTTATTTCCATAAAAATAGATCACAGATTAAAAGAATATAACAGACTATTTTGATGTAAAGAACAAGCTACAAATAAAAATAGAAAATTTGTTTGGATCAAAAAAGATAACGATATGAAAAAACAACCCTCCCTCCTCCTAGAGGTATCTTACGATATCATGACTCAGACCCTCCTCCCCTCTAAAATGATAACGTTAATTATGCACAGCCCCTTTTGACTAAGTCATGATAAAAGCGCTTTTGTCTCTTTTACTTTTAATGAGTATTGAATTGGTGCCTCTCAGGCGGAGGGGGGGGGGGAGGGGAGGGTGTTGTCTTTTGATATCGCTATCTTTTTTGATCCAAACAAAATTTTCTCTTTTTATTTATAACTTGTTCTTTACATCAAAATAATGTGTTATATTCCTTTAGTCTGTTATCAATTTTTATGGAAATACAAACCCTTCATCTTCACTTTGAGCCAGTTGGTGAGTCAAAGTCGCTACTATCAGTGTTGAATTCAGGGGGTGCCCCGGGGGGACATTCTCCCCGGAGCAATGAGATGTTCCCCTCCGGAAGATTTGAGACTTTGCAATTCCCCTTTATGGTTCCCCTTTTGGTTTACTTTCCAATTTGAGACAACGGTCAAAAAGTACACCCCCCCCCTGAACTCTGTAATGTCCCCCCCCCCCCGGAGACTAAAGTGTCTGAATTCAACACTGATTACTATGCTTGCTTGTGTAAGCATTAGAATAAAAATATTAGATTAACCCGTTCGGGACTATAGGTGTATATATGCACCCTCAAAAAGAGCATACAGATTTTGTTTTAGGCACCAGTAAAAAAGAAAAGTAATATTTAATTTCTTTAACCCCTTGAAGGGCAAGTAAAAATGTATCTAAATATTGAATTCTCACCGGAATAATCGAAAAAATTTATTTTTAAATAAGGAAATGCATTTTTTTTCTATTTTCCTCCAAAGTTAAAAATATAAAACTTAGTTAAAGTTTTCTGCTCAGAATCTTGTTTAAATTAGGTGGGATATATTTCATCCCACCGCCCCTCAAGGGGTTAATTAGAGCATTTTCATGATTGTTTAAGTGAAGGTAACTTTAAAAGAAAAAGTGGTGCCATCCGAATAAAATTTGTGTAAAAGCGCCGGTCTCGAAGGGGTTAGGTATCATTAGGTTGAAGTAACAATACAATTTCCGATTGTAATTTAATTTTTAAATTGCGGGAGGCTTTCTCTTTTTAGGTCGGACAAATACCCTTAATTTATATTTTCCCTAAAATTGTACATGTACTTTTCTCTTTATACATCTTTTATTATGGATTATAACTTTCACTTCAATGACCAATAAATAAATGAAAAATACATATAAGTGTTTTATCTCAAGTTGGCTTTTATATGCAGGACTGCCACATGCAACTATTTTTTAATTCTAACTGGCATCACTTTATCAAAACAGAAATCCTTAACACACACTTTGACAACATTTGCAAGAGAAATATACTTCAAAATTTATATTAGATAAATACTGGTGCAAACAGAATTAAGAAAAAGTAGCCTCTTCTGGCAGCCCTGTATATGACACGTAGAAGCATTCATTTCGGTTTTCTACAAGAATTTACGGAATAACATATGCATTTTTTGTTTATTTTGGTAATTTTATTTCTCTCACATTTATGCAGAATTACACAGGAGTCACATTTATCTTTCACGAAATCTTACAGTAACGAAGAAAAAAAAAAACACCAAAACGTAAATATATAATTTTAAATTGACTTACTTAAGAAATTGCCTTTAACGCGTGTGCCTGAAATAATCCTTCATTATGTTTTAGATTCAACGTCCTGAAAAAGGCGATATAAGTAAGCGTACAAACTTAATACTGGAATTGTGAGTAAATTAACACAGTTGCGCCATCTTGTGGACGGGGTGATAATCCACATACGCGGGGTTTTAGTATGGCGTCATATATGACAGGATATCTACCATCTAAGCATGTTTTCTTTAGTCAACCATAGAACTGAATTTTGTTTACCAGATTTATTGCAAATAAACGGCGTAGCATCCAGATGCACTTGACACCACGAAGTTTTCTTCGCCTTGTCAGAAACATTTCAGCTATTAATCAAGGTGAAAAAAACTTTACAATTTTAGTGGTGTGAAGTAAGAAAACAGTTAGGCATTTTTCTGTAGTTTAACCCCGTCCGCTACGTGGCGTGAGACCTTGATTGGTGTGACCTCGCGTTTAATCTTGCGGTTACCTCTTACATTTATGATAGGACGCTTAATTATACCGCTTTGGACCTGAGCCTCGTTTAGGGATAAACGATATGCAACAGAACAGTTCATTGGAATGTTTCCCAGAAGGTAATGTGATTATAATTCAAAAACATTTTTTCTTTAATATTCCTGGTTTCCGTAGATTATTTTTTTCCTTTTGCATTTTAAAGTCGTATTTTTAATTCTATGTAAATCAATAAAGGGCTAATTTTTCTATTATCATTAAAATATATTACAACAGGGTTTGTAAGCCTCAGTGTACTTTAGGAGTTTGAATACCAGAAATATCCTTAAGTAACTGTAGCCATTTTTAAAAGCAGAATTGTTTTCGTTAAGTAATAGAACGGGAGCGGCAGCACAGACAATCACCTCATCGAGTTCGCGGCTGAAATTCCAGAATTAGTTAAAGCTCGATTCGCATATTAAAACGTAATCGGTCTGCCAAGTCATATCTTGGTAGAAAACACCTGAAAACCCCATTTTAGCGATTTACTCGTAGATTCACATTCATGTTTTCCTGCACACAAAGGTATGAAAACACGGAGGACTCGGAGCAGAAAAACACAATGGTAAACCTACGAGTCAACCGCCAAAATAGGGTTTTCGGGTGTTTTTCACCAAGATATAACTTGGCAGACCAATTGCGTTTTAATATGCGAATCGAGTTTTAACTAATTTTGGAATTTCAGCCGTGAACTCGATGAGGTGATTTTCTGTGCTGCCACCTCCCGGTCTATAAGGCAAATATTACTTTATGAAAAATCTGGTATTATTCCACTGAGACATACGAACCCTGTTTAATCTCTTAGAGAAATTTACAAATACGTGTATTACTTTTCATCAGATCATCAACATTATAAATACTGTTTAATACGAGAACCGCTAAAATAAACAATTTAGGTTCGGAATGATTCATTATTATACTATATCAAGATTATCATATACAAATTGAATATTTCCAACTGAGCGAAAAATGCCCAGGCTGGGAATCGAACCCAGATCCTTGGCTTTCAAGACCAATGCTTTTCCGTTTAAGCTAACTGGGCCGATAACCAGCCAGCATATTTCGCTCAGATAACCTTATTGGTAGCAACATCTGGTCTGTCATGTAGACAGCTCAACAGAATACATCGCAGGTAAAGGAACTCCATATAAACGATGGGTACGCAGATGAACTATTATTTTAACACAATCAAACTGATTGGTATAGTTATCATATACGAATTGAATATTTCCAACTGAGCGAAAAAAATCACCAGGCTGGGAATCGAACCCAGATCCTTGGCTTACAAAGTCAATGATTTCCCGTTTAAGCTAACTGGGCCGACAACCAGACAGAATATTTCGCTGAGATAACCTCATTGGTAGCAACATCTGGTCTGTCATGTAGACAGCTCAACACAATAAACCACAGGTAAAGGAACCCCATATAAACGATGGATACGCAGATGAACTATTAATTTAACACAACCAAACTGATTGATAAAGTTATTGATTGATTGGTAAACGATAAGATTGATAAAGTGATTGGTAAAAGAATTGGCCTTGTAAGTCAAGGATCTGGCTTCGATTCCCAGCCTGGGCATTTCCCTCCCTCAGTTGGAAATATTAAATTCGTACATGATAACTTTACCAATCAGTTTGATTGTGTTATAATATTAGTTCATCTACGTACCCTACGTCCATCTACGTGTTAAAATAATAGTATATCAAGATTTTCACGATTTTTCGTAAGCATCAAAAGCAGGATTAGGGGTAATGCCAGCAAAACATCTAATCATTTCAATGTGCTTTTCGGAGAAAAGTAGGCAGAATTAGAAAATAAATTATTTTTTCCATCGAAAACTGCTAGGCAGAACATCATCCTCTAAGGAGACCCTGCCCAGTCCAAGAAAACGTATCCGAGGAATACCTCTTCTTGATAGAAAGAAAGGAGAGCACAACTTGCAGCGTAAAAAGTAAAACAGAATAAAAATTGCATTCTACGTATTTGGGGGGAGGACAGTTTGACCAAGCTAAACCCTTTCGAAAAAATATTTGTTTCGCTTTCTCTTAGTATTTAATTATTCTAAAATTCCTTGCGAAGAATAGATTTAGTTAAATAAATTTCAGAATCCAAGAAAGTATCACTGCGCTCTCCCAAACAAAATCTAGCATATACCCTTGAATGATATGCTAGTACTATTTTAAATAAATTTAACCCATTGAGTGCCACGGTGACTAACACTGAAGTTGAAAATTTTACAATGTTTTAACCCCTTAATTCTCGCTCCCGTCATATTGACGGGCTATGTCATTTTTAGATTTATTCATATTTGTTTGTTTCCCACCAGTTCTATAAAATAGTGTAATTGGCTTTATTATGGTATTATGGAACAATGTTAGCAGGTGTTTAGATTCCCTAGTTGCTTGGCAACTTTACATCCAGGCTAAATATATATCGTGTTACAATGAAATGGGAGCCTTTGAAAAAAAGAGAGTTCAAACGCGGCTAGAAGCCACATTAAAAAAAAAAAAAAGTTAAGAGATAGACAATTTGAAAAAATTGTTAGTATAACTAATGAGGGAAAAAAAAGTTCCATATGATACAAATAAATGACGAAGACAGGCGAAAAAGCTACCAAAAGGAAGCCCCAACATAAAAAAGACTCCATTCAGAGACCATGCATTAAGTATATCATTAGAAAAGTTAACCCCTTGGGGACGAGCGACACGTATACGTGCCGCATGAAGCGCTCAAAATCCTTGTTTTTCCTCACCAGTAAAATTTTACTGTAAAATTTGCCTTATTTAATCAGCGCATTTTCTCGATTCAAGAAGACACAAATTTCTGATTTTAAAAAACGGTGACAAAAGGTTTAAAATATCGTAAAAGGTTCCCGTCCCGAAGGGGTTAAACACAATGCGAACAAAATAGAAAAATAATAAAAAATCTTATATATATACATATTTACAAGAGAGTTTAATATGCTGCAAGGAAAAAATATTTACAAAATAAAAAAAGCTACAATGAGGAGAGTTCTAACTAAATATACAGAGAAACGCAAAAGCCGAGGGGAACAAACGACAGCAAGAGGACGGCGTCCACCCACTCTAGTAAATTGAAGGTGAATAAAACGAAAAGAAAGGAAAATATGAGAAGATAAGCATGAGAAAAGCATATTATGCAGTTTAAAAAGTTTTTTTTTTTTTTTTTTTTTTTAAATAAATAATAAAAACAAAAAGGAAAGAAAGCAAGAAGTTTAACAAATGAAGAGCATAATCTTCAGTAATGTTGAGTAGATTTGCAAGTTTATCAAATTCAGTTAAAATAACCATCAATTTTTGCATCGGATTATCGAATTTCTTAGATTGAGCTGAGATGTTCTTCATACATTTTAAGAATTTAGTAATTTGTAAGGAATTTTAGAATTTTCTATAGTAGGGGAGGAGTGGGTGTTTGCGGTAGTGCTATCATTAATATCAGAGTTTAATATTTCATTACTGGTTGAGGGTTCAGAGACTTTAGTTTTTTGGTGTAATTATAATCCTTAAATATATCAGCTAAGATTTGGGTTTCTTGGGAGAGATTGCTGACGCTATTACTTGATTTACGGTTTTGTTTATTTTCTAATCTATAGAGATTTTTTTTTTTTGGACAACCGCGGAAATTCGCTGGGTGCCCAAGTCCACAATTGGCACAAGTGGGTTTAATAATGGCATCATTTTACCTGTAATTAAATAAGGTGAATATTTCTTTTTCAAAAAAGTGGTGCCAATAAGCAGTTTGAATTTTTAAACCGTAATTTAATGCGAGTGTTAAGGGGTTAAGTAATTTATAAGAAAGTATAATCCTATTATAAATGAAAGGTAAGTAAATTTTAAATAAATTTTGAGTAATTACTTAAAACAATATACATATTTTTAGTTTTGTATCATTTTTTAGACCGCCAGTCATCGTTGAATGGTGCGTTTTAAACGGAAAGTTCAGTGTCAGTCATCGGCGACTGATGTGGCGCTTAACGTGTTAATGTAATGATCGTTACATCACATTCCATTGGGAATTTATTTATTGAGCATATTATAACTGTTTGATGAAATGACATAATGAACCAGTAAAAGGAAGTCATGTTCTAAAAGCAAGTTTATTAGTAAGTTGGACCAGCACTTTTATGGTTTATCTTACTTTTCACGAATTTAACTTAACTGCAATATTAAATCTGTATTATATTCAGCATTTCATTGTACAGTAGAAATTTGAAACTATAACATTTAATTATGCATTAAAATTGGTATTTAAAATCGTGCCATTAAAATTTTACTAATGGATTTTCTCTATATATAGAATAATGTGACTTTAATTACATATTATGTTAAATTATGAATTTTAAATAGTCGTCAACTCATTTGCGTCTGGTGACGAAATTTTTTCCTTTTTGTTTAAAAAACGGGATCTGCCCACGCGCATTGTTACTTTACGAAAATATATTTATACTTTACAAAAATATATTTATATAATTTTTTCCATATTTTCTTTTGATCGTAAGACATTTTATATTAAATCCGTACACTAAAAGATATTTACTGGTGTGCAAACTTGAGAAATCTATGTAGAAAACCGATCTACTAAAAACTTCTAGAAGAGGGAGGAACTTCTACTGTTTTAAAACATATATTTCATTTCAGATATACTATAATTACAGTGTGCCGTTCGACGCCTAAAAAATGCATGCGAAAGTAAGCCTCCAGTAGATGGCGCTGGCTGTAGTACAGACTGGAAATTTCCGAAAGCAGATTATTAATCGGATCCAAATTAGTGCTTTTTAGATACTTATTTTGACATCATATAAGAAAACATTTAACTATAAGAATTGATATTTACATGTAAACAAGTCTGAAATATTTAAATAATGAATATATTTTTTTCAAATTGTTATTTTAGAACAGAGACATATTTTTTAAATGAATCTTTTTCACACTCGCTGGCCATCATATATTAAAACTGCGTAATTAAAAATTATTAACCATTTTTTTCCCCCTCTTTGTACTAAAAGAAGGAAACTTCCCGCATTCTAAAAAAGAAAAAAAAAATCGATAGTATTTCCGAAATTGCTCAAACATACAAATTTTGAAAAATAAATTCAAATTAGCATTTTTTTTTACTAAAAACAAAGGCTCGTTTGTTAAATGGATCTTTCTCACACAGGTTAACATATTCTTAACCCCTTAACGCTCGAATTAAATTACGGTGGAAAAATTCAAATTGCTTATCGGCACCACTTTTAATAAAAAGAAATATTCATCTTATTTAATGACAGGAAAAACGATACTAAAATATAGCCAATTACACTATTTTATAAAACTGGTGGGAATCAAACAATTTGAGTAAAAGACACAGCCCGAGAATATGACGGGAGCGAGAATTAAGGGGTTAAAGTTCTTAATTAAAACTTATAAGCATTTTTTACTTTCTTCTATCTTTACAAGAAGGTATTGGATTCGTAAAATTTTTGAATCCCGGTTTTTGATGGATTTACACGTTTTAGGGGTCAGAGATTCCAAAAAACATGTTTTTACAATTTACAAAAGTCTGTTTGTGAATCTGACTCTGTCTGTGTGTGACACAAATTTTGTAGGCGCTCATCTCAAGAACTAGAGCACAGAATTTAATAAAAAATTATATTCAGGTAGTCCCTGATACAAATTGATACTGATTAGTTTTTTGGTGTAAATCTCTCAACAGGTATGCTGCAATTTTTTTAAGATTTCCGCAACAGCTGTATCTCAAGAACTAATACACGGATTTCCATCAGTCTTCAGATTCGGTTAATCCTTGACATGAATTGATGCTATTTACATTTTGGTGTAAATCGCTTAACAGGTGGCGCTGCTATGCTGCATTTTCCACGATTTCCGCAATAGCTCTATCTCAAGAACTAATACACGAATTTTCATCAACCTTCAGATTCAGTTAATCCTTGATATGAATTGGTTCGGTTTAAGTTTTAGTATCAATCGCCCAACAGGTGGCGCTGCTATGCTGATTTTTTTCCGGTTCCCGCAATGGCTCTATCTCAAGAACTAATGCACGAATTTTCATCAAACTTCAGATTCAGGTATGCCGTGATAAATATTATTGCTGTTTATGTTTTGGTGTACATCGCCCAACAGGTGGCCCTTTTATGCTGCATTTTTCCCGATATGAGCGTCATTTAATTTTGGCACTGCGATAGCGAATTTTGAAGTATTAACATGTATGAGATAGAAGAAAGTTTTGGGGATTTCCTCTGTTGCTTTTGATTGGTCGCATCGGTTTAGAGCTCCGGAAATGGAGTCGTAAGTTAGCAGCCCTAGGTAAGCTGGACCCCTAAACTATGTAGTTTCTTTTATATGAACTTTTTCTGATCATTTTGGTATTTATATCATCAAAATCGACCCAGTGGTTCAGGAGATATGACCCTCTAAAGTTTTACTCTTTTTACTTAATCTCCAACCCATGTCTCCTGGATCCGCCATTGCAACTGGGTTGAACTTCTATCAATGCTTATTTATAATTACTCTGGAATTTTCCCAGGGTCATAGACATTTTTCATGTATTATACAATCATTAACAGACTTGTTAAAAGTGACCAGACATTTCGGAGTGACTTTTTAACAAAGTTATGACCACTTCAATTTTGTTGTAGTTGTGATCGGGTTAGCATACTGTCTAAGTTAGTGATTTTTATATATGTAGTTATAGTGTATATTCTGTGTTAAACTTTGCTTCATTGATCATTATGGATACTTCATACCCTCTAGAACACCAACTAGTAAGTGACATTTCATTAACTTTTAATTATAATACTGTGAAGTGCACCTTTATAAATAGTTGTTTGGGCCAATGGCGATTGCACATAACGCAAGTCTGTGGCAAACTACGGTTTGTTTACCTTTTTTATGAAGCTCAAAATCAATTAATAATTGCTATGTATGACATGTATACATGTTTTTTGAGTACCTTAGAGCTTCTACTGTGCTCCGCCACCTTTCGCTTTTAAAAATTTTAATCTTAAGGTGTTCAAATAATTTTTTTTTTTTAATTGTGTCTCTGATCTTGATAACTGTCATAATTCCCCATAGAGTTAATGGCGCACGTTTTGTATCGCATTCCCGCCTAATGCTCGCATGGGTTGAGGTATTTTATACTGTTGCCAAGCACGTTTGTTGAGTCCTTTGCAGATCTATCCTCTCATATTTATTTCAATCTCAAGTTAGCTAAATTAAAGTTGCCAACTTTCTATATTATCCATAATTAATTGCATTCTACATTTTAACTTAGATCTATCGTTGCCACGCTTTTCAATGTCGCTAATGTTTGAATAAGTGAAGTACGTAACGGAAAGAATGGAGGATGCAATACGATGGAGTAGGCTAAGTTTTCTTCAGCTTCATACCTAAAAGGAGTACCCCTCAGTATGTGATTTTGCCATATGTCGGTAGACAAAGATTTGCTAAGGTAATTTAAGTAATAACCCCTAGTCAGGGTTGGCTTTTTCAAAATTTTGTAAATTGTGCAGGGGCGCATTGGAGGGGGGGGGGAGGGGGGCAAAATTAAAAACTTTCCCAACATTATCAAGTTTGGTATCAAATTGTAGGTTTTGATACACACATTTCATTTCCACAAAAATTTACTTTTTAGCCACCCTTGGGGGGGCAGGGGGGGAGTTATTTAATTTTTTTTCTACACCTTTGTCGAGTATGGAATCAAACTAAAGGTCTTGATGTACATATCTCATATCAATTTTTTTTAATAAAAATATTTTCCCACCCTGCGCCGTTAGAGGGTACTAAACCACATTTTCGGTTTTTCTCGCATATTAACAGTGCTAGTCTTGTTTTATTTTAATTAAAACTTCTAGCAGTGCTCTTTCTTTCTTTCTTTTTATTTTTTTTTTTTTATTTATTTATTTTTAATTGTGTAAATTATACAATGGAAGGATGGAGGTTGTAATACGTTGGAGTGGGCTAAGTTTTCTTCAGCTTTCTACCTAGAAGAAGTACCCCTAAGCTTGCGATTTTGCCATATGTCGGTAAACAAAGGTTTGCTAGGGTAATTTAAGTAATAACCCCTAGTCTGGGTTGGCTTTTTCAAAATTTAGCAAATTTGTGCAGGGCGCATTTGGGGTGGGGGGGGGGCAATATTAAAATCTTTCCCAGCATTATCAAGTTTGGTATTAACTTGTAGGTTTTGATGCGCACATTTCATTTCCACAAAAATTTACTTTTTAGCCACCCTTAGGGGGGAGAGCAGGGGGGGAGTTTTTAATTTTTTTTTTTTTTTTTTTTTTTTTTTTACACGTTTGTCGAGTATGGTAACAAACTATAGGTCTTCATGCACATATCTCATATTAATATTTTAATATAATTATTTTCCCACACTGCGCCGATAGAGGGCGCTTTAAAAACCACAATTTCGGATTTTCTCGCATATTAACTGTGCAAGCCTTGTTTTATATTAATTATAACGTCTAACAGTGCCTCTCTAACTTATCAAGTGTATCATCTTCTGACAAATAAGAGCAACTTGTTTGTATTTAAATTAACTTATATTGTAAATATATCATATATATGTGAATGTAAATAAAAATCTTTTGCAAAACAAAAATTATTATGTAAATGCTATCCCGACTGCAACGAGGTAATAAGCACTGATATTCAAAATTTCACTCGCATGATCAGAATTATTCAAAATCATCCCCTCTTTTATTTTTGTTATTATTCAAAATTTCCCTCCTCTTTTTTTTTTTTTTTTTTTTTTTTTTTTCTTCCTCTCTACAATTTATAAAATTTCCCCTTTCCAAACGCTAAATTTATTTTTTAACTTCGTCATTTTTGGTGATAATAATCACCTGCTTTTGCTATTTCTTTCTGTGCCCCTTTCTTTCAAATAACATAGGGCGGGGGCCTAGTGACGCCTAGACCTTTATAATCCATCTAAATTAATATAATTTGTTAAAAAAAATTATTAGCAAGTAAATTAGTCAACTTCTAACCTAACTTTATCACCTCACTTCAAGTAGAAATGGGCAAGTATAGAGATAAGCTTCCTCTCACGACTGGCCGAATGCGACGTTCAGACAGACTCAACTCAATAAAGTCTGATAATACACAACAGACCCTGAAAGATATGTCTATAACAGATCTCCTTTATAAAGGCAAACAGATCGTGATAAAGGGCCTTAAGTGCTCTGAGGACAGTGAGGACGATACAATCCAAAATAACCTGAAAATTCTAAAGAGGATATTCATGGCCCTGGTGCCGAAATGCGCTGAATTGACAGCAGAACTAGAAAAACAACAAGACCTGAAAAAGTTACAGGAGGAAACCATAGCAAAACAAGAATGCTCTATCGTAGAGTTAAAAAACAATGTTAATAAATGCCTAAGCTCTATACCCTCTTTAGAAGATATCGGCGAAAAATTCAAAACAGTATTAGAAGAGAACTCGCACAATAGCCCAACCATCATACCCCTCCCACCACCAAGAGAATCGCCGGATCTGCCTGTAACTCAGCCAACATTAGTACATGGTCCAGATACGATGGCTGCGTCAATTGCCTTGCGCATAATAATGTTGAAGGGACTCGCTTCAACACCAAGCACGCAGCTTCGGATCCCATCTGCCCGGTTTTCCAAGCAGCGTATGCCAACGAAAGAGAACGCCTTAATAGCATCTTTCTTCAAAACAACCCAGTCGAACCACCAATCCAGGAATTCCAACACACAGTGGACTCTCAGCATCCCCCACAATGGACTGCCAGGGACTGGACACCTGTCTACCGACACTGGCCACTCCCGCCCCTTGAAGATACTCACGACACTCATCACCGTGCAGGCCAAAGAGGTAGGCCCTTTTAAAACTAAACCTAACAGTTTATAATTATTTCTCCATTTGGAGTTTCCCCAAGTACTCTATTTATATAGAAATCTATTTATTTAGCAATTATATCAGATGACTTCTTCCCAGGATCCCTCTTTTAAATTACCACCATCTCCCCCTTTTGGCTATATTAAATTTGTACAAATCAACCTAAATCACTGTAAATCAGCAAATGTATCCTTGAGGAATTTTATGATCACATCTGGAACGGATATTGCACTGCTGCAGGATGCTTACTGTAACAATGGCAAAGTTCCGGACATTCCGCCGTCCTGGCCAATTTTCTCATCGAAAGCAAATACGGCTCATGTGGTCGTCAGGAACACAAACATAAATTACACACATCTTTTCACAGGTCAACACTGCGCCTTCATAACCATCACAGCCAAGGAGGGTCAGCTGATAGTTGGCTCGACTTATGCTGCACCACGCTTAGATTTTGAGGATACCCTCGAAGAGTGGGAACACCTTATCACACAAAGGCATTACTTCATTTGTGGCGGAGATTTTAATGCGCAATCAACCCTATGGGGTTATGCGCGGTCCAATGCCCGTGAAGAACCCCTAATTGAATATCTGATTAAAAACAATCTAGCCATATCAAATATCGACAACACAACACACACATTTGTCAAAGAAGACAGCACAGGCAGAGTGGTGGCCAGGGGTTTCCCGGATCACACCCTGGTCATCCCTTTGGCCAATCGCAAAATTCGTGATTGGCATGTCTCGGATATTCATAGCGACTCTGACCACAAATACATTACTTTTGGTTTCGAAATTACACCACTTTACACCATGCAACGCAGGTTTAATACCACACGAGGTAACCTGCGCAAGTTTACACACATAATAAAAACTCACAAATCACTCCTCAGCCAACACCTAAAGGATGTCACAGATACAACAAAACTTAATCACCTCACAGAGGTCCTCATAAATACAATGCAGATGGCAGCTAAAGCATCCTTTAGATACAAAAACACACATAGGTCTGTTAATTTCTCCTTCTGGACGGCAGACCTCCGCACAAAACGTAACCAACTAACAGCCTTAAGAAGGAAGTTGAAATCACTTCGACCAACACAAGAGGACACGGACAACTTCCGAGCACTAGCAGCACGCTACGAACTGTTGGCAGCCAAATATAAACGCAGTGTTCTTGATGCCAAGAATCAAGCATGGCGGAAATTCTGCAGCAATCAAACCGATCCGAATGGCACTGCACAAAAATTCTTCACGGGTAAATTCTTTCGGCCAGACGAAATTAAGCTTGAACTGCCCTCGTCTAGAGCGTCCAAGCAGCACAATATGGAGTACTTAACAAAAGAACTTTTCGGACCTTCGGCATACCCAAACAACAATAATGATAATCTAACATTTAATGCACCAGACGACCTCCCTTTTACAAAAGCAGAGCTATCACAGGCATTCAAAACGTTCGATGACAAAAAAGCTCCAGGCCCTGACTGTATTGATTTTCGCATCCTAAAGTTAACATTCAAAATTATTCCAAATATATTCACATGATGGGCAAATCTTTGCCTATCGTACAATTACTTCCCGCTCACTCTGAGACAGGGAGAGGTAGTCTACTTCCAGAAGCAAGGGAAGAATCCCTCTGAACCCAGTGCATATAGACCAATCTGCCTTCTTCCAACGTTAGGCAAATTACTAGAAAAACTCCTAGTAACACGATTAGTACATTACTTGGAATCCCGCAATATCCTGCACCACAGGCAATACGGGTTCAGAGAGGGCAGATCTTGTGAAAAAGCTTTGTTCGACATCATGTCCTCCGTTGCCCTCAGTCAAGACTCTAGACTCTACACCTCCCTAGTCTCCCTTGACATCAAAGGTGCATTTGATAATGTGGAGTGGCGGGACATCTTACTCCAGCTTATTGCAATCGACTGTCCGGGAAATATAGCTGGAACCATCGGCTCATATCTCTCTCGCCGAAGCATATTAATTAACTGGGGCACTGGCACATCAGTGCACCAACTAGAAAAAGGCTGCCCACAAGGGTCCTGCCTTGGACCAATTCTTTGGTTGCTCATAGCAAACGTAATATTAAAAGAACTCGATAAATTAGGCTTTTTGCTCTTCGCCTTTGCCGATGATTTCAGCTTTATCTTCTCTGGTCGCCGGCGCCTAGATCTTGAAATTGCGGCACGTCAAGCATTCCCTGTTTTCCTACAGCTGCTGACCGACCTACACCTCCAGCTCTCACCAGAAAAATCTCAAGCACTTACATTTGACAAACCCATAGTTCTCAAACGCAACCCCGTGATGCAAATCAACGGGCGCAGCGTCAAACACGTTAAACACATGAAATTATTAGGAATTACAATAGACAAACATCGGAGCTGGACGGAACACATCAACGCACTTAAATTACGCTTAGCAACACTTCACAATAATAGTTGCAAATTAACATCTAAATCTTGGGGCATTAAGCCCAACATGTTAAAAATGTGGTACCACACAATTGTGGAACGGATCATCTTCTACGGCGTGGGCGTCTGGGGAGGAAACCTCACCAATAGAGTCAAGGACAAACTTCCCTCGCTGCAAAGGATGTTCCTACTACGAATGGCGAGGGGGTATAAAACAATCTCCACAGACGCGCTCGCAGTATTTACGGGTATCCCTCCCATAAAAATAACACTAAATTATGAATACACCAAAAACAGAATCCTTCACCTCGATCACAAACAAACGCAAGACGCGCATTTTCCACAAACAGACATACATAGGAAAGTCAGCAGCTGGTCCCTGCATCCTGCAAAAGAAACATCACATCTGCAAGTCAACCCTTCTAAACATTCATTTGTACCCTCAAGAGTCCCAATCGTATACACTTATGGATCCCGCACGGAATGGGGCGTGGCGTCAGCATTCTGCGTCATGCGGAACGATGTGGTGGTCCATGAATGGGCCTGTAGAATCGGAGATGATAACTCTGTATTCCAAGCAGAACTTTTTGCGATTCTGCGGGCACTAGATTGGATCTCTTCCCAACCTCCTTCCTTCACCAGGCTGTACAGTGATAGTCTTTCAGGCTTACAGTCAATCTTCGCGCACAGAACTAAGAACCCTTTATTCCTTGACATAAAAATTAAGTTACTCTCTCTCATACACAAAGTCGCCCTGGGTCACGTGTCGGCCCACATTGGCATTGAGGGCAATGAGCGGGCTGACAGGTTGGCTAAAGAAGCAACGGCTAGAACATCAATAGATTTTACCCTTCTCCTTCCCCCCTCACACATTCGCAGAAGGTTGAATCAAAAAATCATCTCAGAGTGGCAAATTTATTGGGATGCGTCTACCAAAGGTAGATACACATACGATCTCATACGTATAGTGTCAAGAGAAATGTACTTTCTCTCACCAGCAACTACAGCATTCCTCTCTGGCCATGGACCATTCAAAGAATACTTGAAACGTTTCTATCGGGCAGCCACCCCCTTCTGCGAGTGTGGCGAGGTCGGCTCTCCAGAACATAGCTACTATCACTGCACACTTACCCAAGCCTGGCATATTAAACGCCCTCGCATCCTTCCCAAAAATTGGCTTTCCAATATTCTAACAAGACCCCTTCTTATAGGCAAATTAAATAGAATTTATAAATTTCAAATGGAACTAACAAACCTCACCTCATAGACCTGCATGGTGCTGCAACTTACCCACAACCTTGTGGCTACTCCTCCACAATTAACTGGACTTTTTGTGTGATCCAGCACACTCCACGCTCACCCATTCTGCTCACCCGCCCCTTGTCGCGAGGGGGCAGCCTGTGCTCCGGCGGGAGGAGCTTGTATTGTACATATTATTATTATTCTTTTTTTTTTTTGTTAACGAATCCCCGCGTGTCGGGGAGCACTCCGGGTGGGGCAAATAGAGTCTACATCGGACCCTTGAGGTCTGGTGATTCTGTCCCACTTAGGCAATAAATAAATAAATAAATAAATAAATAGAAGAAAGTTTTGGGGCATCCAACTAGTTTCTATAAGCTTTTTGAATTATATATAGGAAAAGTAAATATAATTTCAGAAATAAATTCAAAGATCTGTTAAACGTCTACAACTGTCCACTATTTCCAAAACTGTGCTAACATGCTATGAATATTTAAAAATATTTAAAATTCTTAAGAAAAATTATAAACATTTTTTCTTTATGAATTATGTATGAAAAGTAAATAATTTCAAAAACAAATTCAAAGGTTAAATTCGCTTTAGCTTTATTTACAAGTATCAACAACTGATCACCACTTCCAAAAATGTGCAGACATGCAATTAATATTTAAAAATAAATTCCCAATAGCAATATTTACTTAATGTTGTTTTTTAAAAAAGCCCATTTGTTAAATAAATCTTTCTCACACTGGAAATCACATTTTAAAATTCTTAGGAAAAAAATATAAACGTTTTATTCTTTTCCCTCTTTGTATTTTAGTATATGAAAACGAAGAGTAAATAGTTTCAAAAACAAATTCAAAGATTAAATTCGCTTTAGCTTTATTTACAAAAATCTGCAACTGTACATTACTTCCAAAACTGTGCAAACATGCTATGGATATTTAAAAATAAATTCCCAATAGCAATATTTACTTAGTATTATTTTCAAAACAAAGGCCCATTTGTTAAATAAATCTTTCTCACAATGAGAATCACATATTCAAATTCTTAAGAAAAAATTATAAACATTTTTTTTTTCTTTTCCCTTTGTATTAAGTATGCAAAAGCAACATAGGTTTAAAAATTACAAATATTCCTAATTCAAAACAAAGTACAAACGGATTGTACATCCAAAGTTGTGTAAACAAATATTGATATTTTAAAATAAATTTCTGTGCATTGTGAATGAAAAAAAAAAAGCATTTAAATTATATTTATTTTATTTGCCCACTATATCAAATATATACGCCCACAAAGGAATACCTTTGCTGATATTTCTTATTAGTTTTTTCTCTCAGTTTTTTTCTTTTTTTCTCAGTTTTTTTTCTCGTAGTTTTTTTCTAGATATTTTGTTTTTTAAACAAATATGGATCTTAAACTTCATGTGAAAAACTCGCGTTCATTTAGGATATGCTTCACTTACCCCGGGCTAAAAACTTTGAAAATTCCAGTCGGTAATAACATGCGCGCCACCTTGTGGCATCCTTCTTTTCAAGACCAACAGAAAACGCGTTGTTAAAAATTAACAACACACTATCTATTCAGGCACTGTACTATATTGGTCGTTATTGTGTTAAGTCGAAAGATGAAAGAAAATAAAAATAACCAAATATAAATTATTAAACGTATTTATTTTGCGGAAAACTTTTTGAAAAACATTTTTTCTTAATAGCATGAAATTCAAAAGAAACTTGGGTGTATACTTTTAAATGACATTCAAGTTGTAAGTCCTTTTGAAAATAATAACAGTGTAAGTGTTATTGCGTTGGTTTGATCGCGAAGCCGCCTCCGAAATTAAAGATGCTTATACTAAAATTGATCCGATTAATAGAGATGACCTCTCAGGAGTTTATATGATTCCATTTATTAGGGAGGGAGGTATCAAAAATCATTATATAGGTATAACCCAACGAAAATTCAATATCAGATGTAAAGAACATATAGCGGACATAAAATACAATAGAGGTAATACTGCTTTATCCCGGCTAAATCAAATAGAGAATATTAACATACTTTTTAACGAGAGTAAAATTATCTACAGGTCTAATTTTTATTTACAATTATTCATAAGAGAGTCCATTGAAATTTATTTAAGAGTTTCAGGAGTTTGTAACGATACATTATCTTTTCGTATCCCGAATTTATGGGTTGAATGGTTGGATAAATTACGGCATCGCGACATAGAGGGAACACGAGCAATCGCGTAAATATAGGGCGCGTTACTTGAATACTTGTTTATTTTTCGATTATTTTTTCCATTTTCCATTATGCATTTGTAATTTTCTATTATACATTCTGACGACGACTCGGAAAATGAGTTGAAACATGTAAATAAAAACTTTTTAATTTACTTTTAATGTGTTTTTATAACGTCTTTTAAGCAAATAAATATTTTAATACTAGCCGCCCTCGGCGACCAGTATGGTCTCCTTTAAATCTATGCTAAGCATTGTATCATGTTACTTTTATTCATAATTTAATTTACTTGCTTAATTCTTCGCCAAATCGGAAGATTCTGATACAGAAATCATGAACTCTGTATTTTTATGTTAGCCGAGTGCAGGTGATATATCGCCAAACATTGTACCCGTCGTATTTTTTCTTATTTCATTAATTTCATTACTTTCACTCATTTTATTTAAAATACACAACTTTAATTTAAAACTGAAATGATTAAAATTTATGACTCTCAATTTTTCACTTATTTCTTACGAAAAAAAAAAAAGAATGAAAGGAAAAGAAAAGAAAAGAAAAGAAAAGTAATAAATAATATTATAAACTATGACATTTAATTTCAAAATCAAAGCTTTGTTTTAATTTGCCTCGCGAAAAATTGTTTATGACAGTCGCATGCGATGAACTATTATAATACTGATGATATGATGGCGATGGAACAATATTTGGCTATTTATCACCTGCGCCCGGCTAACATTAAATTACCAGATTGGCTGTTTGGCATATAAAAAGTGAAGCGGTCAACCCGGAACTATTGATGACAATCACATGACTTAGGCTATTATTATAGAGATTATGATATGAACAGTGTAACTGCTCAAAATGAACATAGAGTAGTAAGACCTCTTACGAATCAGGTTTTGGAAGAAGAAAATCGGCATCAAAATTATTTAAAATAGGTGACGCCTATGTAGCACAGTTCTATTAGTTCGTCTGCTTTTCATTTAAATGGCAATACGCAACTTTGTTATAACCAGTTTTGTCGGAGACGCTTCCTTAGCACCATCCGCGACCCGATTAAAAACTATTCTGTTTTAGTTCCTACTA
Organism: Maratus speciosus; assembly: GCA_963932465.1. NCBI lineage: Eukaryota > Metazoa > Arthropoda > Arachnida > Araneae > Salticidae > Maratus > Maratus speciosus. Next base: position 279,451,294 of record OZ010797.1, on the reverse strand, counting down.
CTCTATGTTTATGCTTCCCAATATAAAGGTTATTGTGCAATTTTTTCTGTGATGGGGAATTTGTTTATTTACTTTGAGGTTGAAGCGATGCAAATAGTGACCTGATCGATAAGGAACATGGTTGCAAGTTGGGAGTGGAGTAGGCAGGGATCTTCGGGTAAGGTTAATGCTTTATTCGTGTATTCTCACTTGTTTCGTTAAATTTTAATCATTATTTTTATTTTATTTATAAATATTAACAAGTAATATAAAAATTTTGTTTTTTAAGTCAATTCCTACTTAGGTCATCAAAGGAAATTTTAATATAATCCCTTAAGCTAATATTAATTTTCGTTGCTTTAAAATATCTCAATTTGTTGATTTTCTATAAGCAAGTAGGTTTACAATGGAAGTCTATGGGAATTTGGTGAAATATTAGAGATATCGCCAAGTTGGCACCACTTTTGGCGACTCATTTTGGTCGCCAAATTTGGCGATATATCGCCAAGTTGGAGATAAACTTGGCGGTATTTGGCGACAGAACAGGATCCTCCCTATGGTAACCTCTCTTATAGCTATGAAGATACATTAAATGCTTCAATAACCATTGGCCGCCATTTTGTCTCCCAAGTAAAACTAAACTTAATTAATTAAAATTTAATTAATAAATTAATATTTGAAAAAACTGTACTAACATCAATTGTCATCCAGTACAAGTTTTAAAAATTTTATTTCAACTTGGTAGGAATGATAATAAGTATTTTATTAACGATTGAAAATTTGAACAAGATATATAAATAAATAAATAAATAAATATAGGAAGAGTGTGAACTAATAGTAGGAATCTAATAACAATAATGATCTAATTGCCAATAATGATCGAAAAGGCTTTTATTTTTTATAACGAAACTTTGTACTTATGAATGGAGAGTAAAATTATGAAATCAGAACTCGTTAAAAGAAAAAAGCGGAAAATGCATACAAGAAAATATCCTTAACTTGCGGAACTACTTGTTAAAGCTTGGTTTGTAGCAGTGCTTGGGTATATGAGAATAACTTGACAACAGATCGCACTTTGAAATTCAGTGCTGAGCACTCAATTACGTACTCTTGAGTTGAATTATTGTTTTTACAACAGCTACTTTAAGCCCTTCCCGTCGCCTAGTAATTCTATTTATATACTGATGAAAGAACGCACTGACACCAGAATTTATTAACGAATTTATTAGTAAATATGAACTTGTTTTTTTTTTTTTTCAATGCACATTATAAAAGGAAAATTTTAATTAAATATTCTTGGTGCCGAATGTCAGTATTGGAATTAAAATTATGTGTCCTTTTTTAAGGACACCGTCCTCGAAAGTGTTAAAAGATATTCAAATGCAGTAGTTTAACCCTCTATTTCCGAGGGTAGAATGCATTCCAAAAATTGCGTAATTCAGGGAATCGGAATTAATACCAGAAACTCTAATAGCAACTTTCGGTTTAGTTAATAACGAAATGTCTGCTATTAATTAAATTATACATTTCTATTTTAAATTTCTCTTTTAAATTTCTGGTGTGAATACAGAATATATGAATAAAAAATCCACTAAATCGTGAACGCGGATGTTATCAAATATACTACCATGAGCAGTTGAGGGTTAAGCCATTTTGAAAATAACAACACTATAATTTCTCAACATGAACATAGAGCCGTAGATCCTTTCATGAAATAAGCTTTAGAAGAAGAAATCAGCCTATAAAATTATTTGAAATAGGTATCGCCGATGTAACACAGTTCTATGTATTAGTTAGCCTGCGTCTTCACTGAAATTACAATACGCAACTTTGTTAGAACTGATTTTGTAGATTATGCCTCCTTTGCATGGTTCTAAACCGGTTGCGATATTTCTTCGCGACCCGATCTAAAAACTGGCATGCCTCCAATATCAGGGTTATGAAAATGTATGTACAGTCCTGGGTAAAAAAAGTAAATACCCCAAACTAACTCTTAAACAAAATATCGTAGACGAAAGTTGCTGGTACCGAACGATTGGAAATAAGGTCTATTTTTAAATGGCGTATATAAAATGTGCTTAGGGGGCCATCTACATATTAAAACGAATCCAAACTTCATTTTTTTTCAATGGCAATACCCAATTTTAACGAGATATTTCTAATCTTCGGTGCAAACTAGGCCTAGACACCAAATTTCAAGTCATTTGAATGATAAGTTTTTGAATTATAAAATATATTTTTATTTATAACTTCTGAAATTATGATCCTAATGCTCTAATTATTTTGTGTAGCAATAATACTAATATACCCAAACATAAATACGTTGAATTTGCAATTTTTATAATTTTCTGATATGAATTATGAATTGTGAAATTAATATTAAAAAAAAATTATGAAATGCAACCTACAATTTTTTTGATGGATTCAGATTTATGGAAATCCAAAATTTTACATTTTTCTTCCTTTTCAAATTATGGTTAAAAAACGACAAAATGATCTATGATAGAAGTGACTAAATATTTTGCAATTTCTTATGCTATCCTGTAATCTAACAGGCTTAATTGACTGCTTAAGGTACCTTGATCAACAAGGGAGCTCTCTCGGTTAACAATCGAGTACCGAACTTCAATTTGGATACAGGCCTTAAAATACGCTCGTTTTAAAATAATTAATTTCTCGGAAACTTATGGTACGAATTGAATAAAAATTTGTTTTTAGACTAATTGAAGGGTGTAGAATACATATATGCTGTCAGAATTGTCTACTGCTATTGAAAAAAAAAAAGTTATGGTTCGTTTTAATAGGTAGATGGCCCCCTAAGCAAATTTTATATACATCATTTAAAAGTAGGCTTTATTTTCAATCGTTCGGTACCAGTAACTTTCTTCTACGATAACTTGTTAAAGAGTTAGTAGGGGGTGTTTACTTTTTTTTTCCACGACTGTTACTACCACAGCCAATTTTGATTCCTCCCCTTCCTTATATGGCCTTCACAATCACCCCTTAGTTTCGGAATCATTAAAGGACTCCAGTCGCCACCAGATGGCGCGAATACCCACTGTAAATAATGCTTATTAAGTGTTACTTTCATACATAAAAATACGAAAAACGTCTGTGTATATGCATTATAAAAGGTACAGATAATATTCTTATATGTTCCCTCGGCGTTTTTTCTACTGCAAACAGGAAAACTGAATAATTTGGAGATAAATAAATACAATGCTGTAAGCATAAGCAACTAAAATTATATTACATAACAAGCTACTATAACAGGGAAAACAAAGATTATAAGTAAATTTCTACATTTAATTACATGGAAATTATTAATTACTTGAAACATTAAGAATTCTGACCATAAAATATGCAGTAAAATATTTTTTAAATAATATCTTTACTAGTTTCAAAATATTAAGAAAATTAACCAAAACTTTAATAAAAAAATTCTTCCCAAATGAGGATAACTTTTCAAACCATTTAATTATTTTTTGCATCAGACTTCTGATGTAAAATATAGGTATAAAATGTTGATTGCGGACAACTTTGGATAATAGTAAACATTAGAGGAACTGAAAAGGAAGTGTACGGAGAAATAGAAAAATAATAATTATTATAGATTTCTGTCATTTTTAGAAAAAAATATGAAATAGGGGAAATTATAAAATCAAATATTTGAATTTTAGGCAGCCATAGTATAAAGAAAAATATTTACATAATATTAAGAGAATAAGCAAGTTCGCCAGTATCCGGCAATCAACTCATAACGAAAAAAAAAAAAAAAAAAAAAAAATTCAGAACATTGATTATTTTTGCACGTTTCTTAATTAATTAAAAAATATAGATATATGTACAAAAAACTGTGTAGAAATATAGATATTTGGCCATTATATGTGTTGATCTTAAATATTCAAATATACAGAAAAATTACAGATAAAATAAAATATATTAATTCTGGGCAGTCATGATACAAAAGTATGCGATTAAAATAAAAATATGTTTGCATATTTCATAATCTAAAAAAAAAAAAAAATCTGATGGTCTTTTCGCCAATATCCGGCAATCAAATCATATCGATTTTTCCCTTTAAAAGAAAACAAAACAAAACAAAACAACAACAAAAAAAACAAGGATATTTACACGATTCTTAATTTAGAAAAATATAGATATGTGTACATTGTGAACAATTTTCAGTAAATTTAAATAATGTAGGTGCTGATCATGAAATACCATGAAACAAAAAACTAATAATAAATAATTTTTTTTCAGCTTTCATTATTTTAAAGAATCAACAAGTCTTTTTTTTTTCTCCTACAGTTTGTACTCCAAATTTGAAGGAAATTTATGCAAAGAAATTTCTGGAATTTTTTTAGTGAATCGTAAGTGCAGTATGGAACACAGCAATGAGCCGGTTTTTACTAAAAAAATCAAAAATCGCAATTTCAGTTAAGTTGTACCTAAGAAAACACAAGCGTGCAAGGCAAATTCTTAAGTAGACAGAGGGTGAAAGCAAACTATAAGTACTCCAAATTTGAAGGAAATTCATGAAAAGAAATTTCTGGAATTTATTTAGTGAGTCGTAAGTGCAGTATGGAACACAGCAATGAGCCGGCTTTTACAAAAAAAAAAAAAAAAAAAAAAAATCACAATTTCAGTTAAGTTACATATAAGAAAACACAAGCGTGCAAGGCAAATACTTCATTATTCAATTTTTTTTTCAACTGGCGGATGACCTTCATAGTTAACGTCACTAGTTTCCATGGAAATCCGAGATAACTCGTTTTTTCCGCTCTTGAATATAAAAGCTCTGAAACACCCTCAAATGTATTGTGAAAAAAGTAACCAACTGACGAATTCAGAACCCGTTATCAGAGAAACAACCTCAAGGTCATGCGCCTGTCTTCGCGAAAAATAGTATAGACACAGGGTAAAAGCGTCTCCTACAATTCTCCGGAGAGGAACTCTGAAAACAAAAGTATTTCCATTTTGACTTCTTGCTACAGCCGTATAGAGGGAATCGAGTAGGGGTGGGTAGAAAAACGTGGAATAGGTTCCGAGGAACAATTCAAGAGAAAAAACGAAGGAACTGTTACTCTTCGCCAAAAAGAACCGTTCTTTTCGAACTAAAATTTCATCTGTCACCAAAGCAAACGCTGACACATTTTTCTCTCATTTGCGATTGGTTAATGATGTCAACAGGTTTCCAAACAATGAGAAACGTCATTAAAGTATTAAATGCTAGATGCCAGAAAAGGGGAAAATCGCCTGATTAACGATGCCAAGTCAGAGGAGCAGTTTAAAAGGAACAGGAACATATCTTTGGAAAAAAAAACTTCTCGTTTCTGTTTCTCATCATTGCGCAGCCGCGGAAAAACGGAAGGAACAGATAGTGGAATGTGGAATGGAGCAGGAACAGGAGCAGCTCGAGAAACGTACTTCAGGAACATGTTATTTTTTGCTGTTTCATCTTTGTTCTTATCACTTTAGAGGTATTTTGCTTGGATTAGTGTGTGTGTGGGACGGAGGAAGGGGGGGAGGCTTAAGAAGCTCTTGTAAGAAAGGAACTTTGGTGCCAGGTTGAAAATTCAGTTTTCACTTTGACACGAAGACATGGCGGATAGAATTTGTCGGTCGCTGATAAATTAGACAAATAAAGGAAATGGGAGGTCTCTTAACCCTTTTTCTTACTGAAGATATGTCAGATTAAAGGTCTTTTGCATTTTCATAGTACTATAATTTAATACATTATTAATGTAAAAAATAATTACTATTTTTAAAACATAAGATATTTATTTTGTATTTAATACACAAAAATTCAATTTATATATTTAATACACAAAAATGTCAATTTCTTTTTTATTGTGAGTATCGAATCATGATAATAATACTAATTATATATAAATATCAATTTTTCTTTTTGTTCTTAATATTTGTTCAACAAATGTATGATTGGGAATAGGTACATAAAAATCAATACTAATATTAATAATAGTTATAATAAACGTTTTTGTTTACATCTGAATGTATGTTTCTACAAGTCCGCCCCCCCCCCTCTAAATTTGTTACTATAATTAAAGATTACTTTTTAATTATTTTATAAACACGATTTTTGTGCAGCTGAATAATAAGGATATGTTAAAATAGCAAAAGGAATGAGGTTAAATAAATGTTAATACAATAATAATAATAATAAAACAGCACGAAAGTTGAATGCTTTTTCTAGAAAATGCTTGGCTCTAACAAACGAATCAATAAAAGCTTTTAATTTATGAAGAAATCCACGAAGAACGTTTAAAAGTTTTAAAAATGTAATTTTAATTAAGTAAGCAACTCAATAAATGTTATTCTTCAAATTCAGTTATTAAATTTGTATTACAAAATATTACAGCAAAAAAATTCATTTTAAATCTTGAAATTAAAAGAATTAAGGAATATTGCTGTAGATTCTTAAAAGGGTTTTAAAAAAAATTGTAATCGAACGGTTTTTCAATTTTCGATAAATGAACTACATCTTGAGATATAAGCTATTGTTGTATCATGATGGCAGTTTTCCCCTTCTACGCACTGTCGCGTCCGGAAATTCGGTTCAAGATATCAAATTGGCAGAATTTTCTGAAACATCTGCCTTTATTGAAAATGGGGAAAACCCATTCGATTAGCTAATTTTTGAGCAAAAGTACCTAGTAATTTTATGCATTTGCGAATAAAAATGAAATGAAGAATGTGTCAGAAAGAACACAGTTAGATTTGAGAACAGATTTAAGATAATAAAGAAAGTATACATGAGGTCAGATATTTTTTTTAAAATTCATATAGCAAAGAAAAAAAAAAAAAAAAAAAAGCTAGATTAGTTAAACAAATCGTTCGGGAAAAATTCATTATACATTATGCGTATTTTCAGATTTTTCATAAACATCAGATAGAAAAATATAGTTTATTAATTGTATTGTATTTATATAATTTTAATTATGATGACCAATGAAACCAAAAGAAACTATTACTTAAATGTCTTTTTTTATTAAGGGTTTTTCTTGAAAAATAAAGATATTTTATCATGAGTTGTTTTATGGATTCAAGTCAATTGGATAAACAATCCTTTAGACGATTTCGCAAAATAAATAAACAAATAAATAAATAAATAGAATGCACGAAAGAAACTGCATTCAGTTTGAAGTTACAAATCTTTCTTCATGTATTCATTTGAAATATTTCTGATGGCAGCTTACTAATGTATGTTAAAAAACTTTGAAGCAGTGCCAGATATGTGCTTAAGGGTGTTCTCAAATCCAGAAGGGCAACTTTCTGACATAAGTTTTAATTTATTTTTGGTCGGAAATGCATGAAACTAGCAGGTGTTGTTGTTCAGAAACTATGTCATCGAGCTGTTTGTTCCATTTTTTTTTTTTTGCAAACGCAATGGATCTTTCAGAAAAGGGCGTTAAAGTTGACGTTTTGAACCGATGTTCCCGAAGAAAGCAGAAAAACGTGAAGGGCGAAAATCGTCTTTGTCACGTGACCAAAAACGCTTATAACGCAATAGGTAATTGATGGATCAAAAAATGGAAAAAAAAAAAACAATTCGATTCCAAATCGCTTCCATGGTCAGTCTTTCCAATTTTACATCCTTCCGTTAAAAAATGAATTTGTAAATGTGTCAAAATGTTTTGCGCTTACTGAGCAGAGCAGTTAAGAACAGCCTTAATTAGTTGATATCGGAATTAAGGTTTACAGAAGCAGCTACTAAACACTAAGAATATTTGCATTTAAAGAGTTCCTTAGATTCTATTAGAAACAAGTTTTAGAAGTTTTTAAACGATTTTTTTTATGCAATTTTGAAGTACACAACATTTAGTGTTATTAGTGTTGGTGTTATTTATGACGGCCGATTATCGGCACGAGGGATATGGGACCGAGGGGGAGTGTCCTCCGTGGGGGTCTTTCTAAAGGAGCCTAACCCGTATTTACGCATGGGAAACCAAGGTTCGAAGAAAACAGCGAATAACTCCGAACGATTAGGCCGACGGGCGCGATTGAGTTCGAGGATAGCACCTCCCGCCTATCACCTTCAAGAGCAGAACCTCTCGGCCACTGGTGGGGCCGCACTAGATTTTGGGACAAATATGTCTGTTATCAATTGCCCAGTCTGTTTTTCTTTAAATCTGGTATATACACATGAAATAGAACTTTGAAGAATTAAAACATTTTATTATCTTTTTTTATCGAGGATCCCCCCCCCCCCCATCTGCCGTTTAAGATAATTTTAAGCTCATGAACTTAAGAGAAACAGAATTAAATATTGTCTTCAACGACAGATTTAGGGAGAGAAAGCTTAACCTTCACCAAAAAATCCTTAATTTACTTTTCTCTTACTGTATTATTATTTTAAGTTACTTGAAAAATAAATAAATAATATTCATTTTTTTAAATCATCAGATAAAAAGAAATTTTAGTTAATTGATCTTTCCCTTTCCTCACCCCGCCTTCCTAGAGCCATAACTATATCCAATTCTTGGCATTATTTTCAATTTTTAGCTTTCTAATTTTAATAAGAAGTCTAAAAAATTTTAGTTTATCTAATCATATTAATTTAAGTTTAGAACTAATAAGTTTGAAAAAAGGTATTTCATGGAAGGTATTTACTGGATTATCTTAAAGCCAGTTTGGGGTCAAGTGCCAACATAGTGTTTATCACAGTCGTTTTAAATATTGGCCATGGGTTCCATTTTTACATTACTGAAAATATTATTAAATGTATTTTTTGATTATTTCATTTCTTTTTTAAGCAACATCCCTTCATTTTTTGTATAATCAAAATTCCCACTTGAAAACTCAAAAGTAAAAATAAGGAAAAATAACATGATGTATCGATATTTTTTTTTGTATCAGAAACCCTCATTGCTTTAAATTCCCTTCCTCAGAATTATGTATTCAGCAAAGTAAAGACGGCTTTTTATAATCCCAACAATCCCAGGAACAGGTCGTGGTGTCTTCGTTCCTCTCCTCGTTCGTTACGAGATCACGTGACCCGTTCCTGTGGAACAGGTAAAAGGAACAGTTTCAGGTTCTGGAGGAACAGTTCGTTTTCGTTTTTCAAAAGGAGCAGGAACCCCCATCCCTAGAATCGAGTTTGACCTTGGATTACACACGATTGTATCTTTACGATTTTTGGAACGGTTTCTCTCATTTCAGAGGCAACCACTATGTAACGAAAATAGTTTTGGAATTCATATTGTTTTAGCTGAACAGTGCTGAACAGTGAAGCAGCGGTTAAGGGGTTACCTAGTTGATATCAACTTTACACCCAGTCTGATAATTGTGATGTCTTTCATTATAAGAAGAGCCATTGGGAAAAAATAAAGGTGTAGTTGTTTACAACTACTTAAAAAAGGAGAAACTAAAGATTTTACTAGCATAGATGCTTTAAATAGCTAAGAGAAATAAAGTTAAAATAAGTTTAAGAACTTGAATTAAATGATAAAATTATATTAAGATATAGGTATAGCTGCAGTACTAGACTGCTATAAAAAAGAGTAAAAAAGTTAAGTAAAATTAAAAGTTAGCACTAGTTCAAGGTTACACTCACCAAGCTTGGGCAGGAAAGTCGGCTAGGGAAGGCAGCGAGTCTGCTTACTTTAAGAAAAAAGGCACAAATCAGGGCAATATATATATATATATATAATTAATATATAAAGGGTTTTTTTTTTAAATATGAAAATAGTAAAAAAGAAAGATAAAAAGTGAAAAATTGACAAGAGCAATCTTATGCGGTGAACACAAAGCTCACGGGGATTCCATTATTGAGGAATATTTTGGGCGCTTACGATGGTGGGGCTCGAAGGCGTCGTAGTCTGGTAGCTCTGCCACGATATCATTTGGTAGGTCATATAAAGCTGAGTAAAATTTTTTCGCAAGGTCTTTAATTCTTTTTCTTAGAGTGATGGTATTCAGGTCCCTACGAACAGTGGAGTTACGCAAGTATCTTGAGGCGCCTCGGACGATGCGAAGATTTTTGTTATGCAGCTTGCTAAGATTATCCATAGTGGATTTGCAGGTAAAGCCCCAGACAGGACCGGCAAAAGTGATTATGGGGAGAATACAGGAATTATAAAGGAGGAGTTTGTTGTAAACAGAAAGGGTTTTACTATTAATGAGAGGTTTAAGGGCAAGAGAAGCTCCAGCGACTTTCCCCCTGATGGAGAGAACAGGTTTGCTCCAAGTGAGCCTACGGTCAAGGATGACACCCAGGTATTTGGCTTCGTCAGACCATAGAATAGTTGTGTTATTTATTGTTAGTCTAGGAGAAAAGATAAATTTACGAGAGAAATAGACATCTTTGGTTTTATTTTCATTGATAAGGACGCGCCATAGGTCGCACCAGTCCAGGAAGTCTTCGAGGTGAGTCTGCAGGTACCTGTATAGACTATATGGGTGGTATGCAGAGGCGTAGATACATGTATCGTCCGCATATAGAGCTAGATAAGTAAATAATGAGCGTGGGATGTCATTGAAAAATATGTTGAATAACATTGGGCTCAACACGCTCCCTGAAGGATGCCCGCTAGTATAAAAAGTATAAAGGATAAAATGTTGTTGATGCGGACGCGAAATGTACGAGTATATATGTGTACGAGTATAAATGTACGAGAAAGGTATGAGTATATTAAGTGTATTAGTCTGGCACGGAATTTTAGCTTAATCAATTTGTATATAAGGCCTTCGTGACAGACTTTGTCAAAAGCCTTTGCGACGTCAAGGAATATGGCTGCAGCTGGGTTCTTCATGTTGAGCTTTTCGCTGAGAAATTCAACAACGCGAAGGAGCTGGTGTTGGGTTGAATGTTTTGGGCGAAAGCCAAATTGTTCAGGCTTAAGGATGTTGTTTTGCTGAATAAAGTCCTGCAACTGGGCCCTAATGACACGTTCGATGACTTTACTGAGAGAAGGAAGGACAGAGATAGGTCTATAGTTAGTAGGATCAGAGAGATCAGTTCCAGGTTTGGGTATGGGTGATATGATAGAAAGTGTCCATGGTTTACTGAAATAATTAAATTTAAGGATAGAATTAGTAAGGTTGGGGATATAGATAATACAGTTAGGAGGAAGATTTTTAAGTGCAGTGTTAGAAATTTTGTCGTAACCTGGGGTCTTGCGTTTTTTCAATTTTTAAATAATATTATGGATAACAATGGGCTGAATAGTAAGGGGGGGGTCATCAAGGGGGACGGCTAGGAAACTGCTAACAGTTTCACTAACCCCGTCAAGATGGGCCTGGCTAGAGAGGTTCGGCTTCGGAGAGAATTGTAAAGAGTAGGAGTTGGCAAGTAGGTTTGCCTTATCCTGATCAGTATAAGCATAATTAACATTATTGTCCGAAAGGAGGGGGAATGGGAGAGTAATTTTTATTAAGTTTATGTTTGATTAGCCAGAGAGAATTATCCTCGCTAGCAAGATTTTTGAGGAAGTTATTCCAACTTTTTTGCTTTTCTTTATAAAGGCAATTTTTGATTCTATTATTAGTTCTGTTGATTAAGGGTTTAAGGGAGGTATTTCTAGAATTTTGATAATGTCGCCGGTGCTGATTACGTTCTTTAATCCGATTATAAATATTAGTGGGGAGGAATGAAAAAGTTGTTATTTTTAAAGGTATTAAAAGTGGCATGATTTTGGTCATCAATAATTTTATAGTTAAGAGAATCCACAGCATCATTAATATCAGATGTAGAGTTAATAGTAGGAAAAGTAATATCTTGACTAGCAAGATGATTAGTAAATTTTTTCCAACCAATGGCTACGGAAGGAGGATGGGAAATAGGGTTAATAATATCAATTTTAAAACAAACAGGATAATGGTCGTAGGAGAGATCGTTAATGACAGTAGAGGTGATAGGATAGGGAAAAATTTTAGAGATAGCGAAATCAATTATGGGTATCATGGGTATTAGGCGCTGTGCTCACGTGTGTGGGAGTACTAGGTGCGTGTAAGCTTAAGTTAAGGTGTTGGATTAGGTTATGTAGAGAGGCACCCCGTTGAGTGTTGCCGTGGCAATTCCAACGCCTGCTCTTTGCATTATAATCGCCAACAAAGAAGCAGTGTTGGTGATGGGAGAAGAGTTGAGTTAAGCTATTAACAGGAAAATTACCATTAGGTGGTGCATATATGGAAGCTAAGTTAATGTTTATGTGGGAAGGCTGAATGACAATACTTGTATATTCAATGTCATTATAGTTAGAACTATTAAAAATATAGTGAGGGATATGGTGCTTTATGTAAATAGCAGTGCCACCTATTTGGGTGCCGTCAGAGCGGGGTGTGTGAAAGAGCCTATACCCAGGAATGTTAATATTGAAGGTAGGGCTGAAGGTTTCCTGTAAGAAGATGGCATCAATTTGAGGGTATTCAGAAATGAAAAGTTTAAGATCGTTTAATTTATGATGTAAAGAATTGCAATTCCAAGAGAGGAAGATTAAAGAGGAAAAAGAGGGGGAGGAACTACTTCTACTAACTTCCGTGGACAAGCTGTCAAAAGCGCTTATAATTATAAATATTTTTTCCATTGGGTCATTATAATTTTTGGAAAGTTTAGCTATTTTTTGAAAGCATTGGATAAATTTATTGAATTAAAAAAGTTCTTTCATTTCTTGGAAAGTTTCAAGTATATCTTTTAAGTCCGCAGTATAATTAGAACAGTTAGAATTTTCTGGTGCTGCATTTTCAGGGTCAATTGGCTTATTCTCGTTTGAGTTAGCTGTTTCAGGGTTGGATGAAGGAGGGGAGTCTGTATCCGGGGCTTTTTTTAGCAACTTTGGGGGCTGAAGCAGGTTTAACGTAGTTATAATTAGCCATAGTTTGGGCTAGCATATCCGGGAAAGCTCTAGCTGGTTTTTTTTATGGGGGAGATTTTGAAGTTTGGTTATTTTTATGGAATTGGGGGTTTTTGGGGCAACCGCGGTATGTAGACGGATGTGGGCCAGAACAGTTACTGCATTTTGGTGTTATTTTACCGATCTTATCACACTGTGGGGTAAGATGCCCTTCTGAGCAATTGGCGTAGTTGGGAGAAAGATTACAAATTTCTGAGGAGTGGCCAAATTTTTGGCAAAGGTAACATTGTTTTACAATGCCCGTGTCTTTAAAACTTTCGATTGTAATTTTAATATAGCAAATTTCACTTATTTGGTATATTTCTTCAAACTTTGCTCTGGGCAAGACATTGACTACATATAGAGGCATAGGATTCCCGGTTTTCTGCTCTTCATCATAGAAGATCTATTTGCAATGAAATTTTGTTCTTTTAATGCATCTATGATGATTTGTGGGTCGGTGTAGCAGGGGATTCCCGAATTACTACTTTTCGAGGGCGCTGTTCCGCACGGCGCAGGGTTGTGTAGGATATAGCATTGGTATCCAAATAAGACTGGGTTTTCCGAAAGTCTGAATCTGTTTTGCAATGGACTTTTAACAATTCACCGTCCATTTTGATTAGCAGGTTTGTTTCGTTTTGCTCTTTTATTTTTGCTCAATTTCGTTTCATTTACCCTTAATCTCTATATAAAAAGGGTGGATTTTAATTTTAGGGGTGGTGGGTGAAGCAGAGCCACTGTCTTCGTCGCCTTCGGATGAGTTAGGAATATCCATGTCAGTATTTTCAGGGTTAACATTAGTATTATCTGCTAACAAGGCGTACTTGTTTTTTTAGGGGTACGCTACTATTTTCATCGCGAATTCTTTTCCGGTGTACATTTTTGGCTGGGAGGAAGGCCTCATTAGGGTTCACAGCTATTGCCTTAAGATCAGTTAAAGTTCCTATTAAGTCTAAGTTATTTTTAGAAATAAAAGCTTTAAATTTAGATAATTTACATAGCTTAAGGGGGCAAATGGCTCAGTAAACAAGAACATCACTGAAGACAAAAGGTTACTCACATTATCTTGCAGATCTTGTCGACTGGCGTAATATGAGCTTTGGAGCAGTCCTTTCAAATAACTGTCACATTCAGTCAAGAAATACGTGACAATCTCTCTTTGTTTGCCGTCCGTCAAATGAGGAATTCACTCCATGCAGAAGCGAGGTGAGGCGATTTTTACCTGTCATAATGCGCGTAGCATTTTCATTAAAGTCAAATGGATCCTTAGCATCCATGATAAAAAAGTAGAACTCTCAATACAACATTACTATGCAGGAACAATAGTCTCACAATACAGTCCTATTCTTACGAACTGGAACTACATTACGATACCGCCGTCAACAAATACACATAATAATAGCGTAGGATCAGAAGCGCACCCGTTATCACAGGCGCAATGATAAAATCCGCTGAGAAAAAACACGAGCTTCCTCTCTGAAAACTATCCGTCGAAAGAGTCTGCTGAAAATAAGACGAAAAATTGCCCGTTTAACCTAGATTTCTTTTTCTATAAAAAAATCTTGGTAGTTTTCCTGGAGAAATAACAGTATCCGTACGAACCATGAATATTGATATTTCTAATCTTTTGTCTTTGGGTGCTCTTCTATTATTATATTATTAGTTTTGCAAAAAAAAAAAAAAAAAAAAAAAAAATTTCAATTTTTGTTGTAAGCGCTATTTAGTGACCAAATCCCTATATGCAGGGGTGTAAAAATCTAGGCGCCAACGTGCAGTCTCTCACAATAAATTTTATTCGTTATTTTTCGTCTAATATTTCGTCTATTTTTTTTTTTTTTTTTTTTTTTTTGTAAGCATGCTAATAAAATTTAAGCAAAGAAAACTAATAAGAATTAGTGGTGAGAGACTGGCCGCTGCCTCCTAGATTTTCATACCCGTGCTATATGGTCTGATTTTGAAACCGTTCAGAAAAAAACCCCTATCATAACATTTTCAGACGAAAATGGTTCCAGGTACCACTTACGGTTATCTAGTGGAAATAAATTTAATTAAAGACTATGAATCAAACTACATCTATCTACCCTATATATATAAAATCCTAATGAAACGAATTTATTATGTTTCAAGCGATTTCTCCTAAAATATGGAATACTTTGCGATGAAATTAACACCAAAAATCAGCATTGATCAGCAGATCACAAAACTGGTATTAGAATTTCTAAATTCGAATTAGTTTTCGAAATATTATTTTTTTTTAATTTTATATACATTTGTCTAATGATGGCAACTCAAATTTTAATCAAACAGATATTTTTTTTTCATATTTCAGAAAAGGTTGACATGGTAACCCGGCTATTGTTGTTTATTTGAAAATAAATGTTTATTTACATTTATTTCTTTTTATAAATTATATAAAATATTTTGTTCTATGATTATTAAATATTTTTTTGATATTTCCTTTAGAAAATAATAGAAAATAATTAAAAATACTTAGTTATTCCGTCGACCAATTTCGCCAAATTATATAAATCGCCAAAACACTCACCAAATTATACAAATCGACATAATTTTTATTTTAAATAACGAAAGAACAAATAAATTAATATAACATTAATAAATATGCAAATAAAGCGTCGAAATAAAAATCACTTGATGACGTAAACACGTATAACTTGCTTAAAGCCAAGTGAATGTGACATTTACGATCAACCATTATTGGCATTTAATCTTATAGTTTGGCGATAGATTTTTGGTCTACGGGATATCTAAGGATTACCGAAAATGCACATGTAACTGGTATTTGAAAACGAGGTTTTCGCCAAATTTTCGTAATAAAATCACACCAAACCTGCGGTGCGTATCTGGCCAAATATTACCACAGGAAAAAAAAATGCTAACTGTTGAGTTGAAAAAAAGCTATTGGCGAGATTTGCATCCGGCTAGCGTACCAATACCTATAATTCTTTGCGACCATGGCAACTTTTATGTAGTTTTATAAGAAAAAAATTTTTGATTTTTTAATCAAAATGGAAAACATACGGTCCCCTATTGGCGCGATTTTTTTCTGACGCCAATGTCATATACGGAACGGACACATAACTGGCGCCAAAGTATCGTTATTTTCCTTGATATGGTAAGCCGGATGTTGCTGTTTATGCTGTTGATGCGTTCCTCAAATTGGCGTCGTTAAGAAATGGCGCCAATATCGGACGTATATGACATCTTTGCCAAACTTGCATATGAACGGCGAAGGGATCTGACCATATTTGTTTATGACAGTTGGTGACTTGAACTATTATAATATATATGAAATGATGGCGATAAAATAATATTTGGCGACTTATCACCTGTGCCTGGCTAACATTAAAGTACCAAAATGGCACCTAGAGTATAAAAAGCGAAGTGGTCTGCCTGGAACTCTTGATGATAGTCACATGACTTAGGCTATTGTTATAGAGATTGTTTTAAAATACCGGGAGACAAAGACTCTGTGTACTTAATTTATTTTATTTTAGCTTCTTTTCAAATGTTTTACTGATCCTCTTTAATCAAAAACGAAAACAACCATTGGATGTCTTAACAGCAACTGATTCGTCCTTAAATTTTTGCAATCAAAGGGAATTGACTGGAAACCCGTTTACAGGGAGATCTGCACGGCTTTTTTCAGTATAATTCAATCTTCTCCAATATTTTTAAAACCCATCAGATTAGCGTTGTTTTTAGATTCTACGGTGTCTGAACGGGGGTTGGCGAGGGTAGCTTGCAGGGAGCAGAGCCCCCTAGTTAACAATAAATATGTAAAAGTTTGGCTTTTTCTCTCAAAGTAGTAGCACGTAATTTTGTCTGTTAATATCGATTCATGTTAACTATGTTTCTTTTTAAACAGCTAATTCACGCTTATTCCTTTCATTCCTTTTTCAAAAAGATGGATACATGTGGCACTAATTATATGCGCTGGCTTCGCATATAATGTGTTACGTGTGTGCACATATAATCTCTTCAGGCCCGAGGGTTATTTATATAGGGGAGACTAGGGAGGGTTGACCATACGGGAGGTTTGACCCACCCATCAGTTTTCAAATTTAAAAGAATTTCAGGGTTTTATCAACAGGTGTCAAGCAAAGCTACTGGAATGCTCAAACGACAGTCTCTGTTTCATACAGACAATCGAGATAGGTGTGGAAAAAATCAATTGTGAGGCGTTTTCAACCTAAAAGTTGTGTTTTTCAGTAATATTTTGTAAGCTTTTTTCAAATAAAATATATCACAGGAATTTAAGTAAGTAGGTTTTAAGTAAAGCAGAAATATCGAGCTTTCATTCCAGGCATAAAGATTACACAGTAAGTTAGGCTTACCATAACAATGTGCTATTCTTTAGAAAAAGGCTATGTGGGGAGGCTTGACCCAGTCCATGTGAGGGAGGGTTGACCACATGTTCAAGACTCCTTTAACATATTCACGGCGGGAAACGAGAATTCTCGTTTTCATTCAAAAAAAAAAACATCATTGACTAAGGGCGTGGCTTCTATCTTACAGAAAATGAATTTATATCAGGTTGTCTATATTTTTTTTCATTGTAAGAGAGTGTTTATTAAGATCGTTCATTGAAAGATATTTACCGATGCATGAACTTTGGAAATCTATCTAGAACACCAATTTACAAAAGACTTTCAGAACAGGGAGGAGCTTCTACTGTTTTAAAAATCAGATTTGATAAAAATTACCCGTCGGCTATGTGTTAATTAAAGGGTTTTGGAAATCTTTTTATTATATACTGTGCATAATGAAAGATTAATGGTTATTATATGAAAATGAATGTAAATTTATTCTGTAAAGGTACAGAAAAATGGAGTGATGGAAAAGAAAACGTTTAAAACTGATTAAAGAAAGATGTAAAAAATTGCTATTTGTACCGCACGAACACTGCAAATAGAGGCGTCTTAAATTAAGACACATGTGTGACTGAAAAGGTCTTTCAGACACTTAAGTATCTGAATCTGAAAATTCAGTCATGATAGATGTCTTAATTTAAAACATATAAGTGTATTACTGTGATCATGGTGTAAACGAACTGAAAAAGGTGTCTAAAAAATCTGCAAGTGTCTACTTTTAAGACACTTTGTAACTCCGTTCCGCATGAACCACCAGGGGGCACTCTAGTTGCGCATGCGTTTTAGATGCCTTTCGTTCGAATTGGATGTTCGTTTGTAATTCAAACTGAGCGTTTGTTTTATCTACGCGTACATTTTAACTAATAATTTATTTTGACTTGATTCGGTTTTTGCGGAATGTGAAGTTCCAGGATTTAATCCGTATCGACATAGTGATATTCCATATTAATGAAAGGTGTCAAGCAATAACAATAATATAGTGTTCTTCGTCTCGTCAAAGCAGGTAAAGAGAACTGTTTGTGAAGAATACAATGGGATTCACAAAAAAAGTCCCATATATTTTCAAATAGAACTCTAGATAGGAAGAGCAATGTATAAGCATACCAGCTCAAAATATTTCTAAGTCTCAAGGTTCTGCAGGAAATGATAAAAAGAATCAATCCATCTAAACCAATCTTAAAGGTTGACTGAAAAGGAGAATGGCGTGAAAAGAATAGGAGTTATGGAATTCCTTTTAAGTAGCAAGTTTGCCGATATTTTCCCAGGACAATTTAAAAATGAAACTAGATGCGAAATTTTCTCACGCTAGCAGCGAGGGTCTCTCTTGACCAATGATATCGAAGTTTGTTAGTGATATCATTCAACCTAGGCTCTGAGTGGGCCGACAGATAGCCTTTGTTTTAGGAAGGTGAATTTGAACGAACAGAGAAAGGAGGGAGATGCGTTTTTGAATCCCAAGGAGAGAGCTGCTCTCTGAGTTGGGAGTTGAGTTTTCGGAAAGATCCGAAGGGATAGAAGAATCCGCCGTTTCGGGCTGGGTAAGATTTCTCCAGTGTAAACCGCGAGATATTGTGTAGTTGACAAGGACTGATATACACCAGAAAACAGAGGCAGCTGTTTTTTACCAGACTATCGTGACAAGATTTTGGATTTGTATCGAGAAAGAAACTATAGAATTTGAATGTTAATCTTATACACTGATATTAAGTCTTTAATGAACATTGTCATCAGCTGAAAGTACCCAAAAATATAATGTAGTTGTAATTACAAGTAATTAATCAAGAAATATTCATTTATCTTATGCATTTAAATAAATTGTTTGATTTAATTATTACTTGGGCCTCCGCTTGACTGAAGTTCCACGCTACCACTTCCACCTGTTAGTCGAAGGTTAGTCGAAGACCTGTTAGTCGAAGGTCTGGCGGGCTATGTTTTTAGGATGGAAATATTCCGTTCATTTAACAGAGCTAGCCGGATGTGCAAAGGGAAATTCTTTTTTAAATATCAAAGTCTGCTGAACTCACGGATACTAACGTAGCCTCCAATCCGGACGTCGCCTGGGTGGATGTGATTTTGGAATAATCACACCTTTTTCAGGTAAGTGGACCCTTCACTATGCATTGAAAACTCTCTGCGAATGTTTTCTCTTTAAATAGAGACCTCACACGAGTCTATAGCTTTATTAGTTCCTGAGTTATGCCAAAATTTGTTTAAAGCATTTTGCCTATGGGATTTCCATGTTAAAATTTTATCTTGTTAATATTTAAATTTCTACTATTCAAATCATCTGCAATCATGTTTCTGTATTATTTTACATCCGATGTTATCCTTAAAATAAGTTTTGGCAAGTCTGCATGGTGTATTAGTTGTTACTGAATCTATTGAGATACACCATCCTAAGCCTTCTTTTTCTGTCTACTCGCACGCCATTACTTTAAAAATAGCAGTGACAGCACCTGTTGATCGGCTCATAATTTCTTAATTACCATCAAGGCTATCTTAACAGCGTTTTCTTAGAGTAATAATTACACAGGAGTACCTTTTATATGGGTTTTATTTATGTATACAATATTTTTATAAGCATTTAATGCGACAGCATTTGTAACGTTCACATCGGTTTTACATTTCCCATAGGTTTAATATGTGATATGTACTGAAATTCCCAACTCTTTATAGTAAACATCCTTATTTAATTTTTATTTATTATGTATGCTTTTCATGTCTGATGACGTTTTCTTGCGTCTCAGATTTTATACACCGTGATAAATTTTAAGTTATTTAAAAGTATATAGTTCGAAAATCCTTCCATTTACCCCTCATATCATTAATTCTCCCATACATACAGCGAATTACTTGTCTTCATTTATTAGATTAAACTGTTTTGACTGATAAAACTCAAATCCGGTCATGAAATCTGTTTTTTCCTTCTGCTATATACTTTTGTTGTTTCCGAGCATTTTAGAAATATTCTACTTCCTATACTGAAAGTAGTCAACTTCAGATGTTTTCATTTTCAAGCCCGGTGATTCACACCACAATTTGAAGACTCATCAGAAATCGTCTGAAATCTGTAGACGTAAAGCGGAGAAAATTTTGTTGGCGTCTTCAATAAATCTTCATATTTAACGATTAAGAAAATGTTCTCGCCTTATCTCTGTATCAGTCATAATGATTATTTGTAAATTCTTAAATTCATGTAATTATGTGCTGTTAACATAATTGTAAAAATACGGTAAATATATACAGCTATATTTCATTTGAAATCAATTATAATATTGATTTTTTGATTATTTTTAGTAAAAAAGAAATCTGAAATTTAAAATGAATATCAGTAAAAAGATAGAATTTTATACTATATGTACTTAAGCATAACTAGATTTTGTACTTAAAGCTGAATTATTCTATATTTACTGAATCACAATGCAGAGTTGGAATTTTTCTAGAAGGACTTGATTAAAGCAAGGGTAAACTTTGACATATCCCCCCCCCGCCCCCCACCACCTACGATTTTTGTTGCCCCAAATTCTATATGCAATTTTTTTAAAGCTTATACGTTAAATGGGTTTCGACATTGTATATTGGTTATAATCAGTATCTTGAACTAAAAAGTAGAATAAGATTAAAAGTTAAGTACAAAAAATTTTAAATACAGTAAAAACACTTAATCGCGGGCACCTTCAGAACGCTGAATCTGTCTGCTATTAGATTGTGTTAGCTTTTATGAGGTAAATATATATACAGTGAAACCTCCCTGTGCGACCACCTCCATTAAGCGACCACCCCCTGAACGACCATTTTTTCATGGTACGAAATTTATTCCCATAGGCTCAATACTAATTTTACCTCTATTCAGAGACCACCCCAGTTGAACTCCCTCCATAAGGGACCATTTCTTTGAAGAAAATGAAACAAATTCCGTTTTTTCCGGGTCGCTTGAAAAAGGTTTTATTAGAATAATAATTCCTGAGAGCGCATTATTTATCAAACTTCTAAACTAAGTTTAGAATTTTTATTTATTCCGGTAACTTTTAAGTGTTTAAACCCCTTTGTTTCATTTTAGGCAATGAATTTAACTCTGATGATACATTAAGGATGACGGTCCATAAATTCCCCTGCCATATTCTGTCAGGAAACTCTCAAAGGAATAGATAAAGTAATGAAATCGTCAAAATTCGTTCCAGACAAAAAAAAAAAAAAAAAAAAAAAAAAAAAAAAAAAAGCATTTATTTATTGAATTTCGAAAGGACTTGGGAATAAAATTTATAGTAGATAAACCGTAAAAGCAAAGCAAACATCAATGTATTCATTTTTTAAACTCTGCAGTAATTAACTTATGTAATTAACTTTTGTTTTGATACTTAAATTTTCATATGTTTTCTTAATTTGAAAAATATAGTTTTAGTAACATTAATTGTTACATTTTTTCCACAATTAAATTCTAGATTTTAACATGAACTCCATTAAGAGACCACCTTTCGGAGCGACCAATTTTTATTGGAACGGAAGTGGTCGCTTTAGGGAGGTTTTACTGTATATTGATAAAGGTGAGTGTTCGCTAAAGACAACTGTTCGTATGAAGGCTTTGCAGTAAAATCTCCATAACGGACAATCCTAAATAAAGGACACCACTATTTAAGAAATACATTTTTTTATTGAAAATATGCAAAATTTTTATACACTTATACCTCAGAAAAGCAGACACCTCCGAACGTCGGACAAATTCCACGGTTCCGAGGTGCCCGCTATTGGGAGGTTTTACTGTATTAAGAAAAATATATTTTGTTTTTAACCTTATTCTACCCTAGAAATTCATAATATTGGTTAATAATAAATATTGATTAATAAATATTACAATATAATACTCATATACTGTAAATTTGGGGGAATCCAGTGTTAGATTTTATTTAACACAGAAATAAAAATGCTTAAACTAATTTACTGGGAATATCTTATTTAAATGGGAAAAAATTGCACAACATAGCAGGGATGGGACTCTTTCTGAAGGAGTGAATCATTTTTTATATTTGGGAGTAATTTGATACCATAAAGCAGCGCTGATTTCAGCATGGGCAAACTGGGCTGTTTCTATGGGCCTTTAGCTTTACGGGCCCCTAAATTTGGTACGAAATTTCCATAAAGCTGATATTTTAAATTCGTTTTGATCTTACACTTATTTTAATAAATATTTTGCACTTTTAGAACATGATTAGGCTAAAGAAAATGATATATTTATCCAAATATGTATTTGACGGCATCGAATAGGCTTATTTTTTTTTGTAACAGTATATGAAGGCAATGGGGGGAGGGGGTGAATGAATACTAGGTCTTTGGACTAGAAGCAATTTGAAGTTCTCACTAAAAGTAATAAACATTTTTGATGCTGTAGGGCATATATGGTAACACATAAATACATATTTAGGTGAATAAATAAATAAATAAATAAATAAATATATATATATATATTATCCTATTCTAAAACTAGAAAATACTGATTACAATACTCATAAGGTCAAAACTGATTTAAAATATCAGCTTTATGAAAATTTTATACCCAATCTGGGGTGCCCTAAAATCAGGGGGCAGAGAAGCACCTCAGTTTTCCCACGCTGCAATCAGCTCTGCTGTATGGTAACAAATTATTCCCATTTATAAAAAATGATTAAATGTGGTCAAACATGACTGCGTATATGGTTTAGAAAGAAAATGGTCAAAGATGGCTTCATATTGGCTAAAAAAAAAGGCTCAAAGATGGCCGCAATTAAGACATTTGAAATGTCTGAAATTCAGATGTAAGAAGTGTCTGAAAAATTTAAGACACTTTAAAACGTCTTAAAATTGAACACTCGTGTTTCAGACACTTAAGTGTCTGAAATTCAGACGCAAGAAGTGTCTGAAAATTTTAAGACATTTTAAAACGTCTGAAAATTGAACACTGCGTTTCAGACACTTAAATGTCTGAATTTCAGACATTTCAGTTTACAGTGAAAAAAATTAATGAAATATAAATGGGAAAGTCGATAGGAACTTTTTTCCATTTAAATATTACTTACAATAAGTAAATAGAAACAGTGGAAAATACTAGAGAGTACAAAAGGAACAGTCTTAACCGTTTCAGGGGCAGAGGTATGTTTATGAAACCACTTTATTTTAATTCCCAAATTCCACAATGGCATCAGAATTTTTCTAAAATATTTTCAATTTAATATGCATGTGAAATATAGCCTGTTTCATAATTCCAAATAAACTTGTTCGTATATTCCGGTGCCAGTCATTTATTTCAACATTTTAGTACTGAAAGTACTTTGCCTCTGAAAGGGTAAAAAGATGTTAATGATAAGCTAAGTACTCATGTGGCTGCAAAAGAACATAGCAAAAATCGAAAAACTAGGAAGGTATGTAGAGAAATTTAAACACAATGTATAGAGTGAGATGAGGCCAAAGTATAAGACAACTAGAGTTGTCAGATCGCATGTCACTGAAAGTAGGGCAAGGAGACATAAAAAGCGCGACAGTTGCTTCTACGGACTTTTAATAATATATGAAACCCTATGAAAACGGAATCTGTCTCTAACAGAATAATGTCTTAAATATTAAAATTTCATTTTTCCTGTTGTAGAATTATACCTGCTCGGACAAATTCCTGCATAAAATAAATTTCACCCCTCTGACATCCGATTGCGCCTAAAAAAGGTTTGTTGAAGCCTCATATTTTCAAAAATATTTTTTTATAATAATTAAATCATGTAGTATAAAGTTATTTTACCTTTTTTTAAACTGATTTTATTTCTCTTCACAAATATTTCAATATAAAACAAAGTGGGTCAAGCCTCCCGTATGTGGGGAGCTTTGACCCATTATTTTCTCATGATTAAAATCAATCATTTTTCAAGTTTATTATATATTACACTAATGTAGAAAGTTTATTTTGATAACTGATTGTATAACGAATAAAATGATACATAAAATTTTATTCTACGTTCAATATTCAAAAAATTAAAAATAATTTTGTAAAAAGTGGGTCAACCCTCCCTAGTCTCCCCTCTATATATATTTACTTCCGTTATGAGTATATATGAACACTCTAATAAATAAGAAAGATCGAAAAGCGAAAAAAATTAAAATTTATTTTTTGTACGTAAGATTTGATGATACAAGGAGACTCAAAAAGTACATTTTTTGACAATTTGTTAGGATTTATTATTATTATTATTATTATTATTATTATTATTATTATTATTATTATTATTATCAATATGATTATTATTATTTTTGCATTGCAAAAACAATGAAAATCATGAGATAATTATACATTTAATACATTACATACATTTAATTATTTGTTTTTAAATACTAATGGACTCTACAAATGGTATTTTAACGTACAGAAAAATTATTTATGTTTTTGTTTTTGTACATTTCGTACATTTTTGCTGCAAGTCATTTTGATATAACCCGTAAAATACTACAAATAAAATATACGCACAAAAAAATGCTATTTCGTTTAGTTCTTCCATCTGTTAGTCTCTATTCCACCAATATCTCTCTTTTTTCAGAAAAACATTATTTACATATGTAAAAAAACAAAAAACAAAAACATAAAGACGTGTATTCTATAGGATACATAGGGTCTGAGGAGGATAGTGTGTTATATGCATGTTTATTAGTCCCCGTATGCTATTTCTTTCCGGCAGCAATTAAAGAATCGTCTCTAAAAATTAACGTTCCGTCATTTAACCCTAGAACTACCGGAAATTTTACTCAAGTTTTATAAAAACATTCTACACCAGAATTTTTACTTAAAACAATTTAATTTGTTTATTTAACTTATTATTGTCTGATTTATACATTTAGTTTGTTTTGAAGAAATTTTCTGGTTTGAATAGATATTTTGAATATACATGTCGGGTCCATTGGACCCTTCTGGTAGACAGAGGGTTAAACCAGCCGTAAAATAAAGCAGATGTACGATTAAATACGGATAATCTCTACTGTAATTTTTTTAACTTCTACTAATCGCACTTTTTCAATTTTTATACTATCGTGTAGGGAATAAACGTATTGTTAAATGCGATTTGTTCGAAAACTGCATCGCAAGTTATTTATTAAAAGCGAGATATTAATTTTTTTTTTAGTTTTTGACACTATTTCTTTAATGTTGGCAACTGAAGTACTCCATTTCTGCAGAAAGTAAAGAAAAAATAGTTGGAACATAGTAGATTATCATATGTTTTTGTTGCCATTTTCCCATAAAAACTGAGAAAAATGTAATTAAAATTCGTGCTAATCTGAAAAATTATAAATGAAAGATTTCTGATAAAACATGGACCTATTGTAAATTATATTTAATTTTAAGTATGTATATTAATGTTAACAAATGAAGGTAAATGAATCATTACATAACCGATTTTTTTTTGTTGAGTTTTCTTGAATGACGACATTGCTTTTTGCTGGATTTGTGCATTATTCTGCGATAGTGACGTCATATGTATATCTTTCTGTAGATGTTGTTTAAAGACTGGATCTTAAATGTAGAATTCATCAACGGATGCGAATGACGTCATTTGATAAAAATAAAAGCGAGTGTTTTACGTCTTAAAACTGAAATATGTTTTGTACTACCTATATTCATATACATATAATAGGGGGCCTCTACCTGCCTTTACATTTTTGATAAATAGTTCTGAGCTACCCTGTATATCCTGTTTCTATGGGGTTAATTATTTGATTTTAATATTTAAATAAAATTTCTGATTCAAAAGATAATTAAATTGAGTGATATTACATAAGAATACCGAAATGTTGGGATATGTACTTTAAAAGCGCATTATTCTGATTCATTTTATAATTTAATTTTCATTATATTCAGGATTGAAATATAATTCCTTTCTGTATTTAAACTAAATATGAAACACTAGCAGATCCACCCGGCGTTGCCTGGGCCCGTGATGAATGAACCTCAAATTTATATGATTTTGTACCTTTAATTCCCTTTTGTATGAATTTATATTTTGAAATATAAAAAATCGCAAGAAAAATATTAAATTGAAGATACGTACTATTTTGCGTAAGTTGATTTTGAGAGTCTATGCGTACCGAAAGCGAACGGAACTGCGACAAAACACTCGGGTTTTTACTGGTTTCATGGACATTTTCAGACATTTCGTTTTGTAAAAAATATTTCTACCCCTCCGAACGTTTTAAAATTTTTATAGGAGTTGTAAATCTGGTCTATTTAGATGCTTCGATAAACATTGTGTTAAAATAAGGACGTTGACTAAAATAATAAATTAAGAAATTTGCTTATTTTACTATTCGAAAATAAAAGCTAGTGCAACCTTCCACCGACAGGGAGCGCAATATGTTCTATACAAACATTACTCTACGAAACAGTGGTCAAAGGGCTGTTATAACTTACGTGAAAATTTCAAGTCGATCGGTTAGTTCGTTTTCCAAATTTTAACGAATTCGCGTTCATTCTCTATTAAAAAAAGCGTTTCTTTTTCTTTTTAAAAGTCAATTTTTTTTCCATTTCGAACAAAAAGTTCTGAATCAATTTTTTAAAATTTATATACTCTTAATTAGTCTACAAATATAGGCCAAGCAGCTAAAGTTTAACAGGCATGTTTGGCATGCTGATTACCGAATGCTCCAGTAAGAATTAATGTGCTGCTGATTGTTGTGAGACGTTATGGACGTCGAATTGGTGAAACTTTAATCTCAAGTCTAATTTGAATGTGAAAATATTATTTTCGCCAGGAAAACCCCTCCCAGATCTAGACTTCTCACTCTTTTTCTATTATGTGACATTATAGGTATTAAAATGAAGTCGTTTTAGGTGCGTTCGTAATTGTATAAATACGTAGCACCTGCAGTCGTCGTCTGGTCTGTCTATCTGCCCGTCTGTCCACATATAACTGCACAAAAACTACTCAACTTAATGGCTTGAAATTTAATATATAGAATCGATGCAGAATTTTGTCGAGTCATTTCAAATTTTATGAAAATCGAATCAAAACGTAAAAATATGTTAATAAAAGTTTTCTTCGTTCTATTAAATCCTGTCTTACACAATTTCTTAAATGATATCCCATGATAAGTAATGATTCTAGGTTCCATGGTGATTACGTCCTGTTTAAGATGGAGTCCTATTATTTCCGTATCACTGAATTTAATAATATATAATTGTAATAAATTCTATGTTCATGCATTTTTGCATAAGAGTGCAACAGCTATTGCACCAAGATCTGAATATTTATAAACTAGTTACAGTACGAACGCACCTCATTTGTCATGTTTAATGTACAATTTCCGACTTGTTTATTTAAATTTCGAGGGACATTGTCCAGCGAACTTTTTCTGCGCCTATTGGTACCCCATGATTCTTATCTTTCTGTCTTTAATGGACCATTTTAATATGTCAACAAAAGTATAATTAATTAATTATGATTAGATAGTCATTACACTATTTAGGGTTACATTTAACCCCTGTGATTTCCAGCTCTGGAATGCGTATCGCTCCACCAGAGTATTGTTATGTATATTCTTTTTTGGTTCGAGCGTTGTTTAATTAAATTTAACGTTACGTTTTTTTTACTTTAGATGAAGGTTTAGCAAGTGCTTCGACACAATGTAAGTACTTCTTATGCAGCTGGGTTGAGTTGACGACTGCTTCAAATTCCCAGATAGTTGAGTGGCACAAAATATACATTTGATAACGGCGGGATCGACGAATAGTAGAGTATGTAAACAAACTTTTGCCTAATTTCATGTCGAAATTAGTCAAATATTTCTGAAAAAAATATACATTTGGATAATTATAAAAAAAAAAAAAAAATAAATAAATGTTTGAATAAAATTTCTAAGGATATTACTTAATATGTTGTAATTTTGCAAGATCTAGTATTATAAAAATTTTAATTTAACATTGTTACTAAGATGAGTAACAGATGCTGTTCTTGATAAAAATTGTAGTAGACCGGGAGAAGGCAGCATAGACAATCACCTCATCGAGTTCACGGGAGAAATTCTAGAATTAGTTAAAACTCAATTCGCATATTAAAACGCAATCGGTTTGCCATGTCATATCTTGGTGGGAAATACCTGAAAACCCGATTTTAGCGGTTAACTCGTACGATTACCATCGTGTTTTCCTGCACCTAAAGGTGTGAAAACCATGGAACTATTAATAAAGAGGAACTCACATAGCTTTAAAATAGTGAAGCTTCAACTGTAACCGCTATCGCAGCCGTTGCTTACCGTTGGTGAAAACTTCCACCAGTAGATTTATATAGAAATTTTCAACTTATTTAAACGCTTTATTATTGTAATATTTTAGTCATAAATAATGGTATAAACATATTTTCATTTTTACTGGTAGGAGTTTACTTTGGCGGTTGTTAGGCCCTGCGTTTACACCATATTGTGACAACCAGGGAAACAAAATGACAGTTTTAGAGGGCATACTGACACCAGTAAAAACCAATAGAAATTTTTATGTCATTTTCGAGAAAAAATTCCATGAATACGATGTTTATATAAGACGAAATTTTCTATTAAATTTTACTGGTGGGAAGTTTGCCTTTTCGGTAATCAGAAACTGAAGATCCGATTTTAAAAAAGCAGTCGCCATCTTGTGACAACTTCCTCAATTACTTCAGTCGCAACAGGTAGACTGTACACTAAATGCCTCCTCCGCTTTATTCATAACTCCATTGTGAAAACATGGAGCAGGAAAACACAATGGAAAACCTACGAGTCAATTGCTAAAATCGGGTTTTCAGGTGTTTTCCACCAAGATATGACATGGCAAACCGATTGTGTTTTAATATGTAAATCGAGTTTTAACTAATTCTGGAATTTCAGCCGTGAACTCAATGGGGTGATTGTCTGTGCTGCCACCTCCCGAACTATAGGCAAGTGGCGTAAATTTTGGCAATTGCCTTGTAAAAAAAATTAGCTTATTATAAGTCAGATCCAATAATCAAAATGTTTACGTGCTTACAAAATAAATTCAAAACTAATTATGTTTTCAAAATAACTCAAGAGTTATTATGTGATATGCACTTGGTCCTTCTATTAAAAGTGTGATAAAAGAGAAACAGCACTGCTTACCGCACGCGGGTAGGGGCGTGACCAAAGACATACAAGGCCAGTTCACGACCTTTTACAATGTCAAACGGACTGGATCATCTTTAGTCAGCTTCCTCGTACTAAAGTATTAAGAAAGTGGATGGCATCTTAAAAAAAGGGTTTTCAACCCTCTAAGTGTTTGGGGCGTAATATTCCGTTCACTAAGCTCCAGGTTTCACAGCAATACAAGCAATATTTAAGATAGTATAATTCTATAGATTTAATGAATTTTAAATACATTGAAGAATGATTAATACTCTCAAGGATTACATTCGTATTTGTAATTGAGTTTTTTCTATAATGTTGAAAGAATCATATTTTCTTGTCATTTAAAACAAAATGCAAAGAAAACAACATTACAATTTTACCATTTTGCAAGACGCTCGGAGGGTTAAAGTATACTTCAGGTATTTAATCGGTATGTATTTCTTTTATTTATAATCCATTGAGTTTTGTGATAACTTAGCGATATTATTTTAAGGATTTTGTGAATTTTTTATTAGTTAAATTTATTACTATATTTTGCTTTGTCATCTTTATGATAGAACTTATATGAGTGCGTAAGCCTAACGATAAACTGCTATATAGTTTCATGTTTTCAAAACTAAATTTGTTTCTTTGATTGTCTTATGCTATAACCTAGTTATTTTATAGGTCGAATATGCTATTTACAGTTTCAGTTTTATTTTCCTTTCGTCATACAATTAAATGTTTTAAATTGTGTATGCTATTAAATTTTACATATTTTACAATTGTTCAGAATGTAAATATAGCATGCACCATATGTTTGGAAAAAGGATCCTAATCAGATTTACAGTCAATTTAGTAGGTTTAGCGTACAGATGCCCAAAATCTTATATTTGAGCTTTAATGATTAAAAATGTGTATGTCGCAATCTTATTTAAAATTTATATGCCTAACATTTTTCTTCTGTTTTTTTAGCTATTGATCAGAGTTAAATTCAAAGCCATTCACTATGCTTTATATACATAACAGTTGATGCTATTATAAATTAATACTTTAGGCTAGTTCCATGGGTTTTTGTAGTGTAAGTCACATAGCTGATAATTGCAGTGCTTGTTAGGCACCGTTATTTTCAAAAAGCTTGCTTGGCCTTATTCAATTAATGAGATATCTCCCATAAAATAAGCCACATTTTCCCGTTCTAAAATACTGGTAGCAAACAATCGCAGCATGTGATTTACACTGCAAGCACTCATGGAAATAGCCTTTAGACTGTGTACAGAAGAAAGATGTCGCCACAGCATACTTTATTTTTAATATGAACTATTGAGATGCCAGCGCTGTTCATATTTTGAGGGTAAACGGTAACTATCACTTTTCATTGAGTATTTGGAATGTAGCAACACATATTTATGATTCTCTAAATGCAATTTAACCTTTAATTTTGACATTTCATTACTTAACCCCTTAATTCTTGCTCCCATGTTGTTCACGGGCTGTATCTTTTATTCAGATTGTTTGATTCCCACGAGTTTTATAAAATAGTGTAGTTGGCTTTATTATGGTATCATTTTACCTGTCATTAACATTAGAAAGACCGAGAATTTTACTCAAGTTTTAGAAAAATATTTCACACAAGAATTTTTATTTTAAATTATTAACTCATCCATTTAACTAGTGTTTGTCTTTGTATCTTTTAAACTAGTTTTATTAAAAAAAATTCTGCTTCGAACCGAGATATATTCAATTGGTACCAGTCAAAATGACTGCTCGCGGGCTATCTAGTGTTAAATAATGTGAATATTTCCTTTAAAAAAGGGGTCCGAATAAGCAATTTGAATTTTTAAACCGTAATTTAATGCGGCCGTTAAGGGGTTAATATTGTTTTAATTAATTTATTAATTTGTTGTACGAAATTTATTTATTTGTTGACCTTACGCAGCACGAATACCGGTCGCTCTTCCCCAAGGGGTTAATTATGTTTCACTTATCGTTAAGGAATATAGCTTTTCTGCTTTGCAATTCCCAAAAGATGGCAGCACAAATATCCAGCGCTAGAAAGTTTTTTTATCCTAGTGATCCTATTTTATACAAAGAGAGGCAAAATGATATACGTTCAAAATTATTAAGCGTTAAACTACGTAACTATTTTGAAAAAACATATTTGGCGATATCATGTAATGGAATTTCGGTAGTAAATACAAATGATAAAAATTAAAGCGATGTTCTCTGTCTCTGTTCATTTATCTAATTTTTAAGAGATGATTAGATTTTAATCGAGAAAATGTTTTTTCAAGAAAAAAAAGAAAAAGGTCGAAAGGATTTTCTTACTAAATTACAAGTTTTTAATAGCTTTACACTCCATTTTAACATCTGAAGTAATATTTTGAATCAAAAGTTTCCAGTATGAGAAACGACAAATGAAAACTTTTGACCTTTCATTTACTATAAAGGGTGTTTGTAAATTGCTTTTACAAAATAAAGTGGGTGATAGTACCCATACCGACAAATAATAGTTGTCATAGAGCCTGGGGTCATAAACCACATATTGAATCACAAATACCGAGTGTTTCACCCTAACTGAAGTCGGCTTGTTGGTAATAATTTTGCGAAAAAATAAAAATATTGCAATAACAATGTAACGATATATACTTTATTTTGTTTGAAATGTGATAACATCACAAAAGGTTCTGGAAAACAGCGAACTCATACAATCGATGATACCGTATAAACTGATAATTACAGTCAAAATGTGGAGCGTCAAATGCTGCTGGCACGTATAACGGAAACTTTTACCACTATTTTGTATTATCATATTTACAACAAAAGTGAGCATGCCGATTAAAAGTTTTATTATAATATACTTCAGTTTACTGAGAATTACTACAGTCAACGCATGTTCGATTAGGGTATAACACTTGTATTTGTGACTAAATAAGTGGATTGCGACCCCATGTTCTAAGTTAATTATTGCTTGTCTGGATGGATACTATCAACCCTCTTATTTTCTAAAAATAATTTACAATCACCCTGTATACAAATGGTTTCAGATAATGGTTGTGGTTTGTAGATGTAATCTTCATTTTGAGGGGAGCGACCAAACAGAAGGAATAAAAGAATATGAGAATGTTGAACCTGGAATGGGGAATGTTTTCTGCTTTAGTTTTTAATGTATTGAATTTAATGTATTTTAATGTATTCTATGTTGTTTTATTACCATTGTCCATTAGAAAAAGTTTAAGAAGCAATAAATAAAGTAAAAATAAATTACCTTCTTAAGTTTGTTTTGGTAACTGTAAATTTTAACTCTATCATTTTAAACTGAGTTTATGATATTTAACAAGCAGTAATATTTAAAAAATGGTAAGGTATGCAAAAAGTTACTCAAAAATCTAAAAAAATCTACCTCAAGTATAAAATATCCTCTCAAATTTAGAACAATGCTCTGCATTGAAAATAGTACTTAAAAGAACAAATTAATTGTTAAAAATGGAAAATTAAGTGCAAAATTGAACAACTTTTTAAACTCCGGTAAAGAGATATGAAATGAGAATATTTTTGCAATCTATTAACAAGTTCGTGATGTAAAATGAAACCTTTTAGTAGAAAGTAACTGTTTTTCAAAGCTCTAATGCTGATGCAACAATAAAAAATTATTTCCTACAACAATATAAACGTTCGGTATCCCTACGTACGCTATTGTTTGCGCTTTGATAACACACATATTGGCTTCTAAATATCATATCGTCTCAATCTGTGCTCCATCGAAAAAATTAAAAAGCGCACTTTCAAATAAAGTTTGATTTAAAGTTATAACTTAATTTGCTGATTTTTTACTATTTTTCAAATAATTTTCAAGCATGAAAATTGTAAAACTACCAATGTTTATGTAACAATAAACATTTGTTTGTTACAACAATGTGAAGTTAAAATGCAATGACATTGTTATAGTAAAATGCCGTTGTTGCAAAGCTTCCAGAAGTTCTTTTCGACCTAATTCCTCACTTATTGAACTCGTATAATTATTTGTGATCGTAAAGTTTTGTTTTATGTAATCGAAAATAGTTTTTAATCAATAACTTTCAATATAATTTCACTGAAATAGTCTACTTTATAATAAAAAAAAAAAAACCATAATGTATCCACACAAAATATCGGATGACCTTTACACAAAATGGAAAATCGAAGAGATGATGGAAGAACAATTGAATTTAAAGTGTAAGGAAATCATAGCGCCTGGGAAATTCGGCGAAGTCCTCGTCTTCGAGACGCCATCCGGAGAACGTAAAGCAGGGAAGATAGTGAAAACAGTAAAGAGAGATTTTAAAGTCTGGCCTTGCCTGGAACACAAAAATATTGTTCAGTTGGAAAAAAACATCTTCATACCAGACTTGAAAGCCCACTGTTTTCTCATGCCCCTGCAGTACATGACATTGGAAAACATAGTCCATTCCGGATGGTTCCAGGGAGACAGCGACAATATTTTTGACATTAAACGTTGGCTTTTAGATACTTTGACCGGAGTCGAGTACCTCCACGGACAAAACATCTGCCATCTGAATATTGATCCGTCCAACATTTTAATTTCCTGCGACTCCAAGGCCAAACTCTCAAGTTTTGGTTTAGTAACTTTTTCAACACAGCCAGCAATGTGGTAAGTCTACTATGTGATCTAATATTATTATTAATTTCGGCACTATACTAAAATTTCCCTTTTTGATTACAATTTCATGCCGCGATATCCCTATTTAGCTCACAGGCTATCAAAGCCTGAGAGCTTATGTGACCGCCGGTTCTGTATATACGTACATAACGCGATAACTCTTGATAGAAACATCCCATTTCATTTGCTTCAATTTTTTTTTCTAGTTTCATTCTGATAAGGCGCTTCCCTGATCAGTTTTGGGGGTTCATTGGTTAAGGATAAAGAGGGAAAAGGGGGTTAGTCCACCCCTCTTAATTCAGATAAATGGGTTTTTTATGCAGAATTATTCGATTTGCTCCGAATTTGGTATACCGGTTTATTATGTTAAGGAGCTTCCCTGATTAATTTCGGGTGTTCATTGGTTAAGGATAAAGGGGGAAAGGGGGTCTAGTCCACCCCTTAATTTAGATAAACGGTTTTTTCATGCAGAATTATTCGATTTGCCCCAAATTTGGTATACCGGTTTATTATGTTAAGGAGCTTCCCTGATTCGTTTTGGGGATTCATTGGTTAAGGAAAAAGGGGGAAAAGGTGGGCTAGTTCACCCCCTTATTTTAGATAAATGAGTTTTTCATACAGAATTATTCAATTCGCCAATTTGGTATACCGGTTTACTATGTTAAAGAGCTTCCCTGATTAGATTTGGAGATTCATTGGTTAAGTATAAAGGGGGGAAACGGGGACTAATCCCCATTCACTTATTTTTGGGGGGCATTATTCTTTAAAATAAGAGTATAATATACAATTAGTGTGAATAGCCTGTAAGCTCAATGCCATCAGTTTAGCTGGGCACTTTTATTTTTTATTTTTATTGTAATGCTAAAAACTTTCTACATTTTAGAGGTAATTGAGATTAACATTTTCGGGGGAACAAAAAAAGGGAATAGAGTGATTTAGAGAAATTTTGTCTCCATTTGTTTTTAAGCCTGGAGGACGCGCGTCGAGCCTGATAGACCCGGAGTGCGTACGGTTTTTACAATTTTCACCACTATCTTTTAAAAAACAATCTTCAACTTCTTTTATCGCAAAATTCTCTACGATTAAATAAGGTGACGATTATTATTTGTATTTATTGGTGACAAAGTAAAAACAATTCATACCCTGGGTATGCGCGCGTTTTTCCAGTTTAACACGTTCACGCCGACGCGGTGGGTCACACTCGACTGTGTCAGAGTTGGCAAGTCTCCGGCCTTTTGCATACCAGTATTTTAATACAGAAAATGTTGTTTTATTTAATTAGAGCAATTGGGCGATTTAAAGGAACAACATTTTCTCTAAAATAACAGTGGTGTGCAAAAAGCCGGAGACTTGACAACTCTGAGGAGGTAGAGTGTGATCCACCGCGCCGGCGTGAACGTGTTAATATATTTAATTGGTGTTGTTTTATTAATACTACCCATGAAAAAAAATAAGATGCGATAATGTAAAGAATTTTTTTTAAAGCTTGTTTTGCGCTCGTAACGTTTAGCATCTGAGTCCCGTATCTCTTTTAGACATAAACATTTCAGAAAGAGGAATAAGTACTATGCAAAGTGTTACTCAAAAGTACAAACAATTATCTTCAAGTGAAAAAAAAAAGCACGAAAATTTTAAAAAAATGCGTTACATTGAAAAATAATCTTAAGAGAATAAAAAAAATTCCTAAAAAAATGCAAATTTTAGCAATTTTCTAGGTTAGGGTAATGAGTTGAAAAATTAATAGGTTATTATAACCTATTACCAAGCTAGTTTGTCATTTTTAATGTTGACATAACAGTAAAAATTTATCTGCTATAACAATGTAAACACTCGATATCCCGATATACGCTAAAATTTATTATTCATTAATTTTATTATATTATTTAAATGAGAGACTTAAGATATTCCTGGGGGTAGAAATGCTGGGGGTTTAGGTCGGGGTTCGCACATTTGCAGCGGCCACGGCACAGGGCCTATTTGAACGTGTTGGCAATTCCAAGCGACGCTGATGTGAAGAATACATCACGGCTAATGGGGTCACATTTAGAATGCTTGTTATGAGTTGTAACACTTTTCATTTGAATTTTGTACTTCGATTAAGTTTTTTGTAAAATAAAGGAATTTTTACATCGAGTATTATATTTTCTTTGCGTCACGGTGTCGATTCAATTGCAACATCGCGATTGCGTTTCGGAACCCCAGTTCCTATGTAATTTTTGCTCCACATGACCTGACACACTCACACGCGCCTCTTGGACATGACCTTTTGAACCACTCTGTTTAAGGGGGTCCGAGACACAAAAATCTTCATTTTTTCAATTTTTTTTTTATTGGATTAAAATTTTCTCTGCCATTTTCTGCTTAAAATGACGTTTAAATCATGTTTCTATCGTAATTAGAACAGGAAATATTAATTTTTTCGTTTTGGTTTGTTTTCAAAATCTGCCTTTCAAGCTATGGTTGTCACGAAAACGAGTTCTTGTGAAATTGCGTTTTTCTTCATGATAGGTTTTTTTCACCATTTCTCATATTTAAATTCCTATAACTCAAGAACCGTTAAAGATACAGGGTTGAAACTGGGAACATATATTTTTCAATTATTTCACTTTACTTTTGAGCTAGCATATTTGAAAAAAAATATTTACTTTTGAAAATATGGTTTTTTTTTTTTTAAAGTTGCGCCACAT
Source organism: Maratus speciosus (assembly GCA_963932465.1). NCBI lineage: Eukaryota > Metazoa > Arthropoda > Arachnida > Araneae > Salticidae > Maratus > Maratus speciosus. The sequence goes on along the minus strand of OZ010797.1, from coordinate 279,414,627 downwards.
TTTTGTAATTTTTTTGTTAAATATTTTTAATTTTTTTTTAAATTAATATTTTTTAAAATGCTGGCTCTAAATTAAAATTTATATATTTCTGTTTATTTAAATAAAAAAAAATTGAAATTCTACAAATAATATTTCGAGTTACAACGATTTTAAACTACCCCACTTTTTTAAAAAAATTTAAAATTTAAATTTTTTTTAAAAAATTATGAGAAGTTTTATCATGCGATTTTGTTTACAAATAATATTGTTAACCATCACAAAAAATTTCAAAATTTTAATTCAATAAATAAAAAAATTTTGAAAATGTGTCCCGGACCCCCTTAATTTTTCTTTAGCTTGCTTTTTATTGTTAACATAACATAAAAAAAATTATTGATCTGAAATAATAGATATATCTTTTTATTTGCTGTCATTTTAGGAGCGGACATGACTTCCCATATTATCCACCAGAGTTGTGTTACTCCAGAGGCGCGAATGTCCTAGTGGATCCGGTAGGAGTAGACTTATGGTCTCTAGGAATGATGTCACTCCGTTTATTCACGAAAAACCTCCTTCACGAACAACTAGGAAACAGCTTAAAGCCCTGGAGCAAAGACGTTTATAAGAAAATGTTCAAAGTGGTTAGTATACATTTATATTTTTGAGATGTTTCATATGGCTAAAAATCACAGATGGCAGGCAGACAAGCTGAATTTATTAACAGTTTTTAATTACAATTAATGATGTAAAAACTGGTGTGATACGACAAGTTCAAAAAGAACTTCTTAAAACACCATACAAATTTAGAATTGCAATTTAAAATTTTATAGTGTGTTAAGAAGTTCTTTTTGACTTTATAGTTTTAGAGTACGATGGATAGTGTTAAAAAAATGAAAAATAAAAATTGCATTTTTTGCAAAATCCAGCTACTTTTAACAATTGTGATTTGCTCATATATCATTAACGAATTGCACACTATTCGACTGAATTTATATGAGGACGTGAGTTTAAAAACTCGCCTTATCATAATTTTAAAAAATCTAGTTTTCTCTACCAATCTATTCTATTGGTAAACCTGCACAGGAAAAATACTATAAACTGTAAAAAAAAAAAATTATCCTTTATTTTTGGGTTCTTAAAATATTGGTTTGGCTTCAAAACTCGCCTTATCCACTAGGGAGTTGGAAACAAAACTAGCTTTATCCCTGCGCATGCGTAAAACCAACGGACGACTAGCTTATCATCTACTATCACAGTAATTTTCCTTCATTTCTCTGCGACCTGTTGCTATTTGCGTTTAAAATTTTTACCTGTCCTATTCATACAAGCTAATCAAATAAGTTTTACAGCATGTCTTATGTATAATGGACAGTGAATAAACTCTTCTATTTTGAGGAGGAAGGGGGAAGAAGAAAAAATGAAATACGAACACACGGGTTAGTAAAGAATACATGCAAAAGAAGATTAAAATGCAACTTCAAAATGGAGAATCGCTTTCTATATTTCTTATTGTCAGAAGGTGTTAAAAGATCTAATTTTTATTCTCAGGCATAAACTTAAGGCATTTCCATCCCTCTCAAAGTGCACTAAACAGACTCAAAAGACCTCGAGTATTCAACTCTCTCAATGCAAGATGTATGATGCTTATACCAAGCTTTTTTTTTTCAAGCAACTACAAAATTGCATAAGATAATTTTATTTTTAAGTTCACATCTCAAACATCTCCTTCAAGAAACCGTCCAGGTTTCTTTCCTTCCATGAAACATCCAGAAAAGTAAAATTTTCACCTTGAAATTCTTTTAAGTGCATCTCAGTGCGCTTTCAAAGGCATTACGATAAGGTACTATTTAAGGAATAAGAACCATGGCCATCTTCAAATTTTGAATGTTTATTTCAGAAGTTTCTTGGAATATCAAAATTCAGAGTGTAAAAGTTGTGCTAGAGGTATCTAAAATCTGAATTTTCTTTTTAAAAAGAGGGGGGAGGGTGTTGCCGTGAAGCAAGAGAAACTTAAGGATGTCCACGAATTGTTAAAAAAACATTTTGATGAAAAAAATGTCAGAAATGGAAGTGCTTACTTTCTATAAAAATATTATTTCTAAGGATCCAGAACAGAAGGAGATGGTGTATAATATATATAATATTATGTGTTATATACATTATATTATATTACATTCTTTAAAAAAAAGTTATTTTAATTATAATCTATTTATAAGTTTTATTTGATTATTGTTAAGTTTGCTTTTTTATAATAAAACGTAATACTAAATTTTAATCATACTTATTGCTCTCGTAAGGTTTATTTTTTAATCCAAAATATTATCATCCGATGACCAAAAATAGAAACTATTAATTTCTCTCAGCAAGTATGAGAGACGGTTGGAAACAAAACTCTTCTTATCCATGGGTTTGCAACAAAACTCTTCTTATTCGAAACTTTTTCAAATTAATCAACCAAGTGAATTAAAGTAGATTTTCCAACTTAACACAAGGATATCACACAGCAAATAGCTATAAGTATACAAAAAAATTGGAGGTATTCGATGCAGGGGGTCGCAGTTACAGGTTTTTCGCGATTTCCGAAAATTTGATTTTTTGGATAAGGCAAAATTTGAAACTCACGTCCTCATACATATATATATATATATTTATATTTATATATATATGAACTTCTCTTTCAGGTTTCATGAAAGTGGCATTAAACTGGGTTGAAAACCCTGCAGGTTGTAAACAAGAAACGTGTGGAAATTTGTAAAAGAAACTCCATGAATTATATCTCCATGAATGTACAAGCCATTCTTTATCGAAATATTTGAAAACATCTCTGCTGTCGTGTGCTACAGTTACAGATTATTTCAAGCTTTTTATTTTACAGGTAGATCGAAAATAGTAGGTACCCAAATTGCCATAGTTTTTAAACCTTCGCTGGGTGTAGGAGTACAAACAGGTTTTTATTTTAATTCATGAAGTTCTAGAAGAAAGCATCAAATATTTTTCTAGATATTCAACAAAACGCTTAAATCGTGTCCGGTAATTTTCGGCCATAGTTAACATATTCTGATCATTATTTTGATTAATATATATTATTATCATATATGTATTTTTTTCAATAACCGAAAATATTATTTTAAATATTTAACCAAACCAATCCTGTATTAAAAATTAAGCTTAGATTATTACTATTATTACTATTATTATTATTATTATTATTCCTCCACCACTCGCGTCGTTTTGCACACAAGAACTTGCCTCGGGATATTTTTGTCAGGGAAAATTAAAATTAAAATTTTGTGGTTTAAAAAGCTAGTGAAACAAAACAAAAACGTTCCATTCTCTAAAAATGTTTAACTCTCGTTAATTGAAAATAAAATTTTCCCAATAAAAACTCTTTGTATTTTTATTTCGAGTGGACTAAGCGATAAACAAAACGATGTTTACTGTGGAGAAAGGCTCGGGTAACTATAACCCGTCGCGAGTGTTAGAGAGTTATCATGATCATAAGCGGCAGAGGAGCCATTCCTTCCGTTTGTTAAAAAAAACAAAAGTTACACGTCATATTTGTGAAAGATTTCGTAGTTGAGATAGAATTCTATAATTTTTATGGAATATTAATATTAGCTACACTGGTACGTCAATAAAATCTGAGAATTTGACACTTACTTTTTTATTTTATTTTTTTATGATAAGATCTTTTAGATTCTATGATTTTTAAGATTCAGATATTGAAAACGTTCCTCTTTTTAGCATTTAATATTTGCTATTTGACAAAAGCAAGAGCTCAATCACAAATTAAGAAAACAATAAGAAACAAGCAATCCTATAATGCTATCATAGTTAAAAGGACCAAAATTAAAATAGTAAAAATAAAATAAAATAAAAATAAATCACTTTTGTTGTTAGAAAAATGCTGTTTCCCGATATCAGCTCCAATTTAATACTATTTTTCATAAAGCTCTATCTGTACATCGATATAACATTGGCATTTTATTGAATCGAAACAAAACATCTCTATCGCAGAAGAAAGTAAGGAATGGAAAAGCAATGTGTTCGGTATTAAGTAAACCAGGATCACATTTCAGACATTTTCTAGCCCGAGTCCGAGTATTTATAAAGTGAATGAATATTTGAATGAATTTGTAACATTCTTTACTTGCTTTCGTAACATTCTTAGTAGTCCAGGCGATGGGGAATGTTACCTAGCAAAATTAATGGTAGTTCTGGAAATCAGCTTACTTTATGTCTTTTGGGTCGCTGAATCAGAATTTGTAACTTCCCACCAAAATTTCCCCCGGCAACACCCCCAAATTTTGGTAAAAAGCCCTCCCCCAAAAAAAAGGTTTTTATTAAAAAAATCAATTTTTTTATTGTTTTAGGGGAAAAGTATCTAGAAATTCAGAAAGTAGACAAAATTTGCAACAAATCAGATGCATGTCATTATGACTTAGGATGAAGGGGAAGGGGGGACTTGCCTCGGAACATGCGCGCGGTGCTGCGTGGACTAAGTTGTGCAATTCCACTTAACCCACACGTTTACATTCGCCCTTCCATCTCCCCTCCGAACTTTCCTTATTAGATTTACTTTAAGTTTTTTGGGTCGCTGAATCCGAATTTTTAATTTACCCCCAAAATCCCCCCCCCCCCGACCCCCCTCCCAAAATAGTTGTTATTAACTTAAATTTCTTATTGTTTTAAGGGAAAAGCATTACGAAATTCCCAAACTAGACAAAATTTGCAACAAATAGGATACGTGATATTATGATGTAGGATAAACGGGGAGAGAGCGGGTTGCCTCGGAACATTCCCCGCGCGCTTTTCTCAAAAATCAATTTTTTGGGGGGTTGCCGGGTGAAATTTTGATGGAAAGTTACAAATTCGGATTCAGCGACCCAAAAAACATAAAGTGAGTCGAAATCCAGAATAAGTATTAATTTTGCCAGGTAAAATCCCCTATTGCCTGGACTTCATAACTTAGTGCACGTAGCGCCGCAGTGCATGTTCAGAGGCAGCCCCCTCTCTCCCCGTTTATCCTACGTCATAATATCATATATCCTATTTGTTGCAAATTTTGTCTAGTTTCTGAATTTCGTAATGCTTTTCCCCTAAAACAATAAGGCATTTAAGTTAATAACAACTATTTTGGGGGGTTTCGGGGGAGGGGATTTTGGTGGTAAGTTAAAAATTCGGATTAAGCGACCCAAAAAACTTAAAGTAAACATTATAAGGAAAGTTCGAAGGGGAGATGGGGGGGGGGGCGAATGTAAACGTGTGAGGGGTTAAGTGGAATTGCGCAACTTAGTCCACGCAGCACCGCGCGCATGTTCCGAGGCTGATCCCCCCTTCCCCGTCATCTAAGTCATAATGCCATATATCTAATTTGTTCCAAATTTTGTCTTCTTTCTGAATTTCTAGATACTTTTCCCCTAAAACAATAAAAAAATTGATTTTTTAATAAAAACCCTTTTTTGGGGGGCATTTTACCAAAATTTGGAAGGGTTGCCGGAGGAAATTTTGGTGGGAAGTTAAAAATTCGGATTCAGCAACCAAAAAACATATAGTAAGCTTTTTTACAGAACTACCATGAATTTTGCTAGGTAGAGCCGGGGCCGTCGCGAAACAACTTCCTTCTCTTTCGGGCTTGCTGCAAGACGAAAATGTACAGCAAGATGGCGGCACAAGAGATCTGAGTAGCAAACGAAATAGGTCGATAGTTGTATATTTGTATAAAAAAAAGTGCTAGAAATTTCCGTTTTAGAATATTTTGTTGAGCAATTTGTGGCTTATTTTAGATATTCGATTTATACATTCAATAATTAAACATAGAAGGGTCATTAAACAGGTGCTTTTATTTCTCGTTTGATTTAAAGTATTTTCCAATACATTTGATTCGCCGTTTTTATCGGAGATTTTAACTTGAAATATACATTTATGGTAGAAAAAAATCATACATTAAAATTATCAACTTTATCACGAAAAAATAAAAATACAAAAATAGTTAAAGAATTGGGATTCATGGTATTTTTCGGAGAGTTTAACTTGAAACATAAATTTATGACAGGAGCTATCATGTATTAAAATAATACAATTTTAGTAGATAATAATTAAATTTCCCTTTAAAAATAAATAGTCTTAATTTAAAAGTATAAAATTCATAATTGATATTACGTAAAATCACAAATAAAAATATTAATTTTTTTAAACAATTAAAGCAAAAATTCTATTTATCAATTAAAATTTTAATTTTAGAATGAGATTGCCCGAATAAAGTGTATAAGTACATGATGTAGGCAGATAGTGATAAAATAAAATGGCTCCAGGAAATGTTATTATTTCTAATTGTAAATGCTTTTCAAATTTTTAAAAACTAATTAATCAGAATAGTAAAAATACTTTCCTAAAATTCCCAGAGCCCAAAACACTTATTGTACAACTCACTATTGAAAAGACTGAAATTTTAGGTCTGAATTTCATAAGTAAATGCAAGTGTGGAAGCCGACGTTGCTGTATATTTAAGGAAGCAGTTTACCTTTTCAACATTTTTTTAAAAATTTAAATAAATGATTCAAATGGTGCAATAAGCCACTGCATTTCAATGTTAAACTAGGACTTCCCTCAGAGGGATTAGTCTGAGCGATATTACTGAGAACATAGATTTAATAATAACATGTGGAAGCAAAGAAAATGAGATGTTATCTTTAATTGTCCATATACTGCGGAAAATTGAAATGATGAAAATAAACGAATTGTAGAATTACAAAATCTTATATATAAATTCGTATACACTATTTAAAAAAATGGGAAATCAAACCATTCAAGACAGCCATGCATGGATATAAAATTGATAGTACGCAATATATTAAAAGTAAAGTAGTAAATGAAACACTAATTTACTTATATCGGAATTTTAACTGTATAAAATAATGTCAAGAGCATAATCAGACGCTCCGCACCAATTTGAGTAACATTAAATGACAAATATATGATGTTTAAAAAGAATGGACTATACTTTATATGGTGTGTGCTCCCCCGGAATAGTTAATATTGTACAATATCTGTTTTCCACGGATGCAATGAGGTTGTCGATAACATTTAAGGAATTCTCTTCTCAAAATCTAATATAGTATCAAAGTACCGAATACATCAAAAGTGGTATGCAATGCTTCGTTAGAGTGTGTTTTAGATATGCTCGATCGGATTTAAATGATGAGTGTATGCTGGCCACTACATACGCTGTATTGTTTTGTTTTCAAACATATTCTGCACAAGTTGAGCTGTATTTAGCATGCATTAAATAAAAGAAATCGGATATGATTACAACATAAAGTATGACACAAGATCTGAATATATCGTCTGCATAACTTTTGAGCTGTCAAAGTGTCATTTGAAGTAATTTACAAATCCATACATATTTATTCAGCAAATCATGCAAGCTAGCATACGCCAATATGAACCCGATTACAAAATTTCACCAGAATAAGTTAATATATAAAAAATCTACTAATGATAATTGAGAATATGACCTTATGATAAAATGTCTAGAAAAATGAATCGGATAAAAAATTCATATCACATTTAAAACGGCACTTCCCTCTGTTAGTGGCCTTGGCGAGAGAGAGAAAAGCCTGGAAAAGGAACACTTTAACAAGTACTTTCGGGCAACCTACTCACTGTTTCATACAGGTCTTTATTCCATATTTACACAATTTATTTAATGCTAGGTGGGTATCTATCAGTTTTGTTGCATTTAAATTGCATGTTTTGCGGAGGAAATGCAGCATTATGAAATATTTAAAGTTGCTGTACCTAATAATTCCAAATTAATGGTAATTGAGATCGCTTTCCGTTAATTTCATCTTTTTAAATTTTAATTTTTTTAGAAACCATTCATAGAGACAATTGTATATTTTAAAACTAACCCGAAGCAAAATTTCAAGATTTTGGGCTCAGCAGTAACAGAGAAATAGAAAATTTTTGAAAGTTTTTTGTTTCTGCACTGTTTTATATAGCGACATTTTTAGAAATTGTTCTATTGCCAGAATTTACGTCATGATAAATACAGCCATGTCAATTTTCATGTTTATATTCCTAACAGTTCCATGTTCTTCGTTACTTAGATCATCTTTAGATCTTTTTCCGCTTTGTTTAGTCTTTCTATTTTTTAGAATTCGTTCTACAACGAGCATTTACATCTTATTAATTACTACCATGCCAAAGTTCTAGTTTCTAGCCCCAACAGTATCCCAAAAATTTCAGTATTCCAAATAAATCATAGTTTAGAACCTTTCTAGAAATTTTTACGTTTATCCGTCAAATTGAACCTTTTAGAGAGCGTTCATTACCAGTATTTACATCTTAAAAGTAACTACCGCACCAAATTTAAAGTTTCTAACCCAATCAATATCGCAGAAATCACAATTTTAGAACTTTTTTGCTCCTGCAGCGATGTAGGTTCTTGCACTGACATAAAATAGTCTTTTTTTCGGAGCAGAGATGGCCACCAACATTTTTTTAAGTTGGCTATGTAGTTTCAGAGATAACACCTCACAAACGTACAAGCATTAATAATATTATATACTTTATAATATTATAACGCTTTATAATATTAGCATTAGATGTACAGATACAAAAGCCATTTATCTGTTACAAACTAAAGTGCCGGCGTTGCCCAGAATTTGAAGGATGTTTATTCTGAAAAATCAATTTCAAAATTTAACATACAACACAAAACAAACATTAAAAATAGCTGTCGAAATGTTGTTGAATGAATCATATGAAAACGCTATATAAAAATGTATAAATGTATATAACAGACGCGAAAGAATACAGCTATAAATGAACTTATTTCAATTTATAATTGGAGCAATAATGTTAAAATACGCCAATATTTCCCTAATCGGGTTTTTATCATGCTTCAATACATTTTTCACACTCATATGACGTTAAACTATATCCACCATGCCCTTTATATTTCCAATATGACGTAATATTTTTCTCTTTCACGTGGAACCTTGAAATAGAAAAGTTATGAAGTTACATTCACTTTCATTTAAATTCGTCAAACCATTTATTTCATTTTCATATTTCACGTGAATATCTTGCAATAGAAAAGTTATGACGTAATATTCACCTTTTTTTTTAAATTCGGCAAACTATTTATTTCATTTTCATTTTTCACGTGGAAATCTTGCAGTAGAAAATTAATTGTTGTAGTAATAATTTTATTGTGTTTTTAATTGTTGGCAACTGCTATAACGAAAAATGTTTAAATTTGATAAGAAATTGCTGTTAAATTGGTGGGTTTTTATTAATTAAAAATTAACTATAAGTTATTTCGATTCCGGATTACTTTAGTTGTCTCGGTCATGTTTTAATACACATGTACGTATCTCTTCACAATTTTGGCTTCCAAATTGAAGATTTTTTATAGAATTACAAACAGACAGATAGACAAGTTTTCATTTTTATATATCTCTCTATTCTATAAAAAGTAACTAACGCTGTCACCGCCGCCGCCGCCGCCGCCGCCGCCGGTTTTGAATTTTTTGTGACCGGAGGTCTTTCTTCGTTAATATTAAGAAAACTATTGCATACAAATATATGAAAATTGGTGGTATTATAGCGAAATGTTTGATCAACACACTAATGCATACAGTTTTCAAATCGAAGAATTATTTTAAGAGATATTTAATGCTAAATTTGGACAAAATCGTTCCATTAAAAAGAATTTATAAGAGCAAAAGCTATACATAGGAATTTAATCATTTTTAGATAATTTTATTCAATAGAAGATCCCGGTCTGCAGATTTTATTAATTTTTTTAATTTGACTCATTTTTTGAGGTTTTATTTCTATTTTAAATTCAAATATTCAGCATTTTGACAGATATTTTTTACATATTTTAGAAAATGGTATTAATTTAAACTGTTGCCAACTGTATAAGCAGCGCAAACAATAATGTTTGCTTCAAAAAAAAAAAAATATATATTTACACGTTACTATTATAAACAGAAAAAAGCCTTCAAATTAGAATTAAATAATTAGGTATAAAAAGCAGGCACTTATTGGAAATTACGCCATAAAAACTATATTTACATGTGAATTTTAAAAAAGAAAGGATATTGTAAAATAAATTCATTAACATGCGTTAGAAATCTGAAATAGAACAAATTACGTCACATTACACTTATTATGCAAAATGAACAAAAAATAGTATTGCAAAACAGTTTAAATTTAAAAATTGCGCGAGACAAAATATTAGAGGTTAAATATTAGATTCTTTCAAAATTTTATTATTTGTCGTTTGATGCGAGATGTTCAGCTATAAGTATTCAAATTTTTATGTTTCCAACATAATTAGGGGCTGAGTTAGAAAAATTGCTTTAAATACACAAGTTAGAGCCCAGAGGGTTAAATATTAGACTTTTTAAAAATTTTATTATTTGCTGTTTGATGTGAGGTGTTCAGCTATAAGTATGCAAAATTTCATGTCTCCAACTTAATTAGGGGCTGAGTTAGAAAAATTGCTTAAAATACACAAGTTAAAGCCCAGAGGGTTAAATAATAGACTTTTTCAAAATTTTATTATTTGTCGTTTGATGTGAGGTGTTCAGCTATAAGTATGCAAAATGTCATGTCTCCAACTTAATTAGGGGCTGAGTTAGAAAAATTGCTTAAAATACACAAGTTAGAGCCCAGAGGGTTAAATAATAGACTTTTTCAAAATTTTATTATTTGTCGTTTGATGTGAGGTGTTCAGCTATAAGTATGCAAAATGTCATGTCTCCAACTTAATTGGGGGCTGAGTTAGAAAAATTGCTTAAAATACACAAGTTAGAGCCCAGAGGGTTAAATAATAGACTTTTTCAAAATTTTATTATTTGTTGTTTTATGCGAGGTGTTCAGCTATAAGTATGCAAACTTTCATGTCTCCAACTTAATTAGGGGCTGAATTAGAAAAATTGCTTAAAATACACAAGTTAGAGCCCAGAGGGTTAAATATTAGACCTTTTTCAAATTTTTATTATTTGACGTTTGATGTGAGGTGTTCAGCTATAAGTATGCAAAATTTCATGTCTCCAACTTAATTGGGGGCTGAGTTAGAAAAATTGCTTAAAATACAGAAGTTAGAGACTGGAGGGTTAAATATGACTTTTTCAAAATTTTATGATTTATCGTGTTATCGCAAGTGTTCAGCTATAAGTATGCAAACTTTCAAGTCTCCAACTTAGTTAGGGGATGAGTTAGAAAAATTGCTTAAAATACATAAGTTAGAGCCCAAAGGGTTAAATATTAAGCCTTTTTCAAAATTTTATTATGTGTCGTTTGATGTGAGATGTTCAGTTATAAGTATGCAAAATTTCATGTCTCCAACTTAATTCAATTAGGGGCTGAGTTAGAAAAATTGCTGAAAATACACAAGTTAGAGCCCAGAGGGTTAAATATTAGACTTTTTAAAAATTTTATTATTTGCCATTTGATGTGTGGTGTTCAGCTATAAGTATGCAAATTTTCAAGTCTCCGATATATATAGTTTCTGAGAACGGTCTCTGTGACAGACGGACAAACAGACAGACAAAAGAGTGAGACAGGTAGGGTTTCGTTAGATGAACGAAACTCTAAAAACATGCTGCGGATGACTGTAACAACATCCGAAAATTACATTACCATCAGCGATCTACCAATCCCGAATTTAGTTTACATTCGTTTCATATATTCTTATTCTTTTGTGCGGCCCTGTAAAATAATTATCAATATTATATACAGTAAAACCTCTGAATAGCGGACACCCAGAGAATGCAGAATTTGTCCTCTATTTAGAGGTGATCGTTACTGAGAGTAAAACATGTACTGTTATTTAAGAGTTGGTAATCGAAAAAATGTCCGCTAAATAGAGGTATCCGCTAATCGGGTGTGTCCGCTATGGAGGTTTTACCAGTAAAACTTCTGAATAGCGAACACATCGGGAGGGCAGAATTTGTCCTCTATTTGGAGGTGACCTCTACTGAGATTAAAACATGTACAGTTATTTAAGAGTTGGTAATCGAAAAAAGTCCGCTAAATAGAGGTGTCCGCTAATCGGGTGTGTCCGCTATGGAGGTTTTACTGCATAATAATATCATCCTTTACAAGAAAATTGCATGCTGTATGATAGACAGACAGACATCCAGAGAAAGATAACCTCCCGGATCAATAAACACTCATGTCTTTTGTTTTAATCATCCACAATTGTATGTCATACAACATGCCAGATTTTATACAACAGGCTAAAAACGGTCACCGTGGTACGGAATACTGTATTATTATTTGTTTGCCCACCAAAACTGGTTGCCACGGGTTGTTGCAAGGTTTGTGATCACGTAGTTGAAACTGATCTATTCAATATTACTGCGTGCGTATTTTGTTTTTATTTGCTCCATGTGTTCAAACCAGTTGTCTACGAAAACATCAACCGGTGAAAGTGACGCACACCAAATTTCTGTGACGTATGCAGATAAATTGTGCTTTTTTAAGAGTTTTTTCTATATAATTTTTAAACGGTTTGGAACTTATTTTTCATAGTAGGTGCATTCAGTAGGCGACCCTCATAGGTACCTTCTGGTGCAATCAGAAACGAAATCCGACAAATATTTTTTGAGTTATGCTTGACGAAAGGTTTTTATTAGGCTTTTTTTTTTAGTAGGACATGGCGTTAATATCCATCGTAGTAGTAAAGTGTCCGGACAGTAATATTTCGCTTCGCTCAGACAACTAAATGTACATTAAAAAATAATTTAACTGCATATTTAGTTAAAAATTTAAAATAGTTTAAAACATTTTGAATTTTTTTAAATGCTACTTTTTTATTAATTATTAATATTTTTGCCCATTTTTTAAAAAAGATTTTCAAATGTGTATTACGCTAGACTGAGCATAGGGTTTTTAGATAAATCAAATATTACATTTAATATAATTTTTTTACTGATATATATAGTGTAAAACAGTGAAATCTAATACACTTTCATATACTTTTATTAAAATAAATAAATAAATAAATAAAACCATGAAGGACAATTCCATGCTCATATTTTTCACACAATTCCATGCTCATGTTTTTCACATATATAATAAAGAACATGTACAAAAAAGTTTAAATCTATATCTGAAATACAAAAAAAAGGCCTTAGCATTTTTAAAACATGAAAGTGAAAAATCATTTAAAGCTGGTTGTTTCTGGTTAATTGCGCTGGGTGTATTAAAGAAATTTACAATACCTGGCGTTATAATCGCCGTATGGGTAAAAATGAGGTGTCACAATATTTGTAATTAATTAGCCTTCCATTTAATATTTTTTAAGTCGATTTTTTGGGTTAATTTTCAGATGAACTGTCCCCTTAAGTTATGTGTTTGCCAGGAATTGCGAATATAATAATAAAATAAATAACTATACAAAAGTCAAGAATAACAACAGAAAACTCACTTCGAATAAAATAAAATCACATGTATTAACAAACATGTAACAGTCGTTGATAAGTTTTCAGATATTTCAACTTCCTTAATACTTGTCTGTTTAAGTGAGATTATTTTTTTATGCAATATTAAATACCATATATTTATTAAATTATTGAAAGTACGTGATTACTGATAGTGAAAAATGCTATTTTAGTTGTAACATCTACCAACAGAATGTGTATTTTAAGTTATGCATACATTTAGAAAATTAGAATTTTTATTGATAAATAGAATTTTTGTTTTAATTAATTAAAAAATATAACATTTTTATTTATGAGTTTATGTAATATCAATCCTGATATTTATAATTTTAAATTAAGGCATTTTAATTTAAGAAATTTTTAAAGGGAATTTTGTCCTAAATGTACATTTCAAGTTAAAATCTTAGATAAAAACCGCGAATCAAATGTTTTTGAATATATTTTATATCAAAGAGCAAAAAGAAGCAAAAAAAAAAAAAAAAAAAAAAAAAAAGGAAAAAGAAAGAAAGTACCTGTTTAGTGACCCTTCGAAGTTTAATTATTGAATGTATAATTCAAACAGACATAACAAAATATTACTGAAAGGTAATTTATAGCACTGTTTCTGATGCATACATACAACTATTCGACTTGGTTCGTTTGCTAACTCAGGTCTCTTGCGTGACTCATCTTATTCTTGAAGCAGGCCCGTAGAGAAGAAAGCTGTTTCGCGACGGCCCCGGTAGAGCCCCTATACGGTCTCTATTGCCTGGACTATAGAACTCTGAACTAGACGCTGTGTATTTTGGATTGTAGTTGTTATGACGAGGGTCGTTACCCGATGGGGGTAGGATAGACTGAGTCCTCTTCATAACTTCTTGAGCTCCCTCTAGACCTTCATAATCTAATAAAACACTCACATCTGTATCAAATTTAAACTTTTTAAAACTTTGTAATCGAAAGTTTATAGAGAGAGGGCACTTACACGACGTGACGGATCGATTGACGCTGTACTTATAATACTTTTCGTGATGGCATCACATCTTACATAAACTGAGAAAAGTTTATTGAAAATAGTATTAGAAAATCTCCATTATTAACGTAGAAATAATTTGTATATATATTTCTTTATTAAATTCTTTTGGAAATTTTAATCCACATTTGACTTTTCAGATAAAATATCTTTCGTCGAACATAGAAGAGGCATACCCGGAATTGGAGATGAGTCCATTGGATTGTAAACGCCTAAAGAATTTTATCCTCATGTTCCTGTCCCTGCAGCCAGAAACTCGTCCATCAGCTAAATTGGCTAAGAATCACCGTTTCTTGTGTTCAGGCCTATTTATGCCGAAACGGGACGCTGTCTGGAAGAAAAAAGGTAGCATCGCTATTCATTTATTTTACGTTATTGGAATTTTTTTCTTTTGTCAATATCAAACACTCCTTTTCACTTCTCATACACACTTTTATAAATTTATCTATCAACTTTGTGTCGATTATGTTTATACAGAAATGAGTGGCTATGTGGCATGCTTACAAATATATTTAACAAACGGGCGATTCTCAAAAGGTAAGCACAGGACACAAGTAATAACTTGAAGCCTTTCAAACATAACTTTAATTATCATTGACTTTTTTTTTTTTTTTTTTTACACTGAGTTTTTACTTCTATTTAGAGACAGAAAATGACATAATTTATTGTAAAAGCTTTGTATGAATACCTTAAAATTTTATTATTTTATGCTAAAGAGGCCAATTTCGGACATTCATAACATTAACCGCTCCAATATACCACCAAGAAAAAGAGTTTTAACTTTTTTCCAGGTGGTTCTAATGGTAAACAACGAATGCATAAAGGAAACGGATAATTTTTTGATAATTTCGTTAAGAAATGGCAGGCTGATTTATTGCTGTTTTGGAGATAGAAGGACCTTTCTATAAAGAATTTTTCGGTATTTTGTTATGTCCGAAAGTAACGTACGTAACAAAGTATTCGATTTTATTATTATTATTACTGGATAACAAAAAGTTAATTATGCATATATATATGTATACAGACACATTTACTACATTCTTAGTCTTAAGAATTTTTTAAATACTAAGAGCAACGTCCAAAATCTGTAACTTACGTGCGAAAGAGTGTCCAAAATTTGTAACGTACGTAACTGCTAATTAAGTGCTTTAATCATTAATTTTCCTGAATAGTTGCTGTTTGTGTATAATTTCGCAGACATACTATTATAAAATATTTATATATTATATTTATAGACAAAATACTATACTATTAAAAAAAATGGCCTTAAATTTGAAAATTTTAAAAATTACATATAGTTAACGTTTAATGATCCCACCTTTTGACAATCTCCCAAACAGATCAAAACATTTACAAACATATAAAACCAGCATCCTTCAAAACAGCCTTTGAAATGATTCTAATTTCAAAAAGTCCTTCCGGCCAGTGCCGGGAGGAAGAGGTAGCTTTCAAATTCCTTATTTTAAAAAAGCCAACTTATATTATTCAAACACACGAAGCTCAATTATTGGAAACCGAATATAGGAGATTCAATACTAATTTTTATCAATAGTAAATCATCATGAATGAGAATTTCGCGAAATTAGTCAGATTTATCGAAGCTGCTTTTATTTAAAGTAACTTATATTTGGCTGAGATGTTGATGTATACTATCTACATGCCTTCTTACATGGAAATAGGCGAATACATGTGTTATCGCGTGACAAATACAAGATCGTTTCAAAATGTTGGCCATACCAGAAATTCAAAGTGCTATAATTCAACCATTTTTTTAAGATATAAACAAAAGAACAAATTTTCAGAAACAAAATCTGCTCCGGAATCTTTGTATCAAGGACAAACACATAAAAAAATCTTTTTCATTTTCCAATTTTTTAATACCTCATTTTAAATTTTAAATTTAATTTTTTTAAAATGGCAACCCTTTTGAAACAAGATAGCGAAAGAAGCTGGCCAACGAACTCGGTCGAGACATTGGTATGTACTATGTACAGACCAAGTAACATCCAAATCGGTTCATAAATACGCTTGTTATCGCGTGACAAAAATCAGGTCGTTTTAAAATGTCAGCCACAATAGAAATTCAAAATGCTATAACTCAGCCATTTTTTTAGATATAGACGAAACAAAAACTGTTCCGGAATCTTTGTATTAAGGTCAAACACATACGAAAAAAATCTTTTTCATTTTCCAATTTTTTGGTATCTCATTTTAAATTTTAAATTTTTTAAATTTTTTGAAATGGCCGCCATTTTGAAACAAGATGGCGGATGAAGCTGGCCAACGATCTCGGTCGAGACATTGGTATGTACTATGCACACACCACGGTACATCCAAATCGGTTCATAAATACGCCTGTTATCACGTGACAAATATCAGGACGTTTCAAAATGTCAGCCACGCTAGAAATTCAAAATGCTATAACTCAGCCATTTTTTAAGATATAGACGAAACAAAAACTGCTCCCGAATCTTTGTATCAAGGTCAAATACATAAAAAAATAATATTTTTTCAATTTTCAATTTTTTGGTACCACATTTCAAATTTAAATTTTTCTTAAAAATTTAAATGGCTGCCATTTTTAAACAAGATGGCATATGAAGCTGGCCAACGAACTCGGTCGAGACATTGGTATGCACTATGTACAAACGAAGTTACATCCAAATCGGTTCATAAATACGCCTTTTATCGCGTGACAAAACTCAGGACGTTTCAAAATGTCAGCCACGCTAGAAATTCAAAATGCTATAACTCAGCCATTTTTTAAGATATAGACGAAACAAAAACTGCTCCAGAATCTTTGTATAAAGGTCAAATACATAAGAAAAAAATATTTTTCCATTTTCAATTCTTTGGTACCAAATTTCAAATTTAAAATTTTAAAGAAAATTTTAAATGGCCGCCATTTTGAAACAAAATGGCGGATGAAGCTGGCCAACGATCTCGGTCGAGACATTGGTATGTATTATGTACATACCGAATTACATCCAAATCGGTTCATAAACTCGAGAGTTACAGTATGACAAAGGTCAGATATATATATATATATATGGATATATATATATATATATATATATATATATATATATATATCAACTTTTGAACGGAGGGTGGTTTCGGGGTCTGGGGGTCATGATCGATGAAAATATACCAAAATTTTTTGAAATCGCTTTCCTCCGAACGGCTGCAATAGGTAGCTTTTTGTAATGAAAGCTACCTAAAAACGAACGAGTTTAACTAATACGGTGTACTATAATTTGACCAGGATGCCTGTTATTAAACTGTATTTTCACTTCTCAGAAATTTTATTCTTTACACGTGTCCCAGATGGCCATTAACTTATGAGAGAAATCCAACTAAATTTGGTGTACGTACACAGTGAAGCATGTGGTTGTGATTTCGATTTCTAAGGGAGCACCGTAAAAAAAAAACGACATTTTTACAGCACAATGTACTGTTCATCTCGTGCACAAACTCGATCACAGTTGAATGTACTGTATCTTTCTTTGTGTTCCTGGCTATTTAAACATGGAAAATACAGTAGTTGCGTAAAATTAACAGCACAATATACTGGCAATTTGGACGCCAGTAGTTTGTACTGTCGTCCAAATGCGTCCAAATTGCCAGTACATTGTACTGTTAATTTTACGCAACTACAGTATTTTTCATGTTTAAATAGTCAGGAACACAAAGAAGATACAGTACATTCAACTGTGATCGAGTTTGTGCTGGCCAATTTACAGTGATATTTTTTCAGTGGGAGCACTGATATTAAAGTCGGAATTGTGTAATTTTAGAGGCTGCAAGTGTAATATTTTTGATATATGAAACCTTTATTTTACTGCAAAATGAAACTGCAAACACAAAAATTTTTCATGATAGATTACAAAGCTGTATTCGACGAACAACATTTTCCACAGTTGTTTAAAGTTTGAACTCACAGTGAAATTAAACAGCAAATTATAAAAATCTTGAACAGAAAAACGCTTTAAATGCAATATTGAAACATAGTACCTGACGCAATTTGTAAGCTTTAATTTAACAAAACTGTTATCTTAAGTTAAAGCAAGTTCTCTCCGTTTTTTTTTTTTTTTTTTTTTTTTTTTTTGTACTGAATAAGTGTTCGTAATAAGAACGCATCGAAAGTTGTCAACAGCGGCTAAAAGTTTAGTTTTCTTTCAAAGCAGCCCCAAAATCTCCCTAGTATAGAATTTGGTGCTATTTTTTCTTGAGAAATCTAAATTCCATTTGTTTTATATGTACAGTATATCATTTCGCTTAATGGATTACCCGCTTTTTCGAAAAGTAAAAAATAAGACAAAACCATCAATGTGTCAAACGTGTCTGTGGTAAGAATATCTAAATTCCAAAACAGGTGTTCAGTGTCGCTTGCCTATTAGAGACGATGCTTAAAATAGTTTCACATGGAATGGTAATCATACCGCAAACTATTTCTAGATTATTACACATCTTTCATCTTGTTTCAACGCATAATATATTTAAAATTTAAAGTAATTAGTACAAATGTTATTGAAAGAAAAAAAGGGCGAAGTTTGTTGCAATCTATTTTCTATATAGGTTTAGAATGTTACGATATTAAAATAGGTTTCTTTTGAGAAGTTCTACTTTTTTTCATATACAGTGCGGACGAAATAGAACCCCACTTACTTGAAAATAGAAAGCGAGAGGAGCTCGAATATCCCAATATTGTAGTGTAATCTAAAAAATTTAAGTGTAAGATATAAAGTGCAATATTTACCCGGGTGGGGTTCCCTCAATTAAATAACGTTACATTATGATATTGATGAAGACAAAATTAAAAATCAACTGTAGTATAAAGTCAAATGTCTGACATAAAATTTTGCAGTGAAAATTAAATGCGATGATAAAAAAATAATATTCTTTAAAAACACAAAATAAATAAAGAGTCAAAGAAAACACCAGAGAGAGTTTCAAATTTAGTGATTACAGTAAGTTTTTGAAAATGTAAAGCTCTGTTGTTAATCTTTGTTACCAAGACTGCTACAATTAGGTTAGAATATTTGCACAACAGCTTATGTCGACATTAGGAGGTAAAGTCATACAAATATGTAGATGTTGGGATCTGAAAAACTGTAAGCTCAATACAGGTGTACGCTATTCGGGAGGTTTTAGTGAATATAAATAAAACACAAAACTGTAAATATGAATTTGAACATTTTCCGTAAAATATTACGAAATTATAAACCATAGTAAAATTAGAAACAAAATCATTTCTCTATTGAACCAAAAATTACGTAATTTCTCTGTACATATAGATGGATTACGAAAAATAAATTTCCCCCTTCTTTAAAAATATTCCATAATTTTTTCCTACCTAAAATGATTTTGTAACCCTGGTTTATTTAATTATTTTCCATCTAAAAAAATATTCATATCAGTCATTTTACTTAAATTCATTTCTATTTAAAATGCGTAGATTATTATTTTATTTCTCTTTCAAAATATAATTTAAAACACATTTCTTGTAATATTTTGTTTCAAGTTCTTTTATTTTTTATTTCAAGCTAAAATGCCGATATGAATTCAATTAAAATTATCTGTTCTGCAATTCTAATATTTTACCATTTCTTTTTTAAAAAATTATTCTAAAACCTAGATTCGCGTGGGGATTTTGGGGAAAAAAGACATTTTCCTGCATATTTCATATGCGCTGGAAAAAAATACCCTGCTTGTTCATCATACTGATTGCAGTATTGGAACAGTGGCGCAGCAATTGAGCGATTGTCACCACTAAATTTTTATAGTATTCTTCGCCTTCAAAAATCTCAGAAATTCTGTCCTGAATTTAAATGAAGAATACTAATAAAATTCTGCGGTGTCATTTGATTCTCTTCTGCTACACTGTTCCATCACTGTGATTGGCTAGTCGGCATATCTGCACTGCCGTAAAAGTCATTCCACCAGCAAGTACTTATTGACAAAACATAAGTCAGGAACAGATAGTGTATGTCAGGAGTTCTTTTAAAAATTTACGATTGTCACTAGGAAGTGATGTCCTTTGAATAATAGTGAAGAGTTTATTTAACATAATTTAAAATTTAGTTTAAGATGGATAGCTACTAAAAGCTGAAACGGCGAAAAACGTTTAATATCCTTTTATCGTTGATGTTTTTCGGAACTCTCTTTACAATTATAGGGAAACCACATGCTTTTCGAGCCTGTGCCAAGTAAATAAGTATGGCTGCAACCTTATTAATAATAATAACTGCTGCAAATATTATATAGTAATAAATTAGTATGAGTGGTGCTAGTCAGAACTAATAAATTATGGAATAGTGTGTTTACAGAAGATTGTAATATATATATATGTGTATGTGTGTATAAATGTTCCGATCTTAGTTTTGTTATTACCTCTTGTGTCTTTGAACTATTTATGAATTAAAATTTCAATCCGAACTGATTCTTTAAACTTATGAATTAAATTTAATAATATTTTAAAGATCCATAAAAAATTTTTGTAGATGGTTAATAGAATACTCAACCAATTGTAAAATTCATTAAATAAAAAATATTCTTTTTCCTGTTTAGCCTCCAGTGTCGTCATCGAGATGATTGTTGAAAAAGGTAACACCGCTGAAATTGTACGGGAGATATGCGAAAAAAGAAAGTCAACCGTCAGTATGGAGAACACATTGAAACCGCATGACCAATTTCAGTTTATTAGATTATCCTCTTCAAGCAAAGGTGAAAAGAATCTCAGAAAGGACGCTGAAAAGATGAACAACATGGAAGATGCAAGTGAAAAATGTAGTTCAGCTGCAGTTCAAAAAACAGCTCGTTTTGGTCAAATTGAAAAATTTCCGGGAAATGATTCACCCGGTAAGTGTCAAAGTATACAGGGAAAGTTACTGGCGGTACATTCTGAGGAAAAATTAATATCAGCATGGGACAAATTAAGAATGGAAACGCCAGCTGATCGAGACGATATTAAAAGTCCCGACGATTTAAAAATATCGACAAGTGGATTTAAAGATGCAATAATCCAAATTGAAGAAGTTGCGGTAAATCATTCACCCGACAAATATCAAACTATACATGGAAAGTCACTGGCTGTACATTCTGAGGACAAAGTAATATCAATATGGGACAAATTAAGAATGGAAACGCCAGCTGATCAAAACGCTATTGGAAGTCCCGATGATTTAAAGAAATCGGCGAGTGAATTTACCGATACGGTCATCCAAAAAAACCCAGCTATGTTTGACCGAGTAAAACCAGGTAATACTTTACAATTATAATTCATTAAACTGATACTGAGAACTTTATAGCAATATTTTGTTGCTTCTCTTTAACACTACTGGCCGTGAGCGGTCATTTTGACCGTTAGCACATGAATATATTTCGGATCAAACCAGAAATTTCATTATAAAATAATTTTAAAAATACAAAGAAGAAAAACGTTAAATAAAAAAGTTAAACTGTTTTAAATCAAAATTCTAGTGTGAAATAATTTTATAAAACTTGAGAAAAATTCCCGGCCTTTCTAGTGTTAAATATATATACAACCTGCGGCCAGAAAGTTCGGTGAATGAATTTTTATTTCTAATACAATATTGTGCAGCATCAAATACAATTTACTGTCCTTCAAAATAATCTCCATGGATGGTAATGCACTGTTGGGAACGAGTATACAAGTCCGGGTAACTCCTGTAAAACACGGCCGTCACGTTGCGTTGAATGTCGGTGATGTCCGTAAATATCTTTCTCTTCAGGGCTGACTTCAATCTGGGGAAGAGGAAGAAGTCTCCAGGAGCCAAATCAGATGAATAAAGGGTTGATCAAGTGTCACAACTCCATTAGTGGTCAGAAACTGTCGTACATCCGAGGCGGTGTGTGGCCGGGAATTATCGTGGAGAAGAGTCCAGGAGCCTTGCGTGGCGTACTCAGGGCGAACGCGACGGATCCATTGCAGTAAACGCTTCTGAACTTCGGCGTATGCAACAGCATTCAATGTGCTACTCTCAGGGAGGAATTCTTTGTGAATGAGACCATTAGAGTCAAAGAATGCGAAAAGTATTGTCTTTATGCACGATTTTTCTGACCGTATCTTGGTTTTTTTAGGCGACGACGGACTCCGCCGTGACGGCCGAGCTGAAAGCCATTCCGAAAGAACTGTTTTACAGGAGTTTCCAGGACTTATATACTCGTTCCCAACAGTGCATTACCATCCATGGAGATTATTTTGAAGGACAGTAAATTGTATTTGATGCTGTACAATACTGTATTTGAAATAAAAATTCATTCACCGAACTTTCTGGCCATAGGTTGTATTTACTGTTGAGAGCTTTAATAACTGACGTGTAAAAATTCGATACTTTTTCGTTATACTGACAACATACCAAATTGTATTACATTGTGTAGATTGTGTCATTTATTTCAACCTTGAACATATACAGAGCTTTTTATTGCAAACATTCTGACTCGCCATTTATTAAACTTTAATCATTTTTTATTCTTATTTAATCATAACTATTCAAAACATCTTACTTTTAAAAATAACAAATAAATTTCGCACAATAAATAATAAAATTAATCTAAAATTAAACTAAAGCATTACAAATTGTAAAAATCTGTTAGTATAGCAGTGAAATTTACAAGACATCGCCCCATGAACTCGTAAATGTTCAGGGGTGAGATTTCCGCGTTTTCACACCAGTATTTTGTTAGAGAAAATGGTATTTGATTTAATCTGAAAAATTTTGCGATTTAAGAGACCAGCTTTTCCCCTGAGAATATACTGGTGTTCCCAAAAGCTGAAATCTCATGCTTTAATTGTTAATAATGAAAAACAGCTTTTTTTTAACACTAGAACGCCCGGAAGGAGTCGTTTCGGCTCCGACGATATGATTAAATGTCAATTGAAACCAGAAATTCTCTCACAAATAAGTTAAATTAAAAAAAAAAAAAAAAAAAACCAAAATTTACGTTAAATAAATCAGTCAAAAAATTTTAAATGAAAATTCTGGTGTAAAATACTTTTATGAAATTCAGTAAAATTTCCGGCGTTTTAGTATTTAATGGCAAATATTGTTATAATTTACATATTCCGATACCTCTAAAATTGATTTTATCACTTGGAATACACATTAGCATGAGGAAGCTCCAATTTCAGGGATATGGAATCATGCATTGAAAAATATTTTAATTGTGAAATGCTGGTTATGAAAATTTCACGCGGTAAACCAGAAATATAATTTTGTTCAACCTAACACTGCATGTCATATGCCCGTTTATGGAGCATCGAAAATGACATAATAAAAAATAGCATGACACTGTTCTTCATTATTAACAATTCTAAGTTCTTGGGTTCAAAGGAAATTTCACGGCAAGACATTTACAATTTTCATGCTTACAATTTACTTTTAGATTAATTTTATTTTTTATTGTGTAAAATTTATTTTTTCTTTCATTTAAAAATTTATTGATTTAATAAAATAGTTCGTGAAAATTTGTCATTTTCAAGAGTTATACATTTTTTAAAGGATCATCACATAACAATAATGTTATATTTTTTCAAATGTTTCGTTTGGAGCCAACTATTATAGTTGGCGTCAATTATTTCTAATCCCTCTCCTTCTGTGCAATTGCACAGGAGCGAGTAAACTCGAGTAAATTCAGCTTCCTGAGTGAAAGAAATATCTTTTCAAGAAATATATTTTAAGGCAGCCCTCAAATCCAAAGGGCTACTATCTGATACATATTTTAATTCCTTTTTGTTTGGAAACGCATGAAATTGGACGGTGTTGTTAATCAAAAACCACGCAATCGAAAGACTTTTATATTTTTCGGTAAACACAAAAGAACTTTCAGAAAATACGTCAAAGTGGGCGTTCTGAATCATATTTCTGACGCGACACCGCGAGAAAATAGGAAAATCTGTCGTTATGTAACCACAACTGCTTATAACTCGGTAATTTATTGATCAAAAAATAGAAAAATGATTTCGATTCCAAATCGCTTCAATAGTCAGACCTGCCAAGTTTATGCCTTTAGTTTAAACATGTATCAGAAAATTATTAGAAAATTTCGCGTTGTTGAGCAGTAGGTTTCAGAACCGCCTTAAATGCATCGGGTCCAATTATAATGCATACATCTCAATTATAATACATTAATTGGAACTCTGATCACAGAAGAACACATGTTCGGAAATCCCACCAGGAGGAGATAATACGGCACATGGTACAAAGACAAAGCAAGAACACAAGAGAAAAAAGGTCTGTGAAGGACTTTAGAAAAAAAAAATGGTAATTGAAAAAATTGACCAATCGAAAAAGTGATAGGCAAAACGCATCCATGTTAATTGAGGGAGCCAATTTCCTGTATACTACGCTTGCTTAATCCATCTATACTGGAAGATCCAGTTACGTTTATAATTACATCTGCCTGGCGTTATGGGTTGTTGTGTCGTCGTGTTCGAACCACAACTTGCGACTTATGCACACGTTGTTAAGCTACGACTCTTAAAGGGCTTTTCACACCATTTTCTTCTGCCTTGGTGTTTTTTTTATCTTCTCCATGCACGTGTTGTCATATTTCTGGACATGCATTCTTATATGGAGACGAAGCACCATTTCCTGCGTTTTCACATTGGGCTATTCTATATAGCAATTTTTTTCTTTCAAACAGACTAGGGGGCTCTGCCCCCTACGAGCTACGCTCGCCAACCCCCGCGTTCCGAAACCTCAGATTCTAAAAGCAGACTAATTTCATCGGCTTTAAAAAGATTGAATTATAATTTTAAAAAACAGTGGCGATCTCCCTGTAAACGGGTTTTCATCCATATTCCTTTGATTGGAGATTTTTAAGACGAAATCAGCGTTGTTAAGGGATACAATGCTGTTTTCGTCTTTCATTTAAAAAAAATAGTTAAAATTTTGAAAATAAGCTAATGTAAAATGAATTAAGTAAACAGAGTCTTTCACTCTCGATATTTTAACAGCTCTATAAGAAAGTTCTTTAAATAACACATTTGAAATGTATCATTTTATATCTGACATAATTTTCAACAAGGCTTTCTTTCTCTTTTTAAGGGGTCTTGTACCTTTTAAACGCGTCGAAAATTAACGAAAAACTTCAAAGTTTGAATTAGTCTATCTTCAAAGCCTTTTCATGTATAAACATGAAATTTTGGATGTTGATTAAACAGATTGTGCTTTGTAATATACTACTAACAGAAATTTATTAACCCTTTACAGAATTTGTGTATTGTTGAAATCAAAATAGCTCTTTTTTTTACCTCATAAGTCATTGCGCGCATGATATCTTGAGAAAGTATGTATGGATTGGCATGGAATTTGGTAAAAATACTAAACAAATATGTGTGTTTAAAATGATCTACTCTTAGGCTAAAATTATTTCATTAACTATATAAAAAAATATTTTCGTAAAATAAAATAAAAATTTTGTATTTTTAATGAATAAAAATGGTCATAACTAAAAATATTACCATTGTGAATACTTAAAAGTAGATCATTTTAAACACACATATTTGTTTAGTATTTGTACCAAATTTCATGCCAATTCATACATACTTTCTCAAGATATCATGCGCGCAATGACTTATGGGGTAAAAAAAAGAGCTATTTTGATTTCAACAATACACAAATTCTGTAAAGGGTTAATAAATTTCTGTTAGTAGTATATTACAAAGCACAATGTGTTTAATCAACATCCAAAATTTCATGTTTATACATAAAAAGGTTTTGAAGATAGACTAATTCAAACTTTGAAGTTTTTCGTTAATTTTCGACGCGTTTAAAAGGTACAAGACCCCTTAACATTCACATGAAAATACTTTTGTTGTCAGAAAGGAAGTATTATTTGCGCTGTCTTAAAATTCATGATAATAGATGAAAATATTATCTCAAAATATGAAATAAATGTCTCGCGCAAATATATTTTTTTACTTAAACTGTTTTGCCAACTGTCAATTATTTGGCCTTTTTAAATATGACGTAGATTTCATCCATTTGCGCCTTTTAACGCATAATAATGACTTTATTATTTAAAATTTTTCTTTCTCTTTTAAAATTCATGTGTAACTATAGTTTTTATGACGTAATTTTCAATATTTTCCTGATTTTTAACACTTAATCACTTAATTCTCATTTGAAAGTTTTTTTATTATAATTAGCCACGTGTAAATAAATTTTTAATTTTAATGAAATACTATTCTTTGCTCTATTTTTAAAATTGGCAACAGTTTAAAATAATATCCTTTTCTAAAATATGTAAAAAATATCTCTCGAAATGTTGAAAATTTGAATTTAAAATGGAGATAAATCCTCAAAAAATGAGTCAAATGAAAAAAATAAATGCAGTCTGCACACCGGGAACTTATAATGTATTAAATGATGTAAAAATATTTAAATTTCTATGTATATCTTTTGCTCATATAAATTTTTTTAATGAAACAATTTTGACCAACTTTATCATTAAATATCTCTTAAAATAATTATTCGATTTTAAAACTGTCTGCATCAGCGTGTTCATCTAACATTTCTGTATAAAAGCACCAATTTTCATATTTTTCTATGAAACAGTTTTCTTAATATTGACGAAAAAAGACCACCGGTCACAAGAAATATGGATGCCGATCTAGGAGTGTACGGGACCGGGAAGATCGACGCAGATTTTTATTGATCCAAATCGTTACTTTTTTTAATATATAGAAGGATTTGAGGCGTAAGTTTGCAGCGTTCCCTTTGATGCATTTTCTTTATTGCATAAGTGTTTCGATGAAGCGAAATATCTTTAAAAAAGAATTTCGTAAAATAAAATTTATAGCACTCTTTATTCAAATTATTAATACAGTAATGAACTGCAAACTGGATTGACAGGCACGGGTATTGTCATTAAAAACCAACGAATAAACGGAATTTCCTACGACTTTATTTTTGTGGTGTAGGCAAAAAGATGTGCTTATGATGCGGAGACATGACTCCGTATTGCATCTTAGTCATTGAAATAACCTCGGCGAGTCCTTTGTAATATTTTCTTATGTGCATTTCACACTTTACCATTCATGGTTATTCAGAGGTTAATTTAAATCAGAGGTTTCGTCTCTTTAGTGTAGAAAATATTAGAGTAGTTTAGTATAAACAAGAAAGACTATTAAAAAAAAATCTTTGAAATAATATAGGTAGGTTATGATAAATATTTCTCCGTAATTTATTGAACCATAATAATTTTCCAAACATTCCGTCAAACAAATGTACAAAATCATTACTATATTCAGAAAAGAATGTCAGCCGGTCACGAGTTAGAAAAAAAGCAGTCCTGGCCCGTCCAGGTTTTATGTCTAATGGGAGAAAATAAATCCGCGGACGCCAGTCACGAACCCGGGCAGACTCTACACTAAATTTTCACATAGATCATAAATTAAAATTCAATTTTTACTCATGATATGTGCCTAAGTGTGTAAGTGTGTCTCTTCTCCCTCATTACGACTATGAGACCCGTCGCATTTGTAACAGCGAAACTACAGTGTGTAAAAAATTCTATACGAGACTATTCGTGAAAAAAAAAAAAAAAAAAAAAAAAAAAAAAAAAAAAAAAAAAGAGCTTGCCGCTTAAAGATTCATTTTGCCGACAACAAAGTAGTAAAACCACTCTGTATGCATATATATATATATATACACTTTTAAAAAGCTGCAGATTTAGCTGCATAGTCACTCCACCGCTTTTATAGAATATCTCTATTCTGACCAATGAGAATGCTCTATAGTATAGTCAAGTAATCGTTTTCTATAAAAGCGGTGGGGTGACGATGCAGCAAACGATACATATTTTTAACAGTGTATATATATATATATACACACAGAGACACACGCACACACACACACACACATATATATATATATATATTAGTATGTAGCCACAACATAAACACAATCTCTTAAGAGGACCGGGAAAGCAAAATTCAACCAAAAAATCAATATTTACTTTTGTATATCATTAAATAGTTTAAACTTTTATCTTTATAACGATGTGTCATACATGTTTATATATAAAAAAATAAGTTTTAAAATTATTCATTCTTTTCGAAGAGTACTTCACAGATTAATGGTCATTTAAATATTTAATTGACGTTTTTTCAAAACTTGGATTTTTCATGTTTATGTTCCTTTTTTTCAATATCTGTTAAACTTAAAAACTCAGATTTTTTTTTATAATACTTGCGTTATATTGTGTAGTTTAACACAGGGATTTAAGGATTTGTTGAGAATTATTTATTTTAGGCAGTGAAATCTTACCAAAAATGCTAATTTAAAAATGACTTTCAATAAATAATTAATAATTAATTTTGAGTTTCACTTAGAAAGAAAATGGTCTGTTAAAAGACGTAAATCATGTCTTTCTAACTGCTCTAAAAAATCTAGACCTCTATCTTTCACCATTTCTGAGAAAAAGGTACATGAAGTTGGTGAATTTAACATGGCGGAGATACGGCTTTCCCGGTCGCTTAATTAATCCATTATTGAAAAATAACCATAACAACCAGATTCCGGAGAACATATTTTGAGAGAGACAAGATTATTTCCCCATACATGCACCAATGTTGTGATTCGGGGCACCACGATCGCACGCAAAATCATAACTAACACATCTACTAAAGAACATCCAAATCTCGCTCTCTAACAACACCCCCGAAAAATTTATACGATGGTGTTGACCCAAACCAACAACGGGTGGCGAGTTGCAATCAGCAATTTGGGAATCACTGCACTTAAATTGGGTATTCTCTCAATTTAAGTGCAGTTGTGATTTCAAATTGAATCTGGGCCAAATTATGCTCATTATGTTCAGGGCTAAAATCACAACCTGGTTTCTTAATAAAAGAAATTGTACAATATATTTAAAACTCAATCGCTGTGAACGCGTACAAATATATTTCTGGGTAATATTTTCTACTTTATGATCAACAATTGTTTGTAATATAAAATTAAGATTTTGTAAATATCGAAAATAAATAGAGGCATTGTTTAAAGGTACATATTTTTTTTTTCATTTCTTTACAGATGTTGGAGAAAAAGAGAAGAAAAGTGGATTGATTTCAAGGACGAAGAAATGGTTTGTCCGAAAATTTCGGTCATTTACAAAGTAATAATTCATCTCAAAAAGCAATAGTTCACAAAACTGAATACTTTTTTTATTTTGAAGTTACATAATGGATTCTTAAATCATTTCAAGTTGTTTAGTGAAAAATACTTAAAAAGTTCAAATATGGAAATAATAAAAAAAGGATAAAAATGAAGAAATGGAAAAAAAATGATGAAAAAGAAAAAAAAAAGTATAAAAGATGTAAAAGGAGAAAAAAAAGGATAAAAGTTAAAAAATGAAGAAAAAATTACAAAAGTTTGAGAAAAGAAAAAAAAAATAATACATATATGTTAAAAGATTCAAACAATTTTGGTTTATGAAAAGCGCACATTATCAGGTGAAAATTTTTATTGATGTATCCCAAAAACATAAAAAATACGAATAAACGAAAAAGAATGAATTAGAAAAAAATATATATAATTAGACAAAGTTTGGCATTTCATGAGCTCTGATGATAAAGAGAAAATTTGTTTGTTTTTTAAAGAAAAGGAGGATGGAAAGATTATAAATAAATATGAATTAACAAAAAAAATGCAAGAAATATAACAGGAAAACGATAACATCACACATACAAATATTTGGCTATAAAGAACTGTCTAAAATAAGGGGAAATTATAATATCTCATCTTTAAGAAAAAGGGAGGGTGGAGGAATTAATAAAAAATGCAAATAGATAAAGGCAATGGAGGATGGGGAAATTATTAAAAAATGTAAATGGAGAGAAGAAATGGGGGATGGAGGAATAAAAAAATACGAATACATAAAAACAATGGAGGATGGAAGGATTATTAAAAATATAAATAGATAAAAACAATGGAGGATGGAGGAATTGCAGATAAATATGAATAGATTGAAACAATGGAGGATGGAGGAATTCTTAAAAATATAAATATATTAAAAACAATGGAGGGTGGTGGAATTATTAAAAAATATAAATACATAAAAACAATGGAGGATGGAGGATTTATTGAAAAATGTAAAGAAGAACTGGAGGATGGAGGAATTTTAAATAAAGATGAACAACTAAAAATGATGGAGGAAGGAGTAATTATTGAAAAAATGTAAATAGAAAAATTAATGGAGGATGGGGGAATTATTAAAAAAATGTAAATAGATAAAGATAATGGAGGATGGAGGAATTATGGAAAAACGTAAATAAATAAAAACAACGGAGGATAGGGGAATTATTAAAAAATGTAAATAGATAAAAACAATGGAGGATGGAGGAATTGTAGATAAATATGAATAGATTGAATCAATGGAGGATGGAGGAATTCTAAAAATATAAATAGCTAAAAACAATGGAGGATGGTGGAATTATTAAAAATTTAAATAAATAAAAACAATGGAGGATGGAGGATTTACTGAAAAATATATATAAAAAAAAACAATGGAGGATGGGGGAATTATTAAAAAATGTAAATAGATAAAAACAATGGAGGAATGAGGAATTATTGAAAAATGCAAATAAATAAAAACAACGGAGGATGGAGGAAATACTGAAAAAAAGTAAATAATTTAAAAATTACAAGAAATGTTACAAGAAAATAGTAAATGACATCTTATAAATATTTGGCTTTAAAGATATAAAAGAATAATAAAAAAAATATCTGATCTTTAAAAAGTAAAGGAGGATGGAGGAATTGTTGAAAAATGACAAGAAATATGAAAAGAAAATAGCAAAAATGGCATCTAACAAATATTTGGATTTAAAGATCTTTTATGAAATACCAAAAAAGTTTATTATCTCACATTCAGTAAAAATGGAGGATGGGGCAATTTTAGAAAAATAGGAATATATAAAAAATGACAGGAAAATGAAAATGAAATAGAAATAGAAGAAAAAAGAAAGAGAAGAGATTTGGTAGTAAAGAATTCTCATGTGATAAAGAAACAAGGTGAAATGATATCGTAAATCAAACTGTGCTAACCAGAAAATGAAAGAACTGTCCTTTCCATGTAAATTACTTTTTAAACTGTGCACGATTTTTCTATAAATAAAAAAAATATTTTTTTTACTTCGTATTTTATTATTTTGTGATGTTTTGAAATATTTTTTAAACTTCGGCGATTGATAGCTTTTTAGATATTTCTCGTATAAGATTTTGAATATATGTATACAGTTTTGCGAAGAAAAAAATATTAATTTGTTACTCTTTTATTATTATTATTATTATTATTATTATTATTATTATTATTTCCGTAAATCTATCTACATATATTTAAAATACAAAAACGATTTCTTCCCTCAAATTTCTTCTGAACCAATTTGAATAATTATTGTTTTGACTGTTTAATAATTGACTTTTGAATAATTATTGTTCAATCGTAGATAAGTTTTTTTTTTTTTTTTTTTTTTTTTTTTTTACATTTTTAAGGTCTTAATAAAATTTCTTCATAATATTGGCAACCAGATTACTTTCACTGTTGCAGATAAAAAGAAAATAATGAGACTTATGATAATCTTTATTGATGCCACTTACTCATTATAATTTAAAACAAATTACGTTTCAACTTTGAATCATTGATGTTCATGGAGGTCATTTATTCCCTAAACACCCCGAAAGTTAAGAATGTAGTTGACATCATTTTAAACACTTTCAGGAGCAAGTAATTGTGTCTGTTGAATGTTGAATTTCCACCAGCTTTTTCGAAATATTTCGTTTACAAATAAGAAAAAGCAATTTAAAAACATTTTCCACCAAAGTTATAAAAGTAAAATTTAATTATAAGTTTCTGGTGAAAATATAGCTTAAAATTAGGAGGGATATAATTTTTTTTAGGAGGGATTTTTTTTTTTAACAGTAACGTAATTTTAAAAAGTCATTTGATTGAAGCCATTCGGAAACTAAGATCATAGAAATGAGGCACTCTTCTGTAACTAAAAATAACTTCATGTTTAAGAGAACATGCAATTTTTTTATGAAACTTTTATTTCAATACAAATGTATTGAAGTGATTATTAACTATTTTGTGTTTTTAGGTGCGTTCGTAATTATATTAATACTTACGCTATAGGAGTCGTCTGGTCAGTTAATCTGTCTGCCTGTCCGTCTATCCCTATATAACAGCGAAAAAAACCACCGAACCGAATGATTTTAAATTTAATATGTATAACCTTTTCGACTTTGTCGAGTCATTTCAAATTTTATGAAAATCGAATGGAAACTTAAAAGATATTAATAAAAGTTTTCTTCATTCTATTTAATCCTATCATACGTAATTAACCCTTTGTATCACCGTGTTGCAGATCTGCAACATACCCAAAACGTCATTATTATTTCAACAGTAAATTTCAAAAGACGATTTTGTTGATTGATGTTATTCTATTACACTACTATTAACATAATTATTTCATTAAATCCGCAACAAATGTCTATAATGATTTTTTTTTATTCGCGCCAAAGTTTGATTTATCGCTTGATCAGCTACACGTGATTTTTGCTCAGTTAAGCTTTGAAATACAGGGGTTAAAAAACTGCAGACGTCTAAAAGTATATTGTTTTCAAAGGTGAGTTTAAATTCTTTATTTAAAGACCATTTACGAGCTAGGAAATTTATAATATGTATAAGATAAACGTAAACTTCTGTTTGTTGCAGATCTGCAACAACGCGCCATATCATCTTTTGCAATGGATTTTTTTAAATATCAAAAGAGTATCGAAAATATCTTCTAATTGTTATTTAAGTTGCATTTCTTTCAGAAGAGCAAAATTATTGAAAAGGGGAAACATTAGTCTGTGTTTATATTTAATTGCTATAGGGTAAGTTAGGGATCTACGCCACCCCCCCACCCCCCTCTGTAAAATTAACACAAAGTCCAAAGCTAGCAAAAAAGGGAAAGGTCTCGTAGCAAAAAAAAGAATTCAACAGAAAAAGCACAGAGCGCCTACTCAACATATTCCACCAAAACAAGTGCGGCTCGACGAAATTGGGCACTGACCACAGTGGACAGAAAAAAGAATGTGTTGTAAATACCCCGATTGTAAAAACTTTAATCAAACTGTTTGTGAGAAATGTGGTGTGGCTCTTTGCTACAACAAAACTAACAATTGTTTCAAACATTTTCGTGCAAATTAAAATTTTAAATATTTTCAGTTTTTGTGCCATTTGACAAGATGTTGCAGATATGCAACAAACCCATTTTTCCAAATAAAATTTTATTTTCCTGTTCTGAATTTTTTTTAATTATTTTTTCCATGCTTAAAATGATGCATTTTAATATCTGTGTAAGAATTTTTCAAATCGGGGTTGTTGAGTTACAAAAGGTTAACTCAATTATATTCCACGGTAGGTAATGATTCTAGCTTGCCATGCTGAATTATCTATTAACACTTATCATAAGTAATCAATTCAAGGATATCGGATGATAGGTAATGATTCTAGGTAATGAATCAATGGTGATTACGACTTACTTAATATGGAGTCCTATTATATCCGTATTACTGAATTTAATCTATATAATCGTAATAAGTTTTGTATTCATGCATTTTTGCATAAGAGTTCAACATCTATTGTAGTAAGATCGGAATAGTTATTAAACGAGTTATAGTACGAACGTACCTCATTTGCAAGTGTAAATGATGTGCATATCCAGACTCTGCTAGAACCCCAGGGTGCCCATGGAATACGAAAATCATTTTGTTATCTTATGTTCACGCTCTAAGCATGAAATCCATTTTGACGGAAATATATTTACTAATAACCTTTTGAATGTTAAAATACAAAAGGAAAAAAGTTGAATAGTTTGCACCACTTGATATCCCTTTATGTTGAACTTGCATTGTTTTTATTGATAAAACTTAAAAAAGAAATATTTACCTCAAAATGATATCGTATCCGCTGATTTTTCATTTTGTCATTAAAAAGCTTTGAATTGAAACGAAAATTTGATTTGAAATCAACCCGGACACGACACAATATAATTTTTCTAGACGCACAAACTAAGCAAATTAATAAATAAATAAATAAAAATAAAATAAAATAAACGAGCAAGCAAATTTACGCGAAAACATATTAGTAGAATAATTTATTTTCTTTTTTCATTCATTTTTTTCATATTTAAACATTTAAAATGAAACACTGGACGCTATTGAATTGAACATTACGGCAATCGTAAAGGTAAAAATTAAGGTAAAATAAAAGTAAATAATTATATTTCTCATATATTTTATCCTATTAAGAATATTCTGAGAAAGGAGAAGAAGGGGGAAGTTAAAAATGTAAAACAGAAAATCCCTTGCTCCAAAACGCGATAATTTCTGGTATATTCAAAAAGTCATTTTACCTGTAAAGGCGTGATTTTTTTCGAACCCAAAATTCAAATTATTTGAAAATGGACGCCGTTATTCTTTTTCTGATAAATGTATCGCGTACGTAATTAAAATAGATTGACCCGCCTTGACTCCTGGCATAAGCGCACAATGCGCAAGTAAAACACAGTGAAACACGCTTAACACGAAATTGAGGGGACCGAAAAAATTTTTCGTGTTAAAAGAATTTCGCGTTAAAAGGTTCGTAAAAAAAAGAACAAAACTCAAATATTTCCGACGTAGTCAAATTTTATTTCGATTTCCTGTTAAATTACTGCTAGGTTGCATCCATTAAGATAAAAAGCAAGTAATATATATACTATATATATATTGTTTGTTTGTTTGGGTTTTTTTTGGGGGGGGGGGGGAGAGAAGTCAGATTTTTTTTTTTTTTTTGAAGTTTCTTTTTCAGCATTCTGAAATCTAGCTTGTTTGAATCAAATAAGCAAAGCTGTCTCTAAATCTTCGTGCTTAGCGGTTCTCATACGTTTTCTCTCTGGCTTAAACATACTGCGCTCAAACATTAACGTACTGGATCCCTGTTTTTTTTTTATTATTATTATCGTTGATAAAGTAGAATTGGCAATGCCAAACTCTTTGCAGATTTCTGTTTTCATCCTTCTTTTTCATTAACTGCATTAAGTAGCTTCATCGTCATTTGAAGCGAAATGACAGTTTGTTTTCTCCCCGATTTCTCAGCCATTGTGCTCATAAAACATAAGCTAATTTGCGAAAAAACCCCACGAAATTTACTGATCTTCACCTAAAATTCAGTGGTTTTAACACAAAATTCACTAATTTCAACGCAAGCTAACTAAATCGAAAGAGATTTCTTTTCGCGTTAAACGATTTCTGTTCCGTGTTAAAAGAAAAAAAATGTATTAAATTGCACAGTATACTGTCCGGACCATTTCGTGTTGACCGATTTTTCATGTTAAGCGTCTTCGTGTTAAACTTATTTCACTGTATTTAAGACTCGGTACTTTTTCGAAAATTTTCCGTCTTATCTTTAGTAATGGTAAAAACTCATTCCTTTAAATATCTTCCCTCCTCCAAATTTTGGATTTTCTCCTTCCTACCCTCAGCAGCATACAAAGCTTAAATGCCCTAAACCTCTTTAATTGGCGCAGCATATCCCTAAAGGGACTTTGCGCCATAAAACCCCATACAACCAACCAACTAAATCTCTTTAATTTTGAGAACACTTTTTGACTCTAAGTTTTAAATAAAAATAAATAGTCAATCTGCTAAACGCACAGTACACAGCTTAATTTTTTAAATGCTATTAGGGGTTGTGCATATATACTGTTATCACTTTTGAAGGGAGGGTGAGGGGATCTGGCCCTTGATATCGTAAGATATCTCTGGGAGGAGGGGGAGGGCTGCTTTTTGAAAAGTTTTCCTTTAGATAAAACCAAACTTTTCTTTTTTTTAGAAACTTTTTCTTTACATTCAAACAGTCTGTTACTGTTATTATTATTACTATTTTTTAATATGTTTTTATCAAAATGCAAAGCTATTATTAAAGGCATTAAATGTTTATAAAATCATTTCATTCCAATGTTTGACATTCCTGTTCTTCTACCATATGCGCGTATAATTCGCTTTTAGAAAAATCAGGAGCATAATATGTAAGAAATGATATTTGCATTTACCAGTAAAGGAAAGTCAAAGAATGTTGTTTACTGCTTTGCTGATAAGCTCTGCTCTGCATTTAACCTCTCCGGCCAGGAGGCACGTGCAAGAAGACAATACAGTAAACTCCCAACTATCTGGCCTAATGTGGCGGAAGGGTAGGCCGGATAACAAAAAAGCCGGATAGGCTGGAGTTCTTCAAATATTTACTAACTTTGTGCCCTACCCCCCCCCCGCCATGATATTAAAAACCCATGTTATACACATATTAAGATAAATTTTATATGTACAGTACATACAGTTTCAAAATAAGTAAAACATTAACATAAAACGCAATCCTAATTCGTAAAAAAATGAGTAAATCTTATTTTACAGTTTATTAATAAATGATTGCACAAATATGAAAAGTTATGCATAAGATCAGAGACAAAACTTACAGTTTTTAGTTTTTGAAAAAGTCCTTAATAGAGGACTGCTTCTCCCTTTCAGCCCTCTTCCGCGATGCAATGCATTTAGGCAAGTAGATGATATCAGGTGGCGTCGATTCCTGCTGACTAATGTACTACAGTGCTGCCTCAATCGTCTTAAACCCTCACGAATGTGGGATGAGATTTTTCGTATAATCATTTTAATCTTTTTCTTCTGATATTTCTCCCTATGTCAACACTTCTACGATATCGTTTTCAATTAATTCATTGACTTCGTCGTTTGCCACCTATTCTGTAATGTCTTCTGCATTGACATCTTCAGAGCCCGGTGTATTTTTCAGCAATGAAATAAGCTTATATTTCTCATCTCCCATTGCAGTTTCCCACACGGGTTTATGTCTACCTTTTTGGTGCCAAAAGAATGTTCCTAGACCTTGAAATTACTATGTTTGGATTTTTTTACCATGCTTTTGACACCCACCTGGACGGTAACCTGCCTGCCTTGGCCGCTTGCAACATTCTTCATTTTATAAATAGGCCGGATAGTCGAGAGCCGGATAATCGGGAGTTTACTGTATTATTTTTGAATGTATTATGTGACAATAGGCTATTCTTAAATACTTTTAAATAGTAACTAACTCTTTTAGATGTTGTTTGATATAATTTTATTTCATGTATTGATATGTTAATGATTTCTTGAATCGGTAAAGTATGCAACTAATAAATATATGATCATATGCGTATATCACTGCAAACATATAAAAAGAAAGAAAAAGAGTATAAAAATGAAATAATTTTTAGACGTTGGTAACGATATCATAAGGTGCGAAGGGGAGGGGAGTCTATGAATGATAACGTATGATATCGTAAGGGGGGGGAGGGGGTCCAAAATTAGCAAAATGTTTATAACGTTATATAAGTATATCCCCTTAAATAAATTAAATGACTATTACGTCTTGAAATTAACAGCATATACTATATAATTTCTTTAAAAAAGATTTACTAAAGATGTATACTACACACAAAATTTAAAACTTTCGAAACATTACATAAAATTTTTATTACCCTGATAATGGCCACAGAGAGGCTGAAACTTGTGGGTTTTAGAACCCTGATGATGGACACAGAGTGGCTGAAACTTGTCGGTTTTAGACTTTTAAAATTTTATGTAATGTTTTGAAAGATTTAACTTTTGTGCGCAGTATACGTCTTTTAGTAAATCTATTTTATTTTTATTATATATGTGGTATAGCCCCTTATATTAAAAAAATTGCCCTATTCGATACTCCAATGCAGAGGTGCCAAGCTCCAACTAAACTTCCGTAATACGTGGGTCAATTTTACCCAGTTACACAACACCTCAAACCAGAAAATTTGTTTAGTGAATCTTAATTAATTTAATATCAGGTTTCTGTTTGAAACCTATTTAATATTCACATCTTAAAAAAATGCCTCGTGCCAAACTTATTAAATCTGACATGGGAACCACTTTAGGTGTTGCTCGCACCTAGTATTGAAACCTGGTGCATTTTAAAGCTCTATATTGGGAAGTTTGGGAATCGATAAAAATATTTTGTTAAAATAATATTTTTTGATTTTACAGCAGATTAACTTTCTGAAAATGCAATTTTCGAGACCACTTTTCGGGCTGTTAAAGTAAAAGTTTAAAAAAGAAATAGTTTAAAATATAAATTAGTCAATAATAACTATAAAATGTTGAAAAAAGTTTTAAAATTCCTTCAAGAACCTACGAATTTGATTAAAAAAAAAAAAATACAATATTATATTTACATATTTGGCGGGGAAAGATTGGCGTCTTTTTCGTCCCGTACAGTTTTCCGGCAACCCTAGCTCAGTATTTTCGCTACGCACCGTGTTGTAATCATGGAACTATTAATAAAGAGGAACTG
The DNA here is from genome assembly GCA_963932465.1 of Maratus speciosus. Lineage (NCBI taxonomy): Eukaryota > Metazoa > Arthropoda > Arachnida > Araneae > Salticidae > Maratus > Maratus speciosus. The sequence goes on along the minus strand of OZ010797.1, from coordinate 279,375,741 downwards.
ACATATCCTTAAAATAGTGAAGCTTCGACTGTAACCGCTATCACAGGAGTTGTTTATCGACGGTGGAAACTCCCACCAGTAGGATTATATAGATATTTTCAACTTATTTAAACGCCTTATTATTACAAAATTTCAGTCATAAATAATGGTAGAAACAGATTTTCATTTTTACTGGTAGGAGTTTTCTTTGGTGGTAGTTAGGTCCTGCGTTTCCGCCATATTGTGACAACCATGGAAACAAACTGACAGTTTATAAGGCATACTGACACCAGTAAAAACAAATAGAAATTTTTACGGTATTTTTGAAAAAAAAAATCCATGAATAAGACGCTTATTTAAGAGGAAATCTTCTATTCTATTTTACTGGTCGGATGTTTGACCTATCGCTAATAAGAAACTGAAAAACCGATTTTAAAAAAAGCAGCAGCCATCTTGTGACAACCTCCTCAGTTACTTCACCCGCAACTTGTAGACAATACACTATATGTCTCCTCCTTTTTATTCATAACTCCATTGTTGTAATGGTTTGGACGTAAACCTATTACAAGTATAAAGCTAGTGAAAATTTTGAAGTGCCATATCTGGCGACTTAACTCTCTTTTGGTGTAAAATTAACAAATAAAAATCCAATAAGAAAAAATTATAAATATAAAAATATATATAAAATATGATTTTAACAAAGAATTTTTATCGGTTCCCTAACTTTTATGCATAGGGCTACAAAATGCACCAGGTCTCAATTCTAGGTGGGAGCAACACCTAAAGTGGTTCCCTTGTGAGTTAAATTTACCTGCATATCACGGAAGATTGGTGGGACTTTGGCAACTGTGTTGAAGTAATGATACATAAATAATCATCTAAAAGCTTTTCCCCAGCAGGTCAATATCTCCACCCCATACAATTATCGAACTATATAAGTTTGAAATTTTAAATATTTTTTCAATGTCATCTTTGTAAATTTGACATAACCATAAATATATAATCAAATCGGAATGTGTTGCAGAATCAAAGATATACGTCTATTGACTTAATACAAAATGAATAATGGCGGTTGAAGTTTTCTTTTTTAATAAATATAGTTTAGTGTAACTTATAATGATCAGCGTTTGTGAGTATCTATTTTCATATGTTAATTATCTACCTACAGTAATTTCCCAAACACTTTTGTGAAATATTCCTAAAATTCCTTCTTTAGATTTTCGAAAGTCTTCCTTCTTGCACTATACATACTGAACTTTAACTATTAACTAACTTACCTATTTAAAATACTCATTCAGTTTCACATTCTTTGCAATCTATTTTTTTAAAGAGTCATTTTTCTTCCTCACAAATAAAATAGCCCTTTATTTCTACACTATTAAGTAACTTAAATATTTAAAATACGCATTCAGTTTTACATTCCCTGCAATCTATTTTTATCTAAACAGTCGTTTTTTTTTCTCCTTAGAAATAAAATAGTACTTTATTTCTACGCTATTGAGTAACTTAACTATATAAAATACGCATTCAGTTTTACCTTCTTTGCAATCTATTTTTTTTTAAAGAGTCAATTTTCTTTCTTACAAATAATATAGTTCTTTAATTCTACGCTATTAAGTAACTTAACTATCGAAAATACGCATTCAGTTTTACATTCTTCGCATACTATTTTTTTTTTCTTCCTAACAAATAAAGTAGCACTTTATTGCTACACTATAAAGTAACTTAACTATTTGAAATACGAATTCAGTTTTACATTCTCTGCAATCTATTTTTATTTAAAGAGTCGTTTTTCTCTCCTTTCAAATAAAATAGTACTTTATTTCTAGCTACTAAGTAACTTAACATTTTAAAATACTCATTCAGTTTTACATTCTTTGCAATATATTTTTTTAAAAGAGTCATTTTCCTTCCTTACTAATAAAATAGTACTTTATTTTTACACTATTAAGTAACTTAACTATTTAAAATACGCATTCAGTTTTACATTCTTCGCAATCTTTTTTTTTTTTTTTGAGTCATTTTTCTTCCTTACAAAAAAATAGTACTTTATTTTTACACGATAATTATTTCTGTAAAAGAACATCTGATAATCACACAAACAGCATGTTACTGCATTCATTCAAAGTCCACTAATTTCTTTTTCAAAAATTAACAAGTTTGAATTTATACATAAACGTGGCAAATAAGGTGCGTTCGTCCTATAACTAGTTTTATAAATATTCAGAGCTTGTTGTAATAGCTCTTGCACTCTTATGCAAAAATGCAGGAATGCAAAGTTTATTACGATTCTATGTATTAAATTCAGTAATGTGGAAATAATAGGACTCCATCTTAAATGTGAGGTAATCACCATGGCAACCTAGAGCCATTACCTTTACCTATCTCAGGGCTTAATTTGCGCCGGAGCCCACCGGAGCTCGGCTCCGGTACTTCTCTGTTTTAAGTAAATATTTAAATATTGGTCGGAATTCACCGGAGCTCATAAATACCAGGGCTCCGGAGCCCAGTGCAATAGCGATTCCGAAAATCCGAGGCCTAAATTACTCTTTCCTTTCCCTCCGATCTCCAAGTTTCTGCATTCTTTTCTATCAAAACGCTTACGTAGTGTATCGCTCACGTAGGGGATGGACAGGAAACGGCGCGTAAGATTTTCTGAACATATTTCTTATAAATGTTTTTACTTGTCGTTCATTCATTATCTACATATATGCATAGCTGAGAACAATTTTCTTTTTTTTTGTGTGTGTGTGTGTGTGTGTGTTAACACTATTTCCGAATCATATTCTTTACCTTACTAAATTGCAGGATTCTGCAATTAATTAACATTAAAATTAAGCAAAGGTTTCTATTCGAAGGAGTGATGAGCTAAAAAGTGGAATAGTTGACAGTTAAGTATATGCAGGCAGATATATTTAAAATTCTTATTTTGCTAAAGAAAAAAAAGATGTTTTAAATTTTGCAAATAAGGCATGAAATATAAATATGCAGATCGGAATGATGGCGTGGCGGGGGGGGGGGGGTGGCGGCTACGGTTTTAGTACTGCAGAATATTAGGGCTCCGGTACTTCTTTTCTTAGAAATTAAGCCCTGCCTATCATGGGATATCATTGAATTAATTACGCATGATAGATTTAATAGAAGGAAGAAAACTTTTATTAGCAACTTTTTATGGGTTTTCATTCGATTTTCACAAACTTTGAAATGACTCGACAAAATTCTGCAACGATTACATGTATTAAATTTCAAACCATTTGGTTATGTAGTGTTTGCACTGTTATATGCGCACAGACAGATGGGCGCACAAGACGACGATAAAAGGCTCTACGAATTTATATAATTACGAACGAACCTGAAAACTATATCCTACTATTTATCTTCAACAGTACTAAAGTACCTGTCCCCTATCCCCTAGCCTCAGATTTAAACAGCGATGGTGACATTGCCTCTTGAAATAGTAAAACTTGTATGTAAAATCTCAGGTTATCTGAAATGAGACATTGTTAATACAAAATCATTTTAGAGGCAGCCAAAACTGCATACATATTAAGCGTACAATGTTAATGCTGGAATGTGGCGTAAATTGATACAGCTGCGCCATCTTGTGGACGGGGTTAATAATGGAAATACGCGAGTTTTTAGTATGATGTCATATATGACAGAATATCTACTATCTGCGCGTCTCTTGCGCATATTTTTTTAAAATCTTTATTCACTTATCGAAGATTAATCTTATTTACCAGATTTATTGTACAATATTCTTGTTACAGTTTGTTTTGATAAAATTGTGTACAGTTTAAAAATATAGTAACAATACCATTTTAATTTTGGGAGAAAAAGCATTAATGCTACGAAAATATTATTGCCTCGTGCCCTGAAACTAAAGGGACATTGCGACTATTTTTTAAATAAGCAAATTTTTATAAAAACAAGCTGTAACAAAATTATTTTGCAATAAATCTGGTAAACAAGATTCATCTTCTGTGAGTGAGTAACAATTTGAAATTCGTGATTGAATTTTTAACAGGGATTCTTTAAATGGTTTTCTGTGCTAAAAAAAATAAATAATCGGGCGATTTTAGGAAAATTATTGAAGCTATTGTCTAGAACTATAAAATATTTAAACAAATAAATGAGCAGTACTTGCTCATTTAATAGTACAACATTTAGTGCATTATAAATTAAAGTGATTCTGAATATAAAATGAAATGAGTTTTAACTTAAATGAATGAAATATTTGTAAGTGAAATAACATGAGTGCAATACGATCAAGAGAATATTGGAAACTCATCGTATGCGCTCGATAAACGAAAAAAAAAAGGAAATAAATTGAATATTTTATTTATAATAAAATTCTATACATGTTCTAAACATTCATAAACGTAGTATTCTCATCGGGAATACAACCGTGTATATCATTTTTGTATAACTTTAGCACATCAAGAAATGAGTAAAAAATAAGACTACAAAATTCTATCTTTATATGTTAACTACTTACTAATTTTTGTGCATCAGTTTTTATCCTGCTATATATAAAAAAAAGTTTTGATTTGGAAATGGACCAAAGAAGATCTGCGTAGATATTCCGGGTAGAACTCATCCAATTTAAATGCTTAAGCCAAGGCCTCCTTCTCGAAATAACAAGCCTCGCAATCGCTAAGTTTCCTTTGTCCGCTGTACACGTGGTTAGAAACCACATGGTTTTCCGTGACTAGCGCCATCTAACGTGAGAAACAGAAATATTTTTTAATTTGTTTTCCATTTGTCTTTTAGCATTTTCTTTACGATGTGCTTTGTAGTTTGCAAATGATAGTTGTTAATCTTAAAATTTTCATATGTTCTAGACATTTTATTTAAAAAATGAACTTATTTTACTGTTAAACAAAAAATGTTTACTGCTGTATTCCGTTATGAAATAAATGATGATGATAATAGTAATAATAATCAGGAAAGAAAATTATTTTACCATGAATTTCTCAGTGATATTAATTATTGAAATAAATGGATAGCATCTAGATCCGGAAAATGTAAAATATTTCATTTTCTCTTTTATATTTTCAAAAATGTGATTTTTTTTATTTCTGCTATTTCTTTTCTTTTCACAATTAATTTCCCCTTACAGTATTAATTTAACACCGCTCCTTCAATTTGTTTCTATGCACAGTCTCATTTATTTATTTATTGGCCTATCATTTGTTTTATTTTTGAAGGTATGCGGGATCATTTCCGTTTAACATACTTTAGATGAAAGCTTCACTGTTTTTTCATATAAAGTTTGTATGCATTAATCTATGGAAAGTTTCATAATTGTCTCCACATTCAATTGGCACATCTTGGCGGGCATAGTTTGGTGCGTAATTAATTTCGTTGTTTTAACTCACATATGTTATGTAAGTTTTACTAAAATGTATCAAAGTATTTTAGGGAAGTTAAAACACGCATAGATATACACAAAAAAAAAAACCCAGACTGAAGTCATAAACACTTAAACAATTGGAAAAATAAAGTTTAATAATCACTTAAATTTATACATGTCCCTCAACTTTCCGCAAATACCGTATTCTTGTCATGCTACGATTTTGGTGTTTGTAAATCTTAATTTGAGTATTCTTCCTTAATAAGACCTAGAGCCAATTGGCGTAAGTGTACCTTGGCACAAAATTAATTTTATTTTTAAACCGTATACCTGATACCACATTATTCCAGCATCGCGTTTTTGCAGTCAACCTTGACTGTGGAACAGATTACAGAACATTAGCTAATACTACATTATATAATAATAAATCGGTATTTTTCAAGTATAGGGGCCTTGGCGAGAGAAGAAAATTTGGCAACGTAATTTCTGGAAGCATATTCACTGTTTCACACAAAGAAGCAATATTTTCCAATATTTGTACAATTTATTTAATATAAAAAAGGCATTTATCTATTTTATATACAAATATAAACAAATCGTATATAAAAAACAATAATAATATCTAGAAACTAAATTTATACATGTAAATTCGGCACAGATGTCATATTGGCGCAATTTTTTTCAGGCGTAAATGTCATATACGCACCGGATACTTAACTGGTACCAAATTGTCGTTATTTTGCTTGATATGGTTATCCGGATATAGATCATATGGTAACGAGGTTTTCGCAAAATTGGCGTCGGAAAAAAATCGCGCCAATATGGCATCTGTTCCGTAAATTCTTATAAAACAAGCTGACAGTTCATAAGTTTTGTTTTCATAACTATTTATATCAATCGGCAACAAATCGCTCTTTCCGAAGCCCAAATTGTGCCAAGATTTAAAAAAAAATAACCCGCAAAGTTCTATATACTGAAAATGGTACTTGTTAGTTATCCCGTCGACCCAATTACTGTCGCCAAATTGTAAGATTAAATGCCAATAATGGTTTGCCATAAATTAATTAATTTTAAGATTAAATGCCAATAATGGCCAATAAAACCAATATTTCGACGTTTTATTCGTATTTTTATTAATGTTATACTAATTTATTTGTTTTTTCGTTATTTGAAATAAAAAAATTGTGTCAATTTGTAGAACTTGGCGAGTAGTTTGGGGATTTATATAATTTGGCGAAATTGGTCGACGGGATAACTAACAAGTACCCTGAAAAAATATCAATAAATTTTATATTTAAATCTTTATTTTTGATATGTTTCATTTTTTAAAGCCAGAATGTAATTGTGCGAAATATTTTTTACGACTTTATTTTACTGGAATTCGAAAAATATTTTATACAATTTTGCCAATATCACAACATTTTCAATTTTTTACTATGCATTTGTTTATGGAGTATTACCAGGAGTATATACCAGGTGGCGTAACTTACGGGACAAAGTCAGCTAATAAGTTGGCAATTATCGGGGACATTTTCACCCATAGACTTTCTCCGGATTGTCAAGTCTGTTTTATGATAAGGGAGTCTTGGCTTAAGCATGGCCATAGCCTACTATGATATATAACGGCCCGCGCATTTCGCCGAAAAAGTGAAGTCGGATCCCACTTCAAACCCTGAACCAAAACTTCACAACGTGCTCTTTGTTTACATTTATACCTTGCCCAGATAGAAGCTTGTTTCTCATCGTCGAGGTTTCAGAATCATTGATCATATTTTCATGTAATAAATTAAATATTTATATTCTTCAATTTCCTTCGATTTAAAAGGCTATTTTACACAAATTGTAGCATTTTAGTGTTACACATACTTTTAAGATTAGCTAAATTATTTATTGTTTACATTGATCGTTTGGTTCATTCATGAAAAATGCCGGTTCTGTTATTCTTTTTTGAATGCCCCGTATTTATATAAAAATAACTTGGTTTCGTATACACGTTTTAAAATTAAAATTTGATTTTTATCAAACTACAGTTCTCATAACAGACTTGAAGCAGCTATTTTTGATTAATTTACTGTTACCGGTAAAATATTTGTTTTTAATATCGCCCGAACCAAGAAGAAGAAGAAAAAAAAAAGCCGATCTTCCTTAAACATTAAATATTCTTATTTTTAATCAGAGAAAGAAATGGTGATCACGGATTTAAATATCCTTGCAATATTCTATGTTATCCAAGCAATTTTGATTAAATCATGTAAGGGTATTTGTTACTTAATAAATTACATTTATTAATTATTACAAGGAATTTTATGAGTATTTTAATATATTGAAAAAAATTTCCATCAGTTTTATTGTTTCAGCAGTGAAAACAGTAAATAAATGATACTTAGTTATCCCGTCGACCAAAAATCTATCGCCAAATTCTAAGATTAAATGCCAATAATGCTTGATCGTAAATGTCACATTCACTTGACTGTAAGCAAGTTACACGTATTTATGTCATCAAGTGATTTTTATTTCGACATTTTATTTGTATATTTATTAATGTTATACTAATTAATTTGTTCTTTCGTTATTTAAAATAAAAATTATGTCAATTTGTATAATTTGGCGTTTTAGCGATTTATATAATTTGGCGAAATTGGTCGACGGGATAACTAAGTGGTACCAAATAAATTTGTGACATTGATGTTTTAGACTAAGCATGTGTTTTTTTATTTATATATTTTTATGTGTGTTGGTTTAACAGTTTTAAAGAGAAACACATTATATTAGTCACTTAAATAAATAGAACTTTACATTTACATTGAAATGGAACAGTTTATAATAACCCTTAACAGCTGTATTCGAATTAGCTGTCATTTCTAAGCTTGATTGGAATGTCAGCAGAATTGTAAACGTAACCATGCAACATGACGTAATTTTAGCGTTTGTTTACATATCTACCCTTCCCAGGTTGTTTCAGTTACGATCAGAGTCAAATTTCAATTTTGGGCAGGGTATAAGTGTCCTCTGGCGAGCGACTTCATACATTAAACGCAAATCAGTCTTCCTGTAGTAGTATCTAAGTATGCCTTGAGCATGGCCTTTCTTCGTTAATATTAAAAAAACTGTCGTATACAAAAATATGGAAATCGGTGGTATTATAAAGAAATATTTGATAAACACGCTGATGCAGACAGTTTTCAAATCGAAGAATTACTTTCAAAGATATTTAATGCTAAAGTTGGACAAAATCGTTCCATTAAAAAAGTTTTATTGGAGCAAAAACTATACATGAGAATTTAATCATTTTTAGATCATTTTACAGGTTATAAGTTCCCGGTGTGCAGATTGCATTTATTTTTTTTTTTATTTGACTATTTTGGGGGTTTTAATTCGATTTTAAATTCAAATTTTCAGTATTTCGATAGATATTTTTTACAAATTAAAAAAATGTTATTAATTTAAACTGTTGCTAACTGTATAAACAGCGCAAACAATAATGTTTACTTCAAATTAAAAATTTATTTACACGGGACTATTGTAAACAGAAAAAAAAATTAAAATTAGAATTAAATGATTACATGTTAAAAGCAGGAAAATTGCGTCATAAGAACCATATATACACTGGAATTTTAAAAGAGAAACAAAATGTTAAAATAAAAAAATCCTTACTATGCGTTAAAACCTGTAAATGGAGGAAATAACGTCATATTTAAAATGGCTAAAAATATGGCAAAACAATTTAAATTAAAAAATATATCTGCGCGAGACATTTACTTGATATTTTGAGATAATATTTTCAACTATATCGTGAATTCGAAGACAGCGCAAATAATATTTCCTTCTAACAACAAAAGTATTTTCACGTGAATATTAATAAGAGAAATAAAACTTTGGTGTAAATTACGTCATATTTAAAACGATACATTTAAAATGAATTATTTAAAAGAACTATCTTATAGCGCTGTTAAAAAATACCGGGAGATAATGACACTGTTTATTTAATTCATTTTACATTAGCTTATTTTCGAATGTTTAACTAATTTTTTTAATTAAATACGAAAACAGCCATTGTATCTCTTAACAGCAGCAGATAAGGTCTTAAAAATCCCCAATCCAAGAAAAACGAATGGAAACCCGTTTACAGAGAGATCGCTACTGTTTTTATTATTTTTATTTTTAATTTTAATTCAATATTTTTAAAGCCGATCAAATTAGCGTGCTTTTTGGATTTTGGTGTCCCTGAACGGGGGTTGGCGAGCGTAGCTCGTAGGGGGCAGAGCCCCCTAGTTACATTAAAAAAATAATTAAAATCAAGCGTATTTAAATCAGCAATATTTAATAATACATATTAAATAATATTTTATTTATTTTTTAATTATTAAAATAAAAACACGCAACTAACTTGTTTTACTCTTTGAAAAAGGACAGAGATGAACTTTACCAGGAAAGGAATTTTCTTACAATTTCGAAAACTACAGCTATTCGACGGCCAACATTTTGCCATTTTAACGAATAATATTAGTTCTAAAAAGAACTATTTTTATTTAAATAATTAACTATAATAAATAAATTAAATAATCACGAATAAAAATTAATAGATTATCCTATAACTGACGGAATATAAATACAACAAACAAATGAAAACACGACGTTTGCACTTGTGCCGTTACTTCATATATGTACAATTAATAAATTATCCATAAAGAAGAAAAATTTAGGTATGTTCCTGTAGTTCAACCCCGTCCGCTACGTGGCGTGTGACCTCGCCTTTAATGTTGCGGTTACCTCTCCGATTTAAGATAGGACGCTTACTTTGTATCCTGCTTTGGTTGGTTGGGGTTTTCGCACAATTTAATTTTTAAATCGCACATTTTTAATTTTGATACCATCGTGTTGGGAAAAAAACGTACTGTTAAATGCGATTTGTTTGAAAACTGCATCGCAATTCTTTAATGTTGGCAACTAAAGTACTCCATTTCTGCAGAAAGTAAAGGAAAAATAGTTGGAACATAGTAGATTATCATATGTTTTTGTTGCCATTTTCCCATAAAAACTGAGAAAAATGTAATTAAAATTCGTGCTAATTTGAAAAATTATAAATGAAGGATTTCTGATAAAACATGGACCTATTGTAAATTATATTTAATTTTAAGTATCTATATTAATGTTAACAAATGAAGGCAAATGAATCATTAGATAATCGATTTTTTTTTTGTTGATTTTTCTTGAATGACGACATTGCTTTTTGCTGGATTTGTGTATTATTCTGCGATAGTGACGTCATATGTATATCTTTCTGTAGATGTTGTTTAAAGATTGGATCTTAAATGTAGAATTCTTCAACGGATGCGAATGACGTCATTTTATATAAAATAAAAGCGAGTGTTTTACGTCTTAAAACTGAAATATATTTTGTACTACCTATATTCATATACATATACTAGGGGGCTCTGCGCCCAGCAAACTACGCTCGCCAACCCCCGTTCAGACACAGCAGAATCTAAAAACACGCTAATCTGATGGATTTTAAAAATATTAGAGAAGATTGAATTATACTGAAAAAAGCTGTGCAGATCTCCCTGTAAACGGGTTTCCATTCAATTCCCTTTGATTGCAAAAATTTAAGGGCAAATCAGTTGCTGTTAAGAGATCCATTGGTTTTTTCGTTTTTGTTTAAAGAGGATCAGTTAAATATTTGAAAAGAAGCGAAAATAAAATAAATTAAGTATACAGAGTCTTTGTCTCCCGGTATTTTAAAACAATCTGTTTAACATTAACCTAAGTCATGTGACTATCATCAACAGTTGCAGGCGGATCACTTCGCTTTTTATACTCTAGGGGCCATTATGGTACTTTAATGTTAGCCAGGCACAGGTGATAAGTCACCAAACATTATTCTGTCGCCATCATTTCATCTATATTATAACAGTTCAAGTCATCAACTGCGATAAACAAATACGGTCTGATCCCTTCGCCGTTCATATGCAAGTTTGGCATGATGTCATATACGTCCCATATTTGCGCGATTTTTTAACGACGTCAATTTGGGGAACGCATCAACAGCATAAACAACAACATTCGGCTTACCATATGAAGCAAAATAACAATACTTTGGTACCAGTTAAGTGCCCGTTCCGTATATAACATTGGCGTCAGAAAAAAATCGCGCCAATATGAGATCGTAAGTTTTCCATTTTGATTAAAAAATCCAAAATTTTTTTTTTTCGAATAAAACTACATAAAATTTGCCATGGTTGCAAAGAATTCTTGGTACTGTTACGCTAACGGTTGCAAGTCTCGCCAATAGCTTTTTTTCCACTCGCCAGTTAGCATTTTTTTTTTCGAGTGGTAATATTCGGCTAGATGTCATATACGCACTGCAGATTTGGCGTGATTTTTTTCTTTTTTTTACGAAAATTTGGCGAAAACCTCGTTTTCAAATACCAATTACATATGCATTTTTGGTATTACTTAGTTATCCCGTCGACCAAAAATCTATCGCCAAACTATAAGATTAAATGTCAATAATGGTTGATCGTAAATATCACATTCACTTGACTTTAAGCAAGTTACATGTGTTTACGTCATGAAGCGATTTTTATTTCAACTTTTTATTTGTATATTTATTAATGTTATACTAATTTATTTGTTCTTTCGTTATTTAACCCGAGAGTAGTCGCGACTTTTTTTAGAACGTTAGTAGTCGCGACTTTTTTTAGAACGTTAGTAGTCGCGTCGTTAGTAGTCCATTTGCCGCCGTTACCAGCAGGCCGAAAACGTAGAAGAAACTTGCAGGTGTTATGAGATGATCGAAAACGGAGAAATAGAGTGAAAATGCTGACTGAACTTTAAAAGATTACAGCAATTATTTATTTTACATCATTTACAGCAATTATTTATTTCGTTTAAGTGTATATTCAGTTGGCATCTAGATAAATGTTTTTACTAACTCTTTCTTCGTTTTGCATAAGATATTAAAAAGTCAATAGTAAAGGATTTGACTGAATTTCTGATGTTACTATGAATCAATAATTAATAGGAAAATATTACGAATATGAATCTGAATTCGTGATAGGTTTTTTTTTTTTGGACGGACAGAATTACAGTTAGGTAGATTTTTATGCTACTCCGGCATTAGGGTCCTATTGAAGTTGATAATATTACATCATTATTTATGTAAATTAAATAAATTGTTGTATATTTCCGGGGATGTTATTAATAAGTATTATCAATATTCAATTCTAATATTTCTTCCTTAGAATACTTATATATATGTAACCATCATATAATTACAATTCATCATCTATATCAATTTAATAAAATGAAAGTAATAAATTTAGCATCAATACATTACACTGACATTACACAAAATGAAAATGGAACCTATGACTTGCAACACGAAATTAAATACAGTACCACTAATTCACCAGCATATTTCGGACGATTAATCCATTTAAAACATATGAAAAACCCTCAAATTTGATGCAATAACCAATTAAAGACAATATATATATATATATAAACTTTCTGTACAATAATACCATTGAAAAGTAATGAAAATAACCAATAATTATGAAATCACAAACCCCCCATAAATAGAATATTATTGAAAATGTATATATATATATATGCATAGTAAAGAAAAAGATAAAAAATGCTTAATTTCGAAATTATAAATGTAAATGTTGTAACTACGTTTTATTTATTTATTTATTTTGTGTGGTGTCTGTGTGTGTATGAGGGATAAGAGGAGGGGGGTGGAGGGCTCTCAAGATTTTGTGATTAAATCCATTTTTTAAAATGAAAATGCACGATTTGTAGTTTTTCTACTTATTTCAGGGTGAGAGCAGCGCCGTTGGAAAAAAGCTCTGGATACGAACTTCGCTTATATAAAGTAAATAATAAATAAGTTATGGAAATTATATTTTTAATTTAAATACATTTGCGATTGTAGATTTAAATCCTAAGATGGATAAATTATTTTAATTAATAGACTCACTGAAAGGCTCCTTGTCATGTATTTCGCAATTAATTAATATATATCCACGTACGTATATACATTTCAATTCGCTTAAAATTTTACTAACAGTCAATATCGAAATAATAAGAACAGGGAGATAGTAAATTTCTCTAGCATCATAAACGTTCAGCAATCGATTAACTAAATGAAATTTCACAAGCTAATTTTAATTTTTATAGATTTAAATTTGTTTGAGGAATAAAAACCGCGAAAATTATTTTAGACGATGTTCTAGCACTAACCGCCAACCGAAGATAAAGAGATGGATTTTACAGCAACTATTTAATTAAAATAAATATTCAATTGTACATTTCAAAATACGCTATTAATGTTACAATTTATTGTTTTATTATAACATTCATGAAAATAATAAAAACGATAAGAAAACTTGCTCCGAAATTATAAATATGCAACAATAATTTAAATTAAATTAATTTTCTCTCGTAGCCTGGAAAACATTATTCTGAAAAATAGTTTGAACAATTGATGAAGGACAACAAATTTAAATTTGTTAGATACCGTCCCCAAGCCACTATTGGATTTCAATAATAATAATAATAAAACATTTTCTGCGGTTTTGTTAAAAAAAATATATTTTTACTTACAGTATAAAAATTTAAAAATAGATAAATTTTAGAAAAATGCTTAAGAAATTTTTAAAATTATAGTATAAACTGAATTATCCAAAAAAGTTTTTTATTTGCGTAATTTCTAATCTACATCATAAAATTTGCATTATTTTTCTTATTATGCAAATAAATTATACGTATGTTCTTTGCAGGTATACATACTACATTTCTGAGAAAATTGTTTTATTTTTCGAATTTGTTTTTTTGTACAAAAACGATACTTTTCAGATTTTGGAGATACAGAAATTTTTTTACTGATTCCTACAAAATCCTCTTTTCTTTTTTTAATGGTTTGGCAGTGTTATTGTCTGTTTTCTTTCATTTATATGTTCCGGTAATAAATTGAAAGCAAGTTCTTTCAAATAATGATGATGAATTTTCCTTTTTTTTCCATATTTAAACGATTATCAATTTGAGAATTTATTCCCGCAATATTTGACAATGAAAAAAAGTGTAAGTGACCATCCATCAGTTTTTCGTGCGAACTGACCTCACAACTAATATAATAAAACAATTTTAAGTGACATTATAAAAATAAAAATGTACTCTATGAATGGGTAAAATAACAGAGAGAAAGAAAGACGAAATAACAAGAGGCAGAGGGTCTGCAGTTCGAAGAAACTTTCCCCCGCAGATTTCGCGGAAATGGGAAAGAATGCACAGAAGGGGGGGGGGGGATATCTAACGCAAGTGGTCGCAACGCGGTCATATAGACCGATTGAAACTTAAGAATGCAATAAAATGCTAAGAAATAGCAGGAACGACTTGCACATTTACTACACAAGAGTGGGAACACTCAAGGTCAGCTACACGGAAGTTGACTATTGTAACTTTACCAGGAAATGAGTTACAGGAAGATAACGAATTTCGGGCGGGGAAAAGACCAATGCGCGTCTATTGACGGGTTAAAATAAAAATTATGTCAATTTGTATAATTTCGCGAGTGTTTTGGCGATTTATATAATTTGGCGAAATTGGTCGACGGAATAACTAAGTAGTACCGTATTTTTGAATTATTTTCTATTATTTACAAAATAATTTACATAATGTATAAAAAAAAATAAAAGTAAATAAACATTTATTATCAAATAAACAACAATAGCCGGGTTACCATGTCAATCTTTTCTGAAATATGAAGAAAACAAATCTGTTGGATTAAAATTTTAGTTGCCATCATTAGAAAAATGTATATAAAATTAGAAAAAAATTAATATTTCGAAAACTAATTCGAATTTAAAAATTCTAGTACCAGTTTTGAGATCTGCGGATCAATGCTGATTTTTGGTGTTAATTTCATCGCAAAGTATTCCATATTTTAGGAGAAATCGCTTGAAACATAATCAGTTGTTTAATCCATCGATTCATACTTCCGTTTTATACTTCTGTTTCATAAATTCGTTTCATTAGGTTTATATATATATATAGGGTAGATATATATTTTTTTCATCGGAGGCGTGAATAAATTCTGAAAAAGCAGAATTCCTGTTTTCTAGTCCTTTTCTTTTTTTTTACCGCCATTCAATCACTTAGTATTTGATTTTGTACCTCACTATCTATACTAATAAAAGAAAAAATCACTCTGTGTGTCTGTCTGTGTGCGATGGCTAGGGAAAACTACCGCACGTAGAAGTCTGAAAATTCAGATGTGATTAGTCCAAGACAAGTTCTGATACACCTGAGGGTCGGATTTTTAATTTTTTAAGGGCCGGGGCCCCTGGGTCCCTTTCAATTTTTATGCACAAAAACGTTAATAACATGCCTCTTTTCTATCCTATCTTCTTCGTTTTTGGGGTGAATTATCCTATCAGTTTCTACCCCATTTCTATATTTCACTTAAGATTCTGGTACCCTTGCAAGGGGCTCGATACAAGGCCCCTTGAAGTTTCAGTGCACTAAATTGTTAATAATATGCATCTTTTCTATCCGATCTTCGTCATTTTTGGGTTGAATTCTCCTTTCAGTTTGCGCCCCATTTCTACATTTCATTTAAGACCCTGGCACCCTTGTAAGGGGCCCGGTACAGGGCTCCTTGAAGTTTTAGGGCAGTAAATAGCTAATAACGTGCCTCTTTTCTATCCGATCTTCTTCGTTTTGGTGGTGAATTCTCCTTCTAGTTTCTACACCATTTCAACATTTCAGTTAAGACCCTGGCATCCTTGCAAGGGGCCCGGTACAGGGCCCCTTGAAGGTTTAGTGCACTAAATTGTTAATAACATGCCTCTTTTCTATCCGATCTTCTTCGTTTTTGTGGTGAATTCTACTTTCAGTTTCTACCCCATTTCTACATTCCAGTTAATACCCTGGAAAGCCTTGCAAGGGGCCCAGTACAGGGCCCCTTGAACTTTTAGTGCACTAAATTGTTAATAAATTGCTTCCTTTTTATCCGATCCTCATTTTTGGGATACTTTCTCTTCTTGGGATACTTTTAGTTATACTCCCGTGTCTACATTCCAGTTAAGACCATGGGCCCGTCTAGGGTCCTTAAAATTTTTGTGTGCCATGCCTTTTTTACACCCTAATTTTCTGACCTTAGCAATGCGTAATTTTAAAGTTGAGTCTTAAACTCTTCTCCTTAGAGCAACAATCACATATTTTTATTGGGGCTCTACGGCCCTTTTTTAAACCTTTCCCCAATTTTTTACACATTTCTTTTAAATTATATTCTAATGAATAATTTGTACCCTATGCTTAATTTCAACTAACCGAAGATCTAAAACGCTAAGTACTAAAACGTTATAACATGTTTTCATGCTAGGGCCTTTTCTCAACTATCAGTTGGCCACTTTTGGGCCCCCTATTATAACTCCCTTAAAAATAGTCCGATTCACTAGCTTTTTTTTCTAACAAAATCTTCGGTTCTCCAGCTATTACATGAACGACAAAAAAATTATTTCAGGCTTCAACTACCACCAATTTTGAATATAAATCGTCTTCTTAGGGCCTTTAGTGCATCTTCTTTAAAAATTATCCGAATTCCTTGCAGTTTTCATTACCATAGCTCTAGCGTCCTCAGATTACATTAAAAACTACTAAAAAGTGTATTTATACAAAAAAAACATGCCACTTAAGTCCCTCCCCCCATGAGACCCGGTACAAGGCCCCTTGAAGCTTTTGCACCATAAATTATTAATAAATTGCCTCTCTTAATCCGATCTTCATTTTTGGAACCATTTTTCCATTTAGTTATTCTCCAGTTTCTATATTCCTGTTAAATTCCTGGGGCACCTTAGGGTCCTGCAGGGCCCGATCCAGGGCCCCTTCAGCTTTTTGTGTGCTATGCATTTTTTACACCCTAATTTTCTCAGTCTTGGACTCTTCCCCCTAGACTAACACCCTCATATTTTTATTGGAGTTCTAGGGCCCCTTTTTAAGCATTTACCCCAAATTTGCGCATTTCTTTAAAATATTATTCTAATGATTATTTCATACCCTATGATTAATTTTGACTAATTGAAGATCTAAAACGCTAAGTACTAAAACATTTAAACATGTTTTCATGTTAGGGCCCTGCTCTCAAGTAACAGTTGGGCCCTTTTGGGACCACTGTTATAGCTACCTTAAAATGGTCCGATTCACGAACTTTTTTCCCCTAACATCTTCTTAGGTTCTCCAGCTACTACATGAATGACAAAAAAAAATTTGCAGACTTCAGCTACCTCCAATTTTGAATATTAATCGTCTTCATGGGGCCATTCTCCGTTGCAGCTTCTTTAAAAACTATCCTATTCTATTGCAATTTTCTTTAACATAGTTTTAGCGTCTTCCAGCTACTTTAAAACCCCTAAAAAATTTTCTTATACCCAACTACATTCCAGTTAAGATCCAGGCCCCCAGGGGCCGGTCTTTCTTTATACCTCAGCTACCACCTTTTTGAACATTAATCTCCCTTTTTCAGCATTAACTTACGTCTACTCACTACAGCCGTAAATTAAAAATCGCGTTACTTTAAAGGTTACTTTACATAAGGGATTTTATCCGCTTATTAAATATTGTGATAATGCTAAAAGTGATTCATGAAATTTACAAGGTGAGGAGCTTTCTTCCACCACTTGGTGGCGCGTTATTTCCTCGGGTTTAAGGGCCCAATTTCAACGGGATTTGCTTCCTTCAACTTAGATTACAATTCAGCTACTTTCTGTATTATGAAATTTTATCTTAGACTTTATAGTTACCAACATTTTCTAACATTAATGGGGCATTCTTTTTTTTGTTGTTTCTGTGAGCTTGATTCCTATGAGGTTTGGCTCACTCAACTTGGTTTTGGATTGCTCCGGCACGTGCGGGCACTTCCGGTAAATGCTGCCATATGTAGTGGGGATCTAGATTACAGGTTCGTTCGGAAATAAGTTTGATGGGAACACATTAGACGCCGCGGAAGGCAATAGAGCCTCCGAAAATAGGTTCATTTAAAAGAATTTCCAAAGATATAAAATCATACAAACTTAAGTTTTGTTTAAGGTTATTATTTACAAACCCCGGGCAACGCTCGCGGGTCTGCTAGTTTAGAAATATTCAAGGTGCGAGGGCTATTTTATCTAAATTTTAAGAGCGGCACATTTATTTTTATAAGTATAATCTATATTATAAAACGAGAGCATGTGTGTGAGTAATGCGGAAATCTTATTAATGGTAGCAATACGTTACCAATTGATTTCGCTTTTACTACAATTCCTTTAACTTGTAAATATCGCACAATTTTCACATTTTATACCGTGAAATAGCAAAAAAAGTATTCTTGCAAAGAGTGTTGCCAGTGGGCTGCTTTTTTAAATTCAGATTTCTTGTTTGGCACCACTTTTTTGAAATAGTAAAAACGCCTATTTCTTGACATATCAGTTAAAGCGCAAACAAGGATTGAACTATTCTAGAAAAGTGGTGCCAATCAAGAAATCTGAATTAAAAAAAAGTAGCCCACTGGCAACACTGCTTGCAAATGAAATTTGTTTAAAAATTTTATCACAATTTACTGAACTTACTATTTGTATGGTTTTAAAAAAAAATTTTCGTGCAATTTAAAAAAATATATATATCCAGCAGGACTATCGTTCTGCCAAGCCAAGCTATAAAAAAATGCTAACCTCGCCAAACAAACAAACGCCAAGAAACAAAAGCCAGAACAGCGTAACTGCTTATTATACTGAACACAACTTGTCCATGTTAAATCGGCCAAACGTGGCATTTTAAAATTTCAGATATTTAAGAAATCAAGTATCGCAGAGAAATAAAATTAAGACTAGAAGAATCTACTGAAGAAAAGCTTCAATTTGAAACCAAACTCGTCTCTATAAAATAATTATAAAGAGATATACAGGATTTTTAAAAAACGTCGAGATACTGAAAATGATCAAAAAATCCTTCGTCAAACATATATTAATTCAATTAAGCTACAGACTTAACTAATGGACAGAGAAAAGTACGGAATGCATTTTCGGACTGGTAATTACTCTATCTACGTGCTTTTATAAAATTTAGTTTTAATACCAATTTTATATACGGAACGGGCACTTAACTGGCGCCAAAGTGTCGTTATTTTGCTTGATATGGTAACCCGGATGTTGTTGTTTATTATGTTGATGTTTTCGCCAAATTGGCGTCGGAAAAAAATCGCGACAGTATATGACATCTGTGCCAAATCTCCCTATTATTGAACTTATTTCAACATATGAGCAAACGGAGGCAAAGACGATGTCTCAGACGCATTGGGGTATCCTTTTAGTGCCAAAATGGCAATTTTATTCCATAGCAACCAGAAATTTTGATGATATTATCCTTCATATGATAATCCAATAGAAGAGATTGCGTGTGTTTTACATTAAATCAAACTTTCTGCATTTTATAATAAAATAATTTGTGTGTGTTTCTAATAAAAGTTTTGGCACAGATGTCATATACGCCCCATAATGGCACGATCTTTTTCTGACGCCAATGTCATGTACGCAATGAGAACTCAATTGGCGCCAAAGTGTCGTTATTTTTCTTGATATGTTAACCCCGACGTTATTGTTTATGCTGTTGATGTTTTCGCCAAATTGGTGTCAGAAAACAATCGCGCCAATATGACATCTGTGCCATACTTTTGTGTATTTTATAATAAAATTGCGCTTTTATACCAAATAAACAGTTTCTTAATAAATAAAACCAACATGCTATTTTCGCCAGCTATGTCTAACAGGTAAGATGTAACAGGTAAAGAAGCTGAAGAATATGAATTTGGGACTACTACACACAGAAAACCGGGAAATAAACCATTGAACACCAATTAAGTTAAAAATGAAACAAGATTAATAAGGATACAGGAAAAAAAAATCACCAAATTAAAATCCATACTCTCATAGCATTAGGTATAACAAATACACTCATTATGCATTTTATTCACATTAAAGATAGTATACTATTAGAAATTAATATGATATTGTCCTGAGTAGGCGAAAAATTAAATATAATTTAATCGTTAACTTTATTAAATATTAATGAATATGAATATATATACACACACACACAAACACACACACACACGTATATATATATATATATGTCACATTTTAACGAAATGACAGTATTCACTGAAATTAACTTTATTAAGTTTTATTTAAATAATCAAAAAGGTGGCAATCAATTTCCATAGCTGCTTACAGGTTAGACTTCAGATAGCAAGTGGCGTAGAGGTATATCTCTGAAATTGCTCATCTCCTAGGGTTACCAGTTAAAAAGGGCCATGTGTTTCTATTAATTTAACGATAAAATGGATTAGTTGGCTACCCTGCCAAACTCGTGATTATTAGTCATTGGGCCCGTATCCAAATTGAGGGACGATTCATCACAAAAACTAATTAATAGGTCTAATCTTTATAATTTTCTTACAATTTCCCCCCTTTCCAGACAAGTCCCCGGGGATGGGCCGGCTTCCATACACGAGGGTCGCCTGTAAAGTATAAAGCATTCTTTATTAAAGGGATGTTAAAATTTTGGAAATGAATTACTTTTAATCGAGCTGCCTGGAGATGAGTTATTTCTTTCGTAAGTTAACATGTGATATCACAACAATAATAAAAATAGTAAAAATAGTAAAAATAATACAAATAATAAGAATAATGCCACTAAAATTTTCAATACCATAAACAATTGAACATGATAAAAACAGTTATATTAATAAATGCAAGACACTGGTAATATTATATGCCAAATAAAATAATCAAAATAGGAAATATATCCTAGAATTGCCAAGTCCAACATTACATATAAAATACAAACTTGAATGAAAATGTCTTGACTTCAGTCAGTAGAGTGTAGACTCTCAAAATACAATTATAGTATAATCATAAAGATGTAAATTCAACTATCAAATATCATCCAATAACAGTTCATATGATATCTGATACTTTACATAGATGGTGTTAACTTAAATTGATCGTTGGGCAAAAAGTACCTTAGTTTGGAGGCATGTATTACTTCACAGTCCTTCTTTGTCAACCAGTTAGGTTTATTTATTTTAAAACTTACATTAGACAACTTTTCAATAATTTGATATGGACCAGAAAAAGGCGGGCTTAACTTCCTGGTGTTCGGATAATGAAATTCTTCTGCAATTACGAGATCGTCAGGTTTGAAAGGTGCTTCCACAAATTTTAGGTCATATCTGACTTTGTTTTTTAAATGGTGCTCACCAGTTCTTTGGAAAGCCTCTTTCCTGGCTTCTTCAACCGTAGGGTAATAGTTTTCATTGCCTAATACAGATGGATAAGGAAATTGGCCAAACATTAAGTATGCCGGGGGGTATTTGGTTACTGAATGCGGTGTATTATTGTACTCGTTAATCACCTCCTCCAGAATTTTGGGCCATGGAATGTTTGAAGGTGTAGCATTGATTTTAAGTCTTAGTCGAGTGCAAATGGACTGATTTACGCGTTCATTTTTCCCATTACACTGGGGCCTGTGAGATGAAGTAAGTAATTTTTTTACATTATGTTTATGTACCCATTTACGCAGTTTAGACGCTGTAAAAGCAGGGTTTCTGTCCGTTAAAATTTTCTTGGGAAGTTGAATGCTAAAAATTTGTTTTAGAATATTAATATAAACTTCTGTTGTAGCATTTTTAGAGGTAAAACCCCAAACATAACGAGTAGCGTGATCAATAGCTAAGTGCATGTATTTTTTTGTTGAATTGTAATAATTGAAGCCCCCTACTGTGTCTAATGATATTATATCAAAGGGTTGTTCTGCAGGAGGTAAGGCTTCAAGAAGGCTAAATTTAGGTTGGTGGGATTTCTTGTTTAGTTGGTAGACTTCACAATGTTTGACAAATTGCGTAATATCTTGTGTCATGCTGCTTCAGTAGTACTGTGGTAAAATTAAATTTAGCATTTTTTGAATTCCTGGATGGCCAAATTGATTATGGGTTGTTATTAATAATTTTTCTCTTAAGGAGAAAGGTACGACAATTTTTTGAAAACCCTTTTTGTGAATTACCAAAATGTCATTAAATTTTTGAAATTTAGGTCCTGTTACATTATCTAACTCTTGGTGTTCTTTAATTTCCTCTAAGGTTAATAAATGAATGTGGGGATTTACGTTTGATAAAATGGGATTTCTTGAGAGCATGTCGGCTTCAAAATTTGTAGACCCTTTATTGTATTTTACGGTATAATCGTACATGCTTAATTTTAGTGACCATCTGAATAATCTACCGGTTAAATGTTTTATCTTTTTAAGCCATACTAAAGCAGCATGATCGGTATGTATTGTGAAAGGTTTTCCATGAAGATAATAATGGAATTTGTCAAGAGCATCGATTATGGCTAGACACTCCAATTCTGTGATAGCGCAATTTCGCTCGTAGGGCCTTAGTTGCCTTGAGTGGAATGCAATGGGATGTAAATCTCCATTTTCATCCATTTGTTTCAATACAGCACCTAAAGCTTCCTTCGAGGCATCAGTAAAAACATGGCATGGAAGATTAGGATTAAATAATCTCAAAATAGGTCTAGAAATTAATGCATTTTTAAGAAGTTCAAATGATTGCTGACAGATTTCTGACCATACCCACGGAGTGTCTTTCTTTAATAATTTATTTAGAGGGGCCCTAATTTTAGCATACTTGTCAATGAATTTATGGTATACGTTTATGGATCCAAGGAATCTTTGTAATTCTTTAACATTTTTTGGAGGAATTAAATTTTTAATGGTTTCGGTATTAGCATTGTCTGTATTTATTTGGCCATTACTAATTTCATAGCCAAGGAAGTCAATTTGAGATTTGGCAAAATTACATTTGGAAAGTTTTAGTTTTGGATTTTCTTGACGGCAAATATTGAATATAGTTTTAAGGTGAACCAAATGCTCGGCATAGGAGCCCGAATAAACTATAAAGTCATCGAAATAATTGGTAACGAAGTTGACCCTATGTTTATTTAGGATCCTTCTGAGAGCTCTTGCGAATTGAGCCGGAGCATTTTTGTATCCGAATGGGAGGACCAACCACTCGTAAAGTCCCTGATTGGTTACAAAGGCAAGTTTTTCTGTGTCTGAAGGATGGAGGGGGACGTGCCAGTAGCCAGAGGCTAAATCTAGCGTAGAAAAATATTTGGCATTGACAAGTCTGTCTAAAAGGCAGTCTATGCGCGGCAAAGGCTCTGATGTCACATTGGCGCGATTGTTTTCTGACACCAATTTGGCGAAAACATCAACAGCATAAACAATAACGTCGGGGTTAACATATCAAGAAAAATAATGACACTTTGGCGCCAATTGAGTTCCCATTGCGTACATGACATTGGCGTCAGAAAAAGATCGTGCCATTATGGGGCGTATATGACATCTGTGCCAAAACTTTTATTAGAAACACACACAAATTATTTTATTATAAAATGCAGAAAGTTTGATTTAATGTAAAACACACGCAATCTCTTCTATTGGATTATCATATGAAGGATAATATCATCAAAATTTCTGGGTTGCTATGGAATAAAATTGCCATTTTGGCACTAAAAGGATACCCCAATGTGTCTGAGACATCGTCTTTGCCTCCGTTTGCTCCTTTGTTGAAATAAGTTCAATAATAGGGAGATTTGGCACAGATGTCATATACGCCCCATATTGTCGCGATTTTTTTCCGACGCCAATTTGGCGAAAACATCAACATAATAAACAACAACATCCGGGTTACCATATCAAGCAAAATAACGACACTTTGGCGCCATTTAAGTACCCGTTGCGTATATGACATTGGCGTCAGAAACTAATCGCGCCAATATGCGTATATGACCTCTGTGTTTGTTTGTTTTTTTTTACCTGAAAACCTTTTCATATTCAGCTCAATTCATTTTCAAAAGTTTTGTTTACATTAGGAATGAAACCTAAAATGCCGATAACTTTGAATGCATACTTCTTAAAAGGTACCATTTCTCTATAAAATCATTTTTATTTTAAAAATCTTTCTAAAAATTAACTTTTATGCAGTTTTATTCGAAAAAATAATCTTGATGGGAAATATTCATCTACCAGATTGAAGTTGAAGTGGATTTGTGCTATTATAATGTGGATAGTACGCGCTCGTTGGCGGGTTTATCACTGTTTGGCACAATTTGATAATTTTAGAATGAATTAACAGTTTTTTGCATATTAAGGATAGAAATTTTATTTTTTTAAAACTAAATTTTATAAAAGCACGTAGATAGAGTAATTACCAGTCCGAAAATGCATTCCGTACTTTGCTCTGTCCATTAGTTAAGTCTGTAGCTTAATTGAATTAATATATGTTTGACGAAGGATTTTTTTATCATTTTCAGTATCTCGACGTTTTATAAAAAATCCTGTATCTCTGTTTACAATTATTTTATAGAGACGAGTTTGGTTTCAAATTGAAGCTTTTCTTCAGTAGATTCTTCTAGTCTTAATTTTATTTCTCTGCGATACTTGCTTTTTTAAATATCTGAAATTTTAAAATGCCACGTTTGGCCGATTTAACATGGACAAGTTGTGTTCAGTATAATAAGCAGTTACGCTGTTCTGGCTTTTGTTTCTTGGCGTTTGTTTGTTTGGCGGGGTTAGCATTTTTTTATAGCTTGGCTTGGCAGAACGATCGTCCTGCTGGATTTTTGTATCCGAATGGGAGGACCAACCACTCGTAAAGTCCCTGATTGGTTACAAAGGCAAGTTTTTCTGTGTCGGAAGGATGGAGGGGGACGTGCCAGTAGCCAGAGGCTAAATCTAGCGTAGAAAAATATTTGGCATTGACAAGTCTGTCTAAAAGCCAGTCTATTCGCGGCAAAGGCTCTGAATCTGTCTTCGTAATGGCATTAATTTTTCTGTAATCAATACAGAGACACGTTTTACCTTCTCCTTTTTTATGTGCCATTGTTACGGGAGAGGAATAGGGACTACAGGATTCCTTAATGAGTTTAGCATCCAGCAACTCCTGTACTTGTTTTTGAATTTCTGCATTATCTTTAGGGGATGTACGGTAAGGTCTAAGCGAGATAGGAAGTTCCGAGGTGAGAGTTACTCGCTGGGGTTCCCATCTGACTCTACCTACGTCGTACCGATTGCGTGCAAAAATATCTTTGAAGTCGCTCAGAAGCCCTTCCAGTTGTAGGTTCTCTTCAGTAGTATAATGATTAAAAGTTATATCATCATAATCCGAGAGAGTTTGAGTATCAAGGCAACAAAGTCCCTCTTGAGACAAACTTGCTTGATTTGATTTGGAAGGAAAACTAAGTGGCTTCTGGCAATTCATATCACCCGTTAAAGTTAAGGTGTGGTTGAATAAACTTTCAGGAGAAATTTGACCGGAAACGTTTTGGTCATTCATAATGATGACTCCATCTTGAGTCAGAGTATTTGAGGAAAAATCCATCGAGATATGGAATTTTTGTAATTCTGGGGTTCCCAGTATCGCATATGGCAAGTATGACCTTACTAGATATAAGGTGCTATTTTGCCTTATATTCCCTATT
Source organism: Maratus speciosus (assembly GCA_963932465.1). Taxonomy (NCBI): domain Eukaryota; kingdom Metazoa; phylum Arthropoda; class Arachnida; order Araneae; family Salticidae; genus Maratus; species Maratus speciosus. Next base: position 279,349,821 of record OZ010797.1, on the reverse strand, counting down.
TGGAGGGGTACTTGAACTTTTTCGGAAATCTGGACCTGTCCCTGGTTTTGGTTAACATTAAGAGGATGGCAACTTTGAATAGACGTCATATTCAAAGCTGTAGCTAGATTTTCTGGAATGAGGGACAGAGTACTTCCGGTATCCAATAAAAAGGGTATTTGAACCTCATTATAACAAGTTTTTGGGTTTCTACGGTTTTCGTAATTTTTATATTTGAGGTACCCGGGCACAATAAACCGTCATAAAAAATTCATGTGTATTCCTTAATCAGGGGAATACCCATGGGCGTTTTGGGGTTGAGTCTCATTACTGTGGGTTGCTAAGTTGGATGAAATTGTTGTTCCTGCATTTCCCTGAACATCATATTTATGTAGTAAAGTATGATGCTTTCGGTGGCACTTTTTACAACTCATCTTGGATGCACATTTACTTGCAAAATGGCCATTACGCAAACAATTTACACACAGCTTATTCAATTGGATGGTTCACCATCTGCTATCTACAGGCATAGTTATTAATTTTCTGCAAGTGTGGGTGGCATGCGAATCAAAGCAAACACCGCATTTATTATTTTCTAAATTTTTGTGGCCTTTCGATCTATCGGAAGAATCTCTGACATAAGTTATATTTCTTACATCTGTTTTAGTTGGGTTCTCTAAAGTTAACAAGCTTTTAGCTTGAATCTCTAAAAATTTTAGAAATTCCGTGAGATTAGGCATATTATTATGGGTAAGGGATAGTTTCCATCGCTCTTTGAGATTATCGCTTAATTTTTGAACTATGGTATAAATTATCATGTTATCCACTAAAGCATTTTGAGTAAGTTTTAAAGAATCTAGAATTCGAAGTGATTCATTGCAGGTATCTATTATATCGAAAATAGCTTTAGAGGAAGTGGAACAATTTTTCATATTTTTTAAATTGTATAACTTACCTATTTGTGCTATGGCCAAATCCCTAATCTTATCGTAGCGAGCGCAAAGGGTGTCCCATGCATTTTTATAATTGACCTCCAAAAGAGGAAATCCGGAAATCAATTTATGGGCAGGACTCTTTACACTAGCTAAGAGATATTGCAATTTAGAAACGGCTCCCAAATCTGGATTTCGATCTATAGTTGTGGTAAAAATCTCCTTAAAAGAGAGCCACTGATCAGTTTCTCCGTAAAAGGGTTTTAATTCAAATTTGGGAAGATTGACTGTTTTTTCAAAAACATTACTTGTATTTTTATTGTTATTCTCTAAACCACCCTCGTTAATGCTTAAACTCTTAGTTAATTTATTACGTGATGTATTTATTGCGATAGTTAACGCATCCAATTTAAGAGCAATTTCATTGTATTCCTCAATTATAGCTTCCGTTTCTGTTGTATCGCTCTCAAGAACGGCGTTTTCCTGATTTTTACCTAATTCTGTACTAATATCTTGCACCTGACCATGATACAAATCTAAATCTTCTAGAGTTATCGTCTGATCATCAATTTTGGGATTTATGATATTTTTTATACGGGTAATTTTTGCTTTGAGAACAGTTTTTTGTTTCTTAATATTTTCCATTTTGAATTAATTTTAAGATAACTTTTTAATAATCTAAATATTATAACGCTCTTAATATCCGTCAAAATGTTTAAACATTCTCAACATAATATAAGCATGTGCATAAAATTGATAAAAAGAATAAAATAGTTAAAAATAATTAAAGAAACAAATATAGAAAACATGAATCATTTTTTTTTCAATTCAAAAGATTGCAATGCTTTAAAACCATGGTTTTCATAAATACCAAAAAGGAAAACATCACTGGAGATATACTACTTATTAAATCACTTACCTTAAATTATGTAATCAGAATAAAAATAAAAAATAATATGGATAATAATATTATATAAAAATAAATAACACTAGGGTACCCCATGATCTCATACACACACACACACAGAATAAAAGAAAAAAAAAAACATTCCGCAAAAACGGAGAAGGAAAAAATTTATATCTCTGTATTTAAGCAATTGTAGTGCGCACTTATCATGAAATAAAAAGCAATGACAGCAACGATGCTATCTTTCACTGCATGAAATTTGCTTTTAGAGATGCTCTGAAGAAAATCACTATAAAATCATCAACACAACTGAAGAAGATGAATTCCACTTAGAGACTGCAGTTTTCATGTTGTGAAAATTTCACTGCATTGTTAAAACAAAATGCGGATATCACTGCTGAAATACTTGACTTTTAAAACGCAGAGTATGTTGAAAATTATCTACATTTTGGTCGGTTTTAATTAAGATGATATTCTTCAAAAAATAGTAGAAGAAATGGGAAGACACTTTCTATAATGGAACTGAAGAGTTAAAAGCACATTTCATACGAATACTGATATCACTGCTTACAGACAGGGCTTAATTTGCGCCGGAGCCCACCGGAGCTCAGCTCCGGCACTTCGTTGCTTTTAATAAATATTTAAATATTGGTCGGAATTCACCGGAGCTCATAAATACAGGGCTCCGGAGCCCAGTGCAATAACACTTCCGAAATAACGAAGCTTAAATTACCCTTTCATTCCTTCCCATCTCCAAGCTTTTGCATTCTTTTTTATCAAAACAATTATATGTGACGTAATGTGTCGCACACGTAGGAGATTAAGATGATACGGACTCAATTTGTATATCAGTTTTTGGCCTTGGCCAGAAAGCAATCGTGCAGTGTTTCACCTTTTTCTATAAAAACATCGAATCTTTCCGATAACGGTGTCAATTTTTTTTTATTTGATTTTCAGGGGCTCACCACAAAATATCGTTATGCGAAAATCTATTATAGTTTAAGATATGCACCTTTTATAGGAAATTGAAAAACGTTGTTCCATTCTTCAGCACATAGTAAATATTAATTTCTGTAAATTTCATCCATTTTTTCGTAAAAAAGGCACAGCTGCGAACTATCCTTTTTTTTATGTTAACATTATTTCCGAATCATAATCCTTACCATATTTAATCGCAGAATTCTACAATTAATTAACAACATTAAAATTAGGCTTAGAATACTATTCGGAAGGAGTGATAACTAAAAAGTGGAATAGTTGACAGTTAAGTGTATGCTGATAGATATATTTAAAATTTTTATTTTTCTAAAGAAAAAAAATGCTTTAAATTTCCAAATAGTATATGAAATATAAATATGCAGATTGAAGTGGCAGAGGGGGAGGGGGGGACGGTACAGTTGTTAGTACCGGTACCGCAGAATATTAGGGCTCCGGTACTTTTTTTGTTAGAAATTAAGCCCTGCTTACAGATTCTTTGATGAGGCGAACTTCTTGTATTTACACTACTTGAAGGGGCAGAGTGAACACTTTCCCAGCACCCAATTGGGGCTTCTTTGAATGTTCAATCGGAGCTTATCCGTATCGTGTAGCACCAAGAATTCTTTTTTTTTTCTTTTCTTTACTTCTCATGTTTTCCCGCTGAGCAGGTAGTATAATCCAGACGACTCATAATACTGTCACATTTTAACGAAATGACAGTATTCACTGAAATTAACTTTATTAAGTTTTATTTAAATAATCAAAAAGGTGGCAATCAATTTCCATAGCTGCTAACAGGTTAGACTTCAGATAGCAAGTGGCGTAGAGGTATATCTCTGAAATTGCTCATCTCCTAGGGTTACCAGTTAAAAAGGGCCATGTGTTTCTATTAATTTAACGATAAAATGGATTAGTTGGCTACCCTGCCAAACTCGTGATTATTAGTCATTGGGTCCGTATCCAAATTGAGGGACGATTCATTACAAAAACTAATTAATAGGTCTAATCTTTATAATTTTCTTACATATATATATATATATATATATATATATATATATATATGTATGTATGTATGTATATATATATATGTATGTATATATAAGCTGCGTTGCCGTTAATACGTAAGTGCCCCCCAAAAATATATTGCGCCAACCACGGTGCGTTTGAGATAGCTGTGCTCAAACGAACATGAAGCATAAATGCCTACGAGAGTTGAGCGGTTTTCTCAAGAAAGATGGAATACATAACAACGAAAAAGCTACACAATGCTGACATGATCCGAACAAGTTCTTGGTACTTTTATGTTAGCCAGGTTCAAATCTCGCCAATGGTATTTTTTACCTCGCCAGTAGCAGTTTTTATTTTTTGTGTGGTAAATTAAAAACAATGCTTTGATAATGAAATTGGCATTTTTTTATAATTAGCCTCCGGTACGGTATGCTATTTCTTTCTCCCAGCTTATTTTGTGTCCAAAAAATAACGTTACCTTACAGAGGCTAGCCGTAAAAGAAAGCATTACAATTAAATACTGTTTAGCAATTTTTTAATCTTCTAAGCATCTCATATTTTCAATTTTCATACCGTCGTATTGGAAAAAAAAGTTGTTTTAAATGCATTTTGTTTGAAAACTGTATCTCCATTTATTTTTGAAATATTAATTTTTTTATAGTTTTTGGAGCCATTTGCTTAATATTGGCAACGGAAGTACTTCATTTCTGTAGAAAGTAAAGGAAAAATAGTTTTAAAATCGTAATTATATATGTTTTTTGCCATTTTCTCGTAACAACCATAAGAAAATGTAATTAAAATACGTGCTATTTTGAAAAAAATATAAACGAATGATTTCTGTTAAAACAATGGAGCTATTATATACTATATTTAATTGTAAGTATCTATGAATCATTAGAAAGCCGGGTTTTTTTTTTTTTTTTTTTTTTTTTTTTTTCGATTTTCTTGAATGACGGAATCTTTTTGCTGCATTTGTGCATTATTTCGCGATAGTGATGTACTATGCATGCTTTACTGTAGATGTTTAAGAGTAGATCGTAAAATTGGAATTCTTAAGCGGATGCGAATGACGTCATTTTACATAAAATAAAACGCGTGCTTTAAGTCTTAAAATTGAAATATGTTTTGTACTGCAGTAGAGTCCCGCTTAACCGAGTTATTTTCTTCTGATGGACTGGTGGCTTCTATTATTATGAAACAGCCATTATAAATGAAGTGTTAGGTGAAGATGAAAGAGCAGACGTAAAAAAAAATTATGGCCATCCCCCCCCCCCCCCCATTCTGACCAGAAAATCAGAGTTCTAACTTTTTACGGCTGTTCTTTCATCTTCACCTAACACTTCATTTATAATGGCTGTTTCATAATAATAGAAGCCATCAGTCCGTCAGAAGAAAATGCAGTAATGGAAATACCGGGGGGCGACACTAAATTCTGAAAAAGCAGAATTCCTGTACTCTAGTTTTTTTCTTTTCTTTTCCTTTTTTTTAAAATTAAATAATGAAAGGCATGTATCTTAAACGTTTGTATTTTAAATTAAAGTTATGCATTTTATATAAAATAAGTGAAAGGATTAAAGTTTAAGTAAAATTAAGGGAATACGAATGCATGAGAAGGAAACAATAATAGGCGATTTATCACCTGCGCCCGCTAACATAAAAGTAACGAGTTCATGATTTCTCTATCAGAATCTTCCTACTTGGCTAAGGATTGAGATAGTTAATTAAATTATGAATAAAAGTAACATGATGTAATGCTTAGCATACATTTAACGGGGATCAAACTGCTAGACAGAGGCGAAAATAATCTATTAAATTCGAAACTGAAAAGAATAGAAAAGAAAAGAATTTCCTAAAATTGAAATTTCTGTGATACCGTTCGGAATAGAAACTGACAATTTGGCACATAGTGGTTGTTTTAAATACTCGATAAGAATAATTTCTAAAAAAGGTAGAAATTAAAAGTTCGAAACGACGTAAAAGCGTTCTATGAACTTTCTAAATTATGATTTATTTGCCATTGTTAGTCTGCAACAATTGCTGAATATGCAAATTGTTAGAAACATGAAATTTGACGTACTTTTTACTTATAAGGCGTAAATGATCGCACAGAAAACTTCCTAAAATATTCGAAATTTGAATGGATGAAGGCGTAAAAAAAAGTTCTAAAATTGCGATTTTTGTAATATCGTTCGGGATAGTGGTCTGAATTTCGGCATGGCGATTTGTTTAAACATGTAAATGCACACTAAGTAGTAGTTAGTAGAAAATCGAAATGTTAAGAGGTGAACCGAGCGGGAAAAGTTTTAAGAACGGTTTGCATTATGATTTTAATGAGATTGTTTGGGCTAGGAACATAAAATTTGACACACATGCCATTTTCTAAGCCGTAAATGCTTTGCGTTTCCTAATACATTAGAAATTTATAAGTGTACAAGAGCAAAAAAAATCTTGTATTTTTGAATCTGTGATACTGTGCGGGATAGAATCCTTAAACCTGGCATGGTGGTCACTTACAAGATGTAAATGCTCATTAGAAACTGTTTCAAAATAAATCGAATTTTAAAAGGTTGAAATGAGTGGAAAGCTTTTTAAAAACTTTCTAAATTCCAGTTTGAATGGAATTGCTAGAGCGTGAACTTGAAATTTAACATGATTACGGCTACTAAAACGAAAATGCTCGTCCTAAGCAATTTCTAAAAAATTCGAAATTTAAGAGGTTGCAAGAGCAAAAGTCATTCAAAAATTAAGATTTCTATGAAACTGTTGAGGGGAGAAACTTAAAAGTTGATATGATGATTACTTTTAAGATGTAAGTGCTCGCTAAATGCTATTTTTAAAAAAATCGAAATTTAAAAGGGTGAAACAAGTAAAAAAGCTTTCTAAAAATGTTCTAAATTATGATTTATTTGGAATTCTTAGCCTTAAGGAAATCGAAATTTGACATAGTTGTAACGTTTAAGACGTAAATATTTACCATGAACAGTTCCTAAAAGAATCGAAATTTTTAACGGCGCAGGAGCAAAAAAGTTCTAAAATTGGGTTATCTCGATATCCTTAAAGATTGAAACCTGAATTTTGGCAAGCTGTTAATTTTAAGATCTAAGCGCTCGTTAACCCTCTCGATCCGCAGCCTGAGCTATGCACGGGCATGCATTTTCCCGTCAAATTAATACTATTTGGTTATTCCCACTACTTATCTTTTAAAGAAAACTTTGTCTGATTTAATCAGAACATTTGCCCCGATTACGATAGTCAAAAATTTCTGCTTTAAAGAGCCGGTGATAAACGATTAACAATTTTGTAAAAGACGCTCATCGCGAAGAATTACTTACACAGCGAGAGTATTAAGAACTGTTTCGATAAATGAAGTCTATCTTTAAAGAGATTAAACAAGCAGAAAACGTTCTAAATAACGATTTAAATAGAATTGTCAAAGCACGACCTTGAAATTTAACATGGTTGTAACTTTTGAAACATTAATGCTCTCAGAAATAATTTCCTAATAAGTTCAAAGTTTAAAAGGGTTCAAAAACAAAAAAAAAAGTTCTAAAATTCCAATTTTTGTGATACCGTTCGGGGTAGAAGCCTGAATTTGGCATACTAATTATCTAAAATATGTAAAGGTTCATTAAGAATCGTTTCTAAAAATATCTGCATTGTTTTGTATGTCGTCCTTCATTCTCGGATTAGCCGTAGATATTTGCAAAGGTAAAACAATTTTGCAAAAAATAAAATAAAAAGTTATCTTTAAACAGATATCTGACTAAATATCTAACAATAAACAAATATCTAACTAAAAGACCAACTATTATGTCTATATGTTATTTCGACTCTATCATTTTTTTTTACAAAATTTTCATTCTTCATAAAAATTAAAATACCATATAAATTGAAGAAGATTGATACTTTGAGAATAGAAGTTAGCTTTCATTGCTTTTAAATTCTTAATTACTCTAAGAAATGAATGATATGTAAACAAAATGTACACATATTGGGTTTCCTTTATACTTACAAAGGTTCTAATAAAACTCATTTTAATTTAAGTGAGTAGATTATTTAAATTATATATAATTTGTTTAAAAAAAAAGAAATGATATCTACTAAAAACCAACTTTTCAAAAGTAAAAAAAAAAAAAAAAAAAAAAAAAAAAGATGAAACTTGTGGCTAAAAAATGGTGTGATATCATATTTCCAAGCTTATATTATGGTACTTTTTTAACATTTTCTACTAAAAAATTTACAATTTGTAAGTCGAGTGACTTCGTATATGTTGATAGAAATCCTTTTCTCCTGTACTAAATACATCATAACGTGTTTCTGAAAATTCAAATGTTTTAAAATTATGCATCATGGGCTTGGCGGCCATCTTTCCATATTTTACACAAATTTCTATGTACCCTAATCCGTAGTTAAAATCCGAAATTCAAAATTGTTACTTAAGCAGACATTATAAGCTTTTCCGTTACGGACTTTTATTCGGAGAACTTTGAGTCTTAAAATAATAGTGACCTAACTAAAGGATTCATCTTATGATTTATTTCGTAAAATAATTAATCATTTAAAGGCAATAAAAAAATATTCCTTTTCTCAAAATATTAGTCTTTTTCAATTTATCAGCTGTTTGCAGTTGAAAACCAAAGTTCGACATTGTTACCAAAGCACACATTTTATGCTTTTCCTTCACGGAATTGTGTGCTTAGAAGTTTGTGTGTTAAGGGGTTATGCATATATAACGTTATCATTTTAGGGGGGGGTGGGGGTCTGGCACATGATATCGTAAGATATCTCTAGGGGGAGGGGGGGTTTGACTTTTGATATCGTTACCATTTCTGATCCAACGAAGATTTTCTCTTTTTATTTGTAACTTGGTCTTTACAACAAAATAGTATGTTCATTACGATTATCTTTTACAATTGTCATAAACACATGTTACAATTATCTTTTTTTAGTCTATTATCTACTTATGAAAATACAAAATTCTTACTTAAATTATTGAAGGATTATAAAATTATTATATTCCAAAATATGGAAAACCCCAACTTTTGCAATTCCTATTTTTCTGTATGCATATATAATCCACTGTTCGACAAATTATATGCGATGTATGTTTGAAATATTACTTGCGTTTAATACGTTGAATGCATTGGGTAACAAAAAGATATTATTGAATACTTTTTTAAATAGTAACTATTTCGCTTAAGTGTTATTTGATATAAAGTTATTTCATACATAAAGCGACATTTTATGGACTTCTATTCATTTGAATCAATAAAGTATGCAAAAAATAAATGCAACCATATTTCTGTATCACTCCAAGCAAAAGAAAAAAAAATCCAAAAATCTAAAGAATTTTTATATATTGATAACGATATCATTACCGGGGGAGGGGGTCAAAGAATGATAACGTATGGTATCGTAAGGGGAGGAGGGGTCTAAAATTTCCAAAAAGTTGATAACGTTATATATGCACAGCCCCTAAGGAAATGGTGACATATCTTCGCTATTCCTCTTATGATTACTTTTTTAGAGTAATTAATCATTTAAAAGCAGTAACAATGAACTTTTTTTTTCTCAAAATAAGTCTTTTTAAATTTATTTGTCCGTAGTTAAAATCAGAAGTTCTAAATCGTTATTAACCTTCCGTCTACCAGACGGGTCCATTGGACCCGACATGTACATTCAAAATATTTATTCAAACCAGAAATTTCTTCAAAACAAACTAAATGTATAAATCAGACAATAATAAGTTAAATAAACAAATTAAATAGTTTTAAGTAAAAATTCTGGTGTAGAATGTTTTTATAAAACTTGAGTAAAATTTCCGGTAGTTCTAGGGTTAATGCAAAGTTATTACCCTTTACAGACTTGAGTGCTTAGAAATTTGTGTAAAATATGGAAAGATGGCCGCCAAGCCCATGATGCATAATTTTAAAACATTTGAATTTTCAGAAACACGTTATGATGTATTTAGTACAGGAGAAAAGGATTTCTATCAACATATACGAAGTCACTCGACTTACAAATTGTAAATTTTTTAGTGGAAAATGTTAAAAAAGTACCATAATATAAGCTTGGAAATATGATATCACACCATTTTTTAGCCACAAGTTTAATCTTTTTTTTTTTTTTTTTTTACTTTTGAAAAGTTGGTTTTTAGTAGATCTCTATTTTTTAACTACGCCGAATGTAACGGAATAACCAGTTTTGCACTTAAAACAGTATAAATAGTTTTGCAAGTGTTCTGGCAGATATTTCATAAAAGAATTAAAACTTCATCAATAAATAAATAAATTAATAAAAAGACAGACATGTAACAAAAATTTACCATATATGTAGCAGAACAAATGTATGAGTAAAAAATGATAAGAGGCTGTCTAAATTACACTTTATTCCGAGATTTTAAGCAAGATGTAAAAAGTAAAATCACAAAATTAAAAATTAAAAATTATACTCAACGTTTTGGTTTATCTTTAACCGTTTCAGGGTCAGAGTACTTGTTAAAATGTTAAAATGTAGGGTAAAATCTTAAAATGACTGATTCACACCACAATTTAGAAACAAATTTATTTGAAAATAAGTAAAAGATTTTCTTCACGTGCAGTATAATGCAAAATTTTATTTAAAAAATCTGGTGTCAATGGGGCATTTCAGAACTAAAATTAAGTGGGCTATATTATATCCCATCGCCCCTCAAGGGGTTAAAACCATCCTCAGGAGTTGGATAGCATCTTATCGTTTTGTTTTCACATTTTGAGTAAACAATTTAAAGTCCTTATTTATTATGAAAAGAATCTTCTACAAGTAGCAAAATCGTTAGCGATTTTTTGGTCTATTAATCTTTGGCATGCGGCTAATATAAAAGAATCGCTTAAATTAAATTTCAAAACGTTGTATGAATACGTAATAAATATTTTTTTTACAAAAATGCCGTTTTGGTGTCGTTAGTGATAATTTAAAATAATAATATGTTAAATGTAAAAAAGGGTACTTTTCAGTTAGCCGGGCGCCAGTGTTATATTTACATTCATATATACATATATATGCACATATATGTACATATATATATATGTACACATACACACATAAATATATACATACATATGTATATACATATGTGTACATATATGTGCATATATATGTATATATGTATGTAAATATAACACTGGCGCCCGGCTAACCGAAAAGTACCTAAAAAAGTTATGAAAAAATTGGTTTCTCATATATTCTGAAACAAGTGAGGCCCGGTTTGATATCTTAGTTTTATTACTGTGCAATTCATGCACGAAGATTATTGAATTGATAAAATTTCCTAATTGTAATGCCGACATCATTTAATAATTTATTTTAAATAAGAAGCTGTTTGCCATTACATTATAACTAAATCGAATAATACTCGATGTCGAAAATATTACAGTTAGGGTCTTTACAGAAATATGTCTTAAGCGTAATTCCGTTTTGCAGATTTGAATGTTTTTAGATCGATCTCTAGAAATTCAAAACACTAAAACATAAACACTGATTATTTCAGAAGTTTCTTATCTACAGGGTGATTCAAAACTTATCGTTCAAATTTCGCGGGGAGATAGGGAATACGTCAAGAAACCGATTTTACACAGGAAAGTAATTCCGCAAATGTATGCATGTGTATGTAGAGGGCGCTGTGTGTATCCAACCTTCACTGCATCCCAATCATTGTTTTGACTTTCCTAAAGCTAGTATTATTTCTTCTCCTATTTCCATTTCTCATTTGGATTTTCACGAAGTCTTTTACATCTTTAAAGACTACAAAAATCTCGTTAATCACCTTTATTCAACGCCTTCATTATCTGACGCCTGGTAACTTATCGTTTAATTTTGTTCTTTCTGGTTCTTTTAACCTTTATTTGTTTTTTAACCGTTTGGAAAAATGGTTATTGTTCTCTGTCAGGGTAGGAAATCAAAAGCATATCTGAAGGTTTTTATTGGTCTAATCCGCATTTTATTCGTTTTCTGATTGGTCTATACAGTAATCTGTATCCCTTTACTTTCAACAGAGATGGATACCTTCTGAGAGTAATAAAAACTACAAAAAAAATTAATAACTCAGAAACAAATTGAGATACAGCTTTCAAACGAATTGCATTTAAAAATACATTTTTTTTCTCTATCCGACGGTGTAAAAAGTAATATTGTCGGATGTTTAGAAGTTTAAGAATGAAATTTCATTTAAAACGTGTCGTGAGATTTCTTGGAAATCTGACAATGGAAAAGCCTTTTCCCGTAATACGTACGAGTCGCAGGCGATTTTTGTTGCTTGGAATTTTTACGTGTAATAACACTATTAATGTTTAATTCATGGCGTACGTAATGTATGATCAACTAAGTGTGATTTTTTTTTTATTGGTTTGTTTTTTACTTTTTATTTTCATTTTTGTTTTATTTATTTTTTGTTAGTTGATTTTATTATTTGTTTTTAATGAATTTTTAATAATGAATTTTTAAATTTTAGTTTCACAATAGAATTCTTAAATGTCATTAACGAGGTTTTTGTATTTTTTAAAGATGTAAAAGGCTTCGTGGAAGTCCAAATGAGAAGTGGAAATAGGAGAAGAAATATTACTAGCTTGAGGAACGTCAAAACAATTATTGGGACGAAATGGAAGCTTGGGTACACACAGCGATCTCTAGATACGCATGCATACATTTGCGGATATACTTTCCTATGTAAAATCGGTTTCCTGACGTATTCCCTACCTCCCCACGAAACTTGAACGATAAGTTTTAAATCATCCTGAATGTATATATTACGCTATCGTATGTGGCACAAAAATCGCGATTAATTATTTAATGGCAATTAATTATTTAATTAAATTAATTGTTTAATTGCAACGCTCAAATTAAACGTATATCATTGGTTATTGAACAGCATTTAATGCATCTCCATATCTAAAAGGGAGTTACCGTTGGCGGACCCTGTTCTGTTGCCAAATACCACCAACTTAGCGACATAACGCCAAATTTGGCGATATTTATAATATTTCGCCAAATTACCATAGACTTCCATTGTTAACCAATGGGGTTTACCTTAGAGGAAGAATTACGTAGAGAACGAATCCCATTGTTCTTTCCCCAGATACTTGAAGCTAACATGTTTCCAATTTCATCGCCAAAAGGTTGTAATTTTTTTGGCGGTGATCCCTCTCGAATGCACGCAGACGACATACCGGTCTCGGTGGGAGCAGCAATTCCAATGACAATATTTTGAGGGAAAAACCGGTTTGGTGCGCTATCCTCCCACCATCACGTGATGGTGGGAAGCATGATATCTGCTTCAAGAAAAGGTTAACATTTCTGAGTCCAGTTATATTAGAGGTCTATGGGGTTTACTTGCTTATAGAAAATCAACAAATTGTGATATTTTAATGCAATAAAAACTAATATTAGCTTAAATGATTACATTAATTACTAGCCTCCCTTGCCGACCATTTTGGTCTCCCTTAAAATTTTTGTTTGGGAAAGCATGCTAAGCATTGTATCATGTTATTTTTATTCATAATTTAATTTACTTGAACTCCCTTAATTTTATCAATATAATCCCATAACCTAATATTAGTTTTTGTTGCTTTAAAATATCTCAATTTGTTGATTTTCTGTAAGCAATTAAACCCTATTGGTTTACAATGGAAGTCTATGGGAATTTGGCGAAATATTAGATATCGCCAAGTTGGCGTGAGTTTTGGCGTCTAATTTTTGTCGCCAATTTTGGCGATATAATCCCAAGTAGGCGAAAAACTTGGCAGCATTTGGCGACAGAACCCCCTATGGTAACCCCTCTTATAGGTATAGGGATGAATTAAATGCTGTTCAATAAACAATGAGATGCGTTTCATTCGGGCGTTGCCATTAAACAATTAACGAATAATCGCGATTTCTATGCCAAATACGATAGCGTAATATACGTATGGATATTTAAGGGAGTCCAAGTATATTAAATTACGAATAAAAGTAACATGATACAATGATTAGCATGCTTCCCAAACATAAATTTTAAGGGAGACCAAACGGGTCGCTAAGGGCGGCTAGTGTAAGAAATTTATTGATTTACTCTTAGTTAAAAATATTTTAAGAAAAAGAATTACTAAAGGAAGACCATTTAATTTAATATTCTTATACTTGCGGTCTTTATATTTGGTTTCATGTTTAACCCATTAAGAGCCAGCATGTTTTACAGGAATTTTATTCATTCACACCACTGTTTGTTAAACACTTATATTACTTTTACTTTATGAATCACTGAAATGCATTAATTAAATTAAATAAAAACATAATTTGCCGAAGAATTAAAAAAAAACAAATTTATTTCCTAAATTATTTAAGCCCCAGAAGGGACAGATATTAAGATATTTCATTCAGTTAGTTCTACATTTAATGTTAAATTAAAGTTAATTTAAAGAAATTAGTTAAACCAAGTGAATATTAAAAAATAAAAATGAAATTCAGACAATATGATACTTGAACACCCTAAAAACATAGATTCCGTTCTACAAAATCGAAATAAATCTTTTACCTTTTTCCAAATTTAAGCTGCAAATATTTGTATTGCTGATTTTTTATAATGTTTATGGTAGGTGAAAACAAATGATTAGGCACATCTAAAATACAAACCTTACAAAAAAAATCTAAGATTTATTTCGATTTCGTTTGAACGGAATCTAAGTTTCTAGGATGTTTAAGTATCATATTGTTTGAATTTCATTTTTATTTTTTAATGTTTACTTGGTTTAACTAATTTTTTACAATAATTTAACATTAAATGTAGAACTAACTGAATGAAATATCTTAATACCTGTCCCATCTCGGGCTTAAATAATGTAGGAAATAAATTTTATTTTATTTTATTTGTTTGGCAAGTTATGTTTTTGTTTAACCATCTCGCTGCGTAAGTAATTCTTCGCGATGAGCGTCTTTTACAGAATTTTTATCTTTTATCACCGGTTCTTTAAAGCAGAAATTTTTGAATATCATAATAGGGGAAAATGTCCTGATTAAATCAGACAAAGTTTTCGCTAAAAAATAACTGGTGGGAACAACCAAACAGTATTAATTTGACGGGAAAATGCATGCCCGAGCATAGCTCGGGCTTCGCAGAGAGAGGGTTAATATGTCAAGTTTTTTAATAACTACTGCGTTCAGACGAACTCATTTAAAAATTAACTCGATGTATCATCATCAGGTTTGATCTACAAGGTATCGCATCACATTTGTAATGTATTTACCAATATTTAATCCAAAATGTTTCATCTGTACAGTAGTGCAAGGTTTGGACAAACACTACCAATCTGAGCATAAAAAAATCTTTAATAAAAACTTTAAAAATAATAATAATTTTAGTTACCCCATTTTACACTCTGGTACGCTATGATTGCAAAAATATCCTTAAATCTTGACTCCTAATATTATAACAACAGTGTAGCTGTTACACAGTAAAATATATTCGAAAAAAACCAGTTTTACTTAAATTTTGCTACCCTATTTTCTGCCAGGGGGCGATGCAAATGCAAGATTAAATTGTTACCTAAATTTAATTTGGGGTATTTATTTAGCATCAACATCAGTCGTTTTCAGGCCACAGAAAAAAAAAAAGGAAAGAAAAGAAATGACAAAAGACCTTGAGGAATAATTTTAGATAAAAAATGAGGCAATAACGTTAAGTTTACTTAACGCAATTACGTTAACTTTACTTAGCGTTAAAAGTCTTTGTCTTTTTAAAATTAACAAATAATTACTGTTTATTTCTTAATACCAAAACAAGTAACATATATTTTTTTTTCAGTCAATTCCTACTTAGGTCATCAAAGAAAAATTTAATATAATCCCTTAAGCTAATATAAGTTTTTGTTGCATTAAAATATCTGAATTTCTTGATTTTCTATAAGCAAGTAAACTCTATTGGTATACAATGGAAGTCTATGGGAATTTGGTGAAATATTAGAGATATCCGCACGTTGGCGTCACGTTTGGCGGCTCAATTTGGTCGCCAAATTTGGCGATAAACTTCGCGGTAATTGGCGACAGAACAGGGTCCCACCTATTGTAAACCCCTTATAGGTATAGTGACGCATTAAATGCTGTTCAATAACCAATGGCCGCCATTTTGTCTCCCATATAAAACTAAAATTAATCAATTTAATTTAGTTAATTAATTAAAGCCAGCGAAGTGCTTTTATCCATTGAATTCAAAAGCACCCTCTACTGCCTTAACGCTGCATTTTCGTACCCACATTCCTATGCGAAATTTGCTTATTTAGGTCAACTCTACCTGCCTTAACATTTTTGATAAATAGTTCTGAACTACCCTGTATATCCTTTTTCTATGGGGTTAATTATTTGATTTTACTATTTAAATAAAATTTCTGATTCAAAGGTAATTAAATTGAGTGATATTACATAAGAATACCGAAATGTTGGTATATGTGCTTTAAAAGCGCATTATTCTGATTCATTTTATAATTTTATTTTCATCATATTTAGAATTGAAATCTAATTCCTTTCTGTATTTAAACTAAATATGAAACACTAGCAGACCCACCCGGCGTTGCCCGGGCCCGTGATGAATGAACCTCAAATCTGTATGATTTTGTACCTTTAATTCCCTTTTGTATGAATTTATATTTTTAAATATAAAAAATCGCAAGAAAAATATTAAATTGAAGATACGTACTATTTTGCGTAAGTTGATTTTGGGAGTCTATGCGTACCGAAAGCGAGCGGAACTACGACAAAACATTCAGGTTTTTACTGGTTTCGGGGACATTTTCAGACATTTCGTTTTGTAAAAAATATTTCTACCCCTCCGAACGTTTCAAAATTTTTATAGGAGATGTAAATCTGGTCTATTTAGATGCTTCGATAAACATTGTGTTAAAATAAGGACGCTGACAAAATAATAAATTAAGAAATTTGCTTAATTTACTATTCGAAAATAAAAGGTAGTTCAACCTTCCACCGACAGGGAGCGCAATATGTTCTATACAAACATTACTCTACGAAACAGTGGTCAAAGGGCTGTTATAACTTACGTGAAAATTTCAAGTCGATCGGGTAGTTCGTTTTCCAAATTTTAACGAATTCACGTTCATTCTCTATTAAAAAATGCGTTTCTTTTTCTTTTTAAAAGTCGATTTTTGTTTTCCATTTCGAACAAAAAGTTCTGAATCAATTTTTTAAAATTTATGTATTCTTAATTAGTCTACAAATATAGGCCAAGTAGCTAAAGTTTAACCGGCATGTTTGGCAAGTGCTGATTACCAAATGCTCCAGTAAGAATTAATGTGCTGCTGATTGTTGTGAGACGTTATGGACGTCGAATTGGTGAAACTTTAATCTCAAGTCTAATTTGAATGTGAAAATTTTATTTTCGCCAGGAAAACCCCTCCAAGATCTAGACTTCTCACTCTTTTTCTATTATGTGACATTATAGGCATTAAAATCAAGTCGTTTTAGGTGCGTTCGTAATTCTATAAATACGTAGCACCTGCAGTCGTCGTCTGGTCTGTCTGTCTGTGCACATATAACTGCTCAAAAACTACTCAACTCAATGGCTTGAAATTTAATATATAGAATCGATGCAGAATTTTGTCGAGTCATTTCAAATTTTATGAAAATCGAATCAAAACGTAAAAATATAAAAGTTTTCTTCTTTCTATTAAATCCTGTCTTATGCAATTTCTTAAATGATATCCCATGATAAGTAATGATTCTAGGTTGCCATGATGATTACGTCCTATTTAAGATGGAGTCCTATTATTTCCGTATCGCTGAATTTAATAATATATAATTGTAACAAATTTTATATTCATGCATTTTTGCATAAGAGTGCAACAGCTACTGCACCAAGATCTGAGTATCTATAAACTAGTTACAGTACGAACGCACCTCATTTGTCATGTTTAATGTACAATTTCCGACTTGTTTTTTTAAATTTCGAGGGACATTGTCCAGCGAACTTTTTCTGCGCCTGTTGGTACCCCATGATTCTTATCTTTCTGTCTTTAATGGACCATTTTAATCTGTCAACAAAATGATAATTAATTAATTATGATTATATAGTATTTACACTATTTAGGGTTACATTTAAACCCGGTGATTTCCAGCTCTGGAATGCGTATCGCTCCACCAGAGTATTCTTATGTATATTCTTTTTTGGTTCGAGCATTGTTTAATTAAATTTAACGTTATGTTTTTTTTTTACTTTAGATGGAGGTTTAGCAAGTGCTTCGACTCAATGTAAATACTTCTTATGCAGCTGGGTTGAGTTGACAACTGCTTCAAATTCCCAGATAGTTGAGTGGTACAAAATATATATTTGATAACGGCGGGATCGACGAATAGTAGAGTATGTAAACAAACTTTTGCCTATTTTCATGTCGAAATTAGTCAAATATTTCTGAAAAATATATATATTTGGTTAATTATAAAAAAATAATAATAAAAAAAAATAAAAAAAAAAATGTTTGAATAAAATTTCTAAGGATATGACTTAAGGGGGGAGATCACGTTGAGCAACCGGAAAATGACAATAATTTGACAATTACGAAAAACTCTGTAATTTCAAAACCAATTAATGGAATACAACAATTTTTTTTATACTTTCATAAATACTTATGGTTTAAAAAAAAGCATTCAATTATATATATTTAACAATATTAATTAGTTAAATTTTAATGACAAAATTGACATTTTAAAAATCTGAATTTTTAAATATGCATCTTGCGCGCAAGATTTTAAAAATTCTATTGCAGATATATATTTAATATTGCAGCAACATTTACTTATTCTAGTATATTTTACTCTGAACCTCAATTTAAAAGTATATTTAAATTCATTTGCATAATTAATGGCTTCAATAATCATAGTTATAAAATTTAGCAAAAAAATTACACTTATTTATTCAATAAAAATTTTTCTATGACAAAAATCTGGCTAAATTGAGGTTCAGCTTAAATATACGCATGAAAATTAGTAAAATGCAAAATTTCATGACTCTACGATAATTAGTTTTTAAATGAGAGCGCGCGCAATGCCAAAAAATACAGTTTTGAGAAAAACGTCTTCAAAGTTAATTTTATAAATTAACTGCAAGTTTTATAAGAATGAAGATTGTTTATGACGCTAAAATTCAGAAGGGGTATAAACACATCCTTCTTTAAGTTGAAGAACCTCAGCCGCAGCTTTTTTGGTCATTCTTTTGGCTCTACGAGCTTTAAGTGTACACACTAGTGATTGCTTTCGGAGCAACCGGAAAGTGACAATAATTTGACCACTACTAAAAACTCTGTAGTTTCAAAACCAATTAATGTAATAAAACAATATTTTCTATACTTTCATAAATACTTATGGTTTAAGAAGAAAAACATTTAAATATATATATTTAGCAATATTAATTATTTAAATTTTAACGACAAAATTGACATTTTATGGCGCTAACGACAAAAATAGGAATTTTTAAATATGCATTTTGAAACGCAAGATTTTAAAAATTCTACTGCATATATGTATTTAATATTGCACTTATATTGCTATATCTTACACTGAAGCAAAATTTTAAAGTATATTTAAATTCATTTGCATAATTAATGGCTTTATAATATTCATTATACTTACGTATTATCCGGGCTAGGATATTTATCGCCAAAAATGATTGTCAAATGCCAATCTTGTTTACCATTGACAGTTGAAAAAAATAAATGAGGGTTACTGTAATTAGTATAATTGGCTCGGTTCTAGCTGACCTGGCCTGGATAATATGCATGTACCATATTCATTAAATTTAGCAAAAAAAAAATAAATAAATAAGTAAAAATAAATAAATAAAAAAGATTACGGGCAATGCCAAAAATATAGTTTTGAGTAAAACGGCTTGATTGCTTACTATGCTAAAATCCACCAGAGGCATAAACGCATCCTTCTTGAAGTTTCAGAGCCTCATCCGCAGCTTTTTTTGCCCTTCTTTTGGCTCTGCGGGCTTCAAGTGTACACGCTAATGCCCTCCTTTCAGCTGCATCAATTCGCTTTTGATCAGCTTCACTAGCATACAACGTACAATTTTTGCCAATTTGCAAGCCCATTTCCCTCATAACATTAATACGTCCACACTGCCCTTCATTAAAACACATGACTGCTTCATTTATTGCAATCTGAACAATTTTTTTCCCCGAGCCAGATGTTTTAGGACAAAACTTCCATATGAGAGCATTTAGGCTCTCATTTGCATTTTGAGTATGCCCCCCAACACATTTTTTTAACAAACTTGGCATGGACAAGTCTTTAAATATGTCTTTTATGCTGTCCAGAACAGCAGCTGGAATAGTGTTTGAATGGCGGTAAACATCTCCAGAAACTTTTGCCTTTTGATAAGGACACCACGAATTTTCACCCTGGGGGCAAAAGTCATGCAGAGGTTCTTTATCGGTAGACCTTTTGTGGTAAAATATGGCCCAGACGGCTTTTTGCATGTCTTTCACTGACATATTGTTACCTCGAATTGCATTTCCATAATATACTGTGAGTTTGTCAATAACGTCATCAGTAAGACGACCTTTTCCAGAGATCACTTTTCCATCGCTCAGTTTTTTGCCTTTTAGCTCAGCCTTTCTTCTTCGGAGTCGTGTGCCCATTCTTTTTTGAATATGTCCTACACATTCAATTTTCTCAATCTTGAATTCAGCTCCATAAGGCGCAGCTTTTTGCAGAGAAGTGAATGTTTTTGAGTCGCCATCACCTATGTATTTTGAGTAGCGAACTTTATGCTTGGATACGGATCGCTTGAAAATTCTGTTCATCCCTCTAACCTCCATCATGCCAGCAGAACCAATGTGATCCTTCTCACAAATTTTAGAATGTTCCTCTAACCATTTTTCATACTTAACCCCTTTGCGTACTCCTTTCCAATTTTCACATCCTTTGCATCGTGTCGACAAAACTTCTGTGTCTATAATTTTGCCACTTTCAGCACCAATAAGAGTACATGCACCAATACGTGAGGAATGGCCACGCGTTTTCCAAGTGCCATCCCCACTCACTGTGATATTATTATTAATTCCAGCATCCTCTGTTAGGTCTAACTCCAATAATGCAGCATTATGCATGCTTTCTTCTGCACATTTAGTTGAAGCTTTTTTAAGATTTTTCACTTCATCATTGTAGGCCTTTTTAGAGATGGGAGGAGGCATATCCATTATGCCACAAAATGTCTGTGCTCCAGCTAATCCTTGTCCAAGGCATCTCATAGCATAAATAAATCTCTTATTAATCTCTGCACATTTCTGTGACCTTCCAAGCATTGCAGAATTTCTGAAAGATGAAATTAAATCACAGCCAGAACACACAATATTGATTTTTTCTGAGAGGCCAAACACTACTTCAGATTCGATTTTTAACGATGAATGACATTTTATGCAGCACATACAATTTTCCATTGCAGAGAAAACAATTTTTTTGTCAATAAAGGCGAATCCATCAAATTCTGATGCCTGCAATTTTGAATTAAAATTCAGCTTGTTACCAGAAGCACTTAGCTTCTGAACTTTTGGAATCGTATGCTGATTGCCTTTGAACTTTCTCTTACTTGGCCTTACACCTGATTTTCGAGTACTCTTATCCATATTTAATTTGAATTGACAAATTATATAAAAGAAAAAATAATCGTATTAATAAATAACAGCGCAAATGAAAGATCTCTGCCTCGTGCAAATACAAAGTTTCAATCAAAACAAACACTCTCGGAGAGTTTAGTTTCTTTCATATTCTTGAAAATCAAACCATCGGAACTAAAACAGATACATGGAGTCAAAACAATGTGTGTAGAAATCTTTCACGGTAAGAATACCTTTATAAAATGTCGTTAGCAGAGGAAAGAGATAGCGCAATACGAGCGAGCAAAATGTAAACAAATGAACAGCGCGGAGGCGCGGAACAGCTGTTCTGAGTTAAAGGGGAATCCCCAATTTTTTCTGTTGCGTTGTCAGACGTTTTTAGCGATAACTCACGTTCTAATTCGAATTTTTAAAAAAAATTTTTTGCAATGGATTTGTAACATTTCAAGGAATCCACACTGAATTTTTCAAAAAATCGATTTTTTTTTCATTTCAACGTGATCTGCCCCCTTAATATGTTATAATTTTGCAAGATCTATTATAAAAATTTTAATTTAACATTTTTACTAAGACGAGTAACTGATGCTGTTCTTGATAGAAATTGCAGGCGGCAGCATAGACAATCACCTCATCGAGTTCACGGCTGAAATTCTAGAATTAGTTAAATGTCAATTCGCATATTAAAACGCAATCGGTTTGCCATGTCATATCATGGTGGGAAATACCTGTAAACCCGATTTTAGCAGTTAACTCGTACGTTTACCATTGTGTTTTCCTGCACCTAAAGGTGTGAAAACCATGGAACAATTAATAAAGAGGAACTGACATAGCTTTAAAATAGTGAAGCTTCAACTGTAACCGCTGTCGCAGTCGTTGCTTACCGTTGGTGAAAACTTCCACCAGTAGATTTATATAGAAATTTTCAACTTATTTTAACGCCTTATTATTGTAAAATTTCAGTCATAAATAATGGTAGAAACAGATTTTCATTTTTACTGGTAGGAGTTTACTTTGGCGGTTGTTAGGCCCTGCGTTTACGCCATATTGTGACAACCAGGGAAACAAACTGACAGTTTTACAGGGCATACTGACACCAGTAAAAACCAATAGAAATTTTTATGTCATTTTTGAGAAAAAATTCCATGAATACGATGCTTAAATAAGACGAAATTTTCTATTAAATGTTACTGGTGGAAAGTTTGCCTTTTCGGTAATCAGAAACTGAAGATCTGATTTTAAAAAAGGAGTCGCCATCTTGTGACAACCTCCTCAATTACTTCAGTCGCAACAGGTAGACCGTACACTAAATTTCTCCTCCGCTTTATTCATAACTCCATTGTGAAAACATGGAGCAGGAAAACACAATGGAAAACCTACGAATCAATCACTAAAATCGGGTTTTCAGGTGTTTTCCACCAAGATATGACAGCGTACCGATTGCGTTTTAATATGCGAATCGAGTTTTAACTAATTCTGGAATTTCAGCCGTGAACTCAATGGGGTGATTGTCTGTGCTGCCACCTCCCGGTCTATAGGCAAGTGGCGTAAATTTTGGCAATTGCCTTGTAAAATAATTAGCTTATTATAAGTCAGATCCAATAATCAAAATGTTTACGTGTTTACAAAATAAATTCAAAACTAATTATGTTTTCAAAATAATTCAAGAGCTATTATGTGATATGCACTTGGTCCTTCTATTAAAAGTGTGTTAAAAGAGAAACAGCACTGCTTACCGCACGCGGGTAGGGGCGTGACCAACGACATACAAGGCCAGTTCACGACCTTTTACAATGTCAAACGGACTGGATCATCTTTAATCAACTTCCTCGTACTAAGGTATTAAGAAAGTGGATGACATCTTAAAAAGGGGGTTTTTAAAGTATACTTCAGGTATTTAATCGGTATGTATTTCTTTTATTTATAATCCGTTGAGTTTTCTGATAACTTAGCGATATTATTTTAAGGATTTTGTGAATTTTTTATTAGTTAAATTTATAACTATATTTTGCTTTGTCATCTTTATGCTAGAACTTATATGAGTGCTTAAGCCTAACGATAAACTGCTATATAGTTTCATGTTTTCAAAACTAAATTTGTTTCTTTGCTTGTCTTATACCTAGTTATTTTATAGATCGAATATGCTATTTACAGTTTCAGTTTTATTTCCCTTTCGTCATACAATTAAATGTTTTAAATTGTGTATGCTATTAAATTTTATATATTTTACAATTGTTCAGAATGTAAATATAGCATGCACTATATGTTTCGGAAAAAGGATCCTAATCAGATTTACAGTCAATTTAGTAGGTTTAGCGTACAGATGCCCAAAATCTTACATTTGAGCTTTAATGATTAAAAATGTGTATGTCGCAATCTTATTTAAAATTTATATGCCTAACAGTTTTCTTTTGTTTTTTTAGCTATTGATCAGAGTTAAATTCAAAGCCATTCACTATGCTTTATATACATAACAGTTGATGCTATTATAAATTAATACTTTAGGCTAGTCCCATGGGTTTTTGTACTGTAAGTCACATAGCTGATAATTGCAGTGCTTGTTAGCCACCGTTATTTTCAAAACGTTTGCTTGGCCTTACTCAATTAATGAGATATCTCCCATAAAATAAGCCACATTTTCCCGTTCTAAAATACTGGTAGCAAACAATCGCAGCATGTGACTTACACTACAAGCACTCATGGAAATAGGATTTAGACTGTGCATAGAAGAAAGATGTCGCCACAGCATACTTTTTTTTTAACATGAACTATTGAGATGCCAGTGCTGTTCATATTTTGGGGGTAAACGGTAACTATCACTTTTCGTTGAGTATTTGGAATGTAGCAACACATATTTATGATTCTCTAAATGCAATTTAACCTTTAATTTTGACATTTCATTACTTAACCCCTTAATTCTTGCTCCCATGTTGTTCACGGGCTGTATCTTTTATTCAGATTGTTTGATTCCCACAAGTTTTATAAAATAGTGTAGTTGGCTTTATTATGGTATCATTTTACCTGTCATTAACACTAGAAAGACCGAGAATTTTACTCAAGTTTTAGAAAAATATTTCACACAAGAATTTTTATTTTAAATCATTAACTTATCCATTTAACTAGTGTTTGTCTTTATATCTTTTAAACTAGTTCTATAAAAAAAAATTCTGCTTCGAACCGAGATATATTCATTTGGTAGCAGTCAAAATGACTGCTCGCGGGCTATATCTAGTGTTAAATAATGTGAATATTTCCTTTAAAAAAGGGGTGCGAATAAGCAATTTGAATTTTTAAACCGTAATTTAATGCGGCCGTTAAGGGGTTAATATTGTTTTCATTAATTTATTAATTTGTTGTACGAGATTTATTTATTTGTTGACTTTACGCGGCACGAATACCGGTCGCTCGTCCCCAAGGGGTGAATTATGTTTCACTTATCTTTAAGGAATATAGCTTTTCTGCTTTGCAATTCCCAAAAGATGGCAGCACAAATATCCAGCGCTAGAAAATTTTTTAACCTAGTGATCCTATTTTATACAAAGAGAGGCAAAATGATATACGTTCAAAATTATTAAGCTTTAAACTATGTAACTATTTTGAAAAAACATATTTGGCGATATCATGTAATGGAATTTCGGTAGTAAATACAAATGATAAAAATTAAAGCGATGTTCTCTGTCACTGTTCATTTATCTAATTTTTAAGAGATGATTAGATTTTAATCGAAAAAATCTTTTTTTAAGAAAAAAAAAGAAAAAGGTCGAAAGGATTTTCTTACTAAATTACAAGTTTTTAATAGCTTTACAGTCCATTTTAACATCTGAAGTAATATTTTGAATCAAAAGTTTCCAATATGAGAAACGACCAAATGAAAACTTTTGACCTTTCATTTACTATAAAGGGTGATTGTAAATTGCTTTTACAAAATAAAGTGGGTGATAGTACCCATACCGACAAATAATAGTTGCCATAGAGCCTGGGGTCATAAACCACATATTGAATCACAAATACCGAGTGTTTCACCCTAACTGAAGTCGGCTTGTTGGTAATAATTTTGCGAAAAAATAAAAATATTGCAATAACAATGTAACGATATATACTTTATTTTGTTTGAAATGTGATAACATCACAAAAGGTTCTGGAAAACAGCGAACTCATACAATCGATGATACCGTATAAACTGATAATTACAGTCAAAATGTGGAGCGTCAAATGCTGCTGGCACGTATAACGGAAACTTTTACCACTATTTTGTATTATCATATTTACAAGAAAAGTGAGCATGCCGATTAAAAGTTTCATTATAATATACTTCAGTTTACTGAGAATTATTACCGTCAACGCATGTTCGATTAGGGTAGAACACTCTTATTTGTGACTAAATAAGTGCATTGCGACCCCATGTTCTATCTTAATTATTGCTTGTCTGGATGGATACTATCAACCCTCTTATTTTCTAAAAATAATTTACAATCACCCTGTATACAAATGGTTTCAGATGTTGGTTGTGGTTTGTAGATGTAATCTTCATTTTGAGGGGAGCGACCAAACAGAAGGAATAAAAGAATATGAGAATGTTGAACCTGGAATGGGGAATGTTTTCTGCTTTAGTTTTTAATGTATTGAATTTAATGTATTTTAATGTATTCTATGTTGTTTTATTACCATTGTCCATTAGAAAAGTATAAGAAGCAATAAATAAAGTAAAAATAAATTACCTTCTTAAGTTTGTTTTGGTAACTGTAAATTTTAACTCTATCATTTTAATCTGAGTTTATGATATTTAACAAGCAGTAATATTTAAAAAATGGTAAGGTATGCAAAAAGTTACTCAAAAATCTAAAAAAATCTACCTCAAGCATAAAATATCTTCTCAAATTTAGAACAATGCTCTGCATTGAAAATAGTACTTAAAAGAACAAATTAATGGTTAAAAATGGAAAATTAAGTGCAAAATTGAACAACTTTTTAAACTCCGGTAATGAGATATGATATGAGAATATTTTTGCAATCTATTAACAAGTTCGTGATGTAAAATGAAACCTTTTAGTAGAAAGTAACTGTTTTTCAAAGCTCTAATGCTGATGCAACAATAAAAAAATATTTCCTACAACAATATAAACGTTCGGTATCCCTACATACGCTATTGTTTGCGCTTTGATAACACACATATTGGCTTCTAAATATCATATAGTCTCAATCTGTGCTCCATCGAAAAGATTAAAAAGCGCACTTTCAAATAAAGTTTGATTTAAAGTTATAACTTAATTTGCCGATTTTTTACTATTTTTCAAATAATTTTCAAGCATGAAAATTGTAAAACTACCAATGTTTATGTAACAATAAACATTTGTTTGTTACAACAATGTGAAGTTAAAATGCAATGACATTGTTATAGTGAAATGCCGTTGTTGCAAAGCTTCCAGAAGTTCTTTTCGACTTAATTCCTCACTTATTGAACACGTATAATTATTTGTGATCGTAAAGTTTTGTTTTATGTAATCGAAAATAGTTTTTAATCAATAACTTTCAATATAATTTCACTGAAATAGTCTACTTTATAATAAAAAAAACCATAATGTATCCACACAAAATATCGGATGACCTTTACACAAAATGGAAAATCGAAGAGATGATGGAAGAACAATTGAATTTAAAGTGTAAGGAAATCATAGCGCCTGGGAAATTCGGCGAAGTCCTCGTCTTCGAGACGCCATCCGGAGAACGTAAAGCAGGGAAGATAGTGAAAACAGTAAAGAGAGATTTTAAAGTCTGGCCTTGCCTGGAACACAAAAATATTGTTCAGTTGGAAAATAACATCTTCATACCAGACTTGAAAGCCCACTGTTTTCTCATGCCCCTGCAGTATATGACATTGGAAAACATAGTCCATTGCGGATGGTTCCAGGGAGACAGCGACAATATTTTTGACATTAAACGTTGGCTTTTAGATACTTTGACCGGAGTCGAGTACCTCCACGGAAAAAACATCTGCCATCTGAATATTGATCCGTCCAACATTTTAATTTCCTGCGACTCCAAGGCCAAACTCTCAAGTTTTGGTTTAGTAACTTTTTCAACACAGCCAGCAATGTGGTGAGTCTACTATGTGTTCTAATATTATTATTAATTTCGGCACTATTCTAAAATTTCCCTTTTTGATTACAATTTCATGCCGCGATATCCCTATTTAGCTCACAGGCTATCAAAGCCTGAGAGCTTATGTGACCGTCGGTTCTGTATATACGTACGTAACGCGATAACTCTTGATAGAAACATCCCATTTCATTTGCTTCAATTTTTTTTTCTAGTTTCATTCTGATAAGGCGCTTCCCTGATTAGTTTTGGGGGTTCATTGGTTAAGGATAAAGAGGGAAAAGGGGGTTAGTCCACCCCTCTTAATTCAGATAAATGGGTTTTTTATGCAGAATTATTCGATTTGCTCCGAATTTGGTATACCGGTTTATTATGTTAAGGAGCTTCCCTGATTAATTTCGGGTGTTCATTGGTTAAGGATAAAGGGGGAAAGGGGGTCTAGTCCACCCCTTAATTTAGATAAAAGTGTTTTTCATGCAGAATTATTCGATTTGCCCCAAATTTGGTATACCGGTTTATTATGTTAAGGAGCTTCCCTGATTCGTTTTGGGGATTCATTGGTTAAGGAAAAAGGGGGAAAAGGTGGGCTAGTTTACCCCCTTATTTTAGATAAATGAGTTTTTCATACAGAATTATTCAATTCTCCAATTTGGTATACCGGTTTACTATGTTAAAGAGCTTCCCTGATTAGATTTGGAGATTCATTGGTTAAGTATAAAGGGGGGAAACGGGGGCTAATCCCTATTCACTTATTTTTGGGGGGCATTATTCTTTAAAATAAGAGTATAATATACAATTAGTGTGAATAGCCTGTAAGCTCTATGCAATCAGTTTAGCTGGGCACTTTTATTTTTTATTTTTATTCTAATGCTAAAAACTTTCAATTTTCACCACTATCTTTTAAAAAACAATCTTCAACTTCTTTTATCGCAAAATTCTCTACTATTAAATAAGGTGACGATTATTATTTGTATTTATTGGTGACAAAGTAAAAACAATTCATACCCTGGGTATGCGCGCGTTTTTCCAGTTTAACACGTTCACGCCGACGCGGTGGGTCACACTCGACTGTCTCAGAGTTGGCAAGTCTCCGGCCTTTTGCATACCAGTATTTTAATACAGAAAATGTTGTTTTATTTAATTAGAGCAATTGGGCGATTTAAAGGAACAACATTTTCTCTAAAATAACAGTGGTGTGCAAAAAGCCGGAGACTTGACAACTCTGAGACAGTAGACTGTGATCCACCGCGCCGGCGTGAACGTGTTAATATATTTAATTGGTGTTGTTTTATTAATACAACCCATGAAAAAAAAATAAGATGCGATAATGTAAAGAATTTTTTTTAGGTAGCTTTCATTACAAAAAGCTACCTATTGCAGCCGTTCGGAGGAAAGCGATTTCAAAAAATTTTGGTATATTTTCATCGATCATGACCCCCAGACCCCGAAACCACCCTCCGTTCAAAAGTTGATATATATATATATATATATATATATATATATATATATATATATATATATATCCATATATATATATATATATCTGACCTTTGTCATACTGTAACGCTCGAATTTATGAATCGATTTGGATGTAATTTGGTATGTACATAGTACATACCAATGTCTCGACCGAGTTCGTTGGCCAGCTTCATCCGCCATCTTGTTTCAAAATGGCGGCCATTTAAAATTTTCTTAAAATTTTTAAATTTGAAATGTGGTACCAAAGAATTGAAAATGGAAAAATATTTTTTTCTGATGTATTTGACCTTTATACAAAGATTTCGGAGCAGTTTTTGTTTCGTCTATATCTTAAAAAATGGCTAAGTTATAGCATTTTGAATTTCTAGCGTGGCTGACATTTTGAAACGTCCTGATATTTGTCACGTGATAACAGGCGTATTTATGAACCGATTTGGATGTACTTTGGTGTGTACATATTACATACAAATATCTCGACCGAGTTCGTTGGCCAGCTTCATCCGCCATCTTGTTTCAAAATGGCGGCCATTTAAAATTTTCTTAAAATTTTTAAATTTGAAATGTGGTACCAAAGAATTGAAAATGGAAAAATATTTTTTTCTGATGTATTTGACCTTTATACAAAGATTTCGGAGCAGTTTTTGTTTCGTCTATATCTTAAAAAATGGCTGAGTTATAGCATTTTGAATTTCTAGCGTGGCTGACATTTTGAAACGTCCTGATATTTGTCACGTGATAACAGGCGTATTTATGAACCGATTTGGATGTGCTTTGGTGTGTACATATTACATACAAATATCTCGACCGAGTTCGTTGGCCAGCTTCATCCGCCATCTTGTTTCAAAATGGCGGCCATTTAAAATTTTCTTAAAATTTTTAAATTTGAAATGTGGTACCAAAGAATTGAAAATGGAAAAATATTTTTTCTTATGTATTTGACCTTTATACAAAGATTTCGGAGCAGTTTTTGTTTCGTCTATATCTTAAAAAATGGCTGAGTTATAGCATTTTGAATTTCTAGCGTGGCTGACATTTTGAAACGTCCTGATATTTGTCACGAGATAACAGGCGTATTTATGAACCGATTTGGATGTACTTTGGTGTGTACATATTACATACAAATATCTCGACCGAGTTCGTTGGCCAGCTTCATCCGCCATCTTGTTTCAAAATGGCGGCCATTTAAAATTTTCTTAAAATTTTTAAATTTGAAATGTGGTACCAAAGAATTGAAAATGGAAAAATATTTTTTTCTGATGTATTTGACCTTTATTCAAAGATTTCGGAGCAGTTTTTGTTTCGTCTATATCTTAAAAAATGGCTGAGTTATAGCATTTTGAATTTCTAGCGTGGCTGACATTTTGAAACGTCCTGATATTTGTCACGTGATAACAGGCGTATTTATGAACCGATTTGGATGTACTTTGGTGTGTACATAGTACATACAAATATCTCGACCGAGTTCGTTGTCCAGCTTCATCCGCCATCTTGTTTCAAAATGGCGGCCATTTAAAAAAATTTTAAAAATTTAAAATTTAAAATGAGATACCAAAATATTAGAAAATGAAAAAGATTTTTTTTGTATGTGTTTGACCTTAATACAAAGATCCCGGAACAGTTTTTGTTTCGTCTATATCTAAAAAAATGGCTGAGAATTTCTATTGTGTTTTGATTCTATTGTGTTTTGAATTTCTATTGTGGCTGACATTTTAAAACGACCTGATTTTTGTCACGCGATAACAAGCGTATTTATGAACCGATTTGGATGTTACTTGGTCTGTACATAGTACATACCAATGTCTCGACCGAGTTCGTTGGCCAGCTTTATTCGCCATCTTGTTTCAAAAAGGTTGCCATTTAAAAAAAATTAAATTTAAAATTTAAAATGAGGTATTAAAAAATTGGAAAATGAAAAAGATTTTTTTATGTGTTTGGCCTTGATACAAAGATTCCGGAGCAGATTTTGTTTCTGAAAATTTGTTCTTTTGTTTATATCTTAAAAAATGTTTGAATTATAGCACTTTGAATTTCTAGTATGGCTAACATTTTGAAACGATCTTGTATTTGTCACGCGATAACACACGGATTCGCTTATTTCCATGTGAGAAAGCATGTGGATAGTATACATCAACATCTCAGCCAAATATAAGTTACTTTAAATAAAAGCAGCTTGGATAAAGCTGACTAATTTCGTGAAATTCTCATTCATAATGATTTAGTATTGATAAAAATTAGTATTGAATCTCCTATATTCGGTTTCCACTAAATTGAGCTTCGTGTGTTTGAATAATATAATTTGGCTTTTTTAAAATAAGGTATTTGAAAGCTACCTCTTCCTCCCGGCACTGGCCGGAAGGACTTTTTAAAGCTTGTTTTGCGCTCGTAACGTTTAGCATCTGAGTCCCGTATCTCTTTTAGACATCAACATTTCAGAAAGAGGAATAAGTACTATGCAAAGTGTTACTCAAAAGTACAAACAATTATCTTCAAGTGAAAAAAAAAAAACACGAAAATTTAATAAAAATGCGTTACATTGAAAAATAATCTTAAGAGAATAAAAAAAATTCCTAAAAAAATGCAAATTTTAGCAATTTTCTAGGTTAGGGTAATGAGTTGAAAAATTAATAGGTTATTATAACCTATTACCAAGCTAGTTTGTCATTTTTAATGTTGATATAACAGTAAAAATTTATCTGCTATAACAATGTAAACACTCGATATCCCGATATACGCTAAAATTTATTTTTCATTAATTTTATTATATTATTTAAATGAGAGACTTAAGATATTCCTGGAGGTAGAAATCCTGGGGGTTTAGGTCGGGGTTCGCACATTTGCAGCGGCCACGGCACAGGACCTATTTGAACGTGTTCGCAATTCCAAGCGACGCTGATGTGAAGAATACATCACGGCTAATGGGGGCACATTTAGAATGTTTGTTATGAGTTGTAACACTTTTCATTTGAATTTTGTACTTCGATTAAGTTTTTTGTAAAATAAAGGAATTTTTACATCGAGTATTATATTTTCTTTGCGTCACGGTCTCGATTCAATTGCAACATCGCGATTGCGTTTCGGAACCCTAGTTTCTATGTAATTTTTGCTCCACATGACCTGACACACTCACACGCGCCTCTTGGACATGACCTTTTGAACCACTCTGTTTAAGGGGGTCCGAGACACAAAAATCTTCATTTTTTCATTTTTTTTTTATTGGATTAAAATTTTCTCTGCTATTTTCTGCTTAAAATGACGTTTAAATCATGTTTCTATTGTAATTAGAACAGGAAATATTAATTTTTTCGTTTTGGTTTGTTTTCAAAATCTGCCTTTCAAGCTATGGTTGTCACGAAAACGAGTTCTTGTGAAATTGCGTTTTTCTTCATGATAGGTTTTTTTCACAATTTCTCATATTTAAATTCCTATAACTCAAGAACCGTTAAAGATACAGGGTTGAAACTGGGAACATATCTTTTTCAATTATTTTACTTTACTTTTGAGCTAGCATATTTGAAAAAAAATATTTACTTTTGAAAATATGGTTTTTTTTTTTAAAGTTGCGCCACATTTTTGTAATTTTTTTGTTAAATATTTTTAATTTTTTTTAAATTAATATTTTTTAAAATGCTGGCTCTAAATTAAAATTTATATATTTCTGTTTATTTAAATGAAAAAAAAATTGAAATTCTACAAATAATATTTAGAGTTACAACGATTTTAAACTACCCCACTATTTTAAAAAAATTTTAAATTTAAATTTTTTTAAAAAAATTATGAGAAGTTTTATCATGCGATTTTGTTTACAAATAATATTGTTAACCATCACAAAAAATTTCAAAATTTTAATTCAATAAATAAAAAAATTTTGAAAATGTGTCCCGGACCCCCTTAATTTTTCTTTAGCTTGCTTTTTATTGTTAACATAACATAAAAAAAAATTATTGATCTGAAATAATAGATATATCTTTTTATTTGCTGTCATTTTAGGAGCGGACATGACTTCCCATATTATCCACCAGAGTTGTGTTACTCCAGAGGCGCGAATGTCCTAGTGGACCCGGTAGGAGTAGACTCATGGTCTCTAGGAATGATGTCACTCCGTTTATTCACGAAAAACCTCCTTCACGAAAAACTAGGAAACAGCTTAAAGCCCTGGAGCAAAGACGTTTATAAGAAAATATTCAAAGTGGTTAGTATACATTTATATTTTTGAGATGTTTCATATGGCTAAAAATCACAGATGGCAGGCAGACAAGCCGAATTTATTAACAGTTTTTAATTACAATTAATGATGTAAAAACTGGTGTGATACGACAAGTTCAAAAAGAACTTCTTAAAACACCATAGAAATTTAGAATTGCAATTTAAAATTTTATAGTGTGTTAAGAAGTTCTTTTTGACTTTATAGTTTTAGAGTACGATGGATAGTGTTAAAAAAATGAAAAATAAAAATTGCATTTTTTGTAAAATCCAGCTACTTTTAACAATTGTGATTTGCTCATATATCATTAACGAATTGCACACTATTCGACTGAATTTATATGAGGACGTGAGTTTAAAAACTCGCCTTATCCAAATTTTAAAAAATCTAGTTTTCTCTACCAATCTATTCTATTGGTAAACCTGCACAGGAAAAATACTATAATCTGTAAAAAAAAATTTTATCCTTTGTTTTTGGGTTCTTAAAATACTGGTTTGGCTTCAAAACTCGCCTTATCCACTAGGGAGTTGGAAACAAAACTAGCTTTATCCCTGCGCGTGCGTAAAACAAACGGACGACTAGCTTATCATCTACTATCACAGTAATTTTCCTTCATTTCTCTGCGACCTGTTGCTATTTGCGTTTAAAATATTTACCTGTCCTATTCATACAAACTAATCAAATAAGTTTTACAGCATGCCTTATGTATAATGGACAGTGAATAAACTCTTCTATTTTGAGGAGGAAGGGGGAAGAAGAAAAAATGAAATACGAACACACGGGTTAGTAAAGAATACATGCAAAAGAAGATTAAAATGCAAGTTCAAAATGGAGAATCGCTTTCTATATTTCTTATTGTCAGAAGGTGTTAAAAGATCTAATTTTTATTCTCAGGCATAAACTTAAGGCATTTCCATCCCTCTCAAAGTGCACTAAACAGACTCAAAAGACCTCGAGTATTCAACTCTCTCAATGCAAGATGTATGATGCTTATACCAAGCTTTTTTTTTTTCAAGCAACTACAAAATTGCATAAGATAATTTTATTTTTAAGTTCACATCTCAAACATCTCCTTCAAGAAACCGTCCAGGTTTCTTTCCTTCCATGAAACATCCAGAAAAGTAAAATTTTCACCTTGAAATTCTTTTAAGTGCATCTCAGTGCGATTTCAAAGGCATTACGATAAGGTACTACTTAAGGAATAAGAACCATGGTCATCTTCAAATTTTGAAAGTTTATTTCAGATGATTCTTGGAATATCAAAATTCAGAGTGTAAAAGTTGGGCTAGAGGTATCTAAAATCTGAATTTTCTTTTTAAAAAGAGGGGGGAGGGTGTTGCCGTGAAGCAAGAGAAACTTAAGGATGTCCACGAATTGTTAAAAAAACATTTTGATGAAAAAAATGTCAGAAATGGAGGTGCTTACTTTCTATAAAAATATTATTTCTAAGGATCCAGAACAGAAGGAGATGGTGTATAATATATATAATATTATGTGTTATATACATTATATTATATTACATTCTTTAAAAAAAAAGTTATTTTAATTATAAGCTATTTATAAATTTTATTTGATTATTGTTAAGTTTGCTTTTTTATAATAAAACGTAATACTAAATTTTAATCATACTTATTGCTCTCGTAAGGTCTATTTTTTAATCCAAAATATTATCATCCGATGACCAAAAATAGAAACTATTAATTTCTCTCAGCAAGTATGATAGACGGTTGGAAACAAAACTCTTCTCATCCATGGGGTTTGCAACAAAACTCTTCTTATTCGAAACTTTTTCAAATTAATCAACCAAGTGAAGTAAAGTAGATTTTCCAACTTAACACAAGGATATCACACAGCAAATAGCTATAAGTATACAAAAAAATTGGAGGTATTCGATGCAGGGGGTCGCAGTTACAGGTTTTTCGCGATTTCCCAAAATTTGATTTTTTGGATAAGGCAAAATTTGAAACTCACGTCCTCATACATATATATATATATATATTTATATTTATATATATATGAACTTCTTGTTCAGGTTTCATGAAAGTGGCATCAAACTGGGTTGAAAACCCTGCAGGTTGTAAACAAGAAACATGTGGAAATTTGTAAAAGAAACTCCATGAATTATATCTCCATGAATGTACAAGCCATTCTTTATCGAAATATTTGAAAACATCTCTGCTGTCGTGTGCTACAGTTACAGATTATTTCAAGCTTTTTATTTTACAGGTAGATCGAAAATAGTAGGTACCCAAATTGCCATAGTTTTTAAACCTTCGCTGGGTGTAGGAGTACAAACAGGTTTTTATTTTAATTCATGAAGTTCTAGAAGAAAGCATCAAATATTTTTCTAGATATTCAACAAAACGCTTAAATCGTGTCCGGTAATTTTCGGCCATAGTTAACATATTCTGATCATTATTTTGATTAATATATATTATTATCATATATGTATTTTTTTCAATAACCGAAAATATTATTTTAAATATTTAACCAAACCAATCCTGTATTAAAAATTAAGCTTAGATTATTACTATTATTACTATTATTATTATTATTTTCCCTCCACCACTCGCTTCGTTTTGCACACACAAGAACTTGGCTCGGGATATTTTTGTCAGGGAAAATTAAAATTAAAACTTTGTGGTTTACAAAGCTAGTGAAACAAAACAAAAACGTTCCATTCTCTAAAAATGTTTAACTCTCATTAATTGAAAATAAAATTTGTTCAATAAAAACTCTTTGTATTTTTATTTCGAGTGGACTAAGCGGATAAACAAAACAATGTTTACAGTGGAGAAAGGCTCGGGTAACTATAACCCGTCGCGAGTGCTAGAGGGTTATCATGATCATCAGCGGCAGAGGAGCCATTCCTTCCGTTTGTTAAAAAAAAACAAAAGTTACACGTCACATTTGTGAAAGATTTCGTAGTTGAGATAGAATTCTATAATTTCTGTGGAATATTAATATTAGCTACACTGGTACGTCAATAAAATCTGAGAATTTGACACTTACTTTTTTATTATTTTTTTTATGATAAGATCTTTTAGATTCTGTGATTTTTAAGATTCAAATATTGAAAATGTTCCTTTTTTTAGCATTTAATATTTGCTATTTGACAAAAGCAAGAGCTCAATCACAAATTAAGAAAACAATAAAAAACAAGCAATCCTATAATGCTATCATAGTTAAAAGGGCCAAAATTAATATAGTAAAAATAAAATAAAATAAAAATAAAACACTTTTGTAGTTAGAAAAATGCTGTTTCCCGATATCAGCTCCAATTTAATACTATTTTTCATAAAGCTCTATCTATACATCGATATAAGATTGGCATTTTATTGAATCGAAACAAAACATCTCTATCGCAGAAGAGAGTAAGGAATGGAAAAGCAATGTGTTCGGTATTAGGTAAACCAGGATCACATTCCAGACATTTTCTAGCCCGAGTCCGAGTATTTATAAAGTGAATGAATATTTGAATGAATTTGTAACATTCTTAACTTGCTTTCGTAACATTCTTAGTAGTCCAGGCGATGGGGAATTTTACCTAGCAAAATTAATGGTAGTTCTGGAAATCAGCTTACTTTATGTCTTTTGGGTCGCTGAATCAGAATTTGTAACTTCCCACCAAAATTTCCCCCGGCAACACCCCCAAATTTTGGTAAAAAGCCCTCCCCCCCCCCCAAAAAAGGGTTTTTATTAAAAAAAATCAATTTTTTTATTGTTTTAGGGGAAAAGTATCTAGAAATTCAGAAAGTAGACAAAATTTGCAATAAATTAGATACATGACATTATGACTTAAGATGAAGGGGTAGGGGGGTTCTGCCTCGGAACGTGCGCGGTGCAGCGTGGACTAAGTTGTGCAATTCCACTTAATCACTCACACGTTTACATTCGCCCTCCCATCTCCCCTCCGAACTTTCCTTATTAGATTTACTTTAAGTTTTTTGGGTCGCTGAATCCGAAATTTTAACTTACCCCCAACCCCCCCCCGACCCCCTCCCAAAATAGTTGTTATTAACTTAAATTTCTTATTGTCTTAAGAGAAAAGCATTTACGAAATTCCCAAACCAGACAAAATTTGCAACAAATAGGGTACGTGATATTATGATGTAGGATAAACAAGGAGAGAGGGGGTTGCCTCGGAACATTCCCCGCGCGCTTTTCTCAAAAATCAAATTTTTTCAAATAATCAATTTCTTGGGGGGGTTGCAGGGTGAAATTTTGAAGGAAAGTTACAAATTCGGATTCAGCGACCCAAAAAAACATAAAGTGAGTAGAAATCCATAATAAGTATTAATTTTGCCAGGTAAAATTCGCTATTGCCTGGACTTCATAACTTAGTGCACGTAGCGCCGCAGTGCATGTTCAGAGGCAGCCCCCTCTCTCCCCGTTTATCCTAAGTCATAATATCATATATTCTATTTGTTGCAAATTTTGTCTAGTTTCTGAATTTCGTAATGCTTTTCCCCTAAAACAATAAGACATTTAAGTTAATAACAACTATTTTGGGGGGTTTCGGGGGGGGGGGAATTTTGGGGGTAAGTTAAAAATTCGGATTAAGCGACCCAAAAAACTTAAAGTAAACCTTATAAGGAAAGTTCGAAGGGGAGATGGGGGGGGGCGAATGCAAACGTGTGAGGGGTTAAGTGGAATTGCGCAACTTAGTCCACGCAGCACCGCGCGCATGTTCGGAGGCAGATCCCCCCTTCCCCTTCATCCTAAGTCATAATGCCATATATCTAATTTGTTCCAAATTTTGTCTACTTTCTGAATTTCTAGATACTTTTCCCCTAAAACAATAAAAAAATTGATTTTTTAATAAAAACCTTTTTTGGAGGGGCATTTTACCAAAATTTGGAAGGGTTGCCGGGGGAAATTTTGGTGGGAAGTTAAAAATTCGGATTCAGCAACCCAAAAAACATATAGTAAGCCTTTTTACAGAACTACCATGAATTTTGCTAGGTAGAGCCGGGCCGTCGCGAAACAACTTCCTTCTCTTAGGGCCTGCTTCAAGACGAAAATGTACAGCAAGATGGCGGCACAAGAGATCTGAGTAGCAAACGAAATAGGTCGATAGTTGTATATTTGTATAAAAAAAAAGTGCTAGAAATATCCGTTTTAGAATATTTTGTTGAGCAATTTGTGGCTTATTTTAGATATTTGATTTATACATTCAATAATTAAACAGAGAAGGGTCATTAAACAGGTGCTTTTTTTTCTCCTTTGATTTAAAATATTTTCAAATACATTTGATTCGCCGTTTTTATCGGAGATTTTAACTTGAAATATGCATTTATGGTAGAAAAAAAAATCATACATTAAGATTATCAACTTTATCATGAAAAAATAAAAAATACAAAAATAGTTAAAGAATTGGGATTCATGGTATTTTTCGGAGAGTTTAACTTGAAACATAAATTTATGACAGGAGATATCATGTATTAAAATAATACAATTTTAGTAGATAATAATTAAATTTCCCTTTAAATATAAATAGTCTTAATTTAAAAGTATAAATTTCAGGATTGATATTACATAAAATCAAAAATAAAGATATTAATTTTTTTAAACAATTAAAGCAAAAATTCTATTTATCAATTAAAATTTTAATTTTAGAATGAGATTGCCGAATAAAGAGTATAAGTACATGATGTAGGCAGATAGTGGTAAAATAAAATGGCTCCAGGAAATGTTATTATTTCTTATTGTAAATGCTTTTAAAATTTTTAAAAACTAATTAATCAGAATAGTAAAAATACTTTCCTAAAATTCCCAGAGCCCAAAACACTTATTGTACAACTCACTATTGAAAAGACTGAAATGTTAGGTCTGAATTTCATAAGTAAATGCAAGTGTGGAAGCCAACGTTGCGGTATATTTAAGGAAGCAGTTTACCTTTTCAACATTTTTTTAAAAATTTAAATAAATGATTCAAATGGTGCAATAAGCCACTGCATTTCAATGTTAAACTAAAAGTGCATTAAAAAAAATTTAACTGCATATTTAGTTAAAAATTTAAAATAGTTTAAAACATTTTGAATTTTTTTAAATGCTACTTTTTTATTAATTATTAATATTTTTACCCATTTTTAAAAAAAGATTTTCAAATGTGTATTACGCAAGACTAAGCATAGAGTTTTAGATAAATCAAATATTACATTTAATATAATTGTTTTACTGATATATATAGTATAAAACAGTGAAATCTAATACACTTTCATATACATTTATTAAAATAAATAAATAAATAAAACCATGAAGGACAATTCCATGCTCATATTTTTCACACAATTCCATGCTCATGTTTTTCACATATATAATAAAGAACATGTACAAAAAAGTTTAAATCTATATCTGAAATACAAAAAAAAGGCCTTAGCATTTTTAAAACATGAAAGTGAAAAATCATTTAAAGCTGGTTGTTTCTGGTTAATTGCGCTGGGTGTATTAAAGAAATTTACAATACCTGGCGTTATAATCGCCGTATGGGTAAAAATGAGGTGTCACAATATTTGTAATTAATTAGGCTTCCATTTAATATTTTTTAAGTCGATTTTTTGGGTTAATTTTCAGGTGAACTGTCCCCTTAAGTTATGTGTTTGTCAGGAATTGCGAATATAATAATAAAATAAATAACTATACAAAAGTCAAGAATGACAACAGAAAACTCACTTCGAATAAAATAAAATCACATGTATTAACAAACATGTAACAGTCGTTGATAAGTTTTCAGATATTTCAACTTCCTTAATACTTGTCTGTTTAAGTGAGATTATTTTTTTATGCAATATTAAATACCATATATTTTTTAAATTATTGTAAGTACGTGATTACTGATAGTGAAAAATGCTATTTTAGTTGTAACATCTAACAACAGAATGTGTATTTTAAGTTATGCATACATTTAGAAAATTAAAATTTTTATTGATAAATAGAATTTTTGTTTTAATTAATTAAAAAATATAACCATTTTTATTTATGAGTTTATGTAATATCAATCCTGATATTTATAATTTTAAATTAAGGCATTTTAATTTAAGAAATTTTTAAAGGGAATTTTGTCCTAAATGTACATTTCAAGTTAAAATCTTAGATAAAAAACGTGAATCAAATGTTTTGGAATATATTTTATATCAAAGGGCAAAAAGAAGCAAAAAAAAAAAAAAGGAAAAAGAAAGAAAGTACCTGTTTAGTGACCCTTCGAAGTTTAATTATTGAATGTATAATTCAAACAGACATAACAAAATATTACTGAAAGGAAATTTATAGCACTGTTTCTGATGCATACATATAACTATTCGACTTGGTTCGTTTGCTAACTCAGGTCTCTTGCGTGACTCATCTTATTCTTGAAGCAGGCCCGTAGAGAAGAAAGCTGTTTCGCGACGGCCCCGGTAGAGCCCCTATACGGTCTCTATTGCCTGGAACTCTGAACTAGACACTGTGTATTTTGGATTGTAGTTGTTATGACGAGGGTCGTTACCCGATGGGGGTAGGATAGACTGAGTCCTCTTCATAACTTCTTGAGCTCCCTCTAGAACTTCATAATCTTATAACACACTCACATCTGTATCAAATTTAAACTTTTTAAAACTTTGTAATCGAAAGTTTATAGACAGAGGGCACTTACACGACGTGACGGATCGATTGACGCT
This sequence comes from Maratus speciosus, assembly GCA_963932465.1. Taxonomy (NCBI): domain Eukaryota; kingdom Metazoa; phylum Arthropoda; class Arachnida; order Araneae; family Salticidae; genus Maratus; species Maratus speciosus. The sequence continues at coordinate 279,308,953 of OZ010797.1, read as the reverse complement.
GTACTTATAATACTTTTCGTGGTGGCATCACATCTTACATAAACTGAGAAAAGTTTATTGAAAATAGTATTAGAAAATCTCCATTATTAACGTAGAAATAATTTGTATATATATTTCTTTGTTAAGGGGTCAGGTAACCTTTGAACCAATAAAGTACATGGAAAAGTGACCTCTGTAAGAATTGCAGTCATTCTTTAACTAATTAAATTTTAATTATAAAATTGAAAACACATGTTAGGAACGATTTATTTTTTCAATCAAATATATAGTTTCACATATATAGTTTTTTTTAAATATATTTTTAAAGATAATACAATTTTTACGAAAGAATTATTCTTGCATGCATTGCGCGCATGATTTTTCCCATTTCAATGGCTAAAACAAGCCAAGATCTTTTTAATGAGTACAGATATAAAGTGTTTTCGAAATGACCTACAATGAAAAAATAAAACTTGTAGATCTCGAGAAAAAAAAATTTTTTAGAGAAATTCGAAATATCGAGATTTTTTTTTATACAAAAGTACCCGTGACTTCTAAACTTCTTACTTGTGAAACATATTGATAGGTCATTTTTTGCTTCTGTACGTTTAATACATCCACCAAAAATTTCCTGAAATTCTAGGCAACCGTTTTTCAGAAATCGTGCGCGCAATGATCAAAATTGCTGTTTTGAGAAAATTGGCTTTAAAGATTGAAAAACCCGTTGATCATATAGCAAAAGTTCAACGTGTTTTAGACATAACTTCTCTTCTAATGCGAATTTTTGTATGGGGTTTGATTATAAATGTTCCCAAAGAATCATATTTAATTATAAGCTATTTTTAAAAAATTCGATTTTTGGACGCTTCAAAGGTTACCTGACCCTTTAAATTCTTTTGGAAATTTTAATCCACATTTGACTTTTCAGATAAAATATCTTTCGTCGAACATAGAAGAGGCATACCCGGAATTGGAGATGAGTCCTTTGGATTGTAAACGCCTAAAGAATTTTATCCTCATGTTCCTGTCCCTGCAGCCAGAAACTCGTCCATCAGCTAAATTGGCTAAGAATCACCGTTTCTTGTGTTCAGGCCTATTTATGCCGAAACGGGACGCTGTCTGGAAGAAAAAAGGTAAGATCGCTATTCATTTATTTTACATTATTGGAATTTTTTTCTTTTGTCAATATCAAACACTCCTTTTCACTTCTCATACACATTTTTATAAATTTATCTATCAACTTTGTGTCGATTATGTTTATACAGAAATGAGTGTCTATGTGGCAGGCTTACAAATATATTTAACAAACGGGCGATTCTCAAAAGGTGGGCACAGGACACAAGTAATAACTTTAAGCCTTTCTAACATAACTTTAATTATCATTGACTTTATTATTATTTTTTTTTTTACACTGAGTTTTTACTTCTATTCAGAGTTAGAAAATGACATAATTTATTGTAAAAGCTTTGTATAAATACCTTAAAATTTTATTATTTTCTGCTAAAGAGGCCAATTTCGGACATTCATAACGTTAACCGCTCCAATATACCACCAAGAAAAAAAGTTTTAACTTTTTTCCAGGTGGTTCTAATGGTAAACAACGAATGCATAAAGGAAACGGATGATTTTTTGATAATTTCGTTAAGAAATGGCAGGCTGATTTATTGTTGTTTTGGAGATAGAAGGACTTTTCTATAAAGAATTTTTCTGTATTTTGTTGTGTCCGAAAGTAACGTACGTAACAAAGTATTTGATTTTATTATTATTATTACTGGATAACAAAAAGTTAATTATGCATATATATATGTATACAGACACGTTTACTACATTCTTAGTCTTAAGAATTTTTTAAATACTAAGAGCAACGTCCAAAATCTGTAACTTACGTGCGAAAGAGTGTCCAAAATTTGTAACGTACGTAACTGCTAATTAAGTGCTTTAATCATTAATTTTCAGAATAGTTGCTGTTTGTGTATAATTTTGTAGACATACTATTATAAAATATTTATATATTATATTTATAGACAAAATACTATACTATTAAAAAAATGGCCTTAAATTTTAAAATTTTAAAAATTACATATAGTTAACGTTTAATGACCCCACATTTGAGAATCTCCGAATACACATCAAAACATTTACAAACATATAAAACCAGCATCCTTCAAAACAGCCTTTGAAATGATTCTAATTTCAAAAAACTAACGAGTTTAACTAATACGGTTTAGTATAATTTGACCAGGATGCCTGTTATTAAACTGTATTTTCACTTCTCAGAAATTTTATTCTTTACACCTGTCCCAGATGGCCATTAACTTATGAGAGAAATCCAACTAAATTTGGTGTACGTACACAGTGAAGCGGGTGGTTTGTGATTTCGATTTCTAAGGGAGCACCGTAGAAAAAAACGACATTTTTACAGCACAAAGTACTGTTCATCTCGTGCACAAACTCGATCACAATTGAATGAACTGTATCTTCCTTTGTGTTCCTGACTATTTAAACATGGAAAATACATTAGTTGCGTAAAATTAACAGCACAATGTACTGGCAATTTGGACGCCAGTAGTTTGTACTGTCGTCCAAATGCGTCCAAATTGACAGTACATTGTACTGTTAATTTTACACAACTACTGTATTTTTACCGACTTCGAAAAAAGGAGGAGGTTATCAATTCGACGCGTATGTATGTTTTTTTTTTTCATTATGTATGTTCACCGATTGCTCCGGAACTTTTTGTCCGATTTATGTGATTTTGGTTTTAATTGAAAGAGGATACTATCGAATTGGTACCACTTCCGTTTCATCGAAATTGGTTGAGTAGTTTTTTAGTAATTCAACAAAAACCAATAAAATAAAGGATTTTTCGCAAATTATGTTTCATTGTTGTAACCGGTTTTTCATTCATAAGCATAAAGCTATGTATTCATATGCGTTATCGCCAAGTTGTCACCAGACTTGTCGCCATTTGGTGAAATATCGCCAAATTTGGCGGCCAAAATAAGTTGCCATAAATGAAGCCAACTTTGCTGTAACTGACTAATTTGGCGATATTCCCATTCAAATTCACTAATGGATCTTCTCCAATATGTTTCTTCACAATTTCTAATAGGCAGTCATATTTACAATTCTCAATTGCCAACCATTATTTAAAATGCTAAATAATACAGAAGCAAACTAAATTAGTACAAGAAAACATCTGAATTGTATCAAGAAATGAGAACATGTAAATTTTAATCAGATTGCACGATAAAAGCAAAAAGGGCGCGATACTAACAGCAAATATGGGTTAAAGGAAATGCGAATATCATAAGTTGCTTCCGAAAGTTCTATGTTTTGCAGTACTATACTCACGCCAATTAGTATGCAAACCGATGACACTTTAACCAAGACTATTAAATGAGCATGACGATGAAGTTCTAATCTTCCGTAATCCAGGCCATAGTTAAGGCTAACGTGAAGCAGAAAAGATATCAACATACAATGTGGTTTAATGTAAATGTGGGTATCATAAAATGTTTATTTCAGAAAAATGCTTCCCAATAACGGTAAATTACTTAATAGTTTTAAAATTTCCACTACCCAATGTATTGCAAATGATGATGCAATAAGAAACTCAAATGCCTAAGTGAGTTAAATTGTTTTTGTCAAGAAAGATGAAATACATAACCACAAAAAATAAACAAAATGTCGTCATGATGCAATGAGTTCTCGATTTCTCCATCAGAATCTTTAGATTTGGCGGAATTTTAAGCAAATAATTTAAATTATGAATAAAAGTATCACGCTGCAATGCTTAGCATACATTTAAGCACATTGGCATTACATATACATTATACATTACATATTGGCACTTGCATAATATCTCCATATAAGGAAACATTAATGCCACAAAAAATAAATTGTTTTTAAATTCTTGAAGCCTCAAATGAATTATACGTAAATTCTCTTTTGACACTATATGAATTTCACCAACGACCAGCCATTTGAGGGAACGCCATTTGAGACTTTCACGCTGTACTCTTTTAAGGATCATTTTTTGATAAGTCATTGGGTTGTCTTATATCCTAATGGCTCCTGGTGCATGTAAAATCCGTCGTGGGTGCGAAGTACTCGAAGTTACCTATGAATTATACCTTTGAGGTGCCTTGCCAGGTGGAAGGTCTCGTCATCTGACCAAGCTTCTAAATTACGAGATCAACATGAGTAGCAATGGACAGGTGCTAAAAACAAGATATAACCGGCATAAAAAGTTTTTAATTAAGGCACTGCCGATAGGAAAACAAACTAGGCGCTAATCAGGTTTACTGCCGCTACGCGGCGACTAGGCGGTCACCCACGCTGATGCCAAGTATAAAAACCGTTCATCTAGGGCAACGGAAGATAGGAGCCTGGTCATCGGTTAGGGAGTGAGAAAGATAAGTAATTGGGTCTCCCTTCTTTATTTCATAGAGAATTTTTAGTAAGCAAAAGAACTTTTTATTGTCAGTTTCCAAAGTTCGATATTTTTTTATACGAACAGCACCTCTTGTCGTGCTACCCATGTCGAAATAGAGAAACAAAAATATTTAATTAAAACGTAAAGTTATTCAATCTGAAGAAGGATAAATGTAATATATATAAAAAATTGTCACACAAAACCTGTGTTATGAATGTACACACAAATCTAGACAGATTTACTTATCAAAATAACATCTTTAAAATTTTCTTTGAAAGTCTGTAATTTCCTCTAAAACAATCATGCAAAAATCGTAACTCGAAATAACTAAAAAGTGAAAAATAAACTTTTTTACCAAAAATAAAACCGACTTCAAAAACTACTGCAAAGTAAAAAATAATTTTTTTACATAATAGTTAATAAGAAATTAAATTAAGAGCATTGTATTTACCATGCGTATTATTATATTTATGTACATTAATTTGATTTTTTTGGAGTCGGTACCAGCCATGCCAAGTTAAAAATTAAAATTTTTATCCTATACAAATCCTAACAAGATTCAGCAAATACGTTGCGGAAAAAAATTCCATTCTCAGTCAACTCTGACAACATCCTGCTTTTGAAAATATGTGCTTGGCTACGATTTTTTTACATAATAGCCTGTATAAACGCACTAATTTTATAATAACCCTTAATTTAGCACACATAATTATAGCTAATCTCACTTGAAAATGCATGTTATAAAAATCACATTAAATGTTTCAAAAATTGTAAAATTAAAATTTTTTAACTAAATAATAAATCGTAAAGAAACTCGTAGATATTTGGATGTGTGTCTGTTGAATAATTATACTTAACTTCGTTTGGCTGGCACCGACTCCAAAAAATCAAATTAATGTACATAAATATAATAATACGCATGGTAAATGCAATGCTCTTAATTTAATTTCTTATTAACTATTATGTAAAAAAATTATTTTTTACTTTGCAGTAGTTTTTGAAGTCGGTTTTATTTTTGGTAAAAAAGTTTATGTTTAAATAGTCAGGAACACAAAGAAGATACAGTACATTCAACTGTGATCGAGTTTGTGCTGGCCAATTTACAGTGATTTTTTTTACAGTGGAAGCACTGATATTAAAATCGGAATTGTGTAATTTTAGAGGCTGCAAGTGTAATATTTTTTATATATGAAACCTTTATTTTACTGCAAAATGAAACTGCAAACACAAAACTTTTTCACGATATATTACAAAGCTGTATTCGACGAACAACATTTGCCACAGTTGTTTAAAGATTGAACTCACAGTGAAATTAAACAGCAAATTATAAAAATCTTGAACAGAAAAACGCTTTAAATGCAATATTGAAACACAGTACCTGACGCAATTTGTAAGCTTTAATTTAACAAAACTGTTATCTTAAGTTAAAGCAAGTTCTCTCCGTTTTTTTTTTTTTTTTTTTTTTTTTTTTCGTATTGAATAAGTGTTCGTAATAAGAAGTTGTCGACAGCGGCTAAAAGTTCGGTTTTCTTTCAAAGCAGCCCCAAAATCTCTCTAGTATAGAATTTGGTGCTATTTTTTCTTGAGAAATCTAAATTCCATTTGTTTTATGTGTACAGTGTTTCATTTCGCTTAATGGATTACCCGCTTTTTCGTAAAGTAAAAAATAAGACAAAACCATCAATGTGTCAAACGTGTCTGTCGTAGGAATATCTAAATTCCAAAACAGGTGTTCAGTGTCGCTTGCCTATTAGAGACGAGGCTTAAAATAGTTTCACATGGAATGGTAATCATACTGCAAACTATTTCTAGATTATTACACATCTTTCATCTTGTTTCAACGCATATATTCAAAATTTAAAGTAATTAGTAGAAATGTTATTGAAAGAAAAAAAGGGCGAAGTTTGTTGCAATCTATTTTCTATATAGGTTTAGAACGTTACGATATTGGAATAGGTTTCTTTTGAGAAGTTCTATTTTTTTTTCATATACAGTGCGGACGAAATAGAACTTCACTTACTTGAAAATAGAAAGCGAGAGGAGCTCGAATATCCCAATATTGTAGTGTAGTCTAAAAAAGTTAAGTGTAAAATATAACGTGCAATATTTACCCGGTGGGGTCCCTCAATTAAATAACGTTACATTATGATATTGATGAAGACAAAATTAAAAATCAACTGTAGTATAAAGTCAAATGTCTGACATAAAATTTTGTAGTGAAAATTAAATGCGATGATAAAAAAATAATATTCTTTAAAAACACAAAATAAATAAAGAGTCAAGGAAAACACCAAAGAGAGTTTCAAATTTAGTGATTACAGTAAGTTTTTGAAAATGTAAAGCTCTGTTGTTAATCTATGTTACCAAGACAGCTACAATTAGGTTAGAATATTTGCACAACAGCTTATGCCGACATTAGGAGGTAAAGTCATACAAATATGTAGATGTTGGGAATTGAAAAACTGTTCGCTCACTACAGGTGTACGCTATTCGGGAGGTTTTAGTGAATATAAATAAAACACAAAACTGTAGATATGAATTTGAACATTTTCCGTAAAATATTACGAAATTATAAACCATAGTAAAATCAGAAACAAAATCATTTCTCTATTGAACCAAAAATTACGTAATTTCTCTGTACATATAGATGGATTACGAAAAATAAATTTCCCCCTTCTTTAAAAATATTCCATAATTTTTTCCTACCTAAAATGATTTTGTAACCCTGGTTTATTTAATTATTTTCCATCTAAAAAAATATTCATATCAGTCATTTTACTTAAATTCATTTCTATTTAAAATGCGTAGATTATTATTTTATTTCTCTTTCAAAATATAATTTAAAACATATTTCTTGTAATATTTTGTTTAAATTTCTTTTATTTTTTATTTCAAGCTAAAATGCCGATATGAATTCAATTAAAATTATCTGTTCTGCAATTCTAATATTTTACCATTTCTTTTTTTAAAAATTATTCTAAAACCTAGATTCGCGTGTTTTGGAGAAAAAATACATTTTTCTGCATATTTCATACGCACTGAAAAAAATACCCTGCTTGTTCACCATGCTGATTGCAGTAATGGAACAGTGGCGCAGCAATTGAGCGATTGTCACCACTAAATTTTTATAGTATTCTTCGCCTTCAAAAATCTCAGAAATTCTGTCCTGAAATTAAATGAAGAATACTAATAAAATTCTGCGGTGTCATTTGATTCTCTTCTGCTACACTGTTCCATCACTGTGATTGGCTAGTCGGCATATCTGCACTGACGTAAAAGTACTCCACCAGCAAGTACTTATTGACAAAACATAAGTCAGGAACAGATATTGTATGTCAGGAGTTCTTTTTAAAATTTACTATTGTCACTAGGAAGTGATGTCCTTTGAATAATAATGAAAAGTTTATTTAACATAATTTAAAATTTAGTTTATGATGGATAGCTACTAAAAGCTGAAACGGCGAAAAACATTAAATATCCTTTTATCGTTGATGTTTTTCGGAACTCTCTTTACAATTATGGGGAAACCACATGCTTTTCGAGCCTGTGCCAAGTAAATAATTATGGCTGCAACCTTATTAATAATAATAACTGCTGCAAATATTATATAGTAATAAATTAGTATGAGTGGTGCCAGTCAGAACTCATAAATTATGGAATAGTGTGTTTACAAAAGATTGTAATTTATATATGTGTATGTGTGTATAAATATTCCGATGTTAGTTTTGTTATTACCTCTTGTGTCTTTGAACTATTTATGAATTAAAATTTCAATCCGAACTGATTCTTTAAACTTATGAATTAAATTTAATAATATTTTAAAGATCCATAATTTTTTTTTTGTAGATATATATTTACTGTTGAGAGCTTTAATAACTGACGTGTAAAAATTCGATACTTTTTCGTTATACTGACAACATACCAAATTGTATTACATTGTGTAGATTGTGTCATTTATTTCAATCTTGAACATATACAGATCTTTTTATTGCAAACATTCTGACTCGCCATTTATTAAACTTTAATCATTTTTTATTCTTATTTAATCATAACTATTCAAAACATCTTACTTTAAAAATAACAAATAAATTTCGCACAATAAATAATAAAATTAATCTAAAATTAAACTAAAGCATTACAAATTGTAAAAATCTGTTAGTATAGCACTGAAATTTACAAGACATCGCCCCATGAACTCGGAAATGATCAGGGATGAGATTTCCGCGTTTTCACACCAGTATCTTGTTAGAGAAAATTATATTTGATTTAATCTGAAAAATTTTGCGATTTAAGAGACCAGCTTTTCCCCTGAGAGTGTACTGGTGTTCAAAAAAACTGAAATCTCATGTTGAATTGTTAATAATGAAAAACAGCTATTTTTTAACACTACAAAGCCCGGAAGGAGTCGATTCGGCTCCAACGATATGATTAAATGTCAATTGAAACCAGAAATTCTCTCACAAATAAGTTAAATTGAAAAAACCCAAATTTACGTTAAATAAATCAGTCAAAAAATTTTAAATAAAAATTCTGGTGTAAAATATTTTTATGGAATTGAGTAAAATTTCCGGGCGTTTTAGTATTAACCCTTAACGCTCGAATTATATTACGGTTGAATAATTCAAATTGCTTATTGGCACCACTTTTATGAAAAAGAAATATTCACCTTATTTAATGACAATAAAAACGATGCTAAAATATAGCCAATTTAATTATTTTATAAAACTGGTGGGAATCAAACAATTTGACAAAAAGACACAGCCCGAGAATATGACGGGAGCGATAATTAAGGGGCAAATATTTTTTGTTATAATTTACATTTTCCGCTACCTCTAAAATTGATTTTATCACTTGAAAGTCACCTTAGGATGAGGAAGCTCCAATTTCAGGGATATGGAATCACGCATTGAAAAATATTTTAATTGTGAAATGCTGGTTATGAACATTTTACGCGGTAAACCAGAAATATAATTTTGTTCAACCTAACACTGCATGTCATATGCCCGTTTATGGAGCATCGAAAATGACATAATAAAAAATAGCATGACACTGTTCTTCATTATTAACAATTCCAAGTTCATGGGTTCAAAGGAAATTTCACGACAAGACATTTACAATTTTAATGCTTACAATTTACTTTTAGATTAATTTTATTTTTTCTTTCATTTTAAATATTTATTGATTTAATAAAATAGTTCGTGAAAATTTGTCATTTTCAAGAGTTATACATTTTTTGAAGGATCATCACATAACAATAATGTTATATTTTTTCAAATATATCGTTTGGCGCCAACTATTATAGTTGGCGTCAATTATTTCTAATCCCTCTCCTTCTGTGCAATTGCACAGGAGCACATGTTCGAGTAAATTCAGCTTCCTGAGTGAAAGAAATATCTTTTCAAGAAATGTATTTTAAGGCAGCCCTCAAATCCAAAGGGGCTACTATCTGACATATATTTTAATTCCTTTTTGTTTGGAAACGTATGAAATTGGACGGTGTTGTTAATCAAAAACCACGCAATCGAAAGACTTTTATATTTTTTGGTAAACACAAAAGAACTTTCAGAAAATACGTCAAAGTGGGGGTTCTGAATCATATTTCTGACGCGACACCGCGAGAAAAAAGAAAAATCGGTCTTTATGTAACCACAACTGCTTATAACTCAATAAGTAATCTATTGATCAAAAAATAGAAAATGATTTCGATTCCAAATCGCTTCAATAGTCAGACCTGCCAAGTTTATGCCTTTAATTTAAACATGTATCAGAAAATAATTAGAAAATTTCGCGTTGTTGAGCAGTAGGTTTGAGAACCGCCTTAAATGCATCGGGTCCAATTATAATGCATACATTAATTACATGCATAATGCAATTATAATACATTAATTGGAACTCTGATCACATAAGAACACATGTTCGGAAATGCCACCAGGAGGAGATAATACAGCACATGGTACAAATACAAAGCAAGAACACAAGACCAAAAAGGTCTGTGAAGGGCTTTTGAAAAAAAAAAAAATGGTAATTGAAAAAATTGACAAATCGAAAAAGTGATAGGCAAAACGCATAGGTACACAATGGCCTTGATGGTCCCCCAAAGCTAAAAATTGATCCATGTTAATTGAGGGGGCCAATTTCCTGTATACTACGCTTAATCCATCGATACTAGAATAACCAGTTACGTTTATAATTACATCTGCCTGCTGTTATGGGTTGTTGTGTCGTCGTGTTCGAACCACAACTTACTTATGCACACGTTGTTAAGCTACGACTGTTAAAAGGCTTTTCACGCCATTTTCTTCTGCCTTAGTCTTTTTTTTATCTTCTCCATGCACGTGTTGTCATATTCCTGGACATGCATTCTTATATGGAGACGAAGCACCATTTCCTGCGTTTTCACATTGGGCTATTCTATATAGAAATTTTTTTTCTTTTAAAAAGACTTGGGGGCTCTGTCCCCTACGAGCTACGCTCGCCAACCCCCGCGTTCTGAAACCTCATATTCTAAAAGCATACTAATTTCATCCGCTTTAAAAAGATTGAATTATAATATTAAAAAACAGTGGCGATCACCCTGTAAACGGGTTTTCACCCATATACCTTTGATTGGAGATTTTTAAGACGAAATCAGCGTTTGTTAAGGGATACAATGCTGTTTTCGTCTTTCATTTAAAAAAAATAATTAAAAATTTGAAAATAAGCTAATGTAAAATGAATTAAGTAAACAGAGTCTTTGACTCTCGATATTTTAACAGCTCTATAAGAAAGTTCTTTTATATAACACATTTGAAATGTATCCTGGCCCGTCCAGGTTTTATGTCTAATGGGAGAAAATAAATCCGCGGACGCCAGTCACGAACCCGGGCAGACTCTACACGAAATTTTCACATAGATCATAAATTAAAATTCAATTTTTACTCATGATATGTGCCTACGTGTGTAAGTGTGTCTCTTCTCCCTCATTACGACTTTGAGACCCCTCGCATTTGTAACAGCGAAACTACAGTGTGTAAAAAATTCTATACGAGACTATTCGAGAAGAAAAAAATTGAGCTTGCCGCTTAAAGATTCATTTTGCCGACAACAAAGTAGTAAAATCTCTCTGTATGCATATATATATATTTATATATATATATACACTCTTTTAAAAAGCTGCAGATTTAGCTGCATAGTCACTCCACCGCTTTTATAGAATATCTCTATTCTGACGAATGAGAATGCTCTATAGTATAGCCAAGTAATCGTTTTCTATAAAAGCGGTGGGGTGACGATGCAGCAAACGATACATATTTTTAACAGTGTATATATATATACACACACAGAGAGACACACGCACACACACACACACACACACACACACACACATATATATATATATATATATATATATAAGTATATAGCCACAACATAAACACAATCTCTTAAGAGGACCGGGAAAGCAAAATTCAACCAAAAAATTAATTTTTACTTTTGTATATCATTAAATAGTTTAAACTTTTATCTTTATAACGATGTGTCATACATGTTTATATATAAAAAAATAAGTTTTGAAAATATTCATTCTTTTCGAAGAGTACTTCACAGATTAATGGTCATTTAAATAATTAATTGACGTTTTTTCAAAACTTGGATTTTTCATGTTTATGTTCCTTTTTTTCAATATCTGTTAAACTTAAAAACTCAGATTTTTTTCATAATACTTGCGTTATATTGTGTAGTTTAACACAGGGATTTAAGGATTTGTTGAGAATTATTTATTTTAGGCAGTGAAATCTTAACAAAAATGCTAATTTAAAAATGACTTTCAATAAATAATTAATAAATAATTTTGAGTTTCACTTAGAAAGAAAAATGGTCTGTTAAAAGACGTAAATCATGTTTTCCTAACTGCTCTAAAAAATCTATACCTCTATCTTTCACCATTTCTGAGAAAAAGGTACATGAAATTGGTGAATTTAACATGGCGGAGATACGGCTTTCCCGGTCGCTTAATTAATTCATTATTGAAAAAGAACCATAACAACCAGATTCCGGAGAACATAATTTTGAGAGAGACAAGATTATTTCCTCATACATGCACCAATGTTATGATTCAGGGCACCACGATCGCACGCAAAATCATAACTTACACATCTACTAAAGAACATCCCAAATCTCGCTCTCTAACAACACCCCCGAAAAATTTATACGATGGTGTTGACCCAAATTAACAGCGGGTGGCGAGTTGCAATCAGCAATTTGGGAATCACTGCATTGGGTATTCTCTCAATTTAAGTGCAGTTGTGATTTCAAATTGAATCTGGGCCGCATTATGCTCATTATGTTCAGGGCTAAAATCACAACCTGGTTTCTTAATAAAAGAAATTATACAATATATTTAAAACTCAATTGCTGTGAACGCGTACAAATATATTTCTGGGTAATTTTTTCTACTTTATGATCAACAATTGTTTGTAATATAAAATTAAGATTTTGTAAATATCGAAAAAAATAGAGGCATTGTTTAAAGGTACATTTTTTTTTTTTTTTTTTTTTCATTTCTTTACAGATGCTGGAGAAAAAGAGAAGAAAAGTGGATTGATTTCAAGAACGAAGAAATGGTTTGTCCGAAAATTTCGGTCATTTACAAAGTAATAATTCATCTCAAAAAGCAATAGTTCACAAAACTGAATACCTTTTTTATTTTGAAGTTACATAATGGATTCTTAAATCATTTCAAGTTGTTTAGTGAAAAATACTTAAAAAGTTCAAATATGGAAATAATAAAAAAAGGATAAAAATGAAGAAATGGAAAAAAAAAATGATGAAAAAGAAAAAAAAAAGTATAAAAGATGTAAAAGGAGAAAAAAAAAAGGATAAAAGTTAAAAAATGAAGAAAAAATTACAAAAGTTTGAGAAAAGAAAAAAAAAATAATACATATATGTTAAAAGATTCAAACAATTTTGGTTTATGAAAAGCACACATTATTAGGTGAAAATTTTTATTGATGTATCCCAAAAACATAAAAAATACGAATAAACGAAAAAGAATGAATTAGAAAAAAATATATATAATTAGATAAAGTTTGGCATTTCATGAGCTCTGATGATAAAGAGAAAATTTGTTTGTTTTGTAAAGAAAAGGAGGATGGAAAGATTATAAATAAATATGAATTAACAAAAAAAAATGCAAGAAATATAACAGGAAAATGATAACATCACACATACAAATATTTGGCTATAAAGAACTGTCTAAAATAAGGGGAAATTATAATATCTCATCTTTAAGAAAAAGGGAGGGTGGAGGAATTAATAAAAAATGTAAATAGATAAAGGCAATGGAGGATGGGGGAATTATTAAAAAATGTAAATGGAAAGAAGAAATGGGGATGGAGGAATAAAAAAATACGAATACATAAAAACAATGGAGGATGGAAGGATTATTAAAAAATATAAATAGATAAAAACAATGGAGGATGGAGGAATTGCAGATAAATATGAATAGATTGAAACAATGGAGGATGGAGGAATTCTTAAAAATATAAATATATTAAAAACAATGGAGGGTGGTGGAATTATTAAAAAATATAAATACATTAAAACAATGGAGGATGGAGGATTTATTGAAAAATGTAAAGAAGAACTGGAGGATGGAGGAATTTTAAATAAAGATGAACAACTAAAAATGATGGAGGAAGGAGGAATTATTGAAAAAATGTAAATAGAAAAATTAATGGAGGATGGGGGAATTATTAAAAAAATGTAAATAGATAAAGGTAATGGAGGATGGAGGAATTATGGAAAAACGTAAATAGATAAAAACAACGGAGGATGGGGGAATTATTAAAAAAAATAAATAGATAAAAACAATGGAGGATGGAGGAATTGTAAATAAATATGAATACATAAAAACAATGGAGGATGGAAGGATTATTAAAAAATATAAATAGATAAAAACAATGGAGGATGGAGGAATTGTAGATAAATATGAATAGATTGAATCAATGGAGGATGGAGGAATTCTAAAAATATAAATAGCTAAAAACAATGGAGGATGGTGGAATTATTAAAAATTTAAATAAATTTAAAGAATGGAGGATGGAGGATTTATTGAAAAATATATATAAAAAAACAATGGAGGATGGGGGAATTATTAAAAAATGTAAATAGATAAAAACAATGAAGGATGGAGGAATTATTGAAAAATGCAAATAGATAAAAAGAACGGAGGATGGAGGAAATACTGAAAAAATGTAAATAATTTAAAAATTACAAGAAATGTTACAAGAAAATAGTAAATGACATCTTATAAATATTTGTCTTTAAAGATATAAAAGAATAATAAAAAAATTATCTGATCTTTAAAAAGAAAAGGAGGATGGAGGAATTGTTGAAAAATGACAAGAAATATGAAAAGAAAATAGCAAAAATGGCATCTTGCAAATATTTGGATTTAAAGTTCTTTTATGAAATAGCAAAAAAGTTTATTATCTCACATTCAGTAAAAATGGAGGATGGGGCAATTTTAGAAAAATAGGAATATATAAAAAACGACAGGAAAATGAAAATGAAATAGAAATAGAAGGAAAAAGAAAGAGAAGAGATTTGGTAGTAAAGAATTCTCATGTGATAAAGAAACAAGGTGAAATGATATCGTAAATCAAACTGTGTTAACCAGAAAATGAAAGAACTGTAGCGTGATGTGTTGAATGAGAATTGCTAAATGTTTCCATGTAAATTACTTTTTAAACTGTGCACGATTTTTCTATAAATAAAAAAATTATTTTTTTACTTCGTATTTTTTTATTTTGTGATGTTTTGAAATATTTTTTAAACTTCGGTGATTGATAGCTTTTTAGATATTTCTCGTATAAGATTTTGAATATATGAATACAGTTTTGCGAAGAAAAAAATATTAATTTGTTACTCTTTTATAATTATTATTATTATTATTATTATTATTATTTCCGTAAATCTATCTACATATATTTAAAATACAAAAACGATTTCTTCCCTCAAATTTCTTCTGAAGCAATTTGGATAATTATTGTTTTGACTGTAAAAGCTGTTTAATCGTAGATGAGTTTTTTTTTTTTTTTTTTTTTTTTTTTTTTTTTTTTTTTTTTTTTTTTTACATTTTTAAGGTCTTAATAAAATTTCTTCATAATATTGGCAACCAGATTACTTTCACTGTTGCAGATAAAAAGAAAATAATGAGACTTATGATAATCTTCATTGATGCAACTTACTCATTATAATTTAAAACAAATTACGTTTCAACTTTGAATAACTGATGTTCCTGGAGGTCATTTATTCCCTAAACACCCCGAAAGTTAAATGACATCATTTTAAACACTTTCAGGAGCAAGTAATTGTGTCTGTTTAATGTTGAATTTACACCAGCTGTTTCGAAATATTTCGTTTCAAAATAAGAAAAAGCAATTTAAAAACATTTTCCACCAAAGTGATAAAAGTAAAATTTAATTATAAGTTTCTGGTGAAAATATAGCTTAAAATTAGGTGGGATATAATAAATCCCATCGCCCTTAAAGTTAAAAAAAAAAAACTTCCATATAAAAACTTGCAATTGCAACATTTTCGTTTAATTGTGTCAAAAGGATATAATTTTAGAGATCTTCCATTTCACCAACTCTTAAATTGTATTAACACATTGCGCTCTAGCACTGTTAACAGATGTATGCCACTAGTCAGCAGTGTGTCCACATCTGGCAGATTTTTTTTTTTTTTTTTTTTTGTAGAAATTTTGAAATCACATCACAAAAATTTAGTTGGTAATTTTCTTTTGCTTTATTTATGGAACATCTGTCATCTTGTAAGCAAAAACAAGAGTTAAAACCTTTTGTTGGGAATTCGGTAAGTCGAACACGTTCACGCCGGCTCGGTGGGTCACACTCGACTGTTTGAGAGCTGCTATGTATCCGGCTTTGTGGCTAGCAGTAGTTTAACACAGAAAATGTTGTTTCATTTAATTAGAACAACTGAGCGATTTAAAGGAACAACATTTTCTCTAAAATAACAGTGGTGTGTAAAAAGCCGGAGACTTGACAACTCTGAGACAGTCGAGTGTGACCCACCGCGCCGGCGTGAACGTGTTAATTAAAAAATCAGCCAGATATCATGACGCACGCTGCATACGTCATTGTCGGAAATGACCAAAATAGCATGACGTATGCTGTGTATGTCACAGAGCGCAAGAGGTTACGTTTCGACGGAGAAAATTTTTTTTTAACAGTAACGTAATTTTAAAAAGTCATTTGATTGAAACCATTCGGAAACTAAGATCATAGAAATGAGGCAGTCTTCTGTAACTAAAAATAACTTCATGTTTAAGAGAACATGCAATATTTTTATTGAACTTTTATTTCAATACAAATGTATTGAAGTGATTATTAACTATTTTGTGTTTTCTCCATTGAAATGACCAAAATAGCATGACGTATGCTGCGTACGTCATAGAGCGCAAGAGGTTACGTTTCAACGGAGAAAATTTTTTTTTAACAGTAACGTAATTTTAAAAAGTCATTTGATTGAAACCATTCGGAAACTAAGATCATAGAAATGAGGCAGTCTTCTGTAACTAAAAATAACTTCATGTTTAAGAGAACATGCAATTTTTTTTATGGAACTTTTATTTCAATACAAATGTATTGAAGTGATTATTAACTATTTTGTATTTTTAGGTGCGTTCGTAATTATAATAATACTTACGCTATAGGAGTCGTCTGATCAGTTAATCTGTCTGCCTGTCCGTCTATCCGTTTATAACAGCGAAAAAACCACCGAACCGATTGATTTTAAATTTAATATGTATAACCTTTTCGACTTTGTCGAGTCATTTCAAATTTTATGAAAATCGAATGGAAACTTAAAAGATATTAATAAAAGTTTTCTTCATTCTATTTAATCCGATCATACGTAATTAACCCTTTGTATCACCGTGTTGCAGATCTGCAACATACCCAAAACGTCATTATTGTTTCAACAGTAAATTTCAAAAGACGATTTTGTTGATTGATGTTATTCTATTACATTACTATTAACATAATTAATTCATTAAATCCGCAACAAATGTCTATACGGATTTTTTTTATTTGCGCCAAAGTTTGATTTATCGCTTGGTCAGCTACACGTGATTTTTGCTCAGTTAAGCTTTGAAGGACAGGGGTTTAAAAACTGCAGACGTCTAAAAGTATATTGTTTTCAAAGGTCAGTTTAAATTCTTTATTTAAAGACCATTTACGAGCTAGGAAATTTATAATATGTATAAGATAAACGTAAACTTCTGTTTGTTGCAGATCTGCAACAACGCGCCATATCTTCTTTTGTAATGGATTTTTTTTAAATATCAAAAGAGCATCGAAAATATCTTCTAATGGTTATTTAAGTTGCATTTCTTTCAGAAGAGCAAAATTATTGAAAAGGGGAAACATTAGTCTGTGTTTATATTTAATTGCTATAGGGTAAGTTAGGGATCTCCGCCACCCCCCACCCCCCTAGTAAAATTAACACCAAGTCCAAGCTAGCAAAAAAGGGAAAGGTCTCGTAGCAGAAAAAAGAATTCAAAAGAAAAAGAATAGAGCGCCTACTCAACATATTCCACCAAAACAAGTGCGGCTCGACGAAATTGGGCACTGACCATAGTGGACAGAAAAAAGAATGTGTTGTAAATACCCCGATTGTAAAAACTTTAATCAAACTGTTTGTGAGAAATGTTATGTGGGACTTTGCTACTATAAAATTTTATTTTCCTGTTCTGAATTTTTTTTTATTATTTTTTCCATGCTTAAAATGATGCATTTTAATATCTGTGTAAGAATTTTTCAAATCGGGGTTGTTGAGTTACAAAGGGTTAACTCAATTATATTCCACGGTAGGTAATGATTCTAGCTTGCCATGCTGAATTATCTATTAACACTTATCATAAGTAATCAATTCAAGGATATCGGATGATAGGTAATGATTCTAGGTAATGATTCAATGGTGATTACGACTTATTTAAGATGGAGTCCTATTATATCCGTATTACTGAATTTAATCTATATAATCGTAATAAGTTTTGTATTCATGAATTTTTGCATAAGAGTTCAACATCTATTGTACTAAGATCTGAATATTTATTAAACGAGTTATAGTACGTACGTACCTCTTTTGCAAGTGTAAATGATGTGCATATCCAGACTCTGCCAGAACCTCAGGGTGCCCATGGAATACGAAAATCATTTTGTTATCTTATGTTCACGCTCTAAGCATGAAATCCATTTTGACGGAAATATATTTACTAATAACCTTTTGAATGTTAAAATGCAGAAGGAAAAAAGTTGAATAGTTTGCACCACTTGAAATCCCTTTATGTTGAACTTGCATTGTTTTTATTGATAAAACTTAAAAAAGAAATGTTTATCTCAAAATGATATCGTATCCGCTGATTTTTCATTTTGTCATTAAAAAGCATTGAATTGAAACGAAAATTTGATTTGAAATGAACCCGAACACGACACAATATAATTTTTCTAGACGCACAAACTAAGCAAATTAATAAATAAATAAATAAAAATAAAATAAAATAAACGAGCAGGCAAATTTACCCGAAACATATTAGTAGAATAATTTATTTTCTTTTTTCATTCATTTTTTTTTCATATTTAAACATTTAAAATGAAACACTGGACGCTATTGAATTGAACATTACGGCAATCGTAAAGATAAAAAATAAGGTAAAATAAAAGTAAATAATTATATTTCTCATATATTTTATCCTATTAAGAATATTCTGAGAAAGGAGAAGAAGGGGGAAGTAAAAAATGTAAAAAAGAAAATCCCTTGCTCCAAAACGCGATAATTTCTGGTATATTCAAAAAGTCATTTTACCTGTAAAGGCGTGATTTTTTCGAACCCAAAATTCAAATTATTTGAAAATGGACGCCGTTATTCTTTTTCTGATAAATGTATCGCGTACGTAATTAAAATAGATTGACCCGCCTTGACTCCTGGCATAAGCGCACAATGCGCAAGTAAAACACAGTGAAACACGCTTAACACGAAACTGAGGGGGCCGAAAAAATTTTTCGTGTTAAAAGAATTTCGCGTTAAAAGGTTCGTAAAAAAAAGAACAAAACTAAATATTTCCGACGTAGTCAAATTTTATTTCGATTTCCTGTTAAATTACTGCTATGTTGCATCCATTAAGATAAAAAGCAAGTAATATATATATATATTGTTTGCTTGTTTTTTTTTTTTTTTTTGGGGGGGGGGGAGAAGTCAGATTTTTTTTTTTTTTTTAAGTGTCTTTTTCAGCATTCTGAAATCTAGCTTGTTTGAATCAAATAAGCAAAGCTGTCTCTAAATCTTCGTGCTTAACGGTTCTCATACGTTTTCTCTCTGGCTTAAACATACTGCTCTCAAACATTAACGTACTGGATCCCTGTTTTTTTTTTATTACTATTATCGTTGATAAAGTAGAATTGGCAATGCCAAACTCTTTGCAGATTTCTGTTTTCATCCTTCTTTTTCATCAACTGCATTAAGTAGCTCTAATTTGCGAAAAAAAAAAAAAAGAAAAGAAAAGAAAAGAAAAGAAAAGAAAACACGAAATTTACTGATCTTCACCTAAAATTCAGTGGTTTTAACACAAAATTCACTAATTTCAACGTAAGCTAACTAAATCGAAAGAGATTTCTTTTCGCGTTGAACGATTTCTGTTCCGTGTTAAAAGAAAAAATATGTATTAAATTGCATAGTATACTGTCCGGACCATTTCGTGTTAACCGAATTTTCATGTTAAGCGTTTTCGTGTTAAACGTATTTCACTGTATTTAAGACTCGGTACTTTTTCGAAAATTTTCCGTCTTATCTTTAGTAATGGTAAAAACTCATTCCTTTAAATATCTTCCCTCCTCCAAATTTCGGATTTTCTCCTTCCTATCCTCAGCAGCATACAAAGCTTAAATGCTCTAAACCTCTTTAATTGGCGCAGCATATCCCTAAAGGAACTTTGCGCCATAAAACCCCATACAACCAACCAACTAAATCTCTTTAATTTTGAGACTTTTTGACTCTTAGTTTTAAATAAAAATAAATAGTCAATCTGCTAAACGCACAGTACACAGCTTAATTTTTTAAATGCTATTAGGGGTTGTGCATATATAACGTTATCACTTTTGAAGGGAGGGGGAGGGGATCTGGCCCTTGATATCGTAAGATATCTCTGGGAGGAGGGGGGAGGGCTGCTTTTTGAAAAGTTTTCCTTTAGATAAAACCAAACTTTTCTTTTTTTAGAAACTTTTTCTTTACATTCAAACAGTCTGTTATTTTTATTATTATTACTATTTTTTAATATGTTTTTATCAAAATGCAAAGCTATTATTAAAGGCATTAAATGTTTATAAAATCATATCATTCCAATGTTTGACATTCCTGTTCTTCTGCCATATGCGCGCATAATTCGCTGTTAGAAAAATCAGGAGCATAATATGTAAAAAATGATATTTGCATTTACCAGTAAAGGAAAGACAAAGAATGTTGTTTACTGTTTTGTTGATAAGTTCTGCTCTGCTTTTAACCTCTCCGGGCAGGGGGCACGTGCAAGAAGACAATACAGTAAACTCCCAACTATCCGGCCTAATGTGGCGGAAGGGTAGGCCGGATAACAAAAAAGCCGGATAGGCCGGAGTTCTTCAAATATTTACTAACTTTGTGTCCTCCCCCCCCCCCCCCGCAATGATATTAAACACCCATGTTATACACATATTAAGATAAATTTTATATGTACAGTACATACAGTTTCAAAATAAGTAAAACATTAACATAAAAGGCAATCCTAATTCGTAAAAAAATCAGTAAATCTTATTTTACAGTTTATTAATAAATGATTGCACAAATATGAAAAGTTATGCATAAGATCAGAGACAAAACTTACAGTTTTTAGTTTTTGAAAAAGTCCTTAATAGAGGACTGCTTCTCCCTTTCAGCCCTCTTCCACGACGCAATGCATTTAGGCAAGTAGATGATATCAGGTGGCGTCGATTCTTGCTGACTAATGTACTACAGTGCTGCCTCAATCGTCTTAAACCCTCCCGAATGTGGGATGATATTTTCCGTATAATCATTTTAATCTTTTTCTTCTGATATTTCTCCCTATGTCAACACTTCTACGATATCGTTTTCAATTAATTCATTGACTTCGTCGTTTGCCACCTATTCTGTAATGTCTTCTGCATTGACATCTTCAGAGCCCGGTGTATTTTTCAGCAATGGAATAAGCTTATATTTCTCATCTCCCATTGCAGTTTCCCACACGGGTTTATGTCTACCTTTTTGGTGCCAAAAGAATGTTCCAAGACCTTGAAATTACTATGTTTGGATTTTTTTACCATGCTTTTGACACCCACCTGGACGGTAACCTGCCTACCTTGGCCGCTTGCAACATTCTTCATTTTATAAATAGGCCGGATAGTACGGAGGACCGGATAGTCGAGAGCCGGATAATCGGGAGTTTACTGTATTATTTTTGAATGTATTATGTGACAATAGGCTATTCTTAAATACTTTTAAATAGTAACTAGCTCTTTTAGATGTTGTTTGATATAATTTTATTTCATCAATTGATATGTTAATGATTTCTTGAATCGGTAAAGTATGCAACTAATAAATATATGATCATATGCGTATATCACTGCAAACATATAAAAAGAAAGAAAAAGAGTGTAAAAATGAAATAATTTTTAGACGTTGGTAACGATATCATAAGGTGCGGAGGGGACGGGAGGGGAGTCTATGAATGATAACGTATGATATCGTAAAGGGGGGGGAGAGGGGGTCCAAAATTAGCAAAATGTTTATAACGTTATATAAGTATATCCCCTTAAATAAATTGAATGACTATTACGTCTTGAAATTAACAGCATATACTATATAATTTCTTAAAAAAAGATTTACTAAAGATGTATACTACACACAAAATTTAAAACTTTCGAAACATTACATAAAATTTTTATTACCCTGATAATGGCCACAGAGTGGCTGAAACTTGTGGGTTTTAGAACCCTGGTGATGGACACAGAGTAGCTGAAACTTGTCGGTTTTAGACTTTTAAAATTTTATGTAATGTTTTGAAAGATTTAACTTTTGTGTGCAGTATACGTCTTTTAGTAAATCTATTTTATTTTTATTATATATGTGGTATAGCCCCTTATATTAAAAAAATTGCCCTATTCGATACTCCGATGCAGAGGTGCCAAGCTCCAACTAAACTTCCGTAATATGTGGGTCAATTTTACCCAGTTACACAACACCTCAAACCAGAAAATTTGTTTAGTGAATCTTAATTAATTTAATATCAGGTTTCTGTTTGAAACCTATTTAACTTCGCATCTTAAAAAAATGCCTCGTGCCAAACTTATTAAATCTGATAAGGGAGCCACTTTAGGTGTTGCTCGCATCTAGTATTGAAACCTGGTGCATTTTAAAGCTCTATATTGGGAAGTTTGGGAATCGATAAAATCTTTTTGTTAAAATAATTTGTTAATATTTTTTGATTTTGCAGCAGATTAACTTTCTCAAAATGCAATTTTCGAGACCACTTTTCGGGCTGTTAAAGTAAAAGTTAAAAAAAAATAGTTTAAAATATAAATTAGTTAATAATAACTATAAAATGTTGAAAAAATTTTAAAATTCCTTCAAGAACCTACGAATTTGATTAAAAAAAAAATACAATATTATATTTACATATTTGGTGGGGAAAGATTGGCGTCTTTTTCGTCCCGTACAGTTTTCCGGCAACCCTAGCTCAGTATTTTCGCTAAGCACCGTGTTGTAATCATGGAACCATTAATAAAGAGGAACTGACATATCCTTAACCCCTTCAGGGGCAAGCAATTACGTTTGTGAAATGCAGAATTCCCACCGGAATCTTTGAAAAATTCTATTTCAAAATAAGTAAAAGCAATTTTACTGCTTTTTTCCACCAAAGTTAGAAAAATAAAATTTAATAAAATTTTTCTGGTGTAAAACTTCATTAATCGTAGGTGGTATATAATATATACCGGTGCCCCTCAAGGGGTTAAAATAGTGAAGCATCGACTGTAACCGCTATCACAGGAGTTGTTTATCGACGGTGGAAACTCCCATCAGTAGGATTATATAGATATTTTCAACTTATTTAAACGCCTTATTATTATATAATTTCAGTCATACATAATGGTAGAAAAAGATTTTCATTTTTACTGGTAGGAGTTTTCTTTGGTGGTAGTTAGGCCCTGCGTTTCCGCCATATTGTGACAACCATGGAAACAAATTGACAGTTTTATAAGGCATACTGACACCAGTAAACCTAACAAATAGGAATTTTTACGGTATTTTTGAAAAAAAAAAAAAATCCATGAATAAGACGCTTATTTAAGAGGAAATCTTCTATTCTATTTTACTGGTGGGATGTTTGACCTATCGCTAATAAGAAACTGAAAAACCGATTTTAAAAAAGCAGCCGCCATCTTGTGACAACCTCCTCAGTTACTTCACCGCAACTGGTAGACAATACACTATATGTCTCCTCCTTTTTATTCATAACTCCATTGTTGTAATGGTTTGAACGTAAACCTATTACAAGTATAAAGCTAGTGAAAATTTTGAAGTGCCATATCTGGCGACTTAACTCTCTTTTAGTGTAAAATTAACAAATAAAAATCCAATAAGAAAAAATTATAAATATAAAAAAATATATAAAATATGATTTTAACAAAGAATTTCTATCGGTTCTCTAACTTTTATGCATAGGGCTACAAAATGCACCATGTCTCGATTCTAGGTGCGAGCAACACCTAAAGTGGTTGGTTCCCATGTGAGTTAAATTTACCTGCATATCACGGAAGATTGGTGTGACTTTGGCAACTATGTTGAAGTAATGATACATAAATAATCATCTAAAAGCTTTTCCCCCAGCAGGTCAATATCTCCACCCCATACAATTATCGAACTATACAAGTTTAAAATTTTAAATATTTTTTCAATGTCATGTTTGTAAATTTGACATAACCATAAAAATATAATCAAATCGGAATGTGTTGCAGAATCAAAGATATACGTCTATTGACTTAATACAAAATGAATAATGGCGGTTGAAGTTTTCTTTTTTAATAAATATAGTTTAGTGTAACTTATAATGATCAGCGTTTGTGAGTATCTATTTTCATATATTAATTATCTACCTACAGTAATTTCCCAAAAACTTTTGTGAAATATTCCTAAAATTCCTTCTTTAGATTTTCGAAAGTCTTCCTTCTTGCACTATACATACTGAACTTTAACTATTAACTAACTTACCTATTTAAAATACTCATTCAGTTTCACATTCTTTGCAATCTATTTTTTTAAAGAGTCATTTTTCTTCCTCACAAATAAAATAGCCCTTTATTTCTACACTGTTAAGTAACTTAAATATTTAAAATACACATTCAGTTTTACATTCCCTGCAATCTATTTTTATCTAAACAGTCGTTTTTTTTTCTCCTTAGAAATAAAATTGTACTTTATTTCTACGCTATTGAGTAACTTAACTATTTAAAATACGCATTCAGTTTTACCTTCTTTGCAATCTATTTTTTTTTAAAGAGTCAATTTTCTTTCTTACAAATAATATAGTTCTTTAATTCTACGCTATTAAGTAACTTAACTATCGAAAATACGCATTCAGTTTTACATTCTTCGCAAACTATTTTTTTTTTCTTCCTAACAAATAAAGTAGCACTTTATTGCTACACTATAAAGTAACTTAACTATTTGAAATACGAATTCAGTTTTACATTCTCTGCATCAACAGCATAAACAACAACATTCGGCTTATCATATGAATCAAAATAACGATACTTTGGCGCCAGTTAAGTGCCCGTTCCGTATATAACATTGGCGTCAGAAAAAAATTGCGCCAATATGAGACCGTAAGTTTTCCATTTTGATTAAAAAATCAAAATTTTTTTTTTCGAATAAAACTACATAAAATTTGACATGGTTGCAAAGAATTCTTGGTACTGTTACGCTAACCGGTTGCAAATCTCGCCAATAGCTTTTTTTCAACTCGCCAGTTAGCATTTTTTTTTTTTTTTTCGAGTGGTAATATTCGGCTAGATGTCATATACGCACAGCAGATTTGGCGTGATTTTTTTCTTTTTTTTTTACGAAAATTTGGCGAAAACCACGTTTTCAAATACTAATTACATATGCATTTTTGGTATTACTTAGTTATCCCGTCGACCAAAAATCTATCGCCAAACTATAAGATTAAATGTCAATAATGGTTGATCTTAAATGTCACATTTACTTGACTTTAAGCAAGTTACACGTGTTTACGTCATGAAGAGATTTTTATTTCGACTTTTTATTTGTATATTTATTAATGTTATACTAATTTATTTGTTCTTTCGTTATTTAACACGAGAGTAGTCGCGACTTTTTTTAGAACGTTAGTAGTCGCGTTCGGTCCATTTGCCGCCGTTACCAGCAGGCCGAAAACGTAGAAGAAACTTGCCGGTGTTATGAGATGATCGAAAACGGAGAAATAGGGTGAAAATACTGACTGAACTTTAAAAGATTACAGCAATTATTTATTTTACATCATTTACAGCAATGATTTATTTCGTTTAAGTATATATTCAGTTGGCATCTAGATAAATGTTTTTACTAACTCTTTCTTCGTTTTGCATAAGATATTAAAAAGTCAATAGTAAAGGATTTGACTAAATTTCTGATATTACTATGAATCAATAATTAATAGGAAAATATTACGAGTATGAATCTGAATTCGTGATAAGTTTTTTTTTTTTTTTTTTTTTTTTTTTTTTTGGACGGACAGAATTACAGTTAGGTAGATTTTTATGATACTCCGGCATTAGGGTCCTATTGAAGTTGATAATATTACATCATTATTTATGTAAATTAAATAAATTGTTGTATATTTCCGGGGATGTTATTAATAAGTATTATCAATATTCAATTCTAATATTTCTTCCTTAGAATACTTATATATATGTAACCATCATATAATTACAATTCATCATCTATATCAATTTAATAAAATGAAAGTAATAAATTTAGCATCAATACATTACACTGACTTTACACAAAATGAAAATGGAACCTATGACTTGCAACACGAAATTAAATACAGTACCACTAATTCACCAGCATATTTCGGACGATTAATCCATTGAAAACATATGAAAAACCCTCAAATTTGATGCAATAACCAATTAAAGACAATATATATATATATATAAACTTTCTGTACAATAATACCAATGAAAAGTAATGAAAATAACCAATAATTATGAAATCACAAACCGCCCATAAATAAAATATTATTGAAAATGTATATATATATATATATATATATACATAGTAAAAAAAAAGATAAAAAATACTTAATTTCGAAATTGTAAATGTAAATGTTGTAACTACGTTTTATTTATTTATTTATTTTGTATGGTGTCTGTGCGTGTATGAGGGATAAGAGGAGGGGGGTGGAGGGCTCTCGAGATTTTGTGATTAATTCCATTTTCTAAAATGAAAATGCACGATTTGTAATTTTTCTACTTATTTCAGGGTGAGAGCAGCGCCGTTGGAAAAAAGCTCTGGATACGAACTTCGCTTATATAAAGTAAATAATAAATAAGTTATGGAAATTATATTTTTAATTTAAATACATTTGCGATTGTAGATTTAAATCCTAAGATGGATAAATTATTTTAATTAATAGAATCACTGAAAGGCTCCTTTTCCTGTATTTCGCAATTAATTAATATATATATATATATATATATATATATATATATCCACGTACGTATATACATTTCAATTCACTTAAAATTTTTCTAACAGTCAATATCGAAATAATAAGAACAGGGAGATAGTAAATTTCTCTAGCATCATAAACGTTCAGCAATCGATTAACTATATGAAATTTCACAAGCTAATTTTAATTTTTATAGATTTAAATTTGTTTGAGGAATAAAAACCGCGAAAATTATTTTAGACGATGTTCTAGCACTAACCGCCAACCGAAGATAAAGGGATGGATTTTACAGCAACTATTTAATTAATTGTACATTTCAAAATACGCTATTAATGTTACAATTTATTGTTTTATTATAACATTCATGAAAATAATAAAAACGATAAGAAAACTTGCTCCGAAATTATAAATATGCAGCAATAATTTAAATTAAATTAATTTTCTCTCGTAGTCTGGAAAACATTATTCTGAAAAATAGTTTGAACAATTGATGAAGGACAACAAATTTAAATTTGTTAGATACCGTCCCCAAGCCTCTATTGGATTTCAATAATAATAATAAAAAAACATTTTCTGCGGCTTTGTTAAAAAAAATATATATTTTTACTTACAGTATAAAAATTTAAAAATAGATAAATTTTAGAAAAATGCTTAAGAAATTTTTAAAATTATAGTATAAACTGAATTATCCAAAAAATGTTTTTATTTGCGTAATTTCTAATCTACATTATAAAATTTGCATTATTTTTCTTATTATGCAAATAAATTATACGTATGTTCTTTGCAGGTATACATACTACATTTCTGAGAAAATTGTTTTATTTTTCGAATTTGTTTTTTTGTACAAAAACGATACTTTTCAGATTTTGGAGATACAGAATTTTTTTTCCTGATACCTACAAAATTCTCTTTTCTTTTTTTTAATGGTTTGGCCTTGTTATTGTCTGTTTTCTTTCATTTATATGTTCCGGTAATAAATTGAAAGCAAGTTCTTTCAAATAATGATGATGAATTTCCCTTTTTTTCTCATATTTAAACGATTATCAATTTCAGAATTTATTCCCGCAATATTTGACAATGAAAAAAAATGTAAGTGACCATCCATCAGTTTTTCGTGCGAACTGACTTCACAACTAATATAATAAAACAATTTTAAGTGACATTCTAAAAATAAAAAAAGTACTCTATGAACGGGTAAAATAACAGAAAGAAAGAAAGACGAAATAACAAGAGGCAGAGGGTCTCCAGTTCGAAGAAACTTTCTCCCGCAGATTTCGCGGAAATGGGAAAGAATGCACAGAAGGGGGAAAAAATATCTAACGCAAGTGGTCGCAACGCGGTCATTTAGACCGATTGAAACTTAAGAATGCAATAAAATGCTAAGAAATAGCATGAACGACTTGCAAATTTACTACACAAAAGTGGGAACACTCAAGGTCAGCTACACGGAAGTTGACTATTGTAACTTTACCAGGAAATGAGTTACAGGAAGATAACGAATTTCGGGCGGGGAAAAGACCAATGCGCGACTATTGACGGGTTAAAATAAAAATTATGTCAATTTGTATAATTTCGCGAGTGTTTTGGCGATTTATATAATTTGGCGAAATTGGTCGACGGAATAACTAAGTAGTACCGTATTTTTGAATTATTTTCTATTATTTACAAAATAATTTATATAATTTATAAAAAAAAAATAAAAGTAAATAAACATTTATTATCAAATAAACAACAATAGCCGGGTTACCATGTCAACCTTTTCTGAAATATGAAGAAAACAAATCTGTTGGATTAAAATTTGAGTTGCTATCATTAGAAAAATGTATATAAAATTACGAAAAAATTAATATTTCGAAAACTAATTCGAATTTAAAAATTCTAATACCAGTTTTGAGATCTGCGGATCAATGATGATTTTTGGTGTTAATTTCATCGCAAAGTATTCCATATTTTAGGAGAAATCGCTTGAAACATAATCAGTTGTTTAATCAGTCGATTCATATTTCCGTTTCATGCTTCTGTTTCATAAATTCGTTTCATTAGGATTATATATATATAGGGTAGATATATATCTTTTTCATCGGAGGCGTGAATAAATTCTGAAAAAGCAGAATTCCTGTTTTCTAGTCCTTTTCTTTTTTTTTTTTTACCGCCATTCAATCACTTAGTATTTGATTTTGTACCTCACTATCTATACTAATAAAAGAAAAAATCGCTCTGTGTGTCTGTCTGTGTGCGATGGCTAGCGAAAACTACCGCACGTAGAAGTCTAAAAATTCAGATGTGATTAGTCCAAGACAGGTTCTGATACACCTGAGGCTCGGATTTTTAATTTTTTAAGGGCCGGGGCCCCTGAGTTCCTTTCAATTTTTATGCACAAAAACGTTAATAACATGCCTCTTTTCTATCCGATCTTCTTCGTTTTCGGGGTGAATTATCCTTTTAGTTTCTACCCCATTTCTATATTTCACTTAAGATTCTGGTACCCTTGCAAGGGGCCCGATACAAGGCCCCTTGAAGTTTCAGTGCACTAAATTGTTAATAATATGCATCTTTTCTATCCGATCTTCGTCGTTTTTGGGGTGAATTCTCCTTTCAGTTTGCGCCCATTTCTACATTTCATTTAAGACCCTGGCACCCTTGCAAGGGGCCCGGTACAGGGCCTCTTGAAGTTTTAGTGCAGTAAATAGCTAATAACGTGCCTCTTTTCTATCCGATCTTCTTCGTTTTGGGGGTGAATTCTCCTTTTAGTTTCTACACCATTTCAACATTTCAGTTAAGACCCTGGCATCCTTGCAAGGGGCCCGGTACAGGGCCCCTTGAAGTTTTAGTGCACTAAATTGTTAATAACATGCTTCTTTTCTATTCGATCTTCGTCGTTTTTGGGGTGAATTCTCCTTTCAGTTTGCGCCCCATTTCTACATTTCATTTAAGACCCTGGCACTCTTGCAAGGGGCCCGGTACAGGGCCCCTTGAAGTTTTTGTGCAATAAATTGTTAATAACATGCCTCTTTTCTATCCGATCTTCTTCGTTTTTGTGGTGAATTATACTTTCAGTTTCTACCCCATTTCTACATTTCAGTTAAGACCCTGGAAAGCCTTGCAAGGGGCCCAGTACAGGGGCCCTTGAACTTTTAGTGCACTAAATTGTTAATAATTGCTTCCTTTTTATCCGATCCTCATTTTTGGGATACTTTCTCTTCTTGGGATACTTTTAGTTATACTCCCGTGTCTACATTCCAGTTAAGACCATGGGACCTTCTAGGGTCCTGTAGGGTCCGGTACATAGCCCCTTAAAATTTTTGTGTGCCATGCCTTTTTTACACCCTAATTTTCTGACCTTAGCAATGCGTAATTTTAAAGTTGAGTCTTAAACTCTTCTCCTTAGAGCAACAATCACATATTTTTATTGGGGCCCTACGGCCCTTTTTTAAGCCTTTCCCCAATTTCTTACACATTTCTTTTGAATTATATTCTAATGAATAATTTGTACCCTATGCTTAATTTCAACTAACCGAAGATCTAAAACGCTAAGTACTAAAACGTTATAACATGTTTTCATGTTAGGGCCTTTTCTCAACTATCAGTTGGCCTCTTTTGGGCCCCCTATTATAACTCCCTTAAAAATAGTCCGATTCACTACCTTTTTTTTCTAACAACATCTTCGGTTCTCCAGCTATTACATGAACGACAAAAAAAAAATTATTTCAGGCTTCAACTACCACCAATTTTGAATATAAATCGTCTTCTTAGGGCCTTTAGTGCATCTTCTTTAAAAATTATCCGAATTCCTTGCAGTTTTCTTTACCATAGCTCTAGCGTTCTCAGATTACATTAAAAACTACTAAAAAGTGTATTTATACAAAACAACATGCCACTTAAGTCCCTCCCCCCTTGAGACCCGGTACAAGGCCCCTTGAAGCTTTTGCACCATAAATTATGAATAAATTGCCTCTCTTAATCCGATCTTCATTTTTGGAACCACTTTTCCATTTAGTTATTCTCCAGTTTCTATATTCCAGTTAAATTCCTGGGGCACCTTAGGGTCCTGCAGGGGCCGATCCGGGGCCCCTTCAGCTTTTTGTGTGCTATGCATTTTTTACACCCTAATTTTCTCACCTTCTCATTGCATAATTTTAAAATTGAGTCTTGGACTCTTCCCCCTAGACTAACACCCTCATATTTTAATTGGAGCTCTAGGGCCCCTTTTTAAGCATTTACCCCAAATTTGCGCGTTTCTTTAAAATATTATTCTAATGATTATTTCATACCCAATGATTAATTTTGACTAATTGAAGATCTAAAACGCTAAGTAATAAAACATTTAAACATGTTTTCATGTTAGGACCCTGCTCTCAAGTAACAGTTTGGCCCTTTTGGGACCAGAGTATTCTTATGTATATTCTTTTTTGTTTCGAGCGTTGTTTAATTAAATTTAACGTTATGTTTTCTTGACTTTAGATGGAGGTTTAGCAAGTGCTTCGACACAATGTAAGTACTTCTTATGCAGCTGGGTTGAGTTGACGACTGCTTCAAATTCCCAGATAGTTGAGTGGTACAGAATATATATTTGATAACGGCGGGATCGACGAATAGTAGAGTATGTAAACAAACTTTGCCTATTTTCATGTCGAAATTAGTCAATTATTTCTGAAAAAAATATATATTTGGTTAATTATAAAAAAAAAATGTTTGAATAAAATTTCTAAGGATATTACTTAATATGTTGTAATTTTGCAAGATCTATTATAAAAATTTTAATTTATCATTGTTACTAAGATGAGTAACAGATGCTGTTCTTGATAGAAATTGTAGTAGACCGGGAGATGGCAGCATAGACAATCACCTCATCGAGTTCACGGCAGAAATTCTAGAATTAGTTAAAAGTCAATCCGCATATTAAAACGCAATCGGTTTGCCATGTCATATCTTGGTGGGAAATACCTTTAAACCCGATTTTAGCGGTTAACTCGTACGTTTACCATAGTGTTTTCCTGCACCTAAAGGTGTGAAAACCATGGAACTATTAATAAAGAGGAACTGACATGTCTTTGAAATAGTGAAGCTTCAACTGTAACCGCTGTCGCAGTCGTTGCTTACCGTTGGTGAAAACTGTTACCAGTAGATATATATAGAAATTTTGAACTTATTCAAACGCTTTATTATTGTAAAATTTCAGTCATAAATAATGGTAGAAACAGATTTTCATTTTTACTGGTAGGAGTTTACTTTGGCGGTTGTTAGGCCCTGCGTTTACGCCATATTGTGACAACCAGGGAAACAAAATGACAGTTTTACAGGACATACTGACACCAGTAAAAACCAATAGAAATTTTTATGTCATTTTTGAGAAAAAAAGTTCCATGAATACGATGCTTAAATAAGACGAAATTTTCTATTAAATTTTACTGGTGGGAAGTTTGCCTTTTCGGTAATCAGAAACTGGAGATCCGATTTTAAAAAAGGAGTCGCCATCTTGTGACAACCTCCTCAATTACTTCAGTCGTAACAGGTAGACCGTACACTAAATGTCTCCTCCGCTTTATTCATAACTCCATTGTGAAAACATGGAGCAGGAAAACACAATGGAAAACCTACGAATCAATCGCTAAAATCGGGTTTTCAGGTGTTTTCCACCAAGATATGACTTAGCGTACCAGTTGAGTTTTAGTATGCGAATCGAGTTTTAACTAATTCTGGAATTTCAGCCGTGAACTCAATGGGGGGATTGTCTGTGCTGCCACCTCTCGAACTATAGGCAAGTGGCGTAAATTTTGGCAATTGCCTTGTAAAAAAAAATAGCTTATTATAAGTCAGATCCAATAATCAAAATGTCTACGTGCTTACAAAAAAAATTCAAAACTGATTATGTTTTCAAAATAACTCAAGAGTTATTATGTGATATGCACTTGATCCTTCTATTAAAAGTGTGATAAAAGAGAAACAGCATTGCTTACCGCACGCGGGTAGGGGCGTGACCAATGACATACAAAGCCAGTTCACGACCTTTTACAATGTCAAACGGACTGCATCTTCTTTAATCAGCTTCCTCGTACTAAAGTATTAAGAAACTGGATGACATCTTAAAAAAAGGGTTTTTAAAGTATACTTCAGGTATTTAATCGGTATGTATTTCTTTTATTTATAATCCGTTGAGTTTTGTGATAAATTAGCGATATAATTTTAAGGATTTTGTGAATTATTTATTAGTTAAATTTATTACTATATTTTGCTTTGTCATCTTTATGCTAGAACTTATATGAGTGCTTAAGCCTAACGGTAAACTGCTATATAGTTTCATGTTTTCAAAACTAAATTTGTTTCTTTGCTTGTCTTATGCTATAACCTAGTCATTTTATAGATCGAATATGCTATTTAGAGTTTCAGTTTTATTTTCCTTTCGTCATACAATTAAATGTTTTAAATTATGTATGCTATTAAATTTTATATATTTTACAATTGTTCAGAATATAAATATAGCATGCACTATATGTTTCGGAAAAAGGATCCTAATAAGATTTACAGTCAATTTAGTAGGTTTAGCGTACAGATGCCCAAAATCTTACATTTGAGCTTTAATGATTAAAAATGTGTATGTCGCAATCTTATTTAAAATTTATATGCCTAACATTTTTCTTCTGTTTTTTTAGCTATTGATCAGAGTTAAATTCAAAGCCATTCACTATGCTTTATATACATAACAGTTGATGCTATTATAAATTAATACTTTAGGCTAGTTCCATGGGTTTTTGTAGTGTAAGTCACATAGCTGATAATTGCAGTGCTTGTTAGGCACCGTTATTTTCAAAAAGCTTGCTTGGCCTTATTCAATTAATGAGATATCTCCCATAAAATAAGCCACATTTTCCCGTTCTAAAATACTGGTAGCAAACAATTGCAGCATGTGACTTACACTACTAGCACTCATGGAAATAGCCTTTAGACTGTACATAGAAGAAAGATGTCGCCACAGCATACTTTATTTTTAATATGAACTATTGAGTTGCCAGTGCTGTTCATATTTCGGGAGTAAACGGTAACTATCACTTTTCATTGAGTATTTGGAATGTAGCAACACATATTTATGGTTCTCTAAATGCAATTTAACCTTTAATTTTGACATTTCATTACCTAACCCCTTAATTCTTGCTCCCATGTTGTTCACGGGCTGTATCTTTTATTCAGATTGTTTGATTCCCACAAGTTTTATAAAATAGTGTAGTTGGCTTTATTATGGTATCATTTTACCTGTCATTAACATTAGAAAGACCGAGAATTTTACTCAAGTTTTAGAAAAATATTTCACACAAGAATTTTTATTTTAAATTATTAACTTATCCATTTAACTAGTGTTTGTCTTTGTATCTTTTAAACTAGTTTTATAAAAAAAAATTCTGCTTCGAACCGAGATATATACATTTGGTAGCAGTCAAAATGACTGCTCGCGGGCTATATCTAGTGTTAAATAATGTGAATATTTCCTTTAAAAAAGGGGTGCGAATAAGCAATTTGAATTTTTAAACCGTAATTTAATGCGGCCGTTAAGGGGTTAATATTGTTTTAATTAATTTATTAATTTGTTGTACGAAATTTATTTATTTGTTCCATTAGAAAAAGTATAAGAAGCAATAAATAAAGTAAAAATAAATTACCTTCTTAAGTTTGTTTTGGTAACTGTAAATTTTAACTCTATCATTTTAATCTGAGTTTATGATATTTAACAGGCAGTAATATTTTTAAAAAAAAGGTATGCAAAAAGTTACTCAAAAATCTAAAAAAATCTATCTCAAGTATAAAATATCCTCTCAAATTTAGAACAATGCTCTGCATTGAAAATAGTACTTAAAAGAACAAATTAATTGTTAAAAATGGAAAATTAAGTGCAAAATTGAGCAACTTTTTAAACTCCGGTAATGAGATATGAAATGAGAATATTTTTGCAATCTATTAACAAGTTCGTGATGTAAAATGAAACCTTTTAGTAGAAAGTAACTGTTTTTCAAAGCTCTAATGCTGATGCAACAATAAAAAATTATTTCCTACAACAATATAAACGTTCAGTATCCCTACGTACGCTATCGTTTGCGCTTTGATAACACACATATTGGCTTCTAAATATCATATCGTCTCAATCTGTGCTCCATCGAAAAGATTAAAAAGCGTACTTTCAAATAAAGTTTGATTTAAAGTTATAACTTAATTTACCGA
The DNA here is from genome assembly GCA_963932465.1 of Maratus speciosus. Classification (NCBI taxonomy): domain Eukaryota; kingdom Metazoa; phylum Arthropoda; class Arachnida; order Araneae; family Salticidae; genus Maratus; species Maratus speciosus. The sequence goes on along the minus strand of OZ010797.1, from coordinate 279,273,548 downwards.
TTTTTTACTATTTTTCAAATAATTTTCAAGCATGAAAATTGTAAAACTACCAATGTTTATGTAACAATAAACATTTGTTAGTTACAACAATGTGAAGTTAAAATGCAATGACATTGTTATAGTAAAATGCCGTTGTTGCAAAGCTTCCAGAATTTCTTTTCGACCTAATTCCTTACTTATTGAACACGTATAATTATTTGTGATCGCAAAGTTTTGTTTTATGTAATCGAAAATAGTTTTTAATCAATAACTTTCAATATAATTTCACTGAAATAGTCTACTTTATAATAAAAAAATAAAAAAACCTAATGTATCCACACAAAATATCGGATGACCTTTACACGAAATGGAAAATCGAAGAGATGATGGAAGAACAATTGGATTTAAAGTGTAAGGGAATCATAGCGCCTGGGAAATTCGGCGAAGTCCTCGTCTTCGAGACGCCATCCGGAGAACGTAAAGCAGGGAAGATAGTAAAAACAGTAAAGAGAGATTTTAAAGTCTGGCCTTGCCTGGAACACAAAAATATTGTTCAGTTGGAAAAAAACATCTTCATGCCAGACTTGAAAGCCCACTGTTTTCTCATGCCCCTGCAGTACATGACATTGGAAAACATAGTCCATTCCGGATGGTTCCAGGGAGACAGCGACAATATTTTTGACATTAAACGTTGGCTTTTAGATACTTTGACCGGAGTCGAGTACCTCCACGGAAAAAACATCTGCCATCTGAATATTGATCCGTCCAACATTTTAATTTCCTGCGACTCCAAGGCCAAACTCTCAAGTTTTGGTTTAGTAACTTTTTCAACACAGCCAGCAATGTGGTGAGTCTACTTTGTGTCCTAATATTATTATTAATTTCGGCACTATTCTAAAAATTCCCTTTTTGATTACAATTTCATGCCGCGATATCCTTTTTTAGCTCACATGCTATCAAAGCCTGAGAGCTTATGTGCCCGCCGGTTCTGTATATACGTACGTACGTACGTAACGCGATAACTCTTGATAGAAACATCCCATTTTATTTGCTTCAATTTTTTTTCTAGTTTCATTCTGATAAGGCGCTTCCCTGATTAGTTTTGGGGGTTCATTTGTTAAGGATAAAGGGGGAAAGGGGAGTTAGTCCACCCCCCCCCTCCTTAATTCAGATAAATGGTTTTTTCATGCAGAATTATTCGATTTGCTCCAAATTTGGTATACCGGTTTATTATGTTAAGGAGCTTCCTTGATTAGCTTTGGGGGTTCATTGGTTAAGGATAAAGGGGGGAAAAGGGGGTTAGTTCACCCCTCTTAATTCTAGTAAATGGGTTTTTTATGCAGAATTATTCGATTGCTCCGAATTTGGTATACCGGTTTATTATGTTAAGGAGCTTCCCTGATTAATTTCGGGGGTTCATTGGTTAAGGTCTAGTCCACCCTCTTAATTTAGATAAACGGGTTTTTCATGCAGAATTATTCGAATTGCCCCAAATTTGGTATACCGGTTTATTTCATTTTAGGGATTCATTGGTTAAGGAAAAAGGGGGGGCTAGTCCACCCACTTATTTTAGATAAATGAGTTTTTCATACAGAATTATTCAATTTTCCAATTTGGGATAGCGGTTTATTATGTTAAAGAGCTTCCCTGATTAGATTTGGAGGTTCATTAATTAAGTATAAAGGGGAGAAACGGGGGCTAATCCCCATTCACTTATTTTTTTTGGAGGGGGCATTATTCTTTAAAATAAGAGTATAATATACAATTAGTGTGAATAGCCTGTAAGCTCAATGCCATCAGTTTAGATGGGCACTTTTATTTTTTATTTTCATTGTAATGCTAAAAACTTTCTACATTTTAGAGGTAATTGAGATTAACATTTTCGGGGGAAGAAAAAAAGGGAATAGGGTGATTTAGAGAAATTTTTTCTCCATTTGTTTTTAACTCTGGAGGACGCGCGTCGAGCCTGATAGACCCGGAGTGCGTACGGTTTTTACAATTTTCACCACTATCTTTTAAAAAACAATCTTCAACTTGTTTTATCGCAAAATTCTCTACGATTAAATAAGGTGACGATTATTATTTGTATTTATTGGTGACAAAGTAAAAACCATTCATGGGTATGCGCGCGTTTTCCCAATTTAACACGTTCACGCCGGCGCGCGGTGGGTCACACTCGACTGTCTCAGAGTTGGCAAGTCTCCGGCCTTTTGCATACCAGTATTTTAATACAGAAAATGTTGTTTTATTTAATTAGATCAATTGGAAGATTTAAAGGAATAACATTTTCTCTAAAATAACAGTGGTGTGCAAAAAGCCGGACACTTGACAACTCTGAGACAGTCGAGTGTGTTCCACCGCGCTGACGTGATCGTGTTAACCCTTTAAGGGGCAGAGAAATTCTGTTCGTAAACTGATAAAATAATTCAGTTACACCAGAATATTCAAACGAATTTCTTAATAAATAACAAAACGCTATTTTGCACTTTAATTACAAAAGCAACTTTTTATTAAAATATTCTTAGTGCCAGTAGCCAGTTTTGGAATTAAAATTAGGTGGCTAGACCCTCTAGCCACCGCCGGGTTAATATATTTAATTGGTGTTGTTTTATTAATACAACCCATGAAAAAAAATAAGATGCGGTAATGTAAAGAATTTTTTTTTTTTTAAGCTTGTTTTGCGCTCGTAACGTTTAGCATCTGAGTCCCGTATCTCTTTTAGACATCAACATTTCAGAAAGAGGAATAGGTACTATGCAAAGTGTTACTCAAAAGTACAAACAATTACCTTCAAGTGAAAAAAAAAACACGAAAATTTAATAAAAATGCGTTACATTGAAAAATAATCTTAAGAAAATAAAAAAATGCAAATTTTAGCAATTTTCTAGGTTAGGGTAATGATTTGAAAAATTAATAGGTTATTGTAACCTATTACCAAGCTAGTTTGTCATTTTTAATGTTGACATAACAGTAAAAATTTATCTGCTATAACAATGTAAACACTCGATATCCCGATATACGCTAAAATTTATTTTTCATTAATTTTATTATATTATTTAAATGAGAGACTTAAGATATTCCTGGAGGTAGAAATCCTGGGGGTTTAGGGTTCGCACGTTCGCAGCGGCCACGGCACAGGGCGTATTTGAACGTGTTCGCAATTCCAAGCGACGCTGATGTGAAGAATACATCACGGCTAATGGGGGGCACATTTAGAATGCTTGTTATGAGTTGTAACACTTTTCATTTGAATTTTGTACTTCGATTAAGTTTTTTGTAAAATAAAGGAATTTTTACATCGAGTATTATATTTTCTTTGCGTGACGGTCTCGATTCAATTGCAGCATCGCGATTGCGTTTCGGAACCCCAGTTCCTATGTAATTTTTGCTCCTCATGACTTGACGCACACACACGCGCCTCTTGGACATGACCTTTTGAACCACTCTGTTTAATTTTTCTTTAGCTTGCTTTTTATTGTTAACATAACATAAAAAAATTATTGATCTGAAATAATAGATATATCTTTTTATTTGCTGTCATTTTAGGAGCGGACATGACTTCCCATATTATCCACCAGAGTTGTGTTACTCCAGAGGCACGAACGTCCTAGTGGACCCGGTAGGAGTAGACTTATGGTCTCTAGGAATGATGTCACTCCGTTTATTCACGAAAAACCTCCTCCAAGAACAACTAGGAAACAGCTTAAAGCCCTGGAGCGAAGACGTTTATAAGAAAATATTCAAAGTGGTTAGTATACATTTATATTTTTGTGATGTTTCATATGGCTAAAAATCACAGATGGCAGACAGACAATCCGAATTTATAAACAGTTTTTAATTTCAATTAATGATGTAAAAACTGGTGTGATACGACAAGTTCAAAAAGAACTTCTTAAAACACCACAGAAATTTAGAATTGGAATTTTGAATTTTATAGTGTGTTAAGAAGTTCTTTTTGACTTTATAGTTTTAGAGTACTATGGATAGTGTTAAAAAAATGAAAAATAAAAATTGCATTTTTTGTAAAATCCAGCTTCTTTTAACAATTTTGATTTGCTCGTACATCTCTCATACATCATTAACGAATTGCACACTATTCGACTGAATTTATATGAGGACGTGAGTTTCAAAACTCGCCTTATCCAAATTTTAAAAAATCGAGTTTTCTCTACCAATCTATTCTATTGGTAAACCTGCACATAAAAAATAGTATAATCTGTAAAAAAAAGAATTTATCCTTTATTTTTGAGTTCTTAAGATATTGGTTTGGCTTCAAAACTCGCCTTATCCACTAGGGAGTTGGAAACAAAACTAGCTTTATCCCTGCGCATGCGTAAGACCAACGGACGACTAGCTTATCAGCTACTATCACAGTAATTTTCCTTCATTTCTCTGCGACCTATTTCTATTTGCGTTTAAAATTTTTACCTGTTCTATTCATACTAACTAATCAAATAAGTTTTACAGCATGTCTTATGTATAATGGACAGTGAATAAACTCTTCTATTTTGAGAAGGAAGGGGGAAAAAGAAAAAATGAAATACGAACACATGGGTTAGTAAAGAATACATGCAAAAGAAGATTAAAATGTAAGTTCAAAATGAGAATCGCTTTCTATATTTATTATTGTCAGAAGGTGTTAAAAGATCTAATTTTTATTCTCAGGCATAAACTTAAGCATTTCCGTCCCTCTCAAAGTGCACTAAACAGACTCAAAAGATCTCGAGTATTCAACTCTCTCAATGCAAGTTTTGTGATGCTTATACCAAGCTTTTTTTTCAAGCAAATACAAAATTGCATAAGATAATTTTATTTTTAAGTTCACATCTCAAACATCTCCTTCAAGAAACCGTCCAGGTTTCTTTCCTTCCATGAAACATCCAGAAAAGTAAAAATTTCACCTTGAAATTCTTTTAAGTGCATCTCAGTGCGCTTTCAAAGGCATTACGATAAGGTACTATTTAAGGAATAAGAACCATGGCCATCTTCAAATTTTTGAAAGTTTATTTCAGAAGATTCTTGGAATATCAAAATTCAGAGTGTAAAAGTTGTGCTAGTGGTATCTAAAATCTGAATTTTCTTTTAAAAAAGAGGGGGGAGGGAGTTGCCGTGAAGCAAGAGAAACTTAAGGATGTCCACGAATTGTTAAAAAAACATTTTGATGAAAAAAATGTCAGAAATGGAGGTGCTTACTTTCTATAAAAATATTATTTCTAAGGATCCAGAACAGAAGGAGATGGTGTATAATATGTATAATATTATGTGTTATATACATTATATTATATTACATTCTTTAAAAAAAAAGTTATTTTAATTATAAACTATTTATAAATTTTATTTGATTATTGTTAAGTTTGCTTTTTTATAAGGAAACGTAATACTAAATTTTAATCATACTTATTGCTCTCGTAAGGTTTATTTTTTAATCCAAAATATTATCATCCGATGGCCAAAAATAGAAACTATTAATTTCTTTCAGCAAGTATGATAGACGATTGGAAACAAAACTCTTCTTATCCATAGGTTTGCAACAAAACTCTTCTTATCCATAGGTTTGCAACAAAACTCTTCTTATTCGAAACTTTTTCAAATTAATCAACCAAATGAATTAAAGTAGATTTTCCAACTTAACACAATGATATCACACAGCAAATAGCTATAAGTATACAAAAAAATTGGAGATATTCGATGCACGGGGTCGCAGTTACAGGTTTTTCGCGATTTCCTAAAATTTGATTTTTTGGATAAAGCAAAATTTGAAACTCACGTCCTCATACATATATATATATATATATATATTTATATTTATATATATATATGAATTTCTTGTTCAGGTTTCATGAAAGTGGCATTAAACTGGGTTGAAAACCCTGCAGGTTGTAAACAAGAAACATGTGGAAATTTGTAAAAGAAACTCCATGAATTATATCTCCATGAATGTACAAGCCATTCTTTATCGAAATATTTGAAAACATCTCTACTGTCGTGTGCTACAGTTACAGATTATTTCAAGCTTTTTATTTTACAGGTAGATCGAAAATAGTAGGTACCCAAATTGCCATAGTTTTTAAACCTTCGCTGGGTGTAGGAGTACAAACAGGTTTTTATTTTAATTCATGAAGTTCTAGAAGAAAGCATCAAATATTTTTCTAGATATTCAACAATACGCTTAAATTGTGTCCGGTAATTTTCGGCCATAGTTAACATATTCTGATCATTATTTTGATTAATATATATTATTATCATATATGTATTTTTTTCAATAACCGAAAATATTATTTTAAATATTTAACCAAACCAATCCTGTATTAAAAATTAAGCTTAGATTATTACTATTATTACTATTATTATTATTATTTTCCCTCCACCACTCGCTTCGTTTTGCACACACAAGAACTTGCCTCGGGATATTTTTGTCAGGGAAAATTAAAATTAAAATTTTGTGGTTTAAAAAGCTAGTGAAACAAAACAAAAACGTTCCATTCTCTAAAAATGTTTAACTCTCGTTAATTGAAAATAAAATTTGCCCAATAAAAACTCTTCGTATTTTTATTTCGAGTGGACTAAGCGATAAACAAAACGATGTTTACAGTGGAGAAAGGCTCGGGTAACTATAACCCGTCGCGAGTGCTAGAGGGTTATCATGATCATCAGCGGCAGAGGAGCCATTCCTTCCGTTTGTTAAAAAAAAACAAAAGTTACACGTCACATTTGTGAAAGATTTCGTAGTTGAGATAGAATTCTATAATTTCTGTGGAATATTAATATTAGCTACACTGGTACGTCAATAAAATCTGAGAATTTGACACTTAATTTTTTATTATTTTTTTTTATGATAAGATCTTTTAGATTCTATGATTTTTAAGATTCAAATAATGAAAATGTTCCTCTTTTTAGCATTTAATATTTGCTATTTGACAAAAGCAAGAGCTCAATCACAAATTAAGAAAACAATAAAAAAACAAGCAATCCTATAATGCTATCATAGTTAAAAGGGCCAAAATTAATATAGTAAAAATAAAATAAAATAAAAATAAAACACTTTTGTTGTTAGAAAAATGCTGTTTCCCGATATCAGCTCCAATTTAATACTATTTTTCATAAAGCTCTATCTGTACATCGATATAAGATTGGCATTTTATTGAATCGAAACAAAACATCTCTATCGCAGAAGAGAGTAAGGAATGGAAATGCAATGTGTTCGGTATTAAGTAAACCAGGATCACATTTCAGACATTTTCTAGCCCGAGTCCGAGTATTTATAAAGTGAATGAATATTTGAATGAATTTGTAACATTCTTAACTTGCTTTCGTAACATTCTTAGTAGTCCAGGCGATGGGGAATTTTACCTAGCAAAATTAATGGTAGTTCTGGAAATCAGCTTACTTTATGTCTTTTGGGTCGCTGAATCAGAATTTGTAACTTCCCACCAAAATTTCCCCCGGCAACACCCCCAAATTTTGGTAAAAAGCCCCCCCCCCCCCACAAAAAAGGGTTTTTATTAAAAAAATCAATTTTTTTATTGTTTTAGGGGAAAAGTATCTAGAAATTCAGAAAGTAGACAAAATTTGCAATAAATTAGATACATGACATTATGACTTAAGATGAAGGGGTAGGGGGGTTCTGCCTCGGAACGTGCGCGGTGCAGCGTGGACTAAGTTGTGCAATTTCACTTAACCACTCACACGTTTACATTCGCCCTCCCATCGCCCCTCCGAACTTTCCTTATTAGATTTACTTTAAGTTTTTTGGGTCGCTGAATCCGAATTTTTAACTTACCCCCAAAATCCCCCCCCCCCCGACCGCCCTCCCAAAATAGTTGTTATTAACTTAAATTTCTTATTGTTTTAAGAGAAATGCATTACGAAATTCCCAAACTAGACAAAATTTGCAACAAATAGGGTACGTGATATTATGATGTAGGATAAACAAGGAGAGAGGGGGTTGCCTCGGAACATTCCCCGCGCGCTTTTCTCAAAAATCAAATTTTTTCAAAAAATCAATTTCTTGGGGGGTTGCAGGGTGAAATTTTGATGGAAAGTTACAAATTCGGATTCAGCGACCCAAAAAACATAAAGTGAGTCGAAATCCAGAATAAGTATTAATTTTGCCAGGTAAAATCCGCTATTGCCTCGACTTCATAACTTAGTGCACGTAGCGCCGCAGTGCATGTTCAGAGGCAGCCCCCTCTCTCCCCGTTTATCCTACGTCATAATATCATATATCCTATTTGTTGCAAATTTTGTCTACTTTCTGAATTTCGTAATGCTTTTCCCCTAAAACAATAAGACATTTAAGTTAATAACAACTTTTTTGGGGGGTTTCGGGGGGGGGGGGAATTTGGGAGGTAAGTTAAAAATTCGGATTAAGCGACCCAAAAAACTTAAAGTAAACCTTATAAGGAAAGTTCGAAGGGGAGATGGGGGGGGGGGGCGAATGTAAACGTGTGAGGGGTTAAGTGGAATTGCGCAACTTAGTCCACGCAGCACCGCGCGCATGTTCGGAGGCAGATCCCCCCTTCCCCTTCATCCTAAGTCATAATGCCATATATCTAATTTGTTCCAAATTTTGTCTACTTTCTGAATTTCTAGATACTTTTCCCCTAAAAAAATAAAAAAATTGATTTTTTAATAAAAACCTTTTTTGGAGGGGCATTTTACCAAAATTTGGAAGGGTTGCCGGGGGAAATTTTGGTGGGAAGTTAAAAATTCGGATTCAGCAACCCAAAAAACATATAGTAAGCCTTTTTACAGAACTACCATGAATTTTGCTAGGTAGAGCCGGGGCCGTCGCGAAACAACTTCCCTCTCTTACGGGCCTGCTTCAAGACGAAAATGTACAGCAAGATGGCGGCACAAGAGATCTGAGTAGCAAACGAAATAGGTCGATAGTTGTATATTTGTATTAAAAAAAGTGCTAGAAATTTCCGTTTTAGAATATTTTGTTGAGCAATTTGTGGCTTATTTTAGATATTTGATTTATACATTCAATAATTAAACAGAGAAGGGTCATTAAACAGGTGCTTTTTTTTCTCCTTTGATTTAAAATATTTTCAAATACATTTAATTCGCCGTTTTTATCGGAGATTTTAACTTGAAATATACATTTATGGTAGAAAAAAAATCATACATTAAAATTATCAACTTTATCATGAAAAAATAAAAATACAAAAATAGTTAAAGAATTGGGATTCATGGTATTTTTCGGAGAGTTTAACTTGAAACATAAATTTATGACAGGAGATATCATGTATTAAAATAATACAATTTTAGTAGATAATAATTAAATTTCCCTTTAAAAATAAATAGTCTTAATTTAAAAGTATAAATTTCAGGATTGATATTACATAAAATCAAAAATAAAGATATTAATTTTTTTAAACAATTAAAGCAAAAATTCTATTTATCAATTAAAATTTTAATTTTAGAATGAGATTGCCGAATAAAGAGTATAAGTACATGATGTAGGCAGATAGTGGTAAAATAAAATGGCTCCAGGAAATGTTATTATTTCTAATTGTAAATGCTTTTAAAATTTTTAAAAACTAATTAATCAGAATAGTAAAAATACTTTTCTAAAATTCCCAGAGCCCAAAACACTTATTGTACAACTCACTATTGAAAAGACTGAAATTTTAGGTCTGAATTTCATAAGTAAATGCAAGTGTGGAAGCCAACGTTGCTGTATATTTAAGGAAGCAGTTTACCTTTTCAACATTTTTTTTAATCTAAATAAATGATTCAAATGGTGCAATAAGCCACTGCATTTCAATGTTAAACTAAAAGTACATTAAAAAAAATTAACTGCATATTTAGTTAAAAATTTAAAATAGTTTAAAACATTTTGAATTTTTTAAATGCTACTTCTTTATTAATTATTAATATTTTTGCCCATTTTTTAAAAAAGATTTTCAAATGTGTATTACGCAAGACTGAGCATAGAGTTTTAGATAAATCAAATATTACATTTAATATAATTTTTTTACTGATATATATAGTGTAAAACAGTGAAATCTAATACACTTTCATATACTTTTATTAAAATAAATAAATAAAACCATGAAGGACAATTCCATGCTCATATTTTTCACACAATTCCATGCTCATGTTTTTCACATACATAATAAAGAACATGTACAAAAAAGTTTAAATCTATATCTGAAATACAAAAAAAAAGGCCTTAGCATTTTTAAAACATGAAAGTGAAAAATCATTTAAAGCTGGTTGTTTCTGGTTAATTGCGCTGGGTGTATTAATGAAATTTACAATACCTGGCGTTATAATCGCCGTATGGGTAAAAATGAGGTGTCACAATATTTGTAATTAATTAGGATTCCATTTAATATTTTTTAAGTCGATTTTTTGTGTTAATTTTCAGATGAACTGTCCCCTTAAGTTATGTGTTTGTCAGGAATTGCGAATATAATAATAAAATAAATAACTATACAAAAGTCAAGAATGACAACAGAAAACTCACTTCGAATAAAATAAAATCACATGTATTAACAAACATGTAACAGTCGTTGATAAGTTTTCAGATATTTCAACTTCCTTAATACTTGTCTGTTTAAGTGAGATTGTTTTTTTATGCAATATTAAATACCATATATTTTTTAAATTATTGTAAGTACGTGTTTACTGATAGTGAAAAATGCTATTTTAGTTGTAACATCTACCAACAGAATGTGTATTTTAAGTTATGCATACATTTAGAAAATTAAAATTTTTATTGATAAATAGAATTTTTGTTTTAATTAATTAAAAAATATAACATTTTTATTTATGAGTTTATGTAATATCAATCCTGATATTTATAATTTTAAATTAAGGCATTTTAATTTAAGAAATTTTTAAAGGGAATTTTGTCCTAAATGTACATTTCAAGTTAAAATCTTAGATAAAAACCGCGAATCAAATGTTTTTGAATATATTTTATATCAAAGGGCAAAAAGAAGCAAAAAAAAAAAAAAAAGGAAAAAGAAAGAAAGTACCTGTTTAGTGACCCTTCGAAGTTTAATTATTGAATGTATAATTCAAACAGACATAACAAAATATTACTGAAAGGAAATTTATAGCACTGTTTCTGATGCATACATACAACTATTCGACTTGGTTCGTTTGCTAACTCAGATCTCTTGCGTGACTCATCTTATTCTTGAAGCAGGCCGTAGAGAAGAAAGCTGTTTCGCGACGGCCCCGGTAGAGCCCCTATACGGTCTCTATTGCCTGGACTATAGAACTCTGAACTAGACACTGTGTATTTTGGATTGTAGTTGTTATGACGAGGGTCGTTACCCGATGGGGGTAGGATAGACTGATCCTCTTCATAACTTCTTGAGCTCCCTCTAGACCTTCATAATCTTATAACACACTCACATCTGTATCAAATTTAAACTTTTTAAAACTTTGTAATCGAAAGTTTATAGACAGAGGGCACTTACACGACGTGACGGATCGATTGATGCTGTACTTATAATACTTTTCGTGATGGCATCACATCTTACATAAACTGAGAAAAGTTTATTGAAAATAGTATTAGAAAATCTCCATTATTAACGTAGAAATAATTTGTATATATATTTCTTTGTTAAATTCTTTTGGAAATTTTAATCCACATTTGACTTTTCAGATAAAATATCTTTCGTCGAACATAGAAGAGGCATACCCGGAATTGGAGATGAGTCCATTGGATTGTAAACGTCTAAAGAATTTTATCCTCATGTTCCTGTCCCTGCAGCCAGAAACTCGTCCATCAGCTAAATTGGCTAAGAATCACCGTTTCTTGTGTTCAGGACTATTTATGCCGAAACGGGATGCTGTCTGGAAGAAAAAAGGTAACATCGCTATTCATTTATTTTACATTATTGGAATTTTTTTCTTTTGTCAATATCAAACACTCCTTTTCACTTCTCATACACATTTTTATAATTTTATGTATCAACTTTGTGTCGATTATGTTTATACAGAAATGAGTGTCTATGTGGCAGGCTTACAAATATATTTAACAAACGGGCGATTCTCAAAAGGTGGGCACAGGACACAAGGAATAACTTGAAGCCTTTCAAACATAACTTTAAATTTCATTGACTTTATTTATTTATTTTTTTTTTTTTACTGAGTTTTTACTGCTATTCAAAGACAGAAAATGACATAATTTATTGTAAAAACTTTGTATAAATACCTTAAAATTTTATTATTTTATGCTAAAGAGGCCAATTTCGGACATTCATAACGTTAACCGCTCCAATATACAACCAAGAAAAAGAGTTTTAACTTTTTTCCAGGTGGTTCTAATGGTAAACAACGAATGCATAAAGGAAACGGATGATTTTTTGATAATTTCGTTAAGAAATGGCAGGCTGATTTATTGCTGTTTTGGAGATAGAAGGACTTTTCTATAAAGAATTTTTCTGTATTTTGTTATGTCCGAAAGTAACGTACGTAACAAAGTATTTGATTTTATTATTATTATTACTGGATAACAAAAAGTTAATTATGCATATATATATGAATACAGACACATTTACTACATTCTTAGTCTTCAGAATTTTTTAAATACTAAGAGCAACGTCCAAAATCTGTAACTTACGTGCGAAAGAGTGTCCAAAATTTCGACGTAACTGCTAATTAAGTGCTTTAATCATTAATTTTTCAGAATAGTTGCTGTTTGTGTATAATTTTGTAGACATACTATTATAAAATATTTATATATTATATTTATAGACAAAATACTATACTATTAAAAAAATGGCCTTAAATTTGAAAATTTTAAAAATTACATATAGTTAACGTTTAATGATCCCACCTTTTGAGAATATCCGAATACACATCAAAACATTTACAAACATAGAAAATCAGCATCCTTCAAAACAGCCTTTGAAATGATTCTAATTTCAAAAAACGAACGAGTTTAACTAATACGGTGTAGTATAATTTGACCAGGATGCCTGTTATTAAACTGTATTTTCACTTCTCAGAAATTTTATTCTTTACACCTGTCCCAGATGGCCATTAACTTATGAGAGAAATCCAACTAAATTTGGTGTACGTACACAGTGAAGCATGTGGTTTGTGATTTCGATTTCTAAGGGAGCACCATAAAAAACGACATTTTTACAGCACAAAGTACTGTTCATCTCGTGCACAAACTCGATCCCAGTTGAATGTACTGTATCTTTCTTTGTGTTCCTGACTATTTAAACATGGAAAATACAGTAGTTGCGTAAAATTAACAGCACAATGTACTGGCAGTTTGGACGCCAGTAGTTTGTACTGTCGTCCAAATGCGTCCAAATTGCCAGTACATTGTACTGTTAATTTTACGCAACAACTGTATTTTTCATGTTTAAATAGTCAGGAACACAAAGAAGATACAGTACATTCAACTGGGATCGAGTTTGTGCTGGCCAATTTACAGTGATTTTTTTTACAGTGGGAGCACTGATATTATAGTCGGAATTGTATAATTTTAGAGGCTGCAAGTGTAATATTTTTGATATATGAAACCTTTATTTTACTGCAAAATTAAACTGCAAACACAAAACTTTTTCACGATAGATTACAAAGCTGTATTCGACGAACAACATTTTCCACAGTTGTTTAAAGTTTGAACTCACAGTGAAATTTAACAGCAAATTATAAAAATCTTGAACAGAAAAACGCTTTAAATGCAATATTGAAACACAATACCTGACGCAATTTGTAAGCTTTAATTTAACAAAACTGTTATCTTAAGTTAAAGCAAGTTCTCTCCGTTTTTTTTTTTTTTTTTTTTTTTTTTTTGTACTGAATAAGTGTTCGTAATAAGAACGCATCGAAAGTTGTCGACAGCGGCTAAAAGTTCAGCTTTCTTTCAAAGCAGCCCCAAAATCTCTCTAGTATAGAATTTGGTGCTATTTTTTCTTGAGAAATCTAAATTCCATTTTTTTATATGTACAGTGTTTCATTTCGCTTAATGGATTACCCGATTTTTCGAAAAGTAAAAAATAAGACAAAACCATCAATGTGTCAAACGTGTCTGTCGTAGGAATATCTAAATTCCAAAACAGGTGTTCAGTGTCGCTTGCCTATTAGCGACGAGGCTTAAAATAGTTTCACATGGAATGGTAATCATACTGCAAACTATTTCTAGATTATTACACATCTTTCATCTTGTTTCAACGCATATATTCAAAATTTAAAATAATTAGTAGAAATGTTATTGAAAGAAAAAAGGGCGAAGTTTGTTGCAATCTATTTTCTATTTAGGTTTTGAATGTTACGATATTGGAATAGGTTTCTTTTGAGAAGTTCTACTTTTTTTTCATATACAGTGCGGACGAAATAGAACTTCACTACTTGAAAATAGAAAGCGAGAGGAGCTCGAATATCCCAATATTGTAGTGTAATCTAAAAAAGTTAAGTGTAAAATATAAAGTGCAATATTTACCCGGGTGGGGCTCCCAATTAAAAAACGTTACATTATGATATTGATGAAGACAAAATTAAAAATCAACTGTAGTATAAAGTCAAATGTCTGACATAAAATTTTGTAGTGAAAATTAAATGCGATGATAAAAAAATAATATTCTTTAAAAACACAAAATAAATAAAGAGTCAAAGAAAACACCAAAGAGAGTTTCAAATTTAGTGATTACAGTAAGTTTTTGAAAATGTAAAGCTCTCTTGTTAATCTTTGTTACCAAGACTGCTACAATTAGGTTAGAATATTTGCACAACAGCTTATGCCGACATTAGGAGGTAAAGTCATTCAAATATGTAGATGTTGGGAATTGAAAAACTGTCCGCTCAATACAGGTACGCTATTCGGGAGGTTTTAGTGAATATAAATAAAACACAAAACTGTAAATATGAATTTGAACATTTTCCGTAAAATATTACGAAATTATAAACCATAGTAAAATTAGAAACAAAATCATTTCTCTATTGAACCAAAAATTACGTAATTTCTCTGTACATATAGATGGATTACGAAAAATAAATTTCCCCCTTCTTTAAAAATATTCCATAATTTTTTCCTACCTAAAATGATTTTGTATCCCTGGTTTATTTAATTATTTTCCATCTAAAAATATATTCATATCAGTCATTTTACTTAAATTCATTTCTATTTAAAATGCGTAGATTATTATTTTATTTCTCTTTCAAAATATAATTTAAAACATATTTCTTGTAATATTTTGTTTCAAGTTCTTTTATTTTTTATTTCAAGCTAAAATGCCGATATGAATTCAATTAAAATTATCTGTTCTGCAATTTTAATATTTTACCATTTCTTTTTTAAAAAATTATTCTAAAACCTAGATTCGCGTGTTTTGGAGAAAAAAGACATTTTTATGCATATTTCATACGCACTGAAAAAAAATACCCTGCTTGTTCACGATACTGATTGCAGTAATGGAACAGTGGCGCAGCAATTGAGCGATTGTCACCACTAAATTTTTATAGTATTCTTCGCCTTCAAAAATCTCAGAAATTCTGTCCTGAAATTAAATGAAGAATACTAATAAAATTCTGCGGTGTCATTTGATTCTCTTCTGCTACACTGTTCCATCACTGTGATTGGCTAGTCGGCATATCTGCACTGCCGTAAAAGTCATTCCACCAGCAAGTACTTATTGACAAAACATAAGTCAGGAACAGATACTGTATGTCAGGAGTTCTTTTTAAAATTTACGATTGTCACTAGGAAGTGATGTCCTTTGAATAATAGTGAAAAGTTTATTTAACCCTAGATCTACCGGGAATTTTATTCAAGTTTTAATAAAACGTTCTACACCAGAATTTTTATTTAAAACTATTTAACTTATTTATTTACCTTATTTTTGTCTGGTTTATATACTTAGTTTATTTTAAAGAAATTTCTGGTTTGAATGAATATTTTGTATGTACCTGTCGGGTCCAATGGACCCGTCTGGTAGACGGAGGGTTAACATAATTTAAAATTTAGTTTATAATGGATAGCTACTAAAATCTGAAACGGCGAAAAACATTAAATATCCTTTTATCGTTGATGTTTTTCGGAACTCTCTTTACAATTATGGGGAAACCACATGCTTTTCGAGCCTGTGCCAAGTAAATAATTATGGCTGCAACCTTATTAATTATAATAACTGCTTCAAATATTATATAGTAATAAATTAGTATGAGTGGTGCCAGTCAGAACTCATAAATTATGGAATAGTGTGTTTACAAAAGATTGTAATATATATATATGTGTATGTGTGTATAAATGTTCCGAGGTTAGTTTTGTTATTACCTCTTGTGTCTTCGAACTATTTATGAATTAAAATTTCAATCCGAACTGATTCTTTAAACTTATGAATTAAATTTAATAATATTTTAAAGATCCATAACATTTTTTTGTAGATGGTTAATAGAATACTCAACCAATTGTAAAATACATTAAATAAAAAAATATTGTTTTTCCTGTTTAGCCTCGAGTGTTGTCATCGAGATGATTGTTGAAAAAGGTAACACCGCTGAAATTGTACGGGAGATATGCGAAAAAAGAAAGTCCACCGTCAGTATGGAGAACACATTGAAACCGCATGACCAATTTCAGTTTATTAGATTATTCTCTTCAAGCAAAGGTAAAAAGAATCTCAGAAAGGACGCTGAAAAGATGAACAATATGGAAGATGCGGGTGAAAAATGCAGTTCAGCTGCAGTTCAAAAAATTGAAGAATTTCCGGGAAATCATTCACCCGGCAAGTGTCAAAGTATACAGGGAAAGTCACTGGCGGTACATTCTGAGGAAAAATTAATATCAGCATGGGACAAATTAAGAATGGAAACGCCAGCTGATCAAGACGATATTAAAAGTCCCGATGATTTAAAAATATCGACAAGTGGATTTAAAGATACAATAATCCAAATTGAAGAAGTTGCGGGAAATCATTCACCCGACAAATGTCAAAGTATACATGGAAAGTCACTGGCTGTACATTCTGAAGACAAAGTAATATCAGTATGGGACAAATTAAGAATGGAAACGCCAGCTGATCAAAACGCTATTGGAAGCCCCGATGATTCAAAGAAATCGGCGAGTGAATTTACCAATACGGTCATCCAAAAAATCCCAGCTGTGTTTGACCGAGTGAAACCAGGTAATACTTTACAATTATGATTCATTAACACGTTCACGCCGGCGCGGTGGGTCACACTCGACTGTCTCAGAGCTGGCAAGTCTCCGGCCTTTTGGATACCAGTATTTTAATACAGAAAATGCTGTTTTACTTAATTAGAACAATAGGCCGATTTAAAGGAACAACATTTTCTCTAAAATAAGAGTGGTGTACAAAACGCCGGAGACTTGACAACTCTGAGACAGTCGAGTGTGACCCACCGCGCCGGCGTGAACGTGTTAAACTGATGCTGAGAACTTTATACCAATATTTTGTTGCATCTCTTTAACACTAGAACGGCCGTGAGCGGTCATTTTGACCGTTAGCACAAGAATATATTTCGGTTCAAACCAGAAATTTCATCATAAAATAATTTTAAAAGTTACAAAGAAGAAAAACGTTAAATAAAAAAGTTAAACTGTTTTAAATCAAAATTCTGGTGTAAATAATTTTATAAAACTTGAGAAAAATTTCCGGCCTTTCTAGTGTTAAATATATATATATATTTACTGTTGAGAGCTTTAATAACTGACGTGTAAAAATTCGATGCTTTTTCGTTATACTGACAACATTCCAAATTGTATTACATTGTGTAGATTGTGTCATTTATTTCAACCTTGAACATATACAGATCTTTTTATTGCAAACATTCTGACGCGCCATTTATTAAACTTTAATCATTTTTTATTCTTATTTAATCATAACTATTCAAAACATCTTACTTTAAAAATAACAAATAAATTTCGCACAATAAATCATAAAATTAATTTAAAATTAAACTAAAGCATTACAAATTGTAAAAATCTGTTAGTATAGCAGTGAAATTTACAAGACATCGTCCCATGAACTCGGAAATGATCAGGGGTGAGATTTCCACGTTTTCACACCAGTATTTTGTTAGAGAAAATGATATTTGATTTAATCTGAAAATTTTTGCAATTTAAGAGACCAGCTTTTCCCCTGAGAATATACTGGTGTTCAACAAAGCTGAAATCTCATGCTTCAATTGTTAATAATGAAAAACAGCTATTTTTTAACACTAGTAGGCCCGGAAGGAGTCGATTCGGCTCCGACTATATGATTAAATGTCAATTGAAACCAGAAATTCTCTAACAAATAAGTTAAATTAAAAAAGCCCAAATTTACGTTAAATAAATCAGTCAAAAAATTTTAAATAAAAATTCTGGTGTAAAATATTTTTATGGAATTGAGTAAAATTTCCGGGCGTTTTAGTATTAACCCCTTAACGCTCGAATTAAATTACGGTTGAATAATTCAAATTGCTTATTGGCACCACTTTTATGAAAAAGAAATATTCACCTTATTTAATGACAGTAAAAACGATGCTAAAATATAGCCAATTTCATTATTTTATAAAACTGGTGGGAATCAAACAATTTGAGAAAAAGACACAGCCCGAGAATATGACGGGAGCAAGAATTAAGGGGTTAAACGGCAAATATTTTTTGTTATAATTTACATTTTCCGCTACCTCTAAAATTGATTTTATCACTTGAAAGTCACCTTAGGATGAGGAAGCTCCAATTTCAGGGACATGGAATCACGCATTGAAAAATATTTTAATTTTGAAATGCTGGTTATGAACATTTTACGCGGTAAACCAGAAATATAATTTTGTTCAACCTAACACTGCATGTCATATGCCCGTTTATGGAGCATCGAAAATGACATAATAAAAAATAGCATGACACTGTTCTTCATTATTAACAATTCTATGTTCATGGGTTCAAAGGAAATTGCACGACAAGACACTTACAATTTTAATGCTTACAATTTACTTTTAGATTAATTTTATTTTTTCTTTCATTTTAAATATTTATTGATTTAATAAAATAGTTCGTGAAAATTTGTCATTTTCAAGAGTAATACATTTTTTGAAGGATCATCACATAACAATAATGTTATATTTTTTCAAATGTTTCGTTTGGCGCCAACTATTATAGTTGGCGTCAATTATTTCTAATCCCTCTCCTTCTGTGCAATTGCACAGAAGCACATGTTCGAGTAAATTCAGCTTCCTGAGTGAAAGAAATATCTTTTCAAGAAATGTATTTTAAGGCAGCCCTCAAATCCAAAGGGGCTACTATCTGACACATATTTTAATTCCTTTTTGTTTGGAAACGTATGAAATTGGACGGTGTTGTTCATCAAAAACCACGCAATCGGAAGACTTTTATATTTTTTGGTAAACACAAAAGAACTTTCAGAAAATACGTCAAAGTGGACGTTCTGAATCATATTTCTGACGCGACACCGAGAGAAAATAGGAAAATCGGTCGTTATGTAACCACAACTGCTTATAACTCAATAAGTAATTTATTGATCAAAAAATAGAAAATGATTTCGATTCCAAATCGCTTCAATAGTCAGACCTGCCATGTTTATGCCTTTAATTTAAACATGTATCAGAAAATTATTAGAAAATTTCGCGTTGTTGAGCAGTAGGTTTCAGAACCGCCTTAAATGCATCGGGTCCAATTATAATGCATACATTAATTACATGCATAATGCAATTATAATACACAGTGGCGTGGCGTGAAAATTTTCGGTGGTCATGGCAATTATTTAAGTTTGTGGTGAAAAATTATTAACTCTAAAATTCAATGGTTGAATATTCAAAAAAAAAACTTTAAATCTTAACCTTCACTTATACATGAACTCCAAATGTTCTGCTAAAACTGGATCGTAGAGTTTTAAAAGCTTATTAAGAGTTTTAAAATATTGCTTGGTCATCGCTGCATCCAGCGATGACCGGACGCCACGCCACTGATAATACATTAATTGGAACTCTGATCACATTAGAACACATGTTCGGAAATGCCACCAGGAGGAGATAATACAGCACGTGGTACAAATACAAAGCAAGAACACAAGACCAAAAAGGTCTGTGAAGGGCTTTTGAAAAAAAAATGGTAATTGAAAAAATTGACAAATCGAAAAAGTGATAGGCAAAACGCATAGGTACACAATGGCCTTGATGGTCCCCCAAAGCTAGAAATTGATCCATGTTAATTGAGGGGGCCAATTTCCTGTATACTACACTTAATCCATCGATACTAGAAGATCAGGTTACGTTTATAATTACATCTGCCTGGTGTTATGGGTTGTTGTGTCGTCGTGTTCGAACCACAACTTGCGACTTATGCACACGTTGTTAAACTACGACTCTTAAAAGGCTTTTCACGCCATTTTCTTCTGCCTTGGACTTTTTTTTATCTTCTCCATGCACGTGTTGTCATATTTCTGGACATGCATTCTTATATGGAGACGAAGCACCATTTCCTGCGTTTTCACATTGGGCTATTCTATATAGCAATTTTTTTTCTTTTAAAAAGACTTGGGGTCTCTGCCCCCTACGAGATACGCTCGCGAACCCCCGCGTTCTGAAACCTCAGATTCTAAAAGCAGACTAATTTCATCGGCTTTAAAAAGATTGAATTATAATTTTAAAAAACAGTAGCGATCTCCCTGTAAACGGGTTTTCATCCATATCCCTTTGATTGGAGATTTTTAAGACGAAATCAGCGTTTTTTAAGGGATACAATGCTGTTTTCGTCTTTCATTAAAAAAAAATAGTTAAAAATTTGAAAATAAGCTAATGTAAAATGAATTAAGTAAACAGAGTCTTTGACTCTCGATATTTTAACAGCTCTATAAGAAAGTTCTTTTAAATAACACATTTGAAATATATCATTTTATATCTGACATAATTTTCAACAAGGCTTTCTTTCTCTTTTTAACATTCACATGAAAATACTTTTGTTGTCAGAAAGGAAGTATTATTTGCGCTGTCTTAAAATTCATGATAATAGATGAAAATATTATCTCAAAATATGAAATAAATGTCTCGCGCAAATATATTTTTTTACTTAAACTGTTTTGCCAACTGTCAATTATTTGGCCTTTTTAAATATGACGTAGATTTCATCCATTTGCGCCTTTTAACGCATAATAATGACTTTATTATTTAAAATTTTTCTTTCTCTTTTAAAATTCATGTGTAACTATAGTTTTTATGACGTAATTTTCAATATTTTCCTGATTTTTAACACTTAATCACTTAATTCTCATTTGAAAGGGGTTTTTTTTATTATAATTAGCCACGTGTAAATAAATTTTTAATTTTAATGAAATTTTATTCTTTGCTTTATTTTTAAAATTGGCAACAGTTTAAAATAATATCCTTTTCTAAAATATGTAAAAAATATCTCTCGAAATGTTGAAAATTTGAATTTAAAATGGAGATAAATCCTCAAAAAATGAGTCAAATGAAAAAAATAAATGCAGTCTGCACACCGGGAACTTATAATGTATTAAATGATGTAAAAATATTTAAATTCCTCTGTATAGCTTTTGCTCATATAAATTTTTTTAATGAAACAATTTTGACCAAATTTATCATTAAATATCTCTTAAAATAATTATTCGATTTAAAAACTGTCTGCATCAGCGTGTTCATCTAACATTTCTGTATAATAGCACCAATTTTCATATTTTTCTATGAAACAGTTTTCTTAATATTGACGAAAAAAGACCACCGGTCACAAGAAATATGGATGCCGATCTAGGAGTGTACGGGACCGGGAAGATCGACGCAGATTTTTATTGATCCAAATCGTTACTTTTTTTAATATATAGAAGGATTTGAGGCGTAAGTTTGCAGCGTTCCCTTTCATGCATTTTCTTTACTGTATAAGTGTTTCGATAAAGCGAAATATCTTTAACCCTTTCACGCTCGAATTAAATTGCGATTAAAAAATTCAAATTGCTTATTGGCACCGCTTTTATGAAAAGGAAATATTTTCCTTATTTAATGACAGGTAAATCGATACTAAAATATAGCCAATTTCACTATTTTATAAAACTGGTGGGAATCAAACAATCTGAGTAAAAGACGCAGCCCGAGAATATGACGGGAGCGAGAATTAAGGGGTTAAAAAAGAATTTCGTAAAATAAAATTTATAACACTCTTTATTCAAATAAATGTGTTTATTAATACAGTAATGAACTGCAAACTGGATTGACAGGCACGGGTATTGTCATTAAAAACCAACGAATAAATGGAATTTCCTACGACTTTATTTTTGTGGTGTAGACAAAAAGATGTGCTTATGATGCGGAGACATGACTCCGCATTGCATCTTAGTCATTGGAATAACCTCGGCGCGTCCTTTGTAATATTTTCTTATGTGCATTTCACACTTTACCATTCATGGTTATTCAGAGGTTAATTTAAATCGGAGGTTTCGTCTCTTTAGTGCAGAAAATATTAGATTAGTTTAGTATAAACAAGAAAGACTATTAAAAAAATTTTTTTGAAATAATATAGGTAGGTTATGTTAAATATTTCTCCGTAATTTATTGAACCAAAATAATTTTCCAAACATTCCGTCAAACAAATGTACAAAATCATTACTATATTCAGAAAAGAATGTCAGCCGGTCACGAGTTAGAAAAAAAGCAGTCCTGGCTCGTCCAGGTTTTATGTCTAATGGGAGAAAATAAATCAGCGGACGCCAGTCACGAACCCGGGCAGACTCTACAATAAATTTTCACATAGATCATAAATTAAAATTCAATTTTTACTCATGATATGTGTCTAAGTGTGTAAGTGTGTCTCTTCTCCCTCATTACGACTATGAGACCCCTCGCATTTGTAACAACGAAGCTACAGTGTGTAAAAAATTCTATACGAGACTATTCGTGAAAAAGAAAATTGAGCTTGTCGCTTAAAGATTCATTTTGCCGACAACAAAGTAGTAAAACCACTCTGTATGCATATATATGTATATATATATATACACTTTTAAAAAGCTGCAGATTTAGCTGCATAGTCACTCCACCGCTTTTATAGAATATCTCTATTCTGACCAATGAGAATGCTCTATAGTATAGTCAAGTAATCGTTTTCTATAAAAGCGGTGGGGTGACGATGCAGCAAACGATACATATTTTTAACAGTGTATATATATAAACACACACAGAGACACACGCACACACACACATATATATATATATAAGTATATAGCCACAACATAAACACAATCTCTTAAGAGGACCGGGAAAGCAAAATTCAACGAAAAAATCAATTTTTACTTTTGTATATCATTAAATAGTTTAAACTTTTATCTTTATAACGATGTGTCATACATGTTTATATATAAAAAAATAAGTTTTGAAATTATTCATTCTTTTCGAAGAGTACTTCACAGATTAATGGTCATTTAAATATTTAATTGACGTTTTTTCAAAACTTGGATTTTTCATGTTTATGTTCCTTTTTTTCAATATCTGTTAAACTTAAAAACTCAGATTTTTTTTTTATAATACTTGCATTATATTGTATAGTTTAACACATGGATTTAAGGATTTGTTGAGAATTATTTATTTTAGGCAGTGAAATCTTACCAAAAATGCTAATTTTAAAATGACTTTCAATAAATAATTAATAATTAATTTTGAGTTTCACTTAGAAAGATAATGGTCTATTAAAAGACGTAAATCATGTTTTTCTAACTGCTCTAAAAAGTCTAGACCTCTATCTTTCACCATTTCTGAGAAAAAGGTACATGAAGTTGGTGAATTTAACATGGCGGAGATACGGCTTTCCCGGTCGCTTAATTAATTCATTATTGAAAAAGAACCATAACAACCAGATTCCGGAGAACATAATTTTGAGAGAGACAAGATTATTTCCTCATACATGCACCAATGTTATGATTCAGGGCACCACGATCGCACGCAAAATCATAACTTACACATCTACTAAAGAACATCCCAAATCTCGCTCTCTAACAACACCCCCGAAAAATTTATACGATGGTGTTGACCCAAATTAACAGCGGGTGGCGAGTTGGAATCAGCAATTTGGGAATCACTGCGCTTAAATTGGGTATTCTCTCAATTTAAGTGCAGTTGTGATTTCAAATTGAATCTGGGCCGCATTATGCTCATTATGTTCAGGACTAAAATCACAACCTGGTTTCTTAATAAAAGAAATTATACAATATATTTAAAACTCAATTGCTGTGAACGCGTACAAATATATTTCTGGGTAATTTTTTCACTTTATGATCAACAATTGTTTGTAATATAAAATTAAGATTTTGTAAATATCGAAAAAAATAGAGGCATTGTTTAAAGGTACATATTTTTTTTTCCCTTTCTTTACAGATGTTGGAGAAAAAGAGAAGAAAAGTGGATTGATTTCAAGAACGAAGAAATGGTTTGTCCGAAAATTTCGGTCATTTACAAAGTAATAATTCATCTCAAAAAGAATAGTTCACAAAACTGAATACCTTTTTTATTTTGAAATTACATAATGGATTCTTAAATCATTTCAAGTTGTTTAGTGAAAAATACTTAAAAAGTTCAAATATGGAAATAATAAAAAAAGGATAAAAATGAAGAAATGGAAAAAAAAAATGATGAAAAAGAAAAAAAAAAGTATAAAAGATGTAAAAGGAGAAAAAAAAAGGATAAAAGTTAAAAAATGAAGAAAAAATTACAAAAGTTTGAGAAAAGAAAAAAAAAGAATACATATATGTTAAAAGATTGAAACAATTTTGGTTTATGAAAAGCACACATTATTTGGTGAAAACTTTTATTGATGTATCCCAAAAACATAAAAAATACGAATAAACGAAAAAGAATGAATTAGAAAAAAATATATATAATTAAAGTTTGGCATTTCATGAGCTCTGATGATAAAGAGAAAATTTGTTTGTTTTTTAAAGAAAAGGAGGATGGAAAGATTATAAATAAATATGAATTAACAAAAAAAAAAAATGCAAGAAATATAACAGGAAAATGATAACATCACACATACAAATATTTGGCTATAAAGAACTGTCTAAAATAAGGGGAAATTATAATATCTCATCTTTAAGAAAAAGGGAGGGGGGAGGAATTAATAAAAAATGTAAATAGATAAAGGCAATGGAGGATGGGGGAATTATTAAAAAATGTAAATGGAAAGAAGAAATGGGGGATGGAGGAATAAAAAAATACGAATACATAAAAACAATGGAGTATGGAAGGATTATTAAAAAATATAAATAGATAAAAATAATGGAGGATGGAGGAATTGCAGATAAATATGAATAGATTGAAACAATGGAGGATGGTGGAATTCTTAAAAATATAAATATATTAAAAACAATGGAGGGTGGTGGAATTATTAAAAAATATAAATACATAAAAACAATCGAGGATGGAGGATTTATTGAAAAATGTAAAGAAGAACTGGAGGATGGAGGAATTTTAAATAAAGATGAACAACTAAAAATTATGGAGGAAGGAGGAATTATGGAAAAACGTAAATAGATAAAAACAACGGAGGATGGGGGAATTATTAAAAAATGTAAATAGATAAAAACAATGGAGGATGGAGGAATTGTAAATAAATATGAATACATAAAAACAATGGAGGATGGAAGGATTATTAAAAAATGTAAATAGATAAAAACAATGGAGGATGGAGGAATTGTAGATAAATATGAATAGATTGAATCAATGGAGGATGGAGGAATTCTAAAAATATAAATAGCTAAAAACAATGGAGGATGGTGGAATTATTAAAAATTTAAATAAATAAAATCAATGGAGGATGGAGGATTTATTGAAAAATATATATAAAAAAACAATGGAGGATGGGGGAATTATTAAAAAATGTTAATAGATAAAAACAATGGAGGATGGAGGAATTATTGAAAAATGCAAATAGATAAAAACAACGGAGGATGGAGGAAATACTGAAAAAATGTAAATAATTTAAAAATTACAAGAAATGTTACAAGAAAATAGTAAATGACATCTTATAAATATTTGGCTTTAAAGATATAAAAGAATAATAAAAAAAATATCTGATCTTTAAAAAGAAAAGGAGGATGGAGGCATTGTTGAAAAATGACAAGAAATATGAAAAGAAAATAGCAAAAATGGCATCTTACAAATACTTGGATTTAAAGATCTTTTATGAAATAGCAAAAAAGTTTATTATCTCTCATTCAGTAAAAATGGAGGATGGGGCAATTTTAGAAAAATAGGAATACATAAAAAATGACAGGAAAATGAAAATGAAATAGAAATAGAAGGAAAAAGAAAGAAGAGATTTGGTAGTAAAGAATTCTCATGTGATAAAGAAACAAGGTGAAATGATATCGTAAATCAAACTGTGTTAACCAGAAAATGAAAGAACTGTAGCATGATGTGTTGAATGAGAATTGCTAAATGTTTTCATGTAAATTACTTTTTAAACTGTGCACGATTTTTCTATAAATAAAAAAAATATTTTTTTTTAATTCGTATTTTTTTATTTTGTGATGTTTTGAAATATTTGTTAAACTTCGGCGATTGATAGCTTTTTAGATATTTCTCGTATAAGATTTTGAATATATGAATACAGTTTTGCGAAGAAAAAAATATTAATTTGTTACTCTTTTATAATTATTATTATTATTATTATTATTATTATTATTATTTCCGTAAATCTATCTACATATATTTAAAATACAAAAACGATTTCTTCCCTCAAATTTCTTCTGAACTAATTTGAATAATTATTGTTTTGACTGTAAAAGCTGTTTAATCGTAGATGAGTTTTTTTTTTATTATTATTATTTTTACATTTTTAAGGTCTTAATAAAATTTCTTCATAATATTTGCAACCAGATTACTTTCACTGTTGCAGATAAAAAGAAAACAATGAGACTTATAATAATATTTATTGATGCCACTTGCTCATTATAATTTAAAACAAATTACGTTTTAACTTTGAATAATTGATGTTCATGGAGCTCATTTATTCCCTAAACACCCCGAAAGTTAAATGACATCATTTTAAACACTTTCAGGAGCAAGTAATTGTGTTTGTTTAATGTTGAATTTACACCGGCTTTTTCGAAATATTTCGTTTCAAAATAAGAAAAAGCAATTTAAAAACATTTTCCACCAACGTGATAAAAGTAAAATTTAATTATAAGTTTCTCGTGAAAATATAGCTTAAAATTAGGTGGGATATAATAAATCCCACCGCCCTTAAAGTTAAAAAAAAACTTCCATATAAGAACTGGCAATTGCAACATTTTCGTTTAATTGTGTCAAAAGGATATAATTTTAGAGATCTTCCATTTCACCAACTCTTAAATTGTATTAACCCATTGCGCTCTAGCACTGTTAGCGGATGTATGCCACTAGTCAGCAGTGTGTCCACATCTGGCAGATTTTTTTTTTTTAGAAATTTTGAAATCACATCACAAAAAATTAATTGGTAATTTTCTTTTACTTTATTTATGGAAAATGAGTCATCTTGTAAGCAAAAATAAGAGTTAAAACCTTCTGTTGGGAATTCGGAATGTTGAACGCGTTCACGCCGGCTCGGTGGGTCACACTCAGCTGCTAAGTCTCCGGCTTTGTGGCTACCAGTATTTTTACACAGAAAATGTTGTTTTATTTAATTAGAACAATTGAGCGATTTAAAGGAACAACATTTTCTCTAAAATAACAGTGGTGTGTAAAAAGCCGGAGACTTGACAACTCTGAGGAAGTCGAGCGTGACCTACCGCGCCGGCGTGAATGTGTTAATTAAAAAATCAGCCAGATATCATGACGCACGCTTCATACGTCATTGTCGGAAATGACCAAAATAACATGACGTATGCTGCGTACGTCATAGAGCGCAAGAGGTTACTTTTCAATGGAGAAAATTTTTTTTAACAGTAACGTAATTTTAAAAAGTCATTTGATTGAAACCATTCGGAAACTAAGATCATAGAAATGAGGCACTCTTCTGTAACTAAAAATAATTTCATGTTTAAGAGAACATGCAATTTTTTTATGGAACTTTTATTTCAATACAAATGTATTGAAGCGATTATTAACTATTTTGTGCTTTTAGGTGCGTTCGTAATTATATATATACTTACGCTATAGGAGTCGTCTGGTCAGTTAATCCGTCTGCCTGTCCGTCTATCCGTATATAACAGCGCAAAAACCACCGAACCGAATGATTTTGAAATTTTATATGTATAACATTTGCGACTTTGTCGAGTCATTTCAAATTTTATGAAAATCGAGTGGAAACTTAAAAGATATTAATAAAAGTTTTCTTCATTCCATTTAATCCTATCATACGTAATCAGGGTTCGTACGGGTGCTTGAATTTCCAAATTAAGAAATTTTTCGATACCAGTATTTTCTTACACAAAATCTCTTCTTAAATAAGGTGAAATTTCGCGCGTTTAAACTAGATTTATTTTTCTATAAAAATATTAAGATATTTGCCCTTGAAAATAACGATACCCGTACGAACCCTGGCAATTAACTCAATGATATTCCACGGTACGTAATTATTCTAGCTTGTCATGCTGAAATATCTATTAACACTTATCACAAGTAATTAATTCGTATTATATCCGCATTACTGAATTTAATCTATATAATCGTAATAAATTTTTTATTCATGCCTTTTTGCATAGGAGTTCAACATCTATTGCACTAAGATATTAAACGAGTTATAGTACGAACGTACCTCATTTGCAAGTGTAAATGATGTGCATATCCAGACTCTGCTAGAACGTCAGGGTGCCCATGGAATAGGAAAATCATTTTGTTATCTTATGTTCTCGCTCTAAGCATGAAATCCATTTTGACGGAAATATATTTACTAATAACCTTTTGAATGTTAAAATGCAGAAGGAAAAAAGTTCAATAGTTTGCACCACTTGAAATCTCTTTATGTTGAACTTACATTGTTTTTAGTGATAAAACTTAAAAAAGAAAAGTTTATCTCAAAATGATATCGTATCCGCTGATTTTTTCATTTTGTCATTAAAAAGCTTTGAATTAGAGTTTTACGTGGTAACTAACTTTCATTACAAGTCACTCATTATTTCATTTTGATATAAACTATATATGAGTGACTAGATAAACGAATAATCGTAAAAGTTTGAATTAACAGAAATCATATTTTGAAATATATAGTTCAAAATAATAATTGCTTTTGGGGTTATATTAGTCAATGTAAGACTTGTTTTTTATTGGGATTATTTTCGTAGGTTTATTCTAATTTCATCCTGTTAAGCGTCTATCATAAACTTTCCTCGTGTCGGGGTGGATCACTGGTGCTTGATACGCTTTATTAAGGTGCACGTAAATACAACTTTTTTAAGAACATCCAAAACATTCTTTCATACGACAATGGCATTGTATTTCAATATAATCAGCGTATACACTAGTAATAACACACTAGCAGGGATGACCGAGCTAAGCTCGGTCAAAATTAGCCTTATGTTCAATTTGATATTTTATTCTCACAGAATAATTCTTGCTGTTTAGATACAATTGGCATGATCCTGAGACATAGTGGCCCAACCCACTAACCGAATTTTTTCGAACATGCGAGCTAACCAATACTCTTCTCCAATCCGAAAACGATAGGATACAAAATTTAGTCAAAATCGCTAAATTCGTTTTATAGATAGAATTAACTTAACCCAAGGTAACGCAGAAATGACCCACTAATCTAAATTTATCGAACACGTGACCTATCCCAATGATCTTCTCGTGCTGGGAAATGTTGTCAAAATCGTTTGAGCCATTTTTTAGATACATTTAGCTTGACCCACAGTGATCCAAAAATGACCCACTAATACTAATTGAATTTTCTCGAACATGTGAGTTAGCCCAATGGACTTCTCATGCTCAGAAACGGTATAGTACAAAATTTTGTCAAAATGTTTTGAGCCATTTTTTTTCAATTAGCTTTACTCACCGTGACCCAGAAATGACCCACTTATCGAATTTTTACGAATATGTGACCTAGCTTAATAGTTTTCTCGTGCCACAAAACGGTTGGATATAAAATTTAGTCAAAATCGATTGAACCGTTTTTTAGATACAAATTAGCTTGATCCAGAACCATTATGACCCATTATGACCCATTATGACCCACTAATCGAATTTTGTTAAACACATGACCTAGCTTAATAGTTTTCTCGTGCCCAAAAACGGTTGGATATAAAATTTAGTCAAAATCGATTGAACCGTTTTTAGATACAATTAGCTTGATCCTCACCCATTATGACCCATTATGACCCACTAATCGAATTTTGTCGAACATGTGACCTAGCCCGAAAATGGTAAAATACAAAATTTAGTCAAAATCATTAGAGTCGTTTTTAAGATAAAATTTATACACACACACATACGCACACAATTTTTGCTCGTATTGTAATATAAGATAGTTGGGAGGTTGACTCTCCTAATGGATATGATTTACAGCTATCTTGTGTTCCACTAAACCAGTTTTAAAGTAAACCCCTTATTTAGTTAGATACTTCTTCCGGCTCGAGTAGAATGGCTGAAAACATTCCTGGAATCCTTTGGAAGAGATGGATTTCCCTGCGAACGTAGCAGATTTCTAACCTCTTTCGCCCTACACTTTTATTATCACAGATCTGCGACATGTGTCAAGTTTCTGTCCGCGATTTCACCTAGCACTGTCAAAATGTGATATTCAAATGCTGATCCTCAAACTTTTTCTCTGCTTTCGACGAACGCGAACGACTCAGTTCTTTTAACACGCATAGCCTGCAAAAGCAAGCCCCTATGGAAGTATTTGTTTCTTGCCGCACATCACTCTACATTATGGCAGAAATACTCTCTTTCAATCAGTATTGCATATATGAACACAGCTTTAGAACGTTTTGATCTAACACTGTAAAAAGAGAAATGTCTTTGGATGTAGCCATTTCTAAGGAATATAGTAACAGAACCTTTCCCGAGTTATTTTGAATCCCTAAAAAGAATTCTCTTGACCTTAGAAACCAAAATATATCCGCAATTTAAAGTAGAATTTCTCAAACAAAAGTTCCTTTTACAGCCGTTAAAAAAGAAAAAAATAGTTTCAGAGTCGTTTTTACAATGCATTCATCAGTTTCAGTTTTTCGGATGAAGTGATATTACTGCCCATTTACAAGTAAACATGTTCATTTTCTACATACATGTTAAACAGGCCAACAGACTAAATGAACAGCATTTACATTAATATTAAAATTAACATTATTTTGTTACTTTTGAATGTGTAAATTACATGACACGGTTGGAAATGCTTACTTGAGGACGGATAGCAACAAAAACAAAAGATATTTCATGTTGAGAAAACCAATTAATAGGGTGCAAAAACGACTCTGATATGTTTCAGTTATTTTATTGTTTTAATCTTTCATTAAAGTTTTGCTAGATCCAGAGG
Source organism: Maratus speciosus (assembly GCA_963932465.1). Classification (NCBI taxonomy): domain Eukaryota; kingdom Metazoa; phylum Arthropoda; class Arachnida; order Araneae; family Salticidae; genus Maratus; species Maratus speciosus. The sequence goes on along the minus strand of OZ010797.1, from coordinate 279,242,170 downwards.
GATTTCTCTTTTTTTACGGTGTGTTCTAGTACTATAGAAAAAGTCTAAGACAGTGTAGATTTGAAATATACACTATCTTAGAATTTTAATAAAATCGCGGAATTGACTTACAGAACTCATCAAAAGTCTGTACCCATTTTGAACAGAACCAAGGGACGATGAAACATTATGGCTGCCATCGGAATCCTTGTCGGCTAACAAAGAGCCACTAAATCGTAAATTCTGCGTTTTATCGGGAAAAAACATTTTCTGGAACCCTTAGGGGTGTCCTCATAAAACATGTTTCCCTGCGAAACTTCTGAATCCTTTGCGGATTCATTTTCAAACTTAACCCCTTCACGCTCGAATTAAATTACGGTTAAAAAATTCAAATTGCTTATTGGCACCACTTTTATGAAAAAGAAATATTCACCTTATTTAATGACAGGAAAAACGATCCTAAAATATAGCCAATTTCACTATTTTATAAAACTGGTGGGAATCAAACAATCTGAGTAAAAGACGCAGCCCGAGAATATGACGGGAGCGAGAATTAAGGGGTTAAAAGTATCACACATTCAGGCATAGCTATTAAGAGGATTTGGAATCAAATATATTCCCTTTTTCCCTATAAATAAAAGACACATCTTTAGTTATAAGGTAAGCTGGGGTAACTGCACACACGAGGTAACTGGGCCACAGGCTATTTTATAAAAAACCGTTGACGGTTTTTAAGTTTTAGTTTTAGTAAACAATGCGCCGTAATCTCTACTTCCCAAAATTGCGTGTGTCAACTCAATCGTAACTCTGTCTTTGCTGTGATATGTTGTCCAAAATTAACGTTTCTTTTTTAAAAAACAACGTCAATTTGATTGAACTTCCTCGGCTTTTTATTAAAATACGGTAAGTACTTTTATTAAACAAACTTTTTTGTAAAGATTAGGCATATAACTACATTAATATTATTAGGTATCTATACATATTTATTTCATGTTTCAAATGAAAGCCCGGTGTCCCAGTTACCCCATACATTTTTCAAGAATGGGGTAACTGGCACATGCATCAGGGGTAACTGGACCATGTTGGATCCAATTACCCCAATAGTTATAAGTAATTTTTTTGAGTTTCTCTTACATATAGGAAATTAATTTTTCCATTATTTTTTGCTTACAACAAAGAAAATTATAGAATGCCTCATTAAAATTGCGTAATAAAATAAAAAAAGCATATTGGGAGGTATTAAACCAAATTTCTTAAGTGAGATAGCCAAACATTGAAATTTTACCATACAGATGAAGAGGTGTACATAAGACAAAGTGGTATTATTAGAAAATTATCAAAACGAATAAAAAAAAGCTCTGTCCCATATAATAATATGATTACACTCTCCTCAGATTTATTGGACATATCGAACTTTATTGAGGTAAATAAAAAAGAGAATGAGATACTTAAGAACTTGCGTAGCCGTTTATTATACTATAGTTTATATAACATAGATTTATTTTGTTATTTTTTTCCTTAAAATACCCATGTAACTTTTATACTTATTGCCTATACTAAAGTACATAAGTACTTACTTAATTTTTTTTTTTTTTTTTTGTATAGATAAATGTAATATTTTCCCTTTTAGTGCTTTTTTAGACACATTGACAGCAAAGGTTTCCCTTAGAACGCTGTTTAGTTGACATATAATTTATATGATCTACCTGGTTTGCATTTTTTTTAAAGTTGCTTACACTTTTTCAAACAGGACCTGATACCTCATATTAAAAAAATAAACGCATGTGGAACATAGACCCTCCTGGTCCACTTGCCTCATTTTTATGGGGCAACTGGAGCGATGAGGAAAGAATGATGAAATACATATATATATTTATTTTTAGATATTAAAATGTAATTTTGAGCATTTCTGTACGATAGAGGGAACCTAACTGAGAACATTTACAAAAGTTCAGACTTTAACCCTCCGTCTACCAGACGGGTCCATTGGACCCGACAGGTACATACAAAATATTCATTCAAACCAGAAATTTCTTTAAAATAAACTAAGTATATAAACCAGACAAAAATAAGGTAAATAAATAAGTTAAATAGTTTTAAATAAAAATTCTGGTGTAGAACGTTTTATTAAAACTTGAATAAAATTCCCGCTAGATCTAGGGTTAATTCAAATGAACATTAGCTTTTTGAAGCTGAATTGCTAGAATCTCCAGAGTCACATTGTAAAATCATGGCCCAGTTGCCCCACGTAACTTTACGTGATTGTTGTTGCATAACGACTTTAACCGGGTTATCACGGTTCCATTCGGTTCTAAGCTGCTACTTTGACAGCATTTCCTGAAAGATTCTTTATATAAAAATGGCAAAAGCGATTCGATCGGATATATTTATTTTAATAGGAGCACCTGCCAATCCCGTTCGTTTACAAACACAAATGAATGAGTCGGAAAGTAGCTAGTTTAGATTTGAGCCTTAATAATATTATTGGTTAGAACGTGTGGGGAACAGTTTGTACTCCAAATTTAAAGGAAATTCACGAAAAGAAATTTCTGGAATTTTTTTAGCTAATCGTAAGTGCAGTATGGAACACAGCAATGAGCCTGCTTTTACAGAAAAAAAAATCAAAAATCGAAATTTCAGTTAAGTTATATATAAGAAAACACAAACGTGCAAGGCAAATTCTTTATTAGACACAGGGTAAAAGCGTCCCCTACAATTCTCCTGAGCGAAACTCTGAAAACAAAGGTATATCCATTTCGACTTCTTGATACGGCCGGAAAAGGGGAATCGAGTTTGGCGGTGGATTAAACACGACTATACCTTTACAATCTTTGGAACGGTTTCACTCATTTCTGAGGCAACCGCTATGTCAAGAAATGTCAAGAAATATCTATCAAATTAAATTCATTAATATCTCACTTGATAGATACTTCTTGGTATATATATAAATAATCGTAATTTCTTTCTGATGTGAAACTAATAAAAAATATTACGTAAAATATACTTTATTTCTAAGAATATATTTCTAAATCTAAAACAGTACAAAAAGATTTGAACAACTTGGATTTACATAGAACAATATTGTGAAATTAATTAAATGTAACAAATTATTTTTCTTAGTAGTTCTTCATTATCAGAAATTTGAATATAATTTACACATCGATTTTAAAAGTTCGTTATGAACTTTAAAACAGATGGAAATATTTATAAATAATTAATACATTTTAACAGAAATAATTTATTTATTTCGTAATTTTGTATCACGCAATAAACAAAAAATACTTTCGATAAATTCGCTACCAAATTAAAATTCCCTAGATTTCTCTAGATTGGCAAGTCACGTGACTTTGAAAGAATGCTAAGTTTTACTATCTGGAGCTGTTTTATATGCATAGCTGCCAACTTGTACGGATTCTTACTACCACTAAAATTTAACAGAAAATTTTGCCTTATTCAATCGCCAAATTTCAGAGAATTTTGATAATTAAATAAGGCAGAAATTTTAGTTAAATTTTAGTTGTAGTAAAAATCCGTACAAGTTGGCAGCTATGTATATGTAACAAACATATAAAAACAATTAGTCGGTGGCAGCCACAAAAGTGATTTTCTTCACGTAAATGCTTCAAAATTTGTCTGTAAAAAAACATAAAATGCCAACAATAATTAACCCCTTGAAGATGCGGCGGTATGTCATATAATACATACCACTTAATTTTATTTCCTAAATGATACACTGGCACCAGAATTTCGGAATGAAAATGTGTTTTTATAATGTATGTGAAGAAAAGGTTTTAGTTATTTATAAATAAATTTGGACGCAAATCCTGGTGTCCTACAATCTTTTCAACATTTTAACAACATAAGTACTTTGCCCCTGAAAGGGTGAAAGCAAGGTTTAGAGAGACATTCAAAACAATATCTAACTCCGCCTTCTACTCCGGCTATTACCCTTTATTAAGTATTTCGTGCATATACTTGTAACTATTTACAAGTGATAACCCATCGCTCAATTTCAAGCTAGATACAGGGGTTGGACAAAATAATGTGAACACTCATTTCGAAATGTGTTGTACTTAGACCGTCCAATACCGCTTTGCCACGTGTCACTACAGTCTGCTACCTAGTGGCGGCGAAAGGGAAGGTATCAGTCGAGCATTTGCTGGTGTGAAAAGTTGTATGAGAAAATTATGTTCCCAGCAAAGCGCCATTATGTCCGACCTATCCGACGACGTCCAAAGATTCATGATTATTGGAGCTCGCCTCTCTGGAGCGTCGTGCTTAGTCACACTTGCCAACTTTCCCTTAAACTTCCGTAAAATGTGAGTTAAATTGACACAGGTTAAACACTTTTCGAACAAGAAATTTACTAAAGAAATTAATTGGAATAGATTTCATAGAGAAACATGATTTTAAATGTATAATGATACATCAAATAAATTTTCTGAGTAGTAACGCGTATAACCTGGATCAACTTAATTAATATTTTACGGAAGTTTAGTTGAATGTTGGCAAGTATGTATCTAGTACAGCCAACCTTATGGATTTTTCAACAACTACTGTGTCAAGGGTAATGATAGCCTAGAGAAAACTGAGAAAGGTGTCTTCTGCAATGCAGAACAGTGGGCGAAAGTCGAAGTTGACCGACTGGTATAGACGTGCGTTGAATAGGATAGTCACCAGAAAATGTAAGACTACACTGTCGCAGATAACTTCCGAGATGAACACCCATTTTCAGAACCCCGCGTATCCATCTCGGAGGTTACCTGCGGCAGTGTAGTATTACGTTTTCGGGCGACTACCCTCTTCAACGCTCGTGTATCCCGGTCGCTCAGCTTCGACGACTTTCGCCCATTATTCTGCTTCGCAGACGGTACGTTTTCCTGTTTTGTGTAGGCTGTCATAAACCTGGGCACAGTGGTCCTTGAAAAACCCATAAGGTTCGGTGTTCTAAGCAGGGACTCTCCAGCGAGGCGAGCTTCAATAATCATGCCTCTTTGCACCTCGGACAGGTCGGACATAATGGCGCTTTGCTGGGAACATAATTTTCTCGTACGACTTTCAACTGGCAAATGCTCGACTGATACCTTCCCTTTCGCCGCCATTAGTTGGCAGACTGTTGCAATTCGTGGCGAAGAGAAATTGGACGGTCGAAGTACAACACATTTCGAAATGGGTGTTCATATTATTTGTCCAACCCCTGTAGATATGATATAAATTTCTATAAGGAATATTTGACACCCATAAATATGTGTAAAAAGAAAAATAATCGCTATCAGCTCAGTACAACTTTTGTTTTTAAATTTTTTAAATATATATCATCGTTAATTTCACAGTTTTCCATTGAAATAAATTGCTTAAATATTAAAGATTATATTCTTTACGTCCTCGATGATATATTTCAATGTCACGGAATTCGTTACAACGATTTTTAAGGAAAGAGACAGTTTGCGAAATTGAAAAAACATATATTTTTCACAAGGAATATTAATACAATTTACCAATGGATTCAAAATGTATATGAAATGATGCTTCACTTACTTTATAAAACCGGATTCCTTGCAGTAATGTTTATATTATGAAAGGTTACAAATAACAATGACGATGGGCGGCGTTTAAAAATAAACAACAGTGAGAGTGGTAGAAGTTTAACAAAAACATGTTAACGGGCTTCCGGTGTATAATATATAAGTCAATATTTATATGTTGTTATTTGAGGAAATTTTTGCTCACTGAAAATCAGCATCTCATAAAAAAATGAATAAAAATAAAAATCAGCAAAATGTATTAAAAATGCATGGATATACTTAAAAAAAAAAAAAAAAAAAAAAAAAAAAAAAAAAAAAACACTGCATCCGACAATGCTTTTTATTATTCTCAAAAAAATCCCTTACTCCGCTAAATCACCTTTTTATTTATTTATTTATTTATTTATTTATTTTTTGCGACAAGAGTATAAATGTAATAAAAAAATATTAATTCGAAAATTCCGTCAAAATATAATTTGTTCCGTCCATAACAAGGAAGATGCCCAAAGATGTGTTCAGGAGGTAACTCTCTTTCGCGGGATATCCAATCCCTTTCTCCAAATAATTTGACATTTTGTGTTTAGTAATGGTCTAAAAGCGAAGTCCACTGTCGGAAATCCATTTTCTCACCCGGAGAAAAATATCTGAACCCAATACTGGGCACGAACGTGATATAACGAACGATAAACCAGCAGCAACATCTATAGACTGCAATTTCGTTATTAATGGCTAAACATGGAGACGGGTTCTGCAGACAAAATCTGCATCGACTACAGCAACAAAATGTTTGATTAGTTGTTCATCATTTGCCGTCCTTCAGAGGAAAAAATGGAATCTAAATTTGATTGTATTTTTTAATGTCAAACAAATTCCCTATCCTACATTGTTTCAATTCTGGAATTGAGAACTTAGATTCCCTTAAAAGTTTTTAAAACGGCTTCTCCCATTTCTGAGGCAGCCGTTATTACATACTGTGTAAAGACCACAGGCGCTATATCTAATATATATCTTATTATATATTATAAAAAATCGTAATTTCTTTCTGATGTGAAAATATTGCGTAAAATGCACTTTATTTAACCCCTTAACTGTGCCATTTTTTTTTTTTGACACCATAAACTAAAAACAGATAGGAAACACCACTTTTTACGTACTGGAGTATTTGCCTCAAATAATCGAAAAATATCTATCAATTAATAAACCGAAGATTACAGTTAAAAATTAGTGGTATCCAAAAGCTTTTAGTAACGAAATAAGCAAACACTCCTTGCCTTGAACTCAGTTCGGGCAAAACAGTTAAGGGGTTAAGCATATATTTTTAAATATTTAAAACAATATAAAACGATTTGAGCAACCTGGATTTACATAGAACAATATTGTGAGATTAATTAAGTATAACAAAGTATTTCTCTTAGAAGATTTTCATTATCAGAAGCGTGAATATAATTCATACATCAATTTTAAATATATTATACTAGCAAACCCCGCGGCTTTGCTCGCGTAATATTTGAAATATGCCAAGTGATATTTATATGTCTAAGTTTTATTAAAATGTACTAACTAAATTTTTATTTTATTAAAAGGTAATATTTTATTTTATTTAAAGGTTTTTTTTATTAAAAGGTACTTATTACTTTTAGGAATAATTCAAAAATTATTATTTAAAACACAGTTTGATCAAACATCATTATTACACTGCATTAGGCATAGATGAGACTTAAATTAATAAAACAAAATAAAACTAAATAAATGATAATTTAGAAAATATTTTGAAACTTTTATGCTCAATTAATACGCTCATTTCTATGTTCATTTGAAGTTTTGAATTTTTTAGAAACCATCTTCTTACATCTTAAAATTAACTATCATGTCAAATTCCAAGTCCTACCACCTCTCTCAACAAAAAGAGCTATGTTGAAACAGGAACTGTCACCATTAATTTGCCAACATTAATTTTGAAATAGGTTTCTTATTTCCTAATATTCCAAAAAAACGTAATTTAGAAAGCTTTTAAAGGCCTTTTTTAGAACGTTTGTTGTTCCTGTAAACCCCAGGTGGTAGAATCATCGGCATAAAATATAGCCTGTGTAGGATCAGAGACTGTTACCATTGATTCGCAACTATTACTTTTATAATCGGTTTATATTCCCTGAAATTGCATAGAAATCGTAATTTAGGACTTTTTTAGAATGCTTTCCGCACCTCCCCTTCGCTTCACTCCTTTTTAATTCGAATTTATTTTCGACAGTTCTTCGAGGGCATTTATATTTTATAAGTAACTACCGTGCCATATTTAAAGTTTCTAGCCTTCTCAGTATCACAGAATTTGCAATTTAAAAAGATTTTAGGTCCTGCAACCCTCTGGTTGTAGTGGCACAGACATAAAATATAGCTTATGTTTGAGCAGGTTCTATCACCAACAATTTGTCATCATTATTTTTTTAATCAGTTTGGTATTTGATAAGATTAAATAAAAATAAAATTTCATAACATAAATAATTTGATAAGATAAAAATTGTAATTTATAACGCTTTTCACTCACTTCATCTCGTAAAATTTGGAATTTTACCCCCCTACCGATCACAAAAATCGAAATTTAGAACGCTTTTTTACTCCTGCAACGTCTAGGTGATAGTGATACCGACATAAAATAGCGTCTATGTTAGAGCAGAGGCGGTCAGCCGAATTTCCTACCATTACTTTTGAAATCAGTTTGAGTCTTTTTGAGATATTGCTGACAAATCGGCATTTAGAACATTTTTAGAACGCTTTTCGCGCATTTTGCTCCTGCATCTCCTCTGGGGTAGGGGAAACAGATATAAAATATAGCCTATCTTGGAGCAAGATCTGTCACCATCATTTTTACACCATTATATTTGAAATCGGTTCAGTAATTCCTGAGATTGCATAGAAATCGCAATTTAGAACGTTTTTTATAACGCTTTTTGCGCATTTTGACCCCCTTTTAAATTTCGATTTTTTTTTTTGGAAATGTCCTTAGAGATCATTGATATTATAACTACCATTCCAAATTTCACGATTCTAGGCCCTTCCGTAACGCAAAAACAGCAATTTAGAACATTTTTCTCCTGCACTCTCTTTGGGGTTGTGGCACTGACATAAAACATAGCCTATGTTGGAGCAAGGGTTGTCACCATCCTTTTGACGCCTTTATTTTTTAAATTGGTTTGGTATTTCCTGAGATTGTGTGGAAACCACCATGTAGAACGTTTTTTAGAACGCTTTTCGCACATTTTCACGCCTTTTTAATTTTGAATTGTTTAATAACTGTTCTTAGAAATCCTTTATATCTAATAAGTAGCTAATATTTCAAATGTCATATTTCCTGGCCCTTCAGTAACGCAAAAATTACATTTTTAGAACGTTTTTTGCTCCTGCACCCCCTTTCCGGTAGTGGCACCGACATAAAATATAGCCTATGTTAGAGCAAGGGTTGTCACCGTCATTTTGACACCATTATTTTTTAAATCGGTTTGGTATTTCCTGAGATTGTGTGGAAATCACCATGTAGAACGTTTTTTAGAACGCTTTTCGTGCATTTTCACCCCTTTTAAATTTCGAATTGTTTAAGATCTGTTCTTAGAAATCCTTTATATCTTATAAGTAACTAATATTCCAAATTTCATATTTCTAGGCCCTTCAGTAACGCAAAAATAACATTTTCAGAACGTGTTTTGCTCCTGCACCCCCCTTTGGGGTAGTGGCACCAACATAAAATATAAACTATCATGGAGCAAGCGTCGTCACCCTCATTTTGACACCAATATTTTTTAAATCGGTTCGGTATTTCCTGAGATTATGCAGAAACTACCATTTAGAACGTTTTTTAGAACGCTTTTGTGCATTTTCACCCCTTTTAAATTTCGAATTGTTTAAGAACTGTTCTTAGACATCATTTATATCTTATAAGTAATTAATATTCCAAATTTCCTATTTCTAGGGCCTTAAGTAACGCAAAAATCGCATTTTTAGAACGTTTTTTGCTCCTGCACCCCCCTTGGGGTAGTGGCACCGACATAAAATATAGCCTATGTTCTAAGTTGGACTAACACCATCATTTTGATACAATTACTTTTGGAATCGGTTCGGTAGTTCCAGAGCTTACTTCCTACAAATAAACAATTTGTACCTCTTTATAATATTACTAGAAAGATAGCCCGTCAAAAATGACGGAAAATGTAATATATAGATCTGTTATATACAACACATCTGCAAAATATGAGTTTTTTTTGCTTGTTCCGCAGTGATAGATGAAAATAACATATTTTTAAAAAGAAACACATTTATGAAAAACTATGTAAAATGAATACATAAAAAATGCAATTGAAGTGTAAATTAACATTTGGTCGGAAAACTTCTGGATATACGACGTTTTTTGAAAAAACTTTTTTATTATTTAAAAACTGACCTTGCTTTTCAGTATCTTCGACATATATTTTTAAATATCCTTCCTCTTTGCATCTTGAATTAATTACGTATAGTTGTCCACGAGAAAAAACCAGTTCTTTTAAATGCAGTCCGACTGTAGAAAATGTTTATCCTTCTAACTTATTTATCCTATTTGTAAATGACAGTATAAATGAAAATTTTATTCATATCAATTCATTTCATTTATTACTCATTCATTTCAAATGAAAAATACTATAAATTATTGAAAAAAGGTATTTCATTGTTAAAAAAACATATTCTATATTACATCTCTACTTCATTATTAATTTTCCAATCAAAGAACAGGGCAAACCTAACAAAAAAAAAAAAAAACCGTTGTCGCTTTGAGTTGCCATTATCGTCTGCATGAGAAAAAAAATAAACACTATAAAAACCATAGAGGCAATTCAGTGTTGGATGAATGCCAACATCGGTTCCCTTTTCTCATGTAGACTTTTTCATGGTTCTGCGACCGGCGGTGACGTCATTAACATTGTATTAAAAGAGAGCCGAAAGTGTAACTCAATGAGCGAAATTTTTTATGTGAACGATTCTAAAATGTGAATGACTCACCATAACAGCTCTCTGCTTGTTTACATTAGGAAAATTAAACACGGTTTGTTAAATGGTTTAACGGTAGCGCAATACATTAAACTTTTCTAATAGAAAAAATATGCTGAACTCAGGCTGTTTTTATAGAAAAATGTGCTGAACAGACGTGATTCAAGATAGGAGAAATAAATGTAAAAAAAAAAAAAAAAAAAAATTGAAAGACATTCTTTCATTAATATTCACAAAAATGTATTTTTTTAATGCTCTAAAAAGTGGGAAATTTTTGGGATTGAAATGAAATTGTTTTATTTTCTCATGTCCAAGGGGAAAAAAAATGAAAGCTTGGGCGCCAATTCAATTTAACTTTTGTTTAAGCTTTTTTATGGTACTATATTATGTACGTTACCTATGTATATATATGTATATAAAGTTGGCGACCGCGCTTTAATTTTTTTCCAATTGGTCATGGGAAAATAAAAGTCCAAATATTATTTGCTACTTTTTAGTGTATTTAAAATATACATATATATATATACAGCTTTAATTCATAATATTTGACGGTGGAAGGTTATGTTTAATTAATGGTTATATATATATATATATATATATATATATATTGTACATTTTTGAAAAATTTTAATAAAAGCATGTCTTTAAAAATAAATAAATAAATAAAATAAAATAAAAAAATAAAAATTTAGAAAAATACATATATTTTGTTTTTAATATTTTAATCAAACAACTCTTTTTTAGTCTTATTTTACATTTATTTTAGGCACAGATGTCATATACACCCCACATTGGCAGGATTGTTTTCCGACGCCAGTTTGGTGAAAACCTCGTTACTATATCATCTATATCCGGGTAACCATATCAAGCAAAATAACGACACTTTGGCGCCAGTTAAGTACCCGGTGCGTATATGATATTGGTGCCAGAAAAAAATCGCACCAATATGTGTACATGACATCTGTGCCTTATTTTATTCTTAATTTTTTTGTACAAACTATAGCGCAGATAGTGCAAAATAATAGATATTTTGGTACTTTTCCACTATAGGGGTCTTGGCGATTTTTTAAAAAGCTTGTTGTAATTCGGGCATCAGAAAGTGAGATTTGTGATCAAATCATATAAACAGCTATGAAAATCAAATAAACAAACGGTACTTTCGGTTAGCCGGGCGCCAGTGTTATATATACATATATATGTATATATAAATGTATGTATATATACATATATATTTACATATATATATGTGTGTGTATATACAATATGTTTATATGTATATATATGTATATTTACATATATGTATGTATATAAATATGTATATATAACACTGGCGCCCGGCTAACCGAAAAGTACCAAACAAACTTTTAAGTTTATTTGGTACAGATGTCATATTCGCCCCATATTGGCGCGATTTTTTTCTGTCGCCAATATCATATAGGCAACAGGTACTTAACTTGCGCCAAAGTGTCGTTATTTTTTTGATGTGGTAACCCGAATTATGTTGTTTATGCTGGTGATGTTTTCGCCAAATTGGCAACCGAAAAAAATCGCGCCAATATGGGGCGAATATGACATCTGTTCCCGATTTTTTTCTGTCGCCAATATCATATAGGCAACAGGTACTTAACTTGCACCAAAGTGTCGTTATTTTGTTTGATGTGGTAACCCGGATTATGCTGTTTATGCTGGTGATGTTTTCGCCAAATTGGCAACCGAAAAAAATTGCGCCAATATGGGGCGAATATGACATCTGTTCCGTTTATTTATATAATATATAAATATTTTACTTATATCTATATTATTGTTGTTTTTTTATATACAATTTATTTATGTTTGTATTCAAAAATAGTTAATATAGTTGCTCCTGTGTATTAAATAACTTGTGTAAATATTGAAAAATTGCTTGTGTAGTATATGAAACAGTGAATTAGTTGCTAGAAAATATGTTGCCAAATTTCATTTTCTGGTACTTTTCCTTTATACGGACACCATCGCCGCCAAGCGTAATAGTTGGCGCAAAATGAAAATCATGTGAATTGAAACATTTGAAAAATAAAAGAAAAAACATGAAGATAAAGTGAGCATTTAAAAAATAGGTACTTCTTAGTTATCCCGTCGACCAAATTACTGTCGCCAAATTGTAAGATTAATTGCCAATAATGGTTGCCATTAATTAATTAATTGTAAGATTAAATGCCAATAATGGCCAGTAAAACCATTAATTCGACGTTTTCTTTGTATTTTTATTAATGTTTTACTAATTTATTTGTTCTTTCGTTATTTAAAATAAAAAATTATGTCAATGTGTATAATTTGGCGAGTGGTTTGGCGATTTATATAATTTGACGAAATTGGTCGACGGGATTACTAACAAAGAAGTACCAAAAAATATAACATTTGAAAATTACAGACTTTTACGAACTATTTTATTAAATCACAAATATATACTTAAAATAAGTGAACAAATAACTGTTATACAATAGAGTAATAAATTAAAACTCATACTAAGCGGAACAGATGTCATATATTACAGCGGCCGCCATCTTGGATTTTTTCTTGGCGTGAAAACCCCTTTTCCGTCAAGTAGTAAATGTCGTCACGCAGCGATTTATGCGTTTGTTAGAATTAACGAAAATAAAATGTAAAACATTGCCAAGAAATCTCAAAATATCGAAGATGGCGGCCGAGTCAATATACAGCATCTGGCACAGATGTCATATCATATTGGCGCGATTTTTTTCTGACGCCAATGTCATATACGCACCGGGTACTTAACTTGCGCCAAAGTGTCGTTTTTTTGCTTGATATGGTAACCTGGATATAGATGATATAGTAAAGAGGTTTTCACCAAAATGGGGTCGGTAAAAAGTCGCGCCAATAAGGGGCGTACATGACATCTGTGCCCAGCATCTAAGCCTTATTTTCCATTGCCGCCATTAAAGTTTGAGCTGTACGATCGGGAACAGGAGTTAGAAAACATCCCGCGTTTCACAACATAAACCACCTAACTTAGGAGGAAGAAAACATCCTACGTTGCTTTTTTTCTGGTAAAAAGTCTTTCATCTACTTCTGTAATTTTATTAGGTCCACCGATTTTTCTGTTTGGTCTTGAACACGCATTTGCACAAACTTCTCTCAAATAACTATTCCAGTCAGCTGTTGTTTTGTGATTCATATGAAGTTGCAGCCCACAAAACTCAATCGGTGTCAACTCTTGGCACCATAAATATATAAACCTTAAAGCATTAAGAAAAGACAACCGCGATCCTTCAAACCATGTTTTCTGTCGTATTCCTACGCTTTCTCGGCACGTTCGTAAGCTACATCTCCATTTCGGATTTTCAAACCATGTTTTCTGTCGTTACGCTTTCTCGACATGAACGTAAGCTACATCTCCATTTCGGATTTCCAGAACTCATCCATAATTACATTTCATGGTTTTTTGAACACAGCATTTTATTATGCAGAGTTCCAAATTCCTGAAACAGTTTTATCGCAATTTTCTCATCATCTGGTAATTGCCAAATGGTAAAATCCATCTCAGCGTTAGCAGTAAAAGTAAATTATAACTTCGTAAAAAAAATATATTTTCAATTCGAATAGTAAATTAAATAGCTTTTAAGGTTAAATAATAACAATTCACGCGATTCACATTTCATAAATAGCATATCACAATGTTTCGCTTGGTTTACAATAAAAATCCTTTTCACAATCAGGGTTGAAATAATTGGCGCATTAGCATACATTTTGGCATGGTGTCCGTATAACGGAAAAGTACTCATTTTCTCTATCTCGCCAAGGTCCTATGCTGGAAAAGTACCTAAAGCACATTAAAATTGGGCAGTTAGGAACTCGGACAGTACAGCTCCGTTTATTGGCGGTTATGTAATTAGTAGCATCGGGATGAAGATGTAAAGACGTACATTTTCGTATATTACACTATTAAATTCTCATTCATAGATTCTGAAAAAAAAAAAAAAAACCTTAAAAGTACGGAGGTTAAAATTATATTGCGGTGACCTCGATTATGAAAGATTAAGGGTTTTAAATGGGAATTTCGCCAAAAAAGCCAGCTATCGCCAAGTTGGCATCATATATGATAACTTATTTCTGTCGCCAAATTTGGCGACATTTTTTCAAATTTGGCGATATTTCGCCAAGTTGGTCAACCTTTGGTGCTACTGTGGTAACCCCGCATTAGTATTTTTCAACAATTACTCATTACGTCATTACAATGAAGCGGTTCTACCGGAATCGTGAGGGACACACAGAGACTTGGATTTTATATAAATAGATAGTATAGATGAAGTTAAAAACAGTGGAAATACGATATTTCTCGACTTATTTAATAACATAATTTCTGAGATGTAATAAAGCAAAGAATACTATTAATGGTGAAAATCAACCATTTGGGTTGGAGCGCTCTCATCCCTGATTTTAATCCAAGAGGAGTAAAACTCAAACGAAAGACAAAAATGTATCAGATTAAAGACAGCGAAGAATGAATAGGGAGGGACAAACATTGCGACGTTGTACTTGTAAAAGTCGCGGAAAAGAGCTTTTTTTCTCTTTTGCTTTTAATAAGAATTGACCTGTCATTAGGGATTCACATTCAGCAAGGGAGTGAGTGTTTTGCTATGTTTTTTGTATAGATGTTAGAATGAAAATATTAGACTAGGTATCATTCTAAATTTAAAATAACATTACAAATTCAAATTGTAGATAAATTTTGAAATTTTCGTATTTAACTTTTTTTTTTCTTTCAGTTCTTATAAATTTCTACATGCATTTTTTCTCTTTCTATATATTTTATTATGGATTGCATATCTTACTTCAAAGACAATAAATGAAGAAGCAAATATAAGTTTTATCGTATGAAGTTTTCTTTTATATGAGACATGGTATTCTAAATTTAAAATAAAATTACAAATTCAGATTGTAGATAAATTTTGAAATTTTCGTTATCTAATTATTTTTCTCTTTCCGCTCTGATAAATTTCTACATGCATTTTTCTCTTTCTATCTATATTATTATGGATTGCATGTCTTACTTCAAAGACAGATAAATAAATAAACAAATAAAAGTTTTATCGTAAGAAGTTTGCCTTTATATGCAACATAGAATTATTTATTTTTGTTTTTCACAAGTAATTACAGAATAACACATATATTTTCCTCGCTTTTCTGGAAGCTTTCCTAAATTCGATATTCTCTTCTTCTGAAACTATCTGCTCACACTAAACAAAAGTTTAAAAAAAAAATCAGCAGGATAAAGATAATATTTGGATTTGGATTTTCTATTAAGAAATTTATGATTAAGTGATTACTTCAAATTGCAGTTTAAGTTCTTCTTTTTAGTTGCTCGATGCATTGATAATGAAAAACATTTTGCTAATTAAACTTAGAAATTATACAAAATCCGCATAGAAATTAACTGAACAAACTCAAAAATCTGATTTGAAATCAACCCGAACACGACAGACGCACAAACTAAACGAATAAATAAATAAATAAAAATAAAATAAACAAACAAGCAAAAGTACGAGAGAACATAGTAGTAGAATAATTTATTTTATATTTTCATTCTTTCATCCCCCCACCCATATTTAAACATTTAAAATAAAACACTGGACGCTACTGAATTTAACTTTACGACAAACGTAGAGATAAAAATTAAAGCAAAACATATGTAAACAGGGGCGCCATTTGAGGGGGGCTGGGGGGGCAATAGCCCCCCAAGGAATTTGATATTTCAGAAAATTTATCAACCCTCAAATGTAGGGATGCATCGAATAGTGATTTTGACTGAATATCGAATGCCGAATATTTGGCCTACAGGTAAACCGAATACCGAATATTCGGCCTACAGGTAAACCGAATACCGAATATTTGGCCAGCCGAATGCTAACTGTTAGGCTGAATACCGAATATTTGACCTGCCGAATATCGAATATTCGTCTGGCCAAATACTTTTATATCTCAGTGTTTAACGTTAAAAAGTTACATTTTAAACAACTTTTTATAATATTTAGCACAGATACTTTCATTTTGACAAACAAGATTATTTTTGTAAGTAAATTTTGTACTAAAAAAAGTATGTTTTGAGTTATTATTTAAGAAGAGGATGGTTTAAAATTTTTTTAAATAACAAAATTTAAATTCCATGACTTCAATTAATTCAAACAAATGAAAAGAATTCTCTCATATTGAACAAGAAGTAACACATCATTCCACTTCTTTCATCAAAAATGAAAGGTGTACAAGCCGTAGCAGAATTTCCGTTTATAACTGTATAAAAATGAAGATATTTTAGCGAAATTTGCATCACATTAATTTGCTTGTATAGAATGTGATGATATCCTTGGAAGAGACTGGATTTTGGCCAGTGGTACAGTGTAAGTATTGTTAGCTGCATTTTTAATAAAATAATGTCTAGCTTAGTGCTGTTTAGATATGAATTGTTGCTATTTCCAGCACTTCTCGTCATATTATCATACTTCACAGAAATTAAAGTAACTCTGTTGGCAATATAGTTACAAAACCTTCATTATTGTTAAAGTAACAAAAGAAAATTAAAGTTTGACTTGGGGATACACCGTATTTCTGACTGAATAAGGAAATTGCGATCCTTATTTACTGGACAAAAAATTGCCTGTTTTGATGCTTATTATTACCCTTGAAATTTTCTTCCATTTTGTTTAGAAACTCCCTGTTTGCGAAAAAGCAAGAAACGGATTATTTACCAGACAATGCTCAGTAACTTGTATTTCCAGATTTTTTAATTCCCATGAACAAATGGCATGTCATTAAGGGTTAATTTTTTTAAGTGACATTTTTAAAACAACAAATAAATAATATAAAATCATTCTTTTATTTAAAAATTCAAATTATTCTGAATATTTTTATTAATTGACAGTTAAAAGTAGAAGTTGTGTAAAGTTTTAAAAAATATTTTTAAAATATTTTATTAAGTATCTGGCAAACCGAATAGTTTGATATTCGGCCTAACCGAATATTCGGTAGTATGGCAGAATAGGCCGAATATCGAATAGATACCGAATATTCGGTGCACCCCTAATCAAATGTCAGACTCAAGCAAATATTAGAAAATTGCTCAAACTCTAAAATAACTTATCAGATTTTATTGCAATAAAAACATATGCATTAAATAAATGCTTATGCATAGAAATTAATAATTATCAAAAAAATTTCCTAAAGCCTTACTATTCGAATTCCCTCAAGGTGAGACATATATCTTTAACACTTTGGTTGATTTTAAAAATTCATGTGCGAGTTTTTTTTTATCAGTTGCTTCTCAGCTGTGTGCAAATTGATCATGAGAAAACTCGTCAAAATCATTGACACAACAATCACAATGATTTTCTTCTAGCCAATTCTCGAATAAACGCAAAGAAAATAATAGCATTTAAATCCCACATTAAAATATTCAGAATTTCTTTGTAAAATCGGATTAACATGAAACCATCTCATAATAGTGAAAACACTATCCGAAAAAAATAACGCTTTACCTTCACTTGCAGAAAATCACTAACGAAAATTTTTTTATACTTACAGATCACAAAATTTGCAAATTTCGTGACCTATTCATGACGTTTGTTGACTGATTATCTCATTAGTGATTGAATTTCATGATTTTTTTTCCGTGATCATCTGACGAAATTTGTGACTTTTTCCGCGATCGATTCACGGAATACACTATTTTTTTTTCTGAAAGCGTTATACGAAATGCGGATTCTTTTCGCGCGAGCACTTGCCGGAATTTACAATATTTTTCCGCGACCAACTGAAAAAATTCGATATTTCTTTTCGTGATTTTATTGACAAAATTCACTGTTTCTGCCACCGACTAATAATATTCGTGATTTTTTTTTTACGAGACAAAATTTTGGACCTTATTACGCGATCGTTTGATGAATTTTTCCTCGATTTTATTGCGCAATTGTTCGACGAAATTTTTCGTGATTTTTTGCGCAATCTTTTGACGAAATTCGCGATTTTTTTCACAATCCTTTTACGAAATTCAAGATTTCTGTTTGTGCAATCATTTGACGAAATCTGTATTTCTTTTCGCGATATCTTATGAAATTTGTGATATTTTCTATGGTCGTTTGAAGAAATTAGCGATTTTTTAAGCGACCATTTTGATACTTTTTTTTTGTCAAAATTTTCAAGATTCGTGATTTTTTTCTGCGACCCATTGACGAATTGATTTTGCGGATTTTGAAAGAAAGAAAATCGCGGACTTTCGCGAAAATAAATAAAAAATTGTGGAATAATCACATGCTTGTGAAAGAAGCTATGAAGACAAACTCATGTAGAGCATTCATGTAGGGATTTTTTTTCCGTGTGATTTGTGCAGTTCTGCAAGTTGTGCAACTTTCCACGTTCCCTGTTCCTCAAAGAAACATTTTCCTTGTCTTTCGTCAGGAAACTCATGAAATGGTGCCCCTGTAAGTAAAGCTTCGAAAGGGACTAGAAAAAAGCTCCATTTAAACAGGTTTCCATCTTAGCAAGTATAATTGTATGTTTTTTCAACGAAATTTGATTTTTTCCTCTTCTAGAAAGAAATCTGTTATAGAGAGGTTTCGTTTTCATAAGTTTTACTCTAATACATCTATTTTCAGAGCTATACTATTGAGCGAATGGTTTAACAGTCAGTGAGGATACCAGTAAAAATGAAACCTGTCTATAATAGAATCCTGTCTAAAAAGAAAAAAAAATCATATCCAATATATTAAAATTTTACCTTCTAAGACAGAAACCTGTCTAAAACGAAATATTTTTTTGGTTATGAGTTTCCGTATTCGAAGTTTTTACTGTTATTGTAAGGATAAGTCAGTAAACGTTTCTCATACGGGGGGAAGGGGGGTAGTGAGACACCCCTGCATCCTACCGTTAACTATATAGCATTCCTCAAAAAATGTTAGCCCCCTGCCCCCAAGGAAGTTCCGAAATGGCGCCCCTGTATGTAAATAATTACATTTCGCATATAGGAATATTCTGAGAAAGGGGAAGGAAGTAAAATAATAATAAAAAAAAAGAAAAAGAAAAAAAAATCCTTGCTCCAAAACGCTCTAATTTCTGGCATATTCAAAAAGTCATTTCGTATGTAAGGGCATAAAATTTTACCACCCTTATATTCAAATTATTTGTATACGGGCATCTTTTTCCATTTTCTGATGAATGTGTTGCATATGTAATTAAAATAGATTGCCCCGCCTTGCAGGGATGATAAGTGTCTGCTTTTCCGAAGATTTCCCCTCTCTTAGCATTTTATCCACTTCTCCCCTTTTTTTTCACCAATCCAAATGAAAAAATTTTAAGACTGTCATTTATATTTTAAAAAATTCTCTGTTAGTTACTTCGTTGCAAAAGCAAATAATCCTCTAAATCCTACCCTCCACCTATTTCACGAAATGTTCGCTTTCGATTTTACTCCTGGCATAAACGCACAAAGTTAAAAATATTTAAGACTCCGTACCTTGTCGAAAATTTTCCGTCTTATCTCAATTAATGGTAAATACTCATTCCTTTATATGCCCTTCCTCCTACAAATTTAAGATTTTCTTCTTCCTAAACTCAGCAGCATACAAAGCTTAATTGCTCTAAATCTCTTTAATTTGTAGAACACTTTTTGACTTCTTTCTTACTTTTAACCCCTTGAGAACGAGCGACCGGTATGCGTGCCGCGTAAGGTGCTCAGAATCCATTATTATTCACACCAGTAAATTTTTATTGTAAATTTTGTCTTATTTAATCGGAGCATTTTCCCGATTTGATTAGGCATAAATTTCTGTTTCGAAAAACAGTGTAAAAGATTAAAAATTCTGTAAAAGACACTCGTCCCGAAAGGGTTAAGTAAAAAGAAATAGTCAATCTGCTAAAGACACAGCCATGGCCATACTCGATCGCCTGCCTTATAAGGCCTCCACAATTCCCCTTAGTTTCGGAATCATTAATGTTCTACTCTCACCGGCAGATGGCGTGATTACTTACTGTAAATAGAGTTTCTCTACTGTAAATAATGCTTATTAAATGTTACTTTTACATATAAAAATACGAAAAACCTTGCTCTATATGCGTTATAAAGGATATATATTATATGTATATTTTCCCTCGGCGTCGTTTATACTATAAACATGAAAAACTAAAAGATTTAGAGATAGATAAAACTAATGCTTTAAGCAATTAAAAATATTTTAATTAACACTCTACTATAACATCAAAAACAAAAATTATAAGTAAAGTTTTACTTTTATTTACATTTAAATTCTTGATTATTTGAAACATTGAGAATTCTGACCGTAAAATACATAGTAAAAAAATATATATTCATATTTATTAGTTTCAAAATAGAAAATTAACCAAGACTTTTTCAAAAAACCAAACTCTACTCAAATCGGGATAACTTTTTGGAACATTTGATTATTTTTACACCATACTTCGGATGGAAAATATCGGCATATAAAGTTGATAGCGGACAACTGTTTCAATAATTTTAAGCATTGGAGGTTCAGAAGATGAAGTGTATTGGGAAATAGAAAAATAATAATTACTATAGATTTCTATTATGTTTAGGGGAAAAAAATAAAAAAAAAATAATTTTATTTTAAGGGAAATTGTAAAATCAAATATTCGAATTCTGGGCAGTCGTTATAAAAATATAATACATTTTTTTTAAAATATCTACACAATATTCAGTGCATCGATTATTTTGCACGATTCTCAATTATTTAAAATATATAGATATATGTACTTTGCAAACAATATTCAATAATTTGGACCATTATATGTGTTAATCTGAAATATACAAGCATATAGAAAAATAACAAACTTACATATAAAATTAAATATTTTAACCCTGGGCAGTCATTGTAAGTATACTTACATGTTTCATAATATAAACAAAATAAGCAAATCTTTTCGCTAATATGCGGCAAGAAATCATATCGATTTTTTTTTTTTTTAAACATGGAAACTTGCACGATATTTAATTATTTAAAAAATGTAGATATATGTACATTGCAAACAATTTTCAATAAATTTGGCATTTGGCCATTATATGTGTTGATCTGAAATTACAGGCATATAGATATAGAAAATCAACACACTTAACATATAAAATTAAATATTTTAACTTCGGACAGTCATGGTATTAAAGTATACGATAAAAATAAAAATATGCATGCTTCATAATATTAACAAAATAAGCAAACCTTTTCCCCAATATCCGGCAATCAAATTATATCGATTTTTTTTTTCAAAACATGGATATTTACACGATTCTTAATTATTTACAAAATATATATATCTGTACATTGCGAACGATTTTCAGTACATTGTGTGTGGTGATCATGAAATACAAGGAAACAAAATAAATAAATAAATAATAATGTTTACAGGTTTCATTATTTTAGAAAATTAATAAGTCTTTTTTTTTCTTTCAATATTATGTACTCCGTTCATCCCAGAATAGCTTTTACAAAAGGTTTAGAAGACTGGTTAGAAATTACAAAATATTGTTTTCAGAATTTAAAAATATTAATTCGTAAGTCTATTTACCATACTCATATAAATAAATGTATCTGTAGATACATGCACGTTCAATTTCTTGGTTATATTTTAAGCATTGATAATTTTTGCAATAAAATACACAATAAAAATTATAAAATTAAAATTAAGTAAACTTTAAAATTTTTCTTGATAAAGAATTCTTATATGAAGATGAATTGGCCTCATTTCTAAAGTTCCTTGCCATTTTTTTAAAAAAAATACAAGAGTAGAGAAAGATAAGGAAATTCCCCATTAGACACAGTAGTTAAAAGCGCCACCTACAATTCTCCGGAGCGAAAGTATGATTCCCCGAAAACAAAGGGGTTTCGACTGTTTGTTACGGCCGTATAAGGGATCGAGTTTGGCTGTGACACAGCACACAGTTTAATCTTTAAAATGCTATTAGGGGTTGTGCATATATAACGTTATCACTTTTGAGGGGAGGGGGGGGGGGATTTGGCACTTGGTATCCTAAGATATCTCTGGAAGGAGGAGGAGGGCTGCTTTTTGATAACGTTTTCCTTTTTGATAAAACCAAAATTTTTGTTTTTTTAGAAACGTTTTCTTGACATTCAAATAGTCTGTTACTTGTATTATTATTATTTTTTTTTAATTTGTTTTTATGAAAATGCAAAGCTATTATTAAAGGCATTAAATGTTTATAAAATCATTTCATTCCAATGTTTGGCTGGTATTCCTATTCTTCTGCCATTTGCGCGCATAATTCACTGTTAGAGAAATCAGGAGCATAACATGTAGGAAATACAGTCGGGCCTCTATTTAACGAACCTGTATTTTGCGAACTTTTACTTGGAGCCAAGAACATTTTGCAAATTTCTTCGTAAAATAACATCCAAATAGCGAAGTACATTCTCCATTTAACGAACTTTTACTTGGGATCTAAATTCCCCCCTCCCCTATTTCTAAAAATATTACTGGAAATTTCTAAATTATTCTTTCTTTTAACACATTTTATGATGATCAATGACCATGGCACCTAACGCACCGAGAGCAGTAAAATCGCTGTGATATTTGCTTTCCATCCAAGAAGTGCAAACTGTCAATATCCCCTTTTAACCCTCAATGGAGCTGCCCCGTTTTCTAGATTGTTGATCATGATCAATCGTGTTGGTAATTTCGATTCTTGTACCTCAAAAATGTCAAAGCAAAAGTGATTGAGCATCAAAAAAGCAAAAAAATTATTCATGATGAAATGGATAAAGGCTTGAAGAAAAAGAATACTGCTTTAAAATTTGGTATTCCTCCAAACAGCTTATCAACCATAATAAAAAATCGTGATTTTAATGTAATTTTTTTTAAACTGAAAATACAATGTATTTCCATGCAATGTTTTGTTTCATTCTTATTTCCCTTGCAGATTTCTTTCTGATAGGTAAAATAAATAAAACAAATAAATATAATTTATAAAAAAAAGTGTGATTAATTACTTTTTAAAATTATATTTAGTGTTTATGGACTTAAAATATGTTTGATGTAGTTTAAAGTATTTTGGTGACTCTCTATTTAACGAATTTTTCATATAACGAACTTTTTTTTCGGGATTTAGCGACTTCGTTAAATAGAGGTCCGACTGTAATACTTGCATTTACCAGTAAAGGAAAGACAAAGAATGTTGTTTACTGTTCTGTTGATAAGTTCTGCTCTGCTTTTAACCTCCCCGCGCAAGGGACAAGTGCAAGAAGACAATATTATTATTAAATGTGTTATATAACAATAGGCTATTATTAAGTACTTTTAAATAGTAACTCTTTTAGATGTTGTTTGATATAAATTTATTTCATGTTTTGATATGTTATTGACTTCTTGAATCCGTAAAGTGTTCGACTAATAAATGTACGATCATGTATATCACTGCAAGCACACAAAAAGAAAGAAAAAGAATGTAAAAATAAAATAATTTTTAGACGTTGATAACGATATCTTCGGGTGCGGAGGGGAGGGTGGTCTACGAATGATAACGTATGATATCGTAAGGGGGATAAGGGGTTCAAAAGTAGCAAAATGTTGATAACGTTATATAAGTATAGCCGCTTATATTTAAAAAAATGCCCAATTTGATACTCCGATGCAGAGGTGCCAAGCTCCCACTAATCTTCTGTAACATGTGTGTCAATTTGACCCAGTTTTACATCACCTGAAACCAGAAAATTTATCTTCATTTATTTAATATCAGATTTCTATTTGAAACCGGTTTAACCCTTAAATGCCTGATTTTTCAAAAATCATTGTAATAATGTTTTTCGGCTTTATTTTTTAAAATAAATCATGGGAAAAATACTTTAAAAGATCATATTTTGTTTTAAGTATGGTTTACGGCTAAAAAACAGTTTGTTACTAAACGGCAATACTGGCCTTTAATTGAAAAAATAATTTTCCTTGATAAAATTTTATAATATTAAACACACAAGAATTTAGGAACTAAAATAAGAAATGAATTTGACTTGTTCACTGCAGAACAAAATAGGGTATTTCGCAAGCTTCCAAACAAAAAAAAAGAACATGTAGCAACAATAGAAAAAATAAATCTATCTTTATTCTTAAACAGCATAAGTGTAGCAAACTACATGTTGAAAATCGATTTAATAACATTTTCAGAATGTATTTTATTGGCAACATTAGGCATTATAGCTTCAATATTATTATAATAGTATTTTAGAAGCCTAAATTGAGTATGTTGCCTAAAAGCAGCACCCGGCATTTAAGGGTTAACTTCATTTCTTAAAAAAATGTCTCGTGCCAAACAAATCTGGGTTAAATTTGCCTGCATATCACAGCAGATTGCTGGGACTTTGGCAACTCTGTTAAAGTAATGATATATAAATAATCATCTAAAAGTTTTTCCTCCAACAAGGGTCAATATCTCCACCCCATATAATTGTCGAACTATAGGGTAGGGGAAAATGGCCTAAAATGATCTCCTTAAGGGCAAAACTTGTGTAAAATAACATAACTGTTTAAATAAAACTTTGGTCCTATCATAATATGTCTTACACTATATTTTTCATCAGAAACATACTTTAAAAATAATTTAAATCCAAAATGAGTACTGAAAAAAAAATAGATTTTAGAAAACGTGTCCAAAGAATCATTTTAACCTCATCCAAGGACAAAATGATCCTTCATTTTAAAATAATTTTAAATTGTTTTTTTTTCGGCAAAATAAAGAATATGAAAGCAATTATGACAATATATAATGAAATAAAATAAGTTTTACAATCAAATAGCATACATAATTTATTTTATGTAAATTTTAGAATTAAAAAGTGTCACAAATAATTTTGAAAAAACAGTAAAATGGAATATTTGAAAATTATGATCCAAAAGTAATAGCCCATAATAAACGCAGAAATAAGTTAAATAATGCCTGTTTCCGGCCCATCCAAAAGCTCGGAATATTTAAGCACATATCGCTAAGATACTGATAATCGTCATTCTCATCTATCCCTGCGCATGCATTTTGCACTCACTTACGACACTAGTGACACTGGATCAAACCTTCACCAGCTGCAGAGGAGGCAAATAGTTCATCGCAATAAATACGCTTTTGTTCCCCTTCTGAATCTGTTTCACTATATTCCAAATATTGGTTTTTAGGCTCCCTTTTCTTTTTTATGGAAATCAGTGTTGCCAGTGGGCTACTTTTTATGAATTCAGATTTCTTGATTGGCACCACTTATTTTGAAATAGCAAAATTCGCTTTATTTAATGACATATTAATTAAATCGAAAACAAGAGGAATTTTACCATTTTAGAAAAGTGGTGCCAATCAAGAAATCTGGATTTAAAAAAAGTAGCCCACTGACAACACTTATGGGAATACGTCTTTGCTTTGACTTCAAGCTCTTTTCTTGGCTTGTTCTGGCTATTTCGTTTTTAGATTTAGCATATTTTAATTTTATTTTCTTAGCTGCACACTCTTTTATCTTCTGTTCTCTATTTTTCGCTTTCAAGAACAGTTGATTCTTATAAGGACTGTTCATTAAAATGGCACTTTTCATCGATTTCCCTTTTCAAGAAGTGTTTGATTCCGTTTTATTTGGGGAGGTTAGGATAACACGTGGACTCAAAGAGAAAAGGTTTGGGGCAGTCACATATTTTGCTCCCATGATGGCTAGGAACCGGAATCGGATTTTCTTCAGCCAATAAAATGATAGCAAAACCATCCACATAATGGATCATTTTACCCGGCAACAGGAGCGTGCATTTTAGATCATATAACTAGATGACGCAGAGAACCGTAACAAACGTAGCATGTGCAATTCACATCTAAAAACTTACTCTATTAAGTAAACCAAGTCATAGTTCTGTATATGAAAGACTGTATATGTAAATAAATATGAAAGTTAGTGCTTATCTTATAACAGATGTTATAAAAACCCCTTTTTAAAGAATTCTATTCAAGCGGGTGATACTGAGATCGTTTGAATACCACCATTGCTTGTTCTTCACTTGACACAACTTGTTTATGTGTTACCCTGTAGATAGCGCTACCTGTCTGGAAGAAAACCTATGTGGATCGTTTTTCCCGCTAGGATTATTTTAGGCCACCTTCCCCCAATTCCGGGATTTATGCCGCATATTTTTTTGAATTCGTGTATAAAATCCAATGGTGGACATAAAATTTTAAAAAATTCATGCTGTGCTATTTAATATTAAATATACAACACGTGTACTGAGACAAAAAAATTCAAAACAAATAATTAATATTTTTTAGCAATTTTTTTGTAAAACATTACACTGCGGCACGTCACCCATACATTCAGGCTGAGACGCCGCACTTGTGCGGTAGTTATGCCGCGCTTGTAATAAGAACAGAATGAAATTATAAATAAAAGTATATCCATATATGGACTGTAATTAACTATGTAATAGCAAAATGAAACTAAATGAGTACAATGAAACGTATTAGTACATTCAATAAACCTTCGATAAACATTGTGTTAAAATAAGGACGTTGACTAAAATAATAAATTAAGAAATTTGCTTAATTTACTATTCGAAAATAAAAGCTAGTGCAACCTTCCACCGACAAGGAGTGCAATATGTTCTATACAAACAGTACTCTACGAAACAGTGGTCAAAGGGCTGTTATAACTTACGAGAAAATTTCAAGTCGATCGGTTAGTTCGTTCTCCAAAATTTAACGAATTCGCGTTCATTCTCTATTAAAAAAAGCGTTTCTTTTTCTTCTTAAAAGTCGATTTTTTCCATTTGGAAGAAAAAGTTCTGAATCAATTTTTTAAAATTTATATACTCTTAATTAGTCTACAAATATAGGCTGAGCAGCTAAAGTTTAAAATCTGTAAATGCTGTATTTTTAAAATTTTGGTTTAAATTTGAACTCCCATTAAAATTTTACCCTATGGTTTTTATCTACTCTCCAAAATAAAAGTAGGTGTTTTTCAAAGCAGAGATAATGTCTGTAACTTTTAATAAGTAGCACATACCTCATGACTCCCTCAAAAAACGGCATATAAAAAGTCAGAAATGCTAATTTTTTAAAAATATATCTAGAGGCCCTCCCTCCCACCCTGGAATTTCACGTACCATTCTTTTTTACACTTTATCTTTTGTGTTATAAACGTTCTTAAAGTTTCAAACAGATCGCCTTGCTAGATTTCCTAATTTTAACAAAATCGCGTTATGTTAGTTCCACATTCCACCAGCAGGGAGCGCACTCTATTCTTAACGAAAGCTCCTTTACACAACCTATCAGTAGATGTGTTACTCGAGGAGGTGGCGGTCTTCAGCAAGAATTTAATATATTTGTTGAAATTACTATTCGGAAATAGTGATAACTTAACGTTTGTCACATTTATATGTACTAAGTAGCATGTATCTGAGGATTCCATCAAAAAACCGCACCTGAAACGGCATGGAATGCAAAGGTAAAAAAAAAAAGAAATATTTCGCCCCTCCCCTTCCCCCCACCCACCTGCCCGAAATTTCACGCGCCATTTTTTATAAACTTTTTTTAATGTGTTATAAACTATCTTAAAATTCCAAGCAGATCGCTTTGTCAGATTCCCTACTTTAAATGAAATCGCGGTCTCTTAGTTCCACTTTCCACCACCAGGGAGCGCAGTGTATTTTTAACAAACTGTATCTGAACGTAATTCCGTTACACAGCCTATAAGTAGATATGTTACTCAAGGGGGTGGAGGTCTTAAGCAAGAAATTAAGATTTTTTTAAAATTACTATTCGGAAATAGTGGTAACAAACTTTTGACATTTTTATATTTAATAAGACTCATTTATCTCAGGACTCCGTCAAAAGACCGCACCGGAAATGGTAAGAAACGCAAAAGTTTATAAAAAGAGAAATCTATCGCCCCTCCACCTCTCCCCAGCTTCCCGAAATTTCACGCGCCATTCTTATATAATTTTTTTGTAATGTGTTATAAACTATCTTGAAGTTTCAAACAGATCGCCTTGTTAGATTCCCTACTTTAAATGAAATGGCGGTCTGTTAGTTCTACATTCCACCACTAGGGAGCGCACTATATTCTTAGCAAAAGCGCATATGAACGAAACTTCTTCACGCAGCCTACTCGTAGATACATGGATAGGGGGGGGGGGGGGCGGTCTTAACCAAGAATTTAAGATATTTGCTGAAATTGCTTTTCAAAAATAGTGGTATCAAGACTTCTGAAATTTTTATCTCGAATAAGTAACATTTATGCTGTATTTTTACAAATCGCACGCCGTTCTGAAGAATACTACAATAAAACGTAACGTGACTACCGTTTAAAATAAGCATATATAAAAGAAATAAACCAATTAGTGAAATTAGTGCCCCCCCCACTCATAAATTAAGGGTGCAAAAAGTTCTGTACGAACATCCGACATGAGTTCCCACTGCCTGCGGCACTGTATAGTAGGCGGGCGATAAATGTGGAACATTTTTCTGTATTTAAAACATAAAAGAGAGCAATTAAAAAATGCGTTTAAAAATGTCTTTAAAAAAACACTTCTGAAAAAAAAATCATTTTCAGTATCAAAAATGAGAATTTAAATTCTATTAAAACTGCTGCTAGCCGCTACAGCAGCAGAAAGCTTTAGAATGCAAGGACTTATTGTTGCCAATTTCTAATTTCTAGTAGCAAAAGAGCCAGTAAGGAGTATTCTAATCTTTTATTTAACGTTTAAAAAACACATTTCTTGCTATCTAAATAAATCAGCATCAAACAGGCACCTCCAATTTTCTGTAAACAAACCAAAATAGCCGATTTTTTAGCAGATATTATCGCTCAACCAATCAAAGTAGGAAAAAAAACAGAAAACAGTGTGGCAAACAAAAAGCCTGCCAGGTTGTCAAGGTAATTGCTAGGTTGTGACGTCATTTGAAACTAATCCCTTCTCTTAAAAGCTCATTATTATTAAATATGTTTTCAAAGCATGTGTTTCACCTTCATGCTAAAATTTAATGTTTAGTTGAAAAAACAGTCACTCTTGAAACATAAAGCATTCAAATTGGTTTATGTAATTGTATCCCGGTTTACTTAATTATTTCTGCGAAAGCTTTATACAACCAACCAACGGAAAGCAAGCGGAAAGAAAGAAACGTATTTTTGATGAGCGATGCCCTATGAACCAACCAACCGAAAGTAATCTGAGGGGAAAAAGGCGTACTTTTGATGAGAGTGATGTCCGAATATTAATTAATAACTCAGCTAATAATTAGAATATTAAAATTCTGAGGATATGGTGCATTAGAAGAGGCCTTAGACTCTTTTCAAAAAAATTTTGAATCATACATTTTGCTAGCCATCGCACACAGACAGACAGAGCGATTAGTTCTTTTATTAGTATAGATTAGACATACCTGAATACATTTAAAAAGCAATTAAATTTAAAATGTATACATAAAAACATTTAATTAAGATCAAAATCATACAAAGTATACGTTTTGCTCAGTCATTACATAGCCTCAACAGTACTAACATCAATCACAACAACAAACATCGAACACACACTGGACGCAGTCAAAGTTTAAGTGAAAGTTTTTTTAGAAACAAGAAATATTCGTTAGGAATCGAACATGATTCGCTCAGGTATACAGGATGTTTCACTACCAGAACGACAAACTTGCAGAAGGTGTAAGGGGCACAGAGACGGCTCGGAATTACATAGCAATGCAGGGTCGAAAATGCAATCCTAACGAGATAAAAGGTTGTTAGGGGCTGAAAACCGTGATCGCAAATTAAAATTTTAAGATCATAAGCTTAAAATAAGTCATGATTTTCCAGATAATGAAGTTCCGCGAAGTTCATCGAAGGCTTTTCATTCCTGCATCCCTCTTCTTCTTCCAGCTTATCAGAGGTAGTAGGGGCGTTTTAAAATTACTTATATTCATTGCTACCACGAACGTCCGACGCATGCACGGCGTATTTTAAAACATCCGAGATTCAATGCGATTTTCTCTCTTCGAAACTTCGGGCCACTTCATTATAGGAAAGTCACGACTTATTTTAAGCTTATAATCTTTATATGTCAATTTTTGATCACGCTGATTCAGCCCTTAACAACCCCTCTATCTCGTTAGTATTACATTTCCGACCTTGGGTTGCTATGTGATTCCGAGTCGTCTCCCAGATAGCATGAACATTAGAAGCAAGTTTGATTTTTTTTTACATTATCTTGCCGTGACAAATATGAATTGAGAAATTAGCAGCAAATTTCCCGTAAGGTACACCATCCCCTACATGCATGAGTAGTTGTGAAACTGATGGCAAGACTGTCTTTAATTCACGAAAGTGACGAAAGCTAAAAATCCCTCTGTTGAGAGAATTGACAATCAGCACATACGCAGAAATTACAGAAATGTTATTCGGTTGGCACCGCTTTTTCTAAACGCTATACTTATCAAATACCAAAAAAGGCTCGCATTGAAAAGTGAAAATAATACCTTAACTTGTTAATGGTGTTGAAAGCGATGCATGCACCTTCTGACGATGTGTTCGCATCAATAGACCTGATCAGGTCTATGGACTTCTCCGAAGGGGTTAAACTTATATTGTAACAGTTATAAACAGGTAGTGGGGAATGGAAAGATTACTACTTTGCAGTATTTTTGATTACTTGTTTGCCGTTAATTTGCAATAAATTTGATACAGCATGAATTTAACTTTCACGACAAGTTAGCTGCAAGTTCAAAGTGTAGTGGCGTCTCTTGCTGTAGTCTTGTTACGAACTTTCAGTCTTGTCATGCTGAGCTTGTTGCAACTTTGCAAGTTTACAAAGCAGTAGTGTCCCCCTACACCTCCTGCAAGTTTGTCGGTCTGGTAGTGAATCACCCTGTATGGGCATAGCTTAGTGAACCTTCCCTCCATGAAAAGTCTGTAATGAAGGGATGGATGACTAAGCTATACCCATCTACCTTGAACGAATAGGTTCGATTCCTAATGAATATTTACTTTACAAATAAATGCAATCGCTCCAAAAACATATTACACTAATCAACGAATTTATTAGTTTTTGGCCGTTGTATTGAGTATTAATGTATTTCAGTTAGAAATGAGATACATCATATATGAGAAATAATTAAAATATTTCCATTTTTATGCTATTGGAATATTATAGCGATTAAATTATGTTTAGTAATATAAGTTGTTTACAGTCACAATTTCTAGTGTGTTTTTTAATTAGAAAGTCAAATAAGAGTGAGCACGTGTCGAATCTAAGTTAGGTACATTCGTAAAAGTAAGAGAGCACCACGTAGTAACTCTGTCTCAAATTATCGTATAAAATTGTGATTGGTACGAATCGCTAGTAATAACATCGTCTACAGGAGTTTAGAAGTTTGATAAAATCCGGTAGCCGTTAAATATTCTAGTCACATGAATAAAAATACTTCCCCCTCCCCCCGATATCTTCTGACATTGATTTTCAAGAAGTACAAACGTTTTGTTATGAATTAACCGAGAAAAAAATAATAACAAGTACAGTTTAGAATTATTAATTGCATAGTTCAAAATAAAACAAAACTTAGAAAAAATAATATAAACTGAATTTTATAACAAAACTTATCAAAATTATATATCTCTGCAAATAAAACAAATCAGAAATCGTACGTCAAACGTGGAAAATGGGGTTCGTTCGTACTATAACAAGCTTTATAAATATTCAGATCTTCGTGCAATAACTGTTGCACTCTTATTCAAATATGCATGAATACAAAATTTATTACGATTATATGTATTAAATTCAGTAATACGGAAATAATAGGACTCCATCTTAAATGTGACGTAATCACCATGGCAACATAGAATCATTGCCTATCATTGGATACCATTGAGTTAATTATGTATGATTAGGATTTATTTATGATTTAATAGTGAGGGGAAAAGTTTTACTAATACCTCTTTAAGTTTTGATTAGATTTTCGTAAAATTTGAAATAACTCGACAAAATTTTCCAACGATTATATATATTAAATTTGAAACCATTCGGTTGGATAGTTTTTGCACTGTTATATGCGGACAGATGGACGGATCAGACGAGGACTATAGGTGCTACGTATTTATATGATTATGAACGCACCTAAACAGAAGAAGAAAGAAATACTGAAAAGGCTTAATTAACCGGCATGTTTGGCAAATGCTGATTACCGAATGCTCCAGTAAGAATTAATGTGCTGCTGATTGTTGTGAGACGTTACCCAGATAGCACGAACATTAGCAGCAAGTTTGTTTTTTTCTGATATTATCTTGCCGTGACAAATTTGAATTGAGAAATTCGCAGCAAATTTCTCGCAAGGTATACCATCCCCCACATGCATAAATAGTTTGTTGTGAAACTGATGGCAAAATTGTCATTAAAATCCCACTGTTGAGAGAATAGACAATCAGCACATACGCAGAAATTGGAGAAATTTTATTCGGCTGGCACCGCTTTTTCTAAACGCTATACTTATCAAATACCAAAAAAGGCTAGTATTGAAAGGTACCAATATTATCTTAACGTTCATGGTGATGAAAACGATGCAAACGCCTTCTGCGGTGTGTTCGCATCACTAGACCTGACCGGGTCTATGGACCCCTCCGTAAGGGTTAAACTTATAGTGTAGCAGTAGTAAGCAGATAGTGGGGCGTGGAAAGATTACTACTCTGCAGTAAGTATGCAGTATTTTTAATTACTTGTTTGCCGTTAATTTGCAATAAATTTGATGCAGCAGGAATTTAACTTGCACGACAAGTTAGCTACAAGTTCAAAATGTAGTGACTTCGACGTTTGCGTTACCTTGCTGCAGTCTTATTATGGACTTTCAGTCTTGCCATGCTGAGCTTGTTGCAACTTTGCAGGTTTTCAAAGCAAGACTGCTGCTAATTTTTTGCAAATTAATAATGCTATCTGGGTATGGACGTCGAATTGGTGAAACTTTAATCTCAAGTCTAATTTGAATGTGAAAATTTTATTTTCGCCAGGAAAAACCCTCCCAGATCTAGACTTCTCACTCTTTTTCTATTATGTGACATTATAGGTATTAAAATCAACTCGTTTTAGGTGCGTTCGTAATTGTATAAATACGTAGCACCTGCAGTCGTCATCTGTTCTGTCCGTCTGCCTGTCTGTGCGTTTGTCCACATATAACTGCACAAAAACTAAACTTAATGGCATGAAATTTAATATATAGAATCGATGCAGAATTTTGTCGAATCATTTCAAATTTTATGAAAATCGAATCAAAACGTAAAAATACATTAATAAAAGTTTTCTTCGTTCTATCAAATCCTGTCTTACGAAATTTCTTAAATGATATCCCATGATAAGTAATGATTCTAGGTTGCCATGGTAATTACGTCCCATTTAAGATGGAGTCCTATTATTTCCGTATCACTGAATTTAATAATATATAATTGTAATAAATTTTATATTCATGCATTTTTGCATAAGAGTGCAACAGCTATTGCACCAAGATCTGAATATTTATAAACTAGTTACAGTACGAACGCACCTCATTTGTCATGTTTAATGTACAATTTCCGACTTGTTTATTTAAATTTCGAGGGACATTGTCCAGCGAAATTTTTCTGCGCCTATTGGTACCCCATGATTCTTATCTTTCTGTCTTTAATGGACCATTTTAATCTGTCAACAAAAGGATAATTAATTAATTATGATTAGATAGTCATTGCACTATTTAGGGTTACATTTAACCCCGGTGATTTCCAGCTCAGGAATTCGTATCGCGCTACCAGAGTATTCTTATGTATATTCTTTTTTGGTTCGAGCGTTGTTAAATTAAATTTAACGTTATGGTTTTTTTACTTTAGATGGAGGTTTAGCAAGTGCTTCGACACAATGTAAGTACTTCTTATGCAGCTGGGTTGAGTTGATGACTGCTTCAAATTCCCAGATAGTTGAGTGGTACAAAATATATATTTGATAAGGGCGGGATCGACGAATAGTAGAGTATGTAAACAAACTTTGCCTATTTTCATGTCGAAATTAGTCAAATACTTCTGAAAAAAATATATATTTGGTTAATTATAAAAAAAAAAATGTTTGAATAAAATTTCTAAGGATATTACTTAATATGTTGTAATTTTGCAAGATCTATTATAAAAATTTTAATTTAACATTGTTACTAAGATGAGTAACAGATGCTGTTCTTTATAGAAATTGTGGTAGACTGGGAGACGGCAGCATAGACAATCACCTCATCGAGTTCACGGCAGAAATTCTAGAATTAGTTAAAAGTCAATTCGCATATTAAAACGCAATCGGTTTGCCATGTCATATCTTGGTGGGAAATACCTGAAAACCCGATTTTAGCGGTTAACTCGTACGTTTATCATTGTCTTTTCCTGCACCTAAAGGTGTGAAAACCATGGAACTATTAATAAAGAGGAACTGACATAGCTTTAAAATAGTGAAGCTTCAACTCTAACCGCTATCGCAGTCGTTGCTTACCGTTGATGAAAACTTCCACCAGTAGATTTATATAGAAATTTTCAACTTATTTAAACGCTTTATTATTGTAAAATTTCAGTCATAAATAATGGTAGAAACTTATTTTCATTTTTACTGGTAGGAGTTTACTTTGGCGGTTGTTAGGCACTGCGTTTACACCATATTGTGACAACCAGGGAAACAAAATGACAGTTTTACAGGGCATACTGACACCAGCAAAAACCAATAGAAATTTTTATGTCATTTTCGAGAAAAAAAATTACATGAATACAATGCTTAAATAAGACGAAATTTTCTATTAAATTTTACTGGTGGGAAGTTTGCCTATTCGATAATCAGAAACTGAAGATCCGATTTTAAAAAAGCAGTCGCCATCTTGTGACAACTTCCTCAATTACTTCAGTCACAACAGGTAGACTGTACACTAAATGTCTCCTCCGCTTTATTCATAACTCCATTGTGAAAACATGGAGCAGGAAAACACCTTGGAAAACCTACGAGTCAATTGCTAAAATCGGGTTGTCAGGTGTTTTCCACCAAGATATGACATGGCAAATCGATTGTGTTTTAATATGTGAATCGAGTTTTAACTAATTCTGGAATTTCAGCCGTGAACTCAATGGGGTGGTTGTCTGTGCTGCCACCTCCCGGTCTATAGGCAAGTGGCGTAAATTTTGGCAATTGCCTTGTAAAAAAAAATTAGCTTATTATAAGTCAGATCCAATAATCAAAATGTTTACGTGCTTACAAAATAAATTCAAAACCAATTATGTTTTCAAAATAACTCAAGAGTTATTATGTGATATGCACTTGGTCCTTCTATTAAAAGTGTGATAAAAGAGAAACAGCACTGCTTACCGCACGCGGGTAGGGGCGTGACCAATGACATACAAAGCCAGTTCACGACCTTTTACAATGTCAAACGGACTGCATCTTCTTTAATCAGCTTCCTCGTACTAAAGTATTAAGAAAGTGTATGACATCTTAAAAAAAGGGTTTTTAAAGTATACTTCAGGTATTTAATCGGTATGTATTTCTTTTATTTATAATCCATTGAGTTTTGTGATAACTTAGCGATATTATTTTAAGGATTTTGTGAATTTTTTATTAGTTAAATTTATTACTATATTTTGCTTTGTCATCTTTATGATAGAACTTATATGAGTGCGTAAGCCTAACGATAAACTGCTATATAGTTTCATGTTTTCAAAACTAAATTTGTTTCTTTGCTTGTCTTATGCTATAACCTAGTTATTTTATAGATCGAATATGCTATTTACAGTTTCAGTTTTATTTTCCTTTCGTCATGCAATTAAATGTTTTAAATTGTGTATGCTATTAAATTTTATATATTTTACAATTGTTCAGAATGTAAATGTAGCATGCACTATATGTTTCGGAAAAAGGATCCTAATCAGATTTACAGTCAATTTAGTAGGTTTAGCGTATAGATGCCCAAAATCTTACATTTGAGCTTTAATGATTAAAAATGTGTATGTCGCAATCTTATTTAAAATTTATATTTCTAACAATTTTCTTTTGTTTTTTTAGCTATTGATCAGAGTTAAATTCAAAGCCATTCACTATGCTTTATATACATAACAGTTGATGCTATTATAAATTAATACTTTTGGCTAGTTCCATTGGTTTTTGTAGTGTAAGTCACATAGCTGATAATTGCAATGCTTGTTAGCCACCGTTATTTTCAAAAAGTTTGCTTGGCGTTATTCAATTAATGAGATATCTCCCACAAAATAAGCCAGATTTTCCCGTTCTAAAATACTGGTAGCAAACAATCGCAGCATGTGACTTACACTACAAGCACTCATGGAAATAGCCTTTAGACTGTACATAGAAGAAATATGTCGCCACAGCATACTTTATTTTTAATATGAACTATTGAGTTGCCAGTGCTGTTCATATTTTGGGAGTAAACGGTAACTATCACTTTTCATTGAGTATTTGAAATGTAGCAACACATATTTATGATTCTCTAAATGCAATTTAACCTTTAATTTTGACATTTCATTACCTAACCCCTTAATTCTTGCTCCCATGTTGTTCACGGGCTGTATCTTTTATTCAGATTGTTTGATTCTCACAAGTTTTATAAAATAGTGTAGTTGGCTTTATTATGGTATCATTTTACCTGTCATTAACATTAGAAAGACCGAGAATTTTACTCAAGTTTTAGAAAAATATTTCAGACAAGAATTTTTATTTTAAATTATTAACTTATCTATTTAACTAGTGTTTGTCTTTGTATCTTTTAAACTAGTTTTATAAAAAAAAATTCTGCTTCGAACCGAGATATATTCATTTGGTAGCAGTCAAAATGACTGCTCGCGGGCTATATCTAGTGTTAAATAATGTGAATATTTCCTTTAAAAAAGGGGTGCGAATAAGCAATTTGAATTTTTAAACCGTAATTTAATGCGGACGTTGAGGGGTTAATATTGTTTTAATTAATTTATTAATTTGTTGTACGAAATTTATTTATTTGTTGACCTTACGCGGTACGAATACCGGTCGCTCGTCCCCAAGGGGTGAATTATGTTTCACTTATCTTTAAGGAATATAGCTTTTCTGCTTTGCAATTCCCAAAAGATGGCAGCACAAATATCCAGCGCTAGAAAGTTTTTTATCCTAGTGATCCTATTTTATACAAAGAGAGGCAAAATGATATACGTTCAAAATTATTAAGCTTTAAACTATGTAACTACTTTGAAAAAACATATTTGGCGATATCATGTAATGGAATTTCGGTAGTAAATACAAATGATAAAAATTAAAGCGATGTTCTCTGTCACTGTTCATTTATCTAATTTTTAAGAGATGATTAGATTTTAATCGAGAAAATGTTTTTTCAAGAAAAAAAAGAAAAATGTCGAAAGGATTTTCTTACTAAATTACAAGTTTTTAATAGCTTTACAGTCCATTTTAACATCTGAAGTAATATTTTGAATGAAAAGTTTCCAATATGAGAAACAACCAAATGAAAACTTTTGACCTTTCATTTACTTTAGAGAGTGATTGTAAAGTTCTTTTACAAAATAAAGTGGGTGATATTACCCATCCGACAAAAAATAGTTGTCATAGAGCCTGGGGTCATAAACCACATATTGAATCACAAATACCGGGTGTTTCACCCTAACTGAAGTCGGCTTGTTGGTAATAATTTTGCGAAAAAATAAAAATATTGCAATAACAATGTAACGATATATACTTTATTTTGTTTGAAATGTGATAACATCACAAAAGGTTCTGGAAAACAGCGAACTCACACAATCGATGATACCGTATAAACTGATAATTACAGTCAAAATGTGGAGCGTCAAATGCATACGGCTGGCACGTATAACGGAAACTTTCACCACTATTTTGCGTTATCATATTTACAACAAAAGTGAGCATGCCGATTAAAAGATTCATTATAATATACTTCAGTTTGCTGAGAATTATTACCGTCAACGCATGTTCGATTAGGGTATAACACTTGTATTTGTGACTAAATAAGTGGATTGCGACCCCATGTTCCATGTTAATTATTGCTTGTCTGGATGGGTACTATCAACCCTCTTATTTTCTAAAAATAATTTACAATCACCCTGTATACAAATGGTTTCAGATGTTGGTTGTGGTTTGTAGATGTAATCTTCATTTTGAGGGGAGTGACCAAACAGAAGGAATAAATGAATATGAGAATGTTGAACCTGGAATGGGGAATGTTTTCTGCTTTAGTTTTTAATGTATTGAATTTAATGCATTTTAATGCATTCTGTGTTGTTTTATTACCATTGTCCATTAGAAAAAGTATAAGAAGCAATAAATAAAGTAAAAATAAATTACCTTCTTAAGTTTGTTTTTGTAACTGTAAATTTTAACTCTATCATTTTAATCTGAGTTTATGATATTTAACAGGCAGTAATATTTAAAAAATGGTAAGGTATGCAAAAAGTTACTCAAAAATTTAAAAAAATCTACCTCAAGTATAAAATATCCTCTCAAATTTAGAACAATGCTCTGCATTGAAAATAGTACTTAAAAGAACAAATTAATTGTTAAAAATGGAAAATTAAGTGCAAAATTGAACAACTTTTTAAACTCCGGTAATGAGATATGAAATTAGAAGATTTTTGCTATCTATTAACAAGTTCGTGATGTAAAATGAAACCTTTTAGTAGAAAGTAACTGTTTTTCAAAGCTCTAATGCTGATGTAACAATAAAAAATTATTTCCTACAACAATATAAACGTTCAGTATCCCTACGTACGCTATCGTTTGCGTTTTGATAACACACATATTGGCTTCTAAATATCATATCGTCCCAATCTGTGCTCCATTGAAAAGATTAAAAAGCGCACTTTCAAATAAAGTTTTATTAAAAGTTATAACTTAATTTGCCGATTTTTTACTATTTTTCAAATAATTTTCAAGCATGAAAATTGTAAAACTACCAATGTTTATGTAACAATAAACATTTTTTTGTTACAACAATGTGAAGTTAAAATGCAATGACATTGTTATAGTAAAATGCCGTTGTTGCAAAGCTTCCAGAAGTTCTTTTCGACCTAATTCCTCACTTATTGAACACGTATAATTATTTGTGATCGTAAAGTTTAGTTTTATGTAATCGAAAATAGTTTTTAATCAATAACTTTCAATATAATTTCACTGAAATAGTCTACTTTATAATAATAATAAAAAAAAAACCATAATGTATCCACACAAAATATCGGATGACCTTTACACAAAATGGAAAATCGAAGAGATGATGGAAGAACAATTGAATTTAAAGTGTAAGGAAATCATAGCGCCTGGGAAATTCGGCGAAGTCCTCGTCTTCGAGACGCCATCCGGTGAACGTAAAGCAGGGAAGATAGTGAAAACAGTAAAGAGAGATTTTAAAGTCTGGCCTTGCTTGGAGCACAAAAATATTGTTCAGTTGGAAAAAAACATCTTCATGCCAGACTTGAAAGCCCACTGTTTTCTCATGCCCCTGCAGTACATGACATTGGAAAACATAGTCCATTCCGGATGGTTCCAGGGAGACAGCGACAATATTTTTGACATTAAACGTTGGCTTTTAGATATTTTGAGCGGAGTCGAGTACCTCCACGGAAAAAACATCTGCCATCTGAATATTGATCCGTCCAACATTTTAATTTCCTGCGACTCCAAGGCCAAACTCTCAAGTTTTGGTTTAGTAACTTTTTCAACACAGCCAGCAATGTGGTGAGTCTACTTTGTGTTCTAATATTATTATTTATTTCGGCAATATTCTAAAAAATCCCTTTTTGATTGCAATTTCATGCCGCGATATCCCTTTTTAGCTCACAGGCTATCAAAGCCTGAGAGCTTATGTGCCCGCCCGTTCTGTATATACGTACGTATCGCGATAACTCTTGATAGAAACATCCCATTTCATTTGCTTCAATTTTTTTTTCTAGTTTCATTCTGATAAGGCGCTTCCCTGATTAGATTTGGGTTTCATTGGTTAAGGATAAACGGGGAAAAGGGGGTTAGTCTACCCCCATTAATTCAGATAAATGGGTTTTTCATGCAGAATTATTCGATTTGCTCCAAATTTGGTATACCGGTTTATTATGTTAAGGAGCTTCCTTGATTAGTTTTGGGGGTTCATTGGTTAGGGATAAAGGGGGAAAAGGGGGGTTAGTCCACCCCTTAATTCAGGTAAATGGGTTTTTCATACAGAATTATTCGATTTGCCCGAAGTTGGTATACCGGTTTATTATGTTAAGGAGCTTCCCTGATTAATTTCGGGGGTTCATTGGTTAAGGATAAAGGGGGAAAGGGGTCTAGTCCACCCCCATATTTTAGATAAATGAGTTTTTCATATAGAATTATTCAATTCCCCAATTTGATATACCGGTTTATTATGTTAAAGAGCTTCCCTGATTAGATTTGGAGATTCATTGGTTAAGTATAAAGGGGGGAAACGGGGGCTAATCCCCATTCACTTATTTTTTTGGGGGGGGGCATTATTCTTTAAAATAAGAGTATAATATACAATTAGTGTGAATAGCCTGGAAGCTCAATGCCATCAGTTTAGCTGGGCACTTTTATTTTTTATTTTTATTGTAATGCTAAAAACTTTCTACATTTTAGAGGTAATTGAGAGGTAATAATAATTATTTAATTAGAGCAATTGGGCGATTTAAAGGAACAACATTTTCTCTAAAATAACAGTGGTTTGCAAAAAGCTGGGGACTTGACAAATTTGAGACAGTCAAGTGTGATCCACCGCGCCGGCGTGAACGTGTTAACCCTTTCAGGGGCAGAGAA
The DNA here is from genome assembly GCA_963932465.1 of Maratus speciosus. Taxonomy (NCBI): domain Eukaryota; kingdom Metazoa; phylum Arthropoda; class Arachnida; order Araneae; family Salticidae; genus Maratus; species Maratus speciosus. Next base: position 279,200,840 of record OZ010797.1, on the reverse strand, counting down.
ATTCTGTTCGTAAACTGATAAAATAATTGACTGACACCAGAATTTTCAAACGAATTTCTTACTAAATAACAAATCGCTATTTTGCACTTTAATTACAAATCAACTTTTTATTAAAATATTCTTGGTGCCAGTAGCCAGTTTTGGAATCAAAATTAGGTGGCTAGACCCTCTATCCACCGCCCCTGAAAGGGTTAATATATTTAATTGGTGTTGTTTTATTAATACAACCCATGAAAAAAAATAAGATGCGATAATGTAAAGAATTTTTTTTTTTTTTTTTTAAGCTTGTTTTGCGTTCGTAACGTTTAGCATCTGAGTCCCGTATCTCTTTTAGACATCAACATTTCAGAAAGAGAAATAGGTACTATGCAAAGTGTTACTCAAAAGTACAAACAATTACCTTCCAGTGAAAAAAAAACACGAAAATGTAATAAAAATGCGTTACATTGAAAAATAATCTTAAGAGAATAAAAAAAATTCCTAAAAAAATGCAAATTTTAGCAATTTTCAAGGTTAGGGTAATGAGTTGAAAAATTAATAGGTTATTGTAACCTATTACAAAGCTAGTTTGTCATTTTTAATGTTGACATAACACTAAAAATTTATCTGCTATAACAATATAAACACTCGATAACCCGATATACGCTAAAATTTATTTTTCATTAATTTTATTATGTTATTTAAATGAGAGACTTAAGATATTCCTGGAGGTAGAAATCCTGGGGGTTTAGGTCGGGGTTCGCACGTTCACAGCGGCCACAGCACAGGGCCTATTTGAACGTGTTCGCAATTCCATGCGACGCTGATGTGAAGAATACATCACGGATAATGGGGCACATTTAGAATGCTTGTTATGAGTTGTAACACTTTTCATTTGAATTTTGTACTTCGATTAAGTTTTTGTGTAAGATAAAGGAATTTTTACATCGAGTATTATATTTTCTTTGCGTCACGGTCTCCATTCAATTGCAACATCGCGATTGCGTTTCGGAACCCCAGTTCCTATGTAATTTTTGCTCCCCATGACCTGACGCACTCACACGCGCCTCTTGGACATGACCTTTTGAACCACTCTGTATAATTAATTAACCACTCTGTTTAATTTTTCTTTAGCTTGCTTTTTATTGTTAACATATCATAAAAAAAAATTATTGATCTGAAATAATAGATATATCTTTTTCTTTGCTGTCATTTTAGGAGCGGGCATGACTTCCCATATTATCCACCAGAGTTGTGTTACTCCAGAGGCGCGAATGTCCTAGTGGACCCGGTAGGAGTAGACTTATGGTCTCTAGGAATGATGTCACTCCGTTTATTCACGAAAAACCTCCTCCAAGAACAACTAGGAAACAGCTTAAAGCCCTGGAGCGAAGACGTTTATAAGAAAATATTCAAAATGGTTAGTATACATTTATATATTTGAGATCTTTCATATGGCTAAAAATCACAGATGGCAGACAGACAATCCGAATTTATAAACAGTTTTTAATTACAATTAATGATGTAAAAACTGGTGTGATACGACAAGTTCAAAAAGAACTTCTTAAAACACCATAGAAATTTAGAATTGCAATTTTAAATTTTATAGTGTGTTAAGAAGTTCTTTTTGACTTTATAGTTTTAGAAGTACTATGGATAGTGTTAAAAAAATGAAAAATAAAAATTGCATTTTTTGTAAAATCCAGCTTCTTTTAACAATTTTGATTTGCTCATACATCGCTCATATATCATTAACGAATTGCACACTTTTCGACTGAATTTATATGAGGACGTGAGTTTCAAAACTCGCCTTATCCAAATTTTAAAAAATCGAGTTATCTCTACCAATCTATTCTATTGGTAAACCTGCACAGAAAAAATAGTATAATCTGTAAAAAAAAATTTTATCCTTTATTTTTGGGTTCTTAAAATATTGGTTTGGCTTCAAAACTCGCCTTATCCACTAGGGAGTTAGAAACAAAACTAGCTTTATCCCTGCACATGCGTAAGACCAACGGACGACTAGCTTATCAGCTACTCTCACAGTAATTTTCCTTCCTTTCTCTGCGACCTGTTGCTATTTGCGTTTTAAATTTTTACCTGTTCTATTCATACAAACTAATCAAATAAGTTTTACAGCATGCCTTATGTATAATGGACAGTGAATAAACTCTTTTATTTTGAGAAGGAAGGGGGAAGAAGAAAAAATGAAATACGAACATATGGGTTAGTAAAGAATACATGCAAAAGAAGATTAAAATGTAAGTTCAAAATGGAGAATCGCTTTCTATATTTCTTATTGTCAGAAGGTGTTAAAAGATCTAATTTTTATTCTCAGGCATAAACTTAAGGCATTTCCGTCCCTCTCAAAGTGCACTAAACAGACTCAAAAGACCTCGAGTATTCAACTCTCTCAATGCAAGATGTATGATGCTTATACCAAGCTTTTTTTCCAAGCAACTACAAAATTGCATAAGATAATTTTATTTTTAAGTTCACGTCTCAAACATCTCCTTCAAGAAACCGTCCAGGTTTCTTTCCTTCCATGAAACATCCAGAAAAGTAAAATTTTCACCTTGAAATTCTTTTAAGTGCATCTCAGTGCGCTTTCAAAGGCATTACGACAAGGTACTATTTAAGGAATAAGAACCATGGCCATCTTCAAATTTTTGAAAGTTTATTTCAGAAGATTCTTGGAATATCAAAATTCAGAGTGTAAAAGTTGTGCTAGAGGTATCTAAAATCTGAATTTTCTTTTTAAAAAGAGGGGGGAGGGAGTTGCTGTGAAGCAAGAGAAACTTAAGGATGTCCACGAATTGTTAAAAAAATATTTTGATGAAAAAAATGTCAGAAATGGAGGTGCTTACTTTCTATAAAAATATTATTTCTAAGGATCCAGAACAGAAGGAGATGGTGTATAATATATATAATATTATGTGTTGTATACATTATATTATATTACATTCTTAAAAAAAAAGTTGTTTTAATTATAAGCTATTTATAAGTTTTATTTGATTATTGTTAAGTTTGCTTTTTTATAATAAAACGTAATACTAAATTTTAATCATGCTTATTGCTCTCGTAAGGTTTATTTTTTAATCCAAAATATTATCATCCGATGACCAAAAATAGAAACTATTAATTCCTTTCAGCAAGTATGATAGACGGTTGGAAACAAAACTCTTCTTATCCATAGGTTTGCGACAAAAATTTCTTATTCGAAACTTTTTCAAATTAATCAACCAAATGAATTAAAGTAGATTTTCCAACTTAACACAATGATATCACACAGCAGATAGCTATAAGTACACAAAAAATTGGAGGTATTCGATGCACGGGGTCGCAGTTACAGGTTTTTTGCGATTTCCCAAAATTTGATTTTTTGGATAAGGCAAAATTTGAAACTCACGTCCTCATACATATATATATATATTTATATATATATAAACTTCTTGTTCAGGTTTCATGAAAGTGTCATTAAACTGGGTTGAAAACCCTGCAGGTTGTAAACAAGAAACATGTGGAAATTTGTAAAAGAAACTCCATGAATTATATCTCCATGAACGTACAAGCCAATCTTTATCGAAATATTTGAAAACATCTCTGCTGTCGTGTGCTACAGTTACAGATTATTTCAAGCTTTTTATTTTACAGGTAGATCGAATATAGTGGGTACCAAAATTGCCGTATTTTTTAAACCTTCGCTGGGTGTAGGAGTACAAACAGGTTTTAATTTTAATTCATGAAGTTCTAGAAGAAAGCATCAAATATTTTTCTAGATATTCAACAAAACGCGTAAATCGTGTCCGGTAATTTTCGACCATAGTTAACATATTCTGATCATTATTTTGATTAATATATATTATTATCATATATGTATTTTTTTCAATAACCGAAAATATTATTTTAAATATTTAACCAAACCAATCCAGTATTAAAAATTAAGCTTAGATTATTACTATTATTACTATTATTATTATTATTATTATCCCTCCACCACTCGCGTCGTTTTGCACTCAAGAACTTGCCTCGGGATATTTTTGTCAGGGAAATTTAAAATTAAAATTTTGTGGTTTAAAATGCTAGTGAAACAAAACAAAAACGTTCCATTCTCTAAAAATGTTTAACTCTCGTTAATTGAAAATAAAATTTGCCCAATAAAAACACTTTGTATTTTTATTTCGAGTGGACTAAGCGATAAACAAAACGATGTTTACAGTGGAGAAAGGCTCGGGTAACTATAACCCGTCGCGAGTGCTAGAGGGTTATCATGATCATAAGCGGCAGAGGAACCATTCCTTCCGTTTGTTAAAAAAAACAAAAGTTACACGTCACATTTGTGGAAGATTTCGTAGTTGAGATAGAATTCTATAATTTCTATGGAATATTAATATTAGCTACACTGGTACGTCAATAAAATCTGAGAATTTGACACTTACTTTTTTATTATTATTTTTTTTATGATAAGATCTTTTAGATTCTATGATTTTTAAGATTCAAATATTGAAAATGTTCCTCTTTTTAGCATTTAATATTTGCTATTTGACAAAAGCAAGACCTCAATCACAAATTAAGAATACAATAAAAAACAAGCAATCCCATAATGCTATCATAGTTAAAAGGGCCAAAATTAATATAGTAAAAATAAAATAAAATAAAAATAAAACACTTTTGTTGTTAGAAAAATGCTGTTTCCCGATATCAGCTCCAATTTAATACTATTTTTCATAAAGCTCTATCTGTACATCGATATAACAAGGGCATTTTATTGAATCGAAACAAAACATCTCTATCGCAGAAGAGAGTAAGGAATGGAAAAGCCATGTGTTCGGTATTAAGTAAACCAGGATCACATTTCAGAGATTTTCTAGCCCGAGTCCGAGTATTTATAATGTGAATGAATATTTGAATGAATTTCTAACCTTCTTAACTTGCTTTCGTAACATTCTTAGTAGTCCAGGCGATGGGGAATTTTACCTAGCAAAATTAAGGGGAATTCTGGAAATCAGCTTACTTTATGTCTTTTCGGTCGCTGAATCGGAATTTGTAACTTCCCACCAAAATTCCCCCCGGCAACATCCCCAAATTTTGGTAAAAAGCCCCCCAAAAAGGTTTTTATTAAAAAAATCAATTTTTTTATTCTTTTAAGGGAAAAGTATCTAGAAATTCAGAAAGTAGACAAAATTTGCAACAAATTAGATATATGTCATTATGACTTAGGATGTAGGGGAAGGGGGGACTTGCCTCGGAACATGCGCGCGGTGCTGCGTGGACTAAGGTGTGCAATTCCACTTAACCACTCACACGTTTACATTCGCCCTCCCATCTCCCCTCCGAACTTTCTTTATAAGGTTTACTTTAAGTTTTTTGTGTCGCTGAATCCGAATTTTTAACTTACCCCCAAAATCCCCCCCCCCGACCCTCCTCCCAAAATAGTTGTTATTAACTTAAATTTCTTAATGTTTTAAGGGAAAAGCATTACGAAATTCCCAAACTAGACAAAATTTACAACAAATAGGATACGTGATATTATGATGTAGGATAAACGGAGAGAGAGGGGTTGCCTCGGAACATTCCCCGCGCGCTTTTCTCAAAAATCAAATTTTTTCAAAAAATCAATTTTTTGGGGGGTTTCCGGGTGAAATTTTGATGGAAAGTTACAAATTCGGATTCAGCGACCCCAAAAACATAAAGTGAGTCGAAATCCAGAATAAGTATTAATTTTGCCAGGTAAAATCCCCTATTGCCTGGACTTCATAACTTAGTGCACGTAGCGCCGCAGTGCATGTTCAGAGGCAGCCCCCTCTCTCCCCGTTTATCCTACGTCATAATATCATATATCCTGTTTGTTGCAAATTTTGTCTAGTTTCTGAATTTCGTAATGCTTTTCCCCTAAAACAATAAGACATTTAAGTTAATAACAACTATTTTGGGGGGTTTCGGGGGGGGGGAATTTGGGGGGTGAGTTAAAAATTCGGATTAAGCGACCCAAAAAACTTAAAGTAAACCTTATAAGGAAAGTTCGAAGGGGAGAGGGGAGGGCGAATGTAAACGTGTGAGTGGTTAAGTGGAATTGCGCAACTTAGTCCACACAGCACCGCGCGCATGTTCCGAGGCAGATCCCCCTTCTCCTTCATCCTAAGTCATAATGCCATATCTAATTTGTTCCAAATTTTGTCTACTTTCGGAATTTCTAGATACTTTTCCCCTAAAACAATAAAAAAATTGATTTTTTAATCAAAACTTTTTTTGGGGGGCATTTTACCAAAATTTGGAAGGGTTGCCGGGGGAAATTTTGTGAGAAGTTAAAAATTCGGATTCAGCAACCCAAAAAACATATAGTAAGCCTTTTAACAGAACTACCATGAATTTTGCTAGGTAGAGCCGAGAGCCCCTATACGGTCTCTATTGCCTGGAACTCTGAGCTAGACACTGTGTATTTTGGATTGTAGTTGTTATGACGAGGCTCGTTACCCGATGGGGGTAGGATAGATTGAGTCCTCTTCATAACTTCTTGAGCTCCCTCTAGACCTTCATAATCTTATAACACACTCACATCTGTATCAAATTTAAACTTTTTAGAACTTTGTAATCGAAAGTTTATAGACAGAGGGCACTTACACGACGTGACGGATCGATTGACGCTGTACTTATAATACTTTTCGTAATGGCATCACATCTTACATAAACTGAGAAAAGTTTATTGAAAATAGCATTAGAAAATCTCCATTATTAACGTAGAAATAATTTGTATATATATTTCTTTGTTAAATTCTTTTGGAAATTTTAATCCACATTTGACTTTTCAGATAAAATATCTTTCGTCGAACATAGAAGAGGCATACCCGGAATTGGAGATGAGTCCATTGGATTGTAAACGCCTAAAGAATTTTATCCTCATGTTCCTGTCCCTGCAGCCGGAAACTCGTCCATCAGCTAAATTGGCTAAGAATCACCGTTTCTTGTGTTCAGGCCTATTTATGCCGAAACGGGACGCTGTCTGGAAGAAAAAAGGTAACATCGCTATTCATTTATTTTACATTATTGGAATTTTTTTCTTTTGTCAATATCAAACACTCCTTTTCACTTCTCATACACATTTTTATAAATTTATCTATCAACTTTGTGTCGATTATGTTTATACAGAAATGAGTGTCTATGTGGCAGGCTTACAAATATATTTAACAAAGCACATCAAAACATTTACAAACACATAAAACCAGCATCCTTCAAAACGGCCTTTGAAATGATTCTAATTTCAAAAAACGAACGAGTTTAACTAATACGGTGTAGTATAATTTGACCAGGATGCCTGTTATTAAACTGTATTTACACTTCTCAGAAATTTTATTCTTTACACCTGTCCCAGATGGCCATTAACTTATGAGAGAAATCCAACTAAATTTGGTGTACGTACACAGTGAAGCATGTGGTTTGTGATTTCGATTTCTAAGGGAGCACCGTAAAAAAAACGACATTTTTACAGCACAAAGTACTATTCATCTCGTGCACAAACTCGATCACAGTTGAATGTACTGTATCTTTCTTTGTGTTCCTAACTGTTTAAACATGGAAAATACAGTAGTTGCGTAAAATTAACAGCACAATGTACTGGCAATTTGGACGCCAGTAGTTTGTACTGTCGTCCAAATGCGTCCAAATTGCCAGTACATTGTACTGTTAATTTTACGCAATTACTGTATTTTTCATGTTTAAATAGTCAGGAACACAAAGAAGATACAGTACATTCAACTGTGATCGAGTATGTGCTGGTCAATTCACAGTGATTTTTTTACAGTGGGAGCACTGATATTAAAGTCGGAATTGTGTAATTTTAGAGGCTGCAAGTGTAATATTTTTGATATATGAATCCTTTATTTTACTGCAAAATGAAACTGCAAACACAAAACTTTTTCACGATAGATTACAAAGCTGTATTCGACGAACAACATTGTCTACAGTTGTTTAAAGTTTGAACTCACAGTGAAATTAAACAGCAAATTATAAAAATCTTGAACAGAAAAACGCTTTAAATGCAACATTGAAAGACAGTACCTGACGCAATTTGTAAGCTTTAATTTAACAAAACTGTTATCTTAAGTTAAAGCAAGTTCTCTCCTGTTTTGTTTTTTCTGTACTGAATAAGTGTTCGTAATAAGAACGCATCGAAAGTTGTTGACAGCGGCTAAAAGTTCAGTTTTCTTTCAAAGCAGCCCCAAAATCTCTCTAGTATAGAATTTGGTCTATTTTTTCTTGAGAAATCTAAATTCCATTTGTTTTATATGGACAGTGTTTCATTTCGCTTAATGGATTACCCGCTTTTTCGAAAAGTAAAAAATAAGACAAAACCATCAATGTATCAAACGTGTCTGTCGTAGGAATATCTAAATTCCAAAACAGGTGTTCAGTGTCGCTTGCCTATTAGAGACGAGGCTTAAAATAGTTTCACATGGAATGGTAATCATACTGCGAACTATTTCTAGATTATTACACATCTTTCATCTTGTTTCAACGCATATATTCAAAATTTAAAGTAATTAGTACAAATGTTATTGAAAGAAAAAAGGGCGAAGTTTGTTGCAATCTATTTTCTATATAGGTTTAGAATGTTACGATATTGGAATAGGTTTCTTTTGAGAAGTTCTACTTTTTTTTTCATATACAGTGCGGACGAAATAGAACTTCACTTACTTGAAAATAGAAAGCGAGAGGAGCTCGAATATCCCAATATTGTAGTGTAGTCTAAAAATGTTAAGTGTAAAATATAAAGTGCAATATTTACCCGGGTGGGGTTCCCCAAATTAAATAACGTTACATTATGATATTGAGGAAGACAAAATTAAAAATCAACTGTAGTATAAAGTCAAATGTCTGACATAAAATTTTGTAGTGAAAATTAAATGCGATGATAAAAAAATAATATTCTTTAAAAACACAAAATAAATAATGAGCCAAAGAAAACACCAAAGAGAGTTTCAAATTTAGTGATTACAGTAAGTTTTTGAAATTTTAAAGCTCTGTTGTTAATATTTGTTACCAAGACTGCTATAATTAAGTTAGAATATTTTCACAACAGCTTATGCCGACATTAGGAGGTAAAGTCATACAAATATGTAGATGTTGGGAATTGAAAAACTGTCCGCTCAATACAGGTGTACGCTATTCGGGAGGTTTTAGTGAATATAAATAAAACACAAAACTGTAAATATGAATTTGAACATTTTCCGTAAAATATTACGAAATTATAAACCATAGTAAAATTAGAAACAAAATCATTTCTCTATTGAACCAAAAATTACGTAATTTCTCTGTACATATAGATGGATTACGAAAAATAAATTTCCCCCTTCTTTAAAAATATTCCATAATTTTTTCCTACCTAAAATTATTTTGTAACCCTGGTTTATATAATTATTTTCCATCTAAAAATATATTCATATCAGTCATTTTACTTAAATTCATTTCTATTTAAAATGCGTAGATTATTATTTTATTTATCTTTCAAAATATAATTTAAAACATATTTCTTGTAATATTTTGTTTCAAGTTCTTTTATTTTTTATTTCAAGCTAAAATGCCGATATGAATTCAATTAAAATTATCTGTTCTGCAATTCTAATATTTTACCATTTCTTTTTTTAAAAATTATTCTAAAACCTAGATTCGCGTGTTTTGGAGAAAAAAGACATTTTTCTGCATATTTCATACGCACTGAAAAAAAATACCCTGCTTGTTCACCATACTGATTGCAGTAATGGAACAGTGGCGCAGCAATTGAGCGATTGTCACCACTAAATTTTTATAGTATTCTTCGCTTTCAAAAATCTCAGAAATTCTGTCCTGAAATTAAATGAAGAATACTAATAAATGTCTTCGGTGTCATTTGATTCTCTTCTACTACACTGTTCCATCACTGTGATTGGCTAGTCGTAAAAGTCATTCCACCAGCAAGTACTTATTGACAAAACATAAGTCAGGAACAGATACTGTATGTCAGGAGTTCTTTTTAAAATTTACGATTGTCACTAGGAAGTGATGTCCTTTGAATAATAGTGAAAAGTTTATTTAACATAATTTAAAATTTAGTTTATGATGGATAGCTACTAAAAGCTGAAACGGCGAAAAACTTTAAATATCCTTTTATCGTTGATGTTTTTCGGAACTCTCTTTACAATTATGGGGAAAACACATGCCTTTCGACCCTGTGCCAAGTAAATAATTATGGCTGCAAATTATTAATAATAATAACTGCTGCAAATATTATATAGCAATAAATTAGTATGAGTGGTGCCAGTCAGAACTCATAAATTATGGAATAGTGTGTTTACAAAAGATTGTAATATATATATGTGTGTATGTGTGTATAAATGTTCCGATGTTAGTTTTGTTATTACCTCTTGTGTCTTTGAACTATTTATAAATTAAAATTTCAATCCGAACTGATTCTTTAAACTTATGATTTAAATTTAATAATATTTTAAAGATCCATAACATTTTTTTTGTAGATGGTTAATAGAATACTCAACCAATTGTAAAATTCATTAAATAAAAAATATTCTTTTTCCTGTTTAGCCTCGAGTGTCGTCATCGAGATGATTGTTGAAAAAGGTAACACCGCTGAAATTGTACGGGAGATATGCGAAAAAAAAAAGTCCACCGTCAGTATGGAGAACACATTGAAACCGCATGACCAATTTCAGTTTATTAGATTATTCTCTTCAAGCAAAGGTGAAAAGAATCTCAGAAAGGACGCTGAAAAGATGAACAACATGGAAGATGCGGGTGAAAAATGCAGTTCAGCTGCAGTTCAAAAAATTGAAGAATTTCCGGGAAATCATTCACCCGGCAAGTGTCAAAGTATACAGGGAAAGTCACTGGCGGTACATTCTGAGGAAAAATTAATATCAGCATGGGACAAATTAAGAATGGAAACGCCAGCTGATCAAGACGATATTAAAAGTCCCGACGATTTAAAAATATCGACAAGTGGATTTAAAGATACAATAATCCAAATTGAAGAAGTTGCGGGAAATCATTCACCCGACAAATGTCAAAGTATACATGGAAAGTCACTGGCTGTACATTCTGAAGACAAAGTAATATCAGTATGGGACAAATTAAGAATGGAAACGCCAGCTGATCAAAACGCTATTGGAAGTCCCGATGATTCAAAGAAATATGAGAGTGAATTTACCGATACGGTCATCCAAAAAATCCCAGCTGTGTTTGACCGACTAAAACCAGGTAATACTTTAAAATTACAATTCATTAACACGTTCACGCCGGCGCGGTGGGTCACACTCGACTGTCTCAGAGCTGGCAAGTCTCCGGCCTTTTGGATACCAGTATTTTAATACAGAAAATGTTGTTTTACTTAATTAGAACAATAGGCCGATTTAAAGGAACAATATTTTCTCTAAAATAAGAGTGGTGTACAAAACGCCGGAGACTTGACAACTCTGAGACAGTCTAGTGTGACCCACCGCGCCGGCGTGAACGTGTTAAACTGATGCTGAGAACTTTATACCAATATTTTGTTGCATCTCTTTAACACTAGAACGGCCGTGAGCGGTCATTTTGACCGTTAGCACATGAATATATTTCGGTTCAAACCAGAAATTTCATTATAAAATAATTTTAAAAGATACAAAGAAGAAAAACGTTAAATAAAAAAGTTAAACTGTTTTAAATCAAAATTCTGGTGTGAAATAATTTTATAAAACTTGAGAAAAATTTCCGGCCTTTCTAGTGTTAAATATATATATATATTTACTGTTGAGAGCTTTAATAACTGACGTGTAAAAATTCGATACTTTTTCGTTATACTGACAAAATACCAAATTGTATTACATTGTGTAGATTGTGTCATTTATTTCAACCTTGAACATATACAGATCTTTTTATTGCAAACATTCTGACTCGCCATTTATTAAACTTTAATCATTTTTTATTCTTATTTAATCATAACTATTCAAAACATCTTACTTTAAAAATAACAAATAAATTTCGCACAATAAATCATAAAATTAATTTAAAATTAAACTAAAGCATTACAAATTGTAAAAATCTGTTAGTATAGCACTAAAATTTACAAGACATCGCCCCATGAACTCGGAAATGATCAGGGATGAGATTTCCGCGTTTTCAAACCAGTATTTTGTTAGAGAAAATGATATTTGATTTAATCTGAAAAATTTCGCGATTTAAGAGACCAGCTTTTCCCCTGAGAATATACTGGTGTTCAAAAAAGCTGATATCTCATGCTTCAATTGTTAATAATGAAAAACAGCTCAGCTATCTTTTAACACTAGAAGGCCCGGAAGGAGTCGATTCGGCTCCGACGATATGATTAAATGTCAATTGAAACCAGAAATTCTCTCACAAATAAGTTAAATTCAAAAAACCCAAATTTACGTTAAATAAATCAGTCAAAAAGTTTTAAATAAAAATTCTGGTGTAAAATATTTTTATGAATTTGAGTAAAATTTCCGGGCGTTTTAGTATTGAATGGCAAACATTTTTTGTTATAATTTACATTTTCCGCTACCTCTAAAACTGATTTTATCACTTGAAAGTCACCTTAGGATGAGGAAGCTCCAATTTCAGGGATATGGAATCACGCATTGAAAAATATTTTAATTGTGAAATGCTGGTTATGAACATTTTACGCGGTAAACCAGAAATATAATTTTGTTCAACCTAACACTGCTTGTCATATGCCTGTTTATGGAGCATCGAAAATGACATAATAAAAAATAGCATGACACTGTTCTTCATTATTAATAATTCTAAGTTCATGGGTTCAAAGGAAATTGCACGACAAGACATTTACAATTTTAATGCTTACAATTTACTTTTAGATTAATTTTATTTTTTGTTGTGTAAAATTTATTTTTTCTTTCATTTTAAATATTTATTGATTTAATAAAATAGTTCGTGAAAATTTGTCATTTTCAAGAGTTATACATTTTTTGAAGGATCATCACATAACAATAATGTTATATTTTTTCAAATGTTTCGTTTGGCGTAATTATTTCTAATCCCTCTCCTTCTGTGCAATTGCACAGGAGCACATGTTCGAGTAAATTCAGCTTCCTGAGTGAAAGAAATATCTTTTCAAGACATGTATTTTAAGGCAGCCCTCAAATCCAAAGGGGCTACTATCTGACACATATTTTAATTCCTTTTTGTTTGGAAACGTATGAAATTGGACGGTGTTGTTAATCAAAAACCACGCAATCGGAAGACTTTTATATTTTTTGGTAAACACAAAAGAACTTTCAGAAAATACGTCAAAGTGGGCGTTCTGAATCATATTTCTGACGCGACACCGCGAGAAAATAGGAAAATCGGTCGTTATTTAACCACAACTGCTTATAACTCAATAAGTAATTTATTCATCAAAAAATAGAAAATGATTTCGATTCCAAATCGCTTCAATAGTCAGACCTGCCAAGTTTATACCTTTAATTTAAACATGTATCAGAAAATTATTAGAAAATTTCGCGTTGTTGAGCAGTAGGTTTGAGAACCGCCTTAAATGCATCGGGTCCAATTATAGTGCATAATGCAATTATAATACATTAATTGGAACTGTGATCACATAAGAACACATGTTCGGAAATGCCACCAGGAGGAGATAATACGGCACATGGTACAAATATAAAGCAAGAACACAAGACCAAAAAGGTCTGTGAAGGGCTTTTGAAAAAAAAAATGGTAATTGAAAAAATTGACAAATCGAAAAAGTGATAGGCAAAACGCATAGGTACACAATGGTCTTGATAGTCCCCCAAAGCTAAAAATTGATCCATGTTAATTGAGGTGGCCAATTTCCTGTATACTACGGTTAATCCATCGATACTGGAAGATCCAGTTGCGTTTATAATTACATCTGCCTGGTGTTATGGGTTGTTGTGTCGTCGTGTTCGAACCACAACTTGCGACACGTAGTTAAGCTACGACTCTTAAAAGGCTTTTCACGCCATTTTCTTCTGCCTTGGTGTTTTTTTTTATCTTCTCCATGCACGTGTTGTCATATTTCTCGACATGCATTCTTATATGGAAAAGAAGCACCATTTCCTGCGTTTTCACATTGGGCTATTCTGTATAGCAATTTTTTTTCTTTTAAAAAGACTAGGAGGCTCTGCCCTCTACGAGCTACGCTCGCCAACCCCTGCGTTCTGAAACCTCAGAAGCAGACTAATTTCATCGGCTTTAAAAAGATTGAATTATAATTTTAAAAAACAGTGGCGATCTCCCTGTAAACGGGTTTTCATCCATATCCCTTTGATTGGAGATTTTTAAGACGAAATCAGCGTTTGTTAAGGGATACAATGCTGTTTTCGTCTTTCATTTAAAAAAAATAGTTAAAAATTTGAAAATAAGCTAATGTAAAATGAATTAAGTAAACGGAGTCTTTGACTCTCGATTTTTTAACAGCTCTATAAGAAAGTTCTTTTAAATAACACATTTGAAATGTATCATTTTATATCTGACATAATTTTCAACAAGGCTTTCTTTCTCTTTTTAACATTCACATGAAAATACTTTTGTTGTCAGAAAGGAAGTATTATTTGCGCTGTCTTAAAATTCACGATAATAGATGAAAATATTATCTCAAAATATGAAATAAATGTCTCGCGCAAATATATTTTTTTACTTAAACTGTTTTGCCAACTGTCAATTATTTGGCCTTTTTAAATATGACGTAGATTTCATCCATTTGCGCCTTTTAACGCATAATAATGACTTTATTATTTAAAATTTTTTCTTTCTCTTTTAAAATTCATGTGTAACTATAGTTTTTATGACGTAATTTTCAATATTTTCCTGATTTTTAACACTTAATCACTTAATTCTCATTTGAAAGTTTTTTTTATTATAATTAGCCACGTGTAAATAAATTTTTAATTTTAATGAAATATTATTCTTTGCTCTATTTTTAAAATTGGCAACAGTTTAAAATAATATCCTTTTCTAAAATATGTAAAAAATATCTCTCGAAATGTTGAAATTTTGAATTTAAAATGGAGATAAATCCTCAAAAAATGAGTCAAATGAAAAAAATAAATGCAGTCTGCACACCGGGAACTTATAATGTATTAAATGATGTAAAAATATTTAAATTCCTATGTATAGCTTTTGCTCATATAAATTTTTCTAATGAAACAATTTTGACCAACTTTATCATTAAATATCTCTTAAAATAATCATTCGATTTAAAAACTGTCTGCATCAACATGTTCATCTAACATTTCTGTATATTAGCACCAATTTTCATATTTTTCTATGAATCAGTTTTCTTAATATTGACGAAAAAAGACCACCGGTCACAAGAAATATGGATGTCGATCTAGGAGTGTACGGGACCGGGAAGATCGACGCAGATTTTTATTGATCCAAATCGTTACTTTTTTTAATATATAGAAGGATTTGAGGCGTAAGTTTGCAGCGTTCCCTTTCATGCATTTTCTTTACTGCATAAGTGTTTCGATAAAGCGAAATATCTTTAACCCCTTCACGCTCGAATTAAATTGCGATTAAAAAATTCAAATTGCTTATTGGCACCACTTTTATGAAAAAGAAATATTTTCCTTATTTAATGACAGGTAAATCGATACTAAAATATAGCCAATTTCACTAATTTATAAAACTGGTGGGAATCAAACAATCTGAGTAAAAGACGCAGCCCGAGAATATGACGGGAGAGAGAATTAAGGGGTTAAAAAAAGAATTTCGTAAAATAAAATTTATAACACTCTTTATTCAAATAAATGTGTTTATTAATACAGTAATGAACTGCAAACTGGATTGACAGGCACGGGTATTGTCATTAAAAACCAACGAATAAATGGAATTTCCTACGACTTTATTTTTGTGGTGTAGGCAAAAAGATGTGCTTATGATGCGGAGACATGACTCCGTATTGCATCTTAGTCATTGGAATAACCTCGGCGCGTCCTTTGTAATATTTTCATATGTGCATTTCACACTTCACCATTCATGGTTATTCAGAGGTTAATTTAAATCAGAGGTTTCGTCTCTTTAGTGCAGAAAATATTAGAGTAGTTTAGTATAAACAAGAAAGACTATTAAAAAATTTTTTTTAAATAATATAGGTAGGTTATGATAAATATTTCTCCGTAATTTATTGAACCAAAATAATTTTGCAAACATTCCGTCAAACAAATGAACAAAATCATTACTATATTCAGAAAAGAATGTCAGCCGGTCACGAGTTAGAAAAAAAAGCAGTCCTGGCCCGTCCAGGTTTTATGTCTTATGGGAGAAAATAAATCCGCGGACGCCAGTCACGAACCCGGGCAGACTCTACACTAAATTTTCACATATATCATAAATTAAAATTCAATTTTTACTCATGATATGTGCCTAAGTGTGTAAGTGTGTCTCTTCTCCCTCATTACGACTATGAGACCCCTCGCATTTGTAACAGCGAAACTACAGTGTGTAAAAAATTCTATACGAGACTAATCGTGAAAAAAAAAAAAAAAAAAAAAAAAAAAAAAATGAGCTTGCCGCTTAAAGATTCATTTTGTCGACAACAAAGTAGTAAAACCATTCTGTATGCATATATATATATATATATATATATATATATATACACTTTTAAAAAGCTGCAGATTTAGCTGCATAGTCACTCCACCGCTTTTATAGAATATCTCTATTCTGTCCAATGAGAATGCTCTATAGTATAGTCAAGTAATCGTTTTTTATAAAAGCGGTGGGGTGACGATGCAGCAAACGATACATATTTTTAACAGTGTATATATATACACACACACGCACACATACACACACACACATATATATATATATATATATATATAAGTATATAGCCACAACATAAACACAATCTCTTAAGAGGACCGGGAAAGCAAAATTCAACCAAAAAATCAATTTTTACTTTTGTATAAAATTAAATAGTTTAAACTTTTATCTTTATACCGATGTGCCATACATGTTTATATATAAAAAAATAAGTTTTGAAATTATTCATTCTTTTCGAAGAGTACTTCACAGATTAATGGTCATTTAAATATTTAATTGACGTTTTTTCAAAACTTGGATTTTTCATGTTTATGTTCCTTTTTTTTCAATATCTGTTAAACTTAAAAACTCACATTTTTTTTTATAATACTTGCGTTATATTGTATAGTTTAACACAGGGATTTAAGGATTTGTTGAGAATTATTTATTGTAGGCAGTGAAATCTTATCAAAAATGCTAATTTAAAAATGACTTTCAATAAATAATTAATAATTAATTTTGAGTTTCACTTAGAAAGAAAATGGTCTGTTAAAAGACGTAAATCATGTTTTTCTAACTGCTCTAAAAAATCTTGACCTCTATCTTTCACCATTTCTGAGAAAAAGGTACATGAAGTTGGTGAATTTAACATGGCGGAGATACGGCTTTCCCGGTCGCTTAATTAATTCATTATTGAAAAATAACCATAACAACCAGATTCCGGAGAACATAATTTTGAGAGAGACAAGATTATTTCTTCATACGTGCACCAATGTTATGATTCAGGGCACCACGATCGCACGCAAAATCATAACTTACACATCTACTAAAGAACATCCAAATCTCGCTCTCTAACAACACCCCCGGAAAATTTATACGATGGTGTTGACCCAAACCAACAGCGGGTAGCGAGTGGCAATCAGCAATTTGGGAATCACTGCACTTAAATTGGATTTTCTCTCAATTTAAGTGCAGTTGTGATTTCAAATTGAATCTGGGCCGCATTATGCTCATTATGTTTAGGGCTAAAATCACAACCTGGTTTCTTAATAAAAGAAATTATGCAATATATTTAAAACACAATTGCTGTGAACGCGTACAAATATATTTCTGGGTAATTTTTCTACTTTATGATCAACAATTGTTTGTAATATAAAATTAAGATTTTGTAAATATCGAAAAAAATAGAGGCATTGTTTAAAGGTACATATTTTTTTTTTCTTTTCTTTACAGATGTTGGAGAAAAAGAGAAGAAAAGTGGATTGATTTCAAGAACGAAGAAATGGTTTGTCCGAAAATTTCGGTCATTTACAAAGTAATAATTCATCTCAAAAAGCAATATTTCACAAAACTGAATACGTTTTTTATTTTGAAGTTACATAATGGATTCTTAAATCATTTCAAGTTGTTTAGTGAAAAATACTTAAAAAGTTCAAATATGGAAATAATAAAAAAAAGGATAAAAATGAAGAAATGGGAAAAAAGAAAATGATAAAAAAGAAAAAAAAAAGTATAAAAGATGTAAAATGAGAAAAAAAAGGATAAAAGTTAAAAAATGAAGAAAAAATTAAAAAGTTTGAGAAAAAAAAATAATACATATATGTTAAAAGATTCAAACAATTTTGGTTATGAAAAGCACACATTATGAGGTGAAAATTTTTATTGGTGTATCCCAAAAACATAAAAAATACGAATAAACGAAACAGAATGAATTAGAAAAAAATATATATAATTAGATATAGTTTGGCATTTCATGAGCTCTGATGATAAAGAGAAAATTTGTTTGTTTTTAAAAAAAAAGTAGGATATAAATAAATGTATATTATAAATAAATATACATTAACAAAAAAAATGCAAGAAATATAACAGGAAAATGATAACATCACACATACAAATATTTGGCTATAAAGAACTGTCTAAAATAAGCGGAAAATATAATATCTCATCTTTAAGAAAAAGGGAGGGTGGAGGAATTAATAAAAAATGTAAATAGATAAAGGCAATGGAGGAGGGGGGAATTATTAAAAAATGTAAATGGAAAGAAGAAATTGGGGATGGAGGAATAAAAAAATACGAATACATAAAAACAATGGAGGATGGAAGGATTATTAAAAAATATAAATAGCTAAAAACAATGGAGGATGGAGGAATTGCAGATAAATATGAATAGATTGAAACAATGCAGGATGGAGGAATTCTTAAAAATATAAATATGTAAAACAATGGAGGGTGGTGGAATTATTAAAAAATATAAATACCTAAAAACAATGGAGGATGGAGGATTTATTGAAAAATGTAAAGAAGAACTGGAGGATGGAGGAATTTTAAATAAAGATGAACAACTAAAAATGATGGAGGAAGGAGGAATTATTGAAAAAATGTAAATAGAAAAATTAATGGAGGATGGGGGAATTATTAAAAAAATGTAAATAGATAAAGATAATGGAGGATGGAGGAATTATGGAAAAACGTAAATAGATAAAAACAATGGAGGATGGGGGAATTATTAAAAAATGTAAATAGATAAAAACAATGGAGGATGGGGGAATTGTAAATGAATATGAATACATAAAAACAATGGAGGATGGAAGGATTATTAAAAAATATAAATAGATAAAAACAATGGAGGATGGAGGAATTGTATATAAATATGAATAGATTGAATCAATGGAGGATGGAGGAATTCTAAAAATATAAATAGCTAAAAACAATGGAGGATGGTGGAATTATTAAAAATTTAAATAAATAAAAACAATGGAGGATGGAGGATTTATTGAAAAAAATATAAAAAAAAAACAATGGAGGATGGGGGAATTATTAAAAAATGCAAATAGATAAAAACAATGGAGGATGGAAGAATTATTGAAAAATGCAAATAGATAAAAACAACGGAGGATGGAGGAAATACTGAAAAAATGTAAATAATTTAAAAATTACAAGAAATGTTACAAGAAAATAGTAAATGACATCTTATAAATATTTGGCTTTAAAGGTATAAAAGAATAATAAAAAAATTATCTGATCTTTAAAAAGAAAAGGAGGATGGAGGAATTGTTGAAAAATGACAAGAAATATGAAAAGAAAATAGCAAAAATGGCATCTTACAAATATTTGGATTTAAAGATCTTTTATTAAATAGCAAAAAAGTTTATAATCTCACATTCAGTAAAAATGGAGGATGGGGCAATTTTAGAAAAATAGGAATATATAAAAATGACAAGAAAATGAAAATGAAATAGAAATAGAAGGAAAAAGAAAGAGAAGAGATTTGGTAGTAAAGAATTCTCATGTGATAAAGAAACAAGGTGAAATGTTATCGTAAATCAAACTGTGTTAACCAGAAAATGAAAGAACTGTAGCATGATGTGTTGAATGAGAATTGCTAAATGTTTCCATGTAAATTACTTTTTAAAATGTGCACGATTTTTCTATAAATAAAAAAAATATTTTTTTTTACCTCGTATTTTTTTATTTTGTGATGTTTTGAAATATTTTTTAAACTTCGGCGATTGATAGCTTTTTATATATTTCTCGTATAAGATTTTGAATATATGTATACAGTTTTGCGAAGAAAAAAATATTAATTTGTTACTCTTTTATTATTATTATTATTATTATTATTATTATTATTTCCGTAAATCTATCTACATATATTTTAAATACAAAAACGATTTTTTCCCTCAAATTTCTTCTGAAATTTCAGAAAATTTGAATAATTATTGTTTTGACTGTAAAAGCTGTCCAATCGTAGATGAAGTTTTTTCTTTTTTTTTTTTTTTTTTTTTTTAACATTTTTAAGGTCTTAATAAAATTTCTTCATAATATTGGCAACCAGATCACTTTCACTGTTGCAGATAAAAAGAAAATAATGAGACTTATGATAATCTTTATTGCTGCCACTTACTCATTATAATTTAAAACAAATTACGTTTCAACTTTGAATAATTGATGTTCATGGAGGTCATTTATTCCCTAAACACCCCGAAAGTTAAATGACATCATTTTAAACACTTTCAGGAGTAAGTAATTGTGTCTGTTTAATGTTGAATTTACACCAGCTTTTTCGATATATTTCGTTTCAAAATAAGAAAAAGCAATTTAAAAAAAATTTTCCACCAAAGTGATAAAAGTAAAATTTAATTATAAGTTTCTGGTGAAAATATAGCTTAAAATTAGGTGGGATATAATAAATCCCACCACCCTTAAAGTTAAAAAAAAAACTTCCATATAAAAACTTGCAATTGCAACATTTTCGTTTAATTGTGTCAAAAGGATATAATTTTAGAGATCTTCCATTTCACCAACTCTTAAATTGTATTAACACATTGCGCTCTAGCACTGTTAGCAGATGTATGCCACTAGTCAGCAGTGTGTCCACATCTGGCAGATTTTTTTTTTTTTTTTTTTAGAAATTTTGAAATCACATCACAAAAATTTAGTTGGTAATTTTCTTTTGCGTTATTTATGGAACAGCAGTCATCTTGTAAGCAAAAACAAGAGTTAAAACCTTTTGTTGGGAATTCGGAATGTCTAACACGTTCACGCCGGCTCGGTGGGTCACACTAGACTGTTTCAGAGCTGCTATGTCTCCGACTTTGTGGCTACCAGTATTTTAACACAGAAAATGTTGTTTTATTTAATTAGAACAATTGAGCGATTTAAAGGAACAACATTTTCTCTAAAATAACAGTGGTGTGTAAAAAGCCGGAGACTTGACAACTCTGAGACAGTCGAGTGTGACCCACCGCGCCGGCGTGAACGTGTTAATTAAAAAATCAGCCAGATATCATGACGCACGCTGCATACGTCATTGTCGGAAATGACCAAAATAGCATGACGTATGCTGCGTACGTCATAGATCGCAAGAGGTTACTTTTCAATGCAGAAAAAAATTTTTTAACAGTAACGTAATTTTAAAAAGTCATTTGATTGAAACCATTCGGAAACTAAGATCATAGAAATGAGGCACTCTTCTGTAACTAAAAATAACTTCATGTTTAAGAGAACATGCAATTTTTTTATTGAACTTTTATTTCAATACAAATGTATTGAAGTGATTATTAACTATTTTGTGTTTTCTCCATTGAAATGACCAAAATAGCATGACGTATGCTGCGTACGTCATAGAGCGCAAGAGGTTACTTTTCAATGGAGAAATTTTTTTTTTAACAGTAACGTAATTTTAAAAAGTCATTTGATTGAAACCATTCGGAAACTAAGATCATAGAAATGAGGCACTCTTCTGTAACTAAAAATAACTTCATGTTTAAGAGAACATGCAATTTTTTTATTGAACTTTTATTTCAATACAAATGTATTGAAGTGATTATTAACTATTTTGTGTTTTCTCCATTGAAATGACCAAAATAGCATGACGTATGCTGCGTACGTCATAGAGCGCAAGAGGTTACTTTTCAATGGAGAAAATTTTTTTTAACAGTAACGTAATTTTAAAAAGCCATTTGATTGAAACCATTCGGAAACTAAGATCATAGAAATGAGGCACTCTTCTGTAACTAAAAAAAACTTCATGTTTAAGAGAACATGCAATTTTTTTTATGGAACTTTTATTTCAATACAAATGTATTGAAGTGATTATTAACTATTTTGTATTTTTAGGTGCGTTCGTAATTATATTAATACTTACGCTATAGGAGTCGTCTGGTCAGTTAATCTGTCTGCCTGTCCGTCTATCCGTTTATAACAGCGAAAAAACCACCGAACCGAATGATTTTAAATTTAATATGTATAACCTTTTCGACTTTGTCGAGTCATTTCAAATTTTATGAAAATCGAATGGAAACTTAAAAGATATTAATAAAAGTTTTCTTCATTCTATTTAATCCTATCATACGTAATTAACCCTTTGTATCACCGTGTTGAAGATCTGCAACATACCCAAAACGTCGTTATTATTTCAACAGTAAATTTCAAAAGACGATTTTGTTGATTGATGTTATTCTATTACACTACTATTAACATAATTATTTCATTAAATCCGCAACAAATGTCTATACTGATTTTTTTTTATTTGCGCCAAAGTTTGATTTATCGCTTGATCAGCTACACGTGATTTTTCCTCAGTTAAGCTTTGAAATACAGGGGTTAAAAAACTGCAGACGTCTAAAAGTATATTGTTTTCAAAGGTGAGTTTAAATTCTTTATTTAAAGACCATTTACGAGCTAGGAAATTTATAATATGTATAAGATAAACGTAAACTTCTGTTTGCTGCAGATCTGCAACAATGCGCCATATATTGTTTTGTAATGGATTTTTTTAAATATCAAAAGAGCATCGAAAATATTTTCTAATGGTTATTTAAGTTGCATTTCTTTCAGAAGAGCAAAATTATTGAAAAAGGGAAACATTAGACTGTGTTTATATTTAATTGCTATAGGGTAAGTTAGGGATCTCCGCCACCCCCACCCCCACCCCCCTCTGTAAAATTAACACCAAGTCCAAAGCTAGCAAAGAAGGGAAAGGTCTCGTAGCAGAAAAAAGAATTCAACAGAAAAAACATAGAGCTCCTAATCAACATATTCCACCAAAACAAGTGCGGCTCGACGAAATTGGGCACTGACCATAGTGGACAGAAAAAAGAATGTGTTGTAAATACCCCGATTGTAAAAACTTTAATCAAACTGTTTGTGAGAAATGTAGTGTGGGACTTTGCTACAACAAAACTAACAATTGTTTCAAACATTTTCGTGCAAATTAAAATTTTAAATATTTTCAGTTTTTGTGCCATTTGACAAGATGTTGCAGATATGCAACAAACCCATTTTTCCAAATAAAATTTTATTTTCCTGTTCTGAATTTTTTTTATTATTTTTTCCATGCTTAAAATGATTACGACTTACTTAAGATGGAGTCCTATTATATCCGTATTACTGAATTTAATCTATATAATCGTAATAAGTTTTGTATTCATGCATTTTTGCATAAGAGTTCAACATCTATTGTACTAAGATCTGAATATTTATTAAACGAGTTATAGTACGAACGTACCTCATTTGCAAGTGTAAATGATGTGCATATCCAGACTCTGCTAGAACCTCAGGGTGCCCATGGAATACGAAAATCATTTTGTTATCTTATGTTCACGCTCTAAGCATAAAATCCATTTTGACGGAAATATATTTACTAATAACCTTTTGAATGTTAAAATGCAGAAGGAAAAAGGTTGAATAGTTTGCACCACTTGAAATCCCTTTATGTTGAACTTGCATTCTTTTTATTGTTAAAACTTAAAAAAGAAATGCTTATCTCAAAATGCTATCGTATCCGCTGATTTTTCATTTTGTCATTAAAAAGCTTTGAATTGAAACGAAAATTTGATTTGAAATCAACCCGAACACGACACAATATAATTTTTCTAGACGCACAAACTAAGCAAATTAATAAATAAATAAATAAAAATAAAATAAAATAAACGAGCAAGCAAATTTACGCGAAAACATATTAGTAGAATAATTTATTTTCTTTTTTCATTCATTTTTTTTTTCATATTTAAACATTTAAAATGAAACAGTGGACGCTATTGAATTGAACATTACGGCAATCGTAAAGATAAAAATTAAGGTAAAATAAAAGTAAATAATTATATTTCTCATATATTTTATACCATTAAGAATATTCTGAGAAAGGAGAAGAACGGGGAAGTAAAAAATGTAAAAAAGAAAATCCCTTGCTCCAAAACGCGATAATTTCTGGTATATTCAAAAAGTCATTTTACCTGTAAAGGCGTTATTTTTTCGAACCCAAAATTCAAATTATTTGAAAATGGACGCCGTTATTCTTTTTCTGATAAATGTATCGTGTACGTAATTAAAATAGATTGACCCGCCTTGACTCCTGGCATAAGCGCACAATGCGCAAGTAAAACACAGTGAAACACGCTTAACACGAAATTGAGGAAACCGAAAAAAAATTTCGTGTTAAAAGAATTTCGCGTTAAAAGGTTCGTAAAAAAAAAGAACAAAACTCAAATATTTCCGACGTAGTCAAATTTTATTTCGATTTCCTGTTAAATTACTGCTAGGTTGCATTCATTAAGATAAAAAGCAAGTAAAATATATGTATATATATATATATTGTTTGTTTGTTTTTTGGGGAGGTTGGGGGGGGGGGGAGTCAGATTTTTTTTTTTTTGAAGTGTCTTTTTCAGCATTCTGAAATCTAGCTTGTTTGAATCAAATAAGCAAAGTTGTCTCTAAATCTTCGTGCTTAGCGGTTCTCATACGTTTTCTCTCTGGCTTAAACATACTGCGCTCAAACATTAACGTACTGGATCCCTGTTTTTTTTTTAATTATTATCGTTGATAAAGTAGAATTGGCAATGCCAAACTCTTTGCAGATTTCTGTTTTCATCCTTCTTTTTCATCAACTGCATTAAGTAGCTTCATCTTCATTTGAAGCGAAATGACAGTTTGTTTTCTCACCGATTTCTCAGCCATTGTGCTCATAAAACATAAGCTAATTTGCGAAAAAAAAAAAAAAAAAAAAACACGAAATTTACTGATCTGCACCTAAAATTCAGTGGTTTTAACACAAAATTCACTAATTTCAACGCAAGCTAACTAAATCGAAAGAGATTTCTTTTCGCGTTAAACGATTTCTGTTCCGTGTTAAAAGAAAAAAAATGTATTAAATTGCATACTATACTGTCCGGACCATTTCGTGTTAACCGATTTTTCATGTTAAGCGTTTTCGTGTTAAACGTATTTCACTGTATTTAAGACTCGGTACTTTTTCGAAAATTTTCCGTCTTATCTTTAGTAATGGTAAAAACTCATTCCTTTAAATATCTTCCCTCCTCCAAATTTCGGATTTTCTCCTTCCTATCCTCAGCAGTATACAAAGCTTAAATGCTCTAAACCTCTTTAATTGGCGCAGCATATCCTTAAAGGGACTTTGCGCCATAAAACCCCATACAACCAACCAACTAAATCTCTTTAATTTTGAGAACACTTTTTGACTCTTAGTTTTAAATAAAAATAAATAGTCAATCTGCTAAACGCACAGTACACAGCTTAATTTTTTAAATGCTATTAGGGGTTGTGCATATATAACATTATCACTTTTGAAGGGAGGGGGAGGGGATCTGGCCCTTGATATCGTAAGATATCTCTGGGAGGAGATAGGAGGGCTGCTTTTTGAAAAGTTTTCCTTTAGATAAAACCAAACTTTTCTTTTTTTTAGAAACTTTTTCTTTACATTCAAACAGTCTGTTACTTTTATTATTATTACTATTTTTTAATATGTTTTTATGAAAATGCAAAGCTATTATTAAAGGCATTAAATGTTTATAAAATCATTTCATTCCAATGTTTGACATTCCTGTTCTTCTGCCATATGCGCGCATAATTCGCTGTTAGAAAAATCAGGAGCATAATATGTAACAAATGATATTTGCATTTACCAGTAAAGGAAAGACAAAGAATGTTGTTTACTGTTTTGTTGATAAGTTCTGCTCTGCTTTTAACCTCTCCGGGCAGGGGGCACGTGCAAGAAGACAATACAGTAAACTCCCAACAATCCGGCCTAATGTGGCGGAAGGCTATAGGCCGGATAACAAAAAAGCCGGGTAGGCCGGATTTCTTCAAATATTTACTAACTTTGTGCCCTCCCCCCCCCCCCCCCCCGCCATGGTATTAAAAACCCATGTTATACACATATTAAGATAAATTTTATATGTACAGTACATACAGTTTCAAAATAAGTAAAACATTAACATAAAACGCAATCCTAATTCGTAAAAAAATGAGTAAATCTTATTTTACAGTTTATTAATAAATGATTGCACAAATATGAAAAGTTATGCATAAGATCAGAGACAAAACTTACAGTTTTTACTTTTTGAAAAAGTCCTTAATAGAGGACTGCTTCTCCCTTTCAGCCCTCTTCCACGACGCAATGCATTTAGGCAAGTAGATGATATCAGTTGGCGTCGATTCCTGGTGACTAATGTACTACAGTGCTGCCTCAATCGTCTTAAACACTCACGAATGTGGGATGAGATTTTTCGTATAATCATTTTAATATTTTTCTTCTGATATTTCTCCCTGTGTCAACACTTCTACGATATAGTTTTCAATTAATTCATTGACTTCGTCGTTTGCCACTTATTCTGTAATGTCTTCTGCATTGACATCTTCAGAGCCCGGTGTATTTTTCAGCAATGGAATAAGCTTATATTTCTCATCTCCCATTGCAGTTTCCCACACGGGTTTATGTCTACCTTTTTGGTGCCAAAAGAATGTTCCAAGACCTTGAAATTACTATGTTTGGATTTTTTTACCATGCTTTTGACACCCACCTGGACGGTAACCTGCCTGCCTTGGCCGCTTGCAACATTCTTCATTTTATAAATAGGCCGGATAGTACGGAGGGCCGGATAGTCGAGAGCCGGATAATCGGGAGTTTACTGTATTACTTTTGAATGTATTATGTGACAATAGGCTAGTCTTAAATACTTTTAAATAGTAACTAACTCTTTTAGATGTTGTTTGATATAATTTTATTTCATGTATTGATATGTTAATGATTTCTTGAATCGGTAAAGTATGCAACTAATAAATATATGATCATATGCGTATATCATTGCAAACATATAAAAAGAAAGAAAAAGAGTGTAAAAATGAAATAATTTTTAGACGTTGGTAACGATATCATAAGGTGCGGAGGGGAGGGTAGTCTATGAATGATAACGTATGATATCGTAAGGAGGGGGAGAGGGGGTCCAAAATTACAAAATGTTTATAACGTTATATAAGTATATCCCCTTAAATAAATTGAATGACTATTACGTCTTGAAATTAACAGCGTATACTATATAATTTCTTAAAAAAAGATTTACTAAAGATGTATACTACACACAAAATTTAAAACTTTCGAAACATTACATAAAATTTTTATTACCCTGATAATGGCCACAGAGTGGCTGAAACTTGTGGGTTTTAGAACCCTGATGATGGACACAGAGTGGCTGAAACTTGTCGGTTTTAGACTTTTAAAATTTTATGTAATGTTTTGAAAGATTTAACTTTTGTGTGCAGTATACGTCTTTTAGTAAATCTATTTTATTTTTATTATATATGTGGTATAGCCCCTTATATTAAAAAAATTGCCCTATTCGATACTCCGATGCAGAGGTGCCAAGCTCCAACTAAACTTCCGTAATACGTGGGTCAATTTTACCCAGTTACACAACACCTCAAACCAGAAAATTTGTTTAGTGAATCTTAATTAATTTAATATCAGGTTTCTGTTTGAAACCTATTTAACTTCACATCTTAAAAAAATGCCTCGTGCCAAACTTATTAAATCTGACAAGGGAACCACTTTAGGTGTTGCTCACACCTAGTATTGAAACCTGGTGCATTTTAAAGCTCTATATTGGGAAGTTTGGGAATCGATAAAAATTTTTTGTTAAAATAATATTTTTTGATTTTACAGCAGATTAACTTTCTGAAAATGCAATTTTCGAGACCACTTTTCGGGCTGTTAAAGTAAAAGTTAAAAAAAAATAGTTTAAAATATAAATTATTCAATAATAACTATGAAATGTTGAAAAAAGTTTTAAAATTCCTTCAAGAACCTACGAATTTGATTTTTAAAAAAATACAATATTATATTTACATATTTGTCGGGGAAAGATTGGCGTCTTTTTCGTCCCGTACAGTTTTCCGGCAACCCTAGCTCAGTATTTTCGCTAAGCACCGTGTTGTAATCATGGAACTATTAATAAAGAGGAACTGACATATCCTTAAAATAGTGAAGCTTCGACTGTAACCACTACCACAGGAGTTTTTTATCGATTGTGGAAACTCCCACCAGTAGGATTATATAGATATTTTCAATTATTTAAACGCCTTATTACCACAAAATTTCAGTCATAAATAATGGTAGAAACAGATTTTCATTTTTACTGGTAGGAGTTTTCTTTGGTGGTAGTTAGGCCCTGCGTTTCCGCCATATTGTGACAACCATGGAAACAAACTGGCAGTTTTACAAGGCATACTGACACCAGTAAAAACAAATAGAAATTTTTATGGTATTTTTGAAAAAAAAAATCCATGATTAAGACGCTTATTTAATAGGAAATCTTCTATTCTATTTTACTGGTGGAATGTTTGACCTATCGCTAATAAGAAACTGAAAAACCGATTTTAAAAAAGCAGCAGCCATCTTGTGACAACCTCCTCAGTTACTTCACCCGCAACTGGTAGACAATACACTATATGTCTCCTCCTTTTTATTCATAACTCCATTGTTGTAATGGTTTGGACGTAAACCTATTACAAGTATAAAGATAGTGAAAATTTTGAAGAGCCACATCTGGCGACTTAACTCTCTTTTGGTGTAAAATTAACAAATAAAAATCCAATAAGAAAAAATTATAAATATAAAAAAATATATAAAATATGATTTTAACAAAGAATTTTTATCGGTTCTCTAACTTTTATGCATAGGGCTACAAAATGCACCAGGTCTCGCACCAGGCAACACCTAAAGTGGTTCCCTTGTGAGTTAAATTTACCTGCATATCACGGAAGATTGGTGGGACTTTGGCAACTGTGTTGAAGTAATGATATATAAATAATCATCTAAAAGCTTTTCCCCCAGCAGGTCAATATCTCCACCCCATACAATTATCGAAGTATACAAGTTTAAAATTTTAAATATTTTTTCAGTGTCATGTTTGTAAATTTGACATAACCATAAATGTATAATCAAATCGGAATGTGTTGCAAAATCAAAGATATACGTCTGTTGACTTAATACAAAATGAATAATGGCGGTTGAAGTTTTCTTTTTTAATAAATATAGTTTAGTGTAACTTATAATGATCAGCGTTTGTGAGTATCTATTTTCATATGTTAATTATCTACCTACAGTAATTTCCCAAACACTTTTGTGAAATATTCCTAAAATTCCTTCTTTAGATTTTCGAAAGTATTCCTTCTTGCACTATACATACTGAACTTTAACTATTAACTAACTTACCTATTTAAAATACTCATTCAGTTTCACATTCTTTGCAATCTATTTTTTTAAAGAGTCATTTTTCTTCCTCACAAATAAAATAGCCCTTTATTTCTACACTATTAAGTAACTTAAATATTTAAAATACGCATTCAGGTTTACATTCCCTGCAATCTATTTTTATCTAAACAGTCGTTTTTTTATCTCCTTAGAAATAAAATAGTACTTTATTTCTACGCTATTGAGTAACTTAACTATTTAAAATACGCATTCAGTTTTACCTTCTGTGCAATCTATATATTTTTTTAACGAGTCAATTTTCTTTCTTACAAATAATATAGTTCTGTAATTCTACGCTATTAAGTAACTTAACTATTTGAAATACGAATTCAGTTTTACATTCTCTGCAATCTATTTTTATTTAAAGAGTCGTTTTTCTCTCCTTTCAAATAAAATAGTACTTTATTTCTAGCTACTAAGTAACTTAACATTTTAAAATACTCATTCAGTTTTACATTCTTTGCAATATATTCTTTTTAAAAGAGTCATTTTCCTTCCTTACTAATAAAATAGTACTTTATTTTTACACTATTAAGTAACTTAACTATTTAAAATACGCATTCAGTTTTACATTCTTCGCAATCTTTTTTTTTTTTTTTTTTTTGAGTCATTTTTCTTCCTTACAAAAAAATAGTACTTTATTTTTACACGATAATTATTTCTGTAAAAGAACATCTGATAATCACACAAACAGCATGTTACTGCATTCATTCAATGTCCACTAATTTCTTTTTCAAAAATTAACAAGTTTGAATTTGTACATAAACGTGGCAAATGAGGTGCGTTCGTCCTATAACTAGTTTTATAAATATTCAGATCTTGCTGTAATAGCTCTTGCACTCTTATGCAAAAATGCATGACTACAAAGTTTATTACGATTCTATGTATTAAATTCAGTAATGTGGAAACAATAGGACTCCATCTTAAATGTGAGGTAATCACCATGGCAACCTAGAGTCATTACCTTTACCTATCATGGGATATCATTGAATTAATTACGCATGATAGATTTAATAGAAGGAAGAAAACTTTTATTAGTAACTTTTTATGGGTTTTCATTCGATTTTCACAAACTTTGAAATGACTCGACAAAATTCTGCAACGATTACATGTATTAAATTTCAAACCATTTGGTTATGTAGTGTTTGCACTGTTATATGCGGACAGACAGATGGGCGCACAAGACGACGATAAAAGGCTCTACGAATTTATATAATTACGAACGAACCTGAAAACTATATCCTACTATTTATGTTCAACAATACTAAAGTACCTCTCCCCTATCCCCTAGCCTCAGATTTAAACAGCGATGGTGACATTGCCTCTTGAAATAGTATAACTTGTATGTAAAATCTCAGGTTATCTGAAATGAGACATTGTTAATACAAAATCATTTTAGAGGCAGCCAAAACTGCATACATATTAAGCGTACAATGTTAATGCTGGAATGTGGCGTAAATTGACACAGCTGCGCCATCTTGTGGACGGGGTTAATACTGGAAATACGCGAGTTTTTAGTATGATGTCATATATGACAGAATATCTACTATCTGCGCGTCTCTTGCGCATATTTTTTTTAAAATCATTATTCACTTATCGAAGATTAATCTTATTTACCAGATTTATTGTACAATATTCTTGTTACAGTTTGTTTTGATAAAATTATGTACATTTTAAAAATATAGTAACAATACCATTTTAATTTTGGGAGAAAAAACATTAATGCTACGAAAATATTATTGCGTCGTGCCCTGAAACTAAAAGGACATTGCGACTATTTTTTAAATACGCAATTTTTTATAAAAACAAGCTGTAACAAAAATATTTTGCAATACGTCTGGTAAACAAGATTCATCTTCTGTGAGTGAGTAACAATTTGAAATTCGTGATTGAATTTTTGACAGGGATTCTTTAAATGGTTTTCTGTGCTAAAAAAATAAATAATCGGGCGATTTTAGGAAAATTATTGAAGCTATTGTCTAGAACCATAAAATATTTAAACAAATAAATGAGCAGTACTTGCTCATTTAATAGTACAACATTTAGTGCATGTATTATAAATTAAAGTGATTCTGAATATAAAATGAAATGAGTTTTAACTTAAATGAATGAAATATTTGTAAGTGAAATAACATGAGTGCAATACGATCAAGAGAATATTGGAAACTTATCGTATGCGCTCGATAAACGAAAAAAAAAAGGAAATAAATTGAATATTTTATTTATAATAAAATTCTATACATGTTCTAAACATTCATAAACGTAGTATTCTCATCGGGAATACAACCGTGTATATCATTTTTGTATAACTTTAGCACATCAAGAAATGAGTAAAAAATGAGACTACAAAGTTCTATATATGTTAACTACTTACTAATTTTTGTGCATCAGTTTTCATTACATTAAAAAAAAAAAAAAAAAAAAAAAAAAATCAAGCGTATTTAAATCAGCAATATTTAATAACACATATTAAATAATATTTTATTTATTTTTTAATTATTAAAATAAAAACACGCAACTAACTTGTTTTACTCTTTGAAAAAGGACAGAGATGAACTTTACCAGGAAAGGAATTTTCTTACAATTTCGAAAACTACAGCTATTCGATGGCCAACATTTTGCCATTTTAACGAATAATATTAGTTCTAAAAAGAACTATTTTTATTTAAATAATTAACTATAATAAATAAATTAAATAACCACGAATAAAAATTAATAGATTATCCTATACTGACGGAATATAAATACAACAAACAAATGAAAACACGACGTTTGCACTTGCACAGTTACTTCATATATGTACAATTAATAGATTATCCATAAAGAAGAAAAATTTAGGTATGTTCCTGTAGTTCAACCCCGTCCGCTACGTGGCGTGTGACCTCGCCTTTAATGTTGCGGTTACCTCTCCGATTTAAGATAGGACGCTTACTTTGTATCCTGCTTTGGTTGGTTGGGGTTTTTGCACATTTTTAATTTCGCACAATTTAATTTTTAAATCGCACATTTTTAATTTTTATACCATCGTGTTGGGGAAAAACGTACTGTTAAATGCGATTTTTTTGAAAACTGCATCGCAAGTTATTTTCGAGATATTAATTTTTTTTCAGTTTTTGACACTATTTCTTTAATGTTGGCAACTGAAGTACTCCATTTCTCCAGAAAGTAAAGGAAAAATAGTTGGAACATAGTAGATTATCATATGTTTTTGTGCCATTTTCCCATAAAAACTGAGAAAAATGTAATTAAATTTCGTGCTAATTTGAAAAATTATAAATGAATGATTTCTGATAAAACATGGATCTATTGTAAATTATATTTAATTTTAAGTATCTATATCAATGTTAACAATTGAAGGCAAATGAATCATTAGATAACCGATTTTTTTTTGTTGATTTTTCTTGAATGACGGCATTGCTTTTTGCTGTATTTGTGTATTATTCTGCGATAGTGACGTCATATGTATATCTTTCTGCAGATGTTGTTTAAAGACTGGATCTTAAATGTAGAATTCTTCAACGGATGCGAATGACGTCATTTTATATAAAATAAAAGCGAGTGTTTTACGTCTTAAAACTGAAATATATTTTGTACTACCTATATTCATATACATATACTAGGGGGCTCTGCGCCCTGCAAACTACGCTCGCCAACCCCCCGTTCAGACATAGCAG
The DNA here is from genome assembly GCA_963932465.1 of Maratus speciosus. Classification (NCBI taxonomy): domain Eukaryota; kingdom Metazoa; phylum Arthropoda; class Arachnida; order Araneae; family Salticidae; genus Maratus; species Maratus speciosus. The sequence continues at coordinate 279,167,369 of OZ010797.1, read as the reverse complement.
AATCTAAAAACACGCTAATCTGATGGATTTTAAAAATATTAGATCAGATTGAATTATACTGAAAAAAGGTGTGCAGATCTCCCTGTAAGCGGGTTTCCATTCAATTCCCTTTGATTGCAAAAATTTAAGGCAAATGAGTTGCTATTAAGAGATCCATTGTTTTTTCGTTTTTGATTAAAGAGGATCAGTAAAACATTTGAAAAGAAGCTAAAATAAAATAAATTAAGAATACAGAGTCTTTGTCTCCCGGTATTTTAAAACAATCTGTTTAACAAATAGCCTAAGTCATGTGACTATCATCAACAGTTCCAGACGGACCACTTCGCTTTTTATACTCTAGGGGCCATTATGGTACTTTAATGTTAGCCAGGCACAGGTGATAAGTCACCAAATATTATTCTGTCGCCATCATTTCATCTATATTATAATAGTTCAAGTCATCAACTGCCATAAACAAATACGGTCTGATCCCTTCGCCGTTCATATGCAAGTTTGGCATGATGTCATATACGTCCCATATTGGCGCGATTTTTTAACGACGTCAATTTGGGGAACGCATCAACAGCATAAACAAACAACATTCGGCTTACCATATGAAGCAAAATAACGATACTTTGGCGCCAGTTAAGTGCCCGTTCCGTATATAACATTGGCGTCAGAAAAAAATCGCGCCAATATGAGACCGTAAGTTTTCCATTTTGATTAAAAAATCGAAATTTTTTTTTTTCGAATAAAACTACATAAAATTTGCCATGGTTGCAAAGAATTCGTGGTACTGTTACGCTAACCGGTTGCAAATCTCGCCAATAGCTTTTTTTCAACTCGCCAGTTAGCATTTTTTTTTTTTCGAGTGGTAATATTCGGCTAGATGTCATATACGCACAGCAGATTTGGCGTGATTTTTTTTTTTTTTTTTTTTTTTTTTTTTTTTTACGAAAATTTGGCGAAAACCTCGTTTTCAAATACCAATTACATATGCATTTTTGGTATTACTTAGTTATCCCGTCGACCAAAAATCTATCGCCAAACTATAAGATTAAATGTCAATAATGGTTGATCGTAAATGTCACATTCACTTGACTTTAAGCAAGTTACACGTGTTTACGTCATGAAGCGATTTTTATTTCAAATTTTTATTTGTATATTTATTAATGTTATACTAATTTATTTGTTCTTTCGTTATTTAACCCGAGAGTAGTCGCGACTTCTTTTTAGAACGTTAGTAGTCGCGTTCCGTCCATTTGCCGCCGTCACCAGAAGGCCGAAAACGTAGAAGAAACTTGCCGGTGTTATAAGATGATCGAAAACGGAGAAATAGGGTGAAAATACTGACTGAACTTTAAAAGATTACAGCAATTATTTATTTTACATCATTTACAGCAATTATTTATTTCGTTTAAGTATATATTCAGTTGGCATCTAGATAAATGTTTTTACTAACTCTTTCTTCGTTTTGCATAAGATATTAAAAAGTCAATAGTAAAGGATTTGACTGAATTTCTGATGTTACTATGAATCAATAATTAGTAGGAAAATATTACGAATATGGATCTGAATTCGTGATAGGTTTTTTTTTTTTTTTTTTTTTTTTTTTTTTTTGGATGGACAGAATTACAGTTAGGTAGATTTTTATGAGACTCCGGCATTAGGGTCCTATTGAAGTTTATAATATTACATCATTATTTATGTAAATTAAATAAATTGTTGTACATTTCCGGGGATGTTATTAATAAGTATTATCAATATTCAATTCTAATATTTCTTCCTTAGAATACTTATATATATGTAACCATCATATAATTACAATTCATCATCTATATCAATTTAATAAAATGAAAGTAATAAATTTAGCATCAATACATTACACTGACATTACACAAAATGAAAATGGAACCTATGACTTGCAACACGAAATTAAATACAATACCACTAATTCACCAGCATATTTCGGACGATTAATCCATTGAAAACATATGAAAAACCCTCAAATTTGATGCAATAACCAATTAAAGACAATATATATATATATACACTGCTCAAAACAATTAAAGGATATTGCAGTTTTAGGTGGATTTTGTATCTGGTAAACTGTTTAGCTGATTGATACATGGTCGACAGACATAGTACGTTATATGAGAATAAATTACACCTGTTTGGCAGAAAAAAATGCATTTTATTGCGCATTTGTGTACTAAAGGAAAAAAACACAATTTGTGCATATGAGAAAAAAAGAATAAGAAAAGGTGTTTTCTTCAAAGAAAATCATTTTCAGTAGGGGGTATGGTTTCCACGGGCGGCCAGCAACGTTGAACACCTTTGAGGCATGGACTCAATGAGGCTATTAATGACGAGTTGGGGTATTCTGCCCCACTCTTCCAGAAGAGCTCTTTCCAGTTCTTGGAGAGTTTGTGGGGGTTGTTGGCGGCCAGAAACTCGTCTTCCTAGAGCGTCCCAAACGTGCTCAATTGGATTCATGTCTGGAGAACACGCTGGCCATTCCATTCGAACGATTCCTTCCTCGAAAAGGAAATCCTCCACCAGGTTTGCACGATGTGGCTGCAGTTATCGTCCATTAAAATGAAGTTATCTCCGATTGCTGCAGCGTAAGGGACTACAATAGGTCTGAGGATCTCATCCCTATATCGGCGACCAGTCAGAGCTCCATCTCGAATGATGTAGAGGTCAGTGCGCCCGTCAATGGAGATGCCACCATACACCAACACTCCTCCACCGCCAAATCTGACACTTTCGTGCACGAACGCAGGATTATTCCTACTGCCACGGTCCCTCCAGATGAAAATACGCCTATTATCCGGATGCACAGAAAAACGGGACTCGTCAGAAAACAGAATATTGCTCCATTCATTTCTCCTCCAGTTGACATGCTCGGTTGCCCACTCCCTGCGGTCGCGACGATGCCTTGATGTTAATCTAACACATACCATCGGTCGGCGAGCATACAGACCTACAGCATGGAGCCGGTTTCGGACAGTCTGAGTTGAAATCGTGGTGCCTGTAGCCGAGCGAAGGTGTTGTTGGAGAAGAGTAGCGTTCATGGTTCGGTGTCTCCGAGCTGTTAACGCTAAATACCGATCTTCATTGGGCGTTGTTGCCCGTCTACGACCCTGCCCTGGTCTTCGGCCTGCACATCCACTCTCCAAAAAACGGTTCCAGATCCTGGAAATGACACTTTGTGACACTCCAATGGCTTGCGCTACTTCGGCTTGAGTTTGGCCCCCTTCTAACCTACCAACAATTCTCAAAGCTTCTGAATCTGTCAAATGACTTCGCTCAGACATCGTACTCATCGAAACAAAGCAATCACTGAATGCCGATCATCCTTGTCTTCATTCTCTTTTATCCAGTTGAAAGTCAAATTTCATTCGCTGCCGCTGAAGCGACGTTTTTGACGTCGAACTCAAAATTTGCATACTCCACTGTTTGAAAACCAGAAAAATTTGCATTTGTGATTCTCTTCTTCTATTTTCGGCAAAAAAAAATTCGTTTATATCTTTATTTTATATAAAACTTCAAATATCCTTTAATTGTTTTGAGCAGTGTATATATATAAACTTTCCGTACAATAATACCATTGGAAAGTAATGAAAATAACCAATAATTATGAAATCACAAACCCCCCATAAATAAAATATTATTGAAAATGTATATATATATATATATATATATATATATATACATAGTAAAGAAAAAGATAAAAAATGCTTAATTTCGAAATTATAAATGTAAATGTTGTAACTACGTTTTATTTATTTATTTATTTTGTGTGGTGTCTGTGTGTGTATGAGGGATAAGAGGAGGGGGTGGAGGGCTCTCGAGATTTTGTGATTAAATCCATTTTTTAAAATGAAAATGCACGATTTGTAGTTTTTCTACTTATTTCAGGGTGAGAGCAGCGCCGTTGGAAAAAAGCTCTGGATACGAACTTCGCTTATATAAAGTAAATAATAAATAAGTTATGGAAATTATATTTTTAATTTAAATACATTTGCGATTGTAGATTTAAATCCTAAGATGGATAAATTATTTTAATTAATAGAATCACTGAAAGGCTCTTTTCATGTATTTCGCAATTAATTAATATATATATATATATATATCCACGTACGTACATACATTTCAGTTCACTTAAAATTTTTCTAACAGTCAATATCGAAATAATAAGAACAGGGAGATAGTAAATTTCTCTAGCATCATAAACGTTCAGCAATCGATTTACTAAATGAAATTTCACAAGCTAATTTTAATTTTTATAGATTTAAATTTGTTTGAGGAATAAAAACCGCGAAAATTATTTTAGACGATGTTCTAGCACTAACCGCCAACCGAAGATAAAGGGGTGGATTTTACAGCAACTATTTAATTAAAATAAATATTCATTTGTACATTTCAAAATACGCTATTAATGTTACAATTTATTGTTTTATTATAACATTCATGAAAATAATAAAAACGATAAGAAAACTTGCTCCGAAATTATAAATATGCAGCAATAATTTAAATTAAATTAATTTTCTCTCGTAGTCTGGAAAACGTTATTCTGAAAAATAGTTTGAACAATTGATGAAGGACAACAAATTTAAATTTGTTAGATACCGTCCCCAAGCCTCTATTGGATTTCAATAGTAATAATAAAAAAACATTTTCTGCGGCTTTGTTAAAAAATATATATTTTTACTTACAGTATAAAAATTTAAAAATAGATAAATTTTAGAAAAATGCTTAAGAATTTTTTTAAATTATAGTATAAACTGAATTATCCAAAAAAGTTTTTTATTTGCGTAATTTCTAATCTACATTATAAAATTTGCATTATTTTTCTTATTATGCAAATAAATTATACGTATGTTCTTTGCAGGTATACATACTACATTTCTGAGAAAATTGTTTTATTTTTCGAATTTGTTTTTTTGTACAAAAACGATACTTTTCAGATTTTGGAGATACAAAAATTTTTTTACTGATTCCTACAAAATTCTCTTTTTTTTTTTTTTAATAGTTTGGCAGTGTTATTGTCTGTTTTCTTTCATTTATATGTTCCGGTAATAAATTGAAAGCAAGTTCTTTCAAATAATGATGATGAATTTCCCTTTTTTTCCCATATTTAAACGATTATCAATTTGAGAATTTATTCCCGCAATATTTGACAATGAAAAAAAATGTAAGTGACCTTACATCAGTTTTTCGTGCGAACTGACTTCACAACTAATATAATAAAACAATTTTAAGTGACATTCTAAAAATAAAAAAAGTACTCTATGAACGGGTAAAATAACAGAAAGAAAGAATGACGAAATAACAAGAGGCAGAGGGTCTGCAGTTCGAAGAAACTTTCCCCCGCAGATTTCGCGGAAATGGGAAAGAATGCACAGAAGGGGGGGGGGGGATATCTAACGCAAGTGGTCGCAACGCGGTCATTTAGACCGATTGAAACTTAAGAATGCAATAAAATGCTAAGAAATAGCAGGAACGACTTGCAAATTTACTACACAAGAGTGGGAACACTCAAGGTCAGCTACACGGAAGTTGACTATTGTAACTTTACCAGGAAATGAGTTACAGGAAGATAACGAATTTCGGGCGGGGAAAAGACCAATGCGCGACTATTGACGGGTTAAAAAAAAATATGTCAATTTGTATAATTTCGCGAGTGTTTTGGCGATTTATATAATTCGGCGAAATTGGTCGACGGAATAACTAAGTAGTACCGTATTTTTGAATTATTTTCTATTATTTACAAAATAATTTATATAATTTATAAAAAGAAATAAAAGTAAATAAACATTTATTATCAAATAAACAACAATAGCCGGGTTACCATGTCAACCTTTTCTGAAATATGAAGAAAACAAATCTGTTGGATTAAAATTTGAGTTGCCATCATTAGAAAAATGTATATAAAATTAGAAAAAAATTAATATTTCGAAAACTAATTCGAATTTAAAAATTCTAATACCAGTTTTGAGATCTGCGGATCAATGCTGATATTTGGTGTTAATTTCATCGCAAAGTATTCCATATTTTAGGAGAAATCGCTTGAAACATAATCAGTTGTTTAATCAGTCGATTCATACTTCCGTTTCATACCTCTGTTTCATAAATTCGTTTCATTAGGATTATATATATATATATAGGGTAGGATATATATTTTTTCATCGGAGGCGTGAATAAATTCTGAAAAAGCAGAATTCCTGTTTTCTAGTCCTTTTCTTTTTTTTACCGCCATTCAATCACTTAGTATTTGATTTTGTACCTCAGTATCTATACTAATAAAAGAAAAAATCGCTCTGTGTGTCTGTCTGTGTGCGATGGCTAGCGAAAACTACCGCACGTAGAAGTCTGAAAATTCAGATGTGATTAGTCCAAGACAGGTTCTGATACACCTGAGGCCCGGATTTTTAATTTTTTAAGGGCCTGGGCCCCTGGGTCCCTTTCAATTTTTATGCACAAAAACGTTAATAACATGCCTCTTTTCTATCCGATCTTCTTCGTTTTTGGGGTGAATTATCCTTTCAGTTTCTCCCCATTTCTATATTTCACTTAAGATTCTGGTACCCTTGCAAGGGGCCCGATACAAGGCCCCTTGAAGTTTCAGTGCACTAAATTGTTAATAATATGCATCTTTTCTATCCGATCTTTGTCGTTTTTGGGGTGAATTCTCCTTTCAGTTTGCGCCCCATTTCTACATTTCATTTAAGACCCTGGCACCCTTGCAAGGGGCCTGGTACAGGGCCCCTTGAAGTTTTAGCGCAGTAAATAGCTATCAACGTGCATCTTTTCTATCCGATCTTCTTCGTTTTGGGGGTGAATTCTCCTTTTAGTTTCTACACCATTTCTACATTTCAGTTAATACCCTGGAAAGCCTTGCAAGGGGAACAGTACAGGGCCCTTGAACTTTTAGTGCACTAAATTGTTAATAAATTGCTTCCTTTTTATCCGATCCTCATTTTTGGGATACTTTCTCTTCTTGGGATACTTTTAGTTATACTCCCGTGTCTACATTCCAGTTAAGACCATGGGCCCGTCTAGGATACTGTAGGGCCCGGTACATGGCCCCTTAAAATTTTTGTGTGCCATGCCTTTTTTACACCCTAATTTTCTGACCTTAGCAATGCGTAATTTTAAAGTTGAGTCTTAAACTCTTCTCCTTAGAGCAACAATCACATATTTTTATTGGGGCCCTACGGCCCTTTTTTAAGCCTTTCCCCAATTTTTTACACATTTCTTTTAAATTATATTCTAATGAATAATTTGTACCCTATGCTTAATTTCAACTAACCGAAGATCTAAAACACAAAGTACTAAAACTTTATAACATGTTTTCATGCTAGGGCCTTTTCTCAACTATCAGTTGGCCACTTTTGGGGCCCCTATTATAACTCCCTTAAAAATAGTCCAATTCGCTTTTTTTCTAACAACATCTTCGGTTCTCCAGCTATTACATGAACGACAAAAAAAAATTATTTCAGGCTTCAACTACCACCAATTTTGAATATAAATCGTCTTCTTAGGGCCTTTAGTGCATCTTCTTTAAAAATTTATCCGAATTCCTTGCAGTTTTCTTTACCATGGCTCTAGCGTCCTCAGATTACATTAAAAACTACTAAAAAGTGTATTTATACAAAGCAACATGCCACTTAAGTCCCTCCCCCCTTGAGACCCGGTACAAGGCCCCTTGAAGCTTTTGCACCATAAATTATTAATATATTGCCTCTCTTAATCCGATCTTCATTTTTGGAACCATTTTTCCATTTAGTTATTCTCCAGTTTCTATATTCCAGTTAAATTCCTGAGGCACCTTAGGGTCCTGCAGGGCCCGATCCGGGGCCCCTTCAGCTTTTTGTGTGCTATGCATTTTTTACACCCTAAGTTTCTCACCTTCTCATTGCATAATTTTAAAATTGAGTCTTGGACTCTTCCCCTAGACTAACACCCTCATATTTTTATTGGAGCTCTAGGGCCCCTTTTTAAGCATTTACCCCAAATTTGCGCATTTCTTTAAAATATCATTCTAATGATTATTTCATACCCTATGATTAATTTTGACTAATTGAAGATCTAAAACGCTAAGTACTAAAACATTTAAACATGTTTTCATGTTGGGGCCCTGCTCTCAAGTAACAGTTGGGCCCTTTTGGGACCACTGTTATAGCTACCTTAAAATGGTCCGATTCACGAACTTTTTTCCCCTAACAACTTCTTAGATTCTCCAGCTACTACATGAATGACAAAAAAAATTTGCAGACTTCAGCTACCACCAATTTTGAATATTAATCGTCTTCATGGGGCCTTTGTTGCAGCTTCTTTAAAAACTATCCTATTCTATTGCAATTTTCTTTAACACAGTTTTAGCGTCTTCCAGCTACTTTAAAACCCCTAAAAAATTTTCTTATACCCAACTACATTCCAGTTAAGACCCTGGCCCCCAGGGGCCGGTCTTTCTTTATACCTCTGCTACCACCTTTTTGAACATTAATCTCCCTTTTACAGCATTAACTTACGTCTACTCACTACAGCCGTAAATTAAAAATCGCGTTACTTTAAAGGTTACTTTACATAAGAGATTTTATCCGCTTATTAAATATTGTGATAATGCTAACAGTGATTCATGAAATTTACAAGGTGAGGAGCTTTCTTCCACCGCTTGGTGGCGCGTTATTTCCTCAAGTTTAAGGGCCCAATTTCAACGGGATTTGCTTCCTTCAACTTAGATTACAATTCAGCTACTTTCTGTATTATGAAATTTTATCTTAGACTTTATAGTTACCAACATTTTCTAACATTAATGGGGCATTCTTTTTTTTGTTGTTGTTTCTGTGAGCTTGATTCCTATGAGGTTTGGCTCACTCAACTCTGTTTTCGATTGCTCGGGCACGTGCGGACACTTCCGGTAAATGCTGCCATATGTAGTGGGGATCTAGATTACAGGTTCGTTCGGAAAGAAGTTTGATGGGAACACATTAGACGCCGCGGAAGGCAACGGAGCCTCCGAAAATAGGTTCATTTAAAAGAATTTCCAAAGATATAAAATCATACAAACTTAAGTTTTGTTTAAGGTTATTATTTACAAACCCCGGGCAACGCCGGGCGGGTCTGCTAGTTTAGAAATATTCAAGGTGCGAGGGATATTTTATCTAAATTCTAAGAGCGGCACATTTATTTTTATAAGTATAATCTATATTATAAAACGAGAGCATGTGTGTGAGTAATGCAGAAATCTTATTAATGGTAGCAATACGTTACCAATTGATTTCGCTTTTACTACAATTCCTTTAACTTCTAAATATCGCACAATTTTCATATTTTATAGCGTGAAATAGCAAAAAAAGTATTCTTGCAAAGAGTGTTGCCAGTGGGCTGCTTTTTTAAATTCAGATTTCTTGTTTCGCACCACTTTTTTGAAATAGTAAAAACGCCTATTTCTTGACATATCAGTTAAAGCGAAAACAAGGATTGAACTATTCTAGAAAAGGGGTGCCAATCAAGAAATCTGAATTAAAAAAAAGTAGCCCACTGGCAACACTGCTTGCAAATGAAATTTGTTTAAAAAATTTATTACAATTTACTGAACTTACTATTTGTATGGTTTAAAAAAAATTTCGTGCAATTTAAAAAAATATATGTATATCTATTTCTTAACTACGCCGAATGTAACGGAATAACCAGTTTTGCACTTAAAACAGTATAAATAGTTTTGCAAGTGTTCTGGCAGATATTTCATAAAGAAATTAAAACTTCATCAATAAATAAATAAATTAATAAAAAGACAGACATGTAACAAAAATTTACCATATATGTAGCAGAACAAATGTATGAGGATAAAATGATAAGAGGCTGTCTAAATTACACTTTATTCCGAGATTTTAAGCAAGATGTAAAAAGTAAAATCACAAAATTAAAAATTAAAAATTATACTCAACGTTTCGGTTTATCTTTAACCGTTTCAGGGTCAGAGTACTTGTTAAAATGTTAAAATGTAGGGTAAAATGTTATAATGAGTGATTCACACCACGATTTAGAAACAAATTTATTTGAAAATAAGTAAAAGATTTTCTTCACGTGCAGTATAATGCAAAATTTTATTTAAAAAATCTGGTGTCAATGGGGCATTTCAGAACTAAAATTAAGTGGGCTATATTATATCCCATCGCCCCTCAAGGGGTTAAAACCATCCTCAGGAGTTGGATAGCATCTTATCGTTTTGTTTTCACATTTTGAGTATACAATTTAAAGTCCTTATTTATTATGAAAATAATCTTCCACAAGTAGCAAAATCGTTAGCGATTTTTTGGTCTATTAATCTTTGGCATGCGGCTAATATAAAAGAATCGCTTTAATTAAATTTCAAAACGTTGTATGAATACGTAATAAATATTTTTTTACAAAAATGCTGTTTTGGTATCGTTAGTGATAATTTAAAATAATAATATCTTAAATGTAAAAAAGGGTACTTTTCGGTTAGACGGGCGCAAGTGTTATATTTACATTCATATATACATATATATGCACATATATGTACACATACACACATAAATATACACATACATATGTATGTATATATGTACATATATGTGCATATATATGTATACATGTATGTAAATATAACACTGGCGCCCGGCTAACCGAAAAGTACCTAAAAAAGTTATGAAAAAATTTGTTTTCTCATATATTCTGAAACAAGTGAGACCCGGTTTGATATCTTAGTTTTATTACTGTGCAATTCATGCACGGACATTATTGAATTGATAAAATTTCCTAATTGTAATGCCGACATCATTTAATAATTTATTTTAAATAAGAAGCTGTTTACCATTACATTATAACTAAATCGAATAATACTCGGTGTCGGAAATATTACAGTTAGGATATGTCTTAAGCGTAATTCCGTTTTGCAGATTTGAATGTTTTTAGCTCGATCTCTAGAAATTCAAAACACTAAAACATAAACACTGATTATTTCAGAAGTTTATTATCTACAGGGTGATTCAAAACTTATCATTCAAATTTCGTGGGGAGATAGGGAATACGTCAAGAACCCGATTTTACACAGGAAAGTATGTCCGCAAATGTACGCATGTGTATGTAGAGGGCGTTGTGTGTACCCAACCTTCACTGCATCCCAATCATTGTTTTGACTTTCCTAAAGCTAGTATTATTTCTTCTCCTATTTCCATTTCTCATTTGGATTTCCACGAAGTCTTTTACATCTTTAAAGACTACAAAAATCTCATAATCACCTTTATACAACGCCTTTATTATCTGACGCCTGGTAACTTCTCGTTTAATTTTGTTCTTCCCGGTTCTTTTAACCTTTATTTGTTTTTTAACCACTTGGAAAAATGACTATTGTTCTCTGTCAGGGTAGGAAATCAAAAGCACATCTGAAGGTTTTAATTGGTTTAATCCGCATTTTATTCGTTTTCTGATTGGTCTATACAGTAATCTGCATTTCCCTTTACTTTCAACAGAGAAGGATACCTTCTGAGAGTAATAAAATCTACAAAAAAAATAATAACTCAGAAACAAATTGAGATACAGCTTTCAAACAAATTGCATTTAAAAGTACATTTTTTCTCTCCATCCGACGGTGTAAAAAGTAATATTGTCGGATGTTTAGAAGTTTAAGAATGAAATTTCATTTAAAATGTGTCGTCAGATTTCTTGGAAATCTGACGATGGAAAAGCCTTTTTCCGTAATACGTACGAGTCGCAGGCGATTTTTGTTGCTTGGAATTTTTACGTGTAATAACACTATTAATGTTTAATTCATGGCGTACGTAGTGTATGATCAACTCCGTGCGATTTTTTTTTATTGGTTTGTTTTTTACTTTTTATTTTTATTTTTGTTTTATTTATTTTTTGTTAGTTCATTTTATTATTTGTTTTTAATGAATTTTTAATAATGAATTTTTAAATTTTAGTTTCACAATGGAATTCTTAAATGTCATTAACGAGGTTTTTGTATTTTTTAAAGATGTAAAAGGCTTCGTGGAAGTCCAAATGAGAAGTGGAAATAGGAGTACTAGCTTTAGGAACGCCAAAACAATTATTGGGACGAAATGGAAGCTTGGGTACACACAGCGACCTCTAGATACGCAAGCATACTTTTGCGGATATACTTTCCTATGTAAAATCGGTTTCCTGACGTATTCCCTACCGCCCCACGAAACTTGAACGATAAGTTTTGAATCATCCTGTATGCATATATTACGCTATCGTATGTGGCACAGAAATCGCGATTAATTATTTAATGGCAATTAATTATTTAATTAAATTAATTGTTTAATGGCAACGCTCAAATTAAACGTATATCATTGGTTATTGAACCGCATTTAATGCATCTCCATATCTAAAAGGGAGTTACCGTTGGATGACCCTGTTCTGTTGCCAAATGCCACCAACTTGGCGATATAACGCCAAATTTGGCGATATCTATAATATTTCGCCAAATTACCATAGACTTCCATTGTTAACCAATAGGGTTTACCTTAGAGGAGGAATTACGTAGAGAACGAATCCCATTGTTCTTTCCCCAGATACTTGAAGCTAACATGTTTCCGATTTCATCGCCAAATGGTTGTAATTTTTTTGGCGGTGATCCCTTTCGGATGCACGCAGACGACATACCGGTCTCGGTGGGAGCGGCAATTCCAATGACAAATTTTTGAGGGAAAAACGGTTTGGTGCGCTATCCTCCCACCATCTCAAGAAAAGGTTAACATTTCTGAGTTCAATTATATTAGAGGTCTATAGGGTTTACTTGCTTACAGAAAATCAACAAATTGTGATATTTTAATGCAATAAAAACTAATATTAGCTTAAATGATTACATTAATTACTAGCCACCCTTGCCGACCATTTTGGTCTCCCTTAAAATTTGTGTTTGGGAAAGCATGCTAAGCATTGTATCATGTTACTTTTATTCATAATTTAATTTACTTGAACTCCCTTAATTTTATCAATATAATCCCATAACCTAATATTAGTTTTTGTTGCTTTAAAATATCTCAATTTGTTGATTTTCTGTAAGCAAGTAAACCCTATTGGTTTACAATGGAAGTCTATGGGAATTTGGCGAAATATTAGATATCGCCAAGTTGGCGTGAGTTTTGGCGTCTAATTTTTATCGCCAATTTTGGCGATATATTCCCAAGTAGACGAAAAACTTGGCAGCATTTGGCGACAGAACACCCTATGGTAACCCCTCTTATAGGTATAGGGATGCATTAAATGCTGTTCAATAAACAAAGAGATGCGTTTCATTCGGGCGTTGTCATTAAACAATTAACAAATAATCGCGATTTCTGTGTCACATACGATAGCGTAATATATGTATGGATATTTAAGGGAGTCCAAGTATATTAAATTATGAATAAAAGAAACATGATACATGATACAATGATTAGCATGCTTCCCAAACATAAATTTTAAGGGAAACCAAACGGGTCGCTAAGGGCGGCTAGTGTAAGAAATTTATTGATTTACTCTTAGTTAAAAATATTTTAAGAAAAAGAATTACTAAAGGAAGACCATTTAATTTAATATTCTTATACTTGCGGTCTTTATATTTGGTTTCATGTTTAACCCATTAAGAGCCAGCATGTTTTACAGGAATTTTATTCATTCACACCACTGTTTGTTAAACACTTATATTACTTTTACTTTATGAATCACTGAAATGCATTAATTAAATTAAATAAAAACATAATTTGCCGAAGAAATTAAAAAAAACAAACAAATTTATTTCCTAAATTATTTAAGCCCAAGAAGGGACAGATATTAAGATATTTCATTCAGTTAGTTCTACATTTAATGTTAAATTTTTGTAAGAAATTAGTTAAACCAAGTGAATATTAAAAAATAAAAATGAAATTCAAACAATATGATACTTGAACACCCTAAAAACATAGATTCCGTTCAAACGAAATCGAAATAAATCTTTTACCTTTTTCCAAATTTAAGTTGTAAATATTTTTATTGCTGATTTTTTATTATGTTTACGGTAGGTGAAAACAAATGATTAGGCGCATCTAAAATACAAACCTTACAAAAAAACCCTAAGATTTATTTCGATTTCGTGTGAACGGAATCTAAGTTTCTAGGGTGTTTAAATATCATATTGCTTGAATTTCATTTTTATTTTTTAATGTTCACTTGGTTTAACTAATTTGTTACAATAATTTAACATTAAATGTAGAACCAACTGAATGAAATATCTTAATACCTGTCCCATCTTGGGCTTAAATAATGTAGGAAATAAATTTGTTTTTATTTTATTTGTTTGGCAAATTATGTTTTTGTTTAACCATCTTGCTCCGTAAGTAATTCTTCGCGATGAGCGTCTTTTACAGAATTTTTAATCTTTTGTCACCGGTTCTTTAAAGCAGAAATGTTTGAATATCATAAAAAAAAAACTTATATTCTAGTATTTTATGCTCTTCTCATGATATTACTCTTATTTCTATCATTCTCCTGTTTAATTCACCTCAAATTCCTAGACTGGGTGGACGCCATCCTCTTGCTGTCGTTTGATCCCCTCGGCTTTTGCATTTATCTGTTTTTTTAGTTTGAACTCTCCTCACTGTAGCTTTTTCTTACATTTTTATTCTTTTTTACTTATAGTAATGTAAATTCTCTTGTAATTATATATATATTTAGTTTTGTTTCTTTTCTTCTCTGTGTTAAACTTTTTTACTTAACAAGCTATATTAAATGTATGGTCTCTGAATTGAGTCTTTTTTTATGGGGCTTCCTTTGGTAGCTTTTTCGCCTGTCCTGGACATATATGTGGATCATATGGAACATTTTTTTCCTACTAGTTATACTAACAATTTATTCTTTTAAAAATTGTCTATCTTTTTAGCTTTTACTCTCTATTTTTAGTGGCTACTAGCCACATTTAAACGCTCTTTTTTCTAAGGCTCCCATTGCATTGTAACACGATTCACTCCTAGCCTGAATGTAAAGTTGCCAAGCAACTAGGGAATCCATACACCAGCTTTATTGTTCCATTGTTCCTGATTAAATCAGACAAAGTTTTCGCTAAAAAATAACTGGTGGGAACAACCAAACAGTATTAATTTGACGGGAAAATGCATGCCCGAGCATAGTTCGGGCTGCGCAGCGAGAGGGTTAATATGTCAAGTTTTTTAATAACTACTGCATTCAGACGAACTCATTTAAAAATTAACTCGATGTATCATCATCAGGTTTGATCTACAAGGTATCGCATCACATTTGTAATGTATTTACCAATATTTAATCCAAAATGTTTCATCTGTACAGTAGTGCAAAGTTTGGACAAACACTTCCAATCTGAGCATAAAAAATCTTTAATAAAAACTTAAATAACAATAATAATTTTAGTTACCCCATTTTACACTCTGGTACGCTATGATTGCAAAAATATCCTTAAATCTTGACTCCTAATATTATAACAACAGTATAGCTGTTACACAGTAAAATATATTAGAAAAAACCAGTTTTACTTAAATTTTGCTACCCTATTTTCTGCCAGGGGGCGATGCAAATGCAAGATTAAATTGATACCTAAATTTAATTTGGGGTATTTATTTAGCATCAACATCAGTCGTTTTCAGGCCACAGAAAAAAAAAGAAAAGAAATGACAAAAGACCTTGAGGAATAATTTTAGATAAAAAAGGAGGAAATAACGTTAAGTTTACTTAACGCAATTACGTTAAGTTTACTTAGCGTTAAAAGTCTTTGTCTTTTTAAAATTTACAAATAATTACTTTTTATTTCTTAATACCAAAACAAGTAATATAATTTTCTTTTAAGTCAATTCCTACTTAGGTCATCAAAGAAAAATTTAATATAATCCCTTAAGCTAATATAAGTTTTTGTTGCATTAAAATATCTGAATTTGTTGATTTTCTATAAACAAGTAAATTCTATTGGTTTACAATGGAAGTCTATGGGAATTTGGTGAAATATTAGAGATATCCCCAAGTTGGCGTCACGTTTGGCGACTCATTTTGGTCGCCAAATTTGGCGATAAACTTCGCGGTGATTGGCGACAGAACAGGGTCCCTCCTATTGTAACCCCCTTATAGGTATAGTGATGCATTAAATGCTGTTCAATAACCAATGGCCGCCATTTTGACTCCCATATAAAACTAAAATTAATTAATTTAATTTAATTGATTAATTAAAGCCAGAAAAGGGCTTTTATCTATTGAATTTAAAAGCACTCTCTACTGCCTCAACGCTGCATTTTCGTACCCACATTCCTATACGAAATCTGCTTATTTAGGTCAACTCTACCTGCCTTTACATTTTTGATAAATAGTTCTGAACTAACCTGTATATCCTTTTTCTATGGGGTTAATTATTTGATTTTAATTTTTAAATAAAATTTCTGATTCAAAAGATAATTAAATTGAGTGATATTACATAAGAACACCGAAATGTTGGGATATGTGCTTTAAAAGCGCATTATTCTGATTCATTTTATAATTTAATTTTCATTATATTCAGGATTGAAATATAATTCCTTTCTGTATTTAAACTAAATATGAAACACTAGCAGATCCACCCGGCGTTGCCTGGGCCCGTGATGAATGAACCTCAAATTTATATGATTTTGTACCTTTAATTCCCTTTTGTATGAATTTATATTTTGAAATATAAAAAATCGCAAGAAAAATATTAAATTGAAGATACGTACTATTTTGCGTGAGTTGATTTTGAGAGTCTATGCGTACCGAAAGCGAACGGAACTGCGACAAAACACTCGGGTTTTTACTGGTTTCATGGACATTTTCAGACATTTCGTTTTGTAAAAAATATTTCTACCCCTCCGAACGTTTCAAAATGTTTATAGGAGTTGTAAATCTGGTCTATTTAGATGCTTCGATAAACATTGTGTTAAAATAAGGACGTTGACTAAAATAATAAATTAAGAAATTTGCTTATTTTACTATTCGAAAATAAAAGCTAGTGCAACCTTCCACCGACAGGGAGCGCAATATGTTCTATACAAACATTACTCTACGAAACAGTGGTCAAAGGGCTGTTATAACTTACGTGAAAATTTCAAGTCGATCGGTTAGTTCGTTTTCCAAACTTTAACGAATTCGCGTTCATTCTCTATTAAAAAAAGCGTTTCTTTTTCTTTTTAAAAGTCAATTTTTTTTTCCATTTCGAACAAAAAGTTCTGAATCAATTTTTTAAAATTTATATACTCTTAATTAGTCTACAAATATAGGCCAATCAGCTAAAGTTTAACCGGCATGTTTGGCAAGTGCTAATTACCGAATGCTCCAGTAAGAATTAATGTGCTGCTGATTGTTGTGAGACGTTATGGACATCGAATTGGTGAAACTTTAATCTCAAGTCTAATTTGAATGTGAAAATATTATTTTCGCCAGGAAAACCCCTCCCAGATCTAGACTTCTCACTCTTTTTCTATTATGTGACATTATAGGTATTAAAATCAAGTCGTTTTAGGTGCGTTCGTAATTGTATAAATACGTAGCACCTGCAGTCGTCGTCTGGTCTGTCTGTCTGCCTGTCTGTCCACATATAACTGCACAAAAACTACTCAACTTAATGGCTTGAAATTTAATATATAGAATCGATGCAGAATTTTGTCGAGTCATTTCAAATTTTATGAAAATCGAATCAAAACGTAAAAATATGTTAATAAAAGTTTTCTTCGTTCTATTAAATCCTGTCTTACGCAATTTCTTAAATGATATCCCATGATAAGTAATGATTCTAGGTTCCATGGTGATTACGTCCTGTTTAAGATGGAGTCCTATTATTTCCGTATCACTGAATTTAATAATATATAATTGTAATAAATTCTATATTCATGCATTTTTGCATAAGAGTGCAACAGCTATTGCACCAAGATCTGAATATTTATAAACTAGTTACAGTACGAACGCACCTCATTTGTCATGTTTAATGTACAATTTCCGACTTGTTTATTTAAATTTCGAGGGACATTGTCCAGCGAACTTTTTCTGCGCCTATTGGTACCCCATGATTCTTATCTTTCTGTCTTTAATGGACCATTTTAATCTGTCAACAAAAGTATAATTAATTAATTATGATTAGATAGTCATTACACTATTTAGGGTTACATTTAACCCCTGTGATTTCCAGCTCTGGAATGCGTATCGCTCCACCAGAGTATTCTTATGTATATTCTTTTTTGGTTCGAGCGTTGTTTAATTAAATTTAACGTTACGTTTTTTTTACTTTAGATGAAGGTTTAGCAAGTGCTTCGACTCAATGTAAGTACTTCTTATGCAGCTTGGTTGAGTTGACGACTGCTTCAAATTTCCAGATAGTTGAGTGGTACAAAATATATATTTGATAACGGCGGGATCGACGAATAGTAGAGTATGTAAACAAACTTTTGCCTATTTTCATATCGAAATTAGTCAAATATTTCTGAAAAAAATATATATTTGGTTAATTATAAAAAAAAAATGTTTGAATAAAATTTCTAAGGATATTACTTAATATGTTGTAATTTTGCAAGATCTATTATAAAAATTTTAATTTAACATTGTTACTAAGATGAGTAACAGATGCTGTTCTTTATAGAAATTGTGGTAGACTGGGAGACGGCAGCATAGACAATCACCTCATCGAGTTCACGGCAGAAATTCTAGAATTAGTTAAAAGTCAATTCGCATATTAAAACGCAATCGGTTTGCCATGTCATATCTTGGTGGGAAATACCTGAAAACCCGATTTTAGCGGTTAACTCGTACGTTTACCATTGTCTTTTCCTGCACCTAAAGGTGTGAAAACCATGGAACTATTAATAAAGAGGAACTGACATAGCTTTAAAATAGTGAAGCTTCAACTGTAACCGCTATCGCAGCCGTTGCTTACCGTTGTTGAAAACTTCCACCAGTAGATTTATATAGAAATTTTCAACTTATTTAAACGCTTTATTATCGTAAAATTTCAGTCATAAATAATGGTAGAAACTTATTTTCATTTTTACTGGTAGGAGTTTACTTTGGCGGTTGTTAGGCACTGCGTTTACACCATATTGTGACAACCAGGGAAACAAAATGACAGTTTTACAGGACATACTGACACCAGTAAAAACCAATAGAAATTTTTATCTCATTTTCGAGAAAAAAATTACATGAATACAATGCTTAAATAAGACGAAATTTTCTATTAAATTTTACTGGTGGGAAGTTTGCCTTTTCGATAATCAGAAACTGAAGATCCGATTTTAAAAAAGCAGTCGCCATCTTGTGACAACTTCCTCAATTACTTCAGTCACAACAGGTAGACTGTACACTAAATGTCTCCTCCGCTTTATTCATAACTCCATTGTGAAAACATGGAGCAGGAAAACACAATGGAAAACCTACGAGTCAATTGCTAAAATCGGGTTTTCAGGTGTTTTCCACCAAGATATGACATGGCAAATCGATTGTGTTTTAATATGTGAATCGAGTTTTAACTAATTCTGGAATTTCAGCCGTGAACTCAATGGGGTGATTGTCTGTGCTGCCACCTCCCGGTCTATAGGCAAGTGGCGTAAATTTTGGCAATTGCCTTGTAAAAAAAAATTAGCTTATTATAAGTCAGATCCAATAATCAAAATGTTTACGTGCTTACAAAATAAATTCAAAACCAATTATGTTTTCAAAATAACTCAAGAGTTATTATGTGATATGCACTTGGTCCTTCTATTAAAAGTGTGATAAAAGAGAAACAGCACTGCTTACCGCACGCGGGTAGGGGCGTGACCAATGACATACAAAGCCAGTTCACGACCTTTTACAATGTCAAACGGACTGCATCTTCTTTAATCAGCTTCCTCGTACTAAAGTATTAAGAAAGTGTATGACATCTTAAAAAAAGGGTTTTTAAAGTATACTTCAGGTATTTAATCGGTATGTATTTCTTTTATTTATAATCCATTGAGTTTTGTGATAACTTAGCGATATTATTTTAAGGATTTTGTGAATTTTTTATTAGTTAAATTTATTACTATATTTTGCTTTGTCATCTTTATGATAGAACTTATATGAGTGCGTAAGCCTAACGATAAACTGCTATATAGTTTCATGTTTTCAAAACTAAATTTGTTTCTTTGCTTGTCTTATGCTATAACCTAGTTATTTTATAGATCGAATATGCTATTTACAGTTTCAGTTTTATTTTCCTTTCGTCATGCAATTAAATGTTTTAAATTGTGTATGCTATTAAATTTTATATATTTTACAATTGTTCAGAATGTAAATGTAGCATGCACTATATGTTTCGGAAAAAGGATCCTAATCAGATTTACAGTCAATTTAGTAGGTTTAGCGTATAGATGCCCAAAATCTTACATTTGAGCTTTAATGATTAAAAATGTGTATGTCGCAATCTTATTTAAAATTTATATTTCTAACAATTTTCTTTTGTTTTTTTAGCTATTGATCAGAGTTAAATTCAAAGCCATTCACTATGCTTTATATACATAACAGTTGATGCTATTATAAATTAATACTTTTGGCTAGTTCCATTGGTTTTTGTAGTGTAAGTCACATAGCTGATAATTGCAATGCTTGTTAGCCACCGTTATTTTCAAAAAGTTTGCTTGGCGTTATTCAATTAATGAGATATCTCCCACAAAATAAGCCAGATTTTCCCGTTCTAAAATACTGGTAGCAAACAATCGCAGCATGTGACTTACACTACAAGCACTCATGGAAATAGCCTTTAGACTGTACATAGAAGAAATATGTCGCCACAGCATACTTTATTTTTAATATGAACTATTGAGTTGCCAGTGCTGTTCATATTTTGGGAGTAAACGGTAACTATCACTTTTCATTGAGTATTTGGAATGTAGCAACACATATTTATGATTCTCTAAATGGAATTTAACCTTTAATTTTGACATTTCATTACCTAACCCCTTAATTCTTGCTCCCATGTTGTTCACGGGCTGTATCTTTTATTCAGATTGTTTGATTCTCACAAGTTTTATAAAATAGTGTAGTTGGCTTTATTATGGTATCATTTTACCTGTCATTAACATTAGAAAGACCGAGAATTTTACTCAAGTTTTAGAAAAATATTTCAGACAAGAATTTTTATTTTAAATTATTAACTTATCTATTTAACTAGTGTTTGTCTTTGTATCTTTTAAACTAGTTTTATAAAAAAAAATTCTGCTTCGAACCGAGATATATTCATTTGGTAGCAGTCAAAATGACTGCTCGCGGGCTATATCTAGTGTTAAATAATGTGAATATTTCCTTTAAAAAAGGGGTGCGAATAAGCAATTTGAATTTTTAAACCGTAATTTAATGCGGACGTTAAGGGGTTAATATTGTTTTAATTAATTTATTAATTTGTTGTACGAAATTTATTTATTTGTTGACCTTACGCGGCACGAATACCGGTCGCTCGTCCCCAAGGGGTGAATTATGTTTCACTTATCTTTAAGGAATATAGCTTTTCTGCTTTGCAATTCCCAAAAGATGGCAGCACAAATATCCAGCGCTAGAAAGTTTTTTATCCTAGTGATCCTATTTTATACAAAGAGAGGCAAAATGATATACGTTCAAAATTATTAAGCTTTAAACTATGTAACTACTTTGAAAAAACATATTTGGCGATATCATGTAATGGAATTTCGGTAGTAAATACAAATGATAAAAATTAAAGCGATGTTCTCTGTCACTGTTCATTTATCTAATTTTTAAGAGATGATTAGATTTTAATCGAGAAAATGTTTTTTCAAGAAAAAAAAGAAAAATGTCGAAAGGATTTTCTTACTAAATTACAAGTTTTTAATAGCTTTACAGTCCATTTTAACATCTGAAGTAATATTTTGAATGAAAAGTTTCCAATATGAGAAACAACCAAATGAAAACTTTTGACCTTTCATTTACTTTAGAGAGTGATTGTAAAGTTCTTTTACAAAATAAAGTGGGTGATATTACCCATCCGACAAATAATAGTTGTCATAGAGCCTGGGGTCATAAACTACATATTGAATCACAAATACCGGGTGTTTCACCCTAACTGAAGTCGGCTTGTTGGTAATAATTTTGCGAAAAAATAAAAATATTGCAATAACAATGTAACGATATATACTTTATTTTGTTTGAAATGTGATAACATCACAAAAGGTTCTGGAAAACAGCGAACTCACACAATCGATGATACCGTATAAACTGATAATTACAGTCAAAATGTGGAGCGTCAAATGCATACGGCTGGCACGTATAACGGAAACTTTCACCACTATTTTGCGTTATCATATTTACAACAAAAGTGAGCATGCCGATTAAAAGATTCATTATAATATACTTCAGTTTGCTGAGAATTATTACCGTCAACGCATGTTCGATTAGGGTATAACACTTGTATTTGTGACTAAATAAGTGGATTGCGACCCCATGTTCCATGTTAATTATTGCTTGTCTGGATGGGTACTATCAACCCTCTTATTTTCTAAAAATAATTTACAATCACCCTGTATACAAATGGTTTCAGATGTTGGTTGTGGTTTGTAGATGTAATCTTCATTTTGAGGGGAGTGACCAAACAGAAAGAATAAATGAATATGAGAATGTTGAACCTGGAATGGGGAATGTTTTCTGCTTTAGTTTTTAATGTATTGAATTTAATGCATTTTAATGCATTCTGTGTTGTTTTATTACCATTGTCCATTAGAAAAAGTATAAGAAGCAATAAATAAAGTAAAAATAAATTACCTTCTTAAGTTTGTTTTTGTAACTGTAAATTTTAACTCTATCATTTTAATCTGAGTTTATGATATTTAACAGGCAGTAATATTTAAAAAATGGTAAGGTATGCAAAAAGTTACTCAAAAATTTAAAAAAATCTACCTCAAGTATAAAATATCCTCTCAAATTTAGAACAATGCTCTGCATTGAAAATAGTACTTAAAAGAACAAATTAATTGTTAAAAATGGAAAATTAAGTGCAAAATTGAACAACTTTTTAAACTCCGGTAATGAGATATAAAATTAGAAGATTTTTGCTATCTATTAACAAGTTCGTGATGTAAAATGAAACCTTTTAGTAGAAAGTAACTGTTTTTCAAAGCTCTAATGCTGATGTAACAATAAAAAATTATTTCCTACAACAATATAAACGTTCAGTATCCCTACGTACGCTATCGTTTGCGTTTTGATAACACACATATTGGCTTCTAAATATCATATCGTCCCAATCTGTGCTCCATCGAAAAGATTAAAAAGCGCACTTTCAAATAAAGTTTTATTAAAAGTTATAACTTAATTTGCCGATTTTTTACTATTTTTCAAATAATTTTCAAGCATGAAAATTGTAAAACTACCAATGTTTATGTAACAATAAACATTTTTTTGTTACAACAATGTGAAGTTAAAATGCAATGACATTGTTATAGTAAAATGCCGTTGTTGCAAAGCTTCCAGAAGTTCTTTTCGACCTAATTCCTCACTTATTGAACACGTATAATTATTTGTGATCGTAAAGTTTAGTTTTATGTAATCGAAAATAGTTTTTAATCAATAATTTCAATATAATTTCACTGAAATAGTCTACTTTATAATAATAATAAAAAAAAAACCATAATGTATCCACACAAAATATCGGATGACCTTTACACAAAATGGAAAATCGAAGAGATGATGGAAGAACAATTGAATTTAAAGTGTAAGGAAATCATAGCGCCTGGGAAATTCGGCGAAGTCCTCGTCTTCGAGACGCCATCCGGTGAACGTAAAGCAGGGAAGATAGTGAAAACAGTAAAGAGAGATTTTAAAGTCTGGCCTTGCTTGGAGCACAAAAATATTGTTCAGTTGGAAAAAAACATCTTCATGCCAGACTTGAAAGCCCACTGTTTTCTCATGCCCCTGCAGTACATGACATTGGAAAACATAGTCCATTCCGGATGGTTCCAGGGAGACAGCGACAATATTTTTGACATTAAACGTTGGCTTTTAGATATTTTGACCGGAGTCGAGTACCTCCACGGAAAAAACATCTGCCATCTGAATATTGATCCGTCCAACATTTTAATTTCCTGCGACTCCAAGGCCAAACTCTCAAGTTTTGGTTTAGTAACTTTTTCAACACAGCCAGCAATGTGGTGAGTCTACTTTGTGTTCTAATATTATTATTAATTTCGGCAATATTCTAAAAAATCCCTTTTTGATTACAATTTCATGCCGCGATATCCCTTTTTAGCTCACAGGCTATCAAAGCCTGAGAGCTTATGTGCCCGCCCGTTCTGTATATACGTACGTATCGCGATAACTCTTGATAGAAACATCCCATTTCATTTGCTTCAATTTTTTTCTAGTTTCATTCTGATAAGGCGCTTCCCTGATTAGATTTGGGTTTCATTGGTTAAGGATAAAGGGGGAAAAGGGGGTTAGTCTACCCCCATTAATTCAGATAAATGGGTTTTTCATGCAGAATTATTCGATTTGCTCCAAATTTGGTATACCGGTTTATTATGTTAAGGAGCTTCCTTGATTAGTTTTGGGGGTTCATTGGTTAGGGATAAAGGGGGAAAAGGGGGGTTAGTCCACCCCTTAATTCAGGTAAATGGGTTTTTCATACAGAATTATTCGATTTGCCCGAAGTTGGTATACCGGTTTATTATGTTAAGGAGATTCCCTGATTAATTTCGGGGGTTCATTGGTTAAGGATAAAGGGGGAAAGGGGTCTAGTCCACCCCCATATTTTAGATAAATGAGTTTTTCATAGAGAATTATTCAATTCCCCAATTTGATATACCGGTTTATTATGTTAAAGAGCTTCCCTGATTAGATTTGGAGATTCATTGGTTAAGTATAAAGGGGGGAAACGGGGGCTAATCCCCATTCACTTATTTTTTTTTGGGGGGGGGGCATTATTCTTTAAAATAAGAGTATAATATACAATTAGTGTGAATAGCCTGGAAGCTCAATGCCATCAGTTTAGCTGGGCACTTTTATTTTTTATTTTTATTGTAATGCTAAAAACTATCTACATTTTAGAGGTAATTGAGAGGTAATAATAATTATTTAATTAGAGCAATTGGGCGATTTAAAGGAACAACATTTTCTCTAAAATAACAGTGGTTTGCAAAAAGCTGGGGACTTGACAAATTTGAGACAGTCGAGTGTGATCCACCGCGCCGGCGTGAACGTGTTAACCCTTTCAGGGGCAGAGAAATTCTGTTCGTAAACTGATAAAATAATTGACTGACACCAGAATTTTCAAACGAATTTCTTACTAAATAACAAATCGCTATTTTGCACTTTAATTACAAAAGCAACTTTTTATTAAAATATTCTTGGTGCCAGTAGCCAGTTTTGGAATCAAAATTAGGTGGCTAGACCCTCTATCCACCGCCCCTGAAAGGGTTAATATATTTAATTGGTGTTGTTTTATTAATACAACCCATGAAAAAAAATAAGATGCGATAATGTAAAGAATTTTTTTTTTTTTTTTTTTTTTTTAAGCTTGTTTTGCGTTCGTAACGTTTAGCATCTGAGTCCCGTATCTCTTTTAGACATCAACATTTCAGAAAGAGAAATAGGTACTATGCAAAGTGTTACTCAAAAGTACAAACAATTACCTTCCAGTGAAAAAAAAACACGAAAATGTAATAAAAATGCGTTACATTGAAAAATAATCTTAAGAGAATAAAAAAAATTCCTAAAAAAATGCAAATTTTAGCAATTTTCAAGGTTAGGGTAATGAGTTGAAAAATTAATAGGTTATTGTAACCTATTACAAAGCTAGTTTGTCATTTTTAATGTTGACATAACAGTAAAAATTTATCTGCTATAACAATATAAACACTCGATAACCCGATATACGCTAAAATTTATTTTTCATTAATTTTATTATGTTATTTAAATGAGAGACTTAAGATATTCCTGGAGGTAGAAATCCTGGGGGTTTAGGTCGGGGTTCGCACGTTCACAGCGGCCACAGCACAGGGCCTATTTGAACGTGTTCGCAATTCCATGCGACGCTGATGTGAAGAATACATCACGGATAATGGGGCACATTTAGAATGCTTGTTATGAGTTGTAACACTTTTCATTTGAATTTTGTACTTCGATTAAGTTTTTGTGTAAGATAAAGGAATTTTTACATCGAGTATTATATTTTCTTTGCGTCACGGTCTCCATTCAATTGCAACATCGCGATTGCGTTTCGGAACCCCAGTTCCTATGTAATTTTTGCTCCCCATGACCTGACGCACTCACACGCGCCTCTTGGACATGACCTTTTGAACCACTCTGTATAATTAATTAACCACTCTGTTTAATTTTTCTTTAGCTTGCTTTTTATTGTTAACATATCATAAAAAAAAATTATTGATCTGAAATAATAGATATATCTTTTTCTTTGCTGTCATTTTAGGAGCGGGCATGACTTCCCATGTTATCCACCAGAGTTGTGTTACTCCAGAGGCGCGAATGTCCTAGTGGACCCGGTAGGAGTAGACTTATGGTCTCTAGGAATGATGTCACTCCGTTTATTCACGAAAAACCTCCTCCAAGAACAACTAGGAAACAGCTTAAAGCCCTGGAGCGAAGACGTTTATAAGAAAATATTCAAAATGGTTAGTATACATTTATATATTTAAGATGTTTCATATGGCTAAAAATCACAGATGGCAGACAGACAATCCGAATTTATAAACAGTTTTTAATTACAATTAATGATGTAAAAACTGGTGTGATACGACAAGTTCAAAAAGAACTTCTTAAAACACCATAGAAATTTAGAATTGCAATTTTAAATTTTATAGTGTGTTAAGAAGTTCTTTTTGACTTTATAGTTTTAGAAGTACTATGGATAGTGTTAAAAAAAATGAAAAATAAAAATTGCATTTTTTGTAAAATCCAGCTTCTTTTAACAATTTTGATTTGCTCATACATCGCTCATATATCATTAACGAATTGCACACTTTTCGACTGAATTTATATGAGGACGTGAGTTTCAAAACTCGCCTTATCCAAATTTTAAAAAATCGAGTTATCTCTACCAATCTATTCTATTGGTAAACCTGCACAGAAAAAATAGTATAATCTGTAAAAAAAAAATTTATCCTTTATTTTTGGGTTCTTAAAATATTGGTTTGGCTTCAAAACTCGCCTTATCCACTAGGGAGTTAGAAACAAAACTAGCTTTATCCCTGCACATGCGTAAGACCAACGGACGACTAGCTTATCAGCTACTCTCACAGTAATTTTCCTTCCTTTCTCTGCGACCTGTTGCTATTTGCGTTTAAAATTTTTACCTGTTCTATTCATACAAACTAATCAAATAAGTTTTACAGCATGCCTTATGTATAATGGACAGTGAATAAACTCTTTTATTTTGAGAAGGAAGGGGGAAGAAGAAAAAATGAAATACGAACATATGGGTTAGTAAAGAATACATGCAAAAGAAGATTAAAATGTAAGTTCAAAATGGAGAATCGCTTTCTATATTTCTTATTGTCAGAAGGTGTTAAAAGATCTAATTTTTATTCTCAGGCATAAACTTAAGGCATTTCCGTCCCTCTCAAAGTGCACTAAACAGACTCAAAAGACCTCGAGTATTCAACTCTCTCAATGCAAGATGTATGATGCTTATACCAAGCTTTTTTTCCAAGCAACTACAAAATTGCATAAGATAATTTTATTTTTAAGTTCACGTCTCAAACATCTCCTTCAAGAAACCGTCCAGGTTTCTTTCCTTCCATGAAACATCCAGAAAAGTAAAATTTTCACCTTGAAATTCTTTTAAGTGCATCTCAGTGCGCTTTCAAAGGCATTACGATAAGGTACTATTTAAGGAATAAGAACCATGGCCATCTTCAAATTTTTGAAAGTTTATTTCAGAAGATTCTTGGAATATCAAAATTCAGAGTGTAAAAGTTGTGCTAGAGGTATCTAAAATCTGAATTTTCTTTTTAAAAAGAGGGGGGATGGAGTTGCCGTGAAGCAAGAGAAACTTAAGGATGGCCACGAATTGTTAAAAAAATATTTTGATGAAAAAAATGTCAGAAATGGAGGTGCTTACTTTCTATAAAAATATTATTTCTAAGGATCCAGAACAGAAGGAGATGGTGTATAATATATATAATATTATGTGTTGTATACATTATATTATATTACATTCTTTAAAAAAAAGTTGTTTTAATTATAAGCTATTTATAAGTTTTATTTGATTATTGTTAAGTTTGCTTTTTTATAATAAAACGTAATACTAAATTTTAATCATGCTTATTGCTCTCGTAAGGTTTATTTTTTAATCCAAAATATTATCATCCGATGACCAAAAATAGAAACTATTAATTCCTTTCAGCAAGTATGATAGACGGTTGGAAACAAAACTCTTCTTATCCATAGGTTTGCAACAAAACACTTCTTATTCGAAACTTTTTCAAATTAATCAACCAAATGAATTAAAGTAGATTTTCCAACTTAACACAATGATATCACACAGCAAATAGCTATAAGTACACAAAAAATTGGAGGTATTCGATGCACGGGGTCGCAGTTACAGGTTTTTTGCGATTTCCATAATTTGATTTTTTGGATAAGGCAAAATTTGAAACTCACGTCCTCATACATATATATATATATTTATATATATATAAACTTCTTGTTCAGGTTTCATGAAAGTGTCATTAAACTGGGTTGAAAACCCTGCAGGTTGTAAACAAGAAACATGTGGAAATTTGTAAAAGAAACTCCATGAATTATATCTCCATGAACGTACAAGCCAATCTTTATCGAAATATTTGAAAACATCTCTGCTGTCGTGTGCTACAGTTACAGATTATTTCAAGCTTTTTATTTTACAGGTAGATCGAATATAGTGGGTACCCAAATTGCCGTATTTTTTAAACCTTCGCTGGGTGTAGGAGTACAAACAGGTTTTAATTTTAATTCATGAAGTTCTAGAAGAAAGCATCAAATATTTTTCTAGATATTCAACAAAACGCGTAAATCGTGTCCGGTAATTTTCGACCATAGTTAACATATTCTGATCATTATTTTGATTAATATATATTATTATCATATATGTATTTTTTTCAATAACCGAAAATATTATTTTAAATATTTAACCAAACCAATCCAGTATTAAAAATTAAGCTTAGATTATTACTATTATTACTATTATTATTATTATTATTATTATTCCTCCACCACTCGCGTCGTTTTGCACTCAAGAACTTGCCTCGGGATATTTTTGTCAGGGAAATTTAAAATTAAAATTTTGTGGTTTAAAATGCTAGTGAAACAAAACAAAAACGTTCCATTCTCTAAAAATGTTTAACTCTCGTTAATTGAAAATAAAATTTGCCCAATAAAAACACTTTGTATTTTTATTTCGAGTGGACTAAGCGATAAACAAAACGATGTTTACAGTGGAGAAAGGCTCGGGTAACTATAACCCGTCGCGAGTGCTAGAGGGTTATCATGATCATAAGCGGCAGAGGAACCATTCCTTCCGTTTGTTAAAAAAAACAAAAGTTACACGTCACATTTGTGAAAGATTTCGTAGTTGAGATAGAATTCTATAATTTCTATGGAATATTAATATTAGCTACACTGGTACGTCAATAAAATCTGAGAATTTGACACTTACTTTTTTATTATTTTTTTTATGATAAGATCTTTTAGATTCTATGATTTTTAAGATTCAAATATTGAAAATGTTCCTCTTTTTAGCATTTAATATTTGCTATTTGACAAAAGCAAGACCTCAATCACAAATTAAGAATACAATAAAAAACAAGCAATCCTATAATGCTATCATAGTTAAAAGGGCCAAAATTAATATAATAAAAATAAAATAAAATAAAAATAAAACACTTTTGTTGTTAGAAAAATGCTGTTTCCCGATATCAGCTCCAATTTAATACTATTTTTCATAAAGCTCTATCTGTACATCGATATAACAATGGCATTTTATTGAATCGAAACAAAACATCTCTATCGCAGAAGAGAGTAAGGAATGGAAAAGCTATGTGTTCGGTATTAAGTAAACCAGGATCACATTTCAGAGATTTTCTAGCCCGAGTCCGAGTATTTATAATGTGAATGAATATTTGAATGAATTTCTAACATTCTTAACTTGCTTTCGTAACATTCTTAGTAGTCCAGGCGATGGGGAATTTTACCTAGCAAAATTAAGGGGAATTCTGGAAATCAGCTTACTTTATGTCTTTTCGGTCGCTGAATCGGAATTTGTAACTTCCCACCAAAATTCCCCCCGGCAACATCCCCAAATTTTGGTAAAAAGCCCCCCAAAAAGGTTTTTATTAAAAAAATCAATTTTTTTATTCTTTTAAGGGAAAAGTATCTAGAAATTCAGAAAGTAGACAAAATTTGCAACAAATTAGATATATGTCATTATGACTTAGGATGTAGGGGAAGGGGGGACTTGCCTCGGAACATGCGCGCGGTGCTGCGTGGACTAAGGTGTGCAATTCCACTTAACCACTCACACGTTTACATTCGCCCTCCCATCTCCCCTCCGAACTTTCTTTATAAGGTTTACTTTAAGTTTTTTGTGTCGCTGAATCCGAATTTTTAACTTACCCCCAAAATCCCCCCCCCCCGACCCTCCTCCCAAAATAGTTGTTATTAACTTAAATTTCTTATTGTTTTAAGGGAAAAGCATTACGAAATTCCCAAACTAGACAAAATTTACAACAAATAGGATACGTGATATTATGATGTAGGATAAACGGAGAGAGAGGGGTTGCCTCGGAACATTCCCCGCGCGCTTTTCTCAAAAATCAAATTTTTTCAAAAAATCAATTTTTTGGGGGGTTTCCGGGTGAAATTTTGATGGAAAGTTACAAATTCGGATTCAGCGACCCCAAAAACATAAAGTGAGTCGAAATCCAGAATAAGTATTAATTTTGCCAGGTAAAATCCCCTATTGCCTGGACTTCATAACTTAGTGCACGTAGCGCCGCAGTGCATGTTCAGAGGCAGCCCCCTCTCTCCCCGTTTATCCTACGTCATAATATCATATATCCTGTTTGTTGCAAATTTTGTCTAGTTTCTGAATTTCGTAATGCTTTTCTCCTAAAACAATAAGACATTTAAGTTAATAACAACTATTTTCGGGGGTTTCGGGGGGGGGGAATTTGGGGGGTAAGTTAAAAATTCGGATTAAGCGACCCAAAAAACTTAAAGTAAACCTTATAAGGAAAGTTCGAAGGGGAGAGGGGAGGGCG
Organism: Maratus speciosus; assembly: GCA_963932465.1. Lineage (NCBI taxonomy): Eukaryota > Metazoa > Arthropoda > Arachnida > Araneae > Salticidae > Maratus > Maratus speciosus. The sequence goes on along the minus strand of OZ010797.1, from coordinate 279,136,140 downwards.
AATGTAAACGTGTGAGTGGTTAAGTGGAATTGCGCAACTTAGTCCACACAGCACCGCGCGCATGTTCCGAGGCAGATCCCCCTTCTCCTTCATCCTAAGTCATAATGCCATATCTAATTTGTTCCAAATTTTGTCTACTTTCGGAATTTCTAGATACTTTTCCCCTAAAACAATAAAAAAAATTGATTTTTTAATCAAAACTTTTTTTGGGGGGCATTTTACCAAAATTTGGAAGGGTTGCCGGGGGAAATTTTGTGAGAAGTTAAAAATTCGGATTCAGCAAACCAAAAAACATATAGTAAGCCTTTTAACAGAACTACCATGAATTTTGCTAGGTAGAGCCGAGAGCCCCTATACGGTCTCTATTGCCTGGAACTCTGAGCTAGACACTGTGTATTTTGGATTGTAGTTGTTATGACGAGGCTCGTTACCCGATGGGGGTAGGATAGACTGAGTCCTCTTCATAACTTCTTGAGCTCCCTCTAGACCTTCATAATCTTATAACACACTCACATCTGTATCAAATTTAAACTTTTTAGAACTTTGTAATCGAAAGTTTATAGACAGAGGGCACTTACACGACGTGACGGATCGATTGACGCTGTACTTATAATACTTTTCGTAATGGCATCACATCTTACATAAACTGAGAAAAGTTTATTGAAAATAGCATTAGAAAATCTCCATTATTAACGTAGAAATAATTTGTATATATATTTCTTTGTTAAATTCTTTTGGAAATTTTAATCCACATTTGACTTTTCAGATAAAATATCTTTCGTCGAACATAGAAGAGGCATACCCGGAATTGGAGATGAGTCCATTGGATTGTAAACGCCTAAAGAATTTTATCCTCATGTTCCTGTCCCTGCAGCCAGAAACTCGTCCATCAGCTAAATTGGCTAAGAATCACCGTTTCTTGTGTTCAGGCCTATTTATGCCGAAACGGGACGCTGTCTGGAAGAAAAAAGGTAACATCGCTATTCATTTATTTTACATTATTGGAATTTTTTTCTTTTGTCAATATCAAACACTCCTTTTCACTTCTCATACACATTTTTATAAATTTATCTATCAACTTTGTGTCGATTATGTTTATACAGAAATGAGTGTCTGTGTGGCAGGCTTACAAATATATTTAACAAAGCACATCAAAACATTTACAAACACATAAAACCAGCATCCTTCAAAACGGCCTTTGAAATGATTCTAATTTCAAAAAACGAACGAGTTTAACTAATACGGTGTAGTATAATTTGACCAGGATGCCTGTTATTAAACTGTATTTACACTTCTCAGAAATTTTATTCTTTACACCTGTCCCAGATGGCCATTAACTTATGAGAGAAATCCAACTAAATTTGGTGTACGTACACAGTGAAGCATGTGGTTTGTGATTTCGATTTCTAAGGGAGCACCGTAAAAAAACGACATTTTTACAGCACAAAGTACTGTTCATCTCGTGCACAAACTCGATCACAGTTGAATGTACTGTATCTTTCTTTGTGTTCCTAACTGTTTAAACATGGAAAATACAGTAGTTGCGTAAAATTAACAGCACAATGTACTGGCAATTTGGACGCCAGTAGTTTGTACTGTCGTCCAAATGCGTCCAAATTGCCAGTACATTGTACTGTTAATTTTACGCAATTACTGTATTTTTCATGTTTAAATAGTCAGGAACACAAAGAAGATACAGTACATTCAACTGTGATCGAGTATGTGCTGGTCAATTCACAGTGATTTTTTTTACAGTGGGAGCACTGATATTAAAGTCGGAATTGTGTAATTTTAGAGGCTGCAAGTGTAATATTTTTGATATATGAATCCTTTATTTTACTGCAAAATGAAACTGCAAACACAAAACTTTTTCACGATAGATTACAAAGCTGTATTCGACGAACAACATTGTCTACAGTTGTTTAAAGTTTGAACTCACAGTGAAATTAAACAGCAAATTATAAAAATCTTGAACAGAAAAACGCTTTAAATGCAACATTGAAAGACAGTACCTGACGCAATTTGTAAGCTTTAATTTAACAAAACTGTTATCTTAAGTTAAAGCAAGTTCTCTCCTGTTTTGTTTTTTCTGTACTGAATAAGTGTTCGTAATAAGAACGCATCGAAAGTTGTTGACAGCGGCTAAAAGTTCAGTTTTCTTTCAAAGCAGCCCCAAAATCTCTCTAGTATAGAATTTGGTCTATTTTTTCTTGAGAAATCTAAATTCCATTTGTTTTATATGTACAGTGTTTCATTTCGCTTAATGGATTACCCGCTTTTTCGAAAAGTAAAAAATAAGACAAAACCATCAATGTATCAAACGTGTCTGTCGTAGGAATATCTAAATTCCAAAACAGGTGTTCAGTGTCGCTTGCCTATTAGAGACGAGGCTTAAAATAGTTTCACATGGAATGGTAATCATACTGCGAACTATTTCTAGATTATTACACATCTTTCATCTTGTTTCAACGCATATATTCAAAATTTAAAGTAATTAGTACAAATGTTATTGAAAGAAAAAAAGGGCGAAGTTTGTTGCAATCTATTTTCTATATAGGTTTAGAATGTTACGATATTGGAATAGGTTTCTTTTGAGAAGTTCTACTTTTTTTTTCATATACAGTGCGGACGAAATAGAACTTCACTTACTTGAAAATAGAAAGCGAGAGGAGCTCGAATATCCCAATATTGTAGTGTAGTCTAAAAAAGTTAAGTGTAAAATATAAAGTGCAATAATTACCCGGGTGGGGTTCCCCAAATTAAATAACGTTACATTATGATATTGAGGAAGACAAAATTAAAAATCAACTGTAGTATAAAGTCAAATGTCTGACATAAAATTTTGTAGTGAAAATTAAATGCGATGATAAAAAAATAATATTCTTTAAAAACACAAAATAAATAATGAGTCAAAGAAAACACCAAAGAGAGTTTCAAATTTAGTGATTACAGTAAGTTTTTGAAATTTTAAAGCTCTGTTGTTAATATTTGTTACCAAGACTGCTATAATTAAGTTAGAATATTTTCACAACAGCTTATGCCGACATTAGGAGGTAAAGTCATACAAATATGTAGATGTTGGGAATTGAAAAACTGTCCGCTCAATACAGGTGTACGCTATTCGGGAGGTTTTAGTGAATATAAATAAAACACAAAACTGTAAATATGAATTTGAACATTTTCCGTAAAATATTACGAAATTATAAACCATAGTAAAATTAGAAACAAAATCATTTCTCTATTGAACCAAAAATTACGTAATTTCTCTGTACATATAGATGGATTACGAAAAATAAATTTCCCCCTTCTTTAAAAATATTCCATAATTTTTTCCTACCTAAAATTATTTTGTAACCCTGGTTTATATAATTATTTTCCATCTAAAAAAATATTCATATCAGTCATTTTACTTAAATTCATTTCTATTTAAAATGCGTAGATTATTATTTTATTTATCTTTCAAAATATAATTTAAAACATATTTCTTGTAATATTTTGTTTCAAGTTCTTTTATTTTTTATTTCAAGCTAAAATGCCGATATGAATTCAATTAAAATTATCTGTTCTGCAATTCTAATATTTTACCATTTCTTTTTTTAAAAATTATTCTAAAACCTAGATTCGCGTGTTTTGGAGAAAAAAGACATTTTTCTGCATATTTCATACGCACTGAAAAAAAATACCCTGCTTGTTCACCATACTGATTGCAGTAATGGAACAGTGGCGCAGCAATTGAGCGATTGTCACCACTAAATTTTTATAGTATTCTTCGCTTTCAAAAATCTCAGAAATTCTGTCCTGAAATTAAATGAAGATTACTAATAAATGTCTTCGGTGTCATTTGATTCTCTTCTACTACACTGTTCCATCACTGTGATTGGCTAGTCGTAAAAGTCATTCCACCAGCAAGTACTTATTGACAAAACATAAGTCAGGAACAGATACTGTATGTCAGGAGTTCTTTTTAAAATTTACGATTGTCACTAGGAAGTGATGTCCTTTGAATAATAGTGAAAAGTTTATTTAACATAATTTAAAATTTAGTTTATGATGGATAGCTACTAAAAGCTGAAACGGCGAAAAACTTTAAATATCCTTTTATCGTTGATGTTTTTCGGAACTCTCTTTACAATTATGGGGAAAACACATGCCTTTCGACCCTGTGCCAAGTAAATAATTATGGCTGCATTCTTATTAATAATAATAACTGCTGCAAATATTATATAGTAATAAATTAGTATGAGTGGTGCCAGTCAGAACTCATAAATTATGGAATAGTGTGTTTACAAAAGATTGTAATATATATATGTGTGTATGTGTGTATAAATGTTCCGATGTTAGTTTTGTTATTACCTCTTGTGTCTTTGAACTATTTATAAATTAAAATTTCAATCCGAACTGATTCTTCAAACTTATGATTTAAATTTAATAATATTTTAAAGATCCATAACATTTTTTTTGTAGATGGTTAATAGAATACTCAACCAATTGTAAAATTCATTAAATAAAAAATATTCTTTTTCCTGTTTAGCCTCGAGTGTCGTCATCGAGATGATTGTTGAAAAAGGTAACACCGCTGAAATTGTACGGGAGATATGCGAAAAAAGAAAGTCCACCGTCAGTATGGAGAACACATTGAAACCGCATGACCAATTTCAGTTTATTAGATTATTCTCTTCAAGCAAAGGTGAAAAGAATCTCAGAAAGGACGCTGAAAAGATGAACAACATGGAAGATGCGGGTGAAAAATGCAGTTCAGCTGCAGTTCAAAAAATTGAAGAATTTCCGGGAAATCATTCACCCGGCAAGTGTCAAAGTATACAGGGAAAGTCACTGGCGGTACATTCTGAGGAAAAATTAATATCAGCATGGGACAAATTAAGAATGGAAACGCCAGCTGATCAAGACGATATTAAAAGTCCCGACGTTTTAAAAATATCGACAAGTGGATTTAAAGATACAATAATCCAAATTGAAGAAGTTGCGGGAAATCATTCACCCGACAAATGTCAAAGTATACATGGAAAGTCACTGGCTGTACATTCTGAAGACAAAGTAATATCAGTATGGGACAAATTAAGAATGGAAACGCCAGCTGATCAAAACGCTATTGGAAGTCCCGATGATTCAAAGAAATATGAGAGTGAATTTACCGATACGGTCATCCAAAAAATCCCAGCTGTGTTTGACCGAGTAAAACCAGGTAATACTTTACAATTACAATTCATTAACACGTTCACGCCGGCGCGTCGGGTCACACTCGACTGTCTCAGAGCTGGCAAGTCTCCGGCCTTTTGGATACCAGTATTTTAATACAGAAAATGTTGTTTTACTTAATTAGAACAATAGGCCGATTTAAAGGAACAATATTTTCTCTAAAATAAGAGTGGTGTACAAAACGCCGGAGACTTGACAACTCTGAGACAGTCGAGTGTGACCCACCGCGCCGGCGTGAACGTGTTAAACTGATGCTGAGAACTTTATACCAATATTTTGTTGCATCTCTTTAACACTAGAACGGCCGTGAGCGGTCATTTTGTCCGTTAGCACATGAATATATTTCGGTTCAAACCAGAAATTTCATTATAAAATAATTTTAAAAGATACAAAGAAGAAAAACGTTAAATAAAAAAGTTAAACTGTTTTAAATCAAAATTCTGGTGTGAAATAATTTTATAAAACTTGAGAAAAATTTCCGGCCTTTCTAGTGTTAAATATATATATATATATTTACTGTTGAGAGCTTTAATAACTGACGTGTAAAAATTCGATACTTTTTCGTTATACTGACAAAATACCAAATTGTATTACATTGTGTAGATTGTGTCATTTATTTCAACCTTGAACATATACAGATCTTTTTATTGCAAACATTCTGACTCGCCATTTATTAAACTTTAATCATTTTTTATTCTTATTTAATCATAACTATTCAAAACATCTTACTTTAAAAATAACAAATAAATTTCGCACAATAAATCATAAAATTAATTTAAAATTAAACTAAAGCATTACAAATTGTAAAAATCTGTTAGTATAGCACTAAAATTTACAAGACATCGCCCCATGAACTCGGAAATGATCAGGGATGAGATTTCCGCGTTTTCGCACCAGTATTTTGTTAGAGAAAATGATATTTGATTTAATCTGAAAATTTTCGCGATTTAAGAGACCAGCTTTTCCCCTGAGAATATACTGGTGTTCAAAAAAGCTGATATCTCATGCTTCAATTGTTAGTAATGAAAAACAGCTCAGCTATCTTTTAACACTAGAAGGCCCGGAAGGAGTCGATTCGGCTCCGACGATATGATTAAATGTCAATTGAAACCAGAAATTCTCTCACAAATAAGTTAAATTCAAAAAACCCAAATTTACGTTAAATAAATCAGTCAAAAAGTTTTAAATAAAAATTCTGGTGTAAAATATTTTTATGAATTTGAGTAAAATTTCCGGGCGTTTTAGTATTGAATGGCAAATATTTTTTGTTATAATTTACATTTTCCGCTACCTCTAAAACTGATTTTATCACTTGAAAGTCACCTTAGGATGAGGAAGCTCCAATTTCAGGGATATGGAATCACGCATTGAAAAATATTTTAATTGTGAAATGCTGGTTATGAACATTTTACTCGGTAAACCAGAAATATAATTTTGTTCAACCTAACACTGCTTGTCATATGCCTGTTTATGGAGCATCGAAAATGACATAATAAAAAATAGCATGACACTGTTCTTCATTATTAACAATTCTAAGTTCATGGGTTCAAAGGAAATTGCACGACAAGACATTTACAATTTTAATGCTTACAATTTACTTTTAGATTAATTTTATTTTTTGTTGTGTAAAATTTATTTTTTCTTTCATTTTAAATATTTATTGATTTAATAAAATAGTTCGTGAAAATTTGTCATTTTCAAGAGTTATACATTTTTTGAAGGATCATCACATAACAATAATGTTATATTTTTTCAAATGTTTCGTTTGGCGTCAATTATTTCTAATCCCTCTCCTTCTGTGCAATTGCACAGGAGCACATGTTCGAGTAAATTCAGCTTCCTGAGTGAAAGAAATATCTTTTCAAGAAATGTATTTTAAGGCAGCCCTCAAATCCAAAGGGGCTACTATCTGACACATATTTTAATTCCTTTTTGTTTGGAAACGTATGAAATTGGACGGTGTTGTTAATCAAAAACCACGCAATCGGAAGACTTTTATATTTTTTGGTAAACACAAAAGAACTTTCAGAAAATACGTCAAAGTGGGCGTTCTGAATCATATTTCTGACGCGACACCGCGAGAAAATAGGAAAATCGGTCGTTATTTAACCACAACTGCTTATAACTCAATAAGTAATTTATTCATCAAAAAATAGAAAATGATTTCGATTCCAAATCGCTTCAATAGTCAGACCTGCCAAGTTTATGCCTTTAATTTAAACATGTATCAGAAAATTATTAGAAAATTTCGCGTTGTTGAGCAGTAGGTTTGAGAACCGCCTTAAATGCATCGGGTCCAATTATAGTGCATAATGCAATTATAATACATTAATTGGAACTGTGATCACATAAGAACACATGTTCGGAAATGCCACCAGGAGGAGATAATACGGCACATGGTACAAATATAAAGCAAGAACACAAGACCAAAAAGGTCTGTGAAGGGCTTTTGAAAAAAAAAATGGTAATTGAAAAAATTGACAAATCGAAAACGTGATAGGCAAAACGCATAGGTACACAATGGTCTTGATAGTCCCCCAAAGCTAAAAATTGATCCATGTTAATTGAGGTGGCCAATTTCCTGTATACTACGGTTAATCCATCGATACTGGAAGATCCAGTTGCGTTTATAATTACATCTGCCTGGTGTTATGGGTTGTTGTGTCGTCGTGTTCGAACCACAACTTGCGACACGTAGTTAAGCTACGACTCTTAAAAGGCTTTTCACGCCATTTTCTTCTGCCTTGGTGTTTTTTTTTATCTTCTCCATGCACGTGTTGTCATATTTCTCGACATGCATTCTTATATGGAAAAGAAGCACCATTTCCTGCGTTTTCACATTGGGCTATTCTGTATAGCAATTTTTTTTCTTTTAAAAAGACTAGGAGGCTCTGCCCTCTACGAGCTACGCTCGCCAACCCCTGCGTTCTGAAACCTCAGAAGCAGACTAATTTCATCGGCTTTAAAAAGATTGAATTATAATTTTAAAAAACAGTGGCGATCTCCCTGTAAACGGGTTTTCATCCATATCCCTTTGATTGGAGATTTTTAAGACGAAATCAGCGTTTGTTAAGGGATACAATGCTGTTTTCGTCTTTCATTTAAAAAAAATAGTTAAAAATTTGAAAATAAGCTAATGTAAAATGAATTAAGTAAACGGAGTCTTTGACTCTCGATTTTTTAACAGCTCTATAAGAAAGTTCTTTTAAATAACACATTTGAAATGTATCATTTTATATCTGACATAATTTTCAACAAGGCTTTCTTTCTCTTTTTAACATTCACATGAAAATACTTTTGTTGTCAGAAAGGAAGTATTATTTGCGCTGTCTTAAAATTCACGATAATAGATGAAAATATTATCTCAAAATATGAAATAAATGTCTCGCGCAAATATATTTTTTTACTTAAACTGTTTTGCCAACTGTCAATTATTTGGCCTTTTTAAATATGACGTAGATTTCATCCATTTGCGCCTTTTAACGCATAATAATGACTTTATTATTTAAAATTTTTTCTTTCTCTTTTAAAATTCATGTGTAACTATAGTTTTTATGACGTAATTTTCAATATTTTCCTGATTTTTAACACTTAATCACTTAATTCTCATTTGAAAGTTTTTTTTATTATAATTAGCCACGTGTAAATAAATTTTTAATTTTAATGAAATATTATTCTTTGCTCTATTTTTAAAATTGGCAACAGTTTAAAATAATATCCTTTTCTAAAATATGTAAAAAATATCTCTCGAAATGTTGAAATTTTGAATTTAAAATGGAGATAAATCCTCAAAAAATGAGTCAAATGAAAAAAATAAATGCAGTCTGCACACCGGGAACTTATAATGTATTAAATGATGTAAAAATATTTAAATTCCTATGTATAGCTTTTGCTCATATAAATTTTTCTAATGAAACAATTTTGACCAACTTTATCATTAAATATCTCTTAAAATAATCATTCGATTTAAAAACTGTCTGCATTAGCATGTTCATCTAACATTTCTGTATATTAGCACCAATTTTCATATTTTTCTATGAAACAGTTTTCTTAATATTGACGAAAAAAGACCACCGGTCACAAGAAATATGGATGTCGATCTAGGAGTGTACGGGACCGGGAAGATCGACGCAGATTTTTATTGATCCAAATCGTTACTTTTTTTAATATATAGAAGGATTTGAGGCGTAAGTTTGCAGCGTTCCCTTTCATGCATTTTCTTTACTGCATAAGTGTTTCGATAAAGCGAAATATCTTTAACCCCTTCACGCTCGAATTAAATTGCGATTAAAAAATTCAAATTGCTTATTGGCACCACTTTTATGAAAAAGAAATATTTTCCTTATTTAATGACAAGTAAATCGATACTAAAATATAGCCAATTTCACTAATTTATAAAACTGGTGGGAATCAAACAATCTGAGTAAAAGACGCAGCCCGAGAATATGACGGGAGAGAGAATTAAGGGGTTAAAAAAAGAATTTCGTAAAATAAAATTTATAACACTCTTTATTCAAATAAATGTGTTTATTAATACAGTAATGAACTGCAAACTGGATTGACAGGCACGGGTATTGTCATTAAAAACCAACGAATAAATGGAATTTCCTACGACTTTATTTTTGTGGTGTAGGCAAAAAGATGTGCTTATGATGCGGAGACATGACTCCGTATTGCATCTTAGTCATTGGAATAACCTCGGCGCGTCCTTTGTAATATTTTCATATGTGCATTTCACACTTTACCATTCATGGTTATTCAGAGGTTAATTTAAATCACAGGTTTCGTCTCTTTAGTGCAGAAAATATTAGAGTAGTTTAGTATAAACAAGAAAGACTATTAAAAAAATTTTTTTAAATAATATAGGTAGGTTATGATAAATATTTCTCCGTAATTTATTGAACCAAAATAATTTTGCAAACATTCCGTCAAACAAATGAACAAAATCATTACTATATTCAGAAAAGAATGTCAGCCGGTCACGAGTTAGAAAAAAAAGCAGTCCTGGCCCGTCCAGGTTTTATGTCTTATGGGAGAAAATAAATCCGCGGACGCCAGTCACGAACCCGGGCAGACTCTACACTAAATTTTCACATATATCATAAATTAAAATTCAATTTTCACTCATGATATGTGCCTAAGTGTGTAAGTGTGTCTCTTCTCCCTCATTACGACTATGAGACCCCTCGCATTTGTAACAGCGAAACTACAGTGTGTAAAAAATTCTATACGAGACTAATCGTGAAAAAAAAAAAAAAAAAAAAAAAAAAATGAGCTTGCCGCTTAAAGATTCATTTTGTCGACAACAAAGTAGTAAAACCATTCTGTATGCATATATATATATATATATATATATATATATATATATATATACACTTTTAAAAAGCTGCAGATTTAGCTGCATAGTCACTCCACCGCTTTTATAGAATATCTCTATTCTGTCCAATGAGAATGCTCTATAGTATAGTCAAGTAATCGTTTTTTATAAAAGCGGTGGGGTGACGATGCAGCAAACGATACATATTTTTAACAGTGTATATATATACACACACGCACACATACACACACACACACATATATATATATATATATATATAAGTATATAGCCACAACATAAACACAATCTCTTAAGAGGACCGGGAAAGCAAAATTCAACCAAAAAATCAATTTTTACTTTTGTATAAAATTAAATAGTTTAAACTTTTATCTTTATACCGATGTGCCATACATGTTTATATATAAAAAAATAAGTTTTGAAATTATTCATTCTTTTCGAAGAGTACTTCACAGATTAATGGTCATTTAAATATTTAATTCACGTTTTTTCAAAACTTGGATTTTTCATGTTTATGTTCCTTTTTTTCAATATCTGTTAAACTTAAAAACTCACATTTTTTTTATAATACTTGCGTTATATTGTATAGTTTAACACAGGGATTTAAGGATTTGTTGAGAATTATTTATTGTAGGCAGTGAAATCTTATCAAAAATGCTAATTTAAAAATGACTTTCAATAAATAATTAATAATTAATTTTGAGTTTCACTTAGAAAGAAAATGGTCTGTTAAAAGACGTAAATCATGTTTTTCTAACTGCTCTAAAAAATCTTGACCTCTATCTTTCACCATTTCTGAGAAAAAGGTACATGAAGTTGGTGAATTTAACATGGCGGAGATACGGCTTTCCCGGTCGCTTAATTAATTCATTATTGAAAAATAACCATAACAACCAGATTCCGGAGAACATAATTTTGAGAGAGACAAGATTATTTCTTCATACGTGCACCAATGTTATGATTCAGGGCACCACGATCGCACGCAAAATCATAACTTACACATCTACTAAAGAACATCCAAATCTCGCTCTCTAACAACACCCCCGGAAAATTTATACGATGGTGTTGACCCAAACCAACAGCGGGTAGCGAGTTGCAATCAGCAATTTGGGAATCACTGCACTTAAATTGGATTTTCTCTCAATTTAAGTGCAGTTGTGATTTCAAATTGAATCTGGGCCGCATTATGCTCATTATGTTTAGGGCTAAAATCACAACCTGGTTTCTTAATAAAAGAAATTATGCAATATATTTAAAACACAATTGCTGTGAACGCGTACAAATATATTTCTGGGTAATTTTTCTACTTTATGATCAACAATTGTTTGTAATATAAAATTAAGATTTTGTAAATATCGAAAAAAATAGAGGCATTGTTTAAAGGTACATATTTTTTTTTTCTTTTCTTTACAGATGTTGGAGAAAAAGAGAAGAAAAGTGGATTGATTTCAAGAACGAAGAAATGGTTTGTCCGAAAATTTCGGTCATTTACAAAGTAATAATTCATCTCAAAAAGCAATATTTCACAAAACTGAATACGTTTTTTATTTTGAAGTTACATAATGGATTCTTAAATCATTTCAAGTTGTTTAGTGAAAAATACTTAAAAAGTTCAAATATGGAAATAATAAAAAAAGGATAAAAATGAAGAAATGGGAAAAAAGAAAATGATAAAAAAGAAAAAAAAAAAGTATAAAAGATGTAAAATGAGAAAAAAAAGGATAAAAGTTAAAAAATGAAGAAAAAATTAAAAAGTTTGAGAAAAAAAATAATACATATATGTTAAAAGATTCAAACAATTTTGGTTATGAAAAGCACACATTATGAGGTGAAAATTTTTATTGGTGTATCCCAAAAACATAAAAAATACGAATAAACGAAACAGAATGAATTAGAAAAAAATATATATAATTAGATATAGTTTGGCATTTCATGAGCTCTGATGATAAAGAGAAAATTTGTTTGTTTTTTAAAGAAAAGTAGGATGGAAAGATTATAAATAAATATACATTAACAAAAAAAATATAACAGGAAAATGATAACATCACACATACAAATATTTGGCTATAAAGAACTGTCTAAAATAAGCGGAAAATATAATATCTCATCTTTAAGAAAAAGGGAGGGTGGAGGAATTAATAAAAAATGTAAATAGATAAAGGCAATGGAGGAGGGGGGAATTATTAAAAAATGTAAATGGAAAGAAGAAATTGGGGATGGAGGAATAAAAAAATACGAATACATAAAAACAATGGAGGATGGAAGGATTATTAAAAAATATAAATAGCTAAAAACAATGGAGGATGGAGGAATTGCAGATAAATATGAATAGATTGAAACAATGCAGGATGGAGGAATTCTTAAAAATATAAATATGTAAAACAATGGAGGGTGGTGGAATTATTAAAAAATATAAATACCTAAAAACAATGGAGGATGGAGGATTTATTGAAAAATGTAAAGAAGAACTGGAGGATGGAGGAATTTTAAATAAAGATGAACAACTAAAAATGATGGAGGAAGGAGGAATTATTGAAAAAATGTAAATAGAAAAATTAATGGAGGATGGGGGAATTATTAAAAAAATGTAAATAGATAAAGATAATGGAGGATGGAGGAATTATGGAAAAACGTAAATAGATAAAAACAATGGAGGATGGGGGAATTATTAAAAAATGTAAATAGATAAAAACAATGGAGGATGGGGGAATTGTAAATGAATATGAATACATAAAAACAATGGAGGATGGAGGAATTGTATATAAATATGAATAGATTGAATCAATGGAGGATGGAGGAATTCTAAAAATATAAATAGCTAAAAACAATGGAGGATGGTGGAATTATTAAAAATTTAAATAAATAAAAACAATGGAGGATGGAGGATTTATTGAAAAAAATATAAAAAAAAAACAATGGAGGATGGGGGAATTATTAAAAAATGCAAATAGATAAAAACAATGGAGGATGGAAGAATTATTGAAAAATGCAAATAGATAAAAACAACGGAGGATGGAGGAAATACTGAAAAAATGTAAATAATTTAAAAATTACAAGAAATGTTACAAGAAAATAGTAAATGACATCTTATAAATATTTGGCTTTAAAGGTATAAAAGAATAATAAAAAAATTATCTGATCTTTAAAAAGAAAAGGAGGATGGAGGAATTGTTGAAAAATGACAAGAAATATGAAAAGAAAATAGCAAAAATGGCATCTTACAAATATTTGGATTTAAAGATCTTTTATGAAATAGCAAAAAAGTTTATAATCTCACATTCAGTAAAAATGGAGGATGGGGCAATTTTAGAAAAATAGGAATATATAAAAATGACAAGAAAATGAAAATGAAATAGAAATAGAAGGAAAAAGAAAGAGAAGAGATTTGGTAGTAAAGAATTCTCATGTGATAAAGAAACAAGGTGAAATGTTATCGTAAATCAAACTGTGTTAACCAGAAAATGAAAGAACTGTAGCATGATGTGTTGAATGAGAATTGCTAAATGTTTCCATGTAAATTACTTTTTAAAATGTGCACGATTTTTCTATAAATAAAAAAAATATTTTTTTTTACCTCGTATTTTTTTATTTTGTGATGTTTTGAAATATTTTTTAAACTTCGGCGATTGATAGCTTTTTATATATTTCTCGTATAAGATTTTGAATATATGTATACAGTTTTGCGAAGAAAAAAATATTAATTTGTTACTCTTTTATTATTATTATTATTATTATTATTATTATTATTTCCGTAAATCTATCTACATATATTTTAAATACAAAAACGATTTTTTCCCTCAAATTTCTTCTGAAATTTCAGAAAATTTGAATAATTATTGTTTTGACTGTAAAAGCTGTCCAATCGTAGATGAAGTTTTTTCTTTTTTTTTTTTTTTTTTTTTTTTTTTTTTTACATTTTTAAGGTCTTAATAAAATTTCTTCATAATATTGGCAACCAGATCACTTTCACTGTTGCAGATAAAAAGAAAATAATGAGACTTATGATAATCTTTATTGCTGCCACTTACTCATTATAATTTAAAACAAATTACGTTTCAACTTTGAATAATTGATGTTCATGGAGGTCATTTATTCCCTAAACACCCCGAAAGTTAAATGACATCATTTTAAACACTTTCAGGAGTAAGTAATTGTGTCTGTTTAATGTTGAATTTACACCAGCTTTTTCGAAATATTTCGTTTCAAAATAAGAAAAAGCAATTTAAAAAAAATTTTCCACCAAAGTGATAAAAGTAAAATTTAATTATAAGTTTCTGGTGAAAATATAGCTTAAAATTAGGTGGGATATAATAAATCCCACCACCCTTAAAGTTAAAAAAAAAACTTCCATATAAAAACTTGCAATTGCAACATTTTCGTTTAATTGTGTCAAAAGGATATAATTTTAGAGATCTTCCATTTCACCAACTCTTAAATTGTATTAACACATTGCGCTCTAGCACTGTTAGCAGATGTATGCCACTAGTCAGCAGTGTGTCCACATCTGGCAGATTTTTTTTTTTTTTTTTTTTTTAGAAATTTTGAAATCACATCACAAAAATTTAGTTGGTAATTTTCTTTTGCGTTATTTATGGAACAGCAGTCATCTTGTAAGCAAAAACAAGAGTTAAAACCTTTTGTTGGGAATTCGGAATGTCTAACACGTTCACGCCGTCTCGGTGGGTCACACTAGACTGTTTCAGAGCTGCTATGTCTCCGACTTTGTGGCTACCAGTCTTTTAACACAGAAAATGTTGTTTTATTTAATTAGAACAATTGAGCGATTTAAAGGAACAACATTTTCTCTAAAATAACAGTGGTGTGTAAAAAGCCGGAGACTTGACAACTCTGAGACAGTCGAGTGTGACCCACCGCGCCGGCGTGAACGTGTTAATTAAAAAATCAGCCAGATATCATGACGCACGCTGCATACATCATTGTCGGAAATGACCAAAATAGCATGACGTATGCTGCGCACGTCATAGATCGCAAGAGGTTACTTTTCAATGCAGAAAAAAATTTTTAACAGTAACGTAATTTTAAAAAGTCATTTGATTGAAACCATTCGGAAACTAAGATCATAGAAATGAGGCACTCTTCTGTAACTAAAAATAACTTCATGTTTAAGAGAACATGCAATTTTTTTATTGAACTTTTATTTCAATACAAATGTATTGAAGTGATTATTAACTATTTTGTGTTTTCTCCATTGAAATGACCAAAATAGCATGACGTATGCTGCGTACGTCATAGAGCGCAAGAGGTTACGTTTCAATGGAGAAAATTTTTTTTTAACAGTAACGTAATTTTAAAAAGTCATTTGATTGAAACCATTCGGAAACTAAGATCATAGAAATGAGGCAGTCTTCTGTAACTAAAAATAACTTCATGTTTAAGAGAACATGCAATATTTTTATTGAACTTTTATTTCAATACAAATGTATTGAAGTGATTATTAACTATTTTGTGTTTTATCCATTGAAATGACAAAAATAGCATGACGTATGCTGCGTACGTCATAGAGCGCAAGAGGTTACTTTTCAATGGAGAAAATTTTTTTTAACAGTAACGTAATTTTAAAAAGTCATTTGATTGAAACCATTCGGAAACTAAGATCATAGAAATAAGGCACTCTTCTGTAACTAAAAAAAACTTCATGTTTAAGAGAACATGCAATTTTTTTTATGGAACTTTTATTTCAATACAAATGTATTGAAGTGATTATTAACTATTTTGTATTTTTAGGTGCGTTCGTAATTATATTAATACTTACGCTATAGGAGTCGTCTGGTCAGTTAATCTGTCTGCCTGTCCGTCTATCCGTTTATAACAGCGAAAAAACCACCGAACCGAATGATTTTAAATTTAATATGTATAACCTTTTCGACTTTGTCGAGTCATTTCAAATTTTATGAAAATCGAATGGAAACTTAAAAGATATTAATAAAAGTTTTCTTCATTCTATTTAATCCTATCATACGTAATTAACCCTTTGTATCACCGTGTTGAAGATCTGCAACATACCCAAAACGTCGTTATTATTTCAACAGTAAATTTCAAAAGACGATTTTGTTGATTGATGTTATTCTATTACACTACTATTAACATAATTATTTCATTAAATCCGCAACAAATGTCTATACTGATTTTTTTTTATTTGCGCCAAAGTTTGATTTATCGCTTGATCAGCTACACGTGATTTTTCCTCAGTTAAGCTTTGAAATACAGGGGTTAAAAAACTGCAGACGTCTAAAAGTATATTGTTTTCAAAGGTGAGTTTAAATTCTTTATTTAAAGACCATTTACGAGCTAGGAAATTTATAATATGTATAAGATAAACGTAAACTTCTGTTTGCTGCAGATCTGCAACAATGCGCCATATATTGTTTTGTAATGGATTTTTTTAAATATCAAAAGAGCATCGAAAATATTTTCTAATGGTTATTCAAGTTGCATTTCTTTCAGAAGAGCAAAATTATTGAAAAGGGGAAACATTAGACTGTGTTTATATTTAATTGCTATAGGGTAAGTTAGGGATCTCCGCCACCCCCACCCCCACCCCCCTCTGTAAAATTAACACCAAGTCCAAAGCTAGCAAAGAAGGGAAAGGTCTCGTAGCAGAAAAAAGAATTCAACAGAAAAAACATAGAGCTCCTACTCAACATATTCCACCAAAACAAGTGCGGCTCGACGAAATTGGGCACTGACCATAGTGGACAGAAAAAAGAATGTGTTGTAAATACCCCGATTGTAAAAACTTTAATCAAACTGTTTGTGAGAAATGTAGTGTGGGACTTTGCTACAACAAAACTAACAATTGTTTCAAACATTTTCGTGCAAATTAAAATTTTAAATATTTTCAGTTTTTGTGCCATTTGACAAGATGTTGCAGATATGCAACAAACCCATTTTTCCAAATAAAATTTTATTTTCCTGTTCTGAATTTTTTTTATTATTTTTTCCATGCTTAAAATGATTACGACTTACTTAAGATGGAGTCCTATTATATCCGTATTACCGAATTTAATCTATATAATCGTAATAAGTTTTGTATTCATGCATTTTTGCATAAGAGTTCAACATCTATTGTACTAAGATCTGAATATTTATTAAACGAGTTATAGTACGAACGTACCTCATTTGCAAGTGTAAATGATGTGCATATCCAGACTCTGCTAGAACCTCAGGGTGCCCATGGAATACGAAAATCATTTTGTTATCTTATGTTCACCCTCTAAGCATGAAATCCATTTTGACGGAAATATATTTACTAATAACCTTTTGAATGTTAAAATGCAGAAGGAAAAAAGTTGAATAGTTTGCACCACTTGAAATCCCTTTATGTTGAACTTGCATTGTTTTTATTGATAAAACTTAAAAAAGAAATGCTTATCTCAAAATGATATCGTATCCGCTGATTTTTCATTTTGTCATTAAAAAGCTTTGAATTGAAACGAAAATTTGATTTGAAATCAACCCGAACACGACACAATATAATTTTTCTAGACGCACAAACTAAGCAAATTAATAAATAAATAAATAAAAATAAAATAAAATAAACGAGCAGGCAAATTTACGCGAAAACATATTAGTAGAATAATTTATTTTCTTTTTTCATTCATTTTTTTTTTCATATTTAAACATTTAAAATGAAACAGTGGACGCTATTGAATTGAACATTACGGCAATCGTAAAGATAAAAATTAAGGTAAAATAAAAGTAAATAATTATATTTCTCATATATTTTATACTATTAAGAATATTCTGAGAAAGGAGAAGAACGGGGAAGTAAAAAATGTAAAAAAGAAAATCCCTTGCTCCAAAACGCGATAATTTCTGGTATATTCAAAAAGTCATTTTACCTGTAAAGGCGTTATTTTTTCGAACCCAAAATTCAAATTATTTGAAAATGGACGCCGTTATTCTTTTTCTGATAAATGTATCGCGTACGTAATTAAAATAGATTGACCCGCCTTGACTCCTGGCATAAGCGCACAATGCGCAAGTAAAACACAGTGAAACACGCTTAACACGAAATTGAGGAAACCGAAAAAAATTTTCGTGTTAAAAGAATTTCGCGTTAAAAGGTTCGTAAAAAAAAAAGAACAAAACTCAAATATTTCCGACGTAGTCAAATTTTATTTCGATTTCCTGTTAAATTACTGCTAGGTTGCATTCATTAAGATAAAAAGCAAGTAAAATATATGTATATATATATATATTGTTTGTTTGTTTTTGGGGGGGGGGTTGGGGGGGGGGGAAGTCAGATTTTTTTTTTTTTTTTGAAGTGTCTTTTTCAGCATTCTGAAATCTAGCTTGTTTGAATCAAATAAGCAAAGTTGTCTCTAAATCTTCGTGCTTAGCGGTTCTCATACGTTTTCTCTCTGGCTTAAACATACTGCGCTCAAACATTAACGTACTGGATCCCTGTTTTTTTTTTTAATTATTATCGTTTATAAAGTAGAATTGGCAATGCCAAACTCTTTGCAGATTTCTGTTTTCATCCTTCTTTTTCATCAACTGCATTAAGTAGCTTCATCTTCATTTGAAGCGAAATGACAGTTTGTTTTCTCACCGATTTCTCAGCCATTGTGCTCATAAAACATAAGCTAATTTGCGAAAATAAAAAAAAAAAAAAAAACACGAAATTTACTGATCTGCACCTAAAATTCAGTGGTTTTAACACAAAATTCACTAATTTCAACGCAAGCTAACTAAATCGAAAGAGATTTCTTTTCGCGTTAAACGATTTCTGTTCCGTGTTAAAAGAAAAAAAATGTATTAAATTGCATAGTATACTGTCCGGACCATTTCGTGTTAACCGATTTTTCATGTTAAGCGTTTTCGTGTTAAACGTATTTCACTGTATTTAAGACTCGGTACTTTTTCGAAAATTTTCCGTCTTATCTTTAGTAATGGTAAAAACTCATTCCTTTAAATATCTTCCCTCCTCCAAATTTCGGATTTTCTCCTTCCTATCCTCAGCAGTATACAAAGCTTAAATGCTTTAAACCTCTTTAATTGGCGCAGCATATCCTTAAAGGGACTTTGCGCCATAAAACCCCATACAACCAACCAACTAAATCTCTTTAATTTTGAGAACACTTTTTGACTCTTAGTTTTAAATAAAAATAAATAGTCAATCTGCTAAACGCACAGTACACAGCTTAATTTTTTAAATGCTATTAGGGGTTGTGCATATATAACATTATCACTTTTGAAGGGAGGGGGAGGGGATCTGGCCCTTGATATCGTAAGATATCTCTGGGAGGAGATAAGAGGGCTGCTTTTTGAAAAGTTTTCCTTTAGATAAAACCAAACTTTTCTTTTTTTTTGAAACTTTTTCTTTACATTCAAACAGTCTGTTACTTTTATTATTATTACTATTTTTTAATATGTTTTTATGAAAATGCAAAGCTATTATTAAAGGCATTAAATGTTTATAAAATCATTTCATTCCAATGTTTGACATTCCTGTTCTTCTGCCATATGCGCGCATAATTCGCTGTTAGAAAAATCAGGAGCATAATATGTAACAAATGATATCTGCATTTTACCAGTAAAGGAAAGACAAAGAATGTTGTTTACTGTTTTGTTGATAAGTTCTGCTCTGCTTTTAACCTCTCCGGGCAGGGGGCACGTGCAAGAAGACAATACAGTAAACTCCCAACAATCCGGCCTAATGTGGCGGAAGGCTATAGGCCGGATAACAAAAAAGCCGGGTAGGCCGGATTTCTTCAAATATTTACTAACTTTGTGCCCTCCCCCCCCCCCCCGCCATGATATTAAAAACCCATGTTATACACATATTAAGATAAATTTTATATGTACAGTACATACAGTTTCAAAATAAGTAAAACATTAACATAAAACGCAATCCTAATTCGTAAAAAAATGAGTAAATCTTATTTTACAGTTTATTAATAAATGATTGCACAAATATGAAAAGTTATGCATAAGATCAGAGACAAAACTTACAGTTTTTACTTTTTGAAAAAGTCCTTAATATAGGACTGCTTCTCCCTTTCAGCCCTCTTCCACGACGCAATGCATTTAGGCAAGTAGATGATATCAGGTGGCGTCGATTCCTGCTGACTAATGTACTACAGTGCTGCCTCAATCGTCTTAAACCCTCACGAATGTGGGATGAGATTTTTCGTATAATCATTTTAATATTTTTCTTCTGATATTTCTCCCTATGTCAACACTTCTACGATATCGTTTTCAATTAATTCATTGACTTCGTCGTTTGCCACTTATTCTGTAATGTCTTCTGCATTGACATCTTCAGAGCCCGGTGTATTTTTCAGCAATGGAATAAGCTTATATTTCTCATCTCCCATTGCAGTTTCCCACACGGGTTTATGTCTACCTTTTTGGTGCCAAAAGAATGTTCCAAGACCTTGAAATTACTATGTTTGGATTTTTTTACCATGCTTTTGACACCCACCTGGACGGTAACCTGCCTGCCTTGGCCGCTTGCAACATTCTTCATTTTATAAATAGGCCGGATAGTACGGAGGGCCGGATAGTCGAGAGCCGGATAATCGGGAGTTTACTGTATTATTTTTGAATGTATTATGTGACAATAGGCTATTCTTAAATACTTTTAAATAGTAACTAACTCTTTTAGATGTTGTTTGATATGATTTTATTTCATGTATTGATATGTTAATGATTTCTTGAATCGGTAAAGTATGCAACTAATAAATATATGATCATATGCGTATATCACTGCAAACATATAAAAAGAAAGAAAAAGAGTGTAAAAATGAAATAATTTTTAGACGTTGGTAACGATATCATAAGGTGCGGAGAGGAGGGTAGTCTATGAATGATAACGTATGATATCTTAAGGGGGGGGGAGGGGGTCCAAAATTAGAAAAATGTTTATAACGTTATATAAGTATATCCCCTTAAATAAATTGAATGACCATTACGTCTTGAAATTAACAGCATATACTATATAATTTCTTAAAAAAAGATTTACTAAAGATGTATACTACACACAAAAATTTAAAACTTTCGAAACATTACATAAAATTTTTATTACCCTGATAATGGCCACACAGTGGCTGAAACTTGTGGGTTTTAGAACCCTGATGATGGACACAGAGTGGCTGAAACTTGTCGGTTTTAGACTTTTAAAATTTTATGTAATGTTTTGAAAGATTTAACTTTTGTGTGTAGTATACGTCTTTTAGTAAATCTATTTTATTTTTATTATATATGTGGTATAGCCCCATATATTAAAAAAATTGCCCTATTCGATACTCCGATGCAGAGGTGCCAAGCTCCAACTAAACTTCCGTAATACGTGGGTCAATTTTACCCAGTTACACAACACCTCAAACCAGAAAATTTGTTTAGTGAATCTTAATTAATTTAATATCAGGTTTCTGTTTGAAACCTATTTAACTTCACATCTTAAAAAAATGCCTCTTGCCAAACTTATTAAATCTGACAAGGGTACCACTTTAGGTGTTGCTCGCACCTAGTATTGAAACCTGGTGCATTTTAAAGCTCTATATTGGGAAGTTTGGGAATCGATAAAAAATTTTTGTTAAAATAATATTTTTTGATTTTTTAGCAGATTAACTTTCTGAAAATGCAATTTTCGAGACCACTTTTCGGGCTGTTAAAGTAAAAGTTTAAAAAAAAAATAGTTTAAAATATAAATTAGTCAATAATAACTATAAAATGTTGAAAAAAGTTTTAAAATTCCTTCAAGAACCTACGAATTTGATTTTAAAAAAATACAATATTATATTTACATATTTGGCGGGGAAAGATTAGCGTCTTTTTCGTCCCGTACACTTTTCCGGCAACCCTAGATCATTATTTTCGCTACGCACCGTGTTGTAATCATGGAACTATTAATAAAGAGGAACTGACATATCCTTAAAATAGTGAAGCTTCGACTGTAACCGCTATCACAGGAGTCGTTTATCGACGGTGGAAACTCCCACCAGTAGTATTATATAGATATTTTCAACTTATTTAAACGCCTTATTATTGCAAAATTTCAGTCATAAATAATGGTAGAAACAGATTTTCATTTTTACTGGTAGGAGTTTTCTTTGGTGGTAGTTAGGCCCTGCGTTTCCGCCATATTGTGACAACCATGGAAACAAACTGACAGTTTTATAAGGCATACTGACACCAGTAAAAACAAATAGAAATTTTTACGGTATTTTTTAAAAAAAAATCCATGAATAAGACGCTTATTTAAGAGGAAATCTTCTATTCTATTTTACTGGTGGGATGTTGACCTATCGCTAATAAGAAACTGAAAAACCGATTTTAAAAAAGCAGCAGCCATCTTGTGACAACCTCCTCAGTTACTTCACCCGCAACTGGTGGACAATACACTATATGTCTCCTCCTTTTTATTCCTAACTCCATTGGCCGAACGGTAGAGAACCCAATTCAAGTTAGGGAATCAGCTAAGCGGCAGGTTGGGGGTTCTATCCTCAAGGAGGGAAATGAGGAGTTGTGTCACTTAATCATGCGTTAATCAAAATATTGAATTTTATGATAATATCATCAATTTTTTTTAATTGTATTTTACAGGAATTGCGCTTTTGCTTCTAAATTCTTAACTACAGAATTTTTCTATTCCAGTCGAAAAAACTAAATAATAATTATAACATTAATGGAAATTTTTTACCTGATTTAGAAATATACATTTATCTTTTCTAATAATGATCTTCATCTTTTCTAATTATCTGTTATTCTGATTATCTTTTCAAATAATGATAATCTCCTTCACCTTGTTAATTCAAGCAGATATTTCTAATACAAAAAAATAAGAAAAATGGAGAAAGAAGAATAACCGGAAAATAATTCCACAGCGTAGCATACAGGATTCTGCGCACCAATACTTTTTCTTCAACTGGAATTGGCGATTTAGCGCTATTAACCCATTTTAGGCCAAGCATAGAAATTTTATAAAATGTGGTATTATTTTAGTTGCAATATGCTTAAATTACATTCATTAAGACACAAAAAAAGTTTCGTGCATGAAAAATAATATTTTATTTAAGAAATAAAATGGTGCGTATGCGCTTCATTGGCCTAATCAATGAACAAATCATTTAATTGAACATTTGTATTATAGTCAAATTTTTATATTTTTTGGTGGAAATTTTCGAAACATTTTGCATGCAAATGGACTTGGCATTTGAGGCACAAACAAATCGTGAGGTTTTTGCACACTTTACATCGTCTACGGGCTTTTTTTACATGTTCACTTTTGGTATGTCCGATTCTATCAGTCGGTATTTCTTTCGGTAGAGCTGTGGATGATGGACGATCTTTATTAGGATGTGTCATTTGTAATGTATTTTCACTAGATAGATTGTTCTTGCATTCAGATTTTAATAGAGCGTTCACTATATAAGATCTGAAGTCCATAAGTGTCGTTTCGTGTTAGTAGAAGTTCTATACAGCTTCCATGAATTTACTATAACGCTATCAAGGATATTTGTGAATAATGACCACCAAAATTTCTTACCTTGAATCTTTATGCGGTAATTAGCTGTGGCATTATCATGTAGGTCAACACATCCGATATTTATTTGCTTTGTGAAATCACATCTTCCTTTCTTTCTTTGCCACTGTATCGTCTATAGCGTTTACAAGGGGCAAAATGGTCCCGTTATTAGTAACAATCTTTACCACAGCATTGTCGTTCCATTTTATAGCACATGTTTCTGCATCCTTGTACAATGGAAAATTTTAGGAACCACGAAGTTTTTTTTTTTTTCATATTTTAGGAGTCATCCAAATTTACAACCTGCTAATGTGATTTTCGCGAGCTGTTCCAGATGCAAAAAAAAAAAAAAAACATTTTCTTTCAAAATTTTGAATAAACCGTAGGAAAAGTAAAAGTTATCAAAGTAAATTTTGTGCTTCTCAGGTTTTCGAACAACGCTAAGTAACTTCAGAACAACACTTGTTTCTAATGGCATATTTTGTGGATCACTGCTAGTCTCAGCACCTCCACAAGGAATGAATTGGAAAAGATATCCATCAGAAGAGCACAAACACCAAAGTTTGAATCCAAACCTTAGTGGCTTCCCTTTATAAACATTTTTGATGAATGCTTTCCAAAATAAGGCACCACCTCTTCGTCAATTGACAAATGTTGAGAAAATATCCCACAACCAAAATCACCATAAAATCACACCAAATTTGCAACAAAAATCTGAAACCTTGCATAAAAAGAGGGTTTTCATTTTTGCCTTTTTTTCATACATTCGGCCGATGGTGCGTTAACGCACCATTAAATTTAAATAAAAAAATTTAATTGTTTTTATGATATTTATTTTATTTTTATTTTATTTACAGAATTTACAACTTTAATCCATTATAAAAGCATATGATTAATCTCAAATGGAATAATTATACATTTTCAAAAACTCCAATTTGTCAGTAACCGTTCAACTTAAAAAACTAGCGTAATTTGAAAATTTCGCAACAGAAAGTGGTTACTCCAATTGAATTACTAATATTTTACAGATGTCTTTAGAGCCCTTAAAAATAACATAAAAATAAAATTAGTGAAAAATATACGTCACAGTGTTAATAAAAAACATGAAATGGTGCGTTTACGCACCTTTAGCCGAAAATGGGTTAAATGAAATCCAAATCCGAACGAGCTTGCCAAGGAGTTCATCCTGTAGTGCAAATTCGCTGTACTGCATATTTTTTGTCGAATGCCGTTTTACATTACGTCTACGAGGGTTTCGCTTCTTCTTAGCCCTTTGAGGGGCACCGTTTGCAATCTGCAAAAGGTTAATTTTAATGCCTAAATTGCCAAATGACACCAGTAAATTTTTATTACAATTTCGATTTCATAATATACGTGATAAAAAAACAACTGTTGATTATTTTCAAATAAATTTGTTTGTTAATTGCGGTGCGAATTAATTATTTGAACAATTTTTGGTCAAAAATTCCTTGCCCCTGAAAGGGTTAATCTACGTTCTTTGGCGCATCGTCCTCCGTGTAATTAGGCTAGGCAAAAAGAGTGAATTTCCCCAAATCTGAAATTAAAAAAAAAACTTACTGACAACACTTCGACCGTTATATGAAATAAAATCTGTGTTTTAAAGTAGCAGAAGCCCCTCCCCTTTACAAAAGTCTTTCATAGATTAGTTTCCTGCAGAGGTTTCTCAAGTTTATGCATCAGTAAATATCTTTCAATGTACGGATTTAAAAAATACGGAGAACATGATATAAATACATTTTTAGCAAGTATAAAGTAATGCAGGTAGACAGTTATGGTTTTTTTAATAAAAAGAAAATTTTTCTCCACCAGTCGAAAATGTGTTAACGATGATTTTAAGTTTAATATTTTCTCAATTTTGAGTTTTTTATTCCCACAGGCAAGTTCCCTATCTAACTCCCTTTTCGAGGTTTTATTTGATAAATATTTTTGATTAGCATTCATTTGCATTGCTTTATTTTTCTTTTAATATGTAATTAAAGTTACATTATTTTATACACAGAGGAAACCCGTTAATTAATCTTTAATGAAATGATTCTAAATATCAATTTTGATGTATAATTAAATATTATAGTATCAACTTGCTACTGTCTAATGAAAAGCTGAATATAATACAGATTTAATATTGCAGTTAAATTAAATTTATGGTAAGAAAGATAAAGCATGAAAGTGCTGCTTCAATTTAACCCATTATCCGCTGGTGTTGCGTTTATGCGACGGTCAGAATAAATGAACAGATTTAAGATATTTACATATCCACCACTATTTTTCAACTACTAAATTGGTCTTACTTAAAGATACAAAATTTTAAAATCAAATAAAGCGAAAATTACTTTTCAGGGTTTGTGGTGGCAAACGACGTTCAGCTAAAAAGTTGAAACACTCAACCTTATAGTTTTGGCGGTTAATGGGTTAATAATAAATTTATGTTTAAAATTTGGCTTTCATTTACTGAATATATACTACTAGTTATTACTTTATTATTTCATTTCAACAAACAATTAAAATATACTCATTAAATAACTTCTCGATCGATTGTGATGTAACGATCATTACATTTCCTTAAATTTTCTTTAACCCTCCGTCTACCAGACGGGTCCAATGGACCCGATGCGTACATTCGAAATATTTATTCTAACCAGAAATTTCTTTAAAATAAACTAAATATGTAAACCAGACAATAATGAGTTAAGTAAATAAGTTCAATAGTTTTAAATAAGAATTCTGATGTGTAATATTTTTATAAAACTTGAGTAAAATTTTCGGTAGTTCTAGGGTTAAAATAGTCACAGCATATCATTCAAGGGTATACGCTAAATTTTCGTTAGGGATGACCAAAATGATACATTCTGTAATCGTATATGCCAACAAAGGTGGGCAGAGGACGGCCATTATCCCTTCTTGGATTCTGAAATTTAATTAACTAAATCCATTCTTCGCAAGGGATTTTAGCATAATTAAGCGCTAAGAGAAAAGAGAAACTAATATTTTTCGGCAGGGTGGAGCTTTCCCACACTGACCCCCCCCACACACACACACACACACACACTTCTCCCAATCCATGGCAGACAATTTTCATTCTGTTTTCCTGTTTACGCCCATGAGCAAGTTGTTCTCTCCCTTATTCGTTCAAGACCTTACGATTTTCCTTGAATGAATTTTCTTAGAGGGTGCAGGGTCTCCTTGAAGGATGATTTATGCCTAGTTAAAAAATGTTAAATTGTTATATTTTTATAGTCAGTTGTAATGTAGAAGTATTATTGCTGAGATAGAGCAGTTTTCTATAAGAAAATATTTTCTTTTCTAATTCTGCCCTATTTTTCGCTGAAAATCACGTTGAAATGCTCAGGCGTTTTGCTCCTGAATTATTTTTAACGTGTAAATTGTTCATTTTAGTAGTGTTCTTATTAAATGAGTTCAACTGTATTCATAATATTGATGATCTGCTGAAAATAAAATATGTATATGTAAATTTCTCTAAGAGGGTATATATAATACGTATATATATATGTGGGAATTTCGCAAGCAACACCTGCATCAGACTGAGTGTCCCCGTATTTTCCGCTTCGAGATTAAGAAGGAAAACGAGCCTTAACGAAGCTGTGTGAAGTGGAAATGCAGAAGAAGTAAATAGAACGAAATGAGTTTGACGACGCAAGGTTTTGTTAAAAAAGAACAGAACTTATTTCGGTGAAATAAGATTGAATATTTACACGACGTAAGAAAATCTCAAAAATATTCAACGACGTTTATAAACGAAGCCTGAATTATAACATTTAAATTAATTAAAGAACGGGAAGAGTGTTTTCTTTTCTGTATTTTGTTTGTTTGTTCGTCTCAATAAATGTCAGTGTTCGTCCTAAAAGTGAGTTGTGAGTTATGTATGGAGTCTCACCCCATAAATTAGTGTCAGAGTGACAGTTAACCCGCCAGTATTACTAATTAGAATTATTCATCATATTCAAGCCGGATATTATTCTAACGGTGAGTTCATTATTATTATTTTATTATGAAGTTAGTTGAGATACCTGAACTGGAAGTTGCATTTAAAAACGAACGAACGCATAAAATTAAATTGCTGCATAAATTCCTATTTGATGCTGACGGTGATCGATCTAATAGAAAGAGAATACGTGATTTTACTGGTTTCGGTTTTCAAACCGACAGCACCGAATTCAAAAATAAAATAACCAAAGTTCAAACTGATTTTTCATTAAATGATCTGATTACAGTGTGCAATCTACTTTGTATTGATAATGAGGGATCTTTAAACGATCTCGCAACCCGATTAGTTACATACCTTTCAGACTTGACCTTACTACAAAATAATATTATACAAAATGAAAGTGACACTGACTCGGAACCCGAACTGCCTTCAAATAATACGACTTCAAGTAATAACACTGAATTATCAAATTTTGACAAACAGCAGCAATTTCCAGTTCAAAGTTTTATGAGATCGTCTATTAATTTTACTGATATTGAAAGTGTAATACCTCCTTTCGATGGTAGTTCTTTTAGTGATATAAATGTATGGTTTAATAATTTTGAGGATGTTACTAATATGTTTAATTTATCTGACTTTCATAAATTCATATTTTGTAAAAGATCATTACGAGGAAAAGCCCAGTTATTAGCACAAACAGAATTTCATATCAATTTATATGACAAACTTAAACAACTCTTAATATCAGAATTTAGCACCACTTATAATTCTGCCGAGTTACATGATATATTAAATAAACGAAAATTGCAAGAAAATGAATCAATAGAAGAATATTTTCTTATCATGAAACAAATATGCTCGCGTGGTAAAATCGAGGATTCCGCATTAATGCAATACATCATAAATGGTATACCCGACCCTGTTTTCAGAAAATCAATGTTATATGGATGTCAATCCATTGTAGAATTCAAGAAAAAGCTCAAAATTTATGACAAAATTCGACATGACTTTGAGAACACTAAATTTCGTAAAGTCAAACCTGAAATGCCAGTGAAAGAGAAATCCTTTCGACCAAAATCTGATCTTTTTTGCTTTAATTGTGGTTTGTCGAATCATAAAAGTAGCCAATGCAGACATAAAGATAAAGGCCCTCGTTGTTTTAATTGCTCGAATTTTGGCCATAAATCGGCTCAATGGGATCAACCAAGGAAGCCTAGAGTTAAGTCAGAACCCTCCAATGTTTCCACTGTCACGTCGAACACTTTCATGACCAAACAAGTCATTATTTCGTCTGTAAATGTTACATCATTGGTAGACACAGGTAGTGAAAGAAGTTTGCTAAAGGAAAGTATTTATCGCAAACTCCCTACAATTTCGAACCTTGAACATTCAACTATCACATTAACTGGATTAGGAAATACTATAATCAAACCCCTAGGTTTTTTCTCTACGAACATTATGATAGATGATTTTAATTATACAACTAATGTTTATGTAGTCCCAGATTATTCCATATCTTTTGATCTTATTATTGGTACAGATATCATTCAACAAAGTATTTTAACAATTTCTGGAAATAATATTTCGATGCAAAAAATCGAGAAAAATGACGATACGTCCAATAATTTTTTTATTAATATTGCTCATGTGTTAGACGATCATAATCTTGATTTATCTCATATTACCGATGAAACAATACGTTCAAAAATTTCAGAACTTATTCAAAATTATTCTCCCAGAAAAATAAAAACAACTGATGTTAAATTATCAATTCATCTGGAAAACGAAGAACCTGTTACATGTCCTCCCAGGCGCTTGGCGCAAATAGAGAAAAACTTCGTCGAAAAACAAATTTCTGAGTGGCTCGAAAAAGGAATTATTCGTAAAAGCACTAGTAATTTTTCATCACCTATTGTCCTAGTAAAAAAGAAAGATGGCTCATATAGATTGTGTGTTGACTATAGGAAATTAAATTCTAAAACACATAAACAACGTTTCCCCCTCCCAGTAATTGATGACATTATTGATCAGTTGCATTCTGCAAAAGTATTTACTACTCTTGACCTTAAAAATGCATTTTTTCATGTCGAAGTGGAAGAAAATAGTAGAAAATATACTTCTTTCGTCACACATTCTGGTCAATTTGAATTCTTATATATGAATTATGTCCTTAGCGATGCACCCTTAGTGTTTCAAAGATATATTTATAACGTTTTTCGAGACCTCATTAATGAAAAAGTACTCATTGCTGGTACTTCATAATACCAGCTGAAAACGAAGTCGAAGGACTCCAAAAATTACAACGCGTCCTTACAACTGCATCCGAATATGGTTTAGAACTGAATCTCAAAAAACGCCACTTTTTACAACGAGAAATTGATTTTTTGGGTTACCACATTAAAAATGGTCAACTGCAACCATCCCCCTTAAAAACTAAAGCTGTCCTTAATTTCCCAGAACCTAAAAGTATAAAAGATGTACATTCATTTGTCGGATTAACTTCATATTTTCGTAAATTCATTCAAGATTACTCTTTAATAGCTAAGCCTTTAACAGATCTTCTTAGAAAGGACACTAAATTTCACTTTGGCGACCAGCAACGAAATGCATTTAATCAGCTGAAACACATCCTTTCTTCAAGTCCTGTTTTAAGCATTTATAACCCTAGTAACGAAACAGAAGTTCACTGTGATGCATCTATTGACGGTTACGGAGCAGTCCTCCTTCAAAAGTCTTCTATTGACAATCAATTTCACCCTGTCTATTTTATGAGCAAAAAAACCACAGATGCCGAACGTAAATATTCGAGTTATGAATTAGAAGTTTTAGCTGTCATAGAAGCCCTTAAAAAATTTCGCGTTTACATTCTAGGTATTCCTTTCAAGATAGTCACAGATTGCAACGCATTCGCCCTTACTATGAATAAAAAAGATCTTTGCAGCAAGATTGCTCGATGGGCTTTAATGTTAGCTGACTATAACTATACAATCGAACACAGACAAGGTACACGCATGCGCCATGTCGACGCTTTAAGTAGAAATCCAATATGTATGATCGTTCAAGATAGTTTTACTTCCAAAATCATACAATCACAGAACACTGACGAACATATACAGGCCATCAAAGAAATTTTGAAAACAAAGCCATATGACAACTATTTCCTCAAAAATAACATTCTCCATAAAAATCATAAAGGTATCGATCTGATAGTTGTGCCGGATGAAATGCAGCTAACTGTCATTAAACACGTTCATGACAAAGGACATTTTGGCCGTAAACGCTGTGAAGAACTCCTTAAAGAAGAATTTCTCATCCCTAACATGTCAAATAAAATTGATAAAATTATAGCAAATTGTGTAACATGCCTTTTGTATAATCGCAAACGTGGCAAACAAGAAGGTGAATTACATCCCTTACCTAAAGAAGAGACTCCTCTCCAAACCTACCACATTGATCATTTAGGCCCTCTTGAAACAACCAACAAAAATTATAAACATATTTTGTCTTTAATAGACGCATTTACTAAATTCGTCTGGTTGTATCCCTGTAAAAGTACTTCTGCTACCGAAGTTATATCAAAACTACGACAACAAAGTCATACTTTTGGCAATCCTTCCATCATCATTAGCGATAAAGGCCCTGCATTTACAAGCAAAGAATTTGCTGATTATTGTCAAGATGAAAATATAAAGCACGAGGCAGTTACAACTGGCCTTCCCCGTGCCAATGGTCAAGTAGAGCGACTTAATTCCACCATAATTTCTGTAATCTCTAAAATGTCCAAAGACAAACCGACCAAATGGTTTAAACATGTTCCTAAAGTTCAACAAGTCATTAATTCAACTTACCAAAGAAGCATTAAGAGAACACCGTTTGAAATATTATTTGGTACAAAAATGAAACAGAAAGGAGATGTACAAATTATTGACCTCTTAAACAGTGCAGTCGAAGAACAATTCATGAAAGACAGAGAAGAGCTCCGTAAAGAAGCCAAGAAGAATATTCTGGAAATTCAACAAGAAAATCGCAAGCACTATAATTTACGACGTAAGAAACCCCGTAAGTACAAGCTTGGTGACCTTGTAGCAATTAAGAGAACCCAGCAAGGACCATGTTTAAAGTTGAAATCTAAATTCTTAGGTCCGTATAAAGTAATCAAAGTGAAGTCTAACGACACCTACGACGTAACGAAAATCTCATCAACTGAAGGACCGATACATACTAGCTCCTGTGCTGAATACATGAAACCTTGGCCTGACGAAAACTGAAACTTAAAAAAAAAAAATTAAATGTTTTCTTTCTGTGTGCTATAAACATTTTACAAGTCACTGCTTTCAAAGATATCTCCATATGATGTTACGCTACTTCAACTATGATGTGCAGATTAATTTTTTTTTCTTTTCCCCTAAGAACAGTTACTGGTTTTTGTTTTTGTTTTTCAGATTCTATTTTACCACATGTCGCTGCGGCAGCTCCAGATGTCAGGACGGCCGCCTGTGGGAATTTCGCAAGCAACACCTGCATCAGACTGAGTGTCCCCGTATTTTCCGCTTCGAGATTAAGAAGGAAAACGAGCCTTAACGAAGCTGTGTGAAGTGGAAATGCAGAAGAAGTAAATAGAACGAAATGAGTTTGACGACGCAAGGTTTTGTTAAAAAAGAACAGAACTTATTTCGGTGAAATAAGATTGAATATTTACACGACGTAAGAAAATCTCAGAAATATTCAACGACGTTTATAAACGAAGCCTGAATTATAACCTTTAAATTAATTAAAGAACGAGAAGAGTGTTTTTTTTTGTCAGTGTTCGTCCTTTTGAGGCATGCGAAAAAGCGTGAAAATCTTGATACAGTTTAAATAATGAATTATTTTTAACGTGTAAATTGTTCATTTTAGTAGTGTTCTTATTAAATGAGTTCAACTGTATTCATAATATTGATGATCTGCTGAAAATAAAATATGTATATGTAAATTTCTCTAAGAGGGTATATATAATACGTATATATATATACGTATATGTAAATTTCTCTACTGGGTTTGTACGCCTCAAGGGAAGAATACCAAATTTTTCGCAAAATTATGTTTGCCTTATTTACTGAAATATATTCTGCGTTTAAAAAGGGCTAACATCACGTAACGATGTTTCTGGTATTCAAAGTCTTAAAACACCCTGAGACTACTAACCCTGTTGTAATATATTTTAATGCTAAAAGAAGAAAAAACCCTTTATTGATTTACATTTAACAACATTGAATTTAAAAATATGATATTGAAATGTAGAGGAAAAAACTTAATCTGCTCACAACAAAAATGTTTAATGGTACAATCTTGTATTATTTCTAGTATCATTTTAGGATCATGTTATAATCATCTACTGTTGTCGTAAACGGACGTTTGCGACAAGACGTTTTGAAATTAAGGGGATGCAGGATGATTTTTAATTTTAACCCTTTGAGCGGCGCCGTTTGCAGTCTGCGAACGGTTAAATTTAATGCCTAAATTGCCCAATGGCACCAGTAAATTTTTAGTTCAATTTCGATTTCATAACATACGTGAAAAAAAAGCTGTTGATTATTTTCAAATAAATTTGTTTGTTAATTGCGGTGCGAATTACTTATTATTTGAACATTTTTTGATCAAAAATGCCTTGCCCCTGAAAGGGTTAAAGTTATGTATGAGAAGTAGTATTTCCAGGTCTGTTATCGCAAAATGCGGGACAACATAAAAATAAGTACTACATTAAAACCTGATTAAAACTGAATCATGCTTTAGGGCTTTTCTCAAATCCGAAATGGCTACTTTTTGGCCGATTTTTAAATGCATTTTTGTTCGGAAACGCATGAAAGTTCCAGGTGCTGTTATCCACAAACTATGTAATCTTAAGGCGTTTTTCATTTTTTAGTAAATGCAAAAGATCTTTCAGCAAATACCTTCAAAGTTGGGTTTTGGAACAGAATTTCCGAATGCGACACCACGAAAAAAGGAGAAATACCGGTCTTCACGTGACCACAATTATTTATAACTCGATAAGTAATTTATTTATTTTAAAAAAAAAATGGAAAATTCAGTTCAATTCGAAATCGCTTTAAAATTCAGGTCTGCCAATTTTATCCATTTACGCTTAAAAACGAATCAGAAAATGAATCAGATAGTTTCGCGCTCTTGAGCAGGGGATTTGAGAACCGCCTTAAATACAAAATTTTCATATTCTCGTTTAAAACAATACAATACACTTAAAAGGAATATAATTTCTAAGATTAAAGCCTGTCTAAAACGGAATTTTTCTTCCAGTTCTCTGTGATTCCTT
Organism: Maratus speciosus; assembly: GCA_963932465.1. Lineage (NCBI taxonomy): Eukaryota > Metazoa > Arthropoda > Arachnida > Araneae > Salticidae > Maratus > Maratus speciosus. The sequence goes on along the minus strand of OZ010797.1, from coordinate 279,101,822 downwards.
CTTAACAGGTTACTGTATTAAGTTGCTTCCTTTAACCGTATTGAATGTATGTGAATTACAATATTATAAGTTATTCATAAGTGGATGGTGTGAAAATAGTTAATCATTCTGTATGTTTTGAAATAATTACCCGTATTTTTAGGACAGTAAATGCTCGTAAGTGAAATTTTAGCTGTATGACTTTTTCGAAAATACAACTGTCTTTAGAACATTCAACCGCATTCAGTATGACTAAGTACCCCGATTTCTGTTGAACTATGGCAAATTTTATGCCAATTATCATTATTATAGATTAATTTAATTATATATATTTTTTTTAAATAAAATTCCTGCAACATTGCTGAGATTTTTATCAATCAGACATTTCATGAATAATATGTTTAATGAAACATAATAATCTGAATAAATGCACAGGTTCACCACAAACATAAAATTTATATATTTTATGAGAATGGATTTTAAGTTAAAGAGCAGTATAAAAAAAAAAAAAAAAAAAAAAAAAAAGACTTAAAATGTATTGCAGCCCACACTTCGTATACATATAAAAAAAGGATATTTCTAAAACATCTTCAACATGTTTGTTTTTATCATTTTACATATTTTCATCAATGAGATTTGTATCAAACATTTTAGGAGAAATGTAGGATTATATTGAAATACACTGTGACTAAATACAGGTTTATTTAATTTTGAGATTGAAATTTTCTTTTTTACATGATGTCTTTTTTTTTTCTTTTTTTAAGAACAGAATTAAAAAGATAAAATACTCTTGTTTCAGATATGTAGTTGTTTACTTATTTTTTACGTAAAAATAATATATTTTCTTAAAAATTGAGTAGATTTAGAAAAGGATTTTTATTTAAAATTTTAATTTCCATTTTAACTATTTTTTTCTTTTGGTGGATTTTTCACAATTCCTATCCCTATCTGTGCGGTAGACATAAACTCATAAGCGTCCAATGCTTCTTTTAACTCTTTATATCCTGAAATTTGCATACAAAAATTGCTTCATCTGAATAATTATATACGTTAATGTCTACGATATCCAGAACAACACGTATAATAATAATTTTATTTTTAGATCTTTTTTTTTTAAACTAAAACTGATTTCATAAATTGGTATTATTATACAAAATATTTACAAGAATAATTAGATTAATTAACAAAAAATACTGTTATGAAAATCTCACAATTTTTGTAAGAACAATGTAAATAAATGCTGATCCTATCTGTAACAGAGAAGTGTTTTGTAAAATTTTTAGTATAAAATTTTTTAATTGGATAAAAGCTATACCTAAGTAAATTGTTGAGAAAATAATCACATGAAAAATATTTAGCTTCGACTATTTCACTGTACTTGCTATATATAATCGTGCAAATTATTTTTAATGAAAACTGCAATCTACATTTCTTAATAGACGAATTAAATAAATTTTGCATTGAATTTTCTTTAATGGTTCTCAAAAGTACCGCCAGTATATAAAGGGTTAAAAAATAGAAAAGTAGAAAAATAATCGCAATTTAATCTACTATTATGTTTTCTCATATTTTTTTTCACTTTAGTTTTCGGGTTTATATTTTATCGTGTTTGGGTTAATTTCAAATCATATTTTTTGATTTTTTCAGTTAATTTCCTTGCTAATTATTTTTATTTTTATGATTTCTAAGTTAGATTAGTTGCATATATTTAACATGAATGCATCCAACAAACCTGAAAAAGAAAAAGTGAGAAAGAGAGAGAAAATGCAATAAAAAATCAAACTTAATCACAAATCTCTTAATCAAAATCATTCACGTAATCACAAATTTCTTAACCCTTTGAGGGGCAAGCAATGGTGCTTGCGAAATGCTGAATTCCCACCGAAAAATTAAAAAAAATTCATTTCTAAATAAGGAAAAGCAATTTTTCAATTATTTTCCTTCAAAGTTATAAAAGGAAAACTTGGTTAAAAGTTTCTGCTGCAAATCTTAATTAAACTTAGGTGGGATATAATAATCCGACCGCCCCTCAAGGGGTTAAGAGAAAATGAAATTCAATGTATTATCTTTGTTACACTGAAAGATGATACAATTAACTTTCGTTGTCCCTTTTATCTCTTTTCTTTTTAAATATCGTTAGTCTTTCATTATAAATGAATACAGTGAGACTTGTTTCAGAAATCTTTTGTTATTTCTCCATGAATTTATAAAAAGTATCTCGTGATTATTAATATAAGATTACGAATTTAGATAAATTATATAACAGAAAATTAAGAAATTAGATGAATTATATCTGATGAAATGTATTTATTATTTATAAATATTTTCACAAATTTTTAACATCATACCGTTTCTTTAAATTAATGTGATTGAAGTAAATGATAATCACAATTCTCACAATGATGTTCCATCTAAATCGAAGTTGTTCTAATCTGTTTATAAACTAAACTAAAACTAAACTCTGTGGCTATACAATGCAAGAAGGATCCGGGCCGACAGTGCCCATCTCTGTTTTCTTGACCCTGGACCCCGAGGTGCTATACAGCATGCGTCCCGGCCAAGTGGTCAACCTAACGCGAGACCCTCGGTGTTTAGTTCCCAAGCAAGCTTGGTACTCATTTTATCGACCCCAAAGGGATGAAGGGCTGAGTGAACCTTGCCCAGTCGGGAGTCGAACTCTCGACCTGCGGTGCGGCAGACAGGCGTGCTGACCACTACACCGCTGGGCTTCAATCTGTTTATACAGTTTTAAATATTTAATGAATGGATAGAAATCTTGTGAAATAACCTGCATTTTATACAACATTTCATAGTTTCACATCACAAAGATATTACCAGTATTTATTTATGTCAAAAAAGACAGTTTTCAACAGACAGTCTTTGAGTGCGAATTTCGAATGCTATTTCGTGTTATAACGGCTATCTCAGACTTGGGAGAAGCTGTTGTAAGAGTTTCAAAGGTGTGTACGCTGTTGCGCAAGATTCAGAAAAGTCTGGAATCTTTTATCCCAGCTGTCTCCAAAGCAGGATACGTACATTGCTTTTTACTTCTGGGATTTTTAAACTTGTCATTACGTAGTATTCGTACATAATCTTAAACTTTGTTTATCTTTAAACGATATTACTTTTTAACTCGACAGTTTTTAATTATAATTCTTTTGTCTCTTTTAAGCGTTTTTAACTATACATATTACTCTTTTCGTTTAATGTTTTTGTTTTTCTAATTTTTTTGTTAGTGAATTTTTACCCTACTTCTTGGTTATAAATCTGTTTTTTATTCTGACTTTGGCTTGGCGCAGCATGTCCCTAAAGGGACTTTGCGCCATAAAAAACCCCAACCAACCAAAGCAGGATACAAAGTAAGCGTCCTATCTTAAATCGGAGAGGTAACCGCAACATTAAAGGCGAGGTCACACGCCACGTAGCGACTACAGGAACATACCTAAATTTTTCTTCTTTATGGATAATCTATTAATTGTACATATATGAAGTAACTGCGCAAGTGCAAACGTCGTGTTTTCATTTGTTTGTTGTATTTATATTCCGTCAGTATAGGATAATCTATTAATTTTTATTCGTCATTATTTAATTTATTTATTATAGTTAATTATTTAAATAAAAATAGTTCTTTTTAGAACTAATATTATTCGTTAAAATGGCAAAATGTTGGCCATCGAATAGCTTTAATTTTCGAAATTGTAAGAAAATTCCTTTCCTGGTAAAGTTCATTTCTGTCCTTTTTCAAAGAGTAAAACAAGTTAGTTGCGTGTTTTTATTTTAATAATTAAAAAATAAATAAAATATTATTTAATATGTATTATTAAATATTGCTGATTTAAATACGCTTGATTTTAATTATTTTTTTTTAATGTAATGAAAACAGATGCACAAAAATTAGTAAGTAGTTAACATATAAAGATAGAATTTTGTAGTCTCATATTTTATTATAAATAAAATATTCAATTTATTTCCTTTTTTTTCGTTTATCGAGCGCATACGATAAGTTTCCAATATTCTCTTGATCGTATTGCACTCATGTTATTTCACTTACAAATATTTCATTCATTTAAGTTAAAACTCATTTCATTTTATATTCGGAATCACTTTAATTTATAATACATGCACTAAATGTTGTACTATTAAATGAGCAAGTACTGCTCATTTATTTGTTTAAATATTTTATGGTTCTAGACAATAGCTTCAATAATTTTCCTAAAATCGCCCGATTATTTATTTTTTTTTTTTTAGCACAGAAAACCATTTAAAGAATCCCTGTTAAAAATTCAATCACGAATTTCAAATTGTTACTCACTCACAGAAGATGAATCTTGTTTACCAGATTTATTGCAAAATATTTTTGTTACAGCTTGTATTTATAAAAATTTGCGTATTTAAAAAATAGTCGCAATGTCCTTTTAGTTTCAGGGCACGAGGCAATAATATTTTCGTAGCATTAATGCTTTTTCTCCCAAAATTAAAATGGTATTGTTACAATATTTTTAAAATGTACATAATTTTATCAAAACAAACTGTAACAAGAATATTGTACAATAAATCTGGTAAATAAGATTAATCTGGTATAAAAAAATATATGCGCAAAAAAATATATGCGCAAGAGACGCGCAGATAGTAGATATTCTGTCATATATGACATCATACTAAAAACTCGCGTATTTGCATTATTAACCCCGTCCACAAGATGGCGCAGCTGTGTCAATTTACGCCACATTCCAGCATTAACATTATACGCTTAATATGTATGCAGTTTTGGCTGCCTCTAAAATGATTTTGTATTAACAATGTCTCATTTCAGATAACCTGAGATTTTACATACAAGTTATACTATTTCTAGAGGCAATGTCACCATCGCTGTTTAAATCTGAGGCTAGGGGATAGGGGAGCGGTACTTTAGTATTGTTGAAGATAAATAGTAGGATATACCGGGTGTCCCAAAAAGGACTGACTGATTTTAAAATTCAATAACATGCAAACGGTGACAGATATTAAAAAAATTCTTGCAGGAGGGTTATGCATAAGGTCAAAAGTTTTATTACAGTGATTTTCAATTTTAGTTCGATTTACAAACAATAGATGGCGCTGCGATCAATAGTCGCTCAATTCAGGCTCGATTTTTGGTACTTCGTGGCCCGGATAATACATTTCCATCTCCTTTTTCTGCATGGAACAAGATAAAGGACCAAAAATCGAGCCTGTATTTAGCGACTATTGCTTACAGCGCCATCTATTGTTTGTAAATCGAACTAAAATTGAAAATCTCTGTAATAAAACTTTTGACCTTATGCATAACCCTCCTGCAAGAATTTTTTTAATATCTGTCACCGTTTGCAAGTTATTGAATTTTAAAATCAGTCAGTCCTTTTTGGGACACCCGGTAGTTTTCAGGTTCGTTCGTAATTATATAAATTCGTAGAGCCTTTTATCGTCGTCTTGTGCGCCCATCTGTCTGTCCGCATATAACAGTGCAAACACTACATAACCAAATGGTTTGAAATTTAATACATGTAATCGTTGCAGAATTTTGTCGAGTCAATTCAAAGTTTGTGAAAATCGAATGAAAACCCATAAAAAGTTACTAATAAAAGTTTTCTTCCTTCTATTAAATCTATCATGCGTAATTAATTCAATGATATCCCATGATAGGTAAAGGTAATGACTCTAGGTTGCCATGGTGATTACCTCACATTTAAGATGGAGTCCTATTATTTCCACTTACTGAATTTAATACATAGAATCGTAATAAACTTTGTATTCATGCATTTTTGCATAAGAGTGCAAGAGCTATTACAGCAAGCTCTGAATATTTATAAAACTAGTTATAGGACGAACGCACCTCATTTGTAACGTTTATGTACAAATTCAAACTTGTTAATTTTTGAAAAAGAAATTAGTGGGCTTTGAATGAATGCAGTAACATGCTGTTTGTGTGATTATCAGATGTTCTTTTACAGAAATAATTATCGTGTAAAAATAAAGTACTATTTTTTTGTAAGAAAGAAAAATGACCCCCCCCCCCCAAAAAAAAAAAAAAAAAAAAAAAAAAGATTGCGAAGAATGTAAAACTGAATGCGTATTTTAAATAGTTAAGTTACTTAATAGTGTAAAAATAAAGTACTATTTTATTAGTAAGGAAGGAAAATGACTCTTTTAAAAAAATATATTGCAAAGAATGTAAAACTGAATGAGTATTTTAAAATGTTAAGTTACTTAGTAGCTAGAAATAAAGTACTATTTTATTTGTAAGGAGAGAAAAACGACTCTTTAAAGAAAAATAGATTGCAGGGAATGTAAAACTGAATTCGTATTTCAAATAGTTAAGTTACTTTATAGTGTAGCAATAAAGTGCTACTTTATTTGTTAGGAAGAAAAATAAAAAAAATAGTTTGCGAAGAATGTAAAACTGAATGCGTATTTTCGATAGTTAAGTTACTTAATAGCGTAGAATTAAATAACTATATTATTTGTAAGAAAGAAAATTGACTCTTTAAAAAAAAATAGATTGCAAAGAAGGTAAAACTGAATGCGTATTTAAAATAGTTAAGTTACTCAATAGCGTAGAAATAAAGTACTATTTTATTTCTAAGGAGAAAAAAACGACTGTTTAGATAAAAATAGATTGCAGGGAATGTAAAACTGAATGCGTATTTTAAATATTTAAGTTACTTAATAGTGTAGAAATAAAGGGCTATTTTATTTGTGAGGAAGAAAAATGACTCTTTAAAAAAATAGATTGCAAAGAATGTGAAACTGAATGAGTATTTTAAATAGGTAAGTTAGTTAATAGTTAAAGCTCAGTATGTATAGTGCAAGAAGGAAGACTTTCGAAAATCTAAAGAAGGAATTTTAGGAATATTTCACAAAAGTGTTTGGGAAATTCCTGTAGGTAGATAATTAATATATGAAAATAGATACTCACAAACGCTGATCATTATAAGTTACACTAAACTATATTTATTAAAAAGGAAAACTTCAACCGCCATTATTCATTTTGTATTAAGTCAATAGACGTATATCTTTGATTTTGCAACACATTCCGATTTGATTATATATTTATGGTTATGTCAAATTTACAAACATGACATTGAAAAAATATTTAAAATTTTAAACTTGTATAGTTCGATAATTGTATGGGGTGCAGATATTGACCTGCTGGGGGAAAAGCTTTTAGATGATTATTTATGTATCATTACTTCAACACAGTTGCCAAAGTCCCACCAATCTTCCGTGATATGCAGGTAAATTTAACTCACAAGGGAACCACTGTAGGTGTTGCTCGCACCTAGAATCGAGACCTGGTGCATTATGTAGCCCTATGCATAAAAGTTAGAGAACCGATAAAAATTCTTTGTTAAAATCATATTTTATATATATTTTTATATTTATAATTTTTTCTTATTGGATTTTTATTTGTTAATTTTACACCAAACGTTACACCAAAAGTTTAAGTCGCCAGATATGGCACTTCAAAATTTTCACTAGCTTTATACTTGTAATAGGTTTACGTCCAAACCATTACAACAATGGAGTTATGAATAAAAAGGAGGAGACATATAGTGTATTGTCTACCAGTTGCGGGTGAAGTAACTGAGGAGGTTGTCACAACATGGCTGCTGCTTTTTTAAAATCGGTTTTTCAGTTTCTTATTAGCGATAGGTCAAACATTCCACCAGTAAAATAGAATAGAAGATTTCCTATTAAATAAGCGTCTTAATCATGGATTTTTTTTTTCAAAAATACCATAAAAATTTCTATTTGTTTTTACTGGTGTCAGTATGCCTTATAAAACTGCCAGGTTGTTTCCATGGTTGTCACAATATGGCGGAAACGCAGGGCCTAACTACCACCAAAGAAAACTCCTACCAGTAAAAATGAAAATCTGTTTCTACCATTATTTATGACTGAAATTTTGTAAAAATAAGGCGTTTAAATAAGTTGAAAATATATATATATAATCCTACTGGTGGGAGTTTCCACCGTTGATAAACAACTCCTGTGATAACGGTTACAGTCGAAGCTTCACTATTTTAAAGATATGTCAGTTCCTCTTTATTAATAGTTCCTTGATTACAACACGGTGCGTAGCGAAAATAATGATCTAGGGTTGCCGGAAAACTGTACGGGACGAAAAAGACGCCAATCTTTCCCCGCCAAATATGTAAATATAATATTGTATTTTTTTTTTAAATCAAATTCGTAGGTTCTTGAAGGAATTTTAAAACTTTTTTCAACATTTCACAGTTATTATTGACTAATTTATATTTTAAACTATTTTTTTTTTTTAACTTTTACTTTAACAGCCCGAAAAGTGGTCTCGAAAATTGCAATTTCAGAAAGTTAATCTGCTGTAAAATCAAAAAATATTATTTTAACAAAAAATTTTTATCGATTCCCAAAATTCCCAATATAGAGCTTTAAAATGCACCAGGTTTCAATACTAGGTGCGAGCAACACCTAAGGTGGTTCCCTTGTCAGATTTAATAAGTTTGGCACGAGGCATTTTTTTAAGATGTGAAGTTAAATAGGTTTCAAACAGAAACCTGATATTAAATTAATTAAGATTCACTAAACAAATTTTCTGGTTTGAGGTGTTGTGTAACTGGGTAAAATTGACCCACGTATTACGGAAGTTTAGTTGGAGCTTGGCACCTCTCCATCGGAGTATCGAATAGGGCAATTTTTTTAATATAAGGGGCTATACCACATATATAATAAAAATAAAATAGATTTACTAAAAGACGTATACTGCACACAAAAGTTAAATCTTTCAAAACATTACGTAAAATTTTAAAAGTCTAAAACCGACAAATTTCAGCCCCTCTGTGTCCATCATCAGGGTTCTAAAACCCACAAGTTTCAGCCACTGTGTGGCCATTATCAGGGTAATAAAAATTTTATGTAATGTTTCGAAAGTTTTAAATTTTGTGTGTAGTATACATCTTTAGTAAATCTTTTTTTAAGAAATTATATAGTATATGCTGTTAATTTCAAGACGTAATAGTCATTGAATTTATTTAAGGGGATATACTTATATAACGTTATAAATATTTTGCTAATTTTGGACCCCCTCTCCCCCCCCCCCCTTACGATATCATACGTTATCATTCATAGACTACCCTCCCCTCCGCACCTTATGATATCGTTACCAACGTCTAAAAATTATTTCATTTTTACACTCTTTTTCTTTCTTTTTATATGTTTGCAGTGATATACGCATATGATCATACATTTATTAGTTGCATACTTTATCGATTCAAGAAATCATTAACATATCAATACATGAAATAAAATTATATCAAACAACATCTAAAAGAGTTAGTTACTATTTAAAAGTATTTAAGAATAGCCTATTGTCACATAATACATTCAAAAATAATACAGTAAACTCCCGATTATCCGGCTCTCGACTATCCGGCCCTCCGTACTATCCGGTCTATTTATAAAATGAAGAATGTTGCAAGCGGCCAAGGCAGGCAGGTTACCATCCAGGTGGGTGTCAAAAGCATGGTAAAAAAATCCAAACATAGTAATTTCAAGGTCTTGGAACATTCTTTTGGCACCAAAAAGGTAGACATAAACCCGTGTGGGAAACTGCAATGGGAGATGAGAAATATAAGCTTATTCCATTGCTGAAAAATACACCGGGCTCTGAAGATGTCAATGCAGAAGACATTACAGAATAGGTGGCAAACGACGAAGTCAATGAATTAATTGAAAACGATATCGTAGAAGTGTTGACATAGGGAGAAATATCAGAAGAAAAAGATTAAAATGATTATACGAAAAATCTCATCCCACATTCGTGAGGGTTTAAGACGATTGAGGCAGCACTGTAGTACATTAGTCAGCAGGAATCGACGCCACCTGATATCATCTACTTGCCTAAATGCATTGCGTCGCGGAAGAGGGCTGAAAGGGAGAAGCAGTCCTCTATTAAGGACTTTTTCAAAAACTAAAAACTGTGAGTTTTGTCTCTGATCTTATGCATAACTTTTCATATTTGTGCAATCATTTATTAATAAACTGTAAAATAAGATTTACTCGTTTTTTTACGAATCAGGATTGCGTTTTATGTTAATGTTTTACTTATTTTGAAACTGTTTGTACTGTACATATAAAATTTATCTTAATATGTGTATAACATGGGTTTTTAATATCATGGCGGAGGGCACAAAGTTAGTAAATATTTGAAGAACTCCGGCATATCCGGCTTTTTTGTTATTCGGCCTACCATTCCGCCACATTAGGCCGGATAGTTGGGAGTTTACTGTATTGTCTTCTTGCACGTGCCCCCTGCCCGGAAAGGTTAAAAGCAGAGCAGAACTTATCAACAAAACAGTAAACAACATTCTTTGTCTTTCCTTTACTGGTAAATGCAAATATCATTTCTTACATATTATGCTCCTGATTTTTCTAACAGCGAATTATGCGCGCATATGGCAGAAGAACAGGAATGTCAAACATTGGAATGAAATGATTTTATAAACATTTAATGCCTTTAATAATAGCTTTGCATTTTGATAAAAACATATTAAAAAATAGTAATAATAATAAAAGTAACAGACTGTTTGAATGTAAAGAAAAAGTTTCTAAAAAAAAGAAAAGTTTGGTTTTATCTAAAGGAAAACTTTTCAAAAAGCAGCCCTCCCCCCTCCTACCAGAGATATCTTACGATATCAAGGGCCAGATCCCCTCCCCCTCCCTTCAAAAGTGATAACGTTATATATGCACAACCCTTAATAGCATTTAAAAAATTAAGCTGTGTACTGTGCGTTTAGCAGATTGACTATTTATTTTTATTTAAAACTAAGAGTCAAAAAGTGTTCTCAAAATTAAAGAGATTTAGTTGGTTGGTTGTATGGGGTTTTATGGCGCAAAGTCCCTTTAGGGATATGCTGCGCCAATTAAAGAGGTTTAGAGCATTTAAGCTTTGTATGCTGCTGAGGATAGGAAGGAGAAAATCCGAAATTTGGAGGAGGGAAGATATTTAAAGGAATGAGTTTTTACCATTACTAAAGATAAGACGGAAAATTTTCGAAAAGTACCGAGTCTTAAATACAGTGAAATACGTTTAACACGAAAACGCTTAACATGAAAAATCGGTTAACACGAAATGGTCCGGACAGTATACTATGCAATTTAATACATTTTTTTTCTTTTAACACTGAACAGAAATCGTTTAACGCGAAAAGAAATCTCTTTCGATTTAGTTAGCTTGCGTTGAAATTAGTGAATTTTGTGTTAAAACCACTGAATTTTAGGTGAAGATCAGTAAATTTCTTGGGGTTTTTTTTTTTTTTTTTCGCAAATTAGCATATGTTTTATGAGCACAATGGCTGAGAAATCGGTGAGAAAACAAACTGTCATTTCGCTTCAAATGAAGATGAAGCTACTTAATGCAGTTGATGAAAAAGAAGGATGAAAACAGAAATCTGCAAAGAGTTTGGCATTGCCAATTCTACTTTATCAACGATAATAATAATAATAAAAAAAAAACAGGGATCCAGTACGTTAATGTTTGAGCGCAGTATGTTTAAGCCAGAGAGAAAACGTATGAGAACCGCTAAGCACGAAGATTTAGAGACAGCTTTGCTTATTTGATTCAAACAAGCTAGATTTCAGAATGCTGAAAAAGACCCTTCAAAAAAAATCTGACTTCTCCCTCCCCCCCCCCCCCCCGAAAAAAAAAACAAACAAACAAACAAACAATATATATATATTTTTTTTTTTACTTGCTTTTTATCTTAATGGTTTAACGCGAAATTCTTTTAACACGAAAAATTTTTTCGGTCCCCTCAATTTCGTGTTAAGCGTGTTTCACTGTGTTTTACTTGCGCATTGTGCGCTTATGCCAGGAGTCAAGGCGGGTCAATCTATTTTAATTACGTACGCGATACATTTATCAGAAAAAGAATAACGGCGTCCATTTCCAAATAATTTGAATTTTGGGTTCGAAAAAATCACGCCTTTACAGGTAAAATGACTTTTTGAATATACCAGAAATTATCGCGTTTTGGAGCAAGGGATTTTCTTTTTTACATTTTTTACTTCCCCCTTCTTCTCCTTTCTCAGAATATTCTTAATAGGATAAAATATATGAGAAATATAATTATTTACTTTTATTTTACCTTAATTTTTATCTTTACGATTGCCGTAATGTTCAATTCAATAGCGTCCAGTGTTTCATTTTAAATGTTTAAATATGAAAAAAAAAATGAATGAAAAAAGAAAATAAATTATTCTACTAATATGTTTTCGCGTAAATTTGCTTGCTCGTTTATTTTATTTTATTTTTATTTATTTATTTATTAATTTGCTTAGTTTGTGCCTCTAGAAAAATTATATTGTGTCGTGTTCGGGTTGATTTCAAATCAAATTGTCGTTTCAATTCAAAGCTTTTTAATGACAAAATGAAAAATCAGCGGATATGATATCATTTTGAGATAAGCATTTCTTTTTTAAGTTTTATCAATAAAAACAATGCAAGTTCAACATAAAGGGATTTCAAGTGGTGCAAACTATTCAACTTTTTTCCTTCTGCATTTTAACATTCAAAAGGTTATTAGTAAACCGTCAAAGTGGATTTCATGCTTAGAGCGTGAGCATAAGATAACAAAATGATTTTCGTATTCCATGGGCACCCTGAGGTTCTAGCAGAGTCTGGATATGCACATCATTTACACTTGCAAATGAGGTACGTTCGTACTATAACTCGTTTAATAAATATTCAGATCTTAGTACAATAGATGTTGAACTCTTATGCAAAAATGCATGAATATAAAACTTATTAGGATTATATAGATTAAATTCAGTAATACGGATGTAATAGGACTCCATCTTAAGTAAGTCGTAATCACCATTGAATCATTACCTAGAATCATTACCTATCATCCGATATCCTTGAATTGATTACTTATGATAAGTGTTAATAGATAATTCAGCATGGCAAGCTAGAATCATTACCTACCGTGGAATATAATTGAGTTAACCCTTTGTAACTCAACAACCCCGATTTGAAAAATTCTTACACTGATATTAAAATGCATCATTTTAAGCATGGAAAAAATAATAATAAAAAAAAAAATTCAGAACAGGAAAATAAAATTTTATTTGGAAAAATGGGTTTGTTGCATATCTGCAACATCTTGTCAAATGTCACAAAAACTGAAAATATTTAAAATTTTAATTTGCACGAAAATGTTTGAAACAATTGTTAGTTTTGTTGTAGCAAAGTCCACACCACATTTCTCACAAACAGTTTGATTAAAGTTTTTACAATAGGGGTATTTACAACACATTCTTTTTTCTGTCCACTATGGTCAGTGCCCAATTTCGTCGAGCCGCACTTGTTTTGGTGGAATATGTTGAGTAGGCGCTCTGTGCTTTTTCTGTTGAATTCTTTTTTCTGCTATGAGACCTTTCCCTTTTTTGCTAGCTTTGGACTTGGTGTTAATTTTACAGAGGGGGGTGGGGGGTGGCGGAGATCCCTAACTTACCCTATAGCAATTAAATATAAACACAGACTAATGTTTCCCCTTTTCAATAATTTTCCTCTTCTGAAAGAAATGCAACTTAAATAACCATTAGAAGATATTTTCGATACTCTTTTGATATTTAAAAAAATCCATTGCAAAAGAAGATATGGCGCGTTGTTGCAGATCTGCAACAAACAGAAGTTTACGTTTATCTTATACATATTATAAATTTCCTAGCTCGTAAATGGTCTTTAAATAAAGAATTTAAACTCACCTTTGAAAGCAATATACTTTTAGACGTCTGCAGTTTTTTAACCCCTGTATTTCAAAGCTTAACTGAGCAAAAATCACGTGTAGCTGATCAAGCGATAAATCAAACTTTGGCGCAAATAAAAAAAATCAGTATAGACATTTGTTGCGGATTTAATGAAATAATTATGTTAATAGTAGTGTAATAGAATAACATCAATCAACAAAATCGTCTTTTGAAATTTACTGTTGAAATAATAATGACGTTTTGGGTATGTTGCAGATCTGCAACACGGTGATACAAAGGGTTAATTACGTATGATAGGATTAAATAGAATGAAGAAAACTTTTATTAATATCTTTTAAGTTTCCATTCGATTTTCATAAAATTTGAAATGACTCGACAAAGTCGAAAAAGTTATACATATTAAATTTAAAATCATTCGGTTCGGTGGTTTTTTCGCTGTTATATAGGGATAGACGGACAGGCAGACAGATTAACTGACCAGACGTCTCCTATAGCGTAAGTATTAATATAATTACGAACGCACCTAAAAACACAAAATAGTTAATAATCACTTCAATACATTTGTATTGAAATAAAAGTTCCATAAAAAAATTGCATGTTCTCTTAAACATGAAGTTATTTTTAGTTGCAGAAGAGTGCCTCATTTCTATGATCTTAGTTTCCGAATGGTTTCAATCAAATGACTTTTTAAAATTACGTTACTGTTAAAAAAAATTTTCTCCATTGAAAAGTAGCCTCTTGCTCTCTATGACGTACGCAGCATACGTCATGCTATTTTGGTCATTTCAATGGAGAAAACACAAAATAGTTAATAATCACTTCAATACATTTGTATTGAAATAAAAGTTCCATAAAAAAATTGCATGTTCTCTTAAACATGAAGTTATTTTTAGTTACAGAAGACTGCCTCATTTCTATGATCTTAGTTTCCGAATGGTTTCAATCAAATGACTTTTTAAAATTACGTTACTGTTAAAAAAAATTTTTCTCCATTGAAAAGTAACCTCTTGCGCTCTATGACGTACGCAGCATACGTCATGCTATTTTGGTCATTTCAATGGAGAAAACACAAAATAGTTAATAATCACTTCAATACATTTGTATTGAAATAAAAGTTCAGTAAAAAAATTGCAGGTTCTGTTAAACATGAAGTTATTTTTAGTTACAGAAGACTGCCTCATTTCTATGATCTTAGTTTCCGAATGGTTTCAATCAAATGACTTTTTAAAATTACGTTACTGTTAAAAAAAAAATTTTCTCCATTGAAAAGTAACCTCTTGCGCTCTATGACGTACGCAGCATACGTCATGCTATTTTGGTCATTTCCGACAATGACGTATGCAGCGTGCGTCATGATATCTGGCTGATTTTTTAATTAACACGTTCACGCCGGCGCGGTGGGTCACACTCGACTGTCTCAGAGTTGTCAAGTCTCCGGCTTTTTACACACCACTGTTATTTTAGAGAAAATGTTGTTCCTTTAAATCGCTCAATTGTTCTAATTAAATAAAACAACATTTTCTGTGTTAAAATACTGGTAGCCACAAAGCCGGAAACATAGCAGCTCTGAAGCAGTCGAGTGTGACCCACCCAGCCGGCGTGAACGTGTTAGACATTCCGAACTCCCAACAAAAGGTTTAACTCTTGTTTTTGCTTACACGATGACTGATGTTCCACAAATAAAGCAAAAGAAAATTACCAACTAAATTTTTGTGATGTGATTTCAAAATTTCTAAAAAAAAAAAAAAAAAATCTGCCAGATGTGAACAAACACACTGCTGACTAGTGGCATACATCTGCTAACAGTGCTAGAGCGCAATGTGTTAATACAATTTAAGAGTTGGTGAAATGAAAGATCTCTAAAATTATATCCTTTTGACACAATTAAACGAAAATGTTGCAATTGCAAGTTTTTATATGGAAGCTTTTTTTTTTTTTAACTTTAAGGGCGGTGGGATTTATTATATCCCACCTAATTTTAAGCTATATTTTCACCAGAAACTTATAATTAAATTTTACTTTTATCACTTTGGTGGAAAATGTTTTTAAATTGCTTTTTCTTATTTTGAAACGAAATATTTCGAAAAAGCTGGTGTAAATTCAACATTAAACAGACACAATTACTTAATCCTGAAAATGTTTAAAATGATGTCATTTAACTTTCGGGGTGTTTAGGGAATAAATGACCTCCATGAACATCAATTATTCAAAGTTGAAACGTAATTTGTTTTAAATTATAATGAGTAAGTGGCATCAATAAAGATTATCATAAGTCTCATTATTTTCTTTTTATCTGCAACAGTGAAAGTAATCTGGTTGCCAATATTATGAAGAAATTTTATTAAGACCTTAACCCTCTGTCTACCAGAAGGGTCCAATGGACCCGACATGTACATTCAAAATATTTATTCAAACCAGAAATTTCTTCAAAACAAACTAAATGTATAAATCAGACAATAATAAGTTAAATAAACAAATTAAATAGTTTTAAGTAAAAATTCTGGTGTAGAATGTTTTTATAAAACTTGAGTAAAATTTCCGGTGTTCTAGGGTTAAAAATGTAAAAATGTAAAAAAAAAAAAAAAAAAAAAAAAAAACCTCATCTACGATTGAACAGCTTTTACAGTCAAAACAATAATTATTCAAACTGGTTCAGAAGAAATTTGAGGGAAGAAATCGTTTTTGTATTTTAAATATATGTAGATAGATTTACGGAAATAATAATAATAATAATAATAATAATAATAATAATAAAAGAGTAACAAATTAATATTTTTTTCTTCGCAAAACTGTATACATATATTCAAAATCTCATACGAGAAATATCTAAAAAGCTATCAATCGCCGAAGTTTAAAAAATATTTCAAAACATCACAAAATAAAAAAATACGAAGTAAAAAAAATATTTTTTTTATTTATAGAAAAATCGTGCACAGTTTAAAAAGTAATTTACATGGAAACATTTAGCAATTCTCATTCAACACATCATGCTACAGTTCTTTCATTTTCTGGTTAACACAGTTTGATTTACGATATCATTTCACCTTGTTTCTTTATCAGATGAGAATTCTTTACTACCAAATCTCTTCTCTTTCTTTTTCCTTCTATTTCTATTTCATTTTCATTATCCTGTCATTTTTTATATATTCCTATTTTTCTAAAATTGCCCCATCCTCCATTTATACTGAATGTGAGATAATAAACTTTTTTGCTATTTCATAAAAGATCTTTAAATCCAAATATTTGTAAGATGCCATTTTTGCTATTTTCTTTTCATATTTCTTGTCATTTTTCAACAATTCCTCCATCCTCCTTTTCTTTTTAAAGATCAGATAATTTTTTTATTATTCTTTTATATCTTTAAATCCAAATATTTATAAGATGTCATTTACTATTTTCTTGTAACATGTCTTGTAATTTTTAAATTATTTACATTTTTTCAGTATTTCCTCCATCCTCCGTTGTTTTTATCTATTTGCATTTTTCAATAATTCCTCCATCCTCCATTGTTTTTATCTATTTACATTTTTTAATAATTCCCCATCCTCCATTGTTTTTTTTATATATTTTTTTCAATAAATCCTCCATCCTCCATTGTTTTTATTCATTTAATTTTTTAATAATTCCACCATCCTCCATTGTTTTTAGCTATTTATATTTTTAGAATTCCTCCATCCTCCATTGATTCAATCTATTCATATTTATCTACAATTCCTCCATCCTCCATTGTTTTTATCTATTTATATTTTTTAATAATCCTTCCATCCTCCATTGTTTTTATGTATTCATATTTATTTACAATTCCTCCATCCTCCATTGTTTTTATCTATTTACATTTTTTAATAATTCCCCCATCCTCCGTTGTTTTTATCTATTTACGTTTTTCCATAATTCCTCCATCCTCCATTATCTTTATCTATTTACATTTTTTTTAATAATTCCCCCCTCCTCCATTAATTTTTCTATTTACATTTTTTCAATAATTCCTCCTTCCTCCATCATTTTTAGTTGTTCATCTTTATTTAAAATTCCTCCATCCTCCAGTTCTTTACATTTTTCAATAAATCCTCCATCCTCCATTGTTTTTATGTATTTATATTTTTTGATAATTCCACCACCCTCCATTGTTTTTAATATATTTATATTTTTAAGAATTCCTCCATCCTCCATTGTTTCAATCTATTCATATTTATCTGCAATTCCCCCATCCTCCGTTGTTTTTATCTATTTATATTTTTTAATAATCCTTCCATCCTCCATTGTTTTTATGTATTCGTATTTTTTTATTCCTACATCCCCCATTTCTTCTTTCCATTTACATTTTTTAATAATTCCCCCATCCTCCATTGCCTTTATCTATTTACATTTTTTATTAATTCCTCCACCCTCCCTTTTTCTTAAAGATGAGATATTATAATTTCCCCTTATTTTAGACAGTTCTTTATAGCCAAATATTTGTATGTGCGATGTTATCATTTTCCTGTTATATTTCTTGCATTTTTTTTGTTAATTCATATTTATTTATAATCTTTCCATCCTCCTTTTCTTTAAAAAACAAACAAATTTTCTCTTTATCATCAGAGCTCATGAAATGCCAAACTTTATCTAATTATATATTTTTTTTTCTAATTCATTCTTTTTCGTTTATTCGTATTTTGTATGTTTTTGGGATACATCAATAAAAATTTTCACCTAATAATGTGTGCTTTTCATAAACCAAAATTGTTTGAATCTTTTAACATATATGTATTATTTTTTTTTTCTTTTCTCAAAGTTTTGTAATTTTTTCTTCATTTTTTAACTTTTATCCTTTTTATTTTTCTCCTTTTACATCTTTTATACTTTTTTTTTCTTTTTCATCATTTTTTTTCCATTTCTTCATTTTTATCCTTTTTTTATTATTTCCATATTTGAACTTTTTAAGTATTTTTCACTAAACAACTTGAAATGATTTAAGAATCCATTATGTAACTTCAAAATAAAAAAGGTATTCAGTTTTGTGAACTATTGCTTTTTGAGATGAATTATTACTTTGTAAATGACCGAAATTTTCGGACAAACCATTTCTTCGTTCTTGAAATCAATCCACTTTTCTTCTCTTTTTCTCCAACATCTGTAAAGAAATAAAAAAAAAATATGTACCTTTAAACAATGCCTCTAGTTTTTTCGATATTTACAAAATCTTAATTTTATATTACAAACAATTGTTGATCATAAAGTAGAAAAAATTACCCAGAAATATATTTGTACGCGTTCACAGCAATTGAGTTTTAAATATATTGTATAATTTCTTTTATTAAGAAACCAGGTTGTGATTTTAGCCCTGAACATAATGAGCATAATGCGGTCTGGATTCAATATGAAATCACAACTGCACTTAATTTGAGAGAATACCCAATTTAAGTGCAGTGATTCCCAAATTGCTGATTGCAACTCGCCACCCGCTGTTGGTTTGGTTCAACACCATCGTATAAATTTTTCGGGGGTGTTGTTAGAGAGCGAGATTTGGATGTTCTTTAGTAGATGTGTAAGTTATGATTTTGCGTGCGATCTTGGTGCCCTGGATCATAACATTGGTGCATGTATGAGGAAATAATCTTGTCTCTCTCAAAATTATGTTCTCCGGAATCTGGTTGTTATGGTTATTTTCCAATAATGAACTAATTAAGCAGCGACCGGGAAAGTCGTACCTCCGCCATGTTACATTCAGCAACTTCATGTACCTTTTTCTCAGAAATGGTGAAAGATAGAGGTCTAGATTTTTTAGAGCAGTTAGAAAAACATGATTTACGCCTTTTAACAGACCATTTTCTTTCTAAGTGAAACTCAAAATTAATTATTAATTATTTATTGAAAGTCATTTTTAAATTAGCATTTTTGGTAAGATTTCACTGCCTAAAATAAATAATTCTCAACAAATCCTTAAATCCCTGTGTTAAACTACACAATATAACGCAAGTATTATACAAAAAAATCTGAGTTTTTAAGTTTAACAGATATTGAAAAAAAGGAACATAAACATGAAGAATCCAAGTTTTGAAAAAACATCAATTAAATATTTAAATGACGATTAATCTGTGAAGTTCTCTTCGAAAACAACGAATAATTTCAAAACTTATTTTTTTATATATAAACATGTATGACACATCGTTATAAAGATAAAAGTTTAAGTAAAAGTGTATATATATATATATACATATACATATATATATATATATATATATATATATATATATATATATATATATATGCATACAGAGTGGTTTTACTACTTTGTTGTCGGCAAAAATGAATCTTTAAGCGGCAAGCTCATTTTTTTTTTTTTTTTTTTTTTTTCACGAATAGTCTCGTATAGAATTTTTTACACACTGTAGTTTCGCTGTTACAAATGCGAGGGGTCTCATACTCGTAATGAGGGAGAAGTGACACACTTACACACTTAGGCACATATCATGAGTAAAAATTGAATTTTAATTTACGATCTATGTGAAAATTTAGTGTAGAGTCTGCCCGGGTTCGTGACTGGCGTCCGCAGATTTATTTTCTCCCATTAGACATAAAACTTGGACGGGCCAGGACTGCTTTTTTTCTAACTCGTGACCGGCTGACATTCTTTTCTGAATATAGTAATGATTTTGTACATTTGTTTGAAGGAATGCTTGGAAAATTATTTTGGTTCAATAAATTACGGAGAAATATTTATCATAACCTACCTATATTATTTCAAAAAAATTTTTTAATAGTCTTTCTTGTTTATACTAAACTACTCTAATATTTTCTGCACTAAAGAGACGAAACCTGTGATTTAAATTAACCTCTGAATAACCATGAATGGTAAAGTGTGAAATGCACATAAGAAAATATTACAAAGGACGCGCCGAGGTTATTCCAATGACTAAGATGCAATACGGAGTCATGTCTCCGCATCATAAGCACATCTTTTTGCCTACACCAAAAAAATAAAGTTGTAGGAAATTCCATTTATTCGTTGGTTTTTATTAATGACAATAACCGTGCCTGTCAATCCAGTTTGCAGTTCATTACTGTATTAATAAACACATTTATTTGAATAAAGAGTGTTATAAATTTTATTTTACGAAATTCTTTTTTAAAGATATTTCGCTTTATCGAAACACTTATGCAGTAAAGAAAATGCATGAAAGGGAACGCTGCAAACTTACGCCTCAAATCCTTCTATATATTAAAAAAAGTAACGATTTGGATCAATAAAAATCTGCGTCGATCTTCCCGGTCCCGTACACTCCTAGATCGGCATCCATATTTCTTGTGACCGGTGGCCTTTTTTCGTCAATATTAAGAAAACTGTTTCATAGAAAAATATGAAAATTGGTGCTATTATACAGAAATGTTAGATGAACACGCTGATGCAGACAGTTTTTAAATCGAATAATTATTTTAAGAGATATTTAATGATAAAGTTGGTCGAAATTGTTTCATTAAAAGAATTTATATGAGCAAAAGCTATACATAGAAATTTAAATATTTTTACATCATTTAATACATTATAAGTTCCCGGTGTGCAGACTGCATTTATTTTTTTCATTTGACTCATTTTTTGAGGATTTATCTCCATTTTAAATTCAAATTTTCAACATTTCGAGAGATATTTTTTACATATTTTAGAAAAGGATATTATTTTAAACTGTTGCCAATTTTAAAAATAGAGCAAAGAATAATATTTCATTAAAATTAAAAATTTATTTACACGTGGCTAATTATAATAAAAAAAACTTTCAAATGAGAATTAAGTAATTAAGTGTTAAAAATCAGGAAAATATTGAAAATTACATCATAAAAACACATGAATTTTAAAAGAGAAAGAAAAATTTTAAATAATAAAGTCATTATTATGCGTTAAAAGGCGCAAATGGATGAAATCTACGTCATATTTAAAAAGGCCAAATAATTGACAGTTGGCAAAACAGTTTAAGTAAAAAAATATATTTGCGCGAGACATTTATTTCATATTTTGAGATAATATTTTCATCTATTATCATGAATTTTAAGACAGCGCAAATAATACTTCCTTTCTGACAACAAAAGTATTTTCATGTGAATGTTAAAAAGAGAAAGAAAGCCTTGTTGAAAATTATGTCAGATATAAAATGATATATTTCAAATGTGTTATTTAAAAGAACTTTCTTATAGAGGTGTTAAAATATCGAGAGTCAAAGACTCTGTTTACTTAATTCATTTTACATTAGCTTATTTTCAAATTTTTAACTATTTTTTTTAAATGAAAGACGAAAACAGCATTGTATCCCTTAACAAACGCTGATTTCGTCTTAAAAATCTCCAATCAAAGGGATATGGATGAAAACCCGTTTACAGAGAGATCGCCACTGTTTTTTAAAATTATAATTCAACCTTTTTAAAGCCGATGAAATTAGTCTGCTTTTAGAATCTGAGGTTTCAGAACGCGGGGGTTGGCGAGCGTAGCTCGTAGGGGGCAGAGCCCCCTAGTCTTTTTAAAAGAAAAAATATTGCTATATAGAATAGCCCAATGTGAAAACGCAGGAAATGGTGCTTCGTCTCCATATAAGAATGCATGTCCAGAAATATGACAACACGTGCATGGAGAAGATAAAAAAAAAGACCAAGGCAGAAGAAAATGGCGTGAAAAGTCTTTCAAGAGTCGTAGCTTAACAACGTGTGCATAAGTCGCAAGTTGTGGTTCGAACACGACGACACAACAACCCATAACACCAGGCAGATGTAATTATAAACGTAACTGGATCTTCCAGTATCGATAGATTAAGCGTAGTATACAGGAAATTGGCACCCTCAATTAACATGGATCAATTTTTAGCTTTGGGGGACCATCAAGGCCATTGTGTACCTATGCGTTTTGCCTATCACTTTTTCGATTTGTCAATTTTTTCAATTACCATTTTTTTTTTCAAAAGCCCTTCACAGAACTTTTTGGTCTTGTGTTCTTGCTTTGTATTTGTACCATGTGCCGTATTATCTCCTCCTGGTGGCATTTCCGAACATGTGTTCTTATGTGATCAGAGTTCCAATTAATGTATTATAATTGCATTATGCATGTAATTAATGTATGCTTTATAATTGGACCCGATGCATTTAAGGCGGTTCTCAAACCTACTGCTCAACAACGCGAAATTTTCTAATAATTTTCTGATACATGTTTAAATTAAAGGCATAAACTTGGCAGGTCTGACTATTGAAGAGATTTGGAATCGAAATCATTTTCTATTTTTTGATCAATAAATTACTTATTGAGTTATAAGCAGTTGTGGTTACATAACGACCGATTTTCCTATTTTCTCGCTGTGTCGCGTCAGAAATATGATTCAGAACGCCCACATTGATGTATTTTCTGAAAGTTCTTTTGTGTTTACCAAAAAATATAAAAGTCTTTCGATTGCGTGGCTCTTGATTAACAACACCGTCCAATTTCATACGTTTCCAAACAAAAAGGAAAAAAAATATGTGTCAGATAGTAGCCCCTTTGGATTTGAGGGCTGCCTTAAAATACATTTCTTGAAAAGATATTTCTTTCACTCAGGAAGCTGAATTTACTCGAACATGTGCTCCTGTGCAATTGCACAGAAGGAGGGGGATTAGAAATAATTGACGCCAACTATAATTTGGCGCCAAACGAAACATTTGAAAAAATATAACATTATTGTTATGTGACGATCCTTCAAAAAATGTATAACTCTTGAAAATGACAAATTTTCACGAACTATTTTATTAAATCAATAAATATTTAAAATGAAAGAAAAAATAAAATTAATCTAAGAGTAAATTGTAAGCATTAAAATTGTAAATGTCTTGTCGTGCAATTTCCTTTGAACTCATGAACTTAGAATTGTTAATAATGAAGAACAGTGTCGTGCTATTTTTTATTATGTCATTTTCGATGCTCCATAAAAGGGCATATGACATGCAGTGTTAGGTTGAACAAAATTATATTTCTGGTTTACCGCGTAAAATGTTCATAACCAGAATTTCACAATTAAAATATTTTTCAATGCGTGATTCCATATCCCTGAAATTGGAGCTTCCTCATCCTAAGGTGACTTTCAAGTGATAAAATCAATTTTAGAGGTAGCGGAAAATGTAAATTATAAAAAAAAATATTCGCCATTTAACCCCTTAATTCTCGCTCCCGTCATATTCTCGGGCTGTGTTTTTTTCTCAAATTGTTTGATTCCCACCAGTTTTATAAAATAATGAAATTGGCTATATTTTAACATCGTTTTTACTGTCATTAAATAAGGTGAATATTTCTTTTTCATAAAAGTGGTGCCATTAAGCAATTTGAATTATTCAACCGTAATTTAATTCGAGTGTTACGGGGTTAATACTAAAACGCCCGGAAATTTTACTCAATTCCATAAAAATATTTTACATCAGAATTTTTATTTAAAATTTTTTGACTGATTTATTTAACGTAATTTTGGGTTTTTTTAATTTAACTTATTTGTGAGAGAATTTCTGGTTTCAATTGACATTTAATCATATCGTCGGAGCCGAATCGACTCCTTCCGGGCGTTCTAGTGTTAAAAAATAGCTGTTTTTCATTATTAACATTTGAAGCTTGAGATTTCAGCTTTTTTGAACACCAGTATATTCTCAGGGGAAAAGCTGGTCTCTTAAATCGCAAAATTTTTCAGATTAAATCAAATATCATTTTCTCTAACAAAATACTGGTGTGAAAACGCGGAAATCTCATCCCTGATCATTTTCGAGTTCATGGGGCGATGTCTTGTAAATTTCACTGCTATACTAACAGATTTTTACAATTTGTAATGCTTAAGTTTAATTTTAGGTTAATTTTATTATTTATTGTGAGAAATTTATTTGTTATTTTTAAAGTAAGATGTTTTGAATAGTTATGATTAAATAAGAATAAAAAATGATTAAAGTTTAATAAATGGCGAGTCAGAATGTTTGCAATAAAAAGATCTGTATATGTTCAAGGTTGAAATAAATGACACAACCTACACAATGTAATACAATTTGGTATGTTGTCAGTATAACGAAAAAGTATCGAATTTTTACACGTCAGTTATTAAAGCTCTCAACAGTAAATATATATATATATATTTAACACTAGAAAGGCCGGAAATTTTTCTCAAGTTTTATAAAATTATTTCACACCAAAATATTTATTTAAAACAGTTTCACTTTTTTATTTAGCGTTTTTCTTCTTTGTATCTTTTTAAATTATTTTATAATGAAATTTCTGGTTTGAACCGAAATATATACATGTGCTAACGGTCAAAATGACCGCTCACGGCCGTTCTAGTGTTAAAGAGATGCAACAAAATATTGGTATAAAGTTCTCAGCATCAGTTTAATGAATTATAATTGTAAAGTATTACCTGGTTTTACTCGGTCAAACATAGCTGGGATTTTTTGGATGACCGTATCGGTAAATTCACTCGCCGATTTCTTTGAATCATCGGGACTTCCAATAGCGTTTTGATCAGCTGGCGTTTCCATTCTTAATTTGTCCCATACTGATATTACTTTGTCCTCAGAATGTACAGCCAGTGACTTTCCATGTATACTTTGACATTTGTCGGGTGAATGATTTCCCGCAACTTCTTCAATTTGGATTATTGTATCTTTAAATCCACTTGTCAATATTTGTAAATCGTCGGGACTTTTAATATCGTCTTGATCAGCTGGCGTTTCCATTCTTAATTTGTCCCATGCTGATATTAATTTTTCCTCAGAATGTACCGCCAGTGACTTTCCCTGTATACTTTGACACTTGCCGGGTGAATGATTTCCCGGAAATTCTTCAATTTGACCAAAACGAACTCTTTTTTGAACTGCAGCTGAACTGCATTTTTCACCCGCATCTTCCATGTTGTTCATCTTTTCAGCGTCCTTTCTGAGATTCTTTTCACCTTTGCTTGAAGAGAATAATCTAATAAACTGAAACTGGTCATGCGGTTTCAATGTGTTCTCCATACTGACGGTGGACTTTCTTTTTTCGCATATCTCCCGTACAATTTCAGCGGTGTTACCTTTTTCAACAATCATCTCGATGACGACACTCGAGGCTAAACAGGAAAAAGAATATTTTTTATTTAATGAATTTTACAATTGGTTGAGTATTCTATTAACCATCTACAAAAAAATTTTATGGATCTTTAAAATATTATTAAATTTAATTCATAAGTTTAAAGAATCAGTTCGGATTGAAAGTTTAATTCATAAATAGTTCAAAGACACAAGAGGTAATAACAAAACTAACATCGGAGCATTTATACACACATACACATATATATATTACAATCTTTTGTAAACACACTATTCCATAATTTATGAGTTCTGACTGGCACCACTCATACTAATTTATTACTATATAATATTTGCAGCAGTTATTATTATTAATAAGGTTGCAGCCATAATTATTTACTTGGCACAGGCTCGAAAAGCATGTGGTTTCCCCATAATTGTAAAGATAGTTCCGAAAAACATCAACGATAAAAGGATATTTAATGTTTTTCGCCGTTTCAGCTTTTAGTAGCTATCCATCATAAACTAAATTTTAAATTATGTTAAATAAACTTTTCACTATTATTCAAAGGACATCACTTCCTAGTGACAATAGTAAATTTTAAAAAGAACTCCTGACATACAGTATCTGTTCCTGACTTATGTTTTGTCAATAAGTACTTGCTGGTGGAGTACTTTTACGTCAGTGCAGATAGGCCAACTAGCCAATCACAGTGATGGAACAGTGTAGCAGAAGATAATCAAATGACACCGAAGAATTTTATTAGTATTCTTCATTTAATTTCAGGACAGAATTTCTGAGATTTTTGAAGGCGAAGAATAGTATAAAAATTTAGTGGTGACAATCGCTCAACTGCTGCGCCACTGTTCCATTACTGCAATCAGTGTGGTGAACGAGCAGGGTATTTTTTTCAGTGCGTATGAAATATGCAGAAAAATGTCTTTTTTCTCCAAAACACGCGAATCTAGGTTTTAGAATAATTTTTTAAAAAAGAAATGGTAAAATATTAGAATTGCAGAACAGATAATTTTAATATAATTCATATCGGCATTTTAGCTTGAAATAAAAAATAAAAGATCTTGAAACAAAATATTACAAGAAATGTGTTTTAAATTATATTTTGAAAGAGAAATAAAATAATAATCTACGCATTTTAAATAGAAATGAATTTAAGTAAAATGACTGATATGAATATTTTTTAGATGGAAAATAATTAAATAAACCAGGGATACAAAATCATTTTAGGTAGGAAAAAATTATGGAATATTTTTAAAGAAGGGGGAAATTTATTTTTCGTAATCCATCTATATGTACAGAGAAATTACGTAATTTTTGGTTCAATAGAGAAATGATTTTGTTTCTAATTTTACTATGGTTTATAATTTCGTAATATTTTACGGAAAATGTTCAAATTCATATTTACAGTTTTGTGTTTTATTTATATTCACTAAAACCTCCCGAATAGCGTACACCTGTATTGAGCGGACAGTTTTCAATTCCCAACATCTACATATTTGTATGACTTTACCTCCTAATGTCGGCATAACCTGTTGTGCAAATATTCTAACCTAATTGTAGCAGTCTTGGTAACAAAGATTAACAACAGAGCTTTACATTTTCAAAAACTTACTGTAATCACTAAATTTGAAATTCTCTTTGGTGTTTTCTTTGACTCTTTATTTATTTTGTGTTTTTAAGGAATATTATTTTTTTATCATCGCATTTAATTTTCACTACAAAATTTTATGTCAGACATTTGACTTTATACTACAGTTGATTTTTAATTTTGTCTTCATAAATATCATAATGTAACGTTATTTAATTGGGGGAACCCCACCCGGGTAAATATTGCACTTTATATTTTACACTTAACTTTTTTAGACTACACTACAATATTGGGATATTCGAGCTCCTCTCGCTTTCTATTTTCAAGTAAGTGAAGTTCTATTTCGTCCGCACTGTATATGAAAAAAAAGTAGAACTTCTCAAAAGAAACCTATTCCAATATCGTAACATTCTAAACCTATATAGAAAATAGATTGCAACAAACTTCGCCCTTTTTTTCTTTCAATAACATTTGTACTAATTACTTTAAATTTTGAATATATGCGTTGAAACAAGACGAAAGATGTGTAATAATCTAGAAATAGTTTGCAGTATGATTACCATTCCATGTGAAACTATTTTAAGCCTCGTCTCTAATAGGAAAGCGACACTGAACACCTGTTTTGGAATTTAGATATTCCTACGACAGACACGTTTGACACATTGATGGTTTTGTCTTATTTTTTACTTTTCGAAAAAGCGGGTAATCCATTAAGCGAAATGAAACACTGTACATATAAAACAAATGGAATTTAGATTTCACAAGAAAAAATAGCACCAAATTCTATACTAGAGAGATTTTGGGGCTGCTTTGAAAGAAAACTGAACTTTTAGCCGCTGTCGACAACTTTCGATGCGTTCTTATTACGAACACTTATTTACAGCAGTGGAAAATTGGCGCAGAGGTGGAGCCTATTGACACCACTAAATTTTAGTAGTATTTTTCACCTTATCTAATGACAGAATTTCCCAGTTTTTATTAAGGTGAGGAATACAATAAAAAATTAGTGGTGTCAATAGGCTCCTCCTCTGCGCCAATTTTCCACCACTGTATTTAGTACAAAAAAAAAAAAAAAAAAAAAAAAAAAAAAAAAAAAAAAAAAAACCGGAGAGAACTTGCTTTAACTTAAGATAACAGTTTTGTTAAATTAAAGCTTACAAATTGCGTCAGGTACTGTGTTTCAATATTGCATTTAAAGCGTTTTTCTGTTCAAGATTTTTATAATTTGCTGTTTAAATTCACTGTGAGTTCAAACTTTAAACAACTGTGGAAAATGTTGTTCGTCGAATACAGCTTTGTAATCTATCGTGAAAAAGTTTTGTGTTTGCAGTTTCATTTTGCAGTAAAATAAAGGTTTCATATATCAAAAATATTACACTTGCAGCCTCTAAAATTACATAATTCCGACTTTAATATCAGTGCTCCCACTGTAAAAAAATCACTGTAAATTGGCCAGCACAAACTCGATCACAGTTGAATATACTGTATCTTCTTTGTGTTCCTGACTATTTAAACATGAAAAATACAGTAGTTGCGTAAAATTAACAGTACAATGTACTGGCAATTTGGACGCATTTGGACGACAGTACAAACTACTGGCGTCCAAATTGCCAGTACATTGTGCTGTTAATTTTACGCAACTACTGTATTTTCCATGTCTAAATAGTCAGGAACACAAGGAAAGATACAGTACATTCAACTGTGATCGAGTTTGTGCACGAGATGAACAGTACTTTGTGCTGTAAAAATGTCGTTTTTTTTTACGGTGCTCCCTTAGAAATCGAAATCACAAACCACATGCTTCACTGTGTACGTACACCAAATTCAGTTGGATTTCTCTCTTAAGTTAATGGCCCTCTGGGACAGGTGTAAAGAATAAAATTTCTGAGAAGTGAAAATACAGTTTAATAACAGGCATCCTGGTCAAATTATACTACACCGTATTAGTTAAACTCGTTCGTTTTTTGAAAAAGAATAATTTCAAAGGCTGTTTTGAAGGATGCTGGTTTTATATGTTTGTAAATGTTTTGATGTGTTTGGGAGATTCTCAAAAGGTGGGATCATTAAACGTTAACTATATGTAATTTTTAAAATTTTCAAATTTAAGGCCATTTTTTTTAATAGTATAGTATTTTGTCTATAAATATAATATATAAATATTTTATAATAGTATGTCTACAAAATTATACACAAACAGCAACTATTCTGGAAAATTAATGATTAAAGCACTTAATTAGCAGTTGCGTACGTTACAAATTTTGGACACTCTTTCGCACGTAAGTTACAGATTTTGGACGTTGCTCTTAGTATTTAAATAATTCTTAAGACTAAGAATGTAGTAAATGTGTCTGTATACATATATATATGCATAATTAACTTTTTGTTATCCAGTAATAATAATAATAAAATCAAATACTTTGTTACGTACGTTACTTTCGGACATAAAAAATACAGAAAAATTCTTTATAGAAAAGTCCTTCTATCTCCAAAACAGCAATAAATCAGCCTGCCATTTCTTAACGAAATTATCAAAAAATCATCCGTTTCCTTTATGCATTCGTTGTTTACCATTAGAACCACCTGGAAAAAAGTTAAAACTCTTTTTTCTTGGTGGTATATTGGAGCGGTTAATGTTATGAATGTCCAAAATTGGCCTCTTTAGCATAAAATAGTAAAATTTTAAGGTATTTATACAAAGCTTTTACAATAAATTATGTCATTTTCTGTCTCTGAGTAGAAGTAAAAACTCAGTGTAAAAAAAAAAAATAAATAAATAAAGTCAATGATAATTAAAGTTATGTTTGAAAGGCTTAAAGTTATTACTTGTGTCCTGTGCCCACCTTTTGAGAATCGCCCGTTTGTTAAACATATTTGTAAGCCTGCCACATAGACACTCATTTCTGTATAAACATAATCGACACAAAGTTGATAGATAAATTTATAAAAATGTGTATGAGAAGTGAAAAGGAGTGTTTGATATTGACAAAAGAAAAACATTCCAATAATGTAAAATAAATGAATAGCGATGTTACCTTTTTTCTTCCAGACAGCGTCCCGTTTCGGCATAAATAGGCCTGAACACAAGAAACGGTGATTCTTAGCCAATTTAGCTGATGGACGAGTTTCTGGCTGCAGGGACAGGAACATGAGGATAAAATTCTTTAGGCGTTTACAATCCAATGGACTCATCTCCAATTCCGGGTATGCCTCTTCTATGTTCGACGAAAGATATTTTATCTGAAAAGTCAAATGTGGATTAAAATTTCCAAAAGAATTTAACAAAGAAATATATATACAAATTATTTCTACGTTATAAATGGAGATTTTCTAATACTATTTTCAATAAACTTTTCTCAGTTTATGTAAGATGTGATGCCATCACGAAAAGTATTATAAGTACAGCGTCAATCGATCCGTCACGTCGTGTAAGTGCCCTCTGTCTATAAACTTTCGATTACAAAGTTTTAAAAAGTTTAAATTTGATACAGATGTGAGTGTGTTATAAGATTATGAAGGTCTAGAGGGAGCTCAAGAAGTTATGAAGAGGACTCAGTCTATCCTACCCCCATCGGGTAACGACCCTCCTCATAACAACTACAATCCAAAATACACAGTGTCTAGTTCAGAGTTCTATAGTTCAGGCAATAGAGACCGTATAGGGGCTCTACCGGGGCCGTCGCGAAACAGCTTTCTTCTCTACGGGCCTGCTTCAAGAATAAGATGAGTCACGCAAGAGATCTGAGTTAGCAAACGAACCAAATAAAAATGTTATATTTTTTAATTAATTAAAACAAAAATTCTATTTATCAATAAAAATTTTAATTTTCTAAATGTATGCATAACTTAAAATACACATTCTGTTGGTAGATGTTACAACTAAAATAGCATTTTTCACTATCAGTAATCACGTACTTACAATAATTTAAAAAATATATGGTATTTAATATTGCATAAAAAAATAATCTCACTTAAACAGACAAGTATTAAGGAAGTTGAAATATCTGAAAACTTATCAACGACTGTTACATGTTTGTTAATACATGTGATTTTATTTTATTCGAAGTGAGTTTTCTGTTGTCATTTTTGACTTTTGTATAGTTATTTATTTTATTATTATATTCGCAATTCCTGACAAACACATAACTTAAGGGGACAGTTCATCTGAAAATTAACCCAAAAAATCGACTTAAAAAATATTAAATGGAAGCCTAATTAATTACAAATTTTGTGACACCTCATTTTTACCCATACGGCGATTATAACGCCAGGTATTGAAAATTTCATTATTACACCCAGCGCAATTAACCAGAAACAACCAGCTTTAAATGATTTTTCACTTCCATGTTTTAAAAATGCTAAGGCCTTTTATTTTTTTTGTATTTCAGATATAGATTTAAACTTTTTTGTACATGTTCTTTATTATATATGTGAAAAACATGAGCATGGAATTGTCCTTCATGGTTTTATTTATTTATTTATTTATTTTAATAAAAGTATATGAAAGTGTATTAGATTTCACTGTTTTACACTATATATATCAATAAAAATATTATATTAAATGTAATATTTGATTTATCTAAAACGCTATGCTCAGTCTTGCGTAATACACATTTGAAAATCTTTTTTAAAAAATGGGCAAAAATATTAATAATTAATAAAAAAGTAGCATTTAAAAAAATTCAAAATGTTTTAAACTATTTTAAATCTTTAACTAAATATGCAGTTAAATTTGTTTTAATGCACTTTTAGTTTAACATTGAAATGCAGTGGCTTATTGCACCATTTGAATCATTTATTTAAATTTTAAAAAAAAATGTTGAAAAGGTAAACTGCTTCCTTAAATATACAGCAACGTTGGCTTCCACACTTGCATTTACTTATGAAATTCAGACCTAAAATTTCAGTCTTTTCAATAGTGAGTTGTACAATAAGTGTTTTGGGCTCTGGGAATTTTAGGAAAGTATTTTTACTATTCTGATTAATTAGTTTTTAAAAATTTGAAAAGCATTTACAATTAGAAATAATAACATTTCCTGGAGCCATTTTATTTTACCACTATCTGCCTACATCATGTACTTATACACTTTATTCGGCAATCTCATTCTAAAATTAAAATTTTAATTGATAAATAGAATTTTTGCTTAATTGTTTAAAAATAATAATATCTTTATTTTTGATTTTATGTAATATCAATCCTGAAATTTATACTTTTAAATTAAGACTATTTATTTTTAAAGGGAAATTTAATTATTATCTACTAAAATTGTATTATTTTAATACATGATATCTCCTGTCATAAATTTATCTTTCAAGTTAAACTCTCCGAAAAATACCATGAATTCCAATTCTTTAACTATTTCGGTATTTTTATTTTTTCATGATAAAGTTGATAATTTTAATGTATGATTTTTTTTTGTACCATAAATGTATATTTCAAGTTAAAATCTCCGATAAAAACGGCGAATCAAATGTATTTGAAAATATTTTAAATCAAAGGAGAAAAAAAAAGCACCTGTTTAATGACCCTTCTCTGTTTAATTATTGAATGTATAAATCAAATATCTAAAATAACCCACAAATTGCTCAACAAAATATTCTAAAACGGAAATTTCTAGCACCTTTTTTTTATACAAATATACAACTATCAACCTATTTCGTTTGCTACTCAGATCTCTTGTGCCGCCATCTTGCTGTACATTTTCTTCTTGAAGCAGGCCCGTAAGAGAAGGAAGTTGTTTCGCGACGGCCCCGGCTCTACCTAACAAAATTCATGATAGTTCTGTAAAAAGGCTTACTATATGTTTTTTGGGTTGCTGAATCTGAATTTTTAACTTCCCACCAAAATTTCCCCCGGCAACCCTTCAAAATTTTGGTAAAATGCCCCCCAAAAAAGGTTTTTATTAAAAAATCAATTCTTTTATTGCTTTAGGTGAAAAGTATCTAGAAATTCAGAAAGTAGACAAAATTTGGAACAAATTAGATATATGGCATTATGACTTAGGATGAAGGGGAAGGGGGGGAACTGCCTCGGAACATGCGCGCGGTGCTGCGTGGACTAAGTTGCGCAATTCCACTTAACCCCTCACACGTTTACATTCGCCCCTCCATCTCCCCTTCGAACTTTCCTTATAAGGTTTACTTTAAGTTTTTTGGGTCGCTTAATCCGAATTTTTAACTTACCCCCAAATTCTTCCCCCCCCACCTCCAAAAAAAAATTAGTTGTTATTAACTTAAATGTCTTATTGTTTTAGGGGAAAAGCATTACGAAATTCAGAAACTAGACAAAATTTGCAACAAATAGGATATATGATATTATGACGTAGGATAAACGGGGAGAGAGGGGGCTGCCTCTGAACATGCACTGCGGCGCTACGTGCACTAAATTATGAAGTCCAGGCAATAGGGGATTTTACCTGGCGAAATTAATACTTATTCTGGATTTCGACTCACTTTATGTTTTTGGGGTCGCTGAATCCCAATTTGTAACTTTCCATCAAAATTTCACCCGGCAACCCCCCAAAAAATTGATTTTTTGAAAAAATTTGATTTTTGAGAAAAGCGCGCGGGGAATGTTCCGAGGCAACCCCCCCCCCCTCTCCCCGTTTATCCTACATCATAATATCACGTATCCTATTTGTTGCAAATTTTGTCTAGTTTGGGAATTTCGTAATGCTTTTCCCTTAAAACAATAAGAAATTTAAGTTAATAACAACTATTTTGGGAGGGGGTCGGGGGGGATTTTGGGGGTAAGTTAAAAATTCGGATTCAGCGACCCAAAAAACTTAAAGTAAATCTAATAAGGAAAGTTCGGAGGGGAGATGTGAGGGCAAATGTAAATGTGTGAGTGGTTAAGTGGAATTGCACAACTTAGTCCACGCAGCACCGCGCGCATGGTACGAGGCAAGTCCCCCCTTCCCCTTCACCCTAAGTCATAATGACAGATATCTAATTTGTTGCAAATTTTGTCTACTTTCTGAATTTCTAGATACTTTTCCCCTAAAACAATAAAAAAATGGATTTTTTTTAATAAAAATCTTTTTACCAAAATTTGGAGGGGGGTTGCCGGGGGAAATTTTGGTGGGAAGTTACAAATTCTGATTCAGCGACCCAAAAGACATAAGGTAAGCTGATTTCCAGAACTACCATTAATTTTGCTAGGTAAAATTCCCCATCGCCTGGACTACTAAGAATGTTACGAAAGCAAGTTAGGAATGTTACAAATTCATTCAAATATTCATTCACTTTATAAATAATCGGACTCGGGCTAGAAAATGTCTGAAATGTGATCCTGGTTTACTTAATACCGAACACATTGCTTTTCCATTCCTTACTCTCTTCTGCGATAGAGATGTTTTGTTTCGATTCAATAAAATGCTAATGTTATATCGATGTACAGATAGAACTTTATGAAAAATAGTATTAAATTGGAGCTGATATCGGGAAACAGCATTTTTCTAACAACAAAAGTGTTTTATTTTTATTTTATTTTATTTTTACTATATTAATTTTGGCCCTTTTAACTATGATAGCATTATAGGATTGCTTGTTTTTTATTGTTTTCTTAATTTGTGATTGAGCTCTTGCTTTTGTCAAATAGCAAATATTAAATGCTAAAAAGAGGAACATTTTCAATATTTGAATCTTAAAAATCATAGAATCTAAAAGATCTTATCATAAAAAAATAATAAAAAAGTAAGTGTCAAATTCTCAGATTTTATTGACGTACCAGTGTAGCTAATATTAATATTCCATAGAAATTATACAATTCTATCTCAACTACGAAATCTTTCACAAATGTGACGTGTAACTTTTGTTTTTTTTAACAAACGGAAGGAATGGCTCCTCTGCCGCTTATGATGATGATAACCCTCTAGCACTCGCGACGGGTTATAAGTTACCCGAGCCTTTCTTCACTTTAAACATCGTTTTGTTTATCGCTTAGTCCACTCGAAATAAAAATGCAAAGAGTTTTTATTGGGCAAATTTTATTTTCAATTAACGAGAGTTAAACATTTTTAGAGAATGGAACGTTTTTGTTTTGTTTCACTAGCTTTTTAAACCACAAAATTTTAATTTTAATTTTCCCTGACAAAAATATCCCGAGGCAAGTTCTTGTGTGCAAAACGACGCGAGTGGTGGAGGGATAATAATAATAATAATAATAGTAATAATAGTAATAATCTAAGCTTAATTTTTAATACAGGATTGGTTTGGTTAAATATTTAAAATAATATTTTCGGTTATTGAAAAAAATACATATATGATAATAATATATATTAATCAAAATAATGATCAGAATATGTTAACTATGGCCGAAAATTACCGGACACGATTTACGCGTTTTGTTGAACATCTAGAAAAATATTTGATGCTTTCTTCTAGAACTTCATGAATTAAAATAAAAACCTGTTTGTACTCCTACACCCAGCGAAGGTTTAAAAACTGTGGCAATTTGGGTACCCACTATTTTCGATCTACCTGTAAAATAAAAAGCTTGAAATAATCTGTAACTGTAGCACACGACAGCAGAGATGTTTTCAAATATTTCGATAAAGAATGGCTTGTACATTCATGGAGATATAATTCATGGAGTTTCTTTTACAAATTTCCATATGTTTCTTGATTACAACCTGCAGGGTTTTCAACCCAGTTTAATGCCACTTTCATGAAACCTGAACAAGAAGTTTATATATATATAAATATAAATATATATATATATATGTATGAGGACGTGAGTTTCAAATTTTGCCTTATCCAAAAAATCAAATTTTGGGAAATCGCGAAAAACCTGTAACTGCGACCCCGTGCATCGAATACCGCCAATTTTTTTGTATACTTATAGCTATTTGCTGTGTGATATCATTGTGTTAAGTTGGAATATCTACTTTAATTCATTTGGTTTATTAATTTGAAAAAGTTTCGAATAAGAAGAGTTTTGTTGCAAACCCATGGATAAGAAGAGTTTTGTTTCCAACCGTCTATCATACTTGCTGAAAGAAATTAATAGTTTCTATTTTTGGTCATCGGATGATAATATTTTGGATTAAAAAATAGACCTTACGAGAGCAATAAGTATGATTAAAATTTAGTATTACGTTTTATTATAAAAAAGCAAACTTAACAATAATCAAATAAAACTTATAAATAGCTTATAATT
Organism: Maratus speciosus; assembly: GCA_963932465.1. Lineage (NCBI taxonomy): Eukaryota > Metazoa > Arthropoda > Arachnida > Araneae > Salticidae > Maratus > Maratus speciosus. The sequence continues at coordinate 279,065,288 of OZ010797.1, read as the reverse complement.
AAAATAACTTTTTTTTAAAGAATGTAATATAATATAATGTATATAACACATAATATTATATATATTATACACCATCCCCTTCTGTTCTGGATCCTTAGAAATAATATTTTTATAGAAAGTAAGCACCTCCATTTCTGACATTTTTTTCATCAAAATGTTTTTTTAACAATTCGTGGACATCCTTAAGTTTCTCTTGCTTCACGGCAACTCCCTCCCCCCTCTTTTTAAAAAGAAAATTCAGATTTTAGATACCTCTAGCACAACTTTTACACTCTGAATTTTGATATTCCAAGAATCTTCAGAAATAAACTTTCAAAATTTGAAGATGGCCATGGTTCTTATTCCTTAAATAGTACCTTATCGTAATGCCTTTGAAAGCGCACTGAGATGCACTTAAAAGAATTTCAAGGTGAAAATTTTACTTTTCTGGATGTTTCATGGAAGGAAAGAAACCTGGACGGTTTCTTGAAGGTGATGTTTGAGATGTGAACTTAAAAATAAAATTATCTTATGCAATTTTGTAGTTGCTTGAAAAAAAAGCTTGGTATAAGCATCATACATCTTGCATTGAGAGAGTTGAATACTCGAGGTCTTTTGAGTCTGTTTAGTGCACTCTGAGAGGGACGGAAATGCCTTAAGTTTATGCCTGAGAATAAAAATTAGATCTTTTAACACCTTCTGACAATATGAAATATAGAAAGCGATTCTCCATTTTGAACTTACATTTTAATCTTCTTTTGCATGTATTCTTTACTAACCCATGTGTTCGTATTTCATTTTTTCTTCTTCCCCCTTCCCCCTCAAAATAGAAGAGTTTATTCACTGTCCATTATACATAAGACATGCTGTAAAACTTATTTGATTAGTTTGTATGAATAGAACAGGTAAAAATTTTAAACGCAAATAGAAACAGGTCGCAGAGAAATGAAGGAAAATTACTGTGATAGTAGCTGATAAGCTAGTCGTCCGTTGGTCTTACGCATGCGCAGGGATAAAGCTAGTTTTGTTTCCAACTCCCTAGTGGATAAGGCGAGTTTTGAAGCCAAACCAATATTTTAAGAACCCAAAAATAAAGGATAAAATTTTCTTTTACAGATTATAGTATTTTTTCTGTGAAGGTTTACCAATAGAACAGATTGGTAGAGAAAACTCGATTTTTTAAAATTTGGATAAGGCGAGTTTTGAAACTCACGTCCTCATATAAATTCAGTCGAATAGTGTGTAATTCGTTAATGATATATGAGCAATGTATGAGCAAATCACAATTGTTAAAAGTAGCTTGATTTTACAAAAAATACAATTTTTATTTTTTATTTTTTTAACACTATCCATCGTACTCTAAAACTATAAAGTTAAAAAGAACTTCTTAACACACTATGAAATTTAAAATTGCAATTCTAAATTTCTATGGTGTTTTAAGAAGTTCTTTTTGAACATGTCGTATCACACCAGTTTTTACATCATTAATTGCAATTAAAAACTGTTTATAAATTCGGCTTCTCTGCCTGCCATTTGTGATTTTTAGCCATATGAAACATCTCAAAAATATTGATGTATACTAACCACTTTGAATATTGTCTTATAAACGTCTTTGCTCCAGGGCTTTAAGCTGTTTCCTAGTTGTTCTTGAAGGAGGTTTTTCGTGAATAAACGGAGTGACATCATTCCTAGAGACCATAAGTCTACTCCTACCGGGTCCACTAGGACATTCGCGCCTCTGGAGTAACACAACTCTGGTGGATAATATGGGAAGTCATGTCCGCTCCTAAAATGACAGCAAATAAAAAGATATATCTATTATTTCAGATCAATAATTTTTTTTATGTTATGTTAACAATAAAAAGCAAGCTAAAGAAAAATTAAGGGGGTCCGGGACACATTTTCAAAATTTTTTTATTTATTGAGTTAAAATTTTGAAATTTTTTTGTGATGGTTAACAATATCATTTGTAAACAAAATCGCATGATAAAACTTCTCATAATTTTTTTTAAAAAATTTAAATTTTAAATTTTGTTAAAAAAGTGGGGTAGTTTAAAATCGTTATAACTCGAAATATTATTTATAGAATTTCATTTTTTTTTTCATTTAAATAAACAGAAATATATAAATTTTAATTTAGAGCCAGCATTTTAAAAAAATATTATTTTTTAAAAAAAAATTAGAAATATTTAACAAAAAAATTACAAAAATGTGGTGCAACTTTAAAAAAAAAAAAAAAATCATATTTCCAAAAGTAAATGTTTTTTTTCAAATATGCTAGCTCAAAAGTAAAGTAAAATAATTGAAAAAGATATGTTCCCAGTTTCAACCCTGTATCTTTAACGGTTCTTGAGTTATAAGAATTTAAATATGAGAAATGGTGAAAAAACCTATCATGAAGAAAAACGCAATTTCACAAGAACTCGTTTCCGTGACAACCATAGCTTGAAAGGCAGATTTTGAAAACAAACCAAAACGAAAAAATTAATATTTCCTGTTCTAATTACGATAGAAACATGATTTAAACGTCATTTTAAGCAGAAAATGGCAGAGAAATTTTTAATCCAATAAAAAAAATTGAAAAAATGAAGATTTTTGTGTCTCGGACCCCCTTAAACAGAGAGGTTCAAAAGGTCATGTCCAAGAGGAGCGTGTGAGTTTGTCAGGTCATGTGGAGCAAAAATTACATAGGAACTGGGGTTCCGAAACGCAATCGCGATGTTGCAATTGAATCGAGACCGTGACGCAAAGAAAATATAATACTCGATGTAAAAATTCCTTTATTTTACAAAAAAACTTAATCGAAGTACAAAATTCAAATGAAAAGTGTTACAACTCATAACAAGCATTCTAAATGTGCCCCCATTAGCCGTGGTGTATTCTTCACATCAGCGTCGCTTGGAATTGCGAACACGTTCAAATACGCCCTGTGCCGTGGCCGCTGCGAACGTGCGAACCCTAAACCTCCAGGATTTCTACCTCCAGGAATATCTTAAGTCTCTCATTTAAATAATGTAATAAAATTAATGAAAAATAAATTTTAGCGTATATCGGGATATCGAGTGTTTACATTGTTATAGCATATAAATTTTTACAGTTATGTCAACATTAAAAATGACAAACTAGCTTGGTAATAGGTTACAATAACCTATTAATTTTTCAACTCATTACCCTAACCTAGAAAATTGCTAAAATTTGCATTTTTTAGGAATTTTTTTTATTCTCTTAAGATTATTTTTCAATGTAACGCATTTTTATTAAATTTTCGTGCTTTTTTTTCACTTGAAGGTAATTGTTTGTACTTTTGAGTAACACTTTGCATAGTACCTATTCCTCTTTCTGAAATGTTGATGTCTAAAAGAGATACGGGACTCAGATGCTAAACGTACGAGCGCAAAACAAGCTTTAAAAAAAAATTCTTTACATTATCGCATCTTATTCTTTTTCATGGGTTGTATTAATAAATCAACACCAATTAAATATATTAACACGTTCACGCCGGCGCGGTGGATCACACTCGACTGTCTCAAAGTTGTCAAGTCTCCGGCTTTTTGCACACCACTGTTATTTTAGAGAAAATGTTGTTCCTTTAAATCGCCCAATTGCTCTAATTAAATAAAACAACATTTTCTGTATTAAAATACTGGTATGCAAAAGGCCGGAGACTTGCCAACTCTGAGACAATCGAGTGTGACCCACCGCGCCGGCGTGAACGTGTTAAACTGGGAAAACGCGCGCATACCCAGGGTATGAATGGTTTTTACTTTGTCACCAATAAATACAAATAATAATCGTCACCTTATTTAATCGTAGAGAATTTTGCTATAAAAGAAGTTGAAGATTGTTTTTTAAAAGATAGTGGTGAAAATTGTAAAAACCGTACGCACTCCGGGTCTATCAGGCTCGACGCGCGTCCTCCAGGGTTAAAAACAAATGGAGAAAAAATTTCTCTAAATCACCCTATTCCCTTTTTTTGTTCCCCCGAAAATGTTAATCTCAATTACCTCTAAAATGTAGAAAGTTTTTAGCATTACAATAAAAATAAAAAATAAAAGTGCCCAGCTAAACTGATGGCATTGAGCTTACAGGCTATTCACACTAATTGGATATTATACTCTTATTTTAAAGAATAATGCCGCCCCCCCCTAAAAAATAAGTGAATGGGGATTAGACCCCGTTTCCCCCCTTTATACTTAACCAATGAATCTCCAAATCTAATCAGGGAAGCTCTTTAACATAATAAACCAGTATATCAAATTGGAGAATTGAATAATTCTGTATGAAAAACTCATTTATCTAAAATAAGGGGGTGGACTAGACCCCATTCCCCTTTTGTCCTTAACCAATGAACCCCCGAAATTAATCAGGGAAGCTCCTTAACATAATAAACCGGTATACCAAATTTGGAGCAAATCGAATAATTCAGCATGAAAAACCCATTTATCTGAATTAAGGGGGGTGGACTAACCCCCTTTTCCCCCTTTATCCTTATCCAATGAGCCCCCAAACCTAATCGGGGAAGCGCCTTATCAGAATGAAACTAGAAAAAAAATTGAAGCAAATGAAATGGGATGTTTCTATCAAGAGTTATCGAGATACGTACGTATATACAGAACCGGCGGGCACATAAGCTCTCAGGCTTTGATAGCCTGTGAGCTAAAAAGGGATATCGCGGCATAAAATTGTAATCAAAAAGGGATTTTTTAGAATAGTGCCGAAATTAATAATAATATTAGAACACAAAGTAGACTCACCACATTGCTGGCTGTGTTGAAAAAGTTACTAAACCAAAACTTGAGAGTTTGGCCTTGGAGTCGCAGGAAATTAAAATGTTGGACGGATCAATATTCAGATGGCAGATGTTTTTTCCGTGGAGGTACTCGACTCCGGTCAAAATATCTAAAAGCCAACGTTTAATGTCAAAAATATTGTCGCTGTCTCCCTGGAACCATCCGGAATGGACTATGTTTTCCAATGTCATGTACTGCAGGGGCATGAGAAAACAGTGGGCTTTCAAGTCTGGCATGAAGATGTTTTTTTCCAACTGAACAATATTTTTGTGCTCCAGACAAGGCCAGACTTTAAAATCTCTCTTTACTGTTTTCACTATCTTCCCTGCTTTACGTTCACCGGATGGCGTCTCGAAGACGAGGACTTCGCCGAATTTCCCAGGCGCTATGATTCTCTTACACTTTAAATTCAATTGTTCTTCCATCATCTCTTCGATTTTCCATTTCGTGTAAAGTTCATCCGATATTTTGTGTGGATACATTATGGTTTTTTTTTTATTATTATTATTATAAAGTAGACTATTTAAGTGAAATTATATTGAAAGTTATTGATTAAAAACTATTTTCGATTACATAAAACAAAACTTTACGATCACAAATAATTATACGTGTTCAATAAGTGAGGAATTAGGTCGAAAAGAACTTCTGGAAGCTTTGCAACAACGGCATTTTACTATAACAATGTCATTGCATTTTAACTTCACATTGTTGTAACAAACAAATGTTTATTGTTACATAAACATTGGTAGTTTTACAATTTTCATGCTTGAAAATTATTTGAAAAATAGTAAAAAATCGGCAAATTAAGTTATGACTTTAAATCAAACTTTATTTGAAAGTGCGCTGTTTAATCTTTTCGATGGAGCACAGATTGGGACGATATGATATTTAGAAGCCAATATGTGTGTTATCAAAGCGCAAACGATAGCGTACGTAGGGATACTGAACGTTTATATTGTTGTAGGAAATAATTTTTTATTGTTGCATCAGCATTAGAGCTTTGAAAAACAGTTACTTTCTACTAAAAGGTTTCATTTTACATCACGAACTTGTTAATAGATTGCAAAAATCTTCTAATTTCATATCTCATTACTGGAATTTAAAAAGTTGTTCAATTTTGCACTTAACCCTCTGTCTACCAGAAGGGTCCAATGGACCCGACATGTACATTCAAAATATTTATTCAAACCAGAAATTTCTTCAAAACAAACTAAATGTATAAATCAGACAATAATAAGTTAAATAAACAAATTAAATAGTTTTAAGTAAAAATTCTGGTGTAGATTGTTTTTATAAAACTTGAGTAAAATTTCCGGTAGTTCTAGGGTTAATTTTCCATTTTTAACAATTAATTTGTGCTTTTAAGTACTATTTTCAATGCAAAGCGTTGTTCTAAATTTGAGAGGATATTTTATACTTGAGGTAGATTTTTTTAGATTTTTGAGTAACTTTTTGCATACCTTACCATTTTTTAAATATTACTGCCTGTTAAATATCAAAAACTCAGATTAAAATGATAGAGTTAAAATTTACAGTTACCAAAACAAACTTAAGAAGGTAATTTATTTTTACTTTATTTATTGCTTCTTATACTTTTTCTAACGGACAATGGTAATAAAACAACATAGAATATATTAAAATGCATTAAATTCAATACATTAAAAACTAAAGCAGAAAACATTCCCCATTCCAGGTTCAACATTCTCATATTCTTTTATTCCTTCTGTTTGGTCGCTCCCCTCAAAATGAAGATTACATCTACAAACCACAACCAACATCTGAAACCATTTGTATACAGGGTGATTGTAAATTGTTTTTAGAAAATAAGAGGGTTGATAGTACCCATCCAGACAAGCAATAATTAACATAGAACATGGGGTCGCAATCCACTTATTTAGTCACAAATACAAGTGTTATACCCTAATCGAACATGCGTTGACGGTAATAATTCTCAGCAAACTGAAGTATATTATAATGAATCTTTTAATCGGCATGCTCACTTTTGTTGTAAATATGATAACACAAAATAGTGGTGAAAGTTTCCGTTATACGTGCCAGCCGTATGCATTTGACGCTCCACATTTTGACTGTAATTATCAGTTTATACGGTATCATCGATTGTGTGAGTTCGCTGTTTTTCAGAACCTTTTGTGATGTTATCACATTTCAAACAAAATAAAATATATATCGTTACATTGTTATTGCAATATTTTTATTTTTTCGCAAAATTATTACCAACAAGCCGACTTCAGTTAGGATGAAACACCCGGTATTTGTGATTCAATATGTGGTTTATGACCCCAGGCTCTATGACAACTATTATTTGTCGGTATGGGTACTATCACCCACTTTATTTTGTAAAAGCAATTTACAATCACCCTTTATAGTAAATGAAAGGTCAAAAGTTTTCATTTGTCGTTTCTCATATTGGAAACTTTTGATTCAAAATATTACTTCAGATGTTAAAATGGACTGTAAAGCTATTAAAAACTTGTAATTTAGTAAGAAAATCCTTTCGACCTTTTTCTTTTTTTTCTTGAAAAAACATTTTCTCGATTAAAATCTAATCATCTCTTAAAAATTAGATAAATGAACAGTGACGAGAACATCGCTTTAATTTTTATCATTTGTATTTACTACCGAAATTCCATTACATGATATCGCCAAATATGTTTTTTCAAAATAGTTACATAGTTTAAAGCTTAATAATTTTGAACGTATATCATTTTGCCTCTCTTTGTATAAAATAGGATCACTAGGATAAAAGCTTTCTAGCGCTGGATATTTGTGCTGCCATCTTTTAGGAATTGCAAAGCAGAAAAGCTATATTCCTTAACGATAAGTGAAACATAATTAACCCCTTGGGGACGAGCGACCGGTATTCGTGCCGCGTAAGGTCAACAAATAAATAAATTTCGTACAACAAATTAATAAATTAATTAAAACAATATTAACCCCTTAACGGCCGCATTAAATTACGGCTTAAAAATTCAAATTGCTTATTCGCACCCCTTTTTTAAAGGAAATATTCGCATTATTTAACACTAGATAGCCCGCGAGCAGTCATTTTGAATGCTACCAAATGAATATATCTCGGTTCGAAGCAGAATTTTTTTTAATAAAACTAGTTTAAAAGATACAAAGACAAACACTAGTTAAATGGATGAGTTAATAATTTAAAATAAAAATTCTTGTGTGAAATATTTTTCTAAAATTTGAGTAAAATTCTCGGTCTTTCTAATGTTAATGACAGGTAAAATGATACCATAATAAAGCCAACTACACTATTTTATAAAACATGTGGGAATCAAACAATCTGAATAAAAGATACAGCCCGTGAACAACATGGGAGCAAGAATTAAGGGGTTAAGTAATGAAATGTCAAAATTAAAGGTTAAATTGCATTTAGAGAATCATAAATATGTGCTGCTACATTCCAAATACTCAATGAAAAGTGATAGTTACCGTTTGCCCCCAAAATATGAACAGCACTGGCATCTCAATAGTTCATATTAAAAATGAAGTATACTGTGGCGACATCTTTCTTCTGTACACAGTCTAAAGGCTATTTCCATGAGTGCTTGTAGTGTAAGTCACATGCTGCGATTGTTTGCTACCAGTATTTTAGAACGGGAAAATGTGGCTTATTTTATGGGAGATATCTCATTGATTGAATAAGGTCAAGCAAGCTTTTTGAAAATAACGGTGCCTAACAAGCACTGCAATTATCAGCTATGTGACTTACACTACAAAAACCAATGGAACTAGCCTAAAGTATTAATTTATAATAGCATCAACTGTTATGTATATAAAGCATAGTGAATGGCTTTGAATTTAACTCTGATCAATAGCTAAAAAAACAGAAGAAAAATGTTAGGCATATAAATTTTAAATAAGATTGCGACATACACATTTTTAATCATTAAAGCTCAAATGTAAGATTTTGGGCATCTGCACGCTAAACCCACTAAATTGACTGTAAATCTGATTAGGATCCTTTTTCCGAAACATATAGTGCTATATTTACATTCTGAACAATTGTAAAATATATAAAATTTAATAACATACACAATTTAAAACATTTAATTGTATGACGAAAGGAAAATAAAACTGAAACTGTAAATAGCATATTCGATCTATAAAATGACTAGGTTATAGCATAAGACAAGCAAAGAAACAAATTTAGTTTTGAAAACATGAAACTATATAGCAGTTTACCGTTAGGCTTACGCACTCATATAAGTTCTAGCATAAAGATGACAAAGCAAAATATAGTAATAAATTTAACTAATAAAAAATTCACAAAATCCTTAAAATAATATCGCTAAGTTATCACAAAACTCAACGGATTATAAATAAAAGAAATACATACCGATTAAATACCTGAAGTATACTTTAAAAACCCTTTTTTTAAGATGTCATCCACTTTCTTAATACTTTAGTACGAGGAAGCTGATTAAAGATGATCCAGTCCGTTTGACATTGTAAAAGGTCGTGAACTGGCCTTGTATGTCGTTGGTCACGACCCTACTCGCGTGCGGTAAGCAGTGCTGTTTCTCTTTTATCACACTTTTAATAGAAGGACCAAGTGCATATCACATAATAACTCTTGAGTTATTTAGAAAACATAATTAGTTTTGAATTTATTTTGTAAGCACGTAAACATTTTGATTATTGGATCTGACTTATAATAAGCTAATTTTTTTACAAGGCAATTGCCAAAATTTACGCCACTTGCCTATAGACCGAGAGGTGGCAGCACAGACAATCACCCCATTGAGCTGACGGCTGAAATTTCAGAATTAGTTAAAACTCGATTCGCATATTAAAACGCAATCGGTACGCTAAGTCATATCTTGGTGGAAAACACCTGAAAACCCGATTTTAGGGATTGATTCGTAGGTTTTCCATTGTTTTTTCCTGCTCCATGTTTTCACAATGGAGTTATGAATAAAGCGGAGGAGACATTTAGTGTACGGTCTACCTGTTGCGACTGAAGTAATTGAAGAGGTTGTCACAAGATGGCGACTCCTTTTTTAAAATCGGATCTTCAGTTTCTGATTACCGAAAAGGCAAACTTCCCACCAGTAAAATTTAATAGAAAATTTCGTCTTATTTAAGCATCGTATTCATGGAATTTTTTCTCAAAAATGACATAAAAATTTCTATTGGTTTTTACTGGTGTCAGTATGCCCTGTAAAACTGTCATTTTGTTTCCCTGGTTGTCACAATATGGCGTAAACGCAGGGCCTAACAACCGCCAAAGTAAACTCCTACCAGTAAAAATGAAAATCTGTTTCTACCATTATTTATGACTGAAATTTTACAATAATAAAGCGTTTAAATAAGTTGAAAATTTCTATATAAATCTACTGGTGGAAGTTTTCACCAATGGTAAGCAACGCCTGCGATAGCGGTTACAGTTGAGGCTTAAGCTTCACTATTTTAAAGCTATGTCAGTTCCTCTTTATTAATAGTTCCATGGTTCGGCCACGGTGTTCGATACGCAATCGAAAGAATGAATAAACTATTGCTAAACATCAAAAATGTTCTTACTTTTTTTTTTTTTAAGAGTTTGTGCTGAAAAATACATTTTTATATTGACCTTTATTATTTATTATTTTTATTACAATTTTTATATTGACCTACACATATTACAACAACCTTAAGAACTAATCGGTACTACTTGCGGATTCGCCCGAAGTCCGCCATCTTGTTTCTTTGTTAATCATCGCCGATTTTAAATGTCCTTATTTGGATTTATTTATTTTTGTTGTTGTTTATGTTTGTTGTTGTTTATGTTGTTAAATTAAGCATAAAGTGGTTATATTGTTTATGTTGTTAAATTAAGCATAAAGTGGTTATATTGTTTATGTTGTTAAATTAAGCATAAAGTGGTTATAAATGACCAATAAAGAAACAAGATGGCTGACTCCGGGCGAATTCGCAAGTTCTTCCAAATAATCGGTTCTCATATATATATATTTTTTTTTCTTTTCTCTGCAGGGTTCGTAGGGATACCGTTATTTTCAAGGCCCAATATCAGAATTTATTTTATAGAAAAATAAATATAGTTTAAACGGACGAAATTTCGCCTTATTTCAGGAGAGATTTTCCATAAGAAAATACTGGTACAGAAGAATTTCTTAATCATGAAATTCAAGCAACCGTACGAACACTGCCTGCCACCCACCCTCTTTTTTTTTTCTTCTTTTTTACAAAAGCTTAATAAAAGTTTTGATTTAAAACATGTATGTGATTGATGAGATAGAAATAGATATTATATAGTATGTTTCATTACAATGTTCGGGATCAAGCAAAATGAAATAAACAGGTTAATTGCGGAACATTTCAGGATAATATTTTTCGTTTAATAACTTTTTTTCTCAAAAGTTCCATTTGTCAAAAAAACTTTCAATATGTTGACAATTTTTTGTTCTAAACTCTACAAACAACTTATACATTCCAAAAAATTTCTTTTAAGTTTTTAATTATCTTTCGTTTCTTTATCAATTTTATAAACAATTTTAATTTTTTTAAATGGTAAATTATTTTTATTAATCTTGTTCGAACTGAAACAACTCTGTGTAAGAAAAATGTATAATTTAAAATTAATTTAATTTAATTAATATTTAATGCAGTGTGAGAATAATAATAAAATTGTAATATTATTAAATTATATTTAACATTGTTATTTAAATTATATTTAACATATATTTAACATATGATTATGTTAAATATCTGCATTTTTCTTAATTAGATTGTTTAGAAAATTTTAAATAAATGAAAAAAATGGGAACAATATTGGGAACATTTTGCTAATATATATTATAAATTAAATAAATGACAAAATAGTGAAAAATAAATGCAATTTAAATAATAATTAATGATAAAAAATAACCTAATGACAAATGAAAATAATCTAAAATTAAACTCTTGACAAAAAGTATCACCTTTAAATATATATATATCTTGCATCTAACAAATTACTAAGATAAAAATAAAAAACATAGAAAGAACACATATCTGAGTTGGACTAGAATATTTAAAATATTAATAATAATAATTTCAGAATTATTTTCTAGATTTTAATTTTCAAATGAGGAGTATATGGGTGCAAAAATGAAAAAAAAATTTTTTTGTAATGCCAACGAAAATTTAATCATTAGAAAATATATGGAAATAAATCAATATTCCCTAATTAGAAAATGTTTAATAAGCGACTAAATATTTAAATGAATAAATTCTCGCAAGTGAGAGACGTATAAATAGTGCACCCATAAATTAGTAAATTGCTTTAAAACTGTTTTATTAATATAAAAAATTAATTTATTTTCTTGTCTTAAATTTTCTATATAATTTCATAAATCGATGTAATTTATTTCATTTTCTCGTTACTACAACACTTTTTGTTTCTTTCATTTTCTCATTTTCTCGGATAAGAAGCGTCATTGAAAGTAAAAGTTGCATGTTGCAATCTTTTGGCCTCTTGTTTGGCGTATGCGAGTATTGCCCTTAAGTTAACTTTTTGCAGTACATGCTGTTTGTGAGAAGCGTCTACCCCCTGCACTTTGGCTACGATTTCAAACAAGTTGGAAATTGCACGACAAACGTGGCAAATGAGGTGGGTTCGTACTATAGCTAGTTTTATAAATATTTTTTGCACCGCATATTGTACTGAATGTATATTTTAGTGCACTTCATAAGTGCATATCCATTTCATTTTGTTAGAAAGTCTGTAACATCCTTAAAATGCACTTGAAATAATTTTTTTTCCGTTGGCCTTAATGTAAAGGAAAACTTTTGTCTATCCCAGTAATTAAACTATACATTCGATTTTCGTAAAATTTGAAATGACTCCACAAAATTTTTCAATAATTATATATTTAAAATTTCAGAACTTTCGGAAAGCTGTAACATCATTAAAATGCTCTTGAAATTATTTTTTCCTATTGGCCGTAATGTAACGGAAAACTTTTGATTGTCCCTGTAATTAAACTATACATCCGATTTTTATAAAATTTGAAATGACTCAACAGAATTATGCAACAATTATATATTTTAAATTTCAAACGATTCGTCGGGTAGTTTTTGCTCTGTTATATGCGGACACAGACAGACGGACTGAACAACGACTGTAGCTGCTATGTATTTATATAATTACGAACGCACCTAAAAACGGATCATTCTGCGCGCATGCGCATTGTGCTTTGCTGTGAGGGAATTGGGCCTAATACAGTCGTTTGATTGTAATGGCGTAGGTGTTATGGTGTAGAGGATTAGAGCATCCGTTTACTAAGCGTAAGTTTGGGAGTTGTGTCCCGTTGTTTTAGACATTTTAAGAATTTAGTCTCTATTTTTAATGATTTATTTATCATAAGTTACTCTGACTTTTTTTGATCGATTTTTGTTAAGGAAACAAATTTTTAATAATTAATTTTATTTATTTATGTATTTATCTTTATTAATTTACTATCAGTTAATAAAATATTATTTTTTTAATCAATTCTTGTTAATGAAACTACTTTTTAATATTTAATTTAATTTATTTATACAGTTATTTTTATTAATTTATTAGCAGTTAATAAAATATTATCATTTTTTAAATCAATTCTTCGTATTGAAACTAAGTTTAATATTTAATATCACCTAATGAATATATTTTGATAGTTTTAATGCAATAATAACATCGGTTAAAATTACATTAAAAAATATTATGTTATAACTTTAAATTATTCCATTAAAAACTTATTTTTATTAATTTACTATCAGTTAATGAAATATTATCATTTTTTAAATGAATTCTTGCTAATGAAACTGATTTTTAATATTTAATTTATTTATTTATACAGTTATTTTTATAAGTTTATTAGCAGTTAATAAAATATTATCATATTTTAAATCAATTCTTCGTATTGAAACTAAGTTTAATATTTAATATCACCTAAGGTCTATATTTTAATAATTTTAATGCAATAATAACATGGTTAAAATTACATAAAATATTTTTATGTTGTAACTTTAAATTATTTCATTAAAAATTTATTTTTATTAATTTACTATCAGTTAATAAAATATTATCATTTTTTAAATCAATTCTTGTTAATGAAACTAATTTTTAATATTTAATTTTAGTATTTATTTATACAGTTATTTTTATTAATTTATTCGCAGTTAATAAAATATTATTATCTTTTAAATCAATTCTTCGTATTGAAACTAAGTTTAATATTTAATATCACCTAAGGCCTATATTCTAATAATTTTAATGCAATAATAACATCGGTTAAAATTACATAAAAATATTTTTGTTATTCATTAATTTTTAAATTTCCATTAAAAATTTATTTTTATTAATTTACTAACAGTTAATAAAATATTATATTTTATTAGATAGATTCTTCATAATGAAACTAAGTTTTAATATTTAATTTCACCTAAGGGCTATAGTTTAATAATTAAAATGAAAGATATACTTTAATGCAATAATAACATCTGTTAAATTTACATAAAAATATTCTTATGTTGTAACTTTAAATTATTGCATTAAAATATTGTTAATGAAATTATTTTTTAATATTTAATTTTATTTATTTATACAATTATTTTTATTAATTTACTATCAGTTAATAAATTATTATCATTTTTTAATCAATTCTTATTAATGAAACTAATTTTTAATATATAAATAAATAAAATTAAATATTAAAAATTAGTTTCATAACACTATTTTGATGCAATAATTTAAAGTTACAACATTAAAATATTTTTATGTAATTTTAACCGATGTTATTATTGCATTAACATGCATTACAATATATCTTTCATTTTAATTATTAAAATATAGCCCTTAGGTGATATTAAATATAAAAACTTAGTTTCATTATGAAGAATCGATCTAAAAAATTATAATAATTTATTAACTGTTAGTAAATTAATAATAAAAAAAATGGAATAATTTAAAGTTACAACATAAAAATATTTTTATGTAATTTTAATCGACGTTATTATTGCATTAAAATCATTTTAATTATTAATTTCATTTTAATTATTAAAATATAGCCCTTAGGTGATATTAAATATTAAACTTAGTTTCAATACGAAGAATTGATTTAAAAAATGATAATATTTTATCTGCTAATAAATTAATAAAAATAACTGTATAAATAAATAAAATAAAATATTAAAAATTAGTTTCACTAACAAGAATTGATTTAAAAAATGATAATATTTTATTAACTGATAGCAAATAAATAAAAAAAAAATGTATACATAAATAAAATTATATATTAAAAATTAAAGTTTCATTAACTAGAATCGATCAAAAAAAAGTCTGAGTAACTGATAATAAATCAATAAAAATAGAAGCTAAATTCTTAAAATATTTTCAACAACGAGGACACAACACCCAAACTTACGATTAGTAGGTGGATGCTCTAACCCACTACACCATAAGATCTACCTCATTTCAATCCAACGGCTGTATTACACCTAGTTCTCTCATAGCAATTCACAATACGCACGCAAGCGCGCAGAATGATCCGTTTTTT
The DNA here is from genome assembly GCA_963932465.1 of Maratus speciosus. Taxonomy (NCBI): domain Eukaryota; kingdom Metazoa; phylum Arthropoda; class Arachnida; order Araneae; family Salticidae; genus Maratus; species Maratus speciosus. Next base: position 279,049,969 of record OZ010797.1, on the reverse strand, counting down.
GAAACGTAGCCTACGTGCAGGTGTTAGATTGTAACGCCTTCTCCCATCTCTGAGGCAGACGTTATGGTAAAACTAGAATTTTTCTTAATGACATACATAAAAGAATGCATCTTATTATATAAGTGAATAATCGCAATTTCTTTCTGATATGAAACGATTAAAAAAATATGGCGTAAAATTCCCTTAACTTCTAAAGTTCATGCATTTTTAAGTATTTAAAACAGTATAAAAATATTTGAATAACTTTTATTTACATAGAACAATATTGTGACATGTATTAAATGTAACATTTCTCTTAGAAGTGTTTCATTATTAGAAGTGTGAATATAATTTAAGCATCAAATTTAAATATACAGCCAGCTGGAAATATTTAAGTCGAAAAATAGAAGAAAATAAAAACAATTCAATATAAGGTACGCATAATACGTATAGCATGTTTTCGATACAAGATACTTAAAATTCGCATATAAAATATTTTACGAGACCCACTTTTTTGAAAAACATTTTCACCAAATAGCATGTTGATTTTTTAAAATTCTGAATACTTTTACTAAAATTAAGAATAAACTTTTTTATTAATAGAAAAAAAAAAATGGAAACAAAAGAATCGTTACTGTATTCTTTTGAACGATAATAACTTTTAAACGTGAATATAATTTACACATCAAATTTAAATATACAACCAGGTGGAAATATTTAAGTAGAAAGATTGAATGAAGTCGAAAGATCGAAGACAATAAAAACAATTCAATATAAGATACGCATAATACGTTATAAGTATAGTATGTATGTATTCAATACAAGATACGTAAACTATGCATCTAAACAATTTTACGAGACACCTTTTTCCAAAAACATTTTTAACAAATAGCATATTGAATTTTTTAAATTCTGAATACTTTTGTTAAAATTAAGGGCAAACTTTTTCATTAAATAAAAGGAGAAAACAAAAGATACGTGACTGTATTCTTTTAACACTACGTCCAGCTGGTGTCGATTCGACACCGATCAAATGACAAAATGTCGATTCGACACCGATCAAATGACAATATGTCGATTCGAACCAAAACTTTTTTTGTAAAATTGGTTAAATTTTAACTAGAGAAAATGCGGCTAAATAAATAAGTGAATTTGTTTTAAATAAAAATTCTGGTGTTAAAATGTTTTTATTCAGGTTGGGTATAAATTTCAGGACGTTCTAGTGTTAAACGGTACTTAAGGATGCACTATTTTAAGCCATTTTGACAATATTAACAATATAGCTTCTCTACATGGACATAGAGTAGTAGGACTTTTTATGAAATAGGCTTTAGAAGAAGAAAGTCAGCCTATAAATTTATTTGAAACAGGTAGCGCCGATGCAGCACGGTTCTATTAGTTCGTCTGCATCTTCATTTAATTTACAATACGCAACTTTGTTAGAATTAATTTTGTAGTTTGTGCCTCCTTCGCATGGTTCTAAGCCGGCTGCTATACTTCTTCGAAATTAGCGACCCAATCTGAAAACTATTATGATTGCGATTCTTTTATTGTATAGTCATGCTTGCAATATCAAGGTTATGGAAGAAATGCATGTGTAGCTTTGTGTAATTTTTCAGTGAGGAGAGCGTGACATATTTATTTTTAAGGCGAAACAAGGCAAATAGTGACCCGATCGGTAAGGAACATGATTGAAAGCTGGAATCAGGGTTTAATTTGCGCCGGAGCTCAGCTCCGGTACTTCTCTGTTTTTAGTATATATTTAAATATTGGTCAGAATTCACTGGAGCTTATAAATACAGGGCTGCGGAGCATCCCTGTATTTATAAGTGTGCCGCAGTGCATCAGCGCTTCCGAAAAACCGAAGCCTAAATTACATTTTCCTTTCCTTCCCATCTCCAAGCTTTTGCATTGTTTTTTTTTTATATATATATAAACACTGATACAGTAGACACTCTCAAATCCGCAACCATAAAATCCATAAACGCCTGAAATCCGCACATCATCACAGATGTAAACAATAAGACTTTCAGTTTAGATGTAATGACGAAATTACAGAATTTTTTACTTTTATGTCATTCTGCACGTATTTTAATATGTAATTCTCGATAATATGACTGAACTCATGTTTTTTCATGAAGGAAGTATAAATTTATTTTCTGGGAAAAAATCAAGATTTGCTGATATTAATGGTAATCGCAATCTTTTTACCAAATTTTTTAATCAAGCTTTTTTTTTTATTATTATTAAGACTGACTAAACCAGAAATAAAACTTCCTTACTTTATGATTTTGATGTATTCTAATAAGGTATTTTTAAGAAGAAAATTTTATTGAATAATTCAAGAAAAATGTACATCATCTTTATTATGCATATTTAATTTTACATTAATTATTTACTTGACCGTTACTTTTAATAATTAAAAAAAATATCTTACTTTTTATTATTTCAGTTTATCACATTACTTATTTTACTATACTGGAAGCATTCATTATAATTTTGGTCCCATCATTACATTCAAATTACTTTTAAAAAAAATGTAAACAAAGCAATGACCAGAAATCTGCAAAATTCTAAAATCCGCACAACCTCTGGTCCCAAGCTGTACGAATTTGAGGGAGTCTACTGTATGTCACGTAAAGTGTCGCATACGTAGAGGAGGGGGAGATGAAATGGACCATTTTTACATCACTTTTTGGGCTTGGAAGGACTCAAGCTCAATTTGTCTTACATTCAAAATTTCATTTATTCATGTATTTAAAAAAAAAAAAAAAAAAAACTTTTCCTCTTTTAAAATTACGTTTTATATTCTATTTCAAATCACTTTAATGCTATTTTGATCAAAACTTTGAAGGGAATTTTGAAGGGAAAACAGATATCGAGTTTTTCTATTCTTGTGATATTTGCAAATTTATGTCGCCGACGTGTTAATACGGCGCACAGTGGTCCCAAATCGCGATTATGTGGCCAAAAATCAGGGTTGGGTTGGGTTGATTTGTGACGGCCAATTATCTATACGAGGGATATAGGCCCAGGGGGGGAAGTGCCCTCCGTGGGGGTCTTTCTAAGGGAACCTAATCCGTATTTACGCATGGAAAATCCACGGCTTGAAGAAAACCACGAAAACTCCGAACGATTAGGCCGACGGGCGCGATTGGGTTCGAACCCAGTACCTCCCGTCTACCAGCTTTGAGAGCAGAACCTCTCGGCCACTGGTGGGGCGGCCAAAAATCAGAAAATCGAAGTTTTGTATTTCAAAATGAAATAAATTCCACAGTATTTAGAAATATCTGAAGATGTATATTCTTTAATATTTTGGTTTTATAAGCTCACATAAATTCGCATTGCTAATGTGAAGTTAGAAGTTTTGAGCGTTTTCTGCTGTTACGTGAATTTCAGGCAAATTCGCTGCAATCACACACTAACTAAGACCTTTTCAGATAGTTTGTCTTTTTTTCTTTGAACTTCTCTGAACCAACATTAAATTACATATGTAATTTATTTTTCGATTGCTAAAATCTCAAAAATCTCAAAAATAAGCGGAATTTGTTAAAAAATACATAGTTTTAAGGAATTTGTGTACATAAAAAGTGATATATAAAAAAAGTTCTTCCGAGTTCCTCGGACTTTTATAGTACCAGATGTAGAATGAACCTTCTAAAATCATATCCCAAGAGATTTATTGCGACTTTTTGCGACTTTCAGAGAACCAGCAGTTTGAATTTGGACATTGGATATTGCCAGTATTAGTCCAAAATCAGTAATCGGGTTTAAAGTCAATCTAATTTTCGCACTGACCCAAAATTGTCAGTGTTTATATAATGCAACATTCTAATTAACATAACTCTGTCAATTTCATTTTTAATTCACGGGGTGGGGGGGGGGGGAGAGAGGGCTTAAGAGTTGGGGATATTTTATATATATATAACTATTAATTAAACATTATTGATATATATATATATATATCCCTTGTTTTTTTCCGAAAATTTTGAAAGTAATCTAATTAATGAATTGAATGATTTTATTATTAATTCATAGTAAATAGATGTCGAAAATTTAAAAAATAGTAATAATATTTTTAGATTTTCCTTGCTAAAGGGGCAAATGGAAAGAGGAGAGACTTCCCGTAAGTGTGTGTGGAGAGGGGTGGCAAAATTTAGCTGATTGATTATTTATGTATTAATTTCAAATGCTAAAAGGTGTAAATTAAAAGTTTAAAACTAGTGAAAATACGTTTATTTCGACTGTTGACATGTTTCGACTCACCCCGAGTCATTTTCAAAAACAAATAAATAAAGCTATTCTAAATTTGCACGGTCTATGACAAGCCATCATTTAGTTTCCCACGTATTCTTTCATATTATGCACGTTACATATATATATATATATATATATACAGTAGCGCTCAAAAGTATTTTGACAACCTTATATTCTCTCTTATTTTATTTAATATAAAAATGTAAAAGAAAATATATTCCCTATAATTGAGAACACTATGACTGCACTTATTCAAATGTATCAAGTTTCAACTTGTTTATTTACATTCGGCGCCACCAAAAAATATGACTCCTGCTTAGCTCAAAAGTATTTTGACAATTAGTTTGCATTTAATTGTTGAAGGTGTCAGTGGCGCTATAGCTTCGATTAGTGTTTGTATTGACTTATTGTGATTAATTTTAAGGATCAGGATTGCCGAAATGTAAAAAATATTGAAGTGATTCTAGAAAAACCGCTGTAAATGCACTTAAGAAAGGTAGACTGCAAGCGGAATTAGCTCGTTCTTTTAACGTGTCTCGGCAACTTGTTATTACATGGAATAAAGTTTTTAATAAACAGAAATACATCGAAAATAAGCCTCAAAGTGGCCATCCGAAAAAAACAACTTGCAATATTGTCTGTATTTTAACCCCTTCGCGACGGGAGCCTTTTACGAAATGTTTATTACTTTGCTACCGGTTTTAAAAAACAGAAGTTTGTGCCTATTCAAATCGGGAAAATGCTGAGATTAAATAAGGCAAATTTTATAGTAAAATTTTACTGGTGAGGATAAACGAGGATCCTTAGGCCTATTTCCGGCACGTATACGTGTCGCTCGTCCCCAAGGGGATAAAAATGATATCTACAAGTGATTGTCGTAAGTCCGCTGTAGTAATAAAAAATAAATTGAAAGAAAATTACGGCATAGACGTACACGTTTCATCTGTCAAACGACGCCTAAACCTCTATGGTTTACATGGCAGAAGACCAGCATAAAAAGTTTCTAATCTACTAAGAATAGGAAGGCTAGAGTTGCATATGTATAACGGCATAACCCTTTCAGAGGCAAAGCAATGCTATTGCTGATGTGTTGAAATTAATGACTGACACCAGAATTTTAGTTTAAAAAATTCGGTTTATTATGTGCGTAAATTATAGCTTTTTCATATTTAAAAATAAATCTGTTTTCGAATTCCGGTGTCAGTCATTAATTTTAACACTTTCGCAATGGAATTGCTTTGCCTCTGACAGGATTATGCCGTTTTACAAATGCAACACTAGCCTTCCTATTCTTAGTAGATAACAAACGTGGTTTTGCAGGTCTTCTACCATGTAAACCACAGAGGTTTAGGCGTCGTTTGACTGATGAAACGTGTATGTCTATGCCGTAATTTTCTTTCAATTCATTTTTTATTATTACAGCGGACTTACGACAATCACTTGTAGGTATCATTTTTATAATATAGTCAATATTTCAAGTTGTTTTTTTTTTTTTTTTTTTGATGGCCACTTTGAGGCTTATTTTCGATGTATTTCTGTTTATTAAAAACTTTATTCCATGTAATAACAAGTTGCCGAGACACGTTAAAAGAACGAGCTAGTTCTGCTTACAGTCCACCTTTCTTAAGGGCATTTACAGCGGCTTTTCTGGAATAACTTCAATATTTTTTTTACTTTTCGGCATTCCTGATCCTTAAAAATAATCACAATAAGTCAGTAAAAACATTAATCGAAGCTATAGCGCCACTGACACCTTCAACAATTAAATGCAAACTAATTGTCAAAATACTTTTGAGCTAAGGCGGAGTCATATTTCTTCGGTGGCGCCGAATGTAAACAAACAAGTTGAAAGTTGATACATTTAAATAACTGCAGTCACAGTGTTCTCAATTATAGGGAATATATTTTCTTTTACATTTTTATATTAAATAAAATAAGAGAGAATATAAGGTTGTCAAAATACTTTTGAGCGCTACTGTATATATATACATATATATGGACGTTTATTTTATTTTCATACTCATTGAGTAGCTCGAGCCATATTTTTGGTAAGTGGAATGATGCTGCATCGTTACCTATTGAGTTTTTGCGCGTTACCTCTATGGTTTCTCTTATAATTGATGGATAGTATAGATTGGACGGGAAAATTATTTTTCTTTTATTGAAATTTACTTGGATAGTTTCTTCTTGATAAAATCTTGCTAGGGCTGTGGTTTTTCTATTCTATTTAATATCAGTTATATGCTCCTTTTTCTATACTTAAATTTCATGCTAGTTGTACCAATATAGTAATTATTTGATCCGTCTGCTGTAATAAATGGTATTTTATACACCCCAGAGTAATTCTCAAAACTAATTGGGTCAATTTCAGCGCAAATGATATTCGTCAATTTTGGAGGTGGTTTTGCTGCTAAGCAGATATTGAAACGTTTAAGGCTATATTTTAATTTCTCAAAAAAGCTTGGCATATATTGAATGGTATAAGTTTGTATTTTTGCGAATCAAATTTACGTTCAAGCTTCTTATAATTGACAATCATATTTATTCATATCATATCATATCATATCATATTATTTATGTATTTTATTGATTGCTTATACTCTTTATTGTTACTTTTCAATAACATTAAAAAGAGAAAAAAAAAATAAGATTTTAAACCTCTGTATTTTAAGGGAAGGAGGGAGAGGGCGGGTGGTAAAATTTCAGGGCAGGCTAAATTAGATGATTTGCCTGAAAAAAGTGAAAATATTCATCATAATCAAAAGTGGAAAATTCTCATTCCTATAGAAAAAATCCTGTAAAAAAAGAAATTTTAAATTTAATAAAAAATTGCCCCCTCTAATCCGCCCCCCCCCCCCCCAAAAAAAAAAAACTCCTGCTCCGGAACCCCAATTACATTTAGTTTAAATTCACAATGTAATATCATTTAGAATGTTATAAAATTAAAAATGAATCATATACAACCACTAGGAAAGACAGAAATGATTTTTAGCCACTTGATCGCGATTTGGGACCACTGTGCGGCGCTGCTCAAAAAACTGAACTATGAATTTTCTTTCAGTTCGATTTCCTTTTGTTACAGTAGGATAATTTTTAATTGGCTGGTTTTTTTTTTTTTGTTGTTTTTAGGTACGTTCATAATTATGTAAATACGTAGCACCTATAGTCGTCGTTCGGTCCGTTCGTCTGTCTGTCCGTCCGCATATAACAGAGCAAAAACTACACAACCGAATGATCTGAAATTTTGAATATATAATTGTTGCAATATTTTGTCGCGTCATTTCAAATTTTATGAAAATCGGATGTATAGTTTAATTACAGGGACAGTCAAAAGCTTTCCATTACATTACGACCAATGGGGAAAAAAATATTTTAAGTGCATTTTAACGCTGTTACAGCCTTTCCAACATAATGAAATTGATATGCACTTATGAAATTCACTAAAATATACAGTCAGTACAATATGCGGGACAGAAAATATTTTTTAAAGCTAGTTACAGTACGAACGCACCTCATTGGCCATGTTTGATGTGCAATTTCCAACTTTTTTTTTTTTTTTTTTTTTTTTTTTTAAGATAACTAACCTGAAAAGAATCTGTTTTTAGCCAACGAGCATCAACTTGAGGTTTTGTTTGTTTGAGCTTTTTTATTTTCTATTGCGTACGCGTATAAAAATCCCATCAGTGATGTTTCTATTAATTTTGTTTCATGAATGCTGCTCATGCTAAGGCTCTGCTCTGCACATTTACGAAGTTACTTTCATTTGTAAGAAGATATAAGTGCCATGCTTTGTTATTCTGATAGAAAGCAAAAGAGCAATGATTTCGCTTTTTCTATAAAAGCATGGAATCTTTCCAATAACGGTTGCAAATTTTTATTTTAAACTCATTTTCAGGGACTCTCCTTAAAAGATTGTTATGCGGAAGGAATCGATTATAGTTTTAGATATGCACCTTTTATAGGAAATTGAAAAACATTGTTCCATTCTTCAGCATATAATTATTAATTTCTGTAAATTTCATTCATTTTTTTCATAAAATTGCATAGCTGCGAGCTATCCCTTTTTTGTGTTAACATTATTTCCGAATCATAATCCTTATCATATTTAATTGCAGAATTCAGCAATAAAAAATAAAATTAGGCAAAGATTACTATTCGGAAGAAGTGATAATTAAAAAATGGCATAATTGACAGTTAAGTATAAAATGATAGATATATTTAAAATTTTTATTTTGAAAAAAAAAAAAAAAAAAAAAAAATGTAAATTTTCCAAACAATGTACGAAATATAAATATTCAGATTGGAGTGACAGGGGTGGTAGGGGTGAGGGGGACGATACAGTTATTAGTATCGGTACCGCAGAATATTAGGGCTCCGCAACTTTTTTTGTTAGAAATTAAGCCCTGAGTTGGAAGCGTAGTAAGTTACATCGGATCCGATCATCAGGTAGGGTTAGTGATTTATTCATGCATTTTCTCTTGCTTTGATGAATTTTAATTAATTATTTAAGTATTATTTTAGTTTAGTTTTTCATATTAATAACAATAATGTCTAATAGGCGATAATTATTGAAAAGGTTTTTATTTTTTATAACGAAACTTTGTAATTATGTGTGACGAATAAAATTAAGAAATCAGAACTGGTTGAGTGTAAAAAAACACAAAATGCATGCAAGAAAATGCACTTGAATTGCACCGCTATATTTTAAAGCTTGGTAGGCAGCAGTACCAAAGTTTGGTATGTGTGCATGTTACAGAAACTTGACATTGGCAGGACTTTGCATTAGTACTACATTACCTTTCCTTCTGCAATGGTGTAGAACTCCTTCTCTCTTTCAAACTCTAAAAGTGGTTGCTGACAGACAATGGGCCACTGTTACTATATTGTAATCTACATAGGTAAGATCTACAATCTAACGCAGTTATCATGGTCATATTGTTAATATTAATTTGTTTTATAATTTTACTACCATGAGCAATAAAAAAAGTCATGTATTAAAGATTTTATTATTTAATTAAGAAATATAAACATCCGATGAAAATACCTGTATTTGAAGTAAGTTAACCCCCTTTTCTTATCTCAACAGGTTATTCGCTTCTTTTTTTTCCGAAAACCTGTGTAATTGTTCTTTTATAGGTTGATCGTGATGCTTTAAATATTTTTAAAAACGTATTTCCTCCGTCTTTTATTCAATAAAATATAAGTTATAAAATTGGATATTCAATTAGATGCTGAAATGAGAATAATTGATCAATTATTGAATGTGACATTATTTATTGTACAATTCAGATATTTACATACAATTAATTTTTATTTATTATTTAGATACGAGCAATAGATGATGCAAATGCAAACAGGGAAAGTTACGAATATTTTAGCAAGTTGCTAGCATTATTTTTTTTATAACTCAAAAGGCACATCTTCGATTTTAACGAATTTTTCTTTTCCTAAAAGTACATACTTTGAGCATTATTCAGTAATTTTTTGTTGGTGTAAATGTACAATTACTACATTAATAATTTTAAAAATATATATTGTTGCGTATTTTTCTATCTTAAAATTTGTGTAAAAATCTGAAAAAAATATATAATGTGAAATAATATATTCTTCAATAATTGGCGTTGGTTTCATTTTTTTCACTTTCGTACTTTTTGAGAAAAACGTATTTGAAAAATAGTAGCGAAACACATACTTCCCCGATTATCTCAAGGGCAGTTCAAGGTCAGGGGCTAAAAACAGTATAGTACATTGTATTCGCATGGTGAGCCTTATTACCACACATCTTATTTCAAACATAGGTCGTGTGGGCCACTCCGCTATGCTTATCTGGCTAGACCCTTTTCAATGTATTTTTAAAACCCTTTGAGCTCTGATAGGTGAATTTCTTCCCACTTAATTTTAATCCTTAACCCCTTGGGGACGAACGACAATTTCATATTTTATCCTTTCCATCGCCAAAAGCATACAGAGCTTAAATACTCTAAAGCCCTGTAATTTTTAGTAAACGTTTTGCCCTCTTTCTTATTTTAAAGCAAAAATAAATTGTCAACCTTCTAAATGTACCACTACACGCAGTTTAATCTTTAAAATTATTTTGTATTTAAAAATTATTTTGCTCAATTTATTACTTTGAAGAAGTCATGATAATAGTCATCTAAAACTATTTTCCTCCAACAGGTGAATGTCCCATTCCCACATTACTCTCGAACTACACAAATTTAAAATTTAAAATATTTTTTTCAACTTCCGGTTTGTTCTGAGTACATATTTTCTGCTGCATAATACCTAACTACAGTAATTTTTCCAAAATTTTGTGAAATATTCCTAATTTTTTTTTTTTCCTTAGATTTTCTTCATTTTTGCTCTGTACATGCTGAACTTAATTTAAAATACGTATTCAATTTTACATTCTTTTTTTTTTTTTTTTTTTCTAGAAATAAAATACTTTACTTCTATATGACAATTATTTCGTTGAAAGAATATCTGATAATCACATAAAAAATATGTTACTTCATTCATTGAAAGTCCATTAATTTCTTTTTTCTTTCACAGAAACTAAAAACTATAAGTCTGAGGCTGCGTATTAACCCTCTGGCTGTGTAATTGTCTTATCAAAATAGCTTCAAAAATTGTGTATTTAAGAATTTTTATTCTTTTGTCACCGGTTTTTCAAAACAAAAATTTTTGTCTAATTTAATCGGGAAAATTCTCCGACAATACAAGGCAAAATTTACAATAAAAAAATAAATGGTGGGAACGATCAAGGAGGTTTAATTAGATGGAAAAATGGATCCCCTAGAAAATCTCGAGTTCCGCAGCGAGGGGGTTAAGGTAACTTCAGCAACACTAAAGTATCACTCTCCTTACACCCGACCTCAGATTTAATAAGTGAGGGTGAAATGGCTTCCTGCAATAGTGTTTCTTTTATGTAAATTAAATTTTCAGGTCAACGGAAGAGTGACACTGAGAAAAAAATCCTACATTTCTTGGAATCCTGCATCATAGCCTCTTAACCGTTTGACAGCTATCCATCAAAATCCTCATACATTCCAAAAGTGCTATTAGATAATTTGGATATTTCAAAATTAAAAAAATGTGTTTTTACTGAAAATGGTAAGCATATGTTTTTTTTTTGGAATGAAAACTAATTAAAAACGCTATTTATGCTTTAAAACACACAGTTTCGTTACGAAAACGCAAGAGTGGCAAAATATTTGCTCACGCCCAGTGATACAAACTCGTACTGAAATGACAGCAGGATAACGCCGCTTAGCATTTTTGGACTTGAAATCTGGAAGCGCAGCGCGATAGCGCTGCATAGCCGTCAAACGGTTAATATACAGGGTGTCCGAAAAGTCTGGAAACGGTCGAATAACTCGAGAAATACAAAGCAGATTGAAAAACGAAAATATACGTGTTAAATATTTTTTAAAGAGCTATTCAGTGATACCAAATTTCATCTCCGAAACCGACCCCCCGGGGGTCAGAAGGGGTCCAACTTTGAAATCTAGAATGATAACCCCCATTTTTTATTGCAGATTCGGATTCTACGGACAAAAATACGTAACTTTTGTATTTAACATTTTTTTCTAATCCGCGTTGATCACGGTGTAATTGAGCAAATAAAACAGATACATATTTTGGTTTTCCCAACATGGTTTTGACATCTCGAAATCTGATTGGCCAGAACTTTTAACGTGAAAGTTGCCGTCTTTTGCAGAAATAGTGTTTCTCAAAAACCATCAGTGGAGATTGTTTTCATGGCACTTTATATGCTTTTTCCATAAAACTTAATAGAAGTATATTAAATTAGTTTTCTACTTGCATGTCTTTCTATCAAGTTGATCATTTTTAAATAATAAACTGCGTATTTTGATGTTTTAACGAGTAAATAAGCACCTCCCCTCCCGAGCAGAAAAATGATAGTATTCATTATTTGGGGGCGGAGTGTGTTGATATTCTGTGTTTCGATGTCTTCTACTGCCAAAAAAATCACTTAATTCGGGGCCGGACGGGAGTGTATAAGTTTTTTGTTGTTGTTGTTGTTGTTTTTTAATTATTACTATAGAATAACATAAAGGAGCAAAAAAAAAAAAAAAAACATATAAAATCTTTCTGTGCTGGCTGATCAAAGGATGGGGAAGTAGCGTAAATTTCAGGTGGAGGAGGGTGGGATTATGGGTTTTGTATGATTCATTAGTTACTGCAACTACTGACTAGCAAGTAGGGCAGAAAACATTAAAAAATTCTAATAAATGTAATACTTTTTTATAAATTAATATATTATAAATAATCCATTTTAACATTTTTTTCCTAATTTTAAATTTATTATTGGGTTGGTCGGGAAGTCGTGTCCGTTTAGGAAAATCAATTCGCACCGGAAAATCATGCGCGTAATTATTAGTCATTAGATATAGGAATCAATGTCTAATTATTAAATGATAGAATTTACCGGTACGAATTGATTTTTCTAAACGGACACGACTTTCCGAACGACCAAATAATTTTTAACAATTGAAAATTTTTGATCTTTTAAACTTTTGAATTTAAAATATAATTTAACTCTTTAAGCACTGTTGATTATTTCCTGGGGGAGAAAGCGTTCTAATTTTCGTGGGGGAAGGATAATGTAGAAAAGTGTTTAATTATTTATTAATTATTACAATAATATAACAAATATGAAAAAATATATAAACAAAAACGTTATTTGCAGAACAAATTAAAAACAAATCAGTTTTTTCCTGTATTTTTTAAGCCCGAGAAGGGGCATTTATTCATATATTTCATTCAGTTACTTCGATGTTAAATGTTACAGTTATGTAACAAATAAGTTAGAGCTTTTGCGGACAGTGTCCTTAAAAAAGGATTCATAATTTTTAATTTACTGCCACCCCGAATATTTAATTAAAATTTTCCATTTATAACGTACTTGAAAATAAGAATGTTTGTATTTTATAATAAACTCGTTTATAAATTCTGATGTCAGTCTATCATTTCATCAGTTTATAAACAGAATTACTCCGCGCCGATAAGGGTTAAACCAAATGAACATTAAAAAATAAAAACAAAATTTAAACAATATAATAAATTAAATACCCTAAAAATCCCTAAAATTTCCCTTCAAATTAAATCGAAATAAATCTTAGACTTTTAAAAATGTTTTTTTTTTTTTGTATTTTACATGTGCCTTATCATTTTGTACACACTCATCATAAGCAGAATACAAAATCTGCAATACAAATATTTGCAATTTAAAAAGGAAAAAAGTTTAAAATTTATTTAGATTTCTTTTTAACGGAACCTAAGTTTTTAATGGGTTTTATGTATCATATTGTTTGGTTTTTTTAAATTGTTCAATTGGTTTAACTTATTTGTTATAAAAATTTAAGAACGTAGAACTAACCGAATGAAATATATTAATAAATGCCCCTTCTAGGGCTTGAAAAATGAAGAAAATAAACTGATCTGTTTTTAATTTGTTCTGCCAATTATGTTTTAGAATATATTTTTTGTCACATAAGTTATTTTATTTTAACAATAAACAAACAATTTTCTACATTATCCTTCTGTTATGAAAATTAAAACGTCGTCTGCCACAGCAAATAATCATTACACTTTAACCCTTTCGAGACCGCATCGCGTACACAAATTTTATTTGGAATACACCGTGTTTTTTTAACTGTCCCCTTTACTTGTGAAATACCAAAAAATCCTTTAATTAAAAAATTAAATAATATTATTCATTTATTAATGATGCCCAAAACAAATTCCGCATACACTTTTTGACGATCAATATATGTGCCTCACAAATCCCGACAGAGTTAAAGAGTTAAATTATTTTTTAAATTAAAAATTTTCAAATATCAAAATTTTTCTATTGTTAAAATTTATGAAAAAAAAATGTTAAATTGAAAAAATATATTAATTTACAAAAAATTATTACATTTATTGGAATTATGGAAAATATTTTGCCCTACTTGTTATTTTCTGGTTACAGTAACTAATCAAGGATCTAAATCTCTAATCCGACCACCACCTGAATTTTACATAACTTCCCCATTCCTTGCTCCGCCCGCACACACAAAAAAATATATGTACTTCTTTTTATTTTGTCCTATATGTTACTCTATAGTAATAGTAAAAAAATCCCATGCACCCACCTTCTGACCACGATTTAGAGTATATATATATATATATATATATATACATACATACATATATATATATATACATATATATATACATATATATATATATATATATAAAACAGCAGTAGCCATCGAAATGCCGAATATCCACGCCTACCTCTACCAAATAACGAAGATTATCTTTTTTTTCTGTGCGGAAGAGGAGGGGCATGTTTACACATCAAAATATTTTTTAAAAAACGCAGGTTAATTGATTAGAATGAACTGAATGGATAAAATAAAAACACAAATAGAAGTCTAATTCAATATATTTCTGTTAATTTGCATGGCAAAAGCATATAAAGCACTTTTGCCATCGAAACAACCTCCATTGATAGTTTTCGACAAACACAATTCCAGCTAAGGCGACCCACTTTGGTAACGAAAGCTTTGGCCCATCACATTTCGTGATTGCAAAACATGGTTGAGAAAACAAAATATGTATCTGACACATTTTGCTGGATTACACCGTTATCTACAAAGATTCGTAAAAAAAATGTTAAAAGCAAAAGTTGCGCATTTTTCCCCATAGAATCCGAATCTGAAATAAAAAATGGGGATTATCGTTTACGATTTCAAAGTTGGAACGCCTCTGACCCCCAGGTGGTCGGGGTGGGGTATCAACTTTGGTATCACGGAATAGCTTTTAAAAAAATATTTAATATGTATTTTTTTGTTTTTCAATCTTATATGAATTTCTTGAGTTATATGAATTCCGTTTCCAAACTTTTCGGGCACCCTGTATTTTATCACATTTCATATTTTATTGTAATAATTTATAAATAATTAAACAATCTTCTACATCATCCTTCCCCTATGAAAATTAAAGCGTCGTCTTCCCCAGAAATAATCAAGAGAGCTTAAAGACTTTAATTATTTTTTAAATGAAAAAGTTTAAAAGATAAAAAAATTTCAATTGTTTAAAATTATTAATTTTAAAATTATGAAAAAAATGTCAAATTGAAAAATATTTTGAATTGCAATAAATTATTACCTTTATAAGAATTGTTAAAGAAGTGTCTCCCCGACTTGATATTTTGGGGTTGCAGTAACTAATCAATCATCAAAATATATAACTCCACCCCCACAGAAATTTACGCTACTTCCCCATCCTTTGCTCAGACAGCATAAAAAGTTTTTATATCTTTTTTTTTTTTTTTTTTTTTTTTTTTGTCCTATATTTTGTTCTATAGTAAAAATTTTTAAAAGCTGTGCACCAGCATCAGCCTCCGGAATTAGATGATATTTTAAAAAAAACAGCAGAAGCTACCAAAACGCATAATATTTGCACACTCCGCCCCCAAATAATGAACATTATCCTTTTATCTGTCCGGGAGAGAAGGTGTATATTTACACGTTAAAAAAAATCAAAATACGCAGGTTATTATTTTGAAATGATTGACTGGATAAAAATATATGAAAATACAGTACTAATTTAATATATTTCTGTTAATTTTTATGGAAAAAGCATATAAAGCGTCATCGAAACAACCACCACTGATGGTTTTCGAGAAACATTATTCTCGCAAAAGACGGCTACTTTGACGATGAAAGTTCTGTCCAATCACATTTCGAGATGTCAAAACCTGGTTGGGAAAACCAAAATATGTATCTGTTTTATTTGCTCGATTACACCGTGATCAACGAACATTAGAAGAAAATGTTAAATACAAAAGTTACGTATTTTTGTCCGTAGAATCCGAATCTGCAATAAAAAATGGTGGTTATCATTCAAGATTTCAAAGTTGAAGCCCCCTGACCCCCGGGGGGTTGGTTGCGAGGGTCAAATTTGGTATCACTGAGTAGCTTTTTTAAAAATATTTAACACGTATATTTTCGTTTTTCAATCTGCTTTGTATTTCTCGAGTTATTCGACCGTTTCCAGACTTTTTGGACACCCTGTATATTACAGTAGCGGATGGGGACAGCTTAATGCAGCAATGTTAAAGAAGGACCTGCGTAATAGAAGAAGAGAGAAGGGAAATCTTGTAAGGTATTCTTTAAAGCTGGTTTCAAACAAAGGGAAAAAATAAGATTTTGCATTTAATCTGGCGCCACCTATCCAAAATATTTGAAAATATTATTAAAAACGAAATCTTTAGAACATGATCTTTCTAACACTGTACTAAGAATTATTTAAATAAGTAAACAAATATCTATAACTTTTACTTTTAAAATTTAAAAGCAGTTCAACTTTTATGTCATAACAATGTTACTGCATACATAACTCATTGCATATAAATCAATAGATAGGGATATGCATGTGACATTTTAACCGCTTTAAGGCTTATAACAAATTAGTTTACAAAGGATAAAATAAAATTATTATTTCTTATCTTAAGGTAAATCTTTGTCTTTGCTTTCAATCAAGGATTCAAAAAACAATAAATATGATTTAAGTAGCATATACTTCTATAATTAAAATATACATAATTTAATACTTGTTTCCTAAGATAATTATGCATATATCATTATTACTATACATTAGTATGTCAATGTGGTTTCCATTTGTTTTTAAAATAGTTTAGAAAGATTTAAAAGCTGTTACTATTTGTTTGCACTTTGGTCTTAATTTAAAATGTTTCTTTGCTATATATAGTATTTAAAAAAATAATAATAATAATAATCGAATTAATAGGGCACAGTTCAATTTCTTTAGTTATTACATTGAACTAAACATAATTTAATTTTAGGATTATTTCAGTTCCTATTTTATAGCAAATGTATAAATGAGAGCATCTCATATTTTTTTTTAACATTACAATATTAATAATTATAATGCGTTATCTTCAAGTATTAACATCTTAAATTATAATAATAACAGTAACATTAATAAAAAAAGTATGAGGGAAAAAAACAACACATGGATAAGTACCAAGTACAAACGAAAATCAACATCAACAAAAGAACGTGCCAAAGTCGGCTAGGGACTTTTTGATTTTTTCCCCATATCGCTATGCTACCCAGTACCAGTGTTGCCAGACGAATACTAAAATTTTATTTTGGATACCACTATTTTCATAGAGAGATAGTCGCCTTATTCATTTACAAAAATTTTGTGATTAAAGTAAACGAATAATACCGTACTAAAATAGTGGTATACAAAATAAAATTTTAGTATTCGTCTGGCAACACTGCCCAGTACGCTCAAGTTTTAACATTGTTGCATTAAGCTGTCCTTATCCGCTACTGTATATTACAGCCGCTTCTCTCATCTCTGAGGTAGCCGCATTGACATATTTGTTTTACCGCACTTTTTCAGATTCCAAAAAGTAACCTGTTTTTGCACAAATTTATCCTTATAATATCTTTCTGGTGTGGTACTATTAAAAAATATTGTAAAACATGCAGATTACTTCACAATATTTCTATACATTCATTAAATATTTAAAACAATATAAAGAGATTTTAACAATTTCGATTTACACAGACAGTCATTGTGAGATTAATAAACGTTAATAACATTTTTCTTTTAGTAGTTTTTCATTTTCAGAAGCGTCAATATCATTTCTTACACATGTATTTTAAATTTGCGTTATAAAGTTTTAAAAAAAATTGGTGTAAGTGTTTGTAAATAAGTACATTTTATCAGATATAATAGATCTAATTTCCTAATTTTCTGTTAAGAATCAAAAGATACTTTTTATAAACCCATGGAGAAATAACAGGAAATCTCTGAAACAAGTCTGACTGTATTCACTTATAATGAAAGACTAACCATATTTAAAAGGAAAAGACATAAAAGGGACAACGAAAGTTAATATCACCTTTCAGTGTAACAAAGTTAATAAATTGAATTTGATTTTCTCTTAAGAGATTTGTGATTAAATGAATGATTTTGATTAAGAGATTTGTGATTAAGGTTAATTTCTATTGCATTTCCGCTCTCTCTATCTCTTTTTCGGGTTTCTTGAATGCAATTACTTTAATTACAATTAATTAATCAAACTTAGAAATCATAAAAATAAAAGTAATTCGCATGGAAGTTAACTGAACAAATCCGAAACTATGATTTGAAATAAACCAGAACACAGTAAAATATTATTTTTCTAGACGTGAAAACTAAAGTTTTTTAAAAAAGAAACATGAGAGAACATTATAGTAGAATAAATTGCTATTATTTTGCTACTTTTATACTATTTAAATGAAACACTGGACGCTTATGAGTTTATGTCTGCAGCACACATAGGGATAAGAATTGTAAAAATTCCGCCAAAGTAAATAAAATAGTTAAAATAGAAATTTAAGTCCTTTTCTAAATCTACTCAACGCAATGTCAAAAAAAAAAAAAAAAAAAAAAAAAAAATTAAGTAAAAAATAAGTGAGCATCTATATTTCCGGTACACGAGTATTTTATTCGTTTAACTCTGTTATTAAAAGTAGAAAAAAAAAAAAGAAAGGCAGAATGTAAAAAAGAAAATTTCAAGCTCAAGAATAAATAAACCTTTATTTACTCATAGCGAATTTCAATATAATCCAGATAGCATGAACATTAGCAGCAAATTTGTTTTTTTCTTACGTTATCTTGCCGTGACATATTTGAATTGAGAAATTCGCAGAAAATTTCCCGCAAGGTATACCATCCCCCACTTGCATGCGTAGTTTGTTGTGAAACTGATGGCGATGCTGTCGTTAATTCACGAAAGTGACGAAAGCAAAAAATCCCTCTATTGAGAGAATAGAGAATCAGTACATGCGCTGAAATTGCAGAAATTTTAGTCTGTTGGCACCGCTTTTCCTAAACGCTATACTTATCAAATACCAAAAAAAGGGGTCGCATTGGAAAGTATAAATATTACCTTAGCTTATTTATGGTGATGGAAACGATTCATGCACCTTCTGACGGTGTATTCACATCAATGGACATGATCAGGTCTATGGACCCCTCCGAAGGGATTAAACTTATAGTGTAACAGTTTTAAACAGATTGTGGGGCGTGGAAAGATTACTACTTTGCAGCAAGTTTGCAGTATTTTTGATTACTTGTTTGCCGTTAATTTGCAATAAATTTGATACAGCATAAATTTAACTTGCACGACGAGTTAGCAGCTAGTTCAAAGTGTGGTGACTTCAGCGTTTGCATAAAATTGCTGCAGTCTTGTTATGAACTTTCAAACTTGTCATGCTGAGCTTGCTGCAACTTTGCAGGTTTTCAAAGCAAGACTGCTGCAAATTTTCTGCAAATTAAAAATGCTATCTGGAAATTCTACACTACTCCTAAAATGTTTAATAAAAATCTCACTTATGAAAATATGCAAATTGATAAAAACAATCACGTTGAAAATGTTTTAGAAATATCCTTATTTTACATGTATATAATGTATGGGCTGCAATATATTTTAACCCTTACCGGCGCGAAGTAATTTTGTTCATAAACTGATAAAATAATGGACTGACACCAGAATATATAATCTAATTTATTTGAAAATAAGAACTTCCTTAAGTGTAATAATTTTTTTTAAGATATTCTTGGTGCCGTTCATCAGATTTGAAATTAAAATTAGGTGTCCTTTTTTTAAGGACAACGTCCTCGAAAGGGTTAACACTTTATATCCTGAATTTTGAATAAAAAATTGCTTTACCTGAATAATTATTTACGTAAACGTCTAAGATATCCAGAACAACATATGTAATAACAATATGATTTTTAGATTTTTTTAAAATTAAAACTCGATTAAAAAAAATCGATGGTTAGAGCTATTTTTGCAAAATATTTACAAGGTTAATAAGATTAATTAACAAAAAGTACTGCTGTGGAAATCTCACTATTCTGATAAGAACAGTGTAAATAAATGTATTGTGATCACATCTGTAACAGAGAAGTGTTTTGTGGTTGTAAATATTTCGTTTAACATTTTTTTTAATAGGACAAAAGCTACACCTAGGTAAATGGTTGAGGAAAATACCACATTAAAAAATACTTAGCTTCTACAGTTTCACTGTTTCACAGTTTTCTAAATAGGATTGAGCAAATTATCTTGTATGAAACGTGAAATCTACTTTTATTAGTAGATGAATTAAATAAATTTTACATTGGATCTTCTTTAACACGTTTACGCCGGCGCCTATATTCATATTTTTCGCTGTGATGCGGCGCTCGAATTTATGTTTTGCTACATCTGGTGACGAGGTACATTCGGTTATTCAGACACTGTGTGTAATGCCACGCCCCTCTCATATTAATTAAATTTAACTGGGATATAACAAGCAGAGTTGATTGTGAATGTCTGAAAGTTCGTAAGGAGTAAGCAAATTACTTAGAGACATGATTTTATTGACTGCATATGTACGAATTTAATATAAAATGTCTTAAAATCCAAAGAAATACGGACAACATGATATAAATGCATTTTCTGTAAGGTAGAAGCCACGCATTAGTCAATGATATATTTTGAATGAAAACGAGAATTCTCGTTTCCCGTCGTGAATGTATAAGGTTTATAATATTGAACTGTTTTAACTACTGAATTTTCGAATATTCAAGTGTAACCCACCTGTAGTGCACGCCATCTATGGCATAGTCGAGCGTGACCCACCTGTTGTGCACGCCTTCTATTTAAAAATGGAGTGTGACCCACCGGTGATGCAAGCCGTCCTATGGGGCAGTCAAGCGTGACTCACCGGTGATGCACGCCGGTGTGAACGTGTTAATGGTATTTAAATGTAAAGTCAGGATATATAGGATATAATTTTTTATACTGTTATTTAATTTATAATGCATTCTCGTAAAAGATATAAATTGTATATTTGTAGTGAACCTGTGTGTTTATTCAGAATATGTTTCATTAAACATATTATTCATGAAATGTCTGACTGATAAAAATCTCAGCAGTGTTATAGGAACTTTATAAGAAATTTCATATAATTGAATTAGTCTGTAATAAGGTTGATTGGTATAAAAATTGCCATAGTTCAACAGAAAACTGGAGATTTTGTTATACTAAATGCGGCCAAATTGAGTTGTATGTTCTAAAAAGTAATATTGCTTAAATTTCATTTATGAGCATTTACTGTCATAAAAATTCTGTAATTATTTTAAAACTTACAGAATGCTTAACTATTTTCACATCTTAGCACTTATGGATAATTTATAATATTATAATTAATACATATCATCATAATACATATAATAGTTACAATCTGGGTTAAATTTGCTTGCATATCACGGAAGATTAGTGGGACTTTGGCAACTCTGTTGAAGTAATGATAAATAATTAATCACTAAAACCTTTTTCTCCAGCAGGGGTCAATATCTCCACCCCACATAATTGTCGAACCATACAAGTTTAAAATTTAATTTTTTTTATACTATTGTTTAATTTAAAATAAATTATCATAATAGATATAAATTGTATATTTGTGATGAACCTGTTTATTTATTCAGAATATGTTTCATTAAACATGTTATTCATGAATGTCTGATTGATAAAAATCATAACAATGTTGTAGGAATTTTATAAAAAAAAATAATATAATTAAACTAATCTATAATAATGATAGTTGGTTATTAATAATCACCGGTTATTATTAATAATTACCAAATATTATCCAAATAAACTGGTTAATATGATTAATTTATGAGAATCTGTCAAATTAATCGGTTATAATTAATAATCACCAATCAAGTTCGGTCAGTTTAATAAATTTAAACTAGTTTAGCGTGAGTATCATTGCGTATCCGTATATTTATTACCTGTCATCCTCTCACTATTGTGTATAACAGGTTTTGTGAGCGTGCAAGTTTGTTTTTGTCTGTTCACAAGAATTTCACGTTATCTGTTGACTGTTTGTTTTAGATGCAGGCGACCGCATCTTTCAGGACGCTCACTAGTGTTTGTTTTCGCCAGTTTTGATTGTTTTTGCGTGTTCACTATGTGTCAATTTGATGTTATTTTTTGTGAGTTCGAAATTTATTGAATTAAGAGCGTTAAAAACAAGACGAGCCTAGGAAGTTGCTTATCACTTAATGAATTTTTTCGCAATATTTGGAGCACCATACATCTTGCAAAGTGACGTTGACCGAGAATTTGCTTGGCGTCATATTAATAGAAACAATTTTCTGATTGAGTATTATTGTCTTTTAACAATTATTTTTGTTATTAGCTTCATAGTTTTGATAGTACATTTTCCGCGTTACGGACATATTCGTTACTAAGCTTAATTAATCATGTTGACCGAACTTCATTGGAGATTATTAATAATAACCGGTAAATATGATTAATTTGCGTTACTTATCAAATTTACCAAAAGATGCGGTTATTATTAATAATAACCGAATTTATCAAATTGACCGTAACATGTAAATAAGTAAACAAATATCTATAACTTTTACTTTTAAAATTTAAGAGCAATTAATCTTTTATGTCATAATAATGTTATTGGATGTCTAACTCATTGCATATAAATAAATAGATAGGGATATGCATGTGGCGTTTTAACCGCTTTAAGACTTATAGCGAATTAATCTCCAAGGGATATAATAAAATTATTATTTCTTATCTTAAGATAAATCTTTTGTCTTTACTTTCAGTAGCATATACTTCTATAATTAAAATACACATAATTTAACCCTTGTTCCCTAAGATAATTATGCATATGTAATTATTACTATCTATAGTATGTCAATGTTGTTTCAATTTGTTTTTAAATTAGTTTAGAAAGATTTAAAAGCTATTACTATTTGTTTTAACTTTGTTCTTAATTTGAAATGTTTCTTTGTTATATATATTTTAAAAAAAAAATCGATTTGATAGGGTACAGTTCAATTTCTTTAGTTATTACATTGAATTAAACATATTTTAATTTTAGGATTATTTCGGTTCCTATTTTATAGCAAATGTATAATGAGAGCATCTCATAATTATTTTTTTTTTTTAGTATTACAATATTAATAATTATAATGCGTTATCTTCAAGTATTAATTCAAGTATATTCTGATGTGAAACAATAAAAAATATTGCGTAAAATTTCCTTAATTTCTAAAGCATATATTTTTAAGTATTTGAATAGGATAAAAAGATTTGAACAACTTGGATTTACATATCCCTTTAAGATCGGACGCGCACGATCGTGCGGGTTAGGCAATAACTGAAATTCTATCTTCCTGGGTTATCTATTCCATAAATGCTGGAATCGGGTGATTGTGCTGGTTAACAGAAACTATATTATATGAATTTTATCAACAGATAGTGAATTATCTGTTACAAATTCCAGTTATATCATTTAAAAAAAAATAAATAAATAAAAATTAAAAAAAAACCCTCAAAAAGCTGCCCGGTCTTAAAGGGATAGAACAATATTGTGAGATAAATATAACATTTCTCTTAGAAGTTTTTCATTATCAGGAGTGTGAATATAATTTACACATCAAATCAGTGTTGCCAGATTGTGGACTTTTTTACTTGAGATTATTTGACAGTCACCACTTTTTAAAAATAGAATAATTAGCCTTATTTTTTCAGATTTTTTTTTAATTCTGTTTTTATATAGGCCGAATATTTCTATTTCAAAAAAGCGGTGACAATTAACAATCTGGGGACAAAAAAGTCCCCAATCTCTCAACACTGCATCAAATTTAAAAATACAGCCAGCTGGAAATATTTAAGTCGAAAGATTGAATAAGTCGAAAAATCGAAGAAAATAAAAACAATTCAATATAAGATACACATAATATGTATAGCATGTATCCTATACAAGATACCTAAAATACGCATCTAACCCACTTTACGAGACACTTTTTTGAAAAACATTTTCACCAAATAGCATTATGATTTTTTAAAATACTGAATACTTTTGTTAAAATTAAGTTTTTTTATAAAAATAATGGAAACAAAAGAAGCGCGACTGTATTCTTTTGAACGATAATAACTTTTAAACGTGGATATAATTTACACGTCAAATTTAAATATTCAACCAGGTGGAAATATTAAAGTCGAAGGATCGAAGAAAATAAAAACAATTCAATATAAGATATAAGTATGTATAGTATGGTATGTATTCAATACAAGATAGGTAAAATATGCATCTAAACCATTTTACGAGACACTTTTTTTAAAAAACATTTTTAACAAATATCATATTAGAATTTTTTAAATTCTGAATACTATTGTTAAAATTATGGGTAAACTTCAGTTTTGCCAGATTGGGGGCTTTGCTGTTCCCAGATTGTTGATTGTCACCACTTTTTTAGAATAGAAATATTCGACCTATTTAAAAATAAGTTAA
The DNA here is from genome assembly GCA_963932465.1 of Maratus speciosus. Taxonomy (NCBI): domain Eukaryota; kingdom Metazoa; phylum Arthropoda; class Arachnida; order Araneae; family Salticidae; genus Maratus; species Maratus speciosus. The sequence continues at coordinate 279,025,322 of OZ010797.1, read as the reverse complement.
AAATTCGGAAAAATGAGGCGAATTATACTATTTTAAAAAAGTGGTGACAGTCAAATAATCTGAATTAAAAATGTCCCCAATCTGGCAACACTGGCAAACTTTTTCATTAAAAAAGAGGAGAAAACAAAAGAAGCGAAACTATATTCTTTTAAACGACATTTAAGGATGCACTATTTTAAGACATTTTGAAAATATTAACAATATAATTTCTCCACATGGACATAGAGTAGTAGGACGTTTTATGAAATAGGTTTTAGAAGAAGAAAATCAGCCTGTAACTTTATTTGAAACAGGTAGCGCCGATACAGCCCGGTTCTACTAGTTCGTTTGCATCTCCATTTAATTTACACTACGCAACTTTGTTAGAATTAATTTTGTATACTATGCCTTTTTCCCAGTTCTAAGTCAGCAGCCATATTTCTTCGAAATTAGCGACCCGATCTGAAAACTATCATGATTGAGATCCTTTTACTGTATATTCATGCTTCCAATATCAGGGTTATGAAAGAGATGCATGTGAAGCTTTGTGCACTTTTTCAGTGAGGAGGGCGTGGCTCATTTACTTTTGGGGCGAACCAAGACGAATAGTGACCTGATCGGTAAGGAACACAATTGAAAGCTCGAAGTGTAGTAAGTTAGAACGGATCCGATCTTCAGGTAGGGTTAGTGATTTATTCGTGTATTTTCTCTTGTTTTGATGATTTAAATATTTTATTTTAGTGTATGAATATTAATAGCAATAATGTCTAATGGACGATAATTATTGAAAATGTTTTTATTTTTTATAGTTAAACTTTATAATTATGTATGACAAATAAAATTAAGAAATCAGAACTGGTTGAGAGTGAAAATCACGCCCTTGGATTGCACAGCTACCTTTTATAGTTTCGTTGTCACCAGTACTTTGGTATATGTGTATATTGCAGAATAAGTTGACAATTTAATAGCATTTATTCATTAGTTCATTTCTTTGCATTAGTTCTGAGTTATCTTTCCTTCTGCAATGGTAAAACTCTTCTCGCTATATCCTACGAACTCCTAACTCAAACAGTGGTCTGATAAAGCGCCACATATTAATCGCATTCCATGGTCATATATTTAATAGCAATTTCCTTTATAATTTTACTGTCATAAGTATAAAAAAGTCAGATATTAAAGATTTTATTATTTAGTTAAGAAATATAAATATCCGATGAAAATATCTCTATTTTAAGTAAGTTAAACCACTTCTCTTATCTCAATAGGTTATTCCTTTTTTTTTTTTTTTTGAAAATTTGTGTAATTGTTCTTCTATAGGGTTATGCTTTAAATATTGTAAAAACCATATCTCCCCCGTCTTTTATTCCATGAAATATAAGTTATAAAATTGGGTATACAATTAAATTTTAAAATGAGAATAATTGATCAATTATTGAATATTAATATTGTATGGTATAGATATTTACATACAATTATTTTTTATTTATTACTTAGATACAATTTCAAACGAAAGTTTAGAGGGTAAAACGACCGAAGAGCATACTAAAACTTTCTAAGTTACGATTCCTGTGGAACCTCAAGAAATAACCAACTGATTTGTAAAATAATGTTGGCAAATTGATAGTGACTCAAACATAGGCTATATTTTCTGTTGGTGGCACTACCACCAAGGGGTATGTAGACCGTTAGACTGGTCTAGTTTAGGTTATTACAACATGGTTAAATTTAAAATATAAATGTTTGCTAAGAACAACTTTAAAAATAAAATTAAAACTGGCAATGAATATTAATATGAGCGTAAAAGCTTCAAAATAAATTGTAAATTATCATTTATTTAGAATTAGTTTTAGTTCTTTTCATTGATTTTAGTCTCATTTTCGGCTAATGTTCTATACTAATAGAAGAACAAATCGCTCTGTCAGTCTGCGTGTCTGTGTGCGATGGCTAGCAAAATCTACCGCACGTAGAAGTCTGAAAATTCAGTAGTGATTAGTCCAAGACAGGTCCTGATTCACTTGAGGTTCAGATTTTTAATTTTTTAAGGGGCGGGTCCCCTGGGCCCCTTTAAATTTTTATGCACTAAATTGTTAATAACATGCCTCTTTTCTATCCGATCTTCGTCGTTTTTTGGTGAATTCTATTTTCAGTTTCTGCCCCATTTCTGCATTTCAGTTAAGACCCTGGAACCCTTGCAAGGGGCCCAGTACTTGAGGGGCCCCCTTGTCCCCTGGGCCCCTTTAAATTTTTATGCACTAAATTGTTAATAACATGCCACTTTTCTATCCGATCTTCGTCGTTTTTGGGTGAATTCTATTTTCAGTTTCTGCCCCATTTCTGCATTTCAGTTAAGACCCTGGAACCCTTGCAAGGGGCCCAGTACTTAAGGGGCCCCCTTGAAGTTTTAGTGCACTAAATTGTTAATAACATACCTCTTTTCTATCCGATCTACTTCTTTTTGGGGTGAATTCTACTTTCAGTTTCTACCTCATTTCAACATTTCAGTTAAGACCATGGCTCCCTTGCCAGGGGCCCGGTACAGGGCCCCTTGAAGTTTATCTGCTCTAAATTGTTAATAACATGCCTCTTTTCTATCCGATCTTCGTCGTTTTTGGGATGAATTCTCCTTCCAGTTTCTACCCCATTTCTACATTTCAGTTAAGACCCTGCCACCCTTGAAGTTTTAGTGCACTAAATTGTTAATAAATTGCTTCTTTTTTATCCGATCTTCATTTTTGGGTACTTTCTCCATTTAGTTATTCCTCCGTTACTACATTCCAGTAAAGACAATGGGCCCGTCTAGAGTCCCGTAGCGCCTGGTCCAGGGCCCCTTACATTTTTTGTATGCCATGCGTTTTTTACCCCCTAAATTTCTTAACTTCGCAGTGTGTAATTTTAAAGTTGAGTCCTGAACTCTTCTCCGTAGACCAACACTCACATATTTTTATTGGAGCCCTAGGGCCCTTTCTTTAAGCATTTCCCCAATTTTTTGCACATTTCTTTCAAATTATATTCTAATGATTAATTCATATTTTATGCTTAATCTTGACTAATAAAAGATCTAAAACGCTAAGTACTAAAACGTTTTAATATGTTTAAAGTTCGGGCCCTGTTCTCAACTATCAGTTGGCCCCTTTTGAGGCCCCTATTATAACTCTTTAAAAATAGTCCGATTCACTTGCTTTTTTTTCTAACAACATCTTATTTCCTCCAGCTGTTATATGAAGGACAAAAAAATATTTAAGACTTCAACTACCACCAATTTTGAATATAAATCGTCTTCTTGGGGCCCTTGGTCTATCTTCTTTTAAAATTATCCGAATTCCTTGCAATTTTCTTTACCATACTTCTAGCGTCCTCTGATTACATTCAAATCTACGAAAAAGTGTATTTATACCAAACTACATGCCACTTAAGTCCCTTCCCACTTGGGTCCCGGTACAAGGCCCCTTGAAGCTTTTGCACCATAAATTATTAATAAATTGCCCTCTTAATGCGATCTTCATTTTTGGAACCATTTTTCCAATTAGTTATTCTCCAGTTTCTATATTCCAGTTAAAATCCTGGGCCACCTTAGGGTCCTTTCGGGCCCCATCCGGGCCCCTTGAACTTTTTGTGTGCTATGCATTTTTTACATCCTAATTTTCTCACCTTCTCATTGATTAATTTTAAAATTGAGTCTTGGACTCTTCCCCCTAGACTAACACCCTCATATTTTTATTGGGGCTCTAGGGCCCCTTTTTAAGCATTTACCCCATTTTTGCACATTTCTTTATAATATTATTCTAATGACTATTTCATATCCTGTGATTAATTTTGACTAATTGAAGATCTAAAACGCTATGTACTAAAACATTTAAACATGTTTTCATGTTAGGTGCCTGCTCTCAACTATCAGTTGGGCCCTTTTGGGCTCCCTGTTATAGCTCCCTTAAAAATGGTCCGATTCACGAACGTTTTTTAAACAACTGCTTTGGTTCTCCAGCTACTACATGAACGACAAAAAAAAAAATTGCAGACTTCAGCTACCACAAATTTTGAATATTCATCGTCTTCCTGGGGCCTTTGTTGCAGCTTCTTTAAAAACTATCCTATTCTAATGCAATTTTCTTTAACATAGTTTTAGCGTCTTGCAGCTACTTTAAAACCCCTAAAAAATGTTCTTATACCCAATTACATTCCAGTTAAGACCCTGGCCCTCAGGGCCTGGTCTTTCTTTATACTTCAGCTACCACCTTTTTTGAACATTAATCTCCTTTTTCAAAATGTACATACGTCTACTCACTACAGCCGTAAATTAAAAATCGCGTTACCAGTCATTCTTTAATTTGAAATTTTTAATTTTAGAAAATTTCATGCACTGTTTTAAAAAGTTTGAGATAGATTTTTCCTTATGAATTTACAAAACTTATGATTTTGCACTTTAAGTTTTTCTAATATATTAGAACTCATAAGCTTTACTACAATGGCGGCTTTGAATTTGTAAATGTTTCCTTAAAAACTAAAATTGTTTCATTTATATTAGTTGGCAGACCTAATATTTAGGCATACTCTCTGTTCATTTTCTAGCATGTTGAATTGTATTTTTGTATTGATTTTTTTTTTCTTATGTTCATTTTCTTTTTTGTTTACATGGGCTGATTCATAGTGATTTTACATTCAGTTAGAAAAAATAAATCTGTCATCTACCTCTTTCACCTTTTTTTCTAATCGACGATTAAAATATCAAATTAACTTAATTTTTCTGTAACTTAAGCATGTATTCCGATATTTTTCGTGAAAATTGAGATTTTTTTTTATATTTATGTTAATTGTTTGTTAACATGTTTTAACCCCTTGAGGGGCTGTGATATTTTTACGAAACCACTTAATTTTAATTCCCAAATGTTACAATGGAACCAGAATTTTCGTAAAAAAAAATTGTCGGTTTATTATATAAGCAAAGCTTATTCATATTTACAAGTAAATTTATTTTCAAAAACCGGTGTCAATCATTAATTTCAGCATTTTAGCAATGAAATGGCTTTTCCCGGAAAGGGTTAAAAAACATTTTGTTTACATAGAAAAAAATTGAATTAATTAAAAATAATTAATTCAAAACTTCGATGTCTAAAATTTTCTGAAAACTTCCGGAAAATTTTAAATCCCCCTCCCCCTGAAAAAAAAAAAAAAAAAACGCGCGATTTATTCTCGGGAATAAACTCGGTCTTTTCCACCCTTTGCAACTCTATGCAACAGACATTATGATGTTGTCTTTGAAGATGTCGAGCGAAAGCACTTTTATCTCTTTTTCTTTTAATGACTATTGAATTGTCATTCAGCATTTACATTGAGACAGTGACTGAATGAGAGTCATTGCTATGTTTACTTCTGCAAGTGTTAGAAGGAAAATTTTACACTAGTTATTTGTCTTAGTTTAAAGTAAAATTACAAATTCAGATGAGATTGTAAGTTAATTCTTAAATTACTGTTATACCATTTATTTTTCTCCTGTCAGCTCTTATTGTATATTTTCCCAAAATTCTATATGTAATTTACTGTACTATTTTTAACTGTCTAGCACACATGATCTTATATTTATACTCTACCACTAAAATAAAAAAATTATCAAAATTTCTTGAGTACTTTAGGAATTAATCGAGTTTTTAGCGGAAAAGTACAATTTTTCGGAGAGCTAAAAAATTTAGACACGTCTAACTTGTGTGAAGTTCTTGAACAGTTTTCCAAACACATAAATTAAAATATATATAAACACTTGGATAAGAATTAGATACATATAATAAATGCGTATAAAATATTCGAGTAAAATTAATGTGAGTGGGAGTGGCGTCCCATTATTGTATTCCCTTAAAATCAAAACAGACCTGACGCACGTGCAAAAGCACGGAGGGTTTTGCTTTCCGAAAACAAACAGTATTCTTTTTCTTTTCTTTTTGTTTTCTTTTGTTGTTGTTGATTTTTTTTCTATTTTTGTACATTTTAAATGGAACTCTGGATGCCAGTCAGTTAATTTCTACATCTCATATAGTGAATAGAATTATGAAAATTCTAACAAGAATGTAAAAATAAAGTTTATAAATAAATAAGTAAATAGATATATTGGTACTATTTTGTTTTTTTTTTATTTTTATTATTTTAAATGAAATTGGTAGTTTATAAAATATGCAATGTAACAATTTTTTTTATGTATTTTTAAGATATTTCTAATGTATTTTAAATAATTTTATATTATATGTATGCACCTGCAACTAATTTTAGCACATTTATTTGTGCTTCTTTACCACTAGAAGCGCCGTAAATTTCACTGAAGTGTTATAAAATATCTTACACCGGAATTTTTTATTTGAGACAGTTTAACTTATTTAAGTTATTTTTCTGGGGTATGTTTTAAACTTGTTTTAGAAAGAAATTCCTGGTGACAATCGAAATATTTTTATTTAGTAGCGTTCAAAATTACCGCTACGGCAGTTCTAGTGTTAATATGAATTTTAAATAGAAATCCTTTTCTTAAATTACTTTACTCAATTTCAAAGGTAATCAAATGTATACATTTTTTTTAACGTAAAATAAGTAAATAACTACAATTCTGATATATTTATGACTCTTTTAAAGAAATTGGGAAAACGGAGCAGAAGAAAGAATGTAGAAAAAAAGTTCTCAGCTCAAAAACAATTTTCTGACATACTAAACAAAGTCATGTTATATATAAACGCGAGAATTTTTCGAAATTCAAATTCAAATTCTTTGAAAATGAATTCAGTTCTTCATTTTCTGATAAGTGCATTTGCATATCTAATTATAATAGATTGTTCTACCTTGCACGGATGAAAAGTGTCCGTATTTCTATAGATTTTTTCTTGACTGAACATTGTATCTACTACATACCCTCATCACCACAAAATTAAAACTCTATAAAAATATTTTTTTTTCCCTTTTAATTTGCTCTTTAGTTACTTTTCTGCAAAAGCAAATAATCCTCAAAATGATATCTCACCCGGCCCCTCTTCTGCGAATTTTTTGCTTTCACCTTTACCTTTCCCACTAGCTAAGATTAAAATATTTAAAATACTTTAATAATTTTCGAAAATATTTTTCGATTTTATCTCAAGTAAAAACAAATGATAATTCTTTTCAATGGCCCTCCTTCAAATTTCATATTTTATCCTTTCTACTGCCAAAAGCCCACAAAGCTTAAATAGGCCAAAGCCCCGTAATTTTTTGGAAAACGTTTTGACCTCTTTCTTACTTTAAAGCAAAAAATAAATAGTGAACCTTCTAAATGTGCTGCACGCAGTTTTAAAAAGCTTTTGTATTTATAAATTATTTTGCCTTATTTGTCACTTTGAAGAAGTCATGATAAGTAAATATTAATCTGAAACCATATTCCACCAACAGGTCAATGTTGCCTTCCCGCATTGATCTCGAACCACGCAGGTTTAAAATTTCAAATATTTTTTTCAATGTCCGTTTTGTTATTTTGCCATAACCATAAATCAAACCAGAATGTGTTCCAAAAGCAAAGGTGTATAAATAACCGGCTTTAATCATGTAGCCACTTCTCATCCACTGTCACAAGTGTAGCCTCATAAGCTCAAATCCAGCATTTCACCCTCACCCCTCCTTAACCCCCCCCCCCCCCAATTAGGTCTTTAACAATAGAACGACAGAAAGGAGTCGATCCGATTCCGACCATATGATTAAATATCACTAGAACCAGAAATTCTTTCATAAAATAAGTTAAATTCAAACCATGCAGATTTACGTTTAATAAATCAGTCAAATAATTTTAAATAAAAATTCTGGTGTCAAATATTTTAATGAAGCTTGAGTAAACTTTCAGGGCGTTCTAGTGTTAAAACGTCACCCCTCCCTCCAAAACTATGTTAATATAGCAGCTACGGCTCTGAAATGAAGCATATAGGCATTTAAGAGATTAGGATTCGATATTCCACATCAACCATCGCAGTACAAATATTTTATATGCATAAGGGACAATAATTATTGAACCACCCACGTATTTCTTGTATGTAAATTACAGGTCATCGGAAGAGTAACATTGTATTGAGAGCACAAAATCCCACACTTTATGCATAGACGCCAACATCAGTTAATTATTCCGGAGTCCGATCCAATACAAAAATATTTTTAACCCGAAAATATATATAAGGATATGTGTCCTCTTTCAGCAAGGTAAATTGTATATTGTACATTTTGGAATTTTTCTTCAAATAAAATTTCCGGTTGAAAACATGTTCGTCTTTGACGAGACTCCGGTATAATTAAGAGATTTTGGCATCTACGAGGATGCTGGATTCCCATATTCTGCCCATGGCCTTTAACCCTTTGTTGCATACTGTCCACTACAGTGGACAAAATTGGCCATTTTTTCTTATCCAACCTATTTCATTCACAGTTCCTATTTAAAGCTTATGCTATTTTTTGACATTCGTGTTTTCAGGGAAAAAATCGAAATGGCCCCGCGAGACGGTTAACTTACTTCTTGAGATAGAATTAATATTGACGTCCCATCAGAAAGCCGGTAAGTTGTTCAGCATGAACTAAAATGTCTCTAAACCTATAATAATATTATTCAAATGATACTTTGTTCATTAATTATTGTTTTTAAATGTCTTGGCCTAATAGACAATTAAAAAACAAGTATAAAAAAACTTTTTTTGTTTATTTTATGGAAGTTTCTACATAATGTCCACTATAGTGGACGCCATGCACAGCATCAACATTGTGACATTTTACTCTGTCAACTGAAGTGGACGTCACGAGTGTAAACAGTGAAAATTTTAAAATATAAATTTGACGTCTTTTTGTGATTTTAATAGTATGCAGGCATATTTTATATAAATTTTCATCTGTTTCACATTTTTAAAGTTATAATTGCTTGATTTAATTTATTTATGCAATTTATTAGTTTTAAAAAAATCGCATATGTTTCTGTTTGAAATAGGTCTGTATGACAATATTGTAAAAACAATAAAATAACAATAAGCAATTTTAAAATTGATATCTACAAAACATTAAAAAAATATATTTTTTATTAACATTAGAACGCCCGGAAGGAGTCGTTTCGACTCCGACCATATGATTAAATGTCAATTGGAATCAGAAATATTTTCTCAAAATAAATTAAATTTTTAAAACACAGATTTACGTTAAATAAATCAGTCAAATAATTTTAAATAAAAATTCTGGTGTAAAATATTTCTATGAAACTTGAGTAAAATTTCCGGGCGTTCTAGTGTTAATTGAAATGGACCAGACAGCTCTAATTGAAGATTATAACCAAAATATAGGAGGAGTAGGTAAATGTAACATGTTATGAGCATTATACAGAACTCACCTTAAAACCAAGAAGTAGTATAAAAGAATTGTATTCCATTTAATTGATGTAACTGCTGTCATTGCGTGCCTTTTATACAGAAGCTTGTTTCCAAATTGTGACATACAATTTGGAAAATTTAAATTGGCTGTAGCAAGTGGACTCATTCAATCAGTGACGCGACAATCTGGTGAACCGCATTTGATTCCATACTCTGAAGAATGTGATGTGCTGGAAGACAAACAACTAAGACAATTGCCAGTAAGAGCAAATTCTGTACGCAAGGACACCATATATGACAAGATGGAACACATTCACTGTCAAACATCCCAAAGTGCACAACGATGCAAGATGGAACTATGTAAAAGAAAGTCAACATATTCATGTGTAAAATGTAAAATTTACCTTTGCATCGATGCATAAACGGACTGTTTTTACAAATTTCTCCATCAATGAATATTTTCTCAATTTTAAGCATAAATATTATTAGAATATGATAATATTCAAGAAGAAAGCTAACATAAATCTTATTTTTCCGACAGCACTACATTTCAATTCTGTGTTCATAGTGTCCACTATAGTGGACAAGTTGTAACTCAAATAATAAAAAATTATTACACATAAAATATTTTTTTTCTCATTCAGCATGATCCTTTTAGTTGGAAAATACTAAATTTAACGTTGGGTATTTGCCAGTTTTAGAATATGCAACAAAGGGTTAACGGTATTACAACAGCTTCTCTCATCTCTGAGGTAGCCGCAATAACATGAACTAACTTACTGACAAAACAACCATAAGAAAGTCACCTGTTATTACATTAATTTATACTCGTAACGTGTTTCCGGTGTGAGACTATAAAAAAATATTGTATAAAATGCAGGTTATTTCACAAATTTCTATCCATTCATTAAATAGTTAAATCAGTACAAACAGATTTGGACAACATCGATTTACATAGAACATTATTGTGAGATTAATAAAATTAATAACATTTTTCTCTTAGAAGTTTTTTATTTTCAGAATTGTGATTATCTTTTACACATATAACTTAAATATACGTTATGAAGTTAAAAATTTGTGGAGATATTTATAAATAATAAGTACATTTTATCACGTATAATGAATCTAATTTCGTAATTTTCTGTTATACAATTTATCCAATTTCGTAATTTTCGGTTAATAATCACGAGATACTTTTTATAAACTCATGGAGTAATAACAAAAGATCTCTTAAGCAAGCCAGACTATATTCACTTATAATGAAAGACTAACGATATTTTAAAAGAAAAGAGATAGAAGGGGCAACAAAAGTTAATATCATCGTTCAGTAGAACAAAGATAATATACTGAATTTGGTTTTCTCTTAACCCTTTCAGGGGCAAAGCAATTTCATTACTAAAGTGTTGAAATTAAATTATTGGCACCGGAATTTGAAAACAGATTTATTTTGTAAATAAGAAAAAAGCCATATTTGTCATATATAATAAACCGAAAATTTTTTTACCTAAATTCTGATGCCAGTATAGCATTTGGGAAATAAAATTAAGTGGTTTTATAGAAATACCATCGCTCCTCAGCGAGTTAAGAGATTTGTGATTAAGTTAACAATTTTGATTAAGAGATTTGTGGTTAAGTTTTATTTTTATTGCATTTTCTCTCTGTCTCTTTCTTTTTCTTTTTCAGGTTTGTTGGATGCATTTATGATAAATATATGTAACTAATCTAATTTAGAAATCATAAGAATAAAAATAATAAGCATGGAAATTAGTTGAAAAAATCCGAAAATATGATTTGAAATCAACTCGAACACAATAAAATATAGACCCCCCCCCAAAAAAAAAATGACAGAACATAATAGTAAAATAAAAGGCTATTATTTTTCTACTTTTTAACCCTTTATATCTTGACCATACTTTTAAGTACCATTAAAGACAATTCAATGTAAAATTTATTTAATACGTCTACTATTAAATGTAGATTGCTCTTTTCATAAAAAATAATTTACACGATTATATTTAGGAAGCACAGTGAAAAAGTCGAAGTTAAATATTTTTCATGTGGTTATTTTCTCAACCCCTTACCTAGGTGTAGTTTTTATCCAAATAAAATATTTTATACGAAAAATTTGCAACTACTAATACACAATAAAATTTCATATATTGCACTCTATTCATACACTTAAACTATCCATTTTTAATGTTATTTTCTTTTAAAAGTCCGCTGAATTTAAGGGCACATAAGAAATAAAGATTTAGAAGTTTCAATTCTCCGCATACAAAATAACGCAGACTCTGACAAAAAATATATAAATTCACACTATATTAACTCTAAAGCAGAGAGCCTTTAAGTTCATAAATAAACATTACTAAGCATATGTGTGTAAATCTCTTTTTCAGTTTCTCTCGGATTTTTTTTTTTTTTTTTTTTTTTTTTTTAAACATATTTAGCAACATTTTGTATTATAAAATGTATTAAAGCTGGAAAATTGAAACTTTTTAATTTCATACAACCAATCAGCTTCTTTAAAACTATCTTCTTCTATAAATGTAAATACAATACGTTTTGTTTGTTCACTATGCAAAGATTTAAATGAAAATCAGTTTTTAAATGTAATACAAAAGACACAGAAATTAAATTGCTTTTTATGTTAACCGTTTCGAACGTTGTTACAGAAGATATAGCCGAGGCTATTTTAAAAATCTGCACTTTTCTGAATATTTCAGTAATTGTTTTTTAAATTTCTTATTACTATTAAATTATATATTTTTAACTTTTTATAAAATACAAGAGTTTCCTCTAATACATTTTATTTATTTATTTGCTTAGAAAAGTATACCTATAAATTGAACTGTAGTAATGAACATTTAGACAGACTAAAGTAAAAAATAAATACCCACATTACATAAAGTTACATTTATAGCATTTCTTGTGTTATGCATAAACTAAAATATGTTTATTTTAAATGAAAATTCCAAGATATAGCAACCTCTTTAAAAAATTTCGTCTGCTCTCCGACCAGACTTGAAATGATAATCCCACATTTCAGCATTATAAAAAAAAAAAAAAAATGCATTTTCTGAGAATTCTTACACATTATAATTGAAATGTGCTTGTACTTATGTTCTAAAAGAGTCTCAGAAGGCATATAAAATGAAATTTACATAATTTCAATAAATTAAAAAGTGTTAGACGCTGACGAAAATGCACTGCGTTGTACAGCGTTCCATCTACTTTGTAACGGAAATGGCGGACATTTCATCAATGTCCAATCTATCTCTAATGTAGGATCTCTAGAAATCATCCTTCAAGGAGACCCCGCACGCTCTAAGAAAATACATTCAAGGATAATAGTAAGGTCTTGAAAGAATAAGGGGGAGAACAACTTAACCGAAAAACAGAATGAAAATTGTCTGCCACGGATTGGGAGAAGGGGGAAAGGGACAGGGTGGCAAAGCTCCACCCTGCTGAAAAATATTAGTTTCTCTTTTCTCTTAGCGCTTATTTATTCTACAAATCCTTACAAAGAATAGGTTTAGTTAATTAAATTTCAGAATCCAAGAAGGGGCAATGGGGTCCACTGCAGACCTTTGTTAGGTCGATTACAGAATGCGAGGTTATACGATTACAGAATGTATCACTGCACTCATCCCTAACGAAAATTTAGCGTATACTTTTGAATATATGCTGTAACTATTTTAAAGCTGTTTTAAGGAAATGTAATGATCGTTGCTTTTAAGGAAATGTAATGATCGTTGCTTTTAAGGAAATGTAATGATCGTTGCTTTTAAGGAAATGTAATGATCGTTGCATCACAATCGATTGAGAAATTATTTAATGAGTATATTTTAACTGTTTGGTGAAATGAAATAATAAAGTATTGACTAGTAGCATATATTCAGTAAAAAAAAGCCAAATTTGAAAGTAAATTTATTATTAAATTGATGCAGTACTTTTGCACTTTATCTTATTTACCATAAATTTAATTTAACTGCAATATTAAATCTGTATTATATTCAGCATTTCCTTACACAGTAGCAAGTTGATACTATAATATTTAATTATGCATCAAAATTGATATTTAGAATCATTCCGTTAAAGATTAATTAATGGCTTTTCTGTATGGATAAAATAATGTGACTTTAATTACGCATTATGGAAAAATTGCAGCAATGCAAGCGAATGTTAATCAAAAATATTTATAAAATAAAATCACGAAAGGAAGATTAGAAAGGCAACTTGCCTGTGGAAATAAAAAACACAAACTTGACAAAATATTAAACTTTAAATGGTTGTTAACACAGTTGCGACGAGTGTCGAATAATTTTTTTTAATTAAAAAACCCGTAACTGTTTATCGGCATTACTTTATACTTTCTAAAAATGTATTTATATTATTCCTCCATATTTTTTTAGATTAAATCCGTACATTAAAAGATATTTACTCATGCAGAAACTTAAGGAACCTATGTAGGAAACCAATCAATGAAAGACTTTTAGAAAAGGGGGGAGGAGCTTCTATTATTTTAAAACTCATTATTTCATTTCATATATATAACGGTTGCATTGTTTCCAGTAGGTTACTTTTTTTAATTCAGATTTCTTCATTATCATCATTTTTTTTAAATTGTAAAATTCCCCTTACTTAACACGTTCACGCCGGCGTGGTGGGTCACACTCGACTGTCTCAGAGTTGTGAAGTCTCCGGCTTTTTGCACACAACTATTATATTAGAGAAAATGTTGTTCCTTTAAATCGCCCAATTGTTCTAATTAAATTAAAACAACATTTTCTGTATTAAAATACTGGTATCCAAAAAACCGGAGACTTTGAAGCTCAGAGACAGTCGAGTGTGACCCACCGCGCCGGCGTGAACGTATTAAAGATGTATTAATTAAGGCGAAAAGAAGAGGAATTTTACCATTTTAAAAAAATGGTTCAAATCAAGAAATCTGAATTTTAAAAAAGTAGATAAAATGGTAACATTGAACGGTCGTTATTGTGTTAAGTCGAAAGATTAAAGAAAATAAAAAACAGCCAAATATAGGTCATTAAACATACAATACGTGAATGCTTTATTTGTATATTCTCACTTGTTTCGTTAAATTTTAATCCTTATTTTTATTTAGTTTATAAATAATAATAACAATAATGATCTAATGTTTTTATTTTTTATTTATTTATTTATTTATTTTTTATAACGAAACATTTTTTTTTTTTTTTTTTTTTTTTTTACTGATTAATAAAATTAGGAAATCAGAATCGGTTGAGGGGGAAAAAGCACAATACAGACAAGTGGGGCTACTTTTTAAAGCTTGATTTTCAGCAGTACTTGGGTATATGTGCATAATAGAATAACTTGACAACAGATCGCACATTGCAATTCGGTCCTGTGTATTTATTTAAATATATTGCACTTGGCCAAAGAAGGTAGAGTAGACATACCTTGGTTGCCAGTTTGGCCTCCATTTTTATTTCGAAATTTTAAATTCACACTAGAAAATTTTAAGGAAGAATTTCCACTTTAAGTACCTCATTAACTACAGCAGAAAATACTATTTTTAATTTCTGGTTTGAATTCAGATTTTATGACTAAAAAAAGACGCCAAACTGACAACACTAACCCTGGGACATTCAATTTTTTCGTTGCGGATGGGGACAGCTTAATGCAGCAATGTTATAGAAGCACCTGCGTAATAGAAGAAGGGAGAAGGGAATCTTGTAAGGTATTCTTTAAAGCTGGTTTCAAACAAAGGGAAAAAATAAGCTTTTGCATTTAATACCGGCGCCACTTATCCAAAATATTTGAAAATCATATTAAAAACGAAAGCTTTAGAACATAATCTTCCCAACATTGTAGTCAGAATTATATAAATAAGTAAACAAATGTCTATTACAACTTTTACTTTTAAAATTTAAAAGCAGTTCAACTTTTATGTCATAATAATGTTATTGGATATTTAACTCATTGCAATATAAATAAATAGATAGGGATATGAATGTGGCGTTTTAACCGCTTTAACCCTTTGAGGGGCGCCGTTTGCAGTCTGCAAACGGTTAATTTTAATGCCTAAATTGCCCACTGACATCACTAAATTTTTTGTACAATTTCGATCTCATAATATACGTGAAAAAAAAAAAAAAAAAAAAAAAAGCTTTTGATTATTTTCATTTAAATTTGTTCGTTAATTGCGGTGTGAATTAATTATTTGAATATTTTTGGAGCAGAAATGCCTCGCCCCTAAAAGGGTTAAAGCTTTTAGTGAATTAGTCTCCAAGGGATATAATAAAATTATTATTTCTTATCTTAAGATAAAACTTTTGTGTTTGCTTTTAGTCCAGGATTTAAAAAACAATAAATATGATTTAAGTAGCCTATACTACTACAATTAAATTTACATAATTTAATACTTGTTCCCTAAGATAATTATGTATATGTAATTATTACTATCTATAGTATGTCAATGTGGTCTCAATTTGTTTTTAAACTAGTTTTTAAAGATTTAAAAGCTATTACTATTTGTTTTAAATTTGTTCTTAATTTAAAATGTTTCCTTGTTATGTATATTTTAAAAAAAATCGAATTGATAGGGCACAGTTCAGTTTCTTTAGTTATTACATTGAACTAAACATATTTTAATTTTAGGATTATTTCAGTTCCTATTTTATAGCAAATGTATAATGAGAGCATTTCATAATTTTTTTAGCTTTACAATATTAATAATTATATTGCGTTACCTTCCAATATTAATATCTTAAATTATAATAATAACAGAAACATTAATAAAAGTATGAGGGATAAAACTAACACATGGATAAGTACCAAGTACAAACGAAAATCAACGTCAACAAAACAACGTGCCAAAGACGGCTAGGGAGTTTCTGATTTTTTCCCCTACCCAGTGCGGTCGAAGTTGTTGCGGTCGCGAAATTTTAAAATGAAGAGCCAAAATCACAGTCAGGTTAAATCCGAGAACCTCATTGGTCACTGAGTCGCGTCCTTTTCAGAGAGCATTCTCTAGCGCAAGGGGAAACGTCGAATACTCCCTTTTCCGAGAAAAAATCATGTATTGATGCGAATATTTTCTGTTTCGTTTAAAATAAGCCATCGAAATTAACTCAAGATATTTTGATGACTTTTTATAAAATGTGAAAAAGATTTCGATTTTAAGCTGTAAAAAATTTTAAATAATATGGCAAGTACTTTTCCAGTTAATGAAAATTAAAAATGAAACTTGCATTTTTTTTCTCCTAAGGTTACTTTTAAAATCCAAAAATAAAACAAATATTCTCACTTTTCTATAGAAAATTTAATAACTAACTTAGAATACTAAAAACTTTCAAAAATTTTTGCCTAATGGAAAATAATTTTAAAAAATAATGTCAATTTTTAAACCGATTTTAATCATTAAGAATAAACAGACCAAAAAATATTACATGAACAATTTTGTAATAGTATGTACAATAAGTTATTTTATTTCCTGGTTCATGTATTTAAATCTGGAATTTTTAAATCGATTTTTCACTCACTTCCTGGTAAGATAAGTTTATAAAAATTATGAAAGCAGGTGTGTTTTCGATGACAGTATAACATTTTAATATTTTGAGAATTTAATTATTATCTAAAAATATGTTTCCCTAAGGAGGGCCCAGGTGTTAAATTACTAAATATTGTTTATGGTTAAAATTGTATAAGAGTTGCAAGAAGAATGGAATTAATTATGTGCCAAATCATGCACGCTAAAATATGCCAATTAGCTGTTAAACTGCAATAATTAAATATTTTAAATATTAAAATGTAAAAAATAAAATACAGTAGAACCTCGATTATCCGAAGTAATTGGCACCGACCCTCTTTCGGAAAATCGAAATTTTCGGATCACCGAGTATGCTTCAATTATCAGATTAAAGAGGAATATATGCAATATTTCTCATTACGGTAACAAGTGCTTAATATAAATAAAGCAATAGCAAGATAGAAACAAGAATAAATTACCTGAATTTTAATTTTGAAATTAAGTACCTTTTACATACCTTTTACACAAGGGTTTGATAAAATGCTTTGTTTGTCGCAGTTTCGATTGGTTTTGTTTGAAACGTTATCACGGAGTTTTTTAAATATTATCAGTTCACCAGTATCACAGTCTTCCTGCCACCCCAGCCATGCAAAACCTTTTGCAAAATATTCAAAAGCTTCGGAATTGCTAATTTGTTCGTTTTCTTCATTCCACTCCGCAGCTTACGGGAGCTCAAGTTAAATTCAAAGGAACTTTAAGAAAGTGGATCGAAAATATTTATATGTACTCGTAGTTTGGAAAGGACCGCTTGCACACCAGGATAGTTAAAAAAAAAGCTTTCAAAAGGGATTTTGCACACAAGAAATGTGATAGTAAAAAAAAAAAAAAGCTTTAAAAATGGATTTTGGTTAACCGAGAGTTTCGGTTAAAAGAGTGTCGGATAAAAGAGGTTCTACTGTATAAATAAAATATAAAGAATGTAATATATATTTTTAAATGCACTTTTATCATTAATTAATTTATTTATTTATTTATTTATGATTTTATGTTTCAAAAAACAATTTAGTAATGTTGGAAGGTTGTTTTAACTACGCTTTTTTTTTCCTTCTTCATATGTTAAAAAAAAAAACAGAGACAAAATTGTGATTTTTAAAGTAAATGCACAAGTTCATGCTTTTCTAATCGTAAATTAAACGAAGGAAATTTCCATAATCAGGGTCCACGCCAAATTAACACATTTTAGTGGACTTGAAACTAGGTCTTGAAACTAGTCATGAAACTAGGCTTGCTTTTTAAGATAATCACTGAATATCTATAAAAGAATGTTTACCTTTTATGTCCCAAATTATGAATTTATGAAAATTTCATCTTCTAAAGCATATTTTGTGAATTTTTGAAACTACATTAGAAGATTTACACAATCATTTAATAAATTTTAGAAGGATTTTGCCAAAATTAATTAAATTGAATTTATAGGGATTTTGTGCAATATTTGTAACTCACCTCAAATCTTTTATTTAAAATCTTTTTTTTTTTTTTTTTTTTTTTTTTTTTTTTTTTTTTTTAAGTATTTTGTAGAATTACAAAATATACAAATATAATTTCTTACAATAGAAATATTTCCGAACAGAAACTTTCGCTCCCCTTCCCCTCAATCTGTCAACGTCAAGAAAGCTGAAAAAGATGGAAAGGCAAAATAAATTATTGGTTTTTTTTTTTTCTTTTGTGCAACCAATAATGTTTTTTGGAACAAGATAAAATAAAAATCTATAATTCATTCTAAACAGTATAACTACTAATCGATGAATTAAATTAGTTTTATAACAAGTTATTTTAATAGCACTTTAATGTACCGTCCGGCATACAGGGTTACAAACGGAAAAACTTTTTTACTTTCATATTTATTTTATGGGTAAAGAACCTAGAGCAACTTGAAAAAAAGTTTTTGGATTTATTTTTAAGGGTTTTTTTTTTTTTTTTTTCATTTAATGCTAAAACATTAAATTCTGTATTTTTTTAATTATTTGTGTAATTTTTACTATATAATTTTGTTAATTTAATGTTTAGAAAAAGATCTCTTTTGATAGTTGTTGACTTTTTCTAGAATATATATATATATATATATATATATATATATATTTGTCATTTTATGGATTTAAATGGTGGGGGGAGGGGGGAGATAGAGCAGAAAATTTATTGAGATTTTTACCATACGGAATTCATAGACAATTTTTAAATGATATTATAAGCATTTTTCAATGAAAACTTAATTTTTATTAAAAAATATTTGTCATGTCATATCATTTAAAAAATTGTTACAACTTATAATCTAAATTATTGACTTTCGTTGTATAAAATGTTATCAAAATATCTTAATTGAGTTAATTTCGATTGTTTATTATAAATAAAAACGAACAAAATAATTAAATAATGCATAAATGTAAATTAGGTAACAATCGCTTCAAAATTACTTTTCCCCTCACTCCTTTCAAAATTCAAATGGAGAAACAAGTTGGTGATCCTCATCCTTATCTCTCTTAAAACCACGCGACCACACAACCAATGAGTTGGCTGTGTTTTAGCTGACTGTGATTTTGGCTTTCCATTTTAGAATTTCGTGTTGCGGTCATTGCTGCATTAAGCAGTCCCTATCCGCTACTCACCTTTTTTTTTTATTTAGCCTTACTAATTTTCAGAACGGCTTCTCCCATCTCTGAGGTAACCGTTATGACGAGAAGAATAAACTTTGTAAGTGTTTGCGCACGAAAGTCTTATTTCTTATTATATAACTGAATTATCATAATTTCTTTCTGATATAAAAAAAAAAAAAAAAAAAAAAAAAAAAAAAAAAATATTGCATAAAATTCCACATAGATATAGAGTAGTAGTACCTTTTATGAAATAGGATTTAGAGGAAAAAAATCAGCCTATAAAATTATTTGAAATAGGTAGCGCCGATGTAGAACGGTTCTATTCGTCTGCATATTCATTTTAATTACAATACACGACTATCTTAGAATTGATTTTGTAGGTTGTGCCTCCTTCGTATGGTTCAAAGCCATATTTCTTCGAAATTAGGGACCCGATCTGAAAACTATTATGATTGAGATCATTTTATTGTATATTCAGGCTTGCAATATCAGGGCTTTGAAAGAAATGCATATGTAGCTTTGTGCAATTTTTCCGTGAGGAGGGCGTGGCTTATTTACTTTTAGGGCGAAACAAAGGGAATAGCGACCCGATCGGTAAGAAACACGATTGAAAGCTGGTATCAGTTTTATTTTTTTTTCTTCTTTTCATGATTATTGGATGCATTCATATGCAATAACTTTTAACTGATCAAACTTGGAAATTATAAAAACATAAGTAATTCACATGGAAATTAATTTAACAAATTCAAAAATCTCATTTGAATTTATATAAAACCGAATATAACAAAATATAAATTTTCAAGAACTAAAAACTGAAGTAAAAAAAAAAAAAGAAAAATAAAAGAAAGAAAGAAAATAATTCTATGTGAAAACCTACCACTAGAATAATTTCTATTCGTTTCTTGTCTTTTTTTTTCGTTTGTTATTGTTGATTTTTTTCCTATTTTTGTATATCTTAAATGGGACTCTGGATGCCAGTCACTTAATTTCTGCAGCTCACATAGTAATAAGAATTATGAAACTTCCAGCAAAAATATAAAAATAAAGCTTATAAATAAATAAATAGAAATATTGGTAATATTTCGTCTTATTTTTTTTTTTTTCCTTTTTATTATTTTTAATGAAACTGGCACTTTATAATTAATGTAACGTAACAAATTTTTAATATATTTTAAAGATATTTGGAGTGTATTTTAAATAGTTTTATATTATATGTATGGACCTACAAATAGTTTTAATACATTTATTAGTGATTTATTTATATAAATTTTAAATAGAACTCCTTTTCTTAAATTACTCTACGCAATTTCAAAGATAATCAAATGTAAACATTTTTTTAACCTAAAAAAAAAAGTTAATAACTACAATTATATTTCATCCTTTTAAGACTCTTCCAAAGAAAAAAAAAATGTAATTGCAGAAAAAAGAAAAAATGTAAAAAAAAAAAAAAGAAAAAGAAAAAGTTCTCCGCTCAAAAACGCCGAAATTTCTGACATACTAAGACAGTAATTTTGTATATAACAGCGAGAATTTTTTTACATTAAAATTCAATTTCTCCAGGGCTTGCAGCGTTTCTAAATTTTTCACCATTTCCTACCACTATTCTAAATGAAGAATCTTCGTTATAGATTCCTTTAATATCGGCAATAAAAATTTTAAATATAGATTATCGTTTTAGAATTGTGATAGCAAATTGCGAAAACTTTAGGAACGCTGCGAGTCCTGTTTGTTTGAAAATTCACACCGCTCATCATTTTCTGATAAGTGTATTGGATCTCTAATTATAATAGACTGTTCTACCTTTCACGGATGAGAAATGTCTGCATTTCCATAGATTTCTACTTGACTGAACATATAATCTACTAGCTAGAACATTTTACCTCTGCTAGTTACTTTCCTGCAAATCCTATAAATGCCATCTCACCCCCCCCCCCTCCCTCTTCTGCGAAATTTTTGCTTTTGCCTTTACCCCTCTCACTAGCTCACAAAAATTAAAATATTTAATACCATACATTTTCCATTCCTCCATACATTTTCGAAATTATTTTTCGGTCTTTTCCCAAGTAATGATAAATAACCATTATTTTTAATAGCCTTGCTTCAAATTTCATATTTTACTCTTTCCATCGCCAAAAGCATACACAGCTTGAATACTCTAAAGCCCTGTAATTTTTAGTAAACGTTTGTCCTCTATCTTATTTTAAAGCAAAAATAAATAGTCAACCTTCTAAATCTACTGCACGCAGTTTAATCTTTAAAATGCTTTTGTATTTAAAAATTATTTTGCTCAATTTGTTACTTTGAAGAAGTCATGATAATATTCATCTAAAACCATTTTCCTCCAACAGGTGAATGTCCCAGCGCCACATTACTCTCGAACCATACAAATTTAAAAATTTAAATGCTTTTTTTCAACGTCCGATTTGTTGTGAGTATATATTTTCTGCTGAATAATACCGAACTGCAGGAATTTTTCCAAAATTTTGTGAAATATTCCTAATATTTTTTTTCCTTCGATTTTCAAAAGACTTCATTTTTGCTCTGTACATGCTTAAATTAATTTAAAATACGTATTTAAGTTTACATTTTTTTATAGTGTTTTTTTTTTTTTTTTTTTTTTTAGAAATAAAATACTTTACTTCTGTATGAAAATTATTCCTTTAAAAGAATATCTGATAATCACATAAAAAATATGTTACTGCATTCATTGAAAGTCCATTAATTTCTTTTTTCTTTCCCAGAAACTAAAAACTATAAATCTGAGGCTGCGTATTAAGGTAACTTCAACAATACTAAAGTATCACTCCCCTTACACCAGGCCTAAGATTTAATAAGTGAGGGCGACATAGCCAAAGCGATTACAGGAAAAGCTACGACATCTCTATGGAACGACACGCGTGCTGTTCTTGACTTTGAAATTTGAGGACATTTGTAGTTTACAGCACACTAACTAGGAGCGCTGCGATCGTCTTCAGCAGCAAAGAATCTGCGCATGTTTTCCCCGACACAATCATGATTATCAATCGAGTCTCGACTCATTTGAAGGGGGAAATGCTGCAAGCTCGCGTTGCAGTAATCGGATACGTTCGCTGCACGTGGGAATGCTGGTAAGTCTTGTATACTATGCTCGTTAATTTTTTTATTTTAAATCCTATTTAATCGTATTTAAGTTCGATTTTTTTGCATATATTTGTTTATTGAAAAGATTGATTCTCATTTAAATATTAAATATCCGTAGATATTTTTATCATAGCGATTTAAAGTTAAGTGAAATTTGTAAAATACCTTGCATAATGCGTAGCATTTTTAGTTCTTATTAATTAGTGCTACATCTTTAAACGTATTTTTGTTTAACCAATACAGAAAGACATTCGTTTATCATTTGTTTACATTATTTATTTGACGCTCCACAATTTTAAGATATACCCATATTTATCCTTCTATATATAAAAAAAAGTTTTGATTTGGAAATGGACCAATGAAAATCTGCGTAGATATTCCGGGTAGATCCACATCCAATTTGAATGCTTAAGCATGGCCTTTCATCGTTAATATTAAAAAAACTGTTGCATACAAAAATATGAAAATTGGTGGTATTATAGAGAAATGTTTGATAAACACGCTGATGCAGACAGTTTTCAAATCGAAGAATTATTTTAAGAGATATTTAACGCTAAAGTTGGACAAAATCGTTCCATTAAAAAAGTTTTATTGGAGCAAAAACTATACATGAGAATTTAATCATTTTTAGATCACTTTATACGCTATAAGTTCCCGGTGTTCATATTGCATTTATTTTTCTTATTTGACTCATTTTTTGAGGTTTTATTTCAATTTTAAATTCAAATTTTCAGCATTTCGAGAGATATTTTTTACAAATTTTAGAAAATGTTATTAATTTAAACCGTTGCCAGTTGTATAAACAGCGCAAACAATAATGTTTACTTCAAATTAAAAATTTATTTTACACATGATTATTATAAACAGAAAATATAAAAAGCAGGAACTCATTAAAAATTACGTCATAAAAACTGTAATTACACGTGAATTTTAAAAGAGAAAAAATATTGTAAAATAATAAATTCATAAACATGCGTTAGAAGTCTTAAATAGGAGAATTTACGTCACATTACACTTATTATATAAAATGAACAAAAAATAATATTGCAAAACAGTTTAAATTTAAAAATTGCTCGAGACATTCATTTGATATTTTAGGATGATCATAATATTTCATTTCTAACAAAAGTACTTTTACGTGAATATTAAAAAGAAAAAGAAAAGTTTGGTGAAAATTACGTCAGATTATAATTCTCAGATTCAAATTATAATTTAATCTTCCGAAGTCTTTTTAAAGCCGATCAAATTATCGTACTGTTAGAGTCTGCGGTGTGTGAACGGGGGTTGACGAGCGTAGCTCGTAGAGGGTAGAGCCCCCTAGTGTATTTAAAAAATCGTGAATAATTTCGATTGCATTGAATTTATTCTGTGTATAGTATTTGAAATGCAATTTATTCAAAGTTGTTAAATCATTTATTTTTTAATTATTTTAAGCACTTTTTTTATTTTCACTTTCCTAATAATCTGTTGCTGTATAAATTTTCAAATACAACCATTCAACAACAGATGGTTTTAAATGGGCAATCTTAATTCATTAAATTTTTGTTATACAAGTTGTTTGAATTGGAAAATCTTATTAAACATATTTAATTCTTTTCATTTCTGTGAAATTTAAAGTAAAATAATTTTGATCAAATCAATTTAAATATTTGACATTTTCAATGTATATAATAATAGATATGAGAGATTTTGAAAATGTGTATTTGAAAAAGAAAAAAATAAGAGAAAAATTAAATAATGCTACTTGATTTAAATAAAAATTAAATTATGGAGCATCAAGTTCAAGTTTGATATAATGTAAGATACAAATGATTCTGAAAAAAAAAAAAATCTGTATAAATAAAAATATTTCAATATAAAGTTACAAAAATGTATTTTTATGATTTTCCCCCGAAATTATATAAACTCTATGTTTCTTTTTATGCAGTTCTTAAAGAGATAATAAATAATCTTTACGAAATTAAATTATGCAAAATTGTTTAACTTGAGATTTTAATGGATTTAATACAGCTAAATTAACTGAACATAACTTACAGATTTATCAGCAAAATAAAGGACATAAAAAAAAAAGATAAGAAAGAATAACACATCACAAACAATATTTCGTGGGTTCATGAACAGGGTACAGAATACCAAAGTTACATGTATTACAGAAAAAAGTCAATTTTCTTCAGAGCAAAATTATTTTTTTTTTTTTTTCAAATCCTGATAATAGTTATGTGCAAAAATTCCAAAAAGTAATTTTTTAAGAAAAAACACTTTCTAAGTTAGTATTTACTTAAAATATAATATACATTTTATAATATAATGTATAATATAATTATTGTATATTATATAATTTACATGTTATTTTTTTCTAAATGCTTATAAACCCAATATTGTTTATAAACCCAATCTTAAACATCCTGTTATACAATGTCTGAAATATTTGCGTTCTGATCCAAACTTAATTATTACTATGGCCGACAAAGGTGGTCAGATTGTTCTTCTCGACAAATCTACGTATTTGGAAATGACCCATAAATTAATTAATGATGGTCCGTATGTGGATATCCGCAAAGACCCTTCCACTAGTGAAATTAACTCTATTAAGTCTGCCATTAAGTCTTCTTCCATTATTCCTGCTAACTTTAAGAAGTCCCTTATTCCGTCTATTGCGCATTGTGCCAGGTTTTATGCTTTACCTAAGGTCCATAAACCTGACATTCCTTTTAGACCTATTGTCTCTAGTATCGGTACAGCTTCTTATAAGCTTGCCAAATATTTAGTTTCTGTTTTTTCCCCACTTTTGAGCAGTAACTGTTTCACTGTTAAGAATTCTTTGGATTTTGTTAAAAAACTTCATAATTTTAAGCCGCAGGGTCACATGATGGTTTCTTTTGATGTTAAATCATTATTCACAAACGTTCCGGTTGAGGGGGCTTTAGATTGCCTCAAGAAAAGGCTTTGTGAATTCCATTTCTCTTATTTTGAAATCGAGGAACTTATACTTCTCACTCGCGCTTGCTTGTCGCAAAATACTTTTGTTTTCAATGGTAAGTTCTTCCGTATGATTGACGGTTTGGCTATGGGTAATCCTCTTAGTCCAATTTTATGCGATATTTATATGCACTATTTTGAGGTCAAGCTTTTTGAATTCTTAAAATTTCCGTTCTATGTTCGTTATGTTGATGATGTTTATGTCCTGATTGAAATGAATTCGGATATTAATCATATTCTCTCTATTATGAATTCCATTGATCCCTGCATTCAATTTACCTCTGAAATTGAGACCAATAACTGTCTTTCTTTCCTGGATGTCCTTGTTATTC
Source organism: Maratus speciosus (assembly GCA_963932465.1). Taxonomy (NCBI): domain Eukaryota; kingdom Metazoa; phylum Arthropoda; class Arachnida; order Araneae; family Salticidae; genus Maratus; species Maratus speciosus. The sequence goes on along the minus strand of OZ010797.1, from coordinate 278,999,416 downwards.
GTTGTGAAAATGGCTTTCAGACTACCGTCTTTCGTAAACCTTTTGCTGTCAGTCTCCCACCTCACAGGTATTCTTCTCATCCCCCTAACCAGAAATTCGCTGCTTTCAATACTTTTGTTTTTCGGGCTACTAATATTTGTTCCATTTCTCAGTTACTTAGTGCTGAACTTAATTACCTCAAAGCTATTGCTGTCGATCGTGGTTATTCCTCTAATATTATCGATTCTATTTATAAGAAATTGAAGAAATCCGACCATTCTGAAAAGCATTCTAATTCCAACTCTAATACTTCAGTTGTATTACCATTTTTTCCTAAAATCAGTCAGCAAGTTGCTAAAATCCTAAGAAGGTTTGATTTTAAAGTTATTTTCTCTCCTGTTAATAAAATTCCTTTTTCAAATCTCAAACACCCCGTTGATCGCCTAGATAATTGGGGCATTTACCAGATCTCTTGTCAGTGTGGTCTTTCTTATATTGGTCAGACTAAACGTGCTCTTAGATTTCGTTTAAAAGAGCATGAAGGTTATGTTAAAAATCAGGAGCTCAAACGTTCTTCTATTGCTCAACATTCTTGGTCTTCTCAACATAGGTTCGATTTTTCCTCAGCCATCATTATCCAAAAATGTTCTTCTAACCTTGATCTTGATTTTTGGGAAGCTTACCATATCATTAAAAATTCTCACTCTTTAGTCAATGATTTATCTAGTACTCCAGATTTTCCAAGTATTTGGAAAGCGTTAATTTAATTCCCCTTTTTTGGTTTCTTTTCTCTACTTCTCCGGTAGATGTCGCTACTTGTCCACCCAGTCGTTTCCACTGCTTCTCTCTCATTGGTTGTTTCGGCGCCTTCGCCACCCGCATAGGGCATAAAAGCCAGCACGTCTCTGTCTATGATTTTGCTCAGCCTTGCTTTTTCTAGCACGCTGTTCCTTTTGCACTGAAGAAGAATCTCGCTAGTAGATTTGAAACAGCTGTTTGCTGCTTTTCATTTATTATTTGTGCATTTTAAACGTTGGTTTTTCTGCTTTTTAATATTGTTGCACAAAGGCTTTATTTGCTATTTTTATTGTTGTCTATGGTTTAGTGGCGCAAAATCCCACTAGGAGCAGATTATATTATATTAGGGGCATAATAACGGAAAATGACATACTGCTTTTGAAAACACGCATTTTTCCCCATAAATTTTCTATATTGTTTTTCCTTCTGCATGTGTACTGATACTAAATTTCAGACACTAGGCGAAATGCTTATTTAAGTGAAAATGAAGTCATATTTAAAAGAAAACGATCATTTTCTTAGATAAAACTAAGCCTTTTAACACAAATGCGTCTAAAAAACATAAATTAAGGAAATTTTTACTCTCCAAAATTGAGATTGGAATCTCAAATAAAGAATGCGTCTGTTGACATAAAATATGTTGCTGACAATCGTGACTTCAAGTTTTGAGTTAAAAAGATTTTTAAATGATCAAACAAAATACAATTTTCTTAAAAATGATGAATATGGATATGAGAAGTGCGTATACAAATTTTGAGAAGGTGAAAATTGCTGTTTTCATTCCGGAAATCCAAGCATAAGAGCCTCAATTGATAACCACATCTTAATAAATGATCTTTAATATATTTTACTGATTATGTATCTATATTATAAAGAACAAACGTATGTGTGCGTAACGCTGACGTCATTTGGCGAATGGCAATACTTCACAATCAAATTTCGGTCTTGCAATTTTTCAATCTTCTGACCATCGTACATTTTCAATTTTTCTCGCATAGGACAATAAATGTATTTTCAAATACAATTTGTTTAAAAACTGTATTCATTGACTGATGTATTATATTTTCTAAAATAATTTTTAAGCATGGATTTTTAAAGTTTATCTTATCACGTGCCGGTTTCAATACATAAAATAATAAACATTTTGCGCGTAAAGCAACAAACATTTTTCAGCATTTGTTTCTGACTATTTTTGCATAATGAAATTAATACTTCCTTTATAAGCAAATAAAAGCAAATAATATTGAAAAAAACCCCACCAAACTAACATATTTGTGAAAGACAAATTAACGAAATTAATACTTCTTTTATAAACAAATAAAAGAATAATATTGAAAAAACACAAATCTAACATATTTGTAATGGTACAATTTAAATTTTTAGATCACCAAATAGGATTTTTTTTTTTTCAAATGGAATTTGTTTGCAAAGTTCATCTCAGTTTAGTGATTGTCTATGGTTTTAAAAACAATTTTAAAGTATGAAATATTTTTTAATTTATCTATATCACGCGGAGCTCGATTACGAAAGATTAATCCGTTTGCCCTTAAAACAAAATAAAAGAGTTCATCATTTTCTTGCGGCTAATTTCCATTAAAAAAACTTCCCTATGAATAAATAAATAAAATAACATAAATAAAACACAAATTTACCAGGCATATATAAGCTCTGAAATTATCAGAATATAAAAGGATGCCGTAAGTAGTAAAATCTTGGCAAATAACTCTTAGCATGCGGCTAATAAGAAAATATCGCTTTTGATAAACTTCAAAAATGTATTTGATTGTGTAATTCGTATTTTCCATATGAAAAATGCTTTTTTAATGTAAGTGGTCAATCTAAAAAATTTATTACATATAAAAAAATTATTAGTTTTCAATTTTCAAAAATGTTTTCACCTATATTCTTTAACCCGGGAAACCCGGGTACGATCCCCTAGTAACAGTAACGAAACGACAATCAGAAGTTTTCAATTCTGTCATTAAACAAACTCGTAGAGTGATGAAATAATTTAATTATTGATAAAAGTAATCGGATTATGTATTTCTTTTAATATTTAGTCTTGTTTATTTTTTATAATTTATAAGGCGTGAAAAATATGAATTTTTTTACAAGAAAATATTTGTTGTAAATATTAATCCCATATATTAAATATCCCATTGAAACAAATTGTCGATTGCATTAAATAATATATATATCCACTGTTTCAGAAATGGATCTCTCTTAAAACATTCGTATTCTTCACGTTATTACAAATTATAAGACGTAAACAGAAAATATTAAAAACTGAAAGAAATACATAATGAGATTAGTTATTATCAAAAATTAAATATTTCATTAATCTGAGTTTAATCATAGCAGTTAAATTTCTAATTGTCATTACCGTTGTACTGCCGCGCAATAAATGAAAATATCGGTCCGTGAAAGCAAAACCAAAAACTTCGTGGAATGCCCTACAGCCCTACCAGTGGCCGAGAGGTTCTGCTCTCGAAGCTGGTAGACGGGAGGTGCTGGGTTCGATCCCAATCGCGCCGTCGGCCTAATCGTTCGGAATTTTCGTGGTTTTCTTCGAGCCGTGGATCTTCCATGCGTTAATACGGATTAGGTTCCCTTAGAAAGACCCCCACGGAGGGCACTTCCCCCGGGCCTATATCCCTCGTGTAGATAATTGGCCGTCAAAAATCAATCAACCCACTCGTGGAATGCCCCGCCCACTACCAAACAATTTAGTTTACAGCACAACCACTAGTGGCGCTGTTTTGCGGCATCATTTAACATGGGAGTGACTTTGCTTTCCTATATAACCGCTTTGGACATAGCTTCCTGCAATTGCATTAGTGTTTCTTTTATGTAAATTAAATTCTCAGGTCATCGTCAAAGAGAGGTTCTGAAAAAAATATCCCACACTCCCTCGAATCCTGCATCAAAGCCTCCTAATATATGTTTCAGCGGCTTTTCTCATTTCTGAGGTAGCCGCATTAACGTGACTGTTTTCAACACTTTAGCGATATCTAGGAGATAACCTGTTTTTCCAGAAGTTTATTCTCTTGATATATTTCCGGGATGAGACTATTAAAAAATATTGCATAACATGCAGATTACTCTACCACAATATTCCTATTCATTCATTAAATATTTAAAACAGTATTAAGAGATTTGAACAATTTCGATTTACACAGACAATCATTGTGAGATTAATAAAAGTTAATAACATTTTTCTTTTAGTAGTTTTTCATTTTCAGAAGTGTCAATATCATTTTTTACACATGTATTTTAAGTATGTGTTTTAAAGTTAAATAATTGGTGTACATATTTATAAATAAGTACATTTTATCAGATATAATAGATCTACATTCGTAATTTTCTGTTAAGAATCAAAAGATACTTTTTAAAAACTCATGGAACAATATCAGGAGATCTCTGAAACAAGTCTGACTGTATTCACTTATAATGAAAGACTAACGATATTTAAAAATAAGAGAGATAGGAGGGACGACGAAAGTTAATGTCATCTTTCAGTGTAACAAAGATAATACATTGAATTTGCTTTTCTCTTCAGAGATTTGTGATTAAGTGAATGATTTTGATTAAGAGATTTGTGATTAAGGTTAATTTCTGTTGCATTTCCTCGCTCTCTAGCTCTTTTTCGGATGGATTTACTTTAAATAATACATTTAACTAATCTAACTTAGAAATAATAAAAATAAAAGTAATTCACATGGAAATTAACTGAACAAATCCAAAACTATAATTTGAAATCAACCCGAACACGGTAAAATATTATTTTTCAAGACGTGAAAACTAAAGTAAAAAAAAAAAAAAAAAAAAAAAAAAAAGAAAAGAAACATGAGAGAACATCATAGTAGAATAAATTGCGATTATTTTACCGACTTTTATGCTATTTAAATGAAACACCGGACGCTTGTGAGCTTATGTCTATAGCACACATGGGATAAGAACTGTGAAATTCCACCGAAAGAAATAAAATAGTTAAAATAGAAATTGAAAATTTAAATCCATTTCTAAATCTACACAACGCAATGTCAAAAAAAGAAAAAAAAATTAAGTAAATATATATACAGTCATTATCGGTTATATGGTCATCCATGCGGTTCTGAAAAGTATGACCTTATAAGCGGAGTGACCTTATATGTGGTGTAGACAGGAATTTTACTTTAGACAGTAAAATGTTATTAATAAGTTAGTTATATTAATAAAATAATGTACAAAGAAACTGTGAATATATAATTCATTAAATAAGAGGTATAAATAAGAATTGCTTTACACTTAAATTTTCGAATTGATGAGTATACTCGTAGTAGTAAAAATAATTTTTTATGCAGGTTTGTTTGTTTTTTATGGTAGTTGTTAAAACTACTTTTTCTTATTCACGAACAGTTTTAAAATGTTCTTGTTTGCCTTTAGGATTGGTAAAAAAAATATCTGAGGATATTTCGTGCTTTGAGAGCTTCTGCTTGCCTTGTCGGTTCAGCTACGCACTCACTGTCATTATTATCGTTTCCATCAGTGTTTATATTTAAAACTTCCGAAACGATTTCCAGTATAGAAGCTTCACCATGGAAGTTACCCCTGTCATGTCACGACAGCTGCGAATATCTAGAAGTAAAATACCAAAAGACGTGAAGAACATTTTAACACAGTTTCCTCTTCGTCCAATAAGCATTCTTTTTCGTTGTGTACGTAACCGCTAAGGCGTGCCTGTTTCCACTCGTGGTTAACCCCTTGGGGACGAGCGACACGTATACGAGCCACATGAAGTGCTCAGAATCCTTATTTTTCCTCACCAGTAAAATTTTACTGTAAAATTTGCCTTATTTAATCAGCGCATTTTCTCGATTCAACAAGAAACAAATTTCTGTTTTAAAAAAACGGTGACAAAAGATTAAAAATTTCGTAAAAGACTCTCGTCCCGAAGGGGTTAAAGTCCATTACAAGCGTTTTCATTGTCAACAACTGCATATGTCAATTCGTCTTGTATTGTGAAAACGGTATTCCGTTGTTTTTGTGCAACTTCAAATAGGGGCACATCCTAATCATCCCCACTGCCATCGTCATCGTACGATAATTCTTCATATTCTGGAAGCTAAGGATTTCCAAAGCAATTTTCAATCGCCTTTTTTGATACCATATTCCAACTCTTGTCTACGTAACACGTGGCATCTAACATAGTCACGAGAAACTTCTTTTCTTGATCAATGGCAGCAATGAAGTCTATTTAGAAGCAGCTTTCTATAACTTATCTTAAAATTTTGAATAATCCTTTAATCTAAGGGTAGTGCCATACTAGTTCAATTTGGAGACAAGAAAACAAGTTCAATCGAATTTAAATTTCGAATCACGCAATGGGCAATACAGTTGTCTGCGATTATGTCCACTTTTTTCCTCTGTCCAAATTCTATCGAAACTCCAAATTTCTTTTTCCCAAATGTTTGTTGTCATCCAGGCCTGTCGGTTCGCATCATATTTTACAGGCAGAGATTGTCAGTTTTTCAAACAACGGGGATTCAGAAATTTACCAATAATTAATGAACTCAACTTATCTGATCCATTTATATTTGCTGCTAATAAAACGGTCAATCGTTTTTTGCGTACCTTTTTCGTTCTTAAAAGCAAGTTTTAACTAGCAAAATATCAAAAACAGCCCACACCCATCAAAATTAAAAACATCACAGGTATTGTACCTATTGAGAATGTCACTTAACAAGTTGACATTCATTTCTTCAATTATTTTTCCTGTATAATATCATAAATACCAGCAGCTTCACCACACATCTGTAAAAATAAGATCGTGCTGTAAGCTAAATCTTTGTAACCACACTTTGCTAGCAGTGAAATTCGGTTTTCCTAGATCATCAGTAATTTTCAAAGAATTTTTAACGATAATCCATGCTATTGGAACATTCTGCGATCTAGCATATTTTATCCAAGTGAAAAGATCTTTCTTAACATTCTCCAAATGCTGAAACATGTTTTGCTTTCTCTTTTGATATATCATATCTTCGGCTTAAAAAGATTTAAACCCTAAGGCGTTATTCAGTATCGTTTTCGCTATTCTACGAGTCTTCGCGAAAGCAGCTTTCGACATTCAATTTTTCCAAATTTTCAATCAATTTCTTTTTTTCCGCAATTGTCAATTTTTTGTTTTGCTGATATGTTGTACTCGCAAAAGACAATTAAAAAATGAACCAACACTTTACAGGCAGCGACAAGTAATGAAAAATACAAAACAATAAAAACACGTGATTAAACATTTCTCTACAAGGAGGACAATTCTCATTCGGTCGCAAGCGGTGGTGGCATTTTTTCTAAGAATCGGTATCTAATGCGACAGTTGAGGGAGAGAAATCTCCAGAGCTTTGGAAACTCTTACCGAAAGGCAAGAGTTTCTCTTATGGGCTGCAGCCGGCAATAGAAGACCCCTACCTCCCCGGAGTATCGGCACGCATCTAGTCAAGTGGTATGCCATATTATCTGTAAGGTTTCGTTTAAAAAGGAAAAGGTCTCCCTCTCATTCTAAAGCTATTAAAATGTCAACTGGCATTTCTTTACCATAGGGAAGTTCGTACTTGTGGTTTTTAACAAAAGCGTGGGAGATTCAATGATGGAAAAAAAAGAAGAATGACTACAATGAAAGAAGTTCCTCCTTCATGATGTCCACCGCTTCTTTCAAAACCTATTACAAATGAAAAGCACCGCGTTATCAATACAAAGAGGCCGACAGTTGAAGATAGTTAAATGATACATCTATTTGGCACTTTACATCCTAAAAAGGGGAAGAAAAAGGCACAAAACTAAGATTTTTTTGCAAAAAAAGGGAGACAAAAGGTGACCATGTTTCCGATAGTAGCCATTAGAAGCTGACTATATAGGCGATGCATTTTAACACATAATACCTATTCAGTTAGTACCGGACTTACGAAAAGTGACCATATACGTGGGTTGACCTTATAAGCGAGTGACAATATATCCGGTACTGACTGTATATATTTTTTTTAAGTAAAAAATAAGGAAACATCTACATTTCCGATACACGAGTATTTTATCAGTTTAACTCTGTTCTTAAAATTAGAAAAAAAGAAAGACAAAATGTAATAAAGAAAATTTCAAGCTCAAAATTAAATAAACCTGTATTTACTCATAGTGGATTTCCATATAATCCTACACTACTCCTAAAATGTTTGCTAAAAATCTCATTCATGAAAATTGATAAAACAATCACGTTGAAGATGTTTTAGAAATATCCTTTTTTTACATGTTTATAAACTGTGGACTGCAATATATTTTAACGCTTTATATCCTGAAATTTGAATAAAAAATTGCTTTACCTGAATAATTATTTATGTAAACGTCTAAGATATCCAGAACAACATATATAATAATAATTTGAATTTTAAATAATTTTTTTAATTAAAACTGATTTAAAAAATCTGCAGATACAGCTATTTTTGCAAAATATTTACAAGATTAATAAGATTAATTAACAAAAAGTACTATTGTGGAAATCTCACAGTTCTGATAAGAACAGTGTAAATAAATGTATTGTGACCCTATCTGTAACATTGATCTGTGTTTTGTGGTTGCAAATTTTACGTATAACATTTTTTAATAGGACAAAAGCTACACCTAGGTAAATGGTTGAGAAAAAAAAATTACATTAAAAAATATTTAGATTCGACTGTTTCACTGTGCTTTCTAAATATGATTGAGCAAATTATCGTGTATAAAACGTGCAATCCACTTTTATTAGTAGATGAATTAAATAAATTTTACATTGGATTTTCTTTAATGTTACTAAATGTAAGGTCAGGATATAAAGAGTTACGTACTGGATTTTTTATACTGTTATTTAATTTATAATGCATTCTCGAAAAAGATATTATCTGTATATTTGTGGTGAACCTGTGTGTTTATTCAGAATGTCTGATTGATAAAAATCTCAGCAATGTTATTGAAATTTTATGAGAAATTTCATATAATTAAATTAGTTTATAATAAGGTTGATTGGTATAAAAATTGCCATAGTTCAACAGAAAAGAGAAGATTTTGTTATACTAAATGCGGCCAAATTCAGTTGTATGTTCTAAAAAGTAATATAGCTTAAATTTCATTTATGAGCATTTACTGTCCTAAATATACTGTAATTATTTTAAAACTTACAGAATGATTAACTATTTTCACATCTTAGCACTTATGCATAATTAATAATATTATAATTCAATACATATAATCATAATACATATAATACTTACAATCTGGGTTAAATTTGCATGCATATCACGGAAGATTAGTGGGACTTTGGCAACTCTGTTGAAACAAAGATAAATAAATAATCATCTAAAAGCTTTTTCTCCAACAGGGGTCAATATCTCCACCCCACATAATTGTCGAATCATACAAGTTTAATTTTTTTTTATATTATTGTTTAATTTAAAATAAATTCTCATAATAGATATAAATTGTATATTTGTGATGAACCTGTTTATTTATTCAGAATATGTTTCATTACACATGCTATTCATGAAATGTCTGATTGATGAAAATCACAGCAATGTTGTAGGAATTTTATATAAAGAAAAATAATATAGTTAATCTAATCTATAATAATGATAGTTGGTATAAAATGTGCCACAGTTCAACAGAAAACTGGGACTTTGTTACATTGAATGCGGTTGAATGTTCTAAAAAGTAATATTGGTTAAATTTCATTTTCGGGTATTTACTGTCATAAAAATAAGGTTAATTATTTCAAAACTTACAGAATGATTAATTATTTACACACCCTCCACTTATGGATAACTTATAATATTATAATTCCCATACGTTCAATACGGTGAAAAGAAGTAACATAATACAATAGCCTGTTAGTTAAGAATCACAGAGAACTGGAAAAAATCCGTTTTAGACAGGTTTTAGTCTTGGAAATTTTAAGTATTCCTTTTAAGTGTATTGTACTGTTTTACCTGGGATTACGAAAATTTTCTGTTTACGGCGGTTCTCAAATCACCTGCTTAACAACGAAAAGTATGTGACACATTTTCTGATTCCTTTTTAATTGGTAAAATTGGAAGACCTGAATTTTGAAGCGATTTCGAAGTGAAATGAGTTCTCCATTTTCTCATAAATAAATTACTTATCGAGTTATAAGCAATTGTGGCCACGTGAAAACGGGTATTTTTCCTTTCTCGTGGTGTCGCATTCGGAAATTCTCGTTCCAAATGCCAAATTTGAAAGTATTTTCTGAAAAATCTTTTGCGTTTAATAAAAATGCAAAACGCCTAAAGATTACATAGTTTATGAATAAAAACACCTGCCACTTTCATTCGTTTCCGAACAAAAATGAATAAAAAAATCCTCAGAGAGTGGCTACTCTGGATTTGAGAACAGTCCTTAGTCCTACAGCACGATTCAGTTTTTACAGGTGTTAATGTAGTACTTATACTTATGTTGTACCGCCTCTTGCGATAACAGACCACGAAACATTACTTCTCAGTAAAGGCTATCGGGAGGATCGGCTCCCTACCTGGTAGCTTCTTTTCCTTTTCACTTGGCAATTTCATAGCGAATTTCGCCAAATAGTGATATAACACAGTGAGAGCATTTCCTTATCATGCGTACCTTCCAGGAAATCGGTTTATGACCCAGGTAGCACAAAGATATCGGCCAATATCAAAATTAGATATTGGCCGATATCAAAATGTAATATTGGCCAACATTAAATGACCCCCCCTAAAAAGATATCCACAAATATTAATTTTTGATATTTGGCAATGTTGGCCAATATTTCCCAACATCTCTGAATATCAGTCTGTTACATTAAGCGATATATTTTTCTGTCATTGCTGAATATCATTATTTGACATTGAGTGATATATTTTTCCAATATCCAGAATAACAGTTTTAAATATTAAATTATAACTTTTTAGACATTAACTTCTATTTTAAACCCCAACAACTGCGACTGCGATTTGCAAATGTTGTGAAAGTATACTTCTCACTGAGCTAGAAGTCGATGCTAAAAGAGATTTTCAGTCTTATTACAGATTGATGTAGAAAACCTACTAATATTGTAATAATAAGAAGCTTTCAATAAAAAGTGATGGGAGTAGATTTTTCTATTAGTGACGAAATAAATGTCTGACAAAATTATAATTTAATTATTTCATTATTTTTCAATCACAACCGACTTTTTTTTTTTCATTCTTTTAACATATATTTATTTAAATATCACTTTTTATAATTAAGTTTGTTAGAAATTTAAAAAGAAATTATGTTGAAAACTAATGACCTACTTTTGAAACTAAACTTGTATTCTTTCTATAATAAAAAATAAAATTATTTTAAAAGTATGAAATTCGAGAGCATTTTAAAAAGAAAAACATAGTATCCATTAAAAAATACATAAATTGATCTCTTGAAAAAGAGACCAATTGGTCTCTTTTTTATTGAAAAATTTTATGTAATAAAAAAAAGCATCTTTCGTTTTTTATAAAACTAACAATTGTTATATTTTAACATTGTTATAGGCACTACATTATTATTTTAAATACAAATAATTCTAGAGCAATAATTACAGATTTCCTTATTAAGTTTTTATTAGAACTATCAATAGATTTTAATATGAATTCTATTTTGCATCTATAAATTTCTATATAAATTGTAGTACAGAAAATTTTCAATACTAATCTCAATAGATTTTATGTTTTTTTGTTTGTTTTTTTCAAATATATATATAAATAACTATAGATTTGTAAAGAAATTTTTTATATAACGCAAATTTCATGGCCAACGAAAACTATAAAAATGGGCGGTCCTTCAAAACTTTGCATTCACTTTCCTCAAGATTACAAACTTCGTCAGATATGCTAAATGTCGACAGATATCTTGAAATGTCTGAAAAATGATACTGTTTTTACGAATGTCGACAGATATCTCTGAATGTTGGAATACTAATATCATTTTTACGACATTGGCCAATGTAAATAAAACATCAAAAAAAGTCCTTCCGGCCCGTGCCGGGAGGAAGAGGTAGCTTTCATATTCCTTATTTTAAAAAAGCCAACTTACATCATTCAAACACACGAAGCTCAATTTAGTGGAAACCGAATATAGGAGATTCAATACTAATGTTTATCAATATAATGAATGAAAATTTCGCGAAATTAGTCAGCTTTATCCAAGCTGCTTTTCTTTACAGTAACTTATATTTGGCTGCCAAATTCGGCAATTTCTTAAAGTGCCTGCCATTTTAAGACAACATGGTGGATGAGGCTAAGCAGTGAACTTGGTCGATACCTTAGTAATTGCTGTGCACATGCTCACTCACATCGGAATCGGTTGATATATACGAGTGCTGTCGCAGGCAAAAAATCAGATTTTTCAAAATGTCACCCACAATAGAAATTGAAACTGCTATATCTGAGCCATTTTTTAAGGTAAAGACAAACAAAAAATGCTCCTGAATCCTTATATCAATGTCAAATACTTAAGAAAGTAACCTTTTTCAATTTCTAATTTTTTTGAACCTCACTTTAAATATATATATATATTTTTAATTTAAAGGCCGCCATTTTGAAACAAGGTGGCTGATGAATCTGGCCAGCGAACTTGGTCGAGGTGTTGATGTATACTATCCACATGCCTTCTTACATCGAAATAGGCGAATACGTGTGTTATCGCGTGACAAATACAAGATCGTTTCAAAATGTTAGCCATGCTAGAAATTCAAAGTGCTATAAATCAACCATTTTTTAAGATATAAACAAAAGAACAAATTTTCACAAACAAAAACTGCTCCGGAATCTTTGTATCAAGGCCAAACACATAAAAAAAAATCTTTTTCATTTTCCAATTTTTTAATACCTCATTTTAAATTTTAAATTTAATTTTTTTTAAATGGCAACCCTTTTGAAACAAGATGGCGAATGAAGCTGGCCAACGAACTCGGTCGAGACATTGGTAGGTACTATGTACAGACCAAGTTACATCCAAATCGGTTCATAAATACGCCTGTTATCGCGTGACAAAAATCAGGTCGTTTTAAAATGTCAGCCACAATAGAAATTCAAAATGCTATTACTCAGCCATTTTTTTAGATATAGACGAAACAAAAACTGTTCCGGAATCTTTGTCTTAAGGTCAAACATTCTCCAATTTTTTGGTATCTCATTTAAATTGTTTTATTTTTAATTTTTTTTTTAATCTCCGCCATTTTGAAACAAGATGACGGATGAAGCTGGCCAACGAACTCGGTCGAGATATTTGTATGTACTATGTACACACCAAGGTACATCCAAATTGGTTCATAAATACGCCTGTTATTACGTGAGAAAAATCAGGACGTTTCAAAATGTCAGCCACGCTAGAAATTCAAAATGTTATAACTCAGCCATTTCTTAAGATATAGACGAAACAAAAACTGCTCCCGAATCTTTTTATCAAGGTCAAACACATAAGAAGAAAATTTTTTTCAATTTTCAATTTTTTGGTACCACATTTCAAATTTAAATTTTTCTTAAAAATTTAAATGGCCGCCATTTTTAAACAAGATGACAGATGAAGCTGGCCAACGAACCCGGTCGAGACATTGGTATATACAATGTATAAACGAAGTTACATCCAAATCGGTTCATAAATACGCCTTTTATCGCGTGACAAAATTCAGGACGTTTCAAAAAGTCAGCCACGCTAGAAATTCAAAATTCTATAACTCAGCCATTTTTTAAGATATAGACGAAACAAAAACTGCTCCGGAATCTTTGTATAAAGGTCAAATACATAAATAAAAAATATTTTTCCATTTTTAATTTTTTGGTACCACATTTGAAATTTTAAATTTTTTTAAAAAGTTTAAATGGCCGCCATTTTGAAACAAAACGGCGGATGAAGCTGGCCAACGAACTCGGTCGAGACATTGGTATGAACTATGTACACACCGAATTACATCGAAATCGGTTCATAATTACGAGAGTTACAGTGTGACATAGGTCATATATATATATATACAGGGTGTTCCGTTAAAGGGGTCCAATATTAATAGGGGTAATAGAGGAGATCACATGGAGCATAAATCAGTATATAAAGCCTGGTCGGATCTCAATAGTTTTCAAGTTACAGCAAATAGAATGAAAATTCGGAAAATTGTAAAAGAACCCTCGTTGCTAAACTATCGATAATGCTACATAAAAACGAAGCACATATTTAGAAAGAGCAGAAAAAAACCTACAAATTAACATCAATTGTATTAAAATAGCAATATTTATTGACGAGTTACAAGCCCTGAAACAGTGAAAAAAGTACGAAATCCAATATACATCAAAATAGTTAATCGTTAATTCCAAAAAGACAACTCTAGCTAGAACAAGGAAAATGTAGTAAAATTTGGTCCATTCCGAAAACTTTCGAAAAAGCTTACAATGAACCATATCGGTTTAATTGTGTGAGAGAAATTAATCAGTTTCTTAGTTACAACTCCGCTTTCTTTGACACTAGCAAAGGTTAAACTCCGCCCATCACGATTGGAAACATCGCCTTTTTAATTACTCTCAACTATACATTTTCGATCATGCTTCTTCTGAGATGCAACATTTTTAATTATTCAAGAGTTGAATGAACCAAAATAACTTTACAATAATAGTCTACATTTTTAAGTGGTCTTTTATTGATATAAAGCTTAAGATAAATTCTTTAAAATTAAACTGGTGGTGAAAATTCGGAAATAATTAAAAATATTGCGATTTGTAACTATGCAAGAAGTTTCAGTACATGTTTTACATGGACAATTATTGTATGTATATGTGCATCATAATTTATGATAGGAAATAATAATAACAAATAGCATAATAATTTTATTAATTATAAATTTAAAAAAGACACTAAATTTTAAATTAATTCATACAAACTTTGTAATTTACAATTTGAGTACACCACAGTCTGTGACTTACAAAATACTGTGCCAAAAAGTGTTGAAAATAAAAGGAAAATGACAAATAAAGAATTACATTCCACGTACTTTATGACATATGTGAAGCATAGTCTTCTGGCCTGCGCTGCACAGTTCAATGTCGGAAGGCAGACGAACGGACATTATTATAATAGGTGTTCGAAGTTGCGCCCATTAACAGAATCGCACAGCTGACAGCGACGTCGTAAAGATTGGCGAACACGCCGAAAAACTCCGACGGAGTTGGGAATGTCTCCTGCAACGACAACGATTCGCGCTAGTAAATCCTCCGGTGTATCCACAGGCGTTTCATACACCAGCGATTTAAGGTGTCCCCAAACAAAAAAGTCTAACGGATTGAGGTCTGGAGAGCGTGCAGGCCAAGCAACAGGTCCACTGCGTCCAATCCATTTCCCAGGATATGTTGAATTGAGGTGATTGCGAACACCTATGAAAAAATGTGCCGGTGCGCCATCGTGCATAAACCACATATTGTGGCGCAATGTTGCTGGCACATTTTGCAGTAACTGCGGTAAGATATCCCGTAGGAAAACCAAGTACGTACTGCCATTGAGTACATCTGGGAGTAAATATGCTCCTATGAGATAATCGCCGAGGACATCTGCCCATATGTTCACACTGAACTTTTGTTATGCGTTCGACGGGAAAACAGTGTGCGGATTTGTATATGACCATGTGTGCATATTGTGCGTGTTTACCACGCCCTCTCTCGTAAATGTGGCTTCATCAGTAAATAAAATATTTTCCAGACATTGTGGATTATTTTCTGTTACACTAAGCAACCAGCGTACGAATTCTGTCCGCTGAGCACAATCTGTTACTGATAACAGTTGTACCCGCTGCACATGAAAGGGGTGCATGTTTTCTGCACGCAGAACACGCCACACACTTTGGTGAGAAACACCGACTTCAGACGCAGCAGCTCGTGTACTCGTGGAGGGGTTATCTTTAAAAATATTCAGTACATCTTCTTCCATTGCAGGTGTTCGTACATGTCGAGGTTTCCCTGCATCAATGCTTGCTGTATTAAACGATCCAGTCTCCCGTAATCGTCTATCGATTTTTATGAAGAGTTTCGAACTTGGGCAACGTCTCCTTGGAAATTGCTCACGGTACATGCGCTGTGCTAGACATGCATTTCCATGAGCTTGCCCGTACATCAGATGCATGTCCGCATATTCTTCGTTAGAGTATTCCGGCATAATTATTATACATCAACTTACTACAATCCCACTTACAACAGCCTCCCTTTAACATAACGCCCACTGATGACTGCTGTTTTATTACACTTTTCTTCCTATACACATAGAAAATTTGCATAAAAAGTACTTCTTCATCATCCTGAACGTTCAGGGAGGAAACGCAGCAGTCACGGAGTTTGCTTTAAGACAAGGCGAGAGCTGCACAATATGTCATTCACTTGACCAGACTGAATAATGAAAGGGTATTGATAGAGGTTGATCAGAAATGTATAATTGAAAGATATTAAAACGGGGTGTTTACAATCGTCATGGGCGGAGTTTCGCCCTTTCCGAGCGTGCAACAGTACAGAGTTGTAACTAGGGAACTGCTTGATTTCTCCCATACAATTAAACTGATATGGTTTATTGTCAGCTTCTTCGAAAACTTTCGGAATGGACCAAATTTTATAACATTTTCCTTGATGTAGGTAGAGTTGCATTTTTGGAATTAGCGATTAACTATTTTGCTAAATATTTGATTTTGTATTTTTTCACTGTTTCAGAGCTTGTAACTCGCCATTAATTCTCAATATTCTAAAACAACTTATGTCATTTCGTAGGATTTTTTCTGCTCTTTCTAAATATGTGCTTCGTTTTTATGTAGCATTATCGATAGTTTAGCAATGAGGGTTTTTTTACAAATTTCCGATTTTTCATTCTATTTGCTGTAACTTGAAAATTATTGAGATCCGGCCAGGCATTATATACTGATTTATGCTCCGTGTGATCTCCTCTATTACCCCTATTAATATTGTACCCCTTTAACGGAACACCCTGTATATATATATATATATATTGATATATATATATCAATTTTGAACGGAGGGTGGTTTCGGGGTCTGGGGGTCATGATCGATGAAAATATACCAAAATTTTTTGAAATCGCTTTCCTCCGAATGGCTGCAATAGGTAGCTTTTTGTAATGAAAGCTACCTAATAAGGCATTAAAATTACAAGTTTTCTAAAAATAGTAAAATAGCTAAATTTTATTGTTTAGAATACTATTTACGTATTATAATGTTATAAGTAATGCAAAAAATTCGTTTGGGTGCTTTTTTTAAAATCTAATTTTAAGTTACATCTGTGAATATCGGCAGATATTGTAAATTTGACGTCTGACATTCAGTGACTTTCGCGATATCGGCCAATATTGATCGGGACATTGGCCGATATCTGTGTGCTACCTGGGGAGTTTTATCAATCGACGTGTTTGCCGATTGTATTTATTAAACTCAAATAACTAAAATTAAGTTTAATAAAGGAATGAAGCTTCGTTCAGAATCAGGACCGAAACTAACCTTTTTTGCAGCCGGAGCAAACATGGATTTTGGCGCCCCTCCTCCATCGCAAAGCAAATTTACAAAACGAATTTTACTAAGTTTCTAATAGTCGATTCGTTTCAAAATTTAAAATACGCAATCATAAAATATGTAATAATAAAAATCAGCTTTGTCAAATATTAATTCATTAACACCTTGAAAATGAAATCGAAAAAAAAAAATCCACTACATACAGGATCCTTATCTCATGCCATCCTTAAATCCTTCTATGCTTTGAGGCATACTCCAGAAAGAACGATTTTAACAATACCGTGCTAAGCATAGATGTGAAAAAATTTGGCACCCCCCCCCCCCTTCGTCTTCCGTTCTGGCGCCCGGGGCACATGCTCCCTCTGCCCCACCCCCTTAGTTTTGACCCTGTTCAGAATAAACATATAACTGCAAAAACATTTATAGCTCGAGCTTTTATAGTTACGAGGGACAATAAATCTTTTTAAGTAACGAGAAGTATTATTTTAATCCGCAGACTAGAGGGTGTAGGAAAAGGAGCCTGGGGGGAAAGTGGAAATTTCAGTGATATAATATGATAATTTAGATTATTACTGTTATTGTTGTTGTTTTAATCAGTAAGACAAATGCAAATTTTGGGCAGAATTTACATCTTGATAATTTACTGTTATTGAAAAAACAAATGCTGCCGAATATTTAATTTTTTTTAAAAAAGAGATCGTATAAAGTTATAATTACAGCAACAATTGTAATAGTTTTTGCGCTAAATTATGTGTGCGTGTTTATGATTTTATTCTTTTCGTGGATTTTATGTAATACAGTCGGACCTCTATTTAACGAAGTCGCTAAATCCCGAAAAAAAGTTCGTTATATGGAAAATTCGTTTAATTGAGAGTCACCTTTTAAAATACTTTAAACTACATAAAACATATTTTAAACCCACAAAAACTAAATATAATTTTAAAAAAGTAATTAATCACACTTTTTGTATAAATTATCTAGTTGTTTTATATATTTTACCCTTCAAAAAGAAACTTGCAAGGAAAATAAGAATGAAACAAAACATTGTCTGAAAATACATTGTATTTTCAGTTAAAAAAATAATTTTACATTAAAATCACGATTTTTTTATTATGGTCGATAAGCTGTTTGGAGGAATACCAAATTTTAAAGCAATATTCTTTTTCTTCACGCTTTTATCCACCAAATCAAGATTTTTTTTTCTTTTATGCCAAGCACTTTCTCTTTGATATTTTCGAGCTAAAAGGACCGAAATTACCAGCACGACTGAATGATCTAGAAAACGACAGACTCTAGTTAAAGGACACGAGGCAGAGACTTCTTGGATGAAAAGCAAATAATCACAGCCATTTTACTGCTCTCGGTGAGTTAGATGCTGGTAAGACCTGTTCATGGTTATTGATCATCATAAAATGCGTTAAAAGAAAGACTAAGTTTGAAATGTCCAGTAATATTTTGACAAATAGGGAGAAAAAAATTTTAGATTCCAAGAAAACGTTAAATAGAGAATACACTTTGCTATTTGGAGGTTATTTTACGAAGAAATTCGCGAAATGTTCTTGGTCCCAAGGAAAAGTTCGTAAAATAGAGAAATTCGCAAGATAGAGGTTCGTTAAATAGAGGTTCGACTGTATAAGAAATTTTATCAATATCAGGCGCCTCATATTAACTGAGTTTAACTGTATTAAATATACTACATCTTTTATGATTAAGACAGAAAATAAATCTTATTTTGAATTCCCGTTGCTACATTACTATAGCTACAACATTATTTAGATTAACTATTTACAGTATAAAATTTCACGAAAACAGATTTTTATTGATTATTTTATATTAGCGGTGGATTAACCCTAGATCTACCGGGAATTTTATTCAAGTTTTAATAAAACGTTCTACACCAGAATTTTTATTTAAAACTATTTAACTTATTTATTTACCTTATTTTTGACTGGTTTATATACTTAGTTTATTTTAAAGAAATTTCTGGTTTGAATGAATATTTTGTATGTACCTGTCGGGTCCAATGGACCCGTCTGGTAGACGGAGGGTTAAAACACTGCTAAGTAATGCGGACTCGTTTTTGTAAAAATTTAGCTGCTTTCGATGATTCAATTCGCCAAACATCAACACTAATTATTTTTTTTTTCAAAAGCGGATCATAAAAAGGAGTTTTTGGGGGTCATGATCCCCTTTGAACGAATAATTTTTCTCTATAAAAACATATTAGGTAGCTTTCATTACAAAAAGCTACCTATTGCAGCCGTTCGCAGGAAAGCGATTTCAAAAAATTTTGGTATATTTTCATCGATCGTGACCCCCAGACCCCGAAACCACCCTCCGTTCAAAATTGACATATATATATATATATATATATATATATATATATCCATATATATATATATACATATATATATATATATATATATCTGACCTATGTCACACTGTAACTCTCGTATTTATGAACCGATTTGGATATAATTCGGTGTGTACATAGTACATACCAATGTCTCGACTGAGTTCGTTGTCCAGCTTCATCCGCCATTTTGTTTCAAAATGGCGGCCATTTAAACTTTTTTTTAAAAATTAAAATTTGAAATGTGGTACCAAAAAATTGAAAATGGAAAAATATTTTTTTCTTATGTATTTTACCATTATACAAAGACTCCGGAACAGTTTTCGTTTCGTCTATATCTTAAAAAATGGCTGAGTTATAGCATTTTGAATTACTATCGTGGCTGACATTTTGAAACGTCCTGAATTTTGTCACGCGGTAAAAGGCGTATTTATGAACCGATTTGGATGTAACTTCGTTTATACATAGTACATACCAATGTCTCGACCGAGTTCGTTGGCCAGCTTCATCCGCCATCTTGTTTCAAAATGGCGGCCATTTAAAAAAATTTAAAAAAATTAAAATTTAAAATGAGATACCAAAAACCTGGAAAATGAAAAAGATTTTTTTTGTATGTATTTGACCTTAATACAAAGATTCCGGAACATTTTTTGTTTCGTCTATATCTAAAAACATGGTTGAGTTATAACATTTTGAATTTCTATTGTGGTTGACATTTTAAAACGATTTGATTTTTGAACAGGCGTATTTATGAACCGATTTGGATGTAACTTGGTCTGTACATAGTACATACCAATGTCTCGACCGAGTTCATTGGCCAGTTTCATTCGCCATCTTGTTTTAAAAGGGTTGCCATTTTAAAAAAATGTAATTTAAAATTTAAGTGAGGTATTAAAAAATTAAAATGAGGTATTAAAAAATTAAAATGAGGTATTAAAAAATTGGAAAATGAAAATATTTTTTTACGTGTTTGGCCTTGATACAAAGATTCTGGAGCAGGTTTCGTTTCTGAAAATTTGTTGTTTTGTTTATATCTCAAAAAAATGGTTGAATTATAGCACTTTGAATTTCTAGCATGGCTAACACTTTGAAACTATCTTGTATTTGTCACGCGATAACACAGGTATTCACCTATTTCGATTTAAGAAGGCATGTGGATAGTATACATCAATATCTCGACCAAATTCGATGGCCAGCTTCATCAGCCATCTTGTTTCAAAATGCTGGCCATTCAATTAAAAATATATATATATATATTTAAAGTGAAGTGCAAAAAAATTAGAAATTGAAAAAGGTTCTTTTCTTAAGTATTTGACCTTGATATAAGGATTCAGGAGCATTTTTTGTTTGTCTTTATCTTAAAAAATGGCTCAGATATAGCAGTTTCAATTTCTAATGTGGGTGACATTTTGAAGAATCTGATTTTTTGCCTGCGACAGCACTCGTATATATCAACCGATTCCTATGTGAGTGAGCATGTGCACAGCAATTACTAAGGTCTCGACCAAGTTTACTGGTTAGCCTCATCCACCATGTTGTCTTAAAATGGCAGGCACTTTAAGAAATCGCCAAATTTGGCAACCAAATATAAGTTACTTTAAATAAAAGCAGCTTGGATAAAGCTGACTAATTTCGCGAAAATATCAAACATAATGATTTAGTATTGATAAAAATTCGTAATGAATCTCCTATATTCGGTTTCCACTAAATTGAGCTTCGTGTGTTTGAATAATATAAGTTGTCTTTTTTAAAATAAGGAATATGAAAGCTACCTCTTCCTCCCGGCACTGGCCGGAAGTACTTTTTTAAAAGTAAATACATATTAAGTGCCCCCCCCCCTCTTCCCAGAAAAGGAAAAGAAACAAAATCCACCGAAGAATGCAAATATTTTGACAATCATTGAAGTGATTTAAAACGAAAATGCATGTTTTTAATTTTCTTATATATGCGATGTATCTTCAAAAATTACTAATTGTTCCCTCATGAGGTTGTAAAGGATTTTTCAAAGGCTCTTTTATTTATTCTGTTGATAAAATATCGCTACAAATTATTTTTTTAATTATTATTATTAATTTTACACCATTTTAGAAATTAATAGAATTTATGACTTTAATCAATGATTTAAAACTATATTAAATTTTTAAAACCGCGATTTGTATAATTTAGTTAAAATCATTGATACTATATCTATTGCAAATTTATTTAATATTTAACGTGTTTATTTTCTCATCTCCATGAAATATCTGTCAAAATTGGATTAGAGGTCAAAAATTTATTATTTCACTTGTGCATATTAAATTATGAAACTGACGTTCAAAATTCTTCGAACTAATGAAACATTTCGCATTTTCAAAATCATTTATTTATTTGTAAAATGAGAGATAAAACATTTTTTATGACACAGAAACTTCTTATTAACTGCATACTGAGTTTTCGATTTGATGTAGTACTTTACTTATAAAAAAGTTTATATATATATTCATATAAAATATGCTACACTTCATTAATGTGTTATATCACGAGAGACATGATATAATTGAGTTGGAATGGTTTATCCACATTAGATAAATATTAATTAACTTTTAAGAATAGAAAGAATGATATACTTTTATAGAAATTCCGCTTTATGTATCAATAGGTGTAATTTTATTGTTACTCACAAGAATTATTTCATTAAACAATTTTATTTACACGTCAAATAAAAAATGTAATTAATTAATGTCATCTTTATGATTATATTAGTTATATAGACAAAGTATAAAAATCAGCTGTTCTGTCGTAATTACAAGGGTGAAATTATGCAAAAATTTTAATAGAAAAACATTTTTAAAGCTAAACTAATCATCACAGATATTTTATATGCGATAACAATTACTATTAAAGGAACAATAAAAGAAATTTCAGCGTGAAATATGTATATAAATATGTTACTATGGCTAATTATTTATCATTAATATTATTTTACTGTAGTTAATGATTCAGTGGCTTTAGAGCCAAAAAGATCATTAGGCTTGGCAGGTGGCAGGTAGACGACACGCCTCTTCTTCAGAATTTGGAAAAAGCAAAAGCAACGCCATTTTGTTGCTTTATATACTTTCTCTACGACTTAGGTTTTGTCAACGGAAATAGCTCATTTACAGAATGATCGATTACTCCTTTGAAAAGCACGCGATTTCTCTAGGTCGTTTACTTTTTTCATTAAAGGGACGGCCCCTCAAGACAACTTGTCAACATCTGGAAACCATATGTTGACAAAGGTTTTACGTTCAGTTTAAGGTGATTCTGAAAAAAATACTTTTCCCCGTTCAACAACTCGAAACTTTTTGGAACTTTTTTTGTTTCATTTTTAAGTGTAAAAGCGATTTAAACGCAATTTGAATTATTGAAGTTATTTGTCATCGAATAGTTTTTTTCACAATTTTCAGAAGCATAATTTTAGTTATGAATAATAAGCATATTTTTAAAGCGGTCCCCCCCCCCCCCCCCAAAAAAAAAAAAAAAAATTGCATCATTGAGCGGGGAAAAAATATACTTTTGTATATTTTTTCCCCGCTCAATGATGTAATTTTTTTAAGTTAAAAAAAAGTAGCAACTTTATGTAATTTTTGTAATATTTGAAAAACTTTGATGCTAATTAATAAAACAGGTCTTCTACTAAATTAAAATTACTTACTTACTTACACAATGGTGCTACAATCCATGTAGGATTTTGACCTCCCTCAATATACTTCTCCAGACCTTCCGATCTCTGGCCTTTACTTTATAATTTATAATTTGGTTTTCTGCAAGATCTTTTTCTATCTCTTTTATCCAACTCTTCCTGGGTCTACCAATACTTCTTTTTCCAATTAAATTACCACTATAAATCTTCTTTGTGCTTCGCTCATCCCTCATTCTGATTAGATGGCCTAACCATTGCATTCTTCTTATTTAAATTAAAATTACTTATAGAATAATTTATCTGTATAGATATGTAATAATATAATTCATTAACATTTTAGCTAAAATAGGAGCCCATTATACGTACTTTATAAATTTAGTTTTTTTTTTTTTTTTCCCTTTCACATCAAGATGGTATGTTATTTCCATTAAAATGTAAAGAATATTCTTCATTTCTACTATCCATTCATATTTCAATCATTCCTTACAATAAAATTTTCTTTCCCACATGATCAATGAGATGTCTCCTAAAATACGCATCGTCAAATAAAACTTGTTGCAAGGAGTTAGTGTGTTAAAAAATCACTCTCACTTTAAAACAAGAAATGCGGTATGTATACTCGTATTATGCGTTTTATCAATTAAAGTTAGCCTCTTTAAATACGTAATGCAAAACTGAAGAAAAAAAAAAAAACTTTTACTTATGTAACATCATTATTTGCACTTATTTCATACTTAATCAAACTAACAATGCGACTTATATACGATTTAAAATTGAAGTAGTATTAAGAAATTACTTAATATACTAAATTATTATTCTGCAACATTTTGAATTAAATATATGTTTAAGGCTGTTCTTTTTTTTTTTTTTTTTTTTTTTTTTTTTTTAACTAATAATAATACAGCTGAACAGTGTGAATCTTCTTGGCACATTAACAAAGTATTTTTTATAAGTTCATGAAATTTGCACACACTGTTCGTAATCGTATTAAAATTCTTTAGAATTGCACAGTATTTTTTATTTTATTGTAAATGTATTTCATCTGTAATCAGTTGTTTACCAATACTTTTGTTTTTAACATCATTCAGAATCTACAACTTTGGCACCATTTTCTAAAACTTTCTTAGCCTTTAACGAAAACAGATAAAGGCTATTCGACTTCTTATTACATAAACAAATATACCTGCAAATGCTTTGCATTTAATCATCATTTGAATGCATCAAAAAATATCAAGTTTTGATCTGAGATTAAAAAAAAAAAAAAAAAAAAAAAAAAAAAAAAAAACCCGAAAGAAAAAGCTGTAAATCCAAGATCCAAAAATCTTTAATCACAAATCCATTCGGTTAAACATCCAAAGTATCCAGCAAACCAAATATTAGTCAAAAGGGCCAAATATCGAATCGTAGTCAAATATTCGTAGGATCACTCTGTCAAAAATGTCAGTTTTGGAGGTTTATGGCTGTATTTTTCATTATTTTTTAATTTTAGCGGTAGCGATATTACTTGTAATGATCAAATTAAATGGATCAAATTTTTTTTCCAGTTTTTCAAACTATTACATAAAAACATATGCTCCCTTCATTATACATAATTGTGTTGGTCTTTTATACTTCATTTATATCTGGGCCTTTTTTTTTTTTTTTTTTTTTTTGCAGTTTTCTTAGCCCATTCTTTCGCCTTCGAGAAAAATGACTGGTATATAAAGGAAAACTTTGTGTGGAGCATGTATAAAGAAACACTCTTTTTTATCAATTGTTATGAACTTACATATACTATATACATTTGCAATATACCATCGAAACTCGTTTAGATGAACATAGAATATATTCATATAAGTATTAAGCTTAACGCAAAATACTTTTAACATAAACTGTGTCCATATCCCCTGTCAAAATTACACAAGGATTTAATTACTGATAATGTGAACTACTTACATCATAAATAAAATTTTAATCCGCCCGTCAGATTCATGTTAACAAGATTGAGCTATATTTGTATATAAAAAACAAAACTTGCTAAAATTAAATCGGGAATGAATAAAAAGGATTCCTTTTAGAAGGACTTCCGTCTTAGCAGATAAACGTATTCCACCTTTTATGGAATAAAAATTGTTATGGCGAATCACTATAGGTATTCAAATAATTTTCCATTTTACCAGATATAATTGTTACATATTATGTTCAAGGTTGGAAATAGCACAATTGAGGTTTACCCTAACAGAGCGAAAAATGTCCGGACCAGTACACAAACCTGGATACCTTAGCTTATTGTGCTATTGCTCAACCTATTGAGCTATCCGGGCGATACCTGGTTGATATTTTTCACTCTTATTTGTTGGACATGAAAAATTCCTTCATTATATTAGATATTATTTCGCCTTTATCATGAAATATTTCTATTTAAGACCGTTTTCACTGTATAATTCACTGTATAACGAACGGTGTCCCTGCTAAGACGTAAAAGACTTTGAAAAGCATCTTTTCTTATCCCTTGTGATTTTGTGTTAGCGAGTTACACTCCACTCGGATGAAAATGCTATACTTTTAGCATACACGTATGTGAAACTTATATATATATTAATTTTATAAATTATTGGTATTTAAATTCAAAAAATTACAAATCACAGTATTTGTGTTTGATTTTTTTGTAATAATCCGTGGAAAGATTTATAACGAAACTATGTAAAGGGTATTTATTATAAAGCACTGAAAAAATTTGAAATATTTATAACTCTGAAACCACTCGGCAAAGGAAATCGGAACTAACACAACTAACTATCGGAACTAATCGGTCTAAAACAACTTTTACCTTAGAATGCATTACATTTTATTGAGATTCCCAAATGCAAACTACCTACTTTCTGACGCATTTTTTATTTCGTTTTTGCTTTGAAATGCATGATTATTATGCAGGTGTTATTCTTATTCAGGAACTATGTAATCAAACCGTTTTTTTTTCCTTTTTCATAAAGGTAGACGACTTTCAGTAAATTTTGTCAAAGTTGGCTATTTGATTCGGACGCGACAGTAGAAGAAAGTAAAAAAATCTACCGCTGCAGGTGATTTACCGATTCTAGCTGGCCAAAATTATTTTTGGCGTCATGCATCTCCATGAAATTGAAAAATGGTATAGATATTCCTAACGGTATGTTTGGTATTGCAAAATGAACGAGTAGCAGTCATGTTCGTTACAGGAACATTCATAAGAATTTCATTACATTACGGCCTATAAGGGAAAATCGTTGCGGTGGTTTTTAATGATGTTTCATAATTTCAACACACTAAAATTTATATACATATTTATGAAGTGCACTACAAAATGCTTGCTATAGAATATGGTATGGATAGCATTTATCGATCATTTACAATTTACAGGGACACTAAAAAGAATTACGGTTACATTATGGTCTATGGAGAAAAATCGTTTGTAGTGTATTTTGTTTATGTTACACTATTTCATGCATATTTAAATTGATATATATCTCCAAGGTGTTCTGTAAAATGCTTACTATTGAATTTGACATGCATTGAATTCATCTTTCATATACAGAGGTCAAAAAATTAATCAGTTAGATTTCTCTCTAAGAACAATAATTGCTGGAAGTGCGTTTTCAGTTGTGGAACGTGTTTTTAATTTTTTTTTTAATTACATACTATTGTGTATATATTCAATAGATATACAGGGATCCACAAAAAATTTCAAGTACATTTCTGTTTATTGACGGAAATTGCTGAAAAAGAATTTTCAACTGTGCTATGCGTTCCCTAACCGTTCTAAGTTTTAGCATATTATGCATTATATGATACATCTATACAGGGATAAATTCATATACAGGGATGTACAAAATTTTCAGTTATTTTTCGCCTTAAGCGGAAATTTTGTTTTCAAACGTGTTATGCGTTTTAATAATTATTAATATGCATCGTTTTTCAGTTATTAAACTATAAAGTTTTATTATAGTAGTCTGAATGCGCTGAAAAATGTTTCATAATCTGCTTAACGCATGATTTTACGTTCTTGTTGATAATTTTAATGATACTTTCTTAACGATATAGAAGATAAAAGCTAATTCTATGAAAATTTGTCATATCTGTCACACAACTGAAAATCGCTATGCTTGTTGTCCACCGTTATTTTCGAAAAGTTTGCGTCGCGTTATTCAATTGATGAGATATATCCGATAAAATAAGTCACATTTCTCCGTTCTAAAATACTGGTAGCCAAAAATCGTAATATGTGACAGACATGACAAGTTTTCATGGAATTAGCCTGAACTGATAAAACTATTTTTGTATTAATTATAATAGCAAATCATAAAAATTATTTTTTTTTCTAAAATTCTATTGAAATTTGAGATACGAAACAAACATTTGATACGTAGGCGTAACTTGGGCTCTATGGCTAGGGGGGAGGGGGTGAGTTTTGAGGCCCTTTTCTACAAATCTATAACCCCCCCCTCCCACCACCACCACCACCTTACCAGGGATCTGTCCAGACTTTTCTCTCAAGGTCCTGTTTTTGTGAAATTGTGAAGAGCTTTTTTACATTTGTGAAAATTCTAGTCCTAATTCTGAGAATTTGAAACGAACGTTATACTCAAGGTTCTTTTTTATATATTTTTAAGAAGATATATGTATGTCAAATACATATTTTTTCTTTATATATGTAAAAGTGACAGGTCAGGTTTTACTTTTAAATGATTAAATTTGTGAAAGATTCAGTTTAGAACAGGAAAATTTTTTGTAAAAAGACTATTTTTAAGACCAAAGAATTTTGTGAAAGGTCCTTTTTTAAGATGAAAAGTTTTGTGAAGGGTCCTGTTTTGAGATGAAAAAATTTATGAAGGGTCCTGTTTTGAAATGAAAAATTTTGTGAAGGATCCTTTAAAGTAGGGGTGCACAACCTTTTTAAGAGAAGGGTCACTTACAAAAATGTTTGGGTTGTCGAGGGCCACATCAGTAACACAGCGATCATTCTATTTCGGGGAGGTGGGGAGATCTGTGGCCTATAAAAAACAAGATTTTAGAGAAGTGGCAGTTTTACCCCTTTAGGTTTGCCTACCCACTACATACCATACCCAATTCAGCAGACAAGGATATATCAGCAGCTTATGTTTGTATATATAACAGAGATATAGCAAAAATTATTTTCAAAGAGTGAAAATATTCCTTGTCTTTATTCGGGGGGATTAAATTTTGCTTTATTAAAAGTGGTAAAAAATAAACATATGCATGACAGTGCCAAAAAAAAGTGAACTTTACGATCGAAGTTAAATTGACGAAACTCTCAATTTTTCTGCAGCCGATCAACAAAATTTTACATTTTCCCGCGCCTGATCGACAAAATTCGCGATTTTGCACACCTTATCAACGGAATTTGCGAATTTTCCGCAACTTATCAACGGAATTTGCGAATTTTTCGCGCCCAGTCAACGAAATTCGCAATTGTTAACTGACTGACGAAATTAAAAAAAAATTCCCGTGCGAATTGTCGAAATTCACAACTTTTTCTCGCGATTTTACCTTAGCTAATCGAAGAAATTTGCAATTTTTTCGCACTTAATCGAAAAAATTCACGATTTTTTCTCTGCTCGATCAACGATATTTGCGATTTTTCCGCACCCGATCGACAAATTTCGCAATTTTTCCGCGCTTTTTATAGACAAAATTCGCAATTTTTCCGCGCCATATGGACAAAATTCGAAAATTTTCTGCGCCCGATCGACAGAACTCGCGATTTTTTCGTGCCCGATCGACGAAATTCCCGATTCTTAACTGATTGATGAAAATTGAAAATTTTCCCTCGACAAATTGCCGAAATTCACAACTTTTTCTCGCAATAAACTAACGAAACTCGTGATTTTTCCGCAGCCGATCAATAAAATTTGCATTTATTCCATGCCCTATCAACAGAACACGCGATTTTTCCGCGCCCGATCGATGAAACTCGGGATTTTTCCGCACCCAGTAAACTAAATTTGTAATTTTTTCATGCCCAATTCACAAAACTCACGATTTTTCCGCACCCGATCAACGAAAATTGCAATTTTTCCGAGCCCAATCGGTGAAATTATCATATCTTAAATGACTGACGAAAATTGCAATTTTCCCGCGGCAAATTGGCGAAATTCGCTGTTTTTTCCAACGATAAACTGACGAAACCAGTGACATTTCCGCACCCGGTCGACGAAACGCTCGACTTTTCTGCGCACGAACAACAAAACGCGCGATTTTTCAGCGGCCGATCGAAGATACTCATGATTT
Organism: Maratus speciosus; assembly: GCA_963932465.1. Lineage (NCBI taxonomy): Eukaryota > Metazoa > Arthropoda > Arachnida > Araneae > Salticidae > Maratus > Maratus speciosus. The sequence continues at coordinate 278,969,829 of OZ010797.1, read as the reverse complement.
TTTTCATGCCTAATCAACGAATTTCTTGATTTTACCGCACCCGATCGAAGAAACTCGCGATTTTTTCGCGCCCAATCGACGAAACCCGATTTTTCACGCTAAGTCAACGAAATTCGTAATTCCTAATTGACTGATGAAATTCGCAATTTTCCGGCGTTAAAATGGCGAAATTCACGACTTTTTCTCCAGATAAACTGACGAAACTCGCGATTTTCCCGTGCACGATCAACACAATTCGGGACTTTTACGCGCGCGATCGATGAAACACGCGATTTTTCCGCGCCCAATCGATGAAATTCGAGGTATTTTTCAACTAGCGACTGACGAAATTAGAAACTTGGGAATTTCCTATATTGATACAAATGTTATCGGCCGAGCGATTAATGAAATTCGCGATTTTTAACTGACTGACGAAATTTGCAATTGTTTTCCGGGGCAAATTGACGAAAGTCACGATTTTTTCCTGCAATTTATGGTAAAAAATCTCAATTTTTGCCAATTATAAATTGACGAAATTCGCGGGCACTTGTTAACCCGTCGCGGGCCACTTTTGGCCCACGGGCCACAGGTTGTGCATCCCTACTTTAAAGGACCCAATTTCTTCTTAAACAGATCCATGCTTACCCATTACACACACCTAAATTAAATACTTAAAAACTTTAATATTTAAACAATAAAATTCAAATGTTCAACGAAAAAGTAGAGTAAGATCAGAAATTAAACATTTTATTTATTTAAAGCATAAAATGTTTTTAATTTTACACCTTTTTAAAATGAACTTCCCTTAAAGACCTAAATAACAATATTCAGTTTTATTTTATCCTAACTAACCCGGGGAGTCTTGCCGGGTCCGTAAAAAATAGCATGAACGCGAGAAAACTCTGAAAATCGCAAAAAATAGCGGCACGAATTTCATACCATTTCATATAACATTTATTGAAAAGATAACAAAATGCACTATATTGCATTAGAAGATTGAAACCTGATTAATCTCACTGATGTGATAAAACGCAACAAATTATGAAAAAATGCTAACATTTAAAAAAATCGCAGTGGAAAAAAAATACCATTGGGCTAAAATATTAAAACAGAATTTCTTTTATGAATGTGAAAAAAAAAATTGCAGTAGAACGCGAAATATCTGTGAAATAGCATAAAAATTTTCAAAAATGTCTGTAAGAATTACGAACAAATATTATTAAGAATTTATTATATTGGGCTGAAAGATTAAATTCGGATTGCTTTTACTAATGTGAAAAAATAGCCGCAAATTGTCAGTAAAACCAGAAAATAATCGCATTAAAAATCGGTAAGAATTCAAAAATCGCAAATAGCAAAATTTTCTCCAGTAAGCTAAAACATTGTAAATCGAAATTCGTACACGAATGTCAAAATATCGTCGAGAAATGCAAAAAAGCTATAAAAAACGTATTAAAAATCGTGGAGGACAAAATTTACTATATAAGGCTAAAAGTTTGAAACCAAATTCGTTTTCAAATGTCAAAAGAAAAAAAAATACACAAGAAAAGAAAAAAAAGATGCAATAAATTTTATTAAAAATCGCTAAATATTCAAAAAGCGCGAAGAATAATTAGTATATTAGGCTAAAAGCTTGAAATCAAATTCTTCTTAAGAATGTCAAATATTACTACGGAACGCAAAAAAAATGCTAAAAAATCAAAAATCACACAGGACAAAATTTACTATATTAGGCTAAAACTTTAAAACAAAAATTCCATTAAGAAATCTTTTTAAAAATCACTGTGGGGCGCGATAAACTTCTAAATACCGCATTGAAAATAGCACTGAAATTTAGTAATTCTAAATATATTAGTAAAAATTCAAAAATCGTGGAGGACAAAACAGACTTTATAAGGCTAAAAGTTCGAAACCGAATTCTTTTTCAGAATGTCAAAAAATCGCGTGAAATGCGAACATATGCTAAAAGTAGCTAAAAAATGCATTGAAAGCAGGATTAAAAATCACAGAGAATAATATTTTATATTAGGCTGGAAGTTTAAAACATAATTCCTTTCCCTTATGTCAAAAAATCATCAAGGAGCGCGAACAAAACAAATGCTAAAAACTGCATTAAAAACACACACACACGCACAAAAAAAGCAATTTAACAAATTACAACGACCATTTGGAAAATTATTTTTTCAAAGACTAAAATTTAAGACATAAAAAATAGCACGGAGTTGATCATACATTACGTACGCCATGAATAAAACATTAATAGTGTTATTACACGCAAAAATTGTAAGCGACAAAAATCACCAGCGACTTGTCAGATTTCCAGAAACTTACGTATTATCCACCTGAAACTTATGTATTATCCAAGCATTTCATTGGCTGTTGGGGAAAAGGCTTTTCCATCGTCAGATTTCTTGGAAATCTGACGACCAATTTTATAGGAAATTTCATTTTTAAACTTCTAAACATCCCATAATATTACTTTTTACATCGTCCTATAGAGAAAAAATGTACTTTTAAATGCAATTTGTTTGAAAGCTGTATCTCAATTTGCTTCTGAGTTATTAATTTTTATTTTTTTGTAGTTCCTATTACTTTTTTGTCATAGTGGCAACAGAAGAATCAATCTCTGTTGAAAGTAAAGGAAATACTGATTACTGTATAGACCCATCAGAAAACGAGTAAAATGCGGATTCCATTCAACCAATAAAAAGCTTCAGATATGTTTTTGATTTCCTACCCTGACGAGGACAATAACCATTTTTCCAAATGGTTAAAAAAGAAAAAGGAGGACTAAACATTTATTCAAATGAAGTGGCAGAAATTAAATCAAGTGGCAGAAAATTTCGGTCAAGTTCGTTAATGCGCAAAATCGGACCACGGGGTTGGAAATAGGGAGGGGTTTTGTAAAAACCAAAAAAGAAAAAAAAACCCACAACGTCTTAATTATAATATATATCAAATCAGTTTAAAGTTATTATTATTTCTAAGAAAAGGGCCAAAAATTTATGTATCACTGATTTTTGATAAAATTTAAAATGTGTGAAGGGGCGCAAAAAATAGGGTTTTAGGGAGAAAAATATTCATAACTTCGTCAATTAACAAGATATCAAATTCACTTAAATATATTATAGATCTTAATACTAATTATAACTTTTATACTGACAAGTTTTGATAGGACCAACTCTTAGCAGAAAAAAAAGGGGGGGGGGGTTAAGAAGAAAAAAATTCATTACTTCATTTTATTCACAAGATATCCAATCCGCTTACATTTATTTACACCTTCTTAATATTATCTACCACTTTTATATTGACATGTTTTTGATAGGACCAACTCTTACAGCAAAAAGAAATTAAACAAAAATAGGGTTTGACGGAAAAATTATCGTATTAAGGTTGTACTCAAATCCAAACTCCTTATTTTCTGAGTCATTTTTAAATTCATTTTTCTCTCAAACGCATCCATTGGGCAGGTTCTCTTATTCAGAAATTATAAATGGGCCGTATTGATCGATTTTAGGATAAAAGGTAGAATATATTTCAAAAAATGCTGTCAAAATGGGCATTTTAAACCGAATATCCCTAAGCGATAGTGCTGAAAACGGAAAAAAAATGGTCGTACTGAGAAAATAATTGTTTGTAAACCAAGTTCTGATAATTTGAATGAAAAATAAAATACAGGTCGCTTATAAATCTCTTCAAAAAATCACGTCCGCAAGTTTCATGTTTTTACTTTTAAAAATGAGCCTAAAAATGTGTCAGAAAATTTCGAATTGTGGAGCGTGGAAAATATTTCTTTTATACCACGTTAACATGATTCTGATAAAATAAGCTCTTACATAAAAATGAAACTAAAAACTTTCAAAAGTGGCCAGATAAAATTATTAAACTGGGTTTATTTTTCATCTTGATTTTACTTTTGTTGGTGAAATTAGTACTTAACTTCGAAATCTACCCTGCCTGTAGGCCGAGCCGGCAGGGATTTTTTTTTTTTTTTAGTATAATCAGTTTCTCAGTCAAAGTTCGGCTCAAGGGGATAGGTGGGAGGTAAGTTGTTGACAGTTAGTCCAGTGGTCACCGTATATTTAAGTCATTGTTTAATTGAATCAGTATTTTTAATGAATGCAATCATGACCTCATCTCGTCTCAACAAATTAAGTTTCCCCCTTATCTACCCTTTGCACTGTTATTTAAAAGAAAATCATTGTCGCTAAAACCTAACAGGAACTTTCCCACCCCCACTCCTCCTCAAAAATATATCCTGTCTATGAAGTAGAAATTTTAACAGTGATTTGAAACAATCTGATTCTTTATGTAGCTTAAGGTTATTCGCGACAATGCGACCGCTATCCTTTTTTGAAACTGTTGAACAATTTTCACTTAACCCATATATCTACTATGTGTTTCTTCATTTTTAAATATAACAATAGCCGTTTAAATGAAATATTTTCGTTAAATGGAATATGATTCAAGAAAGTGGTAAATTTCGATTAATCTAAAAACACTAACACTTGATTTTGATTCATAAAAGTGGCTAATACGATTAATTAGTGATTCAAACAACCAGCCATTATTGCATTTTTTAGGTCTGGGATGGGTTTTAAACCCGACCCCCCCCCCCCCTTCACACACACACCATTCGCCTCACTATTGATAAATACGAAATTTAATGAGTAATTTTTACGAGTTGTTCTCAAATCCATTTTCTGGCACAATTTTTAAAATTATTTTTGTTCGGAAATGTAAGAAATTAGCAAGCTTGTAATAATTGCTAGGAAACTATATAATACAACGGTTTTTCTCGTTTTTCGGTAAAAAAAATTTTTTTTTCATGAAGTGCTGTCAAAAGTGGCATTTTATACGAATTTCCGGACACGACAGGGCAGGAAAGGGAAATAACCGCCGTTCTGAAACAATAGTCGCTTATAACTCAAGAACGCAATTAATTTATTGAAGAATGAAAATATTGAATTACAAATCACTTCAGTAATCATGCCTGCAAGTATCACTTTATGTTTAAAAAACGTATCAATGTTTCGCGTTCTTCAACAGAGAAAAATATTTTTTTAAAACCTCTTTCTAGTAAGTTTTTCTAACACTTCCTAACACTAAAAATTTGACTTTCTACTAGTAAAAACTAGTACTTTAATTTAAAACATTTTATTCATTCGGCCTTAAATTACTTAAAATTGCATAGTTGGAAATTAAAGTACATAGTAAATCAGATGTTTAATCAAATATTATACATTTATTTACGAAGGAAAAAAAAAAAGAGAGCCGATTAATCATAAGATCAGAGCACTCATTAGATATACTTCGGCTTCTTAGATCACTTTGGCATTAAAGTGAAATTTGTCACAAAAACACAGATTTTCATTCTATGTTGAACATAAAATTATTATGAAGCTAATTTGAATTAGTTCAAATATGTTGCATCAGAATATGCTCGGAATTATATATACATATATGTACATATACACTATATAGCCATTAATGACCGGCGACGGCAACTTTCAATTTTAGACATTTTGTCGAATATTTATAAATATACTTGACAGATTCTTCTGGAATTTCAGGATAAAAAATAATAGGTATGACCTCATATTTAGCAATGTCGATTTGTTAAGGGGGGGGGGGGCAATTAGGGGCCAACAAAAAATCAAAGAAAAAAATAATACTTGGGATCACCCTGTAAAATAAAATGCACGAAATGATCTACCGCTATCGAATATAAATAAACAGACATTCTGTAATATGTGTATTATTTTGTGTAAGAATAGCACGTATATTAACAGAGATATAGCGATTTATTTAAAATAATTAAAAAATTCTTGCATGTTTTTTGCTTATTACATGCAGGGTTTTCAACCAAATTTAACACCGATTTCAGAAAAATTGACAAAATACAGTAGAAAAAATATAGTGCAATTGGAATATAAATATATTAAATATTTTAAGAAATATGAGCAGTTGTATGAAATAATTTTTATCTGCGCATGCGCGAACGATAACAAGGATCATTTTACATAATTTAATAGTCAACTCTATCGAGCAACACTAAAAAAATCTAGTCAAATATCGTAAAAATTCAGAAAGATGATCAATCCTGAAATTCCAGAAGAATCTGTCAAGTATATTTCTAAATATTCGACAAAATGTCTAAAATTGAAAGTTGCCGGTCAATAATGGCAATATAGTGTATATGTGTGCGTGTGTTTGTATTTTTAAGTTCGACAATGTATGCCAATTTATAAGAGGGAAGCGATTCCAGACCATAAGAAAAGAACAGCCAATCAGAATTATGGAAAGGAAATGAAGAACTATACAAAGAATGAAAACATTAAAAAACTGGCTCATCTACAGATTTTCAATTATCATTGTTAAAAATCTATACATTTTTATATAAACATTGATTAGCTTAAAATAATGGTTACGCTCCGGACAATATGAATTTCAGACGTGGGATTATTAGATAGGACATTTTAAAAATCTTTTATGTCGTCGAATTTTGACAGGGACCACCTAGTGGTTAATAATGTTTCAAAATGTTTAGTAAAATATAAATGCTTTCTAAACTTTGACGTAAAAAGCAAAACATCAGTAAACATGACAATTGAAGTGATCTAGATTCAAACAGATTTTTCATTTTTCGATAACTGAATTATATTTTAAGTGATATGCGATTTTTGTGACGCTGAATTTCGTTTCAAAACACTAGCTTTGACAGCATTTTCTAAAAAATCGCAAGCCTTTATTGAAAAGGAAAAAAATATTCGATTTCATAGCTTCTGAATAGAAATACACCTGTCAGTCTCATGATTTTACAATCAGAAAACGATTAGCTTCTGAATAGCATACCTATCGTGTGTACCTGTATTAACACGTACGACATTTACATTAATGTAAAAAAAATGCTGTTAGATTCTTTAGCAACCTTATGGAAACATCTGAACAATTCAAGAATGTAGCTGAAGCTGAGTACCTATCAGTCCAGCTATAACAACCCAAAATGGATTTAGGAATTATGCCAGAAATTAGGCAGTTTAGCTTTGAAAACAAGCTTAAAAGTCATCTCAGATAGCTACTTTCTAACGCATTCGTGATTTCTAAACTATACTGAATACTGTCACATATTATTTCTAATGTCAACATCCACTTTTATAAGCACATACAAAACACAGACGATGGATAAGATATTATTAAAAAAAAATTGTCAACAGGGACTTTAAAGAGTACATTCACATATCGCTAAAACACGTTGTTTTCTTGAAAATTGCTGTTAACCCATTCGCTGCCAAAACTATAAAGTAAAAAAATTCAAATTTCTTGTTGAAAGTCGTATGCCACCACGAATTCAGAAATGTAAATTTCGCTTTACTATATTTACTATATTTTCGCTATACAGTAAAATTTCTGCCAATAAATAAAGCAATTTTTTAATTCTAAAATAGTGGTGACAAAGTAAATAAATTAAAGCCACGAGTATACTCGTGGTTGGCAGCGAATAGGTTAATTAAAAATGAATGAAAAGACGTATCCGCAAAAAATCTCAATGATTACAGTGAAAAAAAAATTCGCAAGTTTTCATACATTTTTATTAAAATTCTAAATTTTAGTTATTATTTTTTCCATTTTTCTATAAAAACACAACGCCTTTTAGAAAATAAATTTGATTTTTTAAAAGATTTTTGAGGCAGGAAAATAACTTAAAACTATTCATCAGGTAACAATCGAATGCAAACAACATTTACATTAATGTAAAAAAAATGCTTTTAGATTCTTTAGCCACCTTATGGAAATATCTGAAGAATTGAAGAATGTAGGTAAGAAATTAATTGCCTAATTATATTTGAAATATTTATGTAGGGGAAAACGAAAATATGTTTATCAAAATAAGAAAGTAAAAAGTACGGAATCTTTGCAATTAAAATTTTAAAATGAAACAAAACCCACTTCAGACATAATTGACTAAAATAAGAAAAATAATGTTTTAAATGATTAAAAAAAAAAAAGAAATTACGACCGAAATATAATTACACTTATTCACTCTTAAATACATTTAAAAATTAATTTTCTTGCACAAAATGTATATAGTTTACTCATAATTTCTCATATATTTATTTCTCAAGTTGCCAATTATTTTTTCTGAAAATTCATCTGAACTTTAACTTTCGATTTCAAAGATATACTCATGCAGCGGCTAATAACATAAGTGATTTTTTTTTTTCTTGTTTTTCATATAGAATTTTCACTTCAAAATTTTATTAATAATTCAAATTAATTGTAATGTTGATAAAACCTGGCGATGAATAAAATGATTTTTTAAAAACACGATTCTTGAAGTCAGTAGATAGGTTGTATAAACAAACATTAATGTATAAAGTAAGTTATGTAGACAAGCCATTTTCAGTTTTCAATTTTTCTTCTAATAGATCATTATTACATCCCTAATTTTGTTCTATGGAAATCTAATATTTATTAGAAGATTGCTCCAATTATCATGAAATTCAAATATATTATTTGTGAGATACAGATACATGACTCTTGGTCTTGTTGACAAACAAAAATTTTCAAGAAATATAACTTTTTGCTTTCTTTTGTGTAATGTTATTGAGTTAGCTCAGCTACTCAATAGTAAATAATAATAATTATTATTATTATTTAAAATTTAAAAAATGATTTTAGTAGGGTTTTGATTATTCATGTGAACTGGAAAACATTCTAAATTTTAAGCTTACTATCTGAATGCAATCACATTACATTACGCAACACATGTGCTTATACTACGTAAAAAAATAAATATTTTTTCACATTTTAAAAATATCCTAGCCGGCGTAGTCATCCGATTTGTTGTATTTTCCATAGCATGCTATCTTTCTATCTCTCTCTCTCTCTCTCTCTCTCTCTCTTTTTTTCCTTTTGAATGAGGAGGAGGGGGGGGAGGGGGGAATTTAATTCAATTCTACATTTAAAAAAGGTTCAAAATGTTAATTTGGATAAATATTTCAATATAATCAAGTAATCATGCTTAGAATTTACAATATAGATTATATGAAAATTACGGAAATTATATCTTGCAAGTTACCTAATTTTGATGCAATAATAGTACAATGCCTTTATAGTAAAAGGGTATACGGGTAGTAAAATTCGATCGATCTAGATAATTTTGGATAAAAATTTAGAGAGCTTGCCACTATTGTCAAGTTAATGTTTGTTTATTTGCCTGATTCATTTAAGACTTTTCTGAAATGCAAACTTGATAGTTTCTTATACATTTTCTAATTCATTTTTGTTTGCAAACGTGTCAAATTGGCAGGTGTACTTATTTAGAAACAACGCAATCGAACAGTTTTCCTTTTTCAGAAAGAAAGAGGAATTTTTAAGATATGCAGTTAAATTTGGTGTTTTGATTCGAATTTCTAGACGTGACAGCGCAGGAAAGGGAAAAAATTGTCGTTCTGAGATGATAATAGCTTCGGCCATCTGACTGTGGTCAAGTTCTATATGTGACTAATCTTCTGCTTATGTTTTAGACAAATCTTTTATTATATACCCTGTACGTATGTTCAATCCATGCTCAAAATTTCATGTTATTTATATGGTCATGATATTTACTGTTTTACATGTTATTTACATTTTAAAGAAATTAAGAAAATATTATTTCATACAATGAATAATATGAAAAAATTTCAGCTTTTTGATAAAATCTTTAATAAATGTAGAAGTCATATTATCATGCTTTAAATAACTTTTTTAAGAAAACGTAAACTAAAAGCCATTAAATCGATTTATTTAAACAAAACAAAAATAATATTTTTTTTATCATTTCGGATAGCATTATTTTCCCATTTCCCTCCACAAAAATGAAGTATTTTATTTGTGTTTCTGAGAAACTCAGTTAAAAGTTATAATGGCAAAATGTAGTTAATATTTTGAACACTATTTAAAAATTTAAAGTCCTGAGAGTCATTAAGACATTCCCGGACTCATGCGAATAATTGGTGTTAATTTCATCGCGCTGCTTTTCACGTTCTCTAGGAATTGTGAAACAAACAAACAGGCAAATTTTTATATAAAAGGGTATAAAAAATAGTTTTTAGAAATATTTTTATAAATGCTGAAATACTAAATGAAATTCATAAGTCATACTTATCATTAACGAAAACGTGAAATTTGTTACAATTTTTATACTTTTTAGACATTACTTTATTTCAGCTCTCCAATAATAAGATAAATAACTCTATTTAGAAATTATCTTGGGTCAATCTTAAGATGACTAATATACTGTTTAATAGTTTAATAAATATCAATTTTAAAGAAAAATAACCATATTATAACCGTATTATGGCATACAAGTATGCACCAAATGTTACACGATGGTATGCTAAAAATATTCACTTTTTTTTTATTTCTAGCATCTTGTTCTGAACAATCTTTAAAAATAGGATAAGGAAGGTATGTGGCCATGGTCAGGGGGTATATATCAAGTTATTTTTCGTTGCGCCGAAAATCTCAATTAGCAGAAGCCCTAATGGTTTTTTCACGGTGGGGAGTGACTCGTATTTGGAGGGAGAAATTTTGCTCCGTATGTGAATGTCCATCCGATAACGACGTATTTTTTGGTCTGGTTTTTCACGTTTATTTTGCCGTACGATCATTCATCAACAGTGTGAGTAATTAGGAATGATATATGTCTTTTGGCTCTAAAGGGAATACCTGGTAGTTAATGATATTAAAGTAATGATGTTCTTAACATTTCCCTTTCCTCTGACTTTTCCTCCACTTCCCTTTCCTCAAAAAGCAGTATTGGTTCTTTTTATTTCAGAGCGAAAGCTTACGTATTTCAAAAAAATTTTATTATATCGCTCACTGGTCTTGTATATATATGTATAAAAAATATTCGCAATATCTTTCTGACTTCAATATATTAAAAAAATTAAGTATATGTACAGTCGTGGGAAAAAAAAGTAAACACCCCCTACTAACGCCTCAAAAAATTATCGTAGAAGAAAGTTACTGGTACCGAACGATTGGAAATAAAGTCTACTTTTAAATGACGTATATAAATTTTGTTTAGGGGGCCATCTACATATTAAAAAAAACCCAAACTTCATTTTCTTCAATGGCAATACCCAATTTAAACACGATGTTTCAAATATTCGGTTCAAAAGATGCCTAGACACCAAATTTCAAGTCATTTGAATGATAAGTTTTTGAATTATAAACATTCAAAATTTAGTGCTTCTAATGTTAAATTACATTTTCATATTTTTATTTATATCTCCTGAAATTATACTCCTAATGTGCTAATTTTTTGTGTAGCAATAATACTAATATACCCAGACATAAATACGTTGAATTTGCAATTATTATAATTTTATGATATGAATTACGAAATTAATATTCGAAAACATAATGAATTGAAACCTACAATTTTTTTATGGATTTAGATTTATTAAGTCCTGCTTTATGGAAATCCAAAATTTCACATTTTTCTTCCAAGTAGTTTTCAAATTATGCTTAAAAAACGGAAAAATGATGGATTAAGGTAATTCTATGATAGAAGTGACTAGATATTTTGCAATTTCTTCTGCTATCCTCTAATCTGGTAGTCTTCAATGATTGCTTGAGTAGCGCTTAAGATGCCTTGATCAAGAAGGTAGGCTCTCTGGGTCAACAATCGAGTACCGAACTTCAATTTGGATACAGCCCCTAAAATAAACTCATTTTAAAATAATTAATTTCTCGGAAACTTGTCGTACGGATTGCACAAAAAATTGTTTTTAGGCTAATTGAAGGGTGTATAGTTCATTTTTGCTGTCAGAATTGTGTACTGCTATTGAAAAAAAAAACAAAGTTGTGGTTCTTTTTAATATGTAGAGGGCCCCCTAATCAAACTTTATATACATCATTTAAAAGTAGACTTTATTTCCAATCGATCGGTACCAGTAACTTTCTTCTACGATAATTTGTTGAGAAATTATTAGGGGGTGTTTACTTTTTTTTTTTCTCCACGACTGTACTTTATTTCTAAGCATACATTTTTAAATATTTGAAACAGTATCAAAAGATTTCAAAAACTAGGATTAACATAGAATAGTGTTGTTACATTGCTTAAATTTTATAACATATACTTCCTACAAATTTTTCATTTTCAGCATTGTGAATATCATTTACATATCTATTTTAAATATGCTTTATGAAGTTAAAAGCAAGTGGAAATATTTATAAATTATAGCTACAATTTAAAAGAAATAATTTATTAACACAAAATACTTTTGTGCTTAAACACTGAAATAATCATAATAAGAAAGTCTGCGATAAATAGCGAACTATTTGGCGATTTCTTCGGTATGCAGCTGATACGAAAGTATGGATTTTAAGAAATTTCAAAACTTTATTTGGCAAATTATTTTTCTGACAATCTATAAAGATATCTATCACAGTCTATAAGAGATGTTAATTTAAAAAATGAGTTTCACGTATTCCTGTACACCAGGCAGTATATTTCTGTAACCTGGGAATCCAGGTTGGATCCTATGATATACTGAGGCGTCCGGATTGGGGGTTATGAGGGAGGGAGCCTCCCCCTTCAATATATGTGAACTTGGGAAATATGAGCTTAGATTTGGGAAATTCTAGATTTTTGAAACACCTTTTTTTTTTTTTTTTTTTTTTTTTAAATAAAAAGTAAAAAAAAAAAAAAAAAAAAAAAAAAAAAAAAAAAAAAAAAAAATTTATTTTGTTGACTACATTTTTGAGTTCTGTAACAGTAAACTAGTTAAATTTTCAAAAGAAATACAAAAAGCAGCCAGCCTCAATTTGTCATTGTGTTTTTCAGTGCTACGAAAATATCATACATCTACCAGACCTGAATTTCCCTACATTTGTACATCAACAGTGTCTATCTAAAATATTTCCTCCAAAAATTTGATCCTTTCTCAAAAATCTCAAAATATCATGAGGTTATTTTCTTATGAAGTACGATTATGACTCGTGCACAATAGAAGACAAAAGCTTTCATTAAACGAACCAATAATTATAATTTTTATGTTTTTAGTTTTAGTATTTTTCTTTGGTTAGAATTTTATTTTACGTATAAGTATCATTATCATTAAACACACATTGCACATATCATTTTAGAGGGAAATTAGAACAATTTGTTACAAGTTGGGAAATTTTTGTATTATAAGTGGGGATTTTTTTTAATTCTCCCTCCCGAAAAAACATTTGTAGCTACGCCTCTGATGATATACATGTAGGATTCTTTCTGAAAATTATTTAAAGATTCACTTTGCTTATAACTATAAATAAATGCATCTATTAGTTCATCAATTTAATACGGCATTTATTGTTCACCCGAACAAATATTATGCTTGGAAGATCACAACAGTTCATCCACATCAATAATATAATACATTTGTTTACATAAATACTGGAATTCATCTAGAATTCTTACTCAAATCTTTTATTTTTTATTCAACTAATCTTCAACCTTCATGTTGAGATAAACACCATCGAACTTCTACAAAATAAACATCTCTTGAATTTTCTTATTTTTCCATCAAACTGTTGCCACACATTTTTAGCTTTTTTCCACGCTCCTCGTGTAGTACTTTTTATTTCATATAAGATTGCGTTTCGAATCAATAAATCCTTGAGTTAGACGAGTTGCACTGTTGAGAATATTTACATTCCCACATACATAATGTTTTAAACCTTTAATTCTCGGGATCGTGACTTTCACGGGCAGTGTAGGCTACTTTTTCTTAAATTCAGATTGTTTGACTCTTACGAGCTTTTTAACCCTTACCGGCGCGGAGTAATTCTGTTTATAAATTGATGAAATAATGGACTGACACAGCAATTTATAAACGAATTTATTAGAAAATACGAACTTGCTTATTTTCATGTACATTATAATAGGAAAATTTTAGTTAAATATTCTTGGTGCCGTTTGTCAGTTTTGGAATTAAAATAAGGTGTCCTTTTTTAGGGACACCGCGCCGGAAAGGGTTAAAATGGGATAATTGGCTGTATTCTGCATCATTTTATCTGCCATTAAATAAGGTGGCTATTTCTACTTCGAAAAAGTGACTGCAATCAAGCAACCTGAATTTTTAAAAAAGTAGCCTATACTTATAGGTCATGACGCTTAAGGGTTTAATAAAATACCGTCTGTGTTTTCACCTTGTGAAAATGCTACTTCTATACATATTGTAAAAATAATAACTACCTTTTTTTTCTGTGACGTTGTCTTTGAAGAACTCGTGGAATGAGCGCTTTTTAGGTGCGTTCGTAATTACATAATTACGTAGCACCTATAGTCGTCGTTCAGTCCGTCTGTCCGTCCGCATATAACAGCGCAAAAACTACCCAACCGAATCGTTTGAAATTTAAAATATATAATTGTTGCATAATTTTGTCGAGTCATTTCAAATTTTATGAAAATAGGATCTATAGTTTAATTACAGGGACAGTCAAAAGTTTTCCGTTACATTACGGCCAATGGGGAAAAAGTATTTCAAGTGCATTTTAATGATGTTACAGCCTTTTGAACAGAATGAAATTCATAGGCACTTATGAAGTGCACTAAAATATATATCCAGTATAATATGCGGTGCAAAAAAATTTATAAAGCTAGTTATAGTACGAACGCACCTCATTTGCCCCGTTTGACGTGCAATTTCTAACTTGTTTAATTTTGATTTTAATGAGTATTGAGTTGGTACTTGTGGATACCCATTGAGCCAGTGGGTGAGTGAATATCGTTGCTATCCTTGCTTGTACAAGTGTTAAAATGAAAATTTTAGACTTGATATCAATCTAACTTTAAAATAAAATTGCAAATTCAGATTTTAATTTTATTTTAAATTGGACTTATTCCACTTCAGCTCTGATAAATACTCTTATTACTTTAGGTGGGCGGTCTTAACAGTACAAGTCCGAAATAGCAATTTTAGAAGAAAATGTAAAAAACTGTCTACGCCTGTTTTTCGTTTAACCGTGAAATTTGTTTTTGTAGTGCATAGTAATAATAGTTACTGTTTGGTTTTGTACAGTCAGTGAATACTGTAATATCAGAGCTCGTAAGGGTGGTGGAATTTCAGGATCAGGAAATTCTTGTATACCAGTATTTTATTATAGAAAATCTCTCCTTAAACGGCGAAGTTTCGCGCGTTTGAACTAGATTTATTTTTTTTAATAATAAAAAAAATAATGGTATTTCTCCTGGAAAATAACTGTACCCGTACGAACCCTGAATATACAAACATTGTGAACATTTCTTTCTCGTACATTTATGTTCACTAACTAAAAAAGTTCATAACCTTCCATCTTTTTTTTTCTCTTTTAACAGTCTAAAGATGTCACATTTTCACTGTGAAACCTGAAAATATACTGATTTTATCAAAAACTGAGTTGTACTGTTAACATCACCGACCCTAAGATATAATGCAAAATTTCTACAGGCGATTTTATCTTTCTACACCCTTTATTATATATTGTTACTTTAAAGAACGATAAATAAATAATAAACATACATAATTTTTATCATTTAAAGTTGTTTTTTATATGCATCATTGGAGTATTTATTTCTGTTTTTTAAAAGTAATTACAGAATAACATATATATATTTTTTAATTTAGGTAATTTTATTTTGTTTGCTTTTGTTTAAGTTTTTCTAATTTACCATATTTTGCTCTTCTGAAACTACCTGTTCAATGTAAAATTACGATGTTTAAGAAGTTAAGAGACAGATAGGAAAACGACAGTTTATATCATCTCTCAATGTGACATGGATAATATATGGAAATTTATTTTCTGTTCAGAAATTTGTGATTAAGTCGATCATTTTGATTAAGGTATTTATGATTAAGGTTACTTCATTCTTTTTTTTTTTTTTTTTTTTTTTTTTTTTTTTCAAGGTTTGTTGGATGCATTTACATTGAATATTATTTTATTAACTAACTGAGAAATCGTAGGAATAGAAGTAGTTCGCCTTGAAATTAACTGAACAAAGTAAGATTTGAAATATAAGATTCGTATAAGATTTGAAATCAAACCGAACACGGGGAAAATATAATTTTTCTTGATCCGAAATCTAAAGTTAAATATACAGTCGAAAGCTAAAGTCATATATATGTATGTGTGTGTGTGAGAGAGAAAACATAACAGTATTGTAGAATAAATTGCCAATATTTTCCTAAATTGATACACTTTAAATGAAACATTAGTCGCATATGAGTTTATGTCTGCAGCATACATCGAGATAAGAATTGTGATAATTCCATCAGAAGAATTTTTTAAAAAAGTTAAAATAGAAATTAAAAAATTTAATAAGAATCCTTTTCTTATTTTGCTCAACACAATGTCAAAGATTCAAAAGTTATATTTTTCAAAGTAAAAAACAGGCCATTAACTATATTTCTGACATATTTTATCCTTTTAAGACCGTTCTTTAAAAGAAAAAGAAAGACTGTAAAAAAGAAAATCTTCCGCTCAAAAATAGCAAATTGTTTGACATATTTTCAGAAACCTCTAAAACATATCTCATTATATTTACTTGTAAAAAAAAGACTACATGACAGCTTACAGAATATTATTTTATGTGCGTCAAAATCCACACATTTATTTACTTTTCTTATTAAATTATCAAATACTTATTTTTTTTTAACGTAATATAGCAGTTCTACTTATTATCAACACTAGAAAAAAGAAAATACCATTACATACCAATAATGCTTATGTTATTATTATTCGATGTTCTTTATTACTATCATTATTAATCGTAATATTTTTAATTGTATATAGCAGCATTATAAAGCAAACACATAACCGTAAGTAACGCTGACGTCATATTCAAGGTGGCAAAGACCTTTCAGATCTGGTAAATAACCTTGTTGATTAGAGGAAAGTTGTACTAAACCGGGTAAAACCGGGTGGAACGGATTCCTCCACCACTTGTACTAGTATCTATCGGCCAACTCGAGAGATTAATTGTTGATTACCATTACATAATTTGTAGCTGAACGAAACTCTACTGTGTACGGTTCTTCTATGTCTGAAGGATTTCGTTTAAATTACTCTTAAAAATTGTTTTGTTTAATTCTAGGTTTTATGCATATAATCCCTATTTGTCAGCGTATTAAATATTGGTAAGTACTATATTTAATTCTTTGCTTTCCTGCTAATATTTTAACATTTTTACTGATCTTTTACTATAGGATTGAGGATAGTGATGCAATATTTTGAAATCTGTGTCATGTTAGGGGATAAAATGGCGTACTTAAGAGTGGGTCAAAGCGGGGTATACCCGGTTTGTCCTACACTCATGGAATGATATTTTTAGTGTAGTTAATAATTTAGTCCGGAACGTTAAATAATGGAGTTATGAATAAAAAGGAGGAGACATATAGTGTATTGTCTACCAGTTGCGTGTGAAGTAACTGAGGAGGTTGTCAGAAGATGGCTGCTGCTTTTTTAAAATCGGTTTTTCAGTTTCTTATTAGCGATAAGTCAAACATCCCACCAGTAAAATAGAATAGAAGATTTCCTCTTAAATAAGCATCTTATTCATGGATTTTTTTTTTCAAAAATACCGTAAAAATTTCTATTTGTTTTTACTGGTGTAAGTATTCCTTATAAAACTGTCAGTTTGTTTCCATGGTTGTCACAATATGGCGGAAACGCAGGGCCTAACTACCACCAAAGAAAACTCCTACCAGTAAAAATGAAAATCTGTTTTTACCATTATTTATGACTGAAATTTTGTAATAATAAGGCGTTTAAATACGTTGAAAATATCTATATAATCCTACTGGTGGGAGTTTCCACCGTCGATAAACAGCTCCTGTGATAGCGGTTACAGTCGAAGCCTCACTATTTTAAGGATATGTCAGTTCCTCTTTATTAATAGTTCCATGCTTTAAATTGTATTTTTAATTCTGTTAACTTACCTTATAAGTCTAAATTTATCTATTTTGTCGATCGGAAAGTCGTGTCGTGTTGGGAAAATCACTCCGTGCTGGAGAATTCTGCCCAGTTATTATTAGACATTAGATATCGGAATCAATGTCTAATAATTAAATGATAGAATTTTCCGGTACGAATTGATTTTCCCAATACGGCACGACTTTCCGATCGACCCATGATGAAAACGTTAATTTTGATTTTATTTTGCATTAAAAAGTGGGACTAGTTTTTAGCTTAAATTTATGATTTTAAATAAACTGCAGTTATTCATGAACAAAATAATGGTACCAACTAAGGTGTACTTTTATATTATGCGTATTACATTTTAATAAAGTAGGGGGCGCTGCTCCCTAAGAGCTACGCTCCTCAACTTCCGTTCAGACATCGCAAACCCTAAACGTACGCCAATTTGATTGGCTTGAAAAAAATTTCGGAAGGCTAGGGGCGATCCCCCTGTTAACGGGCTGTTTTCGAGTTTGATTAAGTCAGACCAATGAAAAATTTGTAAATAAGCTAATATAAAATTGACTAAGTAAACACAGTCTTTGTCTCCCGGTACTTTTTAACAACGTTATAAGAAAGTTCTTTACAATAAGACATTTTAAATGAATCGTGTTAAATCGGACGTAATTTTCACCAACGTTTTCGTTTTCTGTTTAATATTCACGTAAAAATACTTTTGATGTTAGAAAATAAATATTTGCGCTATTAGAATTAACAACAATAGTTTAAAAGATTATATCAAAATATGAAATAAATGTCTGGCGCAAATATATTTTTAGATTTAAACTGTTTAGCAATATTATTGTTTGGCCATTTTAAATATCACGTAATTTTCTCAATTTACGACTTTTAACGCATATTAATGAATTTATTATTTTGCAATTTTCTTTCTCTTGAAAAATTCACGTGTAAATATAGTTTTATGACTTAATTTTCTATGTTTTCCTCCTTTTAAAAAGTAATCATTTAATTCTAATTCGAAAGTTTTTTCTCTGTTTATAATAGTCACGTGTAAATAATATTTTTATTTGAAGGAAATATTATACCTTGTGCTGTTTTAAAAATTTGCAACAATTAAAAATAATACCCTTTTCTAAAAGATGTAAAAAATATTTCTCGAAATGCTGAAATTTTGAATATAAAATGGAAATAAATCCTCAAAAAAGGAATTAAAAAAAATAAATAAATAAATGTAGTCTGCACACTGTGAATATGTAATGCAAAAAATGATCAAAAAATGATTAAATTCCTATTTATAGTTTTTGCTCCTATAAAAAATTTTAATGGAACGATTTTCACCAACTTTAACATTAACTATCTCTTAAAATAATTATTCGATTTAAAAACTGTCTACATCGGCGTGTTTATCAAACATTTCTCTATAACACTGCCGGTTTTCATATTTTTGTATGCAGTAGTTTTCTTAATATTAACGAAGAAAGAACCCCGGTCGCAAAAAATTCAAAAACAGCGGCGGTGACAGCGTTAGTTACTTTTTTTTTTTTTTTTTTTTTTTTTTAGAATAGAGAGACAACTTTCAAATCTGAGGTATAATAACTTGCGTTATCTACTTAAAATTCAGAATATATTTCGTAAATTGGTTTTTTAATTAAAATAATTTGTCTTAATTGATAAATTATCTATAAAATCTCAATCCCATATAAGTAGGTTGCATAATCTATTACAAGATTGTTTCCCCTCAAACGAATATTAAACAAGTAATAGAAAAGCCGCTCTTGATGGATGATGCTTTCCCATGCTCATTTGCTCTATATAATAGGAGTCGACGGATTACGAAAGAGGCCTTCAATTATTTGGTTAAAAAAATTTAACGATTTTTCCTATCCTTCTCCTGGAAAGCCTGTTCTTTTAATATTTGGTGGACATTCAACTCATGACAAAAACATCAAGTTAATCAATCTAGCAAGAGAAAGCAATGCAATAATCTTATACTTCCGTCCAAACGCAACACACTGACTTCTGCCCCTTGATGTGTCATTCATGCACCTCTAAACTCATTCTACGAACGAGAATTGAGGAAATGGTTACTTTCAAATCCTTCCCAATTCCGGCCATCTGCGACAATTTACCAAATCAGAAAATTATTTAACCCTTTAATTCTCGCTCCCGTCATATTCACGGGCTGTATCTTTTACACAGATTGTTTGATTCCCACCAGTTTTATAAAATAGTGTAATTGGCTTTGGTTTAGTATCGTTTTCATGCCATAAGATGAATGTTTCTTTTAAAAAAAAATTGGTGCCAATAAGCAATTTGAATTTTTAAACCGTAATTTAATTCGAGCGTTAAGGGGTTCAAGCTGTATTTTCGAGAGCACCAGTTGAAAATACTGCAATCAAAGAAATTTGGAAAAAAAAAAAAAAAAAAAAAAAAAGCAGGGATTTTTCCTTACAACAACGATGTTTCTCCAGACCCTCTTTTATCTCCTTCGGAAATGATTGAGAAACCGATGAAAGTCATTGATAACACACCTAGGTCTATGCCAGCCATACTCAATCTTTTTTACTCGCGGGCCGCAACAGACTTATATAATAACTAAAAAAGAAAGGCGATTAAACTAGCAAGGAAACAAAAATTGTAAAGTTAATATAGTTAGTTGAATTAAACGTTTGAAATTTTACTAAATAATTTTAAAACAATCTTTTCCAAACAACATACTTCGAGGTCGATTTCTACATAAAATGAAGTTTAGACTAGCAATGTGAAACTTTTTGATGTCATTTTGTCCACGTCGATTCGAATAAGGATTATTAGAGATACGATCAGTACAAAACGTATTAATATAACAGTGCAGATTTCAGAGTTCTAAAGAAGAAAAAAAAATCAGAAGATTTTCTTTAATAAGTCAGTTTTTTTTCGATGCAAAAACATTTTAATATAGAAGTATATAGGGTAAATTTAATTAATTTGGAATAATGTTTCATTAGTGTCGAAGAATTAAATATATGTACACTACTACAGCACAAATTGAACAATATGTAAAAAGAACTTTTGATTAAGGAAATGGTATTTGAAATGTTTTAACATAATTTTAAATTAGTAATTATAAATAACAGTACGTATTTTGTATTCCCATAAAAATATATAAAGGAACAGAGAAGTTCTTAAAAACTTTTAAACATCTCAATTGATTTTATAAATTTGGATTAAAGATTAAGTGCCTCGGGTCGCTCATAAAAGGTCGCCGGGCCGCAGGTTGCGTATGGCTGGTCTAGGTCATTGCTTTGCACCATGGAAATATTAATAAAGAGGGACTGACATACCCTTAATATAAAAGCTTCAACTGTAACCGCTATCGCAGGAGAAATTTACCGCCGGTGGAAACTTCCACCAGTAGATTTACATAAAATTTTCTTCTTATTTAAACGCATATCTTAACAAAATTTCAGTCATAAATAATGGTATAAACATAGTTTCATTTTTACTGGTAGAAGTTTACTTTGGTGGTGTTAGGCTTTGCGTTTCCGCCATATTGTAACAACCAGGGAAACAAACTGACAGTTTTAGAAGGCATACTGACACCAGTAGAAAAAAATAGAAATTTTTACGACATTTTTGAAAAAATTTTCCATGGAAAGGACACTTAATTAAGACGAAATTTCCTATTCAATTTTACTGGTGATATGTTTGCCCTGGCGGTAATCAGAAACTGAAGATACGATTTAACAATGAAACCGCCGTACCGGTCATTTTAACCAGTACCAAATAAAAATACTTCGATTCCAACCAGAAATTTCTTTCTAAAATAAGTTAAACTTGTACCACGGAGAAATATGTTAAATAAATAAGTTAGATAGTTTTTAATAAAAATTCTGGTGCAAAATATTTTTGTAAAACTTGAGTAAAGTTTACGGCTGTTCAAGTGTTAAAAAAACAGCCGCCATCTTGTGAAAACGTCCTCAGTTACTCGCAATTAGTAGACAGTACACAATATGTCTCCTACTCTTTATTCATTACTCCATTCTTTGGATTTTACAAAAATTTATTTATATCATGTTTTCCTCATTTTTTTGGATTGTAAGACGTTTTATATTAAATCCGTACATTAAAAGATATGTACTGATGCACAAACTTCAGCAACCTATTTAGAAAACTAATCTACGAAAAACTTTTAGAAAAGGGAGGAGTTTCTACAATTTTAATCCCTTAATTGCATTATTCGTTTATTCTTACTTGTTTCGTTAAATTTTAACCATAATTTTTATTTAATTTATGAATATTAATAACAATAATGATCTAATTCCCAACAATGATCGGAAATGCTTTTATTTTTTATAACGAAACTTTGATTTATGAATGAAGAATAAAATTACCAAATGAGAACTCGGTGAAGGATAAAAGCACAAAATGCATACATGAAAATTTCCTTTACTTGCGCTGCTACTTTTTAAAGCTTGATTTGCAGCAGTACTTGGATATATATGTCTGTTCCAGAATAACTTGACAACAGATTATACTTTGCAATTCGGTCATGGTGGGTATTCATTTAAGTACATTGCGCTTGGGAAAGGAAGGTGAGGTGGACTAGAAATTCACTTTTTATGAATTCTGATATTATAACACAACAGCAATGTATAACTTTATGTTATATACAACGGCTTCTCCCACCTCTGGGGCAGCCGTTATGACATGATGACAATGAAGGAACACTGTTAGCTATTACTCACAGAATATATCTTATTATAAAAATGAGGAATCGTAGTTTCTTTCTGATGTGGAACTATTAAAATATATTGTGTAATAATCTAATTTCTGAAGCATATATTTTCAAATATTTAAAACAGTATAAAAAGATTTGAACAACTTGGATTTACATAGAACAATATTCTCAGATAAATTAAATATAACATTTCTCCTAGAAGTTTTTCATTATCAGAAGACTGAGTATAATTTACACATCAAATTTAAATACAATAACTGGAAACATTTAATTCAGTTTAATTCATTTAATTCATTTAACATTTCTATCGCTGGAAACATTTAATTCAAAAGAGTGAATGAAGTCGAAACATTGAAGAAAATAAAAATAATTCAATATAGGATAAACATAATATTTATAGTATGTATTCAATACAAGATGCGTAAAATACCCATCTAAATCATTTTACGAGCATCTTTTTTTTTTTTTTTTTTTTTCTTTTACCAAATATCATATTGAATATTTAAAATTCCAAATACTGAATTAAGGGAAAACTTTTCTATTTAAAAAAAAAGGGGAAAAAAAGAAGTGTGACTATATTTTTTTTAACGATGTTTAAGGATGGACTAGTTTATACCACTTTGAAAATATGAACATTATAACTTCTCACACATGGACATAGAGTAGTAGGACCTTTTATGAAATATACTTTAGAAGAAGAAAATCAGCCTATAAATTTATTCGAAATAGGTAGCGCCGATGCAGCCCGGTTCTATTAGTTCGTTTGCATCTTTATTTAATTTATAATACGTAACTTTGTTAGAATTGATTTTATAGATTGTCCCTCCTTAGCATAGTTCTAAGCCGTCTGCCATATATCTTCAAAATTCGCTACTCGATCTAAAAACTATTATGATTGAGATCCTATTACTCTATTCTATATTCATGCTTCCAGTATCAGGGTTATGAAAGAAATACGTGTAGTTTTGTGCAAATTTTTTGTGAGGAGGCGTGGCTTATTTACATTTAGCGTGAAAAAAGGAGAATAGTGAACCGAGCGGTAAGGGACGTGATTAAAAATTGGGAGCGTAATTGTTTAGAACAGATTTGATCCTCAGGTAGGATTAGTGATTTATTCGTGTATCCTCTCCTTTTTGATGAATTTTAATTAGTTAATTAAATATTATTTTATTTTAGTTTATAAATGTTAATAACAATAAGGTCTAATGGTCGATAATTATTGAAAATGTTTTTATTTTTTATAGCGAAACTATGTAATTATGCTTGACGAATATAATTAAGAAATCAGAACTGGTTGAGCGTTAAAAACACTAATTGTATGCAATGAAATTCCCTTGGATCGCACCTGCACTGCTACCTTTAAAAGCTTGCTTAGCAAAGCTTTAGTATATGTGTATGTTACAGAATAACTTGACAATTTGATAGCACCTTGCATTATTCTACTTTATTTTTCCTTCTCTTATTAAAAGAATCAGATATCAAAGATTTTATTATTCAATTAAGAAATATAAACATCCCATGAAAATCCCTGTATTGGAAGGAAGTAAAAGCACTTTTTTTTTAAATCTCAACAGGTACTTATCTTCTTCTTTTTTCTTTTTTTTTTTTTTTTTTTTCGAAAACCTGTGTAATTGTTCTTCTATAGAGTTATGCTTTAACTATGTTAAAATCCATATTTTCCCCATTTTTATTCAATAAAATATAAGTTATAAAATTGGATATACAAACGATTTTCCTACAGACGATTTTTAGACTTTTAGACGATTTTACTTAGAATTTTTCAGATTGTTAAGTCTCCAATACATAGAATATGGATTAGCGAAATTAATGTTAACTGAAAAGTTTACATACAAATAGAGATTCATTAAAAACATAAATATTGCAGTACAGGTCTCTTCTTTAAAATGAAGATTATAAACATGAAAATAAAGGCTAAAATAAGTATTTTTGGTCAGAAATCTTCGTACGCAACATTTTTTTTAACTACGTCGACGTAAAAATCCATGTTTCCAAGAAATTTAGGGGGACCGGCGGGCTCGGGCCGAGATTTAAACTTTTTAGTGGGCCGGGCCAGTCTCGTGCCAAAATTTTCTTATACGGGCAAATACGATCCCGGACCGACATTTTAAGTTTATACCGGGCCGGGCTATCCATTTTTTTTTTCTACGGCTCGAACTTTTAAATTTTATACCGAGGCGGGCCGAAATTTTTCTGCGGGCGGGTCGGGCCAAGGCCTATAAATTTCGGCCTGTGCAGACCTTTAATTTTGCTGCTCCCAACTCCCATCCAACAGAGCCCAATATTAAAAACTTGTTTTATGTAAAATTAAAATCAAAATAATTCAAGCATACCCTCAAAAATTTTCTTCACCGCGATTCGAAAAACAGAATTGTGTCATCTTTACAACCAACCAACAATTGTACTTCGCAAGTGAGTCGAGAGTCGTGTCACTATTGTCGACTCAGCATCGACTCCTGAAAATGAGTTGTAGTACCTATTCCAAACACAAACAGCAATGTACAACCATGGAACTAATAATAAAAAGGAACTGACATATCCTTAAATTAGTGAAACTTCCTATAACCACTTTCGCAAGGGCTAATCACCTCCGGTCAAAGTTTCCCCCAGTAAATTTATATAGATTTTTTTCCGCATTTAAAAGCGATATTAGCGCAAAATTTCAGTCTTAAATAATACCAGAAAAAGATTTTAATTTTAACTGATGTAAGTTTACTTTTGCGGCAGTCAGGTCCTTCGTTTCCGCCATATTGTGACGACCGGTGATACAATCTGTTTTACCTGTCAAGCTAACACCAGAAAATGAATAAGACAAAATTTTCTATTCAATTATACCGGTGGGTAGTTTGCAACGGCGGTATTTCAAACTGCAGATCTGATTTTAAAAAAGCAGCCGTTATCTTCTGACAACCTCCTCAGTTGCTTCACTTGCAACTGGTAGACAGTACATTTCATTTCATAACTCCATTTGTACAACCTTATATTTTTTACAACGGCTTCTCTCATCGCTGAGGCATCTGTTATGGAAAGAAGGGACTTTTATAGTCTTTCCTATTGAACCCTAATGAATATATCTTATTATACAAAAAAGGAACCGTAGTTTCTTTCTGATGTGAAACTATCTAAAAAAAATTGTGTAATAATCAATTTCTAAAGCATATATTTTGAAATATTTAAAACAGTATGAAAAGATTTGAACAAGTTGGATTTCCATAGAATAATATTCTGAGATAAATTAAATGTAACATTTCTCCTAGAAGTTTTTCATTATCAGAAGATTGAGTATAATTTACACATCAAATTTAAATATACAACCGGCTGGAAATATTTAATTCAGAAGATAGAATGAAGTCGAAAGATCGAAGAAAATAAAAACAATTCAATATAGATAAACATAATACGTATAGTGTTTATGTAAGTATCGTCTGCTGCATATTCCTTGGTTTCGTGTGCTCCGAATCCATGTAAATTTCTTGTTCTTTTTTCCGCATGTGGCAACACTCTGTGTTTATTCTGTTTTGTTGTTGTGGAATGTGAAAAATGGTTGAATGTAGTAAGCCGTCTGTTGGCTCGCATATATTTAGTGTTAAAATAAATTCCTGTTTACAGTCCGCTTTGGTATGTTTATATGAACGAACCAGTTGTGTAAGTGATTAGTTAAAAACGCAGAACCATATAGTATGTATCCAATACAAGATGTCTTCTAAACCATTTTAGGAGCAACTTTTTTGAAAAAAAAAATTTCGTAAATAGCATATTGAGTTTTTTTAAATTCTGAGTACTGAATTAAAATTAAGAGTAAACTTTTCTATTTAAAATCAAGTTGGACATTGCACGTCAAACGTGGCAAATGAGGTGCGTTCGTACTATAACTAGTTTTATAAATATTTTTTTCACCGTACATTGCACTGAGTGTATATTATAGTGCATATTAATTTCATTCTGTTCGAAAGGCTGTAACATCATTAAAATGCACTTGAAATGATTTTTTCCCACTGCGCGTAATGCAACGGAAAACTTTTGACTGTCCCTGTAATTAAACTATATATCCGATTTTCATAAAAATTGAAACGACTCGACAAAATTTTGCAGCAATTATATATTTAAAATTCCAGACGATTCGGTTGGGTAGTTTTTGATCTGTCACATGCGGACAGACCAACAGACAGACGGACCGAAGGACAACTATAGATGCTACGTATTTATATAATTACGAACGCACTTAAAAAGGAAACAAAAAAAGCGTGACTGTATTCTTTTAAACGATATTTAAGGATGCACTAGTTTAATAAAAGTATAACTTCTCAACATGAGCAGCAAGACATTTTATGCTATAGCCTTTAAAAGAAGAAAATCAGCCTTTAAAGTTATTTGAAATAAGTAGCGCCAATCTAGAACGGTTCTATTAGTTCGTCTGCATCTTCATTTTAATTACAATACGCAACTTTTTTAGGCTAACGTCAGACGGACGTCTTTTTGCACGCTTTTTTACTTATGGCATTGTGTAGGGATAATACCAGTGGTGGGATTCAGCCGGTTCGCACCGGTTCGGTAGAACCGGTTGTTAATTTGTGTTGAGTTCGGCGAACCGGTTGTTAAAATGATACTTCAAATGCGAAGATCACATTTACATTAATTTTCTTTCTTTAAATGTTTATCCACTCAACATTGCTTTCTAGGCATAACTGTGATAAGTCCTGATTAATTTCATTTAGTAAAATAATATTTCATGGGAACAATAAAATATTTTTTCTTCATCAATCCTCTAAGAGAAAATTCAACTTAAAAAAAAAACGAAATTTTGAAGAATTCTGGTAACTAAATTGATAGCCCTAGGCTAATTTTAGTTATATGGCAAGGTTATTAAAAATTACACTAACTACTTATCTATACTAATAAAAGAAAGTTTTGCTCTGTCCGTGTGTCTGTGTGTGTGCGATAGCTAGCAAAATCTGCGGCCTGTTCGAGACTGAAAAGTTTTGTGAGGCAAGTTCAAAATGTCTCCTGATGCACCTGAGACACATAATTTTAAAATTGTAATAATTAGTTCAGTTATTATTTAAAAATCGCAACTCACTCACATTAAAAACTCAACTCGGTCCTCCAGAAAGAAAAAAACTCTGGTGCACGCCGAGAAGCCTTATTTACGCTTCAGTTGAAAACGAAGAACGAAAAGAAGAATTTTCGGAGGTATTTTGCCATTATTTATCAACTTATATCGGCCAAACCGCTTAGTAAAGTTACAAATGAAAAACGTGTTCTGAAAGATCTACGTCTCAAATGCCGCAATCAATTAAAAAAAATATCGTAGTTAACTGCTTGAAGAACAGTTTTCAAAAGGGGTTGTTTTTCCGAAAAACTTTTTCTCCCTTATTGCAACGCTCCTCCAGGGCGCAATTTTGGAGGTACTTGCAAACCAAAAATTTGTTCTTAAAGTGAAATCCTCTTCTAATCGATGGTGCAATTGGTTTAAAACAAATATGAATTTTAACCCTTTCAAATACATCGGTAAACGCAGGTCACTTCGCGCCTCACGAAGACGATATTTTTTCTATGCTAAAAATAACTAAACGTCCGTATTTTAACAATCTTTTTAGAGTATATCTCAATGGGCTAGATTTACATCACCTGCAAAAATTTTGAAACATTCAAACGGGTAGAAATATTTTACAAAATAAAATGTGTGACAATTTCGACGAAATCGGTAAAAATCTGAGTGTTTCGTCGGAGTTTCGCTCCTTCAGGGCGAAATTTTAGAGGTACTGACAAAATGGGACAATCGGTTTTAAAAAATAGGAATTTTAACCCTTACAAATGCACCGGCAAATGCAAGTCATTTCGCGCCTCACGGAGACGATATTTTTCTACGCTAAAAGTAATTAAACGACCGCATTTGAATGCAATCTTTTAAGAGTATCTCAAATTGAGATGATATTGAGATGCTCAACAGATCAGATTTACATCATCTACAAAAATTTTGAAACATTCGGACAGTTAGAAATATTTTTTACAAAATAAAATGTGTTAAATTTCGACGAAATCAGTGAAAACCTGAGTGTTTCTTCGCGGTTTCGCTCGCTTTCGCTGCGCATAGACTCCACAAATCAAATTCCGTAGAAAATAAAGTACCAAATAGCATATATTTTCAATTCAATATTTTAAAAATATAAATTCAGGTAAAATAGATTTAAAGATATAAAATCATACAAATTTCAGGTTAATTTAAGGGTCATTCATCACGGGCCCGGGCAACGTTATTATTCGAATTAATGGTACTTTGATTTGGCACGGAATGCTCCCTGTTATCGCTGATCTATAGCTAATACTTAAATTGTCAGATTTAGATATATATTTCCAACTGCACATTTTTTTATATTGTTCTTTATATCTTAGAAGTTATTTAAATGAAAGTAGATATTTTCGTAAATGTAACAAATCCAAAATTTTTTATAAGTTCCTCGAGTCCTATAAGTTATATTTAGAAAAATATATTTCCAGCTCTAACAAATGAAAAGATATTGTAAGATCTAAACTTGACGAATCATGATACTTTGTATTTTAAGAATTTCCAGCGTTGTCTGGCCTGTTTTTTTTTTTTTCTACTAAGAAATGGTAAAAATTCCTAAAATTTCTAAATGTCATAACTCGAGTTGGTCGTGCAAAAATTTGTCTCACTTGCTATAGCATGGATAATATTTTTCTAAATATGTTATATACAACTTTAGGTCATGAACATGGGTTAATTATTAAACTTACATTTTTGCTATTTCTATATTATATTGTTTTCAGGGCTTAATTTGCACCGGAGCCCATCGGAGCTTAGCTCCGGTATTTCTCTGTTTTTAGTAAATATTTAAATGTTGGTCGGAATTCACAGGAGCTCATAAATACTGGGCTCCGGAGCTCAGTGCAATAGCGCTTCCGAAAAACCGAAGCGTAAATTCCCCTTTCCTTTCCTTCCCATCTCCAGGCTTTTGCCTTCTTTTTTACCAAAACACTTATGCGTGACGTAAGGAGAAGTTTCAACTCAATTTTTATATCAGTATTTGGGCTTGGGCTGGCTCAAGCTCAATCTGAATTACATTCAAAAATGTATTTATACATGTATAGGGAAAAAATACTCCTTAAAAATTACGTATTCTATTTTATTTCAAATCATTTTAATGCTATTTTGGTCAGACTAAAGGGAAACAGGAATCGTATTTTTCTATTCTATTTGCAAATTTATGTCTGGTATTGATGGCAGCGACGTGTTGATACGGCGCCAATCAAGAGACTGAACAATGAATTTGTTTACAGTTCAATTTTCTTTTGTGACATTATGATAATTTTTAATTGTCTGGTTTATTTTAGTTTTTGATTTAAATATCGAACTTGAAAAGAATATTTTCTGTTTTTAGCCAATGGGCATCAGCTTGAGGTTTTGTTTGCTTGCAGTTTTTAGTGTTCCATTTTGTACGAGTATGAAAATCACGTTAGTGATTTCCATCTTGTGACAACGTCCTCAGTTACTTCACTCGCAATTAGTAAACAGTACACTATATGTCTCCTACTCTTTGTTCATTACTCTATTCTTTGCATTTTACAAAAATTTATTTATATCATGCTTTCCTCATTTTTTTGGATTCTAAGACGTTTTATATTAAATCCGTACATTAAACGATATGTACTGATGCACAAACTTCAGAAACCTATTTAGAAAACTAATCTACGAAAAACTTTTAGAAAAGGGAGGAGTTTCTACTATTTTAATCCCTTAATTGCATTATTCGTTTATTCTTACTTGTTTCATTAAATTTTAACCATAATTTTTATTTAATTTATGAATATTAATAACAATAATGATCTAATTCCCAACAATGATCGGAAATGCTTTTATTTTTTATAACGAAACTTTGATTTATGAATGAAGAATAAAATTACCAAATCAGAACTCGGTGAAGGAAAACAGCACAAAATGCATACATGAAAATTTCCTTTACTTGCGCTGCTACTTTTTAAAGCTTGATTTGCAGCAGTACTTGGATATATATGTCTGTTCCAGAATAACTTGACAACAGATTATACTTTGCAATTCGGTCATGGTGGTTATTCATTTACATTGGTGGTGGTACATTGCGCTTGGGCAAGGAAGGTGAGGTGGACTAGACATTCACTTTTTATGAATTCTGTTATTTTGACAAAACAGCAATGTATAACTTTATGTTATTTACAACGGCTTCTCCCATCTCTGGGGCAGCCGTTATGACATGATGACAATGAAGGGAGTTTGTTATCTATTTTTCGCAGAATATATCTTATTATAAAAATGAGGAATCGTAGTTTCTTTCTGATGTGAAACTATTAAAAATATTGTGTAATAATCTAATTTCTGAAGCATATATTTTCAAATATTTAAAACAGTATAAAAAGATTTGAACAACTTGGATTTACATAGAACAATATTCTCAGATAAATTAAATATAACATTTCTCCTAGAAGTTTTTCATTATCAGAAGACTGAGTATAATTTACACATCAAATATTTAAAACAGTATAAAATGATTTGAACAACTTGGATTTACATAGAACAATATTCTCAGATAAATTAAATATAACATTTCTCCTAGAAGTTTTTCATTATCAGAAGACTGAGTATAATTTACACATCAAATTTAAATACAATACAACAAGCTGGAAACATTTAATTCAAAAGAGTGAATGAAGTCGAAACATTGAAGAAAATAAAAATAATTCAATATAGGATAAACATAATATTTATAGTATGTATTCAATACAAGATGCGTAAAATACCCATCTAAATTATTTTACGAGCATCTTTTTTTTTTTTTTTTTTTTCTTTTACCAAATATCATATTGAATATTTAAAATTCCAAATACTGAATTAAGGGAAAACTTTTCTATTTAAAAAAAGGGGGAAAAAAAGAAGTGTGACTATATTTTTTTTAACGATGTTTAAGGATGGACTAGTTTATACCACTTTGAAAATATGAACATTATAACTTCTCACACATGGACATAGAGTAGTAGGACCTTTTATGAAATATACTTTAGAAGAAGAAAATCAGCCTATAAATTTATTCGAAATAGGTAGCGCCGATGCAGCCCGGTTCTATTAGTTCGTTTGCATCTTTATTTAATTTATAATACGTAACTTTGTTAGAATTGATTTTATAGATTGTCCCTCCTCAGCATAGTTCTAAGCCGTCTGCCATATATCTTCAAAATTCGCTACTCGATCTAAAAACTATTATGATTGAGATCCTATTACTCTATTCTATATTCATGCTTCCAGTATCAGGGTTATGAAAGAAATACGTGTAGTTTTGTGCAAATTTTTTGTGAGGAGGCGTGGCTTATTTACATTTAGCGTGAAAAAAGGAGAATAGTGAACCGAGCGGTAAGGGACGTGATTAAAAATTGGGAGCGTAATTGTTTAGAACAGATTCGATCCTCAAGTAGGATTAGTGATTTATTCGTGTATTCTCTCCTGGTGCGATCGCAGTTTACTCTCCTTCTTGGCGCAATTTTCAAAAATCGCCAAATTGGCGCATTTCCGCGTACTAACTCCCGGAGCGCTGCAACATCCGGGAGAGAGTACGCAACATTATTATTTGTTTTCTCTTCTCGTATCTCGTATGTTTTGAAACAAGTACCTATCTAGACAAATGCTTACAATGTAAAAATAGATATTCGATCAGTCATTTTTCTCTTATTTTAACCTGTATTTTTGAGTAAAAATAATACATAAAATTTCAAATTTTTTCGAAATACATTTAAAAAAAAATACATTTCATATTTTTTAAAATACATTTTATAAAATATACCTAAAAACAAAACTTTCACTTACACAAATTATTAAAAAAGAGCGTTTGTTAACAGTAATGGGAGCAAAACAATGTTTTTTTTTTTTAATCAGAGGGACCCTTTTTTTTTAATCAGGGGGGCTACCGCCCCCCTGAACCCCCCGTTTTTTTATTCATAATTTTACCTTGTGCTCTAGGATGTCATTCAAAAGCATCACTCAATCTGTCACTTTTAGTCATTCATAGCTTGGAACAATCAACCTTTCTTTCGTACATAATTCAATCAATGCTCAAAAGTACAGGTAAAAATAAAAGAAAAATAACTGATCGAATATTTATTCTCACCTATCAAGCATTTATCCAGATAAGTACTTGTTTCAAAATATACAAGATTGAGAAAACAAATAATAAAAACACGCGACTGCGACACAAAGTGACAACTCTTCAACGGAAAATCCACTGCAGCAATATCAACGTTTTTCTAAACAAATTCAAAATGTTCCTTGATTCTCTTCTTTGTCCAATAAGAAAGCCTTTTACAAAAAAAATAAGCTTCCAATTCGGTCCAATTAGAAAGCAGCTTAGAAAACAAGGAGTTTAACCATCAACTCTCTCCGGAGAAATCTTAGGGTTGCCATATTTTGTGACGTGTCCGAGGAGCAGCCCGATTACCACATTGGCGCAGTTATCGAAGGAGATTGGCGAAGGAGAGTATATTGCGAATTACCCAGTGATTTATTCGTGTATTCTCTCCTTTTTGATGAATTTTAATTAGTTAATTAAATATTATTTTAGTTTAGTTTATAAATGTTAATAACAATAAGGTCTAGTGGCCGATAATTATTGAAAATGTTTTGATTTTTTATAGCGAAACTTTGTAATTATGCTTGACGAATAAAATTAAGAAATCAGAACTGGTTGAGCGTTAAAAACACAAATTGTATGCAATAAAATGCCCTTGGATCGCACCTGCACTGCTACCTTTAAAAGCTTGCTTAGCAAAGCTTTAGTATATGTGTATGTTACAGAATAACTTGACAATTTGATAGCACCTTGCATTATTCTACTTTATTTTTCCTTCTCTTATTAAAAGAATCAGATATCAAAGATTTTATTATTCAATTAAGAAATATAAACATCCCATGAAAATCCCTGTATTGGAAGGAAGTAAAAGCACTTTTTTTTTAAATCTCAACAGGTACTTATCTTCTTCTTCTTTTTTTTTTTTTTTTTTTTTTTTTTCCGAAAACATGTGTAATTGTTCTTCTATAGAGTTATGCTTTAACTATGTTAAAAGCCATATTTTCCCCATTTTTATTCAATAAAATATAAGTTATAAAATTGGATATACAAACGATTTTCCTTCAGACGATTTTTAGACTTTTAGACGATTTTACTTAGAATTTTTCAGATTGTTAAGTCTCCAGTACATAGGATATGGATTAGCGAAATTAATGTTAACTGAAAAGTTTGCATATAAATAAACATAAATATCGCAGTACAGGTCTCTTCTTTAAAATAAAGATTATAAACATGAAAATAAAGGCTAAAATAAGTATTTTTGGTCAGAACTCTTCGTACGCAACGTTTTTTTTTAACTACGTCGACGTAAATATCCATGTTTCCAAGAAATTTAGTGGGACCGGCGGGCTCGGGCCGAGATTTTAACTTTTTAGTGGGCCGGGCCAGTCTCGTGCCAAAATTTTCTTGTACGGGCAAATAAGATCCCGGACCGAAATTTTAAGTTTATTCCGGGCCGGGCTATTCATTTTTTTTTTTCTACGGCTCGAACTTTTAAATTTTATACCGAGGCTGGCCGAAATTTTTCTGTGGGCGGGTCGGGCCAAGGCCTATAAATTTCGGCTTGTGCAGACCTTTAATTTTGCTGTTCCCAGCTACCATCTAACAGAGTCCAATATTAAAAACTTATTTTATGTAAAATTAAAATCAAAATAATTCAAGCAATTTCTCAAAAATTTTCTTCACTGCGATTCGAAAAACAGAATTGTGTCATCTTTACAACCAACCAACCGATTGTACTTCGCAAGTGAGTCGAGAGTCGTGTCACTATTGTCGACTCAGCATCGACTCCTGAAAATGAGTTGTAGTACCCATTCCAAACACAAACTGCAATGTACAACCATGGAACTAATAATAAAAAGGAACTGACATATCGTTAAATTAGTGAAACTTCCTATAACCACTTTCGCACGGGCTAATTACCTGCGGGCAAAGTTTCCCCCAGTAAATTTATATAGATTTTTTTCCGCATTTAAAAGCGATATTAGCGCAAAATTTCAGTCTTAAATAATACCAGAAAAAGATTTTAATTTTAACTGATGTAAGTTTACTTTTGCGGCTGTCAGGTCCTTCGTTTCCGCCATATTGTGACAACCGGTGATACAATCTGTTTTACCTGTCAAGCTAACACCAGAAAATATTTCCATGAATAAGACAAAATTTTCTATTCAATTATACCGGTGGGAAGTTTGCAACGGCGGTATTTCAAACTGCAGATCTGATTTTAAAAAAGCAGCCGTTATCTTCTGACAACCTCCTCAGTTGCTTCACTTGCAACTGGTAGACAGTACATTTCATTTCATAACTCCATTTGTACAACCTTATATTTTTTACAACGGCTTCTCTCATCGCTGAGGCATCTGTTATGGAAAGAAGGGACTTTTATAGTCTTTCCTATTGAACCCTAATGAATATATCTTATTATACAAAAAAGGAACCGTAGTTTCTTTCTGATGTGAAACTATCTAAAAAAAATTGTGTAATAATCAATTTCTAAAGCATATATTTTGAAATATTTAAAACAGTATGAAAAGATTTGAACAAGTTGGATTTCCATAGAATAATATTCTGAGATAAATTAAATGTAACATTTCTCCTAGAAGTTTTTCATTATCAGAAGATTGAGTATAATTTACACATCAAATTTAAATATACAACCGGCTGGAAATATTTAATTCAAAAGATAGAATGAAGTCGAAAGATCGAAGAAAATAAAAACAATTCAATATAGATAAACATAATACGTATAGTGTTTATGTAAGTATCGTCTGCTGCATATTCCTTGGTTTCGTGTGCTCCGAATCCATGTAAATTTCTTGTTCTTTTTTCCGCATGTGGCAACACTCTGTGTTTATTCTGTTTTGTTGTTGTGGAATGTGAAAAATGGTTGAATGTAGTAAGCCGTCTGTTGGCTCGCATATATTTAGTGTTAAAATAAATTCCTGTTTACAGTCCGCTTTGGTATGTTTATATGAACGAACCAGTTGTGTAAGTGATTAGTTAAAAACGCAGAACCATATAGTATGTATCCAATACAAGATGTCTTCTAAACCATTTTAGGAGCAACTTTTTTGAAAAAAAAAAATTTCGTAAATAGCATATTGAGTTTTTTTAAATTCTGAGTACTGAATTAAAATTAAGAGTAAAATTTTCTATTTAAAATCAAGTTGGACATTGCACGTCAAACGTGGCAAATGAGGTGCGTTCGTACTATAACTAGTTTTATAAATATTTTTTTCACCGTACATTGCACTGAGTGTATATTATAGTGCATATTAATTTCATTCTGTTCGAAAGGCTGTAACATCATTAAAATGCACTTGAAATGATTTTTTCCCACTGCGCGTAATGCAACGGAAAACTTTTGACTGTCCCTGTAATTAAACTATATATCCGATTTTCATAAAAATTGAAACGACTCGACAAAATTTTGCAGCAATTATATATTTAAAATTCCAGACGATTCGGTTGGGTAGTTTTTGATCTGTCACATGCGGACAGACCAACAGACAGACGGTCCGAAGGACAACTATAGATGCTACGTATTTATATAATTACGAACGCACTTAAAAAGGAAACA
The DNA here is from genome assembly GCA_963932465.1 of Maratus speciosus. Taxonomy (NCBI): domain Eukaryota; kingdom Metazoa; phylum Arthropoda; class Arachnida; order Araneae; family Salticidae; genus Maratus; species Maratus speciosus. The sequence continues at coordinate 278,933,492 of OZ010797.1, read as the reverse complement.
AAAAAAGCGTGACTGTATTCTTTTAAACGATATTTAAGGATGCACTAGTTTAATAAAAGTATAACTTCTCAACATGAGCAGCAAGACATTTTATGCTATAGCCTTTAAAAGAAGAAGATCAGCCTTTAAAGTTATTTGAAATAAGTAGCGCCAATCTAGAACGGTTCTATTAGTTCGTCTGCATCTTCATTTTAATTACAATACGCAACTTTTTTAGGCTAACGTCAGACGGACGTCTTTTTGCACGCTTTTTTACTTATGGCATTGTGTAGGGATAATACCAGTGGTGGGATTCAGCCGGTTCGCACCGGTTCGGTAGAACCGGTTGTTAATTTGTGTTGAGTTCGGCGAACCGGTTGTTAAAATGATACTTCAAATGCGAAGATCACATTTACATTAATTTTCTTTCTTTAAATGTTTATCCACTCAACATTGCTTTCTAGGCATAACTGTGATAAGTCCTGATTAATTTCATTTAGTAAAATAATATTTCATGGGAACAATAAAATATTTTTTCTTCATCAATCCTCTAAGAGAAAATTCAACTTAAAAAAAAAACGAAATTTTGAAGAATTCTGGTAACTAAATTGATAGCCCTAGGCTAATTTTAGTTATATGGCAAGGTTATTAAAAATTACACTAACTACTTATCTATACTAATAAAAGAAAGTTTTGCTCTGTCCGTGTGTCTGTGTGTGTGCGATAGCTAGCAAAATCTGCGGCCTGTTCGAGACTGAAAAGTTTTGTGAGGCAAGTTCAAAATGTCTCCTGATGCACCTGAGACACATAATTTTAAAATTGTAATAATTAGTTCAGTTATTATTTAAAAATCGCAACTCACTCACATTAAAAACTCAACTCGGTCCTCCAGAAAGAAAAAAACTCTGGTGCACGCCGAGAAGCCTTATTTACGCATCAGTTGAAAACGAAGAACGAAAAGAAGAATTTTCGGAGGTATTTTGCCATTATTTATCAACTTATATCGGCCAAACCGCTTAGTAAAGTTACAAATGAAAGACGTGTTCTGAAAGATCTACGTCTCAAATGCCGCAATCAATTAAAAAAAATATCGTAGTTAACTGCTTGAAGAACAGTTTTCAAAAGGGGTTGTTTTTCCGAAAAACTTTTTCTCCCTTATTGCAACGCTCCTCCAGGGCGCAATTTTGGAGGTACTTGCAAACCAAAAATATGTTCTTAAAGTGAAATCCTCTTCTAATCGATGGTGCAATTGGTTTAAAACAAATATGAATTTTAACCCTTTCAAATACATCGGTAAACGCAGGTCACTTCGCGCCTCACGAAGACGATATTTTTTCTATGCTAAAAATAAGTAAACGTCCGTATTTTAACAATCTTTTTAGAGTATATCTCAATGGGCTAGATTTACATCACCTGCAAAAATTTTGAAACATTCAAACGGGTAGAAATATTTTACAAAATAAAATGTGTGACAATTTCGACGAAATCGGTAAAAATCTGAGTGTTTCGTCGGAGTTTCGCTCCTTCAGGGCGAAATTTTAGAGGTACTGACAAAATGGGACAATCGGTTTTAAAAAAATAGGAATTTTAACCCTTACAAATGCACCGGCAAATGCAAGTCATTTCGCGCCTCACGGAGACGATATTTTTCTACGCTAAAAGTAATTAAACGACCGCATTTGAATGCAATCTTTTAAGAGTATCTCAAATTGAGATGATATTGAGATGCTCAACAGATCAGATTTACATCATCTACAAAAATTTTGAAACATTCGGACAGTTAGAAATATTTTTTACAAAATAAAATGTGTTAAATTTCGACGAAATCAGTGAAAACCTGAGTGTTTCTTCGCGGTTTCGCTCGCTTTCGCTGCGCATAGACTCCACAAATCAAATTCCGTAGAAAATAAAGTACCAAATAGCATATATTTTCAATTCAATATTTTAAAAATATAAATTCAGGTAAAATAGATTTAAAGATATAAAATCATACAAATTTCAGGTTAATTTAAGGGTCATTCATCACGGGCCCGGGCAACGTTATTATTCGAATTAATGGTACTTTGATTTGGCACGGAATGCTCCCTGTTATCGCTGATCTATAGCTAATACTTAAATTGTCAGATTTAGATATATATTTCCAACTGCACATTTTTTTATATTGTTCTTTATATCTTAGAAGTTATTTAAATGAAAGTAGATATTTTCGTAAATGTAACAAATCCAAAATTTTTTATAAGTTCCTCGAGTCCTATAAGTTATATTTAGAAAAATATATTTCCAGCTCTAACAAATGAAAAGATATTGTAAGATCTAAACTTGACGAATCATGATACTTTGTATTTTAAGAATTTCCAGCGTTGTCTGGCCAGTTTTTTTTTTTTTTTCTACTAAGAAATGGTAAAAATTCCTAAAATTTCTAAATGTCATAACTCGAGTTGGTCGTGCAAAAATTTGTCTCACTTGCTATAGCATGGATAATATTTTTCTAAATATGTTATATACAACTTTAGGTCATGAACATGGGTTAATTATTAAACTTACATTTTTGCTATTTCTATATTATATTGTTTTCAGGGCTTAATTTGCACCGGAGCCCATCGGAGCTTAGCTCCGGTATTTCTCTGTTTTTAGTAAATATTTAAATGTTGGTCGGAATTCACAGGAGCTCATAAATACTGGGCTCCGGAGCTCAGTGCAATAGCGCTTCCGAAAAACCGAAGCGTAAATTCCCCTTTCCTTTCCTTCCCATCTCCAGGCTTTTGCCTTCTTTTTTACCAAAACACTTATGCGTGACGTAAGGAGAAGTTTCAACTCAATTTTTATATCAGTATTTGGGCTTGGGCTGGCTCAAGCTCAATCTGAATTACATTCAAAAATGTATTTATACATGTATAGGGAAAAAATACTCCTTAAAAATTACGTATTCTATTTTATTTCAAATCATTTTAATGCTATTTTGGTCAGACTAAAGGGAAACAGGAATCGTATTTTTCTATTCTATTTGCAAATTTATGTCTGGTATTGATGGCAGCGACGTGTTGATACGGCGCCAATCAAGAGACTGAACAATGAATTTGTTTACAGTTCAATTTTCTTTTGTGACATTATGATAATTTTTAATTGTCTGGTTTATTTTAGTTTTTGATTTAAATATCGAACTTGAAAAGAATATTTTCTGTTTTTAGCCAATGGGCATCAGCTTGAGGTTTTGTTTGCTTGCAGTTTTTAGTGTTCCATTTTGTACGAGTATGAAAATCACGTTAGTGATTTCCATCTTGTGACAACGTCCTCAGTTACTTCACTCGCAATTAGTAAACAGTACACTATATGTCTCCTACTCTTTGTTCATTACTCTATTCTTTGCATTTTACAAAAATTTATTTATATCATGCTTTCCTCATTTTTTTGGATTCTAAGACGTTTTATATTAAATCCGTACATTAAACGATATGTACTGATGCACAAACTTCAGAAACCTATTTAGAAAACTAATCTACGAAAAACTTTTAGAAAAGGGAGGAGTTTCTACTATTTTAATCCCTTAATTGCATTATTCGTTTATTCTTACTTGTTTCATTAAATTTTAACCATAATTTTTATTTAATTTATGAATATTAATAACAATAATGATCTAATTCCCAACAATGATCGGAAATGCTTTTATTTTTTATAACGAAACTTTGATTTATGAATGAAGAATAAAATTACCAAATCAGAACTCGGTGAAGGAAAACAGCACAAAATGCATACATGAAAATTTCCTTTACTTGCGCTGCTACTTTTTAAAGCTTGATTTGCAGCAGTACTTGGATATATATGTCTGTTCCAGAATAACTTGACAACAGATTATACTTTGCAATTCGGTCATGGTGGTTATTCATTTACATTGGTGGTGGTACATTGCGCTTGGGCAAGGAAGGTGAGGTGGACTAGACATTCACTTTTTATGAATTCTGTTATTTTGACAAAACAGCAATGTATAACTTTATGTTATTTACAACGGCTTCTCCCATCTCTGGGGCAGCCGTTATGACATGATGACAATGAAGGGAGTTTGTTATCTATTTTTCGCAGAATATATCTTATTATAAAAATGAGGAATCGTAGTTTCTTTCTGATGTGAAACTATTAAAAATATTGTGTAATAATCTAATTTCTGAAGCATATATTTTCAAATATTTAAAACAGTATAAAAAGATTTGAACAACTTGGATTTACATAGAACAATATTCTCAGATAAATTAAATATAACATTTCTCCTAGAAGTTTTTCATTATCAGAAGACTGAGTATAATTTACACATCAAATATTTAAAACAGTATAAAAAGATTTGAACAACTTGGATTTACATAGAACAATATTCTCAGATAAATTAAATATAACATTTCTCCTAGAAGTTTTTCATTATCAGAAGACTGAGTATAATTTACACATCAAATTTAAATACAATACAACAAGCTGGAAACATTTAATTCAAAAGAGTGAATGAAGTCGAAACATTGAAGAAAATAAAAATAATTCAATATAGGATAAACATAATATTTATAGTATGTATTCAATACAAGATGCGTAAAATACCCATCTAAATTATTTTACGAGCATCTTTTTTTTTTTTTTTTTTTTCTTTTACCAAATATCATATTGAATATTTAAAATTCCAAATACTGAATTAAGGGAAAACTTTTCTATTTAAAAAAAGGGGGGAAAAAAGAAGTGTGACTATATTTTTTTTAACGATGTTTAAGGATGGACTAGTTTATACCACTTTGAAAATATGAACATTATAACTTCTCACACATGGACATAGAGTAGTAGGACCTTTTATGAAATATACTTTAGAAGAAGAAAATCAGCCTATAAATTTATTCGAAATAGGTAGCGCCGATGCAGCCCGGTTCTATTAGTTCGTTTGCATCTTTATTTAATTTATAATACGTAACTTTGTTAGAATTGATTTTATAGATTGTCCCTCCTCAGCATAGTTCTAAGCCGTCTGCCATATATCTTCAAAATTCGCTACTCGATCTAAAAACTATTATGATTGAGATCCTATTACTCTATTCTATATTCATGCTTCCAGTATCAGGGTTATGAAAGAAATACGTGTAGTTTTGTGCAAATTTTTTGTGAGGAGGCGTGGCTTATTTACATTTAGCGTGAAAAAAGGAGAATAGTGAACCGAACGGTAAGGGACGTGATTAAAAATTGGGAGCGTAATTGTTTAGAACAGATTCGATCCTCAAGTAGGATTAGTGATTTATTCGTGTATTCTCTCCTTTTTGATGAATTTTAATTAGTTAATTAAATATTATTTTAGTTTAGTTTATAAATGTTAATAACAATAAGGTCTAGTGGCCGATAATTATTGAAAATGTTTTGATTTTTTATAGCGAAACTTTGTAATTATGCTTGACGAATAAAATTAAGAAATCAGAACTGGTTGAGCGTTAAAAACACAAATTGTATGCAATAAAATGCCCTTGGATCGCACCTGCACTGCTACCTTTAAAAGCTTGCTTAGCAAAGCCTTAGTATATGTGTATGTTACAGAATAACTTGACAATTTGATAGCACCTTGCATTATTCTACTTTATTTTTCCTTCTCTTATTAAAAGAATCAGATATCAAAGATTTTATTATTCAATTAAGAAATATAAACATCCCATGAAAATCCCTGTATTGGAAGGAAGTAAAAGCACTTTTTTTTTAAATCTCAACAGGTACTTATCTTCTTCTTCTTCTTCTTTTTTTTTTTTTTTTTTTTTTTTTTTTTTTTCCGAAAACCTGTGTAATTGTTCTTCTATAGAGTTATGCTTTAACTATGTTAAAAGCCATATTTTCCCCATTTTTATTCAATAAAATATAAGTTATAAAATTGGATATACAAACGATTTTCCTTCAGACGATTTTTAGACTTTTAGACGATTTTACTTAGAATTTTTCAGATTGTTAAGTCTCCAGTACATAGGATATGGATTAGCGAAATTAATGTTAACTGAAAAGTTTGCATACAAATAAACATAAATATCGCAGTACAGGTCTCTTCTTTAAAACAAAGATTATAAACATGAAAATAAAGGCTAAAATAAGTATTTTTGGTCAGAACTCTTCGTACGCAACGTTTTTTTTTAACTACGTCGACGTAAATATCCATGTTTCCAAGAAATTTAGTGGGACCGGCGGGCTCGGGCCGAGATTTTAACTTTTTAGTGGGCCGGGCCAGTCTCGTGCCAAAATTTTCTTGTACGGGCAAATAAGATCCCGGACCGAAATTTTAAGTTTATTCCGGGCCGGGCTATTCATTTTTTTTTTCTACGGCTCGAACTTTTAAATTTTATACCGAGGCTGGCCGAAATTTTTCTGTGGGCGGGTCGGGCCAAGGCCTATAAATTTCGGCTTGTGCAGACCTTTAATTTTGCTGTTCCCAGCTACCATCCAACAGAGTCCAATATTAAAAACTTATTTTATGTAAAATTAAAATCAAAATAATTCAAGCAATTTCTCAAAAATTTTCTTCACTGCGATTCGAAAAACAGAATTGTGTCATCTTTACAACCAACCAACCGATTGTACTTCGCAAGTGAGTCGAGAGTCGTGTCACTATTGTCGACTCAGCATCGACTCCTGAAAATGAGTTGTAGTACCCATTCCAAACACAAACTGCAATGTACAACCATGGAACTAATAATAAAAAGGAACTGACATATCGTTAAATTAGTGAAACTTCCTATAACCACTTTCGCACGGGCTAATTACCTGCGGGCAAAGTTTCCCCCAGTAAATTTATATAGATTTTTTTCCGCATTTAAAAGCGATATTAGCGCAAAATTTCAGTCTTAAATAATACCAGAAAAAGATTTTAATTTTAACTGATGTAAGTTTACTTTTGCGGCTGTCAGGTCCTTCGTTTCCGCCATATTGTGACAACCGGTGATACAATCTGTTTTACCTGTCAAGCTAACACCAGAAAATATTTCCATGAATAAGACAAAATTTTCTATTCAATTATACCGGTGGGAAGTTTGAAACGGCGGTATTTCAAACTGCAGATCTGATTTTAAAAAAGCAGCCGTTATCTTCTGACAACCTCCTCAGTTGCTTCACTTGCAACTGGTAGACAGTACATTTCATTTCATAACTTTATTTGTACAACCTTATATTTTTTACAACGGCTTCTCTCATCGCTGAGGCATCTGTTATGGAAAGAAGGGACTTTTATAGTCTTTCCTATTGAACCCTAATGAATATATCTTATTATACAAAAAAGGAACCGTAGTTTCTTTCTGATGTGAAACTATCTAAAAAAAATTGTGTAATAATCAATTTCTAAAGCATATATTTTGAAATATTTAAAACAGTATGAAAAGATTTGAACAAGTTGGATTTCCATAGAATAATATTCTGAGATAAATTAAATGTAACATTTCTCCTAGAAGTTTTTCATTATCAGAAGATTGAGTATAATTTACACATCAAATTTAAATATACAACCGGCTGGAAATATTTAATTCAAAAGATAGAATGAAGTCGAAAGATCGAAGAAAATAAAAACAATTCAATATAGATAAACATAATACGTATAGTGTTTATGTAAGTATCGTCTGCTGCATATTCCTTGGTTTCGTGTGCTCCGAATCCATGTAAATTTCTTGTTCTTTTTTCCGCATGTGGCAACACTCTGTGTTTATTCTGTTTTGTTGTTGTGGAATGTGAAAAATGGTTGAATGTAGTAAGCCGTCTGTTGGCTCGCATATATTTAGTGTTAAAATAAATTCCTGTTTACAGTCCGCTTTGGTATGTTTATATGAACGAACCAGTTGTGTAAGTGATTAGTTAAAAACGCAGAACCATATAGTATGTATCCAATACAAGATGTCTTCTAAACCATTTTAGGAGCAACTTTTTTGAAAAAAAAAAATTTCGTAAATAGCATATTGAGTTTTTTTAAATTCTGAGTACTGAATTAAAATTAAGAGTAAACTTTTCTATTTAAAATCAAGTTGGACATTGCACGTCAAACGTGGCAAATGAGGTGCGTTCGTACTATAACTAGTTTTATAAATATTTTTTTCACCGTACATTGCACTGAGTGTATATTATAGTGCATATTAATTTCATTCTGTTCGAAAGGCTGTAACATCATTAAAATGCACTTGAAATGATTTTTTCCCACTGCGCGTAATGCAACGGAAAACTTTTGACTGTCCCTGTAATTAAACTATATATCCGATTTTCATAAAAATTGAAACGACTCGACAAAATTTTGCAGCAATTATATATTTAAAATTCCAGACGATTCGGTTGGGTAGTTTTTGATCTGTCACATGCGGACAGACCAACAGACAGACGGTCCGAAGGACAACTATAGATGCTACGTATTTATATAATTACGAACGCACTTAAAAAGGAAACAAAAAAAGCGTGACTGTATTCTTTTAAACGATATTTAAGGATGCACTAGTTTAATAAAAGTATAACTTCTCAACATGAGCAGCAAGACATTTTATGCTATAGCCTTTAAAAGAAGAAGATCAGCCTTTAAAGTTATTTGAAATAAGCAGCGCCAATCTAGAACGGTTCTATTAGTTCGTCTGCATCTTCATTTTAATTACAATACGCAACTTTTTTAGGCTAACGTCAGACGGACGTCTTTTTGCACGCTTTTTTACTTATGGCATTGTGTAGGGATAATACCAGTGGTGGGATTCAGCCGGTTCGCACCGGTTCGGTAGAACCGGTTGTTAATTTGTGTTGAGTTCGGCGAACCGGTTGTTAAAATGATACTTCAAATGCGAAGATCACATTTACATTAATTTTCTTTCTTTAAATGTTTATCCACTCAACATTGCTTTCTAGGCATAACTGTGATAAGTCCTGATTAATTTCATTTAGTAAAATAATATTTCATGGGAACAATAAAATATTTTTTCTTCATCAATCCTCTAAGAGAAAATTCAACTTAAAAAAAAAACGAAATTTTGAAGAATTCTGGTAACTAAATTGATAGCCCTAGGCTAATTTTAGTTATATGGCAAGGTTATTAAAAATTACACTAACTACTTATCTATACTAATAAAAGAAAGTTTTGCTCTGTCCGTGTGTCTGTGTGTGTGCGATAGCTAGCAAAATCTGCGGCCTGTTCGAGACTGAAAAGTTTTGTGAGGCAAGTTCAAAATGTCTCCTGATGCACCTGAGACACATAATTTTAAAATTGTAATAATTAGTTCAGTTATTATTTAAAAATCGCAACTCACTCACATTAAAAACTCAACTCGGTCCTCCAGAAAGAAAAAAACTCTGGTGCACGCCGAGAAGCCTTATTTACGCATCAGTTGAAAACGAAGAACGAAAAGAAGAATTTTCGGAGGTATTTTGCCATTATTTATCAACTTATATCGGCCAAACCGCTTAGTAAAGTTACAAATGAAAGACGTGTTCTGAAAGATCTACGTCTCAAATGCCGCAATCAATTAAAAAAAATATCGTAGTTAACTGCTTGAAGAACAGTTTTCAAAAGGGGTTGTTTTTCCGAAAAACTTTTTCTCCCTTATTGCAACGCTCCTCCAGGGCGCAATTTTGGAGGTACTTGCAAACCAAAAATATGTTCTTAAAGTGAAATCCTCTTCTAATCGATGGTGCAATTGGTTTAAAACAAATATGAATTTTAACCCTTTCAAATACATCGGTAAACGCAGGTCACTTCGCGCCTCACGAAGACGATATTTTTTCTATGCTAAAAATAACTAAACGTCCGTATTTTAACAATCTTTTTAGAGTATATCTCAATGGGCTAGATTTACATCACCTGCAAAAATTTTGAAACATTCAAACGGGTAGAAATATTTTACAAAATAAAATGTGTGACAATTTCGACGAAATCGGTAAAAATCTGAGTGTTTCGTCGGAGTTTCGCTCCTTCAGGGCGAAATTTTAGAGGTACTGACAAAATGGGACAATCGGTTTTAAAAAATAGGAATTTTAACCCTTACAAATGCACCGGCAAATGCAAGTCATTTCGCGCCTCACGGAGACGATATTTTTCTACGCTAAAAGTAATTAAACGACCGCATTTGAATGCAATCTTTTAAGAGTATCTCAAATTGAGATGATATTGAGATGCTCAACAGATCAGATTTACATCATCTACAAAAATTTTGAAACATTCGGACAGTTAGAAATATTTTTTACAAAATAAAATGTGTTAAATTTCGACGAAATCAGTGAAAACCTGAGTGTTTCTTCGCGGTTTCGCTCGCTTTCGCTGCGCATAGACTCCGCAAATCAAATTCCGTAGAAAATAAAGTACCAAATAGCATATATTTTCAATTCAATATTTTAAAAATATAAATTCAGGTAAAATAGATTTAAAGATATAAAATCATACAAATTTCAGGTTAATTTAAGGGTCATTCATCACGGGCCCGGGCAACGTTATTATTCGAATTAATGGTACTTTGATTTGGCACGGAATGCTCCCTGTTATCGCTGATCTATAGCTAATACTTAAATTGTCAGATTTAGATATATATTTCCAACTGGACATTTTTTTATATTGTTCTTTATATCTTAGAAGTTATTTAAATGAAAGTAGATATTTTCGTAAATGTAACAAATCCAAAATTTTTTATAAGTTCCTCGAGTCCTATAAGTTATATTTAGAAAAATATATTTCCAGCTCTAACAAATGAAAAGATATTGTAAGATCTAAACTTGACGAATCATGATACTTTGTATTTTAAGAATTTCCAGCGTTGTCTGGCCAGTTTTTTTTTTTTTTTCTACTAAGAAATGGTAAAAATTCCTAAAATTTCTAAATGTCATAACTCGAGTTGGTCGTGCAAAAATTTGTCTCACTTGCTATAGCATGGATAATATTTTTCTAAATATGTTATATACAACTTTAGGTCATGAACATGGGTTAATTATTAAACTTACATTTTTGCTATTTCTATATTATATTGTTTTCAGGGCTTAATTTGCACCGGAGCCCATCGGAGCTTAGCTCCGGTATTTCTCTGTTTTTAGTAAATATTTAAATGTTGGTCGGAATTCACAGGAGCTCATAAATACTGGGCTCCGGAGCTCAGTGCAATAGCGCTTCCGAAAAACCGAAGCGTAAATTCCCCTTTCCTTTCCTTCCCATCTCCAGGCTTTTGCCTTCTTTTTTACCAAAACACTTATGCGTGACGTAAGGAGAAGTTTCAACTCAATTTTTATATCAGTATTTGGGCTTGGGCTGGCTCAAGCTCAATCTGAATTACATTCAAAAATGTATTTATGCATGTATAGGGAAAAAATACTCCTTAAAAATTACGTATTCTATTTTATTTCAAATCATTTTAATGCTATTTTGGTCAGACTAAAGGGAAACAGGAATCATATTTTTCTATTCTATTTGCAAATTTATGTCTGGTATTGATGGCAGCGACGTGTTGATACGGCGCCAATCAAGAGACTGAACAATGAATTTGTTTACAGTTCAATTTTCTTTTGTGACATTATGATAATTTTTAATTGTCTGGTTTATTTTAGTTTTTGATTTAAATATCGAACTTGAAAAGAATATTTTCTGTTTTTAGCCAATGGGCATCAGCTTGAGGTTTTGTTTGCTTGCAGTTTTTAGTGTTCCATTTTGTACGAGTATGAAAATCACGTTAGTGATTTCCATCTTGTGACAACGTCCTCAGTTACTTCACTCGCAATTAGTAAACAGTACACTATATGTCTCCTACTCTTTGTTCATTACTCTATTCTTTGCATTTTACAAAAATTTATTTATATCATGCTTTCCTCATTTTTTTGGATTCTAAGACGTTTTATATTAAATCCGTACATTAAACGATATGTACTGATGCACAAACTTCAGAAACCTATTTAGAAAACTAATCTACGAAAAACTTTTAGAAAAGGGAGGAGTTTCTACTATTTTAATCCCTTAATTGCATTATTCGTTTATTCTTACTTGTTTCATTAAATTTTAACCATAATTTTTATTTAATTTATGAATATTAATAACAATAATGATCTAATTCCCAACAATGATCGGAAATGCTTTTATTTTTTATAACGAAACTTTGATTTATGAATGAAGAATAAAATTACCAAATCAGAACTCGGTGAAGGAAAACAGCACAAAATGCATACATGAAAATTTCCTTTACTTGCGCTGCTACTTTTTAAAGCTTGATTTGCAGCAGTACTTGGATATATATGTCTGTTCCAGAATAACTTGACAACAGATTATACTTTGCAATTCGGTCATGGTGGTTATTCATTTACATTGGTGGTGGTACATTGCGCTTGGGCAAGGAAGGTGAGGTGGACTAGACATTCACTTTTTATGAATTCTGTTATTTTGACAAAACAGCAATGTATAACTTTATGTTATTTACAACGGCTTCTCCCATCTCTGGGGCAGCCGTTATGACATGATGACAATGAAGGGAGTTTGTTATCTATTTTTCCCAGAATATATCTTATTATAAAAATGAGGAATCGTAGTTTCTTTCTGATGTGAAACTATTAAAAATATTGTGTAATAATCTAATTTCTGAAGCATATATTTTCAAATATTTAAAACAGTATAAAAAGATTTGAACAACTTGGATTTACATAGAACAATATTCTCAGATAAATTAAATATAACATTTCTCCTAGAAGTTTTTCATTATCAGAAGACTGAGTATAATTTACACATCAAATATTTAAAACAGTATAAAAAGATTTGAACAACTTGGATTTACATAGAACAATATTCTCAGATAAATTAAATATAACATTTCTCCTAGAAGTTTTTCATTATCAGAAGACTGAGTATAATTTACACATCAAATTGAAATACAATACAACAAGCTGGAAACATTTAATTCAAAAGAGTGAATGAAGTCGAAACATTGAAGAAAATAAAAATAATTCAATATAGGATAAACATAATATTTATAGTATGTATTCAATACAAGATGCGTAAAATACCCATCTAAATTATTTTACGAGCATCTTTTTTTTTTTTTTTTTTTCTTTTACCAAATATCATATTGAATATTTAAAATTCCAAATACTGAATTAAGGGAAAACTTTTCTATTTAAAAAAAGGGGGAAAAAAAGAAGTGTGACTATATTTTTTTTAACGATGTTTAAGGATGGACTAGTTTATACCACTTTGAAAATATGAACATTATAACTTCTCACACATGGACATAGAGTAGTAGGACCTTTTATGAAATATACTTTAGAAGAAGAAAATCAGCCTATAAATTTATTCGAAATAGGTAGCGCCGATGCAGCCCGGTTCTATTAGTTCGTTTGCATCTTTATTTAATTTATAATACGTAACTTTGTTAGAATTGATTTTATAGATTGTCCCTCCTTAGCATAGTTCTAAGCCGTCTGCCATATATCTTCAAAATTCGCTACTCGATCTAAAAACTATTATGATTGAGATCCTATTACTCTATTCTATATTCATGCTTCCAGTATCAGGGTTATGAAAGAAATACGTGTAGTTTTGTGCAAATTTTTTGTGAGGAGGCGTGGCTTATTTACATTTAGCGTGAAAAAAGGAGAATAGTGAACCGAGCGGTAAGGGACGTGATTAAAAATTGGGAGCGTAATTGTTTAGAACAGATTCGATCCTCAAGTAGGATTAGTGATTTATTCGTGTATTCTCTCCTTTTTGATGAATTTTAATTAGTTAATTAAATATTATTTTAGTTTAGTTTATAAATGTTAATAACAATAAGGTCTAGTGGCCGATAATTATTGAAAATGTTTTGATTTTTTATAGCGAAACTTTGTAATTATGCTTGACGAATAAAATTAAGAAATCAGAACTGGTTGAGCGTTAAAAACACAAATTGTATGCAATAAAATGCCCTTGGATCGCACCTGCACTGCTACCTTTAAAAGCTTGCTTAGCAAAGCTTTAGTATATGTGTATGTTACAGAATAACTTGACAATTTGATAGCACCTTGCATTATTGTACTTTATTTTTCCTTCTCTTATTAAAAGAATCAGATATCAAAGATTTTATTATTCAATTAAGAAATATAAACATCCCATGAAAATCCCTGTATTGGAAGGAAGTAAAAGCACTTTTTTTTTAAATCTCAACAGGTACTTATCTTCTTCTTCTTCTTCTTCTTTTTTTTTTTTTTTTTTTCCGAAAACCTGTGTAATTGTTCTTCTATAGAGTTATGCTTTAACTATGTTAAAAGCCATATTTTCCCCATTTTTATTCAATAAAATATAAGTTATAAAATTGGATATACAAACGATTTTCCTTCAGACGATTTTTAGACTTTTAGACGATTTTACTTAGAATTTTTCAGATTGTTAAGTCTCCAGTACATAGGATACGGATTAGCGAAATTAATGTTAACTGAAAAGTTTGCATACAAATAAACATAAATATCGCAGTACAGGTCTCTTCTTTAAAATAAAGATTATAAACATGAAAATAAAGGCTAAAATAAGTATTTTTGGTCAGAACTCTTCGTACGCAACGTTTTTTTTTAACTACGTCGACGTAAATATCCATGTTTCCAAGAAATTTAGTGGGACCGGCGGGCTCGGGCCGAGATTTTAACTTTTTAGTGGGCCGGGCCAGTCTCGTGCCAAAATTTTCTTGTACGGGCAAATAAGATCCCGGACAGAAATTTTAAGTTTATTCCGGGCCGGGCTATTCATTTTTTTTTTTCTACGGCTCGAACTTTTAAATTTTATACCGAGGCTGGCCGAAATTTTTCTGTGGGCGGGTCGGGCCAAGGCCTATAAATTTCGGCTTGTGCAGACCTTTAATTTTGCTGTTCCCAGCTACCATCCAACAGAGTCCAATATTAAAAACTTATTTTATGTAAAATTAAAATCAAAATAATTCAAGCAATTTCTCAAAAATTTTCTTCACTGCGATTCGAAAAACAGAATTGTGTCATCTTTACAACCAACCAACCAATTGTACTTCGCAAGTGAGTCGAGAGTCGTGTCACTATTGTCGACTCAGCATCGACTCCTGAAAATGAGTTGTAGTACCCATTCCAAACACAAACTGCAATGTACAACCATGGAACTAATAATAAAAAGGAACTGACATATCGTTAAATTAGTGAAACTTCCTATAACCACTTTCGCACGGGCTAATTACCTCCGGTCAAAGTTTCCCCCAGTAAATTTATATAGATTTTTTTCCGCATTTAAAAGCGATATTAGCGCAAAATTTCAGTCTTAAATAATACCAGAAAAAGATTTTAATTTTAACTGATGTAAGTTTACTTTTGCGGCTGTCAGGTCCTTCGTTTCCGCCATATTGTGACAACCGGTGATACAATCTGTTTTACCTGTCAAGCTAACACCAGAAAATATTTCCATGAATAAGACAAAATTTTCTATTCAATTATACCGGTGGGAAGTTTGCAACGGCGGTATTTCAAACTGCAGATCTGATTTTAAAAAAGCAGCCGCTATCTTCTGACAACCTCCTCAGTTGCTTCACTCGCAACTGGTAGACAGTACATTTCATTTCATAACTCCATTTGTACAACCTTATATTTTTTACAACGGCTTCTCTCATCGCTGAGGCATCTGTTATGGAAAGAAGGGACTTTTATTTGTATTTCCTTTTGAACCCTAATGAATATATCTTATTATACAAAAAAGGAACCGTAGCTTCTTTCTGATGTGAAACTATCTAAAAAAATTTGTGTAATAATCAATTTCTAAAGCATATATTTTGAAATATTTAAAACAGTATGAAAAGATTTGAACAAGTTGGATTTCCATAGAATAATATTCTGAGATAAATTAAATGTAACATTTCTCCTAGAAGTTTTTCATTATCAGAAGATTGAGTATAATTTGCACATCAAATTTAAATATACAACTGGCTGGAAATATTTAATTCAAAAGATAGAATGAAGTCGAAAGATCGAAGAAAATAAAAACAATTCAATATAGATAAACATAATACGTATAGTGTTTATGTAAGTATCGTCTGCTGCATATTCCTTGGTTTCGTGTGCTCCGAATCCATGTAAATTTCTTGTTCTTTTTTCCGCATGTGGCAACACTCTGTGTTTATTCTGTTTTGTTGTTGTGGAATGTGAAAAATGGTTGAATGTAGTAAGCCGTCTGTTGGCTCGCATATATTTAGTGTTAAAATAAATTCCTGTTTACAGTCCGCTTTGGTATGTTTATATGAACGAACCAGTTGTGTAAGTGATTAGTTAAAAACGCAGAACCATATAGTATGTATCCAATACAAGATGTCTTCTAAACCATTTTAGGAGCAACTTTTTTGAAAAAAAAAATTTCGTAAATAGCATATTGAGTTTTTTTTAATTCTGAGTACTGAATTAAAATTAAGAGTAAACTTTTCTATTTAAAATCAAGTTGGACATTGCACGTCAAACGTGACAAATGTGGTGCGTTCGTACTATAACTAGTTTTATAAATATTTTTTTCACCGTACATTGCACTGAGTGTATATTATAGTGCATATTAATTTCATTCTGTTCGAAAGGCTGTAACATCATTAAAATACACTTGAAATGATTTTTTCCCACTGCGCGTAATGCAACGGAAAACTTTTGACTGTCCCTGTAATTAAACTATATATCCGATTTTCATAAAAATTGAAACGACTCGACAAAATTTTGCAGCAATTATATATTTAAAATTCCAGACGATTCGGTTGGGTAGTTTTTGATCTGTCACATGCGGACAGACCAACAGACAGACGGACCGAAGGACAACTATAGATGCTACGTATTTATATAATTACGAACGCACTTAAAAAGGAAACAAAAAAAGCGTGACTGTATTCTTTTAAACGATATTTAAGGATGCACTAGTTTAATAAAAGTATAACTTCTCAACATGAGCAGCAAGACATTTTATGCTATAGCCTTTAAAAGAAGAAAATCAGCCTTTAAAGTTATTTGAAATAAGTAGCGCCAATCTAGAACGGTTCTATTAGTTCGTCTGCATCTTCATTTTAATTACAACACGCAACTTTTTTAGGCTAACGTCAGACGGACGTCTTTTTGCACGCTTTTTTACTTACGGCATTGTGTAGGGATAATACCAGTGGTGGGATTCAGCCGGTTCGCACCGGTTCGGTAGAACCGGTTGTTAATTTGTGTTGAGTTCGGCGAACCGGTTGTTAAAATGATACTTCAAATGCGAAGATCACATTTACATTAATTTTCTTTCTTTAAATGTTTATCCACTCAACATTGCTTTCTAGGCATAACTGTGATAAGTCCTGATTAATTTCATTTAGTAAAATAATATTTCATGGGAACAATAAAATATTTTTTCTTCATCAATCCTCTAAGAGAAAATTCAACTTAAAAAAAAACGAAATTTTGAAGAATTCTGGTAACTAAATTGATAGCCCTAGGCTAATTTTAGTTATATGGCAAGGTTATTAAAAATTACACTAACTACTTATCTATACTAATAAAAGAAAGTTTTGCTCTGTCCGTGTGTCTGTGTGTGTGCGATAGCTAGCAAAATCTGCGGCCTGTTCGAGACTGAAAAGTTTTGTGAGGCAAGTTCAAAATGTCTCCTGATGCACCTGAGACACATAATTTTAAAATTGTAATAATTAGTTCAGTTATTATTTAAAAATCGCAACTCACTCACATTAAAAACTCAACTCGGTCCTCCAGAAAGAAAAAAACTCTGGTGCACGCAGAGAAGCCTTATTTACGCATCAGTTGAAAACGAAGAACGAAAAGAGGAATTTTCGGAGGTATTTTGCCATTATTTATCAACTTATATCGGCCAAACCGCTTAGTAAAGTTACAAATGAAAGACGTGTTCTGAAAGATCTACGTCTCAAATGCAGCAATCAATTAAAAAAAATATCGTAGTTAACTGCTTGAAGAACAGTTTCAAAAGGGGTTGTTTTTCCGAAAAACTTTTTCTCCCTTATTGCAACGCTCCTCCAGGGCGCAATTTTGGAGGTACTTGCAAACCAAAAATATGTTCTTAAAGTGAAATCCTCTTCTAATCGATGGTGCAATTGGTTTAAAACAAATATGAATTTTAACCCTTTCAAATACATCGGTAAACGCAGGTCACTTCGCGCCTCACGAAGACGATATTTTTTCTATGCTAAAAATAACTAAACGTCCGTATTTTAACAATCTTTTTAGAGTATATCTCAATGGGCTAGATTTACATCACCTGCAAAAATTTTGAAACATTCAAACGGGTAGAAATATTTTACAAAATAAAATGTGTGACAATTTCGACGAAATCGGTAAAAATCTGAGTGTTTCGTCGGAGTTTCGCTCCTTCAGGGCGAAATTTTAGAGGTACTGACAAAATGGGACAATCGGTTTTAAAAAATAGGAATTTTAACCCTTACAAATGCACCGGCAAATGCAAGTCATTTCGCGCCTCACGGAGACGATATTTTTCTACGCTAAAAGTAATTAAACGACCGCATTTGAATGCAATCTTTTAAGAGTATCTCAAATTGAGATGATATTGAGATGCTCAACAGATCAGATTTACATCATCTACAAAAATTTTGAAACATTCGGACAGTTAGAAATATTTTTTACAAAATAAAATGTGTGAAATTTCGACGAAATCAGTGAAAACCTGAGTGTTTCTTCGCGGTTTCGCTCGCTTTCGCTGCGCATAGACTCCACAAATCAAATTCCGTAGAAAATAAAGTACCAAATAGCATATATTTTCAATTCAATATTTTAAAAATATAAATTCAGGTAAAATAGATTTAAAGATATAAAATCATACAAATTTCAGGTTAATTTAAGGGTCATTCATCACGGGCCCGGGCAACGTTATTATTCGAATTAATGGTACTTTGATTTGGCACGGAATGCTCCCTGTTATCGCTGATCTATAGCTAATACTTAAATTGTCAGATTTAGATATATATTTCCAACTGCACATTTTTTTATATTGTTCTTTATATCTTAGAAGTTATTTAAATGAAAGTAGATATTTTCGTAAATGTAACAAATCCAAAATTTTTTATAAGTTCCTCGAGTCCTATAAGTTATATTTAGAAAATATATTTCCAGCTCTAACAAATGAAAAGATATTGTAAGATCTAAACTTGAAGAATCATGATACTTTGTATTTTAAGAATTTCCAGCGTTGTCTGGCCTGTTTTGTTTTTTTTTCTACTAAGAAATGGTAAAAATTCCTAAAATTTCTAAATGTCATAACTCGAGTTGGTCGTGCAAAAATTTGTCTCACTTGCTATAGCATGGATAATATTTTTCTAAATATGTTATATACAACTTTAGGTCATGAACATGGGTTAATTATTAAACTTACATTTTTGCTATTTCTATATTATATTGTTTTCAGGGCTTAATTTGCACCGGAGCCCATCGGAGCTTAGCTCCGGTATTTCTCTGTTTTTAGTAAATATTTAAATGTTGGTCGGAATTCACAGGAGCTCATAAATACAGGGCTCCGGAGCTCAGTGCAATAGCGCTTCCGAAAAACCGAAGCGTAAATTCCTCTTTCCTTTCCTTCCCATCTCCAGGCTTTTGCCTTCTTTTTTACCAAAACACTTATGCGTGACGTAAGGAGAAGTTTCAACTCAATTTTTATATCAGTATTTGGGCTTGGGCTGGCTCAAGCTCAATCTGAATTACATTCAAAAATGTATTTATACATGTATAGGGAAAAAATACTCCTTAAAAATTACGTATTCTATTTTATTTCAAATCATTTTAATGCTATTTTGGTCAGACTAAAGGGAAACAGGAATCGTATTTTTCTATTCTATTTGCAAATTTATGTCTGGTATTGATGGCAGCGACGTGTTGATACGGCGCCAATCAAGAGACTGAACAATGAATTTGTTTACAGTTCAATTTTCTTTTGTGACATTATGATAATTTTTAATTGTCTGGTTTATTTTAGTTTTTGATTTAAATATCGAACTTGAAAAGAATATTTTCTGTTTTTAGCCAATGGGCATCAGCTTGAGGTTTTGTTTGCTTGCAGTTTTTAGTGTTCCATTTTGTACGAGTATGAAAATCACGTTAGTGATTTCCATCTTGTGACAACGTCCTCAGTTACTTCACTCGCAATTAGTAAACAGTACACTATATGTCTCCTACTCTTTATTCATTACTCCATTCTTTGCATTTTACAAAAATTTATTTATATCATGCTTTCCTCATTTTTTTGGATTCTAAGACGTTTTATATTAAATCCGTACATTAAACGATATGTACTGATGCACAAACTTCAGAAACCTATTTAGAAAACTAATCTACGAAAAACTTTTAGAAAAGGGAGGAGTTTCTACTATTTTAATCCCTTAATTGCATTATTCGTTTATTCTTACTTGTTTCGTTAAATTTTAACCATAATTTTTATTTACTTTATGAATATTAATAACAATAATGATCTATTTCCCAACAATGATCTGAAATGCTTTTATTTTTATAACGAAACTTTGATTTATGAATGAAGAATAAAATTACCAAATCAGAACTCGGTGAAGGAAAACAGCACAAAATGCATACATGAAAATTTCCTTTACTTGCGCTGCTACTTTTTAAAGCTTGATTTGCAGCAGTACCTGGATATATATGTCTGTTCCAGAATAACTTGACAACAGATTATACTTTGCAATTCGGTCATGGTGGGTATTCATTTAAGTACATTGCGCTTGGGCAAGGAGGGTGAGGTAGACTAGACATTCACTTTTTATGAATTCTGTTATTTTGACAAAACAGCAATGTATAACTTTAGGCTATTTACAACGGCTTCTCCCATCTCTGGGGCAGCCGTTATGACATGATGCCAATGAAGGAAGTTTGTCATCTGCTTTTCGCAGAATATATCTTATTATAAAAATGAGGAATCGTAGTTTCTTTCTGATGTGAAACTGTTAAAAATATTGTGTAATAATCTAATTTCTGAAGCATATATTTTCAAATATTTAAAACAGTATAAAAAGATTTGAACAACTTGGATTTACATAGAACAATATTCTCAGATAAATTAAATATAACATTTCTCCTAGAAGTTTTTCATTATCAGAAGACTGAGTATAATTTACACATCAAATTTAAATACAGTGCAACAAGCTGGAAACATTTAATTGAAAAGAGTGAACGAAGTCGAAACATTGAAGAAAATAAAAATAATTCAATATAGGATAAACATAATATTTATAGTATGTATTCAATACAAGATGCGTAAAATACGCATCTAAATCATTTTACGAGCATTTTTTTTCTTTAATTTTTTTTTTTTTTTTTTTTTTTTTTTACCAAACATCACATTGAATTTTTAAAATTCCAAATACTGAATTAAGGGAAGACTTTTCTATTTAAAAAAAAGGGGGAAAAAAAGAAGTGTGACTATATTTTTTTAACGATGTTTAAGGATGCACTAGTTTATACCACTTTGAAAATATAAACATTATAACTTCTCACACATGGACATAGAGTAGTAGGACCTTTTATGAAATATACTTTAGAAGAAGAAAATCAGCCTATAAATTTATTCGAAATAGGTAGCGCCGATGCAGCCCGGTTCTATTAGTTCGTCTGCATCTTTATTTAATTTATAATACGTAACTTCCTTAGAATTGATTTTATAGATTGTCCCTCCTTAGGATAGTTCTAAGCCGTCTGCCATATATCTTCAAAAGTCGCTACTCGATCTAAAAACTATTATGATTGAGATCCTATTACTCTATTCTATATTCATGCTTCCAGTATCAGGATTATGAAAGATATGCGTGTAGTTTTGTGCAAATGTTTTGTGAGGAGGCGTGGCTTATTTACATTTAGCGTGAAAAAAGGAGAATAGTGAACCGAGCGGTAAGGGACGTGATTAAAAATTGGGAGCGTAATTGTTTAGAACAGATTCGATCCTCAGGTAGGATTAGTGATTTATTCGTGTATTCTCTCCTTTTTGATGAATTTTAATTAGTTAATTAAATATTATTTTATTTTAGTTTATAAATGTTAATAACAATTAGGTCTAGTGGCGGATAATTATTGAAAATGTTTTGATTTTTTATAGCAAAACCTTGTAATTATGCTTGACGAATAAAATTAAGAAATCAGAACTGGTTGAGCGTTAAAAACATAAATTGTATGCAATAAAATGCCCTTCGGTCGCACCTGCACTGCTACCTTTAAAAGCTTGCTTAGCAAAGCTTTAGTATATGTGTATGTTACAGAATAACTTGACAATTTGATAGCACCTTGCATTATTCTACTTTATTTTTCCTTCTCTTATTAAAAGAATCAGATATCAAAGATTTTATTATTCTATTAAGAAATATAAACATCCCATGAAAATCCCTGTATTGGAAGGAAGTAAAAGCACTTTTTTTTAAAATCTCAACAGGTACTTATCTTCTACTTCTTTTTTTTTTTTTTTTTTTTTTTTCGAAAACCTGTGTAATTGTTCTTCTATAGAGTTATGCTTTAACTATGTTAAAAGCCATATTTTCCCCATTTTTATTCAATAAAATATAAGTTATAAAATTGGATATACAAACGATTTTCCTACAGACGATTTTTAGACTTTTAGACGATTTTACTTAGAATTTTTCAGATTGTGAAGTCTCCAGTACATAGAATATGGATTAGCGAAATTAATGTTAACTGAAAAGTTAACATACAAATAAACATAAATATCGCAGTACAGGCCTCTTCTTTAAAATGAAGATTATAAAAATGAAAATAAAGGCTAAAATAAGTATTTTTGGTGAGAACTCTTCGTACGCAACGATTTTTTTTTAACTACGTCGACGTAAAAATCCATGTTTCCAAGAAATTTAGTGGGACCGGCGGGCTCGGGCCGAGATTTTAACTTTTTAGTGGGCCGGGCCAGTCTCGTGCCAAAATTTTCTTGTGCGGGCAAATAAGATCCCGGATTGAAATTTTAAGTTTATTCAGGGCCGGGCTATTCATTTTTTTTTCTACAGCTCGAACTTTTAAATTTTATACCGAGGCGGGCCGAAATTTTTCTGTGGGCGGGTCGCGCCAAGGCCTATAAATTTCGGCCTGTCCAGACCTTTAACTTTGCTGTTCCCAGCTCCCATCCAACACAGTCCAATATTAAAAACTTATTTTATGTAAAATTAAAATCAAAATAATTCAAGCATATCCTCAAAAATTTTCTTCACCGCGATTCGAAAAACAGAATTGTGTCATCTTTACAACCAACCAACCAATTGTACTTCGCAAGTGAGTCGAGAGTCGTGTCACTATTGTCGACTCAGAATCGACTCCTGAAAATGAGTTGTAGTACCTATTCCAAACACAAACAGCAATGTACAACCATGGAACTAATAATAAAAAGGAACTGACATATCCTTAAATTAGTGAAACTTCCTATAACCACTTTCGCACGGGCTAATTACCTCCGGTCAAAGTTTCCCCCAGTAAATTCATATAGATTTTTTCCACATTTAAAAGCGATATTAGCGCAAAATTTGAGTCTTAAATAATACCAGAAAAAGATTTTAATTTTAACTGATGTAAGTTTACTTTTGCGGCAGTCAGGTCCTTCGTTTCCGCCATATTGTGACAACCGGTGATACAATCTGTTTCTCCTGTCAAGCTAACACCAGAAACTATTTCCATGAATAAGACAAAATTTTCTATTCAATTATACCGGTGGGAAGTTTCCACCGGCGGTATTTCAAACTGCAGATCTGATTTTAAAAAAGCAGCCGCTATCTTCTGACAACCTCCTCAGTTGCTTCACTCGCAACTGGTAGACAGTATGTGGCGACCGGTTCCGGTTCAGTGGATTTCTTAAATTAACTAACACTATCTTAAAAATTAATCAATTGGCACTTACTCAATTAATTCCACGGGATATCAAATTTTCTCTTCTTTTAATTGGAAGACACATATTTACATCTATTATACACTATAATACATTTTATTTACAAAAGCGAAACGCGTTCTTAAAAACAGAATATTCTTTCAACAACACCATCTCGGAAAAAAACAGAGAGAGCGCGCGCGATGAGCCCAGGAGGGGTTACCTTACGTAAACAATAGATCCATTGCTGTCCCGTTATCGCCCATTTGGCGTCAAAACATATAATTCTCCACACACTCCCCACCTGGACTCATGAGAGTACATAATGATAAATCAACATAAACATTCTTATAATAAACTTGACCTTAAATGACAACTCAAATGATAAAATAGAAAATTTTCAATCTACAGGCGTTGAAGTATAAAGAATTAAACATAAAATAATAAAGTCATGATCAATATAAATAAAAAAAAAGACACTCTTATAACATGTAGCTACGTGAACATATCTAGCCAGATATTTTACCTGAATAAGATTAACTGAATATATACATATACATAATATAAACAAATTAAATACCATTATTAATTCAATTATCTTTTCAATTTGAAATAAAGTGCAATTATGCATAAATGAAAGATTTTTACTAAATAAACAACAAATTGCAAAACACACCCCCCCCAAAAAAAATATTTCCAAACATGAATTTATAAAACAAACACACTTTGATATTCAAACACTAGTAGAAAAAATAAATTTCAAATCAAGTACTGAAATCACTTATCATTCAGATATCTAGTTCAAAAGGATACAAAAGTTGTATTGGTTTTCTCAGCAGTCCTTTAGCAGTTTTTATTACGCAAGCACGAATAAGTTTATCTCTGCCAATAATGACTTCCTTAACTATTCCTAAGTCCCACAACAGTTTAGATTTAGCAGTACCATCTACTAAAACAACATCGCCAATTTTTAAGTTTTTGTGTCTTTCAGGAGTTTTAAATTCATGAACTGAACTTAAATTCAATAAGTATTGTTCCTTCCACTTAATCCAGAGCTGTTTCAACAACTTACTTTGATATCGTTTTCTCCTTAACAAAGTTTCTTTAGTAGAAATTTTATTTTCTAATTCGGTAAAATGTAGAGGAAAACTGATGTTCTCTCTTCCTAGCTGAAGGAAATGGGCCGGGGTAAGTGGCTCTGGCTCGCCGAAATCACTTGTTGTGTAGGTTAGCGGTCTCATATTTATTATGGCTTCTATTTCTGTCAAGATTGTTGCCAATTCTTCAAATGTGATGAGAGCTCTTCCCAAAATTTTTCTTAAGGGTTCTTTTACACTTTTTACGAGCCTTTCGTAAAACCCTCCCCACCATGGGGCACGCTCGACGATAAATTTCCATGTCATACCTTTATTCGATATAAAATCCTGGAGTTCTTGATCTTTAATGATTTTCTCAAATTGTTGTAATTCTTTATCAGCAGCCTTAAAACTCTTTGCATTATCCGAAAAAATCATTTTACAGTTTCCGCGTCTTGAAATAAATCGACGAAAACACAAAAGGAAAGATTTTGTAGTCATATCCCTGGCTGCTTCCAGATGTATTGCTCTTGTTGTGGCACAGGTGAACAGTACAATATATGACTTTGACGTCTCTTTATTCTCTGTTCTTACGATTATCGGTCCTGCAAAATCCAATCCTATAACGGTAAACGCAGGAGATTCTGATATTCTTTCCTTCGGAAGTTGGCCAGTTAGTTGGTCAGCTGCTTTCGCATTGTATTTTTTACAAATTAAACATTTCCTGACACTTTTCCTAATTAATTGTCTTCCTTGAGGAATCCAAAATTTTTTTCGGATTTGTGCAAGTGTCAAAGAAACTCCACTATGCAACAATTTTCTGTGTTCTTGCATAATCAGCAACTCGGTAAATTTTTCATTCTTTGGCAATATGACTGGATTGCTTTCATTTAAACTAAATGAGCCTTCATTAAGTCTGCTTCTGATTCGTAAAATTTTATTTTTATCCAAATATGGACATAACGAATAAATTCTTGAGGTCTTCTTAATGGGATTTCCTTCTTCTAATGACTCAATTTCTTCCTTATAATTTTTCATTTGTACTTCTTTAATTAATAATTCTTCAGCTTCTGTCAATTCTTCAGTAGATAATACACCTTTATGTTTAATTGGACTTCTTAGATTGAAGACAAATCTTTTAATTCTTGCCACTGTTCTAATTGCCTTGAATAAAGAACTAAAACGCTCAATCTCTATAAGTGGTTTCTGTTGTTCTGATGAACAAAGGTTTTGGGAAATTACTTTTCCTTTAGCTTCTAGTTGCTTCATATCTTCATCCACTTCTCTGTCTTCCTTGGACCATAAATTTGAATCTTTAATTAACCATGGAAGCCCTGACCACCATAGATCATCGCTCTCGAGGTCGAGAAGTGAGAGTCCTCTCGTAAATCGGTCAGCAGGATTTGAGCTACCGGGACAATGTCGCCAGTTCATCGGATTTGTTAAAGTTTGTTTGTCCGTTTCAATAACAGGGTGATAGGGTAAGTAGCATGCCAAATTATCATTGGTCGAATTTATTTCCTGGGGTTCAACAATTTCTACTACTCCCAAAGTCTTATATTCATTAATATCTTTGCATTTGTTCGTATTATCGTCTTGAATCCGCAACCCTTCTACAGTTTCAAGCTGAACTGACATTTTATCATCCTTGTTATTATCCCAAATAGATATGTACATTGCACACACTAAATTATCTACATTAACTTCTTCTGAGAATTTGCCGTGAAGTGTCCAACCTAATTTCGTTTCATTCAGAACAAGAGTTGGTGAAATGCGTTTATATTTTCCTGTCATAATTGACCAATAGTAATCGCTCCCAATCAACAAATCTATTTCATTATCACCATCATCTAAATCATTAGAAACGTCTGATAACTCTATACCCATATTTTTAATTTTTTTATATAACTCAGAACTTGGTGCTCGTATTATATCGGAACAGATTCTCTCCGTTTCTAACGCTTCCAGACATATTATATTGTCCGAATTATTGTCTTTTAGGAAAATCTTTACTCTATTATGATTATCAACAATAGGTTTCTTTCCAGCAAAGGTATGAATTTTTAATGATTCCTGCCCTGTCACCTCTAAATTTAAACGATTAGATAAATTCTTCCCAATAAATGTTCGCTGTGAAGCGCTATCTAATAATATTCGAACATTAATATTTTGATTCTTTCCAATCATAATTCCTTTCAATGTTTGAAAATAAATATATTCATCTGGATTACAACAAAGTGATGAAACTGTTATTTTTTCATATTTCTTATTTTCCTTTCCCCCCGGTTCACGCTCAGTCGAAAGGAGGTCAATTTCATTTTCATTCGATGATCTTTCTTTTTCTTTTTTGTTACAAAGAGAATTTTGATGCGTTCTCGAAAAACAAATTGTGCAACGAATTTCATTATTTCTGCAATATTGCTTCTTATGGAATTTCCGGTAGCATTTAAAACATTTTGCTTGTTTTAATAAAGATTCTTTTCGTTGTTCCAAATTTAAATTACATGAATTTGCCTCGTGATTTTGAGAACAAAAGGGGCACAGGTTTTCTGCAATTGTATTTAATGTAAGTGCTGAAGGATTTTTAATTTTTTCTTGGTGAAAGTGTTCGGGAGAATTTTGTCTAAATTTATTTTCATGGGATTTAGTATTTTCAAAACTAATAGAAGTAACATTAATAGTTTTTTCTCGCGCTACTATTTCTCGTTTCAGGAATAACAATAAATCATTAACACAAACATCCTTTGTATCGTATTGTTCTCTGTGAAACTGTAATACGAGATCATTCGGTATACATTTATAAATAATGGGTAATAATAAGCAACCATACTGGTCTGGCTTCACATCAAGCGCTTCGAGACATCGTATTTGTATAGTTATCTCATCAAATAATTTTCTCAAAGAATGTATGTCATTTGATCTTCGTACTGCTTCTAAGTTTAATAATTTGTTAGTGTGCTCGGAAATTAAAACATCTCTTTTCCCAAAACGGTCCTTTAATATATTTATTGCCGTTACATAATTTTCACTTGTTAATGGAAGCCCATTAATAGCGGCAGCTGCTGAATCAGAAATTAAAGATTTTAAGTAAGTAAACTTTTCAATTTGCTGAAGAGCTTCATTTTCGTGAATAGCAACTTTAAACTGAGGCCAAAATTCTTGAAATTCGCAAATGTCGCCTGTAAATTTATTTAAAGAAATTCGCGGCAATTTCGTATTCGACTTTAATTGACTGTCTGATATGGAGGGCGTAGTTACTTTTGGTTCACTCGTGATAGTTGAATTTATGTTTAAATTTTTCAAATATCTACTGGCTCTAGATTTGCAAGTCACAATAGCTTCCTTATATTCTATCGAAGTTTCTATATCTGTTTCTAAATTATCGGTTTCAATTTCCGATTCAATTGACTCATCCAATTTTTCTAATGATAATTTGTGTTCAAGTAATGCTTCTAAAGAGTCCTCAACTATTTCCGGTTTAGAATCACTTTCTTTTTTAATTTCACTATCAATCTTTTTTATCAATTTCGTTACTGTGGTTCTAATTGATCCGCGTTTTGCTATGTTTCGTTTTAAAACTTCACTTTGATTCATCTTTATATTCACTCATTCAAAGAATTATGTCTTCCAATATATCGTAAGTTTAAGAGAAATTTTAAATAATTTACCCGTTTAATGAAATGCCAGTAGCGTAGTTATCAATTTATATTTCCCGGCCGATGCACCAGTGTGGCGACCGGTTCCGGTTCAGTGGATTTCTTAAATTAACTAACACTATCTTAAAAATAAATCAATTGGCACTTACTCAATTAATTCCACGGGATATCAAATTTTCTCTTCTTTTAATTGGAAGACACATATTTACATCTATTATACACTATAATACATTTTATTTACAAAAGCGAAACGCGTTCTTAAAAACAGAATATTCTTTCAACAACACCATCTCGGAAAAAAACAGAGAGAGCGCGCGCGATGAGCCCAGGAGGGGTTACCTTACGTAAACAATAGATCCATTGCTGTCCCGTTATCGCCCATTTGGCGTCAAAACATATAATTCTCCACACAGTACATTTCATTTCATAACGCCATTTGTACAACCTTATATTTTTCACAACGGCTTCTCTCATCTCTGAGGCATCTGTTATGGAAAGAAGGGACTTTTACAGTCTTTCCTTTTGCACCCTAATGAATATATCTTATTATACAAAAAAGGAACCGTAGTTTCTTTCTGATGTGAAACTATCTAAAAAAATTTGTGTAATAATCAATTTCTAAAGCATATATTTTGAAATATTTAAAACAGTATGAAAAGATTTGAACAAGTTGGATTTCCATAGAATAATATTCTGAGATAAATTAAATGTGACATTTTTCCTAGAAGTTTTTCATTATCAGAAGATTGAGTATAACTTACACATCAAATTTAAATATACAACTGGCTGGAAATATTTAATTCAAAAGATTGAATGAAGTCGAAAGATCGAAGAAAATAAAAACAATTCAATATACATAAATATAATACGTATAGTGTTTATGTAAGTATCGTCTGCTGCATATTCCTTGGTTTCGTGTGCTCCGAATCCATGTAAGTTTCTTGTTCTTTTTTTCCGCATGTGGCAACACTCTGTGTTTATTCTGTTTTGATTCTTGTTGTTGTGGAATGTGAAAAATGGCTGAATGTAGTAAGCCGTCTGTTGGCTCGCATATATTTAGTGTTAAAATAAATACCTGTTTACAGTCCGCTTTGGTGTGTTTATATGAACGAACCAGTTGTGTAAGTGATTAGTTAAAAACGCAGAACCATATAGTATGTATCCAATACAAGATGTCTTCTAAACCATTTAAGAGCAACTTTTTTGAAAAAAAAAATTTCGTAAATAGCATATTGAGTTTTTTTAAATTCTGATTACTGAATTAAATTTAAGAGTAAACTTTTCTATTTAAAAACAAGTTTGACATTGCACGTCAAACGTGGCAAATGAGGTGCGTTCGTACTATAACTAGTTTTATAAATATTTTTTCACCGTACATTGCACTGAGTGTATATTATAGTGCATATTAATTTCATTCTGGTCGAAAGGCTGTAACATCATTAAAATGCACTTGAAATGATTTTTTTCCCATTGCCCGTAATGTAACGGAAAACTTTTGACTGTCCCTGTAATTAAACTATATATCCGATTTTAATAAAAATTGAAATGACTCGACAAAATTTTGCAGCAATTATATATTTAAAATTTCAGACGATTCGGTTGGGTAGTTTTTGATCTGTTACATGCGGACAGACCAACAGACAGACGGACCGAAGGACAACTATAGGTGCTACGTATTTATATAATTACGAACGCACTTAAAAGGGAAACAAAAAAAGCGTGACTGTATTCTTTTAACGATATTTAAGGATGCACTAGTTTAATAAAAGTATAACTTCTCAACATGAGCAGTAGGACATTTTATGCTATAGCCTTTAAAAGAAGAAAATCAGCCTTTAAAATTATTTGAAATAAGTAGCGCCAATGTAGAACGGTTCTATTAGTTCGTCTGCATCTTCATTTTAATTACAATACGCAACATTTTTAGGCTAACGTCAGACGGACGTCTTTTTGCACGCTTTTTTACTTACGGCATTGTGTAGGGATAATACGTAAATAAAAACGGTGACAGATATTTAAAAAATTCTTGTAGGGGGGTTATGTCTGATGTCGGGAGATTTTTTACTGTGATTCTTGATTTTAGTTCCAATTTCAAGGAATAGATGGCGCTGTGAGCAATAGGTGCTGAGTCCCGACCCGATGGTTGGTACTTCGGAATCCATTCAATGCATTTTAATCTCCTTTTTTCTCTTGGAAGAAGATAAAGGCCGAAAAATCGAGCTCGTATTTAGCGGTTATTGCTTGCAGTGCCATCTATCGATGCTATTTGTAACTAAAACTGATAATCGCAGCATAAAAACTCCTGACATCTTACATAACACTCCTGCAAGATTTTTTTAATATCTGTCACCGTTTGCAAGTTATTGAATTTTAAAATCCATCAGTTATTTTTGGGACACCCGGTATAAACTTCTTAAAATGCAATAAGTGTTTTAAAGGAAAAACCTTAACTATAATCTCAAAATATGAGGATTTCCTCGAATTCAAACTTACAGCTCGTTCCGTTAACTAGTTTTTACCCGACTACGGCAAAGCCAAAGGAGGGTTATGATTTTGACAGGCTATGTATGTATGTATGTATGTATGTATGTATGTATGTATGTATGTTCATCTGTTCCCTCGTAACTTCTAAACCACTAATCAGAATTCGACAAATGACATATCATTAGAAGCGTCTTAATTGTCCGCTGGTTATAGGCTATATAGATTTTCACCAAATTCAATGTGGCGCCTTCTAGCGGACAAAATATACAGAGTAAAAAAATAAAGTTAAGCTAGATATGCCGTGTTTGGTATCATTTTAAAGCGCTTCACTTGTACATTTCGAATATATATATATTACTAGCATTTGCTTGTGACTTTACTTGCATTTATGGGCTAATTGCATATAATTCACATCTTTTCGTTCTTAATTTCTTTGGTACTTAGTAATCAGAATAAGACCACTGCAGTGCCATTAGAAGGGTCTTGATCTTGATATTCTGTTGGTTGTGAGCTATAAAGTTTGTCACCAAATTTACTATTATGCCCTCTAGCGGACAAAAAGTATAAAATAAAAATATATGTAATGTGTTTGGTATTACTTGAAAGAGCTTCACCAGTATTTATATGCTTATACATAATTACAAGACTGCTTTGAAGATGTTTAAAAAAAATGAGCGATAAGAGTAAAGCGCGGATCACGGGAACTGTAATGTAGAGCAGCGTGAACGTTATTCTATTAACGTTCACGTCAAAAAATAAAGTTAAGATAAATATGCCGTGTTTGGTATCATTCAAAAGCGCTTTACTTGTACATTTTGAATATATCTATATATTACTAGCATTTGCTTGTGACTTTACCTGTATTCATGGGGTACTTTTATACTTTTTCAGCGTAGTTTTTTGTCGTAGTTGGGTTTTAGTTTTTTTACTTTATCTTGTTAAATTATGCTTAAAAACTACCCGCATCGCAATCTGCATCGCTTTCTCATCGTGAAATGGGACTACAGTAATTAATCTAATATATAAAAATGAAATTTGTCTGTCTGTACAAATCAACAGTTTGAAGCGAGAATTATGAAATGTTACGTACATTGTATTAAAACATGGCTGAGGCAACTAAAGTAATCAGGAATCGAAATAACTTTTAAATAATTTTTAACTAATAAAACCCCACCAATTTAACAAATATTTCCTATCAATTTTAAACATTTTTCGTTATAGCAGCTGCCAACAATAAAAAATTCACAAGGAAATCGTTTTTTTTTATGTTCAAACCTTAAACACGCGAGTTTTTTAACCAATATGAGATATATATATATATTACGGACGCCACGCTGCAATACTAAAAAGCTGTAGCGGGTATTACGATAATTCCTTTACTTCACATGCAAATAATTAGAGATTATTTAATTGCGCTTAATTATTATTATTTTTTTTAAAATAAAGGCAAACTTTTCATCACAAACATCAATAAAACTTTTTATGCTATTTAATCCTTTATTCCAAAAATATCGTTTTATCGTCTGCTGCCATAGTGACATGATAAATTAAATTTCATTTAAAAAAATGCTCAGTAGTAGGAAAATATTTTACTAAATCGAATAGTTATTTTTAATTTTGGTTTTAGAATTAAATTCATGAACTCGCGTGCATAGAACGGGTTAAACAGCTAGTGTTTTATACAATTAACGCTTGTATTGAAACTCATGGCATTTCTGGTCAAAGCACTGCTGATAACTTGAAGCACTGGAATCACAAAACAGACTCTTAATTTACGGTGTTTGTTGATGACCGTGGTCTTGCCGAACATTGCTTGTCAACATTTCGAAGAGTTCCATCTTTTTTTAAACTTATGTGTAACTCTATGGATTATACATTCCGTAGCAGATTCTCTGAAACTCTTTTCTGAACTGCCTTTACACTTCAGCTAAGTTTTCGAGCTACTGGTAACATGTTTGAAAAGATTTCTTTTCCTCAAAGCTTAGCCTGGTTTCAGCTATTATTTTAACTTAGTTAAACATGAAGGGAAAAGAAGAACAATTATTAGAACAAGCCAATTATTAGAAAATAAATTTTGTATAATTTTTAAGGAACATCCAGTATTTTTTGTTTCACGAATTTATTACCTTCTTAACCCCTTAACGGTCGCATTAAATTATAGTTTAAAAATTCAAATTGCTTATTGGCACTACATTTTTGAAAAAGAATTACTCCCACTGTCCCAAATTAGTTGTCACATTTGGAGTGAAAATTTTGTCCCAAATTAGTTGTCACATTTCAAGTAGGTGGAGTCATAAATAACTTCCGATGCAGTTTAGTAGATCTGCACCAGTAAAATTATATTGCAATGAATATAACATGTTAACTAGGTGTTGGAAATGATGTTAACTTAAATGTGAACTAATGGGAATAAGAGGTGACGTAAATTGCAATTATAATTAATAATTTAGAAAGTGCCCAAAAGAAGGAAATGAATAATGAAGAGTGTAACGCTATATTGCAATTTTTATTGCAACATTGGAAAAATGATAAACTGAGCCATGGTTCTGTAAATGCTGCAGCGATGAAATTTAATGTTCATCGTAGAACAATATCCCGTTTGTGGAAGCAGGCAAAGACGTCAAAAATAACAGATGATGGAGTTTACAA
Organism: Maratus speciosus; assembly: GCA_963932465.1. Lineage (NCBI taxonomy): Eukaryota > Metazoa > Arthropoda > Arachnida > Araneae > Salticidae > Maratus > Maratus speciosus. The sequence goes on along the minus strand of OZ010797.1, from coordinate 278,899,848 downwards.
TGTAAAGTCACAAAAAACTGGTAAATGCGGACGAAGAAAAAAAGATTTTTCTCAGCAATTGAGCAAAATCAAAGATATCCCAATAAAACGAAGACAATCACTTCGGAGTTTATCATGTGCTGTTAGCATTCCTAAATCAACATTACACAGGATTCTCAAGGAGGGAAAGGTTTTGAAGCGTATTTCATCCACCATTAAGCCAAGTCTAACAGAAAAAAATAAGCTGGACAGAATTCAATTTGGCTTACAGCATGTTCAAACTAATGGATGCTTTTCGGAAATGTTCGATCGTATTCATATCGATGAAAAGTGGTTTTATATTACGAAAACCAGTAATTCATTTTACATCACCCTAGATGAAACTGAACCTTCGAGGCATTGCAAAAGCAAAAGGTTTATTACCAAAGTAATGTTTATGGGAGCGGTGGCAAGACCAAGATGGAACTATAATGCAAACGAAATGTTTGATGGAAAGATTGGAATATGGCCTTTTGTTTATTCAGAAAATGCAAAAAGAAACTCGAAAAATCGTGCAAAAGGAACTGCTGTGACAAAAGTTGTAGAAATTGTTAACAAAGAAGAAATCCGAAAAATGATTATAGAAAAAGTTTTACCGGCTATACGTGAAAAATTTCCAACTAGTGAAAAATGGAGTCCTATATACATACAACAGGACAATGCGAAACCTCATTTGGCAGTGGATGATCCCAGTATCACAGAAGAATGTTTAAAAGATGGATGGAATTTGCTACTACAATGTCAACCTCCGAATAGTCCGGATTTAAATGTACTTGATCTCGGATTTTTTAATGCAATACAGTCATTGCAACATCAGATGCCCACAAACAATATTGATAACTTAATTGATGCTGTTGAAACCGCTTTTCAAAATATGGAAGTGGAAAAGCTTGAAAATGTATTTTTAACTTTGCAAACATGTATGGAAAACATTATGCTGTCAGGCGGAGACAACTGTTACAAAATAACTCATCTCAAGACAGAAAAACTTCGTCGTCAAAATCTTCTTCCGCGAAACCTGATATGTAAACCTGAAGCAATATTATGTGCAAAAAATTCCTTAAAAATCAGTTAAAATTGTATTATTTGCTATTAAAATAATCACAACTTGGTATTTTCATTCTCTTTTTTTTTCCCACAAATATAGCACTTATTTTGTGACAAATTTTTCAAAGCAAATTTACAGGGTTCGCACGCTCTTAAGCCACGTTCCATTTTGTAAGGATTCTACAACAAATATACCAGACACATATGGTATGTCAGGCACACGTGGTACTAGACAAACATAGAAAGATAATTTTCTTCCTAATAAATTCACGATTCATTAACTAGAAGATAGTTTTATGCGAATCATTACAAAATGGGGCGTGGCTTAAGAGTGTGCGAACCCTGGATTTTTTAAAATTATTTTGTTCTGATTTAAGGTGGTGAGGAGGATAAGTAAATGTTGATGACTGATAGCTTGGCATCCAGAAATCTCTGAAAAATGTTCAAACAAATTCATAAAATCATCAATATCAATAATCGGTACAAAAGTATTCAAATGTGACAACTAATTTGGGACGGAGGGAGTATTATTTTATTAATTTTTAGAATTATTAATTAATTTATTTAATTGTATTTAATAACAGGTAGAATGATACCCGAATAAAGCCAATTACACTAGTTTATAAAACTGGTAGGAAGCAAACAATCTGAATGTAAGAGACAGCCCGTGAATATCACGGGAGCGAGCATTAAGGGGTTAAAATGCAATAAGTGTTTTAAACGAAAATTTGTGAGAACTACGTGAACAACAGTCTCAAAATATGACTATGTCCTCGAATTCAAACTCACAGCTCATTCTGCTAACTAGTTTTTAAATTATGCTTAAAATCTACTCGCATTACAATCTGTTTTGCAACGATTGCTGATAAATTTAACATTAGGAGTTACATATGTTAAACCTTAAGGCTCCTGTCCCTGCCCGCGAAAACACACACGAGCTAATGCTAATCCTATGGGGACGGATTTTTCTAATATCTCGTTTGCATTTCGACATTTTTAAATAATTTTTTTTTTGCATTGGATAGCCGGGGCCCGTCTCTACATCGCACATTTTTTACTTTTTAGATTTTGGTCGCAGATATTTTTTATAAAGTTACTTTCACTTTCAAAACCGGCTCTGAAAATATGAAAGTGTCATTCTAAAAAATATCTGCAACCAAAATCGAAAAAGGAAAAAAGGTGCGATGTAGAAACGAATCTCGGCTATCCAATTTTTTTTTTTTTTTTTTTTTTTTTTTTTTATGTCGAAATACAAACGAAATATTAGGAAAATCCCTCCCCATAGGATTAGCATTAGCTCGTGTGTGTCTTCGCGGGCAGGGACAAGAGCCTTAATAATTCTTATTTGACCGAATGCATTACCGTTTGGTACCCTAGCGTAAAAGTTACCCAAAAAGCCAAATATGATGTCAAAATTAAGTGTTTATAATGAAAACTTCAGAATGAAGGTGATCCCTAAAATTATTATTATTATTTTGTGTATACATTTTTTAGAAACCTTCGGTATTTTTTTGTTTCACAAATTTATAAACTTCTTAAAATGCAATAAGTGTTTGAAATGAAAAACCTTAACTATAATCTCGAATCATGACTATGTCCTCGAATTCAAACTTACACCTCATTCCGCTAACTAGTTCTTAAATTATGCTTAACTACCCGCAGCGCAATCTGCATCGCTTTCAAATCGTGAAATGGGGCTACAATAATTAATGTTTTATATAATTAACGCTTATATTGAAATCCATGGCCTTTGTGGTCAAAGCACTGCTGATAACGTGAAGTAATGGAATCGCAAAACAAACTCTTAATTTACGGGGTAAGTTGATGACCGTGATCTTGTCGAACATTGCTTGTGAACATTTTGAAGAGTTCCATTTTTTTAAAACTTATGTCTAATTCTAGAGTTTATAAATCACATAGGGGAGTCTCTAAAACTCTCTGCTAAACTGCCTGTACACTTCAGCTAAGTTTTCGAGCTACTGGTAACATTTTACAAAAGATTTCTTTTGAGCATCCTGTATTTTTTGTTTCACAAATTTATTACCTTCTTGAAATGCAATAAGTGTTTTAATCGAAAATCTGTGAGAACTACGTGAACGGCAGTCTCGAACTATGACTATGTCCTCGAATTCAAACTTACAGCTCATTCTGCGAACTAGTTTTTAAATAATGTTTAAAAACTACCCGCATTGCAATCTGTTGTGCAAGGATTACTGATGAATTTAACATTAGGCGTTACAAATGTTAAACAATGTAAACTTCTTGAAATGCAATAAGTGTTTTATACGAAAATCTGTGAGAACTACGTGAACTGCAGTCTCGAATCATGACTATGTCCTCGAATTCAAACTTACAGCTCATTCTGCGAACTAGTTTTTAAATAATGTTTAAAAACTGCCCGCATTGCAATCTGTTGTGCAAGGATTACTGATGAATTTAACATTAGGCGTTACAAATGTTAAACAATGTAAACTTCTTGAAATGCAATAAGTGTTTTAAACGAAAATCTGTGAGAACTACGTGAACTGCAGTCTCGAATCATGACTATGTCCTCGAATTCAAACTTACAGCTCATTCTGCGAACTAGTTTTTAAATAATGTTTAAAAACTACCCGCATTCCAATCTGTTGTGCAAGGATTACTGATGAATTTAACATTAGGCGTTACAAATGTTAAACAATGTAAACTTCTTGAAATGCAATAAGTATTTTAAACGAAAATCTGTGAGAACTACGTGAACTGCAGTCTCGAATCATGACTATGTCCTCGAATTCAAACTTACAGCTCATTCTGCGAACTAGTTTTTAAATAATGTTTAAAAACTACCCGCATTGCAATCTGTTGTGCAAGGATTACTGATGAATTTAACATTAGGCGTTACAAATGTTAAACAATGTAAACTTCTTGAAATGCAATAAGTGTTTTAAACGAAAATCTGTGAGAACTACGTGAACTGCAGTCTCGAATCATGACTATGTCCTCGAATTCAAACTTACAGCTCATTCTGCGAACTAGTTTTTAAATAATGTTTAAAAACTACCCGCATTGCAATCTGTTGTGCAAGGATTACTGATGAATTTAACATTAGGCGTTACAAATGTTAAACAATGTAAACTTCTTGAAATGCAATAAGTGTTTTAAACGAAAATCTGTGAGAACTACGTGAACTGCAGTCTCGAATCATGACTATGTCCTCGAATTCAAACTTACAGCTCATTCTGCGAACTAGTTTTTAAATAATGTTTAAAAACTACCCGCATTGCAATCTGTTGTGCAAGGATTACTGATGAATTTAACATTAGGCGTTACAAATGTTAAACAATGTAAACTTCTTGAAATGCAATAAGTGTTTTAAACGAAAATCTGTGAGAACTACGTGAACTGCAGTCTCGAATCATGACTATGTCCTCGAATTCAAACTTACAGCTCATTCTGCGAACTAGTTTTTAAATAATGTTTAAAAACTACCCGCATTGCAATCTGTTGTGCAAGGATTACTGATGAATTTAACATTAGGCGTTACAAATGTTAAACATTCATAATTCCTATTTGACCGAATGCATTACCGTTTGGTACCCTAACGTAAAAGTTACCGAAAAAGCCAAATATGATGTCAAAATTAGGTCTTCATATAGAAAATTTCAGAATGAAGGTGATCCCTAAAATTATTTTTATTAAACATAAATTAAAAACAATGTAATTTCTAATTGAATGGGTATTTCGGCTTTTCCTGTGACAATTTGGAAATTAAAATGTAAGGTGTGTTTTTCGGTCGACTGGGCATTCAAACAAGTGTTTATACTCCTCTAGTAAGTCGACACAGTCTTTAATGTTTCTTAGGGGGGGGGGGGGTGTCGAATTTTGGAGAAATATGTGTGTTTGACTATTGATGGAGGCGAGACTCTGTTGCTCACGTGACAGCAGAGATTACCGCCAAGAAGTTTTAGATTAAATAATACAAGACTGCGATTGTTGGTTTTTTTTTTTTTTTACTTTTATGTATTTTTTAGCACTGAATCCGAAAATTACCTTAATTTTTAATCATCATGTCAGGAAATTTCGCAAATCATAAATTGTCAAATTTAAAGACTAACAAAAATCGGATACTATAAAGTAGAGGAGATGATTGTGTATTTTAACTTTTGATAATTGATTTTTACGTACTTTTTAGCACTGAATCTGAAAATGACTTTCATTTTTAACCATCACTTTGGAATTTTTTTGCAAATCGTAAATGCGTAAGTTAAAATATATCGAAAATCTCATACTATAAAACATATGTAAAGTATTTTTTATTTTATTTTATTCAATAATTTATTCGATATTTTTGCTTATCCTGGGATTCTTACAGCTAAACAGCTGAGTGGTCCGATGAGATGGGGGAGGAGATTCAATTTTCACTTTGAACTTTTTAACTTTGAAATTTGCAATTTCCGAAAAATCCTGATGTGATAGTTAAAAATGAGGGTCAATTTCGGATTCAGCGGTACAGAATACACAAGAATCAATTATCAAAAGCTAAAAAACATGACATAACCCACCTTTTGTAGGTTAGTGCAATCTAATGATATTTTAGAATATGTATCATTTTGTAAAGAATGAAGGCTGTTAATTTAGCATCATTTTATTTAGCAAAAATTCTGTTTTTTCTTTCTTCTTAAATGTTTATTACAAATTGTATATTTTGCATTAATATGTCAGAATGGTTAAAGATTTCAAATTTATATTGCAATGCTAATTTTATTCTCAACCATTTTTTAATATATTTGACGAAAGTACATTTCGACTAAATTTGTGGATGACGACTAAATTTGCAGCAAAAAATATGCTCCAACTTTAAACAGCTATTACTCGGTCAATTTTAATCGTAGAATAACGGGACTTTTTTTGTATTACTTGTCAGTATAAAAGGAAAATTTTACTAAATATAACTTATAGGACCGGGGGACCGTATAAAAATTTAAATTTCGTATTTTTTTTAAGAAATGTTTTTATTGACCCAAATCGCTTTTAAAATATTTATTTACCTGATTTAAAACATTTTTGTAATTGGAACTATGTGTCTATGACTAACGGTTTAGGAATTAGCCATTGGACACCGTTGAGACCGGACATCCTGTATAGTGTGGAAATTGGATATCCCTGTAATACTTAAAAAAGTCCTAAAATATTGTATCCCTTAAATGTGTAACGATGCTGCTGAAATGTACAGATCGCAGTGACATCTGCAGGATATTTTCTGCAACTGCAAGATATTGCCTATCTATACAATGTAATACGAAAATCCCGCAGATGTCGCTGCGATCGACACTTGGTCTTTTAGCAGTATCCTCTCACATTTAAGGGATACAAATTTTTAGCGTTGTTTGGATAGCATATTTTCACACTAAGTATTCTAGACGCTGTACTATGAGTGTAGTTATGCCACAGTAATTTTGCTTACACTTCTAGTATTTTCATACTTAAAATTGAAATATCTGGGGGTAAACGTCCTCTTTCAAGGAGAAATGTTAAGAACTTGCATGAATATCAATGCTATGATTTAACTAGAGTCCTCATCGGAACGGCTAATTCAATTATAACACTATTTCTACCATGATTTTGTGTATACCTATTTCTACCAAAAGGTGTCTTTTGACACCGTTGCGTTTGCATGCAAATAATTGTCAAAACTGTTCCGATTTCAAATTATCAGATAAATATAGATAATTTGAGAAATACATTAATTAATACATTGATGCGTATTTATTAGAGATTACTTAATCAGGTTGTAAATTCTAGCTTAATTCACCAATCTACAAAATATAAATATCAGGTTGTATATCTCAGCTTAATTCATTAATCTACAAAATATAAATATACATAAATGTAATAAAATATGCTTTACGTCAATAGGAACAATAATTTAAAAATATTATATTCTTCATTTTCTTATTTTTATTAGAAAGATAATCAAACATTTTAAGATTATCAACATAACAAACTTTCAGTCTCATGTATAAAAATTCAATCTCCGTAACAACAACAACGAAAAATAAAAGTAATTATAAATAGAATTTAGTAAAAAGATTATTTCCTTATACAATACCACAACTTTTACACGAATGGAAATAAAATTCAGGATTATTGAACTCACGGTCGGAATTGAAGAAGAAAATGAGTTATTCAATGTCTTTGGAACTGGTCACTGCAATAATCTCATGGAACTATTAATGAAGAGGAACTGACATATCCTTAAAATAGTGAAGCTTCAACTAACTGTAACCGCTGTCGTAGGAGTTGTTTACTTCCGGTGGAAACTTCCACCAGTAAATTTATGTAGAAATTTTCAACTTATAAACGTCTCATTATTACAAAATTTCAGTCATAAATAATGGTAGAAACAGATTTTCATTTTTACTGGTAGCAGTTTACTTTGGCGGTAGTTAGGCCTGAGTTTCCGGCATATTGTGATAGCCAGGGAAACAAATTGACAGTATTACAAGGCATACTGACACCGGTAAAAACGAATAAAAAATTTTACAACATTTTTGAGAAATTTTTCCATGAATAAGACGCTTAATTAAGACGAAATGTTCTATTTAATTTTACTGGTGGGTTGTTTACCCTGGTGGTAATCAGAAACTGAAGATCCGATTTAAAGAAAGCAGCCGCCATCTTGTGACAACCTCCTCAGTTACTTCACTCGTAACTGGTAGACAGTACACTATATGTCTCCTCCTCTATATTCATAACTTCATTATTAATCTACACTAAAATGCAACATGGCGGAAAACAAGTAAATATAAAAGTTATGCAGCAAACTCCTATATTTTCCGTTTCAATCGAAGTCAGGATTCTCTAATACGGTTATAATTGATATGATGCTGTAAAACAGTGTTGATATTTATGTGTCTAATACTTTAAAAATAGAAATTATAACATCCTTAGAAATCAGAAATTATGGAATCTTTAAGGTGTCAAAAGACACCTCATGGTAGAAATAGGTATGGGGCTTTCTCACAATCTTTTCACTTTCGGGAATAAAAATCTCGTGAAATTAACATTGCTAAAATAAAATTTTAATCAGATAGACGAATGCCTTAATGGTTCAAAATAAAGAAAAGATGGTCAGCAGCGAAAAATTTTTTAATTAACTGAGATTTAAGTTAAACTTGCGAGTTTAATTTTCCTTACCATTTTACCACTAAAACAATTTTCTTCCAAATTTTTACTTATAATGAATTTGCATAGTACCCACAGGACATTCAAATAAGAAATAATAACAATGGAGTATTTTTAATACAAAATTTTGTTATAACATTGTCTTAAAGGGGTGTTAAAGAAGGGATGCTAAGGTAAAAAAAGGGGGACGGTATAGGAAAAAGAACACGGTAAGGATGAAATGGTAAGGAAAATTACCACCTATTTTAGGCAAATCATGTTAAGACTAACTGGTAGCCACAATGTTCATTGATTTTTAGAAACAGTTATTTACATGGGATTAAAAAAAAAGTATAATTTACCAAGAAAAGTGCAGGAATAAACCTTGCGGACGGTGAGACTACCAATAAAGTCACGATGCTAAAAATTAATATTTAAATGCTGATTTAAATTATGCAGTAAATTTCCTGTCAAAGAATTTTAGACATTCTTTCTCTAGCACACTTCTGCATGAGAAAAAACTTGAAAAAAATTCTGTGGCTGCATCTGAAGTGATTTTCTGTATAATTTTAGAAGAGGGACGGTAAGGAATCTAAAATCCAGGGACAGAGTTAAAAAAATAATAACAACCTTAAAATGTGTGCAGGTTAATTTTTTGCTACATATTTATATAAAACAATAGTTTCTGTTTCAGAAAAAAATTACATCCAATTTCTTTTATTGAAACAATTTTAAACTGACAGCTTCAAACTTAAAAATCAGCATCAGGGACACGGGACGGTATAGGAGTTTTCCTGGTATTTGGACCCCCAACATCATCACAAACTTATTTATCGCGTTAATATTTTTATGCAATCATGCAATGAGATGTTCCCCACTATATGAAATTAAAAAAAAAGCCACAAGAATATGTACTAAAATAAAAATTATTATTCAGGGACATAAAAGTCAAAAGATTGTGAGAATGCCCCGTATATCCTATGCACATTTTTAGATCCAGGATGAGCTGGAGGAAAATGATATAGCTGAAATAATTTAACAACTATTGTATGAGAAGTCATAAAATTAACTGTGGAGAAGTTACTAAACTTGGAGAATAATTTTAAGAAAAAACCTGAAAGATGTCTTTTGTCACCTCTCAGTACAAATAGTGTTAAACGAAAACAGCCCTGTTTGCAGCGGATCGATTAAATTAAAGAAATTTGGTTTAGGGTTGAGTTTTATTTTTTGTTGGTCGGGTTTAGGTGCAGTTTATTTCTCAAGAGAAACTAAGAATATTCTTTGAAATGAACAAAAATTATATATTTTGATATGAATGAGTATGTATCACTCACCCGCAAGAAATGTGGCACAATCGCAAAAATTTATTTTGAGTATTATTCCACTAATAGATCTGTCATAGGTGTATCTTGCTCAGGAAAAGTTTCATGTATAGTTATCCGGTAAATCGCTTTATTACGCTACATGTCCATTCGCCTATCTCCTTCGAAAGGCGTTTGGGATCCTTAGTTTCCTATTTATATTGTTTATCTTGATGTGTACTATCACCACTTAAAGTTTTACCCAACAGTTTAGATTCACCCTGTACAATAACTTCTTCCGAGTTACCCACAATTCACAGAAGCGTTCTTTATTTTTAGAAACTTAAAAATTCAATATATTTTCGAGATTCAAAGAAGCATTTATAAAAAAGAAAGTTTCGTTTGGTGCCACTGGTTTTCGGAAAGTTTTCCAAGCCATATTTATAGTCTATTAATAAGTTTTTTTCTACCAAGAATACAGATTTTTCAGCAAACATTTTCATGTTCAACAACACGTTTTACAGACAATGATAAATAATGATAAATTAACAGTATAAAAATTAACATTAAAATTAATATTACTTTGTTATTTTTTCATAAATGCAAATTTTCCTTTCTTTCCAGTGATTTTCGGAAACGTGTTTGAGTGATATTTATAGTGAATTAATCACTTTTCACAAACCGGAATATCGGTTTCAAGTATGCTATCAATTCCGAAGTAAACATTATTGTGTTCAACAAACATGTTTTACAGACAAACATGATAAATTAACATGTAAAAAATAGCGCAGACTCTGACAAAAATATATAAATTCACAATATATTAACTCAAAAGCAGAGAGCCTTTAAGTTCATAAATAAACATTACAATGTGTGTAAATCTTTTTTTTTTTTTTTTTTTTTTTCAGTTTCTCTTGGAATTTTTTCTTTTTTTTAAACATATTTAGCTACATTTCGCCTTGTAAAATGTATTAAAGCTGGAAAATTGAAACTTTTAAATTTCATACAACCAATCAGTTTCTTTAAAACTATCTTCATTTATGAATGTAAATACTATACGTTTTGCTTGTTCACTACGCAAAGATTTAAATGTAATACAACAGACACAGAAATGAAATTGCTTTTTTATGTTACCCGTTTCGAACGTTGTTACAGAAGATTTAGCGGAGACCATTTCAAAAACCTGCACTTTTCTGAATATTTCAGTAATTGTTTTTTAAGTTTCTTATTGCTATTAAATTATATATTTTAACTTTCTTATAAAAATCAGGATTTTCCTCTAATACATTTTATTAATTTATTTGCTTAGAAAAGTAATCTATAAATTTAACTATAGTAATGAGCATTTAGACAGGCGAAAGTAAAAAATAAATACCCACACTACATAAAGTTACATTTATAGCATTTCTTGTGTTACGCATAAACTAAAATTTGTTTATTTTAAATGAAAATTCCAAGATATAAAAACCTCTTTCAAAAATTTCGTCTGCTCTCCGACGAGAGTCGAAATACCAATCCCGCATTTCAGGAGAGTAAAAAAAAAAAAAAAAATAAATAAATAAATAAATAATGCATTTTCTGAGAATTCTTAGTCATTATAATGGAAATAAGCTTGTATTTATGTTCTAAAAGACTCTGAGAAGGCATATAAAATGAAATGTACATAATTTCAATAAATTAAAAAGTGTTAGACGCTGACGAAAATGCACTGCATTGTACAGCGTTCCATCTACTTTGTAGCGGAAATGGTGGACAACTCATCAATGTCCAATCTATCTCTAATGCAGGATCTCTAGAAATCATCCTTCAAGGAGACACCGCACCCTCTAAGAAAATACATTCAAGGATAATCGTAAGGTCTTGAAAGAATAAGGCGGAGAACAACTTGCAGCACATGGGTGTAAACAGAAAAACAGAATGAAAATTGTCTGGCAAGGATGGAGAGAAGGGAGGGGGGGGGGGGGGGTGTTTGGATTACCTCCTGAACCACCTAACCACCTGACTGTGATTTTGGCTCTCCATTTTAGAATTTCGCGGGAGGGGGAGGGACCGGGTGTAAAAGCTCCACCCTGCCAAAAAATATTAGTTTCTCTTTTCTCTTAGCGCTTAATTATTCTAAAAATCCTTACAAAGAATAGGTTTAGTTAATTAAATTTCAGAATACAAGAAGGGGCAATGCGGTCCTCTGCCCACCTTTGTTAGCATATACGATTACAGAATGTATGACTGCGTTCATCCCTAACGAAAATTTAGCGTATACTCTTGAATATGTGCTGTAATTATTTTAAAGAAAATTTAAGGAAATGTAATGATCATTACATCACAATCGATTGGGAAATTATTTAATGAGTATATTTTAACTGCTCGGTGAAATGAAATAACAAAGTATTGACTATTAGTATATATTCAGTAAAAGAAAGCCAAATTTGAAAGTAAATTTATTATTAAATTGGAGCAGCACTTTTATACTTTATCTTATTTATCATAAATTTAATTTATCTGCAATATTAAATCTGTATTATATTCAACATTTCATTACAAAGTAGCAAGTTGATACTATAATATTTAATTAGGATGAGCGAAGCGAATCCTGTACTAGTCTACTCAAATTACATTTTGTCGTACACTTTACAAAAAAACTATTCTGTATTTTGATTTGAAATTAAACATAAAAATGAATTATGACCTGTAGATATGCACAATATTATTTTTTTTTTTTTTACAAAATAACCTTCAAAAATGTATTATTTTATTTTTTTCATTTTACATGTTTTTCCATTACGGACGCTTTTTTGCAAATAAAAAATGAAACAAATATATTTTCAGAAGAAAAAATAAATCATGGAGTTAGTCATAGATAGAATCATGATTAATTAAATAGTTTCACGATTTCATTTATGAAATTTTTTGGTAATTATAGCATATTTTTAATGAATTAAAATTTGTGAAAATTCAATTATTTACATTAAATTGTAAAAGTATTTTTCAGTGTTAGGAATCCCAATACAAATTTATTCGTATTATTTGAAATCATTTACGCAGACGATACTTAGGCATTTTAAAAGAATTATATCAAGACTCCCTTATCACATATCAGACTTGACAATCGCTAAGTTTCTTTTGTCCGCTGTACACGTGGTCAGAAACCAAATGGTTGTCCTTTTACTAGCGTCATCTAACATGAGAAATAGAAATATTTTTAAATTTGTTTTTCATATCTGTTTTCTCATTTGCTTTACGATATGGTGAATATTTGCAGTTTACAAATGATAGTTGTAATTTAAAAATTTTCATAGGTTCTGGACATTTTTTTTTAATAACGTGGACTTACTTTACAGTTAAACAAAAAAAGTTTATTGCTGAATTCCGTTATGTAAATAACAATAATCAGGAAAGAAAAATATTTTTCCACAAATTCGTCAGTGATATTACATTAGCTTTTGAAATAAATGGATAGCATCTAGATCCCGAATAAGTTAAATATTTTAATATACTTTCTCTTTTATATTTTCAAATATGTGATTTACTTTATTGCTGGTGTTTTGCTTCTTTTCACAGTTAATTTCATGTTACAGTATTAATTTAATATCGTCTCTTCAATTTTTTAAATGCACACTTTCATTTATTTATTTATTTGTTTATGATTTGCTTTATTTTTGAAGCAATGGGGGATCATTACAGCCCTACATACTTTAGGGGCAAGCTTTTCTTTTTTTTTCATGTAAAGTTTGTATGTATTAATCCATGAAAAGATTCATAATCGGATCCACAGAAATTGGCATATCTTGGCGCGCATGGTCCGGCGCATAATTAATATATTTTTTGTAACTCACATGTGTTATGTGCGTTACTGTCTATATGAGACGTTATGTACGTCTGTATATGATATATAGAAGTTCAATGCACTTCATAATGTACTAAGATTTATCTAACTTCGAATCCAGCAATTATTAGCGTTAATAATAATAATAATAACAATAAAACTTAATAACACATATAAATTTTTCGGTAATCAAAGTATTTTAGGAAAGTTAGAACACTGATGATGGACAAACAAACGGACTGAAGCCATAAACACTTTAAAAAAGTTGGAAACATAAAAAAGTTTATTAATCGCTTTACTTTATACATGTCCCTCAGCTTTTCTCCCAAAAGATAAAGTATTGTCATGCTACGATTTTGGTGTTTGTAAATCTTCGTTTGGGATTTTTCGTTAATCCCTACAACCAATTGGCTTAATACACTGAGTGTAGTTTGGCGCAAATATAACTTTGCGCCAAACCGTATTATTTAAACCGTATAAATGATACCACACTCTTCCAGTATCGCGCTTTTTGCAGCTAGCTTTGGCTGTAGAACAGATTACATAAAATTTGCTAATACTACATTATATAATAAAAAATCCTTGGCGAGAGAAGGAAATTTAGCAACGTAATTTATGGAAACCTACTCACTGTTTCATATAAAGAAGCAAAATTTTTCTATACTTATGCAATTTGTTTAATATAAAAGAGTAATTTATCTATTTTTATATAAAAATATGAGTAAATTGTATATAAAAAATTAATAATATCTACCAATTAAATTGATACATGTAAATTCTCATAAAACAAGCTAACAGTTCATAAATGCTTTTTTTTCATAACTGTTTGTATCATTTGGCAACAAATCTCACTTTCTGAATGGTACAATATTAAAAAAAAAAATGTCAATAGGCAGTTTCAAAAAAGCAATTTAACAAATTACAACGACCATTTGGAAAATGATTTTTTCAAAGACTAAAATTTAAGACATAAAAAATCGCACGGAATTGATCATATATTACGTACGCCATGAATTAAATATTAATAATGTTATTACACGTAAAAATTCCAAGCGACAAAAATCGCCTGCGACTCGTACGTATTATGCACCTGAAACTTATGTATTATCCAAGCATTTCATTGGCTGTTCGGGAAAAGGCTTTTCCATCGTCAGATTTCCAAGAAATCTGACGGCCAATTTTAAATGAAATTTCATTCTTAAACTTCTAAACATTCCACAATATTACTTTTTACACCGTCGTATAGAGAAAAAAAAATGTACTTTTAAATGCAATTTGTTTGAAAGCTGTATCTCAATTTGTTTCTGAGTTAAGCAATATTTTTCCAAATGGTTAAAAAAAAAAAAAAAAAAAAAAAAAAAACTAGAAAACAGGAATTCTGTTTTTTTCATAATTTAGTGTTGCCCCGATGAAAAAAAAATATATGTATATATAAATAGTATAAAACATATTTCAATTTTAAGACTTAAAGCACACACTTTTATATTATGTAAAATGACGTCATTCACATCCACTTAAGAATTCCACATTTACGATCCACTCTTAAACATCTACAGTAAAGCATGCATAGGATGTCACTATCGCAAAATAATACACAAATGCAGCAAAAATATGACGTCATTAAAGAAACTCGACAAAAAAATAAGGCTATCCAATGATTCATAGGCATTCATTTGTTTGAAACATTAATATAGACGATTTCAGTCGTGACGTCAGTCATAACGTTTAGGTTGGAAACTGACACCAAACAAACTGTTGATATGTTGTATTTCCTATTTTGTTTCTGTGTTGCAGCTATTTATTATATCTATATCTCATATCTAAGTGCTTTAATATTTGATATGTACTGGTAACATTTTCCACGATTTATATTTAAAAATAAATGACACATAGCAACCGTTTGTTTGGAGTCAGTTTCCAACCAAAACGTCATGACTGGTGTCACACAGAAAGCGTCTATAGATACTTAAAATTAAATATAGTTATAATAGCCCCATGTTTTAACAGAAATTTTTCGTTTATATTTTTTCAAAATAGCACGTATTTTAATTACATTTTCTTTCGGTTGTTATGAGAAAATGGCAACAAAAGATATAATTGCTATTTTCCAACTATTTTCCCTTTACTTTCTATATAAATGGAGTACTTGAGTTTCCAAAATTAGACAAATGGTGCTGAGAACTACAAAAAAAAAAAAAAATAATAATATTTGAAAAATAAGTGGAGATACAGTTTTTCAAACAAATTGCACTTAAAAGTACTTTTTTTTTTCACTACGACGGTATAAAAATTGAAAATGTGCGTTGCTTAGAAATAAAAAAAAAATGCTATAGAGTATTTAATCGTACTGCTTTGTTTTACAGCTGGCTTCTATAAGGTAACGTTATTTTTTGAAGACGACATAAAATAAGCTGGGAGAAAGAAATATCATACCAAACCGGGGAAAAAAAAAAAATCATTTTAACAAATTACAACGATCATTTGAAAAATAATTTTTTCAAAGACTAAAATTTAAGACATAAAAAATCGCACGGAGTTGATCATACATTACGTACGCCATGAATTAAACATTAATAGTGTTATTACACGTAAAAATTGCAAGCGACAAAAATCGCCTGCGACTCGTCAGATTTCCTGAAACTAACGTATTATCCAAGCATTTCATTGGCTGTTCGGGAAAAGGCTTTTCCATCGTCAGCTTTCCACGAAATCTGACGACCAATTTTAAATGAAATTTCATTCTTAAACTTCTAAACATCCCACAACTTTTTACACCGTTGTATTAAAAAAAAAAAAAAATTACTTTTAAATGCAATTTGTTTGAAAGCTGTATCTCAATTTGTTTCCGAGTTATTAATTTTTTTTCTTGTAGTTTTTAGTACTTTTTTGTCATAGTGGCAACAGAAGTATCCATCTCTGTTGAAAGTAAAGGGAAATTACAGATTACTGTATAGACCAATCAGAAAACGAATAAAATGCGGATTCAACCAATAAAACGATTTAGATATGTTTTTGATTTCCTACCCCGACAGAGGATAATAACCATTTTTCCAAATGGTTAAAAAAAAAAAAAAAAAAAAAAAAAAAAAAAAAAAAAAAAGCAAAGGCGTCTTTACGGAAAAAGTACCAATAAATCTTACATTTAAATCTTCATTTTCAAACATTTTTGAAAGTCAGAAAATAAGTGTGCGAAATAATTTATTTATTTTGCGTATTTATTATGGTGGAATTCGAGAAATAATATTTTTTACAATTAATGTCAATAACACAATATTTTCATTTTTCACTATACATTTGTTTGCGGATTAGTATCAGTAGTTTGCGCCAGGTGGCGTAACTTTCGGGACAAAATCAGTTAATAAATTGGCAATAATCGGGGACATTCTCACTCATAGACTTTCTCCGGATTGTCAAGTCCGATATATGATGAGGGAGTCTTAAATTATATTATGATTTTTTTTTGTAACGTGGCAACAAAGGAATTGTAAACAAATAAAATTAATTGCTAAATTCTATATATTATAAATAAAAAAATCCGGGGAAATTCTTATTTATTTGTCTGCAATTTACATTTCAAAAATTTAAATGCGCCAAAACATAAAATTTTTTCTTAATAAAGATGCAAAAATAATATAAAAAATATTGTTACTTTCAAATATTTATCTTATTAAATAATGCTTCGGGAATCCAAACAAAGCATGGCTTTTGCTAGTTAAACATCAAAATTGATATTTAGAATCATTCCATAAAAGATTAAATAACGGCTTTGTTCTATGGATAAAATAATGTGGCTTTAATTACGTATTATCGGAAAATTATAGCAATGCAAGCGAATGCTAATCAAAAACATTTATAAAAGAAAATGTCGAAAGGAAGATTAGAAAGGCAACTTGCCTGTGGAAATAATATACACAAAGTTGACAAAATATTGAACTTTAAATCGTAGTTAACACATTTGCGACTGGTGACGAAAAATTTTCTTTTTATTAAAAAACCCGTAACTGTCTATTGGCATTACTTTATACTTTCGAAAGATGTATTTATATCATTTCTTCATATTTTTTTAGATTAAATCCGTACATTAAAATATATTTACTGATTCACAAACTTGAGAAATCTATGTAGGAAACCAATCTATGAAAGACTTTTAGAAAGGGGGGGAGCTTCTACTATTTTAAAACGCTTATTTCATTTCATATGTATAACGGTCGCATTGTTGCCAGTAGGTTACTTTTTTTAAAATTCAGATTTCTTCATTATCACCACTTTTTTGAAATTGTGAAATTCTCCTTATATAAAGACGTATTAATTAAGGAAAAAACAAGAAGAATTTTACCATTTTAAAAAAGTGGTTCAAATCAAGAAATCTGCATTTTAAAAAATTAGATAAAATAGTAACATTGAACGGTCGTTATTGTGTTAATTCGAAAGATAAAAAAAATAAAAACAACCAAAGTCATTAAACGTACAATACGTGAATGCTTTATTCGTATATTCTCACTTGTTTCGTTAAATTATTTCAATTCTAAATATTAATAACAATAATGATCTAATACTTTAATTTTTTTTTTTTTTTTTTTTTTTTTTACTCAATTATTAAAGAATCAGAATCGGTTGAGGAGGATAAAACACAATACAGACAAGAAGATTTCCATGACTTGTGGGGCGCTACTTTTTAAAGCTTGATTTTCTGCAGTACTTGGGTATATGTGCATAATAGAAGAACTTGACAACAGATCGCACATTACAATTCGGTTCTGTGTATTCCTTTAAATATATTGTACTTGGGCAAAGAAGGTAGAGTGGACATACCTTGGTTGCCAGTTTGGCCTCCATTTTTATTTCGAAATTTCAAATTCACACTAGAAAATTTTAAGGAAGAATTTTCACTTTAAGTACCTCATTTAATACAGCAGAAAAGTACTATTTTTAATGAGAATGTCCCAGGGTTAGTGTTGCCAGGGTTAGTTTGGCCTCTATTTTTAGTCATAAAATCTGATTTCAGACCAGAAATTAAAAATAGTACTTTACGCTGGAATAATGGAACAATGTGAGCAGCTGAATGGATTGCCTAGTTGCGTTGCAACTTTACATCCAGTGGATAGGTGATTGTGTTGCAAGGGCATTAGGGAGCCTTAAAAAAATAATGTTTAGACGTGGCTGGTAGCCACAAAATTAAATTTACTTTTAAGAAAAAGAAAAGACTAATAAAAAATGACAAAGTACATAAGTACTAGTAAAACAAACTTTATGCTGTATTTAATGAGGCACTTAATGTAAAAATTCTTCCCTAAAATTTTCTAGTGTGAATTTGAAATTTCGAAATAAAAATGGAGGACAAAAGAAGCGGATGGGGACAGCTTAATGCTGCAATGTTAAAGAAGCTCCTGCTTTATAGAAGAAGGGAGAAAGGAATATCGTAAGGATTTCTTTAAACCTGGTTTTGAAACAAAGGGAAAAAATAAGCTTTTGCATTTAATACTGGCGCCACTTATCCAAAATATTTGAAAATCATATTAAAAATGAAATCTTTAGAACATAATCTTTCCAAAATTATAGTCAGAATTATATAAATAAGTAAACAAATATCTATAACTTTTACTTTAAAAATTTAAAAGCAGTTCATCTCTTATATCATAATAATGTTATTGGATATTTAACTCATTGCATATAAATAAACAGGTAGGGATATGAATGTGGCGTTTTAACCGCTTTAAGGCTTATAGCGAATTAGTCTCCAAGGGATATAAAAATTATTATTTCTTTTCTTAAGATAAAACTTTTGTGTTTGCTTTCAGTCAAGGATTTAAAAAACAATAAATATATATGGTTTAAGTAGCCTATTCTACTATAATTAAAATATACATAATTTAATACTTGTTCCCTAAGCTAATTATGTATATGTAATTATTACTATCTATAGCTGTCAATGTGGTTTCAGTTTGTTTTTAAAGTAGTTTAGAAAGATTTAAAAGCTATTTATATTTGTTTTAACTTTGTTCTTAATTTAAAATGTTTCTTTGTTATATATTTTTCTTAAAAAATCAAATTGATAGGAAACAGTTCAATTTCTTTAGTTATTACATTGAACTAAACATATTTTAATTTTAGAATTATTTGAGTTCCTATTTTATAGCAAATGTATAATGAGAGCATTTCATAATTTTTTTTAGATTTATAATATTAATAATTATAATGCGTTATCTTCAAGTATTAATATCTTAAATTATAATAATAATAACAGAAACATTAATAAAAGCATGAGGAAAAAAACTAACACATGGATAAGTACCAAGTACAAGCGAAACTCAACATCAACAAAACAACGTGCCAAAGCCGGCTAGGGAGTTTTTGATTTTTTACCCTACCCAGTGTGGTCGAAGTTGTTGCGGTCGCGAAATTCTAAAATGGAGGACGAAAATCACAGTCAGGTGAAATCTGAGCATTGGTCATTGAGTCGCGCTCATTGGTCATTGAGTCGCGTCCTTTTCAGAGAGAAATCTCTAGCGCTAGGGGAAACGTGGAATACTCCCTTTTCCGAGAAAAAATCATGTAATGATGCGATTTTTTTTTCTGTTTCATTTAAAATAAGCCATCGAAATTAACTCAAGATATTTTGATGACTTTTTATAAAATGTGAATGAAATATTTCGGTTTTAAGCTGTAAAAAATTTTAAATAATATGGCAAGTACTTTTTTTGTTAATGAAAATTAAAAATGAAACTTGCAATTTTTTTCCCTTATGTTACTTTTAAAATCCAAAATAAAACAAATATTCGCACTTTTCTATAGAAAAATTTAATAACTAACTTAGAATACTAAAAACTTTCAAAAATTTTTTGCCTAATGGAAAATAATTTTTAAAAATAATATCAGTTTTTAAACCGATTTTAATCATTAAGAATAAACAGAACAAAAAATATTACATGAACACTTTTGTAATAGTATGTACAATAAGATATTTTGTTTCCTGTTTCATGTATTTAAATCTGGAATTTTTAAATCGATTTTTCCCTTACTTCCTAGTAAACTAATGTTATAAAAATTATGAAAGCAAGTGCGTTGTTAATGACAACAGAAAATTTTAATATTTTGAGAATTTAATTATAAATTAATAATATGCTTCCCTAAGGAGGATCCAGGTGATAAATTGCTAAATATTGTTTATGGTTATAATTGTATAAGAGTTACAAGAAGAATGGAATTAATTATGTGCCAAATCATGCACGCTAAAATATGCCAATTAACTGTTAAACTGTAACAATAAAATATTTTAAATATTAAAATGTAAAAAATAAATATAAATAAAATATAAAGAATGTAATATATATTTTTAAATGCACTTTTATCATTAATTAATTAATTAATTAATTAATTTATGATTTTATGTTTCAAAATACAATTTAGAAATCTTGAAAGGTTGTTTAAACTACGCTTTTTTTCCCCTTTTGCATATGTTAAAATATAAATAAATAAATAAATAAATAAAAGAGACAAAATTGTGATTTTTAAAATAAATGCACAAGTTTATGTTTTTCTAATCGTAAATTAAACGAAGGAAATTTCCATCATCGGGGTCCACGCCAAATTAACACATTTTAGCGGACTTGAATAGCAGTCATGAAACTAGGCTTGATTTTTAAGATAAACATTGAATGTCTATAAAAGAATGTTTACCTTTTATGTCCCAAATTATGAATTTATGAAAATTTCATCTTCTAAAGCATATTTTGTGAATTTTTGAAACTACATTAGAATATTTATACAATCCTTTAATAGATTTTAGAAGGATTTTACCAAAATTAATTAATTAAATTGAATTTATAGGTTTTTTGTGCAATAATCCCCTCAAATCTTTTATTTAAAATCTTTTTTTATTTTAGTATTTTGTAGAGTTACAACATTTGCAAATATAATTTCTTACAATAGAAATATTTCCGAACAGAAACTTTCGCCCCCCCCCCCTCTCGATCTGTCAACGTCAAGAAAGCTGGAAAAGATGGAAAGGCAAAATAAATTATTGGTGGTTGGTTGGTTGATTTTTGACGGCCAATTATCTGCTTTAGGGATATAGACCCGAGGGGGGGAGTGCCCTCCGTAGGGGTCTTTCTAAGGGAACCTAACCCGTATTTACGTATGGAAATCCAAAGCTTCGAAGAAAACCACGAAAACTCCGAAACGGTTAGGCCGACGGGCGCGATTGGGATCAAACCCAGCACCTCCCGTCTACCAGTTTCGAGAGCAGAACCTCTCAGCCACTGGTGGGGCTAATAAATTATTGTTTTGTTTTTTTATTTTCTTTTGTGCAACCAATAATGTTTTTTGGAACAAGATAAAGTAAAAATCTATAATTCATTCTAAACAGTATAACTACTAATCGATGTATTAAATTAGTTTTATAACAAATTATTTTAATAGAACTTTAATGTACCGTCCGGCATACAGGCTTAAAAACAGAAAAACCTTTTTTCTTTCATATTTATTTTATGGATAGAGAACATGGAGAAACTTTAAAAAAAGTTTTAGATTTATTTTTAAGGTTTTTTTTTTTTTTTTTTTTCATTTAATGCTAAAACATTAAATTCTGTATTTTTTAAATTATTTGTGTAATTTTTTTTATATAATTTTGTTAATTTAAAGTTTAGAAAAAGATCTCTTTTGATAGTTGTTGACTTTTTCTAGAATATTATTATTTTTTGTGATTTTATGGATTTAAATGGTGGGGGGAGGGGCTGGAGGATAAAATTATTTATATTTATATTTTTAATTTACTTATTTTATTTTATTTTAATTTTGTTTCTTTTGTTCTTTTATTTCCATTTTCCCCTTTCAATTTCTCTTCTATCATTTTGGCAACACTCACCTCTTCTGCATGTGCTCCTTTCAGCTAGCGCCATCTGTCGCATTCTTTGCAACATTCTCTACCTTTCAGTTCATTTTTGACCACGTGTTTACTGTAGCTGATGACGAGCTATTATATTTTTAGCTCGAAACGCGTCCTATATATTGTTTTTATTTTATGGTGATTTTTTACAAAGTTTTATTATTTTAATTGCTTCATATCGCCAGTTTTCGGTGCTGTTTCGCTGTATTTTAACTATTTGGGTGCTGCACCGTGTTCCTCCTTTCCACGTGCTCAAGGTATTTGCTTTTCTTTCTTCCTATTTTTTAGTTTATTTATTTTATTTTAATTTTGTTTATTTCTTTTATTTCTATTTTTTTCCTTTCAATTTCGCTTCTATCATTTTGGCAACCTCACCTCTTCTGCATGTGCTCCTTTCAGCTAGCGCCATCTGTCGCATTCTTTGCAACATTCTCTACCTTTCAGTTCATTTTTGACCACGTGTTTACTGTAGCTGATGACGAGCTGTTATATTTTTAGCTCAAAACGCGTCCTATATATTGTTTTTATTTTATGGTGATTTTTTCCAAAGTTTTATTATTTTAATTGCTTCATATCGCCAGTTTTCGGTGCTGTTTCGCTGTATTTTAACTATTTGGGTGCTGCACCGTGTTCCTCCTTTCCACGTGCTCAAGGTATTTGCTTTTCTTTCTTCCTATTTTTTAGTTTATTTATTTTATTTTAATTTTGTTTATTTCTTTTATTTCTATTTTTTTCCTTTCAATTTCGCTTCTATCATTTTGGCAACCTCACCTCTTCTGCATGTGCTCCTTTCAGCTAGCGCCATCTGTCGCATTCTTTGCAACATTCTCTACCTTTCAGTTCATTTTTGACCACGTGTTTACTGTAGCTGATGACGAGCTGTTATATTTTTAGCTCAAAACGCGTCCTATACATTGTTTTTATTTTATGGTGATTTTTTCCAAAGTTTTATTATTTTAATTGCTTCATATCGCCAGTTTTCGGTGCTGTTTCGCTGTATTTTAACTATTTGGGTGCTGCACCGTGTTCCTCCTTTCCACGTGCTCAAGGTATTTGCTTTTCTTTCTTCCTATTTTTTAGTTTATTTATTTTATTTTAATTTTGTTTATTTCTTTTATTTCTATTTTTTTCCTTTCAATTTCGCTTCTATCATTTTGGCAACCTCACCTCTTCTGCATGTGCTCCTTTCAGCTAGCGCCATCTGTCGCATTCTTTGCAACATTCTCTACCTTTCAGTTCATTTTTGACCACGTGTTTACTGTAGCTGATGACGAGCTGTTATATTTTTAGCTCAAAACGCGTCCTATATATTGTTTTTATTTTATGGTGATTTTTTACAAAGTTTTATTATTTTAATTGCTTCATATCGCCACTTTTCGGTGCTGTTTCGCTGTATTTTAACTATTTGAGTGCTGCACCGTGTTCCTCCTTTCCACGTGCTCAAGGTATTTGCTTTTCTTTCTTCCTATTTTTTAGTTTATTTATTTTATTTTAATTTTGTTTATTTCTTTTATTTCTATTTTTTTCCTTTCAATTTCGCTTCTATCATTTTGGCAACCTCACCTCTTCTGCATGTGCTCCTTTCAGCTAGCGCCATCTGTCGCATTCTTTGCAACATTCTCTACCTTTCAGTTCATTTTTGACCACGTGTTTACTGTAGCTGATGACGAGCTGTTATATTTTTAGCTCAAAACGCGTCCTACATATTGTTTTTATTTTATGGTGATTTTTTACAAAGTTTTATTATTTTAATTGCTTCATATCGTCAGTTTTCGGTGCTGTTTCGCTGTTATATCCTGTTGTTTGGCACCTACACATTGCTACTCAAGTTGGTCTCGTAATTTAGAACCTTGATCAGATGACGAGACCTTCACCTGGCAAGGCACCTCCAGAGGTATAATTCACAGGTAACTTGGAGGACTTTGCACCCACGACGGATTTTACATGCACCAGGCGCCGGCAGATAGCCTGGGTCCTGCGACCAACGGCTACGAGTATAATGCTCTATCAGCTTGGCCACCGCTGCCCGATCTAATTGATGCGTAGTTGTCAAATGAAAATGATAATTTTTGTTCAGGGGGGGGGGGGGGGGTAGAGAAAACATAGAATGGGGCTCCGCAGATAGACAAATTGCACCATCTGTTAATTTTTTTGGGCCGAATTGTTAGGCAAACTTAACGTTGCAAGGGACATGAAACTACACCTTTCTACCGTACCCCACTGGGTAAAAACTGGCTCCATGGGCTTTGACATTGGAGCGGGTCCGGTAACTCGTGCAGAAAGCGCATATATAAAGAGAGGTGTTGTCCAAAAAAGAAAAAAGATAAAAAAAATAATACATAAAATAAAAAAATTATAAATAACAGTAAAAAGACATAACATTAATCAACATTGTTTTTTTTTTTTTTTTTTTTTTTTGTGCGCATGAAGAGGATCCTTCATATGCTGCCCCAGGATCCCTGTTCCGAGAAACGAAAGGGAGGTCCGAGACCATAAGTTTCTCCCCCCGCCTATCCTCTGTTAACCAAAGAATTGCTTGAAAATAATTTCTCCCCACTGTCCATCCCTTTATTTTCTCTTCCATATTCATTCATGAAACTCGTTGCATAAGCTCACATCTATCACTTTCTCATGTTCATTGCCAGAAAAACACAAAAGTCTAACAGAAATGCTTTTTTTTGGCCTAGATTTCAAGAAAATATTGCCAATCTTCTAAAAATTCCCTGGAAATCAGAAGGAATTCCCTAAATAGGCTTCAATCAAAGCGATATAAGTAAGCGTCCTATCTGAAATGGGAGAAGTAATCGCAAGATTAAAAGCGAGGTCACATCAATCAAGGTCATGCGCCACGTAGCGGATGGAGTGTGAACTACAGGTAGATACCTAACTGTTTTCATACTCACACCACTAAAATTGTAACGTTTTTTCACCTTGATTAATAACTGAGGTGCCTCTGAAATAGGGAAGAAAACTTCGTGGTGTCAAGTGCATATGCATGCCCCTTTCGCTACGCCATTGCATTGCAATATATGCGGAAAATAAAATTCATTTTTGTGAGTGACTACAGATTTAGAAAATACGCGCCACACTAAAAGCCTGCGTATATGAATTATCACTCCGTCCACAAGGTGGCGCAACTATGTTAATTTACGCCTGATTCCAGCATTAAGTTTGTTCGCTTACTTATAACGCTTTGGGGTTCTATTTCCTAGATCTAGGGATTTCTCCCTAGATCTGAGAAAGCTGCTTTTTTTACCTAGCCTTATTATTTCTCACAACGGCTTCTCCCACCTTTGAGGTAGCCGTTGTTACAGGAAGAAGAAATGATGTTTAATACATGTTAATCTTATTTCTTTTATTATAAGTAAATAATCGTAATTTCTTTCTGATGTGAAACAAATACAAAGTATTGCATAAAATTCCACATGGATATAGAGTAGTAGGACCTTTTGTGAAATAGGATTTAGAAGAAGAAAATCAGCCTATAAAATTATTTGAAATGGGTAGCGCCGATGTGGAACGGTTCTATTAGTTCGTCTGCATATTCATTTTAATTACAATACCCAACTTTCTTAGAATTGATTTTGTAGGTTGTGTCTAATTCATATGGTTCTAAGCCATATTTCTTCGAAATTAGGAACCCGATCTGAAAACTATTATGATTGAGATCATTTTACTGTATATTCAGGCTTGTAATATCAGGGCTATGAAAGAAATGCATGTGTACCTTTGTGCAATTTTTCCGTGAGGAGGGCGTGGCTTATTTACTTTTAGGGCGAAAAAAAGCGAATAGTGACCCGATCGGTAAGAAACACGATTGAAAGCCGGATACAGTTTGAGTTTTTTTTCTTTTTATGTTGGATGCGTTCATATGCAATAACTTTTAACTAATCAAACTTGGAAATTATAAAAACATAAGTAATTCACATGGAAATTAACTTAACAAATTCAAAAATCTTATTTGAAATCAGGGGCGTAGCTAGAGATATTTTTTCGGGGGGGGGGGGGATTCAAAAATTTCCCAACTTGAAACAGATTGCTCTATTTTCCAACTAAAATGATATGTGCGATGTGTGTTTAATGATAACGATACTTATATGTAAAAAAAGAAAAAAAAATGCTTCCTAGGAAAGATACTGAAACTAAAAACATAAGAATTATAACTATTGGTTCATTTAATGAAAAATTTTGTCTTTGATTGTGTACGAGTCATAATCGTACTTCATATTAAAATAGCCTCATGATATTTTGAGATTTTTTAAAAAGGAACAAAGTTTTGGAGGAAATAGATTAGAGAACTGTTGATGGCCAGCAGTAGAGAAATTCAGGTCTGCTAGATGCATAATATTTTCATAGCTCGAGAAACGCAATGACAAATTGAGTCTGGCTGCTTTTTGTATTTCTTTTGAAAATTTAACTAGTTTACTATTACAGAACTCAGAAAAAAAATTCCTATTTTTTTTACGGCTAAGATGTGTTATTATCCCACCCTCCGCGATGTTGAGTATTTGGCGATTTTTATCGATCTGGCAACCCCGGCGTTTGGCGTCTAGTAACTTATTATGGCAACCCCCTTTTTTACGACGCCAGAGCGTGAACATTCATTTCACTGCCGGGTGTCGTTGCTGACGTTTGGTTGACTCTTGTACCAGATACTCTTTGATATCGTGTTCTATGGCTGTCTTTTTATTTTTATGTTAAATTTATTGGATGTATTTCATTGACTATAGTTTCTGTAGCCCGTTTAAACGCTCTTGCTGAAGTAATTAAGAAATATGAGAAAATTTTGACATGAAAGGGGGGTTTGTTTATAGCGTGTCAATGCGTATTAAGCCTATTTTGGAAAATGACGGTGGTGTTATATTTTGTGCTGTAGGTTTCAAGAAAGCAGATGTCTGTTAAGGTATGTTGATAATTTTATGTATATTTTGTTGCTTTAAGAGTTTTTTACATTTTGAGATTGCTACAAAACGAGAACTATTGAATTTTGAGAATGCTATGTCGCGAAAAATGCTGAATTCGGCGATGTTTTTTTTCGGAAAATGAGCGCGAAGCGCGCATGCAACTATTGCTGATTGCCACTTTAGCGAGTCTCGTTTTTTAGGTATATTTTGCTGTTTTAAGAGTTTTTTACATTTTGAGATTGCTACAAGACGAGAAATGCTGAATTTTGAGAATGCTATATTGCGAGAAATGCTGAATTCGGTGATGTTTTTTTTCCGTTAAATGTGCGCGAAGCGCTCATACACGGATTATTGATTGCCAGTTTAGCGAATTTTGTTTATTATTTACATTTTATTTTCGTTGAGCCAAACATGCGTATAAACGGGTGCTTGGCGACATTTACTACTTGGCGGAAAAGGGGTTTTCTCGCCAAAAAAAATCCAAGATGGCGGAGGGTGGGATAATAACACATCTGTTCCTTTTTTACTATTATTTTAAAAAAAAGAAAAAGTGTTTCAAAAATCTGAAATTTCCCAACTCGAAGCTCAAAATTCCGAAGTTCACATATATCGGAGGAGGAGGTTCCCCCCCCCCCCCCCATAACCCCCCATCGCGACGCCTCTGTTTGAAATGATATAAAACCGAATATAACAAAATGTAAATTTTCAAGAACTAAAAACTGAAGTAAAAATAAAAAAATAAATAAAATAATTCTATGTGAAAACATACCACTAGAATAATTTCTATTCTTTTCTTGTCTTTTTTTTTCTTTTGTTATTGTTGATTTTTTTCCTATTTTTGTATATTTTAAATGGGACTCTGGATGCCAGTCAGTTAATTTCTACAGCTCACATAGCAATAAGAATTATGAAAATTCCAGCAAAAATGTAAAAATAAAGTTTATAAGTACCATATATACTCGCGTATAGGTCGACTCGCGTATAAGTCGACCCCTAACTTTCGAATGCAAATTCTGCAAAAAATCAAAAACCCGCGTATAAGTCGACCCCCTAACTTTTTACTTCAATTTTGCGCAAAATCAAACCAAATATTTCACTTGCCTATGCGAAAAAGTAGTAAGTAAATAAAAATAAATCATTGAAATTTTTTTAATGATAAATTATTATTATTTGTATATTTTCTGTAATATTTTATTATTCATACACATAAAAAGTCAGAATTTTGCAGTATTCGAAGTTTTATTTTTTTATTGACTCGCGTATAAGTCGACCCCCCAAATTTGCTTGCCAAAAATTGTCGGAAATGCCTCGCCTTATACGCGAGTACATACGGTAAATGAATACCCCTTGGGGACGAGCGACACGTATACGTGCCGCATGAAGCGCTCAAAATCCTTGTTTTTCCTCACCAGTAAAATTTTACTGTAAAATTTGCCTTATTTAATCAGCGCATTTTCTCAATTCAAAAAGACACAAATTTCTGATTTTAAAAAACGGTGACAAAAGGTTTAAAATATCGTAAAAGGTTCCCGTCCCGAAGGGGTTAACACGTAATCATTTAATTCAAATTTCATAGGTGTTTTTTCTGTTTATAATAGTTACGTGTCAATAATTTTTTTATTTAAAGGAAATATTATTTGAGAAGGTTTACAATTTTGGCAACAATTTAAAATAATAAGCTTTTCTAAAATATGTAAAAAATATCTCTGGAAATGCTGAAAATTTGAATTTAAAATGGAAATGAACCTACAAAAAATGAGTTAAATCAAAAAACTAAATGCAATCTGCACACCGGGAACTTTTAATGTATAAAATGATATAAAAATGATTAAATTCTTATGCGTAGTTTTTGCTCCTATAAAACTTTTTTAATGGAAAGATTTTGACCAAATTTAGCATTAAATATCTCTTAAACTAATTCTTGGATTTAAAAAACTGTCTGCATCAGCGAGTTTATTAAACATTTCTTTGTAATACCACCGATTTTCGTATTTTTGTATGCAGTAGTTTTCTTAATATTAACGAAGAAAGACACCCGGTCACAAAAAATTCAAAACCGGCGAAGGCGGTGACAGCGTTAGTTATTTTTTTTTTTTTTTAGAATAGAGAGATTTTAAAGATATTAGGAGTGTATTTTAAATAATTTTATATTATATGTATGAACCAGCAAGTAATTTTAGTACATTTATTTGTGATTTATTTATATAAATTTTAAATAGACATCCTTTACTTAAATTACTCTACGCAATTTCAAAGATAATCAAATGTAAACATTTTTTTTTACGTAAAAAAAAAGGTTAATAACTACAATTATATTTTATCCTTCAGACTCTTCCAAAGAAAAGAAAAAATGTAATTGCAGAAAAAGAAAAAATGTAAAAAAAAAAAAAGTTCTCCTCTCAAAAACGCCGGAATTTCCGGCATACTAAGAAAGTCATTTTGTATATAACAGCGAGAATTTTTTGACATTAAAATTCAATTTCTTCAGGGCTCGCATCGTTTTTAATTTTTTCACTATTTCCTACCACCATTCTAAATAAAGAATCTTCGTTATAGATTCCATTAATATCGGAAATAAAAGTTTTAAATTCAGATTATCGTTTTAAAATAGTGATAGCAAATTGGGAAAATTTTAGGAACGCTGCGAGTCCATTTTCTTTGAAAATTCACACCGCTCATCTTTTTCTGATGAGTATTGGATCTCTAATTATAATAGATTGTTCTACCTTTCACAGATGAGAAATGTCTGCATTTCCATATATTTCTACTTGACTGAACATGTAATCTACTAGCTAGAATATTTTACCTCTGCTAGTTACTTTCCTGCAAATCCTCTAAATGCCATATCACCCAATCCCCCCCCCCCCTCTTCTTCGAAATTTTTGCTTTCGCCTTTACCCCTCTCACTAGCAATCAAAAATTAAAATATTTAAAATACTCCATACATTTTCGAAATTATTTTTCGGTCTTTTCTCTAGTAATGATAAATAATCATTATTTTTAATAGCCTTCCTTCAAATTCGCCAAGAGCATGCACAGCTTAAATACTCTAAAGCCCTGTAATTTTTGGTAAACGTTTTGCCCTCTTTCTTATTTTAACGCAAAAATAATTAGGCAACCTTCTAAATGTACCACTGCACGCAATTTAATCTTTAAAATGCTTTTGTATTTAAAAATTATCTTGCTCAATTTGTTACTTTGAAGAAGTCATGATAATAGTCATCTAAAACCATTTTACTCCAAAAGGTGAATGTCCCCGCACCACATTGCTCTCGAACCACACAAATTTAAAATTTAAAATACTTTTTTCAACGTCCGGTTTGTTGTGAGTATATATTTTCTGCTGCATAATACCTAACTGCGGTAATTTTTCCAAAATTTTGTGAAATATTCCTAATATTTTTTCCTTAGATTTTCAAAAGACTTCATTTTTGCTCTGTACGTGTACATGCTTAACTTAATTTAAAATACGTATTCAATTTTACATTCTTTTTATTTATTTATTTTATTTATTTATTTATTTATTTTTTTAGAAATAAAATACTTTACTTCTATATGAGAATTATTCCTTTAAAAGAATATCTGATAATCACATAAAAAATATGTTACTGCATTCATTGAAAGTCCATTAATTTCTTTTTTCTTTCCCAGAAACTAAAAACTATAAACCTGAGGCTGCGTATTAAGGTAACTTCAACAATAGTAAAGTATCACTCCCCTTACACCAGGCCTAAGATTTAATAAGTGAGGGTGACATAGCTTCCTGCAATTGCAATAGTGTTTCTTTTATCAGTGTTGACAGATTGACAGAAGTCAATTTCCCCAAAATTTCTAAAATTTTTCCCCAAATCAGCGTTTTTTACCGCAAAAGTCCCCAACTCAGTTTTTACTCAAAAAGGGAATTTTTTAATTTTCAATTTACCACTATAAAAAATATCTAAGTAATTTAAACTTAAAATTTTCCCCAAAATCAAGCCTTTTTTTGAAAAAAATTCCCATTTACAAAAAACAAACTTTTAAACTGGACTGAATGCGTATTCTGTAGCTACATTAAGAGAATGAGACACTACTTAACTTCGACATCCGAAGAATTTTTGGAACAAAGTCAGCAGACAATGTCAATTGATGTATTTTAGTTTCCATTAAGCATATAAGCCATGTTTTACAACTTCATGTTAATTTGATATCGACAGCGTTGAGAAAGTTGCTCATGTGTTCATTAAAATTTAAAATACAGCAAATCTGTGACTGTTTATTCCAAACATTCTTTGGCTGTGGAAGTTGAGTAGCTCCGCCCCAAATAACGCCTTAAAATGAATTTCAATAATTTTAATATACATTTTTGTAAATATTTATATGTAGTACCCAACGCAACCTTTCGGCATTTTTATAGAATATACGGACACATATGGGGACTTTTTTACAAGAAAATGGTAATTTTCGGATAGCCATAAGATATGATTTTTATTTATTTTTAATTTTTATTTCGCTATTTCACACAGTTTTTATAAACAAAAAATTATACAAAAATTACCAGTTATGCATCTTTGATATCTAAATATCCTCAGTTATTGGCATGAAATTCCGCGCAGCAGTTTTTGAGAAAATCCGTTTTTTTTTTTTTTAATCGAAAAACATTTTTATCTCATTAAATATCAATATTTATAGGATGATAATAAGGGAAATATATTGTCAGATATGTAGCCACATCTGGGGAAAAAATCAGGAAATTTGATTGAAAGGCATGTTTCCAATTCTTATCCGGCTATGCCTTTTTACATTGGATTTTCTTTAATGTTACTAAATGTAAAGTCAGGATATAAAGGGTTACGTAGTGGAATTTTTATATTGTTATTTAATTTATAATGCATTCTCGAAAAAGATGTAAATTGTATATTTGTGATGGACCTGTGTGTTTATTCAGAATACGTTTCATTAAACATATTATTCATGAAATGTCTGATTGATAAAAAGCTCAGCAATGTTATAGGGATTTTTTAAGAATTTCATATTATTGAATTAGTCTATAATAAGGTTGATTGGTATAAAAATTGCCATAGTTCAACAGAAAACTGGAGATTTTGTTATACTAAATGTGGCTGAATGTTCTAAAGGCAGTAGTATGTTTTAAAAAGTAATATTGCTTAAATTTCATTTATGAGCATTTACTGTCATAAAAATACTGTAATTATTTTAAAATTTACAGAATGATTAACTATTTTCACATCTTAGCACTTATGGATGACTTATAATATTATAATTCAATACATATAATCATAATACATATAATACTTACAATCTGGGTTAAATTTGCCTGCATATCACGGAAGATTAGTGGGACTTTGGCAACTCTGTTGAAGTAATCATAAATAATTAATCACCTAAAAGCTTTTTCTCCAACAGGGGTCAATATCTCCAACCCACATAATTGTCGAACCATACAAGTTTAAAATTTAATTTTTTTATACTATTGTTTAATTTAAAATAAATTCTCATAATAGATATAAATTGTTTATTTGTGATGAACCTATTTATTTATTCAGAATATCTTTCATTAAACATGTTATTCATGAAATGTCTGATTGATAAAAATCACCGCAATGTTGTAGGAATTTTATATAAAAAAAATAATATAATTAAACTAATCTATAATAATGATAGTTGGTATAAAATGTGCCACAGTTCAACAGAAAACTGGGCACTTTGTTATATTGAATGCGGTTGAATGTTCTAAAAAGTAATATTGCTTAAATTTCATTTACGAGCATTTACTGTCATAAAAATAAGGTTAATTATTTCAAAATTTACAGAATGATTAACTATTTTCACACCATCCACTTATGGATAACTTATAATATTATAATTCGTATACGTTCAATACGGTGAAAGGAAGTCCTGTTAATTAAGAATCACAGAGAACTGAAAAAAATCCGTTTTAGACAGGTTTTAATCTTAGAAATTTAAAGTATTCCTTTTAAGTGTATTGAACTGTTTTACCCCGGATTACGAAAATTTTCTGTTTACGGCGGTTCTCAAATCCCCTGCTTAACCCCTTGAGGTGCAAGCAATTGCGTTTGTGTAATGCTGAATTCCCACCGGAAAATTAGAAAATTTTTATTTCGAAATAAAGAAAAGCAATTTTACGACTTTTTTTCCACCAAAGTTAGAAAAGTAAAATTTCATAAGTTTTTTCTGGTGCAAATCTCCATTAATCGTAGGTGGGATATATTTTATCCCACCGCCCCTCAAGGGGTTAACAACGCAAAACTATCTGACACATTTTCTGATTCATTTTTAAACGTTAATGGGTAAAATTGGAAGACCTGAATTTTGAAGCGATTTCGAATTGAAATGAGTTCTCCATTTTCTGATAAATAAATTACTTATCGAGTTATAAGCAATTGTGGCCACGTGAAGACAAGTATTTCTCCTTTCTCGTGGTGTCGCATTCGGAAATTCTGTTCCAAAAGCCAAATTTGAAAGTATTTTCTGAAAAATCTTTTGCGTTTACAAAAAAAATGGAAAACGTCTAAAGATTACATAGTTTATGAATAAAAACACCTGCCACTTTCATGCGTTTCCGAACAAAAATGAATAAAAATATCCTCAGAGAGTGGCTACTTTGGATTTGAGAACAGTCCTCAGTCCTACAGCAAGATTCAGTTTTTACAGGTTTTAATGTGGTACTTATTACTTATGTTGTACCTGTACCACCGCTTGCGATAACAGACCTCGAAATACTACCAAAGAAAATGAAGCGTGAAGAAGGGAAACTTTCATAGACGCAATGTAAATCCCCGATCCTCAGCGAAACAGTGCAAACAGCTAAGCGGTAGAAGCCGCATAAAGGGCCGAAAGATAACTCGGGGTTTACTTGGCGCGCTTTTGCGTGATCGCTAGTAGCGATAATTATCAAAATGAGGAGTAACGCTGCGCTCACCGCTGTCCCCTGTCCGCGCGAAAGCAGTGCGCTCCCCTCCACCCCCCCCCCCCCTTTTCGTGGACGGAGCTTCTCTCCGAGGGAGAAACCCCTTGAAGGTCAAAGATCGTAGAATACGTTAGATGAATCTGTTGTTATGTTATTTCGAGTGAAAGTGGAACTTTCGATACGTAAAATTTATTATTTTACAGAGTGCTGTATCACTGAAGATGTTTCCATTGTACGTATTCATCGGCTATCTATTTGTAATACAGAAAATATATCGTAACAACAGAACATGAACAGATCATATTAAAAAATCTGTCCCAATCGCTGTTAAGTCACAAGTCAAACTGACCAAGAAATGTCGTTTTGAATTCTCGCGGGGCGTTGGCGCGAAGGTGTTATCTTAGGTTTACTGCAAGAAAATTTGGCGAATTGGTAGATGCAATGAAGAATGCCTGTGATTGGATCTCCCCTTTGAGTGTGTTTCCCAGCAGAGCTGTTTGCACTGTTTCGGTTAGTTATGGTTTCCAAAGCTTCCCCTTCTTTCCCTCTACGTTCTTTCACACTACCTCTAATATATGACTTTCTAAATCATACTATAATTTATGGCGCTTTTTATAGGAGTGGCCGAAACTACTGTTTACATTGGAAGGATGATACTAGAAATAATAAAAGATTTCACCGTTTAACATAGTTGGTGTGAGTTTTTTCCTCTGCATTTCAATGTCATATGTTATATTTTTAAATTCAGTGATGTTAAATGTAAATCAAAAAAGGGCTTTTTCTTCTTTTAGCATTAAAATATACTACAACAGAGATCGTAGTCTCAGGGTGTTTAAAGAGCTTGGATACCAGAAATATCGTTACGTAATGGTAGCCTTTTTTAAACACCGAATTTTCTTCATTAAAAGAGGCAAATATTATTTTGCGAAAAAAACTGATGTTCTTCCTCTTCAAACCCTGTATAATCTCTTAGAGAAATTTACTTATGCGTATTTTATTTTCATGAGATCATCAATATTATAAATTCAATTGAACTCCTTTAATACCAACACCGCTAAAATGAGCAATTTACATGTTCAGAATGATTCATTATTTAAACTATATCAAGATTTTCACGGTTTTTCGCATGCCTCAAAAGCAGGATTAGGTGCAATACGAGCAAAACACCTGATGATTTCAATGTGATTTTCAGAGAAAAGAAGGACAGAATTAGAAAAGAAAATATATTCTTATAGAAAACAGCGCTATCTCAGCAATAACACTTCTACATTAAAACTACTTCCAAAAGACAATTTAACATTTTTAACTAGGTAGAATATCCTCCTTCACGGAAACCCCGTACCCCCTAAGAAAATGCATTTAAGGATTATCGTAAGGTCTTCACAGAATAGCGACGAGAACAACTTGAAGCACATGGGTGTAAACAGAAAAACAGAAAGAAAATTGTCGCCACGGATGGAACGAAGTTGGGGAGGGCCAGGGTGGGAAGCTCCACCCTGAAAAATATTAGTTTCTCCTTTCTCTTAGTGCCTAATTATTCTCAAAATCCTTGCGAATAATAGATTTAGTTAATTAAATTTCAGAATCCAAGAAGGGACAATGGCTGTCTTCTGCCCACCTTTGCGAGCATATACGATTAGAGAATGTATCACTGCACTCAATCCTAACGAAAATTTAGCGTATACCCTTGAATGATATGTTGAGACTATTTTTTTAAAAAAAATTAAGGAAATGTAATGATCATTACATCACAATCAATTGGGAAGTTATTTAATGAGTATATTTTAACTGTTTGGTGAAATGAAATAATAAAGTATTAACTACTACTATATAATCAGTAAAAGAAAGCCAAATTTTAAAAATAAATTTATTATTAAATTGGAGCAGCACTTTTATACTTTACCTTATTTACCATAAATTTAATTTAACTGCAATATTAAATCTGTATTATATTCAGCATTTCATTACGCAGTAGCAAGTTGATACTATAATATTTAATTATACATCAAAATTGATATTTAGAATCATTCCATTAAAGATTAATTAACGAGGTTTCTCTATGGATAAAATAATGTGACTTTAATTACGTATTATGGGAAAATTATAGCAATGCAAGCGAATGCTAATCAAAAACATTTATAAAATAAAATCTCGAAAGGAAGATTAGAAAGGCAACTTGCCTGTGGAAATAAAAAACACAAAATTGACAAAATATTAAACTTTAAATCGTCGTTAACACATTTGCGACTGGTGACGAAAAATTTTCTTTTTATTAAAAAAACCCGTAACTGTCTATCGGCATTACTTTATACTTTCTAAAATTGTATTTATATCATTTCTCTATATTTTTTTAGATTAAATCCGTACATTAAAAGGGGAGGAGCTTCCACTATTTTAAAACACATATTTCATTTCATATACAGAGTGGTTATAATTAAACTTCCCCTATAAACAGCATCCTACAGCGCAAACGGGTGAACGGAATGCAACAAAATTTGGTATATAGACTATACACGAGATGCGCTCACAGAATATTGAAAAAAAAATTAGTTCCAAAACGTCCACCAGAGGGCGCTTTTCCGGAAGAAGCATTAAATTTAACACAATGAACAGCCAAAACAGAATCCAAAATTGTCAATAAATGTTAATATTGTTTCTGGATTTTGTTTTGGCCTTTTATTGTGTTAAATTTAATCTTTTTCCGGAAAAGGCGCACTCTGGTGGACATTTTGGAACTAAACTTTTTTTTTTCGAAATTCCGTGATCGCATCTCGTGTATAGTCTATATACCAAATTTCGTTGCATTCCGTTCACCCGTTTGCACATTAGGATGCTGTTTATATGGGAAGTTTAATTATAACCACCCTGTATATAAGGGTCGCATTGTTACCAGTAGGTTACTTTTTTTTTATATTCAGATTTCTTCATTATCACCATTTTTTTGAAATTGTAAAATTCCCCTTATTTAAAGACGTATTAATAAAGGCGAAAACAAGAGGAATTTTACCATTTTAAAAAAGTGGTTCCAATCAAGAAATCTGAATTTTAAAAAAGTAGATAAAATGGTAACACTGAACGGTCGTTATTGTGTTAAGTCGAAAGATTAAAGAAAATAAAAACAACCAAATATAACTCATTAAACGTACAATACGCTAATGCTTTATTCGTATTAATGTTGGGTAGGACTTGGAAATTTTTGGACGTTTGTATGAGGTACTCAGTGGTGGAAAATTGGCGCAGAGGTGGAGCCTATTGACACCACTAAATTATAGTAGTATTTTAACTCTTGTCTAATGATCAAATTTCTGAGTTTTTATTAAATTGAATAATACCATAAAAATTTAGTGTTGTCAATAGGCTCCACCTCTGCGCCAATTTTCCATCACTGGGTACCCCAAAGAAAATTTTGTCATGAGAATGTCATGCTTCCAAAGGAGTGAAGTGGGTGGGGTTTATACGCAAGAACTACAACTGAGTTAGGATGGATGTAATTCCTCCCTCTTCCTCGGTGTATGGCTGTATGCTGCTTAATAATCCGACAACCTGAGGTTAACGGTGTGGAACTTTAGTTATTGTCAGGAAGGTAAATTGAAAATATATATAGTTCTTGGAAGAGAGAAAGGGAATTACTGAAAAGTGATGGGGAATGGATGCAGTAGAACGCTGTTTATGTGATTATTTGAAGTTCTTTTAGAGAAATAGTGTTGTATAAAAATAAACTATTGTACTTCTAAAGAATAAAATTGACTTTTGAAAATATAATTAGACTGGAAAAAATGTAAAACTGAATGCCTATCTTGAATTAAAGTTCTGAATATATAGAGAAAGAAACAATTCTTTGGAATTCTTAGGAGGAAATTTTAGAAATTTTTCACAAAATTACTTACTACAAATTATAAAACATATTTTTTTTTTATATGATTCATCTGAAAAATTATTTTCACAAAATAGTTAGTACTGTTATATTTGATATCCGATATGTGATATCTGATACTGGTTAAATTTTGTCTATCAAAAAAGAAAACTTTCATTATTTTCACCCCCTTTAACCGACCCCGTGCTTCCACATGAAGTTATGATCCACTTATTTATTTATTTCTCAACAAAGCAATAAACAGGACATTTTAAACAAAAATAAAAAGGCAGAATAATTTTAAAATATAAAGCTGCCTAATTAAAAATAATCTAAGCTAATTTTAAAAAAAATTAGCTGCCTGCTGTGACGCAGGTGTAGGCAGAAACCTTTAGTTATTCATTTTTACTGCAAATTAAGAAATGCAGGAGAATTTTTAAAAATTTTTTAAAGCTTTATATGCTAGGGAGGTACAGTATGTGTGTGCGAGGTGTAAGGGGGGGGTAGAGTAATTTAACTTATGTAAAGCATGTTAGTGGTAATTCTACGTGCAAGTAATCAGCCGTAACAAAAACCCCTAATACTTTACACATTTTCTCTTACATGTTTTTCGGATGTGGTCGGAGGAAAGGGATAAAAGTGCCGCCTTGAGACAACAATCGCTTAAACGCAAGATGCAATTCATTTATCAAAAAATAAAAAAATGTTTGATTTCAAATCACTTTAATAATCATGCTTGCAAGTGCCATGCTTTAAGTTTCAAAATGCAACGGAAAGTTTCGCGTTGTTGAGAGGGGGGAAATATTCTTTTGAGAACCAAAATGTAATAGCGTTTATATTCCAATAATATCTTTTTACATTTAAAATTTTGAAAAATACGATATTTGATTTCAATTCTAGCATTACACCTCTAAACTTAAGCTGTGTGACCTTTCTCGAACTCATGCTTAAATTCATCAATTTATAAAATTCCATACATAATCACGAATAAATATTATATTCATTACTGAAGTAGCACAGTTGCACACTTCAATTGTGCTATTCCAGTCTTGAATATTATTTATGCAGTTGGAAAAAAAAAATCCTTCTCTTCATAATGAATAAATAATAGTTTTATTTTTTTAGCTTTGAGCCCCCTCCCCCCTTATATATGACATGACTCCAAACCCATGTCGTGCCCGTCGGCATAATCATTCAGAGTTCTCCTCGAATCTAACTTAACTAGCGTAAATATGGGTTAATATATCTTGGACCCCTCTTCTCCATTACATGGAGAGTATTCGTTTGCCTGTATCCCTTGTGTAGGTAATCGGCTATAGCCAAATCATCACTAATACTATAACTATCGACTGCTGTCTCAGGGCGGCAGATTTTTACGTTCCTTCGCTGTCACGTACGGAAATGCAGTTGAAAATGCTAACTTTTGCCATATTTTCTGAAAACCCTTCTGCCTTTATCGAAAATTGGAACATATTGTCCGATTATACAGTTTCTGCATAAAAGAACTTCAAAATTTAAATACATTTGCGAGCAAAACAAATTTAAACATATATTAAAAAGTTGTAGTTTAGATTTAAAAGCAGTCTTAAAATGTCTTTAATAAAAAAAAAAAAATTTTTAAAAAATGTTATGTATATAATTATAAATTGCTTTTCATGAATGAATTAAAAATACATATATATGCTGTTCTGTAATTACTTATGAAAAAAGAAATGAATGCTTTTATGTCGCATATAAAATACAACTTAATAATATAAAACTTATATGTCCGCGAAAAAATGCAGAAAAAGAAAATTTCGTGCAGAATGTTGAATAAATTCACAGTAAGGGTATTTATGAGAGCTTAAAAAAGGTAGAATAACTGCAATTTTAAAATTACATTACAAACTGAATTGTTATTTTTACTTAACATCTGAAATGTTCCGACATCGCAATAACACTCATTCATTCACTGACTCAATGTCATCCCTCAACGACAGATTGACAAGTATTAAATCAATATTTATTAAAAGCAATAGAGAAAAACAGCTTTTCCGACACTTCTTTACAGTTAAATGTCACACTATTTCATTATCCCCTCAATCTTTCCTTTCAGGCTATTCCATAGACTTCTAAGGTTCCCCTCCTCTTAGATTAAGCGTCTACAAACGTGGACGCAACTCACTCCGATTCCGAGAACTCCACACAATCCTGATACTCACACACATACCTTCATTCATTCTGAAACGGCTCTCACCGCCTGAAACTGAGGAAACATGATAAAATTTTGGAGTTACCTCCAATCTGAAATTTAGGTAGTGAGACAAATTGTTACGATATATGAGACAAATGAGGTGCCTCCTGTATGAGTTACCCAAAACTAATTCGTATATTCTCACTTGTTTCATTAAATTTTAATCCTTATTTTTATTTAATTTATAAATATTAATAACAATAATGATCTAATGCTTTTATTTTTTTTTTACAACGAAACTTTTTTTTTTTAAACCATTCGGAAAAATGGTTATTATCATCTGTCAGGGTAAGAAATCAAAAACATATCTGAAGCTTTTTATTGGTTGAATCCGCATTTTATTCGTTTTCTGGTTGGTCTATACAGTAATCTGTATTTTCCCTTTACTTTCAACAGAGATGGATACTTCTTTTGCCACTATGACAAAAAAGTAATAAAAACTACAAAAAAAAAAAATTAATAACTCAGAAACAAATTGAGATACAGCTTTGAAACAAATTGCATTTAAAAGTATATTTTTTTCTCTATACGACGATATAAAATGTAATATTGTGGGATGTTTAGAAGTTTAAAAATGAAATTTAATTTAAAATTGGTCCAGGAATATTCATGTTTAATCCACGGCGTACGTAATGTATAACCAGCTCCGTAGAAGTTTAAAAATTTACAGCATCGAAAAATGTAATATATGGCGTACGTAATGCATTAAATTTCATTTCAAATTGATCCAGGAATATTAGTGTTTAATCCATGGTGTAAGTAATGTATGACCAGCTCCGTAGAAGTTTAAAAATTTACATTACGAAAATTGTAAAACTGAAATTTCTTTTAAAATTTGTTCATGATGGGTCCAGGAATGTTAATGTTTAATTCATAGCGTACGTAATATATGATCAACTCCGTGCGATTTTTTATGTCTTAAATTTTAGTCTTCGAAAAAATCATTTTCCAAATGGTTGTTGTAATTTGTTAAATTGCTTTTTTTTTTTTTTTTTTTTTTTTTTTTTTTTTTTTTTTTTTTACTGATTAATAAAATCGGTTGAGGGGGGAAAAGCACAATACAGACAAGAAGAATTCCATGACTTGGGGACTAATTTTTAAAGCTTGATTTTCAGCAGTACTTGGGTATATGTGCATAATAAGATAACTTGACAACAGATCGCACATTGCAATTCAGCCCTGTGTATTCATTCAAATATATTGTACTTGGGCAAAGACGGTAGAGTGGATATACCTTGGTTGCCAGTTTAGCCTCCATTTTTATTTCGAAATTTTTCACACTACAAAATTTTAAGAAAGAATTTTCAATTTAAGCACCTCATTAAATACAACAGAAAATACTGTTTTTAATTTCTGTTCTGAATTCAGATTCTATGACTAAAAATAAAGGCCAAACTGGCAACACTAACCCTGGGACATTCTCTTTTTTAGTAGCGGATGGGGACAGCTTAACCCTCTCACTGCGCAACTCGAGAAATACTCGGGCATGAATTTTCCCATCTAATTAATATTATTTAGTCATTCCCACCAGTTATTTTTTAACAAAAAATTTTCTGATTTAATCAGGACATTTTCACTGATTACCACAGTCAAAAATGTCTGCTTTAAAGAACCGGTGATAAAATATTAAAAATTCTGTAAAAGACTCTCATCGTGAAGAATTACTTACGCAGCGAGAGGGTTAATGCAGCAATGTTAAAGAAGCGCCTGTTTAACACTACAAAGACGGGGAATTTTACTCAAATTTTAGAAAAAATATTTCACACCAGAATTTTTATTTTAAATGATTAACTTATTTATTTAACTGTTTTTTTTTCCTTTATACCTTTTAAACTAGGTTTATAAAAAAAATTCTGGCTCGAATCGCAATGTGTTCATTTGATAGCGGTCAAAATGACCGCTCGCCGTCTTTCTAGTGTTAATAGAATTAGGGAGAAAGGAGTCTCGTAAGGATTTCTTTAAACCTGGTTTGAAACAAAGGAAAGAAATGAGCTTTTTCATTTAATACTGGTGCCACTTATCAAAACATTTTAAAATCATATTAAAAACGAAATCTTAAGAACATAATCTTACCAACATTGCAATCAGAATTATATAAATAAGTAAACAAATATCTATAACTTTTACTTTTAAAATTTAAAATCGGTTCATCTTTTATGTCATAATAATGTTATTAAATATTTAACTCATTGCATATAAATAAATAGATACGGATATGAATGTGGCGTTTTAACCGCTTTAAGGCTTATAGCGAATTACTTTCCAAGGGATATATTAAAATTATTATTTCTTAAGATAAAACTTTTGTGTTTGCTTTCAGTCAAGGATTTAAAAAACAATAAATATGATTTAAGTAGCCTATACTACTATAATTAAAATATACGTAATTTAATACTTGTTCCCTAAGATAATTATGTATACGTAGTTATTACTATCTATAGTATGCCAATGTGGTTACAGTTTGTATTTAAACTAGTTTAGAAAGATTTAAAATCTATTACTATTTGTTTTAGCTTTGTCCTTAATTTAAAATGTTTCTTTGACATATAGATTTTCTTTTAAAAACGAATTTATAGGGCACATTTCAATTTCTTTAGTTATTACATTGAACTAAACATATTTTAATTTTAGAATTATTTCAGTTCCTATTTTATAGCAAATGTATAATGAGAGCATTTCATAATTCTTTTTAGCTTTACAATATTAAGAATTATAATGCGTTATCTTCAAGTATTAATATCTTAAATTATAATAATAACAGAAACAATTATAAAAGTATGAGAAGAAAAAACTAACACACGGATAAGTACCAAGTACAAACGAAAATCAACAGCAAGAAAACAACGTGACAAAGCCGGCTAGGGAGTTTTTGATTTTTTTCCCTGCCCAGTGCGGTAGAAGTTGTTCCGGTCGCGAAATTCTAAAATGGAGGACCAAAATCACAGTCAGGTGAAATTCGAGCACCTCATTGATCATTGAGTCGCGTCATTTTCAGAGAGCAAGCTCTCGCGCTAGGGGAAACGTCGAACACTCCCTTTTCCGAAAAATAATCATGTATTGATGCGAATATTTTCTGTTTCATTTTAAATAAGCCATCGAAATTAACTCAAGATATTTTGATGACTTTTTATAAAATGTGAATGAAAGATTTAGATTTTAAGCTGTAAAAAATTTTAAATAATATGGCAAGTACTTTTTTAGTTAATGAAAATTAAAAATGAAACTTGCATTTTTTTTCTCCTTATGTTACTTTTAAACTCCAAAATAAAACATATATTCGCCCTTTTCTATAGAAAAATTTAATAACTAACTTAGAATACTAAAAACTTTCATAAATTCTTTGCCTAATGGAAAATAATTTTAAAAAATATTCTCGGTTTTTAAACCAATTTTAATCATTAATAATAAACAGAACAAAAAATATTACATGAACAATTTTGTAATAGTATGTACAATAGTTATTTTGTTTCCTAGTTCATGTATT
This sequence comes from Maratus speciosus, assembly GCA_963932465.1. NCBI lineage: Eukaryota > Metazoa > Arthropoda > Arachnida > Araneae > Salticidae > Maratus > Maratus speciosus. Next base: position 278,856,230 of record OZ010797.1, on the reverse strand, counting down.
TAAATCTGGAATTTTTAAATCGATTTTTCACTCACTTCCTGGTAAGCTAAGGTTATAAAAATTATGAAAGCAAGTGTGTTTTCGATGACAATATAACATTTTAATATTTTGAGAATTTAATTATAAATTAATAATATGTTTCCCCAAGGAGGGTCCAGGTGATAAATTGCTAAATATTGTTTATGGTTAAAACTGTATAAAAGTTACAAGAAGAATCGAATTAATTATGTGCCAAATCAAGCACGCTAAAATATGCCAATTAGCTGTTAAACTGCAACAATGAAATATTTCAAATATTGAAATGTAAAAAATTAAATATAAATAAAATATAAAGGATGTCATATATATTTTTAAATGCACTTTTACAATTAATTAATTAATTTATTTATTTATTTATGATTTTATGTTTCAAAAAACAATTTAGAAATCTTGAAAGGTTGTTTAACCCTCCGTGTACCAGACGGGTCCATTGGACCCGACAGGTACATACAAAATATTCATTCAAACCAGAAATTTCTTTAAAATAAACTAAGTATATAAACCAGACAAAAATAAGGTAAATAAATAAGTTAAATAGTTTTAAATAAAAATTCTGCTGTAGAACGTTTTATTAAAACTTGAATAAAATTCCCGGTAGATCTAGGGTTAAACTACACTTTTTTTTTTTTCATTTTGCATATGTAAAAGAAAAAAAAAAAAAAAAAAAAGGAGAATTCTGATTTTTTTAAAATAAATGCACTAGTTCATGCTTTACTAATCGTAAATTAAACGAAGGAAATTTCCATAATCGGGGTCCACGCGAAATTAATACATTTTAGCGGACTTGAATAGCAATCATGAAACTAGGCTTGATTTTTAAGATAAACATTAAATGTCTGTAAAAGAATGTTTACCTTTTATATATCAAATTATGAATTTGTGAAAATTTCATCTTCTAAAGCATATTTTGTGAATTTTTGAAACTACATTAGAAGATTTACACAACCATTTAATAAATTTTGGAAGGATTTTGCCAAAATTAATTAATTAAATTGAATTTATACAGTTTTTGTGCAATAATCCCCTCAAATCTTTTATTTAAAATCTTTTTTTTTTTTTTTTCTTAGTATTTTGTAGATTTGCAAAAATATAATTTCTTACAATAGAAATATTTCCGAACAGAAACTCCCCCGCAATCTGTCAACGTCAAGAAAGCTGAAAAATATGCAAATGCAAAAGAAATTATTGTGTTGTTTTCTTTTTTTTTTTTTTTAATTTTCTTTTGTGCAACCAATAATGTTTTTTGAAACAGGATAAAGTAAAAATTTATAATTCATTCTAAACAGTATAACTACTAATCGATGTATTAAATTAGTTTTATAACTAGTTATTTTAATGACACTTTAATGTACCGTCCGGCATACAGGGTTAAAAACAGAAAAACTTTTTTACTTTCATATTTATTTTATGTGTAGAGAACCTGGAGTAACTTTAAAAAATGTTTTTGGATTTATTTTTAAGGGGTTTTTTTTTTTTTTCATTTAATGCTAAAACATTAAATTTTGTATTTTTTAAATTATTTGTGTAATTTTTTTATATAATTTCGTTAATTTAAAGTTTCCGATTTAAAGTTTAGAAAAAGATCTGTTTTGATAGTTGTTGACTTTTTCTAGAATAATATTATTTTTGGGTTTTTTTTTTTTTTTTAAATGGTGGGGGGGGGGGGGGTGTAGTGGAGAAAATTTATTGAGATTTTTACCATACGGAATTCATAGACAAATTTTAAATGACATTACAAGTATTATTCAATGAAAACTAAATTTTTATTGAAGAATATTTGTTGTGTCATATCATTTAAAATAACAACTTATAATCTAAATTATTCACTTTCGTTGCATAAAATGTTATCAAAATATCTTATTCGAGTTAATTTCGATTGTTTATTATAAATAAAAACGAACAATATAATAAGGTAAATAATGCATAAATGTAAATAAGGTAACAATCGCTTCAAAATTACTTTTCCCCTCACTCCTTTCAAAATTCAAATGGAGAAACAAATTGGTGATCCTCATCCTTATCTCTTTTAAAACCACGCGACCACACAACCAATGAGGTGCCTGCGTTTCAGCTGACTGTGATTTTGGCTCTTTATTTCAGAATTTCGCGTTGCGGTCATTGTTGCATTAAGCTGTACCTATCCGTGGCTCACTTCTTTTACCTACACTTATTATTTTCCACAACGGCTTCTCCCATCTCTGAGGTTTTGGCAAGAAACGACTTTATTGTAGTCATGCGTAACTTTCTTATTTCTTATTATATAAGTGAATAATAGTAATTTATTTCTGATGTGAAACAAATAAGAAATATTGCATAAAATTCCACATGGATATAGAGCAGTAGTAGTCGTTGAGCCGGAAGCCAAAATTAGTGATTTTGGTTTCATCTCTGAGGACTTGATGATATATACCTTTTTGGATTCACAATGATCCAAGGAGTTCATTTTATGATGATACTATGAAATTTGTGGTAGCTTATAGACGCCATATTGAAAACATGAGCGCCATCTATCGCACACAGATACATATGATTTATTTTGTCAGTATCACATAATTAAAGAGATTTCAATGAAAAAATGAAAAAAACAAATATTGTTAAACATAAAACGTTACACAAATTATATATTTATTAAGATTTTATTTTAATATGGTGCTTATCTTTACATTTAACTTTATGTTTATTAACATTTTCAATGGGATAAACATCTTGTTTTACATTTTAATGCATATTATTTTCATATGGTAAAAAACACAGCAATTCAAGAAAAATTTAATACTGGTGAAACTATTGTACTTACTGGTGAAACTATTGTATCTGTTAAGAATTAACCCCTTCGGGACCACGAATGCATATATGCACCTTCGGAAACGTGTTTACATCGATTGTTTTTGATACCATTAAAAAAGAAAAGTAAAATTTTCCTTATTTAATTATTTTCTTGATTGCTAAGCTAAATTCAATTGTTTGACAAAAATCTTAGTCTTCTTCACAGCTATCATCATCATCGGTTGACATTGCTGTGTCCAAATAACTTCCATCGTCATAGAGTAGCTCTATATTCTGCATATGCTTGTATATATAAGGTTATTAAACAGATATGCATATAATGGTGAGACACATGTTCTTGAACAAGAACATGACATCAGTTCCAAAATACCTTCAGGAGCAGGAGAAATGCCATTCCACTGGACCTCTAGATAGCCTTTTCCTTACACTATCTGTTCCAAAAATCCAACTGTATTTATCTGGGTATGTAAGATCAGGATCTGCCTGTATCACTTCATCCAAACAACACCGCGGTAATTAGATTGCATTACCTATAGGTAGAGTGTTATTTCTGCATGGCAGAAGGCAATGCGATTCCACAGACTCCTTTTTTACAGGCAAAAATATATAAGCGCAATTCACTGATATCTGAGTATTTGTGCTTTCATAATAGAGATGGCAAACTTACAGCTGTTTCTTTGTTTCCTCTGATAGTGCCTTAAGCGCATTTCGAAATTCAGTGTTCTTGAATTATCATTTTACCTTGCTTGCAAAAGCACTTACTGTATCGCATTCAACAGTTAATGCATTTCAGGTAATGCATTACATACCGCTTTACCTAAATGTCCATGTATCTCACTCAAGTAGTAGTACTTTACTTTACCCTGTCATTGGATCCACATTTTACAAATATTAACCCTTTCTAGTTCTTCAAATCGTTTTCTAAAGAAACCAGTGTGATAACTGCCACATCAGTATCTATAGGGATAATAATATTTCTAAATCCAGACGCTAAAGCATAATGAGCACAAAATAAAAGCCGGGTACAACCTCTTCTTGGAAGCAGGTCAATTTAGTGTATTCTTCAACTAGTTATTTCGTGAATGTATAGCATTTTTCTCCGTAGATAATGTACATCATTCGTGTAATCAACTATTTCAGATAATGTTCATTTTGTCATTCTTGAGAAATGAAATGTATAAGTTCTTTCTTGTTCTCTTCATCGGACAGAAAGTGCTTCCATTTTCGTACTGGGTGTCCAGGAGTATATGACCTTTATAGCATTCCCAACAGTTGATTTTTTTCGTTCATTTCTTTTTATTGACACAAATACAACATCTATTCTTTGAGAGGATGTAAAATCTTGTATTATTTTTAGAAAACAAATTCTTTTCTAGTTGTCCAAATGATTGTACTGCGTTAGTTTTGAACAAAGCACATTCCGTCAATGATATTAACAACACCATCATTTGCATTCTTTCAGCAGTCGCAATTTTGTAATACTATTCATCAGATTGATTTTTCAGTTTTTCGAATTAAACCATTAAGTGTTGCTAAGGGAGGAGGTAGGTGGTAGGAAAAGACAGTTCTCATACCGAAATTTCTTCGCTCTGCAATGATTGTCATCTAAGCAAACAGATTTCTTTCTGCCTAGGCAACAAACTCTGATTTATTAAATTTTACATTCTGTTTCTTTTTTAAGCCAGAAAATGTCTTTAGCTTCTTTATCTTTGGAGGTTTGAAAAACCCGACTTAAGTCTTCAGACAGATATTCTCTCTTCAAAGTTTGGTAAGCTTCTTCACACATCTTATGAGCTTTGACCATGTCTTTGACAATTTCTAGATTTGTCATTGCTCCAGTTGATTCTATTACCATGTCTAGATTTATCCATTCATTGGTAATCATGTTCTGTAAATATAATACATCATGTTCGTCTTTCTGGATCCTGCTCAAAGACAGATCTGGATGTAGAATTAATTTTGGTTCTTTCACGAATCATGTGAAGAAATGCTGCCCTGATATAAAAAATATCTTTCGACTGTGGCAGGTCTTTGACTTAACTTCGTTGTACCTTTTGACCCCTGCATGCCTTTACTTATTGTCTCTTCAATCGCCCAATTCATGTAATAGCATGCAAAACCAAGAAAATCTTTCAATCACCCTGTTTATCGGCGGCCATTTTCCAATATGGCGTCCATTAGCTACTCTGTTTTTTGAATGTATCATGGATAAATGTCATTCTGATGTTGTGGTGAATCCAAAAATGTGTGGTTTACCAAGTCCGCTGACATAAAACTACAAGAGACCCTGGCTCAACGACGATGGCCATTTTCCAATATGGTGCCCATAAGCTACCCTGGTTTTGAATGTATCATTGATAAATGACATGGTGTTGTTGTGGTGAATTAAAAAATGTATGGTTTACCAAGTCCGCTGACACGAAACCACTCGAATCCCTGACTCAACGACGGCGGCCATTTTCCAATATGGCGCCCATAAGCTACCCTGGTTTCGAAAGTATCATGGATAAATGAGGTGCTGTTGTTGCAGTGAATACAAAAATATATAGTTTACCAAGTCCGCTGACATGAAACCACACAAGCCCCTGGCTCAACGACTATAGGACATTTTATGAAATAGGATTTAGAAGAAGAAAATCAGCCTATAAAATTATTTGAAATAGGTAGCGCCGATGTAGAACAGTTCTACTAGTTTGTCTGCATATTCATTTTAATTACAATACGCAACTTTCTTAGAATTGATTTTGTAGGTTGTGCCTCCTTCGTATGGTTCTAAGCCATATTTCTTCGAAATTAAAGACCCGATCTGAAAACTATTATGATTGAGATCAATTTAGTGTGTATTCAGGCTTGCAATATCAGGGCTATGAAAGAAGAAATGCGTGTGTAGCTTTGTGCAATTTTTCCGTGAGGAGGGCGTGGCTTATTTACTTTTAGGGCGAAAGAAAGCGAATAGTGACCCGATCAGTAAGAAACACGATTGAAAGCTGGATACAGTTTTAGTTTTTTTTTTCTTTTTATGTTTATTGGATGCATTCATATGCAATAAATTTAACTAATCAACTTGGAAATTATACCAACATAAGTAATTCAAATGGAAATTAACTTAACAAATTCAAAAATCTTATTTGAAATGATATAAAACCCAATATAACAAAATATAAATTTTCAAGAACTAAAAACTGAAGTTAAAAAAAAAAAAAAAATAGAAAAGAAAGAAAGAAAATAATTTTATCTGAAAACATACCACTAGAATAATTTCTATTCTTTTCTTGTCTTTTTTTTTCTTTTGTTATTGTTGATTTTTTATCCCTATTTTTGTACATTTTAAATGGGTCTCTGGATGCCAGTCAGTTAATTTCTGCAGCTCACATGGTAATAAGAATTCTGAAAATTTCAGCAAAAATGTAAAAATAAAGTTTATAAATAAATAAATTGAAATATTGGCAATATTTTGTCTTTTTTTTTTTTTTTTTTTTTTTTTTTTTTTTCCTTTTTATTATTTTTAATGAAACTGGTACTTTATAATTAGTGTAACGTAACAAATTTTTAATATATTTTAAAGATATTTGGAGTGTATTTTAAATAATTTTATATTATATGTATGGACCTGCAAATAACTTTTGTACATTCATTTGTGATTTATTCATATAAATTTTAAATAGAAATCCTTTTCTTAAATTACTCTACGCAATTTCAAAGATAATCAAATGTAAACATTTTTTTAACATAAAAAACATAAGTTAATAACTACAATTATATTTCATCCTTTTAAGACTCTTCCAAAAAAAAAAAAAAAAAAAAAAAAAACAATTTAACAAATTACAACGACCATTTGGAAAATGATTTTTTCAAAGACTAAAATTTAAGCCATAAAAAATCACACGGAGTTGATCATACATTACGTACACCATGAATTAAACATTAATAGTGTTATTACACGTAAAAATTGCAAGCGACATAAAATCGCCTGCGACTCGTCAGATTTCCTGAAACTTACGTATTATCCAGGCATTTCATTGGCTGTTCGGGAAAAGGCTTTTCCATCGTACGTCCAATTTTAAATGAAATTTCATTCTTAAACTTCTAAACATCCCACAGTATTACTTTTTACACCGTCGTAGAGAGAAAAAAAAATGTACTTTTAAATGCAATTTGTTTGAAAGCTGTATCTCAATTTGTTTCTGAGTTATTATTATTATTATTTTTTTTTTGTAGTTTTTATTACTTTTTTGTCATAGTGGCAACAGAAGTATCCATCTCTGTTGAAAGTAAAGGGAAAATACAGATTACTGTATAGACCAACCAGAAAACGAATAAAATGCGGATTCAACCAATAAAAAGCTTCAGATATGTTTTTGATTTCCTACCCTGACGAGGATAATAACCATTTTTCCAAATAGTTAAAAAGAAAAAAATGTAATTGCAGAAAAAAGAAAGAATGTAAAAAAAAAAAAAAAAAATGTTCGCTCAAAAACGACGAAATTTCTGACATCCTAAGAAAGTCATTTTGTATATAACAGCGAGAATTTTTTGACATTGAAATGCAGGGCTCCCAAATGGTCCGCCAACTGAACACCAATAAATTTTAACAGAAAATTGTATGGTAGGTTTGCGCTAGAATTAACTTTCAAAGGTGATTTCGGGTCGGTTTGTAAGAAAAATCTAAAAAGAAATTTTTTCTAAAAAAGTATTGGTATTCAGTTGGCGGACCATTTGGGAGCCCTGAAATGCAATTTCTTCAGGGGTCAGGGCTCGCAGCGTTATTAAATTTTTCACCATATCTTACCACTATTCTTGGCTGAGAGGTTCTGCTCTCGAAGCTCGTAGACGGGAGGTGCTGGGTTCGAACCCAATCGCGCCCGTCGGCCTAACCGTTTCGGAGTTTTCGTGGTTTTCTTCGAAACCGTGGATTCCCATGCGTAAATACGGGTTAGGTTTCCTTAGAAAGACCCCCACGAAGGGCACTCCCCCCCAGGGCCTATATCCTACGTGTTGATAATTGGCCGTCATAAACACAAACAAACAAACTTACCACTATTCTATATAAAGAATCTTCGTTATAGATTCCTTTAATATCGGCAATAAAAGTTTTAAATATAGATTATCGTTTTAAAATAGTGATAAGAAATTGCGTAAATTTTAGGAACGCTGCGAGCCCTGTTTCTTTGAAAATGAACAGCGTTCTTCATTTTTTGATAAGTTTGTTGGATCTCTAATTGTACATTTAAAAGGTTAAAAAGGCTCTATTCTTAAGAATTAAGAAGATGTCCTGAGTTAATATGTATCATATTTTGCGCTTTATTTTTTCTTGGTTTTCTACAAAATGAGCGGCCTTTCATTCCGTTTAGTGAGCTGATGATGCGTCATTGCTTAACCTCTTGGGAAAAGTATAACAACATTTACTATGGCACAATGTTACGTTTAAATTTTTTCTTCGTTTTTATTACTTCAATTTTCACAGGCATTCGAAACAAATATTGTTTAACCCTTAGAATACCAGATTTTTTATAGATTTTGGTACAATAATTGTCCTAGGACACATTTTTTTACTATCTTGTCTACCAATATTCCGTAAAATAATCTTCGTTATATATTTCTAGTAGAAAATTGCACGGATGAGTATTGTCTGCATTTCCATAGATTTCTACTTGACAGAATATATTATTCACTAGCTAGATCATATTACCTCTGCTAGTTACTTTTCCTCTAAATGCCATCACCCCCCCCCCCCCCCTCTCTTCTGCGAAAGTTTTGCTTTCACCTTTACCCCTCTCACTAGCGCACAAAGTTTAATTTTTTTTAAATTCTCCATACATTTTCGAAATTATTTTTCTGTCTTTTCTGTAGTAATGATAAATAATAATTCTTTTTTAATAGCCTTCAAATTTCATATTTTATCCTTTCCATCGCCAAAAGAATGCACAGCTTAAATTCTCTAAAGCCCTGTAATTTTTGGTAACCGTTTTGCCCTCTTTCTTATCTTAAAGCATAAATACCGTATTCCCCCGCATTAGCCGGCATGCCACAAAATTCGAGGGAGACCAGATTTTTGAATATTAGTCCCTGGTCTTTCCCGGCATGCCGGAAAAAAACGAGGATAGTAATTTCAACAAATATCTTAAATCCTTGCTAATAAATTTTTTTTAAGGGGCGCGATCAAATATTTAAACCCGTTCCGTTTTCTACTGTTTTAGATGCGGATTTTTGACTGAGTCCTGGGATAAATATTATTTATTTAAAATTTAATATAAATTTTCAAAAGTGTACATATACTATTTTCGAATAGTAATTTCAACAAATATCTTAAATTCTTGTTTAAGTCCGCCACCCCCTTGACTAATACATCTACAGGTAGGTTGTTTAACGGAGTCTCGTTCAAAAACAGTTTTACTAAGAATATAGTTCGCCCCCTGGTGGTGAAATGTGGAACTAAAAATTTCGAGGATTTATTTCTTTTTCTTTTTTTTTGGGGGGGGGGGGGGGGCAAGATTTTGCAGTGTGTGCGCAGAACGCTTGCTAAACGGCACTGTAGGCAGTGGGGACCCGTTTCAATGTTCGTTCGGTTCGAGATTGGGTCTTTTTATGAGATTTTACAGTACATATTTGAGGTTCATTTTAGCATATTATTACGGGTCCGGATAACGCCGGGCGGCTTAGCTAGTAAGATAAATAGAATTTAATATTCAAATAAATATAAAGGAATATATATTAGAGAGGGAGAGACAGAGAGAAAAATAAGTATTGATTTTTTTTACCTTAAAAGGAAAAATGTTGTTAGAAAAACCAAAATAAATCAGCCACCTGTCCTCCAATAGCGACACCTCATATTTTCCGGCATGCCGGTAAATACGAGTTTTTCCGGCATGCCAGCTAATGCGGGGGAATACGGTAATTAGTCAACCTTCTAAATGTACTGCACGCAGTTTAATCTTTAACCCCTTAACAGTGACATTTGTTTTCTTACAAAAAAATTAAAAATGGGCTTGGACACCAGTTTTTCCATACTAAAATATTTATCTTACTTAATCGAAAAATATCTGACATTCAATAAAGATAAATTTACCGTTACAAAATAGTGGTATCAAAATGCTTTTAACCCTTAAATGCATAGGGTAGAATGCGTTCCCGAAATTTCATAATTCAGAGAATCGGAATTTATACCAGAAAATATAAATGGTAAATTTCGGTTTATTTAATAACGAAATAGCTGTTATTAAATGGAGTGAAATTTTCTTTTTTATTTTTCTATTGGAAATACGGAATATGTGAATAAAAAATCCTATAAATAGGGAACAATTATTGTATCAAAAACGACACCATATGCATTTAAGGGTTAATAACGAAGCAAGCAAAGTGTTCTTACCCGAATCCAGTTCGGGCCACACTGTTAACCCTAGAACTACCGGAAATTTTACTCAAGTTTTATAAAAACATTCTACACCAGAATTTTTACTTAAAACTATTTAATTTGTTTATTTAACTTATTATTGTCTGATTTATACATTTAGTTTGTTTTGAAGAAATTTCTGGTTTGAATAAATATTTTGAATGTACATGTCGGGTCCATTGGACCCTTCTGGTAGACAGAGGGTTAAGAGGTTAAAATACTTTGGTATTTAAAAATGATTTTGCTCAAATTGTTACTTTGAAGAAGTCATGATAATTGTCATCTAAAACCATTTTCCTCCAACAGATGAATGTCCCCGCCCCACATTACTCTCGAACCACACAAATTTAAAAATTTAAATATTTTTTTCAACGTCTGGTTTGTTGTGAGTATATATTTTTAGCTGCATATTACCTAACTGCAGTATTTTTCCAAAATTTTGTGAAACATTCCTAAATTTTTTTTCTTAGATTTTCAAAATACTTCATTTTTGCTCTGTACATGCTGAATTTAATTTAAAATACGTATTCAATTTTATATTCTTTTTACTTTTTTAAAGTGTTTTTTTTTATTTCTTAGAAATAAAATACTTTACTTCTATATGAGAATTATTCCTTTAAAAGAATATCTGATAATCACATAAAAAATATGTTACTTCATTCATGGAAAGTCCATTAATTTCTTTTTTCTTTCCCCGAAACTAAAAATTATAAATCTGAGGCTGCGTATTAACCCTCTCGCTGCGTAATTGCTTTATTAAAATAGCTTCAAAAATTGTATATTTAAGATTTTTATTCTTTTTTCACCGATTTCAAAACAAAAATTTTTGTCTATTTTATTTGGGAAAGTGCTCCCCTTAAATAAGGCAAAATTTACAATGAAAAAGTAACTGGTGGGAACGACGAAGGAGGTTTAATTAGACGGAAAAATGCATCACCGAGAAAATCTCGAGTTCCGCAGCGAGAGGGTTAAGGTAATTTCAACAATACTAAAGTATCACTGCCCTTGCACCCGGCCTCAGATTTAATAAGTGAGGGTGAAATAGCTTCCTGCAATAGTGTTTCGTCAAATAAATTAAATTCTCAGGTCAGCGGAAGAATGACATTGAAAAATCCCACACTTCTTGGAATCTTGCCTCGTACCCTCTAAACATGTTACGGCAGCTTTTTTCATTTCTGGTGTCGCCGCATTCGCATGTAAACTATAACTTGTTTTTCCAGAAATGTATCCTTATAATATCTTTCTGGTGTGAGACTATTAAAAAATATTGTATAATTTCTAGCTTATTTTACAATATATTTCTATTCATTCGTTAAATATTTAAAACAGTATGAAGAGATTTTAACAATTTTGATTTACACACACAATCATTGTGAGATTAATAAAAGTTAATAACATTTTTCTTTTAGTAGTTTTTCATTTTCAGAAGTGTCAATATCATTTCTTACACATGTATTTTAAATGTACGTTATACATTTAAAAATTGGTGTAAACATCTATAAATAAGTACATTTTATCAGATATAATAGATCTAATTTCCTAATTTTCTGTGAAGAGTCAAAAGATAATATAAGTTATATAATTTATCTAAATTCGTAATCTTATGTTAATAATCACGACATACTTTATATAAACTCATGGAGAAATAACAAGAGATCTCTGAAACAAGTCTGACTGTATTCACTTATAATGAAAGACTAATTATATTTAAAAAGAAAATAGATAGAAGGGACGACGAAAGTTAATATCATCTTTCAGTGTAACAAATATATTACACTGAATTTAATTTTCTCTTAAGAGATTTGTGATTAAGTGAATTATTTTGATTAAGATATTTGTGGTTAAGGTTAATTTTTATTGCATTTCCTCTCTCTCTAACTCTTTTTTGGGTTTGTTGGATGCATTTACTTTAAATACAGTTAACTAATCTAACTCAGAAATCATAAAAATAAAAGTAATTCGCATGGAAATTAACTGAACAAATCCGAAACTATGATTTGAAATCAACCCAAACACGGTAAAATATTATTTTTTTAGACGTGAAAAAAAAAAAAAAAAAAGAAAGAAAGAAACATGAGAGAACATCATAGTAAAATAAATTGCGATTATTTTGATACTTTTATACTATTTAAATGAAACATTGGACGCTTGTGAGTTTATGTCTACAGCACACATAGGGATAAGAAATGTGAAAATGCTGCCAAAAGAAATAAAATAGTTAAAAGAGAAATTTAAAATTTAAATAAAAATCCTTTTCTAAATCTACCCAATACAATGTCTCAAAAAAAAAAAAAAAAAAAAAAAAAAAAAAAAAAAAAGAAGAATTTTTAATAAATAGATATATTTGTTTTTAGTAAAAAACAAGTAACTATCTACATTTCCGATAGACTAGTATTTTATACGTTAAACTCTGTTATTAAAAAAAGAAAAAAAAAGACAGACAGAATGTAAAAAAGGAAATTTCAAGCTCAAAATTAAATAAACCTGTATTTACAAATAGAGGATTTCAATATAATCCTACACTATTCCTAAAAATTTTGATAAAAAACTCACTCATGAAAATATGTAATTTGATAAAAACAATCACATTGAAGATGTTTTAGAAATATCCTTATTTTGCATGCATATAAAGTGTGGACTGCAATATATTTTAACGCTTTATATCCTGAATTTTCAATAAAAAAAATAATTTACCTGAATAATTATTTACGTAAACGTCTAAAATATCCAGAACAACATATATAGAAATAATTTGATTTTTAGATATATATATATATTTTTTATTAAAACTTAATTTAAAAAATCGATGGTTAGAGGTATTTTTGCAAAATATTTACAAGATTAATAAGATTAATGAACATAAAGTACTGTAGTGGAAATCTCACAATTCTGATAAGTACAGTGTAAACAAATGTATTGTGATCCTATCTGTAACAGAGAAGTGTTTTGTGGTTGTAAATATTTCGTATAACATTTTTTAATAGGACAAAAGCTCCACCTAGGAAAATGATTGAGAAAATAACCACATTAAAAAATACTTAGCTTCGACAGTTTCACTGTGCTTTCTAAATATGATTGAGCAATTTATCTTGTATGAAACGTGCAATCTACTTTTATTAGTAGATGAATTAAATAAATTTTACATTGGATCTTGTTTAACCCCTTCACGCTCGAAGTAAATTACGGTTGAATAATTCAAATTGCTTAGTGGCACCACTTTAATGAAAAAGAAATATTCACCTTATTTAATTACAGTAATAACGATACTAAAATATAGCCAAATTCACTATTTTATAAAACTGGTGAGAATCAAACAATTTGAGTAAAAGACACAGCCCGAGAGTATCTCGGGAGCGGGAATTAAGGGGTTAACACGTTCACGTCGGCGTCTATATTCATATTTTTCGCTGTGAGGCGGCGCTCGAATTTATGTTTTGCTTCGTCTGGTGGCGAGGTACTTTCGCTTATTCAGACACTGTATCTAATGACACGCCCCTCTTATATTAATTAAATTTAACTGGTATATAACAAGCAGAGTTGATTGTGAGTGCCTGAAAGCTCGTAGGGAGTAAGCAAATTACTTAGAGACATGATTTTATTGACTGCATATGTACGAATTTAATATAAAATGTCTTACAATCGAAAGAAATGTGGACATCATGATATAAATGCATTTTCTGTAAGGTAGAAGCCACGCCCTTAGTCAATATTTTTCTGCAGGGCATTAAACTAATATTTTTATGCAGTGTGGAGCTTCACTCCACTGACATCCCCTCCCCTTTTCCCAAACCATGGCAGGCAATTTTCATTCTATTTTTCTGTTTATGCCCATGAGCTCCAAGTTGTCCACTCCCCCATTCTTTCTTTGTCCTCTCAATTGGGATTTATTTATTTTTTTTATTATAAAACAAAGAAACATTTTAAATTAAGAATATAGAGAAAACAAATTGTTATAACTGTTAAATTTTATATAAAAAAAATAATAAATAAAATAATCCACATTGACGAACTATATATAATAATACGTTACATATACATAATTATACTTAAGGCTGTTCTTAACTGCTCTGCTCAACAAGCGCAAAACATTTTGACATATTTACAAATTCATTTTTGAACGGAAAGATATAATATTAGAAAGCCTGGCCATGGAAGCGAGTTGGAATTGAACTGATTTTTCTATTTTTTGATCAATCAATTACCTGTTGAGTTATAAGCGAATTCGATCACGTGACAAACACGTTTTTCTTCCGCTCTTGAGTGCACTTTCTCTCTTTGCGCGGAAATTCGGTTCAAAACGCCCATTTTGACTCTATTTTCTGAAAGATCTACCTGCGTTTGCAAAAAAAATGCAAAAAACAGCTCAATTACATAGTTTCTGAACAACAACACCTGCTAGTTTCATACATTGTCGAACAAAAATAAATTAAAATTTATGTCAGAAAGTTGCCCTTTTGGATTTGAGAACACCCTTAAGGAACAAGTTTAAAATTATGTATATTTTAATTATAGACGCATATGTTAGTTAAAATCATATTTATTGTTTTCTAAAGCCTTGACTGGCAGTGAAGTTAAAAGATTTAGCTTAAGATAAGAAATAATAATTTTATTATACCCCTTGGTGGTGGCTAATTTGCTATAGCTTTAAAGTTGTTAAAACGCCACATACATATCCCTGTCAATTCATTTATATGTAATGAGTTAAATATTAAATAACAGTATTATGACATAAACGAGCTTTTAATATTTAACAGTAAAAGTTGTAGATATTTATTTACTTATTTATGTACTTCTTACTACAATGTTGGAAAGATTATTATCTAAATATTTCTTTTTTAATATTATTTTCAAATATTTTGAATAGGTGGCGCCAGTACTAATGCAAAAGCTTATTTTTTTCCTTTGCTTCAAACCAGGTTTAGAAAAATCCCCACGAGATTTCCTTCTCCCTTCTTCTATAATGCAGGCGCTTCTTTAACATTGTTGCATTAAGTTGTCCCCATACGCTACTAAAAAAAAAAAAAAATCCCTAGCCGGCTTCAGCACGCTGTTTTTTTTATGTTCTTTTGTACGTGGTCCTTATCCATATGTCTTATATTTCATTGTGTGTTTATATTTAATTTTCCTCATACTTTTATTAGTATTACTCTTATTATTACAATTTAAGATAATGCATTTTGAAGAGAAAGCATTATAATTATTAATATTCTAATGTTAAAAAGATTATGAGATGCTCTCATTTTACATTTGTTATAAAATAGGAAGTGAAATAATCATAAAATTAAAATATGTGTTAGTTCAATGTAACAATTAAAAAAAAATGAACTGTGCCCTCTCATTTGGGATTTCTTTTTAACAAAGAAACATTTTAAATTAAGAACAAAGAGAAAACAAATAGTCATAGCTTTTAAATCTCTCTAAAGTAATAAAAAAAAAATCAAGCGACAATGACTTACTATGTATGATAATACTTACAAATACATAATTATACTTAGGGGACAAGTATTAAATTATTTATATTTTAATTATAGAAGTATATGTTCTATAATTAAAATATATAAATTAAAATATATAATTAAAATATATATATATTTACTATTTCCTAAAGAGTTGACTGACAGCAAAGTCAAAATATTAATTAAGATAAGAAATAATAAATTTATTATATCCCTTAGAGACGAATTTTCTATAGCCTTAAATCTGTTAAAACGCCGCATACATGCCCCTATCAATTTATTTATTTGTAACTAGCAGACCCGCCCGGCGTTGCCCGGGGTTTGTAAATAATAACCTTAAACAAAACTTAAGTTTGTATGATTTTATATCTTTGGAAATTCTTTTAAATGAACCTAATTTCGGAGGTTCCATTGCCTTACGCGGCGTCTAATGTGTTCCCGTCAAACTTCTTTCCAAACGAACCTGTAATCTAGATCCTCACTACATATGGCAGCATTTACCGAAGGTGTCCGCACATGGCGAAGGCAATCAAAAACCAAGTTGAGTGAGCCAAACCTCGTAGGAATCAAGCTCACAGAAACAAAAAAAAAAAAAAATGCGCCATTAATGTTAGAAAATGTTGATAACTAAAGTGTAAGATAAAATTTCATAATACAGAAAGTAGCTGAATTTGTGATCTAAGTTGAAGGAAGCAAATCCTGTTGAAACTGGGCCCTTAAACCCGAGGAAATAACGCGCCACCAAGCGGTGGAAGAAGCCTCCTCACCTTGTAAATTTCACGAAGCACTGTTAGCATTAACACAATATTTAATAAACGGATGAAATCCCTTCTTTAAAGTAACCTTTAAAGTAACGCGATTTTTAATTTACGGCTTTAGTGAGTAGACGTAAGTTAATGCTGAAAAAGGAGATTAATCTTCGAAAAAGGTGGTAGCTGAGGTATAAAGAAAGACCGGGCCCTGGGGGCCAGGGTCTTAACTGGAATGTAGTTGGGTATAAGAAAATTTTTCAGGGGTTTTAAAGTAGCTGGAAGACGCTAAACTATGTTAAAGAAAATTGCAATAGAATAGGATAGTTTTTAAAGAAGCTGCAACAAAGGCTCTATGAAGACGATTAATATTCAAAATTGGTGGTAGCTAAAGTCGGCAAATTTTTTTTTGCCGTTCTGTAGTAGTTGAAGAACCTAAGAAGTTGTTAGGAAAAAAAAAAGTTCGTGAATCGGACCATTTTTAAGGGAGTTATAACACTGATCCCAAAAGGACCCAACTGTTAGTTGAGAGCATGGCCCTAACATGAAAACATGTTTAAATGTTTTAGTACTTAGCGTTTTAAGTCTTCAATTTGTCAAAATTAATCATAGGGTATGATATAATCATTAGAATAGTATTTTAAAGAAATGCGCAAAATGGGGTAAATGCTTAAAAAGGGCCCTAGAGCCCCAATAAATATATGAGGGTGTTAGTCTAGGGGGAAGAGTCCAAGACTCAATTTTAAAACTATGCAATGAGTAGGTGAGAAAATTAGGGTGTAAAAAATGCACAGCACACAAAAAGTTCAAGGGGCCCCGGATCGGGCCCTACAGGACCTTAAGGTGCCCCAGGGTTTTAACTGGAATATAGAAACTGGAGAATAACTAAATGGAAAAATGGTTCCAAAAATGAAGATCGGATTAAGAGAGGAAATTTATTAATAATTTATGGCGCAAAAGTTTCAAGGGGCCTTGTACCGGGACCCAAGGGGGAAGGGACTTAAGTGGCATGTAGTTTGGTATAAATACACTTTTTAGTAGTTTTCAATGTAATCTGAAGACGCTAGAACTATGGTAAAGAAAATTGCAAGGAATTCGGATCATTTTTAAAGAAGATAGACCATGCGCCCTAAGAAGACCATTTATATTCAAAATTGGTGGTAGTTGAAGCCTGAAATAATTTTTTTTGACGTTCATGCAATGGCTGGAGAACCTAAGATGTTGTTAGAAAAAAAAAAAAGCTAGTGAATCGGACTATTTTCAAGGGAGTTATAATAGGGGGCCCAAAAGGTGCCAACTGATAGTTGAGAAAAGGCCCTAACATGAAAACATGTTACAACGTTTTAGTACTTAGCGTTTTAGATCTTCCATTAGTTGAGATAAAGCATAGGGTACGAATTAATCATTAGAATATAATTTAAAAGAAATGTGCAAAAAATTGGGGAAAGGCTTAAAAAAGGGCAAAAGGGCCCAAATAAAAATATCTCATTGTTGGTCTAAGGAGAAAAGTGTTTAAGACTCAACTTTAAAGTTACACATTGCGAAGGTCAGAAAATTAAGGTGTGAAAAATGCATGGCAGACAAAAAATTTAAGGGGCACTGGACCGGGCCCTAGAGGACCCTAGACGGGCCCATGGTCTTAACTGGAATGTAGACACGAAAGTATAACTAAACGGAGAAATTATCCCAAAAATGAGGATTGGATAAAAAGAAAGCAATTTATTAAGTGAACTAAATTTCAAGGGGCGCAGTACCGGGCCCCTTGCAAGGGTGTCAGTGTCTTAACTGAAATGTGGAAATGGGGTAGCATCTGAAAGGAGAATTCACCTCCAAAACGAAGAAGATCGGATACAAAAGAGGCATGTTATTATTAATTTAGTGCACTAAAACATCAAGGGGCTCTGTACTGGGCCCCTTGACTGGGTGCCAGGGTCTTAACTGAAATGTTGAATTGGGTAGAAACTAAAAGAATTCTCCCTTAAAACTAAAAAGATCGGATAGAAAAGAGGCATGTTATTAACAATTTAGTGCACTAAAACTTCAAGGGGCCCTGTACCGGGCCCCTTGCAAGGGTGCCAGGGTCTTAACTGAAATGTAGAAATGGGTCAGAAACTCAAAAGGAGAATTCACCCCAAAAACGAAGTAGATCGGATAGAAAAGAGGCATGTTATTAACAATTTAGTGCACTAAAACTTCAAGGGGCCCTGTACCGGGCCCCTTCAAGGGTGCCAGGGTCTTAACTGAAATGTAGAAACGGGCCACAAACAGAAAGGAGAATTCACCCCAAAAACGATGAAGATCGGATAGAAAAGAGGCATGTTATTAACAATTTACTGCACTAAAACTTCAAGGGGCCCGTACCGGGCCCCTTGACAGGGTGCCAGGGTCTTAACTGAAATGTAGATATGGGTCAGAAACTCAAAAGGAGAATTCACCCCACAAACGAAGAAGATCGTATAGAAAAGAGGCAGGTTATTAACAATTTAGTGCTGCTAAACTTCAAGGGGCCCTGTACTGGGCCCCTTGCAAGGGTGCCAGGGTCTTAAGTGAAATGTAGAAATGGGGCAGAAACTGAAAGGCTAATTCACTCCCAAAACGGAGAAGATCGGATAGAAAAGAGGCATGTTATTATCGTTTTAGTGTATAATAACTGAAAGGGGCCCAGGGGCCCCGGCCCTTAAAAAATTAAAAATCTGAGCCTCAGGTGTATCAGGACCTCTCTTGGACTAATGACATCTGAATTTTCAGACTTCTACGTGCGGTAGTTTTTGCTAGCCATCGCACACAGACAGACAGACACACACAGAGCGATTTATTCTTTTATTAGTATAGATGAGTTAAGTATTAAATTACATTATTTTGACATAAAAGATGAACTAATTTTAAATTTTCAAAGTAAAAGTTGCAGCTATTTCTTTACTTATTTATATACTTCTTACTACAATGTTGGAAAGATTATGTTCTAAAGATTTCATTTTTAATATTCTTTTCAAAAATTTTGGATAGGTGACACCAGTAGTAATTCAAATGCTTATTTTTTTCCCCTTTGATTCAAAACTTTTAAAGAAGTCCCTTTAAAGAAATCCCTATGAGATTTTCTTCTATTAGGCACGGAGTAAAACCCTTTTACTCCGTGCTATTAAGCAGGCGCTTCTTTAAAAGTCTTGCATTAAGCTGCCCCATCCGCTACTGTTGTAAACAGATAGTGGGGCGTGGAAAGATTACTACTTTGCAGTAAGTTAGCAGTATTTTTGATTACTTGTTTGTCGTTAATTTGCAATAAATTTGCTACAGCATGAATTTAACTTTCACGACAAGTTAGCTGCAAGTTGAAAGTATGGTGACTTCGGCGTTTGCGTTTCCTTGCTGCAGTCTTTTTATGAACTTTCAGTCTTGTCATGCTAAGCTTGCTGCAACTTTGCCGGTTTTCAAAGCAAGACTGCTGCAAATTTTCTGAAAATTAAAAATGCTATCTGGGTATTTTGGTTATGTAGCGCTAATATCTGTGTTTATAGCTATCAGTGTTGCCAATTTAGCGGAATTCTGAGTTCAAAATATGTACCAGACTGTTGAAATCGTAATTTTTATTTGATTTAATCGACGAAAGTCTGCCATTAAATAAGGCGAAAAATATTGTTAAAAAATTGTAGTATACATTTTGAATACAAAAATTCGCCTTATTTTCAACAATGATCGGTATCACTGATACTTGAACTTAAGGACCAATATTGTAAAACGCTGGGTTTACACTGGGGATATTTCTAATGAAACGTCAATACTGCAGAAATATTGTTACACATTGTAATTATCTCCAACAAAATGTCTATATTGTATTTACTTAAGTTAGAAACATTAATAGTATAATCGCAAAATATTTGTTGCCAATATTGCGCAAACATCTGTAAAATCTAAACTTCTCAGTGATGGGATAATATATAGATAATGCAAACAATATTGGATAATAGTTTTTTTTTTTTTTTTTTTTTTTTTTTTTTTTTCACCTTTTACCAGTTGTTTCACTAGATATTTATTCAAAGTTCGGTTAACATTACTGTACCTATTACAGTGCTCCCAAATGATCCTCCAAGTTTCTATATTTAACGGACCTATATCTTGACCTATATTTTCTTAGAAAAAATTCTCTTTAGATTTTTCTTGCAAATTGTGAAGAAATCACCTTTGGAGGTTAATTCTAGTGGAAATGTTGTTGAAGCCTACCATGAAACTTTAAAAAAAAATTTGGTATTCAGTTGGCGGACTATTTGGGAGCCCTGATATTATTACTGTAATGTCAAATCAATTTTCACATTTTTTTAATTTGAAATATTACAAGCGTAATAGAATATTCCATTATTACATTTCGTTAAAAGTAGCTTTTTTTTTTATAAGTTTTATTTAATATGTTACAAACAAATAAAATATGTAATTTTTATTAACTTAAGTGAAAATGTTTTTTCACTAGGAAAATATGTATATATATATGTAATGTATAAGGAATATAAAGGCAATTATTCAAATATGAATATAATATAACGTTTTGTCGTCGAAATCATTTTCTCAATTTCACATTTATTAAGATTAAGATACTATCATCACTACATGGAGATAATAGCATAACTAATTGTTTGCAAAACAATACCCAAGGAAAAGACATGTTCTCCTAATAGGACGCAAAAACCCGTACGGTTAAGTAATAAGTCCATGATTCTATGACATAGCAATCAAATTCATAAAGGTTTCAGAATATTCAAATTTTCATACCAGAAAAATATACTGAGAAATACCAACGTTAAAACTGAACCAAGTAGGTTTTCTAAATATCCCAGCCGTCAGATGCAGCATAGCATTTCAAAACGAAACCACTCCAAACGAAATTAAACGCATACGTCAAACGAAAGTTCGACATTTTGTCGCACATTGTATTGCCGTAGGTTATTTTTATGTTTTGCAACGGCTTCTCCCATCTCTGAGGCAGCCGTTACAGCATGATTTCCCCGAGAGAAATATTATTATGGTATCGGTTTCTGTTCTAATATATATACATAAAATTTTCAAAATATCTTTCTGACGTGAGTATATTTAAAAAATTCTGTATATGCACTTTATTTCTAAGCACACATTTTTAAATATTTGAAACAGTATCAAAAGATTTCAAAAACTAGGATTAACACAGAATTGTGTTGTTACATTAATTAAATTTTATAACATATGCTTCCTACAAATTTTTTATTTTCAGCATTGTGAATATCATTTACATATGTATTTTAAATATGCGTTATGAAGTTAAAAGCAAGTGGAAATATTTATAAATTATAGATACAATTTAAAACAAATAATTTATTAACACAAGATACTTATGATAAATTCATAAGGCGATAACAGGAGATCTAGAACAAAAACATATGTGATTGTATTCACTTAAGACTATATGAGAGTTTATAGCGTTGCATTTTATGTGCGTCAAAATCTACATATTAATTTTTTTAATTAAATGACAAAATAGCTTTTTCTTTTCTTTTCTTTTTTTTTTTTTTTTTAAGGTGATTTGGCAGTTTAAATTATTATCAACAATAGAAACAAGAAAACAGCATACCAATCATACTTAATTTTATCATTATTCATTGTTCTTTATAATTTTTATTTTAGTAGATACTACTATATACATATATATATATACAGGGTGTTCCGTTAAAGGGGTCCAATATTAATAGGGGTAATAGAGGAGATCACACGGAGCATAAATCAGTGTATAATGCCTGGCCGGATCTCAATAATTTTCAAGTTACAGCAAACAGAATGAAAAATCAGAAATTTGTAAAAAAACCCTCATTGCTAAACTATCGATAATGCTACATAAAAACGAAGCACATATTTAGAAAGAGCAGAAAAAATCCTACGTAATGACATAAGTTGTTTTAGAATATTGAGAATTAATGGCGAGTTACAAGCTCTGAAACAGTGAAAAAATACAAAATCAAATATTTAGCAAAATAGTTAATCGTTAATTCCAAAAATGCAACTCTACCTACATCAAGGAAAATGTTATAAAATTTGGTCCATTCCGAAAGCTTTCGAAGAAGCTGACAATAAACCATATCAGTTTAATTGTATGGGAGAAATCAAGCAGTTCCCTAGTTACAACTCTGTACTGTTGCACGCTCGGAAAGGGCGAAACTCCGCCCATAGCGATTGTAAACACCTTGTTTTAATATCTTTCAATTATACATTTCTGATCAACCTCTATCAATACCCTTTCATTATTCAGTCTGGTCAAGTGAATGACATATTGTGCAGCTCTCGCCTTGTCTTAAAGCAAACTCCGTGACTGCTGCGTTTCCTCCATGAACTTTCAGGATGATGAAGAAGAAGTACTTTTTATGCAAATTTTCTATGTGTATAGGAAGAAAAGTGTAATAAAACAGCAGTCATCAGTGGGCGTTATGTTAAAGGGAGGCTTTGTACAATGGCGGATCTAAGGGGGGGGGGGGCGAGGGGGCGATCGCCCCCCCCCCCCTTGGACAAATAAAGGGTTTGAAAAACGGCATTATGCATTCTCACGAGAAATGACTTGTGGCGAAGCTCGAGCGCGGCGCGACCCGGGCCAGTTTTAATCCACAAGACTCGTGCAGGGTCAGGTCTTCCCTCTTTTAGAGCCAGGCCGTGTCCTGATCTTAACTTTTTCTGCAGATTCGGGTCTGGCCAGACTTCTTTTTCTTCCAGGTCGAGCCTGGCCTGGACTTCATTCTTCCTAGAGGTCTGCACTGGCCGAAATTTCCAAATCGGGCCTCGGCCCGGAATAAAAGCTAAACGTTCTGTCCGTGTCAGTCCTTATTATAAGCGTTACTGGCCCGATCGCGACCTGTGCAGTGCACTCCTCTAATTTCCGACTGTCTGTCCGTCTGTCTGTATGTGACACAAATTTTGTGGGCGCTCTATCTCAAGAACTAATGCGCAGAATTTAATAAAAATTTATATTCAGGTAGTCCCTGATATAGATTGGTGCTGATTAGTTTTTGGTGTAAATCGCCCAGCAGGTGGCGCTGCTATGTAGCATTTTGCAGGATTTCCACAAAAGCTCTTTCTCAAGAACTAATGCACGGAATTTTATAAAACTTCAGATTACGTTAGTCCTTGAGATGAATGGATGTTGTTTACGTTTTGGTGTAAATCGCCCAACAGGTGGCGCTGCTATGCTGCATTTTGCAGGATTTACACTATTTTTGCAGTAGATCTATCTCAAGAACCAATGCACACCTTTTCATCAAACTTCGGATTTAGTTAGTCCTTTATATGGAATGATGCTGACTACGTGTTTGTGAAAATCGCCCAATAGGTGGCGCTGCTGTGCTGCATTTTGAGCTATTTCCTCAATAGCTCTATCTCAAGAACTAATGCACGAATTTTCATCAAACTTCAGATTTAAGTATAACTTGATTAATATTGCCGCTGATTATGTGTTGTTGCAAATCGCTCAACAGGTGGCGCTTCTATGCTGCATTTGTCATGATTTTTCGCAATACCTCTATCTCAAGAACTAATGCACGAATTTTCCTCACACTTCATATTCAGTTAGACGTTGACATAAGTTGGGGATAATTAGGTTCTGGTGTAAATAACCCAATAGGTGGCGCTGCTATGCTGGATTTTGCTGGATTTACACGATTTCAGTGACTCGAGAACTAATGCATGGAATTTCATATTTTTAGAATTCTCATGATGAACACAAATTGGCACTGAGATAGTGAATTTTGAAGTATTGACATGTATGAGATAGAAGAAAGTTTTGTGATGGCCACAACATACTAGTTCCTTGTAGAGCTTTAAAATTGTGATTTTCTTTTATCATCCGTTTCTTTCATTCTAAACTGATTTTTTGACTGGATTTTCATTTGAATGTAATTGTCTCATATTTTTAAGTAGTGTTTATGTACATAATTGCCTAAATAGTCCTTAATAATATCGTTTTTATGTATTCATGAATTTGGAACATAATCTGAAAATAAAATATGAGCATAAGTAAGTGTGGTGTGCTTTATGAATAGTTTTAAAGGCAAAATGCAGGCTGTGCTGGAGTCGATTTTTTAGGTTTTATACCGGGCCGGGCGATAATTTTTTTGTGCAGGTTGGACCTGGACTTGGGCCAGAAAATTTCAGCCCGGGGAAACCTCTAACTGACATATCGAAGGCCGCTTTATTATTTTTTAAATGCTTCTTTCATCCATCATCCCATAGCTAATGAACATACAGGGTGTCCTAAAATGCACTGGCTGATTTTAAAATTCAATAACTTGCAAATGGTGGCAGCTATTAAAACAAATACTTGCAGGAGAATTATGTAAGAAGTCAAGGAGCAGGGGTGATTATGTTTGAATTTTCCAAAAATTTTACCCTCTCGCTGCGCATTCCGCGATTTCCACGGCCAACGTAAAAGTGTAGCAAAATTTGCACAACCCGCGATTTCCGCAGCAAATCTTTTTTTTATCACCTAATTCTATTAAAAAAAAAAAAAAAAAAAAACTCTTTCACAAAGGTTTCGGGCATATTTTAACTCTAAAATATATGAAGATTTGAAATACGTAATAAAATAAATGCGCAATTTTGAAGCTATTTTGCTTAAAAATACGCGGCGAGAAGGTTAAGGCGTTCGGTTCAGAAAATTAAAAAAAATCATCAATGCTTAAATTCGGACATAAAAATAGTCACGAATTTTGACAAATGGTAGTCATAAAAAATCTATTTCGTCAATCTAAAAATAACTTCAATTCCTCCAAAAGATCACGGAAAAAGCGCAAATTTTGTCAAAAGGACGACGAAAAAGAGTGAATTTGTTCAAAGAGACGCCGAAAAAGCGCGAATTTGGTCAAAGGGCCGCTGAAAAAACGCGAAATTCTTCAAATGATCGAGAAAAAAGTGAGTTTCGTCAAAGGGCAGCAGAAAAAACTTAAATTTCGTCAAAGGATCGCGGCAGAAAACGGGAATTTTGGCAAATGGCCACGAAAAACCACGAATTTCGTCAAAGGTTTGCGAAAAAATGCAATTTTCATCAAAGAATCGCGAAAGAAACGCGAATTTCATCAAATGGTCGCGAAAGAAACGGGAATTTCATCAAAGGGTCGCGAAAGAAACGCGAATTTCATCAAAGGGTCGCAAAAGAAACGCGAATTTGGTCAAAGAGTCTCGAAAAAACTCAAATTTTGTCAAAGGATTGCGGATAAAACTCGAATTTCGTCAAAGGATTGCTGAAAAACGCGAGTTTTGTCAAAGAGTAGTGGAAAACGCGCATTTTGTCAAAGAGTTGTGGAAGAAATGCAAATTTCACCAAAGAGTCGTCGAAAAAATACAGCGGTCTCTTTTGAAAACAGCACACATATATATATCTATATGTTTATTATTATAGATATCGTTTTTAATCTGAAATAATATACTGAACTAACTTTTGAAGAAACGGGTTAACACAAACACAGCTTGCGCAAGAATCTGCACTCAGCGACTCAGCCTGAAATCGACCCGAATCGAAAACAGTTAACGCCAGGGGCGTAGCTACCGTGGAGCAGTTGGAGCAGACTGCTCCAGGCGCACGAATCCTAAGGGCGCAAAATTAGAAAAAGAGAAATAAAGATTTCTTAAAATATTTGCATATTTTTTCATTATTAATCAGACATTATAGATGAACCTTGTTACAATCAGCGTATTCCTATGATATTTTACCTTGTGCTTAACCTCAACTATTTCGATTTAAAACATGTTTCCATACACAGTTGAAAGAAATGACTTCTATTCAGGAAGTTTTAATTAATATTGCAGCCTCAAGTAATTTCTGCAGCACCGTTTCAGCATGCCTGATTTTTTTCTGTAACTTTTCTGGAGACGCCTGTTGAAGATTTTCAGATCTTAAAGTAATCAAAACTTTTTTAACAGGGTTCTCATCGGTCACCTTACTGACTACCACTATTTCCAAAAAATAATCTTTCTGGTACATTTCTACTAAAAATGTTTTAGAAATTTATCATGATGATTACTATGTGGAAATAATGGTAGCCAAAGAATTCACCGCTGAGAAACCTATATGTACGATGTAACAAAAGTAATTTACGATAATTATGTTACGATTTGGAAAAAAATAGCCTGACAAGTTGAAGAAAATTATTGACCATCCACGAAAACGAAAATTTTGAAGGGTTTTTTTTTTTGTTTTGTTTTGTGGAAACTAAATATGCATGAATACAGATTACAAAACAATAATAAGAGTTGGGTTTAAACATATTCCACATAAGCCAACGGCGACAAAATTTAGACGGGAGGGGGGTGAGGGGAAGTAACAACTTAAATTTTGTGGGTATTGTTTTTGAGATTTTGAAAATATTGCAAATGTCAAATTAAGAATCGATAAGCTTCAAAAAGAGAGAAAAAGTTAAGCACCAAATTCAGTGTTCTTTAGAGCCTGATTATAGCCTATGCAAAATTACGCCACATTTTTGTAACAGTATTTTTCCGCATTAAACCTTATTTAATCGCAGAATTTTAGGATTAAATAAGGCAGACTGGCCCGCTGGGTAACCGACCTGCGGGTCGGTGCGTTCTAAACCAGGTAAAGCTGTTCCCTCCCTCAGGTGAAGCTAATAGTTTTAAAATTTGCTATAAGAATCAGATCTGAAAAGTCTTAAATCATTTAATAATTTTTAAAAAAAAATCACTTTTTGAAGCATTTTTTATTAATGATTTTTATTTCTCTTTGCAAGGCAGACGAATTGATTTTTTTTCTTGAAAGTTTCTTTGCTTCAGAGGACAATTTAAATCTTTTAAAACCTAATATATATATTCTGTAATTTTCTCTGTGACCAATAACAACATGGTCTGCCCCAAGAATTTCCAGCCTATCTGGTACCAAAGAACGCGGCCTCTCTTTAAATATATATATGTGCGTATTTTATTTAGTTTTTTGTAAAATCATTTATCAAGTATTTGTTTGAAATGTGTAGGCTTCGTGCATTTGTACAATGCTGTGATTGTAATTTCCCCTATACAAATGTGTATTATATTGATTTTTTCTTGATGTGCAAAAGTATTTATAAAGAATATTTTCGGCAAAGAAAATGTAATTTAAACATTCTTTTTTGTTAAAAATTACATTTTAATATGAAAACGGGACTGTTTCAATATTGTCTATAAATGTGATAATCAGAACGGCGGTCAGGTATTTTGTATATACGTTAGAACAGGACTGTTTTTTTTTTTAATTTTTTAAACCCATTTTTCACGGAGTCATCAAGCTCGTATTTCAGACAGAATCGTGTTAAAGATATATGACAAGACTTTTTTTTCTCTTCGTTGACTGGTTTTTCTGCTTTCGTCGGTAAATCCCGTTAAAACGCCAACTTTGACAATGTTTTCTGTAAGATCTATTGTGTTTACAAAAAATCCGGAAAACGCCTTTCAATTACAAAGTTTCTTAATAACAACACATGCCAGTTCTGAAGCAAAAATTAATTAAAACGTGTGTCATAAAATGGCCCCTTTGGATTTAAGAACAGCCTTGAGAAATAAAATCATACAAAATTCAGGTTCATTTAAGAATATTATCACGGGCCCAGGCAACAACGGGTGGGTCAGCTAGTCTATACTAATAAAAGAAAGTTTCGCTCTATGTGTGGTGGCTAGTGAAATATATTGCACGTAGAAATCTGAAAATTTGGGTGAGGGTAGTCCAAGACGTGCTCATACACCTGGAGCTCAGATTTTTTATTTTTTATGACCGGCGCCCCTACAGCACCTGTCAGTTTGTATGCCCTGAATTGCTCAGAACTTGTCCCCTTTTTATCCGATCTTCTTCGCTTTGGGGGCCCTTTTCCCATTTAATTATTCTGCCTTTCTACATTTCAGTTAAAACACTGGACCCCTGAAATTATTGTGCGCCATGCATTTTTCACACCCTAATATTGTCAACCTCTGAATGCATAACTTTAAAATTGAGACTTGGACTCTTCTTTCTGGGCCAGCGGCCTCATATTTTTATTGGGCACCTAGTGTCCTTTTTAAGAATTTCCCCCATTTTTTTTCGCGCTTCTTTAAGATTTATTCAAATGATTAACCCTTTGGACTCCGGAGTCTCTTACACAAATTTTATTCGGTCGGCACCACGTTTTAAAAAGAAGTTTCCTTCAAGTACACAATTTCAAAAATGCTCTGATTAAATAAGGCAAATTTTATTTTCCTTTGTTACTGGTACCATAAAACAAGTTTTGCAAAGAAAGATAATGTCGCCGCAGGTGCGAAAACGGAGTGCAAAGTGTTAATACATACCCTATGCTTAATTTCGACTTATTGGGATCTAAAGTGCTAAGTACTAGAACCTTTTAACCCTAGATCTACCGGGAATTTTATTCAAGTTTTAATAAAACGTTCTACACCAGAATTTTTATTTAAAACTATTTAACTTATTTATTTACCTTATTTTTGTCTGGTTTATATACTTAGTTTATTTTAAAGAAATTTCTGGTTTGAATGAATATTTTGTATGTACCTGTCGGGTCCAATGGACCCGTCTGGTAGACGGAGGGTTAACATGGTTTCATCTTAGGGTCCTGCTCTCAACTAACACTTGGTCCCTTTTGGACCTCCTATTATATCTCCCTTAAAAATGGTCTGATTCACTAACTTTTTTTTTTGTAACAATATCTTAGGAAATCCGGCTACTACACGAACAACATAAAATTTTTTTAGATTTCAGCTACCGCCAAATTTGAATATTAATCGCCTTCTTGGAGCCCTTGCCCAGCTACATTCCAGTTGAGACCCTGGGACTTGGTACAAGGCCACTTGAAGTTTTTGTGCCCTAAATTGTTAATAAATTGCACCCTTTTAATCCGACCCTCGCTTTTGGGGCTCTTTTTTCATTGAGTTTTTTTTTTTTTTTTCATTTCTACATTTCAGTTTAGAGACTGGCCCCCTAGGGTAACTTTTTGTGCCCCATGCATTTTCACCCACTAATTGTGTCACATTCTCATTGCATAACTTCAAAAATTGAGTCTTGGACTTCTCTCCCCGAGCCAACACCTTCATATTTTTATTGGGATTCTAGGGCTCTTTTTTTTAAGCATTTCTTTGAAAAAAATTTGTAATGATTAATACTTATACCGTATACTTAATTTTGACTAATTGAAAATCTAAAGCGCTAAGTACTAGGACCTTTTATCATGTTTTCATCTTAGGCCTTGCTCTCAAATATGAGTAGGCTCCATTTGGTCCCCCAATAAAAATAGTCCGATTCACTAGGTTTTTTCCCTAACAATTTCCTAGGTCCTCCAGCTACTACATGAATTACAAAAAAATTACTCACACTTCAGCTACCACCAATTTTGAATATTAATCGCCTCTTAGGGTCCTTGGTGCAGTTTCTTTAAAAATTATCCGATAGTCTTGCAATTTCCTTTAGCATAGTTATAGGGTCCTCCAGCTACTTTATAAACCACTAAAAATTTCTTTTACTCCAGCTACCACCTTTTTCGAATATTAATCTTCTTTTACGGCATCAATTTACGTTTATTCACTACAACCGTGAGTTAAAATTCGCGCTATTGTTAAAGGTAAGTGGTTAACTTTAAAGGGGATGGGATTTCATTCGTAAATTAAATATCACGTTAATGTTAAAGGCAATTCGTTAAATTTACAGGGGCTGGGGCTAAGAAGCACCTTCCACTGCTTCGGGATACATTCTTTCCTCGGGTTATAGGGGGCCGATTTCAACGGGAATTGGTTCATTCAACTTAGATTACGATTCAGATACTTTCTGTATTATGAAAGTTTGTCTTAGACTTCAGTTACCAATTTTCGAACATTAATGGTTCATTCTTTTCTCGAGTTCAATGTGCCCGATTTCAACGGTAATTGGATAATTAAACTTAGCTTACTATTCAGCTACTTTCTACATTGTGAAAGTTTATCTTAAACTTCAATTACCACCATTTTCGAACATTAACGGCGCATTCTTTTCTCGGTTTTTATGGGCTCTATTTCACTGGAAATTGGTCCATTAAACTTAGCTTACGATTGTTTTAAAGATTATAGTTCCACCGCCAGGATTAGCATTCTTATCTTGGGTTCTATTCGCTCGATTACTACGGGGTTTACTCATTCAACTTGGTTTTCGATTGTCTCCGGCGCGTACGAAACACTCCTGGCATACACTGCCTTTGATAGCGGGGACCCAGGCCACAGGTTCGTTCAGAAAGACGTTTGTCGGGAACACACTAGACGTGGACCACTCCTAAAACCAGGTTCATTTGAACTATACTATGTATATATAAAATCATAAAAACTTGAGTTTTGTTTGCATCATTATAACGGGCCCGGGCAACGCAGGGCGGGTCAGTTAGTTACATATATATATATATGTGTGTGTGTGTGTGCGTGTGTGTAACTTCAAAACAAAATTACGCAGAACTTTTTTGAGAGACAAGAGGGCGCACAAACTTTACTTGCTACAGGGCGCTGAATATGTAGCTACGCTACTGAGTTAACCCGACCTGCAACAAAAATAATTAGTGCCAGGATTGAATACCCCCCCCCCCTCCCTCTACTGTAACCTTTCAGAAAATTTGCTTTGAATTTCAGACTTTTTTTATTTTTATTTATTGGGATGGTTGGTTGGTTGTATTTATGTCGGCCAATTATCTGCACGTGGGATATAGGCCCTAAGGGGGGGAGTGCCTTCCGTGGAGGTCTTTCTAAGGGAACCTAACCCGTATTAACGCTTGGAGAACCAAGGTTCGAAGAAAACCACGAAAACTCCGAACGATTAGGCCGACGGGCGCGATTGGGATCGAACCCAGCACCTCCCGTCTACCAGCTTCGAGAGCAGAACCTCTCGACCACTGGTGGGGCTTATTTATTGAGAATCACCCCTAATCAGGAGTTTTTTTACTGCGATTCTATATTTTAGTTTAAAATAGCAACGATAGAGGGCGCTGCAAGCAATAGACGTTAAATCTGTGCCCGGAGGAGGAAGGCCAGAAATTGGTCCCCGATTTAACGACTATTGATTTGCAGCGCCATCTATCGCTGCTATTGTAAAGTAAAATCAAGAATTGCAGCAAAAAATCTCCTGACATTTTACATAACCTGCAAGATTTTTTTTAAATGGCTGTCATCATTTGCAAGTTATTGAATTTTAAAATCAGTCAGTCCATTTTGGGACACCCGGTATGTTTTTTGATAAGTTTCAAAGCATTCTTTACTGAATTACAACTGATCTTAGATATAAAGAGACAAGCAGTTTTATACCAAATTAGTACTTTTTACATAATCCTGAAGATTAAAAAGTATCCCTAAATAATTATTTGGACGTGTCCGTTATGGAGCTTTTATTGTATATTGTTTTTATCTTCAAAAATATTTAGACTTACTTTTCAAAAATCGGGTCAACCCGAACCCTTCTCGCAATAGTGAAAACCCAATCCGAAACTGACTCAAGCCCGAAATAATGTATGTCAATCTAACCCAAACCCAGCGCGCTAGGCGCAGCTAAAAAGTAGAAGTCAACCCGACCCGCAGCAGAAAAATAGAAGTCAACTGGGCCCAAACCCAACCCGCAGCAAAAAAGTAGAAGTCAACCGGACCCAAACGCGATCCACAGAAAAAAGGAGAAGTCAACCCGACCTGCAGCAGAAAACTAGAAGTCAACCGGGCCCAAACCCGACCCGCAGCAAAAAATAGAAGTCAACCGGACCCAAACGCGACCCACAGAAAAAAGTAGAAGTCAACCCGACCTGCAGCAGAAAACTAGAAGTCAACCGGGCCCAAACCCGACCCGCAGCAAAAAAGTAGAAGTTTACCCGACCCGCAGCAAAAAGTAGAAGTCAACCGGACCCAAACCCGATCCACAGAAAAAAAGTAGAAGTCAACCGGGACCAAACCCGACCCGCAGCAAAAAAGTAGAAGTTTACTCGACCCGCAGCAAAAAGTGGAAGTCAACCGGACCCAAACCCGACCCTCAGTGAAAAAAATTAGTCCCGACCTGCGCATCAGATTGGAGTCTCCAAATTTCTAAAATCGCCCCCCCCCCCTTGAGGACCCTCCAGATCCGCCCTTGGCTTTGTAAGTGGGATTGTAGTAAGTTGATGTATAATAATTATGCCGGAATACTCTAACGAAGAGTATGCGGACATGCATCTGATGTACGGGCAAGCTCATGGAAATGCATGTCTAGCACAGCGCATGTACCGTGAGCAATTTCCAAGGAGACGTTGCCCAAGTTCGAAACTCTTCATAAAAATCGATAGACAATTACGGGAGACTGGATCGTTTAATACAGCAAGCATTGATGCAGGGAAACCTCGACATGTACGAACACCTGCAATGGAAGAAGATGTACTGAATATTTTTAAAGATAACCCCTCCACGAGTACACGAGCTGCTGCGTCTGAAGTCGGTGTTTCTCACCAAAGTGTGTGGCGTGTTCTGCGTGCAGAAAACATGCACCCCTTTCATGTGCAGCGGGTACAACTGTTATCAGTAACAGATTGTGCTCAGCGGACAGAATTCGTACGCTGGTTGCTTAATGTAACAGAAAATAATCCACAATTTCTGGAAAATATTTTATTTATTGATGAAGCAACATTTACGAGAGAGGGCGTGGTAAACACGCACAATATGCACACATGGTCATATACAAATCCGCACACTGTTTTCCCGTCGAACGGACAACAAAAGTTCAGTGTGAACATATGGGCAGGTGTCCTCGGCGATTATCTCATAGGACCATATTTACTCCCAGATGTACTCAATGGCAGTACGTACTTGGTTTTCCTACAGGATATCTTACCGCAGTTACTGCAAAATGTGCCAGCAACATTGCGCCACAATATGTGGTTTATGCACGATGGCGCACCGGCACATTTTTTCATAGGTGTTCGCAATCACCTCAATTCAACATATCCTGGGAAATGGATTGGACGCAGTGGACCTGTTGCTTGGCCTGCACGCTCTCCAGACCTCAATCCGTTAGACTTTTTTGTTTGGGGACACCTTAAATCGCTGGTGTATGAAACGCCTGTGGATACACCGGAGGATTTACTAGTGCGAATCGTTGTCGCTGCAGGAGACATTCCCAACTCCGTCGGAGTTTTTCGGCGTGTTCGCCAATCTTTACGACGTCGCTGTCGGCTGTGCGATTCTGTTAATGGGCGCAACTCCGAACACCTATTATAATAATGTCCGTTCGTCTGCCTTCCAACATTGAACTGTGCAGCGCAGGCCAGAAGACTATGCTTCACATATGTCATAAAGTACGTGGAATGTAATTCTTTATTTGTCATTTTTCTTTTATTTTCAACACTTTTTGGCACAGTATTTTGTAAGTCACAGACTGTGGTGTACTCAAATTGTAAATTACAAAGTTTGTATGAACTAATTTAAAATTTAGTGTCTTTTTTAAATTTATAATTAATAAAATTATTATGCTATTTGTTATTATTATTTCCTATCATAAATTATGATGCACATATACATACAATAATTATCCATGTAAAACATGTACTGAAACTTCTTGCATAGTTACAAATCGCAATATTTTTAATTATTTCCGAATTTTCACCACCAGTTTAATTTTAAAGAATTTACCTTAAGCTTTATATCAATAAAAGACCACTTTAAAATGTAGACTATTATTGTAAAGTTATTTTGGTTCATTCAACTCTTGAATAATTAAAAATGTTGCATCGCAGAAGAAGCATGATAAAAAATGTATAGTTGAGAGTAATTAAAAAGGCGGTGTTTCCAATCGTGATGGGCGGAGTTTAACCTTTGCTAGTGTCAAAGAAAGCGGAGTTGTAACTAAGAAACTGATTAATTTCTCTCACACAATTAAACCGATATGGTTCATTGTAAGCTTTTTCGAAAGTTTTCGGAATGGACCAAATTTTACTACATTTCCCTTGTTGTAGCTAGAGTTGTCTTTTTGGAATTAACGATTAACTATTTTGATGTATATTGGATTTCGTACTTTTTTCACTGTTTCAGGGCTTGTAACTCGTCAATAAATATTGCTATTTTAATACAATTGATGTCATTTTGTAGGTTTTTTTCTGCTCTTTCTACTTATGTGCTTCGTTTTTATGTAGCATTATCGATAGTTTAGCAATGAGGGTTCTTTTACAATTTTCCGAATTTTCATTCTATTTGCTGTAACTTGAAAATTATTGAGATCCGACCAGGCTTTATATACTGATTTATGCTCCATGTGATCTCCTGTATTACCCCTATTAATATTGGACCCCTTTAACGGAACACCCTGTATATCTACCGTAATTTCCGGCGTATAATCCGCGGAATAAACAATCATTTTTCGGCCCAGAAAGTGTTTAAAATAAATTGTAACTTTTTAGATCGCGGTAAATATTTGACTTTAATTACTAAATAAAATTTCTGGGTCCAAACAGAATTGTTTGATCCGCGGATTATACGCCGGAAATTACGATATAGCAAAATCATATCGTGAGTAATGCTGACGTTGTATCTAAGATAGCAACGACTTAACCATAAATTTCGCTTTTATTGCAAGTTTTTGATTTCTAAACATCGCACAATTTCAATTTGTACACTGTTGAATACAAAAATAGGCTATTTTCGGAAGTAATTTCTTTGAAAATTATATCCGAACTTATATATATATATATTTAAATGATTTTCAATTATGCATATTTTAAAATCTGAGTGCAGGCCAATTACGAATGATCAGCTCATTTCCGTTTAAAATAATGTTTATTATAAAGCATAACATGCCCCACGGTAACTCTAACGTCATACCGACAATGGCAACGATTCGAACAATCGATTTTACTTTTATCGGAAATTTATTAACTTCTAAAAATTTTGTAATTTCTCTTTTTACACCACCAAAAAGGGGTGGAAATGTGCTTTTCAACGCAATTTCTTTTTGAACACTATTTCAATTTACTTATTTTTTATGGTTTTTAAAATAATTTTTAGCCATGATCGTTTTTTTAAAAATCTCTATAGCTTGTAACTTGATTATGAATGATTTACCCATTTGCAATACAGTAAACTCCCGACTATCCGGCTCGCAACTATTCGGACCCCGTACTATCCGGTCTAGTAAAAAAAATGACGAATGTTGCAAGCGGCCGAGACAGGCAGGTTCTTGTCCGTAGGAAAGTGCTGACGCACGACAAAAAAGAGCAAGAAGGGATTACAGAATGGAATAGCAGAGACAGACAGGAAGAGAGGGAGGATGTAAAGCTTGATAACCCGTATCTTCAGTTGTGCAACGGATGTTAACACAAGCGGGCGTATTTTCCGCATGTCCTGGTTACTTTCACATAGTCTTTTGGTGTGCTTCGTGTTTATTTATTGAAGATTAACAAAATGGATGTTAAATGAAAGAAGGTTGTTGGGACTATGAAGGAGAAACTACGAGTCAGTAGGAGGAAGCGACGCCAACTGATAATATCTGCTTGCGCAAATTAAGGGATATTGCGTCGCGGTAGAGGGCTAAAAGGGTTAAGCAGTCATATATCAACTACTTTTTCAAAAACTAAAAACTAAGTTTTGACTCCTTTATCTTATGCATAACCTTTCATATTCGTGCAATCATTTAATAATCAACAGTAAAATAGGATTCACTCATTTTTTACCTATTAGGCTTACGTTTTATGTTAATGTTTTGCTTATTTTGAAGCTGTAATATTGTTACTGTATATATAAAATTTATCTTAAAATGTGTAACATGTGTTTTTAATGTAAGGAGGGTGCAGGAAGTGAGTAAATACTTACAGAACTCTGGCCTATCCGGCTTTATTGTTATCCGGCCTACTCTTCCGCCACATTGGGCAGCGTAGTCGAGAGCTTACTGCAATCCTTCTATATATATAAAAAAGTTTTCATTTGAAAATGGACCAATGAAAATCTGCGTAGATATTCCCGGCAGATCGGCATTCAATTTGAATGCTTAAGCATGGCATTTCTTCGTTAATATTAAAAAAACGGTTGCATACAAATATATTAAAATGTGTAGTATTATAGAGAAATGTTTGATAAACACGCTGATGCAGACAGTTTTCAAATCGAAGAATTATTTTAAGAGATATTTAATGCCAAAGTTAGACAAAATCGTTCCATTAAAAAAGTTTTATTGGAGCAAAAACTGTGTATAGGAATCTAATCATTTTTAGATCATTTTATGCGTCAGAATTTCCCGGTATGGAGACTGCATTTAGTTTTTTAATTTGACTCATTTTTTGAGGTTTTATTTCTATTTTAAATTCAAATTTCTGCATTTCGAGAGATATTTTTTACATATTTTAGAAAATTGTATTAATTTAAACTGTTGCCAACTGTAAAAACAGCGCAAACAATAATGTTTGCTTCAAGCTAAAAATTTATTTTACACGTGACTATTATAAACAGAAAATATAAAAAGCAGGAAGTCATTGAAAATTACGTCATAAAAACTATATTTACACAAGAATTTTAAAAGAGAAAGAATATTGTAAAATAATAAATTCATTAACATGCGTTAGAAGTCTTAAATAGGAGAATTTACGTCACATTTACGTCACATTACATTTATTACGTAAAATGAACAAAAAATAATATTGCAAAACAGTTTAAATTTAAAAGTTGCGCGAGACATTTACTTGATATTTTAAGATGATAATAATATTTCATTTCTAACAAAAGTATTTTTACGTGAATATTAAAAAGAGAAAGAAAAGTTTGGTGAAAATTTCGTCAGATTATAATTGCCAGATTCAAATTATAATTCAATCTTCCGAAATCTTTTTAAAGTTGATCAAATAAGCGTGCTGTTAGAGTCTGCGGTGTCTGAACGGGGGTTGACCAGCGTAGCTCGTAGGAGGCAGAGCCCCCTAGTACAGTACAAATAATTTAGCATTTTTCCGTCTAAAACTGCATAACAAATTAACACTACATCAGAAATTGAACACACAAACATATGATAAATTAATAAAGGACAAATTTAACAAATATGTGATCGAACTACGTGCTTAAACACTGAAATAATCATAATCAGAAAGTCTGCGATAAATAGCTTCTTGGTAAGCGACCGGATTTCTTCGGTAAGCAACCCTGGTATACAGCTGATACGAATATATGGATTTTAATAAATCTCAAAACTTTATTTGGCAAATTATTTTTCTTTCAATCCATAAAGATACCCATGAGAGTCTATGAGAGATTACAATTTAAAAAATGGGTTTCACGTATTACTGAACACCAGGCAGTATGTTCTGTAACCTGGGAATCCAGGTTGGATCCTATGGTATACATAATGTTTAAAA
Source organism: Maratus speciosus (assembly GCA_963932465.1). NCBI lineage: Eukaryota > Metazoa > Arthropoda > Arachnida > Araneae > Salticidae > Maratus > Maratus speciosus. The sequence goes on along the minus strand of OZ010797.1, from coordinate 278,818,495 downwards.
CCTTTAATTCTCGGGCCAGTGACTTTTACGGGCAGTGTAGGCTACTTTTTTTTCAGATTGTTTGATTCCCACGAGTTTTTTAAAGTAGTGTAAATTGGCTTTATTCTTGCTTCATTTTATCTGTCATTAAATAAGGTGAATATTTCTACTTCAAAAAAGTGATTGCAATCAAACAAACTGAAAAAAAAAAAATAATAAATTTTTGTGCTGTTTTTAAAATTTGCAACAAATTAAAATAATACCCTTTTCTAAAAGATGTAAAAAATATTTCTCGAAATGCTGAAATTTTGAATATAAAATTGAAATAAATCCTGAAAAAATGAAAAAATAAATAAATAAATGCAGTCTGCACACCACGAATTTCTAATGCATAAAATGATCTAAAAATGTTTAAATTCCTATGAATAGTTTTTGCTCCCACAAAACTTTTTTAATGGAACGATTTTGACCAACTTTAACATTAAATATCTCTTAACCCTTTCCGGCACACTGTGCCCGGGTCGGGATACCTAATTTTAATTCCAAACTTACGAATGGCACCAAGAATATTTTAGTAATATTTTGCTTTTACAATGAATAGTGGAACAATGGAACAATAAAGCTGGTGTATGGATTCCCTTGTTGCTTGGCAACTTTACATCCAGGCTAAGAATATATCGTGTTACAATGCAATGGGAGCCATAGGAAAAAAAGCGTTTAAACGCGGCTAGTAGCCACGAAAAAGAGAGAGTAAAAACTAAGAAGATAGACAATTTTAAAAAGAAAAATTGTTAGTATAACAAGTAGGAAAAAAGAATGTTCCATATGATCCACATAAATGTCCAGGACAGGCGAAAAAGCTACCAAAGGAAGCCCCGTAAAAAAAGACTCAATTCAGAGACTGTACATTTAATATATCTTGATAAGTAAAAAAGTTTAACACAGTGAAGAAATGAAACGAAAACTAAAATATATACATATTTACAAGAGAATTTAAATTACTGTAAGGAAAAAAGAATAAAAATGTAAGAAAAAGCTACAATGAGGAGAGTTCTAACTAAATAAACAGTTAAATGCAAAAGCCAAGGGGAGCAAACGACAGCAAGAGGACGGCGAGCACCCAGTCTAGTAATTTGAGGTGAATTAAACATAAGAATGAAAAAAATAAGAGTAATATCATGAGAAGACCCCAATATAAAAGAATAGAAGTTTTTTTTTTTTTAAGTTTTAAACAAACAACACAAACAAAAAGAAAGAAAAAAAGTTTAGCAAATGAAGAGCTTAATCTTCGTTAATATTGATATGACTTGCAAGTTTATCAAATTCAGTTAATATAACCATCAATTTTTGCATCGGATTATCGAGTTTCTTAGTCTGAGTTGAGATGTTCTTTATACATTTTAGGAATTTAGTGATTTGAAAGATTTGTTTAACTTCGTTGAAAGTATTAAGAATGTCTTTTATATCATTGGTGTAATTTGTAGGAGATTTAGAATTTTCAATAGTAGGGGAGGAATGGGTGTTTGCGGTAGTGCTATCATTGTTATCAGAGTTTAATTCTTCATTACTAGTTGAGGGTTCAGAGTCTTTAGTATTTTTGGTATAATTATAATTCTTAAATATATCCGCTAAGATTTGGGTTTCTTGGGAGAGATTGCTGACGCTATTACTTGTTTTACGGTTTTGTTTATTTTCAAGTCTATAGGGATTTTTTGGACAACCGCGGAAATTCGCTGGGTACCCGAGTCCACAATTGACACAAGTGTGTTTAATACGCCTCTTGTGGGGACAATCAGTACTTAAATGTAGAACAATGAATAGTTAAAATAACATGTTTTTAATTTCTAAAAAAGTCGTTTTAAAATTCCGGTGTCAGTCAATCATTTCTTCATTTTACAACAAAAATTGCCCGTGCAGGAAAGGGTTAAAATAACTATTCGATTTGAAAATTGTTTCCATCGGCGGGTTTATCAAACATTTCTCTATAAAACCCGTCGATTTTCACATTTTTGTATGCAGTAGTTTTCTTAATATTAACGAAGGAAGAACCCCGGTCGCAAAAAATTAAAAAACACGGCGGTGACAGCGCTAGTTACTTTTTTTTAGAATAGAGAGAGATAACTTTCAAATCTGAGGTATGATAAGTTGCGTTATAGGCCTACTTAAATTTCAAAATATATTTCGTAAATTGATTTTTTAATTAAAATAATCTGTCTTAACTGATAAATTATCTGTAAAATGTCATTCCCATATAACTAGGATGTAAAATCTATAACAAGATATTTTTTTCCCTCAAATGAATAATAAACAAGCAATAGAAAAGCCGTTCTTGATGGATGATGCTTTCCCAGGCTCATTTGGTGTATATAATAGGAGTGGAATGATTACGAAAGAGGCCTTGATTATTTGGTTCAAAAAATGTAACAATTTTTCCAATCTTTCTCCTTGAAAGCCTGTTCTTTTAATATTTGGTGGACATTCAACTCATGACAAAAGCATCAAATTAATCAATCTAGCAAGAGAAAGCAATGTAATTATCTTATACTTCCGTCTAAGTGCAACACACTGACTTCTGCCCCTTGATGTGTCTTTTATGCACCTCTAAACACATACTACGAACGAGAATTGAGGAAGTGGTTATTTTCAAATCCTTCCCAATTCCGGCAATCTGCAACAATTTACCAAATCAGAAAATTTTTTAAAGCTGCATTTTCGAGAGCATCAGTTGCAAATACTGCAATCAAAGGGATTTGAAAAAAGAAAAAAGAAAAAAAAAAAAAAAAGGGATTTTTCCCTACCACAACGATGTTTCTCCAGACCCTCTTTTATCTCCTTCGGAAACGACTGAGAAACCGATGAAAGTCATTGATAACACACCTAGGTCTATGCCAGCCATACTCAATCTTTTTTACTCGCGGGCCGCAACAGACTTATATAATAACTTTAAAAAAAGGCGATTAAACTAGCAAGGAAACAAAAATAGTAAAGTTAATATAGTTAGTTAAATTAAACGTTTGAAACTTTTCTAAATAATTTTACAACAACCTTTACAAAACAACATACTTCGAGGTCGATTTCTATTCACAATGAAGTTTAGACTAGAAATGTGAAACTTTTTTCTGCCATTTTGTCCACGGCGATTCGAATAAGGATTATTAGAGATACTATAAGTATAAAACGTATTAATATCACTGTGCAGATTTCCAAATTCTAAAGAAGAAAAAAAAATCAGATGATTTTCTTTAATAAGTCAATCTTTTTCGATGCAAAAATTTTTTAATGTAGAAGTATATAGGGTAAATTTAATTAATTTGGAATAATGTTTCATTAGTGTCGAAGAATTAAATATCTGTACACTAATTGCACAAATTGAACATTATGTAAAAAGAACTTTTGATTAAGGAAATGGTATTTAAAATGTTTTAATATAATTTTAAATTAGTAATTATAAATAACGGTACGTATTTTGTATTCCCATAAAAATATATGAAGGAACAGAGAAGTTCTTAAAAACTTTTAAACATCTCAATTGATTTTATAAATTTGGATTAAAGATTAAGTGCCTCGGGTCGCTCGTAAAAGGTCGCCGGGCCACATGCGGACCGCGGGCCGCAGGCTGAATATGGCTGGTCTAAGTCACTGCTTTGCACCATGGAACTATTAATAGTGAGGAACTGACATATCCTTAATATAGTGAAGCTTCAACTGTAACCACAATCGCAGGAGTGATTTACCGCCGGTGGAAACTTCCACCAGTAGATTTACATGGAAATTTTCTTCTTATTTAAACGCATATTTTAATAAAATTTCAGTCATAAATGATTTTATAAACATATTTTCATTTTTACTGGTAGGAGTTTACTTTGGTGGTGTTGGGCTTTGTGTTTCCGCCATATTCTACGAGAAACAAGACCTCGTAACAATCAGGGAAACAAACTGACAGTTTTACAAGGCATACTGACACCAGTAGAAACAAATAGAAATTTTTACGACATTTTTCAGAAAATTTTCCATGAAAAAGAAACTTAATTAAGACGAAATTTTCTATTCAATTTTACCGGTGAGATGTTTGCCCTGGCGGTAATCAGAAACTGAATAGACAATTTAACACTAGAACCGCCGTAGTGGTCATTTTAACCGGTACCAAATAAAAATACTTCGATTCCGACCAGAAATTTCTTTCTAAAATAAGTTAAATATGTACTACGGAGAAACAAGTTAAATAAGTTAGATAGTTTTTGTAACACTTGAGTAAAATTTCCGGCGGTTCTAGTGTTAAAAAGAGCAGCCGCCATCTTGTGACAACGTCCTCAGTTAGTTCACTCGCAATTAGTAGACAGTACACAATATGTCTCCTGCTCTTTATTCATAACTCCATTCTTTGCACTTTACAAAAAATTATTTATATCATGTTTTCCTCATTTTTTTAGATTGTAAGACATTTCATACTAAATCCGTACACTAGAAGATATTTACTGATGCACAAACTTCAGAAACCTATTTAGGAAACTAATCTACGAAAAACTTTTAGAAAAGGGTGAAGTTTCTACTATTTTAACCCCTTAATTGCATTATTCGTGTATTCTTACTTGTTTCGTTAAATTATAACCATAATTTTTATTTAATTTATGAATATTAATAACAATAATGATCTAATTCCCAACAATGATTGAAAATGCTTTTATTTTTTATAACAAAACTTTGATTTATGAATGAAGAATAAAATTACCAAATCAGAACTCGTTGAAGTAAAAAAAGCACAAAATGCATACATGAAAATTTCCTTTACTTGCTCTGCTACTTTTTAAAGCTTGATTTCCAGCAGTACTTGGATATATATGTATGTTCCAGAATAACTTGACAACAGATCGTACTTTGCAATTCGGTCCTGGGTATTCATTTAAGTACATTACGCTTGGGCAAGGAAGGTGGAGTGGACTATAGTTGGGGCACGTTTAACTAGTCAATGGGTACTATGCTACGCCAGCCTTTTTACTAACTTTGGCGTTGTAGCATCGCCGAATTTGGCAGTTTATCGTTGTTTGGGGGAATAAATTTGAGCGAGTTCATGTTACCAATTCTTTTGTTTTTTCATGTTCCACGCAGATTGTTCCGTATTCCAAAAAGAATTTCGGTTCCATTGTTTTAACCTAATGTACTAAATTTTGTCATCTGTGATTTCTGAATTTTTAGCGATTCTTATGCGATTTAATGTTTCTTTTTTGTTTTTGTTTTTCGCGGCGATTTTCTACATTATTAAAAGTACATCCAATTGTTAACTTTTAGTCCAATACAATAAATTTTATCCTTTTTTCAATGAAGTTTATTTGGAATTCGCGTACAGCAATTTTTGTGGGTTTTTTTTTTTTTTTTTGGGGGGGGGGGGGGGTTCGCGCGACGATTTCTCAACATTCGCAAATTGAATCCAGGGGCCGATCCAGGTAAAATTTGGAGCCTATTTAGGGCCCTTTCACAAAAATCTATTTAATAAAATGGGCCCCTTCACAAAAATAAATTTAATAAAATGGGCCCCTTCACAAAAATAAATTTAATAAACTGGGCCTCTTCACAAAAATAAATTTAATAAAATGGGCCTCTTCACAAAAATAAATTTAATAAAATGGGCCTCTTCACAAAAATGAACTTAATAAAACAGGCCTCTTCACAAAAGTGAATTTAATAAAACAGGCCCCTTCACAAAATTCCTTTTAATAAAATAGGCCAGGCCCCTTTCGTAACAATCTTTTTCATAAAAACTGTTTTAAAATATGTAATTTGTAAATAAAACCAGGTTACGAAAAGCAAAAACTTTAGCAAGGGGATTTAAAGAAGTTTTTGTTAATAAATTCTTGGTTCGAATTTGAGTAACTGGATTTCAACTTTCATTACAAAATGGTATTTTTCACAAAAATATTATAAAATTCACAAAAATAACTTTTATTTTTCACAAAATGGGTCCCAAGAATAAAAACCTGCATCGACCCCTGGAATCCTATTTTTTTCCAATGTAGAAATTTTTTTTATCCTGCAATTTTTGAAGTTTTAGTCATTTATAATGCTATTTTCAGCGTTTTTTCGCGAAGATATAAAATTAACGATGATTTAATGTACAAAAATATTCTGAAAGAACTAATTTATAAGAGAAAAATTGTGTTTTAGTTTAGACGCCCTCCCACCCAACCAGAAAAAAAAAAAAAGGACAGGAAATTTTATTTTAAAAGTGCGCGAACAAAAATCATATCATATTAAATTAGCTAGCAAAAAGCTATATCATATTAAATTGAGCAGTATTTTTTAATACATTCAATATAGAATTTATTGTAAATCACATGAAACTTGAATAAAGTAAAAATTGTTTTCCCCCTTATTTTTATAATAAAAATAAATGGTCTTCGCTGATTTGTTTGTAATAGAAATCTTCTTCGGAAAATCATAAAAGAAAACAGGAATTAATATTTTTTGCTTTTCTTTTCTAAATCAATTATTATTTAGTCCCAGATTTGAAAGCTTTCATTACAATAATAACAATAAATAAATCTACCGGTGTAATGAACTCATAGTAATGAATGCTAAAATTCAAAAGCTGTGCAGTGTTTTATTATGAAGCCGAATAAAAATGTTATTGATATATATGTTAACATTTTAAATAAAGATAAAATTCTTATTATTTAGCATTCAATTTTTCTGTTTAAAACAAAAGAAAAATTTTAAAATAATCTAATTATATCCTTACAAATTTTATTCCAATTTCATATTCAATATAAATTTCATCCTAAAAATTATTATATCACTTTTTTCAAACTTATCTATTAAAATAGAAGGAAACACACATACACACCCTCTCACAATGTTCTTACAACACTTTACTCACAATTTTTTTTTCTCACAATGTTTACAAACAAATGCACATTTTTAGTAGCATTGAAGAAATTGTTTTAAACTAATCCAATATATTTAGATATTTTACAATTTCGTTTCCAGTTAATTGATTTATGTCAAATTAAATTATAATTTAACTTATCGAATCAAATCAACTTACATTTATGTATAAAACTATAGCATACATTATGAATAACTGGTGAATTTTTTCTTGTTTTTGTGTCTAAAATACTATTAAAATATTGAATTTATAACATTGTTTAAAAGACAAATTAATTTAACTTCTGATCAATTCTTTCTAAGTAAAATAAGAATAGTTTAAACTTCTGTATGCGGAGGGATGGAAATTATATCGTGAATGTACTTAAGAAAAGCCGCATATATAAAAAAAAGGTTCGTTTTAATTCACACAAAAGGAAAATTCTTGTTATTTTACATATTCTTTCCATATGCTTCATATTTACTTGAGGTGAAATTGTCTAATCCACCAAAATTTTCTATCCAACGCGATTGTCCAGTAAATTAGACGATACGATACGATTTTAGGCTTAAGGCTGCGTCACTCGGAATACTACCGTCTTCCATGATAAATAGATAAAAATCCATTCTTAGACAACAATTGCTTGAAATTAATTTACCGGGAACTAAGAAAAACTGTTCGATTTCAAATCCCTTCAAATATCATGCCTGCAAGTATCCTGTTTTTACATTTAAAAAAGAGCCTTAAAATATAAAGTTTCCGGTTCTTGAGCGGGGAAAGATAATTTTTTTTAGAACAGTCTTACAATAAAGAGCTTCTTTTATTCGTTTTAATTTGAGAAAGAAAATTTTTTTTGTTATTTTAAATGTTTCATCCATAAGTTGGGTATGTACTTGGGGTGAAATTTTCCGAAAAATTCGAATCCACCGAAAATTTTTCTCTATATGTAATAGCTTAAAAAAAGAAACTTTTGATTAGACATCAAAAATCTTCAATCTCTGATAATAAGAGGAGGCAATATCAATTGACCATCACCCCTCACAGCTTTGTTGGGGGTCTAAGGTTGCTAGTTATTTGCTTGCACCGCGCCATGTCCCCGCCAAAAACCTTCCTTGCGAATAAATACATTTCCTTGATTATTATTAGATATTTATCATAAAAATGAATATATGCTAAGCTCAATCGATTTCGATTAATGAATCAATCATTTTTCCTGTGAAAATGAAGAAAAAAAAGAGATTTAATATGCCATTTCTTTCATATTCAGTATAGAACTATTTATTGTCGCGGACTTACACTCCTCTCTAGTATAATCGGTGAGACTACGCTGGGCACGGGTCACACGAACAATAGAATTCTCCCCAGCTTTAAATGCCCTCTAAGCTACGGCGCACGAGTAGGGTTACTGTATTAAGCAGTTTATCCCTCATTTGGCTAACTGAATATTATTTATTATATAGAAAATAATCAACATATAGGATTGGTCCCGCCAGAAAACGAATTAGAAAAGAAAATCGCGTACAAAAAAAATATTTATTTTTAAAATTGTATCTTCTCTCTATTAATAAATATTTCATGTTTATTAATATACTGGGCAAGAACAAGTTTCAAAAAAGATTTTTTTAAGATAATCTGCAATTAAAAAATATTATTGTTTAGATGTGCTTGGGTTACATGATATAGATTTGTATGCAATAAGTAAAATGCAAGTATTTTGATTATGAAATAAAATAAAAACTTGCTTAAAAGGTGCATTTTTATACAACAGATGTCACAATATAAAAGATGTTTAAGCTTCTTTTAAGCAAGTTTTTATTTTATTTCGATACATTTTCAAGATGAATGTGACATTCCCAACAATATATGATTATTCATATATATATATATTTATATTTTGATTATGATTTTATTAAAATGAATATTAGAGTTTTCTATTTTGAAAATTTGATGCATCTCAAATTTATAATATGTGTGTATATATATATGCGTGTGTGTGTGTGTGTGTTTACAATTGTCAAGAGAATAAAAAAATATGCTTAAATTATTTAGAAAACATAACTTTTTATTAATTTTGTTTTTGAGAAAAAAATTTCAACGTCTGGTTTTTGTAACATATAGTTATATAGATTTTTCGTAAATAATTCTAAGAGAATTATTCATAAAATTTGAATATGTCAAATAATTTGTACATTTTAATAACTTTTTTAGCAATTTCGTTTTTAAAATTGTCTTTTAACTCATTTAATATGTTTTATAATGCGCTATATGAATCCGCTTTATTTTCCCCCTTACTCCGCATTTAGTAAGAGAATAAGTAAAAACTAAATGCGTTAAGTAATTTGTAAATTTTAATAATTTTTTAGCAATTTTTTTTTTTATTTCCTTTAACTCACTTAATATGTTATATGTATACCCTTTTTGCCACATTTAGTGCGAGAATAAGTAAAAACTAAGTGCGTTAAGTAATTTAGAAACATTAATACTTCTTTAATATTTCTAGGGTTAAAATCAGGCATTTTTCTCCAGGAGGAATTTTTAAAGCTCCTGTGGTTGCAGGAAGGATTTGCACTTAAACTACATTAATAAGCATTAAACTCAAGCAAAACTTCCAAAAATATCCCCCCCCCCCCCCAAAAAAAAAAAAAAACAAAACACGCACATGCACACACCAAAGCCATCTCCTGAATTTATCATTGAGAATTTTTGTTTTGAAATATTTTTAAAATATGCTTTACATCAAGGAAACAAAGTACTGTGGTCTATAATAAAACAGTTGAAAAGTTACATTGCAGCAATGCAGGTTTTACTCTGGGAGTGCGGCTTGTGGAGATGACTGTTTATAATATTTTTTATTTATATTTGACATATTAGGGATGGTTATTTAGTAGAAATTTGGGTTTAAAGAAAATGCACATTTTTTTAAACCTTGGTATGTCTTATGCCATTACAAAAATATTGATTAATAAAAAAAAAATGTGTGTGTCTGTAGAGGGGGGAGGCTGCAGTAAATTTACGTGTACTGTGTGTACTGTATTATGTCTGTTCCGTATTATTGATTGTTCAATATATCAGTTTATATAAATATATTCTTTTTATCAGAAGTATAGGAATATATTTTATAAGGACCCCCTCTTTTTTAGAGTTTAGAAAAACAGAACATAATTTTTATTTATTTCATTAGGTTAAAAAGTAATAACTATTACTGAAATAAAATATTGCAGTTTTACAAAACTTGTAAACTATTCATGGAAATAATTTTATTGAGGTTGCAAGTAATCTTTAAAAATTCTAAGAAAATGGATGTTTAAAACTAATTTTTTAGATATGTTTGTCATGAAAAGGCAGCTTTACTCTATGTTCTGGGCCTTACACTATAAGGCCTTATTCTATAAAAAAAATTGGTATATGTAATACTTCTTTTTCCTAAATGAAATGATAAAAATGGTTCATGGCTGAATCATGAAAACTTTTGTTCATAAAAAATGTACAGAAATTAAATTAATACTTATTTTAATAAAATTGCTTTGAATTGTTTTTCATCATATAAGACATTCACCTTCATTTAAATTATCTTTGAATTAATTTCAGATTAGTAAGTCAGAAATAATAAACATAAAGAAATTAAAGAAGCAAACAAACAAAAAAGGGAGGATTGGGGAGGTATAAAAAGTTCCAATATGGCAGAATACGCTTTTATATAATTAAAAATTAATTTAATTTCAAAATATTATGTTATATAAGCAATTTGCATTAATAATTTAATGAGAATAGTAATTTAGTAACATAAAATAAAGTAATAGACTACTGCTTTAAAAATCGTTATTTAAATTACAATGCATTATTAACATTTAAATAATAAAAGTTAACTTACCTTATATATATACAATGTATGATAAACGAATATATTATATTGCATGAAAAGAACTTCTTCTTTTTTTTTTTTTTTTTTTTTTTTTTGTACAATAAACATAAATCTATATTTATAAAATAATATGTAAAAGTTAACAGGAAATTTTCACTTAAAATTTCAATTACATCCAGCGGCAAATAATTGCATATTGTATTTAATAATTATTGTTTGTAAAGTTTTAATGAAAGAAAAATATTATAATAAAAGTTATATTAATTATATTCTACATGCATATTTTTATACCTTTCTGAACAAAAATGAATCGAAACTTGTGTCATAAAGTTGCCCCTTTTAGATTTGAGAACAGTCATATCCATGTCATATCATATCATATCCATGTCATATCAGTCATATGATATCCAAGTCATATCCATGACAAAAGTTTCATATTTTCAGTATTGTCAGTATATTCATATGTTCAGTTTCATATTTTCCGACTTATGCAGGGGCATGCGGGGCTGCCGCCAAGGGGCCCATGAGAGTAATCAGGATTTTCATTAAAAGGTGTCAAATTATATAAATTAGCCAAAAGTGACCAAAATTCATATATTTCAAACATTTAGGAAGGGAGTGTGATCCCCCTTCTGCTTCCAGTACACGCCCCCCCTCCCCCCCACACACACAACACCCATGCAAAAAACAAACTACATCATTAGAAAACTAATGATTAAAATTTATTAGTATGTCATCGTTTTCAAAAGAAATTCTACATTAAGGCTGTCCTTAACTGCTCTGCTCAACAAGCGCAAAACCTTTAACACATTTACAAATTCATTTTTTAACGGAAAGACTGACCATGGAAGCGATTTGGAATTGAACTGTGTTTTCCATTTTTTTTAATCAATAAATTACCTATTGAGTTATAAGCTATTTTGATCACGTGACAAACCCATTTTTGGCCCGCTCTTGAGTGTTTTTTCTCCTTTCGCGCGGAAATTCGGTTCAAAACGGCCACTTTGACTCTATTTTCTAAAAAATGTATTGCGTTTCCAAAAAAAAAAAAAAAAAAAGAAAACAGCTCGATTACATAGTTTCTGAACAACAGCACCAGCTAGTTTCATGCATTTTCGAACAAAAATAAATTAAAACTTATGTCAGGAAGTTGCCATTTCGGATTTGAGAACATTCTTAACGTTTTCCTCGTAATGTGGCATGTTAAATCATTAATGATGACCAATTTGTGGCATTCTCTTTTAGACATCTTATAACATACAAATTAAAAGTTTGCAAACAAATATTCGTGTCAACCAATTTATAATTTTTTCTACTATTGTCCGACTAGTATTTTTTCGTAAGGCTGTTCTCAAATCCAAAAGGACAACATTGACATAAGTTTTAACTTATATTTGTTCGGAAAAGCACGAATCGAGCAGATATTGTTGCTCAGAAACTATGTAATTAAGCTGTTTTATCCGTTTTTTTTTTTTTTTTTTTTTTTGCAAACGCAATAGATCTTTCAGAAAGTAGTGTCAAAGTGCGCCAGTGGGCGTTTTGAACCGAATTTCCGCGCGAAAGAAGAATAATCACCCATGAAAGGATGAAAAGCGTGTTTGTCACGTGATCAAAATCGCTTATAATTCAATAGGTAATTTATTTATCAAGAAATCGAAAACACAGTTCGATTCTAAACCGCTTCCATAGTCAGGTCTTCCAATTTTATATCTTTCCGTTAAAAAATGAATCTATACATGTGTCAAAACTTTTTGCGCTTGTTGAGCAGAACAGTTGAGAACAAACAGCCTTAAAGTTGTGACCATCTTTTTGTGATATCCTGTATGTAGATTTGAGCAGTACCGGGTACAAAATTTATGCATACATATATGTATGAAGTTTAGTACTAGCCACTTCCACATTATTCACAAGAAAATTCTATAGATAGATAGAAGCCCCCCCCCCCCCCTCCCAACCACCAACACCAGCAGAATGATGGGGATCCCGGGGTCTTCTATACTCTTAGTCGGGCATTCGTTTAAATTTTTATGTCGCCCCGGCTCGTTTAAAAAATTGTTCTAATTCTGCTTTACGGCCTTTGGAAAGTTCAGTGCTTTGGCGAAGCCCCGTTCGCTGACCGCCAAAGAAAAAAAGGCAGCAAGACGCGAATGCGCCATATCTGTCCCTTCAACTTTCACACCCCGCTTCTCTTGACCTTTGGGGAGGAAAAGGTAATTAAAGCGTGCAGAGCGAGATTACCCCAGTATAATCACCATTGACAACTTAGGTCTTCCTTACGTATAGACTTTCACTTTTTTTTAATTCTGTTATTATAACAAACAGCAATGTATAACTTTATGTTTTTTAACTAGCGTCTTCGTCAGCATTAAATTCCTCCGCGCAACTTGTCGTGCGCAGGTCTCCTATTAGGAGCATTCGCACATTTTCTCCGGGGAACTTTGTTGAAAGATAAAGCCGTGTATGTTCGGCGTAGCATTTTGGTTTAAAGCAAAACCTTTCAATCCTTAGGTTTTAAGTTGCGTATCTTTTACAGAGTTTTGTTTTCATCTTTATTGAATTAATTAATAAAGAATAATTATAAACATATAAAGATCAGTTGCTTTGTATTTTTTTATTGTCAGTTAGATAATTAAATTAAATTTTACTTACAATTAAGTAAACAAAATTAAATTAAAATTAACTTCAATGAAATTTAATAATTTTTATTGCATAAAATTTTATTTTAAATAAATTTCAATAATTAAAATATTTTTTTGAATTCGTATAAGCTATTTTTTAATAATTAAATGAACATTTATTAAAATGCAATATCTCCGACACTTACATTAAAAATATTTTTATGTTAGCGTTGTAAGAGATTAGTAAATTCTACTAATTTGATATTTAAGTTCTCATCATTTAAAATTAAGCATTATCTTCATATATACAAATCGCTATTAATTTACTATTATTCTTTTTACTAATTACCGATTCACTTGTAATTATAAAGTAGTGGAAGATTAGTATAATTAAAAATTTTCTTCTTTTCCTTATATTATTATTACTATTTAAATATATAATTAATATTGATTTTAAATATGTATAATTAATATCAATATTTAAATATATATAGATAATATTAATATTTAAATATACATAATTTATATTAAATAATATTATTATTTAAATATATAATTAATATTAACTAATATTTGTTTAAATGTATATAATTTATATTACCATTAATATTATTATTTAAATATGTATAATTTATATTAAATAATATTACTATTTAAATATATATAATTTATATTAATATCATTTAAATAATAAATTAATATTTTTGTTTAAATGTAAGTGATTTGTATTAATTAGTTAATATCAATATTTAAATATATATAGATAATATTAATATTTAAATATGTATAACTTATATTAAATAACATTGTTATTAAAATATATAATTAATATTTGTTTAAATGTATATAATTTATATTACCATTAATATTATTATTTAAATATGTATAATTTATATTAAATAATATTGTTATTTAAATATATATAATTTATATTAATATTATTTAAATAATAAATTAATATTTTTGTTTAAATGTAAATAATTTGTATTAATTAATATTATTATTTAAATATATAATTAATATTTTTAAATGCATGAACATATTTCTTTCCAAGCAGAAATTAATCCAATCCAGCACTATTTTACACCTAGTTCAAAAAATTCTGTTTGTTTTTCTAGTGATTGCTAGTCAAAGTCAGTGATAAGTGCCAGGACACTGCTCTTATAGCGGCTTTAGCCCATCCCTTGACTATTTCTCATTTTTAGAGAAGGGGTGAAGAGGATTTGCCTCATTGAACTTAAAGTATTTTCTCAATATTAATGTGCAAAAGTATGCAAAAATTTAGCTAAACATAAAAATGCATTACTACATTTAAAAATACACTTCCAGCTTTTATCGCTCATAGGCAGTACAACCATCGTACTACTTTTGCCGTCCCATAAAGGAATGCTAACCATTATGCATATTATATTCTACAGTAAGCATCTTGTAATACACCTCAATGCTTGTCTATCAGTATCATTACGTTTGAAATAGTGTAACATTATTAAAATATGTTCCAAATATCTTTTTTCCCCACAGACATTAATTGAATTTTTTTTAGTGACCGTGTACATTGATGATACATGTTTTGACATTAGTATTCAGGCTTTTTTTTTTCTATTTTAGTACCCATGTCTAATCATTTGAAATCGAAGACCAAAAAATTTTGTGTCATCAGAACCTGATGCCGAAAGCACATTGTATAAAAGTCTTAACATTTAAAAACTATTTCATTAAAAAATTTCTTCTTACATAGAAATAAGTAAGGATTAATCCTAAATAGCCTCTCATGACAATGCTTCGCGATTTTCATGTCCCTG
This sequence comes from Maratus speciosus, assembly GCA_963932465.1. Classification (NCBI taxonomy): domain Eukaryota; kingdom Metazoa; phylum Arthropoda; class Arachnida; order Araneae; family Salticidae; genus Maratus; species Maratus speciosus. The sequence goes on along the minus strand of OZ010797.1, from coordinate 278,803,375 downwards.
AAAAATAGTTTTTAATAACAAATTTCTAATATTTATACCCAATCGAAGACTGGGATAAAAACTGAGCTCAGACTGAGACCTCTCATTTTTATTATATACCATATTATACAGAAAGCACGCTTTAGTGCATTTCTTAAATGCACATCAATTACATTTTTGAAATAGTGTATCATCATTCAAATTTACCACAAACGATTTTTCCCCCATTGTCCCTATAAACGCTACATACTCCATTTTTAATAAAAAACATGCTATGGTTAATTTCAGTAGCATATATCAATGATACGGAAATTTGAGTTTACGAGAATTACAGCACAGATTGACAAACTGAATTCATAATTACTCTTCAAATGTGTTAGAAAGTACTAAATGTACTTTAATTTTTCAGTTGGGTCCTGTAAGTAGACTAACTTCTGGTGTCCATTAAAGAAAAAAATCTCTACTTCATTTCAATGATATATTAAAATTTTTGCAGTTGCTTTGAAAAGTTTTCAACGATATCGAAAGATTTTCAGATATCTTATTAGAATTTCATCTCGGTTTTCACCCAAAAGGGAATTGGTTTAGAGTTGAATTTATTATGTCACCACAAACCCATTCATATAGAATAATGAGTCAAAATAGGTTTACATGAAGTTCTGTAACTACTTTATGCAAAAAAATATATTTTGATGTTTTGTTCATAAAATATAAAAAATTGACAGCTACACGCATGAGTTATTAATTAGAATAAAATGCCAGCAAAGAATCGCAGTAATTTTGGAATGAATAAAAATTTATTTTTTTTATTAATAAACTGCAACAACATTTTATGAAATCAATAATATTTTATGTCATCTTGAAGATGCAACACAAAACACGAGATTCTACCAAAACGATATTTATTCATTTTACAATATTTTCTTATTTATTTTAGAAATAATAATAATAATTATATATATATATATATATATATATATATATATATATATCGTTTCCTCATTATAAATTGCTAAGAAAAAAATCCTTCTTATACTAAAAGGACATAACTATATTAAAGCTTGGAAAATAATAAATAAAAGACGATAGTAATTTATGCTCATTTTATAAGATCATGAAATAAAGCATGGTTCAATGAAAGCAAAATATCACTTTAGTTTAAACGGTGTAATTATCGGGTCTGGTTAGTAAGCAAGACTTAGAAAATACAAATTTGTATTTGAATATTCGAAAAAAAAAAGAGTCTTCAGCAAACTAAACTACTAACGCAAAAGTAAGACTGAAATTAATTGCTAAGAAAACTAACACAGTAATTAACTACTGCAAATTAAGTACAAGCTAGAGTTTTCATATATAAACAATAATACATTTCCACTGTTTTATTTATTTAAATTGTATAAACCTCTTAGTATCGATATCAAAATAAATGCGCTACACTTTAAAAATAGTATATTTCTCATAATTAGCACTTATTATAGCGAAATTACTTTTACAAGTGAAAATTTAAAACAATTTGCCGCGTACTAACTTCAGCGAAACTACTTGCTACGAAGAACGAGCGAAAAAAGTGTAAACAAAACTTGTGGAATGCTCCAAACAGACCTGAGCACGGGAAGTTGCGCAGAGAAATTTGATGTTAAAAGGACGCTAGTTATTTTTTACAACAGCTTCTCCCATCTCTGGGGCAGCCGTTATGACATGAGCAATGAAGGAACTTTATTAGTTATATAATCAACAGAATGTATCTTATTATACAAATGAAGAATCGTAGTTTCTTTCTGATGTGAAACTATTAAAAAATATTGTAATAATCAATTTCTGAAGCATATATTTTGAAATATTTAAAACAGTATAAAAAGATTTGAACAACTTGGATTTACATAGAACAATATTCTCAGATAAATTAAATGTAACATTTCTCCTAGAAGTTTTTCATTATCAGAAGACTGAGTATAATTTACACATCAAATTTAAATACATACACAACAAGCTGGAAACATTTAATTCAAAAGGGTGAATGAAGTGGAAACATTGAAGAAAATAAAGACAATTCAATATAGGATAAACATAATATTTATAGTATACTAGATTAATATTAACACAATTAATCATCAAGGTTAGCTGGGTGAAAAAGTTCGACCAGAATCGTCCGGGATAGCTCAGATGGCAGAGCACTGGCGGCTTCAGCCAGGAGGTCCCGGGTTCGAATGCTGGTCCGGACATTTTTCGCCCAGTTGGAAATTTACATCTAATATATTTATAATATGTATTCAATACAAGATGCGTAAAATAGCATCTAAATCATTTAACGAGCAATTTTTTTTTTCTTTTTTACCAAATAGCATATTGAATTTTTTAAATTCCAAATACTGAATTAAGGGAAAACTTTTCTATATAGAAAAAAGGAAAAAAAAAAAAAGGTGTGACCTTTTTTTTTTTTTTTTTTTTTTTTAAATGATGTTTAACCCTCCGTCTACCAGACGGGTCCATTGGACCCGACAGGTACATACATAATATTCATTCAAACCAGAAATTTCTTTAAAATAAACTAAGTATATAAACCAGACAAAAATAAGGTAAATAAATAAGTTAAATAGTTTTAAATAAAAATTCTGGTGTAGAACGTTTTATTAAAACTTGAATAAAATTCCCGGTAGATCAAGGGTTAAGGATGCACTAGTTTATACCATTTTGAAAATATTAACATTATAACTTCTCCACATAGACATAGAGTAGTAGGGCCTTTTATGAAATAGGCTTTAGAAGAAGAAAATCAGCCTATAAATTTATTCGAAATAGGTATCGCCGATGCAGCCCGGTTTTATTAGTTCGTCTGCATCTTTATTTAATTTATAATACGCAACTTTGTTAGAATTGATTTATAGATTGTGCCTCCTTAGCATAGTTCTAAAACGTCTGCCATATTTCTTCAAAATTCTCGACTCGATCTAAAAACTATTATGATTGAGATCCTATTACTTTATATCCATGCTTCCAGTATCAAGGTTATGAAAGAAATACATGTGTAGTTTTGTGCAAATTTTCTGTGAGGAGGCGTGGCTTATTTACATTTAGGGGGAAACAAGGAGAAAGTGACCCGATCGGTAAGGAACGTGATTAACCCATTAACCGCCAAAACTATTACGATAGAAATTTTCAAATTTCTTGTTGGAAGTAGTTTCCCACCAGAAATTCAGTAAGGTAAATTTCGCTTTACTAAAATAGCAAAATTCCTGCCAATAAATAAGACATTTTTTTAAATTCTAAATTAGTGAAGCAAATGTAATTAATTCATTGCATGAGCAATTATTTTTACTGTTGCGTGAACGCATCGTCAGCGGTTAATGGGTTAAAAACTGGGAGCGTAATAGTTTAGAACAGAATCGATCCTCAGGTAGGATTAGTGATTTATTCGTGTATTCTCTCTTTTTTGATGAATTTTAATTAGTTATTTAAATATTATTTTATTTTAGCTTATAAATGTTAATAACAATAAGGTCTAACGGCCGATAATTATTGAAAATGTTTTTATTTTTTATAGCGAAACTTTGTAATTATGCTTGACGAATAAAATTAAGAAATCAGAACTGGTTGAGCGTTAAAATCACAAATTGCATGCAATGAAATGCCCTTTGATTGCACCTGCACCGTTACCTTTTAAAGCTTGCTTAGGAAAGCTTTAGTACATGTGTATGTTACAGAATTTCTTGACAATTTGATAGCACTTTGTATTATTCTACTTTACATTTCCTTCTGCTATTAAAAGAATCAGATATCAAAGATTTTATTATTCAATTAAGAAATATAAACATCCCATGAAAATCCCTGTATTTGAAATAAGTAAAAGCATTTTTTTTTCTTTATCTCAACAGGTACTTCTGTCCTTTTTTTTTTTTTTTCGAAAATCTGTGTAATTGTTTTTCTATAGAGTCACACTTTATATATGTTAAAAATCATATTTTCCCCATTTTTATTCAATAAAATATAAGTTATAAAATTGGATATACAAACGATTTTCCTATAGACTATTTTATGTAGATATCGTATGAAATACTACCTATTACATTCTCCCCCTATTTTGGAATTTCTGAAAATCTTTTGCAGATCTACAACGATCATGACCCCTAGAACCCAAAACCACCCTCAGTAAAAATCTTTATCTATCTATCTACCTATCTATATATATGTATCACTTTCTTCTGGACACGATAACGTCTACAATTCTGGACAAATCTCTTCTAAACTGATACATAAAATCAAGGGGCATAAAATCTCGGTCAAGTTCGTGAATGGGCAAAATCGGACCAAGGGGGTGGAAATAGGGAGGGGTTTTGGGAAAACCGAAAAACCCCCATAACTTCTTAATCTCTGTACATATCAAATCAGTTTAAAGTTTTTATTACTCCTAAAAATAGGGCCAAAAATTTATGTAACACAGATTTTTAATAAAATTAAAAATGTGCTTAAGGGGCGCAAAAATAGTGTTTTTGAGGGAAAAAAATTCTTAACTAAAATTCTAGTCAATTCTCAAGATATCAAATCCAATTAATTTTATTATGAATCTCTGTAATATTATCTACAACTTTTATATTCACGTGTTTTTGATAGGACCAATTCGTACCGAAAAAAAAAAAAAAAAATTAAAAACGAAAACAAAAAGGGGGGGTTGAAGAAGAAAAAATCCATAACTCAGTCAATTCACAAGATATAAAATCCCCATGAATTTATCATATATCTTCTTAATATTGTCTACAACATTTATGTAGACGAGTTTTTGATAGGACCAATTATAGCAGCAAAAAAAAAAAAAAAAAAAAAAAAAAAAAAAAAAAAAAAAACATAGCGGTTGAAGAAAAAAATCATCTTACTAAGGGTGTATTCAAATCCAAACTGCTTATTTTCTGACTCATTTTTAAATTCATTTATTGCTTTTAAACGCATTGGTAGATTCTCTTATTCAGAAACAATATAATGTACCATAATAATCGATTTTTTGATAGAGGCAGAAGATATTTCAAAAAATGATGTCAAATTTGGCATTTTGAGCAGAATTTCCCGAAGCGATTGTGTTAGAAGCGAAAAATATTGTCGTACTGAGAAAATAATTGTTTATAAATCAAGTTTTAATTAATTGAATAAAAACACAGGTCGCTTATAAATCTCTTGAAAAATCACGTCAGCAAGTTTCATATTTTTTCTATTAAAAATGAATCTGAAAATGTGCCAGAAAATTTCGAGTTGTTGAGCATGGTAAAGTATTTTTTTTAATACCGCCTTAACATCAATCTGATAAAACCAGCTATTATACAAAAATGAAATAAAAACTCGTCAAAAGCGGCGAGATAAAATTGTTAAAGTGGTTTATCTCTAATCGTATTTTAGTTTTTGTTGGTGAAATTAGCATACTTAACTTCGAAATCTACCTCCGCCCGTAGGCCGAGCCGGCAGGGATTTTTTTTAGACTTTTAGACGATTTTACTATATATAATTTTTCAGATTGTTATATCTCCAATACATAGAATATAGATTAGCGATATTAATGTTAACTGAAACGTTTACATACAAATAGAGATTCATTAAAAATATAAATATCGCATTACAGGTCTCTTCTTTAAAATGAAGATTATAAACATAAAAATAAAGGCTAAAATAAGTATTATTGGTCAGAACTCCTCGTACGCAACATTTTTTTTAACTACATAGACGTAAAAATCCATGTTTCCAAGAAATTTATTGGGACCGGACGGGCTCAGGCCGAGATTTTAACTTTTTTTTGGGCCGGGTCAGTTTCGTGCCAAAAATTTTCTTGTACGGGCAAATACATTCTCGGACCGAAATTTTAAGTTTATACTGGGCCGGGCTATTCATTTTTCTTTTTTTCGTACGGCTCGAACTTTTAAATTTTATACCGAGGCGGGCCGAAATTTTTCCGTGGGCGGGTCGGGACTATAAATTTCGGTCTGAGCAGACCTTCAATTTGGCTGTTCCCAGCTCCCGTCCAACAGAGTCTAATATTTAAAACTTCTTTTATGTAAAATTAAAATCCAAATAGTTCAAGCATACGCTCAAAAATTTTCTTCAGCGCGATACGAAAATCAGAATTGCGTCATCTTTACAACCAACCAACCAATCGTACTTCGCAAGTGAGTCGAGAGTTGTGTCACTATTGTCGACTCAGCATCGACTCCTGAAAATGAGTTGAAGTGCCTATTCCAAACACAAACAGCAATGTATAACCATGGAACTATTAATAAAAAGGAACTGACATATCCTTAAATTAGTGAAGCTTGAACTATAACCGCTTTCGCAAGGGCTAATTACCTCCAGTAAAAGCTTCCACCAGTAAATTTATATAGGATTTTTTTCCGTATTTAAAGGCTATATTAACTAAGTTACAAATAATGTCAGAAAAAGATTTTAATTTTAACTGATGTATGTTTACTTTTGCGATAGTCAGGTCCTCCGATTCTGCCGCATTGTGACAACCGGTGATGCAATCTAACTGTTTTACCTGCCAATCTGACACCAGAAAATATTTCCATGAATAAGACGCTTAAATAAGACAAAATTTCTTATTCTATTATACTGGTGGGAAGTTTGCCACGGCGGTATTTCAAACTGTAGATCCGATTTTAAAAAAGGAGCCGCCATCTTGTGACAACTGTTGTTACTTCACTCGTAACTGGTAGAGAGTAGGGTACAAGGTTCGCACACTCCTTGGAATTTCCAAGGACTCTGACACCACTATTAATGATAAGAAAATTTACATTTAATTTTTCAAACACAGAATTCGCAATCACCGCCTTTATTCACTGATTTTGCAATATTTTTCTGCAGAGAAATACTTTGAAATTACTGTTAAAATTTAGTGGTAAACATGTGCGAACCCTGAGGGTAGTTCCGGGATTTATGCCGCACATTTTTTTTAAATTTTTTTGAATAATGTACCATGGTAGACATAAAATGAAAAAAATCATGCTGTGCTATTTAATGTTAAATATACAACACGTGTAGTGCGACAAAAAAATTCAAAACAAATTATTAATATTTTTTAACAATTTTTTTCTAAAACATTACATTGCGGCGCGTCACCCGTACATTCAGGATGAAACGCCGCAATTCTGCGGTAGTTATGTCGCGCTTATTATAAGAACAGAATGAAATTATAAATAAAAATATTAAAAAAAAATATTTATATCTCGACTATAATTAACGATAATGTAATAACAAAATGAAACTAAATGAGTACAATGAAACGTATTAGTATATTCAAATTAATAATTGTTGCCTACTTTCACTATTAAAATTATCGACTTATTTTTTTTTTACATTAAATTTTAATTATTATTTCAGCAACAACGTAACACATCAATGTATTAGAAAGGGAAAAGAAAAAAAGTAAAATTGTGTTTGCATAATTTATTTGTTAACCCTTACGGGACTGGTGGCTTTTACACAAATTTTATTCGGTTGGTACCACTTTTTTAAAAGAAGTTACCTTTACTTAAATAATCATGAAAATGCTCTAATTAAACAAAGCTAATATTACTTTTTCTTTTTTTTTTACTGGTGCTTGAAACAAATTTTGTAAGCTCTTTATGAAGGTATTTATATGCACCTATGGTCCCGAACGGGGTAAGAAACCTGTTTTTTCGACTACAATCTACAGAAAAAGTGTCGAAAAAGCACAGTCTTTATGTAACTACATTTAAACGCATGATACAACGAAGCTAATTACACTTCCTCTTTTTTGGAGTAGTTTGCAAAGAACGTCTACGTTACGCTAATCTAATTTTTCATTATTATAATCTTGACTTGCATCTTTCTTGCCCTTTTTACTTTTTATATTCCCCTTTTTCTCCTTTGGTTTTAGTAAACTTGATAACATGCCTAACATGGTTAGTCTGTGCAAAAAGAAAAGGAAAAGTTAATAACACTTAATCATCCCGTACAAAAGAAACTGCGGCATGTATACCGGAATAGCAGTGCAGCATGTATCTCATTTGCATGGTGCAGACGTCGGCCATCACAGTTACCTGCCATCACTAAGGGGAATGCCGGAACCATGCACACAGTACTCTATACAAACGCAACACTTAGTTTTGACTTCGAAATTATGCATGCATTTAGTAATTAGTGTATGAAAAGCATTTAAACATAACGTCTTTAAAAGTTTGGACTGTGAAATCATGCACTTACGTCAAATTAAGGATTGTACTTCTACAAGTAAACATCGAAATGGGATTCACGCTATACACTGGTTAAAATAATCTCATTGCGCACCTATACTGAGCGTTTGACGACCATCTGTCGATAATTACAAGAAATACGAGGGGTGCGGCATCTATCCCGTATGCGGCGACTCTCCTGGAGTTACCCTACACTTCGTCATAACTCCATTTGTGTAACTATATATTTTTTACAGTGGCTTCTCTCATCGCTGAGGAATCCGTTAAGGTAAGAAGGGAATTTTGTAGTATTTCCTTTCGTGTGTTAATGAATATATCTTATTATACAAAAAAGAACCGTAGTTTCTTTCTGATGTAAAACTATTAAAAAAAATTTGTGTAATAATCAATTTCTAAAGCATATATTTTGAAATATTTAAAACAGTATGGAAAGATTTGAACAAGCTGGATTTTTATAGAATAATATTCTGAGATAAATTAAATGTAACATTTCTCCTAGAAGTTTTTCATTATCAGAAGATTGAGTATAATTCACACGTCAAATTTAAATATACAACTGGCTGGAAATATTTAATTCAAAAGATTGAATGAAGTCGAAAGATCGAAGAAAATAAAAACAATTCAATATAGGGTAAACATAATACGTATAGTATGTATCCAATACAAGATGCCTTCTAAACCATTTTAGGAGCAACTTTTTTGAGAAAAAATTTTAGTAAATAGCATATTGAATTTTTTTTTAATTCTGAGTACTGAATTAAAACTAATAGTAAACTTTTCTATTTAAAAACAAGTTGGACATTGCACGTTAAACGTGGCAAATGGGGTGCGTTCGTACTATAACTAGTTTTATAAATATTTTTTAACCGCATATTGCACTGAATGTATATTTTAGTGCATATTAATTTCATTCTGTTCGAAAGGCTGTAACATCATTAAAATGCGCTTGAAATAATTTTTTTCCCATTGCCTGTAATGTAACGGAAAACTTTTGACTGTCCTTGTAACTAAACTCTATATTCGATTTTCATAAAAATTGAAATGATTCGACAAAAATTTGCAACACTTATATATTTGAAATTTCAGACCATTCAGTTGGGTAGTTTTTGCCCTGCTACATGCGGATAGACCAACAGACAGACGGACAGACAAACGGACCGAACGACGACTATAGGTACTACGTATTTATATAATTACGAACGCACCTAAACAGGAAACAAAAGAAGCGTGGCTGTATTCTTTTAAACGATATTTAATGATGCACTAGTTTAATAACAGTATAACTTCTCAACATGAACATAAGAGTAGTATGACCTTTTATGATTTAGGCTTTAGAAAAAGAATATCAACCTATAAATTTATTTGAAATAGATAGCACCGATGTAGCACGGTTCTATTAGTTCGTCTTCATCTTTATTTAAATTACAATGCGCAACTTTGTTAGAATTGATTTTGTAGGTTGTGCCCCCTTAGCATGGTTCTAAGCAGGCTACCATATTTCTTCAATATTCGCGACCCGATCTAAAAACTATTATGATTGAGATTCTACTACTGTATGAATACTGTATTGAATCATGCTTCCAATATCGGGGTTATGAAAGAAACACATGTGTAGTTTTGTGCAATTTTTCTGTGAGGAGGGCGTGGCTTATTTACTTTTATGGCGAAACAAGGGTAAGGAACATGATTGAAAGTTGGAAGCGTAGTATGTTAGAACAAATTCGATCCTAAGATAGGGTTAGTGATTTATTCGTGTATTTTTTCTTGTCTTGTTTAATTTTAATTAATTATGTAAATATTGTTTTATTTCAGTTTATAAAAATTAATTATTACAATAATGTCTAATTGCTGATAATTATTGATTTTTTTTTTTTTTTTTTTTTTTTTTGTAACGAAACTTTTTAATTATGTACAACGAACAAAATTACGAAATCAGAACAGGTTAAGGGTGAAAAGCACAAAATGCATGCATAAAAAATTCCCTTTAGTTCTGGCGCTACTTTTAAAAACTTGCTTAGCAGTAGTATTTGGGTATATGTATATGTTCCAGAATAATGCGACAATCTGATAGCACTTTACATTAGTGCAATGTTAGCTTTCCTTATTCAATGGTAAAACTGTTTGTCTGGCTATCTTACAGACTTTTCACATAACATAGACATCTCCTGTCTTTTCTCCGAGGGCTATCTCTTTCATATTTAAGCAGTGGTGGCTGGTAAAGCGTCACTGTATTGCAAACAAACATATGGGATTAGTGTTTGCTAGCATTAACGGTTTTATTATTAATAATAATTCTTATTATAATTTTCCTGACATGAGGTTAAAAAAAAATTATCTATTGAAGTTCTTATTCTTCAGTTAAGAAATATAAACATCCGACGAAAATCCCTGTATTCGAAGTAATTTAAACTATTATTCTTATCTCAACACGTCTCAACTTTTCTTTTTTTTTTTTTTTTTATCCAAAACCTGTGTAGTTCTTCTTTTATAAGGTTATTCTTTACAGATTTTAAAAACCACATTTCTTCCGTCTTTTATTTAATGAAATATGAGTTATAAGACTGGGTATATAGTTAGATGCTAAAATGAGAATAATTGATTAATTGCCGAAACGTCAGTGAAGGCTTACTGTGGAGACACGAAAAGTTTTGATTTCCGTTTGTCTGTCTGTCTGTCTGTCTGTCTGTTCCGCGATAACTGCCGTAAAAAGCACCCGATCAGCTTGAAATTAATTGGGCATATTCGTGAGATACCCGGACGCAGCTGTATAGTTTTTGGTTAAATTTGGTTCATTCGTTCGGAAAATATGGAAGATTTTATTTTTCTTTATAATGCTTTTATACGGCAAGTCAGACGATTTTCAAATTTCCATTTGTTGAAAGAAAATGGCACGTTTGATTAATGGATTTAAATGTCAAATTATGGATACTAACATTCCAAATAAGGGTTTTAAATTATTCCTATTATATTGAAGTTTTATCAATGTATCTATCAGATTTCTTTATTTACGTGTATAATGTTTTGAGGACATTTATACATGTATTCCAATAATATAAAGAATTTTTAAATTAATTTTCTTGTTTTACATGATACATATTTCTTTTTTTTTCTCCTTTTCTTCGTTGCCTAGCGACTGTTATTCGTAGCCTATCATTGCTTCAAATATGAATGAAGTTAGTAAATTACGTTAATTTGTTGCATGTACTATTAAAAGGCTATCACAAAAAATATTTTATCGCGCCAAATCGATGCAATTTATGCAATTAACAGTGGGCACAATAAGGAATTAATTTCCAGTAGATTTATAGATCTCCAGATATGCATATTGGGGGGGGGGGGGCTTTTAATATGTTATTGCTATCGCATGGATTAGGATGTTTAAACTAATGTTTAACCATGCTATTAGTGAAAAAAAAGTACAGTTAAAGGCATGTAAATCCCTTTTAACACTTTCCAACATGGATGAAATGTATTTATGACTTCAGTTTTTCTATCTGTCGCCTGCCGTGTTTCTCTACGTGCTCTAACTCGCGTAAATATAGTCGGGATTACATGTAATTGATATACGTTATTGAGCTTTGCCAAAGTATGTTTGGTATTAAAAATGAAGAGTGTAGCATTCATAGCCTAATTACAGGGGCCCTCAAAACTATTCCGTTACATTATAGTCTTTGGGAAAAATCGTCTGCGGTGTATTTTAATAATGTTACACAATTTTAAACGTAATGAAATTTATATACTTTATTAAGGTGCACTAGAACCTGGTTACTATAAAATATGTTATGTGTAGCACTTACAGCATGCGTACAGGGAACTCAAAAGTATTAATAATATTACAATCTTTGAAGAAAATCCTTTTGTGGCGTTTTTAATGATGTTACTCTGTTTCAAAATAATAAAATTGATATGTATTTTTGAAACATTTTTGTAGTATATGGGGTGCAAAGCATATTTTTTTTTCAGGGTCACACAAAAGTGGTCGATTAAAATGTGGTCTACGGGGGGAAAAAAACTCTTCACAGCTTATTTTAACACATTAGCGGCGGGAAACGAGAATTCTCGTTTTTATTCAAAATACGTCATTGGCTAAGGGAGTGACTTCTACCTTACAGAAAAGACATTTATATTGTGTTGCCCATATTTTTTATAGATTGTAAGACATTATATATTACATCCGTACATTGAAAGATATTTACTGCTGCATGAACATGAAAAACATATTTCAGAAACCAATTTCCGAGACACTTTCAGAAGAGGGAGGAGCTTCTACTGTTTTTAAACCCAGATTTAATTAAATTGCCTGTCGTCAGTGTGTTAATTGTGTTGCACTAATTCAAACATTATGAAATTAAATTACATTACTGTGGTTGACTACAAGAAGCTTGAATATGATTTGTATCGTATTTATCGTTCATTTATAGGGTCACATAAAAAATTTCGGATACAGTTCTGGTCTATTAGGGATGATTGCTGAAGAGCATTTTCGATTATGGTGTGCGTTTTAACGTTAAGTAAATTTGTGCTTAATAAGTAGTGCTTAAATATTGTATAGACCATGTGCAGGGATACACAAATGAATTCGTAAGTATAAATGAAAATGAGCGCGCGCGAATTGCTTCAGTGTTTTTTTTTTTTTTTTTTTTTTTTTTTGAGTTATGTATTTCCCAGCCCAATTACATTTAGAATACTAACAAATGTTTGCAGAATTTAAATAGAACCATATACAGGACTCCACAGAAACTGGATATATGGTGCACACTATGCATACTAATCCCCGGAAATGTGATATGAGCAGTTTTAAGAGGGTTTTTTGTCTGCATTAAATTTAAATGTTATAGACGACGCGTAAAAATCTTCACGTAATATATAGGGCTGTAGAAAATAATTCATGTACGTTTCCGTCTATTGGTAGAATTTACTAAAGGACATTAACACAATTAATTGATAATTACAAATGTAAATTTAATTACACTACGAAGGGGTTCAGGGGGGCAGAGCCCCCCTGAAGAAATCTACTTTATTATCTAAAAATTACCAGAATAAGTAGCTCATGAGATTTTCAGAATACCATTACATAACAAGGGGTTTAATTTAACGCTTCTAATGTCAGAAACCTTCGAAATATTTTTTCGTTTTATAAATGTTTATGTAATTTCAAAACTTTAAATTTCGTTTTTTGTAGAAAGATTAATATTACTCAAAGGGCGCTAAACACAATGAATTGTAGAGCTGACGTTGAGGCTCCTGATCTGCAGATTTACTAGTTGCCGAAACGTCAGTGAAGGCTTACTGTGGAGACACGAAAAGTTTTGGTTTCTGTTAGTCTGTCTGTCTGTTCCGCGATAACTGCCGCAAAAAGCATCCGATCGGCTTGAAATTCACTGGTCATGTTGATGAGGTACCCGGAGTTAGCTGTATAGTTTTTGGTTAAATTTGGTTCATTCGTTCGGGAAATATGGAACATTTTATTTTGCTCTATAATGCTTTTCAATGGCAAGTCAGACGATTTTCAGATTTTCATTTGTTGAAAGAAATGGCTCATATGAAAAATGGATTTAAAGGGTAAATTTTTGATGCTGAAATTTTTAAATAACATTATTAAATTATTCCAATAAATTATGTCAATATATTTGCGAGATTTTTTTAATTAGGTTTATAATATTGGGGGGAATTATATGCATGTTTTGCAATAATATAAAGGATTTTGTTTTATCAATTTGACATAATGCATAATTCATTTTTTTCCTTTTCTTTCTCTGTTGCCTAGCAACATATTTGGTCCTAATAATATTAGTATAATTGCGTGTATAATGCTTGAGTAAAACCAACGTCAAAACAGATGAATTAATGCATTTGTATCTTTGCATATAGAAGGATTTTAGCCCAGAAATAAAAATAGGCAATATTTCTTTTATTTTATTTATTTTATTGAAATATTTTGCTTAAAAATACAAAAGTTCATTATTTTCATAGAGAATAACGTAACATTTTCCCATAACATTTACCAATATTTCTTTAATTGTTGCCAAGAAAATCAAAACCCGGAATAATATTTTCTTTTAAACAATTTTCAATTGAAATGTTTTGTCGTGAAACAGGAAAATGAAAAATAAAATTAAGAATAGAAAAATTAATATGGAGGCATATTGGAAATAAAAAAAAACTCTCGAGTATTTCTTAATATAACAAGATGAAAATTTTTGAGTAAGTACGCATAGCAGGTGAATTAGACATCATTTATCGAAAACAAAGATGCTGGAATAAAAAGATCTTGGGTAAAATAAAATTAACTATTATTCACGGAGGAAAGAGATAGATGGAGATGCAGTATGCCGTAAAAACAGTTTGCAATACGATGTGCGTTATCGCTCAGATTTAAATGTCCTCATTCGGCCCAAACAAGCACGTGGAACAGGGACCAAATTCTTTGACTTCATCCGGTTTTTTTTTAAGCACGTCGTTGTGTTGTGCCGAATGTAGCTGATTTTAGGGTTACATTTTTGGCGTCACTTCAAGATTTATTGTCTGTGTACGGTTAACATGAATATTTTATTTAAAATTTAAATTTTATTAATTTATAAAAAAAAAACTTATGCTTATCCTTATAAATCACAGCGTAAAAAAAATCTAAGATATACTATAACCATCCGCACAATCAATAAAAAATTACGAATGTAAATTTAAATAGACTACGGGGGGTTCAGGGGGGCAGAGCCCCCCTGAAGAAATGCAATTTTTGATTTTAAAAGTTACCAGAATAAGTAGCTCATCAGAATTTCAGAACATCAATGTACAACCATTTGTTTAACACTTTTAATTTCTGAAACTTTACGAAGTATCTTGTATCCTCATAAATATTTATGTAATTTGAAAACTTTAAAAAGCGATTTGTAGGAAGTTGAATATTATGCAATGAGTGTTAAAAAACAATGACTTGCAAAGATGACGTTGAGGCTCCTGATCTGCAGATTTACTAGTTATTGAATAATAGTTGCCGAAACGTCAGTGAAGGCTTACTGTGTAGACACGAAAAGATTTGGTTTCCGTTAGTCTGTCTGTTAGTCTGTCTGTCTGTTCCGCGATAACTGCCGCAAAAAGCATCCGATCGGCTTGAAATTCCCTGGGCATGTTGATGAGCTCCCCGGATTTAGCTGTATAGTTTTGGGTTAAATTTGGTTCATTCGTTCGGAATATACCGAACATTTTATTTTGTGATATAATGCTTTTCTATGGGAAGTCAGACGATTTTGAAATTTTCATTTGTTGAAAGAAATCGCTCATATGAATAATAGATTTAAATGGTAAATTTTGGATGCTGAAATTTTTAAATAAGAGTATTAAATTATTCTTATTAGTTTGCAATTTTGTCAAAACATTTGTCAGAGCTTTTAAATTAGGTGTATAACTTATGATAGAATTTTATACATGTGTTCGAATAATATAAAACATTTTATTTTATGAATTTACTTATATTTCATTTTTTCTTTTAACCGTTGCGTAGCAACAGCATCTCATCTAAAAATATCATAAATGTGAAAGTATGTATGGTTTTTCGAAGTCAAATCAAAGCAAAAGGAATGAATTAATGAATGCCTTTGTATAGATATTTGCATATAGATTTATTTAAACGCAGAAATGAAAATAGTATTTATATACTATATAGAATAATATTTTCATTTATTTATTCAACTATTTGATTATAAATGAAAAAGTTCGTTATTTTCATACAGAATAAACTGACATTATTCTGTTAAATTTTATAAACTTTATTGTTGCCAAAAAAAAAATGAATAACAATTTCTCCCAAAGAGTTAATTTTAATTTGTAAGATTTTCACGTGCAAAAGAAAAATGGAATAAGCAAAAAAAAAAAAAAAAAAGGATATATAGGACAGGAATGAATACATATAAACATTTCACACCAAATGCCTTCTAAAATAGTTTTTGTAGCAGTATTTTCCCAGCACTACGAAGAAAGATTCCTCGATTTACACGATTTTACTTGGCCTTCCTTTTCTCATTCTTTGCGATTTCATTTTCGCAATTGCGTGCATTAATTGGCACAAAATTTTACATTTTTATGACTGAGATATATGTAAGGCCATACAAATAAGAAATTCCGTATTGTCTCCTATAAAATGTGATAAAGTGTTGGTTAATCATATATGTTTTTATTAAGAGGAGCAGAGCTGCCAAGCCTCCGGCGTTCTGGATACCAGTATTTTAATACAGAAAATGTTACTTTATTTAATTGAAACATTTGCGCGATTTAAAAGAACATTTTCTCTAAGATAATAGTGATGTGCAAAAAGCTTGAGACTTGGTATGTCTGGTGGGGAGTGAAATGTTTTACTTAATGCATTTATCTCTATTTTAATGCTACGTGAACAACGTCCGTGTAACAGCTTGTAGAGTGTAAAATAAATTAAATTATTAAAATAATCCTTATTACGAAAAATGAAACAGAAAGTCCGGCTAAGGGAAATGAAATGTTAGTTAACCTTTCGTAATTTGACCTGAACATAGGTTTGCGTCAAATTTCAACGGTATTTGTAACATCACGATTTTAAATTAAATGTAGATACTATTAAAAGAAAATCACAAAAAATACTTAAAGGCGCCAAATCATGTTTATCTATTTAACGATGATGAATTATTAACTGTTTGGTTTAGAAGCCCCCTTACTTTAGGGTGATTTTAGTAAGTTAATGCTATCGAGTACATTTTTTTATATTTAGATTAGATCTTAGATATAAATATTGCAGAATGGTAATCAAAATTATTTTTTTATAAACAAAATTTATAAAGGTATTAGATTTCTAAATTAGATGTTTCAGTTTACATTTCCAAAAGTTCTTTATCCATTTGATACAGGTATTTGTGGTTAGCAGGCAAGTAAATACTGCTGTATGGATATTAAGATAACGTAAAATGCTTGACCGAATTATTGCTTATCCTTATAAATCGCAGTGTAAAAAGAAATCTAAGATATAGGGTAATCATTAACTCAATCAGTAGAAAATTACAAATGCAAAATAAATTACACAACGGGGGGTTCAGGGGGGGCAGAGCCCCCCTGAAGAAATTTGCTTTATTATATAAAAATTACTAGAATAAGTAGCTCGTGAGAATTTCAGAATATCCTTACATAACAACGTGTTTAATTTAACGCTTTTAATGTCTGAAACCATCGAAATATTTTTTTCCTTTTATAAATGTTTGTGTAATTTAAATAGTTTAAATTTTGTTTTTGTAGAAAGATTAATATTACGCAAAGTTTGATAAAAACAATGAGTTGCAGAGATGACGTTGAGGCTCTTGATCTGCAGATTTACTAGTTGCCGAAACGTCAGTGAAGGCTTACTGTGGAGACACGAAAAGTTTTGGTTTCCGTTAGTCTGTCTGTCTGTTAGTCTGTCTGTCTGTTCCGCGATAACTGCCGCAAAAAGCATCCGATCGGCTTGAAATTCCCTGGGCATGTTGATGAGCTCCCCGGATTTAGCTGTATAGTTTTGGGTTAAATTTGGTTCATTCGTTCGGAATATACAGAACATTTTATTTTGTGATATAATACTTTTCTATGGGGAGTCAGACGATTTTCAAATTTTCATTTGTTGAAAGAAATCGCTCATATGAATAATAGATTTAAATGGTAAATTTTGGATGCTGAAATTTTTAAATAAGAGTATTAAATTATTCTTATTAGTTTGCAATTTTGTCAAAACATTTGTCAGAGCTTTTAAATTAGGTGTATAACTTATGATAGAATTTTATACATGTGTTCGAATAATATAAAACATTTTATTTTATGAATTTACTTATATTTCATTTTTTCTTTTAACCGTTGCGTAGCAACAGCATCTCATCTAAAAATATCATAAATGTGAAAGTATGTATGGTTTTTCGAAGTCAAATCAAAGCAAAAGGAATGAATTAATGAATGCCTTTGTATAGATATTTGCATATAGATTTATTTAAACGCAGAAATGAAAATAGTATTTATATACTATATAGAATAATATTTTCATTTATGTATTCAACTATTTGATTATAAATGAAAAAGTTCGTTATATTCATACAGAATAAACTGACATTATTCTGTTAAATTTTATAAACTTGCCAAAAAAAAATGAATAACAATTTCTCCCAAAGAGTTAATTTTAATTTGTAAGATTTTCACGTGCAAAAGAAAAATGGAATAAGCAAATAAAAAATAAAAAAAATGATATATAGGACAGGAATGAATACATATAAACATTTCACACCAAATACCACCTAAAATAGTTTTTGTAGCAGTATTTTCCCAGCACTACGAAGAAAGATTCCTCGATTTACACGATTTTACTTGGCCTTCCTTTTCTCATTCTTTGCGATTTCATTTTCGCAATTGCTTGCATTAATTGGCACAAAATTTTACATTTTTATGACTGAGATATATGTAAGGCCATACAAATAAGAAATTCCGTATTGTCTCCTATAAAATGTGATAAAGTGTTGGTTAATCATATATGTTTTTATTAAGAGGAGCAGAGCTGCCAAGCCTCCGGCGTTCTGGATACCAGTATTTTAATACAGAAAATGTTACTTTATTTAATTGAACATTTGCGCGATTTAAAAGAACATTTTCTCTAAGATAATAGTGATGTGCAAAAAGCTTGAGACTTGGTATGTCTGGTGGGGAGTGAAATGTTTTACTTAATGCATTTATCTCTATTTTAATGCTACGTGAACAACGTCCGTGTAACAGCTTGTAGAGTGTATAATAAATTAAATTATTAAAATAATCCTTATTACGAAAAATGAAACAGAAAGTCCGGCTAAGGGAAATGAAATGTTAGTTAACCTTTCGTAATTTGACCTGAACATAGGTTTGCGTCAAATTTCAACGGTATTTGTAACATCACGATTTTAAATTAAATGTAGATACTATTAAAAGAAAATCACAAAAAATACTTAACCTTCCGTCTACCAGACGGGTCCATTGGACCCGACATGTACATTCAAAATATTTATTCAAACCAGAAATTTCTTCAAAACAAACTAAATGTATAAATCAGACAATAATAAGTTAAATAAACAAATTAAATAGTTTTAAGTAAAAATTCTGGTGTAGAATGTTTTTATAAAACTTGAGTAAAATTTCCGGTAGTTCTAGGGTTAAAGGCGCCAAATCATGTTTATCTATTTAACGATGATGAATTATTAACTGTTAGGTTTAGAAGCCCCCCTACTTTAGGGTGATTTTAGTAAGTTAATGCTATCGAGTACATTTTTTGATATTTAGATTAGATCTTAGATATAAATATTGCAGAATGGTAATCAAAATTATTTTTTTATAAACAAAATTTATAAAGGTATTAGATTTCTAAATTAGATGTTTCAGTTTACATTTCCAAAAGTTCTTTATCCATTAGATACAGGTATTTGTGGTTAGCAGGCAAGTAAATACTGCTGTATGGATATTAGGATAACGTAAAATGCTTGACCGAATTATTGCTTATCCTTATAAATCGCAGTGTAAAAAGAAATCTAAGATATAGGGTAATCATTAACTCAATCAGTAGAAAAATACAAATGCAAAATAAATTACACAACGGGGGGTTCAGGGGGGCAGAGCCCCCCTGAAGAAATTTGCTTTATTATATAAAAATTACTAGAATAAGTAGCTCGTGAGAATTTCAGAATATCCTTACATAACAACGTGTTTAATTTAACGCTTTTAATGTCTGAAACCATCGAAATATTTTTTTCCTTTTATAAATGTTTGTGTAATTTAAATAGTTTAAATTTTGTTTTTGTAGAAAGATTAATATTACGCAAAGTTTGATAAAAACAATGAGTTGCAGAGATGACGTTGAGGCTTTTGATCTGCAGATTTACTAGTATTGTATGATTTGGATATTCAAGCAGCTATATTAGTTAGTTCAGACACTGGAGAAAAATAAATTCGCATAACCTTCCGTCTTTGAGGAAAAATAAAAATAAAACTTTAAAAGAACTAGTAGCAGGACCCATTGGACCAGATGTAAATACAGTGAAATCTCCTTGAACGGTCACCTCTAAATAAAGACAACCTCCAAATACCGGCCACATATTAATGGAACCAAACACGTTCTATAGCATTAACATTAGTACGAACCTCTAAATAAGGAATTCTGAACAACGGCCGCTCAAAAGTCCAGTGCTACCAGTGGGCTACTTTTTTTAATTCAGATTTCTTGATTGCCACCACTTACTTGAAACGGTAAAGTTCCCTTTGTTTTCGCCTTAATTAATATGTCATTAAATAAGGCGCATTTTACAATTTCAAAAAACTGGTGCCAATCAAGAATCTGAATTAAAAACAAGTAGCCCCTGGCAACACT
The DNA here is from genome assembly GCA_963932465.1 of Maratus speciosus. NCBI lineage: Eukaryota > Metazoa > Arthropoda > Arachnida > Araneae > Salticidae > Maratus > Maratus speciosus. The sequence goes on along the minus strand of OZ010797.1, from coordinate 278,782,843 downwards.
GCAAAAGTCACGAGGGAAAAAAATTAATGATGCTGGTACAATTTCACATTTCTTTTCAAACCGAAATGTGAAGCAGATCAAATAAAATTTACTTGACATGTCTGCAAAATGTCACTTAATTTCTTAAACACTTAATCCTTTTTCAAAAACTAGATTAAAAAATGAAGACATTAATAATGATGGGGAAAATTTAGATAATATTCTTAGAACGGCAGCATAACTAAAATGAAGGCCGGCGAGTTTGTATGTCTGGACAAAGATTTGTCAATTACTGCCACATTTGATTCTATACAACAAATGGTGGAAGATAGGAGAGAGGAAGAGAAAAGAAGAAATGGGAGAGATTATACAATTACCCAAAATTTCCAGCATTAACACATATAACGAAGTTTTGACGAACTTTCGTGAAATCCAAAATTTTGCATATAAAATCATAATGATAATGAGTTGAATAGCAAAACAACTTATACTGTTATTTCTTTGGGGAAAGATATTTGCAACAAAAAAAAACACAGTAACTGTAAATCACTGAAATTTTTAATGTATTAAAACAATGAGGATTAATTAAAATGACTGTGTATTTCTATTTCAATTTACTTAATTTTGACTTTTTAAAAGTGAAACACCTGAATAATAGGGTGGGCCGAAAAAAACTTTTTTTTGATTTTCGATGATGGGTAGTGCGGAAAAGTGGCCACTAGTGGTACTAAGTTCACACAAAAAATTTGAGATTTTTAGGACAATTCCTATATTTGCCGCTTTTGGCTTGAAGTTTTGCTAAAAGACTGATTTTTGAACTTTTTTAGCAAAAATTTTAAAAATGTTAAATTAAAATTATTTTAATCGTATTTACTTGAAAATGCATATTTAATGTTCCAAATGTATAAATAAGCTCTGATAATGTATTATTTAATTGCTATGTGTATTTTAAATTAGACGATTTTTATAGCCTTTTCGCGTTTAAGTGAGAAAAAGTTGCATGTATTGCTTGAATCTTTTAACGGTTTCTCTCTTTTGTTTTGTATATGTCCCTTGGTTTTTCTTATTTTTTTCGATGCTTTAAGGGTCATATATTTGGGTAACGGACAGGAGAATCCCTCAGAAACAGATCTGAAAGGAGAGAAGGGGGTGAGGCGAGAACTTAAGCGAACGCAGTGACTCATCGCGATGTTGGGGGAGTGAAGGAGGAAATACAAGAGGGGAGAAAGTGCGATAAGGGATGCTTATTATTTTCAGTGCTCAGTTTCCCTGAGACATGGCGAACGCTATGTGAGACAGGAATATGCGTTTAGGAGTGTTTGGCTTTGAAGGGCCTGGTTCAAATTCAGATTCAGTCGAGCTGCTTGCTTGAAAGCTCCCACTACTTGACTCTTCCAACAATATAACTGTCTTCCATCTGGATCTAACTCCACTCGTTGAAGGCTTTGTCGCAGAACCACTATTCCTCGTTGAAATTGTATCCCTTTTCATTTTCCGCGATATTTTCTTTGCAAAAGTTTTGCTTGTTTTTAAATCAATACTTCCGATTTCGAACAGTTCTTTGATCCTTCAAGAAGTTCACCTCCCGATGTGGAACTTTACGTCTGATGTCGCAGCTACAATTGTTCAATCCTCTACACTTACAAGCTGCAATGTCAATAAGAGAGGTTTCCGCATTTCGTACGAAATCTTTGCAGGAGCCTTGCCTTTAACGCCCGTATGATTACAAGATTTCTCCAATGATCTACACTCATTGTAATAGGTTTTAATCTTTCCGTTAATTGTTCGTTGGGAAACCACTGGTATTGAAGATTTTATTCAGATTTCGGAAACTTTTTCACCAACCATCTTAATAATATCATCCACTGGTTGAAGATAAATATCTCAATTTTCTTCTATATCGCTTCGCAACCAATAGTAGTGGCGCTTGATGTCAGCAATAGTTGGCAATTGCCTTTCAATTTGCATGGTGCCCCAAAATGGCTATTTTTCACGCTATCACATGTCTTTACATGATCATGAACTTTCGCACTAGCCATTTCTAAACTCGTCGTAATAAAATGCACAAAACACAGTAAAGGCACGTTAAGCGATCCAAAAAGCAATGTATTGCACGAGAAAAAGGTTTTACTTTTTCACTGAACAAATGTCACAGGGAAACCGAGCATTGAAAAATAATAAGCATCCCTTATCGCACTTTCTACCCTCTTGTATTTTCCTCCTTCACTCCCCCAACATCGCGATGAGTCACTGCGTTCGCTTAAGTTCTCGCCTCACCCCCTTCTCTCCTTCCAGATCTGTTTCTGAGGGATTCTGCTGTCCGTCACCCAAATATATGACCCTTAAAGCATCGAAAAAAATAAGAAAGACCAAGGGACATAAACAAGACAAAAGAGAGAAACCGTTGAAAGATTCAAACAATACATGCAACTTTTTCTCACTTAAACGCGAAAAGGCTATAAAAATCGTCTAATTTAAAATACACATAGTAATTAAATAATACATTATCAGAGCTTATTTATACATTTGGAACATTAAATATGCATTTTCAAGTAAATACGATTAAAATATGTTTAATTTAACATTTTAAAATTTTTGCTAAAAAAAGTTCAAAAATCAGCCTTTTAGCAAAACTTCAAGCCAAAAGCGGCAAATATAGGAATTGTCCTAAAAATCTCAAATTTTTTGTGTGAACTTGGTGCCACTAGTGGCCACTTTTCCGCACTACCCATTATCGAAAATAAAAAAAAAGTTTTTTTCGGCCCACCCTACTGAATAACACCCACCTCTGAAGAGTGGTCACTTTTCACCGGCCCCACTGGCAGCCGTTATTCAGAGGTTACACTGTATATAGAACTGCAAATGTACACATGAAGTACTAATTTTAATGGGTATATTAATAAATAGTACAACACAATCTATAGAAACTGGAATGAAAACTTTACGCTGTTGTGATTCGATATTTCCATTATTTTTCAATATATTAGGAATATATTCAATAATTTCAATAGTCACTATATTTCAATTATAATAGGGCTTTTTCATAGGTTTCATAACTTTATAATTTATTACTGTTTGAGTTATACATGTATACATAGGGTACCCCAAAAAAATTTACACAATTAACTTTATTATAACGTATTTTTTTATTAACACACACTTTCTTTCGAATTGTGAAATAGAACTACAATAATGAACGATTTATATAATTAACGCTTGTTTTGAAATTAATTACCCTTTTCTGGCCAAAGCACTGCTGATAAGGTGAAGCAATGGAATCACAAAACAGACTCTTAATTTTCGGGGCTTGTTGATGAACGTGGTTTTTGCCGAACATTTGCTTGTTGCTTGTGAACATTTTGAATGGTTGCTTGTGAACGTTTTGATAACTCTCTGCTAAATTGCCTTTGAACTTCAGCTAAATTTTCAAGCTTCTGGTATCATTTAAAAAAAGATTGATTTTCTTCAAAGCTTAGTCTGGCTCCAGCTATTATTTTAAATTAGTTAAGGAGGACACAGTACCTTTTAAACTACTTTTTCGATTTTGAATAATACTCTAATATACTTAAATATAATGTCACTACAGATATTAGGTACTATAAAGCAAATATAATTTCATATAATTAAAAAAAATATATCTTGTAGAATAGCCTATTTAACTAAAATTTAAACTAGGGTTTCCCTCAGAGAGATTAGTCTGAGCGATATTGTTGAGAACATAGATTTAATAATAACATGTGGAAGCAAAGAAAATGAGATGTTATCTTTAATTGTCCATATACTGCGATAAATTGAAATGATGAAAATAAACGAATCGTAGAATTACAAAATCTTATATATAAATTCGTATACACTGTTTAAAAAATGGGAAATCAATCCATTCAAGACAGCCATGCATGGATGTAAAATTGAAAGTACGCAACATATTAAAAGTAAAATAGAAAATGAAACACTAAATTACTTATATCGGAATTTTAACTGTATAAAATGATGTCAAGAGCATAATCAGACACTCCGCACCCATTTGAGTAACTTTAAATGACAAATATATAATGTTCATAAAGAATGGACTATACTTTATATGGTGTGTGCTCCCCCGGAATAGTTAATATTGCACAATATCTGTTTTCCACGGATGCAATGAGGTTGTCGATAACATTTAAGTAATTCTCTCCTCAAAATCTGATATAGTATCAAAGTACCGTATACATCAACAGTGGCATGCAATGCTTCGTTAGAGTGTGTTTTAGATATGCTCGATCGGATTTAAATGATGAGTGTATGCTGGCAACTAGATACGCTGTATTGTTTTGTTTTCAAACATATTCTGCACAAGTTGATCTGTATTTAGCATGTATTAAATAAAAGAAATCGGCAATGATTACAACATAAAGTATGACACAAGATCTGAATATATCGTCTGCATAACTTTTGAGCTGTCAAAGTGTCATTTGAAGTAATTTACAAATCCATACATTCAGCAAATCATGCAAATTAACATACGCCAATATGAACCCGATTATAAAATTTCACCAGAATAAGTTAATATATAAAAAATATACTAATGATAATTGAGAATATGATCTTATGATAAAATGTCTAGAAAAATGAATCGGATAAAAATTCATATCACATTTAAAACGGCACATCCCTCTGTTAGTGGCCTTGGCGAGAGAGAGAAAAGCCTAGAGAAGGAACACTTTAACAAGTACTTTCGGGCAACCTATTCACTGTTTCATACAGGTCTTTATTCAATATTTACACAATTTATTTAATGCTAGGTGGGTATCTATCAGTTTTGTTGCATTTAAATTGCATGTTTTGCGGAGGAAATGCAGCATTATGAAATATTTAAAGTTGCTGTACCTAATAATTCCAAATTAGTGGTAATTGAGATCGCTTTCCGTTAATTTCATCTTTTTAAATTTTAAATTTTTTAGAAACCATTCATAGAGACAATTGTATATTTTAAAACTAACCCGAAGCAAAATTTCAAGATTTTGGGCTCAGCAGTAACACAGAAATAGAAAATTTTCGAAAGTTTTTTGTTTCTGCACTGTTTTATTATAGCGACATTTTTAGAAATTGTTCTATTGAGAGAACTTACGTCATGATAAATACAGCCATGTCAATTTTCATGTTTATATTTCTAACAATTCCATGTACTTCGTTACTTAGATCATCTTTAGATCTTTTTCCGGTTTGTTTAGTCTTTCTACTTTTTAGAATTCGTTCTACAACGAGCATTTACATCTTATTAATTACTACCATGCCAAAGTTCTAGTTTCTAACCCCAACAGTATCCCAAAAATTTCAGTATTCCAAATAAATCATAGTTTAAAACCTTTCTAGAAATTTTTACGTTTATCCGTCAAATTGAACCTTTTAGAGAGCGTTCATTACGAGTATTTACATCTTAAAAGTAACTACTGCACCAAATTTAAAGTTTCTAACCCAATCAATATCGCAGAAATCACAAATTTAGAACTTTTTTGCTCCTGCAGCGATGTAGGTTCTTGCACTGACATAAAATAGTCTTTTTTTCGGAGCAGAGATGGTCACCAACAATTTTTTTAAGTTGGCTATGTAGTTTCAGAGGTAACACCTCACAAACGAACAAGCATTAATAATATTATGCACTTTATAATATTATAACGCTTTATAATATTAGCATTAGATGTGCAGATACAAAAGCCATTTATCTGTCACAAACTAAAGTGCCGGCGTTGCCCAGAATTTGAAGGATGTTTGTTCTGAAAAATCAATTTCAAAATTTAACATACTCTACAAAACGAACATTAACAAAAGAAGTCGAAATTTTGTATGAATGAATCATATGAAAACGCTATATAAAAATGTATAAATGTATATAACAGACGCAAAAGAATACAGCTATAAATGAACTTATTTCAATTTATAATTGGAGCAATAATGTTAAAATACGCCAATATTTCCCTAATCGGGTTTTTATCATGCTTCAATACATTTTTCACACTCATATGACGTTATACTATATCCACCACGTCCTTTATATTTCCAATATGACGTAATATTTTCCTCTTTCACGTGGAAACCTTGAAATAGAAAAGTTATGAAGTTATATTCACTTTCATTTAAATTTGTCAAACTATTTATTTCATTTTCATTTTTCACGTGAATATCTTGCAATAGAAAAGTTATGACGTAATATTCACCTTCTTTTTAAATTCGGCAAACTATTTATTTCATTTTCATTTTTCACGTGGGAATCTTGTAGTAGAAAATTAATTGTTGTAGTAATAATTTTATTGTGTTTTTTAATTGTTGGCAACTGCTATAACGAAAAATGTTTAAATTTGATAAGAAATTGCTGTTAAATTGGTGGTTTTTTATTAATTAAAAATTAACTATAAATTATTTCGATTCCGGATTACTGTAGATGCCTCGGCCATGTTTTAATACACATGTACGTATCTTTTAACAATTCTGGCTTCCAAATTGTGGATTTTTATAGAATTACAAACCGACAGATAGACAAGTTTTCATTTATATATATCTCTCTATTCTAAAAAAAGTAACTAACGCTGTCACCGCCGCCGGTTTTGAATTTTTTGTGACCGGGGGTCTTTCTTCATTAATATTAAGAAAACTATTGCATACAAAAATATGAAAATCGGTGGTATTATAGCGAAATGTTTTATCAACACGCTAATGCATACAGTTTTCAAATCGAAGAATTATTTTAAGAGATATTAATGCTAAAGTTGGACAAAATCGTTCCATTAACAAATTTTTATACGAGCAAAAGCTATACATGGGAATTTAATCATTTTCAGATTATTTTATTCAATAGCAGATCCTGGTGTGCAGATTCTATTAATTTTTTTAATTTGATTAATTTTTTGAGGTTTTATTTCTATTTTAATTTCAAATTTTCAGCATTTCGACAGATATTTTTTACATATTTTAGAAAATGGTATTAATTTAAGTCGTCAACTGTATAAACAGCGCAAACGATAATGTTTGCTTCAAATAAAAAAATTATTTACACGTTACTATTATAAACAGAAAAAAAGTTAGAGACCGGAGGGTAAAATATGACTTTTTCAAAATTTTATGATTTATTGTGTTATCGCAAGTGTTCAGCTATAAGTATGCAAACTTTCATGTCTCCAGCTTAATTACGGGCTGAGTTAGAAAAATTGCTTAAAATGCACAAGTTAGAGCCCAGAGGGTTAAATATTAGACTTTTTCAAAATTTTATTGTTTGCCGTTTGATGTGTGGTGTTCAGCTTTAAGTATGCAAATTTTCAAGTCTCCGATATATATAGTTTCTGAGAACGGGCTCTGTGACAGACGAACAGACAGACAGACAGACAAAGGAGTGAGACAGGTAGGGTTTCGTTAGATGAACGAAAATCTAAATTTAGTTTATATTCGTTTCATTTACTCTTATTCTTTTGTGCGGCCCTGTAAAATAACTATCAATATTATATACAGTAAAATCTCTGAATAGCGGACACCTCGAGAATACAGAATTTGTCCTCTATTTAGAGGTGTCCGCTACTGAGAGTAAATCATGTACATTTATTTAAGTGTTAGTAATCGAAAAAATGTCCGCTAAATAGAGGTATCCGCTAATCGGGTGTGTCCGCTATGGAGGTTTTACCAGTAAAACCTCTGAATAGCGAACACCTCGGGAGGCAGAGGCGGGGGGCTGAGTTAGAAAAATTGCTTAAAATATAGAAGTTAGAGACTGGAGCTTTAAATATGACTTTTTCAAAATTTTATGATTTTTCGTGTTATCGCAAGTGTTCAGCTATAAGTATGCAAACTTTCAAGTCTCCAACTTAGTTAAGGGATGAGTTAGAAAAATTGCTTAAAATACATAAGTTAGAGCCCAGAGTGTTAAATATTAGACCTTTTTCAAAATTTTATTATTTGTCGTTTGATGTGAGGAGTTCAGCTATAAGTATGCAAAATGTCATGTCGCCAACTTAATTAGGGGTTGAGTTAGAAAAATTGCTTAAAATACAGAAGTTAGAGACCGGAGGGTTAAATATGACTTTTTCAAAATTTTATGATTTATCGTGTTATCGCAAGTGTTCAGCTATAAGTATGCAAAATTTCATGTCTCCAACTTAATTAGGGGCTGAGTTAGAAAAATTGCTTAAAATACACAACTTAGACTCCAGAGGGCTAAATATTAGACTTTTTCAAAATTTTATTCTTTGTCGTTTGATGTGAGGTGTTCAGCTATAAGTATGCAAAATTTCATGTCTCCAACTTAATTAGGGGCTCAGTTAGAAAAATTGCTTAAAATATAGAAGTTAGAGACTGGAGGGTTAAATATGAATTTTTCAAAATTTTATGATTTATCGTGTTATCGCAAATGTTCAGCTATAAGTATGCAAACTGTCAAGTCTCCAACTTAGTTAGGGGATGAGTTAGAAAAATGGCTTAAAATACATAAGTTAGAGCCCAAAGGTTTAAATATTAGACCTTTTTCAAAATTTTATTATTTATCGTTTGATGTGAGGTGTTCAGCTATAAGTATGCAAAATTTCATGTCTCCAACTTAATTAGGGGCTGAGTTAGAAAAATTGTTTAAAATACATAAGTTAGAGCCGAGAGGGTTAAATATTAGACTTTTTCAAAATTTTATTATTTGTCGTTTGATGTGAAGTGTTCAGCTATAAGTATGCAAAATGGCATGTCTCCAACTTAATTAGGGGCTGACTTAGAAAAATTGCTTAAAATACAGAAGTTAGAGCCCAGAGGGTTAAATATTAGACTTTTTCAAAATTTTATTATTTGTCGTTTGATGTGAGGTGTTCAGCTATAAGTATGCAAATGTCATGTCTCCAACTTAATTAGGGGCTGAGTTGGAAAAATTGCTTAAAATACAGAAGTTACAGACCGGAGGGTTAAATATTTTTCAAAATTTTATGATTTATCGTGTTATCGCAAGTGTTCAGCTATAAGTATGCAAACTTTCATGCCTCCAACTTAATTAGGAGCTGAGTTAGAAAAATTGCTTAAAATACACAACTTAGAGCCCAGAGGGTTAAATATTAGACCTTTTTCAAAATTTTATTGTTTGCCGTTTGATGTGTGGTGTTCTGCTATAAGTATGCAAATTTTCAAGTCTCCGACATATATAGTTTCTGAGAACGGGCTCTGTGACAGACGGATAGACAGACAAAGGAGTGAGACAGGTAGGGTTTCGTTAGATGAACGAAACTCTAAAAACCTGCTGCGGATGACTGTAACAACATCCTAAAACTACATTACCATCAGCGATCTACCAATCCCGAATTTAGTTTGTATTCCTTTCATATATTCTTATTCTTTTGTGCGGCCCTGTAAAATAACTATCAATATTATATACAGTAAAACCTCTGAATAGCGGACACCTCGAGAATGCAGAATTTGTCCTCTATTTAGAGGTGTCCGCTACTGAGAGTAAAACATGTACAGTTATTTAAGTGTTGGTAATCGAAAAAATGTCCGCTAAATAGAGGTATCCGCTAATCGAGTGTGTCCAGTATGGAGGTTTTACCAGTAAAACCTCTGAAAAGCGAACACCTCGGGAGGGTAGAATTTGTCCTTTATTTGGGGGTGTCCGCTACTGAGAGTAAAAAATGTACAGTTATTTAAGGGTTGGTAATCGAAAAAATGCCCGCTGAATAGAGGTGTCCACTAATCGGGTGTGTCCGTTATGGAGGTAGTTTTACTGCATAATAATATCATTCTTCACAAGAAAATTGCATGCTGTATGATAGACAGACAGACATCCAGAGAAAGATATCCTCCCGGAGCAATAAACACTCATGTCTTTTGTTTTAATCATCCACAATTGTATGTCATACAACACGCCAGATTTATACAACAGGCTAAAAACGGTCACCGTGGTACGGAGTACTGTATTATTATGTGTTTGCCCACCAAAACTGGTTGCCACGGGTTGTTGCAAGGTTTGTGATCACGTGGTTGAAACTGATCTATTCAATATTACTGCGTTCGTATTTTTTTTTAATTTGCTCCAAGTGTTCAAACCAGTTGTCTACGAAAACATCCACCAGTGAAAGTGACGTACATCATATTTCTGTGACGTATGCAGATAAATTGTGCTTTTTTATCAGTTTTTTTAAGATAATTTTTAAACGGTTTAAAACTTATTTTTCATAGTAGGTGCATTCAGTAGGTGGCCCTCATAGGTACATTCTGGTGCAATCAGAAACGAAATCCGACAAATATTTTTTGAGTTATGCTTGACGAAAGGTTTTTTATTAGGCTTTTTTTTTTAGTAGGACATGGCGTTAATATCCATCGTAGCTGTAATGTGTCCGGGCAGTAATATTTCGCTGAGTATTAGCCTTCGCTTCGCTCAGACAATTAATATCCATCGTAGCTGTAATGTGTCCGGACAGTAATATTTCGCTGAGTATTAGCCTTCGCTTCGCTCAGACAATTAATATCCATCGTAGCTGTAATGTGTCCGGACAGTAATATTTCGCTGAGTATTAGCCTTCGCTTCGCTCAGACAATTAATATCCATCGTAGCTGTAATGTGTCCGGACAGTAATATTTCGCTGAGTATTAGCCTTCGCTTCGCTCAGACAATTAAAAAAAAAAAATTAAATCCCTACTACTTTTTTAAATATGAATATTTTTGCTTCAAAATTTTTTTCCATATTCCTTAGATTATACTACATAAAACTGTGTATGGATTTTTAGATGTATGGGATATTACATTTAATATCAATCTTTTTCTCTTTTGTATAGTAAAAAATCAAGGAAAAATAATTGAATTTCTTTAAAAAAAAAAATAACTATAACCTTGAATGTTAAATCTATGCACAATTTTATGTAGTATGTTTTTAGGATTACGGAAAAAAGATTTTAAGCAAAAATATTCATATTTAAAAAAAACAGTAGGGATTAAAAAAAAATATATTTTTTTTTTTAAATTTAAATTTTAGTTAAACAGGTTGTTCTACAAGATTTTTTTTTTTTGAAATTATATAAAATTATGTTTGCTTTATAGTATTAAATATAATGTCACTACAGATATTACAGTATATTGCAGTATTATTCAAATTTGAAAAAGTGGTTTAAAAGGTACTGTGTCCCCTTAAACCTTGAGGGAAAAGAAGGACAGAGTTCGTACGGGTCCTTGAATTTCCAGAGTAAGAAATACTTCCGTACCAGTATTTTCTTATACAAAATCTCTGCTTAAATAATGCGACATTTAACGCGTTTAAACTAAATTTATTTTTGTATTAAAACATACTAATATTTCGCCTTGAAAATAACGCTACTCGTACGAACCCTGAAGAATATGCCAAATATTAGAAAATTGTGTATACATTTTTAGGAACCTCCTGTATTCTTTGTTTCACGAAATTTATAAGCTTCTTAAAATGCAATAAGTGTTTGAAATGAAAAATCTTAACTACAGTGAGAACTAAAAGGTCTTCTTAAAACACCCTCAAAAGCTTTTAAATGCGGTAGGCATTTCGAAAGATCCAAGTCTTTCTTCGTCAGACGCAAAAAAGACGTGCTTCTACCATGAAAGAAACAGCAAGACTGAAATGAGAGATAAGGGAAATAAAACAAACGGAAAAAACAGACAATAAGAAAGTAGAAATCAAGAGCCAATAGAAAAGCAGAAGACAACAGCCAATGACAGAAGAGTATAATCAAAACAAAAGAACACAGAGTAGAAGGGGAATAAGGAAGCAAATTGGAAAAAAAAAATATATGAAAATAAAGTAAAATAAAAAATAGATTATAATAAAATGAAAACACATACATATATTAAAATATGGGAACACATGAAATTAAAAAAATAATAAATAAATGAATGAAACATAAAAAACAGACTAATATTAATGTATTAATAAATTATATGGTAGAACTGAAAAGCTTTTCCAAGCTGCAGAGAGCATTGTGAAATCAGATTTATCATTAACAATAACTTCACGATTAAGATAAATAGCTAAATTTTCAACGAAATATGAGGATGTCCTCGAATTCATACTTACAGCTCATTCTGTTAACTAGTTTTGAAATTATGCTTAACAACTACCCGCATCGCACGCAATCTGTTAAGCAGCGATTACTGATGAATTTAACATTAGGAGCAAGGATGAGATTTCCGCGTTTTTTCACACCAGTATTTTGATAGAGAAAACGATATTTCATTTAATCGGAACATTTTTGCGATTTACGAGAACAATATTTTCTCTAAGAATATACTGGTGTGCAAAAACGCGGAAATCTCATCCCTGATTAGGAGTTACAAATGTTAAACCTTCATAATTCCTATTTGACCGAATGCATTACCGTTTGGTACCCTAACGTAAAAGTTACCGAAAAAGCCAAATATGATGTCAAAATTAGGTCTTCCTACAGAAAATTTCAGAATGAAGGTGATCCCTAAAATTATTTTTATTAAACATAAATTAAAAAACGATGCAATTTCTAATTGAATGGGTATTTCTGTTTTTTCTGTAACAATTTGGAAATTAAAATGTAAGGTGTGTTTTTTTTATTTTTCGGTCGACTGGGCTTTCAAACAAGTGTTTATACGTCTCTAGTAAGTCGACACATTCTTTAATGTGTCTTAGGGAGAACGAATTTTGGAGAAATGTGTGTGTTCGGCTATTGATGGAGACGAGGCTATGTTGCTCACGTGACAGTAGAGATGACTGAAAGTATCACGGCCTGTCTCTTTTGTAGGTTGTGGTAAGTATGAAGCCGATCTTGTCTCTGGTCCCTATCCAGGGCTAAAGAGTCGGTGAAATAAATGGATGACTCCGACACCGACTCTTTCGCTCAAAAATGGGCCTCACTCCGACGCCGACAACAATAACGCAGCTCTGCTTGTAAAATGGACGACTCCGACTCCGGGAATTTTAACATATCCGACTCCGACTCTTTTACTCAAAAATCGGCCTCACTCCGACTCCGCAGTCCTGTCTCTATGAGTGTAGTTACGCCACAGTAATTTTGCCTACACTTCTAGTATTTTCATATTTAAAATTGAAATATCTGGGGATAAACATCCTCCTTCAAGGAGAAATGCTTAGAACTTGCATGAATATCCGTGTTATGATTTAACTAGAGTCCTCATCGGAACGATGTTAGCTGTTATTTATGACGTTCGATTATCTGCAGAAGAGATGTAGGCCCAAGGGGGAGTGCCCTCCGTGGGGGTCTTCGTAAGGGAACCTAATCCGTATTTACGCAAGGTTTCCCAGGGTTCGAAGAAAACCACGAAAACTCCGAACAGTTAGGCCAGCGGGCACGATTGGGTTCGAACCCAGCACCTCCCGTCTACCGGCTTCGAGAACAGAACCTCTTAGCCACTGGTGGGGCCTCGGAACGGCTAATTCGATTTTAAACGAAAACACCCCTCTTTACAACGGGTCGATTAAATTAAAAATTCTTGGTTTCGGGTTGAGTTTTGTTTTTTGTTGGTCGGGTTTAGGTGCACCTTATTTCTCAAGAGAAAGATTAGAATATTCTTTGAAATGAAGAAAAACTGTATATTTTAATAGGAATGAGTACATATCACTCACCCGCAAGAAATGTGACACAATTCATAAAAATTAATTTTGAATTTTATTCCACTAATAGGTCTGTCATAGGTGTATCTTGAAAAAGGAAAAGTTTCATGTATAGTTATCCGGTAATTTGCTTTATTACGCTACATGTCCATTCGTGACCGCAGAAGTAACACATTGTGTGAATAGGTAAAATTATTCAATCCACCAAACATCATCTACCTGTTCCTTCTTAAGGGTTTTACGCTTTTATGCATGTTTTTACTGCTACATGCAGACCTAAGAGCTATAATTTCATGTTACTGTAAAAAACATACGAAGTAGTATATTATAGTAAAAAACATTCTTTTGCTTCTCGTGTTAAATTTTCTTTTGTCTTGTCATGTCATTTTTTTCGTGAGTGACCGATATATGCATTATGTATATATATACATATATATATATATATATATATATATATATATATATAAAGTAAAATTAATCTTAGCCTCTAGACTATTTTTCAATAATTGTAATAAAAATAAAAACTGTTAAAAAAACTGTTATAAGCATTCTATGTTTATCTCAAAAATGATGTCTAATTTCATAACTGCATTTCATGTTGTTCCAAAACATCTCCGTTATATTAATATGCTAATTTGGCCTGGTCCCCATTATTGTAAGTTCGCCGTCTTGATTTGTCCTTCTTAAAAAGGCGTCTTGATGACGCGGTTGTGATAAGGTAGTCTTAACACGTTCTAGTGAATTTATTGAAAATAATGTAATTTTACACTGTTTCTTTTTTACGATCTCGCAAAGCGGAAGAAAACAGAAGCATTATTTTACCCATCCATTCAGGATTTCTAAAAAGCTTCCTCAATGTACAATCAAATCATAATTTATTTAATATTAAGAAACATTATTTAAGCTATCTATTCATGATTTCTAAATTCTTTTCTCAGCATACAATCACAATTTATTTAATATTAAGAAGCATTATTTAAATTTTCTACTCAGGATTCCTAAATTGTTTTCTCAATGTACACTCATAATTTATTTAAGATTCAGAAGAATTATTTAAACTATCTATTCAAGATTTCTTAATTGTTTTCTCAATGTACAAAAATAATTTATTTAATGTTAAGATGCATTATTTAAACTATTTATTCAGGATTTCTAAATTGTTTTTTTTTTTCAATGTACAATCATAAATAATTTAATATTAAAAAGCATTATTTAAACTATCTATTCAGGATTTCAAAATTGTTTTCTTAGTATACAATCACAATTTATTTAATATTAAGTAGCATCATTTAAACTATCTATTCAGGATTTTTTAATTGTTTTTTCAATGTACAAAAATAATTTCCTTAATATTAAACTATTGAATAAAGAAAAATGTTTTTTATTCTTATTTACACTCCTTATTTTTTATTCATATTTAGCACTTTTTCGTGTTTAAAATATGTTGTTTGTGGCAGTTTCACAGTCTCTTGGGCTATTTTGGCGAGAGTAGTTTGGCGCATAATTCATTACATCGTTTTTTGTAACTCGTTAACAGATGTACTGTACAGTCGTAGAAAAAAATGTAAACACCCCTACTAACTATTAACTCTGCAACTAATTATAATAGAAGAAAGTTATTGGTACTGAACGATTGGAAATGAAATCTACTTTTAAATGATGAATATAAAATTTGCTTAGGGGGTCATCTACAAATAAAAAAGAACAAAATTTATTTCTTCAATGGCAACACACAATTTTGACAATATATTTTAAATCTTCGGTTCAAACTATGCCTAGAAACCAAATTTCAACTCATTTGGATGATATGTTTTTGAATTATAAACATTCAAAATTTAGAGCTTCTAATATTAAATTACATTTTCATATTTTTATTAATATCTCCTGAAATTATAATCCTAATGTGATAATTTTTTGTGTGGTTATAATCCAATAAAATCCAAACATTAATACATCGAATTTGTAATTAAAAAATATATATAATAGGAATTATGAAATTAATATTAAAAATGAGAAAAATATGAATCGCAACATACAATTTTTGTGATAGATTTATATTTATTATGTTCTGCTTTATGCGAATTCTCAATTTCAAATTTTTCTTCCAAGTAGTTTTCGAATTATGATTATAAAACTTCAGTATGATGGTTTAAGGGGCCGTCTATGATGTGAAGAAAAGCATAATTTGAAGAAAATACATTTTACTCATTCTATTGAAACATTTGGCCTGCCAATAGTCGAAAGGTATTAAGCGAGTGAAATGATCATACTGGCAAGAAATAATACATTAATAGTAGGGGCATAGTCATTCTGTAGCATTTCAACAATGGAGTGCCCAACCTCAATTTAGATACAGCCCCTAAAATATGTTTATGTTAAAATGTTTAATTTCTCTGAAACTAAACGTACGAATTTAATGAAAATTTGTTTTCAGGCTATTTGAAGGGTGTAAAATTTATTTATGGTGCCAAACTGGGGGTATTGATATTGAAGAAAACAATGTTTGAGATCGTTTTTATATGTAGATGGCCCTCTAAGCAAATTTTGCGTACATCATTCAAAAGTAGAATTTATTTCAAATCATTTGGTACCAGTAACTTTTAGAATAATTTTCTGCAGAGTTAGTAGGCGGTCTTTCTTTAGAGGCGAGGGGGGGGGAGGGTCTTTTTTTCCCACGACTGCACCATAAAAAATAGTGGAGGATTTATCACCTGCGGGTTGCTAACGGGAAAATGCCTTAAAATGAATTTATTAATATATAATTAAGTTCTACAAAATATGAAAAATGTTAAATTGTCATCGGAATCACACCACTCTACATATTTTTTATACAGTCGAACCTCATTATTGCGACACTCCAATGACCAGAAAATAATGTGGTCATAAGCGGAGTGTCGCGGTAACCGGAGTTGGAGAAAAATACGTTTATAAAAGCTGTGTTTTTAATTAATTTGAGACAATTTAAAGTTCATAACTGTTCTTGCAGTTTTAAGCAATAAAACATTATTATTAAACAAAATATACACAAAAACAAAATTGAAAAAAAAATAAAAATCAGATTTATGATGATTTGGTTTTTTATTGTTACGCGAGATATTGATGAATTAACGTTTGCTTATCCCTAGATGCGCTTTCTACAATTCTTTTTTCAATGTTATACAATGCATTGTAATCAATATTCGTTGATTACAATGTATTCAGAAATGAATTGTTAGGTAATTTCCGATCATTTCAGTGGAATGCAATGCAATACTTCGTTTTTAGTCGTATGAAAAACGCCGTGTAACCACAAGAAAGCGCCACCTGACCAGATCTAAAAGAGCGCGTGTAGACTGATACGTCTATCTGGAGCTGAAGTGGGTCATTCAGATTGTGTGGGTTTATTTATTCAGATAAAAGATTGAAGTAAAATTTCTCATTTATCTCAATGCTTATTTAGACACTTTTGTGAAAAGTTTGGCTAAGACATTTCTTATCGCTTAATTTCCGTGCTTATAAGATGGATTATGAAAAATGGAAAATTTACCTAAGCCGTCGGGATATCCGGAGTTGAAAATTATTCATCGACGTAAAATCCGGAGTTTATTTTCATTAAAATCCTATACAGAAAATCAGGACTATGAAAAACTGGCGTGATAAGCGGAGGGACGTAAAAACCGGGTGTCGGGATAACGAGGTCCCGCTGTAATTCTGGCATATCGGGAAGTGAGTGAAAAATCTATTACAAAAGGACATTTTTGGATACAAAAAACAAGTTAAACAAAAGTGTGTAGTAGGGCATTAATTTTTTTCTATAGCGGGTCGAATTCGGGTATCTTTTGGATTGAAGTGGCGATTTTAAGTCGATTTGAAGTTTTCTCGGATCAAGTCTCAATTTATTTCAAATGAAAATTTCTGGTTCAGTATACACCAAGCGGTGTAGGACGCTAGCTTGAACATAGACGGAATAATCATAAAGATCAACCTGAAAGCAACCGTTCTTTTTTTAACTGGACAATATTCCTGTGAGGTCACATTAGGTAAAATGACGGTGTGATCAAGCCCTTATTATCGCATGTGCAAATCAGATTTATATATTAATTTATACTTTTTGTTCCCCCGAGAACTCTGAAATTTTTCAAATACAGAATACAAATTTCATCTTTAAAAGATTACACTAATTTTTCTGAAAAACAAATTTCGTTTTGAATTCACAGAGCTTAATGCTCTCGCAAAAAGCTAACCTCAACCACTAATAAATAAGAAATGATATTTTAATTTTAATAGATGGTATTAGCAATGAACTTAAATCATATCTAAACTTTAGTGGTTGAAAATAATTAGATGTAGTTGTCATGAGATAAATTTTCTTCCGTATTCAAAGTTTTTTCTTTTAACTTTGAATTAAATATAAAAAGAAAACCCAGAATTGCCTTCTTTTTAGATTTATTAAAGAAAAAATCTACTTGTGAAATAGAATCTATTTGATTTGATATTATGTCGTGTGTAGTACAATTTTAAAAGATGTAAATGAAAGTATCTCGGTTAACTCATCTTTACATGTTAGAGTATTTGACACTCTTCCATAAGTTGAAGTTATTAAATTCATCTTAAAGTAATATAATAAGTTGCTAAAGTTGTACAAAAGAGTTTTGTTCTGTAGTATGAAAAAATGAGTATTTTTACTAATTAAGGTACTTAATTTAGAATTGATGGGGCTAAGAATTTTTTCTATTTAAAATCCAAGGTGCGAAAATATTGTTTATGCATTACACGTATAACTGACCATCAGTTCTATCTATCTATCTATCTATATTAGAAAGGACAAACATATCTGTGCGTAACGCATACGTCATTTTGCGAATGGCAACACTTTTTGGTTTTGTAATTATCTCTACTGCAAATTTTTAAACTTCTAAACATCGCACATTTTTAATTTTTACATCGTCGTATAAGGAAAAAATGCTCTTTTAAATGCCATTTGTTTGAAAGCTGTATCTCAATTTATTTTTGAGATATTAATTTTTTTGTAGTTTTTAAGAACATTTTTCTTATCGTGGCAACAAAAGTACCCCATAACTATTGAAAGTCATTGAAAGTAAACAGAAAATAGTCGAAAACAGGCGATACTGTATCTTTTTGTTGCCATTTTCTCATAAAACCTGAAAAAAGTCGAAATAAAATATGGGCTATGTCAAGAATATTGTCTGTTATTCCGTGATAATGACGTCATATGCATACTTTTCTATAGACGAAGTTTAAGACTGGATTGTAAAAGTGGATTGCTTTAGCGGATGCAAATGACGTCATTTTATAAAAAAGCGTGTATTTTAATTCTTAAACGTGAATTATGTTTTGTAGAAGTGCGTCATTTTCACAGCCCAGCTGCTTTGAAATTCTTCACAGGTGAAAATGCTTCACTTTTGAAAATAATGTAATCGAAATCACACACTGCTAAAACGCAATGTTTTACGAAAATTTAAAGTGTCTTTATAAAAGAGGGGTGACATGCAAATAATAGCGATTTATATTACAGAAATTGATGATTCTCGACTGGATGGATTTGCTTCGCCGAGTTAGACAAGCAAACAAATAATTCGTGGTTTAAAATAATATGATGTTCCTGAAGTTTTTGTCCAAAATTCTCTCGGGTAATAAAATTTTAATGCTATTCTTTAGGACATTCTACTAAAATTTTATCAAAATAACATAATTTGCTTAATTTAATTTTTCCTAATTTTATATAATCTATATAATTAATACACAAGTGTGTTTTTTAGTCATCCGCCCTGATCTTTCTGCTGACCCAATTTTACTAATATTTTTTTAAAACTGAAAGCTCTTCATTTGTAGATGTGATCGCACTATCTATTTTCTTTATTTTTTTAAATATCCCCACTTTTAATTTTAAAAGCATGTTGTGAAATTTCTTCAAGATGGTGAAAATTAGATAGCTTTGATTATTGCAGACAAGAGAGAAATAATGAGTTATTTTTATCTTTATTCATGCTATTTTCTGATAAAATTTCAAAATTGTTGATAAAAATTGTTATATAGGGTTTAGTGTCGCGAAATCCCATTAGGAGTAGAATATTATGTTAGGGGCATAATAACGGAAAAGGACATAATGGTTTGAAAACACTCATTTTTCCTCATAAATTTTCTATATTGTATTTCCTTCTGCATGTGTACTGATACTAGGTTTCAGACACTCGGCAAAATGCTTATTTAAGTGAAAATGAAGTCATATTTAAAAGAAAACGATCATTTTCTTAGATAAAACTAAATATTTTAACACAAATGCGTCTAAAAAACATAAATTATGGAAATTTTTACTCTCCGGATTTGAGATTAGAATCTCAAGTAAAGAATGCGTCTGTTCACATCAAAGATGTTGCTGACAATCGTGACTTCAAGTTTTGAGTTAAAATGATTTTTAAATGATCAAACAAAATATACAATTTTTTTTTAAATGATGAATATGGATATGAGAAGTGCGTATGCAAATTTTCAGAAGATGAAAATTGCTATTTTTAATTCCCGAATACCAAGCATAAGAGTCTCAATTGATAACCACATCCTAATAACTGATCTTTATTATATTTTGCTGATTAAGTATCTATATTATAAAGAACAAACGTATCTGTGCGTAACGCTGATGTCATTTTGTGAATGGCAACACTTCACGATAAAATTTCGGTCTTGAAATTTTCGCTACTGCAATTTTTTAATCTTCTGACCATCGTAAATTTTCAATTTTCGTCGCATAGGGAAAAAAATTACTTTCAAATGCAATTTGTTTAAAAACTGTATCTTAATTGACTGATGAATTGATTGATATTTTCTAAAATAATTTTTAAGCATGATTTATCTTATCACGTGCCGGTTTCAATACATAATAATAATAAACATTTTGCACATAAAGCAACAAACATTTTTCAGCATTTGTTTCAACTATTTTTGCATAACGAAATTAATATTTCCTTTATAAACAAATAAAAGAATAATATTAAAAAAGCCACCAATCTAACATATTTGTGAAAGACAAATTAACAAAATTAATACTTCTTTTATAAACAAATAAAAGAATAATATTGAAAAAACACAAATCTAACATATTTGTTATTCTCAGTTTACTGATTGTCTATGTTTTAAAAACAATTTTAAAGCATGAAATATTTTTTAATTTATCTATATCGCGCGGAGTTCGATTACGAAAGATTAATGCGTTTGCCCTGAAAACAAAATAAAGAGTTCATCATTTTCTTACGGCTATTATCCGTTAAAAAAAAAAAAAAAAAACTTACTTATGAATAAATAACTAAAATAATATAAAAAAAAAACACAAATTTAACAGGCATGTATAAGCTCTGAAATTATCAGAATACAAAAGGATGCCTTAAGTAGCAAAATCTTGGTCAAATAACTCTTAGCATGCGGCTAATAAGAAAATATCGCTCTGAATTTTTTATTATTTCCGCAATGGCTCTATCTCAAGAACTAATGCACGGATTTTCATGAAACTTCAGGTTCTGTTAGTCCTTGATATGACTTGATGTTGATTACGTGTTGGTGCAAATCGCTCAACAGGTGGCGCTGCTATGCTGCATTTTTCACGATTTCCGCAATGGCTCTATATCAAGAACTAATGCACGGATTTTCATCAAACTTCAGATTTAGTTAGTCCTTGATATGACTTGATGCAGATTACGTGTTGGTGTAAATCGCTCAAAAGGTGGTGCTGCTGTGCTGCATTTTGCACGATTCCCGCAATAGCTCTATCTCAAAAACTAATGCACGAATTTTCATCTAACTTCAGATTTAGTTAGATGTTAACACAAGTTGTTGCTGATTAGGTTTTGGTATTAATCGTCCAATAGGTGGCACTGCTATGCCGGCATTTTCATGACTTTTGCAATAGCTCTATCTCAAAAACTAATGCACGCATTTTCCCCAAACTTCAGATTCAGTTAGACTTTGACGTAAGTGGTTACTTAGTAGTTTTGTTTAACATAGGTTTTAGTGTAAGTACCCAATAGGTGGCGCTGCTAGGCTGAATTTTGCTGGATTTACACGATTGCGGAGATAGCCATAGCTCAAGAACTAATGCAAGGAATTTCATATCTATAGAATCCTCATGATGGGCATAGATTGCCGTTTAATTTTGGTATTTTGGTTGTTTGATAGCAAATTTTAAAGTATTAACATGCATGAGATAGAAGAAAGTTTTGGGATTGGTATATCCGACTAGTTAATGTAAGTGGGTAATCTAAAAAATGTATTGCATATTAAAAAAAATATTAGTTTTCCATTTAAAAAAATGTTTTCACCTATATTCTTTAACCCGGGAATCGCGGGAACGATCACCTAGTTTCAATAATGTTGCACCGATTCGAATGGGCCCCCAAATTTATCTTTGCCCAGGGCCCCAATTAGTCATGATCGGGGCTTGGGCAAGATCGTTTGTTTGTTCTTTGCATTCACCAAAGTTTTCTTCGCTATTTCTCGTCACAACATTATTTTATTGTCGCACTTATGAGCTTATAAATCTAATTAATGAAAATATAAGCATATTGTTCCATTATTTAATTATTAAATAATGAAAAAAAAATCATAAAAGCATGATTTTCAGAATTTAAATGAAAAAAATTTAACTACTAAATGTTTACGCTGATATCGTTAAGTAAAAGCATATTTAAGGGGTCTCACCACCCTTAAAGCTTCAAAATCATCGAAATTTAAATTTTTTTTAGATGTTAAACTTATATATTTTCGGTACATTTTGATATAATAGTTTCCGTGAAATTCGCATTAGAACAGAAGCTATGGCTTTTAGAATTATACCCGCTCAATAGCTGAAGCGGCGTTTCCGAAACTTTGAAGTCATTTTTCTCCAAATGTCGTATTTGAGCCTAACGCGCACGATATCTCGAAAACTTCTCAATATTTTTTCATGATATTTTCAAAACATATG
The DNA here is from genome assembly GCA_963932465.1 of Maratus speciosus. Taxonomy (NCBI): domain Eukaryota; kingdom Metazoa; phylum Arthropoda; class Arachnida; order Araneae; family Salticidae; genus Maratus; species Maratus speciosus. The sequence continues at coordinate 278,760,355 of OZ010797.1, read as the reverse complement.
TTTGTGTTAGTCTGTATAAACTGAACCTAAAATTTCATTTTTAGTGGTAAACTAGTATGCTGTGGCCATCACAAAACTTTCTTCTATATAAATCACGTCAATTAAATCATTTAAATTGTACAAGAAATTACATCAATTTAGCACCAATTCATATCAAAATATATCTGAATTTGAAGTTTGATGAAAATTCGTGCTTCAGTTCTTGAGATAGAGCTATAGCGGAAAATCTAAAAAATGTAGCATAGCGGCGCCACTAATTGAGCGCTTTACACCAATACATAAACAGGAATAATTGATATCCAGGTATACATGGATCTGAAGTTCGTTGAAAATCTAAGCATTAGTTCTTGAGATAGAGCTATTGCTGAAATCACAAAAACAACATAGCAGCGCCACCTATTGTGCGATTTACACCAAACTGCATAAAATGTCATTTCATGTCAAGGACTAACTGATTCTAAAATTTGATGAAAATTCGTGCATTAGTTCTTGAGATACACCTATAGTGAAAATTCGGAAAAATACAGGATAGCAGCGCCACCTGTTGAGCGATTTACACCAAAATGTAAAAAATGTCATTTCATGTCAAGGATTAATTGATTCTTAAGTTTGGTGAAAATTATTGCATTAGTTCTTGAGATACAGCTATAATGGGAACTGTGAAAAGTGCAGCATAGCAGCGCCACCTGTTAAGCGATTTGCACCAAAACACAAACTGCACTAATTCATATCAAAGTATACTTGAATCTGAAGTTTGATGAAAATCGAAGCATTAGTTGTTGAGATAGAGCTATTGCGGAAATCGTAAAAAATACAGTATAGCAGCGCCACCTGTTGAGCGATTTTCACCAAAATCTATAAAACGTCAATTAATGTCAAGGACTAACTGAATCTGAAGTTTGAGGAAAATCCGTGCATTAGTTGTGGAGATTGGGCTATAGCGGAAATCGTGAAAAAGGCTGCATAACAGCGCCGCCTGTTGAGCGATTTACACCAAAAACGAATCAAAACCAATTTATATCAGGGGCTAACTGAATATAAATTTTTATTAAATTCCGTTCATTAGTTCTTGAGATAGACCGCCCACAAAATTTATGTCACATACAGACAGACAGACAGACTCACAGATGCACAGACTCACAGACATTTTATAAAAACATGTTTTTCGTAATCCCTGATCCCTAAAACGTATAAATCCGTCGAAAACCGAAAGTCGAAAATTTTCACGAATCCAATACTTTCTTCTTGTAAAGATAGAAGAAAGTAAAACTAGTATGTTGTGGCCATCACAAAACTTTCTTCTATCTCATACATGTCAATACTTCAAAATTCACTATCTCAGTGCCAAATTAAATGGTAATCTGTGTTCATCATGAGAATTCTGAAAATAAGAAATTCCGTGCGTTAGTTCTCGCGATATGACTGTCGCTGAAATCGTGTAAATCCAGTAAAATGCAGCATAGCAGCGCAACCTATTGGGTTATTTACACCAGAACCTAATTATCACCAACTTATATCAACGTCTAACTGAATATGAAGTTTGAGGAAAATTCGTGCATCAGTTCTTGAGATAGAGGTATTGCGCAAATCATGACAAATGCAGCATAGAAGCGCCACCTGTTGAGCGATTTGCAACAACACATAATGATCAGCAATATTAATCTAGTTATACTTAAATCTGAAGTTTGATGAAAATTCGTGAATTAGTTCTTAAGATAGAGCTATTGAGGAAATAGTTCAAAATGCAGCACAGCAGCGCCACCTATTGGGCGATTTACACCAACACGTAGTCAGCATCATTTCATATGAAGGACTAACTAAATCCGAAGTTTGATGAAAATGTGTGAATTAGTTCTTGAGATAGAGCTACTGCGAAAATAGTGTAAAACCTTCAAAATGCAGTACAGCAGCGCCACCTATTGGGCGATTTACACCAACACATAGTCAGCATCATTTCATATAAAGGACTAACTAAATCCGAAGTTTGATGAAAATGTGTGCATTAGTTCTTGAGACAGAGCTACTGCGAAAATAGTGTAAAACCTTCAAAATGCAGCATAGCAGCGCCACCTGTTGGGCGATTTACACCAAAACTTAAACAGCATCCATTCATGTCAAGGACTAACGGAATCTGAAGTTTTATAAAAATCTGTGCATTAGTTCTTGAGATAGAGCTTTTACGGAAATCCTGCAAAATGCTACATTGCAGCGCCACCTGCCGGGAGATTTACACCAAAAACTAATCAGAACCAATTTATATCAGGGGCTAACTGAATATAAATTTTTATTAAATTCCGTGCATTAGTTCTTGAGATAGAGCGCCCACAAAATTTGTGTCACATACAGACAGACGGACAGACAGACAGACTCACAGACAGACATTTTGTAAAAACATGTTTTTTGGAATCTCTGACCCATAAAACGTATAAATCCGTCGAAAACTGGAATTCGAAAATTTTCATGAAACCAATACTTTCTTCTTGTAAAGACAGAAGAAAGTAAAAAAATATATTTTTTTAGGTGATTATACTGTTGAAATTTTCAAAATTTTATATTAGCTAAATAGAACTTTGTATTAAAAATATAAAAAGGATTCGAATACGGACTTATTTAGGTTCAGAGTAATTATTATAATCTGAAGTACAATTAGGCTCAAAAATTTTCATTCCAATTCCAAAATTTATTTTGTAATCCTGCGCGTAAGCTGTTATGCCATTTTTCAGCTCGACAAATGTCTTACAGCTTGGAGACCCCCATAAATACTAATTGTGCATCTTGCAATTTTTTTTAATACATGAAATGAAAGAACACACTTATATCTTTCATCCCAATAAAAATTGTGTTTTAAAAGCATACACATTGTAAGATATTAAATGATGAAAATGGTCTCTTTTTTTATTGTTTTCAATTTTAAGAGTCCTGAGACCCTTTAAGTAAAATCAGTTTAATTGCCGAAACGTCAGTGAAGGCTTACTGTGGAGACACGAAAAGTTTTGGTTTCTGTTAGTCTGTCTGTCTGTTCCGCGATAACTGCCGCAAAAAGCATCCGATTATCTTAAAATTAAGGATGCATGTTGGTGAAATCCCCGGATTTAGCTGTATAGTTTTTGGTTAAATTTGGTTCATTCGTTCGGAATATATCGAACATTTTATTTTGTGACTTAATGCTTTCCTATAGCAATTCAGACGATTTTTCCATTTTTATTTGTTGAAAAGAAATGGCTCATATGATTGAAGGATTTAAATGCTAAATTAAGGATGATGAAATTTCCTAACTAGTAAATCTGCAGATCAAGAGCCTCAACGTCATCTCTGCAACTCATTGTTTTTATCAAACTTTGCGTAATATTAATCTTTCTACAAAAACAAAATTTAAACTATTTAAATTACACAAACATTTATAAAAGGAAAAAAATATTTCGATGGTTTCAGACATTAAAAGCGTTAAATTAAACACGTTGTTATGTAAGGATATTCTGAAATTCTCACGAGCTACTTATTCTAGTAATTTTTATATAATAAAGCAAATTTCTTCAGGGGGGCTCTGCCCCCCTGAACCCCCCGTTGTGTAATTTATTTTGCATTTGTAATTTTCTACTGATTGAGTTAATGATTACCCTATATCTTAGATTTCTTTTTACACTGCGATTTATAAGGATAAGCAATAATTCGGTCAAACATTTTACGTTATCCTAATATCCATACAGCAGTATTTACTTGCCTGCTAACCACAAATACCTGTATCTAATGGATAAAGAATTTATTTTACACTCTACAAGCTGTTACACGGACGTTGTTCACGTAGCATTAAAATAGAGATAAATGCATTAAGTAAAACATTTCACTCCCCACCAGACATACCAAGTCTCAAGCTTTTTGCACATCACTATTATCTTAGAGAAAATGTTCTTTTAAATCGCGCAAATGTTTCAATTAAATAAAGTAACATTTTCTGTATTAAAATACTGGTATCCAGAACGCCGGAGGCTTGGCAGCTCTGCTCCTCTTAATAAAAACATATATGATTAACCAACACTTTATCACATTTTATAGGAGACAATACGGAATTTCTTATTTGTATGGCCTTACATATATCTCAGTCATAAAAATGTAAAATTTTGTGCCAATTAATGCACGCAATTGCGAAAATGAAATCGCAAAGAATGAGAAAAGGAAGGCCAAGTAAAATCGTGTAAATCGAGGAATCTTTCTTCGTAGTGCTGGGAAAATACTGCTACAAAAACTATTTTAGGTGGTATTTGGTGTGAAATGTTTATATGTATTCATTCCTGTCCTATATATCCTTTTTTTTTTTTTTTTTTTTTGCTTATTCAATTTTTCTTTTGCACGTGAAAATCTTACAAATTAAAATTAACTCTTTGGGAGAAATTGTTATTCATTTTTTTTTGGCAACAATAAAGTTTATAAAATTTAACAGAATAATGTCAGTTTATTCTGTATGAAAATAACGAACTTTTTCATTTATAATCAAATAGTTGAATAAATAAATGAAAATATTATTCTATATAGTATATAAATACTATTTTCATTTCTGCGTTTAAATAAATCTATATGCAAATATCTATACAAAGGCATTCATTAATTCATTCCTTTTGCTTTGATTTGACTTCAAAAAACCATACATACTTTCACATTTATGATATTTTTAGATGAGATGCTGTTGCTACGCAACGGTTAAAAGAAAAAATGAAATATAAGTAAATTCATAAAATAAAATTTTTTATATTATTCGAACACATGTATAAAATTCTATCATAAGTTATACACCTAATTTAAAAGCTCTGACAAATGTTTTGACAAAATTGCAAACTAATAAGAATAATTTAATACTCTTATTTAAAAATTTCAGCATCCAAAATTTACCATTTAAATCTATTATTCATATGAGCGATTTCTTTCAACAAATGGAAATTTTAAAATCGTCTGACTTCCCATAGAAAAGCATTATATCACAAAATAAAATGTTCTGTATATTCCGAACGAATGAACCAAATTTAACCCAAAACTATACAGCTAAATCCGGGGAGCTCATCAACATGCCCAGGAAATTTCAAGCCGATCGGATGCTTTTTGCGGCAGTTATCGCGGAACAGACAGACAGACTAACGGAAACCAAAACTTTTCGTGTCTCCACAGTAAGCCTTCACTGACGTTTCGGCAATTAGAACCATACATTATTCATATTAGTTTGAAATTTTGTGCATACATTTATCAGAGTTTTTAAATTCTGTGTATAACTTTTATGGAGGGATTTTATATATGTGTTTCAATAATATAATTTTTTTTTATATATATAAATTTTCTTTTTAAGCACATATTTAATTGTTTTTATTATCCTTTAACTGTTACCTAGCAGCGAACTACACCTAAAAATATCGTAAATGTGAAAGTATGTGTAATTGTTTGAAGTTAAATCAAAGTCAAAAGGGACGAATTAATGCCTTTGTGTCTTTACATATAGATGGAATTTACCACAGAAATAAAGACTATGTTCTATTTATTTTGTTCAAATATTTTTCTTTTAAATTAAAAAGTTCATTATTTTCATAAGGAATAAATCGACATTTTGCTATGAAATTTAACAATCATTTTTTTTTTTTTTTTTTTTTTTTTTTTTTCCGTTGGCACGAAAATTCAATCCCGGAATAAAAATTTATCCTAAACAGTTAATTAAGATTTTTATGCGCGAGAGGAAAATGAAATAAAAAATAGACATGAATACGCCTTCATATTAGAAATAAAGTGGAAATACGAAAAGAAGGTGAATTTGATCTCATATATCAAAAATAAAACGAATACGCTTTGAGGTTGAAATAAAAGGGGCTTGTGTTATGATATTAATTCTTATTATTAAAAAAAAATGTTACTAATATCTCATGGTTTATCGTCTGCACACAGCTAACAGAAATGTTAATTCTTAATCGAAAATTCCAATGAGAAAAAAAAAAAACTTTTGAAAAGTAAATATATAGTAAATATCAAAATTATGCACCGCAAAATTATCGCTGTCGAAAATGACGTCATTGTATCGGGAAATAAATATTTTCATCCTTAAAAACCAAGCATTGCCTGAAAAAATGTTTTTTGACGGGTATTACTTCTTAATGCCGCCTCATTTCAGAAAAGATGAATGAAAATTATTTTATTTTTAAAGGAAATTACATTTTCATTCATAAAACCTAAACGTTTAATATAATTGCGTCAATGTAAATCATTTTCTGTGTTACCAGTATTGAAAAATAAGGCTCGGAAGTGTAAAAAGAAATCTAAGATTTGCGCTAACCATTAGCGCAATCAATAAAAAGTTACGTATGTAAATTAATAAGACCACGGGCGGTTCAGGCCCCCTCCCCCTGAAGAAATCTACTTTATTATTTAAAAAATATACCAGAATTAACAGCTCATGAAAATTTCGAAATATCCTTCCATAAAGTTTTTAATTTAATGCTTTTAATGTCTGAAAACTTCGTATTTTTTATTCTTATAAATAATTACATAATTTGAAAACTTTAAATTGCGGTTTGCAGGAAACTGAATATTACCAAAGTGTGTCTAAAAACAATGACTTGCAGAGCTGACGTTGAGGCTCCTGATCTGCAGATTTACTAGTTTACATAATTTATAAACAAACTTCCATTTAAACATTTGAAATTTCTCTCATTTATACAGACATTGGCTACAATTTATTGCCGAAACGTCAGTGAAGGCTTACTGTGGAGACACGAAAAGTTTTGGTTTCCGTTAGTCTGTCTGTCTGTTAGTCTGTCTGTCTGTTCCGCGATAACTGCCGCAAAAAGCATCCGATCGGCTTGAAATTCCCTGGGCATGTTGATGAGCTCCCCGGATTTAGCTGTATAGTTTTGGGTTAAATTTGGTTCATTCGTTCGGAATATACAGAACATTTTATTTTGTGATATAATGCTTTTCTATGGGAAGTCAGACGATTTTCAAATTTTCATTTGTTGAAAGAAATCGCTCATATGAATAAAAGATTTAAATGGTAAATTTTGGATGCTGAAATTTTTAAATAAGAGTATTAAATTATTCTTATTAGTTTGCAATTTTGTCAAAACATTTGTCAGAGCTTTTAAATTAGGTGTATAACTTATGATAGAATTTTATACATGTGTTTGAATAATATAAAACATTTTATTTTATGAATTTACTTATATTTCATTTTTTCTTTTAACCGTTGCGTAGCAACAGCATCTCATCTAATAATATCATAAATGTGAAAGTATGTATGCTTTTTCGAAGTCAAATCAAAGCAAAAGGAATGAATTAATGAATGCCTTTGTATAGATATTTGCATATAGATTTATTTAAACGCAGAAATGAAAATAGTATTTATATACTATATAGAATAATATTTTCATTTATTTATTCAACTATTTGATTATAAATGAAAAAGTTCGTTATTTTCATACAGAATAAACTGACATTATTCTGTTAAATTTTATAAACTTTATTGTTGCCAAAAAAAATGAATAACAATTTCTCCCAAAGAGTTAATTTTAATTTGTAAGATTTTCACGTGCAAAAGAAAAATGGAATAAGCAAATAAAAAATAAAAAAAAGGATATATAGGACAGGAATGAATACATATAAACATTTCACACCAAATACCACCTAAAATAGTTTTTGTAGCAGTATTTTCCCAGCACTACGAAGAAAGATTCCTCGATTTACACGATTTTACTTGGCCTTCCTTTTCTCATTCTTTGCGATTTCATTTTCGCAATTGCGTGCATTAATTGGCACAAAATTTTACATTTTTATGACTGAGATATATGTAAGGCCATACAAATAAGAAATTCCGTATTGTCTCCTATAAAATGTGATAAAGTGTTGGTTAATCATATATGTTTTTATTAAGAGGAGCAGAGCTGCCAAGCCTCCGGCGTTCTGGATACCAGTATTTTAATACAGAAAATGTTACTTTATTTAATTGAAACATTTGCGCGATTTAAAAGAACATTTTCTCTAAGATAATAGTGATGTGCAAAAAGCTTGAGACTTGGTATGTCTGGTGGGGAGTGAAATGTTTTACTCAATGCATTTATCTCTATTTTAATGCTACGTGAACAACGTCCGTGTAACAGATTGTAGAGTGTAAAATAAATTAAATTATTAAAATAATCCTTATTACGAAAAATGAAACAGAAAGTCCGACTAAGGGAAATGAAATGTTAGTTAACCTTTCGTAATTTGACCTGAACATAGGTTTGCGTCAAATTTCAACGGTATTTGTAACATCACGATTTTAAATTAAATGTAGATACTATTAAAAGAAAATCACAAAAAATACTTAAAGGCGCCAAATCATGTTTATCTATTTAACGATGATGAATTATTAACTGTTAGGTTTAGAAGCCCCCTACTTTAGGGTGATTTTAGTAAGTTAATGCTATCGAGTACATTTTTTGATATTTAGATTAGATCTTAGATATAAATATTGCAGAATGGTAATCAAAATTATTTTTTTATAAACAAAATTTATAAAGGTATTAGATTTCTAAATTAGATGTTTCAGTTTACATTTCCAAAAGTTCTTTATCCATTAGATACAGGTATTTGTGGTTAGCAGGCAAGTAAATACTGCTGTATGAATATTAGGATAACGTAAAATGCTTGACCGAATTATTGCTTATCCTTATAAATCGCAGTGTAAAAAGAAATCTAAGATATAGGGTAATCATTAACTCAATCAGTAGAAAATTACAAATGCAAAATAAATTACACAACGGGGGGTTCAGGGGGGCAGAGCCCCCCTGAAGAAATTTGCTTTATTATATAAAAATTACTAGAATAAGTAGCTCGTGAGAATTTCAGAATAACCTTACATAACAACGTGTTTAATTTAACGCTTTTAATGTCTGAAACCATCGAAATATTTTTTTCCTTTTATAAATGTTTGTGTAATTTAAATAGTTTAAATTTTGTTTTTGTAGAAAGATTAATATTACGCAAAGTTTGATAAAAACAATGAGTTGCAGAGATGACGTTGAGGCTCTTGATCTGCAGATTTACTAGTTTATTTTAACGTTATATTTCTAATAAATTCGACAATCTACATAAAATTAATCTCAAATTAAATGAATATTCCTGAAATTATTCAGATCTATTACATATTTTTCAATCCTTTCACTAGCGGAATAAAAAACTAGTGTGAGTTCTTGAAAACCGTAATGCTTTCTAATGAATCGATTTTACAATGTTTTTCCAAATAGCTGTTTTTTAATCGACTCGAACCGAGATGAAGAATGGGTCCATTGTCAAACTAGTATGTTGTGGCCATCACAAAGCTTTCTTCTATATAAATCACGTCAATTAAATCATTTAAATAGTACAAAAAATTACAAGAATTTAGCACCAATTCATATCAAAGTACATCTGAATTTGAAGTTTGATGAAAATTCGTGCATTAGTTCTTGAGATAGAGCTACAGCGGGAATTCTGAAAAATGTAGTATAGCAGCGCCACCTGTTGAGCGATTTACACTAAAAATAAACAGCACTAAATGATATCAAGGTATACCTGAATCTGAAGTTTGTTGAAAATATAAGCGTTAGTTCTTGAGATAAAGCTATTGTGGAAATCGCAAAAAATGTAGCATAGCAGCCTCACCTGTTGAGCGATTTACACCAAAAATTAAACAGCACTAATTTACACGTCAATTCATGTCAAGGACTAACTAAATCTGAAGTTTGATGAAAATCCGTGCAATAGTTCTTGAGATTCAGCTCTTACGAAAATCGTGAAAATGCAGCACAGCAGCGCCACCTGCAGGACGATTTACACCAAAAATTAAACAGCACTAATTTATATCAAGGACTAACGAAATCTGAAGTTTGATGAAAATTTGTGCATTTTTTCTTGAGTTAGAGCTATTGCGATAATCATGAATAATGCAGCATAGCAGCGCCACCTGTTGGGCGATTTTCACAAAAAAGTAATCAGCATCAAACTATATCATGGGCTAACAGAATCTGAAGTTTTATGAAAATCCGTGCATTAGTTGTGGAGATTGGGCTATAGCGGAAATCGTGAAAAAGGCTGCATAACAGCGCCGCCTGTTGGGCGATTTTCACCAAAAACTAATCAGGTCCAGTTTATATCAAGGTCTAACTAAATAATAAGTTTTGTGAAATTCTGTTCATTAGTTCTTGAGATAGAGCGCCCACAAAATTTTTGTCACATACAGACTCACAGACAGAGTGACAGAGTGACAGACAGACTCACAGACAGACATTTTCTAAAAACCATCAAATCGTGTTCTGGGCATTCTAAAACGTGTAAATCCGTCGAAAACCGGAAGTCGAAAATTTTCACGAATCCAATACTTTCTTCTTGTAAAGATAGAAGAAAGTAAAAACTAGTATGTTGTGGCCATCACAAAATTTTCTTCTATATGAATCACGTCAATTAAAGCACTTAAATAGTACAAGAAATTACATCAATTTAGCGCAAGTTCATATCAAAGTATCTCTGAATTTGAATTTTGATGAAAATTATTGCATTAGTTCTTGGGATAGAGCTATTGCGGAAATCGCAAAAAAAATGCAGCATAGCAGCTCCACCTGTTGAGCGATTTGCACCAAAATATAAACAGCACTAATTCATACCAAGGTATACCTGGATCTGAAGTTTGTTGAAAATCCAAGCATTAGTTCTTGAGATTGAGCTATTGCGGAAATCGCAAAAAATTCAGCACAGCACCGCCACCTGTTGAGCGATTTACACCAAAATGTATAAAACTTCAATTCATGTAAAGGACTAACTGGGTCTGAAGTTTGTTGAAAATCCAAGTATTAGTTCTTGAGATTGAGCTATTGCGGAAATCGCAAAAAATTCAGCATAGCAGCGCCACCTGTTGAGCGATTTACACCAAAATGTATAAAATTTCAATTCATGTAAAGGACTAACTGGGTCTGAAGTTTGATGAAAATCCGTGTATTAGTTCTGGAGATTGAGCTATTGTGAAATCGTAAAAAATGCTGCATAGCAGCGCCATCTGTTGAGCGATTTACACCAAAGCATAAACAGCACTAATTCATATCAAGGTATACCTGAATCTGAAGTTTGTTGAAAATCCAAGCATTAGTTCGTGAGATAGAGCTATTGCAGAAATCGCAAAAAATGCAGCATAGCAGCGCCACCTGTAGAGCGATTTACACCCAAATGTATAAAACGTCAATTCATGTCAAGGACTAACTGAATCTGAAGTTTGATGAAAATCCGTGCATTAGTTCTGGAGATTGAGCTATTGTAGAAACCGTGAAAATGCTGCATAGCAGCGCCACCTGTTGAGCGATTTACACCAAAAACTAATCAGCCCCAATTTATATCAGAGACTAACTGAATAAAATTTTTTATTAAATTCCGTGCATTAGTTCTTGAGATAGAGCGACCACAAAATTTGTGTGACATACATACACACAGACAGAATCACAGACTCATAAGACAGACATTTTGTAAAAAACATGTTTTTTGGAATCTCTGATCCCTGAAACGTGTAAATCTATCGAAAATCGAAAGTCGAACATTTTCACGAATCCATTACTTTCTTCTTGTGAAGATAGAAGAAATTAATAATGAGTGAACCCTTTTTCTAACTGATTTATAAAAATAAATTGTAGTATTCATGATTTTATTTGTAATGAAAGGATATTTAAAAATAAAATTTATAATCAATGAGCTTTATTCATAAAATGAAAAAAAAATGATAAGGAAAATACACAATGATTTATTCGAATAAAAGCATGCCAGTCTAAATTTAAAATGAACTATTCCTGATCGTTTTCTATTTCACTGCCTTCTGTCGGTTCCGTCTCATCAAAATTACCGTCTTCACTCATTGTCGTCTTCTCGTCATCTTCACTCATTGATTCACCTTCAACCTCTTCGTTCTTTTCATCTTCTTCAGCACAGTCTTCGTCTTTAGATTTTTCTCCAGGTTGATCTGTTTCAGCATTTTCATCACCGTTGCTTTCTTCAGTGGGTGGGGTTTCAGAATCTCCATCTCCTCCTTCAGCAGTATCACTGTTTGCTCCGACATTAATGAACAATTGAATTGCCAGGCAAAATGCAAAAAGAACCTGTAGCAGAAACAATGGTAAGTATAAAAGTAAAAATATTTAAAAATATATATACTATTTTATATGCAATCAATGTTTACCTTGAAAATCACACCTGTTTTTGTTTGTTTTTTTGTTTTTTTAATTAACTGCAATTCATGCTTATTCCCAATAATTTCCATTACAATACATTAATTTGGCGTGCGCACCGAACTCGGTTATGAAAATTTCACTGCTTTTTTTAAGCTCGGTAGAAAGTGTGAGCGTGAATTTGTTATAGGCAGGGAGGCCATCATCACCTCATCAAATTGTCGGCTGAAATTCCAGGATTACTTAAAACGCAATTTGCATATTAAAATGCAACTGGTCTGCCAAATCATATCTTGGTGGAAAACACCTGCAAACCCGACTTTAGTGGTTGACTGGTAGGTTTCCTATTGTGTTTTCCTGCTCCCAGTCCTCCATGTTTTCATATCTTTGGGTGCGGGAAAACACAATAATAATTCTACCAGTAAACCACGGCAATCGGGTCTACAGGTGTTTCCAAGCAAGATATGACTTGGGAGACCAATTGTATTTTAACATGTTAATCGAGTTCTGTCTAATCTTGGACTTTCAGCCGCGTCCCGGTTTATTAAAAAAATATATAATTTTTTGCTCTGTTTCTTTTTAAGAAAGATAAATATATAATATTATCTAAACTATTTTTTTAGGATTTCTGAATTGATTTATCAACATATAATCGCAAATTAATCAATATTAAACTATTAATTGAAATTAAATTAATTTATAATTAAGTTCTAAAAATATTAAATACTGTATTACCATGGGTAACATGTGGGAACATATTTTGTATAGAAGGAAAGGGCAGTTGACGCACTGCGGGTCAAATTACTGTGGATCAGCTAGAAACACCTGTCCATTCTTTATGGCTCCTACTTTACACATGCGTTCGTGCAATTTGATTGGTTTACGCTTAACAGGTATATGATATGATTGGCTTACGTCGCCAAGATGATTCTTCCAATGATTGCTACGGCAAAATTGTGATGGTAGATTGGTTGACGGAAGTGCTTGCTTGTAAACAGGCCCTTATAATTCTAGCCTATAAGGAAGTGAGTTAAAAATCTTTTACCAAATTCCATCCTTACATACAAAATACACGCCGATTTATATAAAAGGGTGTAAAAATATCAAATGAGATAAATAGAAAATGTATTAAAGGTATATGTAAATATTATACAGACATACAAACAATAAATACAATAAACCCAACTGGATTGAAAAATTAGCCAGAGCCAGGATGCCAGGATTAGCCAGCTTAGATTCACTCCAGTTGGGTTTATTGTATTTATTGTTTTTATGTCTCTATAATATTTATATATACCTTTAACTGTTGAATGCAGGCGTTATTTATGTGTGTATGTGTGTTTTAATATATATTGTAGTATGAGTGCTTTCTTAGAAAATGTATTGCTGGGCTCACACCGTATTTATACTTATGTAAGGCTCATTCTGCTATTGTTAGGGAAAAAGAATAAGTATAAAAGCAAAAAAGACTTTACTTATAAGCATTTAATGTATATCTTAAAAAGTACGCCAAATTTTTTGACTGCAATTCATTTCTTGTAAAACCTTTTCGTTACAATACTTTAATTTGGCGTTGACCCCGGTTATCAGAAATTCACCGCTTTGACTTACGATTGATAGAAAGTGCGAACTAGTGAATTTACTAAAAAAAATGAAAATTTTCTTTTTGTTACGTTATGGCAACCCTAATGAAAAAATAAGTATTATTTAAACTGCTTATTCAGAATTTCTAAATTGTTTTCTTAACGTATAATCGTAATTTAACTAATATTAAAATATTAATTGATAAAAGTGAATTTTTAAATATATATATATATATATATATTATTATCTGTATTTTTCATTTATGTATATTTTATTTTCTTACTTTAATTCTACTTTTAAACGATTAAACTATTTTACTGTTGTAATTTCCCAGCCAGTTGGCACATTTTAGCAATCCTAGTTTGTTAAATAATTAATTCTATTGTTATAACTCGAATACAAATTTAACTATAAAGAAAATTTGGCGATTTATCACCTGTGACGGGCTAAAGAAAAAATGCCTTAAATTTAATTTATTAATTTTAAGTTTAAAATTTAACTAAATTAAGATACCTATTTATTCACGTGCATTGCTCCTTTTTTTTTTTACAAAATTCCGTGATCTAAATTATAAAATTTTCTCGCGTATGTTATGCTATTTTATTGCGATTACCACAAAATTAAGGTTTCCGCAAAATTAAGTTTCCGTAAAATTAAGATTTTCTTGCAATCTTAATTTTACCCAATAAAAACTACATTTAAAAATACCGTTATCTTTTTATTTAATACTAGCAAAACCCGCGGATTTGCTCACGTAATAGTTGAAATATGCCAAAAATATTTGTGTGCATATTTTTTTTTAGAAAAAATCACACGCTTAGGAATAATTAGAACATTGCTAATTAAGCCACAGTTTGACTAAGCTTCATTATTACACTGCATTAGGCGGAAATGAAACTTAAATTAATAAGAAGAACTCAAACTAATTCAAATAATTGATAATTTAGAATGTATTTTGAAGCTTTTACACTTATTTCAGTTTTCATTTGAAATTTTGAATTTTTTAGAAACCATTCTTAGTGCACATTCACATCTTAAAAGTAACCATCATGCCATATTCCAAGCTTCTAGTCTAACGGCTTACCATTCCTCTTGTGGTAGTAGCACTGACATAAAATATAGTATATGTTGGAACAGGGACTGTCACCATGAATTTTCCAACATAAATGTTGAAATCGGTTCGGTATTTCCTGAGATTCAATAAAAATCGTAATTTAGAAAGTTTTTAAAAGCTGTTCGCTCATTTCACCCCTTTAAATTTCAAATCTTTTAAAAAATGTTCTTAGAGAACTTTTACGTCTTATCTATCATGCTAAATTTTAAGTGTCTATCTTTAACAATTCCAAGAAAAATCGAAATAAAGAAAAATTTTAGAACCCTTTTCGCTCATTCCACCTTCATAAATTTTGATTTTTTTAGAAAAAGTTCTTAGATGGCATTTACATCTTATACGTAACTACCATGCAAAAGTTCAAATTTCTAGCACTTTCAATATCACAAAAATTGCAATTTTCGAATGTTTTTTTTGTTCCTCCACCCTGCCCCACCCTTTGGTGGCGACACTGACATAAAATATAGCTTAAGTTGGAGCAGACGCTGTCACCCTCAATTCGTCACCATTATTTTTTAAATCGGTTTGGTATTTCTGAGATTCCATAGAAGTCGTATTTTATAAAGTTTTTAGAACGCTTTTTGCTCATTTCACGCTTTTAAATTTCGATATTTTTAGTAACTCAGATCACTTTTTAATGATTAATAGATCATTTATATATTATACGCATCTACCAAGCTAAATTTTAAGTTTCTATCTTTCACAATTATATAAAAATCGCAATTTAGAACGCTTTTCGAGTAGTTTCACATATTTTAAGTTTCGTATTTTGCTTTTCGACTGTTCATATAGAGCAATTATATCTTAT
This sequence comes from Maratus speciosus, assembly GCA_963932465.1. Lineage (NCBI taxonomy): Eukaryota > Metazoa > Arthropoda > Arachnida > Araneae > Salticidae > Maratus > Maratus speciosus. The sequence continues at coordinate 278,744,664 of OZ010797.1, read as the reverse complement.
AAGCAACTTCCAGTCTAAATTTCAAGTTTTTAGACCCTTCAGTATCGCAAAAATCGTAAATTAGAACGTTTTTTACTCCTGCAACCCCTGGTGATAGTGGCACTGACATAAAATGCGGCCTATATTGGAGTAATAACTGCCACCATCAATTTGCAATCATTATTTTTGAAATTGGTTTTGAATTTCCTGAGATTTCATAAAAATCGCGATTTAGAACATTTTTAGAACGCTTTTTGCTCATATCAACCTTTTAAATTTGAAATTTTTTAGAAAATGGTTTTAGAAACAATTTATATCTTATAAATTTCTACCACGCCAAATTTTATGTTTCCATTTTTAATAATTGCCTAGAAATCGTAATTTAAGACATTTTTAGTGCATTTTAGACCCTTTTTAATCTTTAATTTTTTTTTCGACTGTTCTTATATAAGATTTGCGTCTTATTAGTAACTACCATGCCAAATTTCAAGTTGCTAGCCCATTCAGTATCACAAAAATTGCAATTTGAAAAGTGTTTTGCTTCTACAACACCCAGGTGGTAGTGGCACCGACACAAAATATAGCTTAGTTGGTACAGGGACTGTTACCATCAATTTGCAACCATTAATTTTGAAATCGCTTCGGTATTTCCTGAGATCCCATAGAAAGCTTAATTTAGAAAGAATTTAGAACGCTTTTCGCACATTTCCATCCCTTTTAAATTTCGAATTTCCATTCGACTATTCTTAGAGACTATTTACATCTTATAAGTAACTTTTATGCCAAATTTCAAGTTGCTAGCTCCTTGAGTATCACAAAAATTGCAATTTAGAGCTTTTTTGCTCCTGCAACCCCCAGGTGGTATAGTGGCACCAGCATAAAATATTGTCTGTGTTTGAGCAAGGACTGTCGCTATCAATTTGCAAGCATTACTTTTGAAATTCACTTGGTACTTCCTGAGATTGCATAGAAATCGTAATTTAGAACGTTTTTAGAACACTTTTCGCACATTTTCAACTCTTTTAAATTTCAAATTTTTCAGAAACTTTTCTTAGAGTGCATTTATTTCTTATAAGTAACTGCCATGCCATATTTCAAGTTTCTAGGCCCTTCAATAACACAAAAATTGCATTTTTAGAACTTTTTTGCTCTTTCATCCCCTTTGGGGGTAGTGGCATCAACATAAGACATAGCCTGTGTTGGAACCGGGACTGTCACCATTAATTTGCTATCAGTATTTTTTAAATCGGTTCAGTAGTTGCAGAGATTACCCCTTACGAATAACCAAACAAACACACAAACGTTACTTCTTTATAACATAGATACTGAAGACTAGGAGGTTCGCCTCTTATGAACTACGCTCTTCAATCCACGTCTGGGTTTCGTGATCTTTAAAACATACCAATAAGTTCTAATTTAAGAAAAAGGAAAGAAATGGCTGCAAATGTAGAAACTCAATAGCCATTTAAATATTCCTTTAGGTACCGTTATCCATGCTCCAAGTATCGTTAAAATATTCTTCAATGTATGAAAAAGCGCGGGGATTTTCAAAAAAAGTCCGTGTTTTACTGTCATTTCACATTTGCACAGAAAAATAGTTAAATATCATAATTTTAATTATTGCGTTTTAACTATCATGTTTTTAAATAATAATTTACAGATATATTATTATTTCTAAAAAATTTTGAAATAAGAAATATATTCTTTTGTAGTCAAAAATGTCATTATCGTAGGTTGTCCCAACAAGCAATTTATTAGGTAAAGATTTGACTACTTCTATTTAAAACAGAAAGTTATAATTTTTTTAATACATTTTTATTTATTAAGATGCTACTAATTAAAAAAATATTTATTTTCATTAATTAAACTTATCTATAATTCTTAATCATTTTTTTAAACCGTGTCCTAAGAAAGAGTCCTGACAAAAAGTTCATCTGGAATTTTTTTAGAGGGCAGTACATGCCTTTTTATCAAGGCAAATATACTCCTTAAAAGTCAACTTGGGAGAATAGAGCAAATAGTTTTATAGTTTCAATAAAACAAGCAAAGACTTTGAATGTTTTGCTGAGTATTTTTTTGTAAGTCATTACCGTACCCACTTCTAATTGATAATTAAATGAACTTTTGTTTCTTAATCAGCTTTTATCATATGAGAAATAGAAAATCATTGTATGGGCCAGAAGATATAATGGCTGCCATTTATGCCTGGGGGAAAATAAAAATATTTTGCTTAATTTGTCATTACCGTGCTCACTCATGTCATTACCAAGTTCATTAAAATTTAAAAATTAGTTTTAAAACGTTAAATTAGTAATTTGGTCTCTGCTGATACTTGCACAGGGTTCGTACATTTTTAGATGAAATACCAGTATTTTTATGAAGAAACACTCGACTTATATAACCGCCCAATTGCGAAAGGCGAGTTTTCCTGTAAGAAAAAACCGGCGTTTTTCAGACCTAAAGTCAGTGAAATTCTCTGACCTGTAGGAACCCTGTTGTATATTAATGTTTAAAAGTAAGGTAATTATTAACAAAAGAATAAGACTTTTTCTGATTATTTCTAAATATTTGATTTTGTTATTCCAAAACATGGACAGATTTTGAAAATGACCCGCATATTGTTTTAAATGTAACTTAATTTTCACTATCAAATGCTCTCCGCACGTAAGATTAATTATTTTAAAGTTTGCTTTCTTTTTAAATATTCTCGTGTAAATATATACTTCAATCGAAAAAACAATGTTCGGACAAGAGACCATAGATACCTTTATAGGCGGACGTCCCGTTTGGTTTAAAGCCGAGAATATCCCTAAAGCCCAAGAGGGGGATCTGTTTATTTCTAACTAAACTATTGAGCTACCAATGTCATGTTAAAAGAAGGAAAATATTAAAAATTACATTATATTTTTATTTTATTTTTTATTATTAGCCCCGGTACGGTATGCTATTTCTTTCTTTCAGCTTATTTTGTGTCGTCTTTAAAAAATAACGTTACCTTACAGAAGCCAGCCGTAAATACAAAGCAGTACGATTAAATACTCTATAGCAATTTTTTAAATTTCTAAGCATCGGACATTTTCAATTTTTATACCGTCGTATTGGGGAAAAAAAAGTACTTTTAAATGCAATTTGTTTGAAAACTGTATCTCCATTTATTTTTCAAACATTATTATTATTATTTTTTTTTTTTTTTTTTTTTGTAGTTTTTAGCACCATTTGTCTAATTTTGGCAACTCAAGTACTTCATTTATGTAAAAAGTAAAGGGGGGGGGGGAATGAAAAATAACAATTATATCTTTTTGTTGCCATTTTCTCATAACAACCTTAAGAAAGTGTAATTAAAATACGTGCTATTTTGAAAAAATGTAAACGAAAAATTTCTGTTAAAACATGGAAGTATTATAAACTATATTTAATTTTAAGTATCTACTACGGGATCGTACCCGAGTTTCCCGGGTTAAAGAATATAGGTGAAAACATTTTTTTTAAATTGAAAACTAATAACTTTTTTATATGCAATAAATTTTTTTGATTGCCCACTTACATTTAAAAAAGCATTTTTTATATTGAAAATACGAATTATACAATCAAATAATTTTTTGAAATTTATCAAAAGGATATTACCGCTTATTAGCCTCATGCTAATAGCTATTTGACAAAGATTTTGCTACTTATGGCATCCATTTATGTTCTGATAATTTCAGAGTTTATACATGTCTGTTAAATTTGTGTTTTATTTATATTATTTTATTTATTTATTCACAGGGAAGTTTTTTTTAAATGGATATTAGCCGTAAGAAAATGATGAACTCTTTATTTTGTTTTAAGAGCAAACAGATTAATCTTTCGTAATTGAGGTCCGCGCGATTTAGATAAATTAAAAAATATTTAATGATTAATAATTGTTTTTAAAACCATAGACAATCAGTAAATTCAGATGAACTTTGCAAACAAAATCCATTTGAAAAAAAAAAAGAAATCCTATTTGGTGATCTAAGAATTTAAATTGTACGATCACAAATATGTTAGATTTGTGTTTTTTCAGTATTATTCTTTTATTTGTTTATAAAAGAAGTATTAATTTCGTTAATTTGCCTTTCATAAATATGTTAGATTAATGGTTTTTTAAATATTATTCTTTTATTTGTTTATAAAGGAAGTATTAATTTCGTTATGCAAAAATAGTCAGAAACAAATGCTGAAAAATGCTTGTTGCTTTATGTGCAAAATGTTTATTATTATTATGTACTGAAACTGGCACGTGATAAGATAAACCTTTTAAAAAATCATGCTTAAAAATTATTTTAGATAATATAATACATCAGTCAATTAAGATACAGTTTTTAAACAAATTGCATTTGAAAGTAATTTTTTTTCCCTATGCGACGAAAATTGAAAATGTACGATGGTCAGAATATTAAAAAATTGCAGTAGCGAAAATTTCAAGACCGAAATTTGATCGTGAAGTGTTGCCATTCACAAAATGACGTCAGCGTTACGCACAGGTACGTTTGTTCTTTATAATATAGATACTTAATCAGTAAAATATTATAAAGATCAGTTATTAGGATGTGGTTATCAATTGAGGCTCTTATGCTTTGTATTCCGGAATGCAAAGCAGCAATATTCATCTTCTCAAAATTTGCATACGCACTTCTCTTATCCATATTCATCATTTTTTTTAATTGTATTTTGCTTGATCATTTAGAAAGCATTTTAACTCAAACTTGAAGTCACGATTGTCAGCAACACCTTTTATGTGAACAGACGCACTCTTTACTTGAGATTCTAATCTCAATTCCGGAGAGTAAATTTCCGTAATTTATGTTTTATAGACGCATTTGTGTTAAAATGATTAATTTTATATAAGAAAATGATCGTTTTCTTTTAAATATGACCTCATTTTCACTTAAATAAGCATTTCGCCTAGTGTCTGAAACTTAGTATCGGTACACATGCAGAAGGAAAAACAATATAGAAAATTTATGAGAAAAAAAGCGTGTTTTCAAAAGCAGTATGTCATTTTTTGTTATTATGCACCTGATATAATATTTTACTCCTAATGGGATTTTGCGACTCTAAACCCGATACAACAATTTTTATCAAAGATTTAAAATTTTTATCAGAAAATACCATGAATAAAGATAAAAATACCTCATTATTTCTCTTTTGTCTGCAATAATGAAAGCTATCTAATTTTCACCATTTTGAAGAAATTTCATAAAATGCTTTTAAAATTAAAATATAAAAGTGGGGATATTTTTAAAAAAAATAGCTAGTGCGATCACATCTACAAATGAACAGCTTTCAGTTAAAAAAATTATTAGTAACATTGGTTCAGTAGAAAGATCAAGGCAGATGACTAAAAAACACACTTGTGTTTTTAAACTTATAGATTATATAAAATTATGAAAAAGTAAATTAAGCAAATTATGTTATTTTGATAAAATGATAGTAGAATGTCCTAAAGAATAGCATTAAAATTTTATTATTCGAGAGAATTTTGGATAAAAACTTCAAAAACATGATATTATTTTAAACCACGAATTATTTGTTTGCTTGTCTAACTTGGCGAAGAAAATCCATCCAGGAGAGAATCATTAATTTCTATAAATCGCTATTATTTGCATGTCATCTCTCTTTTATAAAGACACACTAAATTTTTGTAAAACATTGCGTTTTACCAGTGTGTGATTTCGATTACATTATTTTCAAAAGTGAAGCATTTTCACCTGTGAAGAATTTCAAAGCAGCTGGGCTGTGAAAGTCACGCAATTCTACAAAACATAATTCAGGTTTAAGAATTAAAATACACGCTTTTTTATAAAATGACGTCACTTGCATCCGCTAAAGCAATCCAGTCTTAAACTTCGTCTATAGAAAAGTATGCATATGACGTCATTATCACGGAATAACAGACAATATTCTTGACGTAGCCCATATTTTAATTTCAACTTTTTTTTTTCAGGTTTTAAGAGAAAATGGCAACAAAAAGATACCGTATCTCTTATTTTTGACTATTTTTCGTTTACTTTCAACGACTTTCAATAGAAATGGGGTACTTTTGTTGCCACGATAAGAAAAATGGTATTAAAAACTAAAAAAAAATTAATATCTCAAAAATAAATTCAGATACAGCTTTCAAACAAATTGCATTTAAAAGAGCATTTTTTTCCTTATACGACGGTGTAAAAATTTAAAATGTGCAATGTTTAGAAGTTTAAAAATTTGCAGTAGAGAAAATTGCAAAGCCAAAATTTTATTTTAAATTTCAAAGTGTTGCCATTCGCAAAATGACGTATGCGTTACGCACAGATATGTTTGTCCTTTATAATATAGATAGAAGCTTTCAGTGCGACGTCAGTCATGACGTTTCGGTTGAAAACTGAATCCAAACAAACGGTTGCTATGCGTCATTTCTTTTTAAATATAAATCATGGAAAATGTTACCAGTACATATCAAGTATTAAAACACTTAGATGTGAGATATAGGTATAAGATATAGCTGCAACACACAAACAAAATAGAAAATACAACATAGCATAGTTTGTTTGGTGTCAGTTTCCAACCAAAACGTCATGACTGACGTCACGACTGAAATCGTCTATATTAATGTGACAAACAAATGAATACCTATGAATCATTAGATAGCCTTTTATTTGTCGAGTTTCTTTAATGACGGCATGTTTTTGTCGCATTTGTGCCTTATTTTGCGATAATGACATCCTATGCATGCTTTACGGTAGATGTTTAAGAGTGGATCGTAAATGTGGAATTCTTAAGCGGATGCGAATGACGGTCATTTTACATAAAATAAAAGTGTGTGTTTTAAGTCTTAAAATTGAAATATGTTTTGCATTATATATATATACATATACTTTTTTTCATCGGGTGCAACACTAAATTCTGAAAAAGCAGAATTCCTGTTTTCTAGGTATTATTATTTTTTTACACGCTAATATTTAATCATGAAAGAATGATTTATTGAAGCTTTTAAGGAAAAAAATTTAACTATAAATTTTTAAACTGTTTACGTTAACAATATTTAATCATGAAAGAATGATTTATTGAAGCTTTTAAGGAAAAAAAAAATAACTATAAATTTTTAAACTATTTACGTTAACAATTTGTTTAAATATAATGAAATAAAAATCAGTTGAAGATATTTGCCAACGTTCGGGGCGTTTTTAAAACAAATATCGTCGGTACCATGTCAAATTATCCAATATGAAAACAGCGGGCTACTTTTTTAAAATTCAGATTCCTTGTTTGGCACTTCTTTTTTGAAATAGTAAAATTCTCGTTTTTTAACCTTATTTAATGACTTATTAATTAAGGTGAAAACAAAGGGAATTTTACCATTTCAGAAAAGTGGTGCCAATCAACAAATCAGAATTTAAAAAAAGTAGCCCACTGTTTTCATATTGGATAGTTTGACATGGTACCGACGATATGTACAATATTGAATAAATACACATATTTTCAGTTCAACAGAATGAAGAAAAAACATAAAATCAAAAAATAATAAAATTTGGATGAAAAATGAGCAGGTTTACTAAAAAATGTTTCACTGCGCATGCGCGAATGCAATCAAAATATAATGTGCATAATTTGTTAGCTAAATGTATAGAGCAACTTTTGCAAAAGTCTCAAAAACATAGTTTAAAAAGTCTGATATTAATCGTTTATAGAATAAGCTCAAAATCCGTTGTTCCCAAAATGAAGCAAAAAGATGAGGGGTTGTATCCAAATATAGTAGTACGTGCAATATTGTGTATGCTATATTGGCACTAATCAATGGATATATGAATACAACCCCCCATCTTTTTGCTTCATTTTGGGAACAACGGATTTTGAGTTTATTCTATAAACGATTAATATCAGACTTTTCAAACTATGTTTTTGAGACTTTTGCAAAAGTTGCTCTATACATTTAGCTAGCACATTATGCACATTATATTTTGGTTGCATTCGCGCATGCGCAGTGAAACATTTTTTAGTAAACCTGCTCATTTTTCATCCAAATTTTATTATTTTTTAATTCTGATTGCAAAGTATTTTGTACATGTTGTTCGTCATATTTTCTGAAAAGAACTTTTTTTTTATATTAAGAACTCTGCAAATTATAAGCAAAAAACTTGGCAAAATTTGGGACTGTTTTTATAAAAACTTTAATTTCTCTACGAGTATACATGCTATCCCCATAAAAATGAACACAGTATATTACAATAAGCCACTTATTAATAATCTCGAGTTTGAACGCTTTTGCTACATTAGTTTTTACAGGGTTATCCAAAAGATATTCGTTTTTTTCAATTTGTTGAAGGTCCCCTATGGTTTCGGAAAAAAATCTTCGCGGAAATATATGACGTATGCTATACTGTTTACACACCTGCAGTTTCAGGTTAATTCCTCATGTATTTTTCTAGATATCACAAAACGTCTAAAATCACAAGTGACCAATCATCTTTGGCCATATAATGTAGTATAATTCGACTTATTTTTCAGAATTTGTAATCTATTTCTAAATAGACCGAATATTTCTATTTAAAAAAAGCGGTGACAATCACCAATCCGGGGACAAAAAAATTCCCCAATCTGGCACCACAGGCTCTAGGCACCACTTTAGTTTTATCGGATCCTGCAGTAAACACTATATTTTAGAGAACTAGGGAGTTTTTGAATGTGATTTTTAATGCTTTTTTATGTTTCGAGGCGATTTTTCCATATAAGTGAGAAGAATATGGTTTATTTCTTTTAACCCAATATAGTAAATTTTGTTCTCTTTTCAAAAAAGTTTATTCGGAATTCGTGCGGCGATTTTTGAATTTTTAGCGAATTTTTTATGCAATTATTGAACAGTATTGAATGCATTTCCATACCTATAAGGAGGTTACCGTAGAGGGACACAGTTCTGTCGCCAAATGCCGCCAAGTTTATCGCCAACCTGGCGTTATATCTCCAAATTTGGCGACCAAAATGAGCCGGCAAAAGTGACGCCAACTTGCCGATATCTCTAATATTTCGCCAAATTCCCATAGACTTCCATTGTAAACCAATATGGATTACTTGCTTACAGAAAATCAACAAACTGAGATATTTTAATGCAACAAAAACTAATATTAACTTAAGGGATTATATTAATTCGATTTTTCCACATTAGGAAAAAGAATACGGTTTCTTTCTTTTAACCCAATAATAAATTTTGTTCTCTTTTCAAAAAAGTTTATCCGGAATTCGTACAGCGATTTTTGAAGTGTTATCGAATTTTTTATGCGATTATTGAACAGCATGTAATGCATCTCCACACCTATAAGGGGAGTTATCGTAGGGGGGGAATCCAATTCTGTCGCCAAATAACGCCAAGCTTGGCGACCAAAATTAGTCGCCAAAAGTGACGCCAACTTGGCGATATGTCTAATATTTCGCCAAATTCCCATAGACTTCCAATGTAAAACAATAGGGTTCACTTGCTTACAGAAAATCAACAAACTGAGATATTTTAATGCAACAAAAACTAATATTAACTTAGGGGATTATATTAATTATATTTAAGGGAGTCCAAGTAAATTAATTACAAATAAAAGTAACATAATCTAATGCTTAGCATGATTTCCAAAACATAAATTTTAAGAGAGCCCACAGGTCAAAGGAATTAGATTTGAAACATTTATCCAATTATAGTAAATTTTGACTTTCGTGATTTTTGAACTTTTTGGGATTTTTAATGCGATTTTTACAATTATTTATTTATTTACTGATTTTTACGTTTCTTCGCTATCTGCTGCAATTTTTTGTCATTCCATTTTTGACCTAAAGTACATTCTGTCCTCATTTCAATAAAGTTTAATCGGATTTCATATAGCAATTTTCAAATTTTTCGGGAATTTTGTATGTGATTTTTAGTGCATATTAGCGATTTGCTACTATTTTTCCACATTAGTGAAAGGAATCAACTTGCAATCTTCGAACGCAATATATAACTTTTTTTTCTCTTTTCAAAATTTGAGAAGCGATTTAAAATTTTTTCGCGATATATTATTGTGATTTTCAGAGGCTTTTCGTAATTCCTGCTGTTTTTTGATGTACCCGGGCAACGCTGGGCAAGTTCGCTAGTATTAAATAAGGACGTATATTAAACCTATTATAAAGGGAAGATTTATATTATTTCTTATATATTATTTAACGTTTAAGATCGAATTAATTGAATTCCCATACAAATCTATGCTAAATCTATGATCGGTTAACGAACAATTCGGGAAGTGGACATTGTTTTGGAACGGATTAAGTTCGTTAACCGAACATTCACTATATTTTCAACGTTCCTTTTCTCATTAAGAGGGTCGGGGACACATTTTAAAATAATTTTATTTATTGGGTTAAAATTTTGAATTTTTTTGTGATCATTAACCATATCATTTGTAAATAAAATCACATGATAAAATTTCTCATAATTTAAAAAATAAATTTTAATTTAAAATTTATTACAAAAGTGGGGTAATTTAAAATCGTTATAACTCGAAATATTATTTATAGAATTTCATTTTTTTCATTTAAATAAATAGAAATATATAAGTTTTAGTTTTGATTCAGCATTTTTTTAAAATATTAAATTAAAAAAATTAAAAATATTTAAAGTAAAATTAAAAAAAAAAATGATTCAACTTAAAAAAAAAAAAAATCATATTTTGAAAGTAAATATTTTTTTTTTTTTCATTTGCTAAATCAAAGTTAAAGTAAAGTAATTGAAAAAGACATGCTCCAAGTTTGAACCATTCATCTTCAACTATTCTTGATTTATAACAATTTAAATACGAGAAATGGGGGAAATGCCATCACGAAGACAAACGCATTTTTACAAGAAGTCGTTTCTATGACAACTATTGCTTGAAAGCTAGATTTTGAAAACAAACCAAAACGAAAAAATTAATATTTCTTGTTCTAATTAAGATAAAACATGATTTAAACGTCATTTTAAGCAAAGAAAAACAGAAAAATTTGTAATGAAATAAAATGTTTTTAGAAAATTTGAAGATTTTTTGTGTCCCGGACCCCCTTAACTGTAATATAAGAAAAAAAAAATAATACTCTATGTTAAATGTTAAAACTCTTAACGCGGTTTTCAGAAAAATATTTTATCCAGCTTAATAGCACAAAACTTTCTGACACATTTTTAAACGTATAAAGCATGGTAGTTGCAGGCATGGTTACTGAAAAGATTTACAATATAAGAGAAATAATTTTTCCATTTTCTGATAGTTTTTTTGACATTCCGATTTTGAGTTATAAGCGGTTATCAAGATATAAGATTGTATCAGGATGGCATTTCTACCCCTTGCGTTCCGGATTAGGTTCAAAACGTCATATTCAACAGTATTCTTTGAAAAATCTTCTATCTTTACCGAAAATCCAAAAGAAAAAAAAAACAAAACAGTTGGAATACATGGTTTCTTGACACTAAATATACTAAGAATCGGTCACTGGAACCAAATGAAAATATTTTGATTCGAACCAGAAATTTCTTTATAAAATAAGTAAAATATACATCACACACACACACACACAAAAAAAAAAAAAAAAAAAAAAAAAAAAAAAAAAAAACGTTAACCCAATGGAGTTAAAAAAACAACCGGTGATAAAATTGGACCGTTATTTTGCTTTGAATTTTTACCGATGGTGCCTTTATTTCGCGTCTGGACGCTGGTCAAGTGTCGGCAAAGGCATACGTGGACGTTTTGACGGACTCGCGGACTTCTTCTCCGTGAATACCGGCGTTGTTCTAACAAAGTTTGTCATCCCAAGTTTTTCTGAAAGAGCACAATTTTTTTAATAAAATGCTCTAAGAGTGATCAATAACCGTGTTAACGGTAAAACATCATAGCTTTTTAATAATAATAATTTAATTGAACATATTTCCGGTTTGTCAAACCTAGTCATACCTAGTTTTAGTGTTCGTATGCATTTTTTCTATCGATTTACATAAACATTTTTCAATTCCGCGATCTCGGGGCTTTCGATGTCACCGGCTCCCGGACTGTTATACGAAATAAGTTTTTAAAGATTGTAAAGGGTGATTACTCTGTTTATAATTTTCTCACTTTATAGCGTCTGTGACGATGAACTTGCTTGCTCGAGCAATGGAGTAATGAATAAGGTGGAGGAGACATAAAGTGGATTGTCTACTAGTTACGAGTGAAGTAACTGAGAAGGTTGTCACAAGATGGCGACTGTTTCTTTTAATTGGGATCAACACTTTCTACATATCCCCGAGGAAAACTTTCACCAGTAAACTTGAATCGAAAATTTCGTCTTATTTAAGCGACTTATTCATGGAAAATTTCTCTCACAAATCTGTAAAAATTTTCTTTTTGTTTTTACTGGTGTCAGTTTGCCTAGGTATTATAATATTTTTTTATTACTACTGATAGCAGGTTGTCTAGATTGTCACGATGTGGCAGAAACACAGGGCCTGACTACCGCCGAAGTAAAATTACATCAGTAAAAAAGAATATCTACTTTTGGCCGTTATTTATGACTGAATTTTGCATTAATGATTCGTTTAAATACGAAGAAGTTTTCTTCTTAAGTTTACTGGTGGAAGTTTACCCCGACGGTAATCAACCCATGCGAAAGCGGTTACAGTTGAAGCTTCCCTATTTTAAGGATATGTCAGTTCCTCTCTATTAATAATTCCATGGTTAACCCTTTATATCTTGAATTTTGAATAAAAAATTGCTCCACCTGATTAATTATTTACGTTAATGTCTAAGATATCCAGAACAGCATATATAATAATAATTTGATTTTTAGGTAATTTTTTTAATTAAAACTGATTTAATAGATCGGTAGTTAGAACTATTTTTGAAAAATATGTACAAAAATAATTAGATAAATGAACAAAAAATACTGTTATGGAAATTCACAGTTCTTGTAAGAACAGTGTAAATAAATGCATTGTGATCCTATCTGTAACAGAGAAGTGTTTTGTAGTTCATATTTTTTGTATAACTTTTTTTAATAGGACAAAAGCTACACCTAGATAAATGGTTGAGAAAATAACCACATTAACACTAGAAACGCCATTAGGGGTCATTTTGACACCTTCCAAATTGATAATACAGTGAAATCTCTTTGTGCGACCACCTCCCTCAACGACCATTTTTTCATGGAACGGAATTTATTCCCATAAGCTCAATACTAATTTTACCTCCATTCAGAGACCCTCCCAGTTGAATTCCCTCCATGAAGGACCAATGTCTTTGAAGAAAATGAAACAAATTCCGTTTTTTTCCTGGTCGCTTGAAGAAGGTTTTATTATAAAAATATTTACGGAGAGGTTATAATATTTCCGGAATTATTCATCAAACTTCTAAACTAAGTTTAGAAAATTTTAAGTGAATGTTTAAACCACTTTGGGACTTTTGAGGCAATGAATTTAACTCTGATGACAAATTAAGAATGACTTCCAATAAACTCCTGTACCCTATTCTGTCAAGAAACTCTCAAAGAAATAGATAAATTAATGAAATCATCATTATTTGTTCCCGTTCCCCCCCCCCCCCAAAAAAAAAAATATATATATATATATATATATATTTATTTATTTACTGAACTTCGAAAGGACTTGGAAATAAAAGATAAAACCGTAAAATCAAAACAAACATCAATGTATTCATTTTTTAAACTCTGCATTAATTAACTTTTATTTTGATACTTAAATTTTCATATTTTTTCCTAATGTGAAAAATAAATTTTAGTAATATTAATTGTTACCTTTTTTCAACAATTAAAATCTAGATTCAGTCATGACCTCCATTATGAGACCACCTCTCGGAGCGACCAATTTTTATTGGAACGGAACGTGGTCGCTTTAGGGAGGTTTTGCTGTAGTCGATTCGAACCATAAATTTCTTTATAAGATATATTAAATATATGCAGCACAAAAATAGGCTAATTAAATAGGATAAATAGTTTTAAATAAATATTCTGCTGTGAAATACATTTTATAAAACTTCAGTAAAATAACCGGCGGTTCTAGTGTTAAACAATATTTAGCTTCGACTGTTTCACTGTGCTTTCTAAATATGATTGAGCAAATTATTTTGTATAAAAAGTGCAATCTACTTTTATTAGTAGACGAATTAAATAAATTTTACATTGAATTTTCTTTAATGGTAGGATATAAAGGGTTAAATAAAAGAGTTAACACTAGAAGTGCCAAGAGCAGCCAGTTTGATTGCTACCAAGTAAGCATAGTTATATTTGAATAAGAAATTTCTTTAAAAAAAGAGTTAACCCTTTCCGGCAAATAACAATTCTGTTCGTAGAATGATGAAATGACTGACTGACACCAGAATTTACAAACGACGTTTTTAGAAATTAAAAATTCGTTACTTTAAACTTTTATTGTAATAGCAGAATTTTATTAAAATGTTATTTCTGCCATTTGTAAGTTTGGAATTAAAATTAGGTGGTCCTTACGTGGGACCACTGCGTCGGAAAGGGTTAAATAAAAATCTGAACAGTGCTGAACAGTAGAGCAGCATTGAGGGGTTACCTAGCTGTGATCAGCTTAACACCCAGTCTATTGTTTTAACGTCTTATATAAATATGGGCCATTGGGAAAAGAAAAAGTATAGTTATAAAAGTACTTAAGAAGTAAAAGAAAAATTCAAGATAAAATCTCAAATTTAAAAATTTGTAAAAGATTAAGAGTTTAATATTAAGCCTTTAAACTTAAGTCAAGGAAGTATATGTAGTTGGTTGATGGTTGATGTTTGACGGCCAATTATCTGCACGAGGGATATAGGCCCAGGGGGGGGGGGTGCCCTTCGTGGGGTCTTTCTAAGGGAACCTAACCCGTATTTACGCATGAAAATCCATGGCTGGAAGAAACCCACGAAAACTCCGAACGATTAGGCCGACGGGCGCGATTGGAAGTATGTGTGTATCACACAAAAATAAATCAAATAAAAAGCTTTAAATAAAAATTCTGGTGTACACTGGTTTTATAAAACTTGAGAGAAATTTCCGGCGCTTTTAGTGTTAAATAATCATTGTTCAATGAGGTTACACAATATTATTTGAAGACACATATGCAATAAAGATGAAAAGTTTTTGGAATCAAAATACCGCAGAAATATACAATAGTAATAAAACTTACCAACAACGTCTTCATGTCTCTTGTTTGGAGTATGTTTAAGCCTAGAATAATAATATACTTAAATTTGGTATAATACTTCGTTTATATACAATTCAGAAACAGGGAAACCATCTGTAATATTTCTAGCGTGTTTTAAATTTAAATAATACCTACACGTGTTGCACCTCGACAATTACAAATATGTTTAGAAAAGTAAAAAATAAATAAAACAATAATAAGGTGATGTTTGAACAGGCACTATTGATCAATTATCAGAGATAAATAACGACTAACAGTAACATATTTAAAATAAAGGAGAAAAAGGCATCGAACTCCCCTGATAAAAGTTATATATTTTTATTTCCGGTAAATAAGGAAACGTTAAAAAAGTTCACCAGAGGTCATTTGGAACGAGACAGAACATTCGGCATTTAACTTTCTAATACAGCTGATACACCTTTAATGCATGCTATTTTCCGATAGATTAATGACAAGTGGCCGATTGGCGTGATACTAATTCACATTCATTCGTGCAATTATATTCGTTGTTAAAATATACGGTATACAAAGTTCTAGAAGCAGGAAAAAACTATTTTAACAATGGGAAAAATTTTGAAACACTGAAAATGCTCGCCTTTTTACAATCTTTTATTTAACTTAACTTAGTTTTTGTATGTAGAGATGGAAGTTTGTAATCCATTTTCCACTCACTTCCTGGTGTGCTAGAATTAAAAAAATATATATGCTCGCAAGCGTGAGTAGTAGGAAAAGGGGGGCTACGGGGACAGGAAGCGGCGGTACCGCGGGTCTGTCCTGCCACCTCCCGTGCAGCTGCCACCCACGCTACCCCTCCCCCGCATAACTGATTTAGACGCCTCCTATTTTGAAAAATTAGACGTTTTTAAGAAAAAAAGAGTTTTACTTGTAAAATAGGTGAAATGTTGCACATCTTAGAGGGGACTTATTCAATAAAGGGGTTGTCAGTCGTTCTTAGCTCACCCCTTCATCTAAGAATACAAAAAAAACCCTTTTTCATTAAAAAATTTTAATTTTTCCTGATAGGGGTCGTCTAAATCGGTTTCACGGGGGTGGTAGAGTGGGTGGCGGAAGAATAGGAGGCGGCGGAAGAATAGGAGGCGGCGGAACAATCCCGCGGTGCCGCCGCTTCCTGTCCCCGTAGCCCCCTTTTCCTACTACTATAGTTCATTTTTTTTCAACTGGCGGATGACCTTCATAGTCACCATCACTAGTTTCCATGAAAATCCCAGATAACTTGTTTTCCACTCTTTTCGTTCTTAACTATAAAAGCTCTGAAACAACCTGAAATGTAGTGCGAAAAAATTATCCAACTGAGGAATTCAGAACCCCTTATCAGAGAAACATCCTCAAGGTTATACGCCTGTATTCGCAAAAAATAGTATAACATGCTTCAGAGTTTGCATAATTATAGTACTTTATATGAGTGTGATATATGCATATATATATATGAATGTTCCATAATCGGGTTCGGGGCCTACACCAAATGAACGTATTGTATACTTTGTATAAAAAGAATGCATATACAGTCATTAACCCCTTGCACTCTAGCGCTGTTAACGTATGTATGTCACTAGCCACCAGTGTTGCCGCATCTGACAGATTTTCTTTTTCTTTTAAGAAATTTTGAATTCACAGCACAAAAATCTAATTGGTAATTTTCTTTTACTTTATTTATGGAAAATCAATCGTCTTGTAAAGCAAAAATAAGAGTTAAAACTTTCTGGTGAGAATTCGGTATGTCTAATCAAATAATCAGCCAAATCATGACGTCATTGTCGGAAATGACCATAACAGCATGACATACGCTGCGTACATCATAGAGCTCAAGAGATTAATATTCAGATATATATATATATATATATATTTTTGTTTTTTGAAAAGCATTGAGGCCCTTCTTTTGAAAAAATTCAGTCAACACGAACCCGACACGAAAGAGTGAAACCCAACCCAAATCCGATCTGAAAGAGACAAGGGTCAGCTAGGTGGGGAGGCCTACCAAATGGCTTAAGCACTCACAAGCCCCACCCAGCGGTTTGCATCTATTACCGCCATCACCACCAAAAAAAAAAACAATTAAAAAAAAAAGGCCCGGAGGGACATACAGGAAAGCCAATGGAGAATTTAAAGATTAAATACAATATAAATACAATCTGAAAGAGACAAAACCCACCCGAACCGATAGATTTAATGTCATCCCCACCCGAACCAGTCCCACAACAAAGCAAATTAGCGTCAACCCGACCCGAGCCGAACCGCCTTTTGGGTTCGAGTCGTGTAAAATCCGGTTACTTGACTCGATGCAGAACTTTAATACGAATCTATCTGCGCATGATAAATCCACGACTGTAAACCTTAATCTTTTAAAAAGAAATGCAAAAAAGGAATGAAATCTAAAAGCTCTGTTATTATTATTATTATTCTTTTGAAAAAATGTTCCTTTAAAATTTATTTTAACTCCATCTCAGGTTTCTTTATGGGATAATTTATAGATCAAGGACGTGTGGTGTCTGAACCACACCTTTTACGCTCTCCGAACCTTTTCTTCATTGTTACCGATTTTTTTCTCTGGCATACAAATTTCAGCTAAAATAACCATATTATATGCATATGTATGAGCCTATAACTATTCATTGTGTTGGAGAAACTGAAGCCTTTTTTGATGCGGCTATGCAGTGACTCACGTGGTAGTGAATTTCAACACTTCATTGTGAACGAATTCATAAACGCGTGTGGCAGATCTTTATGAGAGTTATTCTGATTTAGACAAAAGTTATACGAACACTTTTGGCCAATGTTGGACAAAAATGGCAGTGTTTTATTGTTTCTTTCCGTTTATATACATATACTGAAACTTCCATTTAACCCTTTATCTACTGACATTACTTATAAGTACCATTAAAATAAATTGTTATAAAATTCATTTAATACATCGATTAGTTGTAATACAGTTTAGAATGAGTTATAGATACATTACTTTATCTAGTTCCAAAAGCATGATGGGTTACACAAAACAAAAATAATTAAAAAAAAATGATTTATTTTGCCTTTGCATCTTTTCAGCTTTCTTGGCGTTAGGGGGGGGGGGGGGAGAGATTTCAATTCGGAAATATTTCTATATTTCTATTGTAAGAGCATTATATTTGTACATTTCCTAATCCTATAAAATACTAAGAAAAATATTTAAAAGATTTGAGCGGGGTTATAAACATTGCACATAATCCCTATAAATTCAAATTTAATTCATCCTTCTAAATCCTCTAATCCTTCTAAAACCCTTCTAAAATTTATTACATGGTTATGTAAATCTTCTAATGTAGTTTAAACAATTCACGAAAAATGCTTTAGAAGATAAACTTTTCTCGAATTCATAATTCAGTACACAAAGGGTTTAACGAAGTCTCATCGTTACATTTAAACACTTCGTTATGAAGGAAATTCGTTAAATAGAAATCAACTTAAATTTATCAAATTTGCATAATAAAATACGCTTTCATAAAATGAAAAATACACATAAAATTGAAATATTAGAAAAATGTATTTTAATTCGGGTAATATATATATATATTTTTATGCAATGTAGACGTATGAGAAAAAATTAATTAGAATAATGTCTAAAAAAACACACACACAATAAAGAGAGGAAAACAAAAACCGAAGCGTGGTTTACTCTGTCTCTTTTTTCTCAGTATACCAAATCCTTAACTTTAAAAAAGTCTGTAATATGACTTTGTACAGGTTTCTTATAAAAAATACACTGTTCATAAAAGCATTCGCACTTTTGTAAGTATCCGAACAATTCATCTGTAACATTTTCGTAAAACTGGAAGCCCCTTCTTATTGTGTCGAAGACTTTTAGCAATCTTCTTTTGAAGCTCTTTCAATTTCTTCATTACTATCTTCCAGGGGCGTCGCCATGGGGGGGTATGGGGGGGAGCCTCCCCCCCAATATATGTGAAGTTGGGAAATTTGAGCTTAGAGTTGGGAAATTCTAGATTTGTGAGACATTTTCTTTTTTTAAAGTAATAGTAAAAAAATTATGAAATTTTTATTGTTTTGGTGATTATTTTGAGTACTGCAACAGTAAACAAGTTAAATTATCAAAAGAAATACAAAAAGAAATCAGCCACACTCAAACTATCATTGTATTTTTCCGTTCTACAAAAATATTGTACATCTACCAGACCTAAATTTCTCTACTCCTGTCCATCAATAACTGACTAACCAGTTACTTTATTTCCTCCAAAACTTTGTTCCTTTCTCAAAAATTTCACACCACCTCCCCTCCTCCTCCCAAAAGAGAATCCAGCTATTTTAATCCAAAGGGATTCCAGCTTCTTTTGAAAATTGGAGATCACTTGTAGCACAACAGAAAGGAATGTAGTAACCTACTTGAAACACAGCTATGGGCAAGAAGATTTGATGAGTTTTCACAACTTTTTTGACTAATTTTGCGATTTTTGAGCAATATTTTACTCATTCTCGTGATTTTTTTGCCGCAAAAATTAGTTAACCCTTCGCTGTCAAGTAAAAAGCATTATTTGAGCAAATGCGGATATAAGAAGTCGTTAGTTTAGATAAATTTGTCACATTTTACTTTAATTTGTGTGCGGAAATATATATCAGTCCTGTTCGTTTATATTCATTATGTGTTTATAAAATTTTAAACCAAAAGTCCAGTGTTCTGTGTTTAAAGCTGTTCTAAAAAGTTACTATAAATCTCAGCACGAAGAAATCCTTCGTAATAGGAAAAGAGTTTTCGTGCAAGATTTTGGAGCATCTAAAAATCCATTCGAGGATGAAAAAAGTAAAAAATGGACGATTTTAATTTGGAACAGAAATATGACCATGAAAGCAGCCCAACAACTGAAGAAAAAATCGACATGCACTGTAACACTGACACATTGCACTTGAATAAAATTTTGAAGAAATAAAGATTTTCTTACAGACAAGCTCACAAACAATTATGAATATTAGGATGTGACTGGAGAAGCTAAGTTCCGAAAACACCGTAGGAAAACGGTTTCACCAAAGGCAATAGATAAAAATAATAGCACATTGATACACATACATGGACACAAATGGACATTGATACACATAAGTTTTACAGTAAATAATTATAAGAAATACAAGAAAATTTCGGGAATTTAGTAATGGGATTAAAGGACAATGTTCCCTATATCAAGAAAATATTGCAGCAATGCATTCCATATTTAAATTACAATTGTGCAAGGGAAAGTTAATAATGTTTCCACCTGGATATGAGAAATCGGATGTACATGACTTGCAGAGTCAAATAGAAATAAACCAAATCCCAACTCACGTAACAAACCTTTTACTCATGCCATGAAATTCAAAGAGTATTTGGGTCACGCCGTCAAACTATATACTCGTACCTTAACATTCACAGCAGCTTATCTTTATGGTGTTGCATCTAATGAAAGAATCTTTAGTCAAATAAAAATTTTAAAAATATATATTGCAAGCTACAATGAGGGATGACAGACTTGACAGTCTAATGCTTTTAAAATATGAAAGTGAAATAGGGAATTTTATTAAACTAAGCGATGTTATTAACAGGTGGGCTTCTTTGAAGACCACAAGAATTAATATTAAGTGAAAACTAGTCGGATGTGCCAATCCCAGAAGTTTCTTCTACTCCATACATGTTAATGAGTCAAAATTTGCAATCACAGTGTCAAAATTAAATGACAATTCTTTGCCTATAATAACAAACTCTAAAGGTATAGATTTGTTGAGTTGTGTGCATTTAAAAAGGAGATATAAGCATAAAATTTTTCAAACAAATCATTGAATTTTGGCACCCAGCCTCTTAGATGTCTGCAACCAAAATTCCTTACTCAAAGTGCACAAAAGCGATAGCTTTAGACAGTATAGACCCAAGCCTAATGAGTATCTATTTATGTGGGAGTATCTATTTATGTGGAAGTGCTATTTACGTGGAATATGAAGTTTGAGTAAATTCCGTGCATTAGTTTTTGAGATACAGCTATCGCAAGATCGTGAAAAATGCTGCATAGCAGCGCCACCTGCCATATGATATACATAAAAAGCTAATCTGCATCAAATTATGTCAAGGTTTAACAGAATATGACGTTTGATCAAATTCTGTGCAATAGTTTTTGAGATATAATTATCGCTAAAATCATGTAAATCGTGAAAAATGCCGCATAGCAGTGCCATCTGATGGACGATTTACACCAAGAACAAATCAGCACCAATTTTTATCAAGGTACAGCGAAACCTCGTTAACACGAACTGTTTCCGATTGCCTCGTCAAGTTTTATGTAATGTAGTTAAGCTCCGATAACACGAACTACTTTTAATACGAACAAAAAAAGTTTCCCCTTGAGTGTTCGCGTTAACGAGGTTCGACTGTATAAGTGAATCTCTAAAGTTTTATTAAATTTCGTGCATTAGTTCTTGTGTTAGAGCGCCCACAAAATTTGTATCACATATAGACAGACAGATATTTTCTAAAAACAGTCGAATCGTGTACAGGACTTACTAAAACGTATAAATCAGTCTAAAATCAGAAGTCGAATTTTTTCACGAATCCAATACTTTCTTCTTGTAAAGATAGAAGAAAGTAAAAAGTGTATTTATTTTTTTAGTAAACAAACTCATAATTAAAATTTTCATGTTTTCAGTTTCAGAATTTTTCTTTGGAAAGGAATTTTTTATGCAAAAGTATCATTATAATTATTACACACGTTGTGCATATCATTTTAATCGAAAATTGGAGCAATTTGTTTCAAGTTGGGAAATTTTTGAATTCTACCCCCCGAAAAAATATCTGTGGCTACGCCCCTGCTATCTTCATCGTTCTCTGTAGTTCTTTATTACATTTTGTTATACTTTTCAATATGTCACTGTCAGTAGGATATTCACTTGTCTTAACACTAGAACCGCCGGAAATTTTACTCAAGTGGTATAAAATATTTTTCCCCAGAATTTTTATTAAAAACTATCTAACTTATTTATCCGTGGTACACATTTAAATTATTTTAGAAAGAAATTTCTGGCTCGAATCGAAGAATTTCTATCTGGTACCGGTCAAAATGACCGCTATGACGGTTCTAGTGTTAAGTGGTTCAGTTGTGATAAGTGGAATAAACTTCGCTAAAAAAAAAAGTCCTTCCGGCCAGTGCCGGGAGGAAGAGGTAGCTTTCATATTCCTTATCTTTAAAAAGCAAGCTTATATTATTCAAACACACGAAGCTCAATATAGTGGAAACCGATTACAGGAGATTCAATACTAATTTTTATCAATACGCCTGTTATCGCGTGACAAAAATCAGGTCGTTTCAAAATGGCAGTCACAATAGAAATTCAAAATGCTGTAACTCAGCCATTTTTTTAGATATAGACGAAACAAAAACTGTTCCGAAATCTTTGTATTAAGGTCAAACACATATAGAAAGAAATATTTTTCATTTTCTCATTTTTTGGTACCTAATTTTAAATTTTAAATTTTTAAAATTTTTTTAAATGGCCGCCATTTTTAAACAAGATGGCGGATGAAGCTGGCGAACGAACTCGGTCGAGACAATGATACGTATTATGTATATACCAAGTCTACATCCAAATCGGTTCATAAATACGCTTGTTATCACGTCACAAAAATCAAGTCGTATCAAAATGTCAGCCACGCTAGAAATTCAAATTGCTATAACTCAGCCATTTTTTAAGATATAGACGAAACAAAAAATGCTCCGGAATCTTTGTATCGAGGTCAAACATATAAGAAAAAAATATTTTTCAATTTTCAATTTCTTGGTACCACATTTCAAATTTTAAATTAAAAAAAAAATTAAATGGACGCCATTTTGAAACAAGATGGCGGATGAAACTGGCCAACGAACTCGGTCGAGACATTGGTATGCACTATGTATGCACGAAATTTCATCCAAATCGGTTCATAAATACGGGAGTTACAATGTGACAAAAGTCAGATATATATATATATATATGGATATATATATATATATATATATGTATATATATATATCAACTTTTGAACGGAGGGTGGCTTCGGGGTCTGGGGGTCATGATCGATGAAAATATACCAAAATTTTTTGAAATCGCTTTCCTCCGAACGGCTGCAATAGGTAGCTTTTTGTAATGAAAGCTACCTAAAAAAAAATCGTAATATGGAAATTAATTTGCATGTTACCGGTATTCAAAAATAGGAACTTCGTTAAAGGGAAGTTCCACTGTACTACGCACAGTCGTGGAAATATATAAAATTTGCTTAGGGGGCCATTTACGTATCAAAACAAACCCAAACTTTATTATTTCAATAGCAATACCCAAGTTTGATACCATAAATAAATTCTACATTCTTCAATTAGCCTAAATACAAACATGGATTTTTAGGTGCGTTCGTAATTATATAAATACGTAGCACCTATAGTCGTCGTTCAGTCCGTCCGTCTGTCCGTCCGTCTGTCCGTCCGTCTGTCTGTCCGCATGTAACAGAGCAAAAACTACCCAACCGAATGGTCTGAAATTTCAAATATATGATTGTTGCAAAATTTTGTCGAGCCATTTCAAATTTTATGAAAATCGGATGTATAGTTTAATTACAGGGACAGTCAAAAGTTTTTCTTTACATTACGGCCAATGGGAAAAATTATTGCAAGTGCATTTTAATGATATTAGAGCCTTCCGAATGATCTGAAATTTTAAAGATATAACTGTTGCAAAATTTTGTCGAGCCATTTCAAATTTTAGGAAAATCGGATGCATAGTTTAATTACAGGGACAGTCAAAAGTTTTTCTTTACATTACGGCCAATGGGAAAAATTATTGCAAGTGCATTTTAATGATATTAGAGCCTTCCGAATGATCTGAAATTTTAAAGATATAACTGTTGCAAAATTTTGTCGAGCCATTTCAAATTTTAGGAAAATCGGATGTATAGTTTAATTACAGGGACAGTCAAAAGTTTTTCTTTACATTACGGCCAATGGGAAAAATTATTGCAAGTGCATTTTAATGATATTACAGCCTTCCAAATGGTCTGAAATTTTAAAGATATAATTGTTGCAAAGTTTTGTTGAGCTATTTCAAATTTTAGGAAAATCGGATGTATAGTTTAATTACAGGGACAGTCAAAAGTGTTCCGTTACATTACGGGGAATGGGAAAAAATTATTGGAAGTGCATTATGATGTATCAGACTATGCGCTTTATGAAGTGCAAAAAAGTATATATTCAGTACAATATGGGGTGCAAAAAATAATTATAAAACTAGTTATAGTACGAACGCACCTCATTTGCCACGTTTGACGAGCAATTTCCAACTTGTTTAATTTCAGTTTCATGGATATGTCAATTTCATGGTAATCTGACTATATTTACGCAAGTTACAGCACGGACGGACAGACAGACAGACTGACAAACAGAATTAATAAATATTTTTCAACTATGTTGGAAAATATTAAAAATCCGAAAATCGATATTTTTAATTGTTTTTCCTACTTTTAAGTATTTTTAAGATGGCGTTAAATTTTTAAAATTTTTATCAAGTGAAAATTTCACAGTTCTTATGCTATGTTTTACTGTTATTTTTAATGCATTAAATCATGGCTGCCAACTCTTCCGCTTTATGTACCAGAAAAATTTAATAGAAATTTTTGCCTTATTTAATCGACCTATCACGGCAATTTAAAAAGGTAAAATTAAGTATAAAATTTTTGTGGCACAGAAAAATGTAAGATGTTGCAGCTATGCATTAAATGTAGGAAAATAACTTTTAAAACGCACAACCTCGGTATCGAACGTATACTTTCTGATGGTGAATATGGTATTTGGATAATAATGCTAAGTAATGGGTAATCATCTTAATAAAATTAACCCACAGGTTTAATGCTGAATTCAGGCGTTTTTCTTCGGGAGTGATTTTTACAGCTCCGAGGGTACGTGTGTGTGCGTGTGTGTGGGGGGGGGTGTCAAGGGTGGAATTCCATTTCTAGACCATTAAAACTGGAACGACCATACCAGTCATTTTGACTGCTATCAAATAAAAATATTTCGATTCGAACCAGAAATTTCTTTCTAAAATAAGTTAAATATAAATCCCAGAGAAATAAGTTAAATAGTTAAAATAAAAATTCTGGTATAAAATATTTTTATAACACTTGTTTAAAATTTGCGATCGGATTAGTGTTAATAAGCATAAAATTCCATATCTTTAGGAGAAACATTTTGATGCTTCGGGGGGGGGGGGGGGGGAGGAACCCTCCGGCGAGCCCTGAATGCAAAACTGCATATGTTAGCATGGGATTTCGCTATCGGCGACGGAAACCTGTATCAGTAAAGCATCAGTTTTAGATCTTAAAATTATTTTCCATTTAATAATTTAATTATTACTTGATAAATTATTGAAACTAGGGGATCGTACCCGGGCTTCCCGGGTTTAAGAATATAGGTGAAAACTTTTTCTTTTTCTTTTCTTTTTTTTTTTTTTTTTTTTTAATAGAAAAGTAATAATTTTTATATGCAATAATTTTTTGAGATTGCCCACTTATATTTAAAAAAGCAATTTTCATATGGAAAATACGAATTATACAATCAAATAAATATTTGAAATTTATCAAAAGCGATATTTTCTTATTAGCCGCATGCTAAGAGTTATTTGACCAAGATTTTGCTACTTATGGCATTCTTTCATATTCTGATAATTTCAGAGCTTATACATGTCTGTTAAATTTGTGTTTTATTTATATTATTTTATTTATTTACTCATAGGGAAGTTTTTTAAAATTCATATTAGCCGTAAGAAAATGATGAAATCTTTATTTTCTTTTAAGGGCAAACGGATTAATCTTCCGTAATCGAGCTCCGCGCGATATAGATAAATTAAAAAATATTTCGTGCTTTAAAATTGTTTTTAAAACCAAAGACAATCAATAAACTGAGATGACCTTTGCAAACAAAATCCATTTGGAAAAAAAAAAAAACCGTATTTGGTGATCTAAAAATTTAAATTGTACGATTACAAATACGTTAGTTTTGTGATTTTTCAATATTATTCTTTTACTTGTTTATAAAAGAAGTATTAATTTCGTTAATTTGTCTTTCAGAAATATGTTAGACTGGTGGTTTTTTTAATATTATTCTTTTATTTGTTTATAAAGGAAATATTAATTTTGTTATGCAAAAATAGTTAGAAACAAATGCTGAAAAATGTTTGTTGCTTTATGTGCAAAATGTTTATTATTAGTGCGTATTGAAACCGGCACGTGATAAGAAAAACTTTAAAAAAATAATGCTTAAAAATATTTTAGAAAATATAATACATCAATCAATTAAGATACAGTTTTTAAATGAATTGCATCTGAAAGTAATTTTTTTTCCCCTATGGTACGGAAATTGAAAATGTACGATGGTCAGAAGTTTAATTGCAGTAGCGAAAATTTCAAGACCGAAATTTGATCATGAAGTGTTGCCATTCACAAAATGACGCCAGCGTTAAGCATTTATACATTTGTTCTTTATAATATAAATACTTAATCAGTAAAATGTAATAAAGATCAGTTATTAGGATGTGGTTACCAATTGAGGCTCTTATGCTTGGTATTCCGGAATGAAAAACTGCAATTTTCACCTTCTCAAAATTTTCCTGCGCACGTCTCATATTCATCATTTTTTTTTAAAAACTGTATTTTGTTTGATCATTTAAAAATCATTTTAACTCATTACTTGAAGTCACGATAGTCAGCAACATCTTTTATGTGAACAGACGCACTCTTTTCTTGAGATTCCAACCTCAATTCCGGAGAGTAAAAATTTCCGTAATTTATGTTTTTTAGACGCATTTGTGTTAAAATGTTTACTTTTATCTAAGAAAATGGTCGTTTTCTTTTAAATATGACTTCATTTTCACTTAAATAAGCATTTCACCTAGTATGTGAAACTTAGTATCAGTACACATGCAGAAGGAAAAACAATATAGAAAATTTATGAGGAAAAATGCGTGCTTTGAAAAGCAGTATGTTATTTTTCCGTTATTTTGCCCCTAATATAATATTCTGCTCCTAATGGGATTTTGCGACACTAAACTCTATACAACAATTTTTATCAACAATTTTGAATTTTTATCAGAAAATTGCATGAATAAAGTTAAAAATACCTCATTATTTCTCTCTTGTCTGCAATAATGAAAGCTATCTAATTTTCATCATTTTGAGGAAATTTCATAAAATGCTTTTAAAATTAAAATATAAAAGTGGGGATATTAAAAAAAAATAATAATTAAAAAAAAAAAAATAACGCGATCACATCTACAAAGAAAGAGCTTTCAGCTTAAAAAAAAAAAAATAGTAAAATTGGTTCAGCAGAAAGATCACGGCAGATGACTAAAAAACACATTTGTGTTTTAAATATATAGATTATATAAAATTAGGAAAAATTAAATTAAGCAAATTATGTTATTTTGATAAAATTATAGTAGAATGCCCTAAAGAATAACATTAAAATTTTATTATTCGAGAGAATTTTCGGCAAAAACTTCAGGAACACGATATTATTTTAAACCACGAATTATTTGTTTGCTAGTCTAGCTCGGCGAAACAAATCCATCCAGGCGAAAATCATCAATTTCTGTAATATAAATCGCTACTATTTGCATGTCACCTCTCTTTTATAAAGACACTCTAAATTTTTGTAAAACATTGCGTTTTATCAGTATGTGATTTCGATTAGATTATTTTTAAAAGTGAAGCATTTTCACCTGTGAAGAATTTCAAAGCAGCTGGGCTGTGAAAATGACGCAATTCTACAAAACATAATTGACGTTTAAGAATTAAAATACACGCTTTTTTATAAAATGACGTAATTTGCATCCGCTAAAGCATTCCACTTTTATAATCCAATCTTAAACTTCGTCTATAGAAAAGTGTGCATATGACGTCATTATCACGGAATAACAGACAATATTCTTGACATAGCCCATATTTTAATGTCAACTTTTTTTCAGGTTTTATGAGAAAATGGCAACAAAAAGATACAATATCGCCTATTTTTGACTATTTTCAGTTTACTTTCAATGACTTTCAATAGAAATGAGGTACTTTTGTTGCCACAATAAGAAAAATGGTATTAAAAACTACAAAAAAAAAAATAATATCTCAGAAATAAATTGAGGTACAGCTTTCCAACAAATTGCATTTAAAAGAGCATTTTTTTCCTTATACGACGGTGTAAAAATTTTAAAAGTGCGATGTTTAGAAGTTTAAAAATTTGTAGTAGAGAAAATTGCAAAACCAAAATTTTATTTCAAATTTCAAAGTGTTGCCATTCGCAAAATGACGTATGCGTTACGCACAGATATGTTTGTCCTTTATAATATAGATAGATTGTCATTTGTTTTGTAAAATTGTAAATACTTCTTTCGTAGCACATGAAGCATAAAAAGTTGTGTACCATGCTTGATTTTATTTATATTTAATTTCACATTTATTAATAACTATTGATAATTTGATATAAATTAGTCTTGCTTGGTACACAGTTACAATTAAATAATTCGCATTTGTAATTATGATACATTAACCCTTTCGACTCAGTGGTCCCTTACACAAATTTTATTCGGTTCAGACAACTTTTTAAAAAGAAGTTTCCTTCAAGTGCACAATTTCAAAAATGTTCTATAAATAAAGCAAATTTTATTTCCCTATATTACTGGAGCCAAAAACAAATTTTGCAAAGAAAGATTATGTCTAGTCAGACTATACATACGAGTGCAAAAGGTTATTGTATCATATGATCAAAAACGTTAAGAGATTTAAAAAGTGCTTTAAAAAATAAATTATAATTTAACAAGTTATAGCAATGTAATTATAGCTCGATTAACTACTATTAAAAATTTAATTTATTTATAAATCCTTCATAGCGCATAAAGGGTTAGAAGTTATGAGGAATGTGTTTCTTTTTAATTAAATTTCATTTCATATTCATTAATAATTCATATTTTGACAAACATTAGTCTTGTGTGCTACACATTTACAATTAAATAATTCACATTTGTAATTAAGAATGTAGTTATTGTATCATATAAACTTTAAGAAATTTAAAAAGTGTTTTTTATTATAATTTAATAAATTATAGCAATGTAATTATAATTTTAATATATATTATTAAAAATGTAATTTTTTTATAAATACTTCATAGCACATGAAGTGTTAGAAAACGTGATTCTTCTTAATTAAATTTCATTTCATATTCATTAATAAATATGAATAATTTGATAAAAATTATTCTTTCCTGGTATACAGTTACAATTGTAAATAATCCTCATTACTATAATTAAGATTAATTAATTTATCGTATAAACGTTAAGAGAGTAAAAAATTATAATTTAACAAATTATAGCAATGTAATTATAATTTGATTAACTACTATTAAAAAATTAATTAATTTATAAATCCTTCATATCATATGCAGGGTTAGAAGTTATATGAAATGCGTTTCTTTTTAATTAAATTTAATTTCATACTCATTAATAAACATTGATATTTTGATAAAAATTAGTCTTTTCTGGTACACATTTATTATTAAATAATTCATATTTGTAATTAAGAATGTAATAAACGTATCATATAAATATTATGAAATTTTAAAACAGATTTTTTAATAGAAAAACTCAAAAAGAGTTAAAAGCGGTATGTCACATTCACCTTGAGTTAATTTAAATAAAATAATTTTACATAGCACATAAATGGATAACCCTTTATGTGCTTATGTTCTGTGAAATGCGTCTCTTTTTAATTAAATTTCATTTCATATTCATTAATAAATATGAATAATTTGATAAAAAATTAGTCTTGCCTGGTATACAGTTACAATTAAATAATAAGCATTTGTAATTAAAATACATTAATATATCATATAAACGTTAAGAGATTTAAAAAATTATAATTTAACAAATTATAGCAATTTAGCTTGATTAGCTTCTATTAAAAGAATAATTTATTTACAAATCATTCATAGTACATAAAGGTTTAGAAGTTATGTGAAATGTGTTTCTTTTTAATTAAATTTCATTTCGTACTCGTTAATAAATACTTATATTTTGACAAAAATTAGTCTTGTCTGGTACATGTGCACAATTAAATAATTCACATTTGTGGTTAAGAATATAATTAATGTATCATATAAACTTTAGGAAATTTAAAAAGTGTTTCTTTTTATTATAATTTAACAAATTATAGCAATATAATTATAGTTTTAATATCAATTATTAAAAATATAATTTTTTTTATAAATATTTCATATCATATAAATTGTTAGAAGTTCTGTGAAATGTTTTTCTTTTTAATTAATTGCATTTCATACGCATTCATAAATATGATAATTTGATAAAAATTAGTCTTGCCAGGTACACATTTGCAATTAAATAAATCGCATTTGTAATTAAGGATATATTAATTAATGTATCCTTAATATAAGCAGCATTAATATAAAAGTTAAGAGTTTTAAAAAGTCCCTTTTTTTAATTATACATAATTTATCAAATTATAGCAATGTAATGACAATTTTATTAAGAAATATCAAAAATTTGATATTTTTTTATATAAATTCTTCATAATGTGAAATGTGTTTATTTTTAATTAAATTTCATTTCATATTCATTAATAAATATTGGTGATTTGATAAAAATTAGTGTTACGATTGGTTTACCAATTGGTTCCATATTCATAATTCGCATTTGTAATTAAGAATTTAATTAATGTTTTATATAAACGTTACAAGATTTAAAAAGTGCTTTTTTTATTTCATTTCACGCTCATTAATAAATATTGATATCTTGGTAAAAAAAAAAGGTCCTGTCTGGTTCCCATTTACAATAAAATAATTCGTATTTGTAGTTAAAAATGTAATTAATGTATGATATAAACTTGAAATTTAAAAAGTCTTTTTTAATTATAATTTATCAAATTACAGCAATGTAATTATAATTCTAATATCTATTATTACAAATTTAATTTTTTTATATATAAACTAGGGGGCTCGGCCCCCTACGAGCTACGCTCGCCAACCCCCGTCCAGACACCGTAGACTCTAAATGCACGCTAATTTGATCGGCTTTAAAAAGATTTCGAAAGATTGAATTATAATTTAAAAAACAGTGGCGATCTCTCTATAAACGGATTTCTATTCATTTCTCTTTGATTGGGGAATTTTAACGCCAAATCCGTTGCGGTACTACTTGATTATCCCGTCGACCAATTTTGCCAAATTATATAAATCGCCAAACCACTCGCCAAATTATACAAATTGACATAATTTTTATTTTAAATAACGAAAAAGCAAATAAATTAGTACAACATTAATTAAAATACAAATAAAACATCGAAATAAAAATAACTTGATGACGTAGACACGTGTAACAACATTTCAAAATAAGCTAATATAAAAGGAATTAAGTAAACAGAGTCTTTGTCTCCTGGTATTTTTTAGCAAAGTGAAAAGAAAGTTCTTTTAAATGAGACATTTTAAATTAATCGTTTTTAATCTGACGTAATTTTGACCAAACTATTCTTTCTCTTTTTAATATTCACGTGAAAATACTTGTGTTAGAAATGAAATATTATTTGCGCTTTCCTAGCAAAAATAGTTGAAAAGTATCCTCTTAAAATATCAAATAAATGTCTGGCGCAATTTCTAAATTTACACCGTTTTGCAATATTATTTTGTGTTCATTTTATGTAATAACTGTAATGTGACGTAAATATGACGTAATTTCTCCTATTTAAGACTTCTAACGCATGTTAATAAATTTATTGTTTTACAAATTCCTTTCTCTCTTAAAATTCACCTGTAATTATAGTTTTTATGACGTAATTTTCAATAAGTTCCTGCTTTTTGTACATAATTATTTAATTCTAATTCCAAATGTTTTTTCTGTTTATAATAGTCACGTGTAAATAAATTTTTAATTTATTTACACGTATAAATATATTTTTTTTTTTTTTGAAGCAAACATTATTGTTTCCACTGTTTATACAGTTGGCAACAGTTTAAATTAATATCACTTTCTAAAATCTGTTAAAAATATCTCTAGAAATGCTGAAAATCTGAATTTAAAATAGAAATAAAACCTCAAAAAATTAGTCAAAATAAAAATAATTAATGCAATCTGCACTCCGGCAAATTCTAACGCATAAAAGGATCTAAAAATTATTAAATTCCTATGAACAGTTTTTGCTCCTATAAAACTTTTTTAGTGGAACGATTTTGTCCAACTTTAGCATTAAATATCTCTTAAAATAATTCTTCGATTTGAAAACTGTCTGCATCCGCGTGTTTATCAAACATTTCTGTATAATACTACCGATTTTCATATTTTTGTATGCATTATTTTTACCGACTTCAAAAAGGAGGAGGTTATCAATTCGACGCGTATGTATGTTTTTTTTTTTTTTATGTATGTTCACCAATTACTCCGGAACTTTTTGTTCGATTTATGTGATTTTTGTTTTAATTGAAAGAGGATACTCGCGAATTGGTACCACTTCCGTTTCATCGAAATTGGTTGAGTAGTTTTTTAGTAATTCAACAAAAACCAATAAAATGAAGGATTCCACCCAAATTATCTTTCATTGTTGTAACCGGTTTCTCAATCATAAGCATAAAACTATGTATTCATATACGTTAGCGCCAAGTTATCGCAAAACCTGGCGCAGTTACGTGAATTATCGCCAAATTTGGCGACCAAAATAAGTCGTCATAAATGAAGCCAACTTGGCTGTAACTGACTAATTTGGCGATATCCCCATTCAAATTCAGTAATGGATCTTCCCCAATCTGTTTCTTCGCATTTTCTAATCGACAGTCATATTTAAAATTCTCAATTGGCAATCGCATTCAGAATACTAATTTAATATACATTAATTAAATATACACCATTATTTCAAATGCTAAATAATACAGAAGCAAACTAACTTAATACAAAACAATAATTTAGTATACAATAGTTTAGTTTAATTAAACACATAACATAAGACTAGGGGCACATAATATATATATATATATATATTATTGGTACTTCTTAGTTATCCCGTCGACCAAATTACTGTCGCCATATTGTAAGATTAAATGCCAATAATGGTTTGCCATTAATTAATTCATTGTAAGGTTAAATACCAATAATGGCCAATAAAACCATTAATTCGACGTTTTATTTGTATTTTTATTAATGTTTTACTAATTTATTTGTTCTTTCGTTATTTAAAATAAAAATTATGTCAATTTGTATAATTTGGCAAGTGGTTTGACGATTTATATAATTTGGCGAAATTGGTCGACGGGATAACTAAGAAGTACCATAATATTATATACATACCTATATTATATTATATTAAACAGTTATATGTATGAATGCTTTTTGATTACCTTTAATATTTCCACTAGATAACATTAATAATAACTTTCCTGTATAGGGGCCTTGGAGAGAAAATGAAAATTTCACGCATATTTTCTGACAACCTATTAATTGTCTCGGTACTACTTAGTTATCCCGTCGACCAATTTCGCCAGATTATATAAATCGCCAAACCACTCGCCAAATTATACAAATTGACATAATTTTTATTTTAAATAACGAAAGAACAAATAAATTAGTATAACATTAATAAAAATACAAATAAAACGTCGAAATAAAAATCAGTTGATGACGTAAACACATGTATCTTGCTTAAAGTCAAGTGAATGTGACATTTACGATCAACCATTACTGGCATTTAATCCTATAGTTTGGCGATAGATTTTTGGTCGACGGGATAACTAAGTAGTACCACTGTCTCATATACACAAGCAAGTTTTTCAATATTTATAAATTTATTTATTGTAAACAACCATTTGTCTACTTTTATATGCAAACAGAAGTTGAGCCAAGATCCCTATGCTGTTAAAGTACAAGATAAACAACATAGAAAGAAATAAAAGGAGTTACTCTAATTAGTATTACAGGCGGCATTGTTATGGTGCGGTGTATTTACATGGCACAGAACTTAAACATCAGTAGGCATAAGCAAAATGGCGAAAGCAAGTCAGTGGGTTACGCAGTCATGAATACATTTGAATTGTATCAAGAAATGAGAGCAAGTAAATTTGAATCAGATTGCCCGATAAAAGCAAAAAGTGAGCTATACTAACAGCAAACATGGTTTAAAGGAAATGCGAATATCATAAGTTGCTTCCAATGTTCTATATGTTCTATATGTTTTGCAGTACTATACTCACTAAAATACGTCAGTTACTATGCAGACCAATGACACTTTAACCAAGACTATTAAATGAGCATGACGATGAATTTCTAATCTTCCGTAATCGAGCCCACAGTTAAGGCTAGCGTGAAACAACAACAACAACAAAAAAAAAAAAATCAGCAGCAATTGGTTTAATGTAAATGTGAGTGTCATAAAATATTTAATTCGCAAAACGCTTCAATGCACCAAATCATATTAGCTCAGAAACAACAATTGGCAGTGGACGCAATAACGGTAGATTACTTAATAGTTTTAAAATCTACACTGCTCAACGTATTGCAAATGATGATGCAATAACAAGCATGAATGCCTAAGTGAGTTAAGTTGATTTTGCCAAGAAAGATTACAAACAAAAATAAACAAAATGCCGTCATGATGCAATGAGTTCTCAATTTCTCTATCAGAATCTTTAGATTTGGCGAAAGATTAAGCAAATAATTTAAATTATGAATAAAAGTACCATGCTGAAATGCTTAGCATACATTTAAGCACATTGGCATTGCATTACGTATACATTATACATTACATATTGGCACCTGCATAATATCTCCATATAAGAAAGCATTAATGCCACCAAAAAATAAATTGTTTTTAAATTCTTGAAACCTCAAATGAATTATATATAAATTCTCTTTTGACACCATAGAAATTTCATCAATGACCAGCCATTTGAGGGAACGCCATTTAACAATATCCCCCTGTAGTCTTTTCACGATCATTTTTTCATAAGTTATTCGGTTGTCATGTACCCTAATGGCTCCTGGTGCATGTAAAATCCGTCGATAGGTGCGAAGACCTCGAATTTACCTATGAATTATACCTCTGAGGTGCCTTGCCAGATGAAGGTCTCGTCATCTGATTAAGCTTCTAAATTACGAGATCAACATGAGTAGCAATGCGCAGGTGCTAAACAACAAGATATAAATGTTAAGTAACTGGCATGAAAAAGTTAATAATTAGGAAATAGGCACTGCCGATAGTAAAACGATATAGGCGTTCATCAGGTTTATTATGTGGCGATTAGGTGGTCTCCTACGCCGATGCCAGGTATCAAACCCGTTCATCTAGGGCAACCCGGAAGATAAGGGCCTGGTCATCGGTTAGAAAGTATGAAAAATAAGTCATTGGGTCTCTCTTCTCTATTTCATAGAGCATTTTTAATAAGCCGAAGAATTTTTTATTGTCAGTTTCCAAAGTTTGATATTTTTTCATGCGAGCAACATCTCTTATCTTTCTACCCATGTCCAAATAGAGAAACAAAAATATTCAATAAAAAAATATATAAATCTGAAGAAGAATAAATGTAATATACAATTTTTTAATTAATTTTTCAACTACTTTTCAGCAGTGAAAAGTGAGAGATGCCAAGCTGGGCATGGTCCTCGTGGCTTAGTGGTAGAGCACTGGAGATCTATTCCAGGGGCCCGGGTTCGATTCCCGGCTTGGACATTTTTCACTCAGTTGGTTTACGACTTGTTAGCAATGTGATTATTCACGTCTTAAATATTCAATACATGTAATATATATATATATAAAGAATTTTCACAAAAAGCCTGTGTTATTAATGTACACACAAATCTGGACAAAAGTATTTACTTATCAAAACAACAGCTTTAAAAGTTTCTTTAAAAGTCCATAATTTTCTCCAAAGGGATCATGCAAAAATTGTAACTCAAAAAAAAAAAAAAAAAAAAAAAAAAAAAAAAAAAAAGTGAAAAATAAACTTTTTTACCAAAAATAAAACCGACTTCAAAAACTACTACAAAGTAAAAAATATTTTTTTTACATAATAGTTAATAAGAAATTAAATTAAGAGCACTGCATTTACCATGCGTATTATTATATTTATGTACATTAATTTGATTTTTTGGAGTCGGTGCCAGCCAAGCCAAGTTCAAAATTAAAATTGTTTATCCAATACAAATCGTAACAAGATTCAGCAAAACCGTTTAGGAAAAAATTCCATTCTCAATCAATTCTGACACCATCCTGCATTTGAAAATCTGTGTTTGGCTACGATTTTTTTACATAATAGCCTGTATAAACGCATTAATTTTACAATAACCCTTAATTTAGCACACATAATTACAACTAATCTCACTTGAAAATACACGTTTATAAAATCAGATGAAATGTTTCAAAAATGGTACAATTCAAATTTTTTAACTAAATAACAAATCGTAAAAAAACTCGTAGATATTTGGATGTGTGTCTGTTGGATAATTATACTTAACTTCGTTTGGCTGGCACCGACTCCAAAAAATCAAATTAATGTACATAAATATAATAATACGCATGGCAAATGCAGTGCTCTTAATTTAATTTCTTATTCACTATTATGTAAAAAAAATATTTTTTACTTTGTAGTAGTTTTTGAAGTCGGTTTTATTTTTGGTAAAAAAGTTTATTCTTAATATTAACGAAGAAAGACCTCCGGTTACAAAAAATTCAAAACCGGCGGCGGCGGTGACAGCGGTAGTTACTTTTTTTTAGAATAGAGAGATACTTCATAGCACTATAAAGTGTTAGACGTTCTGTGAAATGTGTTTCTTTTTAATTAAATATCATTTCATTTCATATTCATTCATAAATATGGATAAAAATTAGTCTTGTCTGATACACATTTGCAATTTAAAAAGTCGCATTTGTAATAAAGTCGCATTTGTAATTAAGAATAGATTAATTAATGTATTATGTAAAATTTAAGAGATTTAAGGATTTTTTTTAAATTATAATTTAGCAAATTATAGAATTGTAATGATAATTTTATTAATAATTTTGTTTTCATTATAAATCCTTCATAGCACATAAAGAATTAGAAGTTATGTGAAATGTGTTTCTTTTTAATTACTAGGGGGCTCGGCCCCCTACGAGCTACGCTCGCCAACCCCCGTCCAGACACCGCAGACTCTAAATGCACGCTAATTTGATCGCCTTTAAAAAGATTTCGAAAGATTGAATTATAATTTAAAAAACAGTGGCGATCTCCCTATAGACGAATTTCTATTCATTTCTCTTTGATTGGGGAATTTTAACGCCAAATCCGCTGCGGTACTACTTGATTATCCTGTCTACCAATTTCGCCAAATTATATAAATCGCCAAACCACTCGCCAAATTATACAAATTCATATAATTTTTATTTTAAATAACGAAAGAACAAATAAATTCGTACAACATTAATAAAAACACAAATAAAACGTCGAAATAAAAATAACTTGATGACGTATACACGTGTAACATTTCAAAATAAGCTAATATAAAAGGAATTAAGTAAAGAGAGTCTTTGTCTCCTGGTATTTTTTAACAAAGCGAAAAGAAAGTTCTTTTAAATGAGACATTTTAAATTAATTCTCAAAATAT
This sequence comes from Maratus speciosus, assembly GCA_963932465.1. Lineage (NCBI taxonomy): Eukaryota > Metazoa > Arthropoda > Arachnida > Araneae > Salticidae > Maratus > Maratus speciosus. Next base: position 278,706,851 of record OZ010797.1, on the reverse strand, counting down.
CAAATAAATGTCTAGCGCAATTTCTAAATTTAAACTTTTTTTGCAATATTATTTTGTGTTCATTTTATGTAATAACTATAATGTGACGTAAATATGACGTAATTTCTCCTAAGACTTCTAACGCATGTTAATGAATTTATTATTTTACAATATCCTTTCTCTTTTAAAATTCACGTGTATACTTTTTATGACGTAATTTTTAATAAGTTCTTGCTTTTTATACGTAATTATTTAATTCTAATTTGAATTTTTTTTCCTGTTTATAATAGTTACGTGTAAATAAATTTTTAATTTGAAGCAAACATTATTGCTTGCGCTTTTTATACAGTTGGCAACAGTTTAAATTAGTTCAATTTTCTGAAATCTGTAAAAAATATTTCTAGAAATGCTGAAAATTTGAATTTAAAATAGAAATAAAACCTGAAAAAATGAGTCAAAATAAAAAAATTAATGCAATCTGCACTCCGGCAAATTCTAACGCATAAAATGATCTAAAAATGATTACACTGCCATGTATAGTTTTTGCTGCTATAGAACTTTTTTAGTGGAACGATTTTGTCCAACTTTAGCATTAAATAACTCTTAAAATAATTCTTCGATTTGAAAACTGTCTGCATCGGCGTGTTTATCAAACATTTCTGTATCAAACCACCGATTTTCATATTTTTGTATGCATTATTTTTGTTAATATTAACGAAGAAAGCCCTCCGGTCACAAAAAAATCAAAACCGGCGGCGGTGACAGTGGTAGTTACTTTTTTTTAGAATAGAGAGAAATTTATTTTCATACTCATTAATAAATATTGTTGACTAGATAAAAATTAGTGTTATCTGGTTCCGTATTCATAATTCGCATTTGTAATTAAGAATTTAGTTAATGTATCATATAAACGTTACAACATTCAAAAAGTGCTTCTTTAAAATTTATAATTTAACAAATTACAGAAATGTAAATATAATTTTATTAACTACTGTAAAAATATAATTTATTTGTGAATCCTTCATTACACATAAAAAATAGATGTTATGTGAAAAGTCTTTACTTTTAACTAAATTTAATTTCATATTCATTAATAAATATTGATAAGTTCTGATTAGTCTGCCCTACTTCACTCCTTCCTGGTACACATATCTGATGAGAACAAACTAACTTCTAATATTACATCCGCTGGAACTCTTAGAACGGTTGATTAATACATCAGAATTCCAACCATTCTACACCCCGCAACCCCCTCTTCCTCATTCGCGTAACATTTGATTCCCCTTTCAATCTCATAAGCGGCTAATCAAGAGTTACCCTGCATATGAATATAAAAGAAAAAAGAAAAAATGAAGAAGAAAAAGAAAACTTGTATCGCGATAAGAGGGAAGAAAAAACTTTGGGAAGCAAAAAACAAAACTTTGTTCCAACTCGGACCGGATTGATATGACCTTCTACGATGACGTCATGGCCGAACTCAACACAGTCACTTGCTAAGTGTATCGCAAAATAGTCACGTCAGACAATATGGGTGTTGGACATAGTTTGTATTGTTGTTAATTTGTGTACCACGGAATAATGTGAATGAAGAATTAATGTTTTCAAGACTGATTAAAGATAACAGGTGGGTGATGGAATTTTTGTAAAGTGAAAAATGGATGCTGCTAATGATTCATTTAAACCACTGACGGAGGAGGATATTCCTTATATAGATGGACAAATGGATACCTCGGTAAGAATAATTGTTTATTTATTAATATTTATTTACCGTATTTTTTCGAGTGTACCACCCCATCATCAACCCCAACCCCCCTCTCAAAATCTATTTAAAAATCGGGGTGTGCGTCGTAAATGAGTATTTGGAATTTGAATAGCCTCATATATGACCACTGGTCATTGCAAAAAATTTATGGACGACAATTGTGTATTTAAATTTCGAAAACTATGAAGCAAACATTATCATGTATGTCGACCTTTGGGGATTTTTAAATAACAAAAACATCTATCGAACCAGACTTTTTATCATGAATGAAATCATGCAGATTTCAAATAACTAACGCATAAAAACAAGGCGCACTTAATTAAACAAATGTTCTGGTTCAAAGTAAATATATATATTTTTTTACCATTTTTTGGAGTAACCACCCAAATTACCCTCCACCCCAAAATAAATAAATAAATAAAAATCGGGATGCGCATCATAAATGAGTATTTGGAATCTGAATGGCCTCATATATGACCTTTGAGATCAAGGTAAAAAAAAAAAAAAAAAAAAAAAAAAGACGGAGGTTGGCATGTATGCATTGTGAATACTGTACAATTTCAGTATTAACTGTGTGATTAAGAGTTGGGACGTACACGTCCCAGTGAACTATTTTTTAGTCTATTCGTAATTCGTACCACTTTTTAAAATAATCTCAGCCATATACTTATAGGAAGACATTTTCAAGAAAAATTTACCATAAAGAAATTTTCTTTTAAAGATGGTGTTACGATTGAATATAAAAGTAGTCGCCCGTTCTGGCCTATAATCAAAAGGTTCTAGTTCCTAATAAATTAAAATCTGTTTGAAATGGAAATGTTTTTCTCCTGTTTTTTTGTGATTCTTTCCCTCCATATGAGGAATTAAAAATAAAGCTGTGCATGTATATACGTGAAAAATTACAGTGCATTCAAAATTATATTTGAACAAGGACCTTGATAATTTCTTGGTTACTTTTCTTTTCTTTTTTCTCTTTTTTTTTTTTTTTTTTTTTTTTTTTTTTTTTTTTACATTTTTGGGGATAAATATATTTATATATTTTTTTTAATCACTGTGTAAGTTTTGAAAAGAAAAATCAGGGCCGCGCAAGACACATTTTTGGGCGCCTGTATTTTTATCAAAGATAAAATAAAAGTCTGTGTGTGTGTATGTGTGGGGGGGGGGGGTATTATAATCAGGGTGTAGTACTCCAATGGCTATAACTGTGGAGGCTAGGTGCGGGTTGGTTACAAGTCTTTGTGGGACCCTCTTTTGTATTTTATTTTTCAAAAAATAAAAAAATAAGTGTTTTGGAGCCCTCTAAAGACGTAGGGTCTGGTGCATTACACATGATGCATCTGCTTTATAGCTGACCCTGGTAAAAATAAATAAATTCGCTTAAAACATAAACATCATCGATATATAAAGTACATAAAATGTCTCTCCCATCCGTGTGTAAAATATCGTCACATTTATTAATGAAATTTAACAAAAAGATAATCTCAATTTGACCTACATCTATTTTATACAACCATTTAATATTTATATTCAAATTATATTCGAAATAGAATTTTGGTCCTCTTTGTTGCTTCTTTTTTTTTTTTTTTTTTGGCTAAAATTTCACGGATATCTTTCGAGATTAAAAAAAAAAATAGTTTTAATTTTAAAATGTGTTTGTAGGTTTAAAAAATAACTTTATCAATTAAAAATCATCAGTAGGTATTATAAGGTACATAAAGCATCTCATCAGTGTGCAAAATGTCATCTTCTTTATTAATCGATTTTAATCAGAGAAAAATCTTAATTTAACGAATGTATATGCATACATGTTTATCTATAGATCAGAAGTGCATGAAAAGAAGGGGCTCAAGCCCTCCTTATTTATCCCTTTCAGGGGCAAGTAATTGTGTTTATGTAATGCCGAATTCTCACCCGAATCTTAAAAAAAAAAATTATTGCAAAGTAAGGAAAAGCAATTTTACCACCTTTTTCTAACCAAAGATCGAAAAGAAAAATTTAACAACATTTTTCTGGTGTAAATCTTCATTAATTGTATAGGTCGGATACAATATATCCCACCACCTCTCAAGGGGTTAAAATTAAGACAATATTATTTCTTCTATCTTTAGTAGAAGAAAGTATTGTAATTCAAATTTTTTTCGACTTCCAGGTTTCGATGGACTTACACATTTTAATTTATATAAAATGTCTGTTTGTCCATGTGTCCGTGTGTCGCCATTGTATCATCAAAAAGTGTAGCATAAAATTGAAACAAATTTTGTGTGTATATTTTTGGCTATGATCAGTAGAATCTCTTTGCAATTTTCCGCCGGAAAGGGACGCTGTAATAGCGAATTTATTTTATAATTTTCTCGATTATTTGTAATTTGATTGTACATCGACGGCTTTTGCAGCTGCGGGAACTTCGCATCCTGCTAAGCCGACTATTCACAAATAGCTGATGTACAACAGAACAAGTGGGTAAGTGTGATCACAGATCGCACAGAGGGTTCCGTTTAATATTCCTTTCAAAACACTTTATCCTTTTGAAAAATCCACATCTTAGTTCAAAAAAATCTTTAGTTCCAAATTTCGCAACAAGGAGAGCACTCTATTCTAAACAAACTTCTATCCGAACGAAACTCCGTTTTACATACTATCCATAGATATATTAGTCGAGGGGATTGGACCCATAGCACACGAGATAAGTAGGCACCCCTGGCGGTAAAAAGTGGAACTAAAATATGTAAGGCTATGGTGCATAATACGAAAGAATGGTCAAAGGGGTGTCGGCAAAAGTTGGAAAATTGCTCCCCGGGTGAAAAGGGTTGAGGTTAGAAAAATTGCTTAAAATATACAAGTTAGAGCACGGAGGAGTAAATAATATAAGACTTTTTGAAAATTTTATGATTTGTCGTGTGATCTGAGGTATTCAACTATACGTATGCAAAAATTCATGTCTCCAACTTAATTAGGGGCTCTCTTAGAAAGAATTGCTTAAGACACATATGTGGTAGCTCAAAGGGTTAAACGTAAGGCTTTTTCAAGATTTTATGATTTGTCGCCTGGCCTCAGGTGTTCTGCTATAAGTATGCAAAATTTCAAATCTCCAATTTAATAAGGGGCTCGGTTAGAAAGAATTGCTTAAAATACGCATGTGGGAGCCCAAAGGTCTAAATGTATGACTTTTTCAAATTTTTATGATTTGTCGCATGATGGTGTTCAGCTATAAGTATGCTAAATTTCACGCCTCCAACCTAAATAGGGTTCACTTAGAAAGAATTGTTTAAAATACACATGTGGGAGCTCAAAGGGTTAAATGTACGACTTTATCAAAAGTTTATGATTTGTCGTTTGATCTGAGGTGTCCATCTATAAGTACGCAAAATTTCACGCCTGCAACCTAATTAGGGACTGACTTAGAAAGAATTGTTTAAAATACACATGTGGGAGCAAAAATGGTTAAATGTACGACTTTTTCAAAATTTTATGGTTTGTCATTTGATGTGAGGCGTTCAGCTATAAGTATGCAAAATTTCACGCCTCCAACCCAATTAGGGTTCACTTAGAAAGAATTGTTTAAAATACACATGTGGGAGCCCAAAGGGTTAAATGTACGACTTTTTCAAAGTTTTATAGTTTGTCATTTGATGTGAGGTATTCAGCTATAAGTATGCAAAATTTCACGGCTCCAACCTAATTAGAGGCTCACATAGAAAGAATTGTTTAAAATACACATGTGGGAGCGCAAAGGGTTAAATGTACGACTTTATCAAAAGTTTATGATTTGTCGTTTGATCTGAGGTGTCCATCTATAAGTACGCAAAATTTCACGCCTGCAACCTAATTAGGGACTGACTTAGAAAGAATTGTTTAAAATACACATGTGGGAGCAAAAAGGGTTAAATGTACGACTTTTTCAAAATTTTATGGTTTGTCATTTGATGTGAGGAGTTCAGCTATAAGTATGCAAAATTTCACGCCTCCAACCCAATTAGGGTTCACTTAGAAAGAATTGTTTAAAATACACATGTGGGAGCCCAAAGGGTTAAATGTACTTTTTCAAAATTTTATGATTTGTCGTTTAATGTGATGTATTCAGCTATAAGTATGCAAAATTTCACTCCTCCAACCTAATTAGGGGCTCATTTAGAAAGAATTGTCTAAAATACACATGTGGGAGCCCAAAGGGTTAAATGTACGACTTTTTCAAAGTTTTATAGTTTGTCATTTGATGTGAGGTATTCAGCTATAAGTATGCAAAATTTCACGGCTCCAACCTAATTAGAGGCTCACATAGAAAGAATTGTTTAAAATAAACATGTGGGAGCTCAAAGGGTTAAATGTACGACTTTATCAAAATTTTATGATTTGCGTTTGATCTGAGGTGTCCATCTATAAGTACGCAAAATTTCACGCCTGCAACCTAATTAGGGACTCACTTAGAAAGAATTGTTTAAAATACACATGCGGGAGCCCAAAGGGTTAAACGTACGACTTTTTGAAAATTTTATGATTTGTCGTTTGATGTGAGGTATTCAGCTATAAGCATGCAAAATTTCACGCCTCCAACCTAATTGGAGGCTCTCATAGAAAGAATTGTTTAAAATACACATGTGGGAGCGCAAAGGGTTAAATGTACGACTTTTTCAAAATTTTATGATTTGTCGTTTGATCTGAGGTGTCCATCTATAAGTACGCAAAATTTCACGCCTGCAACCTAATTAGGGACTCACTTAGAAAGAATTGTTTAAAATACACATGTGGGAGCCCAAAGGATTAAATGTACGACTTTTTGATAATTTTATGATTTGTTGTTTGATGTGAGGTATTCAGCTATAAGCATGCAAAATTTCACGGCTCCAACCTAATTAGAGGCTCACATAGAAAGAATTGTTTAAAATACACATGTGGGAGCGCAAAGGGTTAAATGTACGACTTTATCAAAAGTTTATGATTTGTCGTTTGATCTGAGGTGTCCATCTATAAGTACGCAAAATTTCACGCCTGCAACCTAATTAGGGACTGACTTAGAAAGAATTGTTTAAAATACACATGTGGGAGCAAAAAGGGTTAAATGTACGACTTTTTCAAAATTTTATGGTTTGTCATTTGATGTGAGGAGTTCAGCTATAAGTATGCAAAATTTCACGCCTCCAACCCAATTAGGGTTCACTTAGAAAGAATTGTTTAAAATACACATGTGGGAGCCCAAAGGGTTAAATGTACTTTTTCAAAATTTTATGATTTGTCGTTTAATGTGATGTATTCAGCTATAAGTATGCAAAATTTCACTCCTCCAACCTAATTAGGGGCTCATTTAGAAAGAATTGTCTAAAATACACATGTGGGAGCCCAAAGGGTTAAATGTACGACTTTTTCAAAGTTTTATAGTTTGTCATTTGATGTGAGGTATTCAGCTATAAGTATGCAAAATTTCACGGCTCCAACCTAATTAGAGGCTCACATAGAAAGAATTGTTTAAAATAAACATGTGGGAGCTCAAAGGGTTAAATGTACGACTTTATCAAAATTTTATGATTTGCGTTTGATCTGAGGTGTCCATCTATAAGTACGCAAAATTTCACGCCTGCAACCTAATTAGGGACTCACTTAGAAAGAATTGTTTAAAATACACATGCGGGAGCCCAAAGGGTTAAACGTACGACTTTTTGAAAATTTTATGATTTGTCGTTTGATGTGAGGTATTCAGCTATAAGCATGCAAAATTTCACGCCTCCAACCTAATTGGAGGCTCTCATAGAAAGAATTGTTTAAAATACACATGTGGGAGCGCAAAGGGTTAAATGTACGACTTTTTCAAAATTTTATGATTTGTCGTTTGATCTGAGGTGTCCATCTATAAGTACGCAAAATTTCACGCCTGCAACCTAATTAGGGACTCACTTAGAAAGAATTGTTTAAAATACACATGTGGGAGCCCAAAGGATTAAATGTACGACTTTTTGATAATTTTATGATTTGTTGTTTGATGTGAGGTATTCAGCTATAAGCATGCAAAATTTCACGCCTGCAACCTAATTAGGGACTCACTTAGAAAGAATTGTTTAAAATACACATGCGGGAGCCCAAAGGGTTAAACGTACGACTTTTTGAAAATTTTATGATTTGTCGTTTGATGTGATGTATTCAGCTATAAGTATGCAAAATTTCACTCCTCCAACCTAATTAGGGGCTCATTTAGAAAGAATTGTTTAAAATACACATGTGGGAGCTCAAAGGATTAAATGTACGACTTTTTCAAAATTTTATGATTTGTCGTTTGATCTGAGGTATCCATCTATAAGTACGCAAAATTTCACGCCTGCAACCTAATTAAGGACTCACTTAGAAAGAATTGTTTAAAATACACATGTGGGAGCCCAAAGAGTTAAATGTACGACTTTTTGAAAATTTTATGATTTGTTGTTTGATGTGAGGTATTCAGCTATAAGCATGCAAAATTTCACGCTTCCAACCTAATTAGAGGATCACATAGAAAGAATTGTTTAAAATACTCATGTGGGAGCTCAAAGGGTTAAATATACGACTTTTTCAAAATTTTATGATTTGTCGTTTGATCTGAGGTGTTCAGGTATAAGTATGCAAAATTTCATACCTCCAACCTAGATAGGGTGTCACTTAGAAAGAATTGTTTAAAATACACATGTGGGAGCCCGAAGGGTTAAATGTACGACTTTTTCAAAATTTTATGATTTGTCGTTTGATTTGAGGTATTGAGCTATAAGTATGCAAAATTTCACTCCTCCAACCTAATTAGGGTTCACTTAAAAAGAATTGTTTAAAATACACATGTGGGAACCCAAAGGGTTAAACGTACGACTTTTTCAAAATTTTATGATTTGTCGTTTGATGTGAGGTATTCAGCTATAAGTATGCAAAATTTCACGCCTCCAACCTAATTAGAGGCTCACATAGAAAGAACTGTTTAAAATATACACGTGGGAGCCCAAAGGGTTAAATGTACGACTTTTTCAAAAATTTATGATTTGTCGTTTGATCTGAGGTATCCCTCTATATGTACGCAAAATTTCACGCCTGCAACCTAATTAGGGACTCGGTTAGAAAGAATTGTTTAAAATACACATGTGGGAGCCTAAAGGATTAAATGTACGACTTTTTCAAAATTTTATGATTTGTCGTATGATGTGTGGTGTTCATCTATACGTATGCGAAATTTCAAGTCTCCAACATGTATAGTTTCTGAGAACGGGCTCTGTGACGGACAGACAGACAGACAGAGGAGCGAGACGAATAGGGTTTCGTCAGATGAACGAAACCCTAATAACGAAAAACTGTTGATTTTAATACATATCATGATCCAGATTAACTCGCTTTTACTCCGATTAATTGACTGAAGCAGAGATTTAAGATGAAAGTCAAATTTGGTATAGTATTAAACTAATAATATTAAAGTATTAATATTTGCAAATACTTTTTGAAATACTATTAAGATGTATGAGATAGAAAGAAGTTTTGGGATTGGCACATTCATTCAACTAGTTTTTAACCTAAAATTCACATGAACTCTTTTAAAGGCCTAATGCTCGTCTGCTAACTAACTAGTTTTTAACCTAACATTCACATAAACTATTTCAAAAGCCTGTGTTTTCCTGTTACCTTCTAAATTATTAATTCATAGCTTTGAAATTAAATAAAGAACTTATTTGAAATTAACGATATTAATAATCTTTTTGAACTATTTATTTTTCCTATAAATATTTAATATTTTTGTTATACTAACTGTTCGGTTATTTTAATTGTTTGAAAGTGATTATTTTAACCTCTCCCATAACTTCTGGTTCGTTTCTTTTGAAATCCATCTATTGCAATCACTTCGACTATATATCTATGTAAAATGCAAAACTTGTCATTAGAATAACTTGAACCAAATTTAAACGGTGCGGTGTATTGATCTTGCAAATACCTTGGCCGAATTTGTTAATCAAGAAAAGTCGATAAATCGTTGGAAAATAACGGCCCTTCGAAAATCTTAATAACACTAATGAAAATGGAGCTATATTTTTAGTTCATAATTAATACATGGTAAAAAGTTACAAAATTGAAATTTTAGTATTGCCCGTGTATCCTATCCCTAATATTTTTCATACTAACAAATAAAACAGTAAAAGTTTGATTATTCTACGGCAGAAAGTTACCAAGTTCAGATACTCTGAATTTTATGAATTTTCAACTTTTTCCAAGGCCAAAAAAAGAAAAACGCGTTTTAAAAATTAAGTTTAGCTATTAGTTATCGGGAGAAATCCAGTGGCGTAGTGATCAGCATGTCTGACTATTGCGCTACAGGTCCAGTGTTCGATTCCGGGCTGGGCAAAGTTCACTCAACCTTTCGTATTTTTGCAGTCGATAAAATGAGTAACAATCTCGCTTTGGAACTAAAAGGGATTCAGTGATGATTAAAAGGGTTTCAGTGAAAATATTTGTTTTTGTTTTTGTTACTTTCAATTTATTTGTAAAGGTTTAAAAAAAAACATCTTTCACTTTCATTGGGATCCCAATAAGTGTTACTGTCAAATTCAACCAAGTTTGCGAAACTCGAATTGCTGGAAATGTTCACCATTCACATCGAAACAATACCGAGCTAAGTGGTCTATAATTCGGAATGTAGTATAACTAGAAGAATACATATAGATATCTAAAATTTAAATAAATGGATCTGATGATAAGTTTCAAATCGGACAGCATGCAAGGCCGCTTTTTTTTTTTTTTTAAGGGTTCCAGTGAAAGAAACTTTCTGAAGTTCTAAATTATTTTTAATTGTTTAAAAATATATAGCTTTTAGTTTCATTCGGGCCGATATAAGCGTTAGGGTCAAATTCAGCCTAGTATGCGAAACTGGAATAGCTGGAAATGATCACCATTCGCATCCAAACAACACAGAGCTAGGGGGTCTATAATTCGGAATGTAGTATGAGGGTTGCTGACTGGACAAGGTTTGGTCAACATTTCATCCTTTAGTTGGGTTGATAAGATAAAATAAGTACCAAGCTTGCTTGTGAATTAAACACCGAGGGTCCCGCGTTAGACTAAGCACCTGGCCGGGACCTATGCTGTATAGCATCTCAGTGCCCATGGTCAACAAAACAGGTCAAGGAAATCCTTAATGGACTGTAGAGTTGCAGGTTTAGTTTTTTAGTATAATATATGATTGTTTCTAATTATCTTTTATTCTAATAATGGTACAGTTGATAGAATTAAAGGAAATTTTCAGCATTTCATTATTGTTGAGTTTATGACACCCTAAAATGTGTGAATAACTTCGTTTTACACCCAGTATATTATGAGTATATGGCGTAATTCTATTTTTAATTAATTTATAATCTACCGCTGAAAGTCCTCTATTTTAACATCTCTAATCGTTTACGACTCTGTGTCAGTAAAAAAAAAAAAAAAAAAAAAAAAAAAAAAAGCAATCAAGAAAGACACCTATTTTGTAATACTCTTTTCAACTCAACTCTTCATGCTTTACTCGTCCAGTTAAGCCTACTTTCATTTTTAAGCAACCATTAAAACACTGTCACTCTCTGATTTATCAGAAATCAACAGGTATTTGACATTCCAATAAGTTAAGCGAGAAACATGGTACGCCGTACTGGATTATGAGCCGGTCATAACACTGACAATAACTATAGCAGTGCATGTATGTGTAACTGGTTTTGATTTCAACAAACGTATTTTGTTTTCTGTGAAATTCGAGTACATCACGGAAAGTTCTGGAAATGGCCACCATTCGCGTTCAAACAACACAGCGTTACACGTTCCACAATTCGGATCGCAGTACATTTGGTATCCATGACCGAATTACAGTACATTTCTTTCACTTCCTTTATTGCATCACACTGAGAAAAAAAATATGTTTCTGGCATCTAGAATCTAAATTGTGGCTTCTAAAAAAATAGTTCCATGTCATCCCTATAAATTCTAGTTCTCTTTGCTAGAGAGTTCTAGAGTCCCCTTACTAGGATTCAAGAGTGTTTTCCTGTATTCTCGTGTCGAACTTATTTAAAAATCTCTCGAAATAGATGGAGAGGTTAGTTTTAGTCACTATAATTCTAGTTCATTAAAAATAATTATAACCTCTATTTTAACATTCCATGATTCCATTACCATTCCAGAAAACAAGTGATTTCTGGGATTTCTCGCTACTGAAACGATTCATTATCATTTCGTCACCTAGAAAACAAGAGACTAGAAATACTAGATCATTCTGTCTATTGAGCTTAGTTGTTTACCCTATTCACATAGCTCGGAAATCTATATTTCTAGTTCAGGGTCTCAGAAAATTACTACCTATTCATTCTAGGTGAAAGCGGTATTTTTTTTTTTTCGTTTTTTTAACCATTTGGAAAATGGTTACCGTCCTCTGTCAGGGTGGGAAATCAAAAACATATCTGAAGCGTTTTATTGGTTGAATCCGCATTTTATTCGTTTTCTGATTGGTCTATACAGTAATCTGTACTTTCCCTTTACTTTCAACAGCGATGGATACTTCTGTTGCCACTATGACAAAAAAGTAATAAAAACTACAAAAAAAAAAAAAAAATTAATAACTCAGAAACAAATTGAGATACAGCTTTCAAACAAATTGCATTTAAAAGTACATTTTTTGCTTCTATACGACGGTGTAAAAAGTAATATTGTGGTATGTTTAGAAGTTTAAGAATGAAATTTCATTTAAAATTGGTCGTCAGATTTCCAAGAAATTTGACGATGAAAAAGCATTTTCCCGAACAGCCAATGAAATGCTTGGATAATACGTAAGTTTCAGGTGGATAATACGCAAGTTTCAGAAATCTGACGAGTCTCAGGCGATTTTTGTCGCTTGCAATTTTTACGTGAAATAACACTATTAATGTTTAATTTATGGCGTATGTAATGTATGATCAACTCCGTACGATTTTTTATGTCTTAAATTTTAGTCTTTGAAAAAATCATTTTCCAAATGGTCGTTGTAATTTGTTAAATTGCTTTTTTTTTTTGTTTTTTGCACTGCATACTTGCGCAAAGCAAACTCTGTCTCTTGAAAATTACGCTAACACCTCTACAAAAAGATTCGACTGGGATTGATACGCCTTTGTATCTTTGACTGAAAAATTAGATTAAGATCCTGATTTCCTATACAAAAGTTGGTTGTCTTGATGTGTAATCAGCCTTAAATGCGTGACCATCTTTTGTGTTAGACTCTGTATACCCCTTTCCGGCGCGGATTAATTCTGTTTATAAACAGAGGAAATAATGGACTGACACCAGAATTTATAAGCGAATTTTTTAGAAAATACGAATTTGCTTATTTTTATGTACATTATAAAAGGAAAATTTTAATTAAATATTCTTGCTGCCGTTTGTCAGTTTTGGAATTAAAATTGTGCCCTTTTTTAAGGGCACCATCTTCTAAAGGGTTAAACAGTGTCCACTCTCAACGACGCCCTTAGGCACAGATATATAGTTCTAATTACAAAAATGTTTTAAATGACGTAAAGAATTATTTTAAAAGCGATTTGGGTAAAAAAAAATGTCTTAAAAAATCACGAAATTTAAATTTTTATACGATCCCCCGGTCCTATAAGTTATATTTAGTAAAAATATCCTATTACACTAAGGCGTAAGATAAAAAAAAGTACCATTCTTCTACGATTAAAACTGACCGAATAATAGCTGTTTAAAGTTCTAGCATCTTTTTTATTGCGAAATAGGGGTTATTCACAAATTTACTAGAAATATAAATAATCGTCAGATATAAAGAAATAATAGTTGAGAGTAAAATTAACATTACAATATGAATTTCAAATCTACTTTCATTCAGACATATCAAAGAAAAATGTACAACTGTTCTAAAAATGTATTAAAAAAATAACAAAATTTTTGTTACATGAAATGATGAACAGCAACAATGGCAACTCTTTACAAAAGGGTATGTATTTTAAAATACTATTATATTATCTAACCTAAAACGTAATTAATAAAAATTAAAGTTATCTTAAAATTTGCTCGAAGTGACTCTCTTTCGCTGCGATACAGAAACGTACACCCGAAATAAATCCTTCTAATACTTTAAACACTTTGTGTACGATCCCTCAAAGCATGCACAACTCATGTGTGCTCAGATGCAGAAAATTGGCATAAGTCATGCAATTCAAAGTTTCTTTGCTCGGTCAATTTTTGTGTTAATGAATGGGACTTTTTTTGTCATTCTTGTTAGTGTAAAACGAAATTTTTACTAAATATCACTTATCCGGGGGACGGTATAAAAGTTTATATTTCGTAACTTTTTAAGAAATATTTTTATTGATCCAAACGGCTTTCAAAATAATTTGTTACCTCATTTAAAACATTTTTCCTAATTGGAGCTATATCAGGGCTTGAATTTCAGGGCGGGATGGCGGGATTCGCGCCCAAAATTTTAAAATCCCGCCCAAAAGAAAATCGTGGACGGGAGGCTCCCGCCCAAAAAATTTCACCCTTTACTGGAAAATTTTACATTTTGAAACTACGATCAACTCCCGCGAACGCCTTGCAAATTTCGTCATATTTTCGCACGATCGATTGACAATTTTTTTTTTTTTTTTTTTTTTTTTTTTTTTTTTTTTTTACCGCGAAAGATTGTTGAAATTCATGGTTTTTCCCCGTCGCGATCGATAGACAAATTTCACTCCCCCCCCCGCGATTGGTTGACACGTTTCGCGTTATTTTCCGCGACCGATTGGCGAATTCAGGTGATTCTGTTCCGCATTTTCCGAAAAATTAATGCATTTGGTTCCTAAAATTATGAAAAATCGGTCATCACTTAGAAAATTCAGACTAAAAAATATAACAGAAAAATATCGCAAATTTCGACAAATGATCGCTGAAAAAATCAATTTCGTCAATCGTTCGAAGAAAAAATTGCCAATTTCGTCGCAAACGATCACGGAAAAAAGCAAATTTCGTCAAATAATCGCGAAAAAGCACAAATTTCATCAAAAGATCGCGAAAATACGCAAATTTCGAGATAGTATCGTCCTAAAAATGTGAGTTTCGGAAATGAATCACGGAAAAAACGTGAATTCGAGCAAAGCATCGCGAAAAAAAAGCGAATTTCGTCAAAGGATTGCGAAAAAACACAAATTTCGTCAAAAGATCGCAGACAAAAGGCGAGTTTTGTCAAAGGATCGCGCAAAAAACGCTAATTTCTTGAAAGGATCCTGGAAAAGAATGCGAAATTCATCAAAAGATCGCGTAAAAACGCAAAGTTCATCAAAAGATCACAAAAAATACAAATTTCGGCAAAGGCTCGTGCAAAAAATGCCAGTTTCGTCAAAAGATCGCGGAGAAAACGCGAATTTAGTCAAAGGGCCGCTGAAAAAAACGCGAATTTCACCAAAGGATCGCAAAAAAACGTGAATTTATAATGGGATCGCAAAAAATCAAATTTCGTCAAAGGATCGCGGAAAAAACACGAATTTCGTCAAAGGATCGCGAAAAATACCCGAATTTAGTGAAAGGGCTGCTGAAAAAACGCAAATTGAATGCACAGAAGCTTTTTCAACCAAAGAAAATATCTGGGAGTCAAGTTCTGACAAAAATTCCATTAAGGATATAATAAAACAATTTTGTTTAGAAATGGATATTGATGATGCCATCACCGAATATATATTGTTCATCCAAGTAAGCTAAAAATGAAGGCAAGTCAGATATTGCAACGTTTTCTGAAAAAATTTTAAGAGATAATAACGATACATTTCCAATAATTTCTAAAGTTACAAATGTTGCGTTTGTGCTGCCTGTTACAAGTTTATCTTGTGAAAGAGAATTCCAGTGCCCAAAATCGAATATAAAACTTGAATTCAGAATTTCATTTAACAACCCTCCCCCCCCCCCCCACACCCCACCCACCACCACCATTGTTAAGAATCCATGATATTTGGTTGAAAGCTTTTTTAAATATAAAACATTTTGCATAATTATTCTGAGTTGATGAGTTAAATTGCTTCAGTGGTATTTTGACGTCTGTATTAACGTAATTCTTTAAATAGCACCTAAAATAAAAGCTGGTTTTAAAGATTTTTTTCTCCCTCCCAAATATCTCAACTCCCCTCCATTTATAAATATTGGTAGGGAGACTCCCCTCCTAGGAAAAAATGAATTTCAAGCCCTGTATATGTCTATAACTAACGATTTAGAAATTAGTCATTGTACACCATTGAGAGTGGACACCCTGATTATACAGGGCTATTACAAATGATGAACCCGATTTAAAAAAAATCATATTTTCGAAACTACTGCACATATTACAATAAGTGATACATGAATTTAAAGAGAAATATACCAAGTTTTTTTCAGTTACAACTGTTCGATGTGAGACCTTTTTGTTACATGGCATACGCCCAATCTGTAATCCAGTTCGTCCCAAACATTTTGTAGCATCACTCTGTCAATGGTTCTGAATTCTGCACAAATACGTTCTTTAAGTTCTGACAGTGCCAAAGACATTGTTTATGTACCACCAATGCCGAAAACAAAGTGTTCAAAACTTAACGCATTAGTGAAGCTTTTAGAACTATTGACACAGTCATGCTACAAAATGTTTGGAACGAACTCGATTACAGATTGGACGTATGCCGTGTAACAAAAAGGTCACACATCGAACATTTGTAACTGAAAAATCTTAGTATATTTCTCTTTAAATTCATGTATCACTTATTCTGATATGTGCAGTAGTTTCGAAAATATCTTTTTATTTTTTTTTAATTGTGTCCATCATTTGTAATAGCCCTGTAGTTGAGTGTAAGTGATTTAATTTTTAATTTCTCCTTGTAATGTAGTAACAAAACTCTTCCATCTTGACATCTCTAAACCTTAACGGTTCTGGGTCAGTAGGAAAACGACAAAGTAAGATACCTCTTTTGTCCTATATCCTCTCAATTCAAATTCGTCACGCTTTATAAGCACCAATTATGCCTATCTTTCTTTTCGAATTGCCGGTAAAACACTTTCACGGTTTCACTTAGCGGAAACCAGTAGATGTTTGACATTCCAATAACCTAAACAAGGAACGCAATATGCTTTACTCGATTATGCATCGCGCGTTACATTGACAATAGCTATAGAAATGTGTGTGCCATTGCTTGTATCTAATATACAGGGTGTCCACTCTCAACGGTGTCCAATGGCTAATTCCTAAACCATTAGTCATAGACATATAGTTCCAATTACAAAAATGTTTTAAATGTCGTAAAGAAATATTTTAAAAGCGATTTGAGTCAATAAAAACCATTCTTAAAAAATTATGAAATTTAAATTTTTATACGGTCCCCCGGTCCTATAAGTTATATTTAGTAAACATTTCCTATTACGCTGACAAGTAAGAAAAAAAAAGTCCCGTTCATATAACACTAAAATTGACCGAGTTATGAAACTTTAAAAATGCATGACTTATGCCACTTGTCTTCATCTCAACACAGATGAGTTCCGCCGTATGCTTTTAGGGGTCATATACCAAGTGCTTAAAGTATTCGAAGAACTTATTTCATGTGTATCTGCGCTTTGAATAAAATTGTACAAGTATTATGACTGAGTTAACTTTTATTACGTTTCAGATTGGCTAAAATAATTGTATTTTAACACATGTTTTATTTTGTAAAGATTTGAGACTGTTTCTTTTCATGATTTCTTTTAACAAAAATTGTGTTATTTTTATAAGTTTTTATTTAACTTCAACGATCGCATGTATGTTTTTCCAGTTCAAAATTTGTACTCGAACTTTAACTCACTTTCAAATATCCGATCGAGATTAAATTTTACATACTGACGTAAATCCGATGACAATCTAATATTACGATTTTCGGTGGCTACCATTTATACTTATTTTACAGGATAATACAAAAAATTTCGGATAGATTACCGCCAAGAAGTTTAAGAAAAAGTTTTAGAATAGTTAATACAAGACAGCGATGGTTGTGTTTTTTTAACTTTTATGTATTTTTTAGCACTGAATCCGAAAATTACCTTAATTTTTAACCATCATGTCAGGATTTTTCGCAAATCATAAATTGTCAAAGTTAAAAAATAACAGAAATAGGATACTGTGAAATAGAGGAGATTACTGTATTTTTTAACTTTTGATAATTAATTTTTATGCACTTTTTAGCACTGAATCTGAAAATGAAATTCATTTTTAACCACCCCGTTAGAATTTTTTTGCAAATCGCAAATGAATAATTTATTCAATTTTTTGACTTATACTTGTATTCTTACAGCTAAGCAGCTGAGGGGGTCCGATGACGTGAGGTAGGAGGTTCAATTTTAACTTTGAATTTTTTAACTTTGAAATTTTCAATTTGCGAAAAATCCTGACTTGATAGTTAAAAATGAAGGTCATTTACGAATTCAGCGGTAAAGAATACATAAAAACCAATTATCAACAGTTAAAAACACAACAATGACATCTATTTTACAGTATCAAATTTTCGCTTTTTTTTTCTTTTATTAACTTTAAAATTTACGATTTGCAAAAAATCGTTATGTGATAGTAAAAGATGAAGGTCCATTTCGGATTCAGCGGTACAGAATACACAAAAATCAATTATCAAAAGCTAAAACTGTTAATTTTCATCGTTTTAGTTAACAAAAATTCTGTTTTTTTTTTCTTATATGTTTATTACAAATTGTATATTTTGCATTAATATATCAGGATAATTAAAGATATCAAATTTATATTGCAATGTTAATTTTACTCTCAACAATTTTTTTAATATATCCGACGAAAATATATTTCTACTAAATTTGTGACTGACCACTAATTTGCAGCAAAAAATATGTTCCAACTTTAAACAATTATTACTCGGTCACTTTTAATCGTAGAACAACGGGACTTTTTTTTGTCTTACTTGTCAGTGTAACAGGAAAATTTTACTAAATATAACTTATAGAACCGGTGGACCGTATAAAAATTTAAATTTCATAATTTTTTAAGAAATGTTTTTATTGACCCAAATTGCTTTTAAAATATTTCTTAACCTCATTTAAAACATTTTTGTAATTGTAACTATATGTCTATGACTAACGGTTTAGGAATTGGCCATTTGACACCGTTGAGAGTGGACACCCTGTATATTTAAAACATAAAACATAAGACCAATTTCGACTGATTAGAGCATGCGTAATGTGGACTTCAGGTAGCTTTCTTTCGCTAGGGTTTCACTTTAGAAGCAGGGCTGCGGAGTCCGTGGGAAAAATGGACGACTCCGACTCCGGGAATTTTCACAGATCCGACTCCGACTCTTTTGCTCAAAAATGGGCCCGACTCCGACTCCGACTTTGCAGCTTTGTTCAGAAGGACTTTGGGTGAAGTCCAGAAGGCCGAGTTGTCTAAGGCACCAGAATTCTCGGGGTACGAACCCCATTTTTGACATAAGATGTTTTTCAGATATTGTTAGTATTCTGAGTTAGTTCAATTATGTGAAATGTTTTATTTCAGGGGGGGAAGTTATAAACTTTTTTCTTCATTATTATTAAAGAAAATTTGCCATTCCCCAATATATATATATATTTTTTAATTAATGATTTTGTATTTCAAATTTTGAAATAAAAGGTTGAGCATGTAATTATCGATTAAATAAATTGAAATAATCTACAAATTTTGGTATATTTTTATTATAATTGATTGAGCAAAAAGGCATATATACTACTTACTAAGAAAATTGACTAATTATTTTCCGTAAAAATGGAAAATAAAATAAATAAACAGAAAGAGGGAAAACTATACTCTAAAAAAGTTTGTACTATCTATTTCATTTTAATGCAATTAAATCTTTATAATTGAGAAAACTATAAAATTTTAACTTCAAATATTTCTTTACTTGTAAAATTTTTAAGAAAAAAACTTGAAGTTGCTCTTGTTTGGATCTGAAAACTGATTTTTCTGAAAAATGTTCTGTTGTTTGTATTCGTGTAAAGACAGTTAATAAACAGACGGTCCCCATACCGGTTACAAAAGAGGAAGTTTTTACTTCTTTTGACTATTGCTAATAAATATTCTGTAAAAATTACTGACATTTTAATGATGTTATGAAACTCTTTTCTATGAAACCTTTACGTTGTTCACCGCCTAGTATGCTAATCAAAGTTCCCACCTTGACATCTTTAACTGGGGTCAGTAGAAAAACAAGCAAGCAAGACACCTGTTTTGCTCTACATCATTTCCATTTAGATGTCTGCACGGGTCCGGGCTTGTCCCAAGGCCCGTAACCGGCGCGAGAAAATGAAAGGAAATTTTCCAACGGGCCAGGCTGAGTCGATAAAAAAATTCGGTCCGATATAAAAATTTAAAGGGATAAAAGTAAGCCAAAAAATATGAAAAATTTTCAATGGGTGGGACTGAGGCAAGGATAAGTATAAATATGCTGCACGAGCCGATGTAGATTGACAACATCAACATCAGTACAGAAATACAACACGTCCTCGTAGAATACAGTGAAACTTCCCTGTGCGATGACCTCCATTAAGCGACCACCTCCCTGAACGATCATTTCTTCATGGAACGAAATTTATTCCCATAGACTCAATACTAATTTTACATCCATTCAGAGACTATCCTAGTTGAACTCCCTCCATGAGTGACCCATTTCTTTGAAGAAAATGAAACAAATTCCGTTTTTTCCTGGTTTTTTCGCTTGAAGAAGCTTTTATTAGAAAAATAATTCCGGAGGGCGCATTATTCATCAAACTTCTAAACTAAGTTTAGATTTTTTTCTATTCCGGTAACTTTTAAGTGTTTAAACTCCTTTGTTCCTTTTTAGGCAATGAATTAAACTCTGATGAAGAATTAAGAATGACGGTCAATAAACTCCCTTGCCCTATTCTGTTAGGAAACTCTTAAAGAAGATAAATTAATGAAATCGTCATTATTTTTTCCCGTCCAAAAAAAAGTTGCCTTTTTTTACTGAACTTCGAAAGGACTTGGAAATAAAAGTTATGAAAGATAAAACCGTAAAATCAAAGCAAACGACAATATATTCGTTTTTTAAACTCTGTAGTAATTAACTTATGTAATTAACTGTTGTTTTGATACTTAAATTTTTATATTTGTCTTAATGTGAAAAAAAAATTATTAACATTAATTGTTATCTTTTTTCAACAATTAAAAACCTAGATTTAAACATGACTTCCATTAAGAGACCACCTCTCGAAGCGACCATTTTTTATTGGAACGGAATGTGATCGCTTTAGGGAGATTTTACTGTATAACATCCAGCGTAGCAATCAGCATTGGCAGTTCCGTCGTGTCTGAACCAAGGCTTAAGTATTTCAGCAGACTCGATCAGGGCCAAGATCTGGCTTACATGTTCTTTCTACATACTGGACTTGCATGTCGGGCCAGTACTGATACTATTCCACATTCTATGGCTTGTGAAGTATTGCAATCTATAATGTTAAATTTTTCTATAAATATGTATGCAGTATTATAGAAAAAAAATCTAATTGTATGTTAAGAAAAATCTGTATTTTCTGTGGAATTGAAATCTGATCAATGAAATCAGGTCTGATTTCATTGATTTTTGTATGGGTTGAACTTTTAGTTTTTGTAACGGGACGGGCGAAGATAGCATTTGTTCGGGTCGAGCCGGGCACGGGCCTGGATATTCCGGCCCATGCAGTCCACTAATAACTCAAACTCGTCACATTGTGTAAGCACCAGCTACGCTTACCTCCTTTTTCGAACAGCGGTAAACCATTTCCACTCTTTCATTTAGCGTAAGCTACTTGGTATTTGACATTACAAAAAAATTAAATTTTGTGAACTATGATGAACACTACTCGATTGGCATTGGGCGTGATTCGTGCAAGAGCTACAGAAATGTACGAGTAATTGATTGTGTTCTCACTTACGTTTATTTCCCTTTCTGTAAAATTCGATGACATCACGAGAAAATCAGGAAATGGCCATCATCTATGTACCAAACAGCATTGGTCTAGTCCAGGGACGGCGAACCTTTTCACATCCACGTGCCAAATTTTTCCAAAAACGTATTTTACGTGATCATGACGTGCCAACAATAACAAATTTTAATAGATCAAATAACAATGAATTAAAATTACTTAAAATTCTGTTTTCGATATTAAACAAATATGAGTAATATTTGATTTTATACTTTAGAAATTTATTTTTAAAATATTATTTTTGTTTTCTCGTCTTAGATGCCAAATAATTTATAGCAGCTTCGTGCGTAGTTATTTTTACGAGAATGCAAGTTGAACTGGACTCATTTGATAAGATGTTTTTACTTGAATTTTTCATATTATTTGTATCCGAAAAGAATGATTCGTAGAAAAACTTGTTAAAATAGAAAGCGCCAAAATCTACAGCTTTTAGTGTCTGGAATTGCATTCAAGCATTCAAGTTCTTAGAATTTAACCATCGGTATTTTTGCTTAAAAATGCCTTTTACTCTTTCTTTTACGATTCCCTCCTAATTCTCTCTTATTCTGAAATTTTGTGAGCCAATATTGAGCTAGATTGGGATACATTAAGTTATATTTCAGTATTTGTATGACAATGAAAATCAGCCAAACTAATCGAATTCAGATAAACAAAGGCAACATCTAGATTAAGTAATGCATTTTGTGAAATTCTACTATATTTTGATGTAGAACCTGAATCTACACCGTGCCAAAAATAATCTGCAGCGTGCCACTTATGGCACGCGTGCCATAGGTTCGCCGTCCCTGGTCTAGTCGATCTATAATTCAGAATATATCGAACAATACATAAAGGATCATTGACCGAATGACAATATGCATCCAGCGCTTATCGTGGCGTCATAACATTTTACACACAATAAAGTTCGTTTTTGCGAATTTTCTCTAGAGTATCTTCATTCATTCATTCATGATAATTTAAAAAAAAAAAAAAAATTATGGCCATTTTTTTTTTCCATTCGGACCAGAAAATCAGAGTTCTAACTTTTTACGACTGCTCTTTCATCTTCACCTAACACTTCATTTATAATGACTGTTTCATAATAATGGAAGCCATCAGTCCATCAGAAGAAAATAACTCGGTGAAAGCGGAAACTCGGTTAGGCGGGAGTCGGATAATCAGGACTTTACTGAATATGTCATTTTAAAAATGATCTTTAGAATATTTTTGTTGATGTTCAGAGGGACCTCCCCCTTGGATCCGCCCCTGTAGATTACGTAGTTCAGTATTACATATTTTATGATTACATATTTTAAATTTTAAAATAAGTCTTCTATTATAAAATTAGTAAAATTCTCTTTGTAAATATACTTTGTGGAAGAGGGGGGAGGGGCGCCAAAATCCATGTTTGCCCCGGGTGCAAAAAAGGCTAGTTTCGTAGAAAAACAATCAAGCAAGACATACGTTTCGTTCTACGTCCTCTCTACTCCAACTCGTCAAGCTTTCATAAGCACCAGTTTCCATATTTACTCATGTATAATCCACACTCGTGTAATAATGTGCACTTGTGTAAAAAACGCACCCTTTTTTGATTGGGAGAAAAAAATATGTCTCGTCTCTATATCTCCTCTGTAAGCACATCTAGCTATTTCGCCGACAAAACAAGAATGTAAAATCGTGCGTCCAACATAGATTACGAAACACATTCCAACACATTTAAAATACTGTAACAAAACTTCACAATTCATTAAGTTGAAAGATGATGTCTAAATAAACAATTTAGAAAAGGCATTAACACACTTGAAAACCCGATTTCGGCAATTACCATCAATAGTTGGAAAAATATCTGAATTTTCTGTGGTGATCTATAGATCCCTGTATATGATCTATAGATTTCTTTCGTATAGATAGGCTAAAAGTTAGTTCAGTTAAACGCATAACACAGTTGATAATTACCATTGAGTAATTTCCGTCAACAAACGAAATGTACTAGAGAATTTTAGAGTAGTAGAGTTTATATGATATCTAGAAATTATACACACCAAGTAATATGCAAAAAAAATTGTTAAATTTAAAAACACGTACACAACCGAAAACGCACTTCCAGTGATTATTGATCATTTCCTTCAACAGCTCAATTATAGTTCATTTTCTTCTGTAGCCAGTGTTCCAGTGTCTTTTGTGTGTCTATGTAAATGAATGACTATTCCTATGTATAAGGAGGATGAGGAGTGCCAAACCCTATGTATAAGGAAAGGGCTTGTTTACAAACAAAAACTTCCGTCAACCAATCTACCAACTATATTTTTGCCATAAAGATCATTGCAGGAATAGTCTTGGCGACGTCGGCCAATCATATCAGTGACGTGTTAAACGTAGACTAATCAAATTTCTTTAGCTCATGCGTACAGGTAGGAGTCATAAAGAACGGGCAGGTTTTCTTGCTGAACCAACAGTAATTCGACCAACAGTGACGTCAGCTGCCCTTTCCTTATACCATATTCGAGAGTAAAAGCCTTAAAGTACACCTCAGTGAAATATATAAATTTCAATATGTTTCAAATAGTGTAAAATCGTGAAAATGCACTGCAAACGATTTTTCCCCACAGACCGTAATGTAATGGAAATCTTTTGACTGTCCCTGTAAATGAACCGTGAATGCTACACTAGGGTGGTCACAAGAAATCAATTTTCGAATTTTTTCGGGGGGACCCCCCAAAAAGTTGCCAATTGACTAGAAAATGAGATTGGCTAAGTTTCAGCTCATTTGGATAATATTAACCCGTGCCTCATTGAGGTTTAAGTTTGAAAAAAACGTGAATTTTCCAAAAAAAATGCTGTTTTTTCTTCATGAAATGAATACAATTGAACCTAGAAACATAATGCAGGTCTCATTTTATATAAAAAAAGTTTTGCTTTGAAGAACCACACACCATTTTTTTCTAAAAATGTATAGATTTAAAAATATGCGCATTTTTCAGGACCAGACTTCACCTGAATCCTAAAAATTGACTTTTTATGAAAAAGCGAAAAAAAAAATTGTAACATTCCATTTAATCTGCTTTCCACCTTTTGTTTTTGTTTTTTTCGTTTTGGAAGTTCAATAAAGTGTTTGATTAAAAAAAATTCCAAAGAAAAGGAAAAAAATCGAATTTTAAACTGAAAGAATTTTTTAAAAAAGGGAGGGCAAAGGAAGTATACAGAAATGAGAGCAAATAATGCTCAATTGCATTTTATTATTAAAGTTGTGTTACAAGAAAGGAGGCATAATAAAGAAAATAAATTATTTTCCTTTACAACTGTCCCTTTTCGGCACAGAAAAATTCTGTTCGTAAAAGGATGAAATGGTTGCCTACCCCGGAATTTACAAACGACATTTTTAGAAATTAAAATCACATTACTTTAACCTTTCATTGTAAAAGCAAAATTTTATTAAAATATTCTTCGTGCCGTTTGTAAGTTTGGAATTAAAATTAGGTGGTCCCGGCGTGGGACACTGCGCCGGAAAGGATTGAAGTGGTAATGGTTTAGATAAGGTGGCTTATGTTGACTTTTTTTACCAAAGTATTATCTAAAAATGAAAATGCAACTTGATCCGAGTTAAGATACCAAAGGCGGTTTGTCATTTTAGCAAGTGCTTTGTCTGTCACCTATTTATCAAATTTTCTGTAGTGAACAAGTGATTTTATTATTTGCAGATCTAGAATTGGGGGCTAAAGTGTCAGTGGAAGTATTGAAGCACGCTTTTGCATAAATATTGATTAAAAATAAGAAAAGATCTCTGATACCTTCTTTTTCTAAATTTGTTATTGAAAGATGATCCCTGAAACAATATATTTTAAGAGAATAAATGGCCTGTGCCTCCATCCATCTGACATGATTAAAAGTACCAGGTGCTTTGAAAAAAAGTCTTTTGCAGTAAGGAGTTCTATAAAAATTAAACAAAGTTGGATAAACTCTTTATAATCATCCCTGAGCTGTTAATTTTTAAGAGTTCCTGTAAGAAAATTTGAAATTTCTTCTGAATTAACTATTTATACCTAGTATTTCATCTTCAGTAACATTTGTATACTTACTCTGCTTTAATTTAGACCACCCAATCAGAATTGGTTTTTTTTTTAAGTATCTGGCTGAGGGGCAGTCATTGTGCCCATTTTACAATCAAGAACAGCTTTCTAAATTATGCTGGCGGCATGGTAAATACAGAAGACTTTTCCTTTAACAATTGCTATAGAAAAATGCAGGTTAACTCTGAGGCGACCTGTGTTTACTGCAGTTGTATCAAAAAATATTGCCTGGATTTTACCAACTTCCTCCCACTCTTCAACTGCTGAAAATACAGCTTTCGCCTGAATTGTTCCGATACTATTTTCAAGTTGAGGAACTCGTAGTAACTGTTCTTCATCCCCACAAGTAATTAAAACTTTTATATCCACTCTACATTTTCTTTATTCAAAAAATGGTGAAGCAGTTTTCCACCCCAGTGAACAACAGTTCTCTCTAAATGGGAATTTTAAAATCTGTTTTTGATGAGCTCAGTTTTTTGTTTACGAAACAGTTATTTGCAGAGTCGATGTCTGTGGTTAGCTAGTGGATGTATTCTAAGTCTAGCAGCTTCTTTGGCGTTCAGTTCATTTTGCGAATATTATAAAATAAAATACATAAAACTTGACAATTACTTAGCTGCTTACTGTCGATGATTTGATGAGACATGTGGCCAATTTAAAAAATCTTACATTTCTGCCATCATATCAAGAGGGGGAATGGGTTTTACGGAATGTTTCGTTAATTCTTAAAATAGATAGCCATAACAGATAACAAAAACAGCCTTGTAATAAAAAGAGAAATTCAGAGGTTCAACTGCAACAAATATCGAGAAGCTCTTTCTTACTAGACACAGAACTAGATAACTAATAATCAATTATAATTCGTGAAATATTTTTAAAGTTACAAAAATTGTTCACTTATTTTTGCCTATTAATAAAAATGATACAAAAAAATTATCAAAAGTAATAAAATTTTTAATTTGTCATTTTTTACCTATGTTTCAAAAATGCAGAGTTTGAGGGTATGGTTCACTAGATGTCCTGAAAAATACTAAATGTTCATTAAATATAAGTTTTCATGAGAGTAAAAGTTCAAAGCAACAACAGTTTCTATGAAATAAAACAAGAATCAGGTTTCTAAGACAAATATTTTTCACGTAAGAAAAGAAAAACGACAATTTTTTGCCAAAAATTGCAAATTTTCAAGAATTCAACCTCGATGAGGCACGGGTTAATATCATTTATTTGAGCTGAAACTTTGCCAATCTCATTTTCTAACTAATTGGCAACTTTTAGGAGGGTCCCCCCGAAGAAAACGTTAAAAAAAAATTTCCCCGTGTTGCTTGTGACCACCCTAATGCTACACACTTCATTTCCAATACCAGGGATGACATAGTCAACCCCAATAACATAAATTAATTTAATGGCAATCAGAATATATTTGCGCGAGTTAGAGCACGGACAGACAGATGGACAGACAAACCGAATTCATAAGCATTTTTCAACTATGTTAGAAACTGTTAAAAACCAGAAATTTGAAGAAAATCCTGTAAAAATCCTCACCGGAAAAAAAAAAGAAAAATTGAATATAAATTTCCTTATTTATTCCGAAACTTTGTATTGTACTATTTATTGACAAAGTTTGACTAATAGTTATTCTAATAAACTGTAAAAAGAAAGAAAAAAAGTAGAAAGTTCTGCTCTGCGTGTTTGCGTATATTATGTTTTCAAAAAATGTACTTGTCGTCAGTTGTGATAGAGTACAAGCTACTCCAACATTGTCAAATTGCAAATTTTACATTATGTTGCAATATTTGCATATTATACATAGCTCAAAAATTTGATCTTGGCGAGAAAAGAGAAGAAAAAAAGACTGAAAGAAGCTTCTATAATAGAAGCGTAAAAAATACAACGTTAAAAGCACCAAAAATTTTAAATTTTAAGCATACCGGTTTCGGTAGCATACAGCATACCTTCCTCAGGGCTAAGGATAGCGGAAATTTGCTTACATAAATTATTGAAAGAAGCTTCATTCCAGAAGTGATGGTTCATTGACATAGTGAAAGCATGGTAGTGTCAAATGCAGTAATTGTAAACAAAATTTTCTAATTTCAACTACAGATAGCATTAAGGAGCACATAATCCATGTAAAATGTTGTAAAACCTCCAATAAAGCAATCGTTTCACCCCTCTACCTCAGTTATAATTAGTTATTGGTGCTTTAGGGTGTTAATTAAGTAACCTAAACTTTCCTGCTCACAATTTCCCCAGATGTTTATTATTTCCCCCACAGACTTACATCATAATTATAAATATCTGTTTTCGTGTCCGGATTCGGATGGCATAATACTAAAAAATTTCAATTTCATACACAACTTTTTTGCAGTAAGTTCATACACACGTGATTCTATCATTAGCTGACCCGCCCGGCATTGCTCGAGTCTAATAATAATAACATTCAATATACATAACACTAATATTGAATGATTTGATATTTTTAAACGAAAATCTTTTCAAACGAACCTGATATTGCGAGAATCACTGCCTTTGGCAGCATACAGCCTCGAATTCGTATGATTTTATATATTTTTAAAAAAATCTATCCAAACTAATCTAGAGTTAGGGGTCCTTCAGCGGCGTATACCGGACATGCTACATACGCTCCGGTGTGTTTTGAAATTTATATTTTTAATCAAAGATCTTTCCAAACAAACCTAATGCTGGGTTGCCTTTTGCAGTGTACACCCTCGAATTTTATGATTTTACATTTTACTAGCATAACCCGCGGCTATATACGCGTAATAGTTGAAAGATGCCAAGTGGTATTTGTGTGCCTAATTTTATTAGAAGAAATTACACTGTCAGGCAGATTAAAAATTACTAGTTAAGCCCCACAGTTTAACTAAACTTCATTATTACACTGCATTAGGCGAAAACGAAACTTAAATTAATAAGAACTAAAACGAATTCTAAATAAATGATAATTTAGAATGTATTTTGAAGTTTTTAACCCTTATATGCCTGGTGTTGCTTTTCGGCAACATACCCAATTTAGCCTCTAAAATACTATTAGAATAATATTGAAGCTATAATGCCTAATGTTACCGATAAAATGCAGTCTGAAAATATTATTAAATCGATTTTCAACATTTAGATGGCAACACTTGTGCTGTTTAAGAATAAAGATAAATTTATTTTTTCAAATGTTTCTACTTGTTCTTTTTGTGTTGTTTGGAAGCTTGCGAAATACCCTATTTTGACCTGCAGTGAGCAAGTAAAATTTATTTCTCATCAGAGTCAGATAATATAGACGAACACGCGAACGCCGTTCGCAGAAAATTTTCAAAGTTTGCAGACAGTTTTGATGGGGTTTTTTTACAAATTTCTTTATAAAAAAATTATTAAGACCCCGGGCGGAGTATTGATGCGATGCACGACGCAGACTCGAGAAGGTCTGCAGACTATTTTTCAACTGGAGAAAAAAAATGTTTTTAAAATTTTTAAGAATGAGTCACAATTTTAAGGAATGGTTTGTCTCAAAAACAGTAGATAAATTGATGAGTAAGATTTCATCTCTTCCATTCATGGACTAATAACTTTTTACATTTCAATAAATATATATTTTTTTAAATTTTCATTAGTTTTTCTTTCATTCATTAGTTGTCTGTGTTAAGCATACCATTCAATGCTACATTTCTTGACTGAGTTTTAATAATGCTCGTAAATTAATATTTTTACTTTCTTCTATCTTTACAAGAAGAAAGTATTGGATTCGTGAAAATTTTCGACTTCCGGTTTTCGACGGATTTACACGTTTTAGAATGCCCAGAACACGATTTGATGGTTTTTAGAAAATGTCTGTCTGTGAGTCTGTCTGTCATTCTGTCACTCTGTCACTCTGTCACTCTGTCTGTGAGTCTGTATGTGACAAAAATTTTGTGGGCGCTCTATCTCAAGAACTAATGCACAGAATTTCACAAAACTTATTATTTAGTTATATCTTGATATAAACTAGACCTGATTAGTTTTTGGTGAAAATCGCCCAAAAGGTGGCGCTGCTATGCGGCATTTTTCACGATTGCTGCAATAGCTATATCTCAAGAACTACTGCACGGATTTTCATAAAACTTCAGATTCAGTTAGTCCAGAATATAGTTTGGTGTTGATTACTTTTTTGTGAAAATCGCCCAACAGGTGGCGCTGCTATGCTGCATTATTCATGATTATCGCAATAGATCTAACTCAAGAAAAAATGCACGAATTTTCATCAAACTTCAGATTTCGTTAGTCCTTGATATAAATTAGTGCTGTTTAATTTTTGGTGTAAATCGCCTAACAGGTGGCGCTGCTGTGCTGCATTTTCACGATTTTCGTAAGAGCTGTATCTCAATAACTATTGCACGGATTTTCATCAAACTTCAGATTTAGTTAGTCCTTGACATGAATTGACGTGTAAATTAGTGCTGTTTAATTTTTGGTGTAAATTGCTCAACAGGTGGCGCTGCTATGCTGTATTTTTTGCGATTTCCACAATAGCATTATCTCAAGAACTAACGCTTAGATTTTCAACAAACTTCAGATTCAGGTATACCTTGATATCATTTAGTGCTGTTTATTTTTAGTGTAAATCACTCAACAGGTGGCGCTGCTATGCTACATTTTTCAGAATTCCCGCTGTAGCTCTATCTCAAGAACTAATGCACGAATTTTCATCCAACTTCAAATTCAGATATACTTTGATATGAATTGGTGCTAAATCGTTGTTATTTCTTGTACTATTTAAATGATTTAATTGACGTGATTTATATAGAAGAAAGTTTTGTGATGGCCACAACATACTAGTTCTTTTAGTGGTGTTGCTTAGTGGCACTCACTCGCATATAACTTTTCATTTTTGCTGTTAGCGGCGATATAGGACTCTGGAGGGACTCGCCGTTTGTTTGCAGAAAATTTTTAAGAAATTATTAGAGTTCGCAGACAGTTTTACATTTTATCTAAGTCTGTTTCTCATTAAAGTTCCTAATACTCTTGTGTGTTTAATATTATAGAATTTTATCAAGGAAAATTATTTTTTCAATTAAACACCAGTATTGCCGATTAGTAACAAACTGTTTTTTAGCCGTAAACTATACTTAAAA
Organism: Maratus speciosus; assembly: GCA_963932465.1. Taxonomy (NCBI): domain Eukaryota; kingdom Metazoa; phylum Arthropoda; class Arachnida; order Araneae; family Salticidae; genus Maratus; species Maratus speciosus. Next base: position 278,676,009 of record OZ010797.1, on the reverse strand, counting down.
CAAAATATGATATTTTAAGTATTTTTCCCATGATTTATTTAAAAAATGAATGCCGAAAAACATTATTACAATGATTTTTGAAAAATCCGGCATTTAAGGGTTAAGCTCATTTCAGTTTTTGTTTCAAGTTTTGAATTTTTTAGAAACCGTTCTTAGCACGCATTTATATATTAAAAGTAACTATCATGCCATATTCCAAGCTTCTAGCCTAACGGTCTACTACCCCATCACCCGGTGCTAGTAGCACCAACATAAATTAAAGCCTATGTTGGAACCGGGAATGTCACCATCAATTGGACAACATTAAATTTGAAATCGGTTTGGTATTTCCTGAAATTCCATAGATATCGTATTTTAGAAAATTTTTAAAAGGCTTTTCGCTCATTTTACCTCTTTAAATTTCGAATCTTTTAGAAACTGTTCTTAGAGAGCATTTATATCTTATAAGTATCTATACTGCATGCCCAATTTTAAGTTTCTATCTTTAACAATTCAATAGAAATCGTAATTTAGAACATTTTTAGAATGCTTTTCACCTACTTCACGGTTTTAAATTTTAATTATTTTTCAGCTGTTCTTAGAGAGCATTTTTATCTTATAAGTAACTGCCATACCAAATCTCAAGATTCTATTTTTAAAAATTCCATAAAAAGCGAAATTTAGAAAAATTTTAGAACACTTCTCACTCTTTTCACCTTTTTTAATTTAGAATTTTTTAGGAGCAGTTTTTAAAGAGCATTTACATTTTATAAGTAACTATCATGCAAAATTTCAAGTTTCTAGCTCCTTCAATATCACAAAAAATTGCAATTTTAGAATGTTTTTGGCCCCCGCACACCCCTTTTGGTAGTGGCACAAACATAAAATATAGCCTACGTCGGAGCAGGGACTATCACCATCAGTTTGACACTATACCTTTTAAAATCTGTTTAGTATTTCCTGAAATTCCGTTAGAAGTCATAATTTAGCAAGTTTTTAGAGCGTTTTTCGCTCATTTTCACCCCTTTTACATTTCAAAAAAAAATTCGACTGTTCTCATAGAGCATTTATATGTTATAAGTAACTATCATGCCAAAATTCAAGTTTCTAACCGCCATAAAATGTATCATAAATAAATTGAAAAATATTCATCGGCATAAAATATAGCCTATAATAGAGTAGAGACTGTCACCATCAATTTGCAACCATTACTTTTGAAATCAGTTTGGTATTTCCTGAGATTACGTAGAAATCAAAATTTAAAACGCTTATAGAGCGCTTTTCGCGCATTTTCACGCCTTTAAAATTTCTAATTTTTTAGACGTACTTTGAGATTTATATCTCATAAGTAACTACCATAACCATGCCATATTTCAAGTTTCTAGCCCCTTCAGTATCACAAAAATCGCAATTCAGAACGTTCTTGCTCTTACAAAACCCTTGTTGGTATTGGCACCGACATATAACATACTCTATGTTGGTGCAGGGACTGTCACCGCCAATTTGCAACTATTACTTTTGAAATCGGTTTGGAATTTTCTTAGATTTCATAGAAATCGTAATTTAAAACATTTTTAGAACGCTTTTCGCTCATTTCATGCTTTTAAATTTGAAATTTTTTAGAAAAATGTTTTTAGAGAGCATGTATTCCTTATAAATATCTACCACGCCAAATTTCAAGTTTCTATCTTTAACAATTGTTAGGAAATCGCAATTTAGAACATTTTTAGAATGCTTCTCGCGCATTTTCACCCCTTTTAAATTTTGATTTTTTTTTTCGACTGTTCTTATAAAGAACTTACAACCTATAAGTAACTACAATATCAAATTCGAAGTTACTAGCCCCTTCAGTATTACAAAAATTACAATTTAAAACCTTTTTTGCTTCTGATAATCATAAACAGTGAAGTTCACAGCAATAAATAAAGGGTATCTCATTTGAGCCGATACAGATTAAATCAATGAATAACGTTGAAAATGTCCGAAGGAAGAAACGAGATTTTTTAATACAGATAGTTTCGGTCTGGCCAAATTTTCGACAGCATTTTCGCCAAAATTTCGTTTCCGGTGAAACTCAGATTTTGGGCCAAAAACGAAACCGAATTTTCGGTCGATCTCCACTGAAAATCCTTTATGATGATTTATAATGAGTGAGTAACTAATTTATTTTTAATGTCGGTTTTTAGTGTACTAATAAAAGTCCTCCAACTTGACATCTTTAACCTTTTCCGTTTCTGGGTCAGTAGAAAAAACAATCAAGCAAGACGCACGTTTTGTTCTGCATCCTATCAACGCAATTCGTCACGCTTTATAAGCACCAGTTATGCCTACTTTTTTCTTTCTTTCTTTTTATTTATTTATTTTTTTAATCTGCCGGTATAACACTTTCACTTTTTCATTCAGCGGAAGCCACTAGGTGTTTGTCATTTCAATAACCTAAACGAGAAGTATAGTGCGCTGCGCCCTACTCGATTGTGCGTTGGACGTAACACCGACAATAGCTATAGAAAGTATGTGTAATTGTCTACCCACAACGCAACCTTGTATGCTTTCAGGTTTAATTATAAGAAGACTTTTTGCCGTACCGCAAAAAGACATTTAATATCTATCAGTAGCTTGAGTTAGTTATACGTAAGATTTACTTTTCTGTCTGTTAAAGTAACTGCTTTACCAAAAATCGAACATGTCTAAATGATGCGTGTAAGTAGATTTTTATTTTTAGTCTGATAAATTTATATTTGATTTCCTGACATCAGTAATTGTAACCCTAGGACTACTCCCTAAAAAAAAAACAGTGTTCAAAAATTACAATAATGCGTCCAACCGCAGTTAAAATTGTTTAGCTTTCATTTGATATCCTTTTAAAATGCTTCTAGATTTTACGAATTTTGATCTAGTAAATATAAAAAAAAGGCTTTTTTAAACATGCTTTCATTAAAATTCACTAAAATGTAGAATATATATATATATATATAATAAATACACTACCAAATTTGGCGATATTTCGCCAAGTTGGCCAAAATTTGATGCACTGAAAAAAATGAGTACTCAAAATTGAGTAAAAAGTACTCAATTTTAAATACATCACATACTCAAAATAGCTCCGATCCAAATGTACTCAAAATTGAGAAACACATGTACTCATTTTTGATTCCATGGTTGTGTTCAAATATGAATCGTTATGTACTGCCCCCAGAACCTTCAAATTAAAGTAAAAATGTACTGACATTTATTTCCCGTTCACAATTATTAAAGAGAAATGATTACTTGATTATTAATTAAGAAAAATAGCAAAATTATTAGTAAGATACCCAAATCGAATATTTTTATGACAAGAGCATTATTTGCAAGCACTTTTAAATTATTTTAGAATACTGTGCATAATTTAATATTCATATTAATAAATATCTTTTATGCCGCCATAAATGAAATAAACCATTACAGGGTACATAATTATTGTTTTTTTTTTTTTTTTTTTTTTTTTTTTAGTTTGATAACATGTAATGGATCAAAATTGAGAAAAGAATAGGTTCATTTTTGATCCAAACATACTCAATTCGATATGAGTACATCGATTTACTCATTTTTGAGTACTTCATTTTTTTCAGTGTGCTATTGTGGTAACCCTGCCATTAGTACTTTTCAACAAATACTCATTTTTGAAGATGATGCTGATTTCTCCAAAGGAAATCAAACTATAATTGAGTAACAATTAAGTTTATGTAATGCTAACCGTAGTGTTAGTTTAATCGTAAGTTGTATTTTTGAGATGTCTTTCAAAAATCGCTTGGCGACAGCCCCCCCCCCCCTCCCCCATATTTGCCCCTATTAGAGGTCGAACTTTGAAACCTCCGAAACACATGTTTACTAATTTTAGTTACACTATAGGCTTGTCAAATTTCAATTTTTTTTTTTTTTTTTGCCTTTCGTTTTCGAGATAGGGTGATTTTTTAAATTTTTAATTTCACCCCCGTTGCCCCCCCCCCCCCGTATGGGATCAAACTTTAAAAAATCCCTTCCGGCCCGGCCTACAGGCAGAGGTAGATTTCGAAGTTAAGTATACTAATTTCACCAACAAAAACTAAATCATTATTAGATATAAATCCACTTTAACAGTTTTATCTGTCTGCTTTTGACGAGTTTTTATTTCCTTTTTATAAAATAGCTGGTTTTATAAGAATCATGTTAAGGCGATATTAAAAAAATATTTTTCCATACTCAACAACTCGAAATTTTCTGGCACATTTTCGGATTAATTTTTAATTAAAAAAAAATATATATATATATATGAAACATGCTGACGTGATTTTTGAAAAGATTTATAAGCGACCTGTGTTTTTATTTTTCTTTCAATTAATTAAAACTTGATTAATAAAGAATTATTTTCTCAGTAGGGCAATATTTTTCGTTTCTAACACAATCGCTTCGGGAAATTCTATTCAAAATGTCTACTTTGACATCATTTTTTGAAATATATTCTGCCTCTATCAAAAAATCTATCATTACTGTACATTACATAGTTTCTGAATAAGAGAATCTAGCAATTGGATGCGTTTGAGAGCAAAAATGAATTAAAAAATGTCTATATAAACGTTGAAGACAATATTAAGAAGATATATGATAAATTCATGGAGATTTTATATCTTGTGAATTGACGGAGTTATGAAAATTTTTCTTCTTCAACCCCCCCTTTTTTGTTTTCCATTTTTTTTTCTTTTTTTTGGTACGAATTGGTCGTATCAAAAACTTGTGAATATAAATTTGTAGATAATATTAAGGAGATGTATAATAGAATTATTGGATTTGATATCTTGAGAATTGACGAAGTGAGGAATTTTTTTCTCCCAAAAACCCTATTTTTTGCGCCCCTTGAGCATATTTTAAATTTTATCAAAAATCTGTGATGCATGAATTTTTGGCGCTAATTTTAGAAGTAATAAAAACTTTAAACAGATTTGATATGTACAAAAATTAAGAAGTTATGGGATTTTTTCGGTTTTCACAAAACCCCTCCCTATTTCCATCCCCTTTGTTCGCTTTTGCCCATTAACGAACTTGACCGAGATTTTATGTACCTTGATTTTATGTATCAGTTTGGAGGAGATTTGTGCAGAATTGCGGAAGTTATCGTGTTCAGAAGAAAGTGATAACACAATTGCTTCGTGAAATTCCGTTCAAAATGCCCACTTTGACATAATTTTTTGAAATATATTCTGACTCTATCAAAAAATCGATCATTCCGGTACATTATATAGTTTCTGAATAAGCGAATCTACCAATTAAATGCGTTTGAGAGCAAAAATGAATATAAAAATGAGTCAGAAAATAAGCAGTTTGGATTTGAGTGCATCCTTAATGCAATGATTTTTCCAACACAATTAGCTTCGGGAAATTCGGTTCAAAATGCCCACTTTAACAGCATTTTTTAAAATATATTCTGCCTCTATCAAAAAATCGTCCATTACGGTACATTATATAGTTTCTGAGTAAGAAAACGTACCAATTGGAAGCCTTTGAGAGCAAAAATGAATTGTAAAATGAGGCAGAAAATACGCAGTTTGGATTTGAATACACCCTTACTTAGATGATTTTTTTCTTCAACCGCTATGGATTTTTAATTTGTTTTTGCTGTAAGAATTGATCCTATCCAAAACTCTTCTATATAGATGTTGTAGACAATATTAAGAAGATATATGATAAATTCATGGGAATTTTATATCTTTTGAATTGACGGAGTTATGGATTTTTTACTTCTTCAACCCCCCCTTTTTTTTTCGTTTTTAATTTTTTTTGCGGTACGAATTGGTCCTATCAAAAACTTGTGAATATAAAAGTTGTAGATAATATTAAGGAGATTTATAATAAAATTAATTGGATTTGATATCTTGAGAATTGACGAAGTTATGAATTTTTTTCTCCCAAAAACCCTATTTTTTGCGCCCCTTGAGCCCATTTTTAACTTTATCAAAAATCTGTGATACATAAAATTTTGGCCCTATTTTTAGAAGTAATAAAAACTTTAAACTGATTTAATATGTACAAAAATTAAGAAGTTATGGGGGGTTTTCGGTTTTCACAAAACCCCTCCCTATTTCCATCCCCTTGGTCCGATTTTGCCCATTAACGAACTTGACCGAGATTTTATGCCCTTTGATTTTATGTATCAGTTTGGAAGAGATTGGTGCAGAATTACGACAGTTATCGTGTCCAGAAGAAAGTGATATATATAGATAGATAGATAGATAGATAGATATATATATATATAAAGTTTTTTACTGAGGGTGGTTTTGGGTTCTAGGAGTCATGATCGGTGTAGATCTGCAAAAATTTTTCAGAAATTCCAACATAGGAACGATCCCAATAGGTAGTATTTCATACGAAATCTACCTAAAATCAATGTCCAATTCATGTATTGCCCTCAAAAATACATATACAGTTGAACCTCGTCATCTCGACACTCTAATGACTAAAACAACGAGTAGTCATCAGCGGAATGTAGCGGTAACCGGAGTTCGAGAAAAATATGTTTATAAAAGGCTGTATTTTTAATTAATTTAAGACAATTTTAAATTTATAACGTTTTTTGCAGTTTTAAGCAGTAGAACATTATTATTAAACAAAATAAACAGAAAAACAAAACTGAAAAGAATTAAAATCAGATTTATGATGACCCCTTTTTTTTTTTTTTTTTTTTTTTGTTACATGAAATATTGGTGAATTAAGGTTTGCTTATCCCTAGATGTGCTTCCTACAATTCTTTTTTCAATATTATACAATGAATTGTAATCAATATTCGCCGTTTCGCAAATGGATGTAAGATAATTTCTGATCGTTTCAATGCAGTGCAATGCTTTGGTTTTAGTCAGATGAAATACGCGTGTAACCCCAAGAAAGGGACACCTGACCAGAACAAAAAGACCGCGATTACACTGATACATCTATCTGAAGCTTAAGTGGATTATTCATACTGTGTGTGTTTATTTATTCGGAAAATTGATTGAAGCAAAATTTCTCATTTATCTCAGTGGGTATTTTAGATACTTTTGTGAAACGTTTGGCTAAGACATTTCTTACCGTTTAATTTCCATGCTTATAAGATGGATTATGAAAAATGGACGCATTTTCTAAACCGCCGAGATATCCGGAGTTGAATATTATTCAACGACGTGAAGTCCGGAGTTTATTTACATTAAAATCATATACAGAAAATTGGGACTTTGAAAAACTGACGTGATAAGCGGAGGGACGTGAAAACTGGGTGTCGGGATAACGAGATTTGACTGTATATACCAAATATCAAAATTCTATGTCAACAGGAAGTAGGTGAAAAATGAGTCACAAGATTTGACTGCCACATACAAATGGAATTGTAAGCTAAAAAACAAAAAAGTAAAAAATAGGAGTTTGCAAACCAATTTCTTAATTGTATTACATTCAGCTGAATTTTAATGCATTTGAACTAATTAATGCATTGGACTCGTTTGGCAGGCGGAGGGTTAAGATAGTTTATTTAAAAGTAAGCTTTTGCATTACAATCGCTTGACAAATTTTATTTTCAGTGAAAATGTTTTATTATTTCAAGGGTGCAGACCAATTGATTTAACAAAATGTTTTCATAGAAAATAAACAGACCTTGAGTATCAGTGCATGCAATTGTATTCCGGGTTACAATTTTCAAGAGTTAAATCTCCGGAATCTGCTTAATAATACTAATATGAAACTCTTTGTCCCATTTCTCTTATCGAATGGGATAAAAGTGCAATATTCCCCATAAATCCGCCCCGGGAGCTGTATAACTCCTATCCGGAGAAAAATGTCAGAATTCAACATAGGCGGTAGCACAAACAATCACCTCATCGAGTTCACGGCTGAAATTCTAGAATTAGTTAAAACTCGATTCGCATATTAAAATTCAATCGCTCTGACAAGTCATATCTTAGTGGAAAACAACTGAAAACCCCTTTTAGCGGTTGACTCCTAGGTTCACCATTGTGTTTTCCTGAACCCACAGGTATGAACACATGGAGGATTGGGAGCAAGAAAACACAATGCTAAACCTACGAATCAACCGCTAAAATCGGGTTTTCAGGTGTTTCCCACCAAGATATCACTCGGCAGACCGATTGCATTTTAATAGGCGAATCGAGTTTTAACTAATTCTGGAATTTCAGCCGTGAACTCGATGAGGTGATTGTCTGTGCTGTCGCCTCCTGGTCTAAAACTGTAGATGGAAATTTCAAATATTAATAAAACGAGTTCAAAAAAAAAATTGTAATTTAATAGATTACAACGACCATTTAGAATTTATTTCGTCCACCAAATTCCGTAGCATCCTCTTCAACAACAGATCGCAAAGATCAAATTTCAGACGACTAAACCCTTCATCGATAAACTCTCCAAGTCCCGTTTCGAGAAGAAAAACAGTTTACAAATCGAAAGCAGTTCCACCGAAACATCCCCAGATTGCGACAAATTACCTACGTTGAGCTCAATTTTTCCCGGTTAGAATCGACCGATTGTAGAACGCCGTAGCTAGTGGATTGGAGCTCCTCGAGACATGGCCTTTTACTATCAATCGATTAAACATTAGATTGTTTCCTTTTTCGCGTTCGTCTTTTATTCTGTAATCGATTTTCATGGGCTACATATCAGTTGAAGACCTCGATTTTCATGGGCTACATAATCAGTTGAAGACCTCGATTTTCATGGCCTACATAATCAGTTGAAGACCTCGATTTTTGCTTTGCAAGACGATTTTCACTTCGGCGTCGCTCTTTGGCTTTGGATTTTTCCATATCTGATAATTTGCGCCTACCCATTTTGTAACCTTTTTCAATTTTTAACGATTTTATGCCTTTCGATTACCTATTCAAATAAAAATTGTTCTAAAATTAAAGAACATCGTTGAATGTCGTTAATAAAAATAAAATGCGAGCATCAGTTGGTCCCATCCTCGACCGAAAACAACAACCATTTCCAAATGGTTAAAAGAAAAAAAAAAAAAAAAAAAAAAGTTTAAAGAGTTGGTGCTCAGGCCCCTAATTTGGATATTTACACGGTTAGAAAAATAATAAATGTTTACAGTGCTTCTTTATGTACAAAGTTGTTATTCAAGAGATGATTTATCAAACAAGAAAGAAAAAATTATACATCAGGCATAGATTATGAAACACTTTCCAATACTAATCGAATATTATTAAGAAATTTCAGTTTTTAATTGGCCGGGAGGCGGTTCGAATTGACGGCTAAAATTTCAGGATTAGTTAAACCTTGATTCGCATATTAAAATGCAACTGGTCTGCCAAGTCATATCTTAGTGGAAGACACCTTCAAACCCGATTTTAGTGGTTGACTGGTAGGTTTACCATTGTGTTTTCCTGCTCCCAGTTCTCCATATTGATTGGTTGATTGATTATCGGAGACTACGCTCGATTATGAGGTTTTTAGCTTCGCTTCACTTGGCGGCTTTGTACCCTTAATGTTCCAAAAATTTTTAATACAGTTCTCTGTAAAACAGTTCTTTCATCTGTCTTTACATTCACCGATGAGAATTTGTATGTTTTGACTGCTTGTTTGAGATGGTCAGACATGGTTTCATGGTTTCATGTTACATGAGGTAGTCAAACATATTTTCATACCTTTGGGGGCAGGAAAACACAATGATAAACTTAACTATCAACCAATAAATTTGGATTTGCTGGTGATTTCCACCAAGAGATGACTTGGCAAACCAGTTGCATTTTAATATGCTAATCGAGTTTTAACTAATCCTGAAATTTCAGCTGTCAACTCGATGAGGTGATGGTCTGTGCGGCCGCCTCCCCAGTGTATACATTTTCAGTAAATGCTGTCCATAGACATTACTGTGCCCGAATTCTTTTGTGCAGCATTGTCTGTGATTTGTAGAATACACCAAGTAATACTCGAAAAACTAGATAAATTTAAAAAATGCACTGCAAATTCCCAGCACACGTTGAGAAAACACTTGGAACACCTTGATTAAAAAAAAGTGTTCCAGTTACCTTAATGTATACTGAAATGTGTTCCGAATATGTTCCGCTATAAAGAAAGTGCTCCGAAAGTGTACCGAATCTATTCTACTCAGGATATTTGTTAAATCTATACTTTGGAACATAACAGATTGAGAATACATTTGGGCACACTTGTGAAATCACGTGTTCCCAAAAGTGTTTAAAAAGTGCTCTAGAAAGTGTGCTGAAAAAAATTAGTGTTCTCAGAAGTATTCTAAAAAATTTTCCAAATGGTGCGCTTCAAAGTGTTCTAAAAAAGGTGAAAAAATAAGTGTTCTAAAAAATGTTCTGAAGTATAAAGATTTACAGAGTACATAGCACAACGGAAACGCACTTCCAGCAGTTATCCATCAGATCATAGTAAGTGCTACAACTGAATTCTTTTGTGTCTCTGTAAATGAACTATAAATTCTAAACACTTTTTTAATTAATTTTTTAACTACTTTTCAGCAGTGAAAATACGCTTGAAATTATTGAATATTAAAGACGTGAATTATCACATTGCTAACAAAGCGTAAACCAACTTAGTGAAAAATATCCAAGACGGGAATCGAACCCGGGCCCCTGGAATAGATCTCCAGTGCTCTACCACTAAACCACAAGGACGATGCCCAGCTTGGCATCTCTCACTTATATAAGTCGGTAAGGCTGCTACCGCAGCACTAGATGGAAAAGTCTTCATGAGCACACAATCTAGTGGCGTAACATGAGACGCAAATGAACCCAACTTTCACTAAGTTGGTTTACGCTTTGTTAGCAATGTGATAATTCACGTCTTTAATATTCAATAATTTCAAGCGTATTTTCACCGCTGAAAAGTAGTTAAAAAATTAATTAAAATTGTATATTCACCGTTGCTGGGTTCATTTGCGTCTCATGTTACGCCACTAGATTGTGTGCTCATGAAGACTTTTCCATCTAGTGCTGCGGTAGCAGCCTTACCGACTTATATAAGTGAGAGATGCCAAGCTGGGCATCGTCCTTGTGGTTTAGTGGTAGAGCACTGGAGATCTATTCCAGGGGCCGGGTTCGATTCCCGGCTTGGACATTTTTCACTAAGTTGGTTTACGCTTTGTTACCAATGTGATAATTCACGTCTTTAAAATTCTAAACACTTCATAACCTATAGAAAAAATGTTGTTAGTGATCCTCGGCGATCCTTTTTATTATTTCATTATGTTTGAAGTATCATAATATCAGTAAAATGCACCTCAAAAGATTTTCTCCCGTTCGTTATAACGCCATTATCGCCGACTTAACGTGGGCGAAGGAAGTATTCAGGTATATTTCCACCGATAATTTTAAATTGTTATTTTTGTTTTAATTAATTATGGAATGCTAGTCAAATCACTGGCAAAATAAATAAATAGATAAATAAATAAAAATGAAAATTAGTGGTGGATTGCGTCTTTCTACCCAATGAAATCGGAGCCTATGCATAATGGGGTATTTTGTGTATTATACTGCGTTTACATTTATGAAAGTTGAGTCAGTTTAACTTTTTTGAACCAGACAACGCGGAATTAGACTTTACCTGTTCACATTAACAAGCCTTTTAAGAGACTTAACTAGCTAGCTAAACAAATGTCTGGGTATGCGCGTAAGTTGTTAAATTTGAGACTACTACTTCTGTTGTAGTTACTTGTAATTAACTTGTTCTGTTACAAAAAATTCCTTTGATTATCCCGATTTAACGAACAAAGTTGCTAGTCCCGAATGATTCGTTAAATCGGAGTTCGACTGTATCTAATTTATCAGCTGATTTTCTCAAAATGATGATTATGTCACTTACCACTTTTAGGTAGCTTTCTTTACAAAAAAGCTACCTATTGCAGCCGTTCGGAGGAAAGCGATTTCAAAAAATTTTGGTATATTTTCATCGATCATGACCCCCAGACCCCGAAACCACCCTCCGTTCAAAATTGATATATATATATATATATATATATGTATATATATCTGACCTATGTCACACTGTAACTCCCGTAATTATGATCCGATTTCGATGTAATTCGGTGTGTACATAGTACATACCAATGTCTCGACCGAGTTCGTTGGCCAGCTTCATCCGCCGTTTTGTTTCAAAATGGCGGCCATTTAAAATTTTTAAAAAAATTTAAAACTTGAAATTTGGTACCAAAAAATTAAAAATGGAAAAATATTTTTTTCTTATGTATTTGACCTTTATACAAAGATTCCGGAGCAGTTTTTGTTTCGTCTATATCTTAAAAAATAGCTGAGTTATAGCATTTTAGGTAGCTTTCTTTACAAAAAAGCTACCTATTGCAGCCGTTCGGAGGAAAGCGATTTCAAAAAATTTTGGTATATTTTCATCGATCATGACCCCCAGACCCCGAAACCACCCTCCGTTCAAAATTGATATATATATATATATATATATATCTGACCTATGTCACACTGTAACTCCCGTAATTATGAACCGATTTCGATGTAATTCGGTGTGTACATAGTACATACCAATGTCTCGACCGAGTTCGTTGGCCAGCTTCATCCGCCGTTTTGTTTCAAAATGGCGGCCATTTAAAATGTTTAAAAAAATTTAAAACTTGAAATGTGGTACCAAAAAATTAAAAATGGAAAAATATTTTTTTCTTATGTATTTGACCTTTATACAAAGATTCCGGAGCAGTTTTTGTTTCGTCTATATCTTAAAAAATGGCTGAGTTATAGCATTTTGAATTTCTAGCGTGGCTGACATTTTGAAACGTCCTGAATTTTGTCACGCGATAAAAGGCGTATTTATGAACCGATTTGGATGTAATTCGGTGTATACATAGTACATACGAATCTCTCGACCGAGTTTGTTGGCCAGCTTCATCCGCCATTTTGTTTCAAAATGGCGGCCATTTAAAAAATTTTTAAAAATTTAAAATTTGAAATGTGGTACCAAAAAATTTAAAATGGAAAAATATTTTTTTCTTATGTATTTGACCTTTATACAAAGATTTCGGAGCAGTTTTTGTTTCGTCTATATCTTAAAAAATGGCTGAGTTATAGCATTTTGAAATTCTAGCGTGGCTGACATTTTGAAACGTCCTGAATTTTGTCACGCGATAAAAGGCGTATTTATGAACCGATTTGGATGTAACTTCGTTTATGCATAGTACATACCAATGTCTCGACCGGGTTCGTTGGCCATTTCCATTACCATTAAATATGAGTTCACTAAAAGCAACATCATCCATTTGGAGAATGAAGCTATCTCACAGCAATTTTTTCCACAAATGATGATTCAGTGTAAGACTCTTGGCTGGCAGTTTCATCCGGCAGATGAGACTTCCCACCTACAAGTAAACCCGACTATAAATTCTTACTCTCCCACTCAAAATGTTATGGTCTTCACCGATGGCTCACGCACTGTTACCGGAGTAGGTGCAGCTTTCTGCGCTACGAAAGGGAGTGAAGTGACTCATCGTTGGTCTTGCAGGCTGGATAACAATAATTCCATTTTCCAAGCCGAACTCTTTGCCATCTTTAAAGCTTTAGAGTGGATTTCTCAACAAAACCAAAATTTTTTAATTCCAGTTTTTAGCGATAGTCTTTCAAGCCTGCAGGCTATCTGTTCGTTTGGCTCAACAAATCCCCAGGTTATTGAGATTAAATCACTTCTCAAAAATCTTCTCTGGAAAACCTATTTAAGCCACGTTTCAGCCCATAAGGGTATCCTGGGAAATGAAACGGCAGATATGTTGGCAAAGGAGGCAACTGCTAAACCATCAGTTGATTTTTCACTTCCAGTACCGCACTCACACATCAAAAGACATCTACGCGCTCATTTTATGAAAAAATGGCAGGATTACTGGGACTACTCAGATAAGGGTAGATATACCTATGATCTTGTCCCAGTGGTAACTTTGGATCTTCTGCTGCTCACTCCATCCACCACAGCTTTCCTTACCGGTCATGGTCCTTTTGGAGCATACCTCTTCAAGTTCAAAAGAGCCCTTTCTCCTCTATGTGAGTGCGGTGATGATGCTGTTGCCTCTCATTATTTCTATAATTGTCCTTTAACAGCTCGCTGGCATATCCGCCGTCCTCCTGTTCTTCCAGTTGGTTGGTTAGCAAATATTTTATCGCGCCCGATTTTGCTCTCAAAGCTTAAAAACATCTTCAACTTCTTATGTAACCTTTCAGTTTTACTCCATCACTGAGACAGAGACTTTGATTCTCCCTTATTCAGTACCCAATGTTGTTTCGCAGCAACTTGTATAATATTGTCTAACTTTGTATAACACTGCATTATTTAATGTCCTTATGTTTGTTTCACAAAGCTTGCTAATGTAACATTTTTTTTTTTTTTTTAATCTTATATATACCACTCCGCCCTCTGTCGCGCGTATTGGCGGGCTCAGCCTCGGCTGAAATTTGTAACCTTTTTTTTTTTCTTTCTTTCTTTTTTTTTTTCTTTTTTTTTTTTTTTTTTTTTTTTAGACCTCAATAAAGGAGACCGGGAGGGACAATCTATGCTCTACAGACTCACTTCCTAGTCTGAGCAGTCTCTCTCGGGCAGTAAAAGTAAAAACAGTAAAAGCTTCACCCGCCATCTTGTTTAAAAATGGCGGCCATTTAAATTTTTAAGAAAAATTTTAATTTGAATTGTGGTACCAAAAATTGAAAATTGAAAAAATATTTTCTTCTTATGTGTTTGACCTTGATAAAAAGATTCGGGAGCAGTTTTTGTTTCGTCTATATCTTAAGAAATGGCTGAGTTATAGCATTTTGAATTTCTAGCGTGGCTGACATTTTGAAACGTCCTGATTTTTCTCACGTAATAACAGGCGTATTTATGAACCGACTTGGATGTACCTTGGTGTGTACATAGTACATACAAATATCTCGACCGAGTTCGTTGGCCAGCTTCATCCGCCATCTTGTTTCAAAATGGCGGCCATTTAAAAAAATTAAATAATAAAAAAATTTAAATGAGATACCAAAAAATTGGAAAATGAAAAAGATTTTTTTTTGTATGTGTTTGACCTTAATACAAAGATTCCGGAAGTTTTTCTTTCGTCTATATCTAAAAAAAAAAATGGCTGAGTAATAGCATTTTGAATTTCTCTTGTGGCTGACATTTTAAAACGACCTGATTTTTGTCACGCGATAACAGGCGTATTTATGAACCTATTTGGATGTAACTTGGTCTGTTCATAGTACATACCAATGTCTCGACCGAGTTCGTTGGCCAGCTTCATTCGCCATCTTGTTTCAAAAGGGTTGCCATTTAAAAAAATTAAATTTAAAATTCAAAATGAGGTATTAAAAAATTGGAAAATGAAAAAGATTTTTTTTATGTGTTTGGCCTTGATACAAAGATTCCGGAGCAGTTTTTGTTTCTGAAAATTTGTTCTTTTGTTGATATCTTAAAAAATGGTTGATTTATAACACTTTGAATTTCTAGCATGGCTAACATTTTGAAACGATCTTGTATTTGTCACGCGATAACACACGTATTCGCCTATTTCGATGTAAGAAGGCATGTGGATAGTATACATCAACACCTCGACCAAGTTCGCTGGCCAGATTCATCAGCCATCTTGTTTCAAAATGACGGCCATTAAATTAAAAAATATATATATATTTAAAGTGAGGTGCAAAAAAATTAGAAATTGAAAAAGGTTTCTTTCTTAAGTATTTGATCTTGATATAAGGATTCAGGAGCATTTTTTGTTTGTCTTTACCTTAAAAAATGGCTCAGATATAGCAGTTTCAATTTCTATTGTGGGTGACATTTTGAAAAATCTGATTTTTTGCATGCGACAGCACTCCTATATATTAACCGATTCCGATGTGAGTGAGCATGTGCACAGCAATTACTAAGGTCTCGACCAAGTTCACTGCTTAGCCTCATCTACCATGTTGTCTTAAAATGACAGGCACTTTAAGAAATTGCCGAATTTGGCAGCCAAATATAAGTTACTTTAAAGAAAAGCAGCTTGGATAAAGCTGACTAATTTCGCGAAATTCTCATTCATTATATTGATAAAAATTAGTATTGAATCTCCTATATTCGGTTTCCACTAAATTGAGCTTCGTGTGTTTGCATGATATAAGTTGGCTTTTTTTAAATAAGGATTATGAAAGCTACCTCTTCCTCCCGGCACTGGCCGGAAGGACTTTTATCATCATATTACGAGAAAGCTGTTTCTCATTTTTCATGCTCTAAAATAATTATAATTTCATTTATTCAGTAAAGTGATCAGTTTTCGCAATTTCTATGCGGAGACTGGTTTCCAAGCGATTAACGATTAATATGCCAATTCATGCCATGTTTTGCAGTTGGAGTTCGTATTTCAGCGGTGTGTTAATATGATATGAAAATTATCATAAAGAATCTCAAAACAGTCAAATTAATATTAAAGAAGCATAGTTTAACCCTTTCAGGGCATTTCTGCTCCAAAAATGTTCAATTAATTAATTCACACCGCAATTTATATAAAAAAAATTATTTGAAAATAATCAAAATCTTTTCTTCAGGTATATTATAAGATCGAAATTGTACTAAAAAATTACTGGTACCATTTGGCAGTTCAGGCATTAAAATTAAGCGTTTGCAGACTGCAAACGGCACCCCTGAAAGGGTTAATATAAAAATGTGTATGAAAGTGAAAACAATGAACTTAACAAGAAAGGAAAATAATGCGTCAGACTTAGATTGTGTAAACCTTTCCAACACTTCCAAACTATTTTGACAAAACTTTGCTATTTAGGTAAATATGATAAGTAAACATTTTAGAAAATGCATAACATATTTCAAACTCTGATTTCAGCAATTACTATAACAGAATATGTACTCCAATTCTTCTGTGTAGCACAAAAATTGATCCATAGATTGGTATATATGCTACATAGTATGCTATAGTTTAGTTTAGTAATAAAACGCATAACGGGTTGAAAATCCACCTTCAGCAAATTCTAAAAATAGACAGAAACATAATTCTGTTGGTTAGCCCTGTATATTACCTACAGATTTTTATACACGCTACATATTAACTTAAAATTGAATTCGGGCTAAAACACGCTAAAAACTACACAAATCTCGCTTCCAGAAATTATCATCCATAGGCGGTACTGTATCCAATTCTTTGTGTGATCCTGTATTGTGATTCTATCTATATTCTACAAACATTTCTTAGTATTTAAATGTAGTTCAGCTTGAAAATGCATAATTCAGTTACAAACCATCTTTAACGCGTTCGGGACCATGGGTGCATATATGCACCCTCAAAAAGAGCAGACAGAATTTGTTTTAGCCACCACTTAAAAAGAAAAATAATATTCAGTTTCTTCAATTGCAGCATTTTCGTGATTCTTTAAGTAAAGGTAACTTTTTTTTAAAAAGTGGTGCCAACCAAAAAAAAAAAATTGTGTAAAAGCTATCGGTCCCGAAGGGGTTAAGCAATTTACGCATTTACTCCATACTCAGTAACTCTTACGAATTCTTTTGTGTAGTTCTGTGTATGATCTATACTATTTAAATAGCATAGATCATATAGTGGTGATAATTATCACCACTATACCACTATCCACCACGTAGTATAAAAAAAAATTAGTTAAAATTAAAAACACATGCCACAACTGAAAATGCCCTTCCAGCAATTGTCGTATGTACAGTACTTTGGATACAACATTGTATTAGAAATATTTTGTGTGTCCCCGTGAATGAATGATAAATGCTATGCACTTCATATTCTACAGGAAATAAGTTGTAGTAAACATCAATAAGGTATATCAATTTCATTAAATAGTGTAACATAATTAAAATACGTTGCACACAGCCCCCGCCCCATCCCCTCCTCTCTACCATTATGTAGCGGAATTTGATACTTTCCCAGTATCGCTTGGCGCTTTTTAAAAAAGGTTGGCGCAATGTGGGCTTCAAAAAGTGGCATTTGTTGCCAAATGATATAAACAGCTTTGAAAATAAACCTGATGAGCATTTATGGTTTTTTTATATACGTGTTTGTATGTATATAAACATTTTATTTATATATATTATTGCTTTTTATAGGCAATGCACTTCTGTTTGTCTATAAAAATACATAAATAACTTCTTTATATCGAATAAATTGTATACACATTGAAAAAATCGCTTGTATATAAGAAATAGTGCCAGGAAAAATGTCGCTAAATTTTCGTCTCTCGCTATGCTCATTTCTCGATTTTTCCAAGGCATCTATGCTAAAAAAATAACCGGAATTCTTTTGTTTGGCCCTGTAAATGAATAATAAATTCCTTGCACTACATATTCTACAGAATGCATATTTTAGTGCACTTCATAAATACATATCAATTTAATTATGTTGGAAATGATATAACATCATTAAAATGCACTTGAAACGATTTTTTCCATTGACCGTAATGTAGCCGAATGCTTTGACTGTCCCTGTAAATGAATTATAAATGCTACACACTTCATTTTCAATAGTAAACGTCAATAACACCTAAAAATTTTAGGACTCTATGAGCACATTTACGATAGTTAGAGCTCGAACAGATAAACAGAGGTCATAAACGCTTTTCAAATACGTTGAAAAGGTTTAAAAACGTATTGAATCTAGCTCAATTTATTTCAGACAGTTTAAGGGGTCTTAGAACTGTTAAAACTTCAAAAATTTTGAAATTAAAAATTTTTTATATGCTAAAACTCCTATCCATTCTGAACGTTTTGATATAATTGTTTCCTTGAAATTCCCATTAGAACAGAAGTTATGACTTTTAGAATTATACCTGCCCAATAGTTGAAGCGACGTTTCCGAAACTTCGAAGTCATTTTTCTCCAATTGACGTTTTTAGGCATAACGCGAAGGATATCTCAAAAACTTCAGAATATTTTTTCGTGAAATTTTCAAAATGTATGTTCCATGTTAATCTGTATAAACTGAACCTAAAATTTCCTTTTGATTGTTCAAAAAAATATTTTTTTTACACGATTACTGTTGAAAATGTCAAAATTTTGCATTAGCTAAATACAACTTTGTATTAAAAAAAATAAAAATGCTTTAAGTACAAATTTATTTAGGTTCAGATCAATTATTATAATATGAAGCATAAGTAGGACCAAAATTTTCATTTTAGTTGCAATATTTATTTTGTAATCGTGCGCGTAAGCTGTTATACCAGTTTTCTGCTCTTCAAATGTCTGACAGTTTGGAGCCCCCTATAAATGCTCATTCTGCATCTCGCAATTTTTAAAATGCATGAAATGAAAGAACATACTTATATCTTTCATCCCAATAAAAATTGTGTTTTAAAATCATATACATTTTAAAATATTAAATGTTGAAAATGGTCTCTCTTTTTTCCTTTTTTTCCAATTTTAAGAGTCCTGAGACCCCTTAAGGCTCCTGTCCCTGCCGGCGAAGATACGAGCTCATGCTAATCCTGTAGAGATCTTAATACCTTGTTTGCATTTCGACATTTTTAAGTAATTTTTTTGCGTTGGATAGCCGAGGTCCGTCTCTACATTGCACTTTTTTTTTAATTTTTCGATTTTGGTCGCCGATATTTTTTATAAAGTTACTTTCACTTTCAAAACCGGTTCTGAAAATGAAAGTGTTATTCTAAAAAATATCGGCAACCAAATTCGAAAAAGTAAAAAAGGCGCGATGTAGAGACAGACCTCGGCTATCCAATGCAAAAAAGAAAAAAAAAAAAAAAATTTAAATGTCGAAATGTAAACGAGATATATAGAAAAATCCCTCCCCATAGGATTAGCATTAGCTCTTGAGTGGCTTCGCCAGCAGGGACAGGAGCCTTAAGCTAAAACCAAAATTATTGTTCATGGTTCTTATAATTCTTCATGGTTCATCACTGTATAGGTTTCAAATTTCGGAAAATTCGTTTTATACGGTTAAAACAAGCTCATTGCTCAAAATTATGGTATTAATCGAAAACAATTGAGACGTTTTTTATGAAATAAACCTTATTCGAATACGATAAAACCACTCGACTTAGGAAAAAATTGTTTTGTTACGTTTAAGCAATTTCTTTTATGTTTAATCTTCCTTAATTGGAATTCCCGCCAATGCTATTGGTCATTGATCATCAACACCATAAAGGATGATCTCGAAGGCGGCGCTAACGGTTTATCTTCTATACTAAATAGAGCGCGAGATAACGATCTATCTAGATCCCAAATATGGTAAAATTCATTTTAACTAGCTAAAAAAATATAATTAATTATTTAACATGTGGATTTAGTGAATTTAAATATTTTCATAAACATTTTGTAGGGAAAGGGAAATATTTAACTCAGTTAAAAACTGCATGAGTATAGGGGAAACAATTTCGAGTACAAAAGTTAACAAGAAAGAAAAAAATCATGCGTCAAGCATAGATTATGAAACACTTTCCAACACATTCAGAATAATGTAACAAAACTGCACCGTTTAAAAAATTAAAATATTGCGTCTAATTCAACCCTATGGAAACGCATAACGCATATCAAAACCCAATATCAACAGTTCCCATCCACAATCGGGAAATTATCCGAATTTGTTCATCAGCCACATATAATTGTATATGATATATAGATTTTAATCTATTAACTACATGCATGCCAAAATTTAATTCACTTAAGAGATATATATACTTCAGTTGAAAATTTACCTTAAGCAATTTCCTCTAATAAGGAGAACGGTACGTGAATACTTTTGTGCAGCTCTGTATTTGAGGTATAGAAATTATATATAACGAGTAAGATGCAAAACATTAATTAAATTTAAAAGCGCATATCTAATTTTAAACCGCAAATTCAGCAATTATTACTCAAAGTCAGTACTGTACTTTAAACGATTTCTTTTGTGTGTCCCTGTAAATGAATAAAAAATGCCATGAATGCCCTGTTCTAACGTGATCGTAGTGACATTCAGTGATTTATATCAGTTTCAATACATTTGAAATAGCGTAATGTCATTAAAATTCTCTGCAAACGATTTTTCCCCATATACCATAATGTAATGGAATACTTTTGAGTGCCCCAGTAAATGAATGATTAATCCTACATACTTCATATACAATACCAAACATGCTTTGGTGACCTTAAATAACCTTTATCAATTTCATGAAAATCCGAGTATATTTACGGGAGTTAGAGCGTGGACAGGCGGACAGACGGCCAGACAAACCGAATGCATAAACACTTTTCAATTTTGTTGGAAAGTGTTAAAAATGTACTACATAGCATAAGTAGTTTAACAGTTTAAAATTAGATAAAAATAAAAAGATAAATATAAAGAAAAAAATTCCATTAGTTCCGAAAGGACAGACAAAATACTACCGAGGATCGAACCATCTCATAAATATAACCAGTCAAGTGCGAGTACGCTATCCGTGTCTTTATAAACCGTCCGTGTCTTTAAGGGTTAATATCTCGGCTAATTACCGACAATTTTTTTTTTCGAAAATCGTTATCAACAGTCCTTTTATACGTTTGCGACGATAGGTCCTCCAGCACTCCTCAACTCCTTTGCTAAACGCCCGCAAATCGATATTTGTGTGTAACGGGAAAATGCAATTTTCTCAAAAACTATGTGACCTAGGCTAATCGCTATAGTTTTCCTGAAAGATTTAAATTAACTTTTACTACCCCTATTTTTTTCATAATTTTAGTTTCAGTAGACTCGGAAACAGAGGCGGGGTGGATATTTTTAAATTACATTTTCGACTATATCTCTGAAAATACCTACCTAAAATTAAAAGAAATGTATTTTTGAGTTCGGCGTTACGAAAGCTTTCACACGATACCCCACAAGATAAACAAAGAATTTCTTTTTTTTTTTTTTTCAAGAAACTTATTTAGCTCTTCTATATTTTCCCTAAATATATTTTTGAAGGATTATTAATCTATAAATATGTGGTTCGATAGCCTTTATTTCTTCAGCCAGTTTGAATTTTTCACATTGCATAGTTTAGGAGTAAAATGGCTGTGACAGACGGACAGACAGACAGGAGTAGTTAATTAACAGGAGTGATCTTATAATGGTTCCGTTTTCACTTTTTAAGTATGGAACCCTAAAAAGGCTCCTTTCAGAAAGAAAAAGAAAAGTTAGTTTAATGAAAGATAAGGGGAAAACTCAGACTTCAACATCAGTTAAAAACTGTATATCTAGGGCATTTACGATAAGCGAGGTCGAGACAGCACAGTCTGGCAATTCTGTGACAATTTTGAGAAACTAGTCATCATTGGGGAGATTTTTAGAACCCCTCCGAAACAGTAGAACAAGCTATGATTGCCATAATCTGGGTTACCACAAATAGCAGTTCACCGCCAAAATTTTGCCTTTTATTCGCAGGTTAATTTTTACTTTTTTTCTGCGGTCCACAAACACACCTGTTCCAAATTTTCTGTTCAAAAAGCCCTGAACGTCTTCATTCAAAAAATTATATATTTATTGCAGTGCTAAGAGGCATTTTCAATTCTATGCATAGAGTTCAATTTTTTATTTTATTACTTTATTGCAAAATATTTATTTGTTCTTTAACGTATATATTTGTATTGATTTAATAAAATATTTTATTAAAGTCTGTAATTTTCAAATGTAATATTTTTTCAATGCTCACCTTTCGTACCAACAAAACAATGTTTTTTTTTTTTTTTTTTTTTTTTTTAACAAATGCTGCATTTCACGTGAATTTCATTTTATGCCAACTATTTATGCTTGGCGAAAATGGTGTTGGCATAATGAAAAAGTCAGGTTATGACATAATCGCATTCATATAAAAAACGTTTATTGTTAAAAATGACAATCCAAATTTCCTGCTATATACAGTTGTTTATTTTTTATTTTTTTACTTAAAAATATTTTTTTACGTACTCGAATAAACGCTTTGGAATTCAATTCTACATCCCCCATTCCCGGAAAAAATGACATATTTAAAAGAAAATAAGTGTTTTATATTTAAAACTGAAACATGTCATCATTGTTGCACTACTATGACATCATTGTCACTGACTTTTCAGTTTCGACCGTGCTAAAACTACGATCCGTAGATATAAATATATCCTCCATAACTTATTGATGTTTTGCGCATAATAACTTTCACTTTTCTATGTTTATTTAGAAAAAATAAATAAATAGTGGTCAACCAGGTACTATTTCGATAACAGATGAAAATAGTCTTTACAATCCACATATTTATTGCGAGACTTTTAAGTTTTTTGCAATAGATTGTGTTTATTCGTAAGCTGAAATCATATATGTTTGCACTTTTTTTATTGCTGCTTTTAGTGACTACTTTAGAAGGGCGATGTTCATTGAATAACAATCTGTGCAGTAGAAAAGCTCGAAATTTTAAATTTAATAAAGGTAAAATACGTGATTCATTTTTATTTACTATGAAAAAATCTCGAAATGTTTTGCATTATCAGCCTAATATTATATCTGAAATATCTAATATTAAATCCAAGAATAATTCAACAGTTCGTATTAGACAAGAAGCTAATATGAATTTTTCTAATAAACGACATCCATTTTCAAGAAGTTCTACGATAAATTTAAAAGAAACTTCACATAAATCAAAACGAAAATTTCTAAAGCGGCATCCCAAGGTAATCAGCCGAAAAAGATTTAGAAAACGAAACGAAAGATATAATTTTAATGGGATAAGACAGAGACAAATGTCTATAGATGCGAAACAACATGCAGCTGAATTTCATGAACAGCTGCATAATTCTCCTACTGGAGAAAAAGTTCTTGAAAACCACTTCAAAAAGTCTAATAAAAAAGTTACAAAACGTCCCATTGTATTCAAGTTGAAGCCTAATAAAGGAACTTTGTCTGAAGAGAAAACAAATAATCATAAGTTAAAGAAACGTTTCAGCTTTGACTCAAAAAACAATGGCTATAATATGTCTCACAATGAAATTTTTTTAAAGAATTTTACGCTACGTAATAATACGACTCGTGATTTCAAAAATATTCGTAACAATTTCCAATTGTCAAACACATCCAAGAAGGTACCAAGGAATGCGTTGGATAATATCTCCCGAGTGGATTTAATATTCGGGAAAATCCCCACGTCGTTTTACCATACTGGCAGGAAAAACTCTATGGAACTATTTGACGAATTCGACATAAAAGGTAGAAATAATGTAACTTTAAATGTTATCAATATGAAGCCAGAGCCATTGCCTGTCGAATATAATGATAAGTATATTAAAAGGATGGATAATATAACTTTCGTTACGAATACTGCTATGCAATTACCTGTTTCTGAAAGCGGTGCTGATATTCCACCAAAAATATACAGATCTGATGTTAAAGAAATAAATGAGAACAAAGAAGAAGCACCCGATAGCATTAAGTATTTGGATAAAAACAAAATAAAACGATCTCGAAACAACAGAGACGAAGGTAAAGCAAGACGTTTTGAAAAAAATCCGAATAAAAGAGATTTTTACACTGCACATCCGGCTATTTTCACATTGCCTGCTGCCAGAATGTGGTATGAAAGTGATCAGAAAGACTATTTACAATCAAAAGTCAAAATACATTTGCCAGAAATGAACTCAAAAGAAAAAAATAGTCACAAAGTACTCAGTCATCCCTTATTGCACAATCTCAAAAACTCAGATGTTATGAAGTCTAAACACGTTCATCACAAATTTTATCATCCTAACCTGCAAAAACATCCAAATTTTTTAAATGCTACCACGCAGCATGGAATCAAGAAATTGTTGCAGTTTCTAAGGAAAATGATTCACAATTCTAAAACAGAGACAGAAGCTTCAAGAAAAACTACTCTGAATCCTCCGTTGGAAACATATACTGAAGCTAATTCGCCTACACCCAGGGCACAAAATAAAGAATGGCTAAGTGCTATGACTTATCCACCTAAAGTCGATGCAGAAAATAAAGAACGGTTAAGTACTACTTCTTATCCTCCTGAAGTCGATGCTGAAGATAAAGAATGGTTAAGTCCTCGAAAAATGAATGCAAAAAATGAAGAATGGTTAAGTGCTATTCCAGAAATATTAGAAGCCACAAACAATGTTACGAACGGAAGTAGTTACGTAACTTTAGAATACCAAAGGAATGTCGAGTTAATTGTTACCCCTATAAAATCTAAGAATACAAATTATATGCCGGCACTTCTGGGGTTGTTTGGATTGATATTTATAATAATTGTTTGTTTTGTAACGTTCAAAACAGCACTCGACTACAAGAGGGAGTGTAAAAAACCTTTTTCTGGTTACTCTACAGCTCATGCAAATATCAAAAGATGGCTAAATAATGGTCGAGAAGTTGTACCCACAGAAGAAAACATTGACGCATGTGAGCCTTTATATATATGTGATCCTTTTACGGAAGAGAACCGGGAGCTTAAACGAGTTGTTAATAAGATTCTGGGAGAGATGGAATTTTATTCTGACCCCGAGCTTAAACAAATGTATTCAACAAAAGAACATAGTAAGAAATTAGAAAATGCAATGTCTGGAATAATAAAGTGACGAGATAAGACATATTTTGTAGGCTGATTTCAAGTTAATTACTGTATATATATTATTTCTCTTAACATATCTACAATAAATTCATGTTCATAGAAATGTGCATAGGAATTTTTCCTTTCTAGTACAATTTGCATGAATGTCGATTTGGTACTTTTCCGGTATAGGGATCTTGGCGGGATAGAGAAAATGGGATTGGCGAGAGAAGGGAATTTTTCATGCATATTTTCTGACAATCTATTAAATTTTTCATGTACACAATCATTTTTTGCAATATTTATACAATTTATTTAATGTAAATAAGCCATTTGTCTATTTCTATATACAAACAGAAGAAAATTGGGTACAACTTCGTTATCCCGTCGACTAAAAATCTATCGCCAAACTACAAGATTAAATGCCAATAATGGTTGATCGTAAATGTCACATTTACTTGACTTTAAGCAAGTTACACGTGTTTATGTCCACAAATGATTTTTATTTCGACGTTTTATTTGTATTTTTATTAATGTTATACTAATTTATTTGTCCTTTCGTTATTTAAAATAAAAATTATGTCAATTTGTATAATTTGGCGAGTGGTTTAGCGATTTATATAATTTGGCGAAATTGGTCGACGGGATAACTAAGTAGTACCGAAAATTGCATATAAAAATAATAATATTTATAAATAAAATGTTTATAAATATATATATTATAAAGGACAAAGTATCCGTTCGTAACACTGATGTCATTTTGTCGATGGCAAGAGCAGACGATTAAATTTAACTTTTATTGCAATTTTTGAAATTTCTAAATACCGCATTTTCAATTTTTACACCGTCGAATGAGGGGAAAATGTACTTTCAAATGCAATTTGCTTAACACAATTTATTTAAAAACAGTATCGCCATTTACTCAATTTTTATTTTATTTTTTATTATTAATTTTTGCGCATGATTTTTTTTTCAAATCTATCTTTATCGCGTGCAGACGATCACGAAACATAAATCCGTTTACACTTAAATTAATATAAAAAGCTCATCATTTGAACCCATCTTATATTACATAACGAAATTAAAACATTCATCAATCAATAAATAAAACAATAAAATGAAAAATTGGATTTAAAAAAATGCAATTTAACAAATTACAACGACCATTTGGAAAATGATTTTTTCAAAGACTAAAATTTAAGACATAAAAAATAGCACGGAGTTGATCCTACATTACGTACGCCATGAATTAAACATTAATAGTGTTATTACATGTAAAAATTGCAAACGACGGAAATCGCCTGCGACTCGTACGTATTATCCACCTGAAACTTATGTAGTATCCAAGCATTTCATTGGCTGTTCGGGAAAAGGCTTTTCCATCGTCAGATTTCCAAGAAATCTGTCAACTCATTTTAAATGAAATTTCATTCTTAAACTTCTAAACATCCCACAATATTACTTTTTACACCGTCGTATAGAGAAAAAAATGTACTTTTAAATGCAATTTGTTTGAAAGCTGTATCTCAATTTGTTTCTGAGTTATTAATTTTTTTTGTAGTTTTTATTACTTTTTTGTCATAGTGACAACAGATCTCTGTTGAAAGTAAAGGGAAATACATATTACTGTATAGACCAATCAGAAAACGAATAAAAGGCGGATTAAACCAATAAAAACCTTCAGATATGCTTTTGATTTCCCATCCTAACGAGAACAATAACCATTTTTCCAAATGGTTAATAAATAAAACACAAATTTTAGGCACGTAATCGAATCATCGCAAAACTTTCTAACACATTCATAGACTCAGTCTAATGCATAAAATCATAAAATTGGCAGCGATGGCAATAGCAATGACATGAAATGTACTTTTAATAGCATTTTTCATTTTTCGATAAGTGTATTGAAGTTCAAGTTATAATCTAATGCTTTTATATGACGACCCTTCAAATAGAAGTATTTCCAGAAATACCTTATCATTCCTTAAATACAGCTATAACGAATATTTTATTCTACTATGAGCTTCTGTTCTTTTTGCAGTAAAATTATGAGAAATTTTAATAGATTAAATGCATAATTAATACAAAATTAGTCTAATTAAAATCTTAAATGATAAACACATGTTGTCTCTTTATTGCTTAGATCGATGATTCCTTTTTTAAAATACATACATGGAAATGTTAATAATCTGTTGGTTAAAAAAAAAATCAATTATTTTGTCCATGTTTTAAAAATGCACGTAACACTTCATATCTGTAAGATGAACACTACAGTTCCTGAAAGAATAAACGATCTCATAGCTATCGTTCTTCTAGAAGCCTTTTTCCTGCTACTGACCACGTGACTTCAAAAATTTCCCTCCAGATTTACATGGACATTTTCGGCGAATGAACGGGTACTGAAGTAACGAAACGACCAAAGGAAAAATCAGTATGCGATACTAATACGGGAACAACGGATTCCGTCATTCCGAGTCGAGTCTAAAATCCGAACACAAACTCTCATCTTTCCCTTTCAGACAATACGGCTTCCTTTATGAATCACAAAATGAAGGTAGCTTTTGAAGTTCTTTCATTTAGTTTTGCAGTACATTGATGCAGTAACAAGTCAAATTCCAAAGTAACAATTCGGTATTTCGTATTAGAGAGAATACCCGTTACTCAGTAACGAATACATGCGGTTTGCAATACCTCTAAACACATACCATAAAATATTTTTTTTCTCTTCAGACTAATGGTGTTTAGTCTAAAGTTGGAGCACCAAAAGAAAGATAAAAAACATCGGTCTAGTGTTGCTAGGTGTCCTTCGTAAATTGAGGCTCCAAATGCTCTGGACACCACTATCACTAATTTCTTATACAGTTTATTTCGCCATCTTTAATGGCAGATAATTGAACCATTAGATAAGGCGAAGAAAATTACTTTAAAATACTGGTGTCCAGAGCATTTGGATCCCCGATTTACGCGGGACACCTGGCAACGCTACACTGGTTCCACCAGTAAACTCGATGATATTGAACTGAACATATGTTGACAGACGATTTTCGTTCCCATGTTTATCTTACATTGTCCCTCACGCTACATAGTTGAACAAACTGTAACAAAACACCCGCTTTTAATGTTTTCCGGATAAATACTTATCCCATACAGTTTATTAAACTACTAGAAAGATAGACCGTCAAAAATGACAATATGAGACATAAAGATACATACAACACATGTGTAAGAATGAGTTTTCTCGCTTCTTCCGCAGTGATAGATGAAAATAATAGATTTTAAAAACGAAACTCATTTATACAAAACTGTAATACAGTAGAAGATCCCTAATCCGCTCAGCTTGGTTCCAAGTGTTGTGCGAATTTGAGGCTTTTCGCGGATTACAGATCATGCCTATATTATAGAATTAGATATGTGGCTACTTTATGCTAAATAAATTGTATAAATATTGAAAAAAATGCGTCTGTATATGAAAAGAAACAGCGAATAGATTGCCATAAAATATATTGCCAGTTTTCCTTCTTCGTCAAGGCTCCTAAAGTGGAAAAGTACCGAGAATTTAACTTTTGTATCCGACTAGCGCGGTATTTTTCTAGTATAGTGGCCTTGGCGTACTTTTTTAAAGTTTGTTATAATTTGGGCTTCAGAAGTGATTTTTTGGCCAAATGATATAAACAGCTATGAAAACAAAATTAATAAACTTTTAAGTTTATTTATATAATCTATAAACATTTTATTTATCTATATTATTGTTGTTTTTTTGTATACAATTTACTTCACTTTGTATACCAAACAGTTAAGTGGTTTCTTTATAATTAAATAAATTGTATAAATATTGAAAAATTACTCGTGTATATGAAACAGTGAATAAGTTGCTGAAAAATATGTGGCCAGATTTCATTCTCTCTATCTCGCCAAGGTCCCTATACTGGAAAAGTACTTAAAGCACATTAAAATCGGGCAGTTAGGAGCTCAAACAGTAAAGCGCCGTCTATTGGCTGTTATGTGTTAACAGTAGAATCGGGAGGAAGATGTAAAGATGTACATTTTCGTATATTCCACTTTAAATTCTCACCCATATATATTGAAAAAGAAACCCTTAAATTAAATTGCGATGACCTCGATTATGAAATATTAATGGTTTTAAATGGGAATTTCGCCAAAATAGCTAGCTATTGCCAAGTTGGCTTCATATATGACAACTTATTTTTGTCGCCAAATTTGGCAATACTTCGCCAAGTTGGTCAACATTTGGCGCCTCTATGGTAATCCTACATCAGTAATTTTCAACAATTACTCATTACAATGAGGCGGTCCTACAGGAATTGTGAGGGACATACAGAGACTTGGATTTTATATAAACAGATACTATAAATTTAATTTGGGGTGTTTTAAAAATGTTGTGGGTCCAGGTGTTGCACAAGAAGCGCGTCATATGCGAAGAAATACAGCATATCAATTTTTCTTGTCACTTTCTATATTTTTCACATTATACCATGCACTATCACGTTCTAAACGTTTTTATTTAATTTCTTTTGTTGTTTGGATGTCTGGGTCAGATCTTGCAACTATTTTTCCTCTAATATTGCACACAATTTCATTTTCGATAACACTGCAATATTCATGTATTGCGAGGGCGGCATCTCAACAGGCAGAGGCTGCAGACCCAAAAACAATTCTTTTGCGTTTTTGATTGAAATCCCATACCTAACAAACTAATTTTGGCCAAATTTTGTACATAAATTCATTTTTGATAGCAATGTTGATTCATATAGTTTCAGGGTTGTATCTCGTCAAAGACAGGTCCCAGGGACAAAAACAATTCTTTTACATTTTTGATTGAAATCACATACCTAACAAACAAATTTTTGCCTAAAGTTCATTGTCAATGACAATACATGAAATTTTGGATTAAAAGAGTATTACTTAAATAATTTATATTTATTTCTTGTTCCTCAACAGACTAATGGTGTCGAGTCTAAAGAAGGCGCCTCGAAAGAGAGATCAGAAACACCGGTCCCACCTGTAAATCCTGGTATACTGAAGATGTGTGGACGATTTTCCTTCCCATGGCTCCTTACATTGTCGGTCGTACAACTGGGCATCTATTTGAATAAAATATACCAAGACAGTGCGGCAGTGGGAAAGTATTTCGCGGACAGAGACTTCAACTACTGCATAGTGTCAGCAGCTTGTCTGTTAGCACCAGCCCTTGTCTACATTATATACATCGTGTCAGCGTACATCAAAGACCAGGAGGAACCGGAACCAAAAGAAGTTGGGACAAGAGTGGTGCATGGATTACTTCTAGTGCCATGGCAGATCAAAGGGTGAGTTTTGTTCACATATCATTTTGATTTATAAGAGTGATTAAAAAAAGGTTGGACAAAGTTTAAGAAGTGATAGGGTAATACGTATATGTGATGGTATTAATAGGGCCTGACTAATGCAGAGGCTTGAGGGACAGCTGACCCCCCCCCCCCCCAAGGGCAGTTATAAGTTTTTAGTTAAAAGGGAACCAAATGATAAAAAAAATAGCCAAAAGTGACCAAAATTCTTCTTTTTCAGATTTAAGGGCTCTCTTTTCCTCCCCCCCCCTGCTTCCGTGCCTCACGCCCCCCTGATGATACCAGTTACATCATCAAAAAAGATAATGGTTGAAACGAAATAATAAGTTTTTTTTTATCCCCTTAATTGATCAAAAATTCTATGTTGTTAATCAAGCCTTTCAACTGATTTTCTTATTTGCAAAATAAAATTTCACACATTCTAATTTAAAGTGCTTTTCATTTTGTGATATTTAATTTCTCCCTTCCTAATTTCATAAAGATTTTTTT
Source organism: Maratus speciosus (assembly GCA_963932465.1). Classification (NCBI taxonomy): domain Eukaryota; kingdom Metazoa; phylum Arthropoda; class Arachnida; order Araneae; family Salticidae; genus Maratus; species Maratus speciosus. The sequence continues at coordinate 278,644,721 of OZ010797.1, read as the reverse complement.
AAATACATAAATTTTATTAAAATATTACAGTACAAAGTCTAAAGTTCGGACTTTCCAGCGGCAATATTCAAGAAAGGAGGGAAAACAAAATTGTTGAAACAAACAAACAAAAAAAGATCTAGAGCAAAGAAGCTTTATTACTGAGTCAGAACTTATGTCTACGTAACAGAATAAAAAAAAAACTTCTTAATGAGAAACCTAAGTTAATAAAGCAGCGCATATTAACTCAAAAGTTCAATAGTTAAGTAAGTTAGAATTTGTTCTTAAACTGTATGTTCCCTTAAATAAATATTTTTGTTTTACTTTTTATTTTGTTATAATTTATTTAATTAAAATGGTTGTTTAATTTTATTTTAATAACTGTTATATGCAATTGTTAATATATGAACCTCACATTTTCCATCATTTAAGTAGTGAAATTTGTTTTTATTGGAAAAGCAGTATTTTTGATGACCCAATATCCGGAAAAATCTGAAGTTCAGACTCGGTAAAATCCCGAGGATTCCGAACTTTAGACTTTGTACTGTACTATAATCTCACACATGCGTTATTTGTTGCTGTCTGTTTAAAAGAATTTGCCCTAATATAAAATTTTATACCAAAGTACTTTAGTGCATCAAGATGAATGCAGTAATAGCATAACAAGTATTGAAATTTGTTGCTATTGTTATGAAATGCATGCCACCACTTGCCTTTCCATATGATGGAACCCCCAAATGCATGTTGATTGAATACAAAGATTAAGTTAAGTAGAAAAGTATTAACACAAATAGTCAATAATGCCTGAAAGAATTGTATTTACATTTTTAAAGTTCACATTTATCCTTATATTCCTATAACCGAAAAAAAGGTGATATTTGTAATTGCCAATATGTGAATTTTATTCTATAGTTTCTTAAAGTTATCCTTCTTGTGCTATTGTGTGTATAGATGTAAAGAGTACTTGGTACCAGGGATGTAGTGGAGGGTATACGGTGGTATACGCCATATACCTTCTGGATTTTTTAAAGGAACACCGTATACCCTCTGTTTCTCAAAAAAGCTATAGTATATACAGTGAAGGATATACCTTTGCCTTGAGCGTATATCCTCTGCTTAGAGCGTATAACCTCTGCCTTTTTTACGACTACACCACTGCTTGGTACGAAATTTAGGTATACAGACAATAGGTATGAAGTTTAGTTTTAGTCACTTCAACATAATTCACGAAAATTTTCAAAAGATAGAAGGAGCCCCCCGAATAATATTTGCCCCAGGGCCCCCGAAAATCTAAGTCTAGCCCTGGATATTGAAATATTAGGTAAAAAATGTATAAACATATTAAACATTCATTTCAGTGATACAGTGTCACCTTTCGCACAATTTTTGTATTTTATTTTAATAAATGACAAGTGCATTACTTGAATTATCTGTAGTTCCGATTCCGTCTCAATCGGAGCAGTAGAACGCAGTTTACAGATCTTTGAAGTAGTCGTCCGGGAGGCAGCGTCATATTTTTGCTACCAATTTTAGCGTCAATGATTTCGGTATATATTATTAGATGGTAGAGATAACAAAACTGCTAATTAGCTGAAGCACCAGCAGCGGGAAGTTCAATAGCAACATCCCATACTCTGCTCCAATGTGATATGAATGACAACCCGATTACTGACGTCACTGGTATTTGGAGGCATCATCAGTAATCGGATTGCCATTCATTTTACATTTGAAAGAGCTGTGTGATGTTCCTATTGCAACACATCCCGTTGGAGTGTCACTAACTGGCAGTTCCGTTAACTGTACCATCTAATCTATCGTATATTCATACCAAGATCATTGACGCTAAAATTACATACCTGCCAACATGTCAATTTTGAAATCCTTACAATTGTTATGACGTATTCTTGGGTGCTTAAAAATGCATAACATATGCACATGCAATGAAAAAAGTAATACTTCATAACATTTTCTATGCTATATTCATGTATAGTCTTTTTTTTTTTTTTTTTTTTTTTTCAAAATAAAAACGTGAGATATCAAAAGAAAATTTTTTTGCATGGGAAATTCTAAAAAAAAAAAAAAAAAAAAAAAATTCTGAAATTCACAGCAAATTTTCTGAAAGGTTACACAGCCAAAGGATTGGGGAGAAAAGGGGGGGGATTCCCTTCTGGTGCTAATTATGAGTTTTTTCGAGGCCCTTTGATGAAATTCGGACTTTTTCAATGATCCTGTGAAAAATTCGGGTTTTTTTCACGATCCTTTGACGAAATTACTGTATTTTTTCACGATCTTTTGACAAAATTAGCGTTTTTTTTCGCAATTTTTTGATAAAAGCGTTTTTTCTGCGATCTTTGACGAAATAAACATTTTTCTCGCAATCTTTTGACGAAATTCGCATTTTTCTCGCGATCTTTGACAAAATTCGCGTTTTTTTACGTGATCCTTGACAATATTCGCGTTTTTTAACTAGATCTTTGACGAAATTCGCGTTATTTCCCGCGATCTTTGACGAAATTAGCTTTGTTTCAAAGATTTTTGATCGAAATTAGCGTTTTTACGCGTTTTCTGACGAAATTCGCGTTCTTTTCACGATCCCTTGACGAAATTAGTGTTCTTTCCCCGCGATCTTTTCACAATTCTTTGCCGAAATTAGTGTTTCTCCTGCGATTTTTGACAAAATTCGCGTTCTTTTCACGATCTTTCGACAAAAATAGTGTTTTTCTGCGCGATTTTTAACGAAATGCGCGTTTTTTTTGGGATTCTTTGACAAAATTTGCTTTTTTTCAAATATCTTTGATAAAATTCTTTTTTTTTCCCGCGATCTTTGACGATAGTCGCGTTTTTTCCCACGAACTTTGATGAAATTCGCGTACTTTTCACAATCCCTTGTCGAAATTAGTGTTTTTTCCCGCGATTTTTGACGAAATTCGCGTTTTCTTTTTTCGAAAATTAGGGCTTTTTTCAAGATTCTTTGAGAAAATTGGCGTTTTTTCCGATCCTTTGACAAAAGTAGCGGTTTTTTTTCGCGAGCCTTTGACAAAATTAGTGTTTTTTTCGCGATCCTTTGAAGAAATTAGCGTTTTTGAAGGGATCTTTGACGAAATTAGCGTTTTTTCACGCAATCTTTGACAAAAGTAGCGTTTTTTCACGTGATCTTTGACAAAATTCGCATTTTTCAGCGATCGTTTTTCCCGCGCGCAAAACCGTACAATCGTACCGTTCATCCGTACAACCGTACAATTAGAACAAAATCCGTACATTGTACGGCCAATCCGTACAAGTTGGCAGCTATGAAATTAGTTTAAAAAATGTGACGCTGCCTCACGCACTATAGGTAACTTATGTATTGTTAATATTGTATACATAGGGTTATTCAGAATAACTAACTTTTCAGTCATTTTCAGAATAGAAGAGTACACTATAACATTTTTATAAACGAAACCAGGATTGCAACTCACTTATAGTTAAAAAAAAACACACACACACAAAAAAAAAAACCACTTCACTCTAAGCTAAACACAAGTTTTCGTTCATAATTTTAACAATAATAAAGATATTTTTCGAAATTTGTGAAACACTTACTTTGTTTTAACCCTTTAGTGCGCAGCTTTGCATATGAAAACAACACTGTTTTGAATTTAATAGATTTTTTTATTCGCATATACCTAATTCACACCAGAAAATTAAAATAGCAATATTTCTTTATATAATAACAGACTTTCCGTATTTAAATAAAGCTACTTTAACCATTGTAATTTGGTGTAAAGTCAGATTCTCTGGACTACGTAATTTCTAGAACGTATTCTATCATGGAAATTAAAGGGTTAAAGTTTATGCTTTATAAAATAAATATTTATATAAAATAAGGTATTTGGAGACATACTTATTAAAATATTTACTAATTTGCAATATTTTAGCGTAAAACAGCCACGCGACAGTAGTTTTTACTTGTATTGCAGATGTGCAACAGAAGAAAAGATTGACGTATTATATGAAAAATTTATGTCTGATTTTTTTCATTATTTTTCCTGTGTAATAAACCTTTCAGAGAATCATATATAATTTTTTCGAAATAAAATAAAAAATCGCGCATTTAAGGGTTAAGTGAAATGGGTGATACTAATGAGAAGTGCTTGAAATGATTACTACTCATGTAATAAACAACAATTACGCACTGTCAATGGATGAATTGTATTCCCAACACCACCGCCCCTGGAATACTAGGCCTACACAAAAAATAGCGGCTTTCGAAGGCGGATTTTTTTCAACGTGTGTAGGGTCCCTTAAATTTTGGTGCCAATAATTTTTAAAAGCTTCATCTGCTTTAATTTTCTGAGATTAAACAAGTCAAAGAAATCTTTTATAAAATACTGGTGTCAAAATTTAAAGGACCGTACATAAGTTTAAAAAAATCCACCTTGGCCAGCCGCCATTTTTGTGTCACGTTCGGGCCTGGTATTCAGGGGGCGGTGCCAGCACTTCTCGTGATATCACATTTTACGTAAAGCAAATCAAGCTTGTTGAAATATTGTTACAATATATCGTTACCGAGTAATGACAAATTATTTCAATATCTTATTTATTTGTAACGAGCATTTACGTCTTAAAAATAATAGCCATGCTAAACTTCAAGTTTATAGCCCTAACAGATTCAAATAAATATTAATTTGGAACGTTTTCCGCTCATTTCACCTTTTAACGTCTCGAATTTTTTAGGAATCATTCTTAGCGAGCCTTTACATCTATCCTTTCACCGTCCGAGGGTTTTGCAGCATTTTTATAAGAATGCTTGTAAATCCCAGGATATATATTTTTTAAATCTCAGTTTGATGCTATAATATCTTTAATATCACTACTTTCTATATAAGGTTAAAAATAGAATTCTGTTTAAAATATTTTGGTCTACAGCCATTTTAACATGATTTCAAGGAATGGAAAAATCCGGGACAGACGGTTAAAGGGTTAAAAGTAACCACCATGCTAAATTTCAAGTTTAAAGCTAAAGCGGTATCTCAAAAATTGCAATTTTAGAACGTTTTTTGCTCCTGTACCCCTTTTGGGGGTAGTGGTATCGACATAAAATATAGCAAAAAGTTGGAGCAGAGACTCTCGGCATCATTTTTGAAATTGGTTCGGTATTTCTAGAGATTATTCCTTATAAACAGAGAAACAAGCATATCTTCTCTATAATATTTGTATAGACTATAATTTGCTATATTTCGATCACTATGCTTTTCCGGAAAATCAGTTCCTTTTTAGTAATGTTATTTTTTTTTTAACTGGAATTACAAACTCACAACTATTGCACTTTTTTTTCGGACAATCAATTTATAGTTTTTCTTCCAAAACTATTTTTAAAAACATTCAAATCGCCTCAGAAGTTCTCGAGAAAAAGGTGCTTCAATTTCAGAAATTTTCCATAGAATTTCACAAATGTTGTTGATACCTAAAGCATAGGTGCAACCTTTTATGCTACCACTATTTCCCAATGAAAAAATTTCCTTTCTTAATCACAGGAAATCTACGATTAAATAAGGGAAGTTTTTCTTTTAATAAATAGTGGTAAGACAAAAGCATAAAAAGTTGGCAACTACGTTTAAAGATGTCCTCTCTCTCTTTCCCCGCTCAACAACATTTAATTTTTTGAGACATTCACAGACTCATTTTTCTGCATAAATGCATGAAACTTGCATACATTAGTGTTTAAAAGCCTAAGAATGAAACAGTATTTTTCACTTTTCTACACCCTGAATTATAATCGATTGCTCCCCAATAAGGACTTTTCTCAGGCTTGTCTCTTTTTAATAATCGATTTAAATCACCAGAAATTTACAACATTTTCTGAATGAGAATTAGCTGCAAATTTTATGCATTTGTGAATGAAAGTAACTTCATGAATATGTCAGAAACTAGCTGGTTTGGATTGGAGAGCAGCCTTAACCCTTTGAAGGGCGGTGGTACGTTTATGAAACCACTTAATTTTAATTCCCAAATGCCATAATGGCACCAGAATTTTGGGTATAAAATTTTCCCTTAATTATGCATACGAAATATAGCTTTTTCTTATTTACAAATTAATCTGTTCGAAAATTCCGACGTCATTAATTCATTTCAACATTTTAGCAATGGAAATATCTTGCCCCTGAAAAGGTTAAAGGACGTTTCTAAAGAAAGCTTCTGAATTTTGTGACCATCTTTCAAAAAAATACAATTCTAAAATTCTTCCAAAAACAATAAAATGAACAGAAAAAACTTTGTTCAGAAAAAACTAAACAAAATTCTTGAAATATTATCCTACAAACTCTCTTAAATACATATGTGATATGAAGTTCTTTTGATTTTTCGATTTCTTAAAGTTTAATTTCGTTGTGATTAGAAAAATATTAATTTATAAAACTTTAAACTACATATTATTAATTAAGAAATTTATTAATCATATAACCCATAACTTTTTTGTTTCTCTCAACAGACGGGTAGAAGTCCTGCAATTTTCTGCTCAGCGTGTGTGCCAGACACGTGCACTTACACCTGATGAATTAGAAGAAAAATGTCTGCTAGAAAGGCAGGCAGCAGTGTTGGAATTCTTTGAAGAATTCTATGCTGGACTGACACAGCTTCTGTTGCAGCTGTATATAATTATAATAGCATTGGATGAAAAGCAGCCATATAAAGCCTGTAAGTAAACATTTTAAATATACAGGGCGTCCCAAAAGACCCTGACACATTTTAAAATTCAATATCAAATCAAGTAATTGTCGTACAGGAATGCGATTTTGACTAAAATGCTTCTCGCAATAAAAAGTTTTCTTCAAGCAAATAAAAAAAATAGTTCCAAACTTCAATCATAGATGGCGTCACTCGCCCACATGCTCAAACATGTGTTTTTTTCTGATTTTCAGATTAGTTTCGATGTGCCAACCTACACAATTAGCTTTTTTGCTGGGAGTCGTCATTTCTGTATCACAGCATCAAAGATAATCTGAAAATCAGAAAAAACGCATGTTTGAAAACAAACATATGGACAAGTGGCGCCATCTATGATCAAAGTCTGGAACTAATTATTTTCAATTGCTTGATAAAAAAAACTTTTCATCGTAAGAAGCATGTTAGTCCAAACCGCACTGCTATACAACAATTACTTGATTTTATATTGAATTTTAAAATGTGTCAAGGACTTTTGGGATACCCCGTATAACAAATTAACACCTTGTAATAATACACTAATTCTAATTGCTAAAAGGTGTAAATTAAAACTTTAAAAACAATTAAAATAGGTTTATTCGACTGTTTACATGTTTCGACTCTACCTGAGTCATTTTCAAAACAAATAAATAAAAATATTCTAAAATTGCATGTATATAATTAAGTATAGAAAAAGGGGACATGTAGATGATGCTAAATTTAATAGAAAAACCACAGCTTTAGCAAGATTACATCAAGAAAGAACCATCCAATTAAATTTCAGTGAAAGTAAGATAATTTTCCTTTCCAGTCTATACTATCTATCCATTATACGAGAAACCATAGAGATTGTAACACGCAAAAATTCAATCTGTAACGATGCTGCATCACTTACCGAAATTATGGCTCGAGTTACTCAATGGTAATGAAAAAAAATAATCATTTAAGTAAAATAAAAAAAAATAATGTGCATAATATGAAAAAGTACATGAAAAATTGAATTGATGGCGTTTCATAGACGCAATTGTGCAATTTTTAAATATTTTTATTTATTTGTTTTGAAAATGTCTCGAAGTTTTAATTTATACCTTTTAAGCAATTAAAATTATAATAAATATTTTAAGTTAACTTAGTAAGGTATCATTAACCACTTTACAGATTTGCTCTATATACGCTGATTATGAGACTTCCCATTTACCCGTTCGCCATATTTGCTTGTTTCGTTTGGGCTCACATGGTTCCTGGAATACATTATTCTCAATAGTAACCTTCGCCTTATTTAATGTCAGAAATTCTTCGACTAAATAAAGTGAATTACTTGGAAATAGTGGTTTTCAGAAATAGGAAGCAAGACGGCCAGATAATGAATAAAAGGGACATTTAGAAACAAGAAACATTTTATTGAATACATTTACTGGGTTTAGTTAGAAAAATATTTCTGGAATTTACTGTACTTTTGACTAACTAAACACAGAAAAATTATTTAATAAAATACCGTTTTTTTTTTTTTTCGATTAGCTGTCATTTCTCCAACTTAAAGATACCGTATTTCATGAACCAGTTAGAAAAACAAAAAACGACTTACAGATTAGAGACAATATATATAGCCATATGAATATCACTTGCCCTTTTTTGAGCTACAAGCTATCGAAAATGCTGATTTTTTAAATTTTTGAACATTTAAATTGTTATAAGTCAGGAAGTAAAAAAGAAAAACAGGCTGGGTTTTTTTTCTGAACATATTTGGAGGTAGTAATAACATAAATATAAAAAATACATACAGTTACCTCTTTCTCTTCATAAAATATATTTTTTTTTTTTAAATTGGCATTTTAACTAACATTTTAATACACAGTGAAATACGTTTAACACAAAACTCAGGGGACCGCAAAATTTTTTCGTGTTAAAAGAATTTCGCGTTAAAAGGATAGTAAAAAAAGAACAAAACTCACAAATATTTTCGATTTCGTCAAATTTGATTTCCTGTTAAACTACTAGTAAGTTTCACCCATTAGGATAAAAAGCAAGTAAAAAAATATTATTTTTTGGAGGAAAAAATCAGATATAATTTTTTTATGTGTCTTTTTCAGCATTCTGAGATCCAGCTTGTTTGAACCAAATAAGCAAAGCTGTCTCTAAACCTTCGTGCTTAGCAGTTCTCATACGTTTTCTCTCTGGCTTAAACATACTGCGCTCAAACATTAACGTAGAGGGATTCCTGTTTTTTATTATTGTTGATAAAATAAAATTGGCAATGCCAAACCTTTTTGCAGATTTCTGTTTTCGTTCATCTTTTTCATCAACTGCATTAAGAAGCTTCATCTTCATTTGAAGCGAAATGGCAATTTGTTTTTGCACCAATTTCTCAGCCATTGACTCATAAAATATAAGCTAATTTACAAAAAATACGAAATTATCTGATTTTTACCCAAAATTCAGTGGTTGTAACACAAAATTCACCAATTTCAACTCGAACTAACTAGGTCGAAAGCGTATTTTGTCCGTGTTAAGTGATTTTTGTTTCGTGTTAAAAGAAAAAAAATGTATTAAATTGTATTGTATACTGTCCGGACCACTATATCATTTCGTGTTAACCGATTTTTCATGTTAAGCGTTTTCGTGTTAAACGTATTTCACTGTATTTTAATGTACTCAATAAAAAAATAAATAACTGTTGTACATTTATCTGTATTATTAATAAACAAAGTATGCAGATTTAACATTTTTTTTAATTTTTTGTTTATCTTTATTAGTTCAAAAAGATTTTAAAGGTAGATTTTTTTTTGGAAATGCATCTTAACTTCTTTTCTTTTCTACATAGGTTTCCACACACAAATTATGAGGTAAAATCAAAAATGGTATGGGTGTGGTACCATAAAAATAAAATAATTTTTTTTTAATTCTACAGAATGACAAATGACACACTGCAGACGTGCATAAAATGCTAAAAAATGGAAAACATTGACACATGTTAATTCATTTGCATGATGTTTTTGCTTTGCACCCTAATAGTGACAAATAGTGGGTAACATGACAAACTTTACTAGTCCTTACATACCTTAGTTCTGGCCTTAAACACAAAAAGTTAGAATTTAGACAAAAGTGTAGAATAGATGTATCATAAAATTTGAGATAGTTAGAATTACACAAAATGATTATTATGAAATTGAATTTTTCTCTCAAGTAGTGGAAAATTTCAACAAAATTCATATATGTATATAAATTATTTATATTTAATATTTTCTCATGATGCCTGTTTCTGTTATGCAACAAATCAATCATTTTTTTTTTCTTATCTTATACAGTAACTGGTGAAATAATTGCTTCTGCTCTTACTTTGATGTCAATGATGGCAGCAGTCCGAAGACGTGATGACGGCATTTTGACAGGATCCCTCTCTGTGATTGGTTGGGTGTCAATCATGATTTCCAGATCTATTGCCATAGCCCTCGCAGCCAGAGTGATTTACGGATGGATGTTACTCATATGTGTTGCCCACGGCTTGTTAGTTGCCTCCTGGGTGACATCCATTGCAATCAGAACTTATCAAGAATCATCTCCCATGAACAAAAAACGGAAAATTTCTCTTTATTTTCTAGTCTTTGCAGTTTTTGGGTTACCATCTCTGACATACTGGCCAATTATGTTTGAACTAAAAAAGAACAAGCGTCCTTTGATATTTCTTTTCATTCTTCTACTGGAAAATGTTGCTTTTGTCATTTTGTGGGCATGGATGCGAGAAGACAAAACGTGGTACAAGCACGATTTTGTTTTAGTTGCTGTGGCAGCCGGTTGTTATGGCCTGGGAGCTCTTTTTATACTGTTTTACATTTGTTGCAAACCAAAATACACAGATCATGTGGTATACCACGATATGAAAGCAAGAAATACAGACTCTTTTGGAATGTATTTTGAATTTTGTGATATGGCATTTAAGCTGACCAAAAAGGAAGTGGTAGAAACAAGACTGAAAGAAATAAGAGAACAAAAAGCTTTACCTAGCTGATAGCAGATCATCCATTGTAAATATTCATTAACTTTTATATGTTGAGTAATTTAAAATAGCCTTTGCTTTTATAAATACCACTCTCATACATTTGATGGAGATTTTTTAACATTCTAATGCACGTACTTACCACAATAACAAACCATAGGTAGGAAAAGATTACCAGCGGGGCAAACTTCCACCAGTAAAAAATTATAGAATCTTTTGTCTTATTTTACTTAGAAATTCTGCATGAATAAGGCAGATTTGATGTCAATGATGGTAGCAATCCGAAGACATGATGACGGCATTTTAACAGGATCTCTCTCTGTGATTGGCTGGGTGTCAATCATGATTTCCAGATCTATCACCATAGTGCTCGCAGCCAGAGTAATTTATGGATGGATAACTCAAAAACGTCTAAATAAGTCAAAAATGTCTATTAAAAGTTACTGGTTTTCCTTGCCAGCAATCAAGCCCTGACAATAGAGCCAATTTTTTAATATTACAGGGTGAAAAAGTTAGGAGACTGTGCCAATACCTTTAACTCTGATTAGAAGAGTAGAGAACTTTTTATCATGACATAATAAAGGCACATGTGGCATGACATGCGGTGAGAAAGATGTATGTTCCAGTGCAGTGTTTTCTCAGACACTGCATGACAATGAGCTGTAGTAATTCGCTTTCGTCGAAAACAGAAATGGCATTAGAAGAACAACATGCAACAATCAAATTCTGCCATTGTTTGGAGAAATCACCAACAGATATATTGCACATGTTGCAGAAAGTGTACAGTGAGGGAACAATATGTTCTGTGAAGGTATTTTCAAAGGATGTCATTTCAAGAGAGAATCTAAGTTTGAGGAAGCTGCAACGTCTGCAATGAAGATCATCTCATCCAAAGGCTTCCAAAAATGTTTTCAGCAACTGTACCGAAATGGCAGAAGTTCATAGCTGTAGAAGGGGACTACTTTGAAGGTGATTGTGTGTAATACCTGATATCAATAAATCATATCAAATGAGAAAACTTATCACTAAATTTTTTACAATAGTAGAAAATATAAATGTATTTTGCAGTTTGTCATTGTTAAAATCAATAACGCAGGTTTATTCAGACATGAATGGAAGTATTTTCAGCCAAGCTTTTAAATTATTTAGTAGATAAAATATTTCATTTGATAGAGCAGTCGGTGTTATGCCTTCAGGGCTCTTTTTATATTGCTTTACATTTGTTGCAAACCAAAATACACAGATCATGTGGTGTAACCATGATAAAAAAGGGGAAAAGTTCGGATTCATTTAGAATTTTGAATTTTGTGGTATGGCATTTAAGCTTACAAAAAATGAAGTGGTATAAACAAGATTGGAGGAAATAAGAGAACAAAAAAATTCACTTGGATGATAGCAAATCATCTATTGTAAATGTTCATTAAATTTTATGCGTTGAGAAATTTAAAGTAGCCCTTGCTTTTATAAATAATTTGAGTGAGGAATTTTTTAACATTCTAATACATGTATTTTGAAAAAATGAAAACAATAAAATTTATTCTTCCCAAACGATTTATGGGGAAACACCTGTTCAAAACATTTTAAAAATTGAAACTTCACTTAGATTTTTTTTTTCTTTTCCCATATAGTCCGTTAGTGTATGGAATATAGTTCAAAAATAATTTTCTGAAATTTGAATTATTACAAAAGTTACAGTGACAAATATGCCACTAAAACTTATTACCGCTAAACAAAACTTTAAATGAATTTATATATATATATATAATTTTTTTTTTTTTCTCTTGGCAGCTGGATTGCTTGAAAACTAACTACTCAACTGAATTCCTTTCAATTTTAATACAAATGTTCTGAATTTAATTCATTCTAGCATTATGTAAGAGTTTTTGGTACTTACATATTATCTGGGCCAGGAGATAGACCGTGAAAAATGGTTGCCAACTGCCAATCTTGTTTATCGTTGCCAATCATGTTCAAAATAGAAAGTAGTAATTAGTATAATTGGCGCAATTGTATCTCATCTGGCCTGGATAATATACAAGTACCGATTTACTTTCTTTTTTTTTTTTTTTCAATTTTCGATTTTTTGCAAGGATTTTAAAGTCATTTTTATGGGGGCAGATTGGTTTCTGTCTTTTTTGAAAATTTTGCCATTTCCATAAATATGTAAATTTTTAAAATATCCTACACTATGCCACAGCCAATATGCTAATGATTTTTTGCATTACCCTTTTTAATAATATTTCAGATATGGTTGGTGCAAGCAACCAGTTTGTACTGCATTTTCAGAGCATCTTCAGTTATGTGAATGACAAAAATGAATTTTATTATGAAAAAAATTACAAAACACACCCCAAACATATCTTAATATATTGCAAAAACCTCAGAGAACTCCTAAAGTATAACATCTTTTAGTACTGGTGTTACCCTTAAAAATATTTAAATGGAAGGAGAAAAAAGAACTAAGCATCTTTTGTCAGGGGATTCTACCTTTGCAAGGCGTGGGGATGGGGTCTTGTTAAAAGTTGTTGGTTTAGCTTATTTAAAGTTCATTTCTTTATTTAAAAAAGAAGGCCTAGGTTGCACACCATAAGCACTTGTGTTTGAAAATTTTGCTCCTAACTGACTCCATCTTAAATAGGACGTAATCACCATGGTAGCCTAGAATCATTACCTATCATGGGATTAATTAGGTATGATAGGATTTAATAGAGTGAAGAAAACCTTTAATAATATATTTTTAAGTTTTGATTTGATTTTCATAAAATGGGAAATGACTCGACAAACTTGTTCAACGACTATATATATTAAATTTCAAACCATTCATTTGGGTAGTTTTTGCGCTGTTATATGCAGATAGATGAACCAGACGATGACTATAGGTGCTATGTATTTATATAATTATGAATGCACCTAAAAAAAGATTGTCTTAAAAAAATCCTCATTTGATACTCTGTAGATTAACAGTAGTAAAGTAGATTTTTAAAAAAAATTCCACTTCATCAAATGAAAGTAAATTCCCAATGATCCAGGTAACAAAAACACAATATCACTGTTATTTTTACAGGAAATTTTTTAAAAATTGCTGGCCTGACATGACACAGAAAGGATTAAGTACAAGCGGACCAGGTCAAGTTTGTAGAAAAAATAAATTAGCCTGGCATGGTCTGGATGAAATGTCAGAAAACTGGTCTGAGCCTGGGCTTGTGCTTCAGGCCATTCTCGTCACTATGCAGATCTCAAAAAGGACGAAAACAAAAAGCTTTACTTCCCTAGATGATTTATAACAGATATTGTACAGTAAATATTCATTATCTTTTACACTTTAAGAAACTGATAATAGTTTATTTACATATATATGCATTTCATGGACATGCTTTAACGTTATAACTCATGTACTTATGACAATAAAATAACTATGGGGCCAAAAGTCTTATGTAATTGCATTTTGTAGTGAACGTTACTTTTGTTAAAAGTAGATAATACAGATATAATAGACACCTAAAAATGCTTCCAGTTCCCTTTTTGATAATATCATTGTTGTCAAATGGAGCAGAACTTCAAATAGTTTCCACTGAAAATATGTGTGGATCTTATTTTATCTTCAATAAATATAATGTTGTAAAAACCTCTGAATTGATATCTTTAACCTAGTTTTAAAAAATCCCAAAAAAGTCTGCTTTCTGGGCCAAAAACAGTGGCGCCAACTTTTGTAAAATATTGGGTGGGCTCAACCATATTAGGGTAAAATGACATGGACATTTTGTTTTCTTTGAAGATAAGGAGATAGATGGAAAAGTTACGATAGTGAAGTTAGAATTTGTTTAAATAGAATATAATGTTGTGATTTTATTAAATTTTGTTCTCATATGAGGTCTTCATTTTATGGACTCTAATATTTACTATTATTCTATGAATATGACTACAAACTAAAACTCAAAGGACTAAAAAATGACGCATGTCAAAAATCAGTTAAAAAGTCTTTGACAGCATGTTCTGAAAATCATTTAATCTTATAATAAATATGGAAACTCTATTTGATTTCTTAACACCTGCGATTTTCTTGCATATATGATGAAAAATGAATTGGGAAATATGTCAGAAAATAGCCAATCTTTATTCGAAAACAGCCTAGCATTACAACTTTTGTATGGATTTATTTGCTAATTTAGACTATAAAGTTAGACAATAACACAAAAAAGGATGAGTCTGAATGTATTCACAGAGAATTTCTTTGAGAAGTACATTTATGCATTGTAACCATTCATTACCATATTTATGTATATGATATATGTCATAGAGACAGCAATATTTTAACAGGATTATTTGAGTTTGGTTAGAGTCCTGTGTGTCTGTTACTGCCACCTTACTGTGTTTTCAAACAAAATTATTTTCAATGGAAGAATTATTTTTCCAGTGATTAAAAAATAAATAAGTAACAAAATAGAAAAAAGGAAACTGGGTGTGCTAAGAGCAAATTATTGGGTGGGCTCGGGCCCCATGGGCCCATATAAGTTGGCGCCACTGGCCAAAAATAAACTTATCCTGAATAAAAGGTACTGGTAAATACTTTCATAACTACTTACTTACACTTTGACATTCAAGGGGTTATTATTATTTCAACTAAAGATTTTAAAATCAAGCCGTATACAGTACAGAACCCTTTATCCAGAATGATTGAAGTCAGGTGTATTCCAGATAACTGGTTGGGCATTAAAGCAATATCTGATTGATCAGATTTCTAGACTATATGGACTATGACAGTGTTTTCATCTCAAATTAATTGTTGGACTACTCAGAAAGAATCAGGTCCAAACAAGATCAGACATTAATCAAAAATTAAAAGGTAATTTATAGAAATACCTTGTAAAGAAAAACTCCCCTTTTTCCTCTGCATATAAATCAAAATGTCCAATATATAACTAAATATACTTCCATTTCAAATCTTAGTTGTTGGGATCAAATTATATTATGCAAATTGTAAAGTTTAAAGCGATATACATATCAAAATGGCACTGTATGGCTCATTTTTCTGAAATAAGTCAATTGGAAATATTCTGGGTAACTGGTTTTCTGGTTAACTGGTTCCTGGATAAATGGTTCCACATTGTATACAAATGTTATGAAACAGTTTATAATTAAAATACTGTTTTGTACAGTTTAGTTATGATGTAATAAAAATATTTTTATTACATGTTATTTCTTCAATTACTATCTATTTCCATTCTAAATTTGTTTATCTTATCTGAACATTAACAGTTTTCATCTCTTAACTACTGTCCTACACTTCGACATTTACACAGACTTTTTTAAATCATGACCTAATCTGATTGGTGAAGAACTCAATAAAACTTTAAAAAAAAAAAACACTGTGGGTTTTTACCATCAGATAAAAATTTTTGTTTCATCTATATCTTTTATTTGAATAAATGTACTTTAATGAAGAATACTCATGAAGTGCCCAACACAGATTCTAACGAAATTTTGCAGGAATGTAAAGGGTTGGGTTGCCAGGTCCACCGTTATAAAAAGCGGGACATCAGCGCCTCACTCAGGACCTCAAAATACAGCAATTCCTATGCAAATGGAATCTGTCTGTAACAGAATCCTGTCTTAAACATAAGAAGTATGGTCCCAACAAAGCTGTCTAACACGGAATCTCTCTCCAGTCATTTCAGAATACACCTTAGCATGTTTTCCTATACTAAATAATCACAATAATCATATGCAGTAAAATCTGTGAGGTAGAATTGCTAAGAACCAAAGCAAATTTTGTTTTGGAAAGGTTTCCAATTGAACAATTATAATTGTATGCTATTTCTACCATAGGAACTATGAATGTTTTACGATTAAGACTAGATTTTTTTACTCAAACAAGTTCTGTTTTCACAGGTTTTAGTAAACAAAGTACAGTAAAACCTGTAAAAACAGAATGAATTAAGATCAGAAAAGTATTCTGTCTTAGACAGCTTGCCATCTTAGCGGGTACATTTGTACGATATTCCTTTAAGCATAACATAAAAAAAGTTCTTTTTTCACAGGTTTTATTGCATTATGTTCTACTTGATGCAGACCAATGAATACCACGTTTTAAAAGAATTTGTGAATCATGTAAAATTGGGGCATTTGGCATCTTGCACAGTGATTATGTAGACCACTGAAAAGCTGGACATTCTGCAAAAATAGAGACACCTGGCAACAGTCGTTAAAGGTACCAAGATATAAAACTCTATCAAATTTTATCAACAATCATTACCTTGCAACAGATATATTGGGGTTCAAAAATATCATACAAGAGCATATTTGAAAGAAGAAATGACACTCATTATTAGCACCGGTCACCAAACAAAGTAACTTATTGCAAGTAATGGATAAGCATGACATATACATGTGCATACTCATAAGATCTTTCCTTAGTTATATGTGCCCCATACTAATTTTTGACCAACCAATTTTTAAAGATTTCAGATATTTGTGTGAATAGTAGAAAAAAATCTTTCTCCAAACAGTATATTTTAATTTCAATAAATCAAAAGAACAAGATTGCTCTTTAGTAAGGGTCAGAAAATGAACAAATTCAAACATATACTAAAGTTTGTTTCTTTTCCTATTTAACTCATGCTTATTCTTTACACTACTGTAAATAAACTTTACTGCAATCTCAAAAAAAAAAGTTTGAAGACACTGAATACATTCCTTTTTACACTATTTTATTCAACTCAACCTGGTTTTTGTATGTAAAAACGGAATTTTGTACCCGATATGCTAGATTAAAAAAAAAAATTTACAGGTGTATTTTTGATGGCAATACAACATTTGAATCTTTTTAGAACTTAATTAAAAATTAATACATTAATTTTAAGGCATTTTTCCATTACCATGCCGCCAGTGATAAATCACCAAATATTCTCTGTAACACATACAATTGTATCTCTCTATTCTAAAAAAAAGTAACTAACACTGTCACCGCCACTGCTGCCAGTTTTGAATTTTTTGTTCTTTCTTCGTTAATATTAAGAAAACTGCTGCATACAAAAATATGAAAATCGGTGGTATTATAGATAAATGTTTGATAAACACACTGATGCAGACAGGTTTTTTTAATCGAACAATTATTTTACGAGATATTTAATGTTAAAGTTGGTCAAAATCGTTCCATTAAAAAAGCTTTATAGGAGCAAAAACTATACATAGGAATTTAATTATTTTTAGATCATTTTATACATTAGAAGTTCCCGGTGTGCAGACTGCATTTATTTTTTTTTTACTCATTTTTTGAGTGTCTAGTTCCATTTTAAATTAAAATTTTCAGCATTTCCAGAGATATTTTTGACATATTTTAGAAAAGCTTATTATTTTAAATTGTTGCCAAAATTGTAAAAACTTCTCAAATAATAATATTTCCTTTAAATTAAAAATTTATTTACACGTGACTATTATAAACAGAAAAAAACCTAACAAATTAGAATTAAATGATTACGTGTTAAAAGCAGGAAAATATTAAAAATTACGTCATAAAAATTGTCATATATACATGTGAATATTTAAAAAGAAAAAAAAAAACTATAAAACAATTATTTAATATGTGTTAAAAGCAGTAAATGCGGGTGAAACATTATTACGTCCCATTTCAAATAGCCAAGTAATTTTGCCAAACAGTTTAAATTCAAATATATATGAGATTTATTTCACATTTTGAGATAAACTTTTTAACTACTGTTGCCAAAGACAGCACAAATAATAATATTTCCTTTCTAATAATTAAAATATTTCCAGGTGAATATTACAAAAAGAAAAATTTGGTGAAAATTACGTCAGATTTAAAACGTGCAATTTAAAATCATTTTCTTATAAGGTTATTAAAAAATACCTGGATGTAAAAGACTCTGTTGACTTAGTTCATTTTATGTTACCTAATTTTCAGACGTTTAACTAATCTTAATTAATCAAACATGAAAACAGCAATTGACAGCAGCCTGTTTGGCCTTAAAATCCTTTATTAAAAGAGAAATAAATGGAAACTCCTTTACAGGGATATCACCACTGGCTTTTTTAATTATAATTCAATCTTCCATAATCTTTTTTAAGCCGATCAAATTAACGGATTTTTTGAGTCTGAACGAGGGTTGGCGAGCATAGCTCATAGGGGGCACAGCCCACTAGTATGAGTTAAAATAACAAAGGATTTAATGATGTGCCAATAAACGCTCGCTCATGAAAATAGGACAAATGGCTGTGAAACTACAACAATGAAACATTTTAAAGGCCAAAAAGGAGAAAATAAATTTTGATAATGAATATGAAGTGTGTAGCATTAATCGTTCATTTGCAGCGGCACTCAAAAGAATTCTGTTACATTATGGTCAATGGGGAAAAATCGTTTGCAGAGTATTTTAATGACATTATGCTATTTCAAACTTATTGAAATTGATATAAATCTCTGAATTTCACTACAAGATAATTACTATGGAATAGGGCATTCATAGCCTTTGTCATTCATTTACAAGGACACACAAAAGAAATCGGTTACAATACTGTCTTTGAGCAATAATTGCTGGAAGTGAGTTTTCAATTTCGGTATGCGCTTTTAAATTGAACAAATTTTTTGCATACTACTTGTGTATAAATTCGTTACCGCATATACAAGGGTGTACAAAAGAATTCGCGTACCATTCTTCTTATAAGTGGAAATTGCTGAGGGGAATTTTCAACTGGGACATTTATTTCTAAACAACTGAACTAAGTTTTTACGTGTATGTAGTTAATCAATACAAATATATATATATATATATAGGACTGCTCAAAGAATTTGGATAATTTTCCACTGTAGATTGGAATTGCTGAAATTCAGATTTCAAATGTATTATGCATTTCCAAATGGTTCAATTGGACATTATATTTCAACTTATTAAATGGTGAATTTTTTTTTTGTTTGTTTGTTTAATTCATTTTTAGATAAATTCTCATATTGTACACATTAATGAATGCTTGTTTTCATAACAGAATACCATCTTGAAATTACTATAATGTACCTTGTTCTATAGATGAAAGGTATTAATTCTAAGTCATGCATTAGCACAGATTATGAAACCCTTTCCCAAATATTGTTAAGAAATTTCCATGAAATGACATATCTAAATTAACAATTTTAAAAATACACAATCACTAAAACCCATGTTCAGTAATTGCTGTCCATAGCCATTAATGTGCATGAATTCTTCCATGCAGCCTGTGTATGATCTTTATACAAATTCCATAATACACTAAAAATGAGTTAGGTTTAAAAAAGCATACACACCACAGTTGAAAACAAATGTTCAACAATTATCGATCAGAATTCTGTGTGTGTCTGTAAATTAAGAATAAATTCTATGCACTCAATAATCGATGGAAAACATTTAGTAGTGCACTTTTCAGTGATGCATATCAATTGTGTTTGAAGTAGTGTAACATTGAAATACTTTGCAGACCATTCTTTTCTTAGAACGTAATGTAATGTTATTATTTTGTGCACATGCTTAGAAGAAGTACAAATGCTACTTATTCTAACGTAGGGTGTAAAAAAATCATGGTTTAAAAAATCAGATTTTTTTTTTATTTAAATCGGATTTTTATGATTTTTTCACAGTGTTCAAATACTGAATAGCTACCAAGAATTTTAGGCCTCCAAAACAGTTAAACCTCTAATTCTTAACATAATTTGTGTTTTTACACTTTAACTAATAAAATTATAATTATTAGTTATTATATGAATTATTAAAACTGCAAATTAGTAGTTTCATTAGTTAGTAGCATACAATAATGTTATATACTTACATTAATATTTTGTAATAATTATGTAAAACTATATTAATACTGGTTATATTTACACTCATTAAAATTATTATACAATTAACTCTGTAATTAGGAACATAATATACATTTTTATGCTTTAATTACTAAAATGATAATTAATAGTTTAGCACTCATTCTAGAAAGAAAAAGGGGCAGGATGCTAGATACTAATTCCAAAAAAAGGGCACTATTTTATGAGGAAATGTTAGTAATGTGTTTAGTAATTGTATAAGAATTTTTTTTTTTAATTTTATGAATTATTGAAAAATACAATTAAATAACAATATATTTTATTTTTTTTTTTTTCTGAAAAAATAACGTTCTATCATTTTTGCAAGGTCTTGGGCATATAGATTTAGAAATACTGGGGAATTTGAAAGTTATTTACAAGAAATCTCTGTCATTCCATTATTTTTTTAAGAGGCAGGGTGCATTTTGCCAATTTTAAAAGAGGTAGGTTGTGGTGCCCTAAAAAAGTTACCTTAGAGTAAGTAATCACAGAATTAATAAAAACTGCAAATAAGTAATTTCATTAGTTAGTAGCACAAATAACAAAACTAAAAAATATTATTTGCAGCTCATTTTCCATTTGTACTGTTAATCGCCAAAACCTAAACTTACACACATGTATGCATATATGCTAATCCCCCTATAATATGAAAATGCTTTAACCCACTCATACACACATACAGAGTAAATATAAGGATTAGCCAGTTATATCTGAAATCCCCAAAACATTAAACAGCAGCATTATTAGCACTCAGTGGGGATCATCAGTATTCAGTGTTTCAAATAGTTTTGCCGCCTTTTTAATCCCTAACAATTTTTATTTGGTGTATATAAGTTCAAAAAAAAAAAAAAAAAAAAAAAAATTATTCAACGTTTACTGAAGAAGCTCTTGCTGTGCTTAACATTTTATACCAATTGGTTCTTTTTCTCTCATACATTGTTTTACAAAAGCAGTTCAGCCGATGTCATTCTTTCATTCTTCTTTAGCTAAAGTGTGTACAATAAATTTATTATTGCAAAAGTAAAATGAGAAAATAAGATTCTGGCTATTTTATTCTTTTACTTACAGAAATTTATTATACTTGCTATGCTTATTTTATATAAAAGAATGAATAATTTGATTACTAAAAGGAAATTATGACTTTGCAAGTTATATTAAATTTAAATATCATTTTTAAATGAAATCTTTTTTATGTTATATTAGATAAAAACTATGCTTTTTACAAACTTACTGTACTTAAACTTTTTACAACAGTCAGGAATTAAGCTTAGAAATAACTATTTAAAGTTTTTTTTGTGTATTCATAAGTCAAAATACCTGTAGAAACTTTCCAAATTACATTCATCTTAGATTTTAATACTTTTTATGTCACTTAAAACATTTAGAAAATTTATAATTTTAACCAATGATTTTTTTTTAAATCAGTTGATTAAAATCACAATTTAATCGCTGATTTAAAGCAACTGATTAAAATTGTTGACACCCCACCTAATGTAATAAGTATTATTTTATGGATAGGTTTAAAAGAAGTTCAAATGCAATTTATTCTATATTCTATTGAAAGCATATTATAGTTTGTTTCAGAGATGTACATCAATTTCAATATTTTTGAAGTATTATAACACTAGCAAACTTGCCCGGCGTTGCCCGGGTACATAAAAAAACAGCAGGAATTACGATAAAGCTCTGAAAACCACAATAAGATATCGCGAAATTTTTTTAAATCGCTTCTCAAATTCTGAAAAGAGAAAATATATATATATATTATGTTCGAAAATTGCAAGTTGATTCCTTTCACTAATGTGGAAAAATAGTAGCAAATCGCTAAAATACACTAAAAACCACATACAAAATTCCCGAAAAATTCGAAAATTGCTACGCGAAATCCGAATAAACTTTATTGAAATGAGGGCAGAATGTACTTTAGGTCACAAATGGATTGTCAAAAAATTGCAGCAGATCGCAAAGAAACATAAAAATCGCATTAAAAATCACGAAAAGTTCAAAAATCACGAAAGTCAAAATTTACTATAATTGGATAAATGTTTCAAATCTAATTCCTTTGACCTGTGGGCTCTCTTAAAATTTATGTTTTGGAAATCATGCTAAGCATTACATCATGTTACTTTTATTCGTAATTAATTTACTTGGACTCAATTAAATATAATTAATATAATCGCTTAAGTTAATATTAGTTTTTGTTGCATTAAAATATCTCAATTTGTTGATTTTCTGTAAGCAAGTAAACCCTATTGTTTTATAGTGGAAGTCTATCGGAATTTGGCAAAATATTAAAGATATCGCCAAGTTGGCATCACTTTTGGCAACTCATTTTGGTCGCCAAATTTGGTGATATATTGCCAAGTTGGCGACAAACTTGGCGTTATTTGGCGATAAAACTGATTTCCCCCTACAGTAACCCCCCTTATAGGTATGGACATGCATTACATGCTGTTCAATAATCGCATAAAAAATTCACTAAAAATTCAAAAATCGCTGCACGAATTCCGAATAAACTTTTTTGAAAAGAAAACAAAATTTGCTATATTGGGTTAAAAGAAAGAAACCGCATTCTTTTTCCTAATGTGGAAAAATCAAATTAATGTAATCCCTTAAGTTAATATTAGTTTTTGTTGCATTAAAATATCTCATTTTGTTGATTTTCTGTAAGAAAGTAATCCATATTGGTTTACAATGGAAGTCTATGGGAATTTAGTGAAATATTAGAGACATCGCCAAATTGGCGTCACTTTCAGCGACTCATTTTGGTCTCCAAATTTGGTGATATACCACCAAGTTGGTGACAAACTGGGCTGCATTTGGTGACAGAACTATGTCCCTCTACGGTAACCTCCTTATAGGTATGGAAATGCATTAAATGCTGTTCAATAATTGCATAAAAAATTCGCTAAAAATTCAAAAATCGCTGCACGAATTCCGAATAAACTTTTTTGAAAAGAGAACAAAATTTACTATATTGTGTTAAAAGAAAGAAACCATATTCTTCTCACTTATATGGAAAAATTGCCTCAAAACATAAAAAAGCACTAAAAATCGCATAAAAAATTAAATAAAAAAAATCTAATAAAAAAATTGAAAATTGGGCTTTGAGGTGCAAAACTTCATATATAGACGTACCTTTTCCCCAAATTTTGTAGCTCTATGTGCAGTGGTTTCTTCAGAACACCGTCGACATACTCACTCACACACAAACTTCTTTCTTTATTATTATAGATGATTAAAATACACCACAAATGATTTTTTCCAATATATCATAATGTAAAAAATTGTTTTGTGAGCCCCTTTAAATGAACTATAAATGCTACAGATTGCATTTCTAGTAGCAAATATGCTATAGTAAACTTCAATGACAAATATAAACTACATGGGAATCCAAGTGTATTTACAAGAGCTAGAGTATGGATAGACAAACTGAAGTCATAAATGCTTTTCAACTACGTTAGAAAGTGTTAATGAAAAGGGGATATGTACATTGCATGCATACAGCATTGCAATTTACAACAATGAACATTATGTCATTATTGGCTTTAAATTGCATTGTTTGACATGAGATTTTGGTTATGGCCTAAAGGAAAATAAACAAGTATAAAAAAATTATGACTATTTTCACCCTTCATGTACAAAAATATAACAGACAATGTTACATTTAGGAAACAAAATAATTCTAGCAACATTATACATAATTAAATAATTGTAAAGTTTAAAATTAAATTTATGCACCTACTAACTGGTGAAGTAGTAATAAAATGCCTGACACATTAGTAATACTATTACAATAACATTTATACAAATCAAAATAAAAATGTGTACATTTTTTTTCAATGATTATATGATAAAATTAACACTTTTATTAAATATCTAAAAATACACAAATTTGGTATCTGAATCACACATTTGAAAATGACTAGAAATGTTTTGTTAATTTTCATATGAAATAAAAAAGATATCCGCGGTAAACAGCACAAGATAAATGATTGCAGCATTTGCTTTATCAATTTCTTTCAACGTTCAGTATCTCTTTAACAATAATAAAATACACAATCATAATCCATACTGCTGAGTAAAAGTCTCCGCTCTTTTTTTATCAATCTTCTCCAATTCTCGAAGCCTCTGTAATGATAAAAATAATTGAAATTAGCAGTAAAATACAGAAACAGTAGCTGGTAAAAGTTTTGAGACAATATGCTTATCTGTTCTATTTTTTCAGTAAGCAAAATGTCTTAATGATGTAAATTAGTAATTTGTAGTTTTAGTCATCCTACATGCTGTGCAACTAATGATATGTGTAAAAATTGTTTATTTAAAAAATACCAAATGTGAGTTTGAAAAATCGAAAGCTGAAGTTTTGAGATGACCTGATAAAATTCAAGTTTTTAATACTTGACTTAAATACATGTGATACTGTCACACATCTTTGCTAGCTGAGTGGCTAGAGCAAAGGAATTCCATTCAGAAGGAATGGGTTCGAATCCTGTCCCTGGCTTTTAAATTACATTTTCGTTATTTATTTTCTATATGAGTTGTATGCAAGTGACTTTATAATTGTGATAACTTTGTGCAGATATGTAAATTAGTAGCTTTACATAGTCATGTTCCCAGAATGTTCTAGAATATGCAACGCTTCATATATAGAGCACGAAAACAGCCTGGCACCTCAGCTGTGTTGTTGTATGTGAAACGCACTTTCTTAATCCTTAAAGCATCAGATTCTATTTTGTACATGAAAATTTTAATGTTAGTATCTGTATCAGCTTCAGTAAGAAGACAGGGGGAAATATGCCTTTGACCATTCGTCTTTTAATTATTAAAGAAGCAGGAGGGAAATGTCATATATCTGCTATTGCCTGCAAGTTGGGAATTCCAAAATCAACTGTTGGCCACATACCGGGTGTCCCAAAAAGGACTGACTGATTTTAAAATTCAATAACTTGCAAACGGTGACAGATATTTAAAAAATTCTTGCAGGAGGGTTATGCATAAGGTCAAAAGTTTTTTTACAGTGATTTTCAATTTTAGTTCGAATTACAAACAATAGATGGCGCTGCGATCAATAGACGCTGAATTCAGGCTTGATTTTTGGTACTTCGTGGCCCGGATAATACATTTCCATCTCCTTTTTCAGCATGGAACAAGCCAAAGGACCAGAAATCGAGCCTGTATTTAGCGACTATTGCTTACAGCGCCATCTATTGTTTGTAATTCGAACTAAAATCGAAAATCACTGTAATAAAACTTTTGACCTTATGCATAACCCTCCTGCAAGATTTTTTTAAATATCTGTCATCGTTTGCAAGTTATTGAATTTTAAAATCAGTCAGTCCTTTTTGGGACACCCGGTAGTAAAGAAGTAGAAGGATGGTAAAGGTGTGCATTCTAAGATTAGGAGCCCCAAGAAAAATGACTCAATATCAAGAGGTGTTGATCCGAAGGAATTTGGTCACTGACCCAAACAATTTCCAAATTATTTACATTTATGCATATGTCTCAATTGTTCTAATTTTGCATTTTATTGAGCTTTAAAAGGGGTACAAATTACTAATTTGCATCATTAAGAAATTTTGCTTACAGAAAAAGTTTGGACAGAAAAACATTATCGTCTCAAAACTTTTGCCAGACACTGTAAATAAACAATGCAATATACATAGTTTTCAAATAAGTATTATATATTGTCCTGCTTATGCCAGAAACATGAATGTGCAAATTTTTACTTTGTTCGGTTTACTAGCTGGTTGGATCTCTTTTTTGCTATCTAAGTTTTGCTAGATATGTGAATGTGTATCCCCTCTTGAAGCGACATTAGAAAACATTTTAGGAAAATGATGGGGTAAACATGCAAATGCCATTTCTCAAAACTTTGAAATTTGCATATTCATGACTCTGGCATAAAATTGAGCCTAAAGTTATCCTGAAAAAAGGCTCATAAGACAGGTTTATATGTTTGCGTTATGTCAGTTAAACAACATCAAGTTCAAATACATGGGAGGTTTCTGTAAGCTATAAAAATTCAAAGCTGAAACAGGTATTTTAGAGTCATCAATGGAAATTTATGAATTCATGCTTAATGGATGAATACAAATAAGTAAAATTAGGAAGAACAAAATAAATAAATAAAATAGGAGACGAAAAAGGCAATTTACAACTGATTAAAATATGATTATCAAACATTATGCAATTTTAAGAGTAGTTCAAAAAGCAACATTTTACACAAAAAAATATAAAAAAAAGTTAAACCTTAATATTTTAGTTCTTTTTGCAACATGTGTATCTTACATGCATTGATAATGATTGTCACCAACAATTAGCTGAGCACAGTCTTTTGTCAGGTCAGGGTAACCTGACCCTTGAGATAAAGTTTCGTTAGGAATCATGAAAAATGCAGAATAGCAGTGCACCTGTTGGCGAATTGAAATTGAAGAAACAGCATGAACACCACTTTGGAGCAGCAAAATCGCTCCTTTTTGAGCAAGGAAATAAAACACACACACACACACACACAAAAAAAAAAAAAAAAAAAAAAAAAAAAAAAGAGGGAGAGGGAGTAAATAATTAATTTAATATATATATATATATATTAACAGTTATACTACAAGATATTTGGTAGATGACATGAAATTATATTTTTTTTTATTCCTTTACTTTTATAAGAGTGTTAATGCAGAATCTATAATTTTTGCTGTCACAAACTTCAAATAGATTTAAAATAAGATATGAAACACACAGATGTTATATTAAATGTCAAAAGAAAACGAAGGATTATAAATAGGTTAACTGAAATATTTTATTCAATGCATAAAAGTATCAGCAAGCTTATGTTTGCTCTTTTAAACCTTTGCTTCTACTATTTTAATAAAACATATATAATATGAATATTGATTTTCATGCTGTGTATGGTAAAAAATTGAATACTATAAAGATCTGCACACATTGAGATTTTCAACCAGACACAAGCCTGGCCCGAACAAAATCTATCTTGACCGAATTTCACCTAGAGCAAAAGATAACAGCTCGGCACAAGTCAATGAAATCAGTCCTGAGCTGATTCATTTTTTTTAAATAAGAGAGATTTTTTAACTAACATTACTAGCTCTTTTTAATGCAAAAATGCAACATTTTTCAGTTTATATGCCCACCAGCTACAGAATATGACATAACATTATTGATCGCTTAGACAAATACATTGTCTTTTTAAAAAGTTCTACTAGATGGATTTTGATGGAACTTGCACTGTCAGTTACGTAATTTTTGAGGAAAGTTTTAGTATATTGCATATTGTTCTATGTTGCTTAGCTACAGAATTATGGGAGAAGTTCTATAATCAGATAAATCCTATTATGAAAGAAAAGCCTTTTACAATGATTCTGCTGAATGGATTTCGGTGACACTTGCACTGTTAGTTAGATAATTTTCTTTAGGGAAGGTTTTAGCATATAACATATTGTTCTATGTTGCTTAGTTACAGAATTATGTGGGAAAGTTCTGTAAACAGTTGAACATGATTATGAAAAAATAGGATTTTTAGAAAGTTCTACTGGACGGATTTTGACATGACTTGCATTGTTAGTTAGATAATTTTTCAGGGATGGTTTTGTTATATTGTTATATGATTCTTTCCCGAATCCTACTGAAAATAATCAACTAACAGAGTTGGTCCTTAATAACCAAAATTTTGTCTGACACATTAGAAAATACAACAGCAATGCGGAAGGACATTCCAGGTACAACACAAGGTCAAATTCAATGAATTATTTCATTTGATTCAAGTTTTGTTTAGAGAAACAGACCAGCATTGCAGGCAATGCCTGATAGTAAATTAATAAATGTAAAAAGAAGTAATAATCAAAATTAATGACAGGGTACCTAATCTATGATCAAATTTTAATCAATTTTCTTTATTTCAAAACTTAACAGACTCCTTATGCTAAACGGTTTTAACCATTTTAAACATATGCAACAGACTGTTTTGTTTTTAAAAGCAATTTATTTTCAAATTACTTTTATTTCTCCAAAGCTGGATTGGTTGAAAGGTAGGTGCCAGACCAAATCTGACACCCTGATCCTCCAGGTTGGGAGTTAGGACAATAGTCCTGCTCCCTATTTGATGTAAAAACTTCTCTTGCAAAAAGAATCTACAAGGATATTAATTCGGATGCTTCTAAAAGACAAAAGACTTGTAGATTTTTTGAATGGCGGCATCTGATGCCATAAACCGAGTTTATATATATATATATATATATATATATATATACCCAGATAGCATGAATATTAGCAGCAACTTTGATTTTTTCTAACATTATCTTGCCGTGATAAATTTGATTGAGAAATTCACAGCAAATCTCCCGCAAGGTATACTAACACCCACTTGCACGAGTAGTTTGTTGTGAAACTGATGGCAAGATTGTCTTTAATTCATGAAAGTGATTAAAGCAAAATATCCCTCTGTTAAGAGAATAGACAATCAGCACATATGCAGAAATTTTATTCAGTAGACACTGCTTTTTCTAAACGCTATACTTATCAAATACGAAAAAATGCTCAAATTGAAAAGTACAAATACAGTCAACTCTGTGAAATCTGCCGATGTATAATCTGCAATCATCTATTATCCGCACTACATGTTGGAATGTAAACAATGAAAATTCTCATTAACAGTTAAACACATAAAGTTAAATTTGGTATATATTTTTTTTTCAGTTATCAATTTTCCAGCGAATAAACAGTTAAATATAAATTGTATATAAATATTTAAATTTTCTTGAGTAAATTTTTTTTATCTTGGAGCAAGAAATAATGAGTATTCATAGGCTACAGAAAAAGAAAATTATGGACAATAAACCAAAACTGAAACTACCATTGTCAATGTGTAAAATAATGAATAATCAATAAAGTATGTTTTGTATATAATTTAAATTTTCTTTAATCTTAGTTATTAAATATATCATACCAATGTTGCATTATGTTTTTCTTTTCCATTGTAATTGTAATTTTTGTGCAGTTATTCCTAATTTATAGTCAGACTTTAAAAAATAAAATGTAAACAAAAGGATGATCATTAATCTGCAAAACCCTCGGTCCCTAAGTGTGCGGATTTCGCTGAGTTGACTATACTACCTTAACTTGTTTATGGTGATAAAAACTGTGCATGCACCTTCTGATGGTGCGTTTGCATCAATAGACCTGATCAGGTCTATGGACCCCATCGAAGGGGTTAAACTTATAGTGTAACAGTTGTAAACAAATAGTGTGGCATGGAAAGATTACTACTCTGCAGTATTTTTGATTACTTGTTTGCCGTTAATTTGCAATAAATTTGATACAGCATGAATTTAACTTGCACGACAAGTTAGTTGCAAGTTCAAAGTGTGGTGACTTTGGCGTTTGCATTATCTTGCTGCAGTTTTGTTATGAACTTTCAGTCTCGCCATGCTGAGCTTACTGCAACTTTGCAGGTTTTCAAAGGAGGGTAAATTTTTTTTAGAGGGGGAGAGTTCAAAATCTTCAAAATTTATAATTCAAAAATTTCCCAACGTGAAACAAATTGCTCTATTTTCCAACTGAAATGATATGTGTGATGTGTGCTTAATGATTACGATAATTATATGTAAAAAAAAAAATTCCTTCCTAGGAAAGATACTGAAACAAAAAACATAAAAAATATAACTATTGGTTCATTTAATGAAAGATTTTGTCTTCGATTGTGTACGAGTCATAATCGTACTTCATATAAAAATAGCCTCATATTTTTAGATTTTGGAGAAAGTAACAAAGCTTTGAAGGAAATGTATTAGAGGCACTGTTGATGGACAACAGTAGAGAAATTCAGGTCTGATAGATGGTATGATATTTTCATAACACAGAGAAACATAATGAGAAATTAAGTCTGTCTGCTTTTTGTATTTCTTTTGAAAGTTTAACTATTTTACTATTACAGAACTCAGAAAGGTAGTCAGCAAAACAATAAAAAATTCTTTTATATTTTTATTTTTACTTAAAAAAAAAGGAAAAGAAAAAACGTTTTAAAAATCTATAATTTCTCAACTCTAAGCTCAAATTTCCCAAGTTCACATATATTGGAGGGGGGGTGCAGAGGCTCCCCCCCATAACCCCCATTGTGATGCCTCTGTTTCAAAGCAAAACAGTTGCAAATATTCTGCAAACTAAAAATGCTATGTGGGTACATAATAATATATTACTTTTATTTTTAATTGGCCACTTTATCTCAGCAGTCAACTTAGTTCAGCCATAGTCAGTGTTGAATTCAGACATTTTCTCCGGGAAGGATTTTTGAAGCTATAGGGAGGGGAAGGGGGTGGGACAGATGAAAGTTCCAGGGAGAATATTCACACTTTTGATACAAATATATAACCACAAAATCTTAAACTGAATAGAGGAGAGTGAGTGACATTACGGTGTTCCAGGGCCGCGCCACCCCCTGAATTTATCACTGACCATAGTTAAATTTAGAACATGTTTGAATGAGGCTAGCACAAAAGTTAATAAATAGTATTTTAAGGTATAAAAAAATCTGGAGTGGCTCCACTCAACTTTCCAATCACTTTATAGAGTATTTTGCATATTCAGATACCATGTAATCCAAAAGTCACTGAAAAATATGTAAAGCTACACACAACATACACAATTTACTCTATTAAAATATTTCAATTACAGAGCTAATCTTCTGTAATCCGATTCACAATCAAAATTAGCATCAAACATGAGCAATCCTTGCAACAATTAGTTTTATATGTATGAGAATTACAGCCTCTTTTTCACCAAAAAGAGAATTATTTTAGTATGCATTAGCATATTTTTCAAATGTAATATTTCAGTTGCTTTATTTAAAAGTAGATATTTTCATTTCTTTCTTCACTAAAATTAATACATAAATTTCCATACACTTTTATTTGGTAAAATCTTCTTTTCTTACAAAATAAAGTAAAAGTATTTATTTTACTGTGATTCAAAAAAAATGATTTTACTAAAATGCCACATTTTGATAAAATATAGTTATCATATTGACATAAAATGACTATGAGAAATGAAAATAATTTAACTGAGATGTAAAAGGAAATGATTATCAGTTATCATCACAAAATGATTGGAAAGTGGTCATAAAAAGGTTTTGATATCAAACAAGTTGACAGAATTCTTCAAAAGTGAATATAATTCTTGTGACAGTAGCCTGTAAGATATTCAACCAAAAATGAAAGCATTATTAAATATGAAATATAAAATAAAGATAAGTAACATTTATAAAACAAGAAAAGGTGAATAAAAATCTAACAAAAGAAAGTATGTATGTGTGTCTGTTGATGATGACTAGGAAAATTTACCACATCTAGAGATCTGAAAATTTGGATGAGATAGTACACAGCAGGTGCTCTGATTTTTATTTATTCATTTTTTTTTTTTTATTAGCCATGATATTTAATTAAAAACTCATCTAAAAAGCTTTTTTTTTTTTTTTTTTTTTTTTTACAAAAATTGGCAGACACACACATGGATGCTCAATTCCTGCTTTCAAGAGCATGTAAAAGAGAAGAACCAAATGCTGATTTATTTATTTATTTTTCGCCGTTTGTCTTAAAGTTTATATGCCAAACTGTTCAGAATACAGAAAACAGGAAGACATAGTCTTAAATTTCATACTTTTGCGTCTTAAACACCACAATCTGTATGAATAAATATTGTTGTTAACCCTTTGAAAAATTTTTTTCAAATTGTGACTTTTTTCTCCCTTTCGGCAATGTTCCCCTAGGGATTGTTACCAAAAAGTTCAAAAGTTCACAAAAATTACCTATTTAAAGCCGCGACCTTCTCTTCAACAATACAATCAATTTTGAAAAATGCTAATTTTAACCATATTTAGAAAATCTGCAACTGCAGGTCATTTTGCACCTCCCGAAGATTATCATTTTTCTAAGCTAAAAATAACTAAATATCAGTATTTTGACACAATCCTTTTACAGCATATCAGCAGACCATATTGACATGACCTAAAAAATTTTGAAATGTTGCGATGAGTAGAAGTTTTTTTTTTTTAATAAAATCTGAGAAATTTTTTATGAAAATGCTAAAAAGTGTGCTGTTTTGGCACACCTTTAGCTCATGTTTTCACTACTAAATATGTATATATTTCAACAAAATTTTAAAGAGGGCTTTGATACAGTTATATTTATAACTGATTAAACTTTCAGAATGTTCGGACAGTAAGAGCTACTTTGTTTTGTTAAAAAACCTGACAAAAAACACACAAAGCGACAAAAAAAAAAAAAATATATATTGTAAAACCTTCGACTAACATGTGGAAGTGGTAGCGTGGAACTTCAGTCAAGCGGAGGCCCAAGTAATAATTAAATCAAACAATTTATTTAAATGCATAAGATAAATGAATATTTCTTGATTAATTTCTTGTAATTACAACTACATTATATTTATGGGTACTTTCAGCTGATGACAATGTTCATTAAAGACTTAATGTTCAGTGTATAAGATTAACATTAAAATTCTATTAGCTTCTTTCTCGATACAAATCCAAAATCTTGTCACGATAGTCTGGTAAGAAACAGCTGCCTCTGTTTTCTGGCGTATACCAGTCCGTTGTCAACTACACAATATCTCACAGTTTCCACTGGAGAAATCTTACCCAGCCCGAAACGGCAGGTTCCTCTATCCCTTCGGATCTATCCGAAAACTCAACTCCCAACTCAGAGAGCAGCTCTCTCCTTGGGATTCAAAAACGCATCTCTCCTCTTTTCTCTGTTCGTTCCAATTCACCTTTTTAAAACAAAGGCTATCTGTCGGCCCACTCAGAGCCTAGGTTGAATGATATCACTAACAAACTTCGATATCATTGGTCAAGAGAGACCCTCGCTGCTAGCGGGAGAAAATTTCGCATCTAGTTTCATTTTTAAATTGTCCTGGGAAAATATCGGCAAAGTTGCTACTTAAAAGGAATTCCATAACTCCTATTTTTTTCATGCCGTTCTACTTTTCTGTCAACCTTTAAGATTGGTTTAGATGGATTGATTCTTTTTATCATTTCCGGCAGAACCTTGAGACTTAGAAATATTTTGAGCTGTTATGCTTATACATTGCTTTTCCTATCTAGAGTTCTCATTTGAAAATATATGGGACCTTTTTTGTGAATCCCATTGGATTCTTCACAATACCCCCCCGCCTTTAAATGATATTTCGGCTGCAAGACGTAATATCTGCAAAGAAAAGGTTAGCTCATATATTAGAGTGGCCCTCCTTTATATATCTCACTCACTTTTTTCACAAAAAACTTTTCATACAATTTACATTTAACTTACTAATGCTGAGTACCTTTGATTATGAAATTTCACTTTTAAAAGACAAAACACATTTAAAATTTTACACTATGACATTTACACAAAATAAGATAAATTTAATATGTACACCTAGTTAAATCGAATTCGACTCACTTATGTACACTTAGTTAAATCGAATTCGATTCACTTGATCCGGCGCTAAATTTCTAACTGCTAGAGCCTGTCATGTGAAGGCCTATTTTTATATTTAGGATAGTGTCTCGGACGTGAATCTTCGCTTGTCAACCTATTTATTTTCTCCGCGTTTTTTTCTTGTGGTTTTTGTCTATTTACACGATAATTTTGCAACTTTTCGTGTCTACCTGTGGCGCTCGCCACACAATAAGCCGGGGACATTTTAGAGTCGCCCGTCCTCCGACTAATCCGTCTCGTAACCCTTTCGCGCTCTTTATTCCCATCCAAATCCTTTACTAGATTTTCTGACCTGAGATACTTTTTGTTCTCGTTATTTCTAAACCAAAATTCTCTTTTGTTCCTTCTCAGTGTTATTTTCACCGACGTATCCCTTTGATTATCCGATCTATCTATACTTTGACATGCCCTATTTGCTTGTGTTAAATCCTCACACTCATGATGCGATTTTTCTAACCCCTTTTTCAGTTTGACTTCTCGTATGGGGCAACCCATCTCATGATCCCCTTTGACATCTTTCTTTTTTCTTTTATTCGATCCTAAAACCTGATCTTCCTTTTTCGTGGGTGATACAGTATTATCCTTCCTTCCCTCCCAATTCTCATATCTCGTTTTTGACCGGGTACCTCCCATTTCCTTCCTTTCTCCCAAGTTCACGCTCGTCAATTTTGAGTAGTCCTCTCTCACCTTATTCTCTTCCCTTCGGGATGGATTCCCGTTTTCGTTTTTCGCTTTCGCTATGTTATGGATGACCACTGCATCTGAAATCTGCATTTTTTTCCTTTTAATATCATCAATTAATTTTTGAGTTTTGTTACCCAAAATATAGTAAGACAAATTCGTCTTTCTGTCCGTCACGATAGCTTTTGTTTTTAGTCTCCCGAGTCCTTCAATTTTTAAAACAACTTCGGCGGTCGGTAAGCGACGAGTATTGTTCATTAACGGCTGTCTAACTCGAATGGTGCCACCGTCTAATTGATTGCGTTTAATAAATCTCCTCGAAATTACATCATATTGACTTCCACTATCTCTTAATGTTGTGCATTCCCTTCCGTTGATTAGCGCGCGGCTTAGATAAGGCTTAAAACTTTCTTCAAAATTTGTACTTCCGCTAATATGATGAACGCTGGTAATTTGCTCTCCATTTCTTTTGTTTTCGGGACAATTAACCTTCAAATGGTTTGGGCTCGAGCAAATGAAACACCTAATAGCCCTTTTGCGCTCAAAGATTTTTTCCCTTTCTTTCTCTATATTTCGTTCTCTCGAGTTAGTTCTGGTTTCGGAATGCCCCCCTCTCGTTTCGTCTTCATTTTCCATTTTCTCATCCCGCGAATTTTCTTCGAATTTTAGCTTTTTGTTCCACGATTTTTTTGACGCCCCTTTTATAGTTTCGTATTCATCCAGATCCTTAGCTAGTGTTCCTGGATCTTTATATTTGGCCCACGAATCTATAAAGTGCTCCCTTAATTCTGCTGGAGCACGCCTCTTAATCTGTTCGGTGATTAGCAAATCTTTTAACTCTTTAAAATTAGTAACCTCAAGATCATTTAACCACCCTTCTAGAAAGCTATTTAGTTCAAAAATGAGGTCTTTCCACGGGCTATTCTGGTCTCGCAAATGTTTATCTAATTTTTGTCTATAAGCCTCGCCACTCAATCTAAAACGAGCTAACAGTATTGACTTCACATGCTGAAAGTTGTCAACTCGGTCTGTCGGTTCGCGCAAGATCAATTCAGCTATCTGTACGGGCAACAAAGCTAATAAATGCGTGACCAGATCCTCATTTTCTATCCCAGACCTTAATGCCTGTCGTTCAAACAAGTTTAAAAATAGAGTTATGTCCGAACGCTCTGGATCAAAACGATGCATTATAGTTTTCAGCGCTAATTTAGGTCTTTCCGATCCGTTACTGGAAGTCGAGTTACGCCTCCCTGAGTTTTGCGTTAATTTTAATTGCTCTAATTGAAAATTTCTCTCTTTTTCTATCTCTTCTTTTTCTTTTTTCTCTCTTTCTAAAAGTATTAGATCTTCCCTATCTTTTACTATATATCCCACTTGTGTTAATGCAAAGTCGGCATCATAATCGTCCGCGCCCTCTATCTTTTGGATAATCGTCGCGATTATGTCACTTTCTTCTATCTGAACTCCTAATACCTCTGCTAAATTTTGCAGATCAGCCTTTCGGCAATATTTCAATGCCGTTATTTTCGCCATTATCTATCGATTTTATATTCCTACCGATACTACAAAGATAACCTAACGATTTCCCTCTTTATATATTTATTTATATTTTTTGCAACTACCTCAGAAGATGTGAATTTGACACTTCACCGAGAATATTCTAACCTTATCTACCGTTATAAAATGTTTTCAAACGTATTCACAATATACATAAATAAATTAGCAATACTATAATAAATTTCAGACATTCTACGTTTTAGTGTTAGTTTCGAAAAGAAAGTATAATTTTTCCACTTTTTACATTCCCTACACACACAAAATATAGAACATAAAAAAATATTTCCAAATGCTATAGGTAAACAATTTTCCCTATTTTACTCAGAATTGAACACTCCTTGCAACCTTTTTATATGCTTTTTCTATTTTGAATACAAGTATATATTTAGGAAAATCAATCATTAAATAATCCAAATTGATTCTAAAATATTTTTCAAACAAACTTTCCTCACAATGGTACTTTTCTTGCATGACATCTAATTTCTTTTTTTTTTTCTTTAAGAATCTAGTTTGATTCCAGTTTTCTGTATTCTTAATTTTAAAAAAATTTCAAAATTTAAAACCAATGACAAAAGGGTATCAGCTCCCTTGTACTATAATTAATTAATAAGTTAATAATTTTCTTATTTTAACTAACCAATTTTTCAATTTTAAAATTTTCATTTACCTCAAAACAAAAGTTTTCCTTTAAAATATTAATTTCTTATCAACATTTCAATTAATTAATAAATTAAGAGCCACTCAAAATAATGAGCTTACCTTTTGTTTTGCTGGGGCATTTTCTCTCGGGAACTGTACTGCACGGCACTGCACTGCACTGTAGTCTCCTTTCATTGCACACAGTCTTGCATCTGGATGTCGTCTAAAGCACCTTTTTGGGGAACTGTCCGGCACGATACTGGTGTCACTTTTCTTTACGCACAGTCTTGCGTC
The DNA here is from genome assembly GCA_963932465.1 of Maratus speciosus. Lineage (NCBI taxonomy): Eukaryota > Metazoa > Arthropoda > Arachnida > Araneae > Salticidae > Maratus > Maratus speciosus. Next base: position 278,607,550 of record OZ010797.1, on the reverse strand, counting down.
TGGAGCACTTTCTTAGGGGAACTGTCCGGCACTATACTGGTGTCGTTTTCCTATGCACACGGTCTTGCATCTGGAGCTCTTTTTTAGAGGAACTGTCCGGCACGATGCTGGTGTCGCTTTTTTCTACACACGGTCTTGCGTCTGGAGCACTTTCTTAGGGGAACTGTCCGGCACTATACTGGTGTCGTTTTCCTATGCACACGGTCTTGCCTCTGGAGCTCTTTCTTAGAGGAACTGTCCGGCACGATACTGGTGTCGCTTTTTTTCTACACACGGTCTTGTGTCTGGAGCTCTTTCTCTTAACCTAGTCTTTTAATGTTCAGAGTCCTTGCTGTGCATACCACCTTCTGCCACCAAGTTGTAAAACCTTCGACTAACATGTGGAAGTGGTAGCGTGGAACTTCAGTCAAGCGGAGGCCCAAGTAATAATTAAATCAAACAATTTATTTAAATGCATAAGATAAATGAATATTTCTTGATTAATTTCTTGTAATTACAACTACATTATATTTATGGGTACTTTCAGCTGATGACAATGTTCATTAAAGACTTAATGTTCAGTGTATAAGATTAACATTAAAATTCTATTAGCTTCTTTCTCGATACAAATCCAAAATCTTGTCACGATAGTCTGGTAAGAAACAGCTGCCTCTGTTTTCTGGCGTATACCAGTCCGTTGTCAACTACACAATATCTCACGGTTTCCACTGGAGAAATCTTACCCAGCCCGAAACGGCAGGTTCCTCTATCCCTTCGGATCTATCCGAAAACTCAACTCCCAACTCAGAGAGCAGCTCTCTCCTTGGGATTCAAAAACGCATCTCTCCTCTTTTCTCTGTTCGTTCCAATTCACCTTTTTAAAACAAAGGCTATCTGTCGGCCCACTCAGAGCCTAGGTTGAATGATATCACTAACAAACTTCGATATCATTGGTCAAGAGAGACCCTCGCTGCTAGCGTGAGAAAATTTCGCATCTAGTTTCATTTTTAAATTGTCCTGGGAAAATATCGGCAAAGTTGCTACTTAAAAGGAATTCCATAACTCCTATTTTTTTCATGCCGTTCTACTTTTCCGTCAACCTTTAAGATTGGTTTAGATGGATTGATTCTTTTTATCATTTCCGGCAGAACCTTGAGACTTAGAAATATTTTGAGCTGTTATGCTTATACATTGCTTTTCCTATCTAGAGTTCTCATTTGAAAATATATGGGACCTTTTTTGTGAATCCCATTGGATTCTTCACAATATATATATATATATATATTTCACAACTAGATAGCAATATTTTTTCATAAAATTTCTATATGGGCTGCAAAACTGTTATATTAATAGGAGATAAAAATTTCAAAGTTTAGATAACAATTTTTTTTTTTTTTTTTTTTTTTTAACTATGAAACAACTCTACACGAAAAAACAAGAAGATGTCTTCCTACAAGTGCTTTTACCACTAAATATCAATATTTTTTTGTGAATATTTCATTTAAAAATATAAATTCATGCAAAATCAGATTAAAAATATAAAATTATACATATTTGAGGTTTATTATCATGGGCCTGGGCAAAACCAGGTAGGTCAACTAGTAAAGAAATCGCAGTATCAGAACAAGAAACATTAACATGAAAGTTCCATAGCAGAAACTGTGCAGCATCAGCACTGCAGATTTTTTTAGACCTTACCGATTAATCTACCAGCTTAAAAATAAATACTGGGCTTCAAAAATTCATTAAAAATTTACTTTGTTTTAAGAGTTATTGTTTTTCTTATTACATTTTCTTTGTAAAATGCTTATTTTATGGGTTACTATAAGTATTTTTGATAGTAGCTTGGTTCAGCATTGTTGGGTTGCAGATAAATTTTAATTTGTTGCAGGCGGACCCCAAAAATTCTGCTAGTGGGGAAAGAAAGCCTAATCACATAGTTCAATTCTTTCAACTAAAACCCTATTTCATGGCAGTAAAAAGAAAAAAAAAAACGTACAATTTTTAATTTAAAGCAAATATTATTTGTAAATTCATATATTTTACTAAAATAACTTCGTAGTAAAAAAGATAAAGCTGGCAAAACTTTAGTCACTAGAAAAAAAAAAGGTGGAACCAAACATTATTTTATTTATGAACACAAAACAAAGCATGCATTTATTTCCCTCAGAAAGAAAACAAGTTGGAAATTGCACTTTAAATGTGGCAAATGATACATACAGTTCGTAATATAACTAGTCTTATAAATATTTTTTGCACCACATATTGTACTGAATGTATATTTTAGTGCACTTCATAAGTGCATATTAATCTCATTCTGTTTAAAAGGCTGTAACATCATTAAAATGCACTTGAGAAATAATTTTTTCCCATTGGTCATAATGTAACGGAAAAATTTTGATTGCCCCTGTAATTAAACTATACACCTGATTTTCATAAAATTTAAAATGACTCGACAAAATTTTGGAACAATTATATATTATTTAAAATTTCACACAATTCGGTTGGGTAGTTTTAGCTCTGTTATATGCAGATGGACAGACAAACAGACAGATAGATGGGCCAAACGATGATTATAGGTACGACATATTTATATAATTACGAATGCATATAAAAAAAGGATTTAACATTTACATGAGCTAAATTGGGATAAGAACTTAAGATTATTCAATTCTTAAAAGTATTTTAGGGAATATCTCTCTTAAAGGTAATAAATACAAAAATAATAAATAAATGAAAAAGAGTAAGAATATTGAACATAAAAGTATTCAAACATAAAAGTAAAAAAATTCTGATCTACATTTTATTCTTCATGGGTGTGATCATGATACCAAAAACAATCCCTCCAACCCTAATTTTTTTGTTCTTGATCAATTAAAATATTTTATTTTTGCTCTGGTTTTTGTTTTCTTAAAATAATTACATTTAACCTTGATGACTTACAGTTTAGAGTCACAATTAATCTGGATTAATTCATTCAAATCACATTCTTTTAAGGGAGAGGGAGGAGATTATCTTTCTCTTTTAATTAGTTAAAAGACAGTTGTTTAATAGGCAAATTTTGAACTTAACAAAAATATCACTAAATATACTGTTGTGGGCAATTAGCTTTCACCAATTTGCATCAGTATTAATTAAATTTCAGACTTTTTTATTTATTTATTAAATTTTTTTTCTGCATCAATCACATGCAAATTCTGCTTGTTAAATTATGCTAATGGGTTAATGAGGGCTTACTTACTGTCTTTCTATCTCTCTATTCTAAAAAGAAATAACTAACGCTGTCACCGCCACTGCCGGTTTTGAATTTTTTGTGACTTGAGGTCTTTCTTCGTTAATATTAGGGGAAATATTGCATACAAAGATATGAAAATCGGTAGTATTATAGAAAAATGTTTGATAAACACGCTGATGCAGACAGTTTTCAAATCGAAGAATTATTTTAAGAGATATTTAATGTTAAAGTTGGACAAAATCGTTCCATTAAAAAAGTTTTATAGGAGCAAAAACTATACAAGGGAATTTAATCATCTTTAGATCATTTTATTCGATAGAAGTTCCCGGTGTACAGACTGCATTTGTTTTTTTAATTTGACTCCTTTTTTGAGGTTTTATTTCTATTTTAAATTCAAATTTTCAGCATTTCAAGAGATATTTTTTACATATTTTGGAAAATGGTATTTTTTTAAACTGTTGACAACTGTATAAACAGCTCAAACAATAATGTTTGCTTCAAATAAAAAATTTATTTACATGTGACTATTATAAACAGAAAAAAACCTTCAAATTAGAATGAAATATTTAGGTATAAAAAGCAGGAACTTATTGAAAATTACATCATAAAAACTATATTTACACGTGAATTTTAAAAGAGAAAGGATATTGTAAAACAATAAATTCATTAACATGCGTTAGAAGTCTTAAATAGGAGAAATTAAGTCACATTTATGTCACATTACACTTATTACGTAAAATGAACAAAAAATAATATTGCAAAACAGTTTAAATTATAAAATTGCGCGAGACATTTATTTGATATTTTGAGATGATCTTTTCAACTATTTTTGTTAGGACAGAGCAAATAATATTTCATTTCTAACAAAAGTACTTTCACGGGAATAATAAAAAGAGAAAGAAAAGTTTGGTGAAAATGACGTCAGATTAAAAACGATACATTTAAAATGTCTTATTTAAAAGAACTTTCTTTTCGCTTTGTTAAAAAATACCGGGAGACAAAGACTCTGTTTACCTAATTCATTTTATATTAGCTTATTTTGAAATGTTTAACTGGTTTTATTTAATCAAAGACGAACACAGCCATTGTATCTTTTAACAGCAGCTGATTTGGCCTTAAAATTCCCCAATCAAAGATAAATGAATAGAAACACGTTTATAGGTAGATCGCCACTGTTTTTTAAATTATAATTCAATCTTTCGAAATCTTTTTAAAGCAGATCATATTAGCACTGCTTTTAGAGTCTGCAGTGTCTTAACGGGGGTTGGCAACCGTAGCTCGTAGGGGGCAGAGCCCCCTCGTTTACATACATTATGATTAAGAACTAGTATATGATCCCCGTCAAAAATGATGGAAAGTAAATGATAAATCTTCAAAACAACAGTTAAAAAAATATTATTCTGACTTTAAAAAAAAAAAAAAAAAAAAAATGATGCCTCATGTATTTTGTTAATCAAAAAGTACAGGAAAAGGTCCAAATACCGGCTAGGGTCCAAATACAGGCTACTAGGTGTTCTGAGAACTGAGCGCAGCGCAGCCTAGCGGTGATAGGCAGAGTTTGCAACTTTAATTGAGAGAAGAAAGTTACGAAAAGTACGCCGCTGAAGTCTGTGTCATTTACAAATAGTAAATGCAAAAGTGTCGAATCTATGTAATCTGGTACATCAAAAGTTTTTCAGATAATTGTTTCTCATTTTTTAAAAATATACTGATCGTATATTGGCTTGAATTGTTGATTAAGATATTTTCTAGACATATTTAGCTCTCAATAGCCACGCGCACAGTATTGGTATTTTATTATATGAATGAGTAATACCGGTTTTAACTTAAACATAGCAGTGGCCCGAATACCGGCTACTTAGAGTGGTCTAAATACCGGCTAGCTAGTATTTAGACCTCTCTCGGTTGCTCTGCTTGAAGGGGAGGAAAATAAATTAATTTAAATAGTTCCATAATTAATAAATTAATTTAAATGGTTCGGAAATAGTCCCCGTCCCATTTCCCAATCTGAAAAAAGCAACCATGGCCGTAATTTTTCAGGACCGACACTGGTTACCGGATCACGTTCCATAAAAGAGCTGTTGGACACTACATAATTTCCTGTAATAAATGTGAAGAGAAAGAAAAAAAAATGACGGAGTAAACCAGGCGAAAGAGGCAGAAATTTGATTTTAACCCTCTCGCTGCGCAACCCGAGATTTCCTCGGGGATGTATTTTTTCCGTCTAATTAATCCCCCTTGATTATTCCCACCAGTTATTTTTTTATTGTAAATTATGCCTTATTTAATCGGAGCATTTTCCCGGTTAAATTAGATAAAAACTTTTGTTTTGAAAAACCGGTGACAAAAGAATAAAAATTCTTAAAAGACGCTCGTCGCAAAGGGGTTAAATACGCAATTTTTGAAGCTATTTTGATAAAACAATTACGCAGCGCGAGGGCTAAAAAAGTGAAAAAGGAAAATATCCAACAAAGGAATATGATAAATTTGTGTCTTCTACATGTGTGCTTTTCTGTGGACAAGAATGGGGGAGGGGATTCTGGGTTCAATGTTAAGAATGCGATATGTGGGTTGATAGGGACTATACCGACGCAGAGAGTGATATTATGCTTTTGATTTTTTCAGATAAAATAATTCTCATATCAATCAGCAAGCTTTTTTTTTTTGTTTTACACGTTAAAAAACAAAATTAGAAACATAATGGGAAGAAGACTGTGAGAGATAGTCACAAAGAATTTTAGAAATTTGACAAAAATACTTATTTATTAAAAATTGCATATTTTTTCTGTACATAAGAAATGTTATTAATCAATACAATTTATTAAAATAATATTCTTATTGCTTAATAATTGTCATTAGCTCTATTTGTGTGATCACTGGGAAAAAAACTTGGGTAGCCGGTATTTAGACCCCATTTTAAAAACTCAAAATTTGAAGACTTTCGGAATTTTGCTTCCTATAAACAGAAAACGCCTTTTAAACTGATTTTTTTTTTCTCTAAACAGGTGTAAGACGTGTCAAGGTACCCTGCTATCACTTTTTATTTTATTAATTTTGAAAATTGTATGATATAGATCGAAAACAAAAGTGGTAGCCGGTATTTGGACCTTTTCCTCTATTATCTTTTGATTTTTTATGATTAGAACAAAGAAATTATGTAAACTACAATTTAGTCACCAGTGCTTAAAAACGCACCATATCCAGCTACACATTCTATGAAGAAAATGTTTGTTTAGGTTCCCTCTACATTAAAAATTTGTTGTTTAGAGTGACTTTTTTTTTGCTACAAACTATGTTAAAATTCATAATTTTATCTGCAAGATAATTAAAATATGTTGCACCGATAAGAAATATTAATTTTATTTGCAATGTCTTCAAATCTGATAAAATGCATTGTAAAAAAAAGTACAATTACAACAGAAAGTTGATGGCAAAAGAATTAGAAGAAACATAAGCTTCTAATTTATTGGGAATTAAAACGACCTACAGAGGCGCTGCTTACAGCTTTCGGTACTGAAAAAATTGTCCCTTTAACTTCCCTTTAAATAATGCTAAAGTGCCATTGAAATAATTCTTTATTGTAAATGCATTTGAAAGTTTTGGATATTCAAATTTGGATAATTTTTACTTTGTCATATAAGACAGAAAACAAATGTCACAGGAAATCTGAAATTGTACAAAGGAATAATCATTCTGAATAAATTAAAAATACATGCAATGGAATGTGCTTCCACGGACTTTCCTAGAGTGAAAGTTATACCTTTTCTCTACCAGATGGCGATAGTTATCCATTATTTTTAATTTAGAACTTGTTGCTGTTGATTTGGCCTTTAAATTTAAACTTAGTTGGATAGTTTTTGAAGGTTTTAAACAAAGTTAAAATGTTTAAAAGGTTTAATAATACTTTTACAAATATTTTACGACCAGCATCGGCGTTAACCTGTATATATATTTTTTAATGAAGCGTTCAAAGAGTCATTCATTGGTTTTTACATCTGTTGGAATTTGAATCTGAATGGCAACAGTATTGTTTGTTTAGATCTGATTTTGATGTTTATAATAGCTTAATTTTAATTTAGAACTTAATACATTATAAATGGATATGATACACATGTTTTACGTGAAAATATGCTGAATAGACATGATTTCAAGTAGAAAAAATTAGCTGCCATATGTTAGGATATGTTTTTCATTAAGCCTAACATGGCGTTTAGCTACAGTTGATTCACAGACCAGAGTGGTTCACACCGGCATGGTTACCGACAGCTTCCTGAACTCTGATTTTATTATAAGTACATAGCATTTAAAAACAACGTTGCAAAAAAGCCGGCTAAAATTTAAAAAAGCCAGGCCGGTGGCTTTTATTGGTTTTAACCGGCTTTTTTTGGCCAAAATTGGCTTTTTTTGGCCATAATTGGCTCTTATACAATAAAGCATTGTAATTATAAACTACACATTTTAAAGTGTTTTTAATTAGTTTTAATGACATTTAATTGATTTACAGTTTAATAAGTAACCCAATTTCTCAATAATGAGGACATTAATACTGGAATAAAACTTAGATGATTTTGCTTGTGGTTTGTATTCTGAATTGCAAATATGTCAGCTAAATTTTAAAAGGGCCATACCAACTGCCAATTTTTTCATTTTTACTGCTTTATAAAATTAAAGAGGACAATGGTTACTTAGTTATATGTTTTATTACTTAATTTTAATAGCTATTAATATACAAGTCTTATTTTATTTCTAGCAAACATTTGAAATTATACATAGTCATATTAATAAAAACACCATCATTTCTCACTATTAAAAACATTATGAATAGCATATGCATGAATATGCTTAGCAACAAGCTTTTCAAAATTTTATTTGGAGAATTTTTTTTTTTTCTTGTTTTAAATGCTCTATTTTTTATACACTTATGTACCACTCTCCTCAAATGAAACATCTTTTCTAATTTCTCTTTTAACATTTATAACTTAATCTCTCCATATAAACACATAAGAATGTTTCCATTTTGATGTGCTACATTTTGTCATTAAGGCTTTTAAATCCAAAAGGGCAACTTTCTGACATAAGTTTTAATTTATTTTTTGTTCAGAAATGCATGAAACTAGCAGATGTTGTTGCTCAGAAACTATGTAATTGTACTGTTTTTTCTGTTTTTTTGCAAATGCAATACATTTTTCAGAAAATAGTATCAAAGTGAGCATTTTGAATCGAATTTCCGCACGAAAGAAGAAACCACTCAGAAAAGGGTGAAAAAACATGTTTGTCACGTGATCAAAATGTCTTATAACTCAATAGGTAATTGATGGATCAAAAAATGGAAAACACAGTTCGATTCAAATCACTTCCATGGTCAGGCTTTCGAATTTTACATCTTTTCGTTAAAAAATGAATTTTTAAATGTGTCAAAACATTTTGCGCTTGTTGAGCAGAGCAGTTAAGAACAGTTTTAATTAAATATAATCTTTAAAATGTGTAGTACATGTGGAGCTATATTAGTGTTGACGCTAGAAAAAAAGGACCGCCGGGCGTGAATTTTTCAAAAAGGGAACACTATTCCAAAAAAAAAAAGGATAAATTTTTCAAAAAGGAAATGCTGTTCTAAAAAAGGGTGCATTTTTTTTCAAAAAGGGAACACTATTATAAAATAAGGGCACATTTTTTTTGAAAGGGCACACTTGTACCTTGTTCATAAAACATATTTTGAACTGGTTTGTTTAGAGTTCCTAGAATTTGCGATATTTTTCCGGCATCAATTGAATTACCATGGGATGCATAGGAAGTGTTAAAAAGGGCAGCCGGGCGCATCTGAAGGGTTTAAAAAAGCCGCCGGGCACAAAAAGGAAATAAAAAGGGCCGCCGGGTGCTGCACCCTGCTAAAGCGGCTTAGAGTCAACACTATATATAATATAGAATTTCAAAACACCAGTTTAGAGCCTAACTTATATCCTTTTCAATGTTTATATATATATATTTTCTTTTTCAGGCATAATGCATTCACAGTTGCCTTCTAGAAGTTATAAAGACTTATTTATTTGATAAAATTTAATAGAAATCTATAATTTTTTTTAATAGAAAATATTTATAAGTGTATTAAAAATTAATTGATCCAAATTTAAAACAAATTTACTGTAAACCAACTTTAAAAAATAAAAACTGGCTTTTTTCAATAAAAGCCGGCTTTTTTTAAGTGGTTAAAACCAAAAAAAGCCAGCCGGCTTTTTTTGGCCTGGCTGAAAGCCAGCAACCCTGTTTAAAAATAAATTCTACTCATACAAAAATATATATTAATGTTTTAAATAAATTTTAAAATGTTACCAAAGTTATCTGGCATTGGATTTCAGGTAGATATTTCTTTCCCTCTCCAAGTGCAGCCATGTCATCAAGAAATTCTTTTCGTTCTTTTATTTCTCTGACAACTAAATTACAGAAATAAATATTTTTCAGTAAAAAAGACAACAATAAGGGATTGCACCTGTATATAATAATTTGTTTTTTTTACGTTATAAAAAATCTTAAAGCAACGAAAACCAAAAATTTCAAAATTTTGCAGAAAAATAGCTTTAAAAATGTAACAAAAATCTGCACACTTTTTGTGCACAAGATAAGTAAAAGCGTTAAATTCAGACACTTTTCTCCAGGTGAGGGGGGGGGGGACATTATAGAGTTCTGGGGTGGAGACATCTCATTGCTCCAGGGGGAATGCCACCCTCTGAATTCAACACTGCAAGTAATAAAAATAACAAAAACAAAATTTATAGCAAACAGGTAACAAAATTAATTTACAGAATCAATAATTAATTACCTTAGTAATATATAAAGTAGAAAATAAGAAACTTTGGCTACAAGCCACAGGTCAATAGATGAAGTACTTTTTTTTAGTAAATCAGCTTCTGGCAAGTAGCTTAAGAGTGACCATCAGTAGTATTTTGTCCTATACTTTTCATGCTATATTCTTATCATCACAGCTACGCATTTTCTATGAAACCGATTTGCTTAAAATTTTTTTTGGTCATTGAAATAACTTATTTCTTTCAGATGGCATAATTTTGTAAAAGAAAAGTACGACCTCTTTTTTTAAATTAAATTTTAAAATTTCTTCCATTGGTTCCTCAAAAAATTACCAGATGGCACTACGGGTTCTATATATATTTTTTAAGGACCACAAATCAACTATTTTTTTAGTTTTTATACATTTTTTTGTAAATTGTTCTCATTATCTCTTACAAATTTAACAAGGGACATTTCTTAGATGATATTATATAAAATGTCCCTCAAGAAACCTTTTTGTTTTCTCAAAATACGATTTTATTCATGAAATTTCACTGCAGAATTACATAGTCCTCCAAATTTCTAGCAACCCTAAGATTTCGGTTTTTCCGAGCGAGGTAAGCACTGTACTTTTCGCTCGACTTTTTGTTGGAAGAGAAGTGAATCTACACCATGTAAGGACCTGACATTGACCTTTGAAAGGGGTGGGGAGTAAAGGTCACCGTTTGTGGATATTTTCTCTTATTTCTATAAAAGGAAATTTGTCTTTGCAGGAACGTTTAATGATTTGCAGTATGTACTGATCATTCGTATAAAGCACAAAATGTTTTATCCTATAACAAAAATGGTTCATTGTATGCAAATGAACAGATAATAACGTTAATACTAAGAATTTCTGAATAATTTTTGGTCTAGTGATTACATCAGAAGTTCGGTATCAGAATTTTTTGAGTTCCATTTCTGTTTTTAAAAAATGCCTTATTTAAGGGTGTTCTCAAATCCAAAAGAGCAATTTTCTGACATAAGTTTTAATGTATTTTTGTTCGAAAATGCATGAAACTAGCTAATGTTGTTGTTCAGAAACTATGTAATTGAGCTGTTTTTTTCCATTTTTTTTTTTTTTTTTGCAAACGCAATAGATTTTAAAAAAAAATTGTCAAAGTGTGCGTTTTGAATCGAATTTCCTCGCGAAGGAAGAAAAAAGACCCAAGATAGAGCGAAAAATATGTTTGTCACGTGATCAAGATCGCAATAATTGATTGATCAAAAAATGGAAAAAACAGTTCAATTGGAAATCGCTTTCATAGCCAGGCTTTCCAATTTTATACCTTTCCGTTAAAAAATGAATTTGTAAATGTGTAAAAACGTTTTTTTACTTTCTTCTATCTTTACAAGAAGAAAGTATTGGATTCGTGAAAAATTTCGACTTTCGGTTTTCGACGGATTTATGCGTTTTAGAATGCCCAGAACACGATTTGATGGTTTTTAGAAAATGTCTGTCTGTGAGTCTGTCTGTCACTCTGTCACTCTGTGAGTCTGTATGTGGCAAAAATTTTGTGGGCGCTCTATCTCAAGAACTAATGCACGGAATTTCACAAAACTTCATATTTAGTTAGACCTTGATATAAACTGAACCTGATTAGTTTTTGGTGAAAATCGCCCAACAGGTGGCGCTGCTATGCGGCATTTTTCACGATTTCTGCAATAGATCAATCTCAAGATCTTCTCTTCTGCAATCTCAAGAACTACTGCACGGATTTTCATAAAACTTCAGATTCAGTTAGTCCAAGATATAGTTTGGTGCTGATTACTTTTTTGTGAAAATCTCCCTACAGGTGGCGCTGATATGCTGCATTGTTCATAATTATCGCAATAGCTCTAACTCAAGAAAAAATGCACGAATTTTCATCAATCTTCAGATTCAGTTAGTCCCTGATATAAATTAGAGCTGTTTAATTTTTGGTGTAAATCGCCCAACAGGTGGCGCTGCTGTGCTGCATTTTTCACGATTTCCACAAGAGCTGTATCTCAAGAACTATTGCACGGATTTTCATCAAACTTCAGATTTAGTTAGTCCTTGACATGAATTGACGTATAAATTAGTGCTGTTTAATTTTTGGTGTAAATCGCTCAACAGGTGGCGCTGTTATGCTGTGTTTTTTGTGATTTCCGCAATAGCTTCATCTCAAGAACTAATGCTTGGATTTACAAAAAATTTCAGATTCAGGTAACCTTGATATCGTTTAGTGCTGTTTACTTTTGGTGTAAATCGCTCAACAGGTGGCGCTGCTATGCTACATTTTTTCAGAATTTCCGCTATAGCTCTATCTCAAGAACTAATGCATGAATTTTCATCCAACTTCAAATACAGATATACTTTGATATGAATTATTGCTAAATCGTTGTTATTTCTTGTACTATTTAAATGATTTAATTGCCGTGATTTATATAGAAGAAAGTTTTGTGATGGCCACAACATACTAGTTTTTTCATTAAATCCATGAATATGCAAAATTTAATAATTAAAATTCTCTCTCTGTAAACAAATGAATGCGTAAAAACATGTTTTTATTTATAGAGTAAACTCTCTGTAAGGCGGACTCTGTGTAAGACGGAAATCTGTCTAACTCGGAAAGATTTTCAAGTCCCTGAGAATCCATAGACATAGAGTAAAATTTGTCTAAGGCAGAATATTTTCTACTGCGGAAAATTTTCTTGGCCCCAGTCGATTCTGCCTTAGACAGAGTTTACTGTATTTGTATTTCATCTATATTTTATTTATCTACCAGTTTTAAAGTTTCATATACCGAATGCTTTTCATTTTTTAAATATAATTCTTTTCCGTCTTATGCAAAAGTTTGGTTTTGGTGGAACCTTAAAAATATTTCCGTTTCTGCGTTAGGCATATCCTGGCTTATGGATTTTCTAGTATGATTGGTACAACCAGAAACGGCACAACAAGGCATCTCTAATTATTTTAATTAATTAAACACCGCTTGCAAAAAATAGTAAATAGCATAAGGCATAAAATGATTATACGAACGAAAAAATAACACTCTTTATGTCGAAAACAGAAACAGATAAGAGAGGAGTAAAAATGAATGTCCAGATACAGGAAGTTCTGGACGAAGGGTGCCAGTGACGTCACGAACTACTGCGCATCTTTTCGTGAACCCTACCGTCTGTTCTACTTACCGTGCTGAATCTGAAGTTTGATGAAATTCCGGGCATTAATTCTTGCGATAGCGCTATTGCGTAAATCGTGAAAAATGCAGCATAGCAGCACCACCTGTAGGGCGATTCACACCAAAATGTAAACAGTATCAACTCATGTTAAGGATTAACCGAATCTGAGGTTTGGTGGAAATCCGTGCTTTAGTTCTTGAGATAGAACTATTGCAGAAATCTCAAAAAATGCAGCATAGCAGTGCCACCTGCTGAACAATTTACACCAAAAACTAATCAGCATCAATTTATATCATGGACTAACTGAATATAAATTTTTATTAAATTCCGTGCATTAGTTTGAGATAAAGCGGCCACAAGATTTGTGTCGCATACAGACAGACAGACAGACATTTTGTAAAAACATGTTTTTTGGAATGTTTGACCCCTAAAACGCGTAAATCCACCGAAAACCGGAATTCGAAAATTTTCACGAATCCAATACTTTCTTCTTGTAAAGATAGAAAAACAGTGTTGAATTAAGGGGGGGTGGGGGGGGGGCAATGGGATGTCCGGAAGATTCGAGATTTTGTGTTTTCAATGTTCAAAAAGTAAAATACCCCCCTCCCTGGAATTCTATAATGTCCCCTCCAAGAGCAATAGAAATCCCTCGCGGAGAAAAGTGTCTGAATTCAACACTGTAGAAGAAAGTTAAAAAAAAAAAAAAAAAAAAAAAAAAAAAAAAAATCGCAAATCCAATATTCTCCCTGTAAAGATAGATGAAAGTAAAAATTGACCAGAATCCAAAATTGACCGGCCCGATCCATGTAGATAAAGATCAGCCGTGTCCCCTTTCCCCTTTTCTTTCTGTGCTGAGTGAGGTGTTTCACACCTCGGAGGAAAGATAGGGGACCATCTCGGGGAACATATATGAGGTGTCGCTGGTTCACATGGCTTGCCAAAAAATGAAAGTTATCGCACCCGACCTGTGAAAGTCCGCGCCATCTATTGAGAAAAGGGGTTTTTCGACCTTTGTGATGCAGCCCTTTAAGTACTTTTACTTAGCAACCTTTTACTGGTTTGGCATGAATATTTTCTTTAATAAGCAAAATGCACAAGGTGTAGTTTTTCCTATACTGGACAACCAAAAGTGGTTTAAAATGCTGAACAAAAGATCATAAGCATCACATTCGCAAACAAGAAACTAACAAATAACATCAAGTACACATGACTTCTGTTTGCCAATAATTCGGTAAAAGTACTTAAAATGGAAAACAAGGGATAGCTGAGGACTTCTTTATATTACCAATATTGATCCTGCTCATCAATAACAATTCAATTCCCTTTCAAACTGATTTTTAAGTACTATAAAACCCTTGTAAAAAACTTGAGATATGATAAAACACACGCGTTGAATGCAGATTCACCTTAACCTCTTCGGTCCCTGGGTCCCCATATGGGGACCTATGTTCTTTTCCTTATAAAAACTAAAATGTCCAATTTTTTTACATCACTTCTTAATAGCTAAATGTTTTTTGCGTTTAAAGCAAACGAATAAATGGCAGCATCTAAGCTGATTCCCACATAAAATAAATGTTATTTTCATCTGAGTTTGCAAAATGCCTAAAAATGCCCAAAAGACAGCATGACCAAGGAAGTGAGAAATTTTCATAAGTATTTAACTTAAATCTTTTTTAATAAAAAATTTTGAGGATTTGAAAATTATTTACTTGTTTAAAGCTCTTAAATTTGTGATTGTGTTAAGTTAGGTTAATGGTTATTAAATTGATGTTTTAAGGGGGTTTGTAGTTTTAGATCCATATTTTTTAACCTAAATTACTAAGCGCCTAAAGGATCAGTTTCAGAAACGATATTTTTTCTGTCATTTACAATGTCATTTTGTTTGGAAAAAACAAATGAATAAGCATTTGTATTATTATTTTAGCTTTGGAACTGAAGAGGTTAAGCAACATACAAATAACAAAAATTATATAAATGTTCTGAAAACACATGTATCATTTTATAAAAACTTTTACTGAAGCAGTTTAAAATATAAACAAAACTGTATTTTCATAAAAATTGAGTGCTTTCGAGCAAACACTTGCTCGGTTTTAAATTTGATATAAATACTATAACCACACTTATTTCAGGGTTTAATCTTATTAAAAACAATAATGTTTTCAAGTTTAAGGGTGTTTTGTTATTGCTAAATTGATGGAGCAACAATACGCTCCCCTATTTTGGGTTTAGGTGCAGAGATTAAATTGAGACCCATAAAAATACAGTTAAGAATGACAAAATTTAAAACCTGCATATTGGTGTAGATTTGCAGACGATGTTTTTATTATGTGGGAACATGATTTAGATTTCTTAATGGACTTTGTAGTAAAGATTAATGAAATTGGTAGAAAAATGCAATTTACCCTTGATACAGAGAAGGATGGTCGTTTGGCTTTTTTGGATGTAGAACTTAATAAACGAGAATATGCGGAAAAACCAACTAAATTTTTTAAAATTTGAATATATCCTTAAACTTTTTTAAAACTTGAAATATAATTTAAAGAAATACTAGGCTGAGCAAAAAGTTCTGGGAAATTTGTGAAAATTGTGTCATTATGCGCAAATTAACAACAAAAGCAACAAGGACTATTCTCAAAGTAGAAACCATTATAGTCCACGGCTTTATGCCATCATTCTGCCAGATTCCGGGTTTGCTGGAAGTACCATGGCGGCTCCTTCGAATCCAAAAACTCTTGACATGCTTCTTCAATTTCATTCAAGGATTCAAATCAGCGGCCCTTGAAAAAGTGTTGCAATGATCGAAAGAGGCCATAATCAAATTCCTGAACTCCTATTATAGATATACCACTAGTACTCATATATACAATACAAATTCTGGCAACTATTAGATTAAAAATTTCCCAGAACTTTTTGCTCAACCTAATATGAAAAACCTCTCTGCTTAATCTCCAATGAACGATGGGGCCCAGAAATCCACTGGGCATAGAATAGTGAATGTCACAGAGGAAAAAAAAACTTAAAAGGGTATGTCACTGTTTTTGTTTTTAGCGAATTTCGAGAAGCCTTTAGTGACTGGAAAATTGGATAAGCGACGATGTTTCAAGAATATGAACATTGTTAAAGTGCCTGTATGCATCTTGTTATGCCAATGTCAAACTATCGGATATAAAGTTAAAATATCTTTCGGCGAAAACTACTGCAGTGTTGCAATCAATGGATCAAGAACTTATAAAAATGATAAAAACCCACCTAAAAATATATCTGTTGTGGTTGATTATTGTGTCTTTAGATGTTTGCTATTCAGACACCGAACTGACAAAAAACATAAGTGTTTTAGACGCTGTCAAATGTATTCCAAATCCTGCTCAGAAATGTCATCGAAAAATATGTTGTTTTAGAAAAACCATATATGTAATTCCTTCTCCAGAAAATGATAAAGAATCAGTTGAATAGCTGGGGAAAAATGAGTTACAAAGTCTAATAAATGACTTCAAATGTATACATAGCCATGAAAAGTTCAATCAAGCAGATTATGTATCAGCTGACAATGTGGTGTGCACTACCGAAGCTAACTCTTCTGTGGACATTTTGATAGAGCTGTATTAAATGTGGAAAGTGATAGTGCAAAAGAAGACGACCACGATTCTGAAAGTGTTGAAAACAGCAGTGGAATTTAAACATATCAGGACAACTTGAGAAGCATTATGTACTGCGAAAATTTATTTTCATGTTCAAAGAAATGATACCAATGATAACATGCTTATAATGCCTTACTGAAGAAAGCATAGCAAATGGAAAGAAAAAACAAGCATTAGTTAATGATTAGTTTTTGATTATCTGAACTACTATGTGAAATATGCGATAGTATGTAATTGTACTTGTTCAAGCAAATGATTTTCACTAAATTTTAGAATTTCGTATTGGTAATATTTATTTTTGTTTTCAAATAACTTTTTTGAGATTATTAAAAAGAATAAATTTAATAAGAAGTCCAATTTTATTAAAAATTAAATGAACGGTACTAACGGTTATGAACAAAAAAAAAAAAAAAAAAAAAAAAAATTATACGATTTGCGGATTCTGGGTTTTTTTGTGGGGGGGGGGGGGAGGAAGCCTGTTTTGTGTAAAGCGGAATATTTTCTACCACGGAAAATTTTCTCGGTCCCCATCGATTCCACCTTAGGCAGAATTTGAACTGTATTTGAACATTCTGCCATGTTTAGTAAAGCGCTGGATTACTACTATCTTACCTCTAACTTCGATCTTTATTTCTTTAATTTTTCTTTAGTTATTTTTACATAACCAGTAACTTATTTTCACACGCTTATTTAACTTAACCTGGTTTTTGTAAGTAAAGATGGAATTTCACAATCAATTTTTAACCTCCTTTCTGATATGCTAGAATTATAAAACTATGTACAAAGGTGTGTTTCCGGTGGCAATACAATATTTTAATACTTTTACAACTTAATTATTAATTAACACATTAATTTTAAAGCATTTTCCCATTAGCCCACCACTGATAATAAATCTCCAAATATTCTCTGTAACTTGTAGAATTGTATGGGAGTTTAAAAAACAATGGATTTGATTATGTGCCAATAAATGCTCGTCAAAATATGCCAAGGAGCAGTGAAACTGCAACAACGAAACATTTTAAAGACTTAAGTGTCGAAAATAAACTTTAAATAAAAAAAAAAGAGTGTAATATGAAAATATATATACTTTAACGATTATAGTTAAATATTAATTAATTTACCATAATACGTTGAAAAATCAATTTAGACATCCTAAAAAAGATGTTTTATTTTTTCTTTCCTGTTCTCTTTCTTAAACAATAAACAGAGCAAAAATTATTTTTTTTTAAATAAATTAATTTGCTTGAGCTTTTCTACCAAACATAAAAAGAGCCTTATAAAAGCATAACTTCATAAAAGACTTTTTTCATAATCAAGTTTATTGCCCATGCCAAATTAATGTATTGCAATGGTAATTTTTGGGAAAAAACGTGAATTGCAGTCAAAAAATTAAAAGGTATTTACAAGATGACCACTGACTGCTTATAAAAGAATTGTTTTTTAAAAACTCTTTTTGCTTTTATTTCGCTTTAAATTATCTACAAAGATGCTACGTATGCAATGCCCATCATGAGTCATATAAAAAAATTGTTTTTTAAAAACTCTTTTTGCTTTTATTTCATTTTAAATTATCTACAAAGATGCTATGTAGGCAATGCCGATCATGAGTCATAATGTTTCACTTCATCAACACTGTTAGTAATCACAAAATGTTTCACACTAGGTTCCAATGAGAGTAATTCTGATGTTGATTATACATAATATTGATTAAAATTGAATTTTCATTTTAAATATTAATAAAGAACACATAAATATTAAATTAGCAAAATTAATTTTTAAAAATAAAAACAAAATTTGACATATCGAATATAATATGAATTGACATTTTTAAAAAGTGAGTGAAAAACCATTTAGCCCAAGAGTCGACGAATCCAAGACCTCTAGCTTAAATTTCCAATGCGTTATCTATTGAGCTACCTGGACCAACAACTGGCCAACACAATTCACTCAGGCATCCATTTTAGCAATAGCATCTGGTTTGCCATGTAGACAGCTCAACAGAATATACCACAAGTAACGGGAACTCCATTAAACAATGGACACATACATACACTTTATTATTTTTAACTCAATCAAACTGATTTGTAAATATATGATAGGAACTGACATTTCTTTCAGAGTATAAAAGTCTCTAGGCCATTACTCAGACCTCCTGGTTTCTCTTGTTTTTCCGATTCGGTTTCACTCAGTTGGATAAGATGTTAGTTTGTAGGATATCCTTACTAATCAGTTTCATTAAGCTAAAAATAATAAAGTGTATCTACATATCTATCATTTAATAGGGTTCTATTGCTTGCAGTATATTCTGTTGAGCTGTAACAACAGAGCAGATGCTACTGCAAAGTTGGTTGTCCGAGTGAATTGTGTCGAATGGTTGTCGGTCCAGATAGCTCAATAAACAGAGTGCTGGCAATTTAAGCAAGAGGTCTTGAGTTTGACACCTGCCCCAGGGACCCAGAGCTGGAGCTGGAGCCCGGAGCCGGAGCGCTCCGGAGCTGTGTTTTTCCTGGAGCTGGAGCTCTAAAATTTCCCCAGCTCCAGGGCTCCTTTAGTTTTTAATATTCTTTTAAATCTTTTTTTTTTTTTCAGTCTTTTAAATTTCTAGGCTTAAAATATTTTAATTACATCACTATTCAGTATTTTAATTATATCATTTTTTAGGTTTTTATTATTATTATTATTATTAGGGAAGGAGAACTTCTCAAAAAATGGCAACACTACTTTACTTCTACTTTAACTAAGTGACAACACTATTTGAAAACAAATATGGCCGCCTGTTGTTTACATGTGTAGTCGTACAATTTTGGCTGTTCGAAAAGTGTAGAAGAAATTTAAGATTTTTGTGTTTAAAATTCTACCAAACTTTCTATTTTAAAAGCAAAGGATAAAAGATGTCATATTTTCTGAACAAGCATTTCAAGTTTGATGAGAAGAAAAATGCATTTTGTCAGATCTTTAATGAAGATAGAAAGTATTTGTGAGCAAAAAATTAAACGTGTAAATTAAAATCTGCAACTTAAAAGCGCGAAGTAGGATTCGAGTTGGAGCCGGAGCTGGAGCCACGGTATTTTCTCTAGGAGTGGAGCTGGAGCTGAAGCATAAAAAATTGTTTGGCTCCGGGTCACTGACCTGTCCTGTTTATTTTTCCCACAGTTAGAAAAAATATCAATTTATAAGACATATTTACATTCAGTTTGATCAAGTTAAAAATAATAAAGTATATTGAACATAAATCTATTATTTATTATAAACAATTGGATTTTCTTTTTTACCATAACTAAAAGCATTTTAATATCACGGAGTAGAGTAATACACATCATAAATCATGCTACACCTACTTTGAGACTTATGTTATTTATATAGAATCCAAGTCTCTGTGTGTCCCTCACAATTCTGGTTGGACCGCCTTATTTATTGCAGCCATCATTCTGATGCCTTAAATAAGGCAATTGTTCGAGTTATGGAAATAATCTGCATTAATAACCAGCTATCAATAACAGATTACCGATTTATACAAACAAACATTTCGGAAATTATGATTAATTTTACAAATGTAAACAATGTGTACTGAGTCATACATTTTTGAAAATTCATTGATAAAAATTAAAAACTTTTGCGCATTGAATATTTTAGCTCCTGTAGTATCAATATGCCTTTGACGCCATTCACCTATGAACCAATGAAAATAGTTTTTAATTTAAAAGCAAAGTCTTAGAAAACTCAACTCTTTTTTGGTAAGGGGCAAATTTCGCCAGTAAAGGTTTTTTTTTTTGCCAATAGTAGTTATTTTTTCATGTGTGTGATTTACAAATAATGCTTTGAAGTTGAAATAAAAGCTATGGTATTTATGACATTGTTATGTATTTTTTTAAAAATGAGTGAAAGGCAATTGTATGCAGTACATGCATTTTGAATGTTTATATTTTAAATAAAAGTTATGCTTTTTAAATGAAATGGGTTAAAAAGGTTTATATTTTAAGTGAAATTAATGCAATATGAATGATGTCAATGGGAACAATATTTGGTGATTTATCAATCGCCAAGCTGACATAAAGGTACTCTATTTTCTGAGTATTAAATAATATAATAAACATAGTCTTTACAGTCTTTAGTTTGTTTGTTTCAAGTTTTTATGCATAATTTATTTTGGAAAAATTGGTTTGATGAATCATTAATCCATTTTTGTATCTTTTTCAAACTTAAGTATTTCTCAACATCGCATAATTTAAAATTTTACACTGTTGAATAAAGAGGGTGTACTTTCAAATGTAAAATGTTTGAAAACTGTATTTCAATTTACTGACTTTTTATGATTTTTAAACCAAATAGCTCGGTTATGGATAATAGTACATCAATATTTTTATCAATTATTTCCAATTTTAAGGGAAAACCACGATTTCTTCCCACCATACTAGGACAGGTGTTTACAATAGTATGTTGATAATAAGCAATATAGCATTTGCTTCAACAAATGAAATACATTTTAATTTATGAATTACAAGCTTGTAACATTTCATAGTATAGAATTAATTTTCATGTGCATTCCAAAAAATGCCCTTTGTTAATGAGTTTAGAGAAAAACCAAACTATTATGGGGTAAAAAAATGGTATGTCTCCATTCGACTTTCTGAACTCTTTATCGAATACTGTGTCTGCATTTGAATAAACTTATAATAAAAGTAGTACAATTGATAAAGCAATAGAATAATATAAATTAATAGATATATTCATAAATTATAAGAACAAATCTGCAACATTAGTATTAAATTATGGGTATACTAAATTATTCACTTTCTGAAAATAAATCTATGGGTCCACTCTCTTCCTTTGATGTTTCTTCTGTATTTATATTTCTTAATTCTTCATCAATATCTTTTCCATAAGCCATCAAATTCTGCAAGCGCTGTTTCTCAAAAGGCGTTCTAGCTGAAATAGAAGTAAATGATTTAATGGTGTGTAAAAGCATTACAAGATTATGAAGACATATTTTAAAAATTTTATTAACATGTCTCATTTATATTCAAACGAAATTAATAGAATAATAATAAAAAGAATAGCCTATCTATCACAAAATATTGTTAAAACAAAGAGAAAAAATTAATTGAATATTTAATCATTAACAATCATTTTCAATTTTTTTCAGGGCATATAAAATTTTCCTTGGATGCCCAAACTGAAATCAAGCATTAACTTTGATATTTTAAGAGTTACATTTATTTTCAATACAAAATTATTATTGATCTAAATTTAATCTTAAATATTTAAACTAAGAACAAATTTAGACAAAAGGATTTGGAATTATAAATAATAAAAAATTCTGAGCTTGAAAGTAAATTACTTTTTGTATTTTAATTCTTAATACAATTATTAACTTACTTTTTATTACAATTGCTAATGTTATGAAGTAACCAAAACATTATTACTATGGTTTCATCTTTTTTATTTTTTAGTACAAAAAGTAAATTAAGATTTTCTTTTAATGTGAATTGCTACATAACAATGGTTAGAATTCTACTCATAAAAACTTTTTATTAAAGGTGTTTCCAGGCTGAACCTGGACGAAAGTTACCTTGAGCTGGCCTGTTCAAAAAATTGATAAAATCAAGCCCAACTCTTTTTTTTTTTTTTTTTTAATGTTATATCTTAAACACATTATAGACAATAATTAAAATTCTTTTATTTCATACATATTTATACAATAACTTTAAAGTAAAATATATTTTTCAGCTTATGGGGCTCCAAGACATGGGAGACAGAATAAAACCATTAATGATCACTTACACAAATACCTTCACGGCTTCACATGAAGGCTTATTGATAGAATTAATGTATAGTTTAGGTAGAAAAAAAAAAGTCTAAAAAATCATAAATTTAAAGCTCTAAAGAATAAAAAAAGTAGAAATTTTGAATTATTTTATCAAAATAAATTTCTAAACATTCCCTTAAACGCATATATAATAACAAATTTATTATTATATATATTTTTTAAATGCCAGTCTGTCATGGCGTTTAAAGAATTTAAGTCTGGGCCCAGGCTGGACTGAATCTACAAAAGAAATAAGATCTTTACATCAAAAAGAAAGGAACATTATTCCACACTATTTTATCATTAAATTATCACAGAGAGATGCAAAAGGTATCATTCTGCTAGCAGCTACATCTTCTTTAAATCTATTATCCCATCAAAGTCCCTATGACATGGACACAGGAGTACAAAAAAAATCCAAAACTTAATCAAATTTTCAAAGAGGCAGGGTACTGCTGGTGGGATAAGGGCACTTTTTAGATATTTAAGGGTATTTTTAATCTTTAAAAGTCAGGGTCTTTTTTTCAAGACACGACAATGGCCACAATGGGTCACTTTTAACCATGCAAGCAACTTTTTAAATAAAAAACAAGTAAGGATACCATAGTTTTAGCTGGGAGTAAGGATGCTATTTTTTGAATGAAAGGCAAGAAGATGCTATACTTTTAACCAAACAGAAGCCAGGATGAATCACCCACTACAAGACAAAATTAACATTTTTATCCAAGGGCCACTGACCAGTACACTGATTTTTTTCACTGGCCAGCTTTTTTTAACTACTGGCCAGTAACAAAGTTACTAACACTTCATACAAAATCGTGTTTTTTCTAACTATCAACGTTGTAATTTACTAATATCTTTTACTTACCATTTGATTGGATTACACTCAACTTAAAAAAAAAAAAAACTGGCATTACATCTAACAGAAAAATATAACCAAGAAATTACCGCAGTCAAAATAAAAATCAAACACATATTTGACGATATCTAGACATACTTAATGCAATGTATAAAAGAGACAAGAAAATTAAAATATATTTTAAGAATTATTTTAATAAAATCTGGAATATTTTATTTTTATTATTGATTGTAATGAAATAAAGTATTACAAAAAATTCTATTTTTTGACACTAATGTTTATCATTCACATTAGGTCTTCGTGACCTAACAGAGTCTTTCCGCCAAAGTTTTATTGCTGCAGCAGGATCATATTAATTCAGTTGAATTTTAGATTGTTTAACACTTAGGCGATTATGCAATGTGTCTTTATTTATAGATAAACTTTTGTCTTTTAGATTGTTTTCTGCACTTCTCCACACTCTCTCCACTTCAGCATTGCTTGGAGTAATTGTTATCTAATCTCAACAATGTTTGTTAGAATTTTCGTTTTCTTTGAATTTATCAGTTTTTATTTTCTCTCTAACAAATCAAATAATGATATGGACAGCTGAAAGTGCAATTAACCCCCCTCTCTCCAGCCAAGGAATTAGGCCTAGGACAAACTAGATTGGCATAGGATAAGCTAGAAGATTGGCGCCGAAGCGGCTTTTGGGATCAATAAAAGCACGCCAAATTGAATTCACCTAAGATAAACTAGTTCAGACCAATGAAAAGCAGGCTAAACTAGTTTAACCTATTAGCCAAACTAGTTTGGCCTAGGAAAAACTAGTTTATCCTATGGGTGTCAGGATAAACTAGTTTGGCCTCGGAAAAACTAGTTTATCCTATGGGCGTTAGTATAAACTAGTTTGGCCAAGGAAAAACTAGGGTACAGGTGTCATATTCGCCCCCATATTGGCGCGATTTTTTTCTGTCGCCAATATCATATAGGCAACAGGTACTTAACTTGTGCCAAAGTGTCGTTATTTTGCTTGATGTGGTAACCCGGTATTATGTTGTTTATGTTTTCGCCAAATTGGCAACTGAAAAAAATCGCGCCAATTAGGGGCGAATATGACATCTGTACCATAAAAAAAAGTATGAGCAATTAAAAAAAAATAAGTATTACTGATTTTATTTGATGAGTAATTGCATTTTGTGCATTTTAGAAATTGATGCATAGCAAGTTTCGTATATCCAATGATTTTTTTACCGGTTAATGTGTGCAGTGAATAGTAGCACATAGAATTGTTAATACGTAGTAAAAAAATATTGTTAAAGATGTGTGAAAATTGAAAAATTCAGATAAAAAAATATGGGGTGAAAAATTTGCTAAATCAAAAAATCCAGAGTGAAATATTTGCAAAAATCAGAAGAATCTGGAGCGAAAAATTTGTAAAAATTGAAAAATCCTGAGAGAAAAAATTGATCCAAAAATATGTAGCTCAAAAATAAAATATAAATAATAAACAAAATTCGCTAAAGTGGCAATCAGTAATCTTGTATGAGTGCTTCACGCACATTAACCGGAAAAAAAATATCACTGCATTCAGCATTTCTTGCGGTGCAGCATTCTCAAAATTCAACAGTTCTTGCTTTCTAGCAATCTCAAAATGTAAAAAACTCTTAAAGCAGCAAGATATACATAAAAAAACGAAACTCGCTAAAGTGGCAATCAGTAATCTTGTATGAGCGCTTCACGCACATTAACCGAAGAAAACATCATTGCATTCAGAACTTCTCGCGGCATAGCATTCTCAAAATTTAGCAGTTCTCGCTTTCTAGCAATCTCAAAATGTAAAAAACTCTTAAAGCAGCAAAATATACATAAAATTATCAACATACCTTAACAGACATCTGCTTTCTTGAAAGCTCCAGCACGAAAACTCTCTCATAACATCACCCTCATTTTCCAAAATAGGCTTATGAATACGCATTGGCACACTATAAACAAACCTACTTTTTTTGTCAAAATTTCCTCATATTACTTAATTACTTCAGCAAAAGCGTTTAAACAGATTACAAAAACCATAGTCAGTCAAATACATCCAATAAATTTAACATAAAAATAAAAAGACAGAACGATACAACATGATATCAAAATACATCCACAAAATCCACCACTTCTCATGGGTTGCCAGAACACAACACATCAGAATACACACATCACACGGGGTTCCATATATCAAGGTTGGCACATCCACAAACACCGCCAACAAGAAATTACCAAACAATTCACAATAACGGCTGAGGGAAAATAAAGCATCTAAGCCAAAAAGACCAACTTTGAAGAAAGTTTGTTCTTGCCACTATTGCAATGTTTTTCAATTGAAGAATAAAAAATGGCACGTAGTAGTTGCTTGAATAGTTTAACAATGCCACTGAATACGTACCAGTGACGTAGGAACTTTGTACAAACAGGGGGAGCTGGGGCATATTGCGGAAAGCTAGTGGCGCGGATCATTTTGGAGGGTTCCTTCATAGTGTTGCACGTTTCACAAACAGAAGTATAAAACAGAAGCATATCAAAAGATCACCAACTCTTTAATCCAGTTAAAATAATTTTTAATAGATATACTTGATACATAGAAACTTAATTTATGTGCGATCCCGAATACAATATTCAAATTTAAGGCTTCTTCCACTTCTATTTACCAAAAATTAAAGTGCTTTCTGTTGTTTTGCTTAAAAACTCTATACAAATCTCTTACAATTCAATTTTAAAGGCCTCCTCTTTATAAATATGTTATCGGTGCAGGTTGTAGTAGACCTATATAAGACCCCCTTTTTTCTGGAAATCGGGAGTGTTGTAAACAATGAGAAAAAGGGTGAAGCGCAAACAAGTGTGCTCACCACCCCTTCTCTCTTCTATTTGTTGTTTATTGTGTGAATTTCCTAGAAAAAGTATACTTTACTTTTTAATTCAGCAATATATATCGTAAACAGATGTGGTGCGAGAATTTTTCCCGGGAGAGCTGAGCCTGTCTGAAATATTTCAGGGGGCGCCACAGCTCCCCCGGTTCCTACGCCCTTGATACGTACTGCCAACTTTTGGCAAAATTAGAAACCTATTTTGACTAAAATAATTATAAGGTAATGGGCTTGACGCAAAATGAGGGACAAAATATTTCTGTTCCTCTGCTAAAGAAAAAAACTTTGGTAATTAATTTTTTTCACTAATATAGTACACTAATAGTTCATATTTAAAATAATTAAAGCTTTTTATTTTAAAAAAATCTAAATTAGATTAAAAAAAATAAAAGTTAATTACATAAAACTTGGAATGGGACAAGCATTTTTGCTTAGAATCACAATTTTAAAGATTTATAACTCAAAAATTTTTATTGATTTTTTTTAATTTTTAATACTAGAAATATTTAATATAGTCTTCCTTATAGAATGTATAGCTCAATTTAAACTTTAAATGTTAATTTATATTTGAATTTTCTTCCTTTTTTCACTTGGACAGCATATGTAAGCGAATTTTGAAAATGGCCCAGAAATGCCGGTACTTTTCGGTTAGCCAGGAGCCAGTGTTATACATATATATATGTATATCCATTTATATACATATATATATATATATATATTGTATACACACACACACACATATACATATATATACATATAGCTTCTATATATGTATAAATATACATATATATGTATATATAGATATACATACATATGTATATATAACACTGGCGCCCGGCTAACCGAAAAGTACCGAAATGCCTTGCTAGGGAAATTAAACAAAAATTGGCAACAAAGTGAATGCACACTAAACTTTACCATTATTAATAAAGAATTATTTGTAAATTTCAATAACCTAAAATCATACTTTTAGAAGGAGTTGGCCTGAATTGGTCTCTTTCATAGTCACCTAATGCTTCTATAGTTTTCTTGGGCCTCTGAATAGGTCTGGAAGGGAGTCTAGGAATTAATGGTGTTTGCGTTTCTTCTGTTACAGAAGAGGCTTTGATTAAAGTTCGAGGAACGTAAGGAAAAGACTTCCCAGATGATGCATAAACTAACAGTTCATCTTGAATTCGAGGATTTAAATTAACTTCCTTCATCATAGACCGAAGACTATCTTTGGAATTTAACATCATAATAGGTAATTGTTTTCACCAATAACATATAATTACTATGTTCTTTTATTCTCTACAATAGCAAACATCGTTTGTGAGAGAGAAAACAAGACATTTTTAAAAACCTAATCTATCCGTGCGTACTAAATTTTTTTTCAAAAATTAAACCAAAACAACACTGTAAACACAGAACAAAATCTGTAAAACAGAGCTACGTTGCCATGCAACTGCAACAGTTATTGTCAGATAATTTCACTGTTATTTATAGTGAAATAATATTATGAAGAATAATAGCTAATAAACCTGCAACTAAGATTTTAGAGTAACTTCATTGTCCATAACGCCATGTGAGCAGCAATCGTGAATGGTTACGAGAATTTTAAACAAAAGCAGACTTTGTGAGCTTGCCATTATTTATATAAAGACACTCTAAATTGATTTTACACCGTTAGGAAAAAGGGATTGACCAATCAGAAGACATTTTGCAAACTTTTCACCTTTTTTAAGTAAACAAATTTCCTGATTGGTCAATCTCGTTTCGAAAATAGTGCAAAATCTATTTGGATCCCGGCCGTTTGTTAATGCGCGAAATTTGACTTTCCATAAGACTTTTAGCATTAGTGCGAAATCCTGCAATTTCATTGGCTATCGCTTCACCGATAGCCAATGAAATTGAACGGAACTTCTTTCCCTGAAAGGACAAGGCACATGGTATTTTGGTAACAAAAGCGTATGAATGATCTAGCTCAGTGGTCAAGACTAGGGCTGGTTAAGATTTTGCATTTGTAATCCTAAAGTTGCGTGTTCTGTCCTTTCGCTGGCGTTTTCACCTTTTTAGAGTTTTGTTTTGATTTTTATTAAGTCAGTTAGTTAAAATCAGTCGATCTTTATTACCAGTTCTTTTGTAAAATTTTTTTACCAATTAGATTTTTTAAAATAAATTAAATAATTAAATTAAAAAAAATCATTTAATCTATTTTTTAATAATTAAAGTAAACGTTTATTAAAATGCAATAATAAATTTCCTAGGCTTACATTAAAAGTATTTTCATGTTAGAGCTTTATAAAGTTCTGATCATTTTAAATTTGTCTGTTAATATAGTAACAGATAAATGCAAAATTAGCAGAATTAATATATTAAAGGTTTTTTATTTTAAAATTATCCTCGAGACAAAAATCTTTATTAATTTATGATAGGTTACTTTATAATTTTTTATTCTAAATATTAGACAAATATTTAAATTAAATTTTAAAATTCATAGGACTTATAGGGTATTTTTCTAATAAAAAAATTCTTTAATAATTAAAGTGTAATAATAATATTTTCTTAAGTCAGTTTGTTAAAATCAGTTGATCTTTATTACGAGTTTCGTTGTATTTTTTTTTTTTTAAATAAATTTAAATAATTAAATTAAAAAAATCATTTAATCTATTTTTTAATAATTAAAGTAAACATTTATTAAAATGCAATAATACATCTCCTAGTCTTACATTAAAAGTGTTTTCATGTTAGAATTTTATAAAGTTCTGATCATTTTAAATTTATCTGTTATTTAGATTATTATATTTTTTATTGTAAATGTTATACAGATAATTGAATTAAATTTTAAAATTCATATGACTTACAGGATAGTTTTCTAATAAAGAAATTTCTGTAATAGTTAAAGAGTAATAATAATATTTTCTTAAGGCTGTTCTTAACTGCTCTGCTCAACAAGCGCAAAACGTTTTGACACATTTACAAATTCATTTTTTGAAGGAGAGGTATAAAATTGGAAAGCCTGGACATGGAAGCGATTTGGAATTGAACTGTTTCCTCTATTTTTTGATCAATCAATCACCTATTGAGTTATAAGCGATTTTGATCAGGTGACAAACACGTTTTTCGCCCGCTCTTCAGTGCTCTTTCTTCCTTCACGCGGAAATTCGGTTCAAAACGCCCACTTTGACACTATTTTCTGAAAGATCTATTGCGTTTTCAAAAAAAAAAATGAAAAAAAAACCAGCTCAATTATATAGTTTCTGAACAACAACACCAGCTAGTTTCATGCATTTTTGAACAAAAATACATTAAAACTTATGTCAGAAAGTTGCCCTTTTGGATTTGAGAACACCCTTAAGTCAGTTAGTTAAAATCAGTTGATCTTTATCACCAGTTCCTTTGAAAAAAAAAATTGTCAATTAGATTTTTTTTAAATTAAATTAAAATGTTCATTTAATTTATTTTTTAATAATAATGTAATAATAATATATTCTTACCTTACATTAAAAATATTTTTTGTTGCAACTTTAGTAAGTTATATATATATATAATTAGCAGAATTAATTTATTAAAGTGTTCATTTCTCAAAATTAAGAATTATCTTTCATATATAAAAATATTTATCAATTATCAGCTGCTTTCTAATTTTTTTATTGTATATTCAATACTACTAAATTCTTATCATGTATAAACTGTATGTTTAAAATGAATATTTATTAAAATTTAATTTTAATATCTTCTACACTTTCATGAAAAGTACTTTTATGCTAGAACTCCAATAACATATAAATAGTAATTAACAGAATTAAAATATTAATCTTTAAAAATGAATTATTTATCATTTATCTATAAATTACATTAATAATATATATTTTAATGATAATTTAACCATTGAAGACAGTAAATTAGTATAATTTAAATAATTGAATGTATGGTAAAAATGCAACAAAAACGAATATATATATATACAGGTGGTTATCAAAATAATGAAAACACTTGTGAATGAAAGGGACATTTAAGAATTCCCTTCGTAAGCATTAAAATATAATCTTAGCTACCAGATTTTTTTTAATATAAAAAGTACATGTATTAGGTAATATGAGAGAGCTCTAGAAGAGTTGTCTACGTTTTGATTTTTTTTGTCAGAAGCGTAAAATGTCAGACCTCACAGATTTTCAAAGAGGCCAAATTGTAGGAGCCCGACTAGCTGGAGCAACGGTGACCGAAATATCCCAGCTTATATGTGTTTCTAGAAATACGGTGTCTAAAGTCATGACAGCATACACACAGCGCGGAAAGACAAGCTCAGCAAAGCAAAATAGTGGACGGAAGGAGAAGCTGAGTGAAAGAGACCGACGGGTATTGAAGCGGATTGTAATGTCTAAAAAGAAAACAACTGCAGCCAAAGTGACCGCAGAGCTCAATCAGCATCTGGATTCTCCAGTGTCAACAATTACAGTTCGGAGATACCTTCATAAAGAGAACATTTACGGCAGAACAGCAATTCCCAAGCCACTTGTCACAGATGCTAATGCCAAACGTCGTGTAGAGTGGTGCCACAATCACAAAACCTGGTCGATTGATAAGTGGAAGACTGTTATATGGTCAGACGAATCATCTTTCACATTATTCCCCACAACAGGACGGGTACATGTCTGGAGAATGCCTGCACAAGCGTATGATCCTGATTGCCTCTGTCCAACTGTCAAGCATGGAGGTGGATCGGTCATGGTATGGGCAGCCGTGTCATGGTTTTCTGCTGGTCCAATCGTAACCCTGAAAGGAAGGATCACTGGGGAGAAGCATAGAGAAGTTTTAGCTGACCAGGTCCATCCCGTGATGCAAATTTTGTTTCCTGCAGGAGATGGAATTTTCCAGGATGATAATGCCCCTATTCATGCAGCCAGAGTTGTCCAATCATGGTTTGATGAACATGAGGATGAGGTGGAACATCTACCTTGGCCCGCACAGTCCCCAGACCTCAACATAATCGAACCGTTGTGGTCTATTTTAGAGCTTTCAATCCGGAATCGATATCCTCCACCCGCATCTCTCACGGAACTTTCACAATATCTCCATGAAGAATGGTACAATATTCCTCTAAACACTATTCAGAATTTGTATGATTCGATTCCCAGGCGAATCCAAGCTGTATTACATGCCAAAGGTGGTCCTACGCCATATTAATAAAGAATTCCTTCAAAATCTAGGGTGTTTCCATTATTTTTATAACCACCTGTATATATATATATATATATATCTGTGATTTAATAATTATTCGCAAAAAGTTTTATTATATATATATATATATATATATGTGTTGCAATAAAAATGTAATATACATCAAACATGAACAATGAAAAATATTTTGCTATTAGTTGCAATATATATATTTAAAATAACGATTATTATTATTGTTATGGAGATTTCTGTTTTTATCTTTATTTATTGATTTATTATCAGTAGCTTTACAATTTTTATTCGAAATATAAAATTGTGATTAAATTTTACTACATAATACCACTTAGGAGCTAATGTTATATAATTAAAATAAAATGTCTACTTAAATGCAATAATAGTATCTTTTAAACTGACATAGAAAAATATTTTTATATATCTAGATGGAACTTCAATAACTTATTTTTAGTTAAGCTGCCAGAACTTGGATACTGATTTCAAACATCTGAGTAAAAAAAAAAAGTTCTAAGCAGCTTATTATAGCAATCTCATTATTTTATCATAATTTAACTAAGTCAATGAGGTTTTAGAATTGTTGATAATTTTCTTATAAAAAATTAAATCAAATTTATTAATTAATTATATATTATGTTATTAACTTTATAAGAATTGATTTTGTGTTCAGTTTGAGAAATATATACGCTTTTTTTTAATGCACCAAGTTATTGTTATCAAGAAATACAATTGATGAAATGAGTAGCAGCGCTGTTACTTGTAAAATGGATTTTTTCCTTTCAGGGAAAGAAGTCCGGTTCACCGATAGCCAATGAAATTGCAGGATTTCGCACTAATGCTAAAAGTCTTATGGAAAGTCGGGCCCCACCAGTGGCAGAGAGGTTCTGCTCTCAAAGCTGGTAGACGGGAGGTGCTGGGTTCGATCACAATCGCGCCCGTCGGCCTAATCGTTCGGAGTTTTCGTGGTTTTCTTCGAGCCGTGGATCTTCCATGCGTTAATACGGATTAGGTTCCCTTAGAAAGACTCCCACGGAGGGCACTCCCCCCGGGCCTATATCCCTCGTGTAGATAATTGGCCGTCAAAAATCAACCCAACCCAACCCTTATGGAAAGTCAAATTTCGCTGTTAATGCAGCCTGTAAAGTAAAGTTGTCCTGTTTGATCTTTGAGTGTCTCTATATAGAGACACAAGAAAAAAGAATCTTCAAGCATCTTTGGTGATTCAAGCACTCGAATACACCATCTGGTGGAGAAAAAATGTAACTTCTCGCTTCAGGATAGTGCCGTGCATGCGCATTCCATTACATGTATTTTAAATTTGTTCAGAATGATAATTCTTTTGCACAATTTCAGATTTCTTGTGACATTTGTGTTCTGTCTTATATGACTAAGTAAAAAATATCCGAATCTGAATATATAAAACTTTCAAATGCATTTACAATAAAGAATTAATGTCCCTTTAGCATTAGTTAAAGGAAAATTAAAGGGGCAATTTTCCAGTAGCGAAGGCTGCGAGCAATGCCTCTATAGGCCGTTTTAATTACCAAAGTGAGTCTGTCATCACTGTTAATGTTTGTTAACTCGTGTCTTATTCGCCAAATCGAACTGGTTAAAGGAAGGTTATTTGAAGTAGTTTAAACAAAAACTTCTGTCTGTGCATATGTCGCCAATATCATAAAGAGGCACCCTAGTGGTGTGAGTATGACACTACGTTCATAAATTAATATAGTAATTTAGGGATACTACTGAGTAATTAAGGCTACTATAATACGGGCTGACTCACGCCGCCATTTAATTGCCGGTAGGAGAAGAATGATTGGCCACGCCGCCTGGGCAACAATTGCTGATTGGTCTAAGTGGGAAACAAAATGCTTGACGATTCAAGCGCTAGAGCAATGGAGGATATTCCATCTACGTCACGATCACGTGGTCAAAGCAAAGAGTTTCTGGCGTATTAAAGGGAAAGCTCCGTAGACGTAATGTAAATCCCAGCCAGCAAGCGAAACAGTTCATGGGGTAAAGCAGTTGCAGTTTCCCTTCTTTTCAAGTAGAAGTTCTTTGGATAAATTACCGGCACCACGTGACTTAATTCAGCCTCTAACGCAGCTTTGGAATATAGTCCATAGTTCGGAGATCTAATTTACCGGTCCCCTTTATGCCGCGACCGCATCACATTTTCAAGACGTGGAAGTGATGAATCCAACTTTTTTTAATATTAGAAGCAGTTTTGACAAACTGTTCCGCATATTTTTATCAATTTTGTTTATTTCTACACCTTTTTTATATTTTTATGGGCAATAATTAACAATCCTTCTTTTTTTTAGCTCACCTAAATTTTAACTGATATCAAATAAAAAATTTGCGATGAATTTAATAAAATCTATTCGCGATTCCAGCTCTTGAATATGCTACCTGGTGGCAGATGTTCAAAGTATTTATTTCAGTTACGTTGAGCAAATCAAAATGCACTGAGCGAAGGTAAACAAACTGTTCAGCGAATCACAATAAGGAAAATATCTGAAATTATTCGCCATTATTATTGATTTCAGTGCCACCTGCAGGGGATTTGAAACGCGAATAGTTTTTTTTCAATAAAAAATATTTGTCTGTGAAAATTGTAGAAACTTCGCCCTATTTTTAATAGAAAGTCTCTATCTTCATCTCTGAAAATATCTATCTCATACTACTCTGTGGTAGGAAAATCTATGATTTGCCAAAAAATTTTCCTCTGAAATTCTTTGGGATTGTATTCATGAGTGGACCGCTCGATTCAATGTATCTGAATACAGCCACCTCTCATTTATGCGCCTCTCAGTTATACGCGAATTTCGTAAGGTCGCGCCACGAGGAATAGGAAAATAATGCTGCAGTGCATATAATGCTCACTTATAAGTGCCACTTTGGATTGCCTCTCTGTCTCTCAGTTATACGCGGAAATAACAGCGCAATTCACAAACTCCGAGTTAAGTGCGATTTTTTTTTTTTATCTATAAAGAATTTTCTGCATGTTTCAAGGTCGAAAGACCGTTCCGCAAAGCGCCTGAGAGGGTGGAGAGGTTGCTACAATTCGACTTTTCACACTCTCCTAATGGTTCCTTCTTTTCTTTTTATCAGGCCACGCGTGTGTTCTTTTCCGTCTTTGTGTTTACGGTAGCATCTGGATTTTTTTTTTTTTTTTTGCAATAAAAATGAGCAAAGAAAACTAACAATGTCGCTCAAAATTAAAATAATACAAGAAGCAGAAAATGATCCGAAACTGTCAAAAATAAGTTTAGCTCGAAAATTCGATTTGCCAGAGTCAATGCTCAGAGGGATTTTAAAGAACAAGAACTCGATCAAAAAAATGAACAGTAATATTACAACGCCTAGAATATGTAGTGTGGAAATCTGCCATCCAAACAGCGCTAAAAAGTTGTATTCCTTAAAGGTGCAATGATGCTGAAATCCAGGGAGCCAATCGCAGCGACATCTGCGATATATTTTCAAATTTCAACGTCTAGACCAAATCGTCTAGGAGTTTTAGAAAATATCCTGCAGATGTCGCTGTGATCGACTCATTGGATTTCAGCATCGTTTGACATTTAAGAGATCCGATATTTTAGCACTTTTTTAAGTATTACTGGGATAGCCGATTTCCACACTATATATTCTAGACACTGTAGTATTATTCTACCCAAGCGAAGAAGAAATGATCAGGAATTCAGAATGGCAAATTTGAGATTTTATAAATCACTTCAATTCAGTGGTTCAGAGAAATGAGAGCTTCTAATTTACCCATTAGTGCAGATTTATTCAAAGAAAAAACATTCATTTTGTCATCAACAATGGGAATCGAAAATCATTCGGCTTCTTGGGGATGGCTAAAAAAACTTAAGAAAAGACACGATTTATCTAATCATTGTCTGAATGGTGAAAGCGCAGCCGTTTCAGATTCAACTGTTAATGAATGGATTGCAGATCTTTCAAATTTAATTTAAAACATTGATGTTACGAACATTTTTAACTGTGATGAAACAGGTTTATTTTATCGTCTTTTGCCAAACAAAACGCTGGATTTTAAGGGAAAAACATGTCATGGTGGCAAACACAGCAAAGGAAGAGTGACTGTACAATGCGGGCGGATCAGAAAAGCTACCGCCAATAGCGATTGGAAAATCCAAGAAACGACGGTGTTTAAAAAAATGTGAAGAAATTGCCATGTTCTTATGCAAGTCGCATCAAAGCCTGGATGACATCCAAAAAAATTTTAGACTTTTTGAGGGAATTTGATATTATGATGGCTAAAACAAAAGAAATGTTTTGCTATTTATGGATCATTGCCCCTCCCATCCTCCAGATATCCCATTGCTGACACATACACGAGTTATACACGGTGAGCCAAAAGTTCGTGAAAACTTTAAAAACTCATAAAAAAGGAAGAAATTGTGATAAAGGAGTGCGGTTTGCAAGAAAGGACCCACAAGGGTGTCGGATTTTTTTTAGTAGCAAAAAAAAAAAAAAAAAAAAAAAAGTTAAAAAATCACATGTAGAGGGCCGTAACGCTGAGGGCCGAGAGCGCTGACGACGTAAACACAATGAGTAGGACAACAATACGCTCCATTCATTTGTTTCTCCAATAACAAATGTTCAACATGACCTCCAGAACATTCCACGACACAAGCTGGTTGTGTCGTAGTACTTGTTCATTGTGTTTCGGGTCGTCAGCGCCCTCTACTTGTGATTTTTTAACTAGATTTTTTTTTTGCTTCTAAAAAAAATCCGACTACCTTGTGAGCCCTTTCTTGCAAACCGCACTCCTTTATCATAATTTCTTCCTTTTTTATAAGTTTTTAAAGTTTTAACGAACTTTTGGCTCACCCGGTATTTTCTCCTGCAAATTGTACCAGCAGTCTCTAGCTATTAGATCTCTGTATAATAAGGTCAGTTAAAGCGCAGTATAGGAAATATTTGGTGCGAAGAATGTTATATCACTAGAACACAGGGCCGAAACTAAGCTTTTTTGCACCCGGGGCAAGCATGGATTTTGGCGCCCCCTCCCCCCTCTTCCGCAAAGTATATTTACAAAGAGAATTTTACTAATTTTCTAATAGCCAACTTATTTTAAAATTTAAAATATGTAATACTGAACTACGTAATATACAATGGCGGATCAAAGAGGGGGGGGGGGGTCAAGGGAATCATAACTCCCCTCTGAACACCAACAAAAATATTCTAAAGATAATTTTTAAAATGAAATATACAGTAGAGTCCCGATTATCCGAGTCCTGCTTAACCGAGTTTCCGCTTTAACGGAGTTATTTTCTTCTGATGGACTGATGATTTCTATTATTATGAAACAGCCATTATAAATGAAGTGTTAGGTGCAGATGAAAGAGCAGTTGTAAAAAGTTAGAACTCTGATTTCCTGGTCAGAATGGGAAGAAAAAAAATGGGCATAATTTTTTTGTCAAAACAAATTATGGGCATTTTTTTTTACTGGAGCCTGGGGCACAGGCCCCCTCTGCACCCCCTTAGTTTCGGCCCTGCTAGAACAGAAAAAGAAATTCAAGAAAATTTGGCTTCTGGATGGTTTATGTATGCATATGTTGGTTCCTCTTGGAATAACGTAACAGCCACAACAATTTCTAACTGCTTTAGAAAAGCGGGTTCGTTTTCGCTTCAAGACAAGTTTCGTTTTGACTGATATTCTTAAACAGTGTTAAAGAGGTCGAAAAAACTGGCAAGACACTTAATTAAAAAAAAATTAATTCAAAAGATACATGTTTATGAATTTAATTTTATTCAAGTTTCCAAATATATAAGTTATTAGACAAAAAATGGAAAATTTGTTTCAAAACAATTTTGATTTTGACCGATAAACTTAGACAATGTTAAAAAGTTATAAAAAAAGGTAAAATACTTAACAATTCAAGAAAATTTTGAAGCAAAAAATAAATATATTTAGCCATAGAAAGCCGATAATAGATGTCACTTAAATTTTTAAGTAACATTTTAAGCATTTATTGCTTTTATAAAAAGTTCATTTGCTTGTATCGGATTTTGCGTTATATACTTTTGCCACTCAGCCGTCTTGATGATTCTCTTGATGTTCATGCAGAAAAATTGTATTGCAGAATTTTGAAGATCGGATTCACTATGTCTCACAGACAACGCTATGACGTCGCAAAAATTATCCATTGACAAGCTCATTTTCATGTATTGGACGCAGTCATGCTTAAGATCGTCGACCTGATATTTATCCGCAATGTAATACAGATCCACAACGTTGGCTGGGGACATGGTATCTGCAACTCCCGTGTACAAATATTGAAGGAAGACCTTTAATCCTGAAGTGGAACAATCGGAAACGTCAACTTCTCCAGTGTTATTCTCCGTCATATTATGCCGGAACATTGCCGAAAAAACAGGAGAACGAGCACTGAGAATTAGCCTGTGCGCACGAAATTCATTATCGTTGGTCTTCAGAATCACATCACTGCACCACGCACTATCTAGCAAGTTTCCAAAGTTCTGTATCAGCCTATCAACACCTAAAGAAAACAAAAATAATAAAAGAAAAGAAGATCTGACGCACAGAAATAAAATAATAATAAAAATAAAAATAGCTTTGATTTTTTTTTTTTTATAAACACTAGGGGTTTTTGCCCCCTACGAGCTACTCTCGCCAACCCCAGTTCATACACCGGAGACTATAAAAACACACTAATTTTATCGACTTTAAAGAGATTACGGAAGATTGAATTATAATTAAAAAAACTCCCTGTAAACGGATTTCCATTCATTTCCTTTTGATTGGGGAATTTTAAGGCCGAATCAGCTGCTGTTAAGACAACTAATGGCTGTTTTCGTGTTTGATAAAATAAGATCAGTTAAACATTTGAATAAAAACTAATATAAATTGAACTAAGAAAGCAGAGTCTTTTCTTCCCGGTATTTTTTAACAACGCTATAAGAAAATTATTTTAAATACGACATTTCAAATGTGTCGTTTAGCTGACGTAATTTTCCCTAAGGTTTGTTTTCTTTCTCTTTTTAATATTCCCATGCAAATACTTTTGATGTTAGAAAGGAAATATCATTATTTGCACTGTCTTAGAATTGGTTAGAATTGGTAACAACAGTTAAAAAGATAATCTCGAAATATGAAGTAAATGTCTAGTGTAAACATATTTCTAAATTTAAAGTTTGGCAATTATTTGACCACTTTAAATGTGACGTAATTTCTCCCATTTTTTGCTTTTAACGCATATTAATAAACATTATTTTAAAGCTTTTTTTCTCGTTTTAATATTCACTTGAAAATACTTTTGTTGATAGAAAGGAAATATTATTATTTGCATTGTCTTATAATTGGCAACAATAGTTAAAAAGATCATCTCGAAATAAGAATAAATGTCTTATGCAAGTATATTTTTAAATTTAAAATATCTGGCAATATTATTATTTGGACATTACGTAATTTCCCACATTTACTGCTTTTAATGAATTTATTATTTTAAAGTTTTCTTCCTCTTTTAACATTCACGTGTTATGACGTAATTTTCAATAATTTCCTGATTTTAACACGTAATCATTTAATTACAATTTTAAAGGTGTTTTTTTCTGTTTTTAACAGTCACATGTAAATAACTTTTTAATTGAAAGGAAATATTATTCTTTGCATTGTTTATACACTTGGCAACAATTTAAAACAATATTTTTTTTCTAAGATATGAAAAAAATATTTTTTCAAAAGGTGAAAATTTGACTAAAAAAAATTGAATAAATACCTAAAAATTTTAGTAAAAGAAAATAATAAATAAATAAAAATAAAAAAATCCCTGCCGGTTCGGGCCTACAGGCGGAGGTAGATTTCGAAGTTAAGTACTAAATTCACCAACAAAACTTAAATCAAGATTAGAGATAAACCCAGTTCCTTCACTAAGAATGAGCTCTAAGGGAGCTAAACATTTTGTGAAAATTCTAATATACACGAATACCCACACGCATGTATATGGAATAGGTTTAAAAATGGCCAAAGCAAATTCAGAGAACCTCAAAGTGTTAAAATATGTTAATATTTCTATACTCGGATTTTTATCATGTTTTAATAAGTTTCTTCAAACTCACATGACGTTACATATTTGCCTGCTGAAGTCCATTATATTTCCAATATGACGCAATATTTATTATTTTTTTTTAATTCGTCAAACTATTTATTTCGTTTTGAGTTTTCATGCAGAAATCTTGCTCTAGAAAACTTATGACGTAATATTCAATTTGTTTTCAATTCGTGAAACTGTTTAATTTATTTTTTCACGTGAAATCTTGCAATAGAAAAGCAATTGTTGTGGTGAGAATTTTACTGCTTTTTTTTTAATTGTTGGCAACTACTATAACGCAAAATATTTATTTTTTCCCGTCATTGTTGTATAAGAGCTGGTTCTATTAGAATCATGTTAAGACGGTATTCAAAATTTTGAGCCCTCCCCATTTCCATTCCCTTGGGCCGATTTTGCCCATTTTCAATCCCCGCCGAGATATTAACCATCTCAAAGTTGTTGGCGAGTTTGAAGGCGATCCGTGCATAATTGCGACTTTTATCGTGCGGACAAAATTTAGTACATACATACACATATATATATATATATATATATATAAACTTTTTAGGTGGGAGTGGTTTTGGATTCCTGGGGTCCTATAATGAAAAGTTATGAAGGAATTTTTCAAAAGTCGCACCATGGTAACGACTGCAATAGGTAGTATTTCTTACGAAATCTACCTAAAATAAATAAATGCAGTCTGCACACCGCAAGTTTGTAATTTATACCCTTAGAAAAAATGTTTAAATTTCTATGTATAGTTTTTGCTCCTACAAAGCTTTTTTAATGGAGCAATTTTGACCAACTACAACAATTAATAGCTCTTAAAATAATTTTTCAATTTAAAAACTGTCTACATCAGCGTATTTATTAAATATTTCCTTATAATACCACCAATTTTCATATTTTTGTATGTAGTAATTTTATTAATATTAGCGAAGAAAGAACCCCGGTCACGAGCCGTTAATTCCCAAATTGGCTCAGCCGATCTCAGCAATATGATAGTTCGTTAATATTAATATTTTGGATTACTTTACTGTGATTTTGATCAAATTTAACAAAATAAATCAATTTAAGTCATTATAATTGCATTTTATTTTACATTACACTACTTCATAAGAAAATAAATATAATTTCTACCATATAAATATCAGTTTTAGCCAATCAGATTGCTGAGCTCGTCTGAGCCAATTTGGGAATTAACGGCTCGTCCCCTGGTCACAACAAATTCATTTACGGTAGCGATGGTGACAGCTTTAGTTGCCCTTTTCTTTTTCTTTTTCTTTCTTTTTTTTTAAAATAAGAACAGAGAGAATCAAAACTCATCTTCAAAATCCCTAATTTTTTTACTACAGTTCATGTTTCTTTCCAAAACTTACTGTTACAATACATTAATTTGGTATAGGGACCGAACTCGATAATGAAAAATTCACTGGGTTTTTTTCAGGCTTGGTAGAAAACACAAGCGAATGAATTTATTAAAATATATACAATTTTTGCTTTGTTTCTTTTATGTTATAGGGTAACAGAAAAGAAATAAAAAAGAAAAGTGCCCAGTTAAACTGATGGCATTGAGATCACAGTCTATTCACACTAATTGTATATATTATTGTGTATATTATACTCTTTACTTCAAAGAATAATGCCTTTCGAAAAATAAATTAAGGGAGGAATTCCCCCCCCCCCCCCTGTTTCACATCTTTATACTTAACCAAAGAGCCTCGAAATCTCATCAGGGAGGCGTGTCTTATCAGAATAAACCGGTATACCAAATTTGAAGCAAATAGGATAGAAAAATTCATTTATCTAAATTAAGGGGGTTTATTAGACCCCCCGTTCCCCCTTTATACTTAACTAATGAACCTTCAAATCTAGGGAAGCGCCTTATCATAATAAACTGGTATACCAAATTTGAAGCAAATCGTTTAAGAAAACCCATTTATCTAAATTAAGGGGGTACTACCCCCGACCTATTAATTAACCGGTATACCAAAATTGAACCAAATCTGTTAATTCTGCAATGAAAAACCTATTTATCTAAGTTAAGGGGGTACTAGCCCCCCGTACCCCCCCCCCTCTTTATACTTAACCAACGAACACCCAAAACTAATCAAGTAAGCGCCTTATGAGAATGAACCTAGAAAAAATTTGAAGCAAATCGGATATTTTTATCAAGAGTTATCGCGTTACGTACGTACATACGTGCGTACAAACAGAACCTGCGGGCACATTAGCTCTCAGGCTTTGATATCTTGTGAGCTAAAAAGTGAAAGATTTAAACTATCATTTTGGGATTTCTAAATTAATTTCTCAACGTATAATCTTAATAGCGGTCTATGGCAAATGATATATGAAAGATGCATAGAATTTATTATCACTCAAACTAATTCATTCTTTTTTGCTATCTACAATAACTTACTAGTTCGGTACGTTCATATATCGTAGTGTCTAACGATAAAGATTGGGTTATATTATTTTTAATGGCACGGTATTACGGTGTAAATGATGCAATGCGATCATGTTGTCAGAATCATGAATTTTCTCGTGCGAAATTGCGTTTCTGTATCACAAAAG
Organism: Maratus speciosus; assembly: GCA_963932465.1. NCBI lineage: Eukaryota > Metazoa > Arthropoda > Arachnida > Araneae > Salticidae > Maratus > Maratus speciosus. The sequence continues at coordinate 278,565,349 of OZ010797.1, read as the reverse complement.
CAGTCTAATATTATTATCTATTCCCTTCTGGGATATTTTGATATCGTTATTACGATTTCAACTACAGTTTTTTTCAATATATCACCGAGCTCTAGGCTAGACATCAATGGCATCCCGCATTCGAATTTTCAAAAATTGGTTGTCTTATATTAAGTGTGCGCGTGTCTCTGAAAATAATTACCTTTAGGTTCCGATCCATTCTTTGAATTTTCTTTGCTTTCCATTGTCACCATTTCTTTTTCACCTTCTTCAATTTCGCTAGCTGAATCTAGAATAATATTATTTCAATAAGTACACTGTTAAAAATTTACAGCATTCTGCCCAGTTATTTGACCGTTTTTTCCGAAAACTGTTACACAACCGTAATTTAACCCTTAACCGGAAACGTGAAAATCCCGTGCACAAACAGAACACTTAATAATTTACCAAATAGTGAACTTAAACATTTAATTTTTAATAGTAATACATTAACAGGACCAATTTTTTAATATAACAGCATAAAAATAAGTTTGGAATGTCGGAGAGAAAAAATATTAAGGGCAATTATGTAGACACAAACATCTCACAGACGTACGTTTCCGGTTAAGGGTTAACACTATTCTGACCATATTATTGACCATTTTACGGTAAGAATATAGTTAAATTACGGTTATGAAACCGTTTTTTCAAAAAACGGTCGAATGACTGGGCAGAATGCTGCAAATTTTTAAGAGTGTATGGATGAAAAATACGCTTCTGTAGAAATTAAAATTTTACTTATTATCAACAGCAGGTAAATTTTGAAATTTGTTTTTCCTCAACAGATTTTATTTAGTATTTAGTTTCGAAGAGTCCTTTACATGAAAAATATGAGAAGATAATCAAAATCTATTTCACCCTATAACATATGTATGCTTTCGCTTGTTCAGTCAATATGTAGTTACACACATCTTGCTACACTGTTAAAAATTTGCAGCATCCTGTCCAGTCATTTGGCCGTTTTTGTCGAAAACGGTTACACAACCGTAATTTAACACTATTCTGACCATATTATTGGTCTTTTTATGGTGAGAATATAGTTAAATTACGGTTATGAAACCGTTTTTTCAAAAAACGGTCGAATGACTGGACAGAATGCTGCAATATTTAACAGTGTAGGGTTTTTCGTACCATGCTGAAATTCCATAGCGTCTATAAAGAAAGAGCATTTGGCATCCCGACTGGCAAAATGATGTCACATTAAATGTCCGTCTTTCTGCCTCCTGTTGTATATAAAAGAGCTTGGGTAGTGATTGATTTCCGAATAACTCAACTGCGATCTGATTGGTCTATGAATAACTTCTTTTGAGATATAGGATTGGTCTATGCTACTGTAACTATTTTTAGAATAACTGTTACGCAAAAATTTAGTATGTAGATTGCTTGACGGTAGTATTTCTTTGTACAAATGCATTTTCACCTTATACGCAACTTGCTTCGGGTCTTATAACCCATACGCGTATGCATTTCTTGCCTACGCTATAAAATCAATCTATGGGTGGTCCGTAGAAATTTAACGATTTATTGATATGCCCTTGAGCATGATAGATTGAAGACCCTACTTTAAAGTATATACAGGGTGTTGAGATATTCACCTGACAAACTCAAATGGTGTTAGCGGACATCAAGACGAACAAAAGCTGTAAAGGAACATGGGGTCGCAAACCAAGTTTGGTCGCTGAAAATCGCGAAAACACATATTAAGTTTCTGACTGCAGGCAAGAGGAAAGCCGTATATCACTTGATTGCTAAATGCTTTCGTGTGATTGCTCTACTACGCGAGGTGCGTAACAACTTCGATAGCACATATCCAGAGACATGTATTGGATGCGGCGGACCCGTTGCTTGGCATCTACGTTCGCCGGATCTCAATCCCTTGTACTTTTTTCTTTGCAGTCACTTAAACTCAGTCGTTTATGAGATGCCTTTGGACACACAGTAGGATCTCATAGCGTGGACCATCGTCGCTGCGACAGACATCAATGTCACAAAAAGTATCTTCGAGCGCGTCCGGAAATCTTTTTTACGTCTTTGTACACTATGCAATGACACCTGCAGTTGCCACTTCGAACAACACCTGTAATAATTTGCTTCTGTGTTGCAAATTTGTGTGAAATAAATCTTTCTAATTACATTATTCTTTTTTTTCTTTGCGGGTGACGTCACAACCTGAGCAATTTCCACCATCTAAACACGGTTTGCGACCCCATGTTTCATTACATGGTTTATTAGAGAAGTTTATTTGTCTTGATGTCCACTCTGAGTTTGTCGGATGAGTATCTGAACATTGAATAAACAGTCATTAATGAAATATGTAATAGATTTACTTTTATAATGAAACATGAATTTTATTTTGGTGCAGATGGAAATTAAAATTCAGTAAAATTTTTAAAGTGAAACATGTATATAAAAGAATTATAATACAACTATAAGAAATGGTGTACCTACTAAAAAAAGGATTCTTGTTCAAAACTGAATTTTTCGCCAGCCCCATGCGATTCCGTTTCGGTGGTTTTTCTGTATTTATGATAATTTTGACTGCCACTATAATAACATTACACCTAACTATAATACTATTCTATTAGGGGATCACAACCATAGTAGACAACTTCTATTTTGAAAAAAAAATGATATAGTCAATTTAGAATATGCATAAAATCTGTTTTATTCACTCCCACAGTGAACTAAGGCTGTAAACAAATGACATACAGTCGGCCCCACTTAATCGGGTAACGGATAATTGCATTAATATGAATAGAATGCCGTGGAACAAAAACACTCCCCATAAGGTTAATGTTAAACATACTCGTTTTAGCGCATAACAATCCCCGGTTAATTGAATAAATACCTCCAATCTAGTAATCCGCATTTTCTGAATTCCTGTTACAGTGGTGAATGGGAAGAAACTTTGTTGTTGTTGTTGTAAGAATGGTTTGTTATATTTACGATCGAAGAACAGAAACCGTCGTGAAAGAAGACTTTATTATCTTAATTCTAGAAAATGCATAGGAGTGTTGAATTTGGACAGTTATGTTTTTCTTTTAAAGTTTGTCGTACATAGAGTGACTCAAGATGCTGGGGGTACTTTTTGGAAAATCCTGGAATCGGGGGAAAATACAATCGGAACGGTCAAGAGAATAAAGGAACAACATTTAGCGCCGGAGGTGGATAAATCCTTTGTGTTTATGCTTTGTGTTTATGACGGCCAATTATCAACACGAGGGATATAGGCCCTAATGGGGGGTGGAGTGCCCTTCGTGGGGGTCTTTCCAAGGGAACCTAACCCGTATTTACGCTTGGAAATCCAAGGTTCGAAGAAAACCACGAAAACTCCGAACGATTACGCCGACGGGCGAGATTGGGTTTGAACCCAGCCCCTCCCGTCTACCAGTTTTGAGAGCAGAACCTCTCGGCCACTGGTGGGGCGGTAGATAAATGCAGTGTCCGAGGCAGAAAAAAACAAATTTCCCTAAAGGAATTTTTGTGTAGGCAACAACAAAAAAAGTGATAAATTGACAAATAATTGAAAAATAAAATGAATTTATGCAGAATTTACTTATTTTCAAAGGTATGATTTAAAACAATTTTTTTTATTTTACTTTCATTTTAATTTTCACATAAATTATAATGAAAAATTAAACCATGTAACGCAAATAGTGTAATAATACATTATACCTCATTCCATATATTTTTATATAGAGAGTAATGATAAATTATTTATTAAAATTATTAGGTAAATAATGCCCATCAATATTTATCATATCTGTGGTATATAATCAAATGATAACGTATTATTGATAACATTAATTGCTGTCCTCGCTTAAACGCATATCCCGCTTAAATGCATATAATTCAGTGGAACCAACTGTATGCAATTAAGCAGGGCCGACTGTATATGAGAAAGTATGTGAAAACAGGCTTGGCGTTTGGCTCACTGTGGGAGTAGATAAAACAGATTTTATGCACCTTCTAAATAGACTGTCTCATTGTTTTTTTTTTTTTTTTTTTTTTTTTCAAAATGGACTTGGTCTACTATGGCTGTGAGCCCCTCATATATGCATCTATTACAATTTTGCAATTTAAATTAAGCAATGGAAATTAGTGTAGTCCGTATAATGTGTAAGTACCATTATTCCTTAATTATAAATTTGCTTAATTACAACATAGAAACTTTCAAGACCGTGCACCATCATTGTCTCCTAGATTAGAGGGGCAAACGGTGCAGTAGAAAAATACCACAAAGAGATGATTTTAGTCCCATTTAATTTGCCCATTCGCATCTTTTCTTCTTCTTTTTTGGTACAGTAAGGGTGTATTCGAAAAAATATTTTTCCACCCTCAACAGCTCGAAATTTCCTGAGACATTTTCAGAATCATTTTTAAAAATTAAAACATGAAACTTGCAAAGGTAATTTTTGAAGAGATGTTTAAGAGGCCGTGGGATTTCCTTTTTCACTCAGTTAATTAGAATTTGATTTTTAAACAATTATTTTTTCAGTAGGACCATTTTTTTTCATTCTCAGATCTGCCGCTTCGGAAAATTCGATTCAAAACGCCAACTTTGACAGTATTTTTTACAATATTTTCTGCATTTATCAAAAAATCGAGAAGCGCGGTACATTATGTAGTTTCTAAATAAGAGAATTACCCAGTTTGATGCGTTTGAGAGCAAAAATGAATTTAAAAATGAATCAGAAAATAAGGAGTTTGGATTGGAATACACCCTTAAAACAATTTTAAATGTTTATAATATTTTGATTCTGGTCAAAGTCGGCAGAACAAGAAACAAAAAATTTGTAAAGAAAAGTTCAACTTTTGTACATTAGATGAATAATTCATTATTTATGTAATGGTTTTGACTTTTAGGCCAAGTTTTAATTTTACTTTTTGCTTTATTGATTTTTACAATACTAATGATAACAAAATTTATTCATTTAGGTGAATTTTCAAAGAAAGGCGAACTCTTCCTTCTACATAATTCATTTATTTAACTGAACTAACGGGCAATAATTTTCACTTGTTAGTTATCGGGTTTAAACAGTAACTGGAAATTTCTCCCCATGATAAACAATAAACCGTATGTTGCACCTATTTTGATAATAGGTAGGTAGAGCAAATTAAAATATAAAAAGTATAAATTAACATACTACTAATTTAATGCTTAATTAATTTAAGCTAATGTATAATTAACATAAATTATTGTGTAATTATAGTTTTTTTTTTCTTTTTTACAATATCTAAATTTAAGAAAATGCTAAGACCACACCTCTTAACAGACCACGCGCACTGCTCTGTGGTCGTTCAAAAACTCTGATTATCTGCAAAGATATAGAAAAGAAAAAGAAATACTTACACAAAAACAAATCTCTATGAGTTTCATCTCTATGATTTTCATACTTCTTTTGAATTTTGCAGTGTATTTTGAAAAATCCTAAGCAAACACATTTCATATGACTACCTCCGAGGAGCAGAAAATCACTCGCCCGAGCCACTATATCGCTGTTGCGGCAGAATTTACTTGTATTTTTCGCTTTTAAAGACAGTTGGAAACTATATCTCCGTTTGAGCATGTTGCAACTCTTCAAAAATACAATTTTACTGTTGACAGCTTGAAACTGTTCAAATCCTGATTGAGGGTTAAATGGCTTGATTACAAAACGCCATGATTCTCCGTCAAAACTAAAGCATGAACTGCTCATGCAAATGCACCCAAATTCACAAACGCCAAACGATATCTCGGGCAGTTTCCAAACAAATTCACCATCTTCAGAAATCTTAATTTCACCAATATTTTCAATCCACACTTCTTCGTTTTCCAACTCAGCCATCATTGGGAAAACAATAAAAAACAGTTTATTCTTTCACTGAAAATATTGTAAGTACTTCGTAGGCCTGCAAAAAAATTATCAAATATTTTATATCACAAATATGAAAACTTATTTAAGTACTAATTTCAAAATACTTTTTTGAAGAAATATGCACTTTCATCATTGAATAAATAAATGGCAACTCACATTTTAAGCTACAAGTTCTTTAGGCTACAAATCCAAAATATAAAACAAAATTCCGTTATAAATGAAACAATATTATTAAAAATAATTACAATAAAAATACGTTTGCCATGTGTACGGCATCAGTTGCGACAAGGCAGACCAATATACACCACGTAGCAATCAATAAAATTTGCATTAACATAAAAAGTAATAAGGTACAATTAAAATTCGTGAGATAGGTAATAAATAAAAGCAGTTTTGCTGATATGCACATATAAATTATGATCAAAGGTTTAAAATTATAAAATATGCATTAAATTATATAAAAATATGCTGTCCCAAAAGTATAGACACCTGTAATTTTTTTTTTTTTGGTTTTACATTTATAAAATTAACTAAAAACTTACTTTTAATATTTAATTTTATTGCCTAGACACTTTATAACATCAAACACACGTTGTTCTATAGAATTAACTAAGCATTGTATTACGAAAGGAGGTATTTCATACCACGCTTTCTCAATTGCAATTTTAAAATCATTTACACATGTATATTGCTTTCCATTTTCATATATTTTACGAGATAAAATCCCCCATATGTTCTCCATGGGACTCCAATTTGGACTAAGTGCTGGCCAGTCTAATAGTGTGATATTGTTTTGCCTAAACCCTGTTTTCGATGATGTGGGGGTATGGATGGATGCCCCATCTTGTTGGAAAACACAGTCCGGTCATGCTGACAAATCCATAATTGGCAGTAAATTGGTACGTAAAATATCCTGATAATCCTTTGATTTCATTTTTCTGCCCATAAATTCTAGAAATGTTTGGCCGTTGAAAAAAAAACCCCTCCCCAGATCATTACGGATCCTCCACTTTGTAGCCTGCTGAAACAGTTCTTGGGTTCTTTTCTTAGGTCATGCCAGTAAAATTTATGACCATCAAGGCCGTCTAAATTCCATTTCTTTTGATCACTGAAGATGACAGAAATCCATTTTTCACCGTATGACATATGCTTTCTAGCCCACTTTAGATGTGCAACTTTATGTCTCTACTTTAACCATTTCAGGGGCAAGACACTTCCATTAGCAAAATACTGAAATGAATGAATGACACCGGAATTTACAAACATATTTATTTGAAAATCAGTAAAAGCTTTTCCTTACGTCCTTAATAAAACGAAAAATTTCAAACTAAAATTCTGGTGTCAATGTCCCATTTAGGGATTAAAATTAGGTGGTCCATTAATGAACCACCGTCCTTTAAGGGGTTAAGCAAGGTTTGCTTTCATTCTCCTGTAAACAATATTTGTTGAAGCTTTAATTTTTCTGTGTACAGTACTTTTTGAAATTCTGGAAATTGATGCAATTTCACGCGTAGATAAATTATCAACTGAAGCCATTTTTAATAACATTCTATCATTACGTAATTTGGATTTGCTAGAAGGACCGGACTTGGTTTTCCAACAAGAGGGGACATCCATCCATACCTCCACATCATCGAAAACATGGTTTAGACAAAACAATATCACACTATTAGACTGGCCAGCACTTAGTCCAGATTTGAATCCCATGGATAACATGTGGAGGATCTTATCTCGTAAAATATATGAAAATAGAAAGCAATATACATGTGTAAATGACTTAAAAATTGCAATTGACAAAGCGTGGTATGAATGAAAAACCTCCTTCTGTAATGCAATGCTTAGTTAATTCTATGGAACAACGTGTATTTGATGTTATAAAGTGGCAATACAATTAAATATTAAAAGTAAGTTTTTAGTTACTTTTATAAATGTAAAACAAAAAAAAATTACTGGTGTCTATACTTTTGGGACATCACATTTTTATATAATTCAATGTATATTTTACGCTTTTATTTATTACCTATCTCACGAATTTTAATTGTACCTTATTACTTTTTATGTTAATGCAAATTTTATTGATTGTCTGAACTTTTGGCACGCGGTGTATCATTTCAGTACTAAAGGAACTCAACATTTTCCATATTTTATTTTTCTTGTATTACAACTTAGGTTAAACTTCTAAAAATACACCGGAAGTGGTATTAATATTTGGCTTAGGCACCACTTCACTTCCGGTAGACATGGGTCATTAGATTCTACTATTGCTATTCATACATAAAATATAGTTTTTTTTAAAATCTGATAATATAGGGTATTACGTCGTCGCTTCCTGGACTAATACGAGTCGAAACCCGCCGAATTCGACAAATGAAGATGTTTACAAGAACTGCTAAACTGAAGTTCTAAAAAATGACAAAAATCAATCTTATATTTCTGGCCTAACACATTACACAAATGTTATTTATAACTAAAGTTTAACTTAAAACTTTTCAAATTAGTGAAAAATTAAATTCTGTTCCTATAAGTAATCATGTAATTCAGATAAGAAATTATGGCGTTATCAATCGAGGCTTTGATCTTTGGTATGGTATTACGCAATGAAAAATCAACAAAATTGCGCCACTGTGACACAATCATATACATTTTTTACAACGAAATTTAAAAATAGCGACATTTTCACCGTCGCAAAATTTACATGCGTACTTTTCAATAGAGCAGGCCTCCCACTGGTCCGTTTTTTGAACACCAGTATAATTAAAGAAAAAATTTCATGGTAGGTTTCGGCAACAATTGGAAGAAAAACGCCTTTCCTGGTAAGTTTCTACGAAATTTATAAAGGTGATTTTTCAAATAAAAATTGTGGTGTTCAAAAAACGGACCGAGTGGGAGCCCTGAATAGAGCCAAAACACCGTACTAAAATTAGCGTCGTGAAGGAATTTTCACCTTGTTATTAATGTAAACGTTAAAATATACATATAATTACTTAAAAGGTGTTAAAAACATATAAATATGTTAGTTAATATAACCCTGAAATCTTTCGAACGCGCACGTGTTCGTTTTCAAAGGGGAAAGATGACTGGCTGGAAAAGTAAAATATAATAAAATGTTTCTGGTGCAAATCTCCATTAATCGTAGGTGGGATAAAATATATCCCACCGCCCCTCAAAGGGTCTCTCTCTTTATCCATGGAAGGATAAAGAGAGACAATGTCCAGGTTGGCAAGAATGCTATTATGGTTAGTTGAGATATCTTTTATCCTCTTGACAAATGAGCAGTTGAGTCAATAACATAATCAGATGGTGGGAGAATAGTTTTTAAATATGGAAAAAAGGCTTTTTCAATATAGTAGGTAAGAGTAGAATGTTTACTTACAAAGGTAGAGGATGGTGTTTTCATTATGGTCTTTAAGCCGATCAATTAATCTTGAAGTAACGGCAGCTTTATTAAGATACAATTTATCTTTAATTTCACTAGGCCAATGAACTCTATTCTCGCTTTGGGTTGGAGGCTACGATTTAGGTAATGTTTCCCCAAAGCACGTGACCTCACATCAGAAAAATACGCTCCGTTATTGCTCTATAGCATGCAGTCTTGAGTTTCGAAATGAGTCGTTGCATAATTAACCCCTTGCCTGTGACGTCCGAACTAAGGTCGGGCACCGCAAATGCGCCAATTTTGGAACGCCCGACCTGAGTTCGGACAAGAGAAAAAACGGTGTTTATATTTCGTGAAGCCCGAACTCAGTTCGTCCAATGCATAATATGTAATTTACCATTTTCCCAATAGATTGCGATACTTTCCCGCTAAAAGTTCTGCAGTTTCGCGCCATTTGTCGGATTTTTGTAATTTTGCCGTTCTTCCCAAATTTCGTTCAAACCGCATTATGTTTGACAGGCAGGTTTATATCTTTTTCGCAAGTTAAAAGTTTCTTTGCACTGTTTTTAATCCTCCTGAGAATACCTTGTCCCGAGCTACTAGCAAAATCCTTTGCACCCACACATTTCCCGATGTCTCAATGTTTTGGTTAAAAAAGACATGTCTTGAAACTCCATTCTTTCGCAATATTATGTCCTACGGCAGATTTGAAATGATAAGAAAATATTTACAATTTTTGAACAATGAAGAAGTCGACCTTGAAACACAACCTAAGGCAAATCTGCACAAAATTTTGCCCATTTTTCAGTTTCTCGATGCCAAATTTTGTTCACTTTATATCCCCGCTCATGATGTCCCTGTTGATGAAAGCCTGAAGCTATATATAAGGATAGATTGGGATGAATCCAACACATACCTCTAAAAAGATCTCGGTTTGGCATAAAAATATTTATGCTATGTGAGAGTAAGACTGGCTACATTTTTTCAAGCATCATCTATATGGGAAAGGGCACAAAGCTTGACAGTGAATATGCACATCTCGGTATGTCTGGTCCAGAGTTATGGCATTGATGAAACCGCTGTTACGCAAAGGATATTGTTTGGTCACAGATAATTACTATACTTCTCCACAGTTAGCTTATGAGCTTGTACAACAATATTCTACAGACATATACGGAACAGTACGGGCAATCAGGAAGGACTTACCTCTCGATTTAAAAAAGAAACAATAAAGGAAGGTGACGTTCTGGATTTCTAGCAAAAGTCCAGGGAAAGTGACAGCCCTGAAATAGCACGATAAGAACGAAATTTACCTGCTTTCTTCGGTCCATATTGCAGAAATGATTGAGACAGAAGATTGGAAGAAGTAAAAGAAACTGAAACCTAAATTAGATGCTGACCGTAACAACACTATGGGAGGCGTTACTAAAGTTGATCAACACCTTACAGACTATCCCATTGCCAGAAAATGTGGAAAGAAATATTACGTAAAGATATTTTTCCATCTTCTGGATCAAGCACTTTGGAATTCCTTTATTATTTATCAGTCGTCAGGCGGAGGAAAATGTAATATGGAATACAGAATCTCAATTGTGGAACAAATCATTGAAAATAATAAGCCATACATTCAGCCGACAGGATCAAGGCGTCCTAATATGAACTTGTTGCGATTTACTTGTTGACACTTTCCTGAACACATTCCACCAGCGGAGAAAAAGACTACTCCAACCAAACAACTTTGTTGTCGTAAAACTGATGAAAAGAAAAAGATGATACTACGCGAGACTCGAGTTTATTGTAAAGTCTGTGATGTAGGCTTGTGTGCCGTGCCATGTTTTCGTATGTACCATACTGTAAAGGATTTATGAAATTCAAAGGAATCTGTGGGACATATGGAATTCATGACAGTTGATATAAATAATATTGTTGTATTAGTTTATTATATTTATTTTCAAAATTATGTCATTTGATTTATTTTGCTATGATTTAAGCAAAAATTACTGTAATCCATTAACATTTCCCATATATGTGAAAATATTGAATGTACTAGTTATTTCGCTTATTTATTTATTTTTTTAATAATCGATTTCTAACATTTTGATGATAACGAACAAAATTAAAGATAAATTTTTTTTCCCATTTTTGGCACGTTTTTCTCAAATATATTCTACAGGCAAGGGGTTACCCAGATATCATGAACATTAGCAGCAACTTTAATTTTTTCTGACATTATCTTTCCGTGGCAAATTTGAATTGAGAAATTCGCAGCAAATTTCCCGCAAGGTATACCATTCCCCCCTTGCATGAGTTGTTTGTTGTGAAACTAATGGCAAGAATTAATTCACTAACGTGACGAAAGCAAAAAATCCCTCTCTTGAGAGAATAGACAATCAGCACATACGCAGAAATTGCAGAAATTTCATTCGATTGGCGCCGCTTTTTCTAAATGCTATACTTATCAAATACCAAAAAAGGCTCGTATTGAAAAGTACAAATATTACCGTAACTTGTTTATGGTGATGAAAACGATGCACGCGCCTTCTGACGGTGTGTTCGCATCAATAGACCTAGTCAGATCTATGGACCCCGCCGAAGGAATTAAACGTATAGTGTAACAGTTATAAACAGACAGTGGGGCGTGGAAAGATTACTACTTTTACAGTATTTTAGATTAATTGTTTGCCGTTAATTTGCAATAAATTTGATACAGCATGAATTTAACTTGCACAACAAGTTAGCTGCAAGTTCAAAGTGTGGTGACTTCGACGTTTGCGTTATCTTGCTGCAGTCCTGTTATGAACTTTCAGTCTTGTCATGCTGAGCTTGCTGCAACTTTGCAGATTTTCAAAGCAAGACTGCTGATAATTTTCTGCTAATTAAAAATGCTATCTGGGTAATGGTACGATGTCAGGAATGTTCTCCGAAAGCACGTGACTTTAACGTTACATAAATAGGGTCCATTTCCATTATTAATGAGAATCTTAGCTCTCCTAGAAGTATAATCATTTGGATCTATTCATTCGTATTTTTTATCATTCTTACTTTTCATATTCATATTCACTATTTTAAAAACATTTTAACGTGCAATAGATCATTAATAAATACATTTTTAAACTCGATGTCACTTTTGCCAGTTACAATTTTGCATGTGAACATTCGCACTCTTGACTTGAGGTACATCTTAGTACCAGCGAAATCTAGAATTTTTTTTCGTTTAGACGCATTTGTAGTAAAAAAGTTTAGTTTTATCAAAGAACATACTAATTTTACCATGACGTCATTTTCACTCACCCTATTTCGAAAGCCCTATGAGATTAACGTCTCAATCCCAGTATCAACCGAATGTAAAAAATATTGAAAAGCAAAACTAAAAATGCGTGTTTTTTTTTAAAAAGTGACGTCATTTTCAATTTAAAATTTAATAAAAGTTATTTTTAATTGTAATGAGAAAATTGCATCCATAATGATATTGTAATTCCGATTGTCTCTCTTTTCTCTGTAACCACAAAATAAAGGGAAACATCTCTTCCTTTCTCTATCTCTTTCACCCGTGCTCTGTAACAATAGAAACAACCCAGTTGCATATTTCAGACATGTATATCGCGGAGACGATTACAGCTTCTATGCCAATCAGAGAGCGTTACCGATGCCAACACGCTCATCGAGTTACTCCGCCACTGTCAAATAGAAGCAATTAACTCAATGAAATTGAAGAGCTCCTGCTTTAAGCAACGCCCCAAGATATTTGAGAAAGCATTGACACGCGTCGCGAAAACGTCACACAAATCAGACAAAACAAAGAATAAAGAACATTCACTGGCTCGTCGATATCTACGAGCCAATGAAAGATCTTTTTTCTTTGTTTTGCCTGCTTTGTGTGACGTTTACGTGACGCGTGTCAAGGCTTTCTCAAATATCTAAGGGCCGTTGCTTGAAGGGACTTCAAAATACGTCAAACATTTCAAAAAGTTATCTTTTTAAAATTTATTTATCCAGCATATAAATCGTAAAGATATTATTTAAAGCTTTCTGTCTACGATTTTTTTCCCTGCAAGCATTAATCACAAGTAATATAACAGGACTATACGTCGACTTAAACGAAATTTAAATGCAAAGTCCAACATGAGTATAATTTCTAATTGAAGTAAATAAAATCCAAAGTCATTCTAAAACTTAAAAAAAATCTTTCACTTTCATGGCGACCAATGTAGATAATAAACACACACACACGATCGATCGTCCACGTGTTCACTGTCAATCAAACTGTGTGGGCGTGTATGTGACCGTGATGATGAAGCTCGCTAATAGGCTTAGAAGCTATAATCGTCTGCCGCGATATGCATCTGTGAAATATGCAACCCAGTTGCCACCACTGCGAAGAAATTTCCTAAAGACTTTTAAAATTAAAATTAAAGCATAAAAATGGGATATTTAAAAAAATATATTAAGTGCAGGCACATTTACAAATAAACTGCTTTCATTCGAAAAAATAAAAAAGAAAAGTGCCCAGCTAAACTGATGGCATTGAGCTCACAGGCTATTCACACTAATTATATATCATACTCTTATTTTAAAGAATAATGCCCCTCAAATAAAAAATAAGTGAAGGGGAATTAGCCCCCGTTTCCCCCTTTATACTTAACCAGTGAACCTCCAAATCTAATCAGGGAAGCTCTTTATGATAATAAACCGGTATACCAAATTTGGAGCAAATCGAATAATCCTGCAAAAAACCCATTTATCTAAATTAAGGGGGTGGACTAGCCCCCCCCTTTATCCTTAACCAATGAATCCCCAAAACGAATCAGGGAAGCTCCTTAACATAATAAACCGGTATACCAAATTTGGAGCAAAGCGAATAATTCTGCATGAAAAACCCGTTTATATTATTTAAGGGGGGTGGACTAGCCCCCTTTCCCCCTTTATTCTTAACCAATGAACCCCCAAAAGTAATCAGAGAAGTTCCTTAGCATAATAAACCGGCATACTAAATTCGGAGCAAATCGAATCATTCTGCATGAAAAACCCATTTATCTGAATTAAGGGGGTGGACTAGCCCCCCTTCCCCCTTTATCCTTAACCAATGAACCCTCAAAACTAATCAGGGAAGTTCCTTAACATAATAAACCGGTATACCAAATTCGGAGCAAATCGAATCATCCTGCATGAAAAACCCATTTATCTGAATTTAAAGGGGTGGACTAACCCCCCTTTTCCCCCTTTATTCTTAACCAATGAACCTCCAAAACTAATCAGAGAAGTTCCTTAGCATAATAAACCGGTATACCGAATTCGGAGCAAATCGAATGATTCTGCATGAAAAACCCATTTATCTGAATTAAGGGGGTGGACTAGCCCCCCTTCCCCCTTTATCCTTAACCAATGAACCCTCAAAACTAATCAGGGAAGTTCCTTAACATAATAAACCGGTATACCAAATTCGGAGCAAATCGAATCATCCTGCATGAAAAACCCATTTATCTGAATTTAAAGGGGTGGACTAACCCCCCTTTTCCCCCTTTATTCTTAACCAATGAACCTCCAAAACTAATCAGAGAAGTTCCTTAGCATAATAAACCGGTATACCGAATTCGGAGCAAATCGAATGATTCTGCATGAAAAACCCATTTATCTGAATTAAGGGGGTGGACTAACCCCCCTTTTCCCCCTTTATCCTTAACCAATGAACCCCCAAAACTAATCAGGGAAGTTCCTTAACATAATAAACCGGTATACCAAATTCGGAGCAAATCGAATCATTCTGCATGAAAAACCCATTTATCTGAATTTAAAGGGGTGGACTAACCCCCCTTTTCCGCCTTTATCCTTAACCAATGAACCCCCAAAACTGATCAGGGAAGTTCCTTAACATAATAAACTGGTATACCAAATTCGGAGCAAATCGAATGATTCTGCATGAAAAACCCATTTATCTGAATTAAGGAGGTGGACTAACCCCCCTTTTCCCCCTTTATCCTTAACCAATGAACCCCCAAAACTAATCAGGGAAGTTCCTTAACATAATAAACCGGTATATCAAATTCGGAGCAAATCGAATGATTCTGCATGAAAAACCCATTTATCTGAATTAAGGGGTTGGACAAACCCCGTTTTCCCCCCTTTATCCTTAACCAATGAACTCCCAAAACTAATCAGGGAAGCGCCTTATCACAATGAACCTAGAAAAAAATTTTGAAGCAAATCGCATGTTTCTATCAAGAGTTATCGCGTTACGTACATACATACATACAGAACGGGCGGGCACATTAGTTCTCAGGCTTTGATAGCCTGTGAGCTAATAATAATTACCAGAATCGGTTCAGTAGAAAGCTCAGTCTATATGACAAAAAATGAGCTTTTCTTAATACATAAATAATTGTATCATTGAATGTAATATATTATAGCTATGCTAAATCATATTATATAATTATATGTATATAAATACTTCTGGCAGTATCTTTAATATAGACACTATATAATATTAACTATGGACTTAAAATGACGGAAGCAAAATAAATAAGGGTTACTGGAATTAATGTTTTCGGCGCCGTAGTTGGCGCAGTGAATATGACCTGGCCCGGATAGTACGTAAGTGCCTGAATGCGTATAACAATGTGAATTTTTAAAAGCAACTTATACATTTATATTTAACAAAAATACTTTAAAAAATGAAAAAAAATCTTCCTTTCACGGTCCTCAAGCTAACAAAAAAAATATTCCTGAAAAGGGTAATGTCAATAATATTTTGAAAGTTAATTTCCGGTAAATAAGTTTTATGCTAAAACTATATCCCTATTGAGGTTAGGATAAATTGATTTCTAAAAGCAGCTTCATTCAAAACAAATCAAAGCTTCGGAATAGTTTTCAAAAATTATATGCTTTTTCCTTGCATCTAAAAATAAACGTTATACATAAAATTCTGTCAAAATTAAAACACAGTATGTTGTTAAATTTTGTTAACTAGAGTGGAAGTTATAAAAATAAGGAAAATAAATCTTACTTTAACAAAACCCAACAGGATATGTTTTCAGAATAACATATGATCATAAAATGGGCTCTAATTATTCTTTTGAAAAATAACGTGAGAACTAAAAGAAAATTTCCAATTGGATATGCCTATGCCATTCATTTTACATAAAAATATTTGATTTAAATTATTTCACTTCACTTAAGTATAGCCAGTTTAATTTTTTTAAGTAGCTTTTTAGCCTCCGATAGGCTATTTCTTTCAGGCAAAAATTAAACTGTCGTCACTAAAAACTAACGTTAAATTTTATAAGCCAGCCGTAAAACGAAGCAGATGTATCATTGTACGGCTAAATAGGAATAATCTCTACATCAGTTTTTAAACTTCTAAGCGTCACACATTTTCAATTTATACACCTTTGTATAGGGGAAAAAAGTACTTTTAATTGCAATTTATTTGAAAACTGCACATCAATTTATTTTTGAGATATTAATTTTTTTGTAGTTTTTAATTTCTGCAGTGGTGGCAAAGAAAGTACTCCATGGCCGGGATCCAGATAGATTTTGCGCTATAACGAAACGAGATTGACCAATCAGGAGCCTGCATTTTTGGGAACTTTTCGCTGCTTTAACCGCTTCAGACCTGAAGGTAAAATAACACTACAAATGCGCATTCGTTGTGTTTGCACAATCAAAAAGACACCCTAGATGACAGAAGAATCCCTTTTTCTGAAATGGGTACTTTAGGGGACGGGTCATTTAGGTTCACAAACAGGGATCTAAAATGACTATCCTCCTTTATAATATCAATTTAACGACCAGTAACCTAAATTCACGCAATAAAAAATTTAAGGGCTTTAAGCATGTGAATGATCTGCAAATCCTCAATTTTTTTTACTGTAAAGAGTTTAAGTTAAATAATTGTGAAAGTTTTTTTACTTTATTGGCTACACTGTCTTGAAGGCATTTTGCAAACTCAGATAAAAATAACATTTATTTTATGAGGAAATAAGCATCAATGTTGCCATTGATTGGATTTGCCCCAAAGCCAAAAACATTCAGTTACTTAAAAATGAAGTCAAAATGTAACAAAATCAAGTAGTTTAGTTTTTATGAGGAAAAGAGTAGAGGTGTACATTTGTGTACCTCGGGTCTGAAGAGGTTAAGTAAGCAAATTTTCTGATCGGTCAATATCGTTTAGTTAACAGCGCAAAATCTGTCTGGATCACGGTCCATTTCTGTACGAATTAAAGGGAAAATAGTCATGGAGGAAAGAGATAGATGGCGATAGAGTATGCCGTAAAAACGGTTTGCAATATGAAGACAGTTATAGTTCAAATTTAAATGCCCTCATTCGGTCCAGCCGCAAACAACCTCTGTGGAGCCGCAAATATTTGGACTTAATGGAGGATATTCCAAATATGAGTTCGAGGCTGAAAAAAGTCACGTGATACCGGTAATTTACCAGAGGAATTCTAACTGATAAGAAGGGAAGATACTACTGCTTTGCCTCATGATCTGCTTCATTGGCTAGCGGGGATTTACATTACACACCTGCGGAGCCTTCCCTTCTTTACGCTAGAAGTTTTTACCTTGACCACGTGATCAAAACGTAGATGGAATATGCATACATTATGACAGGTTTTAACCGGTTTCAGGTTTGCATTTTCTGCATCACGCCCAACCACTGTACTTCATCTCCATCTCTTTCCCCCGTGAAAAATAGTAGATTACTGTATCTTCTTGTTGCCATTTTCTCATAACAACTGAAAACAAAATTGCAATTAAAATATGTGCTATTTTGAAAAACATAAATGAACGATTTTTGATAAAACATGGAGCTATTATAAACTATATTTAAGTATCCATATTAATGTTACAAACAAATGAAGGCATATGAATCATTAGATAGCCGCTTTTTTGTCAAGTTTGCGACATCGTTTTTTTGCTGGGTTTGTGTATTATACCGCGATAGTTGACGTCATATGCATACTTTTCTATAGATGTTGTTTAAGACTAAATCGTAAACGTGGAATTCTTCAGAAGATGCAAATGACGTCATTTTATATAAAATAAAAACGTGTATTTTAAGTCTTAAAACTAAAATATGTTTTGTAGAAGCGCATGATTTTCACTCCAGTAGCTTTGAAATTCTTCACAGGTGGAAATGCTTCACTTTTGAAAATAGCGCAATTGAAATCACAGACTGATAAGTTTTACAAAAATTTAGAGACTCTTTATAGAAGAGCAGTGACCTTTAGGTTAAAATATTTGTTTGAGAGTTAGATTAACCAATATAAGGTGTATTTTTTATTGTAACTAATTTTGAAGGAATTTCATAAATTAATGAAACAGTTCCTTCTTAAACATTTTCTTTCGTCGAAATTCGACGGGTCCCACCTGTTAATAATATATATATGTATGATATGCTTTCACTAGTGTGATAGAAACATATCGGTATTAAGCAGCAATCATACACTCGTTATATAACTCCAACTGAGAAATAAAAGTTTTGCAGTCATGAAATCATGCTCAGAGTGGAAGATCAGGCCTACATCCCTTGGTAGTTTTCCCGGAAACAACAACTGAAGCCGTTAGAATCATCAATTATTTTTTAGATGATCATAAAATGCACTAATTCCACTAGCAATTATGCTACCCATGTTCGGGTCGTTGCTACGTTGTAAATATAAACCGCTAGATGTTAAACATTAGAACAACTTTACGAAAATACAGGAAACGAAGCTCTCCAGGTGACAACGTGTTTTTGCAGCAATACAATAATCGTAAAAATCTAGCTCTCCAAGTGAATGTAAAAGCTTAGACATTGGATAACACCGGTACAGGGAGTGGGGAAAATGTGACGTTTTTACAGGGGATTAATAACTGACGCGATAGCTTTATTGAGAAAACAGGATGCTTGCAATGCCTCATGGGATATCGAACAAAAAGAACAAATTATATTAAATACATTCTAAAAAAAAAAAAAGAATTTAATCTCAGAATAAAATGAAAGAAAGTATTAGTGGGTTTTATAAGAAGTAATCTACGAATGGATTAAGGTTTTTAGAATAATAAAAGAATACGCTGGATTTAAAGTATAGAAAAAAAAAGATATTTAAGATATTATTAAAGGTAAAAAAGGTAGATATTATAATAATTTGTAATAGTTTAACTAAGATAAAAGGGCGAAAACTTTTATTATTACATATATATATATATATTTACACCGCGGACGATAGAATTCCTGCTTATGTTTTTTTTAATTATTAATTGCAGAAAAGGTACGTTCAAAAACTCGACAGGTTTTCTGATAATGGTAATTTATTTATTGAACACATACATCTGACTTGTGTGCTTGACATCAGGTGCCCGCTTATAAGTCATCGTCAATATACAAGTACGAGATAGCACAAGGAAATTTACAACACCAAAGAAATACAACCGGGAGCTCTACAAAGAGTATGCAACGGACTCAGCAAGAGTTGAACCCGCATCCCACCTGCGTTCTCAAGCGATTGGCGCTGTGGTGCCTTAGCCACTCAGCTACGGTGGGTCCCTGATAATGGTACTAATACACTGTCCAAAATAATATTCCTAGGCATCTTTATATTGAGTCACTCAACCATTCAATTCTCGCATTCAATACATTGTAGTAGGACAGAGAAATGGCGAACCTTTTTACCTGTGTGTGCCACATTTTTTACATAACTTGATATACCAATTCAAAATCAAATTTAATGGCCCAAAGAATAATGAATTAACATTACTTTGGATTTTTTTATTAGGATTTAAAAAAATGTGGGTAATTTATAGGTATTACACCGTAATAATTATACAGTAGAATCTCGATTATCCGAAGTAACTGGGACCGACCATCTTTCGGAAAATCGAAATTTTCGGATAATCGAGAATGCTTCAATTTTAAGATTAACGAGAAATATTTGCAATATTTCTTATTATGTTAACAAGTGCTTAATAAAAATAAAGCAATATCAAAGTAGAAACAAGAATAAATTAACTGAATTTTCATTTTGAAATTAAGTACCTTTTACATATGTCACAAGGGTTTGAAAAAATGTTTTGTTTGTCGCAGTTTCGACTGCCTTTGCTTTAAAGTTCTACCACGGAGTTTTTTAATATTATTAGTTCACTAGTATCACAGTCTTTCTGCTGCCGCAGTTATGCAAAACCTTTTGCAACACATTCAAAAGCTTCAGAATTGCTAATTTGCTCGTTTTATTCGTTCCACTCCGCAGCTTACAGGAGCTCAAGTTAAATTCAAAGGAACTCTAAGAAAGGGATCGAACATATTTATATGTACTCGTCATTCGGAAAGGACCGCTTGCACGCAAGGAATATAATAGTTTAAAAAAATGGATTTTGGTTCAAAATGGATTTTGGTTAATTGAAAGTTTTGGTTAAAAGAGTTTCGGATAAAAGAGGTTCTATTGTACAATCAAATATATGTTAGAAATTATTATAAAAAGAATGCGATTCCTGTTGTTACATCTTGGATGAAATATAATTAATATCATGTTCATATTTGATTTTAAAAAGTGCAAACTGGAGTTATCTCACAAGTAGACCGAAAGGGCAGCTGCACAAAACCATCACCTCATCGAGTTGACGGTTGAAATTCCAGGATTAGACAGAACTCGATTCTCATATTAAAATGCAACTGGTCTACCAAGTCATATCGTGATGGAAACCACCTGCAGACCCGATTTTAGTGGTTGACTGGTAGGTTTACCATTGTGTTTTTCTGCTCCCAGTCCTACATGTTTCGTACCTTCGGATGCAGGAAAACACGTTGATAAACCTACCGACCAACCACTAAAATAGGGTCTACCGTAAAGATGGCCATTATTTAACGTATTGATAAATAACAATATTATTGTTGTATAGTTCATTATTTAGTAAAAGATTAACGAAAAGTCCCTGTTAAATTTAGAACGCAATACCAGCAAAGTATTAAAAAAAAGAAAGAGGTGCAACAATTGTTTTTTAGAAGTACGCATTAAAATTATAATAAAAGTAAAATTTCCGAAATTTGTTTTCTACATTAAGGGGGTCCGGGATACAAAAACCTTGACATTTTCTAAAGAACTTTTATTGCATTAAATATTTCTCTGTTTCTTTTTTCGGCTTAAAATGACATTTAAATTATGTTTCTATCTTAATTGGAATGGGAAATGTTAAACTTTTCGTTTTGGTTTATTTTCAAGATGTAGCTTTCAAGCAATGGTTGTCGTGGAAACGACTTCTTGTGAAAATACCTTTTTCTTCATGATGGTTTTTTTCACCATTTCTCGTATTTAAATTGTTATAAGTCGAGAACCGTTAAAGTTAAGCAGTTCAAACTTAGAATATGTCTTTTTTAACTGTTTTAATTTAATTTTGATTCAGCATATTTGAAAAAAAATATTTACTTTTGAAAATATGTTTTTTTTTTAAAGTTACAACATTTTTTTTAAATTTCTACTTTAAATATTTTTAATTTTTATTTAAATTAATATTTTTAAAAATGCTGAATCAAAATTAAAACTTATATATTTCTGTTTATTTAAATGAAAAAAAATTTAAATTCTACAAATGATATTTCGAGTTATAACGGTTTTAAATTACCCAATTTTTTTAATAAATTTTAAATTAAATTTTTTTTGTTTAATTTATGAGAAGTTTTATCATGTGATCTTGTTTACAAATAATATGGTTAACCATCACAAAAAATGTCAAAATTTTAACTCAATAAATAAAAATCATTTTAAAATGTGTCCCGGACCCGCTTAATAAAAAGTGCTTAAAAATGTACTTAAAGTCAAATTTTAAACGCTTATGAACTCTTGTTATAACGCGCCAAAGCGAGAAGAAATCAAAAATCTGCTTTTCGTGTCTTTGCAAGACTCCAGCGGCTAAACAAGCAGCTGAAGAAAAATGAATAAACCAATCACACTCCAATTCTTTAGAAAAATCTGGCCATTTGTTGGCTGGAAAATAACACGTATTTGATTAGTATTCATTTTTCATTATATGTTAAAGTTTCTGTCAATTGTTCATAATTTGACAGTTATTTTATTGCAAGTAATCGGTGCGAAGCAAAGATAGTTTTAACTCTTCAAAGTGATAAAATCACGGACCGTTGATAAAACATAAAATAATTGCAATTTGTTGTGTAGATAAATACGGTAGTGTGGAATGATTTGAGTCGGTAGAGTATTTTGGAATAGAAAAGAAAAATACTTCTCGCGTTTTTTCGAATGAAAATGAAAGGGTCGTTCTCGAGTAACGTATATGAGCAGAAGATCGTTGTGAAGAGTTACGATGTTTTTAGATGCGTTCATAATTATAAATACTTAGCACCTATAGTCGTTTTTTAGTCCGTCCGCATATAGCAGCGCAAAAACTACCTGACCGAATCGTTTGAAATTTAAAATATATCATTGTTGCATAATTTTGTCGAGTCATTTCAATTTTTACGAAAATCGGATGTATAGTTAAATTACAGGGACAGTCAAAAGTTTTCCGCTACATTACGGCCGATGGAAAAAAATTTATTTCAAGTGCATTTTAATAATGTGACAGCCTTTCAAACAGAATAAAATTTATAGGCACTTATGAAGTGCACTGAAATATACATTCAGTACAATATGCAGTGCAAAAAATATTTATAAAACTAGTTATAGTACGAACGCACCTCATTTGCCACGTTTGACGTGCAATTTCCAACTTGTTTAATTTCGATTCTTTCGGCGGCGTTGTCTTGGCAGATGGTGGTTTCTTCGAATCTAATTATTTAAAATGTGGGGAGGGGGTTTCTGATGCTAGACTTTTTTTTCGAGTAGGGGGAGATGCTTTTATTTTCTTCTTCTTATTATTATTATTTTCTTTTTTTTTTTTTTTTTTACTCTGTCATTATTGCGTTTTTAAAAAATGAGGGCTGGAAAGCTTTTTTTATTTCTGTGATTTTATTTTACTGAAAAAATGAAAAAGAAAATTGCATCGTAAAATTTGCGAGGACACTTAATTGCCGAAACGTCAGTGAAGGCTTACTGGGGAGACCCGAAAAGTTTTTGGTTTCTGTCTGTTAGTCTGTCTGTCCCGCGATAACTGTCGTAAAAAGCATCCGATTAGCTTGAAATTAAGGAGGCATGTTGGTGAGGTCACCGGATTTAGCTGTATAGTTTTTGGTTAAATTTGGTTCATTCGTTCGGAATATATAGAACATTTTATTTTCCGCCTTAATGCTTTCCTATAGCAATTCAGACGATTTTTACATTTTTATTTGTGGAAAAGAAACGAAGCTCACGAAAAAGAAACGAAGTTCACGAAGTTGATCATACATTACGTACGCCATGAATTAAACATTAACATTCCTAGACCCATCATGAACAAATTTTAAAAGAAATTTCAGTTTTACAATTTTCGGTACTGTAAATTTTTAAACTTCTACGGAGCTGGTCATACATTACGTACGCCATGAATTAAACATTAATATTCCTGGACCAATTTTAAATGAAATTTAATTTTTAAACTTCTAAACATACCGCAATATTACTTTTTATATCGTCGTATAGAGAAAAAAAATGCACTTTTAATTGCAATTTGTTTGAAAGCTGTATCTCAATTTGTTTCTGAGTTATAATTTTTTTTTGTAGTTTTTATTACTTTTTTGTCATAGTGGCAACAGAAGTATCCATCTCTGTTGAAAGTAAAGGGAAAATACAGATTACTGTATAGACCAATCAGAAAACGAATAAAATGCGGGATTCAACTAATAAAACGCTTCAGATATGTTTTTTATTTCCTACCCTGACCGAGGACAATAACCATTTTTCCAAATGGTTAATAACAATAAATGTATAAATTCATTAAATCAAAAAAGAAAATTGTAAACAGTTTTCTAAAAGTATAAACCCATCCAAATGAATCTGATGAACTTATGTGAGGTACAGAGATTAATTTTTCAAAATAAAGATTATTTTGAATGATTTGGGCTTTACTTAACAGAAAAAAAATCTCTATGCCAAATATATGCACGCCAAATTGATTTTTACTCCAGAAATATATTTCTAAAAATGCATCACTGAAATTACCCAGAAGTGTTTCATAAATAGAATAAAATATTCTATTCCAAAAGAACCAAATGGAAACTTCCTTTCCCTAATTAAAGAACTTAATTTACACGACTTTCAGATGCTTATAATAAAAGCTTGCCTTTGATTTGATAGTACAGCAATTCAGAAACAAACTCCAAGTATTTGAGTAGACAAAATGTCTAATTATTAAGCTTTCTAGACCCTCCATTCCCCATATGATTCTAATATTTTCTTGGCATTTTTAGATCAATCCAGAGAATGTCCAAATTTGCTTTTAAAAAGGTGGAATTCCCCCTTTAGATGGAACTCTTTAATGCTGATTTTGGATTTAGATCAACAATCAATGCCGGACAGCGGAGAATTTGACCCAACATCCTTTCCAAAATTATTTTGCATGTGTTATAAAGTTAAAACCATTGCTGTTGATTTACTATTAGTAGATACACTTAATTAATGCTATATTCATATAAATATATGCATTTATTAAAAAAAAATATATTGTACAAAGTTTACTTAAGACTGCTATAGTTACTCAACCACCGAATTCCCTTCACGAATGTTAAGTCCATGGGTAAGTGATGCATTCGTACATTTAAAATATCTCCCCGGTAAATTAATATTTTTAAACTCCTTTTACTTTCTTCTATCTTTACCAGAAGAAAGTATTGGATTCGTGCAAATTTTCGACTTTCGATGGATTTACACGTTTTAAGGGTCAGAGATTCCGAAAAACATTTTTTTACAAAATGTCTGTCCGTATGTGTCACAAATTTTGTGGGCGCTCTATCTCAAGAACTAACGCACGGAATTAAAAAAAAATTATACTCAGTCAGTCCCTGGTATAAATTGGTGCTGATTAGTTTTTGGTGTAAATCGCTCAACAGGTGGCGCTGCTATGCAGCATTTTATACGATATCCGCAATAGCTCAATCTCCACAATTAATGTACGGATTTTCATCAAACTTCAGATTCAGTTAGTCCTTGACATGAAATGACGTTTTATACATTTTGGTGTAAATCGCTCCACAGGTGGCGCTGCAATGCTCGACTTTTGCAATAGCTCTGTCTCAAAAACTAATGCTTGGATTTTCAACAAACTTCAGATTCAGGTATTCCTTGATATGAATTAGTGGTGTTTATGTGTTGGTGCAAATCGCTCAACAGGTGGCGCTGCTATGTCACATTTTTCAGAATTTCCACTATAGCTCTATCCCAAAAGCTAATGCACGAATTTTCATCGACGGATTTACACATTTTAGGGGTCAGAGATTCCGAAAAACATTTTTTTACAAAACGTCTGTCAGTGACACAAATTTTGAGGGCGCTCTACCTCAAGAACTATTGCACGGAATTAAATATATATATATTCAGTTAGTCCCTGATATAAATTCGTGCTTATTAGTTTTTGGTGTAAATCGCTCAACAGGTGTCGCTGCTATGCAGCCTTTTACACGATATCCGCAATAGCTCAATCTCCACAATTAATGCACAGATTTTCATCAAACTTCAGATTCAGTTAGTCCTTGACATGAAATGACGTTTTAGTGTAAATCGCTCCACAGGTGGCGCTGCTATGTTGCATTTTTTGCGATTTCCGCAATAGCTCTATCTCAAGAACTAATGCTTGGATTTTCAACAAACTTCAGATTAAGATGTACCTAGATATGAGTTAGTGCTGTTTATGTTTTGGTGCAAATCGTTCAACAGGTGGCGCCGCTATGCTGCATTTTTCAGAATTTCCACTATAGCTCTATCTCAAGAACTTATGCACCAATTTTCATCAAACTTCAAATTCAGGTATACCTTGATATCAATTAGTGCTTTTTATGTGATTTATATAGAAGAAAGTTTTGTGATGGCCACAACATACTATTTTTCTTTGCATTTTTCTCAAGAGATTTTTATTGATTTCTTAGTTCTCAAAATATTTCTAAAACCTATGCTTAATATAATAAGGCATGATAGGGAGAAATGATACATTAGTTCTGGGGAGAAATGATACACTTGCATATTTGAAATTTAATAGTTTTTTAAATTGAAAATTAATATAGGACTGTAATATTCATTATTGTTTTACAGCAAGCGCTACTGAAATTGGTAAGGATGATTAATTGGTAAAGTTTTTCCGAAATCATTTACTCAAAAAAATATTTTATTTTAACTAGATTTTAAAAGACTAGAATTTATCCTTTTGATCGTAATTGTTTCCAGGGCCCGACTAAGGCTATGGGGGGCCCCGGGGCAAGCATCATTCTGGGGCCCCCCTTCTATATATCTATAGAATTCCTTTGTATAAATGTGGAAGTGGCTAGTACTAAACTTCATACGTATTGTATGTATGCATAAATTTTGTACCCGGTACTGCTCCCATCTGTAAACAGGGTATCACAAAATGGTGGTCACAACTTTAAGAAAAAATACTAGTTGGATAATAGCAGAAAAAATGATAGATTGGTTGACGGGAGTATTTTTTTTTTTTTTTTTTTTTTTTGCTTTGCTTCTCTACGTACGTTATAAGATGTCTAAAAGAAAATGCCCCAAATTGATCATAATGAATGGTTTTAACTTGCCACATTGCGAGGAAAACGTTAATAAAGAATTTCTTTTGAAAACAATAGAATACTAAGTTGTCATAATAAAATTTTAATCATTAGTTTTTTAATCATATAGTTTGTTTTTTGCATGGGTGCAGGGGTTACTGGAAGTAGAGAGGGGAAGGGGGACCGCACTTCTTCCTAAATGTTTGAAAATATAGGAATTTTGGTATAATTTTAATCCTTTGGCACCTTTTAATGAAAATCCTGATTACTCTTATGGGGGGCCCCCTAAGAAGGGGGGCCCAGGGCAGCTGCCCCGCATGCCCCTGCATAAGTCGGGCCCTGATTGTTTCGACAACACCTATTTTTTTACCCTCAACAATTTCTTGTGATCATCTCCACGAAACCAGAGAGTTAAATATGAATCAGTTATCTACTGACACGACACCTAAAAAACCTTTAGAGGGAAATACTGGGCCGTCATACCAAATGTACAAGTCTCTCAAGGATGTTAAACCTTATCCCAAGAAAACAGTTTCAACCACAATGGGTGGAAAACGTAAATTCTTTAATATTGATTGATTGATATGATTGTCAAAAAAGCTTGCTGAATGCTTAAAAGTTAGAGATAAAAGACGAAGAACATTGCAGCACAAAAAGGCTATCAACATAAAAAATGTTAAGAAAAAAGTTAAATTTTCAAGCATTGAAGAAGTAGAATTTTTATCAGATACTTCTGATAATGATGATGCTGATTTTATATAATTTAATTAGTGCTAGTTAATGGATTATCGCAGACTTTTCTATATAACTCCTTAATTCTCGTTTCCATGATATCACGAGTTGTGTCTTTTATTCAGATTGTTTGATTCCCACCAGTTTTATAAAATGGTATAATTGGCTTTATTATGGTATCATTTTACCTGTCGTTAAATAAGGTGACCTTTTTTCAAAAAGGGCCAATAAGCAATTTGAATTTTTTAACCGTAATTTAATGCGACCGTTAAGGGGTTAAAAGATTATTCGGCATTATTTAGGTTACATAGAAAAGCAGTGCGATGATGGATGGTTAGTTCGCTTTGCTCGTCGTGTAAAAGAAACAAAAGTTTAAATGATCTGAAAGGGAAGATGTTTCAAAAACTGACGATGGGCAAATTGAAAAGAACATTAAATCCACCCGACTTCACTTATCAAAATGATAGAGTTATTAGTTTTTCTTTTAAAGAAAGCTTAAATGTGCTAAATTTATGTTAAATTGTTTGCAAATCAGCAATGTTCACTTCATTTTTTTCCTTGCAGCAAGATCTCTAGGGGTTTTTTCATTATTTATTTTCTAAAAAGTGTGTTTATAGAATTGTTTAAATTTGTAATAAACATATCTAAAACTAACTATGTCAATGTCATTTCTTTTTAAATTTTACTAAAATATTTCCAGATTTATCATAAGGAATTGTATGACACATTAATTAAATTGTCTGCATTTTTTTTCCATTTACATAACAATGTATCAAATCTCCCTTGCAAGTGTATCAATCCTCCCCAGTAATGGGGAGATTTGATACAATAGTAGCCATTCAAAATAATTGGGGTATATATTTTTAATGATTTGTTTTTAATTCAATATATTTTTAATAAATAAATAAAAGGTCACTTTATAAGAAAACACGAAAAATTTGTTTAAAAATAGTTACTAAGGGTTATAAAAAATTAGTAAAAAAATGCATCATATCTCCCTTACCTCCCCTACTTAACACAAAATCGTATAAAGGACCAGTATATACTTACAAATATCTACTGGCAGATACTTTTTTAATTAGGAATCGATACAACTATACCTTCATTTCCCCCAGTATCAGATCTGAACACATGTTTCGGAATTAACCCTTTTAATCTGTCCTTTCATGTTTAAAACTAGTATGTTGTGGCCATCACAAAACTTTCTTCTATAAAAATCACGTCAATTAAATCATTTAAATAGTACAAAAAATTACATCAATTTAGCACCAGTTCATATTAAAGTATATCTGAATTTGAAGTTTGATGAAAATTCATGCATTAGTTCTTGAGAGAGAGCTATAGCGGAAACTCCGAAAAATGTAGCATAGCAGCGCCACCAGTTGAGCGATTTACACCAAAACATGAACAGCATTAATTCATATCCAGGTATACCTGAATCTGAAGTTTGATGAAAATTCGTGCATTAGTTATTGAGATAGAGCTATAGAGGAAATTCTGAAAAATGCAGCATAGCAGCGCCACCTTTTGAGCGATTTGCACCAAAACATAAACAGCACTAACTCATATCAAGGTATACCTGAATCTCAAGTTTGTTGAAAATCCAAGCACTAGTTCTTGAGATAAAGCTATTGCGGAAATCGCAAAAAATGCAGCATAGCAGCGCCACCTGTTGAGCGATTTACACCAAAGTATGAAACGTCAATTCATGTAAAAGACTAACTGAATGTGAAGTTTGATGAAAATCCGTGAATTAGTTCTGGAGATTGAGCTATTGTGGAGATCGTGAAAAAGGCTAAATAGCAGCGCCACCTGTTGAGTGATTTACATCAAAAACTAGACAGCACTAATTCATATCCAGGTATACTTGAATCTGAAGTTTGTTGAAAATTCCATTAGTTCTTGAGATAGAGCTATTGCGGAAATCGTAAAAAATCCAGCATACCAGCGCCACCTGTTGAGCGATTTACAACAAAATGCATAAAATGTCAATTCATGTCAAGGACTAACTGAATCTGAAGTTTGATGAAAATCTGTGCATTAGTTCTGAAGATTGAGACATTGTGGAAATTGTGAATAAGGCTGCATAGCAGCGCTACCTGTGGAGCGATTTACACCAAAAACTAATCAGCCCCAATTTATATCAGGGACTAACTAAGTATAAATTTTTATTAAATTCCGTGCATGAGTTCTTGGGATAGAGCGCCCACAAAATTTGTGTCACATACATACAGACGGACGGACAGACCAACAGAGTCACAGACAGACATTTCGTAAAAACATGTTTTTCGGAATCTCTGACCCCTAAAACGTGTAAATCCGTCAAAAACCGAAAGCCGAAAACTTTCACGAATCCAATACTTTCTTCTTGTAAAGATAGAAGAAAATAAAAATACATAACATATCCATAACACATTGTATTAAAAATATATAACATGTTGAACTGTCCATATCAAAAAATAAAACACATTTGACAATTTTTGCATTAAAATATTTTATACACAAAAGATTTCGCTTTGTTTATTACAAAAGTAAATAACAGAATAAATGATTTATTTGTCAGCAATCCTTATATCATGAATGAATATTTACATTTTTAAATGAATAAGAAAATATCTAAATTTTATTCGTAAAGAATATCTTTCAATTGAGATTTGAAAAATGAAATATTGCTTTGTGACTATACATGCTTAAATTTAAATATGACATACAAACATCGGAACTGAAAATAAAATAAAGAAAAAAATATTTCTTTGGATATAAACGGGATGGATAAAATGAATTGCCAGTGAAAATTTTTAAATAAGTCTTACGTCTTGGCCTGGTCATAATAGTGGTTATTTAAATTAGACATCACAGACAATCCTTTGTTGCATATTTCACAAGCGACAGAATTATCTCTATTAAGCATATATAAGTGTCTATTTAACCCTTTATGTCCCAAATTCTGAATTCATGAAAATTTCATCTTCTAAAGCATTTTTCATGAATTTTTGAAACTATATTAGAAGATTTACGCAATCATTTAATAAATTTTAGAAGGATTTTTGGCAATTAAAATTTATTAATTAAATTTGAATTTATGGGGATTTTATGTAATATTTATAACTCCACTCAATTTTTTTATTTAAAATATTTCTTTTAGTATTTTGCAGAATTAGGAAATGTACAAATATAATGTTTTTACAATAGAAATATTTCCTAACTAACCCCCCCCCCCCCCCCCCCACACACACACACAATCTTTAAACGTCAAGAAAGCTGAAAAGATGCAAAGGCAAAACAAATCTTTTTAAATATATTTTTGTTTTGCGCAATCAATAATGCTTTTGGAACAAGATAAAGTAAAGTATTTATAACTTATTCTAAACTGTATTACTACTAATCGATATATTAAATGAATAATGAATAGAAAATGAATACTAAATGAAATAACAAGTTCAGGGTAGTACTGGTCCTAGGTGATATTTCAGGACATACTTTTCCCGATATTTCAGGACAAATTCAGGACATATTTACCTGTACCCGTTTTTTTCCATGATCGTTTGTCGAAGTCCGAGATTTTTTTTCTGCAATTGCTTGCCAACGTTCGAGATTTTTTTCCGCGATCGTCTGCCGAAATTCGATTTTTTTTCCACGAACTTTTGGCCGAATTTTGCGATTTTTTTCCACGATCGTTTGCCAAAATTCGTGGTTTTTTCCGCAATCGTTTGCCGAAATTCGCAACTTTTTTATGCGATGGTTTTCCGAAATTCGCGAATATCAGCGAATGATTGACGACATTCCCGTTTTTTTAGAGATGGGTTGAAGACTATCGCAATTTTTTTCGACGACGGATAACAAAATTTTCAATTTTCTTTCCTGTCCAACTAACAAAGTCTCGATTTTTTTTGTGCAGTCACTTGATAAAATTTGTGAGATTTCATCATCAGATGACAAAAATGTTTCACTATTTTCTGACTCTCCAGCACCTATTAATTCCAAAGTACTGATTTTGTCCAATTCCGCGAAAAAAATAAAAATATATATTCGCGGAAAAATCATGACTATTTGTGCTATAGTACAAAACTCCCGAAATTTCAGGAATTTTAGGACATATTACCATACTAGCTGTTACCCGTGACGTCGTTCACGTAACATAAAAAGAAGAAATTAATTAATAAGCAAAGCATTTCGATTCCGATAATTAAAAAAATATAATAAACCAATTCTGTATCACATTTTATAGGAGACAATCTCTCTCTATATATATTACGCTATCGTACGCGGAACATAAAGCGCAATAATTTGTTAATTGTTTAACGGCAACGCCCAAATGAAACGCATCTCATTGGTGATTGAACAGCATTTAATGCATCTCCATACCTGTAAGAGGGGGGGGGGGGGTTACCATAGGGCACCCTGTTCTGTTGCCAAATACCGCCAAGTTTGTCGCCAAAAGTGACACCAACTTGGCGATATCTCTAATATTTCGCCAAATTCCCATAGACTTCCATTGTAAACCAATAGGGTTTACTTGCTTACAGAAAATCAACAAATTGAGATATTTTAATGCAACAAAAACTAATATTAGCTTAATGGATTATATTAATTATATTTAACTCTCTCGCTGCGTAATTTTTTTTTTATCAAAATAGGTTCAAAAATTGCGCATTTTTTAATTACAGGTTTCAAATTTATATATAGCTTAGAAGCTTAGAGTTTAAATATGTAAACATGTTTTGTAAAAGAATTCAGGATCTTAGATGGGATAGGATATTAGAAATTAGGCGAAATCAGGGCTGTCACTGAGACTACTTTTCTAGTCTCGCACCACTATTGTAAAAACATCAATTTTGTAGTACAGTTTTCTTGTAGATGTTGTTAAAGTCTATATGGAATTTTTGTATTTAAAAAGGTGGTCCCAGTTGAATTAAAAAATAGTCGCCAGTGGAAAAAATGAATCCCCGAAGAAATCTCGGATTGCGCAAATTTTGCTACTTTTACGTTGCCCGAGGATATCTCGGGTTGCGCAGCGAGAGGGTTAAGGGAGTCCAAGTAAATTAAATTATGAATAAAAGTAACATGATGCAATGCTTAGTATGCTTCCCCAAACATAAATTTTTAGGGGAGACCAAACTGGTCGCCAAGGGCGGCTAGTATGAGTGATTTAAGTTATTCTTTATTATAGGATCATTGACATAACTCAGGTTTATACGCTGAACAAGGATGTCTGTTTATAGTATCATGAAGTTATAAGAAAATGTCACAGATGTCATATTCGCACCGGAGTACCAAATTGTAGCCAAAATAGATTATTTTGCTTGACATGATAACCGGATATTGTTGTTTATTTATTAATAAATTGTTTATTTACTTTAATTTTCTTTTTAAATTATATAAATTAATGAAACTTTTTTTTAATTTATTCTTATTTCCTTTTTTAAGTAATAGAACATAATTTAAAAATATACATGTAACTGGTATTCGAAAACGATGTATTCGCTAAATTGGCGTCAAAAACAGATCGCGCCAAACCAGGTGCGCATCTGTGGCAAGAAAATTATCGGATGATACTTTTTTATAAGTTTTACAATCATACTTGGCATCGAAGGTGGCCGAAGAAATGATCATCTTGAATATTATTAAGTCTTTACCACACAAAAAACAAACCTGTTTACAACAATGTATTTATTTTTGCACCAAATTTCTTTCTCTAAAAAAAGCAAATTGGCTACGAACCCGATTACAGAACGTAACCTTTCTATTTAGTTAATTTTTTACTTTTTAAGAATGAAAAGACATATTTCCTTCTAATCATTACGTCATTTTCGACATTGATAATTATACTGTGCATATTATTGACATTTGCTATCCATTTGCTCTTCAAAAGTTTTTATTTTTTATTTTTATATGTTAAATTTAAATTTAAATCTTTATGTTAACTGTGCACAGACGATAAACCGTAAGCATTGATAACAATTTTCTTTAAATAATAAGAATTAATACAATAACACAATCTCATTTAATTTCAACATCAAAGCATATCCATTTTATTTTCCATATATGACGTCACATTTGCCTTCATTCCGCACTTACTCAAAATTCATGCACCATGTATTATTAAAAATACTTGAAATTTTCCGTTTTAATCTTTCAATTGGAAATTAAATTATTATTCTGAGTTTTTATTTTTTGGCAACAAAAAAGGAAGATGGTTAAATTTTATCGGAAAAATGTCAATTCATTGTGTATGAAAAATTGTAAAATTTTGAATTATTAAGCAAAATATTTGAATAAAATAAATTAAATATAGACTGTGTTCATTTCCGGGTTGTAATCCATCTACATCCAAAAAAAGAAAAGCGTTAATTCATCCGTTTAGACGCAGACTTCATTCAAACATTCGGACACACATTGACATTTATAATATTACTAGCAAACCCCGCGGCTTTGCTCCCGTAATATTTGAAATATGCCAAGTGATATTTGCATGACTATTTATTATTAGAAAAACACTTTTTGGAATAATTCAAAAATTACAAATTAAGCCACAGTTTGACTAAACTTCATTATAAAAGTGCAATAGACAGAAATGAGATTTTAATTAATAAGAAAAACTAAAACAAATTCCAAATGAATGATAATTTAGAAAGTATTTTGAGACTTTTATGCTCATTTCAATATTCATTTGAAGTTTTGAATTTTTTAGAAACCATCTTGACACATTTACATCTTAAAATTAACCATCATGTCAAATTCCAAGCTTCTTGTCTAACAGTCTACCACCTCTCTGGTGTTAGTGGCACCAATATAAAATGCCGAAACAGAGTTGAAAGAGAAATGTCTCGAAAAATGTTGAAACAGAGACTGTTACCATTAATTTGCCAACATTAATCTTGAAATCGGTTGGTAGTTCCTAATATTCTATAGAAAACGGAATTTATATGTCTTTAAAGGCTTTCTTGTTGTTCCTACCAACCAGGTGGTAGTGACACCGGCATAAAATATTGCCCGTATAGAATCAGGGACTATCACTCTTGATTAGCAACCAATAACTTCTGTAATCGGTTTATTATTTCCTGAGATTGCATAGAAATTGTAATTTAGGACTCTTTTAGAATGCTTTTCGCTCCTTCCCTTCGCTTCACTCCTTTTTAATTTCGAATTTATTTTCGACTGTTCTTAGAGGACATTTATATTTTACAAGTAACTACCGTGCTATATTTAAAGTTTCTAGCCTCTTAAGTACCGCAGAAATCGCAATTTAGAAAGTTTTTTGCTCCTGCAACCCTCGACATAAAATATAGCTTATGTTTGAGCAGGTTCTATCACCATCAATTTGCAAACATTATGTTTGAAATCGGTTTCGTATTTCATACGACTGCATAAAAATCGTAATTTAGAACGCTTTTCGCTCACTTCATCCTTTTAAATTTGGAATTTTCTTTCGACAATTCTTAGAGAGCAGTTGCATCTTTGAAGTAATTACCATTCCAAATTTAAAATGTTAGACCCACTCTTTAACACAAAAAACGCAATTTAGAAATTTTTTTGTTCCTGTAACGCCCAGGTGGTAGTAACAACAACGTAAAATATAGGCTATGTTGGAGCGGGGACTGTCACCATCAATTTGAAACCATTACTTCTGAAATCGGTTTAAATTTCCTGAGATTGCGTAGAAATCGCTATTTAGAACGTTTTTAGAATGCTTTTCGTTATTTTCACATTATTTAAATTTAAAATTTTTAAAGGACTCTTCTCACAGAGCATTTACATCTCATAAGTGATTACAATGCCAAATTTCAAGTTGCTAGCCCCTTCAATATCACAATTTAAAAAGTTTTTTAAAATGCAACCGCAAGGTGGTAGTGACGCCGACATGAAGTTGTCCTATAATGGAGCATGGGCTGTCATCATCAATTTCCAACCATTACTTTTGAAATCGGTTGGGTACTTTCTGAGATTGCATAGAAATCGCCATTTAGAACGATTTTTAGAACTCTTTTCACGTATTTTCACCCCTTTTAAATTTCGAAATTTTTAAGAAATGTTCTTTGAATCTTATAAGTCGCTACCATTCCAAATTTCATGTTTCTAGGCCCTTCAGTGACACAAAAATCACTCTTTCGAACGTATTTTTGCTCCTGCACCCCACTTTGAAGGATAATGGCACCGACATAAAATGTAGCTTATGTTGGAGCACGGTTTATCACCATCATTTTGACACCATTATTTTTTAAATCGGTTTGGTACTTCTTGAGATTGCGTAAAAGTCGCCATTTAGAACGTTTTTTTTTTAACGCCCTTTTGCGCATTTTCACCCTTTTTAAATTTCAAATTATTTAAGAAATGTTCTTAGAGGTCATTTATATCTAATAATTAATTACCATGCCAAGTTCCATGTATCTGGGCTCTTCAGTAACACAAAATCGCAATTTCAAACGTTTTTTTGCTCCTGCACCCCCTTTAGAGGGGTGTCGCTTAATGGCAGCGACATAAAATGTAGCCTACATTGGAGAAAGTGCTGTCATCATCAATTTCCAACCATTACTTTTCAAATCGGTTGGGTATTTTCTGAGAATGCATAGAAAATGCCATTTAGAACGTTTTTTAGAATTCTTTTCGCGCATTTTCACCCCTTTTAAATTTCGAATTTTTTAAGAAATGTTCTTTATATCTTATAAGTAGCTACCGTTCCAAATTTCATGTTTCTAGGCCCTTCAGTAATTCAAAAATCACTTTTTCGAACGTATCTTTGCTCCTGCACCCCCTTTGGAGGGAGGGGGGTTAATGGCACCGGCATAAAATGTAGCCTATGTTGGAGCAAGGTTTATCACCATCATTTCGACACCATTATTTTTTAAATCGGTTTGGTACTTCTTGAGATTGCGTAAAAGTCGCCATTTAGAACGTTTTTTTTGAACGCCCTTTTATGCATTTTCACCCCTTTTAAGTTTCAAATTATTTAAGAAATGTTCTTAGAGATCATTTACATCTTATAAGTATCTACCATTCCAAATTTCATGTTTCTAGGCCCTTCAGTAACACAAAAATCGCAATTTCGAACTTTTTTTGCTCCTGCACCCCTTTAGATGTAGTGGCAGCGACATAAAATGTAACCTATGTTGAAGCAAGGGTTATCACCATCATTTTGACACCATTATTTTTGAAATCGGTTTAGTACTTTTTGAGATTGCGTAAAAATCGCCATTTAGAACGTTTTTTAGAACGCCCTTTTGCGCATTTTCACCCCTTTTAAATTTCGAATTTTTTAAGAAATGTTTTTTGAGATCATTTATATCTTATAAGTATCTACCATTTCAAATTTCATATTTCTAGGCCCTTCAGTAACACAAAAATAACATTTTCGAACGTATTTTTGCTCCTGCACCCCCTTTGGGGGTAATGGCACCGACATAAAATGTTGCCTATGTTGGAGCAAGTTGTCACCATCATTTTGACACCATTATTTTTTAAATCGGTTTGGTACTTTTTGAGATTGTGTAAAAATCGCCATTTAGAACGCTTTTTGCGCATTTTCACCCCTTTTTAAATTTCGAATTTTTTAAGAAATGTCCTTAGAGATCATTTATATCTAATAAGTAAGTACCATGCCAAATTTCATGTATCTGGACCCTTCAGTAACACAAAAATCGCAATTTCGAACGTTTTTTTGCTCCTGCACCCCTTTAGGGATAGTGGCACCAACATAAAATGTAGCCTATGTTGATGAAGGGTTATCACCATCATTTTGACAGCATTATTTTTGAAATCGGTTTGGTACTTCTTGAGATTGCGTAAAAATCGCCATTTAGAAAGTTTTTTAGAACGCTTTTCGCGCATTTTCACCCCTTTTTAATTTCGATTTTTTAAGAAATGTCCTTAGAGATCATTAGTATCTTATAAGTAACTACCATTCCAAATTTCATGTTTCTAGGCCCTTCAGTTATTCAAAAATCGCATTTTTAGAACGTTTTTTGCTCCTGCACCCCCGTTTGGCCAGTGGCACGGACATAAGATGTAACCTATGTTCTACGTTGGACTAACACCATCATTTTGATACCATTAATTTTGGAATCGGTTAAGTAGTTCCAGAGCTTACCTCCTACAAATAAACAATTTTTACCTCTTTATAATATTAGTATAGATAAGGATTTCAGGATATCTCAGGACGTTTTTTCATTTTTCAGGAATTAAGACAAGTACGACCCTTGCAAGTTATTTTAATGGTACTTTAAAGTATCGTCGGGGCATAAAGAGTTAAAATGAGATTTGTCAGTAAACCTTTTGTTGCACAGCTCACAAATAAAAGGTTTCTATTCAGTATGCGAATTCATGTGGAGGTTTAAAAAAGATTTGTGAGAAAATCCTTTGTAGCATACCTCACACGAGAAAGGCTTTTCTTTAGTATGAACACGTAATATGTGCAAATTTAAGGAACTTTTGCGAGTAAAGCCTTTGTTACACACCTCACAAGAAAAAGAGTTCTCTTCAGTATGAATTCGCATGTGGTCATTCAAAGAAGATTTGTAGAGAATATTCTTTGTTGCATATCACATAAGAGAAAGGTTTCTCTTTTGTATGAGTTCTCAGATGGATATTCAAAGTACTCTTTAGAGAAAATCCTTTGTTGCACACTTCACAAGAGAAAGGTTTCTCTTTCGTATGAGTTCTCAGATGGGCATTCAAAGCACTATTTTGAGAAAATCCTTTGTTGCACAGTTCACAAGAGAAAGGTTTTTCTTTAGTATGAACATGCAAGTGGCGATTTAAATCTGATTTTTCAGAAAATCCTTTGTTGCACACTTCACAAGAAAAAGGTTTCTCTTTAGTATGAACATACAAGTGGCGATTTAAATATGATTTTTCAGAAAATTTTTTGTTGCACACCTTACAAGAAAATAGTTTTTCTTTAGTATGAACACGCAAGTGGCGATTTAAATGTGATTTTTCAGAAAATCCTTTGTTGCACCGCTCGCAAGACAAAGTTTTCACGTTAGTATGAACACGTAATATGTGTACATTTAAAGAACTTTTGCAAGCATACCGTATGTTGCACAACACACAAGAGAAAGGTTTCAATTTTGTATGAGTTCTCAGATGGACATTCAGAGTATTCTTTTGAGAAAATCCTTTGTTGCACACTTCACAAGAGAAAGGTTTATCTTTAGTATGAACACGTAAGTGGCGATTTAAATTATTCTTCTCAGAAAATCCTTTGTTGCAGATCTCACAAGACAAAGGTTTCTCTTTAGTATGAACATACAAGTGGCGATTTAAACTAGATTTCAGAGAAAATCCTTTGGTGCACACATCACAAGAGAAAGGTTTCTCTTTAGTATGAACACGTAAGTGTAAATTTAAAGAACGTTCGCGAGTAAACTCTTTGTTACACACCACACAAGAGAAAGGTTTCTCTTTCGTATGAGTTCTCAGATGGAAATTCAAAGTATTCTTTTGGGAAAATTCTTTGTTGCACACTTCATATGAGAAAGGTTTCTCTTTAGTATGAATTTGCAAGTGGTCATTCAAAGAAGATCTTTGAGAAAATCCTTTGTTGCATACCTCACAAGAGAAAGGCTTTTCTTTAGTATGAACACGTAAGTGCAAATTTAAATAACTTTTGCGAGTAAATTCTTTGTTACACACCTCACAAGAAAAAGGTTTCTCTTTACAGTGCTGGAAAAAATTATACAGCCGATAGAAAAAAATTACAAAAGTCAAAAAGTAATGGAATTATTGATATCGCAAATTCTATTTACATTTGCATGATCAACATCGTAATAATACGCATAAACTTTGTTTAGAAAAACGGAAGGGGGAACATAAATTATGCTGATTTCTTACAACCAATGAAAAACAACTTGCAAAAATAATAAAGCCGATGGTTCTAGCCTCATTTGGCATAATGCCAAACTTGAGAAAGCAGGTCGCAAGGAAAGTTTAGATAAATGTAAACGTGTTGCGTGCATTCATTTTGTATTTGGTGTGTTTAATACAATGCCAAGAGTAAAAAAGTTATCCAATGGTGAACAAATTAAAATATTAAATTTAAATGAAGCTGGAATGTCTGGTTCTAATATTGCATGAAAAATAGGAAGGTCCAAGTCTGCAGTAAACAGTTTTCTCAGAAATTCCAAAGATTAAGGAAGTGAGAAGCGTACAGGAAGATCGAAATCCTTAACTGTAAGGCAATCAAGACAAATCCGGAAGCTAGCTTTCGCAGAAAAAATGTCGTCAGCCCAAATTCAAGAACAACTACAATTACCATGTACAAGCCAAACGGTAAAAAATGTTTTAAGTAACAATCCCATTGTTCAATTAAAAAAAATTTAAAGGAAAACTTCCTGTTTCTAGGCACCACAAAAATGTTCGCTTAGACTTTGCACGAAAACATTTAACCGAAGGCACAAATTGGAGAGATGTTGTCTTTTCCGATGAAAAGAAATTTAATTTCGTTGGACACAACGGCTATAAATTCTTTTGGCATGATTTACGGCGGGAAACTCATATTTTTTCAAAGCGTCAATTTGGAGGTGTCTCGGTAATGATTTGGGCTGCATTTTCTGCCTGTAGAACCACTCCAATTGCTTTCATGCATAGCAAAATGAATTCAGTTATGTATCAAGATATGTTAGGAGACATTTTATTACCCATTGCTCCTCTTATAACTTCGGGAGACTGGACACTTCAGCAGGACAACGCTTCCGTTCATGTTTCGAAATCAACTAAATCTTGGCTGGAAGCTAATCAGGTGAAATGCCGTCAATGGCCAGCTCGTAGACCCGATCTGAATGTAATAGGAAATCTCTGGGGAATTTTAGCCCGAAATGTTTACAAAAATGGACGACAATTCAATTCAAAGTTAGATTTGATTAATGCTATTAAAAACTACTGGAACAATATTGATGCAAGTACTTTGTGTGGTTTGATAAATTCAATGAACAAGAGACTAATCAAAGTCATCGAAAAAAACGGTCTCACATCGATTATTGATCAAATACATGTATCGACTTTATAATTGTTTCCAACTTTCTTTGTACAGAATATTTTCTTAAGTCTATTAACCCTTTATTAATGTAGTTATTAATGAATTTCTTTTTTTCTTTGCTTCCTTGTAGCATATAATATACATGTATGAAATTTCACAAATGTTCCATCTTTTGTTTTTTAATTATATCATATTTTCAAGTGGTTTTATAATTTTTTCCACCACTGTAGTATGAATTCGCATGTGGACAGTCAAAGAAGATTTGTGGGAATATTCTTTGTTGCATACCACACAAGAGAAAGGTTCCTCTTTCGTATGAGTTCTCAGATGGACATTCAAATTAATCCTTTGAGAAAATCCTTTGTTGCACACTTCACAAGAGAAAGGCTTCTCTTTAGCATGAACATGGAAGTGGCGATTTAAATGATATTTGTCAGAATATCCTTTGTTGCACACTTCACAAGAGAAAGGTTTCTCTTTAGTATGAATACGTAATATATGTAAATTTAAAAAACTTTTGCGAGTAAACCCTTTGTTACACACCTCGCAAGAAAAAGCTTTCTTTTCAGCACGAATTTGCATGTGGTCATTCAAAGAAGATTTGTTAGAATATCCTTTGTTGCGTATCTCACAAGAGAAAAGCTTCTCTTTTGTATGAACACGTAAGTGTAAATTTAAAGAACTTTTGCGAGTAAACTGTTTGTTACACACCACACAAGCGAAAGGTTTCTGTTTCGTATGAGTTCTTAAATGGAAATTCAGAGCATTCTTTTGGGAAAATTCTTTGTTGCACACTTTACATGAAAAGGGTTCTCTTTAGTATGAACATGGAAGTGGCGATTTAAATGATATTTGTCAGAAAATCCTTTGTTGCACACCTCACAATAGAAAGGTTTCTCTGTATTATGAATTAGCAAGAGTCTATTTAAATGAAATTTGCGAAAAAACTTTTTATTGCACACTTCACAAGAGAAAGGTTTCTCTTTAGTATGAATTCGCAGGTGTCTATTAAAATCTAATTTGCAAGAAAAACGTTTGTTACACGCCTCACAAGTGAAAAGTTTCTTTTTAGTGTGAAAAGGATGAGGCTTGTTTAAATGTGCTTTATCAAAAAGTGCTTCGTTGCACATATCAGAAGTGAATGACTTTTCTTTAGTTATGAACATGATGCAAATTTAAATTACACATGACAGAAAACTTTTGTTACACACCTCATGCATTAAAAGCTTTTTTTGTGTGTGAATATAAATATAACCATTTAAAAGTCATCTATCGGAAATCTCGCAAGTCAAATAGTTTTTCCTTACTATCAGTATGATGCTACACTTTTAAATTAGATTTCTAACCATTTTTTTTATCACAAAACTTACTAAAGAAGTTCTTAAAAGAAAGACAAAGTTTAACTGATATTAGATTTGTGATTTTCTTTTACACCACACACGTAGGAGAGTTTTTAACCAATGTAAACAATTTGAGATATTCTTACTAAAAAAAATCAAACAAATGTGAGATATAGATTTTCTATGCATGAAAATGCAGAAATGAACAGCGATGGGTTAGGTAGATTATTTTAAATTATACTTTATAGATTTATATTTAAATTACTTTTATGTCCACAAGAAATACAGCTAATTTAATGAAATGAGCCTATTTTGCAAGTAGAACCTTCTCTATATAGAGTACTGATAGTGTAAAAAAAAAGTTGAAACAATGATATATTTTTATAAAATTTCTCAAATTCCTTCTTGATACATTAAAAAGTGACCTTTGACGAATGAAGGAAAATATTAAAAAAAGTATCTTGCACCAAACATTTGAAGTTTTCTTAGTAGTAAATAAATTTTACACATTTGATTGTCTTATAAAAATTGTTGTCTAGTAATCTTAATCTGATTCAACCCAGCAATTTGCAGGTAAAAATAAATAACATCTATTGCCAATTAGTTAAAAAAATTTAGAAAGTCCTCATTGAACCAATTTTTTATGCCAGGATACATGGAGTTGAAAAAGATACTACAACCCTTAAGTACAATTTGTGTTTTAACAGTATGTTCTCAGGAAACTTCACAAACAACTGCATCTGCAATATAAAAAAAAGTATTACATTAAAAACAATTGTCAAATAGATAATAAATATTTAGTATATCTTAATACTATTGCTACGACAGAATTTTAATATTTTATGTGAAACTGTTAGAGGAAGGAGTAGACAAATTATATTTAAATATACAGGGTTGTTATAATTAAACTTCCCCTATAAACTACATCCTACAGCGCAAACGGATGAACGGAATGCAATGAAATTTGGTTTATAGACTATACACAAAATGCGCTCACGGAATTTCGAAAAAAAAAGTTCCAAAATGTCCACCAGAGGGCGCCTTTTCCGGAAAAACATTAAATTTAACACAATAAACGACCAAAACGGGATACAAAAACAATATTAATAATCCAGAACAAGAATTATGAGTAATAAAATGTAAAACCGGCTGATTTGGCCGTTTATTGTGTTAAATTTCATGTTTTTCCGGAAAAAGCGCGCTCTGGTGGACATTTTGGAACTAAATTTTTTTTTTCGAAATTCCGTGAGCGCATCTCGTGTATAGCCTATATACCAAATTTCATTGCATTCCGTTCATCCGTTTGCGCTGTAGGATGTTGTTTATAGGGGAAGTTTAATTATAACCCCCCTGTATATCTTTTACAGTTCCTTTTCCATTTTTATTTATAGAAATTAGAAATGTGGATTTTTTGTACGAGTATTAATAAATAAATCTACCTATTGGATTTTGCGAAGATTGTGAGTAAAGTCATGTTGATTCAGATTTAGCTCTCTATTCAATTTACATCAGTGTCAAAATAGGAGACCTATCAACCCTGCAACTGTGACAAAGGGATAAGTATCTGACATATTAAGAGATGTATTGAAAAGATGGTAATTAAAAAACATTTTGCAAATTACATTTTTAATAATTAAACTTTTGTCCAAAAAGTAATTTATGTTGGCATTTTCCTCTATAAATATTTTATTATACGCTTTTGTAAACAACATAATATCAATTTACGACAGAAAGTAAAAAGTAAAAAAAAAAGATAATTTGATTATCTAAATTTCAGTTACCGTATATTTTCGTGTATAAGCTAAGGAATTTTTGGGCGTGTTTTTGACTCCCAAAGGGGGGGGGGGGGAGGGGGTCGGCTTTTACACGAGTCTAAGAAAATTTCCAAAATTCATATTCCAAAATAAAAAAAGATTTTAAAAAACATAAAAAATACTTCAAATTTTCTAACAGCATTTTAACACTCCATTCTTTTACAATGAAAAAAGTCACCAATCACAATTCCCTATCAAAGTCATTATCAGAATTTTCAAGCAACTCCTTAAAATAGCTTTCTTTCATTGGTACAGTCGT
Source organism: Maratus speciosus (assembly GCA_963932465.1). Taxonomy (NCBI): domain Eukaryota; kingdom Metazoa; phylum Arthropoda; class Arachnida; order Araneae; family Salticidae; genus Maratus; species Maratus speciosus. Next base: position 278,521,374 of record OZ010797.1, on the reverse strand, counting down.
GGGGAAAAAAAGTAAACACCCCCTACTAACTCCTCAACAAATTATCGTAGAAGAAAGTTACTGGTACCGAACGATTGGAAATAAAGTCTATTTTTAAATAATGCATATAAAATTTGCTTAGAGGGCCATCTACATAGTAAAACACAAACCATAACTTTGTTTTTTTAAATAGCAGTGCACAATTTTGACAGCATAAATGAACTCTACACCCTTCAATTAGTCTAAAAACAAATTTTTATGGAATTCGTACCATAAGTTTCCGAGAAATTAATTATTTTGAAACGAGCGGATTTTAAGGGCTGTGTCCAAATTGAAGTTCGGTACTCGATTGTTAACCGAGATAGCTCTTTTCTTGATCAAGGCACCTTAAGCAGTCAATTAAGCCTGCTAGATTACAGGACAGCATAAGAAATTTCAAAATATTTAGTCACTTCCATCATAGACGGTTCCTTAAACCATCATTTTGCTGTTTTTAAAGCATAATTTGAAAACTACTTGGAAGAAAAATGTGAAATTTTGAATTTCCATAAAGCAGGACTTAATAAATCTGAATCCATCAAAAAAATTGTAGGTTGCAATTCATAATTTTTTCGCATATTAATTTCATAATTCATAATTTATATCAGAAAATTATAAAAATTGCAGATCCAACGTATTTATGTTTGGGTATATTAGTATTATTTCTACACAAAAAATTAGAACATTAGGATCATAATTTCAGAAGTTATAATTAAAAATATGAAAATGTAATTTAACATTAGAAGCACTAAATTTTGAATTTTTATAATTCAAAAACTTATCCTTCAAATGACTTGAAATTTGGTGTCTAGGCATAGTTTGAACCAAAAATTTTAAATATCTTGTCAAAATTGGGTATTGCCATTGAAAAAAATGAAGTTTGGAATCGTTTGAATATGTAGGTGGCCCCTAAGCAAATTTTATATACGTCATTTAAAAGTAGACTTAATTTCTAATCGATCGGTACCAGTAACTTTCGTCTACAATAATTTGTTGAGGAGTTAGTAGGGGTGTTTACTTTTTTTTCCCACGACGGTACATCGGGATGAATATCGTCAGTGTCTAATTCACCCGCATCATTATCACCATCTTCTTCAAAAATGGCATCATCCTCACATCCATCCATCCATCGCATCACGGATGCAACATTTTTTGAAAGATCGGACGATCATTTCTTGTGGTAATTCAAACAAGTTCTTTCGCCAACGATGTTAACTTTTTTAAAAATTTCCGACATTTGTCACAGCTGCATCCCCAGATGACAACCATTCAGTCCATTTCAAGCGGAGCTAGTCTTTAAATGGCTAATTTAGACAAACATCCAGTGTTTGAAGAGAAGAAGTAAGGCCACAGGAGATCATACCGGGTGTCCTAAACAGGACTGACTGATTTTAAAATTCAATAACTTGCAAACGGTGACAGATATTTAAAAAATTCTTGCAGGGGCTACCCTATTTTATAGTAAGCATCTTGTGTGCACACCTCAGCAATATATATCAATTTCAATACGTTTTAAATAGTGTAACATCATAAAAATATACCACAAAAGATTTTCTCCCATGTACCGCAATGTAATGGAATTGTTTTGAATATCCCTGTAAATGAGCTATAAATGCTATACACTTTATTCCTAATACCAAACATGCCATAGTAAACTCACCAACATTCCAATGGCGGATCAAAGGGGGAGGTCACGGGGTCATAACAGCTCCCTCCCCCCCCGAACAAAGAAAATTTCTGAAGGACATTTTTTAAATGGTGCATTAAATTCTTTCAAATCTACCCCTTGCTCAACATTGGGAATCTTTCTGACTCTTTACTACTTAAATCCAAAGTAGGGAATTTTTCTGACACATCCATGAAATCATTTTTAATCTCAGATGCAAGACATTTGCAAGTGCACTTATTCAGAAAAATATGTGATTGACTAGCCATTTTTCGATAAAGGCAAAGAGTCTTTTGGGAAATCTCCATACAATGTGGAGTTTTAAACTGAATTTCTGGCCGCGACAGCCAAGTGCTCCATCATGACGCATTTTTGTAATTGTCAAGTCCAAAAATTGGTTCCAAATGTTCCATTTCAGAATGATTCTTTGCCTTTATAAGAAAATGGGAAATTCTCCAATTTCTTGCTATCTAAATAAAATGTGTAAATTTTCTATTTTTGCGAATATTAATGCAATTTTTTTGTATTTACGAGCGAAAAAGACTCCCCAAAAGTATCAGAAATGTAGCCATTTTGGATATGGGAACAGCCTCCAATATAAAAATTGCTTATTAAGAGACGTGACCCCCTCCCCCACAAAAAAAAGAAGCCATGACACCCCTCCCCCCTCTAAATGGGGGGCTGGATCCACCCTTGCAACATTCACCAATTGCATAGCAATTCGAATATATTTAACCCCTTGAGGTTATATATTATATACCACCTAATTTTAATCCAAGTTGGCACCAGAAATTTTTAATTAAAATTTACATTTCTAATTTTAGTGGAAAAAAAGATGAAAAATTGCTTTTCCTTATTTTGAAACAAAATTTTTGGAAAATTCCGGTGTAAATTCAACAATTTAGAAAAGCAGCTCCTTTCTCCTGAAAGGGTTAAGTGAGTTAAAGTATGGGCAGACAGCCAAACCTAATTCATAAACACTTTTCAACTACATTAGAAAGCGTTTAAAACAGTTTTGATAGGCATTTATAAAATCTCAGACATTCAGAAAAAGAAAAAAAAAAAAAAGCATTTTTAAATCCCAAAATCTTCCATAAGCCATAGCTGCCAACTTTTAAGCTTTTTTTGTTACCATAATTCATAAATAAAAAATTTTGTTTTATGTAATCGCAAAAAATATAAGGCCCTTTTTCTTCTCAAAAATAGCGCTGAAAAAAAGCCTAGAAGTTAGCAGTTATGCACAATCCTTTAACCCTTTCCGGCCCAGTTGTCCCATGTCGAGACCACCTAATTTTAATTCCAAACTTACAAACGGCACCAAGAATATTTTAATAAAATTTTGCTTTTACAATGAAAGTTTAAAGTGACAAGTTTTTAATTTCTAAAAAAGTCGTTTGTAAATTCCGGTGTCAGTCAATCATTTTATCATTTTACGAAAAGAATTTTTCTGTGACGGAAATTGTTAAAACAGTGATTCCCAACCTATGGGTCGAAACCCTCTGACAGGTCCCGGAATAATCCAGGTTTGTCACAAAAACATATCTTTTATTTCATCTCTTTGAAAAATATAACAAATACATTATTTTACGACGGCAATAATCATTACACGTGCGTTAATTTTTTTCTAGATTTGGTAAATATAGTGACATTTCAAATTTAATAAAATATGTATGCTTTTTGAAAAGTAATAATTAATTAACAATTTAATTCTGTAATACCACAAGAACGGCCCCACTAATTCTTATGCGTGGCACTAGACATAATATTTTTGTTTGAATGTTAGTGCACTTTTTATTACGTTGTTGTCAGCTGTAAGAGAAGTCATTTTATAAAAAAAAAATTATTAGAAAGTGTAAAAATTTAGTTTTTGATAAATTTGAAGATAATTAAGGTAAGTTAAAATAATCAACTTTCATCTTGTTTATTTCAAATAACAATTTTATAAGAATTATTGTTAATCACAACCCAAGGATGATATTTTAAAGATTAATTTTTAGATTTTCTATTGATTACTTTTGTCTGATCAACCACTGGGAAATGGCAATTAAAAAAACTGTTTATTTATAATTTTGAGGCTATTTAATTTAAGCTGATTTCATTTTTGTCCAGTATAGGATATCCATTAAGGGTTGTAGCAATCATGTTAGATTACTTCTCGAGCTTAAAAGAAAGGAAATACAGTCGAACCTCGTTATCCCGACACACTAATGACCAGAAAAAAGTGTCGTCATAAGCGGAGTGTCGGGAAACCGAAGTTGGAGGAAAATACGTTTATAAAAAGCAGTATTTTTAATTAATTTAAGACAATTTTAAATCCATAACTGTTCTTGCAGTTTCAAGCAATAACACTTTAGTATTAAACAAAATAAACACAAAAACAAAATTGAAAAGAATAAAAATCAGATTTATGATGACTTATTTTTTTATTGTTACATGAAATATTGTTGAATTAAGGTTTGCTCATCCCTAGATGTGCTTCCTACAATTCTTCTTCCAATATTTTACAATGAATTGTAATCAATATTCATTGTTCCAAAAATGGATGTTAGACAATTTCTGATCGTTTCACTGTAATACAATGCTTCGGTTTTAGTCGGATGAAAAACGCGGTGTAACCACAAGAAAGCGTCACCTGACCGGAACAAAAAGACCGCGAGTAGACTGATCTTTAGCTTAAGTGGATCATTCATAATGTGTGGGTTTATTTATTCAGATAAAGGATTGAAGTAAAATTTCTTATTTATCTCAGTAGATATTTTAGACACTTTTGTGAAAAATTTGGCTAGGACATTTCTTACCGCTTAATTTCTGTGCTTATAAGATGGATTATGAAAAATGGACAATTTTACTAAACCGTCGGGATATCCGGAGTTAAATTTTATTCAACGACGTAAAATCCGGAGTTTATTTACATTAAAATCATATACAGAAAATCGGGACTTTGAAAAATTGACGTGATAAGCGGAATGACGTGAAAACCGGTTGTCGGGATAACGAGATTCGACTGTATAATAAAAACCCCGTAGCACTGACTTTATTTCATCAACTACTGGCGGGGTCACACTATATTTAAAACTAGAAAACATGAATTCTGCTTTTTCAGAATTTAGTGTCGCCTCGATGAAAAAAAAAATGTTTAAATATACATAGTACAAAACACATTTCAGTTTTAAGATTTAAAACACACACTGTTATTTTATATAAAATGATGTCATTTGCATCGGCTGAAGAATTCCACATTTACGATACAGTATTATAAAACATCTATAGAGAAGTACGCATAGGACGTCACTATCGCAGAATAATACACAATTCCAACAAAAAACAATGTCGTCATTAAAAAAAAAAAAAAAAAAAAAAAAAAAAAAAAAAAAAAACCTTGGCTATCCAATGATTTATATGCATTTACTAGCAGTGTTGCTCGGATTTCTTCTGATAATATGCGGGGAAACTTAAATAAATGTTTATTCATTTCTCATACATTAATCTGATATTTCGTAATGAAATGAAGCGCATATTATGCTTTTTCTGTTTTTTTAATTCGTTAATAATTATACAGTTAAAATGTGTTAATTGCACCTGGCTGTCAAAATTCTTGTCCTATAAAATATATGAAAAAACTTCTAATTTTCTTTATCTTTAATCTTTGCTCCCAAAAACCAACATGTTTTGACGTAGAACATGAGAGTTTGTTTCTCTGCTTCTTAAATATCCGTACTAAGAAACTTAATTAGCGGGAAGGAAGTTCGAGATGAAGACTTATTGGAATTTTATAGACTCTATTTTAATATTTAGCTGATAAGCAATGTTCGAATACATATCTATTGACATTGTGTTTTATTTAGTTTGTTTTTCCGGTGCAACTTATAATTTTGTTATGGGATATCAGACGATTTAAAAAGATGAACAAATTTTACTTTTTTAAGCGTAACTTTTTACTTACTGGGTTAACCTTCCGTAATCGGGCCAAACTTTAACTGTCGTTTTTTAACAAAAGCAACTTTAACTTTAGGGAATGAACCTAATATGTTTAAAACAATAAAGCGTCATTCAAGTTATAAGCGAATACTTGTCAAATAATACGATTACAAAATTACATCCCCCCCCCCCCCTCAAAAAAATCAGATACAGTTTTCAAGTGAATTTTTTTTCTATTCAAAAGTGGGAAAACTGAAGTTATTCGATGTTTATAAGTTATTTAATTTTTGGGTAATACCAAAATTGGTTGCTCAGTATCTCATTTTCTCAGGTCAATGCCACCGTTGATATGACGTTAACGTTACTGGCGGACACATATTCTTGCTTTATGTTATAAATGAATAGATAAATACATACATTTGAGACATTACTGAGCAAACAAAATATTTTATTTTGTATATTACTAAGCTTTATTTTAATGCTTGCAGGTATACAATATTGTATGTTTTTCCAATTGGAGCATAAATATACAAATTATTTGGGGTACCCACTCTAGAGCAAGCAACATAGATTTGCCCGTGCGAAAAGCACAACGTTTCCAAGTTAACACCAGCTACATTTAGTGACTGTCCTTGCGCCTTATTAATTGTCATAGCGAATGCGAGCCTTACTGGGAACTGCAATCGTTAGAAAACCAAAAGTATTTCAGAGTCACTGGGTATCATAGGGATGCGTGGTATAAATACATCTGTACCCTTTGCATTTCCTGTTATAATTTAGTTGCTTGGATCACATTTGGCATTAGTTGCTTTACGCATAGCCTGGTTCCATTACACAGTTTCGGTGTATCAATGTTCCGCAGTAGAAGAATTGGGGTTCCAATTTTCAATTCCAGCTTATGTGATGGCATTCCAGGAGGTTCAAAGAAATTTAGAAACTCCGTAGGATACAATACAGCCTGTTCCGGATCCATAACGGTGTCAATAGATGAGTACGTTGCAAGAGTCCCCGGAATCTTCAGATGAAGTTTAATGTTGATGCTGTTGACATTTTCGTTTTTGGGGGCCAGAATGGCTCTTTCGCATAACCAATGGTGGTTATGAAAATTAACCTGTATTTCGGGGAAAACATTATCTATTAGTTCGTCCACAGACGACATCAAGTGACAAAAATCGACTGTCAAGGATATTAGATTTGTAGCAGACTCAATAGGAAACTTACCATTTCCTAGACGCAATAACTGTTCAGAGAAATCGCGCGCACTTGTATTCTTATTTAGTCGAACTCGCATATTTATTTTTAATGACAATTTTTGAATGTGCCTCCAGATACTTGAGGCTTTAAGGCAAGCATTTAATTCGTCTGCTGGAGTAGATCGTGAGATGACAGGTAACGTTTGACGGAAATCACCCGCTAATACTAACACAATTCCTCCCATTAATTTATTAGTTTCCCGTATGTCTTGCAACGTTCGATTCAGTGCTTCAAGAGCTCTTTTGTTTTTCCACTAATCAATAAACATTTCCCTAATTCTATCATATAAAAATGAGAAAGTGAAATTTGATAAACAACTCTTTCGAAATGAAAAGGATCATGATATTAAAACTTTTGTTGCCAAATAACGATTTTAAAACATATCTGGATTCTGAAAATCACTTTTTTTTCAGTTTTAATTTTAGAGCGGGCGAAATTGAATTTAAAAAAAAAAATGGTGTTACTTATATGCAATTATAGTAAAATGTTTCAGATTTTAAATTAGAATACATGTTATCTTAGATACGTGTAACATAAATATACGATTTCCTTGACAATACGGTGGGGAAAGCAATAAATGCACTCAAATGACGTAGCATTAAAAATAAAGCCTCCATTTTATGGATAATAATAAAGGTTAATTTCAGAAAATAGTTTCTACTCATAATAAAACATTACTTTCAAACTGAATCTTAAGTAACTAATAATAAAATCTATAATGATTAAATGAAAGTGATGTCATTTTCTATATACTTTTAACTATGACGTCAATGAAAATAAGATAAAATAATGTCAATAAAATAAAGAATTGACTCTCTCTTTTATATATATCGTAGAAAATGTTACCACTGCACCTAAACAATTAAAATACTTAGCTATAATGTATAGATAAACGATATAGAGGCAATATAGCATTTAATGGAAAATGACGTCAAGATATCTAGCAAAAAAAAAACATAAAAAAATATATTTTTAATTGAAAAGTTTGTATTAAAATAGATATTTTAATTTAAAAAACAATTAAATTAAGTTGCTACGTCATTTTACCGCTCTTATAGTTGAAGTTTTTATTTTATATATAAATAATCTGCGTTTTCTGTTTAGAATGACGTCAATTTCAAAAATGCAAAAATATAGCAACGCGTTATCGTTAATTTTTTCACATTATTGTGTCATTTTTTAGGGTTTGGCAACAGGAAAGAAACGTTTGAATTAAAAAAGATTTAAAAAGAGATATTTCTATAATGTTAAATTATGAAAGTGGTAGAAAAAAGGGATAAATAGTGGTCTGATAATTTTTTAAAGCAGACAGGTATCTATTCTACGTTCTAAAGCCTATGTACATGCAGTTTCGTGCAAATCGGTCAAAAATTAAAGATTTGTATTAAGGACATACACACAGAGAACGGCTTTTATATATATAGATTTGTGTGTAACATTAATATACCGGGTGTCCCAAAAAGGACTGACTGATTTTAAAATTCAATAACTTGCAAACGGTGACAGATATTTAAAAAATTCTTGCAGGAGGTTTATGCATAAGGTCAAAAGTTTTATTACAGTGATTTTCTATTTTAGTTCGAATTACAAACAATAGATGGCGTTGTAAGCAATAGTCCCTAAATACAGGCTCGATTTTTGGTCCTTTCTCTTGTTCTATGCGGAAAAAGGAGATGGAAATGTATTATCCGGGCCACGGAGTACCAAAAATCGAGCCTGAATTTAGCATCTATCGATCGCAGCGCCATCTATTGTTTGTAATTCGAACTAAAATTGAAAATCACTGTTAAAAAACTTTTGACCTTATGCATAACCCTCCTGCAAGAATTTTTTAAATATCTGTCACCGTTTACAAGTTATTGAATTTTAAAATCAGTCAGTCCTTTTTGGGACACCCGGTAGATATTTAATATTAAATATAGTTAATAATAGCTTCATGTTTCATCAGAAATCATTCGTTTATATTTTTTCAAAATAGCACGTATTTTAATTACATTTTTTTTTCTGTTTTTATGGGAAAATGACATCAAAAAGATACAGTAGTCTACTATTTTCCAACTAATTTTCCTTTACTTTCTACAGAAATGTAATATTTCATTTGCCAACATAAAAAAAAATAAAAATAAAATAAAAACTGCAAAAACTTAATATCACAAAAATAAACTGAAATTCAGTTTTCAAACAAATTGTATTTAAAAGTACTTTTCTTCCCTTATACGACGGTACACAAATTGACAATGTGCGATGCTTAGAAGTTTAAAAAATTGCAGAAGACATTATCCCAAACAATGATAATCTACTTTGTTTTACGGCTGGCTTATGTAACGGAACGTTATTTTTTAGAGACGACATTTTAATTGCTGGCCCGAAAAAATAGCTTATCGGAGCTAAAAAAAAAAAAAAAAAAAAAAAAAAAACAAGCAATATATATATATATATTTAAAGTCAATTCCTACTTAGGTCATCAAAGAAAAATTAATATAATCCCTTAAGCTAATATTAGTTTTCGTTGCATTAAAATATCTCAATTTGTTGATTTTCTATAAGGGGACAAGGGACCTTTAAAACCTTAAAAATCAATTTTTTATTTTTTGTAAATTTCACTTTAAATATTATCCGAGGGTACATTATATGCATTATGGTAAGCATTTATCACAAAAAAAAATGAAAAAAAAATTATTTTTGAGAAAAAAGTGGAATTTTACGCGTCATCTTAGAAATCTTCGAAATGCGGCTTCCGCATTCCATATCAATGAAAGTCCCCAATATTTTTTATAAAAGTCTGTTTTATATATATAAATAAAACTGTGCATCGAATTTTATATACAGTGACCTCTCACTTATACGACTCTCAGTTATACGACTCTCTCAGTTATACGCCGAATTCTCTCGGTCCCGTTCACGCTTTATGGGAAATAGTGCTAAACTTCTCTCAGTTATACGACTGCTTCTCTCACTTATACGACGCTTTAAAAGGTTCAGGCGATTTTACATTTCTCACTCTAGAATTAATTTTTATAATCTTTAAAGTACAAATCATTCACGTTTTCTTACATTTATCCTTTCATTATTGTTAAAGTGTTTATGAATAATGAATAACATTTCTTATCTACCTTCGTTTGTTATTAACGATGAAATCTATGGCGGGAGGGTGATTGTATGGAATTCTCTTGTGTCTGCCATTTAACAAAAGCCAAATGACTACCTGCAGATCATGTCTCTGTATGGCACTGGTGGAGAAATCAGGGTTTTTGCAAAATGCATTTTCCTGGAAAATTTTAACAGCTTTAAGGAATGCGTCGTCTTTTAGGAATGAGGTTGTTTAAGAAAAATAGACTTTTATTTTAAACTTAACAAATCGAAAATGGCAGTTCTTGAACATCACTAGAAAAAAATACTAAAGCGAGAACATATCGGAAGCACATCCCAAGCTATAATCATGCCAAAAGACCTATGCGCGTACAACCCGCACAGCGAAGGGGAAAAAAAGTTTACGTCAAAGCAAATCGCTACAAGCTTCCGTACTAGACGCGTGAAAGGTTATTCATTTCGCTGTAATTTTTTCAGTTTGCTGCATATCGATACCTAAACTGAAAATGTCAAAACGTAAAGCATTAAGCATACAATTCAAAGTTGAAACCATTAAGGAATATGATAAAAATTTACTGCAATCAAAGAAGGCATTAGCTGCTCTCTTCAATCTGCCAGAATCGGCACTAAAAAGAATGCTGAAAAATAAAAATGTCATTATAAATGCATCAAAAAATGTCGATTCAAAGAGATCCAGGATACAATGTGGCAGATTTAAAAAATTGACATCAGCATTAATCGCGTGGTTTAACCAAATGCGAGCTTCAAATTTACCGATAGATGGTGTGATTTTAAAAGAAAAGGCTCGCACTCTTACTGAGAAGTATGGAATCGAGAATTTTTCAGCGTCTTGCGATGATTCGAGAAGCTAAAAAAAAGACATCGACTTTTGCACCGCCGCATCACAGGAGAAAGCGCATGTGTTAATGGAAATGATGTTAGACAATGGTTTCAAAATCTACTTATGTTAATTAAGGATTAAGGGACCTAAAGACATTTTTAACTGTGATAAAACGGACTGTTTTTCAAGCTGATGCCAGATAAGACATTATCATACAAAGAAGAACCATGTCAAGGGGGCAGAAAAAGTAAAGAAAGATTAACTATCCTTTTTTGCACAAATAGTGATGGTTCAGAAAAAATAGAACTTTTAGTAATAAGAAAATCAAGAAAATCTCGATACTTTAAGAATAAAAAATAATTGCCATGTGGCTAGAGAAATTAAAAAAAGGCATGGATGACATCAGAGATTTCCAATGATTTTTTAAAAGAGATGGATGATAAATTTCAAAAACAACAAAGAAAGGTTTTACTTCTAATGAATCAATGTCCATCACATCCCGATGTAAAAGATCTGCCGTTTCTGCAGCAAATTAAATTTTAAAATTTGTTTTAGGAAATTCAGTTTTCCCACAAGACCAAACTGCTAGTTGAACGAATGAACCTGATATTGAGAGCGTATGGAATCCTTTAATAACGAAGACTCGAATAAAATGTTTATGGACGAAGGTATTAATTTCAAAGATTATGTAGAATGTGATGATAAACGTCTTCTGTCAGAACTGAGAACTGCTGAAGAAATCTTTGAGGATATTAATAATGAAGACGTGAGCAAGGAGGATGACCAAGATGACAGCAATGTTCCTGCTGTTGTAAATTTTTCAAAAGCAAGTACCGCGTTAAATAAATTAAAGAATTATGTCCATCAAAATGATTATTCCCAAACCAGCTTAAAAGCTTTGTTAGACTTAGAGAAAGGCATTTTCTATTTCCATCTACGACAGAAACAAACTAATATCACTTCATTTTTTGAGAAAATCTGATCTGTATATTTTTAAAATAAACATAGTGGTAAATGAACAATTTTGTAAACTTTTTAAACATATTTTATGTTTAATTTTTTAATACATTTTACAAATTTTGTTAAAATATGTTCTTAGTACTCAAAACTTATCGTTTTTAGTATAGGTAAAATAATTAATGCCTATGAAGTTTGAAACTTGTATAATAAGGCGGTCTCTCACTTATACGACTCTCTCAGTTATACGACTTTTTTCCACGGTCCCTTGAAAGTCGTATAAGTGAGAGGTCACTGTATTTGTATATTAAAAAAAAAAAAATTAAAATTTTTCAATTTTTTTTATTATTTTTATATTTAAATAATGTAAAATTCGATGCCCAGTTTTATTTATATATACAAACCAAATATTTATAAAAAATATTGAGGATTTTCATTGATTTGGAACGCGCAAGCCGAATTTCGAAGATTTCTAAGACAAAATGTAAGTAAACTCTAAGTATAACTCTAAGTAAAATTCCATTTTTTTCTCAAAAATAATTTTTTTTTGTGATAAATAGATGCCATAATGCATATAATGAACCCTTGAGTAATATTTAAAGTGAAATTTACAAGAAAAAAAAATTAAAATTAAAAAATTTTAAAATTAAAATTTTTTTTTAAATTTCGAAAAATTTCGAATTTTTTTTAAATCTTTATATTTCAAATACATAAAATTCGATGCACAGTTTTATTTATATATATAAACCAAACTTTTATAAAAAATATTGGGGATTTTTATTGATATGGAACGCAAAGGGGGCTTTTCGAAGATTTCTAAGACAACGCGTAAAATTCCATTTTTTTTTTTGTGATAAATGCTTGCCATAATGCATATAATGTACCCTCGAATAATATTTAAAGTGAAATTTACAAAAAATAAAAAATTGATTTTTAAGGTTTTAAAGGTCCCTTGTCCCTATAAGCAAGTAAACCCTATTGGTTTACAATGGAAGTCTATGGGAATTTGACGAAATATTAGAGATATCGCCAAGTTGGCATCACTTTTTGCGACTCAGTTTGGTCGCCAAATTTGGCGATATATCGCCAAGTTGACGATAAACTTAGCGTTATTTGGCGACAGAACAGGGTCCCTCTTATAGGTATGGGGATGCATTAAATGCTGTTCAATAACCAATGGCCGCCATTTTTTCCCATATAAAGCTAAAATTAATTAATTAAAATTTAATTAATGAATTAATATTTGAAAAAACTGTATTAACATCAAGCGTCATCCACTACAAGTTTTAAAAAAATGTATTTGAAATTGAGTGGATGAATAATAAGTATTTTATTAACGATTGAAAATTTGAAGAAGATATATATAGGGACAGTGTGAACTAATAGTAGGAATTGGAAGAAAAAAAAAGCAATTTAACAAATTACAACGAATATTTAGAAAATGATTTTTTCGAAGACTAAAATTTAAGACATAAAAAATCGCACGGAGTTGATCATATATTACGTACGCCATGAATTAAACATTAACATTCCTGGACCCATCATGAACAAATTTTAAAAGAAATTTCAGTTTTACAATTTTCGGTACTGTAAATTTTTAAACTTCTACGGAGCTGGTCATACGTTACGTACGCCATGGATTAAACATTAATATTCCTGGACCAATTTGAAATGAAATTTCATACATTACGTACGCCATGGATTACATTTTTCGGTATTGTAAATTTTTAAACTTCTACGGAGCTGGTCATACATTACGTACTCCATGGATTAAACATTAATATTCCTGGACCAATTTTAAATGAAATTTCATTCTTAAACTTCTAAACATCCCACAATATTATTTTTTACACAATCGTATAGAGAAAAAAATGTACTTTTAAAGGCAATTTGTTTGAAAGCTGTATCTCAATTGGTTTCTGAGTTATTATTATTTCTTTTTTTTGTAGTTTTTATTACTTTTTTGTCATAGTGGCAACAGAAGTATCTATCTCTGTTGAAAATAAAGGGAAAATACAGATTACTGTATAGACCAATCAGAAAACGAATAAAATGTGGATTCAACTAATAAAATGCTTCAGATATGTTTTTGATTTCCTACCCTGACAGAGGACAATAACCATTTTTCCAGATGGTTAAAAAACAAAAACAAAAACAAAACAAAAAAAAAACATGCCTGCTTACCTTCTCACTTGTAAATGATGAATTTACACAGACCACTACCGAAGTGATTAGAATTTCAGGTTCTTAATTTAGCTATATTATTGGCTCTTAATTGGAACAGAATTTTTATAATAAAGACGATTACGTAAGAACATTTTGTCACTGTGACTTTGTGTAAAGCGAAAGTTGTCACCAGCAGACTAGCAGCTCAAAATATAATTTTCTTTTCTCTCTATGCCATCTGTTTTCTAGCATGTAAATGTTACCTCTGGCGGCTACAAATTTAACGGAGTTTATTTTCTCGCAGGTGCATACAACAATGAGTCATTCGCCCGGCGAAAGATGGTAAAATACAGTAAAACCTCCCTAAAGCGACCACGTTCTGTTCCAATAAAAATAGGTCTCTCTGAGAGGTGGTCGCTTAATGGAGGTCATGTTTAAATATAGATTTTAATTGTTGAAAAAGGTAACAATTAATGTTACTAAAATTTATTTTTCACATTGGAAAAAAAAATATGAAAATTTAAGTATCAAAACAAAAGTTAATTACATAGGTTAAATACTGCAGAGTTTAATAAATGAATTCACTGATGTTTGCTTTGATTTTATGGTTTTATCTTTTATATCTTTTATTTCGAATTTCAGTACATAAATGCAAATTTTTTGGACAGGAACAAATAATGACGATTTCTTTAATTTATCTATTTCTTTGAGAGTTTCCTGACAGAATAGGGCAGGGGTGTTTATTGGCCGACATTCTTAATTGGTCATCAGAGTTAAATTCATTGCCTAAAAAGGCACAAAGTTGTTTAAACACTTAAAAGTTACCGAAAAAAAATTCTAAACTTATTTTAAAAGTTTGATGAATAATGCGCTCTCCGGAATTATTTTTCTAATAAGACCTTCTTCAAGTGACCAGGAAAAAACGAAATTTGTTTCATTTTCTTCAAAGAAATGGGTCGCTCATGCAGGGAGTTCAACTAAGATGGTCTCTGAATGGAGGGAAAGTTAGTATTGAGCCTATGGGAATAAATTTCGTTCCATGAAAAAATGGTCTTTCAGGGTGGCGGTCGTACAGGGAGGTTTCACTGTATCCATTTTGCTAACAATTATTATTAGAGATCGACCAAAAATGCGGTTTCGTTTTCGGCCCAAGATCTGAGTTTCGACGAAAATGGTGCGGAAAATTCGGCCGGACTGAAACTACAGTAGTGGTCAAAAGTATTTTGACAAAGATAATAATTTACTTAATTGAAAAAAATAATAAATTACAAAGATCAATCATTTATTTTATTTAACCATATTCCATGTTTTAGAGAATTTTAATAAATTAACAATTAATATTAATAAAATTAATAAAATTATATATATACTACATATATATCTACCCTATATATAAAAAATCCTAATGAAACGAATTTATGAAACGGAAGTATGAAACGGAAGTATGAATCGACTGATTAAACAACTGATTATGTTTCAAGCGATTTCTCCTAAAATATGGAATACTTTGCGAAGCTTTGCTTTTGCGGAGCTTTGCTTTTTATAACACCAAAAATCAGCATTGATCCGCAGGTCTCAAAACTGGTATTAGAATTTTTAAATTGGAATTAGTTTTCGAAATGTTAATTTTTTTCTAATATTATATTCATTTTTCTAATGATGGCAACTCAAATTTTAATCAAACAGATATTTTTTTTCATATTTCAGAAAAGGTTGACATGGTAACCCGGCTATTGTTGTTTATTTTATAATAAATGTTTATTTACTTTTATTTCTTTTTATAAATTATATAAATTATTTTGTTCTATGATTATTAATTATTTTTTTTATATTTCCTTTAGAAAATAATAGAAAATAATTAAAAAATACGGTACTATTTAGTTATTCCGTCGACCAATTTCGCCAAATTATACAAATTGACATAATTTTATTTTAAATAACGAAAGAACAAATAAATTAGTACAACATTAATTAATAAATATACAAATAAAACGTCGAAATAAAAATCACTTGATGACGTAAACACGTGTAACTTGCTTAAAGTCAAGAGAATGTGACATTTACGATCAACCATTATTAGCATTTAATCTTATAGTTGGGCGATAGATTTTTGGTCGACGGGATATCTAAGGATTACCGAAAATGCATATGTAACTGGTATTTGAAAACGAGGTTTTCGCCAAATTTTCGTAAAAAAATAAAAATCACGCCAAACCTGCGGTGCGTATCTGGCCAAATATTACCACTCGAAAAAAGAAATGCTAACTGGCAAGTTGAAAAAAAGCTATTGGGGATATTTGCATCCGGCTAGCGATCCGTACCTGGAATTCCTTGCGACCATGGCAACTTTTATTTAGTTTTATTCGAAAAAAAATTTTTTGATTTTTTTAAAATCAAAATGGAAAACTTACGGTCCCATATTGGCGCGATTTTTTTCTGACGCCAATGTCATATACGGAACGGGCACATAACTGGCGCCAAAATATCGTTATTTTGCTCGATATGGTAAGCCGGATATTGCTGTTTATTCTGTTGATGCGTTCCCCAAATTGGCGTCGTTAAAAAATCGCGCCAATATGGGACGTATATGACATCTTTGCCAAACTTTCATATGAACGGCGAAGGGATCAGACCGTATTTGTTTATGGCAGTTGGTGACTTGAACTATTATAATATAGATGACATGATGGCGATAAAGTAATATTTGGCGACTTATGACCTGTGCCTGGCTAACATTAAAGTACCAAAATGGCACCTAGAGCATAAAAAGCGAAGTGGTCCGCCTGGAACTGTTGATGATAGTCACATGACTTAGGCTATTGTTATAGAGATTGTTTTAAAATACCGGGAGACAAAGACTCTGCATACTTAATTTATTTTATTTTAGCTTCTTTTCAAACGTTTAACTGATCCTCTTTAATCAAAAACGAAAACAACCATTGGATGTCTGAACAGCAACTGATTCGTCCTTAAATTTTTGCAATCAAAGGGAATTGAATGGAAACCCATTTACAGGGAGATCTGCACAGCTTTTTTCAGTTATAATTCAATCTTCTCTAATATTTTTAAAACGCATCAGATTAGCGTGTTTTTAGATTCTGCGGTGTCTGAACGGGGGTTGGCGAGCGTAGTTTGCAGGGGGCAGAGCCCCCTAGTATATATATAATGTCAGAGTTATGAATTGAAGCTAAATTTATTAATTTAATTTTAGTAATTGGAAATAGATGATGAATTGTAATTATATATTTGTTATATATATATATATATATCTGAATTTTGTCATGCTGTAACTCTCAAATTTTTGTACCGATTTGGATGAAATTTTTCATATACATAGTACATACTAATGTCTCGACCAAGTTCGTTGGCCAGTTTCATGCGCCATTTTGTTTCAAAATAGCGGCCATTGGATTTTTTTTTTTTAATGTTTTCTAACATTGTATACTTATAGAAAATGTTACGTTTCACAAAATGCAAACCCTTATGTATCATTTTAAACAGAATGTTAGAAACATTAAAAGATATTTTAAAGAGTCACACAGTGTAAGTTAACAACATATGTCATTTTGAAGAGAAAATTAGGAAACCTAAAAATCTCCAAACGTGTTCACAAAATTCAAATGGCCGCCATTTTGAAACACGATGGCGGATGAAGCTGGCCAACGAACTTGGTCGAGGCATTAGTATGTACTCACAGATTTCTAATATAAGTAGACTCCAAATAGGCAACCTTTTCTTGACTCCTACATCTCTGCCCTCCATCACGTGATGGAAGGCAGATTTAGCGCGCCAAACCAGTTTTTCTCCTCGGAATCTCTCTCCAGATTCCCGCCGAAACATCATCTGACAGCGTTTGTCTTGAGTTGACGCACTTTTGCTTTGCAAATAATGGGATTACCACCAAAATACGGCACCCTTTTGCGATGAAAGCAAAAGATGTTGGATTCAAAACCTTGCCTAAAGAACAATGGAATTGGGAGCCTACTTATATTAGAAGTCTGTGTATGTACTATGCATATGAAGAAATTCATCCAAATCAGTTCAAAAATTCGAGAGTTATAGCATAAAAAATTCAGATATATATATATATATATATATATATATATATATATATATATAGTATGTATATAATTTTATTAATAGTATTAATGTTCAAAAATTCGAGATTTACAGCATGACAAAATTCAGATACATGTATATATTATGTATATAATTTTATTAATATTTATTGTTAATTTATTAAAATTCTTTAAAACATTGAATATGGTTAAATAAAATAAATGTTTGATTTTTGTATTTTATTATTCTTTTCAATTAAGTGAATTATTATCTTTGTCAAAAATACTTTTGAGCGCTACTGTATCTGTATTCCAAAAATCACGTTTCTTCCTTTGGAACATTTGCGCACCTACTGGGTGGGGGGTGGGGGGGGGGAAGCACCCAAACTAGACTAGATATTTACATTTTTTTTTAAATATTAAAGAATATTTTTGCTATTTTTAATAGGTCCTTAAAAAATCGGATTAATTAAACATTTAAGACTCCGTGCAACCTCTTGTTTTCTTTGACCTTCATAATATTTTGATAATTTAATAATAAAACTTTAAATATTTTTATTACAAACATTCTTTAAAATTATCCAAATACAGAAACACACCAAAAAATCGCAAAAACTGAGATATATTTTAGTACAGTATTTCATTATATAACATGTTAAAAGCATTTAGAATTAGCCCCACCAAAACTTTCCAGAGCTGCCTCTGGCTTCTCAGGCCGATTACGACTCTGTTCAAGTCAGCAGAAAAGATGTAAGTCAGGACCGGATCCGGCACGTCCCATCAAATTAAATGAAAGAAAAATAGCGCTCGGTAGCGGGTCGGAACAGATCTGGGCCCATATAGGCCTCTAAAATATGCTATCCCCCTCCAAAGCGTAATCCTGGATGCGCCACTAATTCGGAAAATTTGGACATTACACATTGATTTGGGCTGTATCGGCTCAAATGAAGCACTTTTTATTTATTGCTATGAACGCACTGTTTATTATTATCAGTCATGACTGACTCAAGACGTGAGTGCAAATGATGCAGCAAGCAGTGCCCATTAATAACTTTCAATTTTAGACATTTTGTCGAATATTTAGAAATATACTTGACAGATTCTTCTGGAATTTCAGGATTAAAAAGAGCAGGTATGACCTCATATTTAGCAATATGTCGATTTGTTAAGGGAGGTGGGCAATTAGGGGGCAACAAAAAATCAAAGAAAAAAATAATACTTGGGATCACCTGTAAAATAAAATGCACGAAATGATCTATCGCTACCGAATATAAATAAACAGACATTGTGCAATATGTGTATTCTTTTGTGTAAGAATAGCACGTATATTAATAGAGATATAGCGATTTATTTAAAAAAATTAAAAAATTCTTGCATGTTTTTTGCTTATAACATGCAGGGTTTTCAACCAAATTTAACGCCGGTTTCAGAAAAATTGACAAAATATAGCAGAAACAATATAGTGCAATTAGAATATAAATATATTAAATATTTTAGGAAATATGAGCAGTTGTATGAAATAATTTTTATATGCGCATGCGCGAACGATAACAAGGATCATTTTACATAATTTAATAGTCAACTCTATGGAGCAACTTATTTTTTAAAAATCTAGTCAAATATCGTAAAAATTCAGAAAGATATCGGCGTTAGAGTGAGTAAATTTTTAGTTGTTCTCTAAGCAGCTGAATGATAGGGATTTTACACAAATTGTCATTTTTTATTAGCCGACATTCAGAAAAAGGTTAGCATTTAGTGACTATAAACGAGTAGATTTGGAAAAAATGCTTCGATTTTGATACTTCTTTTGATCATGGTATAGGCTCGTTCTGGTGGTTATCCAAGAAGAACTAAAGCATCAATAAACTAGTATGTTGTGGCCATCACAAAACTTTCTTCTATATAAATCACGCCAATTAAATCCTTTAAATAGTACAAGAAATAACAACGATTTAGCACCAATTCATATAAAGTATATCTGAATTTGAAGTTGGGTGAAAATTCGTGCATTAGTTCTTGAGATAGAGCTATAGCGGAAATTTTGAAAAAATGTAGCATAGCAGCGCCACCTGTTGGGCGATTTACACCAAAAGTAAACAGCACTAAACGATATCAAGGTACACCTGAATCTGAAGCTTGTTGAAAATCCAAGCATTAGTTCTTGAGATAAAGCTATTGCAGAAATCGCAAAAAAATACAGCATAGTAGCACCACCTGCTGAGCGATTTATACCAAAAATTAAACAGCACTAACTTATACGTCAATTCATGTCAAGGACCAACTAAATCTGAAGTTTGATGAAAATCCGTGCAATAGTTCTTGAGATACAGCTCTTGTGGAAATCGTGAAAAATGCAGCACAGCAGCGCCACCTGTTGGGCGATTTACACCAAAAATTAAACAGCACTAATTTATATCAGGGACTAACTGAATCTGAAATTTGATGAAAATTCGTGCATTTTTTTCTTGAGTTAGAGCTATTGCGATAATCATGAACAATGCAGCATACCAGAGCCACCTGTTGGCGATTTTCACAAAAAAGTAATCAGCACCAAACTACATTTTGGACTAACTGAATCTGAAGTTTTATGAAAATCCGTGCAGTAGTTCTTGAGATACAGCTATTTCAGAAATCGTGAAAAATGCCGCATAGCAGCGCCACCTGTTGGGCGATTTTCACCAAAAACTAATCAAGTCCAGTTTATATCAAGGTCTAACTAAATATGAAATTTTGTGAAATTCCGTGCATTTGTTCTTGAGATAGAGCGCCCACAAAATTTTTGTCACATACAGACTCACAGACAGAGTGATAGAGTGACGGAGTGACAGAGTGACAGACAGACTCACAGACAGACATTTTCTAAAAACCATCAAATCGTGTTCTGGGCATTCTAAAACGTATAAATCCGTCGAAAACCGGAAGTCGAAATTTTTCACGAATCCAATACTTTCTTCTTGTAAAGATAGAAGAAAGTAAAAATGAAAATTTAAAAAAAATTTAAATTAAAAATGACAATTTGTGGAAAATCTCTTATCATTTAGCTGCTTTTAGAGAACAACTAAAAATTTGCTCACTCTAACACCAATATCTTTCTGAATTTTTACGATATTTGACTAATTTTTTTTAGTAAGTTGCTCCATAGAGTTGACTATTAAATTATGTAAAATAATCCTTGTTATCGTTCGTGCATGCGCAGATAAAAATTATTTCATACAACTGCTCATATTTCCTAAAATATTTAATATATTTATATTCCAATTGCACCATATTGTTTCTACTATATTTTGTCAATTTTTCTGAAACCGGCATTAAATTTGATTGAAAACCCTGCATGTTATAAGCAAAAAACATGCAAGAATTTTTAATTTTTTTTAAATAAATCGCTATATCTCTATTAATATACGTGCTATTCTTACACAAAAGAATACACATATTGCACAATGTCTGTTTATTTATATTCGGTAGCGATAGATCATTTCGTGCATTTTATTTTACAGGGTGATCCCAAGTATTGTTTTTTTTTCTTTGATTTTTTGTTGGCCCCCTAATTACCCCCCTTATCAAATCGACATTGCTAAATATGAGGTCATACCTGTTCTTTTTAATCCTGAAATTTCAGAAGAATCTATCAAGTATATTTCTAAATATTCGACACAATGTCTAAAATTGAGAGCTGACGCTCATTAATGGCCATACAGTGTATTTATGACTAAACTTTGAAGTCGATTTTCACGTGCTCATTAAAAGCTGCATAATTAACAAAAATAGAAAAAAATTAGTTTGAAACTGCAGAAGTGTTTCGAATACTCTTTGAGAAAGTTCTAGTACAGCAGATGACCATTTACAAAAATCATTATAAAAGTTAAATAGAGGTGTGTATATCTAAAATGTTTTTTAATTAGATGAAATTTGTATAAATAGAAACTCATTCTGTGTGGCTGATGAATTAAGTGCATTTTATTTAATATGAAAATAAAAAGCTTTGGTCAGAAGAACAGAGAGCCAAATTGGACTACACGTATAATTAATAATTACGTATAATTTATTAATAATTATATATATTTATGTATGTATTAATTACCTAATTAAAATTTTGGACATTTTCCTTTTCTTTTTCGGCCAAAAATAGGAAGATTACCGAAATTCAGTTTCGGTTTCTGTTTCGGTCGATCCTTAATTATTATATTCAGCTGTGTAACCAGAAACTTTATTCACTTGAGATCATGGGCGTCCGCAAAGAATGTGGGGTGGATAGGGGAAGGAAACTGGATTTAATTACCAAAAATTCGTTTTTTTTTTTTTTTTTTTTTTTTTTTTTTTGTTGTTGTTGTTGTCACCTCGGTTTGAAAGTGGTGGGAAGGAATCTTTCTGTTTTGTTTTGTTTTAAGAGTCTATGCCGGTGAAACGACGACACTTACAAGGTAAAGTTAAATCTCTTATGGAGAATTCTTTCTGCATGACAATATTCTAAGTCATTTTTATACAATGTGATTCATAAAGATCGAAACAATATCCTATTTCCTTAAATATTGCCCCTATACTTCCAAATGCAAAGATTTATATATAAAAAAAGGTGAAAAATTTGATGATGCAAGTTGCAACTCCATGGGAGGGTCTATTTGAGAAAATATAAAAATTAATTTTTTATACGACCCTTGTAGTGTAAAATTTCCAATTAGGAAAAAATTCCTTCCTAAATTAAACACAAAAAATTCAATCTTGATATTTGCAAAACTTACAGATATATTAAAATCCAAAATTCATGACTTACACCACTGAAGCATACCTCTGAGCGACGCGATATTGATGCATTTGGAATGAAAGATAGGGATCATCCACAAATTATATGTTACTAGGGGGCTCTGCCCCCTGCAAGCTACGCTCGCCAACCCCCGTTCAGACACCGCAGAATCTAAAAATCAAAAAACATGCTAATCTGATGGGTTTTAAAAATATTAGAGAGGATTAAATTATACTGAAAAAAGCTGTGCAGATCACCCTGTAAACGGGTTTCTATTCAATTCCCTTTGATTGCAAAAATTTAAGGGCGAATCAGTTGCTGTTAAGACATCGAATCGTTGTTTTCGTTTTTGGTTAAAGAGGATCGGTTAAACATTTGAAAGGAAGCTAAAATAAAATGAATTAAGTATTCAGTCTTTGTCTCTCGATATTTTAAAACAATATCTATAACAATAGCCTAAATCATGTGACTATCATCAACGGTTCCCGTTGGAACACTTCGTTTTTTATACTCTAGGTGCCATTTTGATACTTTAATGTTATCCAGGCACAGGTGATAAGTCGCCAAATATTATTCTATCCCCATCATTTCATCTATATTATAATAGTTCAAGTCATCAAATGCCATAAACAAGTACGGTCTGATCCCTTCGCCTTTCATATGAAGGTTTGGCACAAACGTTGGCGCGATTTTTTTTCCAACGCCAATTTGGGGAACGCATCAACAGCATAAACTACAACATCTGGCTTACCATATCAAGCAAAATAACGATACTTTGGCGCCAGTTAAGTACCCGTTGCGTATATGACATTGGCGTCAGAAAAAAATCGCGCCAATATCTTTTTTGCAACTCGACAGTTAGAATTTTTTTATTCTTCGAGTGGTAAATTAAAACATTGATTTGAAGTTGAAATTAAATGTCATGGTTTGTTACATAATTTAATATTTCGCCAGATGTCATATACGCACCCGCATGTTTGGCATGTTTTTTTTTTTTTTTTTTTTACGAAAATTTGGCGAAAACCTCGTTTTCGAATACCAGTTACATATGTATTTTTGGTACTACTTAGTTATCCCGTCAACCAAAAATCTATCGCGAACTATAAGATTAAATGTCAATAACGGTTGGTCGAAAATGTCACATTCACTTGACTTTTAGCAAGTTACACATGTTTACGTCATCAAGTGATTTTTATTTAGACGTTTTATTTTTACATTTATTAATGTTATACTAATTTATTTGTTCTTTCGTTATTTAAAATAAAAATTTTGTCAATCTGTACAATTTGGCGAGTGGTTTGGCGATTTATATAATTTGCGAAATTGGTTGACGGAATAGCTACGTTGTCCCGTATTTTTTAATTATTTTCTATTATTTTCAAAACGAAATAGCAAAAAAATAATTAATAACTATAGAACAAAATAATTTATATAAATTTAAAAAATAAATAAAAGTAAACAAACATTTATTATTAATAAACGACAATAGCCATAGTCAATCAAAATAATGCCATTTTTGCGCCAATTAGGTACCCCAGTGCGTATATAACATCTGTGCCTAATATTTTTCTTTTCGTTTTGTTTTTAAAAAAAAGAAAGAACTGAAAGCCATCAATTTAAATGTTTCATTTTTAAATGAAAGTTTTGTATTAAATAAAATGATAACGAAAAAAAAAAAAAAAAAAAAAAAACATTGTTCTTAGCATAGATTTAAAGGAGGCCAAACTGGTTGCCAAATTCATTTAAAATAGTAAACTTTTCTGAATTATGAAAAAAAAATATCTGTTATGATTAAAATTTGAGTTGCTATCATTAGAAAAAATGTATTTAAAATTAGAAAAAAATTAATATTTCGAAAACTAATTCGAATTTAAAAATTCTAATACCAGTTTTGAGATCTGTGGATCAATACGGATTTTTGGCGTTAATTTCGTCGTAAAGTATTTCAAATTTTAGGAGAAATCGCCTTGAAACATAATCAGTTGTTTAATCAGTCGATTCAAAGAATCGATACACATTTCAGCCGTTTCATATATTCGTTTCATAAATTCGTTTCATTAGGATTTTATATATATAGGGTAGATTAAAGGTCGATTTAAGGCAATGCCTCTCCTTTTAGAAATAAAAATATAAGCGTATAGATTTTAAGTTAAATGTGCTTTCAAAATATGCTGGAGGTCTGCACTAGAGATCTGAATGGGCCGAAATTTACAACCCCGGGCCCTGCCGACCTATAGAAAAAGTTTGTCCAGTCCGGTATAAAAGCTAAAACTTCGGCCCGTCACGGAAAAGAAATTAAAATATCTGCCTGACCCGACTGAATTTCTACAATACATGGATTTTTACGTCGATATGGTTGAAAAATTGTTTTGTATGAGAAGTTATGACCAAAAATACTTATTTTAGCGGGGAGTTTTCATGTTTATAATCTTCATTTTTAAAGAAGCGCCCTAGGCTGTGATTGTAATTTTTTTAATGAGTCTCTATTTATATGTACGTATATGTCTTAGTTATCATTAATTTCGTTAATCCATATTCCATGTATTGGAGATTTTGAAAAATGCCATACAGTAAAATCTTCTAAGGCGAAATCAAAATGCAGAAAAAAAAAAATGCGTTATAGACAAGTTCCCTTCTTATTAGGTGTAAATGTATTCTATTCTTTTCTCATAAATTATTGTATTCATTTTGCATGGATCAACACATTTTTCCGTTTAAGACACGGTTCTGTCATAGATAGGTTCTTTTTCACAGGTTTAACTGTATTTTAATTTTATTGTCTAGAAATCTGCTATTCTTTAAAAAGAATAAAATTTAAAATTTAATTGTAGAATAATGGCAATTTAAAAATATATACATTTTTTGCAAAAATTTCTGTGATGCCGCGCCAAATTTTACAGATTTTTGCACGACCAGGCTACGCCGTGACAATGAATTTCATACGGGCTGTGTAGAAACCGGTACTGAAATTTTCGGCCCGTGGAGAACTAGGAAGAATGAAGTCAATCCTGGCTCGTTGTGGAAAAAAATACATTGGGCACGGGATGATCCTTCATAAAAATTTAAGGTCTGAATCCAGACCGGCCCAGAAAGAGTAATGTCTCGACACGGCTCGGCCCGAGCCTTAAGAAAAAAGTAAGGTACCCGATCCGAGTGTCGTGAATGAAACTAGGACCCGGGCCGGGAATAGATCCCGTACCCGCCCCTGGCTGAGCCAGCACCGGGGACCGGGCTGAGCCAGCAAAATGAAGACAAACTTTCAAACGGGCCGGTGGTCTGAATAAAGACATTTTTTTAACGGAGCGGGCCGGTTCTATAAAAACTCTGACGTTGTGAGGGCTAAACTTATGAAAAATCTCGAAATCGGCATGTTAAAAAAAGCCTTGTTTAAATCGACTGAGACATTTAAACAGTACAGAAATAAGGCGGAAATGCCCAAAGTTAAACTGAATGAGAAATTTAAGGTACAGAATGGAGTTTCTTACTCGCCTGCAAGCTTTTAAGAGACATTTAAACATTATATTAGAACACTATCTTGGTTTAAAACTTTAAATGCGTTTTTCTGCATGAGTTTTTTTTCACCATATGTCGTCTTTAAATGGTTATAAGTCAAGAATTGTTAAAAATAAATTGTTCAAACTTGGAACATGTCTTTTTCGATTATTTTACATTAATTTTATTTCGGCAAATTTGGAAAAAAATATTTACTTGTGAAATAGGATTTTTAAAAAGTAAGTTACGTTATTTATTTTTTATTATTATTTTTAATATTTTAAATATTTTTAAATTATTATAAATGCTAATATTGAAACTTATATTTTCTCTTTAATTAAATGAATTTTTTTTTTTAATTTGACAAATAAAATTTCGAGTTATAACGATTTTAAATTACCCCACTTAAAAAATATATATATTTTATCATATATATATATTATCATATATATATATATATATATATACATTTTTTTAAAACTTTATAAGAAATTTTAGGATTTTGTTTACAAATCATATGGTTAACCACCACAAAAAATTTAAAAATTCTAACTCAATTAATTTTTTAAAAATGTTATCCGGACCCTTTAAATTGGCATTATTTCTTGAATTACACGCATTTCAATTTATGATTAATCCCTAAAAACCTGACGAATTATTTAAGCGGGCATATCTCTGTGAGTTTTGCAGATATCAAGATGGAATTTTTTATGTTTAATTCAGGAATGAATAAGGAAATTTTTGCTAATTGGAAATTTTACATTTCAGGGGCAGTATAAAAATTTAGTTCTTTTTTTTTTTTTAATAGACCGCCCATGGGGTTAGAACTTATGTCATCATATTTTGCATCTTTTTTTTTTTTTTTTTTTTTTTTTTATGAAACTTTGCAATTATAACTATGTGTCTAGGGCCAGTATTTAAGGAAAAATTCTATTGTTTCGATCTCTATGACAGTGTTGCCAGATTGGGGACTTTTTTTGTCCCCAGATTGTTAATTGTCACCGCATTTTTGAAATAGAAATATTCGGCCTATTTATAAATAGATTAAAAATTCTGAAAAATAAGACGAATATACTATTTTGAAAGAGTGATGACAGTCAAATAATCTGGATTAAAAAAGTCCCCAATCTGGCAACACTACTTTATGAATCACACTGTATGTTATATAAGATCTCTCTAATCAGGTATCTTTTTAACAACCGGTTCTCCGAACTCAAAACAATTTACCAACCGGTTCTACCGAACCGATGCGAACTGGCTGAATCCCACCACTGGAAACCAGTATGTAAAATAAGAGTGAGTGAGAATATAGTCGAACCTCGTTAACGCGAACACTCACGGGGAAACTTTTTTTGTTCGTGTTAAAAGTAGTTCGTGTTATCCGAACTTCAATACATTGCACATAACTAGACGTTGCAATCGGAAACAGTTCGCGCTAAAAGAAATTCGCGTTAAGCGTGTGTTCGTGTTAACGATGTTTGACTGTAGTTTTAGGTGGGAGGGACAACAAACAAACATTTATGTATAGTTAACTGAATGATTAATGCTAATGTAGATATATTTGGATTTCATGTGAATAAGATAGCAATAATGGTACTTAATCAACAAGATGAAAACATATATATATATACATACACACACACATATATATATATATATATATATATATATATATACATCTGATTTTTGTCATGGGATAACTCTCATATTTATAAACCGATTTGGATGAAATTAATTGTATGCATAGTGCATACCAATGTGTCGACCGAGTTCGTTGGCCAGCTTCATCCGCCATCTAGTTTCAAAATGGCCATTTAAAAAAATTTTAAATTTTAAAAAGCGGTGCAAATAAATTAAAAACTGAAAAATATTATTTTTTAAGAGTTTAACCTTAATACAAGGATTCTAAAGCATATATTGTTTTGTCTTTATCTTAAAAAATGCCTGAGATACAGCAATTTGAATTTCTAGGGTGGCTGACATTTTGGCTTCATCCGTCATCTTGTTTAAAAATGGGGGCCATTGGCTATTGAACAGCGTTTAATGCACCTCCATACCTATAAGGGGTGTTACCACAGGGGAGACCTTGTTATGTCGCCAAATACAACCAAGTTTGTCGCCAATTTGGCGACCAAAATGAGTCACCAAAAGTTATGCCAACTTGGCGATATTTCTAATATTTCGCCAAATTGCCATAGACTTCCATTGTAAACCAATAGGGTTTACTTGCTTACAGAAAATCAACAAATTGAGATATTTTAATGCAACAAAAACCGATATTAGCTTAATGGATTATATTAATTATATTTAAGGGAGTCCAAGTAAATTAAATTTTGAATAAGAGTAACATGATACAATGCTTATCATGCTTTCCCAAGCATAAATTTTAAGTTAGGCCAAACTGGTCGCCAAGGGCGGCTAATGGTTTACTAATTTTTCAAAATTCTCATTCAAATTCAGTATTGTCGAATATTCTCTTATCGAGTTCGTCGCATTTTAGCTTCTTAAAATTTGAGTAAAATTAACTTCGAGTAAAACTTGCAAAATTTTAAAACCCAGAAATATGAAAGCTACCGCTTCCTCCCGGTACTGGCCGAAAGGACTTTCTCAAAACAAACATTCTTAAAATTTCGGGCAACGCCGGGTTACTTTAGCTAGTAGTACATAAAATCAGCGAAGTAAACAGCGAATTTAAAATTACAGTGAAACTTCTTTTAAAGGCCACCCTTATTCAAGGGCCACCTCTATTAAGGGCCAATAATTTTAGGAACGAACATTTTTCCCATAGACATAATGTTAATTTCACTCCTATTAGGGGCCACAACTACCCGTCATAAAGGCCATTTTTTTTCACATGTACCTTAAATCCTAAACAGCTGTATTGAATTCCTGAACCAAAAGATAAGAGTTCAGAAAACAACTACACTTGCAAGAAAGAAGGCAGGGGGAGATGGGGAGGATTTACTAACACAATGAAGGACAACAAACTTTTCAACAAGTGAGACAAACAGGTGTTCGTTATACTTTGTTTGCCCTTCTCAATCTGTAGGCGTTGGGTTAGAGGGGAACTTGATCCTATGTTGTGGGCACACATGGGCTAACAGGTTTAAATCTGTTTTATCTTTTGATTAGTAAGAATAAATAGAAATAAACAGAAATAAATAAAATAATATCTCATTCTAAGGCATTAATAAATGATGGACATTTAAGTAATTTGTTCCATAAAGTAAAAGAATAATCAGAAACCAAAATTGTCTGCGAAGAAATCATAAAAAGTAAACAAACTTCAATAGAATTTTTTTCCAATCATGTATGAAGTTTGAAAGTCTTAATAAACAGTTTTTTCACGTATATATAGGTTTTGATTTTCTTATTTTAGTTTTTTTTTTTTTTTTTTTTTTTTTTTTTGTTACTCCTATTCAAGGGCCACTCCTCATAAGGGCCAATTTTCAATGGAACGGCAGGTGGCCCTTACAGAGAGGTTTCACTGTATTTAAAAGTGTTCACATCCTACCTCCCCCCACCTCTCTCAACACATTCTCGGATTCATTTTAAAGCAAACATGCATGACATTTTCAGTACTTAAATATTGAATAGCGTTTTTCGTTTTCTCATAAATGGGATACGTTTCAGGGTTGCAAAAAAGCCGGCTAAAATTAAAAAAAGACACGCCGGTGGCTTTTATTGGTTTGAACCGGCTTTTTTTGGCCAAAATTGTCTTTTATACCGTGAAGCATTTTAATCATAAACTTCACATTTTTATATGTTTTTTAATTAGTTTTCAAGATATTTAATTGAAATAGAATTTAATATAACCCAATTTCTCAATAATGAAGACAATAACGTTAGAATAAAACATATATGGAGCTGCTTGTGATTTGTAGTCAAAATTTCAAATATGTCAGTTCAGCTAAATTTGAAAAAGCCATACAAATTCACACCAACCTTAACACCCTTTTTTTTTTTCATTTTTACTGCTTTATATAATTAACAAGTAATATAAAAAATTTTGTTTAAAGTCGATTCCTACTTAGGTCATCAAAGATAAATGTAATATAATCCCTTAAGCTAATATTAGTTTTTGTTGCATTAAAATATATCAATTTGTTGATTTTCTATAAGCAAGTAGGTTTACAATGGAAGTCTATAGGAATTTGGCGAAATATTAGAGATATTGCCAAGTTGGCGTCACTTTTGTCGACTCATTTTGGTCGCCAAATTTGGAAATATATCACGAAGTTGGCGACAAACTTGGCGGTATTTGGCGACAGAACAGGGTCCCCCCCCCTATGGTAACCACCCTTATAGATACGAAGATGCATTAAATGCTGTTCAATAACCAGTGGCCGCCATTTTGTCTCCCATATAAAACTAAAATTAATTAATGAATTAATATTTGGAAAAACTGTATTAACATGAATTGTCATCCAGTACAAGTTTAAAAAATCTAAATTTCATCCACCAAATTCCGTCGCATCCTCTTCAACAACAGATCGCAAAGATCAAACTTCAGACGACCAAAACATTCATCGATAAACTCTCCAAGTCCCGTTTCGAGAAGAAAACAGTTTACAAATCGAAAGCAGTTCCACCGAATCATCCACAGATTGCGACAAATTACCTACGCTGAGCTCAATTTTCCCCGGTTAGAATCGACCGATTGTAAAACGTCGTGGCCAGTGGATTGGAGCCCCTCGAGACATGGCCTTTTACGATCAATCGATTAAACATTAGATTGTTTCCTTTTTCGCGTTCGTCTTTTATTCTGTAATCGATTTTCATGGTCTACATAATCAGTTGAAGACCTCGATTTTCATGGGCTACATAATCAGTTGAAGACCTCGATTTTCATGGCCTACATAATGAGTTGAAGACCTTGATTTTTGCTTTGCAAAACGATTTTCATTTCGGCGTCGCTCTTTGGCTGTGGATTTTTCCATATCTGATAATTTGCGCCTACCCATTTTGTAACTTTTTCAATTTTTAACGATTTTATGCCTTTCGATTACCTATTCAAACAATTTTTAACGATTTTATGCCTTTCTATTACCTATTCAAATAAAAATTCTTCTAAAAGTAAAGAACATTGTTGAATTTCGCTAAAAAAAAAAATAAAATGCGAGCATCATTTGGCCCCATCCTCGACCGAAAACAACAACCATCTCCAAATGGTTAAAAAATTTATTTCGACTTGATAGGATGAAAATTAAGTATTTTATTAAAGATTGAAAATTTTAACAAAATATATAAATATAGGGAGAGTGTGAACTAATAGTAGGAATTGAAAAAGGACAATGGTTGCTTAATTACATATTTTATTACTTAACTAATTTTAAGGGATGCTATATAATGTCCCACTTGTATATATATTTGTACATATACAAGTCTTATTTTATTTCTCATAAACATTTATTTAAAATCACACATAAAGTCATTTAATAAAAACACCATTTCTCTCTATTAAAATAGTATTATGAATAACATATGCATTAATTTATGCATGAATATGCACTCTTTCAAATAGTAACAAGCTTTTCAAAATTTTAATTCAAAAAGTTTTCTTTGGAGATTTTTTTGTTATTGTTTTCTTTATTTTATGCACTTTATAAGTACTAAAATCTCATCAAATGTTATAACCTTCCTAATTTCTCTTTCAACAATGCTCATTCTATGATTTTAATCTGTCTGTATGGACATATCTGGAATAAGTTACATAACTGCTTAGTAGCAGAAAAACTTTTTACATATATCGTTTTTATAAGTTATCGGAATATCGATTACTTATTACTGGGTGTTCTCAAGCATTATATAAGATTTCAATTATTAAATACATATAAGCTATTTAGTTTTAATCAATTTTAAAAGTAAATAGCAGTATGTAAGAATGTTTCTATTTTGACGTGTGACATTTTCTTATTGTTTCATATAATCTTTAAAATGTGTGGTATATGTAGAGCAGATATATAATAAAGAATCCCAAACCACCACTTTCGAATCTAATTTAATGTATTTTTCTGAATATTTATATATATTTTTTTTTTCAGACATAATGCCTTCACAATTGTATTCTAGCAGTTATAAAGGCTCATTTATTTGACAAAATTTAATAGAGGTTTATATTTTTTTTAGTAGAAAATATTTATAAGTGTATTAAAAATAAATTAATCCAAATTTAATATGAATTATCTCTAAACCACTTTAAAAAAAAAAAATTAAAAACCGGCTTTTTTTAAGTGGTTAAAACCATTAAAAGCCGTCCCGCTATTTTTAGTCTGGGTAAAAGCCGGCAACCCTGATACGTTTGGAATTGCAGTAGATAGCTCCCTGATGATGATTTTTCCGAGACTAACTACTTTAATTGCCAAATCCCAAATTTAATAGAATTTTCTGAATTGTTTCAAATCATGAATTGGTTTTGCCCTCGAAGCTGGTAGACCGGGGGTGCTGGATTCGAACCCAATCGCGACCGTCGGCCTAATCATTCGGAGTTTTCGTGGTTTTCTTCGAACCTTGGTTTTCCATGCGTAAATACGGATTAGGCTCCCTTAGAAAGACTCCCACGGAGGGCACTCCTCCTAGGGCCTATATCCCTCGAGTAGATAGTCGGCCGTCAAAAATCAACCGAACTCCAATCATGAATTGTGGTTCAAAGGAAAATTTCGCGTTTTCGAGATTCAGAATCACTCAATTGTACGAAGTATTTTAAATGTAAATAAAGCTATTTCTAGTCAAAAAGTTACATAACTATAGAACAAATCTTTTTTGTCAATATTTTGTAATGTCATGGAAATAAACTAACTTAAAAAAAAAAAAAAAAAAAAAAACATTAAAATTTTTTTAAAGACTTTGAATACCATACTGAGAAGAGATCTCAATATCATTACCTTAAATCACACTCTTTTAAACTAACAAAAATTAAGAATGCACTTTTAATCACTATACAGGGTGTCCGGTCTCAACGGTGTCCAATGGCTAATTCCTAAACCGTTAGTCATAGACACATAGTTCCAATTAGAAAAATGCTTTAAATCAGGTAAAGAAATATTTTAAAAGCGATTTGTGTCAATAAAAACATTTCTTTAAAAAATACGAAATTTAAATTTTTATATGGTCCCCCGGTCCTATAAGTTATATTTAGTAAAATTTTCCCATTACACTGACAAATAAGACAAGAAAAATCCCATTCATATAACACTAAAATTGTGCGAGTTATGAAACTTTAAAAATGCATGACTTATGCCACTTTTCTGCTCTGAAAACAAACGAGTTCAGCTTATCTTTGAGGGGTCACATTCCAAGTGCATAAAGTATTCGAAGATCTCATTTCATGTGTATCTGCGCTTTGAAAAAAATCGTACAAGTATTACGATTAAGTTAACATTTATTAAGTTTCAGATAGGCTGAAATAACATATGTTTTATTTTATCAGGATTTAAGACTGTTTCTTTTAATAAAATTATGTTATTTTTATAAGTTTTTATGTTACTTCAACGATCTTATGTATGTTTTTTCAGTTCAAAATTTGTATTCGAACTTTAACCCACTTTCAAAAATCCGATCGAGATTACATTTTACATACTGGCCAGGGGCGCGCCAGCAGTATCCGGCGCCTGTGTGCAGAACTTCGATTGGCTGGCGCCCCATATTCCTAACCCAACCACCCCCCATCCCCCACCCCCCACCAAAAAAAAACAAACAAAAAAAAAACAATTTTTTTTTTCCAAAGAGTATAAATGCATAGCTGCCAAGCCAACCTTCCGGGGTTTTTCTCCAAATCAAATAAACTAATTTGGAACCAGAAAATGTATTTAATGAAATGTGTCTTGTTTCCACAGGGTTCTTTTTTATTTCATTTATTGAATTAAATTTCTGATTAAAAATATTGTTGTTTAAATTAAAAACTAAGGAATGTTGTCAGCTATGCAAATAACAGACATCCCTAAAAGGTGGGTGCTTCAGTTGTTTGCTCTCTCTCCCCACAATGGCATACCTCCTAAGTAAATTAGCTTCTTTTACCTCCATCACTCCCGGAATTTTTAAGATCTGATCTTTATTTATATTTATACTTAAAACAGTTCAAATAAACTTTAATTTGGAAATATAGCTGTGTTGAATTAATCAATGGTAGGACTATGACACAAAGAATGGGGTGCTCGTAATACAGTAAATACACATAAAAGTAGAAAAACATTTTCTCAAATTATGATGTTTGTAATGCACCGGAACGCGCGTTATAGTACTTTATTTCTTTAAAGTAATGTAACATCAATTAAGGTGCGCCTTAAACAATTACCACACGTTGATCATAATTAGGAGTGCATTCGAAAATGTTCCAGTCCCGGAACATTTGATTTTATATTAGCAAATATAAAACGTTTATTACCACGTTATAGTACTTTTATTTCTTTTAAAGTAATGTAACATCAATTAAGATGCATCTTAAGCAATTACCACTCGTAATTAGGGGTGCATTCGAAAATGTTCCAGTTCCGGAACATTTGATTTTATATTAGAAAATATAGAACCCCTAAGCTGGCTAAAGTTTTGCCCGGTCTTGTGTGCGGTGGCTAGCAGAATATAAGGCACATACGAGGCTCAAACTTTTTGTGAGGATAGTCGAAAGCCTCACCTGATGCACCGTGTACCTAAGTTTCAGAATTTTAAATCTCTAATAGTTGAAAAATTAATTAAAAAGTCCAAATTAAAAAAAATGAAAAGTATTCATAATTCAAAAAGAGCATAGATATTTTTCAAACCGCAGAGAACTTCTTCAAAAACTCGAAGATAGGAGGAGGGTTAATAGAATTACAGAGCTGCTAGGGCGATAAATGTACTGGGCCTTTTTAAAAAGGACTGTATCTTAAATTCTACTGGTCCTGACAACTCGAAAATTGCACAGCCAGACGCCAAAAAAAAAAAAAACCTTTCAGAACTTCTAAAAATTATTCCGGTACGGTTTGAGGAAGTCAAAAAATCCACGAAAAATCGATTTGTAAAAAATCTTTTTATTTCCTTCGAAAGAAAGGTTAGAAATCTCTTCCATGGACGCCAGGTGTTCATTTTCAACAGTGGACATTTTCGAACGAATATAAAATTTTCAAAATATAAATTTATAGATTTAATTTTTATTCATCCAGATACAGAATTTTTCGCTGCTTTGAAATATGTAAATTTCTTCACGGTCGCTCAATTACAACATTAGATATTAATTATTATTTCATTAATTGTATGATTCCTTTCAAACTCTCAGTTTAAAAGCCAGTCTTTCGAAACCACAAATGATTTTTATAATATGATTCTTTGGAACGCCGTCAATTTTATTAAAA
The DNA here is from genome assembly GCA_963932465.1 of Maratus speciosus. NCBI lineage: Eukaryota > Metazoa > Arthropoda > Arachnida > Araneae > Salticidae > Maratus > Maratus speciosus. The sequence goes on along the minus strand of OZ010797.1, from coordinate 278,485,847 downwards.
TACATCATTTAGATATTTTAAAGTTATGCATCTAGCCCTATCTTTAAACGCTGTTTAATAATATCTAAATTTTATAAAAATCGATCCGCAAGATTTTGCTTTATAAAAAAATCGATTTCTAAAAAGGAAAAGAAATGCTTTGTTGAAACGTGAATTTGTTAAAATTAAAAAAAAAACCTGACCTATTTGGGACTTCCAGATAGTTTATAACACACAATAAAGATTTTAAAAAGTAGGTGGCATCAAATTTCAGGGGGGGGGGGGGCAGGCGATAAAAAAATTGGGGCGGAGGATGATCAAATATTTAAAACCGTACCATTTTCTACCGTTTTAGATGCGGACTTTTTGACGGAGAACTAATGTGGAACTAAAAGATTCGAGATTTGTATTTTTGCAAGATTTTACAGTGCGTACGCAGCACGCCTGTTAAACCCTCATGTGATATATCATCGGAAAACCCTTAAACCACTCTTTCATATTATGAACCTTTCTAGCCCCCTCACTCAGACCCTCACCTGGGGGTCAATTTTCTAACTGAGCTCCTAATTATGCTGCAGCAAGATTTGGGCAGCTCATTTGAAGGCTTCACCGAAGGTGAAACTCTTCACGGGCCTTCGATTCGTGAGGTCTATGTTTGATCCCAGATTACTAGAAAGCATTTCCCCGTGGGGAGGGGGGCGGTAAAATGAACTTTTTCATGTAACACATCGTTTTAAAGCTTTTGGCCTGTACTTTACTAAGCACTCACTCCTCTCCCCTTAACTCATTTTTTCATCAGTAAGTAGAGGTTATTTTAAAATTTTAATTTGTTCATTACTACCACATACAATTTTCCAAAAATCATAAAAAAAATATTTACATAACAAATCTGAACAATTAGCAGCCCCCCCACCCCCCCATTTTAACACAGTGAGCGGGTTTTCGTATTTCAGACAAAATCGAGTTAAAGATATAAAATCATACAAATTTAAGGTTCATTTAAAAATCACCAAAGAGGGGAGGGGTATCGTTCGAAAAAGCTCTCAGCACAGAACTCAAAAATATATTTGTTTTACTCTTAGATACTATTATATTTTCAGAAATTCGTTGAAAATGTATGGCAAAATTATGCCTCCCCTTCCTATTTCCGAAACTAATGAAAATAAAATTACGAAAAAATTAGTAGTAGTTGGAATTTATTTAAATTTTGCAGGAAAACTATAGCAATTATCCTAGGTCATACAGTTTTTCAGAAAATCGCAGTTTTCCGTTATACATAAACTTTATTTGGCGGGCGCTCAGCGGGCGAGTTGAGATTGAGAGGAGTTCGATGTACCTATTGACGCGAAATCATCCAAGAACTCTCGATAATGATTTTCCAAAAGAACTGTCGATAATTAGCCCAGATATTAATAAAAAAACTATCTTAAAAAACGTGGCACAGACCAAAGTGATCATGCAACTTTGCGACCTCCTTTCAAAGCGCACTTGGCACAACGACAAGATTAAACTTTGTACAAGGTCTTTGTTTTAGGTAAGATGAATCACAATGATAAATAGTCAGCGTTTTTCATTTCAATTGAATTCAATGATTGAAGGCAATTATTGAAAAATATTTGATTAAATAATTCCAAGTTATTTACAAAGTCTTATTATTCGTTTAACGAGTATGTTTTGTAAGATTGCAATTAGTAATTAACAAATTTATTGTATGAACCCTCTGTACGCGAGTGAAACTCGCTCTTGATCGATTATTCTTTGTTTGAAGCAAATCTATAAAATATACAATTAAAATTTCAATAAAACGTAATTCATTTTGAGATTGTTCTCAAAAACATGTTTCCCGACTGCAAATGACATGAAACTTTCTTACCATGCGCTCGTTTTTTTTATGCGTTGCATACAATGATAGGCGTGACTGTTAAATTTGTTTGGAATCGAATGGAGTTTTTCATTTCTTTTTTTACATGCATTGCATTTTGAGTTGCAACCTGTTTTATTTATTTATTGTTTTTGTTATAATGTAGCCGATTGCTATGATTGATTTGTGCTTTTTTCGCCAATTTACTTTTACATGGCTACCGTACATAACCTGGAGGCTTATGTTGCTTTCAGTGGCGTAGCTACATATTCAGCGCCCTGGAGCAAGTAAAGTTGGTGCGCCCTCTTGTCACCCGAAAAAGTTCTGCGACTTTTTTTTTTTTTACTTTAAAATTTATATACCAATCTTAATTCGATTTAAACCTTACTTTTATTTGAAAGTCTGAATATTTCAACACGTATTAAATACGAATAATTAAAAATAAATAATGAAATGAATTATAATTCTATAAGTATGGAGTACCTACCAATATTTTCTGCGAATTGGCCGCGATTTTCGTTTTAAATCGGCCAATTAGCCAGTACAATCTGCTGCACTTAATATCTGTTTTTCTTTTCAAATATTTCGAAGCATTGTAGAGAACTAATAAAAAAAACCCACTATTGTAAAGATTTTTCTTTTTACTTTTTGCATATGGATGAAACTGTTTTTAGTGTCAGAAAATACTAAAATTCCATAAAATTCAAAATATCATAACTTATTAAGTTTTGGTCATACAAAAAAGAAATTTTTATTATTTTACCCGTATACGGAGAAGATTTTTCTAAATATAACTTATAGAACCTAGGCACCGAATAAAAATGTAAATCTCGTAATTTTAAAAAAATAACTATTTTGACATAAATTTTAAGAGGATGAAGAACAACTTTAAAACTTTATTACTATTGGAACTATATTTCCACAGCTAATGGTTTAGAAAATTAGCCAATGGACAACGACAAAGTTAACAGTGGGTTTCTCACTGGCTTTTGCTAATTTGAGTAATTTTGCTAATCACTAAAAAAAAAACTAGACAAATTCAAATAATGGTAGTAATAAATTCGCCGCTAAGAAACACTAAGAAATTAAAAACAAGAATAATGAGTTACACAGTAAAGGTTTAATCGTACAATAACATGACTAAGAGCATCTCCGAAAGAAAAAAAAAACACCTCTTGCAATTTGGTGATTTCAGTCTTCCGTTTTCTCCCCAAATGAAACATTTTGGCCCCCCTGCAACGAGAACCCTAATTGACACCCTTATACACTGGTGTGCAAACTAGATGGTTTTCCGAATGAAACATCATACAGAAGTTTTCCACATCGAATGAAATATCATACCATAAATTCGCCAAGATGTGAAAATATGGTACAAGTGATCAAAACCATCTAAACAAGAAATCAAAAGGATACAAAAACACTTTATTGAAAAGGTAACTTGGATCACAACTGCAGAGAAGACAGACATGACTATCTGACAGGCACCTGGCAAAAACAATTCGGTCTTTAATAGGGGATAAGGTCACCGCTGACTGCGATGCAGGGTTTACAACGTCTGTCCATGCTGAAGACGTGGTTGTCAAGGAGCTGTTGAGACATAGTCCCATTCCGCTTGTAACCCCAATTGAAGCTACAGAATCGTGCTGGCGTCTGGTCACACGCTTCCAAGAAAGTCCCACACGTGTTCTATGAGATTTAGGTCCAGGGACCTTGCAGGCCAATCCACGCATGGTATATTTTCACTCTCCAGGAGCTCTGAGACAGCCACTGTACGATGAGGTGTAACTTTGTCGTCCATGAAGAGGAAGGCTGAAACCACAGCACATCTAAAAAGACGCACGTTTGGCAAGATAATCTCAGTTCAATAGCGGCTACCAGTTACTGAATCTCCTTGGAAGACGTGGAGGTTCCAACGGCTGCCAAGCGTGATACCGCCCCAAACGTTTACTCCGGCACACACAAAACGGTCCTCTTCGATGCTGTTGGATAGGTAATTGCGTATTCCCTGCTCTCTCCAGATGCGTATATATCCAGAATTGTCATCAGACTAAATCGGCTCTCATCCATAAAGAGTACTTGAGCCCACCCCTGTTATGTCCAGTTCTTGTGTTCCTGGCGCCGCAGAAACCACAGTCTCCGATGAGCAGTCGACCAGTGTCCGAGAGGTTTTGCTCTCGAAGCTGGTAGACGGGAGGTGCTGGGTTCAATCCCAATCGCGCCCGTCGGCCTAATCGTTCGGAGTTTTCGTGGTTTTCTTCGAGCCGTGGATCTTCCATGCGTTAATACGGATTAGGTTCCCTTAGAAAGACACCCACGGAGGGCACTCCGCCCGGGCCTATATCCCTCGTGTAGATAATTGGCCGTCAAAATTCAACCCAACCCGATGAGCAGTCGTTAATGGTACACACCGCACTGTTCGATGTGCGTATAGACCACCTTTGTGCAGCCTAGAGAGCTGCACGGGCCGGCCCGTGGCCCGAAGCCCGAGCCCGGGCCTAACTTAATTTTTCTGTACAGAGCCGGGCCTGGTTTCATTCCTAGTCTTCACGGCCTAAAATTTTCAGTCCTAGTTTTGAGCCAGCCCGTATGAAAATCATTGTCTCAGCGTGGCCTGGTCCATTTAAAGGTCAGTTAAATTAAGCCTGGCCCAAAAGTTTTTGCAGAAAATGCGTACATTTTTGAATCGCCATTATTCTACACTTAAACATTAAAATTTGTTATTTTTAAAGAATAGTAGATTTCTACGCATATTAAAATATAACTGAATTAAAATACAGTAAAATGTGTGAAAGGAACCTGCCTATGACGGAACCCTGTTTTAAACTGAAAAACGTGTTGATCCATGCAAAATTAGTATACTAATAAGTAAGAAAAGTATATATAATACATTTACACTTGCTAAGAAGGGAACTTGTCTATAACGCATTTTTTTTCTGTTCTATGCAATACCATCTTAGAAGATTTTACTGTATAGCATTTTTCCGATTTTTAACACATGGAATATGGATTAACAATATTAATTATAACTGAAAAATTTACATACAGGAAAGAAAGATTCCTTAAAAAAATAAATATCGCAGCCTGCTGCACTTCTATAAAAATAAAGATTATAAAAATGAAAAAAAAGTTAAGATAAATATTTTTGGTCAGAACTCCTCGTACGAGACAAATTCTTAACCAATTCGACGTAAAAATCAATGTTTTGTAGAAGTTCACTCGGGCCGGGCCCGGGCCGGGCTCGGGCCGGGCTCGGGCCGAACTTTTAATATTTTTATCGGGCCGGGCCGGGCCAATATTATCTTTTCTACGGGCCGGACCGGGCCCGGGCCGAACTTTTAATTTTTGTATCGGGCCGGGCCGATTTTTTTTCTCTATAAGTCGGGTCGGGCCCGGGCCTGGAAATGTCGGCCCGTGCAGACCTCTAGTGCAGCCTCTTGGCCGCACTAAAACGTGATATCTGACGTCCAATAGCCGGTTCGAATTGCCTTTCGATTTCTCCAGCTGTCTATTGCCTGTTTCTTTTCGCCTTACGACAATATAACGCAGCGCTCTTCTTCTGTTGTTGTTGAACGTGGACGACCACTGCTGAACACTCGGATAGCTTGTTCTACCGTTGGAAATGCTCTACAGGCTCGTAAAACGATGCTGTGAGCTATGCCAAACTCTTCTGTCACACTTCGAACTTCTTCGAACCTCCCAATTATGCGAATATGGGAAAGTCATCCAGATGACATCTCCTGGATTGGCTGTTGGTCATATCACACAGTAGTAGCAAGAAACCGTCGTTGAAATAACTGTACAGAAAATCACAGAAATCACCCACTCGTGGACAGCCAACAGGAGGACTAAGGACAGGAGCTAAATGTCCACGAGGGGAAAAAAAACCCATATCCCCCATCCCACGAAACCCCCAGACACCGGAGCGGTTCCCAGAGGCCTCAGCAGGATGGAAGACCCCTCTTTTTTGAAATTTCACTTAGGATGTAGTACAATCTTCTCACAAGAGATACCAAAGTTGCATAAGCTGGGCGAGCCCAAATTAAACAATGTTTTGAAACTTTGGATCTTTTATGTATGGATATTACAGATCATCAATCAGTTATTGTGAAAACTACTTGTGAGTAGAAAGAATATGATTTATTTAAAGTTTAATAGAAATAGCTTAAAAGCTTGAAATCTTGAAGCATGAAATTTAAAATTTGAAATTTAAAAAACTAATTCATCAAGGAGATTAGCATTAAATCTTAAAAGTCATAGAAGTTTTGATAAATCTTAATAAATCCCTAATACAACTAAATAAGTAATCCATTTAGGATAAAACAGATAATTAAATCAATGCAAGAATTTGAAAATTTGAATAATATTTAAATTAGATATTAAACTTGCTGAATTTAATTATGTTCCTGAGTGATGACCTGCTAAAAAAATTTGAGATATAGATCATTGATTATTATTAATTTTAGAGTTCTAAATTCGAAAGTTTTTGTATTTCACAGTTCATAAAGTTTATTTCACAATTTTGAATCATTATATTTTACAGATCTAAGGATTATATTTCATAGTTCGTAAGCATTATTTTACAATCCAGAGCACTATAAATTTGAAGATTTAATTCACAGTTTGAGGATTTAGATCACAGTTTGAAGATTTAGTCATATATTTCACTATTTTGGATCAAAGATATTATATTTCTTTGTTCTTGGGCATTATTTTACTGAGCAAGGCAGGGCCCGACTTATGCAGGGGCATGCGGGGCAGCTGCCCCGGGTCCCCCCTTCTTAGGGGGCCCCCCATGAGGTTAATCAGGATTTTCATTAAAAAGGTGTCAAATAATTAAAATTAGCCAAAAGTGACCAAAAATCATATTTTCAAACATTTAGAATAAGTATGCGCCCCTTCCCCTCTCTACTTCCAGTACCCCCTGCACCCATGCAAAAACAAACTATATGATTAGAAAACTAATGATTAAGATTTTATTATAATAACTTAATACTCTATTGTTTTCAAAAGAAATTCATTATTAATGTTTTCCTCGCGCAATGTGGCAAGTTGAAATCATTAATTATGATCGATTTGGAGCATTTTCTTTTAGATATCTTATAACGTAGAAATCACCGTACACCGTGCAATAGATTTCATCGAATTGCTGAGTGTCCACCGCATCTGTGTTTTATACTCTTGCGACTTCCACGTCTTACATTATATGCCATATATGTGCATGCCCAACAGCATCGGTTCAAGTTGTATCTCCTGATTGGCCTTTCAGTCCGTTCTGTTGCCTTGTTGGGCTTTTATGCAAATTTATCTGCTTCGTCTATAATTTTTTCTCAGCAGTGTATATAACTCATGATTACAGTTTTTACTTTCCATACACATATACAATGTAAGGAAGGAATTAGGAAAGCATTGAAATCACACTAAAAAAATTAAAATAATGGTATATTTTTACATTTTCAAATACTCTTGAATCCATTCTCACAAGTTTTGCAATGGTTCAATACGTATGTGTGTATGTATGCGTGTATGTTAGAATTTCCCCACGTTTTCAGATTCCCAGAGCACGATTTGGTGATTTTTTGATGATGTCGGCAGGTATGTTATAAATCTGTCGCAAGAATTGTATTAATTTTCGAAGAAATCGGCCGGATTTGGTATCTAAACTATTTTTCAACCATTCTGTGACGATAACTGACCAATATTTTCTCTTATATCTCAAATAAATTATTTATATTGCTCACGTTCATCTTATACCACAACATTTCACTAGACCGACAGTAGCAGCTCAACAAGGGGTTCACAATAACTTTACTATTAATAATTTCACAAAAAAATTTCTCCTTGTTTAATCGTAGAAAATCTTACGATTAAAACAAATCAAATTTTATATACCTATATTCTGGTAGAAAAGTTATTGTGAACCCTTGCGGAGCCGCTACTGCACGCAGGGTCGGACTCGGTCACTGTCAAATATGCAGACCTTGGATTTTTGAAGGGCGCAACATTTTAGAAATTCATTATTGTACCACCTTGCTATTAGAAACCAATAATATCCATTACTATTCGAGTTTTTTTCTGGGGATGCTTTCAATTGCGGAACTGGATCCGAAATTGAAAGTGTTCGTAGAAAAAAAAATCGAAACAGCATAAAGATAACCGTTTAGACATTGACCTCATATATTCAATGCAAAGAAAAAAGCATTTAAAAATACTAAAAATGAGAAATTTGTAATGACCGTTGCCATTGGTTTAAAACTAGCTTGTGAACGGCTAGTGTCGGATTCTAAGTATAGAAGAATTTTAGTACTAAATAAGAAAGATTATCTAAACCTATTTTAAACTTTTTGTGCAGCGGAAGGATAAAAAAATCTTAATGCTGCTAGTAATAAAAAGAAATGTGCGAATATTTAATTTCATTTTAAATCAAAGTATCTTTAAATTTTTATATAGATTTTTATAGATTAAACTCTGTCTAAAGCTCTATGTAAGACAAATTTCCGTCTTGTGTAGAATCCGCCTTAGGCAGAATATACTTTATTTAAAAAAAAACCTAGCAACAGGGTATAATCGAAGGGGCGCAAAAAGAATCTTCAAACGGTTGAACATGAACAGTCCAGATTTAACGTATATACAAAATAGCAGACCGCCGCTTTGATTATCACACTTATAGACAATATTGAGATAGTCCCGTTTTCATATTAAAGTGTAATTTTGACTAAAAGAATGTTTGATTTATCTTTTTTTTTTTTTTTTATTATTTTTTTGGCAGAAAATATTCTTTATATATTTTTCTTTCATCAAGCGCAAAAATCAATATAATAAACATTTATATAGGTTAATTTACAAACACAGCATTGTACGAATACACGACACCTACACATTTCAATCAAATCCATAATAAATGATTTTACAAAAAACTAAATAAAAAAATTCGTATATATATTCTGAAACAGAGATGACGCATGGTCCTCTGAAACGAAGAAACTTCCAAAAAAAATTCAATTCTGCTTTGTAAAGATAAAAAAAAAAAAAAAAAAAAATCATTAATAGAAAAAATGCTTCAAAAAAGTGATTTTTTTTTAAAAATTATTCAATAATTTACGACTGTTCAAATCTAATGCTTATAGAAAATTTTGTAACATTTATTATTTCAACTCAGGGAGAGCACAGCATTACATGGTTTAAATCTCATCAACCCGCAGGTCAGTTGACTGGCGGGCCAGCCTGAGTGTGCCAGAATTTGACTTAATTTGGTACAATTCTATTTTTTCTTATTTTTAAAACTTTTAGACCTTGTTTCAGCATGTGCAGAATGAAAATTTGTTGCAAATTAGGCCATTTGAAATTTTTTTAAGCCTTATGAATGAAAGTGCACATTTTCTTTAAAACACGAGGTCTTTATCACTAGTGGAAATGTTTCACCTTTGCACAAAATTAGGATCTAAGTTTTTATTTATTCTTACACTTTTTTGAATACACAGTTGGAGAAACTCCAGATTTTTTTAAATTTTATTATTCCAAAATTCATTGACTACTAGTAATTATGCGGTATCGGATGGGGGTGGTGTGTGGGCAGAGTCTGATTACAGCCTCAGCAAACTCACATTACTATTTTCAAAAAATGTTTTGCCTTATTTAATCATAAAATTCTGCGATTAAATAAAGTTTAATCTGGAAAAATATTTTTCGAAAAAAAAAAAAAAAGATATAAATTTGCATCAGCGATAATCATGTCCTAAGAAAAGCTAAATTTGATACCTAATTTTTTCTCTCTTTTTGAAGGAAATGCTTATCAATTCTGCATTTCAGATTTACCATATTTTCAAAATCTCAAAAACAATATGCACAAAATTTAATTTGCCGTTTTCCCCTCATACCCCATCTAAAGTTTGTCTCATTGGACTGATGTGGATAATGCCTAAATCCGGATCTTATTGTTTTGTAATCTGCATTGATAAATGTTTAGTTTGCAAAGAGAGAAAAAAAAAAAAAAACCTTTAAAGTTTTTTGTTTTTTTTTTCGTTTGTAATATAGTCAATAATTTTCTTCTACTTGTCAAACTATTTTTTTTTTTTCAAATCGTAAAATAACTAAATTGCTAAGACTGTTACATCGTAAACATAGGTTTCTCAGTGGTGACTTCTTTGACTACCATTATTTCCGTACAGTAACAAACATGATAACTTCTAAAACATTTTCAATAGAAATGTACCAGGAAGTTTATTGTTTGGAAATAGTGGTAGCCAATAAAGTGACCAATGAGACCCCTGTAAATAAGTTTTGGTTACTTGAAGATTTCAAAATCTTCAGTTTTCGTCTACAAAAAAGTCACAGGGGAAAAAATCCGACATGCTGAAATGGTGTTGGAGAAATTACTTGAGGCTGCAATAAGTTATGAATTAAAATTAAAACTTCGCAAATAGAAGTAATTTCTGTTAACTGTGTATAGAAATATGTTTTAAATCGAAATAATTGAGGTTAAACACAAGGTAAAATATCATAGAAATATGATGGTTGTAACAATATTAATCTATAATTTCTGATTAATAATGAAAAAAAAATATGAAAATATTTTTAAAATGTATATTTCGCTCTTTCTAATTTTGCGCCCTTAGGATTCGTGCGCCTGGAGTAGTTTGCTCCAACTGCTCCACGGTAGCTACGCCCCTGGTTGCTTTACTATTCTGCAATATAATATCTACCTGTTTTTATATCGTCAGTATGTGTATCTCTACCAATACTACAGTAAGATAGAATTGCTATACATTTTCAATTATTTGAATAATGGAGCCTTCCATGTTTGCCATCAGCTGTAGTGTACCCCTGATTTCTGAAAAGCTGGACAGGCCTAGGCCTGATCTAGAGCAGGGATGTCAAAAGGGACATTCGTGGTCGCCCTTCCGAATTTTTTATGTTTCTAGCTTTTTTTAATTTATTTTAGGCGCTTGACGGCGCCCTTAAGCCTTCCGTGGCACCTTACGACCGTGACCTTTCGACAACAAAGCGCCTTTCGACTGTTACCTTTCGATACCGTGGCGCCTTTTGGTATGAGACTCTCCCCTCCCCCCACCCCTAAAGCTACGCCGCTGACAATTTCCTATATTTTATAAGTATAAATGAACTCAGAAATATATCAGAAATGACGCACTTTCGATTTAAATACCGCTTTAATAAATTTAAATTGGATAAAAAATTTTCAAAATTTTCAGCTTCGACTAAAATATTTGGCGCCTTTACTATTCTGGCGCCTGTGTGCGGTGCACACTTTGCACACTGGGTCGGCGCGCCCCTGATACTGGCGCATATCCGATAACAATCTAATATTCTTATGATTTTCGGAGGTTACCATTTAAACTGATTTTACAGGATAATACAAAAAAATTCGGATAGATTACCGCCAAAACGTTTAAGAAAAAGTTTTAGATTAGATAATACAAGACGAGGATTGTTGGAGTTTTTAACTTTGATGTATTTTTTAGCACTAAATCCGAAAATTGCCTTAATTTTTAACCATCATGTCAGGATGTTTCGCAAATCATAAATTGTCGAATTTAAAGAATAACAAAAATAGGATACTATAAAGTAGAGGAGAAGGTTGTATTTTTTAACTTTTGATAATTGATTTTTACGTACTTTTTAGCACTAAATCTGAAAATGACTTTCATTTTTAACCATCACGTTACAATTTTTTTAAAACACATGTAAAACTTATTTTATTTTATTTTATTCAATAATTTATTCGATATTTTTGCTTATCTTGGTATTCTTATAGCTGGGTGGTGTGATGAGATGTGGGAGGAGATTAAATTTTAACTTTGAACTTTTTAACTTTGAAATTTACAATTTGTGAATAATCCTGATGTGATCGCTAAAAATGAAGGTCAATTCCGGATTCAGCGGTACAGAATACATAAGAATCAATTATCAAAAGCTAAAAAAAGTGAAATAACCCAACTTTTGCAGGCTAGTGTAATCTAATAATATTTTTAAATACGTATCATTTTGTAAAGAATTGAGGCTGTTACCCAGATAGCATTTTTTGCTTTTTTAAGCCTTATTTCAACCATGCTACGTAAATGTTTGAATGCTTTTTAAAGGCTTTGCATGAAAAGTTTGTAAATGTTTTGTAAAGGATTGAAAAAGGTTCCTAGTTGACGCTATCTGAGGGAGTTTGTAAGTGTTTCATGATAAGCATGTGAAAAGGAAGAAACGAAAGGGTAGTTACAGGAGTTGCAATCAAAGATTGATGAAAGGCTTTTATTACAAGCATGCATAAAAAAATGAAAATGAGGTTTTTATAAATCATAAAATCTTATTTGATAGAAAAATGAGATAAATAACTCAACTTATAATTTTTCTGAGCTGAGCATATTTTTTATTTTTGTTGTTTGTTTTTTCCTGTGGAAAATTAAATTTTAGTCAAATATTATCTATACATTAAAAAATACTGGTTTTTATTAGTCCACATGTTTATCAAATTGCTTATTTTAATTAATATGTTCATTTTTTACCTTGAAAGAAATTCTTACATCCCTGTCTTTTACTATGTATGTATAAAATATATGTTTAATTTTTATCAATTCGCTACATTATTAGATCCTATTTTAATAATAAAAAAAGCTTAACAATGTTAAGAGGCTACTTCACTCACACAGAAACACCTGATTGCTAATGTTAATCCGCTGGGAGATTTTTTTTTTTTAATATCTCGCTTGCGGTGTTTTTTTTTTTTCTTTTTTGCATTGCATACCTGCAGTTTTGATACAAAGGCCATTTTCCGACTTTGTTTTACAAGGTTTTTTTGCTTATTAGGATATATTCAGAACTGCTTTCGAAAGCAAAAATACTCTAGTTAAAAAAAAAAAACACATTGCAAACAAAACTGAAAACTTAAAAAAAAAAAAAAAAAAAAAAGGGTGTTTGTACAGATTGACCACAAGTAACAAATAATAAAATTTACAATATTGAAATGCAAACGAGATATTTAGAAAAATTCTCCCATAGGATTAACATTAGCATGCAAGTGTCTATGCATGAGAGATGTGTAATCCCATTAAAAAAAAATTCTTAAGGAAAAACACTTTCATTTGAATAAAAACCATTCCAAGTAAAATTTTAATTATCAGCAGTGAAATTATTGAAGATTAAATACGTGAAATTTTTTACATTGCTAATTCAGCGCAAATCAACAGTGCATTGCAGCACTATTTCAGGGATCCAGGTTCGACATTTTTCAGTCTGTTTATTTACGCTTAGTTAGCAACTTGAAAAATTTCACGTATTTAGTATTAAAAAATCATTCTTATACACATAGGCATAGAGTCTTGAAAATTATTGGTAACTTAAAATTAAAAAAAGCAAAGGAATTTTTTTTTTTTTTTTTTTGTCATTTATCCTTTAACAAAAGAAAAAGGAGAAATTCAATAAAATAAAAAATCTAAAAGCTTTTTTATATTAGAGGGTAAGAAAAAGTATTTAAAATGTTACAGGGACTTGAGAACATACAACTCTATGTCTATGCTTATACATAGTAAATTTAATTATACTTTCAGTTACTTACCTTTTGAATCCAGTTCACTATTCAGGATCAGATAATTTTTTATTGTATACATATATAATGAAATCTGTGTTTACCTACAATAAATAGCACATCAAATATGTGGAATTCCAATATAGTGTACATTTAATGACTGTAGAAGATTGTATATTTTTTATATTACTACTTCATTAAATTTTTTAATTCTTTCATTTATTAAACTTATTTCTTAGAATTTTCAATTATTATTTAGAGAATATTGTCAGATTTATAAAATAAATCCTTCATAGGATTCTGATTGATGACCACGGGAATATATTTAGTCTTTTCTCTGAAAATTGTTTAATGATGCAAAATGCAAAAGAATTTTTTTTTACAAATTCAATGATCTTTCCAGCATTTTTACATAAAAATAGTAATTTCTTGCTTGCTTAACAATGTAAATTACATATTACAATAAGACAAATTTTAAAAATCATCTGCCTTCCTCCCTTCTCCAATGTTTTTCTTTTACCAGAGAAATATTATCCTATGTACAACAGAGCAAATACTAAACAAAATTATTTTTTTTAGTTTTTAAAAGTATAATTTAACTCACTTAAATTGTTCTTTTTCTGATTGTAATTATTTTTAATAACTTAAGACTGAAGCAATGAAAAATATTTCTCAGTATCAAGGAAATAGTCTCGAAAACAAATGAAACATCATTCAGTTTATAAAATTCTATTTATTTACATATAAAGAATTAATATAGTAATTTATTTACATATAAAGAATTGATATAATTAACAGGAACTTCATTAAATTTTTCTTCTTGATTCATTCTTTTCTCTCTAGAAAAAAATAAAAATATAAACACACAAATTACATACGTATAGTAAAAGTAAATAAAGTACAGTGTGACCTCAAAAATCCAGCACCAAAGTCATCTCGCCGCTTTTTTTTTACACTTCCACCTTACAGGAGAAAGAATAATAATAAATCGTTAAACAATTAAAAATTTCGAGATTGAAAGTGATGGATTGGCTGACAGTGAGATCGCAGATGCTATACTAAATTGAATCCCTTCTGAGTACAGAAGAAAAGGTATCAGTGGAAAAATGCTTAAATTTGACTGGAAAACTAACATCTGCTTTAGATAAATAAGACTGTATTTTCAAAATCAATATTCTACATTTGTGTAAAATTAAAACTTGTTAAAAAGCTGTTCAAAGAATTGAAGCAAATAAAATTGACATCGATGTTTAGGAAATTACACGAGAAGAAATGATATATACTAGATTTTTTTTTTGTAACATAGAAAATATGAATAGAAACTTTTAATTTTAATATTTTTTAAAATATTTAATTTTCTATTTTTCTCACATAACTATTACTTGGGTATGAATTAAATTACGAATAACGGCACCATTAAGACTATTAAAAGTATTTTTGAAGTCAGAAATTCGGCATCGTCATGGTCCTGACAATGCCGGATTTTCGAGGTTATACTGTACACAATAGAGAGTAGAGAGTGACACAGACAGAATCTTCATCTGGGATTGTTACTCATAAAATGAACGTTTTGATTTTGTGATACAAAAAAAAAAAAAAAAATCCCTACATAATGAAAAGCACAAATAACCATAATAAATCTAGCCTTTATGTGTTTAAAGGTTTCATAAAAGAGCATTTTCTTATATCTTCAGATGATGGGGAAAAAAAAAAAAAAGATTATATTCTATCAGCAGAGGGAGTACTGAAGAGTGTATAGTGTACACTAAAGAGTAAACACTATAGCTACAAACAGGATGGTTCAGTAATGGATACATATCCGATATTTATTTTCAAAATATCATGAAGTTTGATATTTATTTTCAGTCGAGCAAGAGTAAATGGATTTTTCGACTTTGTCGTTCTGTAGATAAAGAACTTTTGCTCTGGCAATATGACAATTTCAGCCCCCCCCCCCCCCCAAAAAAAAAAAAAAACCCAGTAAAGTACCAATTATATGTCTTTCAGGAAACCTTTCTAAAACGATGCATAACTGAGAAAGGTGTATAATCGAAATTTTAGTCGGCTAAGGTGCAAAATCTTTGACTGTAGAAATACAATGCTGCAATCGCACAAATTGAATTTTGATACCATTTTTGATTGTTTTAAATACATTATATATTGAAAAAAAGTTAGCCCTTTGCACTTGAGGACTCCGGAGCGGAGCCATTTAAAATTTGTCTTCAAACTTGAGGGCTCCACTACGGAGGCAATAAAAATAATTTTGTGATATCTGTCTAGAAAAGCCAAGATTACATATTGGCAATTGCTTCAAGAGGTATCACACTTTACGATTACAAAATGTAATAATTTTATAATTTTTAGTTTTTTTTTTTTATATATCATAAATTTGTATTCGTATTCATAAAGAATTTAAAAAATAATAAGATATAACTAAAATCACTTTGAGTTGCTGGTAATACAAATGAAAAAAACCTTTGAGTGCAAAGGGTTAAAATATTAAAAAAAATAATTAAATAATTTCTAAAATTGAAAAATAAAAGTTAGAATTATCAAACCTTTCATATCAGTTGCATACCTTGTTAATTAAACTAATTTTTAATCATCGTTTGACAAGCCGATTTACTTTAAAGACTTAAGCAAAGCATTATTTCAAGAATCAGAAGTAAATTTGCTTCATATACTTTTTATGCTTTCTGTATATTAGTAAAATATAGTAGTATAGGCTTGTTTACGCGTAGATGTAATAGTTTTTCTATTTATTGAACATCATACTGTAAACTAGACTAAAAGTAGAACTTTTGTTTATACAAGAAGTTTAACATAAAAGAAGGTAGAGGGAGGAATGGGACATGTTTAATTCTTTCTTTTTAATAAGATGAATGTAAACTGCTAACATGCAAATATTTTTAGAAGGTAATATATTAATTATAACATTATAAATATATTCATTTACTTCAAAACATAAATAAATTGAACTGATGATTTTTTTAATGCTATCTCTGATTGACAATCCTGAATTTTCCCTCCAGTGATGAAGTTACTGAAATTTGATATTGTAGCACAGACATCAACCTACAATCTTTGTTAGACTGTATATATAGCCAACAATAGACTATTTGCCCCTTATCATACATTGTTTTATAGCTGTCCCATACCTCCCTGTTAGTGGGAAGGTATGGGACACATTTTGAAATTTATAATTTCTTTATAAAATTGTTTCTGCAAATTATGTTTCTATATTGTTCAAGGACATTAGAGAGTGTTTCATTTTGTATTCTATATATCAAAATTTTGTTTATGTGTCAAATAAAGTTGATTTTCTTATTTTTGTAAAAAGCATCACATTCCTCCCCACTCTCCCCTCAAGGTCAAGTAAATAATAATTAATGTATAATTAAATATGCATAATAAAGATGAGATACATTTTCCAGGAATTATTCAATGGAACTTTCCTCATAAAGGCATCATATTAATTCACATCAAAGTCATAAAGTAAGGAAGTTTTATTTCAGGTTTAGCCAGTCTTAATAATAATAAAAGCTTGATTAATACATAAATATATTTGATAAAAAGATTGTGATTACCAATTATCAGCAATATCTTGATTTTTTTCAGAAATAAATTTATACTTTCTTCACGAAAAAACAATGAGTTGTCATATATCGAGAATTATATACAGTAGACTCCCTCAAATCCGCACAGCTTGGGACCAGTGGTTGTGCGGAATTTAGAATTTTGCACATTTCTGATCATTACTTTGTTTACATTTTTTAAACAGTAATTTGAATGTAATAATGCATTCAAAATTATACATAATGCTTGCAATATGGTAAAATATTAAAATAATTAAGTAAAGTAATAAACTACAATGATAAAAAGTAAGATAATTTTGAAAATGATTAAAATATTGAAAGTAAAGGTCAAGTAAATGATCAATAATGTATAATTAAATATGCATAATAAAGGTAAGATACATTTTCCTTGAATTATTCAATGAAATTTTACTCATAAAGGTAACCTATTGATTCAAATCAAAATCATAAAGTAAAAAAGTTTTAATTAAAATCTTAAAGTAAAAAGTTTTCAAAAAAATGGGTTGCTCATGGAGGGAGTTCAAATGGGATGGTCTCTGAATGGAGGTAAAATTAGTATTGATCCTATGGGAATAAATTTCGTTCCATGAAAAAATGATCGGTCAAGGAGGTGGTCGCACAGGGAGGTTTCACTATATATATATGTGTGTGTGTAAATATATGTATATATTTAACACTGGCGTACAGTTACAGAAAAATACAAACTTTCATAGGAAAAAGAAAACATTATTCGTACCATTGAGCATGAACTCACAAAAACAAATTTTGTTAAAATATATAATAACCAACCTGTTAAATTAGAACAACTGTCTGTTCCTCTTCTTGCTGGGCAATTTTAGATTTTGTACCCTCTGTTAGGACTTTGTTCCGACATCATCTGTAATTTTCTCAACATGCTAGCAACCATGACTTCAGCATCTTTACCAGATGATGTCATTAGTTCTTGAAACTAAAAAATAAAACAAAATAATAACAATGAAGAAAAAACTTTTAAACCCTTCATGACAAGCCTCCCTTGTACCACTATTTTCAAATAGTGACTTTTTCCTTATTTAATAAATTTATATTAAATAAGGTAAAAATGGTACTTTTTAGTTAGCCGGTCGCCAGTGTTATGTATACAAGTATATATACATATATATGTATGTATGTATATCTAACACTGGCACCCGGCTAACCGAAAAGTACCGTAAAAATTACCATTCCGATATAGTAATAGTTACAAGGACTGTGTACACACTTTATATCACACATATGTTGTCACGAAGGGCTTAACATTACAATACATTTTGTAATGTATTTTTGTACCAATTTATATTTATTATTTATTATCAACTACACCGGTAGCAGAAAGTTAGAGATGGGAGTCGCAGATTTTCTTTTTTCGTTTGCAGGTTATTTTTCTATTGAACCCTTATTTCGCTTTATATTATGTTTGGCTCTTTCTTACTTAATACAAAAACTTAAGATTATTATTAGTAAAATTAATAAAATGCATAATAACATTTTTAAAAAAAGGTGATCGTTTGATTAACACTTCGATTGTAAAACTTGCAACCTGTCAAACCTGTTTTACCTGCAGATTATTTTCTGCCTCTGAAGTATCTGTTGCAAACACTTGGAGGATTTTCTGCTATTGGGTCAACTACTAAAAGTACACTTATTAAAAGTATGTACTAACTTTATTTGGTGAAATTGGTTGTCAGGATAATCAGGTAGTACCAAAAGAAGTAGTAGTATGAATTTCCTGCCCTGTCAGTTTTCACACTGATCACACTGCCAGTACAGATAAAATTATGGGGGGAAGGGACAAGAAGGGTAAGATAATTTCATATTTATTAATTAAACAACAATAATAATAAACCAAGTTTTAATTTGTATGAATTTACAAAACATTTAATTTTTAAATAATTCTTATTTTGATTTCATTTTTTCCAATTTACTATTAATAACTAAAAGTATTGATGGGCAATTTTAAAATTAACAAGCTAACTGATAAGCATTTAAGGCTCATGATTTTATAGGCTGTGCTTAATATAACGGTATCACTTCAGGGAGGTGGAGTTTGGCACTTGATATCTTAAGATATCTCTAGGGTGAGGGAGAAAATTCATTTTCGATATTGTTACCATTTTTGATCCAACCAAAATATTCATTTTTCTATTTGTAACTGTTTCTTTACATCAAAATATTCAGTTATCTATTTTTATGAAAATACTAAGTTATTATTAAAATCATTAAATGATTATATACAATTATTTCATTCTGAAATGTGAAATACCTCAACATTTAGCTTTCCTTTTTTTTTTTAAATATATATATATATTTGCATATAATCTGCTGTTGGAGAAACCAGATAGTACGTTTGAAGTGATACTTGTGCTTATTAGTAAAATAAAGAGGAAGAATGTTGTCTATCTGTTTTGTTGATAAGAGCGGCAAGAAACAATATATCTGTTGAATACATTATGTAACAAAGAGCTATTTTTAAATACTTTTAAAAAATTTTATTGATATAAACTTATTTTATATTTAATATAGTGATATTTTACATACTCTTTCTTCTTTATTAGAAAATTTTATAAATAACAGATATATAACAATATGTTTACATATAACTGAAAATATGTAAAAATAAAATGAAAGGGAAAAAAAAAAGAACTTTGAGACACTGATAACAATATGATTAGTGATGAAAGGGTGGGACATAATCCAGGAATGATAATGTAAGATATTGTAAAGGCCGGAAAGATTACAAAATTACTATAAAGTTGGTAATGTTATATATGTACAGCCTCTTAATATTAAAAGCTTTGCCGATTCTCAATCAGCTGGCAAAATGACATACGAAAATTAATTTCTACTGTAAATATATGTTTATTTTTAATAAATAATTGTTTTATTCTTCACTACACATAGCAAATTTATTTTTTGAGATGTATACATGCACATGATTTAGTGGGGTTTTTTTGCAGAAAAACTTTTAAATAATTACTTGTGTTTGAAGACAGTTTTTAAATTTTACATATAGCAGCTACTATAAATATAGGAATAGCGAAAAGGGTGTTTGTGCAATAAGGATAAGATATTCTCAAATAAATTTAATGAAGGACATTAAAATTATACAATTATTGGCACAGATGTCATATTCGCATATAATTGAAAAAAAAAAAAGATTTCTGTTTGGATGTTATTTTAAAATTACAACAGAAAATCATCTGTAAATATATATATAGACGCTAAAAGGGATAACAAACAATATACCTACATTTTGATAAATACATTTAAATGAAATGATCTACGTGTTTTATACGCTATGCATGCATAGTATATATTTTCAAATGAATGTAATTTGTTGAAGGTCAAAGTCTGTTTTGATTTGTAAATCAGTCCACAGCAAGGGGGTGGTGGTGATTTTAAAACTTTAAGTATACATTCCTTATTTTTTGAAGACTTTAAGAAAAAAAGATAAAATTTATTTTTACAAGTTTAAAATAATTAAACATAAAAACAAAATTGTGTTTAAGACTTAAGTGTTTTTAATTATAAAAACACTAGTTAGCCTCGATCATAATTAAAAATGTTTTATTATAATAAAATATGTTCCTAAACACTTACTCCTACAAAAAACTCCTTACACTTTCTCGATTTCGTATTTTATGGTTCATTTACATTACCATTACGTCAATCCTATGTGTTAAAAGTATATATAACGGAACTGCAGTTATGTTATCAAAATACATTTGAAAATTCGCGATGGTTACGAAACGTGAAACGATACGTTATAACATGTTTTAAGTAAATCATGTTTATAGAAGTTAGTTTAATTTAAAGATGTAGCATGCTGTATAACATAATTAAACAAAATAGCGTTGAATCAAATATCATCTTTTCCTCATGGGTAACTTACACAGAAATCTTAAATATAAGACAGTACAGAAGAAAAAAAGACTACAGTAAGAACGATTTAAACAATAATGATATATACTAATAAGTAAAGTAAAAGTAATGGCAAACTTACCGTATTTTCTGTAAATGTTAGAAACTTGACACAACGAAAGCTTTCAAAACAGACGCCATTGGGAGGCCGCCATCTACGCTGGCCGTGAAAAGAAATAAGTTGCGCATGCGCAAAAATCGTACGGATCATAATGATTTCCGAACATGGGTTGGCTACACGATTATCACGAAAAACTTTGCAGGATAGTTAGAAAGTAAAGCAAAAACGACCCTTTTCGGAAACCTTACATGCTATCTGGGAAGTGTTTATGTATCACAGTAATGGCGACCAAATTGGCAAATATAGCTTGCTTTCTCGTATATGTCCGATGTTAATTTAGAAATCTTACCACATTTCGGCATTCGCGACACTTTTCAGAAAGAAAGAAGCAATCTTATATATTGAGAGATTTTATTATGTCATTTATCAAAATAAGCTAATATTGAGAGAAATGCTACTGGATTTCATGTAGTGCTGCCATCTTTCGGATAATACAAAATATATAATTTCTTTCTTCCAATATTAGTTTTCTGTGTCTAATTAATTATAATAAAATCTAACTGTCTGTTTGTAGTTCACAGATACTCAACATAGAGGTCTCCACGGGTGGGAATTTTAAGGCCCGAATGAAAGCTATCCTGGGCCGGCCCGATGCAAAAACCAAAGTTCGTCCCGAGCCCGATCCGTCCCATTTGTATTTTCGCGGTTTACGTCCGGCTCGTGCAAAAATCTGTAAAAACAGGACAGGGCGGTGCAAAAATCAATAAAATCAAGGCCAACTCAATTTCCTCAAAAAAAAAAAAAAAAAAAAAAAAAAAAAGAAGAAGAAACATATTTTCAAATATTCGTTTTACATTAAAATCTGACTGTTTATTTTTACTTCAGAGATTCTCAACGTAGAAGTCTGCATGCGCGAAAATTTCCACGCCGGGGAAAGTTATCTTGGTCCGATTCAGTGCAAAAACAAACTTCGGCCCGGGCCGGCCCGTTTGTATTTTTGCGGTTCACGGCCCAGCCCGTGCGAAAAGCAGTAAAAATAGGCACAGTCCATGCAAAAATCAATTAAATCAATCACGACTCAATTTCACAAACAATTCCGAGTTTTTTTAACATGCAGTTATGATTTTTTTTTTTCTGGAATACTGCATACATATTTATTGGAAAATTTTACAGTAGGGGAGAGTGGGGAGGAATGGGACACTTTTTAGAAAAATAGGAAAATCAACTTTGTTTGACACAAAAACTAAAATTTCGATATATAGAATACAAAATGAAACACTTTCTAATGTCCTTGAAAGAAACATAATTTGCAGAAACAACTTTATAATTAAAGAAATTATAAATTTCAAAATGTGTCCTATACCTCCCCACTAACAGCAACTGTTATTATACATCAGTTTTATAGAGAAAGCTTTAAATTTCATTACATTACCTTTTCTTTCAAAATATTTTCAATCAAATTCCACCTTGCAACTTATCAAACTTTTACATGAAAGTTACTAGAAATGTTTGCAAAATAAAAATCTTAATAAATTCTTGCCTGCTTCATCAATGGAATCGGAATATGTCTGAGATTGTGCTGCTATCAATCTGCATCTGCTAGAGTTTAGAGTTAATTTAGAATCTAGGGCAAAAAATAAAGCTGTCCCCAGGTGTTCCGTGTTCCAAGGTTAACCACTCTTACCTATTATAGGGAAAGGATTGATAAACACGCTGAAGCAGACAGTTTTTAAATCAAACAGTTATTTTAAGAGCTATTTAATGATAAAGTTGGTCGAAAAGTTTTATAGGAACAAAAACTATATATGGGGCATTCTCACGATCTTTTGACTTTCGGGAATAAAAATCTGGTGAAATTAAACTTGCTAAAATAACATTTTAATCTGATAGACGCAAGCCTTAATGATTCAAAATAAAGAAAAAATGGTCAGCAGCGAAACATTTTTTTTATTTAACTGAGGTTTAAGTTAAAATTGCGAGTTTAATTTTCCTTACCATTTTACCCCGATAACATTATATTTTCTTCTAAATTAGGTAGATTTCGTATGAAATACTACCTATTGGCGTCGTTCCTATGTTGGAATTTCTGAAAAAATTTTGCAGATCTACACCAATCATGACCCATAGATCCCAAAACCACCCTCAGTAAAAAACTTTATCTATCTATCTATCTATGTATGTATCTATATATATATCACTTTCTTCTGGACACGATAGCTTCCACAATTCTGCACCAATCTCTTCCAAACTGATACATAAAATCAAGGGGCATAAAATCTCGGTCAAGTTCGTTAATGGGCAAAATCGGACCAAGGGGATGGAAATAGGGAGGGGTTTTGTGAAAACAGAAAAAAAACTCATAACTTCTCAAATTTTGTACATATCGAATCAGTTTAAAGTTTTTGTTACTTCTAAAAATAGGGCCAAAAATTTATGTATCAGAGATTTTTAATAAAGTTAAAAATGGGCTCAAGGGGCGCAAAAAATAGGGTTTTTGAAAGAAAAAAATTCACAACTTCGTCAATTCTGAAGATATCAAATCCAATTAATTTTATCATGAATCTCCTAAACATTATCTACAACTTTTATATTCACAAGTTTTTGATAAGACCAATTCGAACCAAAAAAAAAAAAAAAAAATTAAAAACGAAAACAAAAAGGGCGTTTGAAGAAGAAAAAAATTCATAACTTCGTCAATTCTCAAGATATCAAATCCAACTAATTTTATCATGAATCTCCTTAACATTATCTACAACTTTTATATTCACAAGTTTTTGATAGGACCAATTCATACCGCAAAAAAAAATTAAAAACGAAAACAAAAGGGCGTTTGAAGAAGAAAAAAATCCATAACCTTGTCAATTCAAAAGATATAAAATCCTCATGAATTTATCATATATCTTCTTAATATTATCTACAACATCTATACAGACAAGTTTTGGATAGGACTAATTCTTACAGCAAAAACAAATTAAAAATACATAGCGGTTGAAGAAAAAAAATCATCGTAAGGGTGTATTCAAATCCAAACTGCTTATTTTCTGACTCATTTTACAATCCATTTTTACTCTCAAAGGCTTCCAATTGGTACCTTTTCTTACTCAGAAACTATATAATGTACTGTAATGGTCAAGTTTTTGACAGAGGCAGAATATATTTTAAAACATGCTGTCAAAGTGGGCCTTTTGAACCGAATTTCCCGAAGCGGATTGTGTTGGAAAAATCATCGTATTAAGGGAGTATTCAAATCCAAACTGCTTATTTTCTGACTCATTTTTAAATTCATTTTTGCTCTCAAACGCATCCAATTGGTAGATTCGCTTATTCAGAAACTGTATAATGTACCGTAATGATCGATTTTTTGACAGAGGCAGAATATATTTCAAAAAATGATGTCAAAGTGGGCATTTTGAACGGAATTTCTTGAAGAGATTGTGTTAGAAACGAAAAATATTGTCTTACTGAGAAAATAATTGTTTATATATCGAGTTTTAATTAATTGAACGAAAATTAAAAACACAGGTCGCTTATAAATCTCTTCAAAAATCACGTCAGCATGTTTTTCCTATTAAAAATGAATCTGGAGTTATGCCAGAAAATTTCGAGTTGTTGAGCATGGAAAAGTATTTTTTTGAATACCGCCCCAACATGATTGTGATAAAACCAGTTATTATATAAAAATAGAATAAAAACTCGTCAAAAGCGGCCAGATAAAATTGTTAAAGTGGGTTTATCTCTAATCATGATTTGGTTTTTGTTTGTGAAATTAGTATACTTAACTTCGAAATCTACCTCCGCCTTGTAGGCCGGGCCGGAAGGGATTTTTTTTTACTTATAATGAATTTGCATAGTACCCACAGGACATTCAAATAAGAAATAATAAAAATGTACTTTTAATACAGAATTTTTGTATAACATTGTCTTAAAGAGGTGTTAAAGAAGGGACGGTAAGGTAAAAAAAAAAGGGGACGGTGTAGGAAAAAAAGGACGAAATGGGAAAAAAAGGGACAGTAAGGATAGAACGGTATGGAAAATTACCACCTATTTTTAAGCAAATCATGTTAAGACTAAGTGATAGCCACAATGTTAATTGATTTTTAGAAACAGTTGTTAACATTGGATTAAATTTAAAAAAAAATTTAATTTACCTCGAAAAGTGCAGGAATAAACCTTGGGGACGGTAAGACTACCAATAAAGCCACGATCATGAAATTGATATTTAAATGCTGATTTAAATTCTGCAGTAAATTTCCTGTCAAAGAATTTTAGACATTCTTTCTCTAGCATACTTCTACATGAGAAAAAACTTGAAAAAAATTCTGTGGCTGTATCTGAAGTGATTTTCTGTATAAGTTTAGCAAGAGGGACGGTAAGGATGAAAAACCCAGGGACAGAGTTCAAAAAATAATATCAACCGTAAAAATCTGTGCTGGTTAATTTTTTGCTGCATATTTATATACAGCAATTGTCCCAGTTTCGGAAAAAAATTACATCGAATTACTTTTATTGAAACAATTTTATACAGACAGCTCCAAACTTAAAGATCAGCATCAGGGACACGGGACGGTATAGGAGTTTTCCTGGTATTTGGAAAACAAAACATCGTCCAAAACTTATTTATCTAATTAATATTGTTGTGCAATCATGCAATGAGATGTTCCCCAGTATATGAAATAAAAAAACACAAAGAATGTATTAAAATAAAAATTATTATTCTGGGACATAAAAGTCAAAAGATTGTGAGAATACCCCTTATATGAATTTAATAATTTTTTCTAAAGGTATACATCATTAGCAGTGCAGGCTGCGCTTGTTTTTTTAATTTGCCTGATTTTTTGAGGGTTTTTTTTTTCAATTTCTTATTCAAATTTGTATCATTTCAATATATGTATATATATATATATATCCATGTTTAGAAAAGTCTTTATTTTAAATTGTTGCCAATTGTAAAAATAGCTCGAAGAATACTATTTCCTTTCGTTTAAAAATGTATTTGCAGGTGACTATTAAAAACAGAAGAAAATTTTAAAATAAGAATTAAATGATTATGTGTTAAAATCAAGAAATAGGGAAGATTATGTCATAATATTTACACGTGAATATTAAAAAAGTACGAAAACCTTAAAATAATTAAATTATTACACCCGAAACGTATTTAATGCTGACAATTAAGTCATGTGTAAAATGCCCAAATGTTATATATCGTTATATTTAAAGTGCCTAAAATAATTAAGTTATCACGCGTGGAAAACTTTTAATGGTGAATATTAGGTTATATTTAAAAAGCTCAAATAATAATATTCCCAAACAATTTTAAATTGAATAATATATGTACAGATGAATCTTAAAAGAAAAAAGAAACATTAAAATAAATAAACTGTTACACGAGAAACGCATTTAAGCCCTTAAGTTAAAGTACCCTAAAGCTGACACTTTAACGATACTGTTCAGTATTTTGGCTAAGTAAGATGTCTTTCAAAATAATTTTTCTTAAAAAAAAGTGATTTCAGTAAAGAACAATTGTTTTTCTTATGATCTTGCACATTTATTTCCTCTTTCTGGTAAAATTTACATGTTTTAATGATTTGATAAAAAAAAAAAGTGCAAAATTCCCCGAAAGCTGACACTCCCATCAAAGTTGGCTGCCTAAACTGACATATAAATGCCTAAACCTGACATGGATATTTTCATTTTAAAATTAACCATTTTTCTTATTTTTGAACCTCTCATTGCAAGGTGTTGTTGGGAAGTAAGTAATAATTTAATATAGAAAAGTTTTAACTAAATATCTGCACTGAGACATCATCAATCAGATATCTCGGGCTAAACGGAAAGGAAGACAAAAATGTGTCGCTTAACGTATTAATGCAAAACATGCTTATAAGTAAACAAATTTTAACAATATAATAAGTTATTATAAGGTGTTAAATAACAAGGTATATACATAGTTTATGCATCATTTGCTAAAAGAAAAAGAGAACACAGATTTAAGCACAAATACTTTTAATTAGCTGTACTAAATTGAACACAGGAAGTAATAATAAATGAAAATTAAAGGGGGATGGGAATATAAAATGAAAAATAAGGGTAATTATAGTTAAGTGTTATTTATTATATTGTTCAACTTCTGGAACTCTGCACACTCCTCTGGAATTTGTTATTGATGGAGGTTTTATTCTCTGCATAACATTTTTCTCGAGGTACCACGTCACATCTTCGTTTTCTTCAGACCATTTCCAACCTTTTGGTCTGCTTCACTGCATTGTTGAAACACAGTACTCTTCGCCTTCTTTCAATCCTGTAATTTGTCCAGGAAAACAGTTACTTATTTAACAACCACAAAATCATCTTTATTGAAATTCTGATTTTCATCTAAATCTGAAAAACCATCCAGCTCATCTTCATCACTTTCGCAGTAACACAATTCATCTTCTGTTAACTGATCATCTTCAGAATCTGTTTCAAGTTGACATTTTATCCTTCTGATTTGTAGCTTTTTATTTATTCTTTTTCTCACATGCTTCTTCAGCTTTTTGTTGTTTTTTTTTTTTTTTTTTTGCTAATCTTTCTAATTGCCTTTTTTTCTTTTTCTTTGTCTTTTTCTTTTTCATTTTTTTTTTTTTTTTTGCTTCTTCTTTTCTTCTCTTTTCTTTTCAGTATACTTCCTCCAAGCTTTTGAAGACACAACTCATGATATTTTTTCTTTTTATTTTATTTTTGTACTTTTATTTTCTTCTGGATAAAATAATGATTCGGATTGCTAAATATGCTGTAGACAAGGGGGGGGACGAAAAAAAAATTCATCTTAACGCTCCCTCATGCCTCCCATTGTGCCTAAAAATTTCTAAACACATATTTCCTAATCGAGACCTTTAATTTGATGCATAATACAACTTCGCAGGTGAAATTTTTTTCTCCCCCCCTACCTCTTATACCCCCCCCCCATTTTTTTTCGGACACAAAGATAGGTTACATTTATGACTTTACATATTTGACCAAAATTTCATTCTTGTACCTCCAAAAGTTTAGGAGAAAAACGCTTGTAACACACATACAGCCTGATGAGAGCAATAGGGTTCCGAAAAGGGATTACGGAACCACAAAAAAAAAAAAAAAATTAATATGAATTTAAAAAAGACTAATGAAGTGCCAGGTTAAGGAATATAAAATTTAAGACCTAGTCCCTATATGTTGACATCTATGTCAACATTTGGAGAAGGGAGCCATTTTGACTCCAAAACTGGACATCCTTCTTAGCTGTTACGCTTTTGAGGTAACTCCTACAATTTACAACCTTTGTTCAAATGTTTGCCACTTTCGACTAGTGTTTTTATTACAATCCCCCAAACTTTCTTCTATCTCATACATGTTGATACTTCCTGAAAAATGCAGCATAGCAGCGTCACCGGTTAGATGATTTACACCAAAATTTAATCAACAACAACTTTTGTCAACTTCTAACTGAATTAGAAGTTGCGTGAAAATCCGTGCATTACTTTTTGAGTAGAGCTATGGCGAAAATCGTAAAAAAATTCTGCATAGCAGCGCCACCTGTTGGGCGATATATATCAAAACATAATAAGCAACAACTTAAGTCAACTTGGTAATTGAATCTGAAGTTTCATTAAAATCCGTGCATTACTTCTTGAGATAAAAAATATTGCGGGGATAATGAAAAATGCAGTATAGCAGCGCCATCTGTTGCGCGATTTACACCAAAATGTAGTCAGAGCCAACTCATATCAAGGACTAACTGAATCTGAAGTTTGATGAAAATCCACGCATTAGTTCTTGAGATAGAGCCATTGGCGGAAATCGTCAAAAATGCAGCATAGCAGCGCCACCTGTTGAGCGATTTGCACCAAAAACTAATCAGCACCAATTTATATTAGGGGCTAACTGAATATAAATTTTTATTATATTCTGTGCATTAGTTCTTGAGATAGAGCACCCACAAAATTTGTGTCGCACACAGACAGACATTTTGTAAAAACATGTTTTTATGTATCTCTGACCCCTAAAACGCGTAAATCCGCCGAAAACCGGAATTCGAAAATTTTCACGAATTCAATACTTTCTTCTTGTAAAGATAGAAGAAAGTAAAAACAGATTTAAGTAATATAATAAGGCAATTAAACCTTAATATAAAGCACTTATCTTTTAATAAAATGCTTTTCCTACAAAATTGACAGCAACCACAATCTGCAAAACTTTTCCATCTTGGATTTAAGAAGTGCTGCCATTCAAGAGAAAAAAAAATTCATTCTAAATTATTTTAGAAAATTGGTAATGTTTTAAATATTCATTTTATTTAAAGATGTCAGCTTTAGGATCTGTTTTTTGGGTGTCAGCTTTAGGGCACTTTACCTGAACTGTTTCATTTTTGTGACACACGCGTCCATTAAAAATTGTTCCTCTTTCATCGGCTTAGTTTGGTTCTTTTAACCTTTTATATCTGGCTGGTCGGCTCTTTTAACTGTTTTATGGGCCAGTCTCGTTAAAAATTTATCTTTAACTAGCAAACCTCGCGGCTTTGCCCGCGTAATAGTGGAAATATGCCAAGTGATATTCATATGTGTAACTTTTATTTTAAAAAATTATACTTTTAGCAATAATCAAAAATTACTATTTAAAACACAGTTTAACTAAACCTCATTATTACACTGCATTAGGCAGAAAAGAGGCTTAAATCAATAAAAAGAACTAAAACTAAATAAATGGTAATTTAGAAGATATTTTGAAGCTTTTATGCTCATTTCAGTATTCATTTGAAATTTTGAATAAACCGTTCTTAGTACGCATTTACATTTAAAAAATAACCATCATCTCAAATTCCAAGCTTCTTGTTTATTGGTCTGGTGGTAGTGGCACTAAATAAAATGCCTATGTTGAAACACAAACTGTCGCCATTAATTTGCCAACATTAATTTTGAAATCGGTTTGGTATTTCTTAATATTCCATAGAAATGGTAATTCAGAAAGTTTTTAAAAGCTTTTTTTAGAACATTTTTTGTTTTTCCTGTCAACCCGATCTGGTAGTGGCACTGGCATAAAATATAACCTCTGTGGAATCAGAGACTGTCACCATTGATTCGCAACCATTACTTTTGTAATCGGTTTACTATTTCCTGGAGATTGCATAAAAATCGTAATTAAGGACTTTTTTTTAGTACGCTTTTCGCCTTTTCCCTTCGCTTCACCTCTTTTAAATTTCGAATTTATTTTCGACAGTTCTTAAAGGGCATTTATATGTTATAAGTAACAACCATGTCATATTTAAAGTTTCTAGCCTTTTCAGTATCACAGAAATCGCAATTTAGAAAGTTTTTAGTTTTTACCAAAGTTTTTACCCCTCATCTTTTTGCTTGTTTTTGGGAACAACGGAATTCGAGCTTATTCTATAAACGATTAATATCAGACTTTTCAAACTATGTTTTGGAGACTTTCACAAAAGTTGCTCTATACATTTAGCTAACACATTATGCAAATTATATTTTGATTACGTTCGAGCATGCGCAGTGAATCATTATTAAGTAAACCTGCTCATTCTTCATAAAATTTTTATTATTTTTTCATTCTGATTCCAGGGTATTGTGTACAATGTTGTTTGTTATATTTGCTGAAAAGAACTTTTTTTATATTAAGAACTCTGCAAATTATAAAGAAAAAACTTGGCGAAATTTGGGACTGTTTTTATAAAAACCTTAATTTCTCTACGAGTATACATGCTATCCTCATAAAAATGAACACATTATATTACAATAAGCCACTTATTAATAATCTCGAGTTTAAACACTTTTGCAAAATTATTTTTTACAAGTTTATCCAAAAGATATTCGTTCTTTTTCAATTTGTTGACGGTCCCCTATGTGGTTTCGGGGGAAAAATATTCGCAGAAATATATGACTTATACTATACTGTTTACACACCTGCAGTTTCAGGTTAATTCTTCAGGTATTTTTCTAGATATTAAACAAAACGTCTAAAATTGCAAGTGACCGGTCACCTTTGGCCATATAGTGTATTCACATAGAACCTTGTGATGTCATTATGAATTTCCTTTATCGACACAAAAGATAAAATGGATATTAAAGATGTAATTCTAGATACTTTCTTCTATCTTCAATAGAAGAAAGTATTCTAATAGAAATTTTTTTCGATTTCCGGTTTTAAACGGATTTACACGATTTAGGGGTCAGATATCCTAAAAAACATATTTATAGAAAATGTCTGTCTGTCTGTCTGTCTGTCGCCATTGTACCATAAAAAAGTGTATGAAGTTATGCATAGAATTGAACAAATTTTTTTAAAAAAGTTTTGGCTATGGCAAGCAGGTCCTTTCTTAATTTGGAAAAATCCTCCGGTAGGGGAACTGCAATAGCGATTTTTGTGCCATTTTGAATATTGTACCATCGAAAAGTGTATGAATTTATGCATAGAATTGAACCAAAGTTTTTGTATATGTTTTTGATCATAGCAAAAAGGTCCTCCCTGAATGTGGAAAAATTACGCCGGTAGGGGTCGCTGTAATAGTGATTTTTGTGCCATTTTGAATATTTTAACATCGAAAAGTGTATGAAGTTATACATAGAATTGAACCAAATTTTTTGTGTATGTTTTTGTTCATGGCAAGAAGGTCCTCCCTGAATTTGGAAAAATTCCGCAGGAAAGGGGCGCCGTAATAGCGATTTTTGTGCCATTTTCAATATTATATCTTCGAAAAGTGTATGAAGTTATGCATATAATTGAACCAAATTTTTTGTGTTTGTTTTTGGTCATGGCAAGAAAGTCCTCCCTGAATGTGGAAAAATACTGCCGGAAGGGGGCGCTGTAGTAGTGATTTTTGTGTAATCTTCTTAATTTTTCGTAGTTCTGTTGTACACCAGTGGCTCGTGAATCGACGAAAAATTACCCTCCTGATAAGCCGACTATTCGTGATTTTAATAAATATCATGATCGAGATTAAATCGTTTTTACTCCGATTAGTTCACTGAAGCAGAAATTTAATATGAAAGTCAAAGTTGATATAGTATTGAACTAATAAAAAACTCGAACGCTAATGCTAAGTCTATAGGCGCGTTATTTTCAAATATCTTGCTTTGATTTTAATATTTTTGAATAATTTTTATTGCATTAGATAGCTGAAGATGATCTACAACCGGACTAGTTTTTACTTTTTCGATTTTGGTTGTAGTTTTTTTTATTTATTTATTAGGATAGTTTCAATTTCAGAACCGGTTCCCACCGGTTCCAAAAGTGAAAGTAATTAAAAAAAACTGAAACCAAAATCGAAAAAGTTAAAACTAGCTCGGTTGTAGACCGTCCTCAGCTATCCAATGCAATAAAAATCATTCAAAAATATTAAAATCCAAGCGAGATATTTGAAAATATCTCCCCCATTGACTTAACATTAGAGAGTTCCTTTTTTCCCGTGATTGAAGTGGGCCCTTACATGCTTTACTTACTATCTAGTTCAAAAGTACAGTAACAGATGGCAGCACTATAAAGTATTTTCTACAAAAGAGATTTTCTTATTTCTCAGAATGTTTTGCTAAAAGATAATGAGCGGCATTTCATAGAAAATTTTCTAAGATTCTTTAATAAATTTATTGCTTAACCTACTTATCAAATTTTAATACAAAATTAATTTAACTGAGTCCTTTTTTTTTTTTTTCTTTTGGGAAAATATCTTAGTTGTCAGTGACAGAGCAAATAGAACAGGACAGTAACTAAACTTTTTTGCACCCCTGGCAAACAACCATTTATCTAGTCGACACCCCCCCCCCCCTCCTCCGCAAAGTAAATTTGCAGAGAGAAATTTGCTAAATTTATAATAACCAACTTATTTTAAAATTTAAAATATGTAATCATAAAATACATAATACTGAACTACGTAATCAGCCTTGTCAAATATTGATTCATTAAAACCTTAAAAATGGAATCGGAAACAAGATAAAGTAAAAAAACTAAAACCCAACTACGACAAAAAACTACGCTGAAAAAGTATAAAAGTACCCCATGAATACAGGTAAAGTCACAAGCAAATGCTAGTAATATATAGATATATTCAAAATGTACAAGTAAAGCGCTTTTGAATGATACCAAACACGGCATATTTATCTTAACTTTATTTTTTGACGTATGACGCTTCCAGTATTTGGTAGTAGTGACGCACATATCCGTCGATGGCAGCAAATGGGTAATGGACCGATTAGTGGATGAGGTCGTTAGTGTAATGTGTAAATGTGTAATGTAGATTGAAGGTTTCATGTATTAAGATGACCTAGGAAGATTTCTTAATCTATCTAATTCTGCTAACGATTGACTGTCATGTGGATTTTTAAGCAACTTATTATGATCCAAGGCACTTATAAACAAACCCTCTATGGTTTTGACTCTACTGAGAGCGACATAGGCCTGTCCTTTAGCAAACAATGACTTTCCTAGATCGATAACTGCTTTATCCAGAGTACAACCTTGTAATTTATGTACAGTACAACCCCAAGAAAGAATCAGCGGGAGCATTTTACGCTGAATTTTCCCAGACCCCCTCAAGCCGTCAAATTCAGTGAGGCAAGGCTCGATTCTGACAAGTCCGTTAATATCGGCTTTTATGGATGCGTCGTCAAATTGTATGAGAACAGCGCTTTTATACTTTTTGTCCGCTAGAGGGCATAATAGTAAATTTGGTGACAAACTTTATAGCTCACAACCAACAGAATATCAAGATCAAGACCCTTCTAATGGCACTGCAGTGGTCTTATTCTGATTACTAAGTACCAAAGAAATTAAGAACGAAAAGATGTGAATTATATGCAATTAGCCCATAAATGCAAGTAAAGTCACAAGCAAATGCTAGTAATATATATATATTCGAAATGTACAAGTGAAGCGCTTTAAAATGATACCAAACACGGCATATCTAGCTTAACTTTATTTTTTTACTCTGTATATTTTGTCCGCTAGAAGGCGCCACATTGAATTTGGTGAAAATCTATATAGCCTATAACCAGCGGACAATTAAGACGCTTCTAATGATATGTCATTTGTCGAATTCTGATTAGTGGTTTAGAAGTTACGAGGGAACAGATGAACATACATACATACATACATACATACATACATACATACATACATACATAGCCTGTCAAAATCATAACCCTCCTTTGGCTTTGCCGTAGTCGGGTAAAAATGAAATATTGACATTTGTAACACCATTTTGAAATATTAAAATATATGAGATAGAAGAAAGTTTTGGGATTGGCAAATCCAACTAGTTTTAAATTTTTACTTTACCTGAAGAAAGTATTGTAATGAAAAAAAAATTCGATATCCGGTTTTCGTTTACACGTTTTAGGGGTCAAAGATCCTTAAAAACATGTTTATACAAAATATCTGTCTGACCGTATATGTGTCCGTGTGTTGCCATTGTACCATCGAAAAAGGGTAGTAAATTATGCATAGAATTTGGCCACTTTTTTTTTTTTTTTTTTTTTTTTTTTTTTTTTTTTTTTACTATAGTCAGCAGTTCTCCTTGAATTTGGAAACATTTTGCCGGAAAGGAGCGCTGCAAGAATGGTTATCATGTTGATATATGTCTCTTATTCTTCCCAATTCAATGTCTCTAATTTAATATCTTTAATTCTTAGTCTTAATCTGGGAGCACGGCAGTGCGTCCGCCAAGTTCGCACAAGCCGTAAGCTACCTTTTCCTGAACCATTTTGGCATACTTTTCACCCCTTCATAACGTCGTTTTAGGGAGAGATATAGAAATTTTTCTTTTATACACATGTTCGTATGATCAAACTGAACTAAGGTTCCACGATTTCATGTTTCTATATTTAGTAGTTTTCGAAATATTAAATTCCGAAAAAGCGCTTTTTTGTCACTGACTCACTTCGCATCATGAAATAACTAAGGTACTTCTAAAAGTCGCAGAAACATGAAATTTCACAAGTAAGTCGGGTTTGTAGCACAATTAACCAGAAAAATCTGAAAACACAGAATTTCCGCCTCTAAACCCTTCATACAGGGGGTGTTCATTTGGCTGTAAACAGTTCCTACGCATTCAATTGTGCCAATGTTGGTCGCCAAAACTCTATTACAGAGCTTTGAAGTCGGTCACGTGATTTCAAGCAGAATAACATTTTATATATATACTTTTCCAAAGATGTTTGTTAAATAGAAAAAATGAATATACCTAAAAATTTTAATCAGTATAGGTTATGATATATTTACGATATTAAAACAATAAAACATTTAACAAAATATAACCGCAATTCGGTATGTTTCCGATATAGTAGCCTTGGCGAAATACAGAAAATAGCCTTGACGAGAAAAGAAATTTGATAATAACGCATTTTCTGGCAGCCTATTTACTGTGTCATATACACAAGCAATTTTTTCCATATGTATACAATTTATTTAATGTAAGGAACCCGTTTACTTATTTTTATATACCAACATAAATAATCTGTATATAAAAAATAATATTTTATACATGTATAAATAAAATGTTTATCCCAACAAAAAGTTTTCGGTAAAAAAAAAAAAAGCGCCAAGTTCTCCTTTATGTTTCGGCCAGAAAAAGTAGTGATATCTGAAGTTCGCACAAGTTAAAAGCCAAACATCCCAAATCTTTCATTGAAAATGGCTTCCTGCGACTTGGCCGTTAATGCCTTATACAGCATTTCCAAATTAATGATTGGAAATTACGCATTTATGAATTATTTAAATATTAAAAGTAATATTAGAATGCAAAGAGGCAAATTCACATAAAGACATTATAAGTAAAAGATTTCTGATAACTGCCATTCAGTTTCAACAAACATTAGTTTTGATTACAGATCATTTAGTCCACTTGTGGTTTAATTGCCATTTTGTACGGTCTAAAGCTAAAGTCATTAACGTAAAACCCAAGAAATAAAACAAAATTTACTTACTTCAAATCTCACAGTATGTTACATTATATTTTATTGTATAATACTGAAATCTTGTGTACTGACGAAAGAGTTTTTTTCGTTTCAACATTTATCATAGTTTGTTTGCATACATTAAGAGGTATTCGATTTATAAACTGTTAAAAGCTGATACTAATTATGTTTTAGCAATTAGGGATATTATCTCCTGAACACAAGTATTTTGTTATTTTTAACTTCTAAGAATTTAAATAGACTGAAGTTGTTTAAATGCATTTTTCAAATGCGTATTTTTTTTCTGTACTCTGTGCCACAAAATGCCTAAAATAATCCAAAAATGTAGTTGACATGTAGCTCATTTGTACCTATTTGAAAATTTGAAAAACTCTCTCGAAGGCATTAACGGCCAAGTCGCAGGAAGCCATTTTCAATGAAAGATTTGGGATGTTTGGCTTTTAACTTGTGCGAACTTCAGATATCACTACTTTTTCTGGCCGAAACATAAAGGAGAACTTGGCGCTTTTTTTTTTTTTTTACCGAAAACTTTTTGTTGGGATTATTTAATCTTTAATTTTAATGTATCTTATTTAATCCATTTTAAGTTTTTCCTTTTAAAAATTCAGTATCTTATGTTTTGATCAATCCATCAACTTTTTATCATTTTAATTTCGGGAGTTTAGTCATTACGCAACCTCCGTTTTTCAGTTGCATCGTTTCTGGTGAAATGCCAACTCTCCGAGAGTGCGATCTTCTTCTGAATGAACAGCTTTTCGCATCGTTCGCGCGCGCTCTTTTCTCCCGTGGTCACTGCTTGGCGAAAGCAGGTTTGCCGTAAGTTCCATTTTCGGCGCAGTATCGTTTTGGCCTTGTTTGGCGTACTTTTTCCGCGGCGATTTTGAAAACGCTCGCTCGGGAAAAAGTCAGTCTGTGGATTCACTTCGTAGTGTATAGCTGTGTTTTTTACGCAGTACGCGGACTCATTATGTTGCACGGACCACGTGTGGTCTCAGTGCCAAGATTTATTGTGTGCTATGGAAGGCACTCATGTTCCACCTTTTCCTAAATAACGTTTAATCATACACCAGATCAGCATACCTTTCATTAAGACATGTTCTTTTTACTAAATATCGCGTCCATAATTTTATCAGAAGTTCCTACAGTTTTCAAGCCATGCACTCTCCTCATAAAGATCTGCTCATCCTGAAATAAAAACATGTTCCAGCCAAACTATTTGTTTTCTCTGTCTCCAACATACCCATGTCAAGTTCTACAGGTAGTAGTTTTGATTTATTCTTTAAAATGATGGTGAATCATGAACCACCATTAATACGATCACGTTGTCAACTTAATGTGAACTCTTACTCCATATAAACTTTTCCTCAACCGTCTTTTAATTATTACAAGCTCTAAATTTAGTATTATCATAGTCAAGTTTTAGTTTTCAAGAGTTCATAATTACATTATAACAAATGGTGCACGTGCCAGTGCACAAACAGTGCATTGATTCGCCGTCAAGTTTTTACTTTCTGCTATCTTTACAAGAAGAAAGTATTGGATTCATGAAAATTTTCGAATTCCGGTTTTCGACGGATTTACACGTTTTAGGGGTCAGAGATTCCAAAAAACATGTTTTTACAAAATGTCTGTCTGTGACTCTGTGAGTCTGTCTGTCTGTGTGTATGTGACACAAATTTTGTGGGCGCTCTATCTCAAGAACTAATGCACGGAATTTAATAAAAATTGATATTCAGTTAGTGCCTAATACAAATTGATGCTGATTACTTTTTGGTGTAAATCGCTCAACAGGTGGCGCTACAATGCTGCATTTTTCACGATTTTTGCAATAGCTCTATCTCAAGAACTAATGCACGGATTTTGATCAAACTTCAGATTTAGTTAGTCCTTGATATGAATTGATGATGATTACGTTTTGGTGTAAATCGTCCAACAGGTGGCTCTGTTATGATGAATTTTGCAGGATTTACACGATTTCCCCAATAGCTCTATCTTAAGAACTAACGCACGGATTTTCATCAAACTTCAGATTAAGTTAATCCTTGATATGACTTGCTACTCATTAGGTGTTGGTGTAAATCTCCCAACAGGTGGCGCTTCTCTGCTGCCTTTTCCACGATTGCCTCAATAGCTCTATCAATAGAACGAATGGACCAATTTTCATCTAACTTCAGATTTAGTTGTATGTTGACACAAGTTGTTGTTAATTAGGTTTTGGTGTTAATCACCCAATAGGTGGCGCTGCTATGCAGAAATTTTCACGATTTTCGCTATTGCTCTATCTCAAAAACTAATGTACGGATTTTCTCCAAACTTCAGATTCAGTCAGACGTTGACATAAATTGTTGCTGATTAGGATTTGGTATAAATCACCCAATAGGTGGCGCTGCTAGGCAGCATTTTGCTGAATTTAGACGATTTCAGCGATAGTCATATCTCAAGAACTAATGCACGGAATTTCATATCGTTAGAATCCTCATGAGATGCATAGATTGCCATTTAATTTTGGCAGTGTGATAGCGAATTTTGAAGTATTAACATGTATGAGATAGAAGAAAGTTTTGGATTGGTACATCCGACTAGTTTTTTTTTGTTTTGAACTTTTCGTATACAGTCTTTTATCACAATAAGTGACTTTTATTTAAAATATGAAGTTGATAACCCATTTGAAGCAAAATTTAGTCATTTTTGATGAAAATAATTCAAGATGAAATTAGATTACAAGTGTTGCTCTTTTCTGGAATATGGTTGCACATGGCATTTTTTTTTATAAATTTTCTCTGTTCTAAGTTTTCATATCAATAGTTAATAAGTGTAATAAATGTGCATATTTTTTTTATAAAATTTGAAGAAATACTAATTCTTTAGAATAAAATACAGAAGATTTCAAATTCAAGTGGATATATATATAAGAAAATTTTAAATGTGTATTTTGAAGAATTGTATTTTTTACTCTGAAGTTTTGAATAGATCCATACATAAGTTTTTCTTTACCTTTTTTAAGTATACTCAGTATTTAATTTAAATCAATTATGGATCAGAAGATGAACAGTGCTCAATTTTTTAGCGTTGCTTTGCAGGATTTTCACAAATCTATTCCTGGAACCATAAAATACTTACTTGAATCCAACAATAGTAAATTTTCAATAGATGATGCAGCAATAAATATGATAATTAAAACTTTTCAATTTGAAGCAAATAATTTAAATGAGATGCATGAACTTTTCATAGAGAATAAATTTAAAGAAGCCATTCAGGACACTGAAAATCTAAAAGAAGTTAATAAGAAAATCCTCGAAAAATTAAAACAGAGTACATCTACAGAAAAAGTAAGAATTTTAACGTGTGATGCAGACACACAAACAGATTTCGAAGATCCCATCGTTCCTGTAAATGAATCCTTCAACACATCCGTTTTTGATAATTCAATAGCTAATACATCTATCTCTAATGATCAAATTAATCTCTCAAACATATATGATAATTCAAGAAAACTCAAGAAAATTAGAGTAATAGTCTACAATATTCCTAATTATATTAATGATCATCAAGTAATTCAGGCCATAGGAAATACCGTTAACAATGACTTTCCAGCAGTCACCTTAATGAAAAAATTTAGAAGTAAGGATGGTAATAGATACAATCATGTGATCGACGTCCCTGGTGACATTGCTCACCTGATTTTAAAACGTAGATCTCTATGCATTAGTGATATCCGTTATCCAACTAAACGTTTCATTCGAATCATTAAGTGTTTTAACTGCAATTCCTTTAATCACACAGCAAAACACTGTTCAAAACCACGTTTATGTGTATGGTGTGGTGAAAACCATGAAGAAGGACATTGTAACAAAAATGCTCATTGTAGCAATTGTGCATATAATAACTCTAAAGGACACAATTTTGATCCACACCACCCAGCATTTTCGAAAGACTGTGAGTCTAGAAAATACAACATTTTAAAGTTGAGGCTTAAACTCAACTGCAAAATTTCTTAACATTTTGTTTGAAGCTGATACATTTACCATAATTTATTTTTTCTTTCTATAAGTTTTTTAAGTAATTTTTTTTCTAATGTGTATTTGTATTTTGTTGGCAGAGTTATATGCAGGGCTTAATTTGCGCCGGAGCCCGGCTCCGGTACTTTTCTGTTTTTAGTAAATTTTTAAATATTGGTCGGAATTCACCGGAGCTCATAAATACAGGGCTCCGGAGCCCAGTGCAATAGTGCTTCCGAAAAACCGAAGCCTAAATGACCTTTTCCTTTCCTTCCCATCTGCAAGGTTTTGCATTCATTTTTATCAAAACACTTATATGTGACGCAATGTATCGCACATGTAGGAGATGGAGATAAAACGGACTCGATTTTTATATCCGTTTTGGGGCTTGGACTGACTGGAGCTCAATCTGTATTATATTTAAAATTTGATTTATTGGTGTATAGAAAAAAAAACTTTTCCTCCTTTAAAATTACGTATTATATTCTATTTCAAATCATTTTAATGCTATTTTAATCAGAATGAAGGGGAAACAGAAATCGTGTTTTTCTATTTTAAATTTATGCCGGCGACGTGTCGATACGGAGACACTCAATAGACTGAACAGCGAATTTACTTTCAGTTCGATTTTCTTTTGTGACAGTAGGATAATTTATTATTGGCTTTTTCGTTTTTTAAAAATTTTATTTAGATATCTAACCTGAAAAGAATATTTCTGTTTTAGCGAACGAGCATCAGCGTGAGGTTTTTTGTCTTCTATTGCGTACAAGTATAAAAATCACGTTAGTAATTTTTCTACTTACTTTGTATTATGAACGGTACCAATGTTAAGGCTCTGCTCTGCACATTTACGAAGCCACTTTGATTTCTAAGTAGATATAAATTGCCATGTATTGTTATTCTGATAGAAAGCAATCGAGCAGTGTTTCCCCCTTTTTTATAAAAGCATCGATTCTTTCCGATAATGGTGTCAATTTTTTAATTTAATCTAATTTTCAGGGACTCACCACAAAAGATTGTTATGTGGAAGAAATTGATTATAGTTTAAGATAAGCCCCTTTTATAGGATAGTTTTCTGTTCTTCAGCATATAAATATTAATTTCTGTAAATTTCATTTATTTTTTCTTAAAAATGCATACCTGCGAACTATCCCTTTTTTTGTGTTATTTTTTCCTAATCATAATTCTTACCATATTTAATTGCAGAATTCTGCAGTTAATTAACATTAAAATTAGGCAACGATTACTATTCAGAAGGCGTGATAACTAAAAAGTGGACTAGTTGACAGCTAAGTATATGCTGATAGCAGTGGCGTGGCGTGAAAATTTTCGGTGGTCATCGCAATTATTTAAGTTTGTGGTGAAAAATTATTAACTCTAAAATTCAATGGTTGAATGTTCGAAAAAGAAACTTTAAATCTTACCTTCACTTATACATGAACTCCAAATGTTCTGCTAAAACTGGATCGTAGAGTTTTAAAAGCTTATTAAGAGTTTTAAAATATTGCTTGGTCATCGCCGCATCCAGCGATGACCGGACGCCACGCCACTGGCTGATAGGTATATTTAAAATTTTTATTTCGCCAAAAAAAAAAAAAATGCTTAAAATTTTGCAAATAATGTACGAAATATAAATATGGAGGTTGGAGTGACAGAAGGGGCAGGGGGAACGGTACGATTGTTGTACCAATACCGCAGAATATTAGGGCTCCGGTACTTTTTTTGTTAGAAATTAAGCCCTGGTTATATGTAGTACCCAATGGAGCGGTACTGTCAAACTATTTGACACTTCATTAACTCTTGTCAAACAGATGCAAAATTTCATACTCTTCAATAACAATAGTAATAACCGTATT
The DNA here is from genome assembly GCA_963932465.1 of Maratus speciosus. Classification (NCBI taxonomy): domain Eukaryota; kingdom Metazoa; phylum Arthropoda; class Arachnida; order Araneae; family Salticidae; genus Maratus; species Maratus speciosus. The sequence goes on along the minus strand of OZ010797.1, from coordinate 278,444,097 downwards.
TTTTTTTCTTACCTTTTATGTCATTACATACAATGTTTTCCTTTTCAGCTATAATTTTGTGTCTTATACTTGTGAAAACTGTACATTACTTTTTAGCAAAAGGAACTAATTTTCATTTTTTTAAATTTTTTATGCATAACTGTTATTTCATGTGTCTGCAAGATTATAGTGTTGTTTTTTTTCTCCCAATATGGTTTGCAACATGTAATAATTGAAATTTATGCTCAGTATTTACTTAGATTAATTTCTTCATTTACCTTTTGCAATTTTGTTTCAATTGCATCATATTTTTTTTTACTGTATTCTTTTATAAATTACAATCTCATGCTTTAAAGCATGTGGTGCATTTAAGTTTTTTTCCCCGATTAAATTTAAACTTTTAAGCTTATTTTTCTAACCTAAATTATTCAACAATTCGTTTGTTTTGAAAATGTTTTTTGGTATCAAGCTTCATTTAATTTTTCCATTCTCTTTATGCTGTGGACTGGTAACATTGGAATTATTGTCATTTATTATTAGAGTTAATCATTGTTTTTTTTCCTTTTACTACGTAACTTTAAATTTTAAGCAATGAATTTGTATTTTATCCTAGTTGTGATTTAGTTCACATTTCAGTCCCTTCAGACTTTAAACGATTGTTTTTTACATTATGATAGATTTTTCTTTCATAACTTTTTCTATTGTTTTAATTATAAGCATTTACAATTTTCAAATTTGAAATCATCAAAAATACAACAGTTTCTCAATTTCAAAGTTTTATGTGGATAAATAATAGTTGAATATTTTTGGTAATGTGTAAATTTTGTTGACATATTTCAAAATACACGGTAATTTTTATTTTTTTTTGCACTGTACTCCTTTGAAAATTTTGGTAAAACTTTAAGTATTGTGTACGTCAACAAAACTAATATATCCGTTAACCTTTAACAATTTTTTTTTCATACCTTATATCCTTGGTTATGGATAATTATTAAGGACATATATAAATATAAGGTATGCGATAAGCATACATATGAAAGTATAGATATAGCTATCAGCTGCTGTTGTTGTTGGTAATATAGTGCATGCATGCCAAGTTAATTCAAAAAAAAATTTTCATGATCATGTTTTCTTATTTTGTGTTTATACATGTAAATTTTTGGAACAATTTATTTTGTGCAGTAAGTATGTTTATATAATGTTGCAGAGTTACAATACATATTTTTATTTTTGTCCTTATTTTTTTCTGGTACACACTTTTTCCCCCACTTTTTGTATTTTTTTCTTAATTATATTTTGGGTTTAACTTTTTAGGGTTTTGTTGTAAGTTTTTAACTTTTGTAATATGTGCTCATGTATTCTGTAACTTTATTTCAACTGTACAAGGTGTATTTTACAAGATGGTATACAAACTTCAGGTACCCACCTGAAGGGTATGTCTTTGTAAACCCCATGTATTTCCGTGCTGGCTTGATTGACTTTTGGACTTTTTTCTTCATTTTTTTAGCATCCGGATAAGTTGTGAGAGTTCTCTTTTTGAGGCATTCAAGTGATGTCAGTTTTTTTCTTTTAGATTGAATATCGTAGCTATGTTGTTGATCAACATTATAGTATCTCATTCGGTATGTAAGTTTTAAGTTACTCTTTTCATTCATGTTTCTTTTTCTTCAGCCTTTAATTTTTTAATATGAGAATCTTGGATCAAGTTTAGTGTTTTTTCATACATATTTGGTATTCTTGATCAATGTTTTGTATTCTCGTTTAATCTTTGATTTTCTCATTCATTTTTTTAATTTCCTTATTCTGTTTTCAATCGACATATGGTGTTATATAATTATAGTGAGTGTTCTTAATTCACATCTGTTTTCGATTGATCAGTCATTTTTGTTAATTTTCGTAATTTTATTTTAGAATTCTTGGTTTATCGGTGTGTCATAAGTTTTTATTTTGTTCTTTTATAGTTCTTTCAAGTTTTTCTCCTATTGTTGGCGGAGTAATATATCATGTTGATATATTGTCTCTTATTCTTCCCAATTCAATGTCTCTAATTTAATATCTTTAATTCTTAGTCTTAATTATTTAATCTTTAATTTTAATGTATCTTATTTAATCCATTTTAAGTTTTTCCTTTTAAAAATTCAGTATCTTATGTTTCGATCAATCTATCAACTTTTTATCATTTTAATTTCGGGAGTTTAGTCATTACGCAACCTCCGTTTTTCAGTTGCATCGTTTCTGGCGAAATGCCAACTCTCCGAGAGTGCGATCTTCTTCTGAATGAACAGCTTTTCGCATCGTTCGCGCGCGCTCTTTTCTCCCGTGGTCATTGCTTGGCGAAAGCAGGTTTGCCGTAAGTTCCATTTTCGGCGCAGTATCGTTTTGGCCTTGTTTGGCGTACTTTTTCCGCGGCGATTTTGAAAACGCTCGCTCGGGAAAAAGTCAGCCTGTGGATTCGCTTCGTAGTGTATAGCTGTGTTTTTTACGCAGTACGCGGACTCATTATGTTGCACGGACCACGTGTGGTCTCAGTGCCAAGATTTATTGTGTGCTATGGAAGGCACTCATGTTCCACCTTTTCCTAAATAACGTTTAATCATACACCAGATCAGCATATCTTTCATTAAGACATGTTCTTTTTACTGAATATCGCGTCCATAATTTTATCAGAAGTTCCTACAGTTTTCAAGCCATGCACTCTCCTCATAAAGATCTGCTCATCCTGAAATAAAAACATGTTCCAGCTAAACTATTTGTTTTCTCTGTCTCCAACATACCCATGTCAAGTTCTACAGGTAGTAGTTTTGATTTATTCTTTAAAATGATGGTGAATCACGAACCACCACTAATATGATCACGTTGTCAACTTAATGTGAACTCTTACTCCATATAAACTTTTCCTCAACCGTCTTTTAATTATTACAAGCTCTAAATTCAGTATTATCATAGTCAAGTTTTAGTTTTCAAGAGTTCATAATTACATTATAACAATGGTTTTTGTACCATTTTCATTATTGTATCATCCAAAAGTGTCTGAAGTTATACAAAGAGTTTAACCGAATTTCATATTTATGTTTCTGGCTATGGTAAGCTGGCTCTCTCTGAATTTCGAAATATTCCGTCGGAAGGGCCAGCTGTAATAGCGATTTTTGTATAATTTTCTGGATTTTTCATAGTTCTGTTGTACATCGGCTGCTTGTACTGACATCTTAACATCGCGCCCTGTTAAGCCGGCTATTTGCAAACAGCTGATGTACAACACAATAACGCAAAACTATCGATTTTAATGAATATCAAGATCGAAGGTTGTGTGTTTGACGCGTATCTGGGTATGTGGATTTCTTTATACTCTCGAAACATCCCAACCAACGGCCGGATGGATTTTAATGAATGAGGTCTCTATCGAGTCGTCTTAACCGTCCGATGGTTATAGGCTAGGTTTTGTATTTATAAATTAAAAATGGCGGTCGTAAAATACAAAATGGCAGTAGAGAAGAAAAAAAAATTACGGATCCTATTGAGCGGCATATCATTTAATAGGTCTTTCAAAATGAAGACGATGTTTCATTGGCTATTTTACAGTCAGAAGCTCCGTTTAAATATTACACAACCTGGAAGTTGTGTAGGTAGGATCTCTAGCTTTACTGCAACTCTAACCTTCATAGACATCTATAGGCCTCATCAAAACAGTGTTTATAGATAGGAACTAATAATTAAACACAACTTAAAAGTCATCAATACAAATAAATAAGAAAAAATAGTTAAGTAATATAAAAAATAATTTCACATTGGTGAGAAATAATTAATTAGTTCACTTTTTACGCAATCGGGTTTCTTGATTTTTCAAATTTAATTTTTGCTTGTTACTCCGATTAGTTCACTGAAGCAGAAATTTAAGATAGAAATCAAAGTTGGGATAGTATTGAACTAATAATATTAAAGTTTAACATTTGAAACTCCTTTTGAAATATTAACATGTAAGCAATGAAAGAAAGTTTTAGGATTGGCTATCCAACTAATTCCTTTTTTCTCTGGTTTTGGTTCGGTTGCGGATTCATTTTAAATAGAATATTCGGCTCTGAACTTGACTGTGGCGATTGTTTCATGAATTATAGAGCAAAATTTTGGTTTTGGCTTAACCAACTAATTTCTTTTTTTGTCCGGTTTTGGTTCGGTTGCTGATTGATTTTAAGTAGAATTTCCGGTTCTGAACTTGCCTGTGACGATTGTTTCATGAATAATGAGCAAAAAAGAAAAAAAAGAAGAAGATGCACCTGGAAGAGAGCATTGTCGAATTGGAGGGTTAAATGATCGCGTATTAACAAACATCCCCCCTCCCCCCGTCCGGCCTACAGGCACAGGTAGATTTCGAACTTAAAGATAAACGCAGCTTAACAATTTTATCTGGCCGCTTTTGACGACTTTTTAATTCCCTTATTCTGTAAGAGCTGGTTTTATCAGATTATATTAATACGATAATTTTTTTTCACCCCCCCCCCCTCCTTCTTTTTTACTCTGTAAGAGTTGCTCCTATCAAAAACTTGTCAATATAAAAGTTGTAGATAATATTAAGAAGATTTATAATAAATTTAAGCGGATTTGATATCGTGTGAATTGACGAAGTTATGAATTCTTTTCTTCTTCACCCCCCCTTTTATTATTTATATATGTATATTATATATATGTATATATATATTGCTGTAAGACTTGGTCTTATCAAAACCTTGTCAATATAAAAGATGTAGATAAGATTAAGAAGATTTGTAATAAATTTAAGTGGATTGGATATCTCGTGAATTGACGAAGTTGTGAATTTTTTTCTTCTTAAAACCCTATTTTTTTTCACCTTGAGCCCATTTTTAATTATATCAAAAATCAGCTGCACATAAATTTTTGGCCTTTTTCCTAGAATAACTTTAAACTGATTTTATATAATTAAGAAGATATAGGATTTTTCTATTTTCATAAAAACCCCTTACTACTTCCACCACCTTGGTCCGATTTTGTCCATTAACGAACTTCACCGAGATTTTCTGACCCTTGATTTTCTGTACCAATTTGGAAAATATTTATGCAGCATTATGGAACTTACCGTGTCCATAAAAAAGTGATATACTATATATATGTATATATATATATGTACCGTAGACCTAAAAAGGACTGACTGATTTTAAAATTCAATAACTTGCAAACGGTGACAGATATTTAAAAAATTCTTGCAGGAGGGTTATGCCTGAGGTCAAAAGTTTTTTTTCAGTGATTTTCGATTATAGTTCGAATTACAAACAATAGATGGCGCTGCGATCAATAGACGTTAAATTCAGGCTCGTTTTTTGGTAATTCGGGACCAACTCAATATATTTTTATCTCCTTTTTCTGCATGGAAGAAGAGAAAGGCCAAAAAATCGAGCCTGTATTTAGCGCCTATTGCTTACAGCGCCATCTATTTTTTGTAATTCGAACTAAAATCGAAAATCATTGTAAAAAAACTTTTGACCTTATGCATAACCCTCCTGGAAGAATTTTTTAATATCTGTCACCGTTTGTAAGTTATTGAATTTAAAAATCAGTCAGTCCTTTTTAGGACACCCGGTATATGTATACGTAAAGTTTTGAACTGGGGAGGATTTTGGGTTCTAGGGGTCATGATCGGCTGAGATCTGCAAAAATTTTTCAGAATTCCAACATGAGAATGTAATAGGTAGTGCTTCTTACGAAAACTACCTAAAAAGGCCAGAATATTTAAGGCATGAAAATCTTTCTTATTTTTTGAAATTCAAGTAATGACATCTATGTTAATTGTAGCGTATATTTCATAAATGTTATTTTTCAGGTCTGTGAAGATAACTGCAACGTGTTAAACAATATATCTTGTAGGGAACCAATTATTCAGTACTGTTTTGATCTCGATGGAGGAATTAAAAAATTCGCAAATATGGTTAGAGAATATTGGAGATATTATACTGTCTGAAGATGATGACATCTTATGGATGCTACCAGAAATATTCATTTTTACTTACGAAACCTGCGTGGCCAGTCCATATTTCAGGTTTGACCAAGAAGATTGGCGCCTGGTACTAATGCCAAGTGATGGTGATCAATCGACTCTGAAAGACAATGATTATTTTGGTTTATTTCTATGGATGAAATGTTGTAATACTACAAAACAGAAGTATAATGTTCGGTTAAGTCTTGAAGCTCCAAGCGGTAAAGAAAAATGTTTTCACTATGGCGAACTGGATGCTTATTATGGATGCGGAAAGTGGGATTTTCTTCCTATCAGAGATGTGCAAGGCTGTGGCCTTAGTGGGCGCATTAGAATATTCTGCATGATTGAAAGAATAGAAGATGAATCTAAGGATTTGCTTTTGGGTAAGTATTGCTTTTATTTTAACTTCGATTTTCTTTCACAGAACACAACCCCATGTGAAAGGGGCGGAAGTACCACGTGCGGAAATTGAGGGAGCGCCAAATTTATACTACCAACCTGTTTTTTTTCTTTTTTGTAAAAAAAAAAAAAAAAAAAAATATGTCCTTATCCTTCTTTATAATATTATAAATGTCAATGTGTGTCCGAAAGTTTGAATGGAGTCAACATCTAAACGGATGAATTAATTTTTTTGTATCTTTGCATATACAGTGTCTCACATAAGTGATGGGACACTTGTGCTTTACAAAAGGAAACTAATCAAATAAATTAAAAAAACATGTACACATTATTTTGTGGGTGTGTTTCATACTTAAATTTAGTAAAGATTATTACATAACATACATTTTGTCAAAATATTAAAATATTAATTTAATAAAAATACAAATGTTTAGAACGGAGCAAAAAATAGCTCACATAAGTGATGGGACACCATTATATATGCAACAAAAATCGTCTGAAATAAGCAATAAAAATATTTTTTGGGTTTTTTTTTTACTTAAAAGCAATTGGCAATAATTTATAAAATCGTCTGCAGTATTTCTCTCCAGTTTGTTTTGGAATTTTTGTGTTTTTTAGCTCTGTGTAGCCATGAATGCTAAACGAAAAGAAACTTCGCCTGAAATTCGAAAATTAGTTATTAATTTGCATATTGAACGTGGAAAATCTATTAGAAAAACTGCTGAAACAGTTAACTTGAGTCGTTCAACAGTTTTCAATATCATTAAACAATATAAAAAGAATCATATGATTCAGGATAAAAGAAGACCTGGCCGACCATCAAAGCTATCCAATGGAATAAAGCGAATTATCGTTCGAAATATTAAAAAAAATCCAAGAAATAGTGCTTCAAAAGTTGCTGCTGATTTACAAGCATTATATGGAATAATTGTTAATCCTGAGACTATTAGAAGGGTAATTCGATATGCTGGATATCACGGTAGAGTAGCCAGGAAAAAATTCTTCGTAAGTGAAAAGGATAAAAAACTCAGACTAGCTTTCGCAAAATCCAACATAAATAAGAATTCTGATTACTGGAATAAAGTTATATTTGCTGATGAGAGTAAATTTAATATATTTGGTTCTGACGGTAGAATCTTGGTGTGGAGAAAACCCAGGGAAGAATTTCGCAAACAGAACTTGGTACAAACAGTAAAACATGGTGGAGGAGGAGTTATGGTATGGGGGTGTATGTCGTCCGCTGGAGTTGGTAATCTTGTTTTTATTGACAGTATAATGGATCAGTACAAGTATATTGATATTTTAAAGCAAAATTTGAAATCTTCAGCACGAAAATTGAACTTTCATAACGATTTTAAATTCTACCAGGACAATGACCCCAAGCACACTGCTCTGAACGTTAGACTCTGGCTGCTATATAACTGTCCTGAAATAATAAAAACACCACCACAATCTCCAGACTTAAATCCCATAGAGAATATTTGGCAAGAATTGGAATCAAGAATTCGCAAACACACCATTTCTTCAAAACAACAACTAAAATCGGTGCTTCAAGAAGAATGGGGTAAAATCACTCCAGAAATCACAAAAAAATTAGTCGAATCCATCCCAAAAAGATTAAATCATGTTTTAAAAGTAAAAGGAAATCCAACAAAATATTAAAACCTTTTAAAAAGTAAAATTTTTGGATAAATATTTGATGGAAAAGTAAGTGTCCCATCACTTATGTGAGCCATTTTTTGCTCCGTTCTGAACAATTGTATTTTTACTAAATTAATATTTTAATATTTTGACAAAATGTATGTTATGTAATAATTGTTACTAACTTTAAATATGAAACACATCCAAAAATTTTTTGCACATGTTTGTTTATTTATTTTATTGCAGTTTCTTTTTATAAAGCACAAGTGTCCCATCACTTTTGTGAGACACTGTAGGTGTATTATAGAACGGAAATGAACATAGGTTATAATTTATTTAATTTACTCAAATAATTTTCTTAATAATTCAAAATTTCATTCTTTTTCATGCAGAATCAATTGACATTTTCCCGATAAATTTAACCATCTTTCTTTCTTGTTGCCAAGAAAATCTAAATCAGGAAAAATAATTTCTCCCCTACAGTTAATTAAAAATTAAAATAAGAAGAATTCAAAAGAAAATATATATGACGTCTTACTTGAAACGAAAAATGTTTTTTATATTTTTTATTATACATGCAGAATAATTAAAAATTAAAATAAGAAGAATTCAAAAGAAAATAAATATGACGTCTTACTTGAAACGAAAAATGTTTTTTTTTTCTTTTTTTTTTCTTTTTTTTAAAATTATACATGCAGAATGAATATCGGTTACGTTAATAAGGGGTTTTCTGCCAAAAATGGAGTCATAATTAGAAGGAAAAAGAATCATATTATTAATAAAATTATTCGTTTGGAAATATATGACGTCAAATTTGAAATAAAACAGGTATTTCCAAGTATTCGTTAAAAATACAAGGGGCATGCATATCAGTCTAATGAAAATAGATAAATAATAACGTCATATTAAAACGAATAACAGAAATATTTTTTACAAATTGACCCTATTCTCTCGCTTTCGGTTCGAGGCTATAAAAACCGACATTTTACCAATTGTGACGTCACAGAAATGAGAGTTTTCTTTCAAAATTCACGTTATGATTATAAGGAGAAGATATTTTCGGTGGAAAAAAGGGGAATTAAAACGGATTAATATATTTTTTGATGCTATTTCCTCGTTAAAATTAAAAAGAAATGAATTTCAATTAGTATAAATGGTACAAAAACATGATTAAAGTAAATTTTCTAAAATTGAAAGCATATTTACACACATCAAAGCTTCATGAATGAATTTATTCCACAGAAGAGAAAATCGTCTGTCGACATATTGACACAACCAAGGATGTAAATATAACTTCTGTACATTTAAGTGGATAGTTATTGCTCACCAGTCATACGAATTAAAATTAAAAGAAATCATATACTATTTTATTTAATTAATTTTAAAAGATGGCAGTTAAAACATGTCACAAAGGCGTTTTTAGTTGAAAATTTTATCGGTTAAAAATGATATAATATTTTTTCATGGAAAGCATTCATTTTAATACGAAAACATTAACATATATTTATTTTAATTTCGTCAAAGCGATGTCGTTTTCATTACACCAGCTTCGAAAGTGAAAACGAAATCTCAAACTAACAAATACTTTTCAGAAATAAACTTTTGCATCAAAAGTCTCATTCTTTCAAAATGAAATTTTAGCTTACATTTTAAATATATTTTCTTACTTGAAATTTAGTATATTTAATAAAAAATAATGTTTCAATGTTTTTTTAAATGTACAATAATATTGGATTTCATTAATCGATTTCATGTTTTAAATAAATTAAAATGCATAGTTTTAAATGATTCATGAAGTGAAAGAATATATATATATTTATTTCGACAAGTATCATTCCGTTGGAAAAACTAATCTAGTGAAAGCGTTGTCATATTTTAAATCATTAGCTGATTTTCTTTCAGAAAATGTTAGCATTTTAGAGCAGTTATACAAAATGGGGGTGATTTGCACAGAATTTAACAATCGCAAATATGTAAGTTTAACATCCTTTTACCGTATAATCTCCCAGAACACTGGTTTCTATAAAATTTAATAAGAGGCACAGGAAAGTCGACTTAAAAAAGTTTAGCAAGTAATTTCAATTCAAGATTAGGCTTTACATGTGACATCATTTACGTGTAAACAAGAGCCAAATCCACTAATTAAGCAATGAATTTGCCTTTCACCTCACATCCCTCTAATTTTTAAAGGCACCTTGTTTATCGAAAAGCGCAAAGGAAGAAGGGAAATTTCCTTTCGATTTTAAATTATCGAAATCTATAGTTAAAAATCTGTCTGAAACACAATCTCTGTTCCCCATTGGAGCATATTCCTGCAAATTTCAAAGCTTTCGTAAGCGAAAATTACAGCACAAAAATAGATATGAAAATGTTTATTCATAATTGGGGTGCTTTTCCATAAATAGGTTTATTCCGCGAAAGCAATAAGCAACTCTATTGCTTTAATAATAAGCATTTAGGCTCAAGAATCTTCGGAGCGTGATAAACATTTTGATATTATTGGTAGATCTAGAGCTGATAAAAGTGTGGTACCGTGAAATTAAAATGTAGTAAATATTCGGAAGTTAAAGATATTTCTCGTACTCTTATTATTTATTTTTGAATTTTGGTGCTTTACCACGTATGATTATTATTTTTTAATACAAATTATCTTTTTTTCCTTAGAAGATGTGATTTTTTGGAATATAAACGTAATGTTGCATGTTCATTTTTCAATTATTGTAATCATATCAAAGTCACGTCTGAAGTGACCTGCTAATAACCACAAATATAAATAATAAAATAGAATAACAGAGATGTAAATTCATTCCTCATTTAATCTTAGAAAAAATGTATGAAATTTCATGCTCACGAAAGAAATTTAAATGATCCTATATATCTACCCTATATATATAAAATCCTAATGAAAAGAATTTATGAAACGAATATATGAAGCAGCTGAAATGTAACGATTCTTTGAATCGACTGATTAAACAACTGATTATGTTTCACGGCGATTTCTCCTAAAATATGGAATACTTTGCGATGAAATTAACACCAAAAATCAATATTGATCCGCAGATTTCAAAACTGGTATTAGAATTTTAAAATTCGAATTAGTTTTCGAAATATTAATTTTTTTCTTATTTTATATACATTTTTCTAATGATGGCAACTCAAATTTTAATCAAACAGATATTTTTTTTTTTTCAGATTTTAGAAAAGGTTACTATTTTAAACTACTTTGGCGAGAATTTTGGCCTCCCTTTGGCTAAGAAATGTATCATGTTACTTTTATTCATAATTCAATTTGCATTTCATTATCATTTTATTTAATACAAACAGAAACATTTAAAATAAATGGCTTTCACTTCTTTATTTTTTTAAACGAAATGAAAAGATAAATATTAATCACAGATGTCATATACGCACCGGGGTACCTAATTGGCACAAAAATGGCATTATTTTGGTTGACATGGTAACCCGGCTATTGCTGTTTATTTAATAATAAGTGTTTTACTTTATTTTCTATTTTTTAATTACATAAATTGTTTTGTTCTATAGTTAATTATTTTTTTTGGTTATTTTCCTTTAAAAATAAAAAATAATAGAAAATAATTAAAAAATACGGTACTACTTAGTTATTCCATCGACCCATTTCGCCAAATTATATAAATCGCCAAACCACTCGCCAAATTATACAAATTGACATAATTTTTATTTTAAATAACGAAAGAACAAAGAAAATAGTGTAACATTAATAAATATACAAATAAAACGTCGAAATAAAAATCACTTGATGACGTAAAGACGTGTAACTTGCTTAAAGTCAAGTGAATGTGACATTTAACAACCATTATTGGCATTTAATCTTATAGTTTGGTGATAGATTTTTGTTCGACGGGATAACTAAGTAGTACCAAAAATACATATGTAACTGGTATTCGAAAACGAGGATTTCGTCAAATTTTCGTAAAAAAAATCACGCCAAACCGGGTGCGTATATGGCATATGGTCAAATATTAAATGATGTAACAAACGATGACATTTAATTTCAACTTCAAAGCAATGTTTTAATTTACCACTCGAGAAAAAAAAATGCTAACTGGCGAGTTGAAAAATAGTTATTGGCAATATTTGCACCCGGCGAGCGTAACAGTACCAAGAATTCTTTGCGACAATGCTTTTATGTAGTATTATTTAAAAAAAAAATTGATTTTTTTAAATCGAAATGGAAAACTTTCGGCACAGATGCCACATACGGTCCCATATTGGCGCTATTTTTTTCTGACGCCAATGTCATATACGCATCGGGTACTTAACTGGTTCCATAGTATCGTTATTTTGCTTGATTTGATAAGCCGGATGTTGTTGTTTGTGCTGTTGATCTTTTCCCCAAATTAGCGTTTGAAAAAAATCGCGCCAATATGGGGCCGTATATGATATCTGGGCCAAACTTTCATATGAAAATCGGAGGGATCAGAGCGTATTTATTTATGGCAGTTACATGACTTGGAATATTATAATATAGATGAAATGATGGCGATATAATAATATTTGGCGACTTATCACCTGTACCTGGCTAATATTAAAGTACCAAAATGGCACCAGGAATATAAAAAGCGAAGTGGTTCGCCCGGAACTCTTGATGATAGTCACATGACTTAGGCTATTGTTATAGAAATTGTTTTAAAATACCGGGAGACAAAGACTCTGTACTCTTCATTCCTTTTATTTTTAGCTTCTTTTCAAACGTTTAACTGATCCTCTTTAATTAAACACGAAAACAACCATTGGATGTCTTAACAGCAACTGATTCGGCCTTAAATTTTTGAAATCAAAGGAAATTGAATGGAAACCCGTTTACAGGTAGATCTGCACAGCTTTTTTCAGTATAATTCAATCTTCTATAATATTTTTTAAACCGATCAGATTAGCGTGTTTTTAGATTCTGCGGTGTCTGAATGGGGGTTGGCAAGCGTAGCTTGCAGGGGGCAGAGCCCCCTAGTATATATATATATATATAAAATAAGCAAATTGGGATCATCAGAAGCCTTTCTACTATAAAATGTCATAAAAGGTTAATTATATACGCTTTTAACCCCTTGAGGGGCACCGGTATATATTATATACCCACCTACGATTAATGAAGTTTTACACCAGAAAATTTTTATTAAATTTTACTTTTCTAACTTTGGTCGAAAAAAGCCGTAAAATTGCTTTTACTTATTTTGAAATAGAATTTTTCAAAGATTCCGGTGGGAATTCAGCATTTCACAAACGTAATTGCAAGCCCCTCAAGGGGTTAATTATCGAAATTTTTTGCTTAATTGATAAATTTCTTCAATTTCTTGAAATGTTACGGGAACGCAGTCACGGGTAACAGCTAGTATATGTATATATACCATATACATATCGGAAATTTTTTTCACAAAGAAAGTACGTAGTATATTTTTCGTTTTAAAATTATTGCCTCGTCCTTTGCCTCACACCCAAAAACTAATTTCTGACTAAGGACTTCTTAACACTTTCCAACATCCTTGAAAAATCTTTATGGATTCGGTTTGTTTGTCCGACTGTATCTGTCCAACATCCAACTTGCGTAAATATACTCGGATTTCCATGCAATTGAATTGAATTATCATGCAATTGGGTTGTCTACAACAATGTTAAATGCAAGAGATCATGGAGTAAAAAAGATGAACCGGCTCAAAGCACTTCGAAAACCAATATTTCTCAACAAAAGGTGATACTGTCTGTTCGGTGGGATTTCAAGGGAATAGTTTTTTAAAGCTTCTACCGGACAATACCACGATCAATTCTGAAGTGCACTGTCATCAACGGGACAAATTGAATGATTCAATCAAATAGAAAAGGCCAGAATTGATCAATGAAACGGTTTAGTTCTCCACCACAATAATGCGAAACATGATACAAGTTTTGTAACATGCCAAAAGCTGTTACAGCTTGGATGGGATGTACTACACCTACCATATTCTCCAGATCTGGTACCTTCGGATTATTACTTGTTCCGGTCTCTGCAAAATTTTTTAGATTGCATAACCTTTATTTCAAATGAGGACGTCAAAAATGACTTGATCCGTTTTTTGTAAGAAAAGATCAGAAGTTTATGAGCATTGAATCATGCAACAGCCGGAGATATGGCAAAAGGTATTGGACGAAAATGGTAACAATATAATTCAATAAAATATTTATACGTTATAAGAAAGTCGTCTTTCATTTCCACAAAAAAAAAAAACAGAACAAAAATGCAATTACTACTTTCCGAACAACCCAGTAATAAGTGATAAGTAAAGGAGTAATATAAAAAGTTGAATTTCGCATTTTAATACGTATGCAGCTCTTTGTTTTGTAGAGCAAATGCCATTTTTAACCCTTTCGGTATTACTGCCGCCCATTGGCGGCGGCCACGAAACGTTCTCTGGGTACTACCGTCGCCTATTGGCGGCATACACGAAACGTTCTCTGAGTACTCCTGCCGTTCATTGGCGGCATCAACAAAATGCTGAATGCTAAGCCTGTTTTATCTGTCTTTCCGTCTGATCCGTAAAATAAGATTCCGTCGAAATCGGTTTTTGGCCGAGGATTGGTTTAGGTAATTAGTTAAGGCAAAGCAGTATAAACATTTTAGAAATCTTTTTTAAACACTTTAAATGCCGCGTTAGTCACCTATGACTGTCGCTGTCCGAATGAAAAGGTTAGTGTCAATCACGCTCCAGATTTCTATGAATGCCGAAAAACACGTTTTCGTGGCTTACGCAACATTGCCGTACAGTGCAGCCACTCTTGTGGAATACTTCCTCGTACCACGAATGTATAACTGCGACCAGCTGCTCCGTACCGAAAGGATTAAAAGCTGTACTTAATTTGCGTACTTTTTGTAATTGAAAGTATGTTCGTATTTATCACCAACGCTTTATCTCCTAACTGTTGTTAGCTGTCTCACAAACTATTTCGTTTAGAGCTGGAACCTTAATACTATCGCTAAACTTCAAAATAAAATTCCATAAAAAACGGCAAATATACTGACAGCAAAGTTGCCGTCTATTCTCCGTTTTTTCACAAAACTTTCGTTTTGGTATTTCTCCATTTTCAAGATAGAAAATTGTTAAAGAGGGAAACTGTTGTTTTAGGAAATAAATATGAGCAATAGCGCAATAGTAACTAATAATGTATGAAATAATTATATACACTAATGCGCATTTATACGGAACAGGTATCTTATCACACCCGTTAATTTATCGCCTTGCCTTCCTCAGGATTTGAACTTGCGTACTCGCCATTAGGGATGAATGTTCTATCGTCCCACCACATCCAACTCCGCGGTTATCGGCCGAAACGTCAATTATGAAAATTTAGCAGGAATGTTCCCGTTTTTACTCAAATGACAAGGGACATTTCCGTTTTTAGCATACAACGAGTAGAGATAAAAGTGGAAATTTTCCGTTTATTCCGGCAAAAAGTTTCCGTTAAATAACGGGAATTTCCCATAAAATCATCGGTATATATATATATATATATATATATACAATAGAGCGCCGATTATCCGAACTCCAATTAATCGAACTTCCAATTATCCGAACAGCCTATTTCTCTCAAAAAAATTTTTAAACCGAACTTCTATTTATCCGAACAACATCCATTTATTATATTCTCTCTCTTTTTTTTTTTCTTTTAATGATGATGAAATTGTGGATGAGATTTAAGATAAAAAAAAAAAAAAAAAAGAAATTGAAGAAATGAAAACGAATGCTCTGAAAATGACCCAGGTCCATCACATGACGAAGCCTTTGAATGTTTGGAAACAGTTATTAAACGGCTCGAACGGCAGAAGAACGCTTATCCTATTCAAATAACGTATTTAAGAAGAATTCGAGATATGGCAGCATTGGAAAGAACGTCTTCTTTGAAGCAAGCAACAATCGAAAGCTTTTTTGCTTAAATTATAATCTCTGGAGTACAGAAAAAGAGAAAAAGAAAATTTTAAATGATAAAAAAAAAACCAGTTTCTAAACACGCTAGCACTAACCGGCGCTGCCAGTCCTAAGCCTGGGTAAAGTGTGAAGGTTTTAGTATAGTCAGGGAAGTCCCTTAAATTGTCTGTCCATTTATCCGAACTTTTGCTTATCCGAACTAGGGTCGGTCCCGACTTGTTTGGATAATCGGCGCTCTACTGTATATATACATGTTATTATTATTTTTATTTTTATTTATTTTTTATTTTTTATTTTTTTACAATGTAGAGACTTCTGAATAGGTGAATTTTAATTATAATAGTCCCGTACATAAAATTTAAGGCGGTCCTCAAATCCCCTGCTCAATAACACGAAACTTTCTGACTCATTTTTTCGCGTAAAGGCCTAAAATCGGCAAGGCCTGACTATTGAAGCGTTTTTTTTTTTTTTTTTTTTTTTTTTTAAATACGTTTATTATCGAATTATAAGCGATTCTGGTCCGGTGATGACCAGTTTTTCTCCTGACTCGCGGTGTCGCATGAGGAAATTCGGTTTAAAACGCCTACTTTGGCAGCATTTTCTGAAAGATCTTTTGCGTTTACAAAAAAATTGAAAACTTCTTTCAATTACATAGTTCTTGAATAACAACACCTGCTAATTTCATGCGTTTCCGAACAAAAATTAAATAAAAATGTGTTAGAAAGTAGCCCCTTTAGATATGAGAACAGCCTTAATATCAGGGTTGTCAGAATTGCTGCCCGGGTAGGTACCCATTTTCCCTACAGGGCTGGGCATTTTAGCTTAAAAAAAAAAACTGAGGTTTTGGGAAAAATGGGTTTTTATCAAATAAAACAACATTTTGTAATATTAAGTACTTTTTGAACGAAAAAATACAACAATGAAATGTTTCTTTACATATAAACATACATGCACAAAATCTTCTTGGCTATCAACTATCATACAATATTTATTAGAAGCTTTGAATCTAAATCAAAACTTTTTAGATAAAAACAATTTTGGTTTAGGTTTGAAGAAGTTGTAGTTACCATTATATCTTACTTCTGTTGTTATGGAAAATTTTGATTTAGAAGTTTAAAACCAAATCAATAACAATATTTTTGTCTGTCGGTATCATTTTTTTATATCTAAATAAAAAAGTGTATTGTAAAAATAGTTAACAGAATAAATTCCTCAAAGTAAAAATTAAAATAGTTATTACTAAAAGGACTCATTACACTGTGTTACAATAAATAAAAATAAGAACAGCTAATCATTGTATACAATATATTAAAAAATCTTCAATTAAAATAACCTACTACTCACAGTAATGAAATACAAATACAGTAGAACCTCGATTATCTGAAGTAATTGGGACCGACCCTCTTTCGGAAAATCGAAATTTTCGGATAATCGAGAATGCTTCAATTTTAAGATTAAGGAGAAATATATGCAGTATTTATTATTATGGTAATAAGTGCTTAATAAAAATAAAGCAATAGCAAAATAGAAACAAGAATAAATTACCTGAATTTTAATTTTGAAATGAAGCACCTTTTACAAATATCACAAGGCTTTGAAAAAATGTATTGTTTGTCGCAGTTTCGATTGCCTTTGCTTTGAAGCACGGGGTTTTTTTATATTATTAGTTCACCAGTATCACAGTCTTTCTGCTGCTCCAGCCATGCCAAACCTTTTGCAACACATTCAAAAGCTTCAGAACTGCTAATTTGTTCGTTTTCTTCGTTCCACTCCGCAGCTTACGGGAGCTCAAGTTAAATCCAAAGGAACTCTAAGAAAGGGGATCGAAAATATTTATATGTACTCGTAGCTCGGAAAGGACCGCTTACACGCAAGGAATATGATAGTTTAAAAAAAAAAAAAGCTTTCAAAATGGATTTTGCACACAAGAAATATGATAGTTAAAAAAAAAATCTTTAAATCTGATTTCGGTTAAGCGAGAGTTTCGGTTAAAAGAGTTTCGGATAAAAGAGGTTCTACTGTACTGTGAAACCTCCTTGAAAGACCACCTCTATAAGGAGACCCTCTCTCATAAAGACCGTTTATTTATGGTCTATAATTTTTGGTTATAGGCTCAATGTTAATTTTCCTCCATTAAAGGACCACTATTTCCCGTCTACCTCCCTGAAAGACCACTTTTCAACTTTTTAGTCGAAGAGTAGTTTACTTTCCTTTGCCTGGTGAAATCTCGAAATTCCCCTTCTTTCCGGAAAACATGCTCAGCTGTTAGACCTGGCGAATCAAGGTCATATCTTAAAAAATAAATTCTACAATCATTTATAAAAATGAATGATACTGCAATCCAGATTTTTAAAAAAATCTATTTTAGGAGCTCTATCTTATTTAAGAGACGAGCTTCGGCCAGTTAAAGCTTCTATTTCCTGTCAAGAAACAGCTGTTGAAATCAATAGATTGATAGAAAGTTGGGTACCTGTTAAAGATGATACCAAAATAAATAATTTGTTTGTTTAAAGAGACCAAAGAATATTTAGAAACAAAAATTGTTAATGAGAAATTGTTAAAATCAAAGCAAACTACTATTAATTCCTTTAAAGCTGTATAGACATGAAATAAAATAAACTAATTCAATAATATCATTTGCAGTATGTATTTCACGAAACTTTGCTTACCCATCACCTCTATTCAGATACTACCTCTCTGAAAGACCGATTTTTCATGGTCTAATGGATGGTCTCCTTAGAGGGGTTTCACTGTATATGCCAAAAGTTTCGAACAATAAAAAACTTGTTCATCATCAGGGAAACATCCAGGAGGAACCAACACGTTATAATATCTACATTACACCTGTAATGTAGATATTATGACGCATTGGTTCCTCCTGGATATTTCTCTGGTGATGAACAAGTTTTTTAGTTGGAATATATTTGTATTTCCTTACTGTGAGTAGTATGTTCTACAGAGTAACAATATGTAACACATGTATATATACCGGGTGTCCTAAAAAAGGACTGACTGATTTTAAAATTCAATAACTTGTAAACGGTGACAGATATTTAAAAAATTCTTGCAGGAGGGTTATGCATAAGGTCAAAAGTTTTTTTACAGTGATTTTCGATTTTAGTTCGAATTACAAATAATAGATGGCGCTGCGATCAATAGACGCTACATTCAGTCTCGATTTTTGGTACTTCGTGGCACGCTTAATACATTTTCATCTCCTTTTTCCACATGGAACAAGAGAAAGGACCAAAAATCGAGCCTGTATTTAGTGACTATTGCTTACAGCGCCATCTATTGTTTGTAATTCGAACTAAAATCGAAAATCACTGTAATAAAACTTTTGACCTTATACATAACCCTCCTGCAAGAAATTTTTAAATATCTATCACCGTTTGCAAGTTATTGAATTTTAAAATCAGTCAGTCCTTTTTAGGACACCCGGTATATATATATATATATATATGTTTATATCTTTTATTATGCTTGAAGATACAGTGTTTAATAAACGTTATTTAATTAATTAAATTATTTATTCTGCTTAAAATTGAGGATTTTCAAATATCTGCATATACCACCAGAAAGCAACTGTGTTTGAATATTAAGTATGGAAACAGAAAAACAAGACAACTTGAGGATATACTAATAAAAAAAAAACATTTTATTAAGTTATTATTAATACTTTTAATCTTCAAATAAAAGTCATTAATAAAATTATATGTAATGTACTAAAATACACAAATGTGAGTTTGTTGTTGGTTATCTTTTCTTTATTAGAGATGGTTTTTTTTTTGGTAATCTTTGCTTTCTTGTATTAATAAAATTAAACTTTTAATTTTCAAATAAAAATAAGAATGGCTAATCAGTGTATACAATATATTAAAAAAATCTTCAATTAAAATAAAATAATAAATTTTATCCCCCCCCCCCCCCATAAACCCAGGTTTTCTATCCATAAAACCCACTCGGGCTGGGTTTAAAAAAAACGGGTTTTTTACAACCCTGCTTAACCCTTAAATGCCGGGTGTTGCTTTTCGGCAGCATACCCAATGTAGGCTTCTAAAATACTACTATTAGAATAATTTTGAAGCTATAATGTCTAATGTTGCCAATAAAATACATTCTGAAAATATTATTAAATCGATTTTCAACATGTAGATGGCAGCACTTGTGTTCTTTAAGAATAAAGATAGATTTATTTTTTCAATTGTTGTTACATGTACTTTTTGTTTTGTTTGAAAGCTTGCGATATACCCTATTTTGGTCTGCAGTGAGCAAGTAAAATTTATTTCTTATCAGAGTTCCTAAAATTCTTGTGTGTTTAATGTTATAGAATTTTATGGAGGAAAATTATTTTTTCAATTAAAGACCAGTAATGCCGATTAGTAACAAACAGTTTTTTAGCCGTAAACCATACTTAAAACAAAATAGGATTTTTTAAAGTATTTTTCCAGTGATTTATTTAAAAAAAGAAAGCCGAAAAACATCATTAAAATGATTTTTGAAAAAACAGGCATTTAAGGGTTAATACAGAAATAGTATCCTATGCGATAATAGAGCTTTTTATTTATCTTTCGATTAAGCAGTTTTGGAGATCTCTCATACAGTGGTGGTCAGAATTATAAGAACAATTGAAAATTGCACAGAAAAAATTTATTTCTGAACTACATAAAGTGAAATTTATACATAAAATGCTTTTTTATTCTAGAAATCATTGTAGAATGCAAAACATTGGAAAATGCAAAATATGAATGTTTTGCCATAATTAACAAAATATATCATTGTAAAAATTGGACAAAATTATAAGGACAATAAATGTTTTTGCCTGAAACACACTAATAATTAATAATCTTCCCCTTCTGCTCAATCACATTTATCAGTCTTGACGTCATGGAGTTTGACAGTTCCTTAAGAACGTTCTTGAAAATTTTTGAACAGGCTTTTTCAATGGAGGACATAAGCTCTTCCTTGTTTTCATATTGTATACAATTTTTGTATACTTCGTGTGCCAGAATACCCCACAGATTTTCCATTAGATTCAGATCAGGTCTTCTGGCCCGCCAATGAAGTAGTTTCACGAAATTAGCAGCAAACCACGATTTTGAAATTTGAGAAACATGTACTGAGGCATTGTCCTGCTGGAAAAAATAGTCTCCACTCGTTATTAACTGTGCTTCTGGTAAAATATTATCGCCCAATACATCAAAATAACTCTCGGAATTCATTCTACCCTGCACAAAAACTATTGGAGTAGTTACACGAGTTGCGAAACCTCACCAGACCATTACTGAGCCACCTTCAAATGCACGCTTTGAGAAAATTTCTTTTTATCTTTGGAGATCATACCAAAAGTACCGAAAACCATCTGGTCCATCCAAATTAAACTTTTTCTCATCGGAAAAGACATCATCACACTTTTCTTCACATAGTAATGCATTTTTTGGCAAACTCCATCCTCAGTCTCTTATGAACTTTTGTAAGAGGCGGTCCTGACGTATGTTTACCATAGTGAACCTTTTTTTTTCTTTTTGTAAAACACGTCGAACAGTTCGAGCACTACATTCTAAGTTTAATTCACGTTTTATTTCTGTTGACATTTGTTTTTTGGAGCAATCTCGCTTTATTATCATTCTTTTCTCCAGTATAGAAGCAGAAAATGGCCTACTTGTATGTCTTTTCCGTCCATATTTACCGGTATTTTTAAGATAATCATAAATAACCGTTCTTGATCTATTGAACTTTGTCGCAATTTGGCGTACAGAAAGTCCTGAACTTTTAAATGCATCCACTTTCCCTTTCTTAAACTCCGAAATCTTTGTACCCAGCGGCATGACTGAAAAACAGAATATGACGATCCCAAACGCTTACTACGCATTTATATCGTCCGAGAGTTCCGTGTGCAGAGCAAAAAATATGCAAATTTTGCTTTTTAGAACGCACAAATACAATTGTTCTTATAATTTTGTCCATATCACATGGCTGTATAAATCCATAATACATTTTATTAATATGAATTTTACACATATTTCCACAAAAACTTATAAAAATATTCTTCATTTTTCATTGGTTTCCCGCCATTAAATTTGCATAAGTTTCCAGCCAAATGTAGCCAAGATTTGGCGATTTTTGCCTTGTCCTTATAATTTTGACCACCACTGTAGTATCTATATGCGTCAATCTTTGTCACATAAATTAAGAGTTAAGAGATAGTTGCCACTACATTTATTTTAAATCACGCGGGATATATACAAACCTCATACAAATGAAAGCATTATTTTTAGGTGCGTTCGTAAATATAAATGCGTAGCATAGTCGTCGTCTGGTCCGTTCGTCTGTCCGCATATAACAGCGCAAAACCTGCTCAACTGAATGTTTTGAAATTTAATAGCTATAATCGTTGCAGAATTTTGTCGAGTCATTTAGAATTTCATGAAAATCGACTCAAATCTTAATAAAGATATTAATAAAAGTTTTCTTCATTCTATTAAATCCTATCACACGTAATTAATTCAATGATATCCCATGATAGGTAATGGTTCTAGTTGCTATGGTGATTAAATCCTATTTATTATGGAGTCCTATTATTTCAGTATTATTGAATATATATAATCGTAATAAATTTTGTACTCATGAATTTTTGCATAAGAGTGCAACAGCTATTGTACCAAGATCGGAATACAGTAGAACCTCTTTTATCCGAAACTCTTTTAACCGAAATTCTCGGTTAATCGAAATGCATTTTTGAAAGTTTTTTTACTATCGCATTTGTGCAAAATCCATTTTGAAAGCTTTTTTAACTACCATATTCCTTGTATGCAAGCGGTCCTTTCCGAACTACGAGTACATATAAATATTTTCGATCCCCTTTCTTAGAGAGTTCCTTTGAATTCAACTTGAGCTCGTGTAAGCTGCGGAATGGAACTAAGAAAACGAACAAATTAGCAATTCTGAAGCTTTTGAGTGTTTTGCAAAAGGTTTGGCATGACTGTAGCAGCAGAAAGTCTGTGATACTGGTGAACTAATAATAATAAAAATAATAGAGCTACAAATCAAAAGCAATCGAAACTGCGACAAACAAAACATTTTTTTCAAATTCTTGTGATATATGTAAAAGGTACTTCATTTCAAAATTAAAATTCAGGTAATTTATTCTTGTTTCTATTTTGCTATTGCTTTATTTTTATTAAGCACCTGTTACCATAATAAGAAATATTGTATACATTTCTCCTTAATCTTAAAATTAAAGCATTCTCGATTATCCGAAAGATGGTCGGCCCCAATTACTTCGGATAATCGAGGTTCTACTGTATTTATAAAGCTAGTTATAGTATAAACGCACCTTATTTGCCACATTTGACGTACAATTTCCGACTTGTTTTGTATTGTATAAGCCTTTTGTGTAGTTTGATTTTCTAAATGGAAGTATAAATATTTTAGGTTCAGCCAGCGAAAATAAAGAGAAGGAAATTGAAATTTCTCAGAAGAATGGTGAAAAACAAAAGAATGGATCAGAATTAAAAGGTAAATAAAAAATATGTGAATGTGTTAGATTATTTTGCACTATAAAAATCAAAATACAATTCAAATATTTGTTTTTCAAGAACACACACACACACACACACACACACAAAAAAAAAAAAAAAAAAAAAAAAAAAAAAAAAAAAAAACTTATCACAGACTATTACAGTTGGTGATTCTGTTCTGAATTTTCCGAAAATTTAAGGCATTCGGTTCCGAGAATTCGGACATAAAAAAAAATATCGAGAATTTCGACAAATGGTTGCCAAAAAAATCAATTTTGTCAATCGTCAGCAGGGATGCACCGAATAGTAATTTTTGCCGAATACCGAATATTCGGCTTACAGGTGAACCGAATACCGAATATTCGGCTAGCTGGATAGTAACTGTTAGGCCGAATATTCGGCTGACCGAATACTTTTATATTTCAAAGTTTAAAGGCATTAAAATGTTAAATTTTAAAACAATTTTACATAACATTTAATACAAAAGCTTCCATTTTGATAAATGTAAGCTTTTTACAAGTAAACTTTATACTGAAGAAAATCTACTGTGAGTTATTTAAGAAGAGGATGCAGTTATAAAACTCAGAAATAATAACTTTTCTATTCTTTTGATTTAGCAAGGAAGTTTTTAATGCATCCTAGATCAGCATCTGGAGTGGGCGATCATTTTCAGAGATTGCAAACCTAAAGGTTGTTTTTAAATTGCAACAAATTTTCGACAGGGATAATAGGTTCAAGACAGACATTTTTTTGAACAAAAAACAACATCTCAGTCCATTTATTCCATCAAAATTACAATGCATTCAATCAAAAACACCAGTTGTATAACTACAAGCCGAAAATAAATTTTCGTTCACAACTTTATCAATAATGAACATATTTTATCAAGATTTGTTTCATATTAATATTGCTGGTATTAAATGTGATGATATCATTAAAAATGACGGAATTTTACCCAGTGACACCGTATAAATACTATCAACTGCATTCTGAAGGAATGTCTAGCTCATAGTTGTTTAGTTATAAACGGTCGCAATTTCCAGCACTTCTCATCATATCATATTTCACAGAAATCAAAGCAAGTCTATTGAAAATTTAGCTATGATATCTTCGTTATTATTAAAGTAACAAACGAAAATCTAAGTTTGACCTCGAGTGAGATGTATATATCGTACACTGTATTTATGGCTGAATAAGTGGACTGCAATTATGTTTTCCTCGACAAAAATTAACTGCCTTGATGTCTATTCTCAACTCTGAACGATTTTCTATTTTGTTTAGAAACATCCTTTTTTGTTAAAAAGCAAGAAACAGATTACTAGACAATGTTCAGGAACTTGCATCTGTACATCATTAATTCCTATGAAAATCCTCATTAATGGTTAATTTTCTTAAGTGATATTTAATAAACAGCAAATAATGTAAAAACATTCTCTTTTATTTAAATATGGTTCTGTTTCTAATTATTCTGAATATCTTTATAAGTTGACAGTTAAAAGTAGAACTTGTGTAAGGTTTTTAAAAATATGTTTTAAAAGATTTTTTAAGTATTCGGTTCAGCCGAATATTTTTATATTCGGCCAAACCGAATATTCGACAGGCCGAATAGTTTAATATTCAACCAAGCCGAATATTCGGTAACATGGCCGGATACCGAATAGATACAGAATGTTCGGTGCATCCCTAATCGTCAGCAGAAAATCGCTCAAATTCCGTCAAAGGATTGCAAAAAAAACCTCGCAAATCTCGTAAAAAAAAAATCACGAAAAAAACGTGATTTTCGCCAATTCTTCAAAGCATCAGGGAAAAAAACGCAAATTTCGACAAAGAATCCCGCTAAAAAACGAATTTCGACAAAAAATCGCAAAAAAACGCGTTTTCCGTCAAAGAATCGCGGGAAAAATGCGAATTTTGCCAATCTTTGCAAAAAAAAATCATCAACTTCGTCAAAGGATCACGAAAAAAACCCCACTAATTTTACCAAAGCATCGCAAAAAAACGTTAATTTTGTCAAAGGATACCAGAAAACAAGCGAATTTCGTCAAAAGGTTGCAGAAAAAACGCGAATTTCAGCAAAGGATCGCAAAAAAAAATCCCGCAAATTTCGTCAAAGGATCGTGAAAAAAAGCGCGAATTTCGTCAAAGTCAAAGGATCGCACAAAAACGCGATTTTCATCAGAGGATCGCGAAAAAATATGATTTTCGCCAAAGGATCGCAAGAAGAAAACGCGAAATTCGCCAAAGGTTGGTAACGTAGACACCGAAAATTAGTCGCCAAAACAAAACATTTAGTCACCACGTGGTGACTGGCGACCGTGAATCTGCACCTATAACACTTATAGGCAGTCACTATGTTTCATATTTTTAAATACTCTCTAAAATTGGGAGGAGTGAAAAGTTTACTCTTTCAAAAAGTGATAGGCATTTTCACTCTTTTTGGAAGGAATCTCTCTATTCTAAAAAAAAGTAACTCCCGCTGTCACCGCCGCCGCCGCCGGTTTTGAATTTTTTGTGACCGGAGGTCTTTCTTCGTTAATATTAAGAAAAATAATGCATACAAAAATATGAAAGTTGGTAGTATTATACAGAAATGTTTGATAAACACGCTGATGTAGACAGTTTTCAAATCGAAGAATTATTTTAAGAGATATTTAATGCTAAAGTTGGACAAAATCGTTCCATTAAAAAAGTTTTATAGGAGCAAAAACTATACATCGGAATTTAATACTTTTTAGATCATTTTATACGTTATAATTTCCCGGTGTGCAGAAATAATTTATTTTTTTAATTTGACTCATTTTTCGAGGTTTCATTTCTATTTTAAATTCAAATTTTCAGCATTTCGAGAGATATTTTTTTACTTATTTCAGAAAATTGTACTAATTTAACCTGTTGCCAAACTGTATAAACAACGGAAACAATAATGTTTGCTTCAAATTAAAAATTTATTTACGCGTGACTATTATAAACAGAAAAGAAAAACTTTCAAATTAGAATTAAATAATTACGTATAAAAAGCAGGAACTTATTGAAAATTACTTCATCTATAATTACACGTGAATTTTAACAGAGAAAGGATATTGTAAAGTAATAAATTCATTAACATGCGTTAGAAGTCTTAAATAGGAGAAATTACATCACATTTACGTCACATTACACTTATTACGTAAAATGAACAAAAAATAATATTGCAAAATAGTAGTTTAAATTTAAAAATAGCGCGAGACATTTACTTGATATTTTGAGATGAACTTTTCAACTATTTTTTTTTTTTTTTTTTTTTTTTTTTTTTTGACAGCGCAAATAATATTTCATTTCTAATAAAAGCATTTTCACGTGAATATTAAAAAGGGAAAGAAAAGTTTGGTGAAAATTACGTCAGATTAAAAACGATATATTTAAAATGTTTTATTTAAAAGGACTTTCTTTTCGCTTTGTTAAAAAATACCGGGAGACAAAGACTCTGTTTACTTAATTCATTTTATATTAGATGATTTTGAAATGCCATTGTATCTTTTAACAGCAGCTGATTTTTCCGTAAAATTCCCCAATCAAAGAGAAATGAATAGAAACCCGTTTATAGGGCGATCGCCTTTGTTTTTTTAATTATAATTCAATCTTCCAAAAAAATTCAATTAAAGCCGATCAAATTAGCGTGCTTTTAGAGACTGCTGTGTCTGAACGGGGGGTTGGCGAGCGTAGCTCGTAGGGGGCCGAGCCCCCTAGTTTTATAAAAATATACTCCGTAAAGAGTGGAATTTTCCACCTCTTAGAAAGGAGTAAAAATTTCATTCCGTTGTCGAAAGTGAAATATCTCAATAATAATTTACTCTCATCAGATGATGAGAGTGAAAGACTGGCATTAAAACAAATTCCGTTCAACTTTGAACCAATATATAGAGTAAATAATGAAAAGCACCAAAATATGTCGCTCCTTAATTTTCAAAAACTCCATTTCATAATGTAACCTTGGAAATTACGCTGATTTGGTACCTAAACTCATTCCTTTTCAAGAGTGAATAGTCACTCCTCTGAAAGAGTGTCTATTCACTCTGAGCAGGAATGAGTATTGTATGTATTGGTATTACTCATCAGCCAAACAGAACAGTCTTGTCTATGACGCTTTTTTTTTAAGACAAGAGAAAGAAGTCGCACATTTTAGGATTAAAATATACGAACCTCTAAAGAGGTTGGGCATATTTCGACCCTGCGATAGAGTGAATATTCACTCCTCCGGAGTGAATAGTCATTTTTTTTATTTGGAGTATATATCTGCGGTTATACACTCTCAGAAATGAATACTCAGATTTCACGAAGTTTTCTTTGTTTTTGACGAAACGGTTTCCTGGGAAATGCTCCGTGCGAACATTTCGTCAAGTTGATGAAATTACTTTCTTCACTTGCTTGACGATATAAATTTCGTCAAAAGAGGGCTGGTGGCGCCATCTATCAAACAGTTTGGAAGGTCCAGTATTTATTGGATAGGAGGAAGAAAAAAATCGCTTCTCGCTTTCCTAGGCGTGATTCGAACCCGCGCCCTTTTGTGTGGAATATCGTTGCTCTTCCAACCTCGCTACTGGAGACTTGTAAAGATGTGCTTTTAGACTGGTGTAATGAATTCTACTGCGTGTTTATATTTTTATAAGGTAGGTTGCAATTTTATCGGCGCTGCTATAATTTCTGAAATTTTGAAGTAAGGCTAATTTATTATTATGGTTTTCTCATGTCAATGAATAATTATAATATGGCTTGATTAAATAATTTACTAGTGAAATTTTTCTTTGACAAATGAATGATTGGAATATGGTCTGGTTAATTTGTTGCTCACAAATAACGAATTGTGAAGTGCATATTGCGTGAGATTTTATCACTTTGAGTAGGTGGATAAGATTTTAACACTTTACTGTTTATAAAGGGGAGAGGGATCAATTATGTTTATTTTTAATTTGATTGAAAACAGAATATACTTCTTAAAAAAAAAAAAAAAAAAAAAAAAAAAAAAAAAAAAAAGATATCCTGGAAGTTTGAAATTTTATTGATACAATTTTCTTTTTGAATGGTTTTGAAGAACACAGGAAATTTATTCTTTTCGAATTTAAACATAACGAACAACAACATATAAATAAATAAATACGAAAAAATAATGAGCATTCCTAAAAATTCTAACAGCTATAAAAGTAACTAATGAAGAAACAATAACTACCTATATTTCAGTATTTTCTGAAAAGCACTAAAAAGTGCTGTTTTAAAATAAATTATTACAGGACTAACATAAAGAAGCAAATATCTGCTTGCTAAAATCGTAGGATTTGAGGAGGTACAGCAACTGTTTTCTTAAGGTGCATTTAATCTGACCGTGATTGAGGCAAAGCTTTCGTCAAATATTTGAGAGTTTAAGTTTCGTTAAAAGTCACGTGATGTTGATAGGAAATGATCGTCAAAAACGACGAAATACAGCTCGAGGATTGCTGAATCATCAAAAGTGAGAGTTTTATTTCTGAGAGTGTGCATATACAACGTTATCACTTTAGGAAGGAGGGGGTGTCTGACGCTTGATATCGTGAGATATCTCTAGGGAAAGGGGGGGGGGTCTTTTTATGTCATGATCACTTATGATCCAACGAAAATTTTATTTTCTTTGTTAACTTTTCTTTACACCAAAATAGTCTCTTATCTATTTTTTAGTCTTATCTATTGTTATGAAAATACAAAGTTATAAGACCGTTAAAATCATTTCATTCCAAAAATAGAATATTCCAACGTTCGGCCTTCTTATTCTTCTACCATATGCGCATATGATGTGCTGTTAGCGAAGCTAGGTTCGAAAAGGTACATGTTATGTTTACTAGAAAAAAAATGGAGGAAGAATGTTATCCATCCATTAGGAGCGTTCAAAAAGTAACGAGCCGGAGGCCTAGGAATAGAAACTAGTACATGTATTTCAGAAGAATTGGCCCTTTCTGTTGAGGCACTTGTCCCACTGAGACACAAGGCGGTGAATGGCTGTCTCGTAAAATTCCTGGGGCTGCGATGTGAACCAGTTCCGCACGTACTGCTTGACGTCGTTGTTCGAGGTGAATCGTTTGCCCCTCAGAGCCTTGTTTAGGGGAGCAAAAAGAGCGTAATCGCAGGGAGAGAGATGTGGACTGTATGGAGGGTGACCGAGAACCTCCCACTTGAATTTCTGCACGAGTGTCGTAATCGTGTCTGTCGTATGAGCCCCTTGCATTGTCGTGGAGCATAATGACCCCACGGGTGAGCTTGAATGGTCGTTTTGATTTGATCGCTTGGCGAAGGGTGGTCAAGGTTTGCGGGTAATGGTGGGCATTCACTGTTGTCCCGTGTTGCAGGAAGTCTATCAGAAGGGGACCGTCTTGGTCAAAGAAGGACGTCAGCTCAACCTTTCCTGCACTTGTGTGGATGGCTTTGGATTTTCATGGTGGTGGTGACCCTCGATGTTTCCACTGGAGAATTTGTCGTTTCGATTCTGGTTCGAAGTGATGACACGAAGACTCTTCCCCAGTCGTTTACAACTCGAATGAGCGTTGGACGACTGATACATGCTTCTTCTAGCTTTGTAGTCACGTGACTTGCACTCGTGACCCACTAGCGGCGGAGATATGGACTTCCGTGCTCTTGTCGGTAACCCTCTTTGTTACTGACGCAACAATATTACCATCCTGTCACCGGTTTGCACATTCCAGACTCCGGCTCGTTTCTTTTTGAACGCCCCTTATATTTCGTTGTGATGAACAAAAGCTCTGTTTATCTCCTCCCCGTGCAAGGGGCAAGTGCAAGAAGGCAACATAATTATTGAATGCATTATGTAACGAAAAGCTACTATTAAATGCTTTTAAATACTAAATGTTCTTTTAAAGTGTTATTTGATATGTAGTTATTTCATGTATTACAGTGATAGTTTATTATCTTCTTCTCTTCATTTAAATCAGTAGCGTATGCGAATAATAAATGTATAATCTTTCTGTATATTATTGAAAACGCATAAAATGGAAAAGAAAGAAAAAAAATGTAAAAATAAAAAGAATTTTTAGGCATTGATACAAGGTTCCCAGCGACATGGAAAGTCATATAAAATCCATGGATGCAAGACCTTCAGTCTCAGGACTGATTTCAGTCCTGGGGAGATTTTTGACTCATAATAAAGTCTACTTTATGTACTTAAATGATAGCAATTTTACTAGCAAAAACTTTTAATCTCTTTTATCATGAAACATCAATTTTTAGCCATAATACAAGCCATAGAAATCCTTTAGACCATTTCCATTTCTTTATACATAATACTGGGGAAATTTTCAGTCTGGACTTGCTCGTGCTTCTTGCAAAATCTGGAAAGTCAGGGAATTTCAAAGTACTCAGGGAAATTTTAAAATATATAGGAAAAGTCAGGGATTTACAAATATTTTCTAAAAAGGCTGGAGAAAAAAGCGAAATATGATTCAAAATTCGTTAAATGGTCTCAGGAAAAATCACGAAATTCGTCAAATGACCGCAAAAAATTCCGCGAAATTCGAAAAGCATCGCAGAAAAAAGTCACTAATTTTTTCAAAGGATTGCAGAAATAAATAGTGAATTAAGTTGCATGCCAATTTAGTCCTGGAATTTTTTGAGATTTGGTCATGGAAAGCCATAGAAATTGCCTGACATGTTTTGCTGGGAACCCTGTGATAACAATACAGGGTTATTACAAATGAATCATCGGGTTTTGATACGTTACTACATGCGAACTAGGAAACGTATATGTTTCCATGACAACTCAAAGGAGAGGGTGTTAACTACAGTTTCGCGCTGTTTATGTGTTATGCGCGTGTGGTTGCCATGGTTGCTGCGCGAACGTCATATTCAAAATGGCGACTGGACAGCAGAAATTTTCCACACAGTTGGCTGTGGAATGGAAAGTTCGCGGCTAGCGCGATTTGTTGATTTGTTGTTGGTTCACTGCTTCTTCAGTAACGCTTAGTCGGCCAGAACTTTTGCCTTTACATAAACAACCGGTTTCTTTAAACTATCGATACCAGCGCAGAATGCTTTTTTGGGTTGGTTGTTTGCATTTGTATGCCTCCCGGAATGCCCTCGGAACGGTTATAAGCGATTCACACTTTGAAAATTCTAGTATACAAATGCTTTCTGCGGTCCAGTCGCCATTTTGAATATGACATTCGCGCATCAACCATGGCAACCACACGCGTATGACACATACGCAGCACGAAACTGTAGTTAACGCCCTCTCGTTTGAGTTGTCAAGGAAACATATACGTTTCCTAGTTTGCACGTAGTAACCTATCAAAACCCGATGACTCATTTGTAATAATCCTGTATTATTGGGAAAAGTGTGGGGTTGAGAAATGATAACGTGTGATATTGAAAGAGGGGGGGGGGGGAGGTGGTAAAAAATTGCCGAAAATTTGTTAACGTTATATTGTTATATATGTAAGTCCGTCTCTTTAGATTGGGTCTATGTATGTTTCATTTCCTTATTATTATTATTATTATTATTATTATTATTATTATTATTATTTTATTTATTTATTTCCTTTATTAGGTGCTGGTAGATTGGTACAGAACTTCAGAAATTTATTAGACAGTGAGTCGGGTTGTGATGCGATTCTGAAGACCAACGATCATGAATTCCGTGCGCATAGAGTGATTCTTAGCGCACGATCTTCCGTTTTCTCTTCGATGTTCGAGCACGATATGGCAGAGAAGAAGACTGGCGAAGTTGATATTTCTGATTGTTCGACTGCAGGATTCAAGGTTTTTCTCCAATATATGTATTCGGGAAACACCGATACCATGTCTCCATCCAATGTGTTAGATTTGTATTACATTGCGGACAAATATCAAGTCGGCGATCTGAAGTCTGACTGCGTCGAATACATGAAGAATAATCTGGCCGTTTATAATTTTTGCGATATCATAGCTCTATCTTTAAGGCACAACGAGTCCGATCTGCAAAGATTTGCCACCCGATTTTTCTGCAAAAATGTCAAGAAGATTGTCAAGACGGTTCAGTGGCAAAAGTACATGGCTGAGAATCCGACACAAGCTAATGAACTTTTTATAAAAGCAATCAATGCATGAAATGTAAAAGTTTTAGTCTTCTACAATTTAATATTGTGTGATGTTTTACAGTTTTCTTGAATTGTTAAAAACTTTCTCTTTCTGGATTTGTCTGACATTACTTAAGTTATAAATTACATTTGACATTGCCTTTATTATACGTGGGTGGTTCAATAATTATTGTCCCTCGTGTATATAAAATATTTGTACTGCGATGGTTGATGTGGAATATCGAAGCCTAATGTCTTAAATGCCTATATGCTCAATTTCAGAACCGTAGCTGTTATATTACCATAATTTTGGAGGGAGAGGTGGAGTTTTAAAGACCTATTTTTGAGGGATTTTTTAAGGAGGGGAATGAGGGTGAAATGCTGGTTTGGATCTTATGAGGCTACATTTGTAACAGTGGATGAGATATGGCTACATCTACATCACTATGATCCGGAGTCCAAACGACATTAGTTACGTCTCATCCACTGTCACAAATCTAGCCCTATAAGCTAAAAATCAATCTTCATCCCCACTATCCCCTTTCACTCCTCCCTCCAAAACTATGTGAATATAGCAGCTACGGTTTTGAAATTTTGCATATACGCATCTAAGACATTAGGCTTCGGTATTCCACAACAACTATAACAGTACAAATATTTTATATACACTAGCGACAATAATTATTGAACCACCCACGTAAATTACATATAAACAGGGTTCCCACTAGCTTTTCATCAACCTTAGCAAGTTGGTTAATCATCAAAGAAACATCACAACATATAAAACAAGTGGAGTTTCTATAAACCGGAACTTAATATCGTTTAATATTTATAGATTCATAAAAATTTTCGGTAATAACTAAAATCTGAGCATTTTTTATACATTTATTGACTGCTATTATTATTATTATTTTGCTTTCTATCAATATTTTTCAGTTTCGTCATCTTAAATAAAGTTTTTTCTTTATAATTGTTTCTTTTTTTCGCGCATGTGTGTGTGCTTTCCATACTATTAAGATTTTCATTTCTTTTTTGCCATAATATAGAGCGATTCGTTAATCTCAAATTAGCCCAAAACTTCTATAAAATAAAAAAAAATTAGATGTGGTTTCAAAATTGGCTATTTATGAACTGCAAAAGAAAAACTTTATTTTGCTAATCGAAGTTTCGACTATTTGTCAAATGATAATTTCTTTTCAAAAGTTAAATACTGCGTAATTCATTTGTTTAAACACAGTGTGTCTTATAATTCCATTCACACTTCAAATATTTATGTATAAAAAAATAATAACATTGCTGTATCCGAATTTAATATGCGTCCGTAAGATTTTTCAAAGAATAAGATTGGGGGGGGGGGGACGAGGGGCATAACAAAAAGATTTTAAAGAGACCGATAAGTCAGGTCAATTTTCAAATGTTCATAAAAAAAATAACAGATTGCCATACCGGGATTAGATTTGCATCACAAGACTTGTAAAAAAAAAAAAAAAAAAAAAAAAAAAATCCATTGGCAAAAGAAAAATAATAATTCAGTGAAACCTCCCTGTGCGACCTCCCTGAACGATCATTTTTGCATGGAACGAAATTTATTCCCATAGTCTCAATACTAATTTTACCATCCCAGTTGAACTCCCTCCATGAGCGACCCATTTCTTTGAAGAAAATGAAATAAATTCCGTTTTTTCCTGGTCGCTTGAAGAAGATTTTATTAGAAAAGTAATTCCGGCGAGCGCATTATTCATCAAACTTCTAAACTGAGTTTAGATTTTTTTTTCTTTATTCCGGTAACTTTTAAGGGTTTAAACCCCTTTGTGCCTTTTTAGGCAATGAATTTAACTCTGATGACAAATTAAGAATGACGGTCAATAAACTCCCCTGCCCTATTCTGTCAGGAAACTCTCAAAGAAATAGATAAATTAATGAAATCGTCATTATTTGTTCTCGTAAAAAAAAAAATTACTGAACTTTGAAAGGACTTGGAAATAAAAGTTATAAAAGATAAAACCGTAAAATCACAACAAACGTCAATGTATTCATTTTTTAAACTCTGTAGTAATTAACTTATGTAATTAACTTTGGTTATGATACTTAAATTTTCATATTTTTTCCTAATGTGAAAAATAAATTTCAGTAACAGTAATTGTTACCCTTTTTCAATAACTAAAATCTAGATTTAAACATGACCGCCATTAAGAGACCACCTTTCGGGGCGACCAATTTTTATTGGAACGGAACGTGGTCGCTTTAGTGAGGTTTTACTGTTATTCAAAAATTTATAATTCCTGTTAAATATCAGAAATTCCTAAAAAAAATAGCAAATTGTCGTATCTGGGCTCGGTATGTACCATAACACTTGTAAAAGAGTCAAACTTTTTGTGGCAAAAGAAATAAAAGTAGTCCAATAACTCCGTTTTAATTTTTCAAAAAATCATAAAATAATTTAACAAATTATGGTATCCGAGCCTAGTATGTATCATAATACTTGTCAAAGAGTCAAGTTTTTTGTACCAAAAGAAAAAAAAATAGTTTAATGAGACCTATATGTAAAGTCAACTTTAAAACACTAAATAAATAAATAAATAAATAAATAAATATAAATTGTCATACAGGAGCGAGATTTGCGCAATAAGACTTGTCTTTTAAAAAGGGGGGGAAAATCCGTGTCAAAAGATAAACATTCAATTCACATTTCAAAATTTCCTAAAAAAGTAATAATTATCATGTGACAAATTGTGACATAAAATAATACAAAGAAAATTTCGACTACTTTTTGCTTTTGCAACAAAAAAATCCGACGCTTTAACAAGCCATTTTAATTAAAAATTTTTTTATGAATATTTAAAATGTGAACGGACTTATGAAGCATGGAGCCCCCTTTATTTCGCATAATTAACAAATTGAATAAGTAAATTCTTTTCTAAGTCCGTTAAAAATAGGAAATTTTGTAGAGGTTCAAGTTCTTATGTCTTTTTCTCCGTTAAATCAAAATCTGCATGTTGGTAAACGTGACGGCTTAATGGTAGAACTTTTTTTAAAAATAGCACCATCCTTTTTCTTCTTCACTTCTTAAATCCATTGATTATTCAACTCTTACAAAAGATTCTTAGTCACGTGTAAAACCTCGAGGTTTGGAGCAGTTCAATGTCACCTGACAACAAGTTGAGGATTTACTACTTTTCATAAATCAATTTAGCTTCGGATGAAAATTTGTATTCTAATAAGCATTACATGCTTGCGAATGTTCAGATATTTCCCGTGGTATACAAAGCAACTATTTTAATATTAGCTTCATTTTTAAATTAATTCCTGTTTGAAAACGCAGAATTTTCTTTCTCGTAAGTAGGTTTTATTTATTTACAAATCTAAAGCTAATGTTTATCGAGATATATTTTATTCGCTTAAATTTTATGATTGAATGAAATATGTATAATAATTTATGTTGATTATTGTCTTTGTTTCTTAAATCTTTTTGTTTGCCTAATCACTGTATTTGCATGACATGCATACAATTGCGTATTCTAATGCAGTAGACTTAAAGAAATAATAATGATTAAATATTCATTATTAATAAAATATATTTAAATTTTACAGCGTCGAATTTTTAAAATATGTGGAATACATTATATTCTGCGCGCAATATATTCTTAAAACTTTTTCTTTCTTTTTTTACAGTCTTTAAGGGGTTCCGGGACACAAAAATCTTAAAAGTTTTTATTACATTAAAAAAATTTTCTTTTTTTTCTGCTTAAACTATAGTTTAAATCATGTTTCTATCTTAATTGGAACAAAAAATATTCATTTTTAAGTTTTCGTTTGTTTTTAACCCCTTCGGGACGGGAGCCTTTTACGAAATTTTTAATCTTTTGTCACCGTTTTTTAAAAACAGAAATTTATGTCTTCTTGAATCGAGAAAATGCGCTGATTAAATAAGGCAAATTTTACTGGTGAGGAAAAACAAGGATTCTGAGCGCTTCATGCGGCACGTATACGTGCCGCTCGTCCCCAAGGGGTTAAAATCTAGCTTTCAAGCAATGGTTGTCATGAGAACGACTTTTTGCGAAAATGCGTTTTTCTTCATGATGGGTTTTTTCACCATTTCTCGTTTTTAAATTGTTATAAGTCAAGAACCGTTAAAGATAAATGTTTAAAATTTGGAACATGTCTTTTTCAATTGTTTTACTTTAATTTTGATTCACCAAATTTGAAAAAAAAAATTTACTTTTGAAAATAGGATTTTTTTTTTTTTAAGTTACGTTATTTTTTTCCAATTTTTACATTAAATATTTTTAATTTTTACTTAAATTAGTATTTTTTAAAATGATGAATCTAAATTAAAACTTATATATTTCTGTTTATTTAAATGCAAAAAAATTGAAATTATACTAATAATATTTTGAGTTATAACGATTTTAAACTACCCCACTTTTTTAATAAAATTTAAATAAATTATTTTTTTATTTTGAGAAGTTTTATCATGTGATTTTATTTACAAATGATATGGTTAACGATCACAAAAAATTTCGAAATTTTAACTCAATAAATAAAAATTATTTGAAAATGTGTCCCGGACCCCCTTAACTTAATTCCAGTTTTGTATGTTAGGATCAAATTTTGTAATCGATTTTTCTTCCCGATATGCTAAAATTATAAAAAATTATGTATACAGGTGTGTTTCCGATTGCAATCAAATGTTTTAATATTTTGAGAACTTATTTTAATTTAATAAATTAAGACATTTTTCCGCTTGCCGGCCGAGCTAAATCGCCAAATATTACTTGCGGTTACAACTGTATAACGAGTTACAACCACAATGGAGTTAATTATGCTCCAAAACCCGCTCGCCAAAATTGGCCAATTGGCTGAGAAACTGCAACAACGAAATGTTTTTAACACTCAAGAAATAAAAAAAGAAAAAAATTGTAATTTAATATATTACAACGACCATTTGGATTTTTTTTTTTTTACTTAATATTTATTTAGTTTTAATTTTGGGGCATTTCGACAAGAGAAGCCCAGAAAGATAAGAGGTTAAAGCAGTTCCATCGAATCATCCACAGATCGCGACAAATCAACTTCGTAACAAAATTTAACCGAAAAATCTAAATTTGGTCCACCAAATTCCGTCGCATCCTCTTCAACAACAGATCGCAAAGATCAATCTTCAGACGACCAAAACATTCATCGATAAACTCTTAAAGTCCCGTTTCGAGAAGAAAAACAGGTTACAAATCGAAAGCAGTTCCACCGAATTATCCACAGACTGAAACAAATTACCTACGTTGAGCTCAATTTTCCCCGGTTAGAATCGACCTATTGTAAAACGCCGTGGCTAGTGGATTGGAGCCCCTCGAGACATGGCCTTTTACTATCAATCGATTAAACATTAGATTGTTTCCTTTTTCGCGTTCGTCTTTTATTCTGTAATCGATTTTCATGGGCGCTACATAATCAGTTGAAAACATCGATTTTTGCTTTGCAAGACGATTTTCATTTCGGCGTCGCTCTTTGGCTTAGGATTTTTCCATATCTGATAATTTGCGCCTACCTATTTTGTAACTTTTTCAATTTTTAACGATTTTATGCCTTTCGATTACCTATTCAAATAAAAATTCTTCTAAAAGTAAAGCACATCGTTGAATTTCGTTAAAAAAAAAAAAAAAAAAATAAAACGCGTGCATCATTTGGCCCCATCCTCGACCGAAAACAACAACCATTTCCAAATGGTAAATAAAAACAAAAAGTATAATAATTAAAAAATTAAAAAAAAAAAGAAATTCATTCTTTATGAGCGAAAATCTTTTCAAAGAATTTGTAATTTTGAAACTAAAGGACATGACAGAAATAAAACTATTTATTCCGCTACTTATTTTAAACACTAAAAAGTAGCACATATAAATAAAAAATAAAGTTTATAATAATTTCGTTTAAAAATATTCTTTAATCATTTAATAGTTCAATATTAATTAAATTGTGATTAAACGTTGAGAAAAATTTCAGAAATCCTGAATAGATAGTTTTTTTTTCCTTGCTGTTGCCATATTTCAAAAAGGAAACAGAGCAAAACTCATATTTATTTTTAATAAATTCACTAGTTCGCGCTTTCTATCAACCATAGATCAAAACGGTGAGTTTTCGATACTTGGTGATCAGGCCAAATTAACACATTGTAACAGATTATTTTTTTTTTCTGACTATATAAATTGCAATTATGAAATTAGACGTGATCTTTACGATAAACAGTAACTGCTTATACAAGAGTGTTTTTCAAAAACTATTGTTACTTTTATACGTATTTATTTAATAATTTTTAACTCAGTTTTATAATAATAATAATAATTAACCGGTGTCATGGAGAACGTGTTTTGAAAATAATCATTATGATAGAAGCAGACATTTTTGCAATAATTTCATAAAAGAGGTGCGTGAGTGTATGTTGATTAGGTTCCGTTATACATTCATACCGCCAATCCTCTGGAATATTTATTTTTTCTCAAGTCAAATAAAACCAAAAATTTTATTTAATAAAAGAAGTGGTGGTTTTCTTCGAACCTTGCGTGAATATGGGTTAGGTTCCCTTGGAAAGACCTCCACGCAGCTAACGCAAACTCTGTGGCCTGTATAAAGTTTTGACACGCGTCACAAAAACGTCCCACAAAGCAGGGAAAACAAAGAAAGAAATTCGAACAACTTGCATGTTTCATTTTCTTTGGCTCGTGGAATTATTAATTATTATTTTCTAATAATAATTAATAATTCCACGAGCCAACGAAATCGAAACTGCAAGTTGTTCGATTTTTTTTTACACGACTGCCAAGAAGGGTTATGTGTTTCACGCGTATCTGGGTATGTGGATTTCTTTATACCCTCGAAACATCCCAACGGCTGGATGGATTTTAATGAATAAGGTATCTATCG
Source organism: Maratus speciosus (assembly GCA_963932465.1). Lineage (NCBI taxonomy): Eukaryota > Metazoa > Arthropoda > Arachnida > Araneae > Salticidae > Maratus > Maratus speciosus. The sequence goes on along the minus strand of OZ010797.1, from coordinate 278,404,655 downwards.
ATTCGTCTTAACCGTCCGATGGTTATAGACTAGGTTTTGTTTTTATAAATTCAAAATGGCGGCCGTGATTTACAAAATGGCGTTAGAGACGAAAAAAAAAATTTACGCACCCTATTGAGTTTCATGTCATTCGATAGGTCTTTCAAAATGGAGACGATGTTTTATTGACTATTTTACTGTCAGAAGCTCCGTTTAAATATTACAGGACCTGGAAGTTGTGTAGGTAGGATCTCTAGCTTTACTGCAACTCTAACCTTCATAGACATCTATAGGCCTCATCAAAACAGTGTTTGTAGATAGGAACTAACAATTAAACGCAACTTAAAAGTCATCAGTAGAAGTAAATAAAATAAATAGGTAAGTAATATAAAAAATAGTTTTACATTGATGAAAAATAATTAATTAATTCGCTTTTTACGCAGTCGGGTTTTTGATTTTTTAAATTTAATTTTTACTTGTTTCTTAATTTGTTTAAACTTAATTTTCTGAATTTATTTTGCCTGCTTTGTGTGAGTTTTCATGACGCCTGTCAAGGCTTTCTCGCTTATCTAGGGGCGTTGCCTATATCCCATGTGTAGATAATCGGCTGCCATAAACAATATCAATAAAAATAAAATATGATGGTTAATACTCACATAAAGACACGAAACATTTCATCAAATATTTTTTCTGGTATAAGTTATGCTTATTTGACTTTTAAAAAAAAGGTTTGCAGGAATGCTTATTGTTTTTATTTATAAATTTGTGGTATGGGGACATTATAGAGTTTTTGAGGATCATATAACAAGTTATGCCTGGATGTTGTAGGAAACTGGCAAAAGGAGCTTCTCCCCTCTACCCCACACACTTATTTTCTGAATCAATTACAAATAGGAATTGTTGAAATGTACAAGGCTGTAATGAAGATTTTATTTGATGTGGAGAGAAACATTCGATTTGAGATATGCCTTAAAAGTGTTAATTGTTTGAAAAAATAGCAGAGTGGTTTAGCGTCCCTATATATGAGCGATTCTCCAAAAAGTGGGTAATTTCACTTTGTGATTTAGTGGAAAATAAAAGTTAAATTTTAAACAATTTTTTTTTTATAAATAGAAAAGACATAAGGTAGTGAGTAATGTTCAATATTCCGACATAAACTTTAAACAGTATTTTTTTTTATTTATTTTTTTTATTTATTTATTTTTTTTTTTTTACCTACCAACCTCTAATCGACCCATTTCCGTAATTTATTGCATTCGAGTCGAGCCAGAAATTTCTTCATAAAGTAATTTAAATAAAAATTCTGGTGTAGGTTCCTATATGTTTTTAATTAAGGTTGAGTAAAATTTCAAATGCAATTTCATTGAAAGGGGACAGTAGTGACAAAATTAAGAAAATTACTTCTGTGCTTATACTAAGTTAATCTTGGAAGGTCTCCTTACTGGGCATACTCAGAATATTTTGAAAACAAAATACCAATTAAACTACTTATGTATGTAATAAAGGATCAGTCAAATTTAGCGGAGGAATTACAGTAGAAAGTCTGTAAAAAAATAAAATTCTTTCAAGTATTTGGCGCGAAAAGCGTCGCGCGATTTGGCGAGCAGTACTTTTCCTCGCCAAAAGCAAACGATTTTAATGCACCTGAAATTTATTTGTTAATTGATTTTTAGAATTTAAACATAAACAATGAGAGAGTTTAATAAATTCATTTTTTCGTATTACATATTTATGTTTCTTGCTATTTAATTGTATTACTTTAAAAACAATTTCATATATAAGAAATATTTTCATATATTTAAGCGTATTCCAAAATAAAGGCAAGATTCATTTACCAGTTATTCATTTCAATATCAAAGAATTCGTCGTTTCCATGGCAACAAAATTGAATCGACTCGACAGTGTTCAACTGGACTTAATTTTGAGATATTGAAACAATTTTATTTACTTTAATTTTGTTTTAATTCATAAAATTTGATATTTAACTTTCATTATAAATATATATTATATACATGACAAAACTATAGTTAAATGAAACTAAAACTGACAAAACTAATGTTATTTACATTAAATTTATTTTAACAAGTTCAATATGAAACATTTTTATCTTAAAGAGTATTCGACATAAAAAAGCATTTTTCGAAATTTTATTTCATCGCCAACCGATGATAAATCGCCAAATAAACGAAATTTTCATTATTTTTTTTTACGAACGTTCTATCGAGGTTCCGCCAAAAAATTTTTTATAAACATATATATCCACGGGAGAAGAACACTCTGTAATTTTTTCAGATTTTTCTGAATATCCCCGTACGGAGACCTTCCTTGTTAGTAAGGCTGCAATATGATTTTTTTAACTAAGCAAAAAATATGTTACATCATGACAAAATCATAAATAAATAAAAATAATAATAAGGAAAATTTTAGCACGGGAAAGTAGTGACAAGTAATAAACATATTCTTATCTTTCTTCTGTCTATTTTGCAGCTTGTAGCTGTTTTTGAAGTCCAGATAATTAAACCATGTGACATTATTAGCAATCAAGATTGCTTACTAAATGTAACTTTCCTCCAAATTTTATCTGACCTTTTGATGGTCACGTGATTAGTTTTATAATGGGTCATCCGGAAAGTTCTGCCGTTTTTCAAAGTGAAGCTCGGTTTCGTCTAGTTATTTTGATACTACAGTAGAACCTCGATTAACCGAGCTTCGATTAATTGAGGTTTTTGTTAACCGAGGTGATAACAAAGTCTGATTTTTTTTTCTTTTGAATGAGCCTTGAAAATGACAACACTTTTTAGTTCACTGTCCGTGCTATACAGGCTCTTCTGCCTCCAAAAGCACCCAACTCCCAAGAAACATTGGACCCTGAGAAATTAATAGCGAACAATGCTTTGTTTCCAGTGGCCGTGGGAACTTTCGTAAATTTTTCAATTTGCTTTTTAAAATTTACTACTAGTAGTTGATTTCCTTTTTAAATTTGTTAAACGGTGAAACAGAACTTCACATATATTTATTTTTATTGTTTAAAAAACGTTCTAATTTTTTTTTTTTTTAAAGAGATGTTAAATTCGCAAGCACGGCGAGTTTTTACAAAGCAGTTTCTATTAACCGAGATTTCCGATATCCGAGGTACTAACGGTGCCAATTAGCTCGGATATTCGAGGTTGCACTATACTGATAAGGCGTGACCTTGAAGACCCAGATATGTAAATTCATTCTTTTCTGCTTGCGCTGCATAATTCTGGCATGTGTTGTCATATAATTTTTGTTTCAGTGCAGTGCTAAGAGGGAGAACCAAAGCAGTTCATTTTTGACATATTATGCTCTTTTATTTAAAAAAAAAAAAGTAGAAATGCTAGTCAGACTGCTCGTAAAATCTGTGACTGAAATGGACAAAGTACTGTTTCAGACGATACAGTTAGAAGGTGGTTTCAGAAGTTTAACCCTTTAACTACTGACTGTACTTATAAGTACCACTCACTTTAAGCTTTCATCCCATGGTGAATATTACTAATATTCTAATGGTACTTTGCAAAAACACTCTTTTAATTCCACTTTATCCGGATACATGGCAGCAGTAGTTATAGGTTTCTTATTTTAGCGAGGAAGGAGGCTATCTTTGAAACAGTCGATGTGTTTTGTGCAGACATTTTGTACAGATTGTCACGCTCGTCTTTTTATTGCTGCAAATACAGTAAAGGATATAAGATAAGTGTTGGATTTTTTTTATGTGTACATTAAGATCTTAGAATACAGTTTGACTAGCTATTTTAGGTGAACGGTGTATGTATTTGATTTAACAGTTGAATTACTCGGTGGTACTTATAAGTACCGTTAGTATACTGGGTGTTGGAGAAAAACTTCTTGTTTACTTTTGATCTGTGTAGTTATCCGTCGTTTTCGTGTGTTTTAAAATGTAATTACTAAAATGTGGTGTAGTAATATTTTTCCTAGGTATTTCTTTTCTGTTTCATTATTATTTTTTATAAGAAATCGAAAAGGTTGTGGCAACCGGCTCTTTTTTGCTATGCTAAAAATGACATATGTAAATTCATATATTGCATATGTGGAGATGCGAGGGAACATGTTGCCCCTGGAATATAGACGTCGCATAACTAAAGGACTGCTACCAAGATCTAAACCTAAAAAAAAAATTGCTTTTTTAACGCTTTCAGGGGCAAAGCATTTTCAACGCTAAAGTATTGAAATAAAGGATTGGCACCGGAATTTGCCAAAAAATTCATTTGTAAATAAGAAAAAGGCTATAGTTCACATGCTTATTAAATCGAAAATATTTTACCACAATTCTGGTGCCACTTGAAATACCTTGTGATTTTTCTGTTACGATAATATTTTAGTCCTAGGGTACTGAGAGTACTTTAAAATACCACTTTAATTAATTACTTCTAAGGAATTAAATTTCTCATGGGTGAGTATTTTTTTTTATGTTTATCCTTTAATTTTCACTGTTGTAACTAAAAAAAAATTACATGAAAAAAATTGCAGTAGATTATAATGCGGTAGATAAAGGGTTAAGCGTGGAAATTTCAGCCTCGCAGATGACACTCTGCTGGGCAATATATAACTAGGATATGTTCCTGCACCATGTTGGTTAAATCAAAGTAAAATTGCGTAATTTGTTATTTCTGTTTGTATAAATATTTTTTTATAAAATATAATTATGAGTGTAAAATTATAATGTTTATATATTTAAGTAAAATAGGAGTGTAAGTTCATACAAAAATTATTAAGTTGATTTTAAATATTAAATATATATTTTTAAAAAATTGTTGTATTGTAAAATGAATGTATAATGTTGAATAGAGTTCGGATCTCAGACAACAACAATAGCCAGACGCCATGGTGTCGTTTTATGACAAGCCAATGGAAAGTGGTGTATAATTAGAAATCGTAAAATAATAAAAACGTTGGAATAAATTTATGGCCTCAATAAAAGTGTTGGGATAAATTTATGGCTTTTCAGACCACCCAAACTTTAAGGCAGATAATGATATTAAAGTATATGTAAGGGGCCATTTGCAGACTGTTAGCTAATAGGCCTATCGAAGAATAATGAAAAATCTTCTCACATCCAATAACAGTGAACTAGACAAAAATAGTTCCACCCACTGCAGGAGTTGGTGTGCAAGAAGAATAAGGTTTGAAAAAGAGAGTCTAAAAAAAGATGTAGAGGACGCAGGAGCTCTCCTGAAAGCCCGTGCAATGAATCCAAAAAGCCCTAGTAACGCCCAGGCGAGATGTACATATCGGAGTGAGCCTAAGCAAGCCTAATTGAGGATGTCTTCCTGATGTACATATCGGAGCGAGCCTAAGCAAGCCTAATTGAGGATGTCTTCCTGATGTACATATCGGAGTGAGCATAAGCAAGCCAAATTGAGGATGTCTTCCTGTTGTTAAAATAAAGAAGATTGTTCTACAGAGGTCCGTAGCTATGCATCCTGCCATCCCGATGTTGCCGCTCTGATACGAAGCGAATTCCGGATGACATATGGACATGACCCTAAGCAACGCGACAACTCTGAATTTGATGAATAAAGGCCACCATCCCGTATATAAAAAAAAGGTACTTCTTTAAACTTTTTCTTTTACCACTTAAAAATCATATGAAAAATCATAAATATACTTTTCTGATATTTTATGGTAGAGAGTAATCTGAGATCCGACAAAACCAATAATTAAATAAAATTAAGGTAATTTAAAAATGAAAGAGAATTATTCTTTTAGCAAAAAGAAACAAATATAATAATTAGAGTATATGAAAATATTGTCTTTTTTTTAAAGATTAAATATACTTAAAATAATGAGAAGCAAACAAAGGTGTTGCTTCCTTTTTTTTGAAATAATATTATCTATTTCTGTATATAGTTGTGTTCAATGTAAATAAAATATTTAATCAAGTTTTAAAAAGATTCTGTAATTATTTAATTGATAATGTTTAAGGTGTGTCAATTTATTTTTACAGCTTAAATTTTAGTTTAATTCATAAGTGGAAGAGTTCGTCTAAATAATTCACAACGCAAACTCATAATTTTATTCGTAATTATTTAAATTTAATAATTACATTTTGACGCGAATTATAATTTAATTTTATTAATGCTTCGCGTTGCTCTTCTACTAGAATTATGTAATTACGATCACTTATATTATTTGAATTTATCTAAGGTATATAAAATTATATACCAATTTGCTATGAGGTTGCTTGGATGATTTGGACCAATTAACGATTTTGGATGTAAATTAAATAGAAAATAAACAGGTGTAATTATGTGTCCAGCATCCCCCCTTCATTAGTAAAATGGTGCTATGACTCAGGAACGTTCATCTGAGGTCATTAGAAATAATAATAATAATAATAATAATAATAATAATAAAGGAAAATAAATTTAAGTATTATTTTAATGTCACAATATTAAAGATATTGTAGGTATGCAAGTTTAATTGATTAAAATTTTATTAAAATTAATTTTATTATTGTAACAATAATGACACACATATAATAATTTTATATAAATAAAATGAATAATATATGTTAGCAAAAAAAAAAAAAAAAAGGAAATGAAAAAAAATAATTCTGGGATTTATAATAGGTAAATTTAGGAATTATAATTTTTTTTTTTTCTCTCTTTTCTCTTTTGGTTGGATCTCAGTTACCATTGAGAAATAATGGCATTCACATCACAGATGACACATTTGTAAAAATAATTTTTTTTTATATACTGTATAAATAATAATAATAAGAATAATAAGTAAAATTTGATAATATGTCTGGTATAAAAATGATTGAAATGTCAATAGATCATGATTTTTGAAATTGTATCACCTTGATACAAAAGAAAATTTATGAGTCGTACTACGAAGTAGTAGTACATTATTTACATATAAAAAAAAAAAAAAGTAGACAGTAATGTAGAAAAAGACAGATATTTTTCTGTTAAATGAAATTATGTTGTTTTTTTAATATATACGTGTATTATAAATATTTTAGGGGTATTTATGTGTGTAAAAGAATAATCTACAAAACAACTTCATCTCCTAAGAAATTTTTTTAAATTTTAGTGTTGTTGTTTTTATGTATTTATGCAATTTAGAATATTTTCATACATATGTTGTAATATAGAGAAAATAGTATGAGATGCAAAATATTCTTTTAAGAGGTATAGGATCTATTTTGAATTGATATTTTGAAAAAGTATACATTGATTACTAATATTTGTTAAAAATGACTCAGACGCTGGATATAGATACAGGTATTAAGTTAGTGTCACCATTTGACAATAAAAAGAATAAAAACATTATATTTTTCTTAGATGAATTTGATAATATTTTGAATGCAAACCAGGAGAAAATAATGCAAGAATATATAGATGAAGAGGCATACGAAAAAGTAAAGGATTTAAATTTGGGTCAAACAGTATATTTAAAATGTATTGGAAAACCAGGCGCATTAGAGCCAAAATTTCAAGGACCCTACGAAGTTACTAAAAAGTTTAGAAACTTTAATTATTTATTACAATATGTTCCAGATAAATCAATAGAGCCGATCAAACGACATATGGATCAGCTGTACGCTCCGAAATATGCAACAGGTCATACAGAGGCGGAAATTACGAATTTACAAGGGTCTCAGAAAAAAATTAAGGGTGATAAAAATTACAAAAATAAATGTGACATTTGTCAAAGAAAATCACACTCACCTGAAAATTGTTGGTTTAAATTAGACAAAAATACGATTCAAAAGGGTGACAAAGGTACTATAAAGTATTATAAAAAAAATAATAAATATTCTGAGAATGTAGACCCATATTTAAAGTATCAAATAGATTATGATAACAATATGTCGTTATATGGTTATACACCATATACAAACTTATACGGGGATGTTATACAAGATCATTACCCTTTCCCCCCTCCCCAATATTATCCATGGGATATGAAGTGGTATTAAAAATAAATCAAAATACATAATTAATCGAATTTCAAAATTTAAAAAATTTTCAAAATTTAAAAATAAATTTTTCTTTTTTAGGTAAAAAAAAAAAAAAAAAAAAAAAAAAAAAAAAAAAAAAAAAAAATGGAACAACATTAATAACTTGCCTTTTTAAAATTCAAAATAATAATAAGAAAGGATAGGAACATGGGAACGCCAATTTGTCTCAGGGTTACAATATTGAGCAAATGTGCAGGGCGCACCCGAAAACATACTTATAAAATTATGAAATGTGCTTCACAAAACTTCAATGGAGCAGTGAAATATTTCTCTCCAGGCAAAAGTTATATATTTTTTTTTCTTTTCGAATATGAATTAGAAAATATAAAATCTTAACAAAGCCAAATAACATTAAAACTTAATTAATTTAATAGTGAATAATGTTGGAGTAATTTTAAAAAAAAAAAAAAAAAAAAAAAAAAAAAAAAAAAAGAGAATTTTTTTCTGTCTTCTATAAGGGTAGCCTTTGCTAATAGCCTTACAATTTAGATGACAGAATTTCAAAATTACTCTTTAAAATGAGTAGGTGTAAGCTATTAGGTTCAGGGTAGTTAGAACAGCTCTATAACATACTCATATATATTTTTTTTTCTTATATAAATATATGGTTGACAAGGAATAAATTATTAGTGCACTCTATATTAGGATAGCGGTCAGCTATAAGCCTAAATATAATAAAATATGCAAAAAGTACTAAGATTTATTCCGGTAGTTCAATTACAACTTATATGCTAAAGTCTAGAATTTAGACAGCAGGGATAAGTTTTATGAACAAAAGTGTTATAAAAAATTTAAAAAAAAGGATTTTGGTGTAGCACATTGGTTTTTAAAAAACATATATATGTATAACAATGGACAAGGCAAGTTATTTCAATATGATTGCACACAAAATTATTGTAAAAAAAATACACAAATAAATAATTGAAGCAAAATTAAAATTTTCTCACCAAAGGCTTTCTGTATAGGGTGCAATTTTGGCCTACGGCTGGGTATGCACCAACACCAACAAAATTTTTGTAGAAAATTTATCAATTCACAGATACATCAATATATGGTCATCACTTAGGCATTAACTTCAGGATTCTTGGCTGAAAAAGGAATCGAAGAAAAAATTAAGTATGGTATAATTACTAGATGTTATGCTCAGAAACAATAAAATTAGTAATATTATATTGTAAAAAGCAGCATTTTGAGTTTTATTTAGGAAAACTTTTGATTTTTAGGTTTTACACATTTATGGAGTGTCTAGCTCAGTGTATAGTTTCTAGATTTAATTCAAAAAAATAATAAATAAAAATATAAGTCCGTGTTGTTTTCAAAATAAATAACAAAAGGTATAGCGATTAGCATTTACAGTTAAAATTTATGGAATTTTCAGCAAAATTAACATTAGACAATCATAGTTTATATTATATTTAACTTGATAAGCTAATTTACTTTTATTAACGGTATTCAATTAGAATTAAAGTAGGCTTAAATTCAAGTTAAATTAATTAATAACATTGTTGTAGTGTAAAATTTTATGTAAGACTATTATATTTTTATTGTATATATAAAAATATGCGAATTTAATAATTAATAAAATGTATTAGCAAAATTATTTAATATAAATATTAAATGACGTCTTGCTGAAATCAGCTAGAAATTAGATTTTTTTTTTTTTTAAATGAAATATTTTATAAATTTATGTTATTTTAGAATTTAAGCATTTTTTTTTCTCTTTACTTTCCCTTAGAATTAAATGCAATTCTAAATTTAACACATATAAATATACATAGTATTGATAAATTTGAGTGTGTGAGTTCATAAAATTTTTTTTATATAATTTGGCCAATTTAACATAAGAAAACAAAATACATAAATAAATATATTTATATATATTGGCCTTATTTTTTATTAAAATAGGTAGTATGGCTTAATAAATTTATTTACTTAATTTTTTTAATAGTACGTACAGTAATTATTTTAAAAAACTTGATCTATAAAAAAAATTGGATGTGGTTGTTTGTGAGTGTACAAAGATTTTTTCTGCTGGCAGAAGTTCTTTGGTCCGGCCGGGTACTCATGGATGGCTGCACACGATGTTACGTAGTAATTATCATTTGCTTTTTTTTTTTTTTTTTTTAATTATACAAGTGTATTAAGTACATTTTTTTTATAATTAAATAATAAGTATTAATGTTTGATTAATAATAATAATTTATTATCTTTTATTTGTAAACATATCATTAAAGTTTAGACATTAGAATTCACATACGGAATGTTAATGATAAATAAAATTTTGAATAACTAAATTTTTATTTCATTCAGTAAAAAAATAAATAAATATGAAAATTTAACAATATTTTAAGATAGAATTGTTGGCTAAATAAATAATAATTAAAGACAAAAAAAATTGTTCTCTTCTTCGTCAATGGTATTTTCTGACAACACTATTTAATAGTATTAAATGAAGGAGCATTTTTAAGGTCAGCGTAATGCATATTTTGCATTTTGAGAGGCTGTAGAAGTCATATTTCCGTGTTGTTTACATTTTAATAGTAAACAATATCATGAATCAAAATTTGTGTTTGTTAGAAAGGTCTAAAAATATACAATGTAATCAGTTAAAGAAAATTATATGCATTTTTTCTTAAATCCTGAAAGGCAATTTGGTTTAGATTTGAACCTGACAGCATAAAAAGCCACGCTCGCTTCAGTTCCAGTATGAGGCACGAGAATTCAAATGCTAGAATCGCCATTTTCCCCTACAAAATAATAATAAAAAGCAGAAGGTTTACATTAGATATGATACAAATACATACACTGTTTATGCATAGATTATGTTAAAAATTACATACAGGCATGCACAGTTAGTTAAGAAGAAAGTATATCAAGAAATTATATTAATTAATAAGGTAATTACAAGCATGAAATGGTTTTAAATACATACCTTTGGGAAGTCGTAAAATTTTGTCACAGCACAAATCACCTCGCAGAGAGTGATTAGTAGCTTGACCAACCCCTCGTTTCGAAAGGATCGGGGACGTTCAAAACTGGTTTTATTCTTCTCTCCTCCTTCTTCTTCTTTTTTTTTCTCGTATCGGGTAAATTTGGAAAGCATTTCGTAATGATATATTAAAGGAGATGAAATAGCTTGTATATGTTGACGTATCATACATGTTAGAAGTAACAAATAAATAAATAAAATAATGTAACCAGTTTGTATACAATATTTTTCTGATTATAATTTGAATACATCAGATTAATTATGTGAAAATATAACATGTCATATTACAAGCATTGTATTTACTTTTATTCAGTATAAAATGTGTTTTAGATAAAACACTGTGTCATAAGGTTGCATGTGATGAAATAATGTGTCAAATGTGTATGCCATTATTTTTCTTGTAATTAGGTTTATTTCGGCATATTAGTTTCATACAAAATTATAGCTTTGAATGTATTTTGGGCACTTAAACTGTAAAGTTACAAAATTATTAAACATGTGTGTGGTAAAGAAAAAAGGCTTCGAGAAAGACGTCAGATTTTCAGTACAGAGGTCTTCTATAAATATGAATGTCAACAGACAACTATGCTATCATGTGTTGAACTTTCTGTTATGAAAAAATAGAAGAAGTTCTTATAAAATATACCAGAACCATTGATAATTGAACTTTACAGACTTAGTTCAAAAACTGTGTAGATACACAATCATATGGACACGTACATTCCTTTAAGCTTTACAAAAAAAAAAAAATAAAACCAGCAATCAGTTTTTATTTTTTTTTTTTTCTGACACCGGGAGAGATGCTGGGCAACATATAACTAGGATATGTTCCCGCACCATGTTGGTTAAATCAAAGTAAAATTGCGTAATTTGTTATTTCTGTTTGTATAAATATTTTTTTATAAAATATAATTATGAGTGTAAAATTATAATGTTTATATATTTAAGTAAAATAGGAGTGTAAGTTCATACAAAAATTATTAAGTTGATTTTAAATATTAAATATATAGTTTTAAAAAATTGTTGTATTGTAAAATGAATGTATAATGTTGAATAGAGTTCGGATCTCAGACAACAACAATAGCCAGACGCCATGGTGTCGTTTTATGACAAGCCAATGGAAAGTGGTGTATAATTAGAAATCGTAAAATAATAAAAACGTTGGAATAAATTTATGGCCTCAATAAAAGTGTTGGGATAAATTTATGGCTTTTCAGACCACCCAAACTTTAAGGCAGATAATAATATTAAAGTATATGTAAGGGGCCATTTGCAGACTGTTAGCTAATAGGCCTATCGAAGAATAATGAAAAATCTTCTCACATCCAATAACAGTGGACTAGACAAAAATAGTTCCACCCACTGCAGAAGTTGGTGTGCAAGAAGAATAAGGTTTGAAAAAGAGAGTCTAAAAAAAGATGTAGAGGACGCAGGAGCTCTCCTGAAAGCCCGTGCAATGAATACAAAAAGCCCTAATAACGCCCAGGCGAGATGTACATATCGGAGTGAGCCTAAGCAAGCCTAATTGAGGATGTCTTCCTGATGTACATATCGGAGCGAGCCTAAGCAAGCCTAATTGAGGATGTCTTCCTGATGTACATATCGGAGTGAGCCTAAGCAAGCCAAATTGAGGATGTCTTCCTGTTGTTAAAATAAAGAAGATTGTTCTACAGAGGTCCGTAGCTATGCATCCTGCCATCCCGATGTTGCCGCTCTGATACGAAGCGAATTCCGGATGACATATGGACATGACCCTAAGCAACGCGACAACTCTGAATTTGATGAATAAAGGCCACCATCCCGTATATAAAAAAAAGGTACTTCTTTAAACTTTTTCTTTTACCACTTAAAATCATATGAAAAATCATAAATATACTTTTCTGATATTTTATGGTAGAGAGTAATCTGAGATCCGACAAAACCAATAATTAAATAAAATTAAGGTAATTTAAAAATGAAAGAGAATTATTCTTTTAGCAAAAAGAAACAAATATAATAATTAGAGTATATGAAAATATTGTCTTTTTTTTAAAGATTAAATATACTTAAAATAATGAGAAGCAAACAAAGGTGTTGCTTCCTTTTTTTTGAAATAATATTATCTATTTCTGTATATAGTTGTGTTCAATGTAAATAAAATATTTAATCAAGTTTTAAAAAGATTCTGTAATTATTTAATTGATAATGTTTAAGGTGTGTCAATTTATTTTTACAGCTTAAATTTTAGTTTAATTCATAAGTGGAAGAGTTCGTCTAAATAATTCACAACGCAAACTCATAATTTTATTCGTAATTATTTAAATTTAATAATTACATTTTGACGCGAATTATAATTTAATTTTATTAATGCTTCGCGTTGCTCTTCTACTAGAATTATGTAATTACGATCACTTATATTATTTGAATTTATCTAAGGTATATAAAATTATATACCAATTTGCTATGAGGTTGCTTGGATGATTTGGACCAATTAACGATTTTGGATGTAAATTAAATAGAAAATAAACAGGTGTAATTATCTGTCCAGCACACTCCTTCTGGACGACCATCATCTTTAAAGGAGGACCTCTTAACACCTTGAGGGGCGGTGGGATAAAATATATCCCACATAATTTAAACAAGATTCTAACCAGAAAAATTTAACTAAATTTTATATTTTTAACTTTGGAGGAAAATCGTTTAAAAAAAAAATGCTTTTCTTTATTTAAATATAAAATTTTTCGATTATTCCGGTTTGAATTCAATATTTAGAGACATTTTTGCTTGCCCCTCAAGGGGTTAAAAGAAGCTATCGCGGAAAATCCGCGTTACACATTTCAGGAACTATCACACAGATTAAATATTCGAAAAAGTACAGTGCACGATCATTTAAAGAAGATTGGGTATGTAAGCTTCTATGATGTGTGGGTACCCCATACTTTATCACCGCAGAATATGCTTGCTCGGGTTTTGGCATGTGATTCTTTGCTGAAATGAAAGGAAGAAGCTCCTTTTTAGGTGCGTTCGTAATTATATAAATACGTAGCACCTATAGTCGTCGTTCAGTCCGTCCGTCTGTCCGTCCGTCTGTCTGTCCGCATGTAACAGAACAAAAACTACCCAACCGAATGGTCTGAAATTTCAAATATATGATTGTTGCAAAATTTTGTCGAGCCATTTCAAATTTTAGGAAAATCGGATGTATAGTTTAATTACAGGGACAGTCAAAAGTTTTTCTTTACATTACGGCCAATGGGAAAAATTATTGCAAGTGCATTTTAATGATATTACAGCCTTCCGAATGATCTGAAATTTGAAAGATATAATTGTTGCAAAATTTTGTCGAGCCATTTCAAATTTTAGGAAAATCGGATGTATAGTTTAATTACAGGGACAGTCAAAAGTCTTTCTTTACATTACGGCCAATGGGAAAAATTATTGCAAGTGGATTTTAATGATATTAGAGCCTTCCGAATGATCTGAAATTTGAAAGATATAATTGTTGCAAAATTTTGTCGAGCCATTTCAAATTTTAGGAAAATCGGATGTATAGTTTAATTACAGGGACAGCCAAAAGTTTTTCTTTACATTACGGCCAATGGGAAAAATTATTACAAGTGCATTTTAATGATATTACAGCCATCCGAATGGTCTGAAATTTTAAAGATATAGTTGTTGCAAAATTTTGTTGAGCTATTTCAAATTTTAGGAAAATCGGATGTATAGTTTAATTACAGGGACAGTCAAAAGTGTTCCGTTACATTACGGGAATGGGAAAAAATTATTGGAAGTGCATTTTAATGATGTATCAGACTATGCACTTTATGAAGTGCAAACAATTATACATTCAGTACAATATGGGGTGCAAAAAATAATTATAAAACTAGTTATAGTACGAACGCAACTCATTTGCCACGTTTGACGAGCAATTTCCAACTTGTTTTAAAACGGCAGCGGAGCATTATTGGAGATGTGAAATGGATACTATACAATAATGTTACAAGGAAAAGATCATGGGGTAAGTCAAATGAGTCTCCCCAAGTAACATCGAGAGGAGCACTGGATCCCAAAAAAATAATGCTTTATATATAGTGGGACTATAAAGGAGTTATTTATTATGAATTGTTTCCACACAATCAGACAATATATTCGGACAAATACTGTTCCCAAATGGCAGTTTTGAAAGCAAAAAACGACAATGCTCGGCCCTCACATTGCGATAAATGTCAGGCAACGCCTTATTTAGTATGGCTGGGATGTTTTGTGACGCCCACCATATTCACCATGTCTGACCCTCTTAGATTTTTGCTTTTTCAGGTCACTTCAAAATTTTCTGGAGGAACAGGAGTTCATTTCTTTGGAGTATGTCAAACAGCCCCTTGAGAATTTCTTTACGACTAAATCTAATGACTTTTTTAAAAAGTCTGCCAGAAAGATGGCAAAAAGGTTATAGAACAAAATGGCACTTATGGGATTCAATAAAAGTTTATTACGTTTTAGTACTTCTTTATTGGAATTTATCATAAAAGAAACCGCAGAACTTTCCGGATGACCCAATACAAGGGAACAATAGTGATATAACAACCAGGGAAGAACATTTCTCTGGCCAGAATAAATAAAAAACTATTTAGTATAATTTACAAAAAAAAAAAAAAAAATACTTTATTTTATGCTTTAGAATGTAAATTTTTGTTTTGTATAGTAAAATTTCAAAAAATAGTTTGTCATTACACTTACATTTCTTGTATTTTTAGGTATTATATTTCCAGAGATATCGTCGAAAATGTAGCGTAAAAATGTGTCCCCCCCCCCCCCTATCTATTTCCGAATCTACTGAAACTAAAATTATGAAAAAATTAGAGGAAGTAGACGTTAATTTAAACCTTGCGAGAAAATTATAGCGATTACCCTAGGCCACATAGTTTTTGAGAAAAGCGCATTTTTCCATTACACACAAATTTCGATTTGCGGGCATTCAGCAAAGGTGTTGAGGGGCGCTGGAGGTACCTATCATAGCAAAAGTATAAAAGAATTGTTGATAATGATTTTTGAAAAAATCGTCGGTAATTAGCCGAGATATTAACCCTTAAAGACATGGACGGTTTGGACATATATAAGGACAGGGTCGGCGTACTCCATGTACCATCGGCTTTGAAAGCTTAGATTTAATGATACATTTGTGTAATATAATGTCCAGTAGCAGTATAAAAGCAGTACACATCAAATTGTTAAAAACAGACTAATTTAATTAGAATTAATCACCTAACTACTATGGGATTCGCGACTAGTTTGCATTGAGTAGATATATCTCAATACGCCTCCTGTGTCTTTAAAAGTTAATTAAAAACCTATCTAGAACAAGGCGGCGTTGCTACTTTGCAACCTCCTTTCGAAGTGCGCTTAGCAACATGCCAAGTTTAAACTTTGAACAAGGGTTTTGTTTTAGCTAAACTATAAAAAGAAAAGATTATTACGACGCTGAATTTAGTTTTATGAAATACCAAATGAAGTTTTGTGTGCACTACTTTTATTGTCAGTGCCGAAATAAGTTCATGATAAAGACATTAGAATAAGATTTAAATAAGAGTTATACCGAATAGCAATATTTGATATTATTTAGGCTTCATATCTCTTTGAACTTTTACGTTATACCCATTCATACTTTTCTAGTATATATTCAGCTATAACAAACCCTACGTTTTATAGTTTTTTACAATGTCATTTTTTTTCTTTTTGCAACGATTTTTTAAATAATACAGTTAACAATTCATATATTTATTGTACGGAACCCTCTGAGCGCGAGTAATACTCGTACTTGACCGTTTATTTAAAATTCATTTCAAAATTGTAGAAAGGCATTACAGAATACATTTTATGCGAACGAAAATTATATAAATGATACAATGTATAATATAACCCTAAGAGACACAAATTACCCACTTTACTGGCCCATGTATATTTTAAAATTGTAAAGTATTGGAAAACCTGTGGAAACGGAACTTAACTTTCCTATAACAGAATCTTGCCTTAAGCGGAAACAATTCATGGTCTCAGCGAAAATAATACCAAACGATTATACTAGATTAAACTAAAACCTCTTTAAAACGGAAAAAAATTCATGTTCCTTGCAGCTTCGTCTTAAAAGGGTTTACTTTATTTATTGAAAAAAGAAAAGAATAATGTATATGTGTGTTTTGATGGGGGGTGGAGGGGAAATTACATGGACTAAAATAGCAGATAGCAAGTGTTCCATTTGCACTTTATAGAACAGTATAGTAAGATCGTTAATAAATATTATTTGTGTTTCCAGAAAACTTAATGTAAATCTGTATTTATAATCATTAAAGTAAGGTTCTGAACAGGCGAGCAGCATTGAGGGATTTCCCAGCTGAGATCAGCTTAACACCCAGACTACAAATGAAATGTCTTATGTTTATGTGAGCCATTGGAATAAGAAACAGTGTAGTATAAAACTACTTAAAGGATAAATGAAGAAATTTAAAGAAAAATAAAAGTAAATTTTTTTTTTATAATATTAAAGTTAAATATTAAGTTTAAACTTAAGTCAAGTAAGTTAGTTGATAGGGATCTTAATAAAAGACTCATGGATTTTAAAATTCAATAACTTGCAAACGGTGACAGATATTGAAAAAATTCTTGTAGGGGGGTTATGTATGATGTCAGGAGTTTTTTACTGTGATTCTTGATTTTAGTTCGAATTTCAAACAATAGATGGCGCTGCGAGAAATAAGTGCTAATTCCAGACCCGATTTTTGGTACTTCGGGATCCATTCAAAACATTTTCATCTCCTTTTTTCACATAGGAGAAGAGAGATGCCGAAAAATCGAGCCTGAATTTAGCGCCTATTGCTTGCAGCGCTATCTATCGCAGCTATTTGTAACTAAAACTAAGAATCACAGCATAAAATCTCCCGATATCTTACATAACCCTCCTGCAAAAATTTTTTTAATATCTGTCACTATTTGCAAGTTATTAAATTCTAAAATCCATCAGTCATTTTTGGGACACCCGGTATATAGAACTACAGCTACACCTTTTATTAAGATCCCTATCAACTAACTTACTTGACTTAAGTTTAAACTTAATATTTAACATTAATATTATCCAAAAAATTTTTACTTTTATTTTTCCTTAAATTTCTTCATTTACCCTTTAAGTAGTTTTATACTACACTTTTTTTTTATCCCAATGGCTCACATAAACATAAGACATTCCATTTATAGTCTGGGTGTTAAGCTGATCTCAGCTAGGAAATCCCTCAATGCTGCTCACCTGTTCAGCACCTTACTTTAATGATTATAAATACGGATTTACATTAAGTTTTCTGGAAACACAAATATCAGTCATATCCATCAGCCATTTTTGAGACACCCGGTAACTTAAAGTAAGGAACAATGGAAAAATGTGATATTGTTGATATACTACCTAGTTGCGTGTCAACTATCCAGTTGCGAGGTGATCGTATTGCAAGGAAATTAGGGAGGCTTAAAAAATTTAATATTTAAACGTGACTGGTAGCCACAATGTGAAAAATAACTGTAAAAAGTTAAGAAAAGAATAGTTTAAAAAATAAGCACTTAAAGTACTCAAATTTTAACAATGTAAGAGAAAAAAGAGAAAGAAAATTTTTAAAATTTAGAGAAAAAAAAGATATTCCATTAGTTCCAAAAGGACAGGCGAAAAAGCTACAGGGGGAAACCCCATTTTTAAAGAAAAGACTCTTTACAGAGAAAAATTGCTAGGAAGATACCCTATAATTAAGTATTTTAATATGATAAAAAAATATTGGTACTATTATTTTCCTGAACATGCATGCCTAAATTTAAGGTCGAATAAAATAATAACAATATTTAAAAAATATAATTTGAGAAAATAGTAATCTGTTATCAATATTGCGTACATTAAAATTGTTTAACAGGATGAAATAATATTGCAAGTTATGTTCCACATCTACTTGAAGATGCAGAAAAAGGTTAAACTTATATAGAGAACAGGAATTCTGCTTTTTCAGAATTTAGTGTCACCCCTGGCATTTCGATTACTTCATTTTCTTCTGATGGACTGATGGCTTCTGTTATTATGAAACAGCCATTATAAATGAAGCGTTAAAAAATTATGGTCATCCTCCCCCCCCCCCCATGCTGACCAGAAAATCAGAGTTCTGACTTTTTACGGCTGCTCTTTCATCTTCACCTAACACTTCATTTATAATGGCTGTTTCATAATAATAGAAGCTACCAGTCCATAAGAAGAAAATAACCTAGTTAAGCGGGACTCTACTGCAGTACAAAACATATTTAAATTTTAAGACTTAAAGCACACGTTTTATTTTATGTATAATGACGTCATTCGCATCCACTTAAGAATTCTACATTTACGATCTACTCTTAAACATCTACAGTAAAGCATGCATAGTACATCACTATCGCGAAATAATGTACAAATGCAGCAAAAATATACAGTCATTCAAGAAAATCTAATGATTCATAGATACTTAAAATTAAATATAGTTTATAATAGTTCCATTGTTTTAACAGAAATCATTCATTTATATTTTTTTCAAAATAGCAAATAAATATTTTAATTAAATTTTCTTTCGGTTGTTATGAGAAAATGGCAACAAAAATATATAATTAATATTTTACAACTATTTTTCCTTTACTTTCTACAGAAATGGAGTACTTGAGTTGCCAATATTAAGCAAATGGCTCCAAAAACTACAAAAAAATTAATATTTAAAAAATAAATGGAGATACAGTTTTCAAACAAAATACATTTAAAAGAACTTTTTTTTTCCAATACGACGGTATAAAAATCGAAAATGTGCGATGCTTAGAAGTTTAAAAAATTGCTATGGAGTATTTAATCGAACTGTTTTTTTTTACGGCTAGCTTCTGTAAGGTAACGTAATTTTTTTGAATACACAAAATAAGCTGGGAGAAAGAAATAGCTTACCGTACCGGGGCTAATAAAAGTGTCCATCACTGGAACGTTGCCCGTCATTTAAAATGCAGTGTTGCTAAAATTTGCTAAGTATTTCCATACGAACTTTAACTCAAATCCCCTGGAATTAGATAATATCCCTCCCGGCCAAGAAAAAAAAAAAAAAAAAAAAAAAAAAAAAAAACAGTAGACCAATTACGTAATGTAGGATCGCTGCCATTGCTGTATATGTAATCAGTAAGGATCTGCCGAAACAGGCTTTTAAGACCGAAACCGGAACCGAATTTCGGTAATCTTTCTATTTTCGGTCGAAAACGAAAATGTAAAAATATATTTTTTAAGTAACTAAAACATACATAATTATTAATTGATTATATGTGTTTATTAAATATACATAATTGATAAATAATTATATACGCGTGGCCCAAGTTGACTCTGCTTGCCTCCGATCAAAATTTTTTAGTTCCTTATAAAATAAAATAAATTAATTCATCAACGACACAGATTGATTTTCTAACTATACGAATTTTATCTAATTAAAAACCGTTTTAGGTATACATACCTAGGTTTACTTTTATAATGATTTTTGTAAAGGATCCTCTGTTATACTAGAACTTTCTCAAAGAATATTGGAAACACTTCTGCGTTTTCAAACTAAAAATTTTCTATTACTGTTAAGTCTGTAGCTTTTAATGAACACGTGAAAAGCGTCTTCAAAGTTGAGTCCTATATGCATTAGTTTGCTTTATTATTTGATCTCACGTCTTACGTCAGATATGATTGATAATTATAAACTGTGAAGTTCATAGCAATAAATAAAGAGTGTCTCATTTGAACCGATACAGCTCAAATCAATGAGTAATGTTGAAAATTTCCGAAGGAAGAAAAGAGATTTTTGGAATACAAATAATTTCGGTCACTTTTCGCAGCATTTTCGCCGAAAACGAATTTTTGACGAAACTCAGATTTTGAGCCGAAAACGAAACCGAATTTTTGGTCGATCTCTAGTAATCAGTTATATTCGATCTATTCTCCATGTAGCAATGGCATCTTCCTTTCCCAGAGAAACAGTTTACTTATATAAAAGTGTCAAATGTGAAATAGGAAAATAAATATTTTTTATCATAAAGAGAAAATTTAATAAAAGAAAAAAAAATGTAAAAATCTAACTGGATTTCTACTTAAGTATGGAATGCACATCCATCAGGCAGTTGGCTTATATAAAATGCCAAATGCGAAAAAATATATATTTGTTATCCAAAAGCTAAAGAAAATACCGGGTGTCCCAAAAAGGACTGACTGATTTTAAAATTCAATAACTTGTAAACGGCGACAGATATTTAAAAAATTCTTGCAGGAGGGTTATGCATAAGGTCAAAAGTTTTTTTACAGTGATTTTCAATTTTAGTTCGAATTACAAACAATAGATGGCGCTGTAAGCAATAGTCGCTAAATACAGGCTCGATTTTTGGTCCTTTATCTTGTTTCATGCGGAAAAAGGAGATGGAAATGTATTATCCGGGCCACGAAGTACCAAAAATCGAGCCTGAATCTAGTGTCTATCGATCGCAGCGCCATCTATTGTTTGTAATTCGAACTAAAATTGAAAATCACTGTAAAAAAACTTTTGACCTTAAGCATAACCCTCCTGCAAGAATTTTTTAAATATCTGTCACCGTTTACAAGTTATTGAATTTTAAAATCAGTCAGTCCTTTTTGGGACACCCGGTAAGAAAAAATAATTGGATATCTACCTAAGAGTGGATTTTCATTTCCCCCCACATAAAAAAAACCTTTTAAAATACTCAAATAATTTTTTTTTTCAAATCTTGGGAATTGTAATCGGCGAAGTTGGCAACAGCACCAAATTATCATTGTGTGTACTCTGATAATTCTATACTACATCCAAACTGCTGAAAAGTAACAGTTAGGTAGCTCGATTAAAAGTGGAAAATGTAAATTTTAATATACGAAACATTTTTTTTTATTTTTTAAAATAAATATTTCCTATTAAATTTTTCCGGTGTGACTTTTTTTGTATCCAACATGAGATCATTTACGAGTTGTTGAGCAATTTCAATAATTAAAGCATACCAAAATTAAAACTACTGTTTTATGGTTGTCCGCATTCAGTGAAATATCTTTTCTGTGTATTAGTGCGGTCGTTTCATTTTACTATTGTTTTCGCCCTAAAGAGTTTTCATCAAACATCAAAAGCGTACTCAGGAACGGCCAGCGTAGCTATCCCATAGCTGACAACTGCTACGATTTTTAGGCTACAGTATCACTGAAAACAAATCTTCGACTTATTTAATCGCTGAAATCTGCCGTTAGATAAGGAAAAGATTGTTTTTCGGAATTACTAGTGGCCAAAAATCATAAAAGTTGTCAGCTTTGGGCAACCCCCCTCCCCACCACCCTGAAATTTCACAATATTAACAAAAAACAATTTCCAGAATCATCAAATATATATAATAAACCATGAAGCGACTGCACAGACCTCATCGAGTTGGCGGCTGGAATTCCAGTATTAGACAGAACTCGATTAGCATAATAAAACACAATTGGTCTGCCAATTCGTATCTTGGTGGAAACCACCAACACCGACGCTATTAGCGTCGCCGTCGGTGTATCCAGCCGCAGACACGATTTTAGTGGTTGATCGGTAAGCTTACCATTGTGTTTTCCCGCACTTAAAGGTATAAAAAGACGGAGAACTGGGAGCAGGAAAACACAATGGTAAACCTACCAGTCAACCTATAAAATCGGGTTCCCAGGTGTTTCCCATCAAAATATGACTTGGCAGACAAGTTGCATATTAATATACGAATCTAATTTTAACTAATCCTCGAATTTCAGCCATCAATTCGAAGAGGGGATATGGTTTGTGCAATTGCCTTCCGACCTATAACAAAGTCTACAGCTCATTCCATCAAGTGGCTTTCGAGTTATGCTTTAAAAATTACCCACATTGCAATCTGTTTTGCTACTGTGTGTTAAAAAAGAATTTAACATTAGAAGTTCCAAATGTTTTATCTCCATAATTTCTAAACTGCTTCACTAAATGAGTTCCCGTTTGGTCCGGACGGTAAAATTTATCAAAGAATCCAAATATGATGTCAAAATAAGTCTTCAGACTAAAAATTTGAATTTTTTGTTTATTTTTTTTTTAATTAGCGACGGCTTTTAAGCTTACCTTTTTTTTTTAAATCCCACCGCTGCCACCAGTTGTGGAGCCTCAGATGAGGGTTGGTAGCGTGGTAGGTGTCTCTTCAGAGGCGTATGATGACATTTAGTTAAAGATCAAAAATTGTATCCATATAAAACACTAAAATGTTTTCTTGACTAAATATATGCATACATTCACAACAAATAATGAGTTGGAGTATGGGTTTGATGATAAATAAAGTTAGTTAGATGTAGCAGTTATATCAAAGTCCTAATAAGGCGATTAGATTGTTCAGAATTTATAGAGTCGCCAAGATTCTATCAACTCCGATATCGAAATGTCATTTCTAAAGAGTAAAGAACTCTCTCCGCTGTTTGGCAGCCTGTTTCTGAATTTGACCGTGCGGCTTTGTCCGCCGCGTGAATGAAGTCTCTTTTACCCTCGGACTGTGACCCCCGAAAAAATGAGCGTACTACCGAGAGGTTAATGCTCTCAACCCAGGTAAAGATCTGCAGCTTACACTCACCAGAGTTCAAACTTAACTAACTTCAAATCTAATCAAGGATCTCTCAGATCCTGTGATTTCTCTCAGAAAACAATAGTGAAAATGTGGTCACTAGAAATGCTTCGCGGTGAAATCTTCTGCAAGCTGTCACCAGATAGGATGACCTTGTACTTGCCTACTTTTTTATACACGTTCCTCCTCTGTCAGCTGTTCGTGGGAAAATTCTGAACATTTTCGCTTTGGCGGTGCATGAAAGGAATACCAGGTGGTCTCTGTATTATACTCGCTGTCTAAAAAGTGCTACATCCGAAGATGAATTTGGATTGATCGATTTCTTCTGATCTTACCGTCGAAAATTGGAACTTAGAAGAAATCTCAGGCCTTTTTTGGAAACACATGGGGTTTCCTATACCTGGTGATATCTGTATCTATCTGAGGTTTTTTATGTACGAGTAGAATCGTAATAACAGTTCGATGTTCTGCAACATAAATACAAAGGAGACATAATTCCCAATTAAATGGTACTTCGTTTATTACAACAATTTTACGATCTGAAAATATGAATGTCTCCCTCTTTCTCATTTTCTTTGTATCTATCAAGGAAAAATTGTGGGCTTTAACGTTTTTTTCATATGACTTTTTAGCAATGAAATGATAAGCATTTCTAAAAATAATTTTTTTTGTCCTCTGAGAATAATGAATTTTTGCTTTCCCTTGAATTCGATGCTTCTACAGTAACATCATTTCTAAATTAAGAGTAGATTCTACTTTCCAAAGCCGAAAACTGGTAGATTTTTAAGATTTTTTTTTCTCTATGAAAGATCAATAAAATCAAAATGTACATCAGATTTTTTTTCCACTAAATAAGTATATTTTGTGTATTTTGGCAATTAATAATGTGTAAAAAATAAATAATTATAAACTTTTTAACCAAAATAACCGACTTAAATTACTTGATTTTATATTAAATTAAGAAAGGCCCAGGGATTTTTGGCCTACCCTGTATTAGCGCACAAATCCCTGCACCGTAAAAGTATAGTTCTTCAAATGAAGCGAGTGTACCACAGAAATCTTGGGTGAATTTTAACGCCTTACAATTTATTTATTTATTTTTTTTTTTTTTGCTGAGAAAAAAAATTATGTGTCTGCCTGATCAGATATTTATTTTTTCCTTTCACATGCTTGAAAAAATTACACCCTGCTCTTAAACAGTACTGACACTAGGAGGATTGATTTAGTTAACTGTTTCAAGGGCGGTGGTACGTTTATAAAACCACTTAATTTTAATTCCCAAATGCTAAAATGGAGCCAGAATTTTGGGTATAAAATTTTCCGTTTACAATATACACTGGTGGACAAAACTTAAGGACCAAGAAGAAATGTACACGTAAATGAGAATCTACGTGAGATTGTGGGTCAAGAAGCAAACAATAGTATTAACAGAATATTACACAGGATTTAATATAAAAATTTTGTTGAAAGGATGTATACAGGGTATTTATTACCAGAGGTTCTTTTTCTGAAACGTGAATATTGTCCGAAAACATGATTGTACAAAGAAAGCAAAATACTCACAATTAACAATCGTCAATGCCATATCAATAAGGTGTGTAACCACCGTGTAATGCGAGACAACTTTCAACACGGCATGGCATACTCAGAACAACATGATTCCGTAACTGTTGAGGCAAGTTGCCCCATTCCTCCTTCACTGCACGGATGAGGGTTTCCTTGTTTGTGGGAGGAAATTGTTGATCAGCAATACGTCTCCTCAAGGCATCAGATATATTTTCAATGGGATTCAAGTCAGAGGAACATGCTGGCCAGGCCATCCTATGCGATGGATATCTTCGGCCTCAAGACAAAATCTTGTACAGACTGTGTACGATGACAAGGTGCGCTATCGTCCATAAAGCAAAACTTTTCGCCGACAGCACCTTGAAAAAGTCGAACATGTGGAAGCAGGACGTCTTCAGTGTACCTTCTGCCGGTCATGGACTCTTGGTCAAGCACATAGAGATCCGTGCGGCCATTGAACATGATGCCTACCCACAGCATGATACTTGGTCGCATATCGATCTCTTTCGAGAATATTTTCGTGACAGTAAGCACTACCAACCTCGCGCCATATCAGTTTACTTCTACAATCAGACGATAGACTGAGTCTACTCTCATCTGAGAAGACCACGCTAGACCAGTCGTCATCAGTCCAATTGCGATGCATACGGCACCACTGTAAACGGGCGCTACGTTGGCATCTCGAGAGTGGGACACACACAACTGGTCTCCGGGCGTATAGTCCACCCTTTTTCAAACGTCTTGCAACAGTTTTCCGCACTATTTTAGTTCCTGTGGCAGCACAGAGTTGATTTGCTAATTGACCAGCTGTGCTGCGTCGGTTCCTTTTTAACAAAATAACAAGATAGTGATCTTCTTGGGACGTTGTACTGCTAGGACGACCGCCTCCCGTGTGCCTGGTACATATTCTACTCTTTTGGAATGTCGCCCATAGCGTAGAAACAATACTGTGCACGATGTTAAATTTACGGGCAACATCTCTCATTTTGCGTCCTTTTTCCAATCCTCCGATTATTCTACCACGAGTAATATTATCTAAATGACGCCTTGAAGACTTCTTCAAAATTTCAATGTTCAAGCTTCACTCCATCTCCTTCAATTTTTACATCTAATGACAACTCACAGCACCCGCCGATTGCCTAAAATCTCTTACCTCTGCTGTCACGTGATCGACAAAAGCGGAAGTACAAAATTTGCATAAGTTTCACGAAACAGAGTACATCCCGCATTCACGCAAATTTATACGTGTTGCTGCGGATCTATTTCTAACGGTAACCGTTGAAAATAACTGTGGTCCTTAGGTTTTGTCTACCAGTGTATGTGGAATATAGCTTTTTCTTTTTTCCAAATAAATTTTTTCGTAAATTCCGATGCCATTCATTAATTTCAACATTTTAGTAATGAAAATACTCTGTCACTTAAAAAACAACAAAATAAGATGTTTTAGTAATCGGGTATTTATTTTTTTTCCCCTTTTATATGCTTGAAAAAAATTACCATTGCCGTTAACTTTTTAATGCAGTTAACCTTTTTTTGATTTTTTATTTTGTTCGGAAAACATTATATTTGAGTCTATTTTTGTTAATTATCCACTAGAAAAATAGCGAAAAAATTAATTTATGTTTGCGATAATGTCACTCCTGAGTTACATAACAAAAATTGCTCAAAAAAAAATTATAATTTTAAATTATATACTTACTTCAAAGTGTTTACACTTCAAAATAACAACTATTCAATGATATAGTAATTTTTATTATGTTTTTAATAGTTTTCATAATCAATAATTACTCCCTTAAGATGGAGAAAAAACGCCAGTCAAATACATTGCAAGCAATATCAACAAAAGATGTTATAACCTCCACGCAATAACAAATCAGAACAAAAACAGACTTCATGACCTTAACTCTTTCCGGCGCGGTGTCCTTAAAAAAGGGCACCTAATTATAATTCCGAAACTGACAAACGGCACCAAGAATATTTAACTAAAATTTTCTTATTATAATGTACATGAAAATAAGCAAGTTCGTATTTTCTAATAAATTTGTTTATAAATTGCGGTGTCACTCCATTATTTCATCCGTTTATAAACAGAATTACACCGCGCCGGTAAGGGTTAAATGCACGTTATCACACGTAAGTAATGCATAATAGTTCGCCAAAAGACCAATAGAAAGCGCCAAATGGCAAAAAAATCATGTAACTTCTGAGTAAGCCTATGGATTTAAGGGATAAATAATACCGGTACTAGGCGAATTGATTTACATATGGCCTTATATGGGAAGAGCATTGTATATATTCTTATAACAATGCGTTTCGTGCAAATGAAAATAATAACTACTCTTTTTTTTTTTTTTTTTTTTTTTTTTTAAGATGTCTGATCGGGTCCTTATTTATTTTTTTCTTTTACATGACACAATGTCGTTAAATAATACTGATGCTAGGAGGATTGATTTACATATGGACCTTATATGGGAGGGATACTTTGTATATTTAAACAATGCTTTTTAACAAGCAAAAATAATAGCTTCTCTGTCGCTTAACCCTTTCACTCCCAGTGAGTCCAAATGGCATCATGATGTTAGTGGATTTTTTAATTCGGATATTCCAAGTTCATACCAGAAAATTAAAATAGCAATATTTGGTTTATGGGGCATTCCACGTCAAATCAGGCAGTAAAATATCAATATGTAACCCACCATCACAGATTTTAATGAAACTGCGTGTGTTTGTTCTTACTATTAAGATATGATCACCAGTAATTTTTTTTGCTCCTTGGTGAAATAGTTTCTGAGAAAAAAATTGTCAAAATTTTGAAAAACTGCCGTCAGTTGGCATTCTTGATAGCTCGGTTTTCAAATGTAGCATGTCATATATATAATCATATTTCAATATCTACTCTACAAATCATCTTCAAATAATTTATGCACAATATTTAGGGTACGCAGCTTATGAAAAAAATATATTGTTACGCTTATAACATTTTAAGTGTGTCTAAAAAAATATTTAAACTTTGAAGTCGTGAATTTTTTATGAAAAATAATGCATTAACAAAAAAAGCATTATCAACAAAAGGCGGTATTTTTATTAAATTTATTTTTTTGGGGAGATATACTTAAAGGTATCCTTTACCTGATTCTGAAATAAAAATAGTGGGATTTTGGGTGTTTTTGGTAGTATTTCCTATTTAAAAATATTTTGAGGTGCATTTCATATCAAATCAAGCAGAGTCATTCCATGTCAGTTCCCCTAAGCCATTTAATCACTGTCACAAATTTCAATGAAATTGGGTTTGTTTATAGCTTATTTTAAGACGTAATCACCTTTAATTTTCTTGATCCTAAATAAAATATTTTTTAAGATAAAAAATATCAAAATTTTGAAAAAATTGTTTTAAATTTTTTTAATGATAGTTCGATATTCAAAGACTGCATTAAAAAAAAAGAAAAAAAAGTCATTTCAATATAAAATCACTAAATAGGTTTCAAATAATGTATATGTGACAAATAATGTAGGCTGATTATTATTTCTTGTTTTTTATCATGTTTAAACACTAAGAGTGTCTTTTATCTTATGAATTTTTAAAATCAAGAATTTTGTCAAAAATAATGTGTTAATCAAAAATTTATTATTAACCGAAGGCAGGGTGTTATTGCTTTTTTTAATTGTACGTAAAAATATCTTTTAAATGGTTATAAAATAAAAATAGTGAACATATGAGAAAAAATTATCAAAATTTTGGAAAAATCCCACGAGTTGCCATTAATGATTGTTCAATTTTCAAAGGCCTCATTTTATATATAAAATCATATTTCAATAACTAATAAAGAAATCTTCTTCAAATAATTTAAGCAAGGTAAATAAAGTATGTAGATTATGAAAAAAATATTGCTGTAATGTTAAAAAATATTTAAATGTGTCTAAAAAATTGTATAATCTTTGAAATCAAAAATATTTTACAAAAAATAATGAAATTATTAAAAAATCTTTATCAATCAGAGGCGGAGTTCCTATGACTATTTTTTTTATTTTAAATTGTACATAATACTACATTATAACTGGATCTGAAATAAAAATAGTGGGATTTTAGTTGGTTTCAGTAGTATTTAAATCATATTTAAAATTATCAATATTTCCAAATGTAAAATCTATCCAATGTATCATCCCTGGAAATATTTTTATTTATACATTTATTTTATTTTTCAAATTATCTTTTATGTTCGTTTCTTAAGGAAAAAAAAACAATATTGTTTTTTAGTAAAACTTCTAGGGCGAAGAGCAATTATCCCTTTCCCAAAAAGAGAAAAATCACTACCTCTTCACCGCCCAATAGAAATTTTCAAAATGACAGTCCTAATCTTTAAACTCATATTTGGCTGTTAATATTGAAAATTTAGCATTGAGCTGCTAATATTGAAAAAAAATACCAAATTTCACTCTTTTGAAGAAAATTTTGACGTATTTTGCTTTAAATATATGCAAAAAATGCATAATCCATTATATTTATATCTTTCAAATAACTATATCTAAAAAAATATTTAAAACTTAATGAGTTGCACTTTTGTAACTTTATTCAGTTTCTAATGATATGTACCGTAATTTCGGATGTATAGCCCGCAGATCAAACAATTCAGTTTGGACCCAGAAATTTTATTCAGTATTTGAAGACCAATATTTACCGTGATCTAAAAAGTTACATTTTATTTTAAAAAATTTCTGGGTCGAAACACGATTGTTTGATCCGCGGGCTATACACCGGAAATTACGGTAATTTGATTTATTTCATCACAATATTGCTGAAAGATGGATTTTCAACATATATATGTGTGTATATATATCCCTGTTCTCAAACAGATTATTTAAAAATTATTCATTTATGTTTAATAAAGCCTATATATATTGTTTATACACTTACAGAAAATACATATAGTAAATTTTATGATATTATGTCAATAATGTCTAAAAGTAAAGAACTTATCTAATAGTATGTAATGAAAAATTTAACATCTGGCGTAATGACAACAAAATTTTATAATTGTTTTACTTAATTTGGATGAATGAAAAAAGCTTACATGTTTATATTTTATTTCAGTACAGGTGAAAATGTCACAAAGACATTCCTACCTCAACAACCACTGAGTATGTCACATTCACACTGCAGATGATTTATTTTTCTTTTTGAACTTTCGGGTTTGATTTCAGATGGTAATGAATTAATTAGTTTTGTTAGAAGTGTCACTGCAGTCAGCATATTAGGCTAACTATTTTTTTTATATAATTTGTTTTGATTGACTCGATGAACAACAATATTTAAAGGGACAATTTCACGACTTTTCAATTAAACGCTGATTTATAAATTCATCATGTTGTTTAGTTATTATTATCGTCTTAAGATAATAAGTTGATATTAAAATTTTTAAATGCAGTTTATTTATTATTTGAACAGTTGAAAGTATTTTTCAATAAGAGTGGGCTGTTGATTTTAAGTCGGCTGTTGAGCAATGTACTGTTGGTAAAGGAACTGATACTATTTAATTTAATTTTTATTGCTATAAATAATATTTGTTATTTTATTATTGTATGTATTATATTTAAGCAACAGTAGAAATACACGATATCGTAGTCATTTTAGTACATCTTAGCATGAAAAGCTTCAATATTTATCATTAAACATTCACATTTTATAAAAATTTTGTTAAAATTGCTCATATTTTCACTATTTTTATTTTATAACTATTGAAAAGATATTTTTACGTACAATTAAAAAAAGTAATAACAGCCTGTCTTTGGTTAATAATAAATTTCTGATTAACACATTATTTTTCACAAAATTCTTGATTTTAAGAATTGACAAGATTAAACACATTCTTAGCATTTAAACATGACAAAATACAATAAATAATAATCTGCCAACATTATTTGTCACATATACATTATTTGAAACTTATTTAGTGATTTTATATTGAAATGACTTTTTTTTTATGCAGTCTTTGAATATAGATCTGTCATTAAAAACATTTTTTTAAAAATTTCAAAGATTAGATATTTTTTTTATCTTAAAAAATATTTTACTTAGGATCAAGGAAATTAAAGGTGATTACGTCTTAAAATGAGCTATAAACATACCCAGTTTCGTTGAAATTTGTGACAGTGAATTAAATGTCTTAGGCGAACTGACATGGAATGACTCTGCTTGATTTGATTTGAAATACGCCTCAAAATATTTTTAAATATGAAATACTACTAAAAACACCCAAAATCCCACTACTTTTATTTCAGAATCAGGTAAAGGACACCTTTAAGTATATCCCACACAAAAAATAAATTTAATAAAAATACCGCCTTTTGTTAATAATGCTATTTTAGTTAATGCATTATTTTTCATAAAAAAATCACGACTTCAAAGATTAAACATTTTTTTAGACACACTTAAAATGTTATATAAGCGTAACAGTATTTTTTTTCATAAAATACGTACCCTATATATTATGCATAAATTATTTGAAGATGATTTGTGGAATAGATATTGAAATATGGTCATATTTATGTCATGCTACATTTGAAAATCGAGCAGTCAAGAATGCCAACTGATAGCAGTTTTTCAAAATTTTGACAATTTTTTTCTCAGAAACTATTTGACCAAGGAGTAAAAAAAAATACTGGGAATCATATCTTAATAAAAGGAACAAACACACGCAGTTTCATCAAAATCTGTGATGGTGGGTTACATGCCTGCCTGAACTGACATGGAATGACCCTTATTTAATAACAGACCATTTCCGTATTTTAATAATGCAGAATTTTACAGTGAAATTTTCTGCTGTAAATTCGGATTCTTTGAACTACGTAATTTCTAGAACGTATTCTACCATGGGAATGAAAGGGTTAAAGAAAAAAAAAACACTCATCTGATCAGGAATTATTTTTTCGACTTTTTTTTCCCTCTTACATGCTTGAAAAAAATGACACCTTGCCGTTAAACAATACTGACTGATTGATTTTTTATGGGTCTTATACAGTAGGGTGGGCCGAAAAAAACTTTTTTTTATTTTCAATGATGGGTAGTGCGGAAAAGTGGCCACTAGTGGCACCAAGTTCACACAAATAATTTGAGATTTTTAGGACAATTCCTATATTTGCCGCTTTTGGCTTGAAGTTTTGCTAAAAGGCTGATTTTTGAACTTTTTCAGAAAAAATTTTAAAAATGTTAAATTAAACTTATTTTAATCGTATTTACTTGAAAAGGCATATTTTATGTTCCAAATGTATAAATAAGCTCTGATAATGTATTATTTAATCGCTATGTGTATTTTAAATTAGACGATTTTTATAGCCTTTTCGAGTTTAAGTGAGCAAAAGTTGCATGTATTGTTTGAATCTTTCAACGGTTTCTCTCTTTTGTCTTGTTTATGTCCCTTGGTCTTCCTTATTTTTTTTCGATGCTTTAAGGGTCATATATTTGGGAGACGGACAGCAGAATCACTCAGAAACAGATCTGGAAGGAGAGAAGGGGGTGAGGCGAGAACTTAAGCGAACGCAGTGAATTATCGCGATGTTGGGGGAGTGAAGGAGGAAATACAACAGAGGAGAAAGTGCGATAAAGGATGCTTATTATTTTCAGTGTTCCGTTTCCCTGAGACATGGCGGACGCTGTGTGAGACAGGAATATGCGTTTAGGAGTGTTTGGCTTTGAAGGGCCTGGTTCAAATTCAGATTCAGTCGAACTGCTTGCTTGAAAGCTCCCACTACTTGAATCTTCCAACAATATAACTGTCTTCCATCTGGATCTAACTCCACTCGTTGAAAGCTTTGTTGCAGAACCACTATTCCTCTTTGAAATTGTATCCCTTTTCATTTTCCGCGATATTTTCTTTGCAAGAGTTTTGCTTGTTTTTAAATCAATATATCCGATAAACATTTTTCGAACAGTTCTTTGATCCTTCAAGAAGTTCACCTCCCGATGTGGAATTTTACGTCTGATGTCGCAGCTACAATTGTTCAAGCCTCTACACTTACAAGCTGCAATGTCAAAGAGAGAGGTTTCCGCATATCGTACGAAATCTTCGCAGATCACCTTGCCTTTAACGCCCGTATGATTACAAGATTTCTCCAATGATCTACGCTCATTGTAATAGTTTTTAATCTTTCCGTTAATTGTTCGTTGGGAAACCACTGGTATGGAAGATTTTATCCAGATTTCGGAAACATTTTCACCTGCCATTTTAATAATATCATCCACTGGTTGAAGATAAATATCTCGATTTTCTTCTATATCGTTTCGCAACCAATAGTAGTGGCGCATGATGTCAGCAATAGTTGGCAATTGCAAATCTTTCAATTTGCATGGTGCCCCAAAATGGCTACTTTACATGCTATCACATGTCTTTACATGATCATGAACTTTCGCACTAGCCATTTCTAAACTCGTCGTAATAAAACGCACAAAACACAGTAAAGTCACGTTAAACGATCCAAAAAGCAATGTATTGCACGAGAAAAAGAATTTACTTTTACACTGAACAAATGTCACAGGGAAACCGAGCACTGAAAAATAATAAACATCCCTTATCGCACTTTCTTCCCTCTTGTGTTTCCTCCTTCACTCCCCCAACATCGCGATGAGTCACTGCGTTCGCTTAAGTTCTCGCCTCACCCTCTTCTCTCCTTCCAGATCTGTTTCTGGGGTATTCTGCTGTCCGTCACCCAAATATATGACCCTTAAAGCATCGAAAAAAATAAGGAAGACCAAGGGACATAAACAAGACAAAGGAGAGAAACTGTTGAAAGATTCAAACAATACATGTAACTTTTGCTCACTTAAACACGAAAAGGCTATAAAAATCGTCTAATTTAAAATACACATAGCAATTAAATAATACATTATCAGAGCATATTTATACATTTGGAACATTAAATATGCCTTTTCAAGTAAATACGATTAAAATAAGTTTAATTTAACATTTTTAAAATTTTTGCTAAAAAAGTTCAAAAATCAGCATTTTAGCAAAACTTCAAGCCAAAAGCGGCAAATATAGGAATTGTCCTAAAAATCTCAAATTTTTTGTGTGAACTTGGTGCCACTAGTGGCCACTTTTCCACACTACCCATCATCGAAAATCAAAAAAAAGTTTTTTTCGGCCCACCCTATTATACAGGGTGCAAAGGAAAGTCCCTTTAACCTGAAAATACTTGCGAACGGAGAGAACTACAGCTATGAAAGTGAGGTAACGGTATAGTAAAGAGACTACGGCCGATCTAATGCAAACGACAGCAGCGCCCCCTAGTGGCGAAATTTGGAAAATTGGTATTGAAAATCGTAAACGAAGAGAGATAGAGCAAAATTTCCAGTTAGAAAGTTTTAGAGCATCAATTAATTAGTACGAAACGATATTTGGTTCACACGCATAAGATAAATCGTTGCCTGTAATCCCAAAAATGTCCGAAATCGATGAGCGACGATTCTACTTTTCATATTCACATTCCGTAAATGTAGCAGTGCACAATTTCAGATTGTGACGTTGTACTGTGCTGTAATGTCTGTAAAAATCTAATTTCCAATGCATTTAAAATTTTAGATTAACCCTTTTAGTGGCAGAAGAATTCTGTTCATAAACTGATGAAATAATTAACTGACACCAGAATATACAAACGAATTTCTTTGTAAATAAAAACACGCTAATCACTTGCTAATCGCTTTCACTTGCATTACAAAAGCAAAATTTTATTGAAGTATGCTTGTGCTATTTGTCAGTTTTGGAATTAAATTTAGGTGGCTAGACCGTCTAAGACGTCCTTGAAAGGGTTAAATCTATGTCGTCGTATTGAAGAGGCTCGCAATAGATGTTCCATGCTGAGAAATGTGCATGTAGAATTACTCTCACGAATACAAACGCGTATCGTGAGCAATGGCGAACTTTTTGAACATACTGAATATTAACTTTTTATCACTGTCAGACAGTTTGTCTTTCTTTTTTTTTTGTGCGATGTTATCAAAATGTATTGAGATAAGCACGTATTTATACCATAAATTGTGCGTATTTCTTCATACTTCTGGCTATTCCATTCAAACGTTTACCCAAAATAGAGTGCATTGATTTCGGGCATTTTTGGGTATACAGGCGAATATTTATCTTATCCATGTAAACCAAATATCGTTTCATACTAATTAATTGATACTCTAAAACTTTCTAACTGGAAATTTTGCTCTATCTCTTTTAGTTTTCGATTTGCAATGGCTATTTTCCAAATTTCGCCACTAGGGGCGCTGCCGTCGTTTGCATTAAAGCGGGCATAGTCACTTTACTGTACCGTTACCTCCATTCCATAGTTGTAGGTCTCTCCGTTCGCAAGTATTTTCAGGTAATATGTGTAAATTATTTATAAAAGGCATTGCAATTCCAAAATACAATTTAAACGTGTATTTAAATATTTTTAATACATAGTAATGCTCTATTACGGGATTGAGGGTACTACTTGATTATCCCGTCGACCCATTTCGACAAATTATATGAATCGCCAAACTACTCGCAAAATTATACAAACTAGCCGCCCTTGGAGACCAGTTTGGTCTTATCTTAAAATTTATGTTTGGGAAAGCAAGCTAAGGCATTGTATCATGTTACTTTTATTCATAATTTAATTTACTTGGGCTCTCTTAAGTATAATTAATATAATCCTTCAAGCTAATATTAGTTTCTGTTGCATTAAAATATCTCATCTCAATTTGTTGATTTTCTGTAAGCAAGTAAACTCTATTGGTTTACAATGGAAGTCCATGGCAATTTGGCGAAATATTAGAGCTATAACCAAGCTGGCGTCACTTTTGGCGACTAATTTTGGTCGCCAAATTTGGCGATATAAAAATTGTCGCCACGTTGGCTACAAACTTGGCGACATTTGGTGACGGAACAGATATATACATTGGCATAATTCTTATTTTAAATAACGAAAGAATAAATAAATTAGTAAAAGATTAATATAAATATAAATAAAACGTCGAATTAAAAAGCCCTTCATGACGCAACAAACACGTATAACGTGTTTAATGTCAAGTGACTGTGACATTTACGATAGGCCATTATTGGCTATTAATCTTATAGTTTGGCGATAGTTTTTTGGGTCGACGGGATTATCGGTAGTACTGAATTGCGTAAAAGAAACATCCTTATAACTCCAAAAATTATAATCATATTAACTAACAGTTTACTGCGTCGGATTAAGCGTTTCATTTCCAAGTAAAATATATCTTTGAATTAAAATTTGAATGAAATACAGGGTCATGAAAAATTAAAGAGTGTGAAAAATAGGATTGCAAATATCTCGCAACTAATTATCCGATCGACTTTATTCTTTATGCAAAATTTATGTTTTTTTTATTGTTTTTTACATTCACTCCTTCAAATAAACAGTTTCGAAAAATTTTGTATATCTTTTATCAGAATGGATATTTCGCGAATTCGACAAAAATAGTTCCAGATAATCGAGGTTACTGATATTCAATAGGCTTCTTCTCATTATTACGTACTAAGTACACACCAAATTTCAAGTCTCTATCTCAATTTGTTCGGGAGATAGAGCGTTTACAGACACACACACACAGACGGACGGACGGGAATTTTTTTTTTATCAAAAAATATGTTTTTCGGAATCTCCAGTGTCTGAAACGTGTAAATCCGTCAAAAAAAATTTTCGATTTTTAAAACTGTTACAAGACTTACCCTATACTACGTATGATGGGTAGGTAATAATAGCTACTCTGTCGCTTATAAAGTAAAGAAAAACAAAACAAATGTCTGATCAGGTTTTTTTTTTCGACTTTTTTTTTTCTTTTACATGCTTGAAAAAAATGACACCCTGCCGGTAAATAATACTGACACTAGGAGGATTGATTTACTTATGGGCCTTCTTTAAATCCGTCAATTTAGAAGTTATTGGGCTTCCTCATTTTTTGCTCCGTTATTTCGAAGGTTGGGGGTGGGGGCAAAGGCGTAAAAAGAAATATCTGGATAAATTTTA
Source organism: Maratus speciosus (assembly GCA_963932465.1). Classification (NCBI taxonomy): domain Eukaryota; kingdom Metazoa; phylum Arthropoda; class Arachnida; order Araneae; family Salticidae; genus Maratus; species Maratus speciosus. Next base: position 278,367,468 of record OZ010797.1, on the reverse strand, counting down.
AGATCTTAGGTACCGAATTAATCCCAAACATTCTGGTATGTCTGATTGATTACCCATCTATATTATAAAGGACAAACGTGTCCGTGCGTAACGTTGACGTCATTTTGCGAATGGCAACAGCAGACGATTAAAATTAGCTTTTACTGTAATTTTTTTAACTTCTAAGGCTAATGTCAGACAAATGTCTTTTTGCACGCTTTTTTCCCCTTCATATCACAATGCCGCTTGCATTGTGTAGGGATGATATGCAGTTAAAAAAGCTTGCAAAAAGACGTTCGTCTGACATTAGTCTAAACATTGCAGATTTTCAATTTTTACGCCGTTCAATTGGAAAAAAATGTACTTAGAAATGTTTTTTTTTTTCAAAAGTGTATTGTAATTTATTTGAAAACTGTATCGGAATTTCCTCATTTTTTATGGTTTTAAAAATAATTTTCAGGTATGATTTAACACCTTGAGGGGCGGTGGGATATATTATATCCCATCTAATTTAAAAAAGATTCGCACCAGAAACTTTTAATTAAATTTTATAATTTTAAATTTGGTGGGCGAAATAATTGGAAGTTGCATTTCGTTATTTTAAAATAAAATGCTTCCATTATTCCGGTGAGAATTCAATATTAAAGAGACATTATTGCTTTCCCCTCAAAGGGTTAAAAAAAATCTATATCGCCTGCAGACGATTATGAAAGATAAATCCGTTTGCACTTAGGTTAATATAAATAGTTCAGCCTTTTTTCCTGCTCATATCAGATAACGAAATTAAAACTTCATCAATAAAATAAAATAATATAAACACAAATTTAACAAATATGTGATTGAACTATGCGCTTAAACAACTGGAATGATCAGAATTAAAATGGACTGCTGTAAGTTTCGAAATATTTGGCGATTTCTTCGGCTATTAACTCATACGAAACTTATCACTTTGAATAATCACTTTAAATAAATTTCAAAACTTTATTTGAATGCATATTTGATACTTTTCAAATAAAAATGCTTTTGTGTGTTGTTAGTGGGCAATCTAAAAAATAGATTAATTAAAGAAATGGTTTTTCCTTATATTCTGGATCCGGAAGTCCGGGTCAGATCCACTAGTTTTACGAGGGTAAGTCAGTAGGTACGTCACAAACTGATATGAGAGGTCGGAAATCAGTAATATATTGTTTCCAAATATGCCAATAGATGGCAGCATAATCCAACTGTAAGATGTTAATTTCGAATTTATGAGACAGCAGTTGTACAAGATGAGCAGGGTCGTTCAAAAGTTGTTGACGAAGAGCGAACTGGTCGTCCAGTTGAGATTGCGACAGAAGAATCAGTGCGGAAGTTTGAGGAAATGGTTAGAGCTGACATGCGAACAACAATAACCATTTACTCAACCTTCCGCACTGATTCTTCTGCCGCAATCTCAACTGGACGACCAGTTCGCTCTTCGTCAACAACTTTTGAACGACCCTGCTCATCTTGTACAACTACTGTCTCATAAATTCGAAATTAACAACTTATAGCTGGATTATGCTGCCACCTATTGGCATTTTTGGAAACAATTTACTACCAATTTCCGATCTCTCATATCAGTTTGTGACCTACTTACTGACTTGCCCTCGTACTACCCAGATAGAATGAACATTGCAGCAAGTTTGATTTTTTCTGATATTATCTTGCCATGACAAAATTGAATTGAGAAATTTGCAGCAAATTTCCTGCACGGTATACCATCACACACTTGCATAAGTAGTTTGTTGTGAAACTGGTGGCAAGACTGTCTTTAATTCACGAAAGTAGCAAAAAATCCCTCTGTTGAGAGAATAGACAATCAGCAGATACGCAGATATTTTATTCGGTTGGCACCACTTTTTTTAAACGCTATACTTTTCAAGTACCAAAAAAAAAAAAGGCTCGATTTGAAAAGCACAAATATTACCCTAACATGTTTATGGTGGTAAAAATGATACATGCACCTTAACGGTGCGTATGCATCAATAGACCTGATCAGGTCTATGGACCCCTTCGAAAGGGTTAAACTTATAGTGTAACAATTCTAAACAGTTAATGTGGTATGGAAAGATTACTACTTTGCAGTAAGTTTGCAGTATTTTTGATTACATGTTTGCCGTTAGTTTACAATAAATGTGATACAGCATGAATTTAACTTGCACGACAAGTTAGCTGCAAGTTCAAAGTGTGGTGACTTCGACGTTTGTGTTACCTTGCTGCAGTCGTGTTATGAACTTTCAGTCTTGCCATGCTGAGCTGGCTGCAACTTTGCAAGTTTCCAAAGCAAGACTTCTGCAAATTTTCTGCAAATTAAAAATGCTATGTGGATAATTGAAGAGTGCTCTTGGTGAACTAATAATTTGATGGGGAATATACAAGGCTCTAACAAGTAATTTGGAATGACGGTCGTAGGAGAGTGAAGTCGGGAATAGTTTTACTGCGCTTCCTAGTATTTGTTCCAAATATGTTAATAGAGGATGCTGTGCATCGTCTTAGAGTGTAATACAGCTCAAAATATCCTTGCAATTTTAATCCCAGTTTATTTCGTCCCAACTACTTAGCAAAATAAAGGTTAAAATCCGAGTAAATTTTGATTCATTTTTATACGTACGTTTGAGCATTCTGGTAGTTTGAGACACCACAGCACCATCTATCGGTGACATATGGAACTAAAACAAGGAAGAGCAGTGAAGAAATCCCTGTCTCCACACATTGCTCTTTTGTAAGGATAAATTCAATAGTTGTCACCGTTTACTTGTCGAGTTTTTAGAACATCCTGTATGAAGAGTTGAGAATCAGGAAGAGTTGGTCTAGTATAAGAAATATTATCTAAAGCTATTTGGAATTAAAGTTAATGGGTTCTGAGAGGAGCTCATTAGAATCATAGGTAGCTAGTGCCATTTGTTGCTCACATTTTTAACGTATACTTTGGTTTATTACGGCATCAAATAAATTATCGTTTATATAGCAACAAATCCTCTCAAATTTGCTTGAATTAAAAATATGGACTTGATCTGCTCTGCTGTCAAACGCTCTGTGTTTTTGCAAAATAAAATATTTTAGTAAGACATTTATATGAAATTTATTTGTGCATGACTGTCAATAATAGTAGAATCTCTGTAATTAAATAAAGCGAAAATTTTTATTTAGAAAAAATGGTGGCCAAAAAACGTAGCAGTTGGCAGCTATAAAAGTACTGCAATAATGTAGCCTTTGAGGTGAAATCTAAAACGTTTTTGTCTCCAATAATGCTGTGCTTCTTCATTTACTGACATGACATCAATAAATCGTTCCATATTTCCGTCTGAATAGTACCCGTTAAGCTGGCACCGACTCACGTACAATCCATTCATATGCAGTGAGCTCTTTTACACCAATTCGACGAACATGATACCGATAAATCGTATGTTGGCAAAAAGCAGTTCCAGTGTAATATGAATGCATCTTACGTGCAATTAGTGTACGATTCATCCATTGTCCTGTCGGTGAATAAAAAAAGCACTGTCAAAGTGATGCTTTGTTGACATTTTTCTCGGATAAAAGACTATTGCTTGCCTTTTATTTTTTTCTTTTAATACAAAAGTTATATCTAATCTCAGTCACATATCAGGGTAAAATCCATCTGTGAAGCGTAAGGTACCACTATTTCCGAGCAATAATCCGTGGCTTATTTAAACGCGATTAAATAAGATTAAGTTTACTTTTTTGGAAATAGTGTTACGCCGCGAGCCACAGTTGAGCACGTTGGTATAGGTAACAAATAATTTAATTTTTTTCATGTGCTACTCAAAACGGTTAAAGGACATCTTGCGATCGGTATGAAATGGCCACATAATCGACTGACACTTAAGAAAACGTGGAATTAAAAAGCAAAATTATCACGTTTAGAAACCAGGTCCTTATCCAGATGCGGCGAAGGTAAACTTTGACACCCTTCCCCCCAACTCCTGCCATTATTCTCTTGAGCCCTTCTAACTGTCATACAGCTCCACCAATGGACGAGAGGTTCTGCTCTCGAAGCTGGTAGACGGGAGGTGCTGGGTTCGAACACAATCGCGCCCGTCGTTCTAATCGTTCGGAGTTTTCCATAGTTTTCTTCGAACCTTGGATTTCCTTGCGTAAATACGGGTTAGGCTCCCTTAGAAGGATCGCCACGGAGGGCACTCCCCCCCCCCCCTTCGGGCCTATATCTCTCGTGTTGATAATTGGCCGTCATAAAACAACACCAACACTAACTGTCATACACTTTTAATACAATAGCATACCTATTAATTTAAAGATTTTAAAACTTTTAATTGAAAACACTTTAATAATTGTCAAAATATCGAAACATATAAAAAATGACGAAAACTGATAAACATTTTGAGTATAGTGCTTTATTCGTGGTAAATCTATTTTAAATGCCAAGCAGCCAGAAGTACTTGTTATTTTGTACCCTCAAAAAGTATTTAGTACTCATTGTTAACAATTTGCGCCAAACTGTCCAGTCATTTCAACATTTTTATAGAAAGCGGTTCAATAACCGTAATTTACTCTGACCACATTATTGCCAATATTATGGTTAGAATAGAGTTAAATTACGGTTATGTAACCGTTTTCTATAAAAACGGCCAAATGACTGGGCAGTTTGGTGCAGATTTTTAACAGTGTGAGGCTAAAACTAACAAGATCTTCCAATAAAAGATGAAATATTTCTGAATTATATTATTTTAATCACACACTTTGAAATATAGAATCGTTAAGAAACTCCATCGGAAGAGACATCTAAATTCATTTTAAGCGATAATTTGGACAATCGATATTTGCGTCATTTCAAGGTTGCCAAATCCCGTTAGTGACAAAAATATTAGATAAAATTTAATTATTCTTTGTACACTCAAAGCAAAAGGTCACTTTGATCACCAGAAAGACTGGATAACTATCAGTAAATCTTTTCTACTTCTTCGGTTTATAGTTTTGTAAAAATCATTGTAATTGTTATACGTAAAATTTTAACTGAAACTGTAGTTGTGGTTTCATATCTTCTCTTTTCAGGTCTAAAATAACTGCAGCTACCTGTCAGAACGGTAATTTTTTCTTACAATGTCGTCTTTCATGCCTGACGAAGGAATGATTGGTAAAGTAAAGGAAACAAGTTGCTCACTCACAGTTGAATGGGAGATTAGCAACTTTTTCGCTTTATCGGAAGCCGTAGACGTTTACTATGTCAGCCCTGTATTTTATTTCTCAGACACACTGTGGTACCTAAAAATGTTTCCGAATGGACAAAGCAAATACGATTGCAAAGGACACATAGGGATATATCTCATGAGGACCGAGTCTGGACCCACTTCGAAATCTGTGTGGTACAAACTGTCTGTAAAGAAATCCGGGGGCAAACAAATAGAAACAGCTGAAACAAAAGATGCCTTTGACCGCAAGAAAGGCTGGGGAGTGCAAACTTTTTTGCAGAGGTCTACTTTGATTGATAAATTACCAGAACTTGCTTCCTCAGGCAGTCTTACATTTGTTTGTTCCCTTAGGCATGATGTATCACATGTCATCGATGGTAAGTAATAATCAAGCAACTTGAAAACAAATCTGTATGCCTTACTTATCTGCGCGCAAAACTGAAAATTTCTATAATGCAAGATCTCACTTAGCAAACACAAACGCATATTAAGTGTTTACGCATGCACTAATCTGCGCTCTTCCATTGATTTTCCTTAGATGATAATGCCCTAGCACTAGTGGGCTAACGAAAAAGACATGCTGCTGTGATGCGTTACACGTGTCTCTTTATTCAGACCGCTTCAGTCACATGATGCTCAATTGCGCGAATGCAAGTGCAAGAAAAGAGCATCAAGTAACACTAGTGGCCTAATACGAAAGGTAGTGCGGCAGTCTGTTTTTTCGTTAGCCTCTAGCTTTAGATTTGTGGCATCGTAAACTGGAAGCCGCAGCCAATGGAAGAGACATAGAGTTTTGATAATTTCACTCGTCTTTGTTGTCACGTGATCGAGGTAGTTTGATAAGTAGCCTAAATTGGTGAGTGCGGCGACTTTTTGTTTTGCTTGCTAGTTTTCCAAGCTTTGTATCATATCGCCTTCCTAGGTATCGGAAGATCTAGAGTTTTATCCTAAGACTGGGAAACCACCTTGAGTTTGTGACGCTACACATCTAGTGATAGGGAGCTATATTTCAAGAATAATGGCTGTCCTCCCATTGTTTGTTTTACGTTAACAAAACTCCATGACAATCACACGCCACTGCATTCCAAAGAGTGAAATGATGGCCAATATTAAATCAGCAATATGTGTAAATTTTATTTAATGTAATGTGTATTTATTTTCAATTTTGGCATTTTCGGGACTCGATCCCATTATCAATGTTTTATAGAATCACGGTCGCTCTTTCACATTGATAGATTTCATTTAATTGTTCCGTCCTTATTTAGTTTCTTCGTGAATTCTTCCAGTCTCACTTCCTTTTTGCTTCAAATAAGTAAAATTCCTCCCAGTCGAACGGAAGATTACACTGGAAGCTGTAGATATGTATTTTTTCAAGCCAGTTTTTTATTTCTTGGACATGTCAAAATGCTTCCAAACGGCCAAAGTAAATATGATTGCCAAGGATACATAGGGATATATCTCGAATTCGGGCCCATTTTTAAATCTATGTAATACAAACCATCTGTATAAAATACGTGTTCAAACGAACAGAAGCAACTGAAATAAATGCTAATTTTGATCACAAGAAAGGCTGAGAAGAGAAAAAGTGGTTGGTCTATCTTAATTGATAACCTACCAGAACTTGCTTTCTCCGGCAGACTTACATTAGTTTGTTCCTCTTAAACGTGGTGATGCATAACACGTCGTCGATGGTAAGTATTAATCAAGCAATTTGGCAAAAACAGTATGACTTGCATATCGATGCGCAAAATTGAACTGAAAATTTCCACAACGCAAGACAAGGATGCAAGGGCTGCGTTACAAATGGATGATTGCTACCGCTACATTTTTATAGCATTCCACACCTTATTTAATGCCAGAATTTCTGATATTTAATAGGGAAAATAATACTATTAAAATGTAGTGGTGAAAATCAGCCATTTGTGGCCCCTCGGTTGCATCCCTGACGCAAGACGACACTTGGCAACCACAAACTGTGTATTAAATTTTTACGTGTGCACTAATCCGCGCTCTTCTGTCGTCTTCGAATGATAACAAGAACCTTAGCGCTAGATTTGTGACGTCCATTGATAGGCTTCGATATTTTGTACGATTTAATTACCAATTAGAATACTTGTGTTAAATTGATATAGTGTAATTACGTATTCAACGTTTCTTTGAGTTTCCATTACCTGCGATTAATTCTGTTGAGCTAATTTAGATATTACACCAGGTTTCATAATTAACAAGGTTTTCTGGGTGAGAAAGGTTCGCCAGATTTGTTCAGGATAGCTCAATCGGCAGAGTATTGGAAGCTTACGCCAAAGGTTGCTGGTTCGAATCCTGGCCTGGACACTTCTTCAAACAGTTGGAAAATTACAATTTGTATGATTTATTTGCCAATTAGAATAGTTGTGTTAAAATTGATATAGTTTAACATTTTCACCTTCTTGACTGTCACGTGAACAAAGTAGGCTGGTTTATACCAATTATCGAATTGTCATGTAATCAAAGTAGGTTGAAAAGCAGCCTAAATTGATGAAGAGTCGCAGCTTATGTTTTTGCTTGCTGAACTGGAAGCAGTTTTTGAGGCTTTGGATCATGTTGGTACCTTCTCAGAGCAACGATTTGATCTGAAGTCTGGGAAACTGTTTCCAGTTTCTCACGTCACAAATCTAATGCACAGGAACTATCTTTTAAGTGTAACGGCTCTTCTCACATTAGAGTATTTTATGTTACTCATACTCCAGAACACTCATATACGCAGAAATCTGAACTGGAATTTTCTATATCCCAGGATGGGTTTTGGCAACCACAAATGGTATTTTAAATTTTTACGGATGGACTTATTCTCTACCATTGCCGTCGGAATGTAATATTTTAGCGCTAGATTTGAGACCCGGTCAACAACCTCGTTGGAAGCCTTAGTCAACAAACGGGACAATCCGCTTCCATCCCTCTTAATCTGCATTCGAAGTTAGGAAATGATGATCAAACTAAAATTATCACAAGGTGTAAATTTCGCTTAATATAATGTGTATTTTTGTGGTTTTGGAAAATTCAAGATTCGATCTCATTATCTTTATCTTGAAAAAAAAGCACAGCAATCGTGATGTTGCTTCATAGAATCACGGTTGTTCTTCCGCAATCTTTTCAACGAAATTCTTTTCTTAGCCTTATACTGTACGGAGAGGATTAAACCCTTGAGGAGCGGTGGGATATATTATATCCGACTTAATTTTAATCAAGATTTGTACTAGAAACTTTTAGTTAAAATTTACTTTTATAACTTTGGTGGGGAAAAAATTGTAAAATTGCTTTTTTTTTTTTAAATAATTTTTTGGGAAGTTCCGGTGTGAATTCAACATTACAGAAACACAGTTACGTGCCCCTGAAAGGGTTAAAAAATTCAGAGGGTACATGAAGTATACCACTGTATACCTACGACTACAGCCCTAGCTATTAAATTCGCCTTTCTTGGTCAACGACTTACAAAAACAGAGCATAAATGCTTACATTGATTGGCTTCTTACCACTTCCAAGATTTCAGAGCTGTGAATCATCGCATTTTAAAACAAGAACGCAAAATCATGCGTACTGCATAGATTATGAAACACTTTTCAACACATTCAGAATACCATAGCAAAACTTCCGTTTACTAAGGTGAACGATGATGTCTCAATGAACATTTTGGAAAACGCATAATGCATTTGAAAACCCTTGTTTCTGCTATTACCCTGAATAGTCGGGGAAAGTATATGATTCTTTTGTGCAGCCCTGTATATTTTCTATAGATATGTATGTATACTACAGAGCATGCTAAAAGTTAGTTCAGTTAAATGCATAGCACTGATGAAAATTTCCATTCAACAACTTCCGCCAATAAACGGCAGTTGAAAACTTTTGTGCAGCCCTGTATAGGATATATAGAATTTATACACACGAAGTAATATATAAAAAATAATTTAATTTAAAAACGCGTATCACAACTGAGACGCAATTCCAGCAATTTTTATTCGTAGGCTTCAATAGTTCAATTATTGTTCATTTTCTTCTGTAGTCAAAATCTTTTGTGTGTCCCTGTAAATGAACGATAAATTGTATACTCACCACGTTCTATGCAAACCTTGTAGTGAACTTCAGTGATATATATCAATTTCAGTATGTTTAAAACAGTGTAATATCATAAAAAAGCACCGAAAACGATTTTTTTCCACAGACCGTAATGTAACGGAATTCTTATAAATGTCCCTGTAAATGAACCGTAACAGCTACACACTCCTTTTTGAATATTGAATATTCCATAGTGATACCCAATAACGTATATCCATTTCATAACAATCGGACAACATTTACGCTAGTTAGAGCACGGACAGACGGACAGACAAACAAACATCACCCCCCCCCCTCCCGTAGACCTTTATATTACCGAACTCTTTTGTGTGACCCTATAAATAAACGATAAATGATTTCACATATTCCACATAATGCATCTTTTAGTGCACCTCAGAAATTCATATCGATTTTATTATATTTGTAACAGAGTAACATCATTAAAATAAGTAGCAAACGATTTTTCTTCATAGACCGTAATATAACCGAACACTTTTGAGTTCCCCTGTACACGTGTAGTAAGTGCTACACATAACATATTTCATGTCATAGTAAGCATCTTCTTGTGAACCTTAATAATGTATAAAAATTTCGTTACGTTTAAAATTGCATAACACTATTAAAATACACTGCAAATTATTTTTCCACATACACCATAATATAACGAAACACTTTTGAGTGCCTGTGTAAATGAACGTTTAATTCAATTTTCATAAAATTTGAAAAGAGTCGACAAAATTCTGCATCGATTCTACTTATTAAATTTCAAATCATTCGGTTGGGTAGCTTTTGCGCTGTTATATGCGAACAGACAGACAGACGGACGGACCAGATGACGACTATAAGTGCTGCGTATTTATATAATAATTACGAACGCACCTAAACAACTAATGTGTCCATTTTAACACTAAATATACCAGGAGCCGGTCATTTGACTGGTACCAAATGAAAATATGTAACCTGTCAGCACACGCACCTACATTTGTAGCGTTAGCACATATACATGGGATAAATATTACCCCATTTTGTCTCCCATTATATTTTTTGGCTAAATACGTTTTAACCCCTTAACGGTCGCATTAAATTACGGTTTAAAAATTCAAATTGCTAATTGGCACTACTTTTTTGAAAAAGAAATATTCACCTTATTTAATGTCAAGTAAAATGATACCCTAATAAAGCCAATTACACTACTTTATAAAACTGGTGGGAATCAAACAATCTGAATAAAAGACACAGCCCGTGAATATGACGGGAACATGAATTAAGGGGTTAAAAACGAATCTACTGCTCTGTATTGTAAAATGCATCAGTACTTCTTCTTTTTAACCCTTTAGTGCACAGCTTTGCATGTATGCAAACAACAGTGTTTTGAATTTAATAGATCTTTTTTATTCGTATATACCTAATTCACACCATAAAATTAAAATAGCAATATCTGCTTTAATTAATAATAGACATTCCGCATTTAAATAAAGCGAAATTAACCACTGAAAATTTCTGGTGTGAAGTCAGATGCGCTGTACTACGTGATTTTCAGAACGTATTCTATTTTGGGAATTAAAGGGTTTAAGGTTGAGTTTTATAAAATAAATGATTATATAAAATAAGGTATTTGGAGACATACTTCTTAAAATATTTACTAATTTGCAATATTTTAGCATAAAACAGCCAGACGACAGTCGTTTTTACTTATATTGCAGATGTGCAACAGAAGAAAAGTTTGACGTATTATATGAAAAATGTATCTCTGATTTTTTTCATTATTTTTCCTGCGTAATAAACCTTTCAGAGAATCATATATATTTTTTTCGAAACAAAATAAAAAATCGCGCATTTAACGGTTAAGGAAAAACTCACGCTTTTCATATTTATTTTCAGATTTTGTAGCAGTTTCTGTAAAAATCATGCTTTTCCATAGAAAATATGCAAACGATTTGTTTTACACCTTAAAACATGAATAATTTCACAAAATGGATATTAATTACATTTAATAACCTTTCATCAATATATACGCAAATAGCTTTTATCTTACTCTTTCATTAAAATTATTTTGGTGTGTGTTATCCCGTAGAAATGAACGTATCAAAATGAAGCGTCCGTACACGAGCGGGATTTTTTTTTTTATCCCAAGAGCCACATTTCTCTCCGACGACACGAAAAGGTCTTATACACGAGGGGTCAAAGACGCTTGAGATTCCAGGCGTCTAGCGACAACAGCCGCCTCACGGCCCGTCTTTTCCAAGCATTTCATTGGCTGTTCCGGAAAAGGCTTTTCCATCGTCAGATTTCCAAGCATTTGATAGGCTGTTACTGGCGACTCGCCTCGTTTCGGGCGTCAAAGACGCGCCGACAGAAAAAGTTGCTTGGGAGTCAGACGATGGGAAAGCCACTCCCCTGGAGCCATAGGATAACTTGGAGACGCCTGGAATCTGAAGCGTCTTTGACCCCTCGTGTAATAACACCATTACACGAGGGGTCAGACGCTTCAGATTCCAGGCGTCTTTATGCTATTCCTATGGCTGCAGGGGAGTCGCTTGGAGAGTGAGCAACTTTTTTCTGTCGGAGCGTCTTTGACGCCCGAAACGAGGCGAGTCGCCAGTAACAGCCTATCAAATGCTTGGAAATCTGACGATGGAAAAGCCTTTTCCCGAACAACCAATGAAATGTTCGGAAAACGTAAAAAGTGGCTTTCAAAAGTGGGTCGCAGGACATGGAGACGCCTGGAATCTCAAGCGTCTTTGACCCCTCGTGTAATAACACCATAATGAACAAAGAAAAGACATCCCTTCACCCATCACCATAAATTTTAGCAGCCCTTTTCAAATTAACACTTTATTTACACTTACACCCAGTGGTGGGATTCAAATAATTTAACAACCGGTTCGCTGCCGAATGAATTTGGATCTAAGACCATGGAAGGAAAATGAAGCATTACATAGCTTATGAAACACTTTCCAATATTATAAGAACATTGTTATAAAACTTTGATATTTTGGTATAGAAAAAAAAATTCTGAAACATGTTTCTTAGTGAAGGGACGCAATTTATTTAATAAACTAGCTGACCCGCCCGCCGTTGCCCGTGCCCGTGATAATAACTTTAAATGACAGTCAAATTTATATGATTTTATATCTTTAATTCCATTTTGTCTGAAGTTATATTTTTGAATAAAAAAATTGCGAAAAAATACGAAATGAAGCGTCTGTACACGAGCGGGATTCTTTTTTTTTAAATCCCAAGAGCCACATTTCTCTCCTCCTAATGAACAAAGAAAAGACATCCCTTCACCCATCACCATAAATTTTAGCAGCCCTTTTCAAATTAACACTTTATTTACACTTACACCCAGTGGTGGGATTCAAATAATTTAACAACCGGTTCGCTGCCGAATGAATTTGGATCTATGATCATGAAAGGAAAATGAAGCATTACATAGCTTATGAAACACTTTCCAATATTATAAGAACATTGTTATAAAACTTTGATATTTTGGTATAGAAAAAAAAAATTCTGAAACATGTTTCTTAGTGAAGGGACGCAATTTATTTAATAAACTATCTGACCCACCCGCCGTTGCCCGTGCCCGTGATAATAACTTTAAATGACAGTCAAATTTATATGATTTTATATCTTTAATTCCATTTTGTCTGAAGTTATATTTTTGAATAAAAAAATGGCGAAAAAATACGTAATGAAGCGTCTGTACACGAGCGGGATTTTTTTTTTTTTTTTTAATCCCAAGAGCCACATTTCTCTCCTCCTAATAAAAAAAAAAGACATCCCTTCGCCCATCACCATAAATGTTAGCAGCCCTTTTCAAATTAACACTTTATTTACACTTACACCCAGTGGTGGGATTCAAATAATTTAACAACCGATTCGCTGCCGAATGAATTTGGATCTAAGATCATGAAAGGAAAATGAAGCATTACATAGCTTATGAAACACTTTCCAATATTATAAGAACATTGTTATAAAACTTTGATATTTTTGCATAGAAAAAAAAATTCTGAAATATGTTTCTAGTGAAGGGACGCAATTTATTTAATAAACTAGCTGACCCGCCCGCCGTTGTTCGTGCCCGTGATAATAACTTTAAATGACAGTCAAATTTATATGATTTTATATCTTTAATTCCATTTTGTCTGAAGTTATATTTTTGAATAAAAAAATGGCGAAAAAATACGAAATGAAGCGTCTGTACACGAGCGGGATTTTTTTTTTTTTTTGAAATCCCAAGAGCCACATTTCTCTCCTCCTAATGAACAAAGAAAAGACATCCTTTCAACCATCACCATAAATTTTAGCAGCCCTTCTCAAATTAACACTTTATTTACACTTACACCCAGTGGTGGGATTCAAATAATTTAACAACCGGTTCGCTGCCGAATGAATTTGGATCTAAGATCATGAAAGGAAAATGAAGCATTGCATAGCTTATGAAACACTTTCCAATATTATAAGAACATTGTTAAACTTTGATATTTTGGTATAGAAAAAAAAATTCTGAAATATGTTTCTAGTGAAGGGACGCAATTTATTTAATAAACTAGCTGACCCGCCCGCCGTTGCCCGTGCCCGTGATAATAACTTTAAATGACAGTCAAATTTATATGATTTTATATCTTTAATTCCATTTTGTCTGAAGTTTTATTTTTGAATAAAAAAATGGCGAAAAAATACGAAATGAAGCGTCTGTACACGAGCGGGATTTTTTTTTAAAAATCCCAAGAGCCACATTTCTCTCCTCCTAATGAACAAAGAAAAGACATCCCTTCACCCATCACCATAAATTTTAGCAGCCCTTTTCAAATTAACACTTTATTTACACTTACACCCAGTGGTGGGATTCAAATAATTTAACAACCGGTTCGCTGCCGAATGAATTTGGATCTAAGATCATGAAAGGAAAATGAAGCATTACATAGCTTATGAAACACTTTCCAATATTATAAGAACATTGTTATAAAACTTTGATATTTTGGTATAGAAAAAAAATTCTGAAACATGTTTCTTAGTGAAGGGACGCAATTTATTTAATAAACTAGCTGAGCCGCCCGCCGTTGCCCGTGCCCGTGATAATAACTTTAAATGACAGTCAAATTTATATGATTTTATATCTTTAATTCCATTTTGTCTGAAGTTATATTTTTGAATAGAAAAATGGCGAAAAAATACTCAACTGAAAGTATATGCTATTTGGTGTTTTATTTTCTGCATAATTTGATTTCTGGAGTCTATGAGAGAAAGCGAGCGAAACCGCAACGAAACACGCAGTCTTTTATTGATTTCTTCGAAATTTTCACACATTTTATTTTGTAAAAAATATTTTTACCTGTCTGAACTTTTCAAAATTTTAATTAATGAAATGAATCTCATCTATTGAGATGATCTAAAAATTTAGTGTTTAGTTACGGTGTTTATACGGACGTTAGTTACTTTTAGCGTAGAAAAAATATCGTCTACGTTAAGAGGTGCACAACCTTTTTAAGAGAAGGGCCACTTATAAAAAATTCTGGGTTGTGGAGGGCCGCATCAGTAACACGGGGAGAATTCTATTTCTGGGAGGTGATCTGTGGCCTATAATCAGATAAAAAATATGGTTTCAGAGGGGAGGGGGGTAGTTTTACCCCTCTAGGTTCCCTTACCATCGGCCAGCATATCCAATTCAGTTGGCAAGAATATATCAACAGTTTACGTTTGTATATATAACAGAGATATAGCAAGTATTATTTAGGACTGATAATATTCCTTGACTTTATTCGGGGAAGTAAATTTTGTTTATTTAAAAGTGCTAAACAACAAACATAGGCATGAAAGTGGCTAGTGTCGAAAACAAATGTGAACTTTATGAACGAAGGGGGGATGAGGAGCCGATCAACGAAATTTGCGATTTTTCCGCATCCGATCAACGAAATTTGCGATTTTTGTTTTGCACCTGATTGACAAAATTCGCAATTTTCCCGAAGCCGGTCGAAAAAATTCGCGTTTTGCCGCGCCTGATCGACATAAATCACGATTTTTCGGAGCTCGATCGACAAAACTCGCGATTTTTCCGCGCCCAGTCGACAAAATTTGCGATTTATCCACCCCTGATCGACAAAATTCGCGAATTTTTCCTCGTTCGATCAACGAAATTCGCGATTCTTAACTGACTCTAACGAAATTTACAATTTTTTCCCGCGGCAAATTGACGAAATTCGCGCTATTTTCTCGCAATAAACTGACGAAACTTGTGATTTGTACGCACCCGATCAACGAAATTTTGAATTTTTCGCGCATCATCGAGAAAATTCGCGACTGTTTCGTGCATGATCAACGACATTTGCGATTTTTCCGCGCCTGATCGACAAAATTCGCGATTTTTTTCGTGCCCGACCAACGAAATTTGCGATTATTTTCGTGCCCCACCAACGAAATTCGTGATTTTTCGGAGCTTGATCGACAGCACTCGCGATTATTGCGTTCCCGATCAACGAAATTTGCGTTTTTTCCACGCCTGATCGATGAAATTTGCGATTTTTCCGCGCCCGATCAACGAAATTGACGATTCTTAAGTGACTGAAAAATTTTGCAGTTTTCCCGCGGCAAATTGACGAAATTCGGGATAAAAAGATGAAACACGCAATTTTTCCGCAGCCCATCAAAGAAATTTGAGATTTTCTTGCAGCCCATCAAAGAAATTGGAGATTTTCCTGCAGCCCATCAACGAAATTTGAGATTTTCCCACTCCTAATAGAAAAGATTTGCAATTTTTCCGCCCCCCGATCAACGAAATTCGTGATTCTTAACTGACTGACGAAATTCGCGATTTTTTTTCGTAACTGACGAAATTAACGATTTTTACGCAGCCAATCAACAAAATTTGCAATTTTCCCGCGCATCATCAACAAAATTGACGATTTTTTCGTACCCGATCAATGAAATTTGCGTTTTTCTGCGCCTAATCAACAAAATTCGCGATTTTTTCGTGCCGGACAAACTGGATTTTTCCGATCTCGATCAACAAAACTCGCGAATTTCACTTGACCGATAGGTCAAATTTGCAATGTTTTCCGCGCCTGATCGACAAAATTCACGATTTTTCCGCACCCGATCAAAGAAATTCGCGATTCTTAACTGACTGACGAATTTTTCAATTTTTCCGCGCAAATTGATGAAATTCACGATTTTTTTTCTTGCGACCTATGTATAAAACTTTTTTTTGTCCATAATAACAATTGACAATTTTTTGCAGTTATAAATTAACGAAGTTCGCGGGCCACACGTAAGACCATCGCGGTCCACTTTTGGCCCGCGGGCCACAGGTTGTGCATCCCTAGTCTACGTGAAGCGCGAAGTGACCTGAGTTTGACAGTATATTTGTAAGGGTTGAGAATAATATTTTTAAAAATAGATAGCACCATAGATTAAAAGAAGGTTTCTACTTTAAGAGCATATTTTTGGTTTCTCGGTACCTCTAAAATTGCGTCCTGTAGAGACGTTACTATAAGAGGGAGGGAAATGACCCTTTTTGATCTTATTTTTTCGAAGGGTTAACTGCGATATTTTTAAAATTGATTGCGGCATTTTAAACGTAAGAGTGTGATCTTTTAGAATATGTCTTCCGTTTCTAACTTTACCAAGTGGTTTGGCCGATAGAAGTTAATAAATCATGACCTGAATATATCACCCAAAATTCTTTTTTGCTCCCGATACGTAAATAGGGCATCTGCGCACGAGCGAGCGTTGTTTCTCTCTCGGAAGAACAGAAATGAGTTTTCAATGAGTGTTCTTTGTAATTTTTAATCAATAACTCATCTAATTATTAGAAGAGAGAGAAACTTTTTTCAGTATAAATATTCCGAAATCATGAAACTTTGATCAAAATTTCTATCAGAAAATGCATCAAAAAAGTATAATACAATAAAGAAAATACAAAAATAGCAGAAATTTAAGCTTAATAACTCACTTATGTTCATGATCTAAAGTTGCAATCAGCTAGATATTTAAATAACTATAACTATTATTATAACTATAACTAACTATAGCAAGAGCTTCGGATATTAATGAAATATCTAACCTCGTGAGAATACTAACTCACTGAATGTCAACCATTCATTTTTACATCTTTGTGCTGGTGATATATGCTTGTAATTTCTCGTAGTTAATCTCGATAAAGTCGCCCTTGTGAGTGGTAAGTGCTTGATTTCTGGATATTTTTCAATGCGAATATTATGTTGGGTTTTGTCACCAAAGCCGCAAATTTCACCGAGATATTTGCTAATGTCGTCTTCTTTAATTAAACTTAAATGACTCTAAAATTATTTTTGTAGTAACAATAATGCGCACGAGAAGAAGATATATCTGAAAATTTTGTATCAATAATAAAATTTAGCTCGGTTTGAAAACATTCAACATCTTTTAAAAACCTTCCATTCAATAACTGCCCATGGATAACAATTGCTAATGAAATAAATGTATCAGCTCACTATACATTTTCAGATTGAAAGCAGCAAAAATAAATTCGAGTTGTTTTGGGTATCCTGCGACTTATAGTGAGAAAATAACTTTATATTTATGCCGTTGAAAGTTAAAAAAAGTATTCAAAAAGTTAGTATATTTTTTCATATAGTTAACACCTAAATAAAACAATAAAGGATGTAGAAAAAACTAGATTATAGAATAGAAAATTGTTTTAAAATATTAAATAACTTGTGTTATTTGCGATATCTACATATAGCTTCTTGATAAACGTCCACACTCAATTTTCTTTGTCTTTACTCGAACATTATTGGATGTGTACTTCGTTCTTAATGTAAATTCACTATAAAAGTATAGGAACCTATTCTTTTAGAACTTTTTAGGCCAATTCGACTAATCTTTATTATGTTTGATACATTAGAAAGAGTTTGTCGACTTCTCTTCTCTGACCATATTATGTCTATCTTTGAAAACCTCTTTTTCATTTCTGTTGAACTTGCAGCAATTATTCTGGCAATATATTTAAACTTTTGCATACTTTACAAAACTTCCATAGTTTTAGAAAAATATTAAAAATATAGTCAATAAATCCTCGACAATCATTAATATTAATTATAAGTGTCATTAAATATAAATAATAATTCTTCAGCTGCTTTCAGTGATGGAAGTATTAATTTACTACTCCAATATTCCAGTAAACTGACGAAGAAAAAACTGTAGTTTATTGCTATATTCAAATTCGCTACAACTTGTTTTTAAATGTTCAGAACTGGGTAGCCTGATATTTTTTTTTTATTCGTTACGTTGTTTTTAAAAAACATGCTCCCTAGCTCACTAAAACACATATGATCTTTTACAAGATTAATATTTTTTCAAGTTTCTGAAGTCATAAAACCCCTATCGGTTTTTTTTTGCATACGCTTTTTTCTTCCGAAGTATTTCGAACATTTTAATAAATTTTATCATAAGTTTTCATCTTTTATGATCCTTATTCTTTTTGTTCGCAGTGCTTTTGAAAGACGAGCAATTTCATTTAAAATATACAGTCATCAAGGCAATATCAGTTATAAAATACGTAGGGCGTCTCCCTTCTTATCGCTGACCAAGAATTAATTCCTAAATTGTTAAATTTAGAATAATTCTAATTTTTTAAATATTTCAAATGCTGTTCTTCATTATCTTAGAAACCGTTTTTCCTTTAGAAAAAAGTTAAAAAAATTAAAAATTTATGCTGTTCTTTGGGTCTTATAACACATTTAGAAAAACATTATCCATAACAAGTGGGACAAATGTTTGCACGAAAGAACCTTCTCGAGTTATAGTGCTTTGAACTTTAAGAATTTCTTACCATTTTTTGGTACAAAAAACGGGCCAGGCATCGCTGGAAAGTCGTAAAATACAAAATATCAAGACTCGGCAAGTTTAGACCATACAATGTTTTTTTTATTTGTTAAAGTGCTATCACACGATGCGTCAAAGTTGCCATTACTTTCGGGTAACACCATGTTAAAACTAAGGATTCAAAAATTTGTGCTATTTAGTGAGCAATGTTGCCTGTAACAGCCAATCAAATGCTTGGAAAACTGACGAGGGAAAAGCCTCTTCCTGAACAGCTAATGAAATGCTTGGAAAACTAATGAGTCGTAGGCAGTTTTTGTCGCTTCATATTTTCCCATGTAATAACACTTTTAGAGCATGGAATATGTTTTTCTAAATATAACTTATAAGACTTAAGGATCTTGTTAAAATTTGTTACATTTACGGAAATAACTACTTTGATTTAAATGACTTCTAACATATAAAGAATAATATTTAAAAAAAAATGCATTTGAAAGTGTACCACTAAATCTAACGATTTAATTATTAACTATTGATCACGAATCACTGGGAACGTTCCGTATGTTTTCAAAAGAAGCAGCCAAAGCAAAGTACCTTTTATTCGAATATAAATAATTATTGTAAAGTTGAATAAGCATGCCATATAACTAGAATTAGCCTGGGCTACTGACTTGGATTCTTCAAATATTCAAATTTTCATTTTTTTAAAGTTGAATTTGCTTCTTACAGGGCTGATGAAAAAATATATAGTATATACTTTTTGCGAATGAAACAAGTCAGAATATGTCACAGTGTTATATTTAGAAAACGCTGTTGTGCATGTAAACATTTAAAGAAAGTAGGTAAATGGCATTTAAAGTACAGTAGTAGGTTTTGGCATTTAAAGTATAATTTTAACAACCGGTTCGCCGAACTCAGCACGAATTAACAACCGGTTCTCCCGAACCGGTACGAACAGGCTGAATCTCACCACTGCTTACAGCACTAAATTTTAAAGATTTTTCTTATAAGTAAAATGCTTTTTGTTTTTGTCGACCATGAAAGGTACGATGCACCTAAAGCTGCTATCAGATTCACCAACTTTTCGAGCAATTTTTGAGCCAACTCTTGATTTCCTCACACTTTTCGCGAAATATTGTCTCAATACCCAGTGTGATAACTTTTTATCCACAGCTCTAAAAAGTCTGTGCTAGCCACGACTTTTCCGCCCAACTTTCGACATTTCAGCCAATCAGAGATAAGCGATTGATACGAATAGGCGATAAATATTAACGGCTGGTACTAGTAGTACTGGTTTTCTTCCAACTTTAGCAACGAATGTTTTGAACCTTTTTCTCCCTTTGAACGGGAAGAAGTTGGTGTTAAAATCGGCTGAAAAGTTGGCTGCTATAAGAGTTGGTGAATCTGATAGCAGCTTTAGAAACATCCTCAAAAAATTATCGTCTTTCTTTTCGAAAAAAAAAATGTGGTTGGGGTAGATTTTATCCCAGCGCGTGTGCTGATGGAATAAATTCTAATAAGAAATTTCTTCATAAAATAAATAAAATATAAATCACATAGTAGAAGTAAGTTAAATTAAAAAAATAAATAAATAGTTTTAAATAAAAATTCTGTTTGGTGAGAAACATTTTTTATAAAGCTTATGTAAAAATTTCAGTACTATGTTTAACGTAAACCATAAATTTTTTAAAATGAAAATATTTAAATTCGAATCAGAAATTTCTTCAAAAAAAAAAAATATATATATATATAAATCGCATAGAAGTAAGTTGAATAAAAAAATTAAACAGTTTTAAATAAAAATTCTGTTTGGTATGAAACCTTTTATATAAAGCTTAAGGGGACAGTTTACCTTTTCAACAATTTTGTTTATTGCATTTCAATGTTAAAAAAACAGTGAATTTTGAAAGAAAAAGAAATTTAACTGCATATTTAATTAAAATTTTTAAAATTTTTTTTAAAGAATTGAATTTTCTAAAATCTTTACTATTTCTTTAAATATTGATATCTTTGGCCATTTTTTTTTTTTTTTAAGATTCTCAAATGTGTATTACACAAGACTGCGTATGGATTTTTAGACACATTTAATATAATTTTATAGTAAAAACACGATGAAATTTGATTCATCTTCATATACTTTTGCTTTTAAAAACAACAATAAAAAACCTGAAGGTTCTTTCCATACGTACATTTATCACATATGTAATAAAGAACCAGGGTTGTCACGCTTCAGGGAATTTTCCAGTCAGAATATCAGTATTTTTTTTATAGAAAAGTATATAGATTAATCGCACGAAATTTCGCCTTACTTAAAGAGAGATTCTCTGTAAGAAAGTACTGGTGCCGAAGAATTTCCTAATCTGGAAATTCCCAAGTTTAAATCTCTATCTCAAATAGGAATATAGCCTTAGCAATTTTTAAACAGGAAAGTGACGAAAATATGAACATGGAGAAAACGCCATTTAGAGTTTTAAGTCTTACGGGGAATTGCGTTCGATGTATTAACAAAATTTACAATATTTCGCGATATAATTGCCGTATGGATAAAAATGAGGTGTCAAAATATTCACAATCAAAAAGCTTTCATTTAATATTAAAAAAAGAAAATCGAGATTTGGACAAATTTTGGGGTAAACTGTCCCCTTAAGTAAATTTTTCAGTACTATGTTTAGTGTTAACCATAAATTATTTTAAATGAAAATATTTAAATTCGAATCAGAAATTCCTTCATAAAATAAATAAAATATAAATCACATAGAAGTAAGTTAAATAAAAAATTAAATAGATTTACATAAAATTTTTATTTGGTATGAAACATTTTTTATAAAGCTTAAGTAATATTTTCAGTACTATGTTTGGTATTAACCATAAATTATATCCTAAACAGATTTTCTTAAACTAGTAAATCCTTTTTTATTTGTTTTTATTAAATCACCAAATCAGCTATACAGAGTGACAAGAAATAACTTGGACACACATGATACATTATAACTTTAATGCTAATGAAAATATTACGACCAAACTTCAAAATAAATATGAATACATTATTTCATCTAATATATTTACAAATTTTCAAAGTAGCTACCTTTATCCTTAATACAGAGCTTTAAACGTGTCACAAAATTTTCGGCTATGGGCCGCAACTCATTTACTGATATTTATCCCATTCTTTGCACAAGGATTTCTTTAGGGATGCCAAAGTTTTATGAGGTTTGGCACACACCCTTGTCTCCAAGATGGACCAAACAGAATAATCCATTGGGTTCAAATCTGGGGAATACGGTGGCCATTCTTAAGCTCCAATGAATTCAGGAAAATGTGTCTTGCACTAACCTTGAGTGCCTTTAGTTCTGTGTGCAGGTGCGGAATCCTGTTGGAAGGTCCATCTTTTGTTTCCAAAGAACTTTTGTGACCAAGGTAAAACAACATCTTCGAAAATGAGTTTGCGATATGTTTGTTGATTAACCTTTATCCCTTGATCAACAAAAACAAGTGGTGTTTTCCCACTAGCTCATATCCCATCCCAAACCATTACAGAATGGGGTCGTTGACGCCGTTCAACAATGCAAGAAGGTCCAGGTGCTTCTGCTGACCAAAATTTATCATTATGACTATTGTGAGATTGTTCAATCGAAAACAGTTTCTCATCTGTGAAGACAAATGTTTGCCATCGATCACCTGCGGCCCGCTTTAACAGTTCTTTACACCTTTGAAGTCTTGTGCGTTTGTTCTCTGCTGTTAACTTTTGAGCCTCTTTCATTTTGTAAGGGTGAAGACCAAGCTCTACTCTTGCCATCAAAAGTGCGGTATCTCTGTTGATCTTCATCTCTCTACCAATCTTTCTCATTAAAATCCTAGGATTTTGTTGAACTCTCTTTTTGATAACTACCCGGTTTCTTGATGTGTTAACCGTGCGCTTCCTTCCCCTTCCTAGCCTGTCACCATCATGTCCGAGTTCTTTAAACCTTTTGATTGTGCATGAAACCGTCTGTTTGGGCACTTTCATTCCTTGCTTATGTAATTCAAGTACGGCATATCGTTTGTTAACCATAATGGTTATCACAACTAACTTACACCTGTTTAGTAGATTTTTAGAATCAATTCCCTATGACAATGACTTTATAACTTTAGTGATATACACAGATTTTTGGTTTGAAACTTCGTCCAAGTTATTTCTTGTCATCCTGTAAAATCTTAACCCTTTAGT
Source organism: Maratus speciosus (assembly GCA_963932465.1). NCBI lineage: Eukaryota > Metazoa > Arthropoda > Arachnida > Araneae > Salticidae > Maratus > Maratus speciosus. The sequence goes on along the minus strand of OZ010797.1, from coordinate 278,344,194 downwards.
GTGCAGCTTTGCATGTATGCAAACAACAGTGTTTTGAATTTAATAGATTTTTTTATTCGTATATGCCTAATTCACACCAGAAAATTAAAATAGCAATATTTGTGATAATTATAAATAGACATTCCGTATTTAAGAAAAAGCGAAATTAACCACTGAAACTTTCTGGTGTAAAGTCAGATTCTCTGAACTACGTAATTTCTAGAACGTATTCTATCATGGGATTTAAAGGGTTAAAGGTTAAGTTCTATAAAATAAATAATCATATAAGATAAGGTATTTGGAGACATACTTATTAAAATATTTACTAATTTTCAAAATTTTAGCGTAAAACAGCCACATGACAGTAGTTTTTACTTGTATTGCAGATGTGCAACAGAAGAAAAGATTGATGTATTATATGAAAAATGAATCTCTGATTTTTTTTTCAATATATATCTTGTGTAATAAACCTTTCAGAGAATCATATATATATATATATATTTTCGAAATAAAATAAAAAATCGCGCATTTAAGGGTTAAAACTGGGATTTCCTAATGCAAATTTCAGCAGCCTTTTCCAAATTAATATTTTATCTACACTCACACCACTAAATTTTAAAGATCCTTGTTATAAGTAAAATGCTTTTTCATTTTATTCCGCTTCTCTATTGTCATATTCGCTGTTCGTGTTACTGCAAACGCATTTGACGTTTGCTGTTTAAATAGTAGCAATCCCACACCCACATGAGTATTTATTTAGTGGTTCACATTCAAGCATATCGAAGAACTTTGCTCAGTTGATTTTTTAATGTATTGTTAATGTTATATATATATATAAATGAAAATTTGTCTATCTGTAATTCTATACAAATCCACAATTTGGAAGCCAGAATTGTGAAATGTTACGTACATGTGTATTAATAGACGGCCGAATCAACTAAAGCAATCCGGAATCGAAATAATTTATAGTTAATTATTAATTAACTAGCAAACCCCGCGGCTTTGCTCGCGTAATTGTTGAAATATACCAAGTGATATTTGCATGACTATTTTTCAATTCCTACTATTAGCTCACACTCTACCTATATTTATTTATTTATTTATATATTTATCTTGTTCAAATTTTCAATCGTTAATAAAATACTCATTATTCATCCTATCAAGTTGAAATAAAATTTTTTTAACTTGTACTGGATGACAAGTGATGTTAATACAGTTTTTTCAAATATTAATTAATTAATTTTAGTTTTGCCTGGGAAACAAAATGGCGGCCATTGGTTATTGAAGATCAGTGAAAGTATTTACAATAAGGATTACCATAGGGGGGACCCTGTTCTGTCGCCAAATACGCCAACTTTGTCGCCAAATTGGCGATATATCGCCAAATTTGGCGACCAAAATGAGTCGCCAAAAGTGACGCCAACTTCGCGATATCTCTAATATTTCGCCAAATTCCCATAGAGTTCCATGTAAACCTACTTGCTTATAGAAAATCAACAAAGCTTAAGGGATTATATTAAATTTTTCTTTGATGGCCTAAGATGGAACTGACTTTAAAAACAAAATTTTTAAATTACTTGTTTATTAGAAGAACACTTTTTGGAATAATTCAAAAATTACAAATTGAGCCACAGTTCGACTAAAATTCATTATAAAAGTGCAATAGATAAATGATATTTTAATTAATAAGAACTAAAACTAATTCCAAATAAAATATAATTTCGAAAGTATTTTGAGACTTATGCTCATTTCATACGCTCATTTCAGTATTCTTTTGAAGTTTTGAATTTTTTAGAAACCATCTAAACACATTTACATCTTAAAATTAACCATCATGTCAAATTCCAAGCTTCTTGTCTAACAATCTATAAACTCTCTGGTGTTAGTGGCCCTATCATAAAATGCCGAAATAGAGTTGAAATAGAATGTCTCGAAAAATGTTGAAACAGAGACCGTCACCATTAATTTGCAAACATTAACCTTGAATTCTGTTGGTATCTACTAATATTCTATACAAAACGGAATTTAGATGTTTTTAAAGGCTTTTTTGTTGTTCCTGCCAATCAGGTGGTAGTGACACCGGCATAAAATATAGCCCGAATAGGATCAGGAACTGTCACTCTTGATTCGCAACCAAAAACTTCTTTAATCGGTTTATTATTTCCTGAGATTCCTTATAAATATTAATTTAGGACTCTTTTAAAATGCTTTTCGCTCCTTCCCTCCACCCCTTCTTAATTTCGAATTTATTTTCGACTGTTCTTAGAGGACATTTGTATATTTTTATAAGTAACTACCGTGCTATATTTAAAGATTCTAGCCTCTTCAGTACCGCAGAAATCGCAATTTAGAAAGCGTTTTGCTCCTGAAACCCTCTAGGGGTTGTGGCACCGACATAAAATATAGCTTATGTTTGAGTAGGTTCTATCACCATCAATTTGCAACCATAATGTTTGAAATCGGTTTCGTATTTCATACGATTGCATAAAAATCGTAATTTAGAACGCTTATAAAACGCTTTTCACTCACTTCATCCTTTTAAATTTGGAATTTTCTTTCGATAATTCTTAGAAAGCATTTGCATCTTTGAAGTAATTACCATTTCAAATTTAAAATGGTTAGACCCCTTCTTTAACACAAAAAAGCACTTTAGAACATTTTTTGTTCCTGTAACCCCAAGGTGGTAGTGACAACAACGTAAAATATAGGCTACGGGACTTTCACCATCAATTCTAAACCATTACTTCTGTAATCGGTTTATATTTTCCGAGATGGCGTAGGAATAGCTATTTAGAAAGTTTTTAGAACGCTTTTCGTTTAAATTCACCCCATTTAAATTTCGAAATTTTAAGGAACTCTTTTCAGAGAGCATTTACATCTCATAAGTAACTACCATGCCAAATTTCAAATTGCTAGACCCTTCAGCAACAGAAAAATCCCAATTTAGAACGTTTTTTAAAAGGCAACCGCAAGGTGGTAGTGACGCCGACATGAAATAGATCCTATATTGGAGCAAGGCCTGTGATCAATTTCCAACCATTACTTTTGAAATCGGTTGGGTGCTTTGAGATTGCGTAAAATCGCCATTTAGAATGTTTTTTAGATTACTTCTCGCGCATTTTCACCCCTTTTAAATTTCGATTTTTTTTAAAGAAATGTTCTTAGAGATAATTTATATCTTACAAGTAACTACCGTTCCAAATTTCATGTTTCTAGGCACTTCAGTAACACAAAAATCGCAATTTCGAACGTTGTGTTTGCTCTTGCACCCCCTTTAGGGGTAGTGGCACCGACATAAAATGTAGTCTATATTGGATCAAGGGTTGTCACCATTATTTTTGAAATCGGTTTGGTACTTCTTGAGATTGCGTATAAATCGCATTTAGAACGTTGTTTAGAACGCTTTTTGCGCATTTTCACCCCCCTTTTAAATTTTAAATTTAAGAAATGTTCTTAGAGATCATTTATATCTAATAAGTAACTACCATGCCAAATTCCATGTATCTGGGCCCTTTAGTAACACCAAAAATCGCAATTTCGAACGTTTTTTTTTTTTTGCTCCTCCCACCACTTTAGGGGTAGTGACACCGGCATAAAATGTAGCCTATTTTGGAGCAAGGTTTGTCACCATCATTTTGACACCATACTTTTTAAATCAGTTTGGTACTTCCTGAAATTGCGTAAAAATCGCTATTTAGAACGTTTTTTAGAACGCTTTTCGCGTATTTTCACCCCCTTTTAATTTCGATTTTTTAAAGAAATGTCTTTAGAGATCATTAGTATCTTATAAGTATCGACCATTCCAAATTTCATGTTTCTAGGCCCTTCAGTAACACAAAAATCGCATTTTTAGAAGGTTTTTCGCTCCTGCATCTACTTTTGGGCAGTGGCACGGACATAAGATATAGCCTATGTTCTAAGTTGGGCTAACACCATCATTTTGATACCATTACTTTTGGAATAGGTTCGGTAGTTCCAGAGCTTACCTCCTACAAATAAACAATTTTTACCTCTTTGTAATATTAGTATAGATAAAAAACCACCAATTTAGCAGCAATGTCCGATCAAATTAAACATTTTTTATTATAGCAGTTGCTAACAGTTAAAAATCACAATAAAATTCTTACCATAACAATTACTTTTCTATTGTAAGATTTCCACGTGAAAAATTAAATAAATAGTTTGACGACTTTCAAAAAAAGTGTATATTACGTCATATTGGAAATATAATGGACGTCAGCAGGTGAATATATAAGGTCATAAGAGTTCGAAAAAACGTATTGAAACATTAAAAAATCCAGATTTTGGAAATATAGGCATATTGTAACCTTTTGAGGTTCTCTGAATTTGTTTTCGTCCTTTTTAAATCTATTCTATATATACAGAGTGCAAAGGAAAATCCCTTTAACCTGACAATACTTGCGAACGGAGAGACCTACGGTTATGGAATGGAGGTAACGGTATGGTAAAGTGACTACGGCCGATTTAATGCAAACGACGGCAGCGCCCCTTGTAGCGAAATTTGGAAAATAGCCATTGCAAATCGAAAACGAAAAGAGATAGAGCAAAATTTCCAGTTAGAAAGTTTTAGAGCATCAATTAATTAGTATGAAACGATATTTGGTTTACATGGATAAGATAAATCTTCGCCCGTATACCCAAAAATGTCCGAAATCAATGCACTCTATTTTGCGTAAACGCTTGAATGGAATAGCCAGAAGTATGAAGAAATACGCACAATTTATGGTATAAGTACGTGCTTATCTCAATATATTTTGATAACATCGCACAAAGAAAACAAAAAATACAAACTGTGATAAAAAGTTAATATTCAGTATGTTCGAAAAGTTCGCCATTACTCACGATACGCGTTTGCATTCGTGAGAGTAATTCTACATGCACATTTCTCAGCATGGAACATCTATTGCGAGTTTCTCCAATACGACGACATAGATTTAACCATTTCAAGGACGGTGGCTAGACGGTCTAGCCATCTAATTTTAATTCAAAAACTGACAAATGGCACCAAGCATACTTTAATAAAATTTTGCTTTTGTAACGAAAGTGCAAATTAGCGTGTTTTTATTTGTAAAGAAATTCGTTTGCATATTCTGGTGTTTAATTATTACACCAGTTTACGAACAGAATTCTTCTGCCCCTGAAAGGGTTAATCTAAAATTTTAAATGCATTGGAAATTAGATTTTTACAGACATTACAGCACAGTACAACATCACAATCTGAAATTGTGCACTGCTACATTTACGGAATGAGAATATGCAAAGTAGAATCGTCGCTCATCGATTTCGGACATTTTTGGGATTACAGGCAACGATTTATCATATCCGTGTGAACCAAATGTCGTTTCGTACTAACTAATTGATGCTCTAAAAGTTTCTAACTGGAAATTTTGCTCTATCGCTCTTCATTTACGATTTTCAATAGCTATCTCCCAAATTTCGCCACTAGAGGCGCTGTTGCCGTTTGCATTAGGTCAGGCGTAGTCTCTTTACTATACCGTTACCTTCCTTGCATAGCTGTAGCCCTCTCCGTTCGCAAGTATTTTCAGGTTAAAGGGACTTTCCTTTGCACCCTGTATACGTGTGTGTATGCTTGTATATTAGAATTTCCACAAAGCTTTAGGTTCCTAGAGCTCATTCTTATTGAAATAAATATTTCGGATTTTTTTACTATAAAATTCATTGAACTTTTGTACTTGCCATTTTTCGTTAATCATGAAAAATTATTTAAATAACGAAATTCTCGGAAATAACTTTTCATCAAAAGATCAAGAGATCACAGATTGTATTTACTAAGTAAGTAGATAAACTGTCGTCTGAATTAAAAGAATAAAAAAAGTGAAAATTACGTAATTTAACACTCAATCGTTCGTTTATTTTTTTAAACAAAATTCTTAAAATTCCGGGCAACGCCGGGTACTTGCTAGTCTTATATAAAATGGTAACAGGGATAGGTTAACAATCGAAAAAAAAAAATGCTGGTTAAAACTTCTAATACTGTGTTTTTACAGTTCACTATTTTTATAAATTCATCGTAATATCAACAAGTTGGAAATTGCTCGTCAAACGTGGCAATTGAGGTGCGTTCGTACTATAACTAGTTTTATAATTATTTTTTGCACCCCATATTGTACTGAATGTGTATTTATTTGCAATTCATAAGTGCATAGTCTGTAACATCATTAAAATGCACTTGCAATAATTTTTTCCCATTCCCCTTAATGTAACAAAAACTTTTGACTGTCCCTGTAATTAAGCTATACATCCGATTTTCATGAAATTTGAAATGGCTCGACAAAATTTTCAGCAATTATATATTTAAAATTTCAGCCCATTCGGAAAGCTGTAACATCATTAAAATGCACTTGCAATAATTTTTCCCATTGGCTTTGATGTAAAGAAAAACTTTTGACTGTCCCTGTAATTAAACTATACATCCGATTTTCATAAAATTTGAAATGGCTCGACAAAATGTCGCAATAATTATATGTTTAAAATTTGAGACCATTCGGAAAGCTTTAACATCATTAAAATGCACGTGCAATAATTTTTCCCATTGGCCGTAATGTAAAGAAAAACTTTTGACTGTCCCTGTAATTTAACTATACATCCGATTTTCATAAAATTTGAAATGTCTCGACAAAATTTTACAACAATCATATATTTAAAATTTCAGACCATTCGGTTGGGTAGTTTTTGCTCTATTATATGCGGACGGACGGACAGACAGACGGACGGACAGACAGACGGGCTGAACGACGACTATAGGTGCTACGTATTTATATAATTACGAACGCACCTAAAAAGAATTATTAATATCACACATACAAGATGGGACATTCCCATACAGCGTAATGGTAATGCGATTATGATCGCAGCGCCTTTAGTGACAATGGGGAAGAAACTCCCCATCCTTGTAAAATTTTTATTATTGGATATCTACCTTATTAGCCCCGGTACGGTATGCTATTTCTTTCTCCCAGCTTATTTTGTGTCCAAAAAATAACGTTAGCTTACAGACGCTAGCAATAAACAAAGTAGATGTATCATTGTACAATTAAACGCTCTATAGCATCTTTTTAAATTTCTAAACATCGCACTTTTTCAGTTTTTATACCATCGTATTGCGAAAAAAAAGTACTTTTTAATGCGATTTGTTTGAAAACTGCATCTTTATTTTTTTTTAAATATTAATTTTTTTGTAGTTTTTAGCGACATTTGTTTCATTTTGGCAACTCAAGTACGCCATTTCTGTAGAAAGTAAAGAAAAAATTGCTGAAAAATAGCAATTATATCTTTTTGTTGCCATTTTCTCATAAAATGGAAAAAAAAAACAATAGAAAAAAAAACAATTTAACAAATTACAACGACCATTTGGAAAATGATTTTTTCAAAGACTAAAATTTGTGACATAAAAAATCGCACGGAGTTGATCCTACATTACGTACGCCATGGATTAAACGATAACATTCCTGGACCCATCATGAACAAATTTTAAAAGAAATTTCAGTTTTACAATTTGCGGTACTGTAAATTTTTAAACTTCTACGGAGCTGGTCATACATTACGTGCGCCATGAATTAAAGATTAATAGTGTTATTACACGTAAACATTGCAAGCAAGAAAAATCGCCTAGCATTTCATTGGCTGTTCGAGAAAAGGCTTTTCTATCATCAGATTTCCAAAAAATCTCACGACCAATTTTAAATAAAATTTCATTCTTAAACTTCTAAACATCCGACAATATTATTTTTTATACCGTCGGATAGAGAAAAAAATGTACTTTTAAATGCAATTTGTTTGAAAGCTGTATCTCAATGTGTTTCTGATTTATTAATTTTTTTTGTAGTTTTTATTACTTTTTTGTCATAGTGGCAACACTCTGTTGTCCATCGTTGTTGAAACCAAAGGGAAATACCTATTACTGTATATACCAATCAGATAACGAATAAATTGCGGATTAAACCAATGAAAACGTTCAGATATGCTTTTAATTTCCTACCCTGATGAGAACAATAACCATTTTTCCAAATGGTTAAAAATTAAATTGAAAAAAATAATTAATTAAAATACGTGCTACTTTTAGAAAAATATAAATGAAGGATTTATGATAAAACAGGGAGCTGTTATAAACTATATTTAATTTTAAGTTTCTATATTAATGCAAATGACGTCATTTTACATAAAATAAAAGCGTGTGCTTTAAGTCTTAAAACTGAAATATGTTTTGCAGTAGAGTCCCTATTATCCGAGTCACGCTTAACCGAGTTATTTTCTTCTGATGGATTGGTGGCTTCTATTATTATGAAACAGCCATTATAAATGAAGCGTTAGGTGAAGATGAAAGAGCTGCCGTAAAAAGTTAGAACTCTGATTTTCTGGTCAGAATGGAAAAAAAATGGCCATAATTTTTTTTAACGCTTTATTTATAATGGCTGTTTCATAATAATAGAAGCTACCAGTCCACCAGAAGAAAATGAAGTAATGGAAATGCCGGGGCGACACTAAATTCTGAAAAAGCAGAATTCCTGTTCTCTAGTTGTGATCTTTCTTTTTTTAATGTTGCATGTTTATGTTTTCAATAGAATCTTACACCGATACAAGAACACCGATACAAGATTGGATATTCTATTTTATATATCTAATATATATTCTATGTTCATGCACGAATATATGCTTCCTTTTTTTTTTTTTTTACATGATGAGTGAACGATTTAAGTGCAACGAAAAACAGGGTAAAAATTTCGTCTTGAATGCTATAGATGAAGTAAATATGATATAATTGGATTTAAAGCTACATAAAGTAATGTTGTAATATAAAAATACTAGCAAACCCCGCGGCTTTGCTCGCGTAATAATTGAAATATGCCAAGTGATATTTATATGTCTAATTTTTATTAAAAGGTACTAACTAAATTTTTATTTTATTAAAAGGTAATATTTTATTTTATTAAAAGGTACTTATTACTTTTAGGAATAATTAAAAAAATTACTATTTAAAACACAGTTTGATTAAACATCATTGTTACACTGCATAAGGCAGAAATGAGACTTAAATTAATAAAACGAAATAAAACTAAGTAAGTAATAATTTAGAAAATATTTTGAAACTTTTATGCTCAATTAATACGCTCATTTCAGTATTCATTTGAAGTTTTGAATTTTTTAGAAACCATCTTCTTACATCTTAAAATTAACCATTATGTCAAATTCCAAGTCCTACCACCTCTCTCAACATAAAGGGCTATGTTGAAATAGGAACTGTCACCATTAATTTGCCAACATTAATTTTGAAATTGGTTTGTTATTTCCTAATATTCCACAGAAACGTAATTTAGAAAGCTTTTAAAGACCTTTTTTAGAGCGTTTGTTGTTTCTATAAATCCCAGGTGGTAGAATCATCGGCCTAAAATATAGCCTGTGTAGGATCAGAGACTGTTACCATTGATTCGCAACTATTACTTTTATATTTGGTTTATATTCCCTGAAATTGCGTAGAAAACGTAATTTAGGACTTTTTTAGAATGCTTTTCGCACCTCCCTTTCACTTCACCCCTTTTTAATTCGAATTTATTTTCGACAGTCCTTCGAGGGCATTTATATTTTATAAGTAACTATCATGTCATATTTAAAGTTTCTAGCCTTTTCAGTATAATAGAAATCGCAATTTAGAATGCTTTTAGCTACTGCAACCCTCTGGTGGTAGTGGCACAGAAATAAAATATAGCTTATGTTTGAGCAGGTTCTATCACCAACAATTTGTTATCATTATTTTTTTAATCGGTTTGGTATTTGATAAGATTACATAAAAATTGTAATTTATAACGCTTTTCGCTCACTTCATCTTTTTAAATTTGAAATTTTCTTTCGACAGTTCATAGAAAGCAGTTGCATCTTGTAAGTAAATAACATGCCATACTTCAAAGTGTTAGACCCTTCAGTTATGCAAAAAACGCAAATTAGAACATGTTTTGCTTTTGCAACCTTCAGATGGTAGTGACAGCAACATAAAATATAACCTATGTTATAGCAGGAACTGTCACCATTGATTTTCAACCATTACTTTTGAAATAGCTTTGGAATTTCTTGAGATTGAGTAGAAATCGCAATTTAGAACGTTTTTAGAAAGCTTTTCGCGCATTTTCATCCCTTTTTAAATTTCCAATTTTTTCGAAACTGTTCTTAAAGATCATTTATATGTAATAAATATGTACCTTGCATAATTTTAAGTTGCTAGCCCCTACCGATCACAAAAATCGAAATTTGGAATGCTTTTTTGCTCCTGCAACGTCTAGGTGATAGTGATACCGACTTGGAATAGCATCTATATTAGAGCAGAGGCTGTCAGCATCAATTTCTTACCATTACTTTTGAAATCAGTTTGATTTTTCCTGAGATATTGGTGACAAATCGGCATTTAGAACGGTTTTAGAACGCTTTTCGCTCATTTTGCTCCTGCATCTCCTCTGAGGTAGTGGAAACAGATATAAAATATAGCCTATCTTAGAGCAAGATCTGTCACCATCATTTTAACACCATTATTTTTGAAATCGGTTCAGTATTTCCTGAGATTGCATAGAAATTGCAATTTAGAACGTTTTTTACAACGCTTTTTGCGCATTTTCACCCCTTTTAAATTTAGAATTTTTTAAGAACTGTTCTTAGAAATCCTTTATATCTAATAAGTAGCTGATACTTCAAATTTCATATTTCTAGGCCCTTCAGTAACACATAAATCGCATTTTTAGAACATTTTTTGCTCCTACACCCCCTTTGGGGTAGTGGCACCGACATAAAACATAGCCTATCTTGTAGCAAACATTGTCACTATCATTTTGACACCAATATTTTTTAAATCGGTTTGGTATTTCCTGAGATTATGTAGAAACTACCATTTAGAACGTATTTTAGAACGCTTTTTGTGCATTTTCACCCCTTTTAAATTTCGAATTGTTTAAGAACTGTTCTTAGACATCATTTATATCTTATAAGTAACTAATATTCCAAATTTCATATTTCTAGGCCCTTCAGTATCGCAAAAATCGCATTTTTAGAACGTTTTTTGCTCCTGCACCCCCTTTGGGGTAGTGGCACCGACATAAAATATAGCCTATGTTCTAAGTTGGACTAACACCATCATTTTGATACCATTACTTTTGGAATCGGTTCGGTATTTCCTGAGATTATGTAGAAACTACCATTTAGAACGTTTTTTAGCGCACTTTTTGTGCAGTCTCATCCCTTTTAAATTTCGAATTGTTTAAGAACTGTTCTTAGACATCATTTATACCTTGTAAGTAACTAATATTCCAAATTTCATATTTCTAGGCCCTTCAGTAACGCAAAAATCGCATTTTTAGAACTTTTTTTGCTCCTGCACCCCCTTTGGGGTAGTGGCACCAACATAAAATATAGCCTATGTTCTAAGTTGGGTGAACGCCATCATTTTGATGCCATTACTTTTGGAATCGGTTCGGTAGTTCCTGAGCTTACCTCCTACAAATAAACAATTTTTTCCTCTTTATAATATGAGTATAGATACGAAGTATTGCACTCTACAAATCCAAGAAAATTTCATAAATATTCCCATTTGGTAGGAAAATTTTTATAGCCGATGTTTAATTAATTTATGAAGTTTAACGTATTAAACAAGCGTTGCAATAATCTTTTAAAATTTACGCATTTTCACTTTCTTACAGGTAAAATAAAAATATTGTTTTTAATGTAAATAACGTACAGTCAATTCAATAATATTTATAATATTAACATATAAGAAATAATAATAAAATTACAGATGGGGAAAAATTCCTTTCGACAAATTTTTAGAATTATATAAATCTAACAGTTAAAAATAAATAGAGGTACTGACATTACACTCAGTAAAGTTTTATTCGATATGAATAAATTAACGCAATACCTGAATTTGATTTTTTACCACTTAATCTCATAAACTTACATATTTACGTTATTAACAGAATTTTCTAGGGTTTTTCTTTTATATTATTACTCTAATTATCATTTTGTAAGTTAAAAATGAACAATACAAGTAGGGTAAAAAAAAAAAGCAGCTAAACTAGAGAACAGGAATTTTGCTTTTTCAGAATTTAGTGTCGCCCCCAGCATTTCCATTACTTCATTTTCTTCTGGTGGACTAGTGGTTTCTATTATTATGAAACTGCCATTATAAATGAAGAATTAGGTGAAGATGATAGAGCAGTCGTAGCATCGTCCCATTCTGACCAGAAAATCAGAGTTCTAATTTTTTCCGCTGCTCTTTCATCTTCACCTAACGCTTCATTTATAATGGCTGATTCATAATAATAGAAGCCACCAGTCCATCAGAAGAAAATAACTCGGTTAAGCGGGACTCGGATAATCGGGACTCTACTGCAAAACATATTTCTATTTTATGACTTAAAACACACGCTTTTATTTTATGTAAAATGACGTCATTTACATTAATATAGAAACTTAAAATTAAATATAGTTTATTATAGCTCCCTGTTTTATCATAAATCATTCATTTATATTTTTCTTAAAGTAGCACGTATTTTAATAATTTTTTTTTTTCAATTTTTATGAAAAAATGGCAACAAGAAGATATAATTGCTATTTTTCAACATTTTTTTTTTTTTTTTTTTTTTTTTTTTTTTTTTTTTTACCTTCTATTATAAATGTTGTACTTGATAAAATATAAAATATAAATTTATAATTATAAATTATAAATAAAATTATAAATTATACTATATAAAATATAAATTGTACTTGAGTTGCCAAAATGAAACAAACGTCGCTAAAAACTACAAAAAAATTAATATTTCAAAAACAAATAGAGATACAGTTTTCAAACAAAATGCATTAAAAAGTACTTTTTTTTCCCAATACGATGGTGTTAAAACTGAAAATGTGCGATGTTTAGAAATTTTTAAAAATGCTATAGAGTATTTAATTGTACAATGATACACCTACTTTGTTTATTGCTAGCGTCTGTAAGCTAACGTTATTTTTTGGACACGAAATAAGCTGGGAGAAAGAAATAGCATACCGTACCGGAGGCTAATAAATAAAGCAAGTATGAATAGAATATCGTCTGACACCTGCTTCGTTTTAGGAAAGAATAGATATTGAAAGCATAGAGTGTAAACATATTTCTTCAACATAGGTAAATTTTGGAAGCTTGTTAATTCTTCCCCCTTGTCGGTAGTGACGCTAGTACTGTTGCCATTACAGATTTTGCCGTAAATGTCCCATCTTGGTCCTTAATCTATGCTTCGAAATGCCGCAGAGCATTTACGAATTGTCGGCATTCATAAAAACTTTTGGCGATTTTTTTCTGATGTATTGCCAATCCTGGCTACCATTTCAGCAGAAAGTGAGCATGCGCAGTAAATTTTCTGTTTCGATCCGCCTCACAGTGGGACGTTTTGATAATCTAGGTGGACAAAATCTATTTTTCTGATTATCTCGGAATTTAACAAAACCGCATGCGCTGGCAGCTGAATGTCTGTATTTTCGAGATCCGTACTAGTTTTGGAGTAAAAAATCAGAGGTGTCGATTAATTGTGACCATAAAGCAGCCATTTGCGCAGTTTGTTTGAGGGAGTTTCAAAAGCTGCACTAGCTTCCTCTAAGTTTGAAAGCACGTCGTGACTATTCTGTTTTATTTGAAAGCACGAGTTTGCTGATCTAATGTCACAGCTTTGTCAAGTTCAGATTTAACCCATTTTTGTTTGAAAATAAGCGATGTTAAACCCGCTTTACCGCTTTTTAAAAAAGGCTGAAATTCTGGATGATCCTTGATGTTGTTTACAAATTTTATCTTGACTTTTAACAAATTATTCAGCAATAAGCATTTTTTAAAATGAAAGTGCCATTCCTAAAGTATGAAAAATTAAACAAACTCCTGCAGATAGTTGCAGATCAGTAAGTTTTTACTAATAAACAAGCATCATATTAACTTCCAGTGAATGTATGTTTAATTCAAATCTTGTAAGTCATATTTAAATCACTTTTAATCATCCTATTGAGCCGAAACAATAAATACATGTGTAATTTGAATGGCAGTACAATATTATTATGATTTAAAGAACGTAGAAGTTTGTTTAGAACATTATTTCTACAGGAATGTTTAGAATATTATTTCTTCACAAAAATTTAGATTAAAAATTACAAGTTAATTTTAAACCAATTTCAATAATCTGATTGAGCTGAAACTTTGCTTAGTATATGTTATTCTGATGACAATGCGATATTATTATAATTTATGGAACTTAGCAGTTACGCTTTTTTTACAGGACCACATAAAAGATTATTTTAAATCTTGCAAGACAATTTTAAACCACTTTCAATTGTCTGATTGAGCTGAAACTTTGGCTACATGTGTTTTTCGATGGCAATTCTATTAAATTATAATTTGACGAACGTAGAAATTATACATTTTTCACAGGGCCACACAAAAAATCGCGGGAAGATCGTTGCTAAAAAGCAGAAATTTTAATTAAATTTCTACAAAATTACTATAGGTTATTGAGATACACAATAGCATTTTTTAAATTGAAAACAAAGTGCGTAGTAGTTGTATTTCCTTTACAGGGACACATAAAAATTATGTCCCACATCCCTGGAAACAGAACAGCTATGGTAAATGACCGGGAGCCTTGTATCGTGAAATGAAGTGTCGCAGAGATTCACTGCAACCAAAGACAACGTGAAATGGCCGATGGTAACGAACTGCAGGGGCCGATTTCCCATTGGTCGGAGCCGTTAAGCCCCTCCCTCTGGTAAGCACCCCCTGCTAAGTAGCAAAAGCTTTGGCAATGGCGGAAGGCACAGAAACACAAAGGCCCTCTTCAGGTCCACATATTTTTACATTTTTACGTTCCAATTTATTATTTTTTACGTCAATTTATATTTTTACGTTACAATTTATACTTAACACTTAAGGCTGCTAGTCACTCAGTATCCGAGTTCCCCTCACGAATGCTAAGTCTACGGGCGTTTGAAGCATTCTTATATTTAAAATATCTCTTCGGGAAATTAATATTTTTAGCTTCTTTTTCCTGTGTACTCTTCTTAAAAGATGTTTCCTTTTTTCTTAGGTCTCAAAATATTTCTAAATTATAAATTAAATTTTACATGAAGTGTAAAATCTGACTCACAGTTCTTCAGCATTTAACATATACCATATTAAATTAAGCATAGATTTTAGAAATATTTTGAGGACTAAGAAAAAAAAAAGACATCCAAAGAAGAGTACACACACACACACACACACACACACAAAAAAAAAGACATCCAAAGAAGAGTACACACACACACACACACACACACAAAAAAAAAAAATAAGAATTTCCCGAGGAGATAGTTTAAATATACGAATGCATCAAACGCCCGTAGACTTAACGTTAGTGAAAGGAATTCGGAAGCTGAGTGATTAGCCACCTTAATAAAAATACACGATGCTAAAATTTTCCTTACAGTAAAAAGAACTACAGTCGACGCTCGTTTTTACGAACTCGCAGGGAACACCCAAATAGTTCGTAAAATAGAAAGTTCGTAAAATAGAAAAACACCAAAAATGATATGAATACGTACATTATTTATGTCTATTTTTATCAAACTGCCCCCTCTTCATGGTTGAAGCAGTATTTCAAGATTATTTATTATTTAATAAAGTTATACATGTATTTTTAAATATACAAGAAATAAATGCAAATTTATACACAAAAAATAATTTTAGTACACAGAAACATATGTTACCATGCTTTGAAAATATTACATATGAAAACGTAGACTGTATTAGTACTTAGTAGGTGAAAATACATAGATGAAAACATAGATGAAAAATTAGGAATGGAAATAATCACTTATCTTTTTTTTTAAAAATCACATTTTGAAAAAGACATGTTCCCATTTTATCTATGGAAACCTTTACTACCTTTACCTTTCACAGTTATTGTTTCCTTCAAAAAAGTGCCTTAGTCCTGACAACCACTACTTGAAATTGTTGCTATGCCCCTCCCTACGAAAGAGATTGGGGAAAATCAACACATTCTTGGAATGTACCTGATGTCTCATTGTACCTGTATAGAGTTTAACTGACGTTGACACTGCATTCCGAAACTTAAAAAAAAAAAAAAAAAAAAAAAAAAAAAATCAGAACTACGGAAATTGAGTTCGCAAAAAAGAGATTTTCATAATCTGTGGTTCGTAAATGGGAGCGAAAAATTACATTGATTCTATGGGAGCGTATTCGGGACCACTCTATAGTTCGTAAAATCGCAAGTGTTCGTGAAAAAGAGGTTCGTAAAAACGAGAGTCTACTGTATATGCAATATTTACAAAATATTCAGAGTTGAATTTTCCTAAAAACAAAAAAGCTAGTCATAGGGATCTTAGAGATCCCATCCTTGAAATTTAGAGTTTTCTTAGCAATATCTTTTTGCGCGACGATATTTTCATAAAGTTTTTCAAGATATTTGGCTAAATTTAAAAAGGAATAGATTTTTAATTCAACTTTTATTTTCTCTAAAGTCTCGGGGATATTAAAAATTCCTTTTCCGAATTCCTCTAACTTGTAAAGCTGTCCCGGGTCTAGTGGCGCTATCTTTGGCTCGACCTGCGAAATTTTCTTTTTTTGTTGAGGATTTTTAGTTTCTTCTAATTTGAACTTTTTCTCTTTATTTTGTGGATTTCGGTGTAATTTTTCCTAAAACTGGGGCTTTTAATGGGTAGTTTTTTCAGCCCTTGTAATTTTCCGGGTGTTGCGAACAACAATTTTCGCTTAACGGTGCCGATTTTTCAGTTTTTTCCTCTTTATCCGTAGTTTCGGCTATTTTCCTGGGGCAATGCGGGAATCTATGAGCTATTAATCATGCAGATGTTGTCAAAGTGTATTGTGTATGTGAAAAATTTTTGCTTTAAAAAGTGGTATGAGGTAGAATTTAAAAACAGCAGCCTTGAAATTGCAAACCTTATGTTGACTAGAATCTCTCTTGATTTTGAATATTTGAATGAGCATCAGTTCAGTTCGGACATGTATAATGCATATTTGTCATTAGCACGTCCATAACTGTCATTTATATGACATAAAATTGTACTTTTCGTTAAATAAATTGGCTCCGACCCTGGTTTCCTATAGGCTAATTCCATGAAAACGTGTCATGTCTGTCACATACTACGGTTTTTGGCTACTAGTATTTTAGAACGGAAAAATATGACTTATTTTATCGGAGATTCAATTGAATAACGTGAAGCAAACGTTTCGAAAATAACGGTGGCCAACAAGCATAGCGATTTTCAGCTGTGTAACAAACATGACAAGTTTTCATGGAATTAGCCTATATTAAAATTATTTGTCTTAGCATGTTTTTTCCCCCTTACAGCTCTATCAATTCAGATACAGCCTAATCTAAAGATAAAATTTATAAGTTGCATATTTATTAACCATTTGGAAAAATGGTTATTGTCCTCGTCAGGGTAGGAAATCAAAACCATATCTGAAGCTTTTTATTAGTTGAGTCCTCATTTTATTCGTTTTCTGATTGGTCTATACAGTAATCTGTATTTTCCCTTTACTTTCAACAGAGATGGATACTTCTGTTGCCACTATAGCAAAAAAGTAATAAAAACTACAAAAAAATTTAATAACTCAGAAACAAATTGAGATACAGCTTTCAAACAAATTGCATTTAAAAGTACATTTTTTTCGCTATACGACGGTGTAAAAAGTAATATTGTGGGATGTTTAGAAGTTTAAAAATGAAATTTCATTTAAAATTGGTCCAGGAATATTAATGTTTAATCCACGACGTACGTAATGTATGACCAGCTCCGTAGAAGTTTAAAAATTTACACTACCGAAAAATGTAATCCATGGCGTACGTAATGTATGATCAACTCTGTGCGATTTTTTATGTCTTAAATTTTAGTCTTAGAAAAAATCATTTTCCAAATGGTCGTTGTAATTTGTTAAATTGCATCTTTTTTTAATTGCCTTAGTAATTATATACAACATTAATATTTAACATTCCTTTTTCAGATTCTTTGTTTATGAGGTTGATGCGCCTCAGCAATACCATGAACACCGTACTCTCCGAAGGTAAAGGAAGCGATTTCACGTTGAAGGCGGGTGAACATGAATTCTCCGCCCACAAGATTATCCTTCAATCACGATCCGAATATTTCGCCAAGATGTTGCAGCAGGACATGGAAGAAACTCGTACTGGAGTCGTGAACATTAAAAACATCCATCCAGATGCCATCAAAGCCGTATTATCGTTCATTTACAGCGCTAGAGCGGATAGTTTAACCTATGATAATGTGTTTCAGATTTATGAAGTCGCCGATCAGTATGATTTAAAAGAGCTAAAAAATTTATGCAAGGTGTTCATGTTAGAAAACTTATGTGATGAGCATATCTGTGATATCATCAAACTTTCCGATATCTATAATGATGAAGAATTGGGTCGGATTTCTCGCGAGTATTTCAACGACAATATCAAGAAAATTGTTAAAACTGACTTCTGGAAAATATTTTATAAAGAAAATCAAGAATTTGCGATGAACCTTATCGCCGATACTATTGACAAACGTCTGTAAAATTACATTAGCTGAGCTTCCAAGTCTCTGTCTTTTTGGATACTAGTATTTTAATACAGAAAATGATGTTTTTGTTTAATTGTAACAATCGCTCGATTTAAAAGAACAACATTTTCTTTAAGGTAAAAGTGGTGTGCAAAAAGCCGGAGATTTGGCAACTCTAGATTAGCCTGCAAAATGTGGGTTGTGTCATGTTTTATAGCTTTTGATAATTGCTTCCTATGAGTTTTGCATAACTGAATCAAAAAATGATATTCATTTTAAACTATCACGTCAGGATTTGTCGCAAATAGTAAATTAAAAAAGTTAAAAAATAGCGAAAATCTGATATTATAAAATAGATGTTATCATTGTTTTTTTTTAGCTTTTGATAAATGATTCTTAAGTATTGAAGCACTGAATACAAAAATGATCTTCATTTTTTTTTTACCATCATGTCAAGATTTTTTGAAACTCACAATTTTTTTAATTTTAAAAAAGATGAAATACGTATTGCGAAAATTCGATACAATTAAATAGACGAAAAGGTATTTTTCCCCCCTAATAATTTATTCATATTTTGGCTTATAGGGTGACACAGCCAGTAGTTGATCAAATAAGGCCAGTTCTACAGGTTTTTTTTTAATTATATTTCCTTCCTTTTAAGTTTTAAAAGTAAACTAACATGATTGCTACGACCCTTAATGAATGTCCTATAATGGGCAAAAATGAAATCTGCTGAAATTAAATAGTAAAAAAAATATATATATATAAATAGTTTCTTTAATTGCCATTTTCCCAGTAGTTGATCAATCGAAGAAATCAGTCGAAAATTCAAAAATTAATCTTTAAAATATAATGCTTGGGCTGTGATTAACAATAATTCATATAAAACTGTTATTTGAAATAAGCAAGATGGGAGTGGATTATTTTAACTTACCGTAATTGTCTCCAACTAATCAAAAACTAAATTTTTACATTTTATGATTTAAAAAAAAAAAAAAAAAAAAAAAAATCATAAAATCACTTTTCTTAACCAGGCAGCTGACAACAATGTGTGACAACAGGTGCTCCAACATTCAAACAAAAATACTATGTCTAGTGCCACGTGTAAAATTCATTTCCGCCTGAAATGGCGCAATATTTCAAAAATTTTATCAATTACTGGAAGAGTATCTACTGGAAGAGGAACTACTGGTGGGGTCACCCTATGATGCATTTTGTCAGCTAAACATGTAAAATATTATGCATTTGAAATCCTTACAATTTTATTCCCATGAGTGTAAATTTTTTGAACCTCTCATGCTCTTCCTCACGCTGTTCCCTTAATGTTCTCTATGGGGTTTATCTCGATGTAACATCCACATGTAATCGCCATCGTCGTCAGACATTTAATGCAATCACCTCTACAATCTCGAAAAAAACAGTTTCGTTTAAGGTGGTTCCCCAATCATCGTATCTTTTTTATAGTATCAGATTCTCGCTATTTTTTTTTTTTTTTACTTTTTAACTTTGAAATTTACAATTTGCGAAATACCCTGACGTGATGGTTAAAAATGAAGGTCATTTTCGGATTCAGCTCCAAAAAATAAATAAAAATCAATTATCAAAATTTAAAAAGCACAACCATCGCAGGCTGGTATTATATATTCTTTGAAGATTAAGGACATTCACTCAGATGCCATCAAAGAGTTGTTTTCGTTCATTTATAGTGCTATAAAGCATATAGTTTAATCTACTATGACGTGTTTCAGATTCATGTAGTTGCCGATCAATATGATTTGAAAAAGCCAAATGTTTTATTCAATGTGTTTTTGTAAGAAAGCTTATGGATACATCTAGCAACGTTAAGCACATCTGTGGTATCATAAAATTTTCAGATATATACAAAGCTGAGGAACTGGGTAGAAATTGTTATGAATATTTCAACGACAATATCGATAAAATTGTTAAAACTGACTTCTGGATTGTCTTTTACAAAGAAAATCAATAATTTGCGATCAACCTTATCTCCGATACTATTGACGAACGTCTTTCAAATTAGATATTCTTTGAAGATTTAGGACATTCACTCATATGCCATCAAAGTGTTGTCGTTCATTTATAGTGCTATAAAGCGGATAGTTTAACCTATGATGGCGTATTTCAAATCTATGAAGTGACTGATCAATATGATTTGAAAGAGCCAAATGGTTAACACAATGTATTTTTGTTAGAAAACTTATGTATACATGTAGAAGCATTAAGACATCTGTTATATCATCAAATTTTCTGATATATACAAAGCTGGGGAACTGGGTAGAAATTGTTATGAATATTTCAACGACAATATCGAAAATATTGTTAAAAATGACTTCTGGAATGTCTTTTATAAAGAAAATCAAGAATTTGCGATGAACATTGTCGCAGATACTACTATTGACAAACGTCTTCAAAATTAGATATTCTTTGAAGATTTAGGAGATTCACTCAGATGCCATCAAAGCCGTTTTTGCTAGAAAACTTAGGTATACATGCAGAAGCATTAAGCACATCTGTTACATCATCAAATTTTCTCATATATACAATGCTGAGGGGCTGGTTAGAAACTGTTATGAATATTTCAACGGCGATACCGAGAATAATGTTAAAAATGACTTCTGGAAAGTCTTTCTTAAGAAAATCAATAATTTGCGATGAACATTATCACCGATACTATTGACCGTATATTCTTTGATGATTAAGGGGATTCACTCAGATGCAAGTGATCAAAGCCGTGTTATCGTTCATTTATAGAGCTATAAAGCGGATAGTTTAAACTATGATGATAAGTTTCAAATTTATGAAGTTGCCGATCAATATGATTTAACCCCTTCAAGGGCGGTGGTTTATTTTTGGATCATTTAATTTTAAATCCTAAAGGTCACATTGGCACCAGAATATTGGAATGAAAAATTTTCCTTTCGTTTAATACGTGAACAAAGGCTTCTGGTTATTGCGAAATAAATTTTATTGTAAATTCTGGTGTCATTTACTCATTTCCGCATTTTACGAATAAAAGTACCTAGCCCCTGAAAGGGTTAAAAGAGCCAAATGCTTTATGCAAGTTATTTTTGTTAGAAAACTTATGTTATAAGCACATCTGTGATATCATCAAATTTTCAGATATCTATAATGCTGAGGAACATTGAAATTGGGTAGAAATTGTTACGAGTATTTCAACGAAAATATCAAGAAAATTGTTAAAACTGGTTTCTGGAAAAACTTTTATAAAGAAAATAAGTCAATTTGCGATGAACCTTATCACCGATAGTATTTACAAACGTCTTTGAAATTATATATCCTTTGAATGTTAGGAACATTACTTAGATTTAGATGTCATCAAAGACCTGTTGTCGTTCATTTATACCAGTGCTAGAGGAGATTGTTTAACCACCGCCCCCTGAATACGAGGCCTGAGAGCTCACACAAAAATGACACAAAAATGGCGGCTGCCGAAGGCGGATTTTTTTTAGGGTAGGTACGGTCCCTTAAATGTTGACACCAGTATTTTATAAAAGATTTCTCTACCTTGTTTATTCTTAGAAAAATGAAGGGGAAAAAACTTCAAAAAATTATTGGTAGGAATATTTATGGGACCGTACACATGCTGAAATAAATCCGCCTTCGGCAGCCGCCATTTTTGGTCCAGCGCTCAGGCCTAGTATTCAGGGGGCGGTGGTTTAACATATAATGACGTGTTTCAGATCTGTGAAGTTGCCGATCAATCTAAACAGTTTATGGAAGATGTTTTAAAACTTTTGGATATCTATAATTATGAGGAACTTGGTGAAATTTGTCGTACCTGAGTATTTCAACGACAATTTCAATAAAATTGTTGGGGCTGGTTTCTGGAAAAAATTTTATAAAAAAAAATCAGGAATCTGCGACGAACCTTATCACCGATACCACCAAGAAACATCTATAAAATTGTATAGCTTCTAAATAATAGAGACCTCTATCAAGGTGTTATAAAAAAAGTGTTATTACTCATTTATAATGCTAGAGCGGATAGTTTAACTTTTGGTAACACGTTTCAGTTCTATGAAGTTGTGCTGATCAGTATCACTTAACTGACTTAGAAGGTTTATGCAAAGTGTTCATGTTAGAAAACTTATGTGATGAGCACATCTGTGATATCATCAAACTTTTGGATATCTATAATGATGAACTGGGTGTAATTTGTCGTTCCTGAGTATTTCAACGACAATATCAGTAAAATTATTAAGACTGGTTTCTGGAAAACATTAAAAAAAAAAAAAAAATCGGGAATCTGCGACAAGCCTTATCACCGATACCACCAAGAAACGTCTTTAAAATTGTATATCTTCTATATATTAGATACCTCGATCAAGATGTCATCAAAACCGTGTTATTGTTCATTTATAAGGCTAAAGCGGATAGTTTAACTTTTGGTAAAATGTTTCACTTCTATAAAGTCGCTGATCAGTATGACTTAATTGAGTTAGAATGTTTATGCAAAGTGTTCCCGTTAGTAAATTTATGTGATAAGCACATCTGTGATACTATCATACTTTAAGCAATTACAATGAAATGCCATCAAATACATATTACCTTTCTTTTATCGTTCTAAAGGAGATACTTTAATGTATGGCAACATGCTTCAGATGCCAATTTGCCTGTAGAAAGGCCAAATATTTGCCTGTAGACCCTGAAGATATTTTACATCGAAGGGAAACATTGTAACGACGAGAAAATCATTGTTTTTAAGCATTTAAGAAAATGTGACTTACGCCATTATGACTTTAAACTCCTCATACCTCTTTTGAAGTGTATAACTCGGTTGCTGGTTTTCACTTTAGGCGTTACTACATGAGACTCGTTCAGAACTTAAGTCTAATACTGTTCTTTGCATACAATATTAAAGCGATATTATGTATCATAATGCAATAAAATTATAATATCTATAAATGTTTAAGTGAAATTATTCATCTTGAAAATAACCTATAACAGGGACGAGCCAAATTTTTCCAAAAATATATCTTACGCGATCATGACGTGCCAACAATAAAAAATTTTGATAGATCAAATAATAATGAATCAAAATTACTTAACATTTTTTCTTTTAACATTTAAAAAAACATGGGTAATAATTGATATTATACTTAGAAATTTATTTTTAAAATATTATTTATATTGTCTCATCTTAGATGTCAAATAATTTATATCAGCTTCGTACTTAATTATTTTCAAGATTTTGTAAGTGGATTGAGACTCATTTGACAAGATTTTTTGTACTGGAATTTTTCATATTATTTATTTCCGAAAAGGATGTCTCGCAGAAAAATTATCAAAGTAGCAAGCGCCAGAATCTACAGCTTCATAGTGTCTGGAATGGAATTCCAAGTTGTTATAATTTTACGATCAGTATAGCGTCTAGAACATATAGTGTGGAAATCGGTTATCCCAGTATTACTTAAAAAAGTGCTAAAATATTGTATCCCTTAAATGTCAAACGATGCTGAAATCCAAAGAGTCGATCGCAGCGACATCTGCAGGATATTTTCTAAAACTCCAAGACGATTTGGTTTAGACGCTGTTATAATACAATGTTTAAATTGAAATTTGAAAATGTAACGCAGGTGTCGCTGCGATCGGCTCATTGGATTTCAGCATCATTGCACATGCACATTTAACGGAAACAATTTTTTAGCGCTGTTTGGATAGCAGATTTCCACACTATTTATTCCGGGTGCTGTACCATCGGTATTTTGCTTATAATACCTTTTAATCTTCCTTTCGCGGTAATCCCCCAATTCTCTTTCATTCTTAAAATTTTGTGAGCCAATATTGAGCTAGATTGGGATACATTAAAATATATTTAACTTTCTTCAATCTTTAGGATAATGACAACCAACCGAACTAATCGAATTCAGATAAACATCTAGATTAATTAATGCAGTTTGGGAAACTCTAAATGATACCGCCATGAAACTTGCTATTTGGATGAAATGAGCCATGCACATGCGACAGGTAATTTCCATACAGCTGAAATCTGCGAAACACATGCGAGCGTCATTTACTAATCGGTAATAAATATTTTTTTTACCTACCAATCACATCCCTACGGCCCATTTCTTGGATCTGCAATTTAAATAAAACAACATGTTATTCGATTAAAATATCATATAATTAGTCGATCATTATTGTATAAGCATACAGGTTAATGGAAGATGTTTATGTTATAAAATTCTTGCGATGAGTCCATTTGTTATACCATCAGACTTTTAGACACTAACAAAGGCGAGGAATTGGATCTTATTTTTTTGTAAATATTTCAATGACGATATGAAAAAACCCCCATTAAAACTGTTTACTAAACAAAAGCTTAAACAGAAAGTTAAGATTTCGTGATGAACTTTATCACTGATACAATCTGAAAACGTCTCTAAACATATGAAGAGCACAGATGATAAAGGTGGTATGTGACAAAAAATAAAAAGTTAACTATATGATTGAAGATAATCAATGATCCTCTACCATCTGTTAAATTACTATTTTTATAAAAATAATACTAACAGAGATTTTAATTAATAAAGGAGGCATTTGAAAATAAACGCAAATGAAGATTTGGAACTTTACAGGTCATTTTCTAAAAATGATGATTGTGTGACTTACTACCAGAGCTGCCAAGTTTCTGACTTTATGGATACCGGTATCTTTAATACAGAAAATGTTCTTTTATTTAATTCGAACAATTGGGCGATTTAAAAGAACGACATTTTCTTTAAGATAATAGTGGTGTGCAAAAACCCGGAGGCTTGACAACTCTGCTTTTATAATCACTAGTTGCGTAGCAACCCGTTGTGTTGCTTTTGAATTGCATGAGACAATCGATCTTTTTGCGAAAAATCAAATCTTAACTTTATTGTAAATTTAGAAAGCCATTGCAATATTAATTTTACTAAATACAATATTTCAAATAATAAGTTATATTTACAATTTAAGTCAAAACTTTCCCAATAAAAATGCACATATTCCATAACTTTATTTGCCTAGAGATTTTCGCTCTTCCAAGATTTTGCTTCGCATTTCGGACTTCGTAGAAATGATGTCATTTGGGTCAACTTATACAAAAATGAATTTGTTTGGACGAATTTTTTCAGAAGCATTTTATATTTATGAATTAAAATAAATATTTAAAGAATTATTTTTTTTCTCGCTAAAACTTTTTTCTTTTTTTTTTTCTCGCTTTTTCGCATTTTTAATGTCCGCTTCTGAAATGTTTTATTAGCCATCTTAAGGCAATGGTTAAAATCTACTTTACGACTTTAAATTAACTGAAAATAACGTGCGATGCTTTTTTTTTTTACTTTTGACGTCAACAGAATTTATCTCAATGTTCCAGTCGAGAGTCGAATTTGTGTTTCTAAAATAAACGGATTTCTGAAGTTTGAATATGTGTGAGTTCGTATTTCGTGAAATTTTCTTGAAAACTACAATCATTTTTTTCACTATTTATTCAAATATACGTTAACTTCAATTTAAAAATGATTTAAAAAATGATACCTAATAATCCTTGTCATTTTCCCTTTTCTCTCTTTTATCCACAAAAATGGAGCAATTTTAGTTTCCATCATTACAGAAATGTCATCAAAATAACGTAAAAATTTATATCTCGAAAGCTAAACAAATTTTAAATTTCTACGACCACGTTTAACATCCTCGGACCCATGCGGATAACTGGCGTTAATTTGATCACCCAACATTCCATATTCTAGGAGGAACAGCTGTGAAATGCAAATGGACAGTCACTTTTTAATATAATAGATTGACGAAGTTTTAATTTCACTATTAAAAATTAGTCAGGGACAAATGCTGAATTATTTATATTATTTTAAGTGCAAATGGCTTATTCCGTAATGGAGCCTGTACGCAGTGGATACAGATTTAAAAACATTATTCTTGAAAATTATTTAAAAAGACATAATAAATAAATCAATTAAGATAAAGTTTTCAAGAAAATTGCATTTGAAAGTAGATTTGTTTCCCTATATGTGTAAAAATTGAAGATGCGCGATGTTTAGAAATTCAAAAAATTGCAGTAGCAAAGATTGCAAATCCGACATTTAATCGTCAAGCTTTGCCATTCTCAAAATGACGCTATCCGTACGCACGGACATATTTTTCCTTTAGATAGATTTTCAAACGTGAAGTTCCGTTTGTCAGCTAAAACTCTGCATGTGAAAATGTATTCTTTTGGCTTGAGGGTCTAATTTCAGTACCGCGAAGTACAAATTCCAGAAACTGATGTCTTTTAGATGTATTCGTGTAAAAATATATAGTTTTATCAAAGAAAATGATTGTTTTCTTTTAAATATGGCACTTACTGAAGAATTACGCCAAGTGTCTCAAATTCGGTATCAGCCGAATGAAAATATATTGTAACATTAGCTTTATGAGCGAAAATGTTTTTTAAATAGTGACGTCATTTTCTGTTCAGACTTAAAATAAAGTTATTTTTAATTGTAATGAGTAAATGGCATCAATAAGGATAAATAAACCCCAATATTTCTTTTTTTCTGCAACAGTGGAAATAATACGATTGCTACCATTTTGATGAAATTTCAAAAAATCTTTTCAAATTAAATTAAAAATATAAAAGTGAAAATATTTAGAAAAATAGCCAGTGCGATGACATCTACAAATGAACAGCTTTCATTTAAAAAAAGAATTATTAGCAAAATTGGAACAGTAGAAAGTTCAAGGAAGATGTCTAAAAATGCTATCTTGTGTTTTCAATATATAGATTATTTTTTCTCTTTTACTTTAACAGTTGCCTAGCAACTCTATTTCACACAAATTACATTTAAAAGCACATATTTTTCCCAATTCGTCTCTAAAAATTTAAATTGTTCGACTACATATATGTTAAATTCGTGCTTTTTTATATATTATTCTTTTATTTATTTATTGATGAAGCTTTAATTTCTTTGTAGAAAATTAGCGGTAGAGAAATTCTGAACTTTTTTTATGTGCAAATTGTTTATTAATATTTCGCAATGGAGCCGGCACGGCAAAATCATTTAATTGATAAATAACAACGAAATGAAGCCAAAGCTCACTGGGTTTTATAACAGACGATATTCTTGACATAGCACGTATTTTAATTTCAATTTTTTTCGATTTTTATGAGAAAATGGCATCAAAAAGATACAACAGTCTACTATTTTCATTTTTTCCCTCTTTAGTTTCAACAGAAATGTAGTACTTCAGCTGCCACGATTACAAAAAATGTAATAAAAACTACAAAAAAATTAATATCTTAAAATTAAAATGAGATACAGCTTTCAAACAAATTGCATTTAAAAGAGAATTTTTTTCGTTATACGGCGGTGTAAAAATTTAAAATGTGCGATGTTTAGAAGTATAAAAAATTGCAGTAGAGAAAATTACAAAACCAAAATTTTATTTCAAATTTCAAAGTGTTGCCATTCGCAAAATGACGTATGCGTTACGCACAGATATGTTTGTCCTTTATAATATAGATATACTCTATTTTGACATACGAGGTATTTAACCCTCTAATTCTCATGGTAAAATACGTTCTAGAAATCCCGCAATTAAGAGGATTTAAATTTATACCAGAAAATTTCAATAATATATTTCGCTTTATTTAATTACGGAATTTTTGTTATTAAATAAAGTAAATTTTGCTATTTTATATTTCTGGTATGTATTTTGAATATCCGAATTAAAAAATCCACTAAAGGGCATAAGCGGATAAGCATTGGAAACATGCCTTTAAATCAAATTTCCTGATTTTTTTTCCAGTCGTAACTACATATCTGACAATATATTTCCCCTATTATCACCCTATAAATATTGACATTTAATGAGATAAAAATGTTTTTTCGATTTTTTAAAATACGGACTTTCTCAAAAACTGCCACATGGAATTTCATGCCATTAATTGAGGATATATAGATACCAAAGATGCATAACTTGTAATTTTTGTATAATTTTCTGTTTATAAAAACTGTGTGAAATAGAGAAATAAAAATTAAAAAACAAATAAAAATCATATCTTATGGTTATCCGAAAATTACCATTTTCTTGTAAAAAATTCCCCATATGTGCCCGTATATTCTATATATATAAAAGCCATTCTCTGTGTGTATGTCCTTTATACAAATCTTCAATTTTAGACCGATTTGCACGAAACTCGATGTACATACGTTTTAGAACGTAGAAAAGATCACTGTCTACTTTAAAAAATCATCAGACCACTATTTATCCCTTTTTTCTACAGTCTTCCATAATTTAACATTATAGAAATATACCTTTTTAAATTTTCTAATTAAATCGTTTCTTTCCTGTTGCCAAACCCTAAAAAATGACACAATAATATGAAAAAAATAACGATAGCGCGTTGCTATATTTTTGCATTTTTGAAATTGACGTCATTTTAAACAGAAAAGTCACATTTTATATATAAATGTGACTTTTCTTGTATTTTATATATAAATTTGTCATTTTATATATACATCTTATATATAAAATTTATTTTATATATAAGAGCGGTAAAATGACGTAGCACCTTAATTTGAATGTTTGTCTTTTAATTAAAATATCATCTACTTTAATACAAACAGTCAAATTTCATGAAAACAATTTAGGAACTAAGGGGAAAAAAGGCTAGATATGACATCACATTCTATCAAATCGTTTCAACGTGTAGTCAAACTCACTACAGCTATAATCTGTTAAGTTCGTGTTTTATTTTATTTTATTTTTGGCGTTTTAATTTCGTTTGCCAATTTAGTTATCGACGAATATTACACGAAAACAAGCAAATCCTAAATTATTTACAATGTCTTTGAGCAATTGAGTTAATATTTTGTAATTGGGTTGCAAGCGTATTTAGAAAATATGCATGCTTGAAAATTACTTTAAAATCCATAAAAAAAATCTGTAAACTGAGATAAACATTACAAACAAATCTTACCTGAAGTACTTTGTTTTCTATAAGACGTTGGAACAATCGAAGTGCGAAGTTTAGAGGTTAAATTGCAGTAAAAGGGAAATTAATTGTTGTATTAGGTTGTTGCCACCGAAAATATGATACCAGCGTTACTCATAGACATGTCTTTTCTTTATACAATTGCATTAAGAGTAAACGGGTTCATTTTTCGTAATCAGGTTGCACGCACCTTTAAAAATATCCATGCTTGAAAATTACTGTAAAATCCATTAAAATCAGAAAATTGAGATAAAATTTTCAAAAAAATTTCATTTGAAAGAACTTTTTTCTATTCGACATTATAAAAACTGAAATTGTGTGATGTTTAGAAGTTAGAAAAATTGTAGTAAAGGCACAATTTATGGGCACTGACATAGTGTTTGTACTTTATATATGTACCATACAAACGAGAATTTCACTAAATGCTGCGCGATTTGGTGGAATTTTTTTTTTCGTATTGTGAGGGAAATCACGTATTTTTCTCTTACACAACGCGCATTCTGTTATTAAAGCTCAGAGATCTTACTGTGGTTGCGAGACAATAGCGTCATGTTTTCTGATTGCCTTTTTAACGATTTGTGGATGGGAATGCACAAGTTTCAGTTATTGTGATTGCCGTGTTACTTCGTTTTAATTTATTTCACCTGGTAGGCTCCTTATAATTGACACGGGCGAAGCCGGGTAGTTCTGCTAGTTCTATATAAATGTCAAAAGTTTGCGTTGGGTACTACATATAAATATTTACAAAAATGGATATTAAAATTATTGAAATTCATTTTAAGGCGTTATTTTGGGCGGAGCTACTCAACTTCCACACGGAGAATTTTTGGAATAAACAGTTACAGAATTGCTGTATTTTAAATTTTAATGAACATGAGCAACATCCTCAACACTGTCGATATCAATTGAGCATGATGTTGAAAAACATGGCTTATATGCTTAATGGAATCTAAAATACATCAGTTGACATATTGTCTGCTGACTTTGTTCCAAAAATTCTTCAGATGTTGAAGCTAATTTAATAATCCCAAATAACGCCTTAAAATGAATTTCAATAATTTTAATATATATTTTTGTAAATATTTATATGTAGTACACAACTCAAATTTTCAGCATTTATATAGAATATACGGGCACATATGGAGAATTTTTTACAACAAAATGGTAATTTTCGGATAACCATAAGATATGATTTTTATTTTTTTGAATTTTTATTTCGCTATTTCACACAGTTTTTATAAACAGAAAATTATACAAAAAATACCAGTTATGCATCTTTGGTATCTATATATCTTCAGTTAATAGCATGAAATTCCGCGCAACAGTTTTTGAGAAAATCCGGTTTTTAAAAAATCGAAAAAACATTTTTATCTCATTAAATATCAGTATTTATAGGGTGATAATAGGGGAAATATATTGTCAGATATGTAGCCACATTTGGGCAAAAAATCAGGAAATTTGATTGAAAGGCATGTTTCCAATGCTTATCCGGCTATGCCCTTTGCAACATTGGTGGTAGCACATATGCTATCATGGGCATTAGAGTGTTAAAGACAGATGCAGGGGATCAAAGTATGTCACTCTATAGATAGAAATATCGGCAGTGGTAGTTATAGGAAATTTTTCTGCAAAAAGACCCTGGAGATATTTTACCTCATAGAAAATATTGTAGCACATCGTGAAAATAATTTTTTTTAAGAATTTAACCCCTTAATTCCCGCTCCCGTGATATTTACGGTCTGTGTGTTTTATTCTTATTGTTTGATTCCCACTAGTTTTATAAAATAGTGTAATTGGCTTTATTACGGTATAATTTTACCTGCCATTAAATAAGCTGAATATTTCTTTTTCAAAAAAGTGGTGCCAATAAGCAATTGGAATATTTAAACCGTAATTTAATGCGACCGTTCAGGGTTTAAGGAAATGTGATTTATACCACTCTGACTTTAAACGTCTCATACCTGCTTTGAAGTCTTTAACTACGTTGCTGGCTTTCTCTTCGAAAATCATAAAAGAACAGCATTATTAATCTTGTGCAGTTGTAAAATACACATTTAAAAAAATTATTCTAAAGTCAAAAGAGTTGTAGTATCTCATTAAATTCAATGTAAAATTTTAGGCGTTACTTCATGAGGCTCATACAGAGCTTCAGGCATAAAAATGTTTATTGCATATAATATTAAAGCGATGTTATGTAATATAATGTAATAAAATTATATCTATAAACAAGTGAAATTATTCATCTTGAAAATAAAGTTTAACCACTTAACTGTCACATTTTTATAAACTAAAAACAGGGAGCCGACACCACTTTTTAAGTACAAAAATATTTGCTTTAAATAATCGAGAAAAGTCTGCCATTTAAAGAACCGAAGATTTCAGGTAAAAATTAGAGGTGTGGAAAAGCTTTTAGTAACGAAGCAAGCTAACTTTTCCTGCCCGAACTCTGTTCGGGAAAAACAGTTAAGTGGTTAAAATAGTGATTTATTTACATGGTGACCATAAAATAAATGACCCTGTCATAAAACTTGTTAAAATGCAATTACACGAGGCGTCAAAGTTGCGTCTAATTTCGAGCAACTCTGTGTTAACCTATGGCTTTAACTCCTTGAAGGGCGGTGAGATATACTATATTCCACCTACGATTCATGAAGGTTTGCAGCAGAAAAAAATGCATTAAATTTTAATCTTGTCGCCTGTGACCTCGATAGCAGAGCAATCTCCCCCGGCCAGCCATTGAAGTTCTTGGAAAACAGACGAGGGAAAAGCCTTTTCCGAACAACCAATGAAATGTTTGGAAAGATGACGAGTCACAGACAATTTTGGTCGCTTCAAATTTTCCTGTGTAATAGCACTTTTATTTGGATAAAATGAATCATGGAGATGCGACAGATAATTTCCATACAGCTCAAATCTGCGAAATACGCGCGAGTGTCATCTACTATCGCTAATAGATATTTTAAACTACCAATCACATCCCTGTGGTCCACTTCTTGTTTCATTTTCAATATAAAGAAAACAACATGTTGTTTAATTAAAATATTATACCTATAACAATATGTTCTGTACAGTCCGTGTAAAATAAAAATCAAGATTGAAAATTCATGCATCAGGTACAGATTATGAAACAATTTCCAACACTAACAGAAAAATATTAAGAAATTTAATTTTTTCATACAATGAAAAGAGGTATCCAAATAAAAAATTTAAAAAACACATAACTTACAAGGAAACCACTTTTGAAGAAGCATTGAGACCTGGTGTATTTTACAATCCTATAAGCCAAAGTTAGAGGACCGATAAACTTGTCTGCGATAAAAATCGTATTTTATATATTTTTGTATACATTTAGATTTAAAGTTATTAGTTTTTAATCGTTAATTTCACGCCAAAAGTTAGTTAAGTCGTCAAATATGGTGCTACGAATCGAAACTACTACTCACTTACACACAGCAGACGATTATAACATTCGACTAGAGTTGCCGGAGAAAATTCTAAGGTAACGAATAAAGCCAATTTCGCATTCCAAAAATTTAATTATAATGTTGTGTTTTTTTAATGAAATTCGTAGGTACCTGAAGTAGTTTTTAAACTTTTTTTCAATATTTTATTCTTATTGTTAACTTATTTGTATTTTAAAGCATTTGTTACAAAGAAAAAAAAACTTTGTTAATAGCCCGGTAAGTGGTCTCAAAAATTACATTTTCAGAAAGTTATGCTGCTGTAAAATCAGTAAAAACGATTTTTGCAGACAAATTTTATCGGTCCTCTAATTTGGGCGAAAAATACATTTTCAGCTTTTGCTGTCTATTTCCGGCAATGTGTGAAAATTCTTTGGTAAAGGGCTGTAGGGAAGACTGGGGAGGTTTGGTCATTTTTTTACAAAACGATTTTTTATTATTTAAATATTGAACCTAGAATAAAGTTTTATACATTATTTTATTCGTTATACAATCAGTTATTAAAATAAAATTGCGTCATAAATGTAAAATATAAGAAACTTGAAAAATGATTTATTTTAACTATCTATTTATATTATACGCTAAGGTGACGATTCCCGGTCTTACCCATCTTCGAGAAA
Organism: Maratus speciosus; assembly: GCA_963932465.1. Lineage (NCBI taxonomy): Eukaryota > Metazoa > Arthropoda > Arachnida > Araneae > Salticidae > Maratus > Maratus speciosus. Next base: position 278,310,535 of record OZ010797.1, on the reverse strand, counting down.
TCGAAAAGCAACTTATGGCTGCCATGTTAGGCATAAGTATTCATATGCCATAAGTATGTTGACTGTTCAACATATGGAAATATACACATAATCTGCTTTGTATCACATCTATTCTCCTTCTTTTTTCTCCAAAAGCTTCAAAAACTATCCAATTATAATATTTTAAATTCAAAATTAAAAATAACGGATAACAGGGTATTATAAACAACGGATATCTTTTACATAATACGCTAAGGTGACGATTCCCGCTCTTACCCATCTTCAAAAAATCGAAAAGCAACTTATGGCTGCCATGTTAGGCATAAGTATTCAGATGCCACAAGTATGCTGACTGTTCAACATATGGAAATATACACATAATCTACTTTGTATCACATCTAGTCTCCTTCTTTTTCTCCAAAACCTTCAAAAAAATTCCAGTTATAAACGGATAACCAGATATAAATAAACCGACACTGTTTTGGCGCCATCCATTGGTCATCGATATAAATGAAGGAACTTATAGTTGTTTTATAAGAAAAATGTAGGACGTTATAAAGTGATTCGATATCTATTTTTAAAAGCTTCGGTCATACAATTTTTAAATTTCGTTCAATATAAATAAATTGAATATTAGCTTGAAGAGCTTAATATTTATCCGCTTAATTTTTAAAAATTTTGTTTGCGTTATAAATAAAAGTTCTTTTTTTTTCCAGATGCAATTGAAATATAAGATTGCATTTGCATGACTGAAAATTATTTTGTTCACATTCTCTTATTAAATTACAATTTTGTTTAGTACATGCCAAAGTTATGTTCAAATGTTACTACGTTAAAAATTGAAATTTTATCTGCATTGAAATAATTAATATATATAGTACATGGTGTTATATGAGGGGCTCACAACCACAGTACACCAAGGTCATTTTGAAAAAAAAAGAGACAATCCGTCTAGAAGGTGCATAAAATCTGTTTTATCAACTCACACAGTGAACAAAGCCTGTTTCCAAATATTTTTTTATATATTGTATCTGTTTACAGGCTTGGCTCACTGATGGAGTGAATAAAACAGATTTTATGCACATTTTAAATGGACTATATCACTTATTTTTTAAAAAAAAATAGACTTGGTCTGCTATGGTTGTGAGCCCCTCATATATTACTTACATTTTAACATTTTGTAAGATGTTTAAATCTTATTTACAATGCAATGGAATTTCAAGTGGTCGTAAGCTAATCTTTTAAGAATTGATAAAATGGAATTAAAATTTTACGACAGAAATAATAAAAATAACACTTTTGATTTTATTTATACCGAATGAGATTTCTTTCTTTTGTTTTTTCATGAACAATTTTGACAAAATAAGCAGTATTCCTTAAAAATGCTTTTTTAGCAAGCACTTCATTCCACATATATTATCACAAAATAAATCTACAGCATGTAGGGGAGACTAGGGACGGTTGACCATGCGGGAGGCTTGACCCACCCATCTGTATTCATATTTAAAAGAATTTCAGAGTTTTATCAATAGGTGCCAACCAAAGCTACTAGAATACTCAAACAACAGTTTCTGTTTTATCTGTTTTTCAACATAAAAGTTGTGTTTTAGAAATATTTTGTAAGCTGTTTTCATATCAAATATATCATAGAAATTTAAGTAAGTAAGTTTTAAGTAATGCAGAAGTTTCGAGCTTTCATTCCAGTCATAAAGGTTATACAGTAAGTTAGGCTTAACATAACAATGTGCTGTTCTTTAGAAGAGGGGTATGTGAGAGGGCTTGACCCAGTCAATGTGAGGGAGGGTTGACCAGATGTTCAAGGCTTCCTTAACAAATTCACGACGGGAAACGAGAATTCTCGTTTTTATTCAAAAAACATCATTGATTAAGGGCGTGGCTTCTACCTTACAGACAATGCATTTATATCATGTTGTCCATATTTTTTTAGATATTAAGACATTTTTATATGAAATTCATGCATTAAAAGATATTTTATCGATGCATAAACTTGGGAAACCAAACTAGAATACAAATTTACAAAAGACTTTCAGAACAGAGAGGAGCGCCTACTGTTTTAAAATTCAGATTTAATGAAAATTTCCCGTCGTTAATGTGCTAACTTAGCTAATTTTTGGAAGTCTTTTTATTATACACTGTGCATTATGAAAGATTAATGGTTATATATAAAAATGAATGTAAATTTATCCTGAAAAACTATAGTAAAATGGGGTGATGGAAAAGAAAACGTTTAAAACTGATTAAAGAAAGATGTGAAAAATTGTTATAGTAAACACTGCACGAAAAAAAATAATGAAATATAAATGGGAAATTTGATAGGAACTTTTTTTCATTTAAATATTACTTACAATAGGCAAATAGAAACAGCGGAAAAGAATAGAAAGTATGAAAGCAGCAGTCTTAGCCGTTTCAGGGGTAGTGGTATGTTTATAAAACCACTTAATTTTAATTCCCAAATGTCACAATGGCACCAGAATTTTGCTAAAATCTTTTCCATTTAATATATGTGAAATATAGCCTTCTTCATATTTCCAAATAATTTTTTTCGTATATTCCGGTGCCAGTCATTTATTTCGACATTTTAATACCGAAAATAATTTGCCCCTAAAATGGTTAAAATAGAAGGTGTTTATAAAGTCCCGGACCCATTTTGAGGTTTAATAACTCATAAAATAATAAAGATAGATTAAAATTAATAACATAAATGGTTAGATAGACTCAAAAAGTTTCATGACCCTTGTCGATGAACTTCCACGTGTGCCCCCTTCATCGCACGGAGAATATCAAGTCGAAAGTCAATTTCACGCCAGGTAGGGAACGCCATGCAGGGACTCCCGGAGCAACCGAAGGACGAGGGTTTCGGACAGCGCCCGAGTTACTTTTTGACTCGGGTGGCTCATCCCGCCAAGGACCGCAGTTGAAGCAGTTGGGAGCCGACCCTAAGGTGGGTGGGGTTTCGCGGTGCCCCCGTTGACCAGGGAGCGGTCGCGTGGGGAGGCCAGTATGGCTCTGGTTGCTCCGCGTCGTGCTGTGCCCCTTGGAAGGGGTTGCACTGTGGGGTATTTGAAGAATCTGGCCGGCCAAAAGTCGATTTCACATAGTACAACGCAGGATCGAAAGGATGGATATAAGTTGAAACTGATTCATTGGAAAATCACGTGATGTGATTTTTATCTCCTTTAAGTGAACGATGACCTCCTGTTATCAGTTGAAACTCGAGTGTTGCGTTAAGTGCATGGGAGTCAAATCGTTCTTCATTGTGACTTTCTATTTTGAATGTGAATAACTTTAGTTTTGGAAGTATTTAAAATCTAATCGCTATGGATAGTGACGAGGCAGGTATGTATCATTATTTTTTTAAACTTTGAATTGAGAAAGAAATAGTTTTAGTATTTACAAAATTAATTTAAAATAACGCATATTTTTCTATTATTTTTTCCCTTGTTTCCTAATTCACGAAGTGTTTAGTTATATTTCCAAACATTTCCAAGGAAAGTTACTTGTTGTACTAATAAATATACACCCTTCTATTTGTGTTTTCGTTTAAAGTAGTTCCACCTTCGTCCCGTTTTAAAATGAAGGTGATATAAATATGCTCTTCCAAAATTCTGAGTAAGCATACAAAATTACTATATATTGATTTTTAACTGATATTTATCATATAAATTTTAATATGAACAAAATTGTTATGATTCATTAGAAAGTGATCACATTTGTTTATTTTTCAGTCATTCTGATTGAAATTAAATTTATATAATAAAAAAAATTGCTTTAAAGTAATGTATTCGGTCTCTTTTATCTTTTGTTAAGCACTTTTCAGAAAATTGAAATAATTTATTGCTCGTTATTAACATTTGTTTATCTAAAAAATCAGTCGAGGCAATTTTCCATATGTTTTTGTTAAAAGTTAGCGAAAGATTGTGAGATTTTTTTTTAAAAAAATAAGGGATAAAATGACGATATCTATCTAAATTGCATATAATTATTATGCATTCTTTTTTGTTCATATTTTGTATTTATTTTAATTTAGGGCCTTCGAATGTCAGAGTAATGACTCGAAAAGAATTTTTAAACATTATGTAACAGCAGAATTTGCCAAACATTAATCATAGATTAAATTATCTTGAAAATTACCTTCTTAACAGCGATAATTTTGATGATGATGAAATTAAAAACCTCAAGCACAATTTCTCCCAATTTAAATCTCAGTTCAAGGGCAAATGGATCGAAGCCCATTATATGCTAGATAAATTTGTGAAAAATAATAAGGAATGGCTTGAAGGTAGGTACAGTAGAAATTTCAAGAAAAATAAATCGACCAGGAAGGCCAGCAAAATCTTTCACTGAATAAAGTGACAGGTCAAAGCGGAGAAAGTCTGAAAGTTTGAGGAGCTCGACTGATGTGGAAGTGCTTACACATGCCGCTCAGATAAAGTTAGAAACCTCCGGGAAGAGAGATGCTGCATCAGACGGAAAAGAAAACACAAATATCGCCTTTACAAGCGTTATCATTATTTGTCGAAGCAAACCTTTCAAGGAATCAATACGAAATTATAAGACGATATCAAAAATATATATACCCTTGTTATAGTTTTCTACAACGGTCTAAAATTGATTGCTATTCAGACAAAGAGTCTTTTAAAATTACTGAAACTTGCGCTGAAATTAATATTCAAGATTTACTTAATTTAACAGTGACACGATTATTCATTTATTTGAAAGAAATTTTGGAAAGTTTAAAAGAAGATGAAAGAAGTGAATTAATTCTTATATATAAATGGGGCTGCGATGAATTGCAACAAGCACAATACAAAAAAAAAATTTGAGAGTGATTCGTCTTAAGCTGCGCATATATTCCAGAGCTCTTTGTTCAAATTCAGTTAATTTGCAGTATAAACAACAAGATTATCGGGCAAAATCCATTGCTTTCATCACCACGTTATTGCCGACCCATGCGAATAAGATTTGTAAAAGAAACAACAGAAATTATTAACGATGAGATTAATTACATAAAAAATGCATTAAAATCTGTACAGCCCTCAAAAATTACATTAGAGGAAAATACATTTTTAGTAAAACGTAAAATGATACGTACTACGGTCGATGGAAAAATATGTAACGCAAGTTACACACGCAAGTGTCACAAGTACAAAATCGACAGTGCGTTGCTACATTTGTGGACTGACATCCAAAGATTTTAATGATCTCTCTAAAAAGAAAAATGTGAAGCCAGAAACATTAGAATTTGACTATCGATTTTGCATGCTAGAATTCTATTATTTGAAAATTTGTTGCATTTAGCGTACAAACTACCGATAAAAAAGTGGAGATTGAATGCAGAAGACGAAAATGCTCTCGTTAATGAAACAAAATTGCGCATAAGAAAATTTCAAAACAAAGTTAGGTTTACTTGTAGATATTCCTAAGCCTGTATATGGTCATACAAATGATGGAAATACCAGCAGAATATTCTTTGCTGACCCATCTCTAGCAACGGAAATTACCGGCATTGATGGAAATTTAATATATCGATTTAAAGTTATTCTTGAAACCATATCCAGTGGCCACAAAATTCACCTTCATAAATTTAAGGAGTATACAGAAAAAAAAAACAGCAGAGCTCTACGTCCAGTTATATAAATGGTATCCAATGTCACCCACAATGCATAAAATATTAATCCATGGGCCCATTGTGATAGAGAAAGCTTTACTACCAATGGGCCAATTGTCTGAAGAAGCAGCCGAAGCACGGAACAAACATTTTCGATTATTTCGCCAAAATCTATCACGTAAATTTTCAAGAATTTCTCGTAACCGTGATGTTCTCATCAGATTGCTTTTGAGTTCAGATCCACTTTTAACTGGAATGAGGCCCACGATAAGAAAAAAAAATCAAAATTGTTCCTTAAAGAAACTCTAGAAATGTTACTGCCTATGGAATCTTCTGAAGCTCGTGATCCAGAGGATTCTGATTATGAAGAAACAGATTACGATTCTGAATTATCATTTGATTAAAAGATCCCACCTTGGTGATTTACAAACTAATTGTTTTTATCATTAATAATCTGGTTTTTTTTTTATAATTTATTCAATTATTCAATATATTATTCCATTTTTTATCATAATTATCATTTATTTTATAATACTATTTATCTTGATTATCATTTATTTTATAATACTATTTATCATAAATATCATTTATTTTATAATACTAATTTTGATCAATAAAATTCAGTACGAAGTTTCAAAACATCCATGATTTTTAAGTTATTAAACAATATTTATTTCAAAAAGTGCATTTATTTACTGCTTTAAACCTTTAAATTAGTTTAAAAGAAAAAAATAATTTTGGCCGCCCAGATTTGTGAAATACCCCACTGTGGGTCGGCCGGCAGGTCATCCATCGAACACTACTCCCGCAGGGAAACGGGCCGGAGGCTCGCCGGTAACGCGGAGGCGCTTCGAGCCTCGGAGGAACTCTTGGTCCGACCTAGGTCCTGCGTTCCTATGCGCTACTGGAGTTTGCCTCGCACAGTGGTGAGGACCTAGAGGTGTCTCCACCTAACTTTCGGACACAACTAACGGTAGCGATCGATCACTGCACGGGATCAGGGGAATTCGTGCCTGGGTACCCTCGATGACCGTGAGGTAAGGTAGTGGTGGTCGGGCCTCTGCCGGCCTCCGGTGTCTTCTCCGTCTTCGGGCGGAGTCGAGTCGCTGGGGGCGCGCGGGATTCCGTACCATCCAACCCCCTAGCGAGGCGGAGTCTATTCCGTCTAGGTGGAGCTTTCCGTGCCCGCCTGGGGTCGCTAACGGCACCTAGTCTGGGTTCTCTGATTCCCGGCGTGATCCGCGAGGGGTTCCGTTGATTGAGTCGGGGAGTCTGGGCGAACAGCCCGGAGTTGGGTCGCTTTATGGCCGAGGGACTTTCCCCGTTCTCCCGGGTCTTCCAGCTAGGGGCCTCTAAATAACTTTCTTATCGGGTGGCCCGCATAAATGTCTTTGCCGGATAATGGTATTTGATCTTGTGGGCCTTCCGTAAAGCAACTCCGGTTCGGGAAGCCTAGGTTCAGTTTCGCGGGCCCAGCGTCTTTATAGGCGTCTGGTTCCTGCGAGCTTGCGGGGTCTACCGGATCGGGTAACCAAGTTTAGGGACCACTTGTTTTTTCTAGCTGGGTGGTGAAGACTGTCGCATGCGGCCGTTCGTCTCTTCTTGGGAATAGCCGTCGTTGCATGCTCTGGGCAGCGCGTGGGCTTGGCCGGAGTTTACGTGGGGACTCCGTCTTGTTGGGGCTTGTCTGGCGGCGACCTTCGGGATGCGCCGCGGGCCTTGTCTCGCGGGCAGTTCCCTGCGGGGACACATGGGCTTGAAAAGAGTCTAGGACCGGAGGACGGTCCCCTTTTTTGGGGGGAATTTACCGTCTTATCCAAATACTAGAAACCTTTCCCAAGTATTTTCAGGACCTTACCGAATCCTTAAAAAATTATCAGATGTAAACTTTGAAATTGATCGGAAAACCCAATTTAAAGATACCGAAATTATTCATGTTTCAAAATTGCGCTTATATCTCCCTCCTAATAATTTAAAATTGTCTCACGAGCAATTATCATAACAACAGCAGCAGACTCAGGTTAAAACACTAGCTTAATCTTAACCTCCTATATAATTTAAATTTCTGTAATTAATTCTACGATTAAAGCTTAAAGTAAAATGAATTATTTTCAGCATTACGGATGAGTTTTTGGGAAACGTCTCAAGAATTTATTTGTTTGGAATTCTGGTTAGATTAATTGGATTATATGGGATAAATTAGTTATTTTTATTTGGAGTTTCAAATTAATGTTAAATTTAAACGTAGTCTCTAAAGTTAAAAAATATTTAAATCGATCGAAAATCATTTTAATACTATGAAGACTGAAAGAAAAAAAAATAGTTTAATAAATAAATCAATCAAAAAATAAATAAAAACACAATTAATGTTCATAAAAAGAGCTAGCTTAAATTATCTAAAATAAAATGATTTTCCTTTTTCATTCAGTAACTATGTGTTTTCTCGTTCGACCGAAAGCAAGAAATTGCGTAACACGTTGATTTCATGATAGTTCTTTCACAAACATTTTGTATTTTTTATTTATTAGCCCCCGGTAGGTATGCTATTTGTTTCTCCCAGCTTATTTTATGTCGTCTTCAAAAAATAACGTTACCTTACAGAAGCCAACCGTAAAGCAAAGCATTACGACTAAATACTCTATAGCAATTTTTTAAACTTCTAAGCATCGCATTTATTCAATTTTTATACCGTCGTATTGGAGAAAAAAGTACTTTTAAATGCAATTTGTTTGAAAACTGCATCTCCATTTATTTTTGAAATATTAATTTTTTTGTAGTTTTTGGAGCCATTTGCTTAATATGGGCAACGGAAGTACTCCATTTCTGTAGAAAGTAAAGGAAAAATAGTTGTAAAATAGTAATTATATATTTTTGTTGCCATTTTTATAACAACCGAAAGAAATGTAATTAAATACGTGCTATTTTGAAAAAATATAAACGAATGATTTATGTTAAAACATGGAGCTAATGAAGGCCTATAAATCATTAGACAACCCTTTTTTTTTAGTTTCTTGAGTGACGGCATCTTTTTGCTGCATTTGTGTATTATTTCGCGATAGTGACGTCCTATATCTACTTTACTGTAGATGTTTAAGTGTGGATCGTAAATGTGGAATTCTTAAGCGAATGCGAATGACGTCATTTTACATAAAGTAAAAGCGTCTTAAAATTGAAATATTTTTTGTACTATTTATATATACATGTATTTTTTTTTCATCGGGGGCGACACTAAATTATGAAAAAGCAGAATTCCAGTTTTCTAGTTTTATTATCTTCTTTCATATTCAGTATTTTAGCATAAATTCATACCTCATTCGCTCATATGGATGAGATATTAAGTATATGCTTGAAGAATTATGTTAAGATGATTTGTTTGGTATTTTGGAAATTTATAGATTGTTGATTTTGAATTTATTGTTGATAATTATTATATTTATAATATTATTATGTGATATTTAGTAGAAATTTAGAATAAAAAATATTATTGATTACTGTGATAAACGCAATACATCAAAATTTGACCTTGAATATTACTTGAGTTAGAAAACTCATAGCATAAAGTTTTGATACAGCATAAAGTTTTTCTAGACCCACTTAAGGTAATATGAGTATGACTATGATTAGGTAGATACCTAATCTATAGCTAAATCCTACAAACATAACATGACAAAAAGGAAAGAACATGTAGATTACAGAGATTGGTTTTAAGAATTTTATTAAGTGATGAGTTACTAGTTTCAGAGTTACAATTCTGAGATTTTTTGAAATTTCAGAATTTTTCAGAGTTTTAGAGTTTTAGAAATCTTATGATGGCCATATGGTAAATAATAACATACCAGCAGTACTGTATGACTATATAATGTATCATATCAAAGATTTTTCTGGCATTTCAGACAGAGATGCCATAGCATTAAAGGACATGCAATAAAGTATGCTGTAAATTGGATTGTTTAAATAATTGTTTTGAATTTTTATATTTATTATTATTGTTAAATTTGATATTATTAATATTTTTATTATTATTGCGATCGATCTATCTAATTTATTTATATAAACTGAAAGGTAAAGCACATTTAAAGATTGAGTTGCTAGTATAGGAATAATTTTTTTAGATGAACATTAAATTTTTGAATCCCAATTTGAAATTTACTTTTGGGGACATTTGTCAAAAGTAATTTCACTAGCCAACTCATATTGTAATAGCTTGATTCAACTCCTTCCTCATAGTGAGGTAGGCAGTAAAAACTTTATGACTCAAATATTATGAACGAACTACATTCAATGTTCTAATGCTTGCTCGTGAATATCAGCCATGAATGTCCCATAAAAACATTCCTCTGTAATAACATAAAGAATGATTACTTTTAAGTTTAATATTTACTTTATTCTATATCCATATTACTGAAACTATCTTTGTAAATTGTAAACAAGATTAACCTCTTGTCCTTGATTTTTAATTACCAATTCCACTAGTTCGCGTTATAACTTCAAAATTTAAATTTAATTGGCATTATTAATATTTTAGAAAGTATTGTAAGCCTACTCCAGGTGACAAAATTGTAATCTAAGTCCATGTAACATTTCCTTTCTTGAAGTTGCAGGTCGTAGGACCTACCAGTTCATCCAGTCTTTTCGAGTAGGGGGATATGTAATAATAAAATTTTCGCCCTTTTAACTTAATTAAACTATTCCAAATTATTATAATATCTACCTTTTTACTTAGCTTTAATACTATCTTAAATATATTTTATCTTTTTTCCATGCTTTAAATGCGTATTCTTTTATTATTCTAAAAACCTTAATCCATTCGTCTAATCTTACAAAACCCATTAAATTACTTTTTCATTTTATTCTGAAACTAAATTCTTTTTGTTTCGAATGTTTTTAATAGCATTTTTTCTCTGATATTCTATTTCCCATAATTCCTTGCAAAACCCGCCAACATTTGTTTACGTTATTAATATGACGCCAAGACTCTCGTCACGTCCTCCCGGCTATTCTTTGGGGGTTGGTTCTTTCACTTGTAATGTATTCATACGCGTGCATTTTTCCCAAGTATTTAACCTGTTGAATTGGCTAGGAGAGAAAAATAATTACGATTACTCAATGTCTTAAATAACCCATGTCACCTGGAGAGCTTTGTTTCCTGCATCTTCGTCATGCTGTTCTAATACTTAACATCTAGCGGTTTACATTTTACGATGTAGCAACTGCTCGAACATGGGTAGCATGTTGCCCGGGTAGTTTGGTGCACTTTACGATCATCTAATAAATGTTTGACGAATTTTCATTCTGCAACCTTTCCTTGTTTTAGCATAAAATGAAGTTATTATAAACATTTTTATAAGAAATACAGTGTTTACAATATGAATCTGCACTAATTTATCTTTCGATATAAAACTTTGTTCATATACAGGGTGCAATATGTTATCTACCGCCGACCTTTAGTTTCTCAACCGTTGGTCGTAGATATATAATTCCAATTACAAAAACGTTTCAAATGAGGTAAATATTCATGCTGTGGCATTGTTTAAAGTAAAAAATCAATTTTACAAAAATTACGAATCCAACTTTTTATACGGTCCTTATAGTTATATTTAGTAAAAATTTACACATATCATAACAGACATAACACAAAAGTTTGACTTCTGTACTACAAAAATTGACACAGTTATTAAATTTCAAAGTTTCAGATTTTTGCACATGATTTTGTCTTCCATTGTGGGATCAGTTAAAAGATGAATTAAAGTAATTTGAGATCAAAATCAGGGTGCAATGTCCTTTTTACGTCGAAACCACTTTTAGTCGGTATCGCCAAATCGCGGAATCACCAGAGGGTTATTTCATCTAAAAATTTGAGCTAACTTTTATGGCTCGAACAACACCCAAACGTCAAAGTAGGTAGAATCGACATCCGGGAAATAAAACATACTCACTAAAAATTAGATTTATGGCAGCGGAACGCAAACGACCAGCCGAGCTATAACGAGCATGAAAGTTGGGATTATGCAAATTACAATAGTACAGAAGCGCCACACGTTCGGGATAAAACACGAGCCATCTAGCAGTGGACATGCTAATCAGCGTTGAGATCGTGATGGCAAGCTAACACATACCTACAATATACCGAAATGATACTTATTTATGCGGAATGTTAAAGGGATGCCAGAGAGGCTGCGAGTGTTTATTCAAAACGTTTCCCTAAGGATCTACATACAACGCATGAAACTATAACTGATGCACTGCGCCATCTTACAGAGACCGGCTCTTTTTCACCACCACCCAGAACAATTAGACGGACTCGAGTGACCTCGGAGGAGGTACTGACATTCTCCCTTTTAATTCCACAACTGAGCATGGCGGAAATAAGCGAGGCATGTGGTCCGCATATCTGGCATTTGTTACATGCACATGATGCTTCTCCATACCATCAGACACTGGTGCAAACATTGATTCTGGGTGCACGACGATTTGATTATTGTAATTTCATGCTCAACATCTTAGAGGAAAATTTGTCGTTCCTTTGTGACATTCTGTGGACAGATGAGTCAATGTTTACACGGGGTGGCAGTGTGAACGTGCACAATGCGCATTACTGGTCTCTGGAAAACCTCCACATCGCCAGCACTTTACAACACGTTTGGTGCGGTATATAGGGAACACATATTTTTGGACCCATCTTCTATGATGGGACCTTAACGTGCGATCGTTACCTGCATCTGCTACAAAACACGGTACGTGACTGATATGAGGAGCTGCCTCTCCAACATGCATGCCGGGTGTGGTTTAAACCTGATTGGGCCTTCTCCGCATAAAGCATGAAACTTCTGTGCGTATCTGGTCACCAAATTCGGTCAACAGATCCCTGGATATGGGCCCCGTTAGAGTGGCCACCGCGTTCGCTGGACTTGACTCCCATGGAGTTCTATCTCTAGGGTTACATCAAGCTCTATGTGACTGAGACCACTTCTCTGGTTTATGTCAAGCAGCGCATCATCCTTGATTGTCGTACAGTTTGCACACCTGCTATGCTCTAACGTGTCTACGACTCAGTACTCTCACGCATTCAATTGTGCATTGCCACCAATGAAGAACACTTTGAGCAGTATCTCTAGTAGAATCCGCCGTTTGATGTATTCATTTTTTAAAGTAGACCGATGTCTGATATTATAATAAACAAGGGGGCTCTGCCCCCTGCAAGCCACGCTCGCCAACCCCCTTTCAGACACCGCAGAATCTAAAAACATGCTAATCTGATGGGTTTTAAAAATATTAGAGAAGATTGAATTATACTGAAAATAGCTGTGCAGATCTCCCTGTAAACGGGTTTCCATTCAAATGCCATCCCTTTGATTGCAAAAATTTAAGGGCGAATCAGTTACTGTTAAGACATCCAATGGTTGTTTTCGTATTTCATTAAAGAGGATCAGTTAAACATTTGAAAAGAAGCTATTAAAACAATCTCTATAACAATAGCCTAAGTCATGTGACTATCATCAACAGTTCCGATCGTACCACTTCGCTTTTTATACTCTAGGTGCCATTTTGGTACTTTACTGTTAGCCAGGCACAGATGATAAGTCACCAAATATTATTCTATTGCAATCATTTCATGTCTATATTATAAAGGACAAAGATATCTGTGCGTAACGCATACGTCTTTTTGCGAATGGCAACACTTTGAAATTTGAAATAAAATTTTGGTTTTGCAATTTTCTCTACTGCAAATTTTTAAACTTCTAAACATCGCACATTTTAAATTTTTACTTCGTTGCATTAGGGAAAAAAATGCTCTTTTAAATGCAATTTGTTTGAAAGCTGTATCTCAATTTATTTTTGAGATATTAATTTTTTCGTAGTTTTTGATACCATTTTTCTTATAGTGGCAACAAATGTACCCCATTTCTATTGAAAGTCATTGAAAGTAAACGGAAAAAATCGAAAATAGGAGATACTGTATCGTTTTGTTGCCATTTTCTCATAAAACCTGAAAAAGTTGAAATTAAAATATGGGCTATGTCAAGAATATTGTCTGTTATTCCGTGATAATGACGTCATATGAATAGACGAAGTTTAAGACTGAATTGTAAAAGTTGATTGCTTTAGCGGAAGCAAATGACGTAATTTTATAAAAAAAGCGTGTATTTTAATTCTTAAACCTGATTATGTTTTGTAGAAGTGCGTCATTTTCACAGCAAAGCAGCTTTGAAATTCCTCACAGGTGAAAATGCTTCACTATTGAAAATAATGTAATCGAAATCACACACTGATAAAACGCAATGTTTTACAAACATTTAGAGCGTCTTTATAAAAAGGAGGTGACATGCAAATAATAGCGATTTAGATTACAGAAATTGATGATTCTCGCCTGGATGGATTTGCTTCGCCGAGTTAGAAAAGCAAACAAATAATTCGTGGTTTAAAATAATATCATGTTCCTGAAGTTTTTGCCCAAAATTCTCTCGAATAATAAAATTTTAATGCTATTCTTTAGGACATTCTACTATAATTTTATCAAAATAACATAATTTGCTTAATTTATTGTTTCCCAATTTTATATTATCTATACATTTAAAACACAAGTGTGTTTTTTAGTCATTTGCCCTGATCTTCCTGCAGAACAATTTTATTAATATTTTCTTTAAACTGAAAGCTCTTCATTTGTAGATGTGATCGCTGTGAGATGAAATCTCACAGTGTTTAAATTATGTTACTGTTTTATTTCAATTGGCCTTATACATCGATGTTCTTTAAGCTTAAATCCATATTTATTTTTGCGTGGGCGATTTTGCTTCACCGCACATCGGCAAGTTCGCTGACGTTCGGCTGCCCCTGGCATGGGATGCTTCTCCTTTGAACTTTGTACGATTGTGATGACGTCATCGGAGCAAGTCTCTCACGACATATGCATTGAATGGATGTTGATCTTTCGGAGGTGTGTCTATTCACCGTGCGAGGAGCAAATTAAAATAAGCTTTTTAAATGTTTTCTTTCGGATTTGTTTATTAAGACATTACCTAATATTTTAAATTCTCTAATAGATTTAAATCTTTTCTTTCAGTAACTTTTGAAGTCCCCGTATTCTTACTATAAATTAAAAATTCCGTTAATTTTAAATCAGAATCTGTTTTGTTGGAGAGCTGTCATGACTTAGTTCTTGTTTTAAAAAGATCGCGGGCTCCGGCTCCGGTCTGCCGACGCCGATGAATGTGGAATCCGGTGAAAAGCTTTTGCGTAAACGATGTCTGCGATTTTAACAATTCCTGTTAAATTATTTCTTGATAATTTTTTGATTTATGCTGCACTTTAACTTTTAAAAGAAATATCTCTTCAAATGGAGTAGATGTTTTTATTGGCAAGAATTAATTTATGAACGGTGACCAACGGGAAGCCTTATCTTCTCTTCTCAAGATGAAAATAAAGGATTGATTGATTCTTATAAGTCTCCTCTTCATTTATTTTACAGACGACACGATCCAAGTAAGAAGTTTCATTTATTTCTATTTTTACAATTGCTGACTTCAAAGAACGAAGGGTCTTATTGCAATACTACACAACGCATTGTAAGAAAAAGAACTTCAAATTTAATTTTACCTTTTAATTAACGGCCCATATTATGGATTATAAATATTACAAGAATATTTCCATCACATTTGGTGCCGTGACCAGGATAACTTTTGAAAAATTTTTGATGTGTTCAATAGAATTCAAGATTTATTCTTTTAGTGAATTTTAAGAAGTGTGGAATATTTTATGCAAGAATTTTTGCATAACTACATATGACAATATTTTTTTAGTATTGGAAGTTTCTGTTCTCAAAAAATTTCTTGCATAGATTTTTTCTGCTTTGAAGAATTAAATTTTATGATTCTAGAATGAATTTTGTTCTGCTCCATCTTGAAGAATATAATATATTTTACTAAGTTTCCCATATTTTTTTAAACAAATATTTAAATTAAGATCAATTTCCTTCTGAAGAATAGTGATATTTTTGATGATGCATAATTATTATTCCATTTAAATAGTTTTATTTGAAAGAATTTCATCTACATATTCTTCTATTTGTAATGAATTATTAGAGAACATAATTTTTTTTTTAAAGAATGATTATTTGGTATATATATTTTTTTGAAATGAATTATATATTGTTCTTAGAAAAATTCTAATGAGTTTGAAATAATAAAATTGTTCTCAAGAACATATTTCATATTTTAAGAGGCTATGACTTTGGGTTTTTAAATTAAAATTTTTTATGGCACTATTAAATTGCAACAAATTTGCAAATTTTATATATATTTATAAGAAGCATTATTTTTGAAATTATGATTATTTGTGCTGAAAAATTTTATTCTTATGTCATACTTATTATTCTGAAGCTGAAATTCTTCACAGAAGTTAGTAGTTGCAAATATCCTATATAACATTCTTAGAGATTTCTATGCTTCTGTTCTACAAATTTCAAATCAAGATATTTTGTTTAACAATAATTTGAATACAAGAGATTGTTCACAGATTTATTCTTATGCCATCTGGACTGTGATGTTCTATTATAATCATACAGTTTGGCTTAGTGCAAAGATAATCTGCAATTTACAAATTAAGAATGTATGCACTTAAGAATATTTTCACATTTATTTTACTCGTGTTGTTTCTAAAAGCACTCTCAGCTGACAAAATTTTATATTTGAAAAATTCTTGTTGCTTCATTTTTTTAAATATATTCTTATGGCAAGTTGTAATTTTGACATAAAGACCTTTCCACTTCATCGTATGTGCAGACTATGACAGTTTTCAACAGACAAGATTCTCATGTTGCTCTCAGAAAAAGAATGAAAGCCGCATTATTTCTTTTTACTCTTGAGAAGAAGTAGGCATGGGGCTACTTCATTCCTGTTACAGTTATATTCTTGAAATTATTTTACATCATCTATTTAAAAAAAAAATCTTATGTTTTTATACAGCATTTAAAATAAGTTCTCATATTGTCAGTGTTTCTCTGCAATAATTTTAACTGTGTGTCACTACTGTTTCCCATATTTAAAGACTGTCTCTCTACATATGCTGCTCTAAGAGTTTCTATTCCAACCTGTTAAAATATATATATATATATACTCACCTGCAAAAAACTTTGCTTCATTCTCAACAGTTTCTTACATGATGAAGTTGGCCATTCACTGATGTGTTGTATCCATTTGTGCTGACCTCTTCTCTAGTATTTTCCTTGTTTGATGATAGGAAGATAAATGTATTAATACTTACCTGCTCAACTCATTGTTTTATAACAATAACTTTTAAAATTTATGCTTCATTTTCAATGCTGAAGTAACTATTGAAGAAGAGTCATGTCATGGTATGAGTCATTTTATCCTTACAATGTCTGATTCAATTCAATATCTTTGATGTTTGTCTCTAAAGCTAAATAAGATTTACGAGTAATCTCAAATGTTTTCTCAAGTATCAGCTGTCACAAGACCTGATTATGGAAGTGTTGTTGGTTTACCTTTTCTCTTGTGAGATGTAAATTATCCTTACTAAGTGGACTGGTTGACTTATCTGCTCCTATAAGTCAGTGTTGCTATTTTTTTGCAAAAATATTTTTTTTGCTAAATCAAGAAGATTTATGAAATATTATAAAATTAGTTACTTTCAATATTGATTCTTACATATACCTGAAGTTACAGAATTGCTATTTTGATACAGGAATTCTCAAGATCAATTTATTCTCTGTCTAAATTCCCCATATTTCAAAAATTTTATTATGCCTTTGTTTTCATTTGTGAATACACCCAAAGTCTCTAAATTTTTATGTTGCCATATGCCTCATATTTTTACACACGTAATTGAATGAATTCTGAAGATTTTATTATTATTAATGAAGATATTTAAAAAATTTTTTAAGCATCAAATCAATTTCTAAACAAGATTACACAAAAAGAAAAGAAAAGCACAGTTCTTAGTAACTATTTAACAGTGCCTTTTGATATAGAAGTGTTCCTTAGTGAATCTTCAAAATTACTAAGAAGTTTAAAGAAAAAGTGCTTATTGATATTCATCACCTACCTACTTATGTCTCATTTGTTTACCCAAGATGTGTGTGTGAATCTTCGATTTTTCACCAAATACAACATCATTTTGTCTACTTCAGTGCTCTATAATTCATCCTTTTAGTGTGTCCGGAAATAGTGATTGCTAAAAGTTAATAATTAGCTTCAAAGGAAGTGAAGCACACGGATGTTGTGTTGTCGCCAAAAAAAAGTTCTCGTCCAATGTTCCTGTAAAATGTCTATTCAACTGTTAAGTTGATGTTGCCTTTTTGTGTGTGTCGTCTAGAGATATGCGCCTGTTTCTACATGGTAAACACAATGTTTACACCTTTGCATCAATACACATACCTGATGTCTTTTTTTTTTGTGTACCAAAACTTTCAGCGTGTTTTTTTTTTTTACATTCTGATAACATTTATTTATTTTTCATGCAAACTGTAAATTGTGTTTATAACGCTAGGGAATCAAGGATCTGTAAAGAAGGACATTGCTGTTGTTTTTGCAGTTATGGAGTGGTATATTGTGCTATTTAGTGTATATAGTTATTTTTTTCTTTTTGCACAAGGTGTCAGGAGCCTTGTTTAGGGAAAATCCAAGCCACCTGAAATCTTGAGTAAAACATGAGTAGTCACAGTGTATATTGTTCTATGATTGTGGATAATAGTATATTTTTTACATATTTCTCTTGATTTTTCTGCATGAAATATTTTATGTAAATGATTTATATTATGGTACACTTAAAAATTTAAATTTCCCATGATAGTGTCAATTTTCTTTCATTGTATATGAAAGCATTTATTTTTTTCTGGGGATCCCCACCCACTCAACCCAATACCTACTTATTCTTAAAACCATGGTTTCTCTGTTTGTCTATAAGTTTATGAGTTTATCTTTATACATATTTAAAATTGTATTAAGTGATGTCTCATATTTTAAAGAATAGTATATACTTTGAAAATTTTTGATGAGTAAATAATACAAAAAGTATTGGTGTTTGTTGATATATTGCTTTTGCAATACATATTTTCAGGTTCAATGAAAAGTAGTAAGAGTATATGTTTCAGCAATATAACACTTAATTCCTTTTAGACATGTCTCTCTCATATATATATATTGTTGCAACTACTTTAACTATCTGTGTTTTACATGTGAGTGGTCATTTAGTGCACAATTTGGCCACTTGTTTATGTGGAATACAGCTAGTTGTTTGAAGTCAAAATATTTAGTACTAAATTGAATTTAAAAAAAAATGATGAATATTATATTATGAAAATTTTTCTAAAGAAATTGTTTTGCATGGCCAGTTAGAGTAATTAAAAAAATAAATGCTCTATTTTATAAATTGTAAGTCCTAGGCAATGGTCAAATACTAAAGTTATTTTGATCTTTGTTGCTTGTAAAATGCAACTTTTCTTATATGGTATATCAATTTAATTAAATGTTTGATAATGAGCTCATTTTATATATGCCAATTCTCATTTTATATATGCCAATTCTCATTTTATATATGCTAATTCTGATTTTGTTTAGCATTTTTACTTTACATAGGATTTTATATATGCTAATTCTCATTTTCTTTAGCATTTGTACTTAAGTATTATTTTTGAAGATAAGTTTATGACATCATACTGCAATTTCCATAAATGGAAAGATTTGGCATTTTTTTGTATACTGTTTGAATATAATATGTATACTTTGGATGTATTTTCTTTTTCTTCTCACTTCCCTTTTGGTCACCACTAATTTTTATTTGCAGCAGTTTAACTTTTGGCTTTACTTTAATATTTTAACTTTGATTTTTTTTCTGTCTTTGGCATTCAAAATTTTGTCATCCCGTTTCTGTAAAAGGTTTTTATTTAATTTTACCTTTTACACCACTTGCTCTGCCAAAATTTTACTCGGTAAATGGGGGTATTGTGAGATGAAATCTCACAGTGTTTAAATTATGTTACTGTTTTATTTCAATTGGCCTTATACATCGATGTTCTTTAAGCTTAAATCCATATTTATTTTTGCGTGGGCGATTTTGCTTCACCGCACATCGGCAAGTTCGCTGACGTTCGGCTGCCCCTGGCATGGGATGCTTCTCCTTTGAACTTTGTACGATTGTGATGACGTCATCGGAGCAAGTCTCTCACGACATATGCATTGAATGGATGTTGATCTTTCGGAGGTGTGTCTATTCACCGTGCGAGGAGCAAATTAAAATAAGCTTTTTAAATGTTTTCTTTCGGATTTGTTTATTAAGACATTACCTAATATTTTAAATTCTCTAATAGATTTAAATCTTTTCTTTCAGTAACTTTTGAAGTCCCCGTATTCTTACTATAAATTAAAAATTCCGTTAATTTTAAATCAGAATCTGTTTTGTTGGAGAGCTGTCATGACTTAGTTCTTGTTTTAAAAAGATCGCGGGCTCCGGCTCCGGTCTGCCG
This sequence comes from Maratus speciosus, assembly GCA_963932465.1. Taxonomy (NCBI): domain Eukaryota; kingdom Metazoa; phylum Arthropoda; class Arachnida; order Araneae; family Salticidae; genus Maratus; species Maratus speciosus. The sequence goes on along the minus strand of OZ010797.1, from coordinate 278,290,448 downwards.
ACGCCGATGAATGTGGAATCCGGTGAAAAGCTTTTGCGTAAACGATGTCTGCGATTTTAACAATTCCTGTTAAATTATTTCTTGATAATTTTTTGATTTATGCTGCACTTTAACTTTTAAAAGAAATATCTCTTCAAATGGAGTAGATGTTTTTATTGGCAAGAATTAATTTATGAACGGTGACCAACGGGAAGCCTTATCTTCTCTTCTCAAGATGAAAATAAAGGATTGATTGATTCTTATAAGTCTCCTCTTCATTTATTTTACAGACGACACGATCCAAGTAAGAAGTTTCATTTATTTCTATTTTTACAATTGCTGACCTCAAAGAACGAAGGGTCTTATTGCAATACTACACAACGCATTGTAACAAAAAGAACTTCAAATTTAATTTTACCTTTTAATTAACGGCCCATATTATGGATTATTAATATTACAAGAATATTTCCATCACAATCGCACTATCTGTTTTTTTTTAAAATATCCACACTCTTATATTTTAATTTTAAAAGCATTTTATGAAATTTCTTCAAAATGGTGAACATTAGATAGCTTCCATTATTGTAGACAAAAGAGAAATAATGAGGTATTTTTATCTTTATTCATGCTATTTTCTGATAAAAATTGAAAATTGTTGATAAAAATTGTTGTATAGGGTTTAGCGTCGCAAAATCCCATTAGGAGCAGAATATTATATTAAGGGCATAATAACGGAAAATAACATACTGCTTTTGAAAACACGCATTTTTCCTCATAAATTTTCTATATTGTTTTTCCTTCCGCATGTGTACTGATACTAAGTTTCAGACACTAGGCGCGATGCTTATTTAAGTAAAAATTAAGTCATATTTAAAAGAAAACGATCATTTTCTTAGATAAAAATAAACATTTTAACACAAATGCGTCTAAAAAACATAATTATGGAAATTTTTACTCTTCGGAATTGAGATTAGAATTTCAAGTAAAGAGTTGCTCTGTTCACATAAAAGAAGTTGCTGACAATCGTGACTTCAAGTTTTGAGTGAAAATGATTTTTAAATGATCAAACAAAATACAATTTTTTTTTTTAAATGATGAATATGTATATACCAAGCAAAAGAACCTCAATTGATAACCACATCCTAATAACTGATCTTTATTATATTTTACTGATTAAGTATTTATATTATAAAGAACAAACGTATCTTTGCGTAACGCTGACGTCATTTTGCGAATGGCAACAGTTCACGATCGCAATTCGGTCTTGAAATTTTCGCTACTGCAATTTTTTAATCTTCTGACCATCGTACATTTTCAGTTTTCGTCGCCTAGGGAAAAAAAATTACTTTCAAATGCAATTTGTTTAAAAACTATATCTTAATTGATTGATGTATTATATTTTCAAAATTAATTTTTAAGCATGATTTTTTTTAAAGTTTACCTTATCAAGTGCCGGTTTCAATACATCATAATAATAATAAACACTTTGCATACTAAGCAACAAACATTTTTCAGCATTTGTTTCTGACTATTTTTGAATAACGAAATTAATACTTCCTTTGTAAACAAATAAAAGAATAATATTAAAAAAAACACCAGTCCAACATATTTATGAAGGACAAATTAACGAAATTAATACTTCTTTTATAAACAAATAAAACAATAATATTGAAAAAACACAAATCTAACGTCACATCTTACAATTTAAATTTTTAGGTCACCAAATACGATTTTTTTTTTTTAATGGAATTTCTTTGCAAAGTTCATCTCAGTTTACTGATTGTGTATCGTTTTAAAAAAGGAATTTTAAAGCATGAAATATTTTTTTTAATTTATCTATATCGCGGGGAGCTCGATTACGAAAGATTAATCCGTTTTCCCTTAAAACAAAATAAAGAGTTCATCATCTTCTTACGGATACTATCCACTAAAAAAAAATTCCCTATGAATAAATAAATAAAATAATATAAATAAAACACAAATTTAACAGACATGTATAAGCTCTGAAATTATCAGAATATAAAAGGGTGCCATAAGTAGCAAAATCTTCGTCAAACAACTCTTAGCATGCGTCTAATAAGAAAATATCGCTTTTGATACATTTCAGAAATTTGTTTGATTGTATAATTCGTACTCGGGGTCTCTGCCCCCTGCAAGCTACTCTCGCCAACCCCCGTTCAGACACCGCAGAATCTAAAAGCACGCTAATCTGATGGGTTTTAAAAATATTAGAGAAGATGAATTATACTGAGAAAAGCTGTGCAGATCTCCCTGTAAACGGGTTTCCATTCAATTCCCTTTGATTGCAAAAATTTAAGGGCGAATCAGTTGCTGTTAAGACATCCAATGGTTGTTTTCGTTTTTGATTAAAGAGAATCAGTTGAAGATTTGAAAAGAAGCTAAAATAAAATAAATTAAGTATAAAAGTCTTTGTCTCCCGGTATTTTAAAACAATCTCTATAACAATAGCCTAAGTCATGTGAGAGTCATCAACAGTTCCAGGCGGACTACTTCGCTTTTTATACTCTATGTGCCATTTTGGTACTTTAATGTTAGCCAGGCACAGGTGATAAGTCGTCAAATATTATTCTATCGCCATCATTTCATCTATATTATAATAGTTCAAGTCGTCAACTGCCACAAACAAATACGGTCTGATCCCTTCGCCGTTCATATGAAAATTTGGCAAAGATGTCATATATGTCCCATATTGGCGTGATTTTTTAACGACGCCAATTTGGGGAACGCATCAACAGTATAAACAGCAACATCCGGCTTACCATATCAAGCAAAATAACGATACTTTGGCGCCGGTTATGTGCCCGTTCCGTATATGACATTGGCGTCAGAAAAAAATCGCGCCAATATGGGATCATAAGTTTTCAATTTTGATTAAAAAATCAAAATTTCTTTTTCGAATAAAACTACATAAAAATTGCCATGGTCGCAAAGAATTCTAGGTACTATGTTACGGTAGCAGGATGGAAATCTCCCCAATAGCTTTTTTTCAACTCGCCAGTTAGAATTTTTTTTTTTCGAGTGGTAATATTTGGCCAGATACGCACCGCAGGTTTGGCGTGATTTTTATTTTTTTACGAAAATTTGGCAAAAAACCTCGTTTTCAAATACCAGTTATGCATTTTTGGTATTCCTTAGATATCCCGACGACCAAAAATCTATCGCCAAACTATAAGATTAAATGCCAATAATGGTTGATCGTAAATGTCACATTCAATTGACCTTAAGCAAGTTACACGTGTTTACGTCATCAAGTGATTTTTATTTCGACGTTTTTTCGTATATTTATTAATGTTATACTAATTTATTTGTTCTTTCGTTATTTAAAATACAAATTATGTCAATTTGTATAATTTGGCGAGTGTTTTGGCGATTAATATAATTTGGCGAAATTGGTCTACAGAATAACTAAGTAGTACCGTATTTCTTAATTATTTTCTATTATTTTCTAAAGAAAATATCAAAAAAATAATTAATAATCATAGAACAAAACAATTTATATAATTTGTAAAAAGAAATAAAAGTAAATAAACATTTATTATCAAATAAACAACAATAGTCGGGTTACCATGCCAACCTTTTCTGAAAAAATAATATCTGTTTGACTAAAATTTGAGTTGCCATCATTAGATAAATGTATATAAAATTAGAAAAAAATTAATATTTCGAAAACTAATTCGAATTTAAAAATTCTAATACCAGTTTTGAAATCTGCGGATCAATATTGATTTTTGGTGTTAATTTCATCGCAAAGTATTCCATATTTTAGGAGAAATCGCCGTGAAACATAATCAGTTGTTTAATCAGTCGATTCATACTTCCGTTTCATAAGGATTTTATATATATAGGGTTGATTTTCCATATGAATAAAGCTTTTTTAATGTAAGTGGGCAATCTAAAAAAATTATTGCATATAAAAATAATATTAGTTTTCAATTTAAAAAAATGTTTTCACCTATATTCTTTAACCCGGGAAGCCCGGGTACGATCCCCTAGTATATTATAATCGTTCAAGTCATCAACTGCCATAAACAAATACGGTCTGATCCCTTCGCCTTTCATATGAATGTTTGGCACACATGTCATACACTTTGATATACATGATTTTTTCCGACGCTAATTTGTGGAACGCATCAACAGCATAAACAACAACATCCGGCTTACCATATCAAGCAAAATAACGATACTTTGGCTCCAGTTAAGTGCCGTTCCGTATATGACATTGGCGTCAGAAAAAAATCGCGCCAATATGCGACCGTAAGTTTTCCATTTTGATTAAAAAATCAAACATTTTTTTCGAATAAAACTACATAAAAGTTGCCATGGTCGCAAAGAATTCTTGGTACTGTTAATTTTTGCCGGGTGCAAATCTCCGGATGCAAATCTCGCTAATAGCTTTTTATCAGCTCGCCAGTTAGAATTTTTTTTTTCTAGTGGTTTTATTTGGCCAGATGTCATATACACACCGCAGGTTTGGCGTGATTTTTTTTTTCTTTTTACGAAAATTTGGCGAAAACCTCGTTTTCAAATACCAGTTACATATGCATTTTTGGTATTACTTAGTTATCCCGTCGACGAAAAATCTATCGCCAAACTATACGATTAAATGCCAATAATGGCTGATCGTAAATGTCACATTCACTTGACTTTAAGCAAGTTGCACGTGTTTACTTCATCAAGTGATTTTTATTTCTACGTTTTATTTGTATATTTATTAATGGTATACTAATTTATCTGTTCTTTCTTTATTTAAAATAAAATTTACGTCATTTTGTATAATTTGGCGATTTATATAATTTGGCGAAATTGGTCGACGAAATAACTAAGTAGTACCGTATTTTTTAATTATTTTCTATGATTTACTAAAGAAAATATATAAAAAAAAATTAATAACTATAGAACAAAATAATTTATATAATTTTAAAAAGAAATAAAAGTAAATAAACATTTATTATTAAATAAAAAGCAATAGCCGGGTTACCATGTCAATCACAATAATGCAATTTTTGCGTCAATTAGGTACCCCGATACGTAGATAACATCTGTACCTGATTTTTTTTCTTTTCATTTTGTTTTTTTAAAAAAGGAAAGAAATGAAAGCCATCAATTTTATATGAAAGTTGTGTATTTTAAATAAAATGAATGAAAGAATTATATTTTAAAGGAAATTAATTAAATATAAAAAAATGCGACGGGAAAAATGTTTGGCGAATTATCACCTTCGAATCTTTCGATTTGGCGAAGGATTGTTCAAGTAAATTGAATTATGAATAAAAGTAGCATGATACATTTCTTAGCGCACATTTAAGGGAGGTCAAACTGGTCGCCAAATTATTTTAAAATAGTAACCTTTTCTGAAATATGAAAAAAAATATATGTTACGATTAAAATTTGAGTTGCCATCATTAGAAAAATGTATTTAAAGTTAAAAAAAAATTAATATTTCGAAAACTAATTCGAATTTAAAAATTTTAATACCAGTTTTGATATCTGCGGATCAATATTGATTTTTGGTATTAATTTCATCTCAAAGTTATCCATATTTTAGGAGAAATCGCCGTGAAACATAATCAGTTGTTTAATCAGTCGTTTCAAAGAATCGTTATATAAATTCGTTTCATTTCAGCCGTTTCATACATCCGTTTCATAAATTCGTTTCATTAGGATTTTATATGTATAGGGTAGATTTATATTTATTTTTCTGTTTAATTTCAATATTTCATTCTTCGCTTTCTATACGACCCCTAAAAGTCAGCTCAAATTTTCAACTGAAATAACCCTCTTTGGTGATTTTCCGACTTGGTGATACCGGCTAAGGGTGGTTTTGCCGTAAAAAAAGACGTTGAACCCTTATTTTGATCGCGAATTACTTTAATTCATCTTTTAACTGGTCCCTCAATGAAAAACAAAATCATGTGCAAAAATCTCAAACTTTGAAATTTAATAACTGTGTCAATTTTTGTAGTACAGAAGTCAAACTTTTTGTGTTATGTCTGTTATGATATGTGTTAACTTTTACTAAATATAACTATAGGGACTGGGGGACCGTATAAAATGTTAGATTTCGTAATTTTTATAAAATTGATTTTTATACTTTTAAGAATGCCACAATATGACTGTTTACCTCATTTGAAACGTTTTTGTAATTGGAACCCTATGTCTGTGACCAGCGGTTGAGAAATTAAAGGTAGGCGATAGATAACGTATTTCACCCTGTATATCTGTGCGTGTGCGTGCATGTGTCAGAGAGAGGTAGATAGAAAATATGAGCCTCCCCTACCTTTTCTTGAGCTCTCTGTATTATTCAGTTTTAGCTACAACCCTTAGTATAGGACGTCTGCATATTACAAATGGTACCATCTTGGTTATTTCAATTTCATCACTTTTGGCATTTGAATTCCTTGGATCAAAGTAGCCCGGAAAATGTATAGCTTATACACATTTTCTTAAAGCTTTGCAGAATTGGAAAACGTCAAATTTAAGAGCGATAATATTAAATCCACGCGACAAAGTTTAATTTATATCTTCCTAAGGCATGTTATAACTTAAAAAATTACCTAAAAATTTCCTGCCTTTTTGCGATTTTTTTAGCGCAGTTATACAGTGATAATAATGGGGGTTTTGCAAATGAAAGAGCATATCTTGAAGTTTTAAAAACAATTTTTTATTTGGAAAATAGTCCTCTAACGGCCTTTGATACCGGGGTAGGCAAAAAGTGAATCGTTCCGTGGTACCAGATGAATCCCGAAATCTACTTATTTGTAACAACGACAACAACAACAAAAAAAAAAAAACCCTTAAAATTTAAGATATTTTGTAGTTCTTCTCGTATGGTTTTATCAATTTTTCGATCATGGAGAATACAGCGGCAGTTCAAATTTTAAGTTGTCGATTTTAGAGAAATGTTTTCGGATTTAAATCGCGCAGAAGATATTTATTGTTCGAATATTGAAAAACGCGTCCTTCAGGGACTGCAAAATGGTATATATCCCTTTATACACTGAATTATGAATTCATGAAAATTTTATCTTTTAAAGCATTTTTCGTGAATTGTTTAAACTGCATTAGAAGATTTACATAATCATTTAATAAATTTTAGAAGGATTGAAGGATGTAGAAGGATTAATTAAATTTGAATTTATAGGGATTTTGTGCAATATTTATAACCCCACTCAAATCTTTTATTTAAAAAATTTTTCTTAGTTTTTTCTAGAATTAGGAATTAATGTACAAATATAATGTTCTTTCAATAGAAATATAGAAATATTTCCGAATTGATCCCCCCCCCCTCCCCCGCCCCCGCCCAACGCCAAGAAAGCTGAAAAGAAGCAAAGCCAAAAGAAATCATCCTTTAAAAAATATTTTTGTTTTGTGTAACCAGTAATGCTTTTGGAATGTATCTGATCATTCTATAATTCATGATTCATCTTCTTGATCATCATTTCTGATCTCTCATTCTAAACTGTGTTACAACTAATCGATGTATTAAATGAATTTCATAAAAAGTTATTTTAATGGTACTTATAAGTACCGTCATTATACAAAGGGTTAAACTAGAAAAGCATGAAAATTTCAAAGAAATCGGAGTTCGCCCTGGTACCGATTTGTAAAATAGAGTTTCGAAAAAAACAGGTTTAAAGATTTACAAAATTTTTAAGCATAGATAACAGTGACAATTTTCAACTGCATAAAATCTTCTATACCAGGCCCATATAATGAACTAGTGCTCCCTATTAAACGTTTATACGAGTATACATATAATACGTATTATACGGGATACGGATTTCAGATACGTATAATATAGCTACGGCGGTTATACGTATTATACAAAACAGCATATACGGTACATCGTATATATGGATCTTACGCAAGCGGTTAAACGTATAAACATCCAAACGTATTTCGTTCAAGCCATGAAAATAGATGTTTTAATACTTATCTGCGGATTAGAGACATTGAGACATTGACATCGTGGTTCTTTGTTCAAAGAACCACGTTGGCCTAAGGTTTACCTAACTTCTGCTTGTTGTGGAAGTACTTAAAAAAATCATAATACTTTTCCTTAGTTTAGATTTTGGTTGTTTTTCCTAAAAACTAAGCTATTAATTATGAAATGTTTTACTGTTGGTAATGTGTAGCTTCAAAGCTACTTTTCCCAGATCTGTAGCACAGTACCTAGCTTCTTTTGATTTATGGCATGGGCACTTCACGCGAAACATTATTTTTACATGCGGCCACAGAACAGACTTATATTTACTATATATTTTATAGTGACATTGATTAATCCGACTCCTGGGAAGTTTTGTAATCATACTTTTATTGTATTTAAGAATATTGTTTCCTAAATTTAAAACATTTTGAAAATATGTTTTACTCTAAAAAAGAAAAGAGAAGGCAAGTCATTTTAAGCATGTGCAATTGCTTTCTAAAACCTGCACGTCGATTATTTGTCAGTCTATAAGTTATCGGAATTTATGCGTACTTTGGACAAAAAATAATATTTATCAATATTAATAAATCTTAATTTTCCCTAACATTTTGTATAAAAAAATACCATGAGTGTCATGATTAAAAAAATAGATTTTTTTCATTATACATTAACAGAGTAGAAAACATTAGCTCCGTGGAAAGAATAACATTTGCGCCCAGATGCAATGTTGAGTGCAACAAACATGAATAAAGAATTTTTAAAAGATTAAAAAGAAAAAAACCCATACTTAACAAGGATTCATAATAAATTCGACACATTTATACTCTCATTCTTTGCTCAAAAAGTGTTTAATTTTGCTAGTTATTTACAATGAATACAATTTGTGTACATTATATACACAAAATATAAAAATAACGATTATCTGATCTCAATACCATGAGATGAACAAAATATCTATATAAATCCAAAGTAAAAATTTGCGAAGTACTTTTTGCAATTCACGGTAAAAACTTTCTGATTTGAAGTAAAAACACTTACATATTAACATTTTCGCAATTCAAGCAACCGCGTTTTGAGGTTACTATGTTACTTCCAGCTGAAAAGTCTTGTTCAGAACTTTCTGAAGAAGACGGAATGCAGAGATACGTTTTTATGCATATAAGTTTGAAAGCTCTTTACAACCGTATAAGTTTAAAATATTTTAAAAACAATTTTGAGTATTTTAAAATTCGTGTTAAAGTTTCGAAAAATCTCAAAAAGTATGGCTGGGGTACGCTGGGCACGGGTCACACGGACAATAGAATTCTCCCCAGCTTTAAATGTCCCCTAAGCTACGGCGCACGAGTAGGGTTACTGTATTAAGCAGTTTATCCCTCGTTTGGCTAACTGAATATTACTTATAATATAGAAAATAATCAACATATAGGATTTCTCCCGCCAGAAAACGAATTAGAAAAGAAAATCGCGTACAAAATAAATATTTATTTTTAAAATTGAACCTTCTCACTATTAATAAATGTTTCATGTTTATTAATATACTGGGCAAGAACAAGTTCCAAAAAAGATTTATTTAAGATAATCTGCACTTAAAAAAATATTATTGTTTAGATGTGCTTGGGTTACATGATATAGAATTGTATGCAATAAGTAAAATGCAAGTATTTTGATTATGATTTTATTAAAATGAATATTACAGTTTTCTATTTTGAAAATTTGATACATCTCAAATTTATAATATGTGTGTGTGTGTGTGTGTGTGTGTCAATTTTCTGAAAAGAAAAAGTTATTCTTGAGAAATGCATAACAATTTTATGAAAAATAAAACTTTGTATCGAAAGGTCAAGTCCAATTACGCAAATGCGAGCTAAGCATTTATTGATAATAATTTTATTCTTACAGCTAAAATTTTCCTATCAGGTGAACTTATTTTTTTGAAAAAAAATAATGTTTCAAAACTCAAGTAATTCAAACTAATTAATGGAGTTTCTTTGATGAAATGAAATTTTATAATTGCGCTTCAAATAGGCCACCATTTTTGACTGTATCAATCGCTACTAATTTAATTAAACGTCTTTATTTGTTTTTAACAGCATATTAATAATTGCATGTAAATAGATAAATATAATGATGAAAGCATTCTTTTAAAATTATATATGAAAACTTAAATTACAAATACTAATCGAAAATATAGATTTTCGAATGCAAACGATTTTAGGACAATAACGAAAGAATGTTACCCTTTCAAGTAAAATCTTAAAAGACGCTTCTGATATTTATATTTGAAATACATATAATAAAATAATCAAATAATTCTGTGAAGTGATATATTAGTATCTTTGATACATTCTCATCTAGCACTACATCCTATAACAGCGCATAAGTCATTTTTTATCAAAATTTTAATCATATCTTGAATGACAATTTCCGACGGTAAAAAATGAAAGCAAAGAAATACAGGTTTAAACCGGTTTGAATTGATAGGCGTGTCAAAGCACGTGGTTTTGTTTGGAGCGGATTTTAGGGTTACTTTTTTGGCGTCACCCCCAACCACCTTACTGCACCTCCATCTATCTCATTCCTCCATGAGTTTCAACAGAAATGGAGTACTTCAGCTGCCACGATTACAAAAATAGTAATAAAAACTACAAAAAAATTAATATCTTAAAATTAAAATGAGATACAGCTTTCAAACAAATTGCATTTAAAAGAGAATTTTTTTCGTTATACGGCGGTGTAAAAATTTAAACTGTGCGATGTTTAGAAGTATAAAAATTTGCAGTAGAGAAAATTACAAAACCAAAATTTCATTTCAAATTTCAAAGTGTTGCCATTCGCAAAATGACGTATGCGTTACGCACAGATATGTTTGTCCTTTATAATATAGATATATATATGTGTGTGGCAGAAAGAAAAGTTTTCCATTCTTTTCCGTAAAAAAGAAAACGGAAAGAAAGAAAAAAATATTCATATAAGAATTATAAAAGAAGTTACCTTGATATCCGTGATTTAATATTTAAAAAATAAATAAAAAAGTAAAATAAAATTCGTGTAAAAAAATTTATATTATAAATTAATAGCTGCATAAAGTTTCAAATTTTGGTTTTAGAGAATGAGACTAATAAAAATAAAATTCATGGCAGCTTTTAATGGTTGTGCTGTTTAAAATAAATAAATAAATAAAAATAAATTTCGTTATTTTTTTTCAAAAAATAAAAAAAAAGGAAAGAAGATAAAAGAAAAATACCGTAATAAGTAAAAATAAATTAGACTGACAGCGCCCTCTATCGCCTTAAAGAAATGGGAATCACTTAAGCAACATAGAAATTTGTCACAATTTCAATAATTAATTTAAAAGCAACTACTTAAAAATTCAAGAATTTTTCTAATGAAACATTTAATTTTTAAATCAGTTTGGTACTTCTTGAGATTGCGTAAAAATCGTCATTTAGAACATTTTTTAGACCGCTTTTTGCGCATTTTCACCCCTTTTAAATTTCGAATAAATTTCGATTTTTTTAAGAAATGTTCTTAGAGATCGTTTATATCTAATAAGTAACTACCATGCCAAATGACGTGTATCTGAGCCCTTCAGTAACACAAAAATCGCAATTTCGAACGTTTTTTTGCTCCTGCACCTCCTTTAGGGGTAGTGTCACCGACATAAAATGTAGCCTATGTTGGAGCAAGGATTATCACCATCATTTTGACACAATTATTTTTTAAATCGGTTTGGTACTTCTTGAGATCGCGTCAAAATCGCCATTTAGAACGTTTTTTAGAACGCTTTTCGCGCATTTTCACCCCTTTTTAATTTCGATTTTTTTAAGAAATGTCCCTAGAGAGCATTCGTATCTTATAAGTAACTACCATTCCAAATTTCATGTTTCTAGGCCCTTCAGTAACACAAAAATCGCATTTTTAGAACGTTTTTTGCTCCTGCACCCCCTTTTGGCTAGTGGCACGGACATAAGATATAGCCTATGTTCTAAGTTGGACTAACACCATCATTTTGATACCATTACTTTTGGAATCGGTTCGGTAGTTCCAGAGCTTACCTCCTACAAATAAACAATTTTTACCTCTTTATAATATTAGTATAGAAGTATAGATAGATAAACATTTTATTTATATATATACTAGGGGGCTCTGCCCCCTGCAAGCTACGCTCGCCAACCCCCATTCAGACACCGCAGAATCTAAAAGCACGCTAATTTGATCGGTTTTAAAAAGATTAGAGAAGATTGAATTATAATTGAAAAAAACCTATAGCGATCTCCCTGTAAACGGGTTTCCATTCAATTCCGTTTGATTGCAAAAATTTAAGGCCGAATCATTTGCTATTATGACATCCAACGGTTGTTTTCGTGTTTGATTAAAGAAGACCAGTTAAACATTTGAAAGGAAGCTAAAATAAAATGAATTAAGTAAACAGAGTTTTTGCCTCCCGGTATTTTTTAACAGCGTTATAAAACGATTGACATAATACAATTTACTACAATTACTACAATTTACCGCTTTAACCCCTTCAAGGGCGGTAGTTCATTTTTGGACCACTTAATTTTAATTCTTAAATGCACCAGAATATTGGAATGAAAATTTTCCTTTTATTATTAAGTGAACAAAAGCATTTTCGTATTTCGAAATTTGTTTGTAAATTCTGGTGCCATTTACTGATTTCAACATTTTACGAATAGAAGTACCTTGCCCCTGAAAGAGATAAACGCATATTAATGTATTTATTATTTTAAAGTTTCCTTTCTCTTTTAATATTCACGTGTAAATACAATTTTCAATATTTTCCTGTTTGTAACACGTACTCATTTAATAGTAATTTTAAAGGGGGTTTTTTTTTCTGTTTTTAATAGTCACGTGTAAATAAATTTTTAATCGTTAGGAAATATTATTCTTTGCGCTGTTTTTAGAATTGAAAAAAATCTCTATACTAATATCCTAAGTCATGTGACTATTATCAACAATTCTGGGCGGATTCCTTCGCTTTTTATATTCCAGGCGGTCATTTTGGTAATTTAATGTTAGCCAGACACAGGCGATAAGTTGCCAAATATTATTCTATCGCCATGATTTCACTTATATTACAATAGTCCAAGTCATGTAACTGCCATAAACAATTACAACACTTCGCGTTTCCTAAGAAAGGTTTCTATTTTGATTAAAGAATCAAAGTTATTTTTTCGAATAAAACTACATAAAAGATGCCATGATCACAAAGAATTCTTGATACTTTTATGTTAGCCGGGTGAAAATCTCGCCAATAGCTTTTTTTAACTCGCCAGTTAGCATTTTTTTATTTTTCGAGTGGTAAATTAAAACGGTACTACTTGGTTATCCCATCGACCAAAAATCTATCGCCAGAATATAAGATTAAATGCCGATAATGGTTGATTGTAAATGTCACGTTCACTTGACTGTAAGGAAGTTACACGTGTTTACGCCACCAAGGGATTTTTATTTCGACGTTTTATTTTTATTTTTATCAATGCTAGGCACAGATGTCATATACGCCCCATATTGGCGCGACTTTTTTCCGACGGCAATTTGGCGAAAACATCAACAGCATAAACAACAAGTCCGGGTTACCATATCAAGCAAAATAACGACACTTTGGCGCCAGTTAAGTACCCGTTGCATATATGACATTGGCGTCAGAAAAAAATCGCGCCAATATGGGACGTATATGACATCTGTGCCCAATGCTATACTAATTTATTTCGGCACAGATGTCATATACTCCCCATATTGGCGCGGTTTTTTTCCGACCTCATTTTAGTGAAAACATCACCACCATAAACAACAACATCCGGATTACCATATCAAGCAAAATAACTATACTTTGGCGTCAGTTAACCTTTAACCGGAATCGCTAAATTGTTTCACAATAGTGGAATCTTATGTCCAAAAGGACCCTTTAATTAAAATCCAAGTTATTTCCTAATATATATGAAATTACCACTTAGATGGGTTATAAGCGCATTGAAAAAAGTTTCATGTACTATATAAATCAACTTTTATTCATATATATCTTGAAATTATACATTTTTTTTTTTTTTTAGTTCTTTAAGCGTTGATGCGCGAGTTTCGAAATTAAACGTTTTTTTTTTTTTTTTTTTTGTCGTTGTCCGGTCAAAATGGACCCACGATTCCGGTTAAGGGTTAAGTACCTTTGCGTATACGACATTGGCGTCAGAAAAAACCGCGCGAATATGGGGCGTATATGACATCTGTGCCTTTATTTGTTCTTTTCGTAATTTAAAATAAAAATTACGTCAATTTGTATAATTTGGTGAGTGCTTTGGCGATTTATATAATTTGGCGAAATAGTCGACTGGATAACTAAGAGTACATTTAAAACATTGCTTTGAATTTAAAATTAAATGTCAGGATTTCTTGCAATATTTAATCGGGTTTGGCGTGGGGTTTTTTTTACGACAATTTGGCGAAAACCTCGTTTTCGAATACCAGTTATATATGTATATGTATTTTTAAATTATTTTCTATTATTTTGGCGCTATTTAGGTAACCCGGTGCGTATATGACATATTTTTCTTTTCGTTTCGTTTTAAAAAAAGAAAGAAGTTAAGGCGGTTGATTTTAAATTTTTCAGTTTGAAATGAAAGCTTTGTATTAAATAGAATGTTAATCCTTCTATATATAAAAAAAAAGTTTTGATTTGGAAATGGACCATTGAAAATCTGCGTAGATATTCCGGGTAGATCCACATCCAATTTGAATGCTTAAGCATAGCCTTTCGTCGTTAATATTAAAAAAACTGTTGCATACAAAATTATGAAAATCAGTGGTATTATAGAGAAATGTTCGATAAATACGCTGATGCAGACAGTTTTCAAATCGAAGAATTATTTTAAGAGATATTTAATGCTAAAGTTAGACAAAATCGTTCCACTAAAAAAGTTTTATTGGAGCAAAAACTATACATGAGAATTTAATCATTTTTAGATCATTTTATACGTTATAAGTTCCCGGTGTGCAGATTGTATTTATTTTTCTTATTTGACTCATTTTTTGAGGTTTTATTTCAATTTTAAATTCATATTTTCAGCATTTCGAGAGATATTTTTTACAAATTTTAGAAAATGTTATTAATTTAAACTGTTGACAGTTGTATAAACAGCTCAAACAGTAATGTTTACTTCAAATTAAAAATTTATTTTACACGTGACTATTATAAACAGAAAATATAAAAAGCAGGAACTCATTGAAAATTACGTCATAAAAACTATAATTACACGTGAATTTTAAAAGAGACAGAATATTGTAAAATAATAAATTCATAAACATGCGTTAGAAGTCTTAAATAGGAGAATTTACGTCACATTTACGTCACATTACACTTATTATATAAAATGAACAAAAAATATTATTGCAAAACAGTTTAAATTTAAAAATTGCTCGAGACATTTATTTGATATTTTAAGATGATCATAATATTTCATTTCTAACAAAAGTATTTTTACGTGAATATTAAAAAGAAAAAGAAAAGTTTGGTGAAAATTACGTCAGATTATAATTCTCAGATTCAAATTATAATTCAATCTTCCGAAATCTTTTTAAAGCCGATCAAATTATCGTGCTGTTAGAGTCTGCGGTGTCTGAACGGGGGGTTGACGAGCGTAGCTCGTAGGGGGCAGAGCCCCCTAGTGAAAGAAAAAAAATTGTTCTTAGCATAGATTCAAGTGAGGCCAAACTGGTCACAAATTAATTAAAAATAATAACCCTTTCTGAAATACGAAAAGAAATATCAGTTATGATTAAAATTTGAGTTGCCATCATTAGAAAAATGTATAAAAAATTAGAAAAAAAATTAATATTTCGATAACTAATTCGAATTTAAAAATTCTAATACCAGTTTTGAAATCTGCGGATCAATATTGATTTTTGGTGTTAATTTCATCGCAAAGTATTCCATATTTTAGGAGAAATCGCCGTGAAATATAATCAGTCGTTTAATCAGTCGATTCATACTTGCGTTTCATACTTCCGTTACATACTTCCGTTTCATAAAATGCGTTTCATTAGGATTTTATATATACGAGTTGGAACCCGTCGAAATTTGACGAACTAAAATGTTAGAAAGGAACTTCAGATCGAATTTATAATAAACCTACAAAAATAATTACAATAAAAAATTCCTCTAACATTGGTTGTCTCACTCTTAAAACAAATAATATTTTTTCCCTAAAATTACCAAAATAATATTTCCACAAACTTTAATTGCTTAAATTATTGAAAAATTAACTTCTATTAGAATACGTAATCAAGATGAATAATTATGATGAATTTATCGATTGAGGCTCTTATGTTTGTTTTTACGGGATGAGAAATCAGTAAAAAGTATTTCGCTTTGTCACATCATAAAATTTCCCCCCATAAAATCTAAACTGTACGTTATTTTCACATTCTCATAATTTACATACGCACCACTCAAATTCACAATTTGAAAGTATTTTAACGCGCAATAGATTATTAATGAATGTATTTCCAAACTTAAAGTCACGTTTGTCCGATACAACTTTTCATGTGAACTTTAAGTTCCAATCTCAATACCCGCGAAAAAAAAATATTCAGAAATTTGCCTTTAGTTGTCATATTGGCCATTTAGTATCGGTCAAATATTTAGTTTTATCAAAATAAATGATCGTATTGTTTTAAATATGACATAATTTTTACTTACTGAATCATTTTTCCTAGCGTCTCAAACTCAGTATCAGCGTAATGTAAAAATATTGAAATGCAACTGATTTATGAAGAAAAATGCGTGTTCTTTTTTAATGTCTGACATCATTTTCTGTTCAAAAATTATAAAAAAGTTACTTTTATTTGTAATGTGAAAATGGCATCAATAAGGATATAATCAATAAAAATAATAAACCATGACTATTTTCTCTTTACTTTCAATATAAATGGAGTACTTCAGTTGCCACGATTACAAAAATTTGTATTAAAAACTACAAAAAAATTAATATCTCAAAAATAAATTGAGAGACAGCTTTCAAGCAAAGTGCATTTAAAAGAGCATTTTTTTCCTAATACGACTGTGTTAAAATTTAAAATGTGCGATGTTTAGAAGTTTAAAAATTTGCCGTAGATATAATTGCAAAACCGAAATTTTATTTCAAATTCCAAAGTGTTGCCATTCGCAAAATGACGTATGCGTTACGCACAGATATGTTTGTCCTTTATAATATAGATAGGGTAGATTATTGTTGTTTTATTATTAGCCTCCAGTAGGGTATGCTATTTGTTTCTCCAAGCTTATTTTGTGTCGTCTTCAAAAAATAACGTTACCTTACAGAAGCCTGCCGTAAAACAAAGCGATAGAATTAAATACTCTATAGCAATTTTTTAAATTTCTAAGCATAGCACATTTTCAATGTTTATACCGTCGTATTGGGGTAAAAAAGTACTTTTAAATGCAATTTGTTTGAAAACTGTATCTCCATCTATTTTTCAAATATTAATTTTTTTTGTAGTTTTCAGCACCATTTGTCTAATTTTGGCAACTCAAGTACTCCATTTACGGAGAAAGTAAAGGGAAAATAACAATTATATCTTTTTGTTACCATTTTCTCATAACAACCGAAAGAAAATGTAATTAAAATACGTACTATTTTGAAAAAATTTGAACGAAAAATGTGTGTTAAAACATGGAGCTATTATAAACTATATTTAATTAAAGTATCAATAGATGCTTTCAGTGTGACGTCAGTCATGACGTTTTGGTTGGAAACTGACTCCAAACAAACGGTTGCTACGCGTCATTTCTTTTTAAATATAAATCGTGGAAAATGTTACCAGTACATATCAAGTATTAAAATACTTAGATGTGAGATATAGATATAAGATATAGCTGCAACACACAAACAAAATAGAAAATACAACATAGCAACCGTTTGTTTGGTATCAATTTCCAACAAAAACGTCAGGACTGACGTCACGACTGAACTCGTCTATATTAATGTTACAAACAAATGAATGCCTGTGAATCATCAGATAGCCGTTTTTTTTTTCTGTCGAGTTTCTTTAATGACTGCATGTTTTTCTGCATTTGTGTATTATTTAGCGATAGTAACGTCCTATGCATGCTTTACTGTAGATGTTTAAGAGTGGATCGTAAATGTGGAGTTCTTAAGCGGATGTGAATGACGTCATTTTACATAAAATAAAAGTTTGTGCTTTAAGTCTTAAAATTTAAATATGTTTTGTACTATTTATATACACATGTATTTTTTTCACCGGGGGCAACACTAAATTCTGAGAAAGCAGAATTCCTGTTTTCTAGTTTACAATTTACTTCTGTTTCTATACAAAAATAGTTAAATGGCTTCTTTTAATTAGATAAATTGTATAAATATTGAAAAATTACTTATGTATATGAAACAGTAAATTCTAGAAAATGTGTTGCCAAATTTCATTTTCTCTATCCCGCCAAGACCCCTATACAGGAAATGTACCTAAAGCACAATAAAATCGGGCAGTTAGGAGCTTAGACAGTACAGCGGCGTCTATTGGCGGTTATGTTATTAGTAGCATCGGGATGAAGATGTAAAGGCATACATTTTCGCGTAAAAATTTACCTTAAAAATTTACTCACTTTAAATTCTCACCCATATATTTTGCAAGAAAACCTTAAAAGCGTGGATTTTAAATTAAATTAATGTGACCTCGATTATAAAAGATTAATGGTTTTAAATGGGAATTTCGTCAAATTAGCCAGCTATCGCCATGTTGGCTTCATATATGACAACTTATTTTTGACATCAAATTTGGCAATATTTCGCCAAGTTGGTCAATATTTTGCGCTACAGTGGTAACCCTGCATTAGTATTTTTCAACAGTTACTCATTAAAATGAAGTGGTCCTATCGGAATTGTGAGGGACGCACAGAGACTTCTATTTTATATAAAAATAGAATTATGTCTATTATTCATAAAATAGAACTCACTCTTTTTTAGCAAAACGGTAAATAAATTAAGGGGTTTTAGCCTTCAGCCCCCCCCCCCTTTTATACTTAACCAATGAACCGCCAAAACTAATCATGAAATCTCCTTATCAGTCTGAACCTATTTACAAAATTTGAAGCAAATCGGATAATTCTGCATGAAATACACATTTCTCTAAGTTAAGGGGGGATTAGCCCCGACCCCCCACCCCTTTATACTTAACCAATAAACTCCCAAAACTAATCAGTGAAGCGCCTTATCAGAATGAACCTGTTTACAAAACTTGAAGCAAATCGGATTATTCTGCATTAAAAACCCATTTATCTAAATTAAGGGAGGGTTTAGCCCTCCGTTCCCTCCTCTTTATACTTAACCAATGAACCCCCGAAACTAATCAGAGAAGTACCTTATCAGAATGAAACTATTTACAAAATTTGAAGCAAGTTGGATATTTCTATCAAGAGTTATCGCTTTACGTACTTACATACATACATACATACGAACATACAGAACCTGGACACATTAGCTCTCAGGGTTTGATAGCCTGTGAGCTATAAAACAACCTTGTGTTTTAAATATATAGATGGCACGGTTCGCACCGGAATAGTTGCCAACACTTTCCTACTCTGGATTTTATACAAGTAGATATGTGGCTCTGTGGTTTTTTACATTTAAGGCACGAGGAATTACAGTTTTTAGTAAAATGTGCACACAGCATCATTCATTTTAAATCAAACTATTAATTGTTCTCATAATTTAAAAGTTCCCCATTGTATTTAAAGTATTGTGATCTGCGGCAAATTAAAATCATTTATCCTGTTCGAATTGGTAAGATTATTTTTCTTAAAAATTTATTTAGTACACGTTTATTTATCCGTTAAAGTTCTTTTAGTTTTTTTTCTTTGTCAAATAAGTCGGTTAACAAAGCGGATTTTACATCTAAATGAACAATTTAGAAAACGCTTTAGTTATTGCATTCAAATGCATAACGCATTTGAAAACCCAATTTCTGCTATTACCATAAATAGTGAAGAAAATATACGGGGTTTGTTTTACTTCGGTCCTTACAAGGGAACCACTTTTGGTGCTGCTCGCAGCTATCATTGAGACCTCACATGTTTTAAAACTCTATATTAGGAAGTTTGAAAATCGATAAAATTTTTGGTACTACTTAGTTATCCCGACGACCAAAAATCTATCGCCAAACTATAAGATTAAATATCAATAATGGTTTATCGTAAATGTCACATTCTCTTGACTTTAAGCAAGTTTCACGTGTTTACGTCATCAAGTAATTTTTATTTCGACGTTTTATTTGTATTTTTATTAATGTTATACTAATTTATTTGTTCTTTCGTTATTTAAAATAAAAATACTGTCAATTTGTATAATTTGGCGAGTGGTTTGTCGCATATAGTTACATATAAACATAACATTTATAGCTATATATGTATAAAGTACAATATTAGCTATACTATGTACTTATATATCTTTTTGGCACAGATGTCATACACGCACCACGTTGGCGCAATTTTTTTCTGACGCCAATTTGGCGAAAACATCGTTTTACAATACCAGTTACACATATATTTTTTAAAAGGTAATAACAATAAATAAAAAAAAGTTTAATTAATAACTATCGAACAAAATAAGATACCTTTCGATTAGCCGGACGCCAGTGTTACATTTACATATATATGAATATATACGTATATAGTGTATATATGTATGCAGTATATATATGTGTGTGTATGTATATATATATATATATATGTGTGTGTATATATATTACTGGCGCCCGGCTAACCGAAAAGTACCCAAAAAGTTTATATAATTTTAAAAAAGAAAATAAAAGTAAATAAACAATTTATTAATAAATAAACAACAACATCTGGGTTACCATATCAAGTAAAATAACGAAACTTTGGCGCCAGTTAAGTACCCCGGTGCGTATATGACATAGGCGTCAGAAAAAAAATCTCACCAACATGGCACATATATGACATCTGTGCCATATTTTTATATGTTTCATATTTTATGTAATTATTATGCATGTCAAATTAAAACATAACATTATATTATAAACGTTAATGTTATATGCATCTTAAAACATATAAAAATGCACAAAAAATATATTTACGTAATATTACATCTACAGAAAAATACCGTTTAAAAAAACGAAAAGTTATAAATTTTTAAAAAATATATATATATTAAATGCAAAAAAATACAGGCATCCTCCGAGTTACGTATTAAGCGACTTGCGTAAATTCCCAGTTACGTAATCTCTTGTGAACATACTAGTGCGTTTGATACGCAGTTACACACTTTTGATATTACACAACAACCGTAATATAGAGTTATATACAACCGTAGATAGAGTTATATTTTTATTGGTATATACAATCAAATCTATAACAAAACAACTTAATTTTTATTGTTAGTTATTCATGGTAGTTATCTAATTCCTAACAAATATGCAGCTTGTGCTTATCAAGGATTATTTTATTTTTTAAATGTAAATAGTAGTCATCTAATTCATCTAGACACACGGCAGTGCGTCAGCCAAGTTCATCTGTCATACTAGTGTGTTATATTACACGAACCATTTCGAGCTGTTTTCGCCAAATTTCGACACTCTACTACTGGAAATCTATGTGACCTACATACTTGTTATACGAAATACGTAGTAAGGTCCCCCTAATTACCTATAATCCAAAATTTTATAAATAACGCATAATTAGTTTCCGAGATGATGATAATTGAAAATGCCTGATAATCGATAATTTTATCACTGACTGACTCACTCATCAAAAAGATCTCATATATCTACTGCACCTGCAGACTTCCAATTTGGTGCGCAGTTCGTTTAGGCTATAAAACTAAGGAATCGAAAAAATAATGTGAAAATCTATTAATTACCCACTTAGGGTGTCCATTTTTACTTAAACATTACGTCTATTAGGCGAAATTTTAATTTGCCAAAAAAGCGCCAAATACTGTATCCGGGATGACCATACAGCAAAATCACCTGAATATCAACCATTTGTAATAACTGGTTTTTGTTAAACATCTTGCAGGTTACAATGAATATATCTTTCGAATTTTAATATATTTTGTTTAATGAGTAAAGCTTCCTTTTATTAATATGGTATTAGATGTAGTAGCTTTGTGTAAAATCGGATAAGAGAGTAATATGAAGAGCATAAAGAAACTTTTACTATGTAACTTTTACAACTTGTCAAATGTTTTGATGGAACAGGCGAGATCATAGCTATTTATGAATGCCGTTTAGATAATAAATGTAGATGAATTGTAAGTAAATATTTCATTCAGAATCTTTTACTACGCTGCAGATTAAACTTTAAATCAATAAGGGATCCACCAAGAAGTCCGTTCTTTTATTTTCAACCTGGTAAGTATTGCTGTAAATGCACTTGTTTTGATCTCTAATTTTTTATTTTTTTCTGTGAAATTGAACCCCTATCCTACACTGTAAAAAGGCAAATGTTTGGTAATCTAACTCTTATATTCATTAAGTTTTTCAAAATTAATATATTCTCTTTCGATTTAGCAGCGATTCAAAAAATATTTCTTTGTCAGAAACCTCAGAAACCAATATATTTCCTTGATTTAAAAAACATTTTTAATCTACTTTTTTTGTTTTTGTCTATAGTTTTCGGAAACGCTTCCGTTTCACTGTGTATTAATCCACTTTCTGACCCTGAAATTTCAGTTTTTCGGATGCTATGAATTCTCAAGTGAACAGTGTCATGTTCAGCAAACATGATAAATTAACGGCATTACCATTAATAATAAAATTAAAAGCATTTACCTAAATATTAAATTTAACATTATTTTGTTACTCTTTCATGTATAAATTCTGTTTCAGAAATGGAAATGCTCACTTGAGAATTGGAAGCATCAGATAAATCGATATTCTGGTTAGAGAACTAAAGAAGAATTTAATATTCTCTAAATTCTACTCAGAAACGTATTCAAATATTACGGGCAGCAAAAGGAATTTTTGCTTTAGAAATCCAGCCAATTTTCAGGTTTCAGAGGACTAAATAACGCTTTTCGGAATCGAGGGTAACTCTGGTAGGTTATATTATATCGTCATTAAACATATTGCATTTCGCCGTAATTCTGCATATCATTTTCACTGTGTAGCAATGCCTTTAGTACAAACCTATCTTCGGCATCATTATTTGTACATTTTTCATGAAATTTTAAAGTTTGCACGGAATTTGTACCCACCATTTGTATACGATACGTTTATGTATTTTTCTTTCTCTAAAATTCAACTTCAAATAACATTATAGTTAAATTTTCCGTCAACCGTCATTTTTTTCTCTTCTGTATGCACTATACGTTATAATGAAATGGAGAGCATTAATCAATATCAAGAAAAACAAATATAAATGATTCATTCACCATGTATAAAAAGAAAATATTCTCTCCAATTTGCCATATATTATATATTTATTCGTCTTCTCATACGATAGATGATAGCACAAATTATTCTCTTTTCTTTCATTATTCATAAGTTAGCGTTAAAGACTATTCCATATCAAACATCATAATATTTTTTGCTGAAAAATGTTTTTATTAATAATTTATATAAATATTATGTTAAAAACGGATCTAACGTTTTTTACTAAATTTCCTTCCTTAGCGTGTTCGGGCGCAAGAAAACCATTGGGTTGGGTCACATTTTTTAGAAAATTCGATTAGTGAGAAATTTTGGCTTACTACGTGTCAGGGTGAAGCTAATTTTGTCTAAAAAACCGCCCAAACTTTTTTGGCTAAATTTTGTACTCTACCATTTTGGATTACGAAAAGACCACTGGGCTAGTCGAGTAATTTCAATTAATGGTTTATTTTGGGTCACTAAGGGTCAAGCTACTGTTATCTAATATACGATTTTAACGATTTTGACTAAATTGTGTATCCTACCATTTAACATTACTAGAAGACCAATGGACTAAGTCATATGTAAGAGAAATTTTGATTAGTGGGTCATTTGGTTCTCTACATGTCAGGATACGTGTATGGAAAACGGCTTTAACGATTTTTACTAAATTTGAAATCCTACAGTTTTGGGTTTCGATAAATTCATTGGGCTTGGTCATATGTTCGAAGAAATTCGAGTGGATCATTTTGGGGTCACTACGTGTCAATGCATTTCAATTGGAATGATGGTTGATGGTCATTAAATTGTTGAACAGTAAGCAGTAAATGAAATTGAGAAGTTGGCAACATTTCGATAAACTTGGCGAGATTTGACGAAATGTTGGCGGGAAAATAAACTTACAAGATTAGCAATGTCAAAACAAATGCTTGGCGCGAAATGAAATAATGTCGCCAAATTTGGTGATTTTATTGAAAAATTGGTTTTCAGAATCTGAAGGGCATTTTTAGAAATTGCAAATAGGAACAGAGATACATGATTTAACCAGAGACCAACTAAAAATACAACTTCAAAGGATGATTCCATTTCGCTGTATATAACGTAAGTAATGCAAATTTAGAAATATGCACATAGTTTCAATATTAAATTTTTTTGTAAATAATACTGCTATAAAATACAAAACTTTTTTACGATAAAACAGCGAGAATTTATTGATAGTTATCTAGACACACGGCATTGTGTCAGCCAAGTTCCTCTGACATACTAGTGTGTTATATTACACGGACCATTTCGAGATGTTTTCGCCGAATTTCGACAATCTACTACTGAAAATCTATGTGACCTACGTACTTGTTATACGAAATACGTAGTAAGGGCCCCCTAATTACCTAGAATCTAAAATTTTATAAATAACGCATAATTAGTTTCCGAGATAATGATATTTGAAAATGCCTAATAATCGACAATTTTATCACTGACTGACTCACTCATCAAAAAGTACTAATCTACTAAATCTACTGCACTTGCAGACTTCCAATTTGGTGCGAAGTTCGTTTACGCTATAAAACTAAGGAATCGAAAAAAAAAATGTGAAAATCGATTAATTACCCACTTAGGGGTGTCCATTTTTACTTTAACATTACGTCTATTAGGCGAAATTTTAATTTCCCAAAAAAGCGCCAAATACTGTATCCGGTATGACCATGCAGCAAAATCACCTGAATATCAACCAGATCTCAGGTATTAATTTCAGAGAATTAATTTTTTGAATGATGGTGCGTAAAATTTACCTTTTTATGCACATTGTGAAAAAACAAAAACATCTTGAGCGAATACATATGTCGAAATACGCATATATTTTGAGACATCCGTAGTTGAAATTAGTCTAATCTCAGAAATAAAAATTTAAACAAAAGGAGAGTCATTCCTATGATTCAAATAAATATTGATCATGGATGTGTGGCTACCATGGGTCTAGGCAGTCTAGCTGTGGACAACCTTGCAGTGTCTCGGGCTCTCAATGTCAGTGCTACAAGTTCCATATCGATGGCCACTGAGTATAATGGTACTCTACCGATTGCCACTGAGTATAAAGGTAATCTATCGATTGTTGCTGAGTATAAAGGTAATCTATCGATTGTTGCTGAGTATAAAGGTACTCTACCGATTGTCGCTGAGTATAAATGTATTCTACCGATTGCCACTAAGTATAAAGGCAATCTTGCAGGAGACTATCAAGTATCATTTCGATGTCGTTCGATAGCGATACGAACTTTCAAAATGTTGGATACGGCGGGTTTTGAAGATGCAAATTATTGCTATGCTGTAGTTTCGGTGGACGAATTCGAATTTGAATAATTACTGTCTGTTTACTTTGAGGTTTATATGTTATGTGTCGAAAAAAAAAATATGAGAAAGTTAGTATAAAAATGTACTGGCAGACGAGTGTTACAATTCACAAACGATTTTGGGCTGTTTTCGACAATTTTCTAATGAAAATCTATTTGACCTCCGAGATTGTACACCTCTGTACTGTTTTGTTGACAGTCTAAAAGTTTTAAAAATCTATATATATATTACGCTAACGTATGTGGTACAGAAATCGCGATTATTTGTTAATTGTTTAATGGCAACGTCCCAATGAAAAGCATCTCACTGGATATTGAACAGCACTTAATGCATCTCCATACCTATAAGGGTGGTTACCATAGGACGGAGGACCCTGCTCTGTCGCTAAATGCCGCCGAGTTTGTCGCCAACTTGGCGCTATATCGCCAAATTTGCAAAAGTCACGCCAACTGGAAATATTTCTAATATTTCGCCAAATTCCCATAGACTTCCATTGTAAACCAGTAGGGTTTACTTGCTTACAGAAAATCAACAAATTGAGATATTTTACGGCAACATAAACTAATATTAGCTTAAGGGATTTTAATTATATTTAAGGGAGTCCAAGTAAATTAAATTATGAATAAAAGCAACATGATACAATGCTTAGCATGCTTTCCGAAACATAAATTTTAAGGGAGACCAAACTGGTCGCCAAGGGCGGCTAGTAAAAAAAGAAATGTTTTCAAATCTTGACTTGTGTAAATATTATCAATATGATTATTGTTGTTTCAGAAACAATAAAAATTTGGAATCGATATATTTCGTTTCAAAACATGCATTTAATGCAGCAATATCTATTAATATAAAATCCAAGTCTCTGTGTGTCCTTCACAATTCTCGTCGTGCCGCTTCATTGTAATGAATAATTGTTGAAAAATACTAATGGCAGGATTACCACAATAACGCCAAATGTTGACCAACTTGGCGAAATATCACCAAATTTGGCGACAAATATGAGTTGTCATATATGAAGCCAATTTGGCGATAGCTGGCTAACTTGGCGTAATTCCCATTTAAAACCATTAATCTTCCATAGTCGAGCTCATCGAAATCTAATTTAAACTCCGCGCAGGGTTTTTTTTCTAAATTTATGGGCCAGAATTTAAAGTGTAATATACGAAAATGCATGTCAAATATTTTGTTGTAGGAAATTTAAATTAAATTAAATGTTGCCTGGTGAATAAAATAGTCGCTTGTAAACAAGTTAAAAACTATTAAGTAAAGTGTCTAAAAATACTGTAACTGTACAGTTCAAAAAGTAATGATATCTAACAAAAGCATAACTGTGAAAAAAGAAAGCCAAGTTCTGTAAAAAAAACAGAAGTGATATCTAAGTGGGTGCCAAGTTCAAATAAAATTCACTCAAACTTACCTGCTGAAGTATTATAGCATTGTCTAAATTGTTAAAAAATAAAAATTATTGATAGCATATTAATAATAAATCTAAAAGTTGGCAAGTTTTTGATAAATGTTATGCCTATCATTTTCATATCTTAATAAAATGAGGATGTCAATATTAATAACAATATCATTATAAAAAGTTTTAATATAGTTAATATTATAAACAAATGACTCATGCTAAAGATTTGATAAACCAATAAACACACAGATACACCCCCGCTTATCTTTGGTGATCACTCTAGCGACCCCACACACACATATATACATCCCGGAAACTTCAATGCAAACACACTTAAAGTCCTGACAAAGAGACAGGTACACTTACGCTTGTTCTTGCTCATCACCCTAGAGATTGCACCCCTTTAAGGAGCCTCATTAAACTCAAATTAAGGCTTCTAAACATGAAATCAGAAGTTTTGATATAATAATGTTATTAATAAAAATAAATAACTCGTAGGTAAAAACTTGCCAAGTTCTGGATTTATTATTAATATGCTATCAATAATTTTTATTTTTAAACAATTTAAACAATGCTATAATGCTTCAGTAGGTAAGTTTGAGTGAATTTTATTTGAACTTGGCACCCACTTAGATATCACTTCTTTTCTTGGCTTTTTTTTTTTTTTTTTTTTTAACGCAGAACTTGGCTTTCTTTTTTCACAGTTATGTTTTTGTTAGATAATAAATATACATTTTGTGCTTATCAAGGATTATTTTATTTGTTAATTGTTAACGTCAACGCCGGAACGAAACGAATCTCATTGGTTATTGAACAACATTTAATGCATCTCCATACATATAATGGGGGTTACCATAGGGGCGACACTGTTCTAATGCCAAATACCGCCAAGTTAGTCGCCAACTTGGCGATATATAGCCAAATTTGCCGATTGTTAAAAGCAGGCAAATATTGAAAATTATGCCATGAAAATTGTATTTACACGTGAATATTAAAAGAGAAAGGAAACTCTAAGACAATAAATACATTAATGTGCGTTTAAAGCAGTAAATTGTAGTAATTACGTCCCATTAAAAATGGCCAAATAATAATACTGCCAAACAATTTAAATATATCTATGCGGGACATTAATTTTATATTTCGAGATGATCATTTTAATTAATGTTCCCAATTCTAAGAAATCGCGAATAATAATATTTCCTTGCTAAACATAAAGTATTTTCATGTGAATGCTAAAAAGAGAAAGAAAACTTCAGTGAAACTTAGGTCAGATTTAAAACGATACATTTAAAATGTGTGTATTCTATTACGTTAATCATTTTATAACGCTGTTGGAGGCAAAGACTCTGTTTACTCAATTCATTTTATTTTAGCTTCTTTTCAAATGTTTAACTGATCTTCTTTAATCAAACATGAAAACAACCATTTGGATGTCTTAAGAGCAACTGATTGGACCTTACATTTTCACAATCAATGGGAATTTAACGGAAACTCGTTTGTAGGGAGATCGCCACAGGTTTTCTCATTATAATTCAATCTTTTCTAATCTTTTTAAAGCCGATCAAATTAGCGTGTTTTTAGATTTTACGGTGTCTGAACGGGGGTTGGCGTGCGTAGCTTGCAGGTGGTAGAGCCCTCTAGTATATATATATAAGCTTTTTAGGTGGGGGTGGTTTTGGGGTCTGGGATCATATAATGAAAAGTTATGAAGGAATTTTTCAAAAGTCGTACCATGGTAACGACTGTAATAGGTAGTATTTCTCATGAAATCTACCTAAAATCTGTCTAAAGCGCGATTATGATTGTAAAAGAAGAATCAGCTATCTCTTTGTAATTTTGCGTCGATAAAGTATAATACTGATTGCGGTAGCGAGATATGTGTGCGGAGGAGTCAGAGTTGGAGTGGAGTGGAGGCAGTCACTTTATAAGTTCAGAAAATGCGGATAGTGTACAAACAGTGTACGAAAGTATGTGCAGATCAGCGCACAGAGCAGCATGCGGAGTGCATGCAGAAGCCAGCGAGATATGGGTATCGATGTATGTAAACGAGGTATTGTAGAATACAGGTAGAATAAATGTGGGAGATCAGAGTTCAGATAGAAAGTGTTGTAAGACTTATAAAATTCCCTTTTCTTCACAAATTTCGATTACCATTTGGAAGTAAATCATATATTTTTCATCGGTTATTCGGAGCATTTCCCCCTTAAGTCCATTCTGAGTATGTCAATAAAGTTGGATTACTTTTCACTCGACTGCGTTTTTTATATTCCTCTACTATTTTATTCTCAAAAACCTAATCGGCCTAAGACGCCTGTGCTATTTAAAATGGAAACCTAAATAATTTCGATAAACGACCACTGCTTTTGTTCATATCGTCACATATATATATAGTTTGCAAAAGTTATTTTGATTTTGATTAATTAAAAAATCAAAATCAGAATATCTTTGCATAACCGTAATATTTTATAAATGTTAGATTTCTTTTCTATTTTAATTTGTTTTTATTATTACGAAATATATGATT
This sequence comes from Maratus speciosus, assembly GCA_963932465.1. Lineage (NCBI taxonomy): Eukaryota > Metazoa > Arthropoda > Arachnida > Araneae > Salticidae > Maratus > Maratus speciosus. Next base: position 278,260,853 of record OZ010797.1, on the reverse strand, counting down.
ATTTTTCCTTGGCAATACATTTATTTAGATATGGCTCCTATCAAGAAAAAAGAAATAAGAGAAATTGCGCCATCTACTGCTAGTAGTCGGAAACGTAAAAGAAAGCAGAGTGTGCATCCATTGAATAAGAAAGCTTCACACACGGTGATCCAGGAAAACCTTCTTAATGGTGGTACTGAGCTGAATCTCCACGACACAATACTTTATAGTGCTATTGATCTCAGCCTACAGGAGCACATTATTAATGGAGATACTACCAACACGGTCATGGATGTCGGCTCACAGGACACAGAGCCCTCAGTAGACAATCCTAATGCCCCTGCTGAACTTAATCTCCACGACCCGATTCTTTATGGTGCTATTGATCTCAGCCTACAGGAGCACATTGTTAATGGAGATACTGCCAACACGGTCATGGATGTCGGCTCACAGGACACAGAGCCCTCAGTAGACAATCCTAATGCCCCTGCTGAACTTAATCTCCTCAACCCCATTGTTGATGGTTCTATTAATCTCAGCTTCCGGGAGCACATTGTTAATAGAGAAACTGCGAACACGGTCATGGATGTCGGCTCACAGGACACAGTAGAGAATCCTAATGCCCCTGCTGAACCTAGCCTTCAGATGCATAACAGTGGCCAAGCGTCTACTGGGAAAAGTGATTCAGATGAATACGTAAATTGTGTCATTTGTATTGATACCAAAGTTTGCTCAGATTTCGTATTCCTTAATTGTGGCCACAAGTACCATAATTTGTGCTTGCGTAATTGGATAGCTAAACGCAATACTTGTCCTCTATGTCGTCCTGCGACACTCTTGCCCTCCCCTACATTATACGGGAGAATGATTGCATGTGTATTAAATTATGGACATTTCATCAGAAGCTTCTTTTGGTAATAAAAGACCTTTAAAGTAGAAAAGTTTCTTTTCTTAATTTGAACATTTTAAAATGCCAATTTTTTAAGTATATATATTTATATCCATAATTATTGGGTGTTTTTCTCTTTTATATTCTCATTTATACAACTTTACTTTAAATGTACTTTCTCATAAAATTAAATTTATTCAAGGTGTGGAAGATTTGCCATTAATTTGAATACTGTTATCACTAAAAAAATTATATAGCAGGCAATAATGGTTAATTAAATATTTCTAAGAGAAAATTGAAATTAAGTACAAATTAACAATAATCAATAAATAAAAAGAAGGGGTTGGGGGAGAATGGTAAAGAAAGGTAAATCTGAGTTACTAATTTACAATTTAATCTATTTTAACAATGAACAGAAAAGTAACAATATTCTAAATTTTTCACAACCTTGTAAGAGAACCACACCCAATACATCTGGATCTGAGAGTATAGCACATTCACACATAAATTGAAAACATGAAAACTTGACTACCACAGATTACTGAAAGAAATGCAAACTCTCAAATATGAGAGTAAACACAAGAAATTTAGTAAAATTAAAGGTAAGTTAATTAAAATTTATGAATGAATCTATACTCTCAGAATCTAGGGGCCATTTTCATCGTAAAATGATTTTGTACAAAGACATATTTGAAACTAGTATGTTGTAGCCATCACAAAACTTTCTTCTATCTCATACATGTCAATACTTCAAAATTCACTATCTAAGTGCCAAATTAAATGGCAATCTGTGTTCATCATGAGAATTCTAAAAATATGAAATTCCGTGCATTAGTTCTCGAGGTATGACTGTCACTGAAATCGTGTAAATCCAGCAAAACGCAGCATAGCAGCGCCACCTATTGGGTTATTTACACCAGAACCTAATTATCACTAACTTATGTCAAAGTCTAACTGAATATGAAGTTTGAGGAAAATTCGTGCATTAGTTCTTGAGATAGAGGTATTGCGCAAATCATGACAAATGCAGCATAGAAGCGCCACCTGTTGAGCGATTTTCAACAACACATAATCAGCAGCAATATTAATCAAGTTATACGTAAATCTGAAGTTTGATGAAAATTCGTGCATATGGGTAATTTTCAAAAAGTGTCGTGTTTTACTGTCCTTTCACATTTGCACAGAAAAATAGTTAAATATCATAATTTTAATTATTGAATTTTAACTATCATGTTTTTTTAATGATAATTTTCTGATATAGTGTTATTTATAAAAAAAAATTAAAATAAGAAATATATTCTTTTGTAGTCAAAATGTCATTACCGTAGGTTGTCCCAACAAGCAATTTATTAGGTAAAGATTTGACTAAGTTCTATTTAAAACAGATGGTTATAATTTTTTAAAACATTTTTATTTAATAAGATGCCACTAATTAAAAAAATATTTATTTTCATTAATTAAACTTATCCATAATTCTTAATAATTATTTTAAACCGTGTCCCAAGAAAGAGTGTCATCGCCATGCTTCTGACAAAAAGTTCATCTGGAATTTTTTAGATGGCAGCACAAGCCTTTTTATCAAGGCAAAAATACTCCTTAAAATCAACTTGTTATCAGGTTTAGGTGAATAGAGTAAATAATTTTATTGTTTCAATAAAACAAGCAAAGATTTTGAATGTTTTGGTGAGTATTTTTTTGTACGTCATTACCGTACCCACTTCTAATTGATAATTAAATGAACTTTTATTTATTAATCTGTTTTTATTATATAAGAAATAGAAAATCATTATATGGGCCAGAAGATATAATGGCTGCCATTTATGTCTGGGGAAAAATAAAAGTATTTTGCTTAATTTGTCATTACCGTGCTCACTTATTTCATTACCAAGTTGATTAAAATTTAAAAATTAGTTTAAAAATGTTAAATTAGTAATTTTTGTCTCTTCTGATGGTTGTATATTAACGTTTTTGAGGTAAGGTAATTATTTACAAAAGATTAAAACTTTCTGATTATTTCTAAAAATTTGATTTTACTATTTCAAAACATGGACAGATTTTGAAAATGACCCATATGCTACCATGGGTATTAGAGGGTTAAAGACAGAGTGGTTAAGTTAATAATTTTGTGAAGCTGAGTTAAGTGCATGCAGGAGATCTAGGCATATCACTCTATACATAGAAATATCGGTAGTGGTAGTTCTGTGACATTTGCCTGTAAAAAGACTCTGAAGATATTTTATCTCATAGAAAATATTGTAGCACATTGAGAAAATAAATTTTTTTAAGCATTTAAGGAAATGCGACTTACACCACTCTGACTTCAAACGTCTCATACCTCCTTTGAAGTCTTTAACTAGATTGCTGGCCTTCTCTTCGAAAACAATAAAAGAACAGCATTATTAATTTTGTGCAGTTGTAAAATACACATTTAAAAAATGATCCCAGAGTCGAGAGAGTTATGGCTCTTTAATTCAGTGTAAAATTTTAGGCGTTGCTTCATGAGACTCATACAGAACTTCAGGCATAAAACTGTTCTTTGCATGTAGTATTAAAGTGGTGTTATGTAATATAATGTAATAAAATTATAATATCTATAAATGTTCAAGTGAAATTATTCATCTTGAAAATTACATTATAAAACTGTAATTTATTTATATGGTGGCCATAAAATACGAGGGGATACCGTAATGGCTCCTTAATTCAGGGTAAAATTTTAGGCGTTGCTTCATGAGACTCATCCAGAACTTCAGGCATAAAACTGTTCTTTGCATGTAGTATTAAAGTGGTGTTATGAAATATAATGTAACAAAATTATAATATCTATAAATGTTCAAGTGAAATTATTCATCTTGAAAATTACATATAAAACAGTAATTTATTTACATGGTGGCCATAAAATACGAGGGTATACCGTAATGGCTCTTTAATTCAGTGTAAAATTTTAGGCGTTGCTTCATGAGACTCATCCAGAACTTCAGGCATAAAACTGTTCTTTGCATGTAGTATTAAAGTGGTGTTATGAAATATAATGTAACAAAATTATAATATCTATAAATGTTCAAGTGAAATTATTCATCTTGAAAATTACATATAAAACAGTAATTCATTTACATAGTGGCCATAAAATACGAGGGGATACCGTAAAGATTCAATTACAGGTGCATATTTTTTAATACTACCTTGCACCACTTTTTCAAAACAAAAGTCTTTTACATACGTTTTGAGAATATTTGCAAGAGAAATATACTACGAAATGTAATTTTTAAAAATAGTTGTGCGAAGAGAATATAAAAATAGTCACCTGCAATTGAAACTTTACGATATCCCCTCATAAGTGACGCTGCCATGAAACTTGTTATTTGGATAAAATGGTCCATGAAGACGTGACAGATAATTTCCATATAGCTCAAATCTGCGAAGCACATGAGAGCGTCAACTACTAATTGTTAATAGATATTTCTTTTTTTTTTTGTACTTTTCCAGTATAGGGATCTTGGCGCTTTTTAAAAAAGGTTGGCGTAATTCGAGCTTCAGGAAGTGTGATTTATTGCCAAATGCTATAAACAGCTATGAAAATAAACCCAATGATCTTTTATATCTGTTTATATATTAGGGGCTCACAACCATAGTAGTCCAAGTGTTTTTTTTTTTTTGTTGTTTTTTTTTTTTTTTTAATGAGATAGTTTATGTAGAAGATTCAGTAAACTGTGTTTTATCTATTGCCAAAGCGCATCAAGTCTGTAGGTCACATACTTTCTCATAGATTGCATCTGTGCCCAGAGTTGCTTCGCAAGTTACTTTCTTTGTCAAATGTCAGTCAAGATGCATTGTACGCGGGCCGTAGAAAACTAATTTTGGCCAAAAAGAAGGATATGATGGATATTCTGCCATACATTCTGCCAATTCAATATGTATACTTCAAGAATTTTCCAGAAGAGGTCAATGCCAGGTTCCAAGCTACTTTCTCTAGAATACATCATGATGACAATGATAATGATGAAAGTATTGTGTACAGTGAATGATTTACGATAGCTGGTAATATGTTTCACTCTCTGTGTTTAATTTGGGGTAAAAAATAGAATAAGTAAATATAAATCAAAATCAAAATCAAGAGTTTTTGTAATCATAATAAACAAGTCTTCATTTACACATGGAAGTTTCACAACCATACTGGACCAAGTCCTCATTTTTTTTTTTTTTTTAACGTATAAATTTACAATAGAAATATTATTTTGTCATTTGTAAAAGCAGGCCACTATAAAAATGATACTTTAACTTGAATATTGACACATATAATTCTTATAAATCACTTGATCAGAATTAATTATTTATTAACAACTTTAAAGCGTAATTATTCACAATAGAGAAAAATGGACTTGGTCTACTATGGTTGTGAGCCCCTCATATATAAACATTTTATTTCTACCCTACATATATAAAATCCTAATAAAACGATTTTATGAAACGACTGATTATGTTTCATAGCTATTACTCCTAAAATACGGAACCTTTGGTGGAGAAAACAATAGCAATTATCTGTATTGATCCGCGTATATAGAAAATAGTATTAGAATGTTTAAATTCGAATTAATTTTCGAGATATTACTTTTCTTCTAATTTTAATGATATTTTTGATATCACGGCAGCTAAGAACATTTCAAAAAATAATTAATTAAATAATATTATTATTAAATAAATAATAATTTCTTATTTATTTTAATCAAATGTTTATCATTTCTTGAGATATTTTTTCATGTTTTAGAAAAGGTTATTATTTCAAATTGTTCCCAATTGTAAAACAGCCCCACCAGTGGCCGAGAGGTTCTGCTCTCGAAGCTGGTAGACGGGAGGTGCTAGGTTCGATCCCAATCGCGCCAGTCGGCCTAATCGTTCGGAGTTTTCGTGGTTTTCTTCGAACCTTGGTTCTCCAAGCGTTAATACGGGTTAGGTTCCCTTAGAAAGACCTCTACGGAAGGCACCCCCCCCCCCCCCCTTAGGGCCTATATCCCACGTGCAGATAATTGGCCGACATAAATACAACCAACCAATTGTAAAACAACGCAAAGAATAATATTTCCTCACGATTAAAAATTTACTTGCACATGACTAATAAAAACAGAAGAACTTTAGAATTAAATGATTACATGTTAAAAGCAGGAAAATTTTGAAAATTACGTCACAAAAATTCTATTTAGACTGACTATTAATAGAGAAAGAAAACTTTAAAATAATAAACGCATTAATATGCGTTAAAAGCAATAAATGGGAGAAATTACGTTATATTTAAAATGGCTAAATAATAATACTGCCAAACACGTTAAATTTAAAAATATATTTACGAGAAATTTATTTTATATTTCGAGATGATTTTTTTAATGTTTGTTGCCAATTCTAAGACAGCGCAAATTATATTTCCTTTCTAGCAACAAAAGTATTTTCAGGTGAATGTTAAAAAGAGAAAGAAAACTTTAAAATGGCAATTTCATTAATATGCTTTAAAAGTAGTAAGTGGGAGAAAATATGTCATATTTAAAATGGAGAGATAATAATATTGACAAACAGTTAAAAATTAAAAATATATCTGTGCGAGACATTTATTTCATATTTCGAGATGATCTTTTTATCTAATGTTGCCAATTCTAAGACAGCTGAAATGATAATATTTCCTTTCTAAAAGTAAAAGTATTTTCATGTTAATTTTAAACAGAGAAAGAAAACTTTGGAGAAAATTAGGTCAGATTTAAAACGATACATTTGAAAATTTAAAACGATCTTTTTATAGCGTTGTTAAAAAATAAAGTGAGTCAAAGACTCTCTTTCTTAATTGATTTTATATTAGCTTACTTTCAAACGTTTTACTGATCTTATTTAATCAAACACGAAAACAGCCATTGTACGTCTTAACAGCAGCTGATTCCACCTTAAAATTTCATAATCAAACGGAAATGGATGGAAACCCGTTTGAAGGCAGAACACCACTGGTTTCTAATTATACAAGGTGTGTCTAATAAATTCCAGGACTGTGGCTAAAACAACGGAATGAATAATAAGAAAGCAAACATACGTTTAATAGTCCTTAAAATAACCACCTCTGGCACTCAAACACTTTTGTGCACGGCAGTACAAATTTTGGAAACACGCTTCGTAGTCCTCTGAAGATATGCTTCGAAATTGAGCGGTTACGTTTTTCTTTATGTCCTCTACGTCCTGAAATCGATGCCCTTTTAGGGCAGTCTTACGTTTTGGGACCAAGTAAAAGTCAAGAGGTGACAAATCAGGAGAATACGGAGTAGGTTGAACCTCTACGATGCCATGTTTTGTCAAAAAGTGCTTTTTCCAATTTTGAAACAAAACTTGAAATTACCTCTTTGCTCCCTCGCCGACCGTAACAAGCGCTCTAATGAACCACCTGCGTTTACCTTCTCCAAACCGGAAATGCTGTCCCAGTCACAGCACATTTGTTCCACCTTCCCGCCTCATTGGTTACGCTATCACATCCGCATGATGTTCCTACACATTTTCATTCATTAACTACGCACAGTCCTGGAATTTAATAGATACACTGTGTATTTCAATATTCTGAAATCTTTTTAAAACCGATCAAATTAGCGTGTTTTTAGAATATGCAGTGTCGGAATGGGGTTTGGAAAGCGTAGCTCGTAGGTGGCAGAGCCCCCTAGTTCATATATATTATTATTGTTTTTTACATACAATTTACTTCTGTTTGTATATAAAAATAGATAAATGGATTCTTTATATTAAATAAATTGTATAAATATTGAAAACATTGCTTGTATATATGAAAGAGAGAATAGGTTGCTAGAAAATATGTTGCCAAATTTCCTTCTCCCCTCAAAGGTCATTTTCGCTAAGGCCTCTATTCAGGAAAAGTACCATTTTTTAAAAATACCAATGAAATCACTGTGTCCATTTCTTGGATCATTTGCAAAATAAAAAAAAAAAACGAAAACTGGTTCAATTAAAATATCATACCTGTAACAATATGTTCTGTACAGTCCGTGTAAAATAAAAAACAAAAAAGAAAATTAATGCATCAGGCATAGATTATGAAACAATTTATAACACTAACAAAAAAAATTATTAAGAAATTTAATTTTTTCATATCATGAAATGAAATATCCAAATAAGCATTTTAAAATCGCATAATTTATAAGGAAACCTCATTCGGAGAAGCATTGACACCTGGTGTATTTTATAGCTCTACAGTGTGTCCACTCACAACGGTGTCCAATGGCTAATTCCTAAACCGTTAGTCATAGACATATCGTTCCAATTAGAAAAACGTTTTAAATGAGGAAAAGAAGCGATTTGGGTGAATAAAAACATTTCTTAAAAAATCGCGAAATTTAAATTTTTATACGGCCCCCCGGTCCTATAAGTTATATTTAGTAAAATTTTCCTGTTACACTGACAAGTAAGACAAAAAAAAAGTCCCGTTATTCTACGATTAAAATTGAACGAGTAATAGCTTTTTAAAGTTGGAGCATATTTATTGCTGCAAATTAGGGGTCATTCACAAATTTAGTAGAAATATAATTTCTTTGGCTATAATAAAAAAAATGGTTGAGAGTAAAATTAACATTGCAATATAAATTTGAAATCTTTAATCATACTGACATATTAATGCAAAATATACAATTTGCAATAAACATATAAAGAGAAAAAAAAAACAGAATTTTTGTTAAATAAAATAATAAAATTATGAAAATTAACAGCATCAATTCTTTACAAAATGGTACATATTTTAGAATGTTATTAGATTACACTAGCCTGGTCTGAAAAAGTTACGTTATGTCATGTTTTTTAGCTGTCAATAATTGATTCTTATGTATTCTGTACCGCTGAATCCGAAATTGACCTTCTTTTTTTACCATCAGGTAAAGATTTTTTGGAAATCGTAAATTTTAAAGTTAAAAAAGAACAAGTAAGAAAAATCATGCGTTAAGCCTAGATTATGAAACACTTTCCAACATTTCCTGAATGCTTTAACAAAACTTTGTTATTTAGAGAAATAAGGTACAGAAGAGAACTAAATAAACATTTTAGAAAACGCATGAAGCATTTGCAAAACCGATTTCAGCAGTTACCTTCCCTAGCCAAATAAATATTCAAATTCTTTTGAACAGCCCTGTATTTGATCTTTAGATTGATATATATACTATGTAATGGGAAAATTTAGTTTAGCAAGAAAACGCATAACAGGTTGAAATTTCTCTTTCAGCAATTTATACTAAAATATCAAAGCATACTTGTATACATTTGTACAGCCTTGTAGTTAACCTAGTACCTTTAATACACGTCAATATTTAGCTAAAGTTTAATTTAAAGTAAAACACTCTTAAAACTACTGAAATCACATTTCCAGAAATTATCATTTATAGACGGCCATGTATCCAATTCTTTGCGTGATCCTGTATATCCTTTTATCTATGTTCTACAAACATTTCTTAGTAAACAAAATGCAGTTCACCGTAAAAATGAATAACTCATTTAAAAACCACCTTAAAGCAATTTGCAATCATACCCAGTAACCATTACGAATTATTTTGTGTAGCCCTGTATATGAATTACAACATTTATACACATCATATACTATGCATAAATATAGTGAAACACAAACGCACATAACATAATTAAAAATGCATTTCCAGCAATCATCACTACTGTACAGTACTTCGGATACAATATAGTATCTGAAACCTTTTGTGTGTCCCTGTAAATGCTGTGCACTTCGTATTATACAGGAAATAAGTTATAGTAAACCTCAGCGACGCATATCAATTTCATAATACATGAAATAATTTAACATAATTAAAATACGCCGCAAACAATTCCCTCCACCCGTATATCGTTCTGTAACGGAATTATTTTGTGTGTCCCTGTAAATGAATAATAACTGTTCTTTGCACCGTATATTCTACAGAATGCATATTTTAGTACACTTGATAAATGCATATCAATTTTATTATGTTTGAAAGCATGTAACATCATTAAAAATCACTTTAAACGATTTTTTCCCATAGGCCGTAATGTAACGGAAAACTTTTGACTGTCCCTGTAAATGAACTAAACATACAAACTTTATTTGAAATAGGGATCGTGCTAAGGTAGAAGTCACTAACATCCAGAAATTTCCAGAGTATAATTACGAGAGTTAGAGCGCGGACAGACGGACAGACAAACCAAAGTCATAAACACTTTTCAACTTTGTTGGAAAGCGTTAAAAAATAGCGAAAATTTGATACTATAAAATAGATGCGATTGTTGTGTTTTTAACTTTTTGATAAATGATTTTTATGTATTTTTTACCGTTGAATCTGAAAATGATCTTCATTTTTAACCATCACGTCACGAGTTTTCGCAAAATGTAAATTTCAAAGTTAAAATTGAACCTCCTCCTCCTTCTCATCAGGCTCCTTAGCTGTTTAGCTGTAAGAATCTCAGTATTAGCCAAAAAAATTGAATAAATTATTGAATTAAATAAAATTAAGTTAAAAGAAGTTTTACATCTGTTTTATAGTATTAGATTTTTGCTATATTTTAACTTTGGCATTTACGATTTTCAAAAAAATTCTAACGTGATGGTTAAAAATGAATGTCATTTTCAGATTCAGTGCTAAAAAGTACATGGAAATCAATTATCAAATGTTAAACTACACAGCCAACTCCTCCATTTTATAGTATCCGATTTTTGTTACTTTTTAACTTTGACAGTTTATGATTTGCGAAAAATCGTGACATGATGGTTAAAAATTATGGTAATTTTCGGATTCAGTGCTAAAAAATATATAAAAGTTAAAAAAACACAACCATCGCTGTCTTGTGTTATCTAATCTAAACTTTTTTCTTAAACTTCTTGGCCGTAACCTATCCGAAAATTTTTTCGTTATCCTGTAAAATAAGTATAAATGGTAACCACCGAAAATCATAATAATATTAGATTGTCATCAGATTTACGTCAGTATGTAAAATTTAATCTCTATCGGATATTTGAAAGTGAGTTAAAGTTTGAGTACAAATTTTGAACTTGAAAAAACATACTTACGATCGTTGAAGTTAAATAAAAACTTATAAAAATAACATAATTTTTGTTTGAGAAATCATGAAACGAAACAGTCCTTACAAAATAAAACATGTGTTAAAATACAATTATTTTAGCCAATCTGAAACTTAATGAAAGTTAACTCAATCGTAATACTTGTACGATTTTTTCAAAGCGCAGATACACATGAAATAAGTTCTTCGAATACTTTAAGCACTTGGTATATGACCCCTCAAAGCATGGCCAAAATCATTTGTGTTCAGATGCAGAAAAGTGGTATAAGGCATGCATTTTTTAAGTTTCAAAACTCGGTCAATTTTAGTGTTACATGAACGGGACTTTTCTTTTCTTACTTGTCAGTGTAATAGGAAAATTTTACTAAATATAACTTATAGGACACAGGGACCGTATAAAAATTTAAATTTCGTAATTTCTAAAAAAAAAATGTATTTATTGTACCAAATCGCTTTTGAAATATTTCTTTATCTCATTTAAGATATTTTTGTAATTGGAACTATGTGTCTATGACAAACGGCTTTGGAATTAGCCATTGGACACCGTTGAGAGTGGATACCCAGTACAGGCTAAAGTTAGAGAACCGATAAAATTTGTCTGCAAAAATTGTATTACATGTATTTTTGTATAGATTTAATTTTAAATGTGTGAGTATTTAATCATTAATTGAGGACTAAGAACGGAAAACGCAGAAGTCCAAACGAGGAAATTTTTCAAGAGAGCGAAAAAAAAAAGGCGAAAGCACCTCATTTGCCACGTTTGATGTACAATTTTCCGACTTGTTTGAACTGTTACTGCTAGGGTTAGTACTTCAAGCGTTCTCGTTTTATTTTTACTGCTGGGAGTTTACTTCGGCAGTAGTCAGCCACTACGTTTCCGCCATATCATGACAATCTAGATAACTCCATGTATGCCTCAGTGAAAAAAATATAATACCTGCCACCACTAAAAATAAATAGAAATTTTAAGAATATTTGCGAGAGAAATTTTTCATGAAAAAGGCTGCTAAAATCAAGCAAATTTTCTTTTCAAAACTTACTGGTGGAAATTTGCTTCTGCGGTAATCAGAAACTGTTGATTTGAAGTAAAAAAAATCAGCCGCCATCTTGTAACAACCTCCTCAGTTACTTCATTCGCAACTGGTAGACACTGCACTATCTGTCTCCTCCTCTTTATTCAGAACTCCATTGTATAAACAATTTATTAAAAATGTGAAAATTAAAGGTGAAATGCGCGAGAAACATTCTAAATTGCGATTTATTTTAAATTGTTAGAGACAGAAAGTTAAAATTTGACATGTCTGCTATTTTTCAGACGTAAATGTTCGCATAAGACCAGTTTTGACAAAATTTGAAACTAAAAAGTGCGCAGAAGCAAAAAAGTTCTAAAATTGCAATTTTTGTGATTCTGCTGGAGCTCGAAACTCGAAATTTAGTATGGTGTTTATTTTTAAGATGTTAAGTACTCCCTAAAATGAAAATCGGTTTTTAAAATGTGCGAAATTTGAAAGACGAAAATGACCGAGAAACGTTCTACAAGTATTCTTATCTATGATTTATCTGAAATTGATAGGGACAGAAACTTGAAATTTAACATGGTTGTTACTTTAGAGTAGTGGTTCCCAATCTGGGGCGTACGCCCCACCGGGGAGCAATTTGACTTTTTAGGGACCAATTCCAAATTTCTTACTCACCCGTTTGTTATCAATTTCCTTTGTCTTTTTTTAAAAAAAGAAATGAAATACAATTAAAATTGGAAAAATCCTTTTCTTTTTTTCAATTTTCAAAAATTTAAAGTAGAATTTAGACCGGAATAATTATACGAATAATTCCTTCAATATTTCTTTTTTTTTTTTTTCAGTATTAAAAAATTTTTCTAATTTTTCCAATGTCGTTGTATTTTATAATATTTCATAACGCTTTCGATTATTTCTTAAATGAGTTTTATAGTTCTATTCGCTCTGGTATATGTCACATGAAGAAACTTTTACACGCGAAACTACATAAAAGTATCCATAAATCTGACTGTATTCAACATATTTAACCTAAAAAATAAATGAAATAATCAAATGAAGTATTGCCATCTTTATAAAATTTATAAATCTTAAATAGCATTAGAAAAGGAAATGTTTAGATAGTAAATATCTATGGCTCTAGTGCAGGCATCCTACACAGTAAGTAAATTTACATGATTTCATATACATTTTAAATTTTTAAATAAGGTAATACATAAAAGACAATTACCGAAGGGAAAACAGAAAAAAATAGTTTGATGGGGAATTAACAACTTAAAAATGATAAAGATGTTAAACTTGAAATGCTTCTTGTGTATCGTGTCATCCATAGAAAGAAAAGTTAGTGTCCAAAGCTTTTCCACCAACTCTTAATAAGCTACAAAATGAAATTATACAATATGTGAATGTTATCAATTTTAATGCTAAATGTAAGCCTCTGTTCAAAATATTTCATGAAGATAAAAATTCAGGCCATATTAACACATTTCTTAAACATTGAGGGAAGTTGGAAAAATACAACAAAACTCTTTTGGGCACTAATACGAAGATGTATAGTCTCATTGAATTTATAGAATTATGTTAAAGACACATTTTTGACAGAATATTCACCTCTTTGATAAGTTAAAAGATGTGAAATGAATAGTCATTGATTAGGCTCTAATATCCTTCCACCGTGTGAATAGAGTTCACTTTTTAAATAAGAGACATAATCTATAGAGTGAGGTGGGGGCGGCATCGTGATTTCACAAGTGCTTTGGTGGGGCGTGGCCAATAAAATATTGGAAACTACTGCTTTAGACAGTGTTGAATTCAGGGGGTGGTCCGGTGGGGACATTCCCTCCGGAGAAATGAGATGTGCCCCCCCCCCCCACCCAGAAAATTTGAGATTTTGTGTTTTCAATGGTCAAAAAGTACAATTTCCCCCTCGGAATTCTATGATGCCTCCCCCCAGAGCCACAGAAATCCCTCCCGGAGGAAAGTGTCTGAATTCAACACTGGCTTTAGAGAATATATGCACCCATAGAATAGATTTTAAAAATTAGGAAATTAAGTGTGCGAGTGCAAAAAAACGTTTGAAAATTGCAATTTCTGTGACATAAAGGATGTAGAACCTTGGAATTATTTTTAATTGTAAATGCAGAACCGTTTCTAAAAAATTTGAAATTTCAATTGATAAATGAAAGAATTTGAATAATGAATAATTTAATAAATAAATTGTGGAAAAACGTAGAAAATACATTCTAAATTACTGTTTATTTCGAATTAATTATAATTTTTTCCATTAAATTAAGTCTTATGTTCGCCAAATCAACTAGAAGAATGAAGTTTACTCAAAATGTCGCTTAATTAGTATTTTTTTTAATTATCCGTAGCTCAGTGGTGTAGTCGTAAAAAAACAGAAATTATATTCTCTAGGCAGAGGGTATACGCTCAAGGCAGAGAGTACACCCTAGATAGTATATGCTATAGCTTTTATGAGAAACAGAGGGTATACATCCTTTAAAAAATCCGAAAGGTATACGGCGTACACCACCGTATACTCTCCACTACATCCCTGCATATAATTACTTCTGATAAAAATAGGCACACAAATATTATTTGAAGTATTTCAACAACTACGCGTCATTTTTTTCGCCGCGAGTTTTTCTGAGAGTTTATAAACCAACATGTTGGAGACTATCAAAAAACATTTTCTTGCTTGCTATCTTTCTTAATTGTTTCAATGCCTTCGTTTATATCATATTTATTTGATTGTACATTGTCAGACGCTATATCAGGGTTCGTACGCAACAAGGCATTCAGGGATTTTTAGGTGTTTTAGTACCAGAAATTTCGTAAAATTCTGGTCGTATAGCTGAAGATGGATATTTTTTTTTCATTAGGTAAGGCAAATATTACTTTGCGAGAATGCTGGCAAAAAGTCCTTGAAACGTACGAGCCCTGTATGTAACGAGGAGCCGCTGTATTAATTAATCCGTGACCTCAATTTAAAAAATAGGATGAAAATATATTGACAAAATCTGAAAATAGCGAAGCAGTGACAATTTTGAAAAGTAGTTTGCAATGGACAATTTTTAAAACAAGTAGCTGTAGTTGTATTTAACTATATTTTCGGTAAAGTAGTTGTAGTTGTAGCTCGCTACAAAATAAAAGTAGTTTTTCCGAACACTGATCTGGTACGAAAATACAAACTTTGATAACTCTAAAGAAAAGTTGAACATTTCTAATTTGTCTGAAGAGAATCTTTTTTGTCTATCATATCAGGGTTGTAGTGGGTAGCTGCCCGGGTACCCACCCAGCTACCCGCCCGGGCTGGGTTTTTTATAAAAAACCCGGGTTTCTTACAACTATAAGGGTTGTAGTGGGTAGCTGCCCGGGTACCCACTCAACTATCCGCCCGGGCTGGGTTTTTTTATAAAAAATCCGGGTTTTTTACAACCCTGTATCATATACTGATCAACATACAATCGACTTGGACAATTTTTAACCTCTTAATGGTCGGATTAAATTACGGTTTAAAAATTCAACTTGCTTATTGGCACCCCTTTTTTGAAAAAGAAATAGTCACCTTATTTAATGACAGGTAAAAGGATATCATAATAAAGACAGTTACATTATTTTATAAAACTGGTGGGAATCAAACAAGCTGAACAAAAGACACAGCCCGTGAATATCTCAGGCGCAAGAATCAAGGAGTTAAAAACGTTTTGTATATTGTTTTTTTTTTAAAATCCATTGCTAATTCTTTAGAAAATCTTTGAATGCAACTGTTTTAAGTAGAAGAGGCTGCAGCACCTTGAAGCACCTTTTGATTAATGATTTTTGTACATTTTATTTCTCGCTCAAGTTTTATCGAATGAATTCCACGAATTGCTTGATCTGGCGGCTTAGTAAAAGGTAATAAGTGACTGAAACAGGTGTTTTAGAAAAAAACTACATCAAAAGAAATGTAAACTCCTTCAACAATTTCATCCTGTCCCAACAAGTGGAGCACATTATTTTGCATATTATTTCACTATTAAGATACGTCATTTGAAAAGAAGGATTTGATCTAGTGTTATATGATAATAAAACTCACTAATAATTAAATCATAAATTAGAATCATTAGAGAAATAAAATTATTTATTTAAAATATTCACTAAGACATTGGTAATTATCGTAGCTGAGTTACTTTTGACTAATAAATTGCTGTTTGTTGTCATATTGTATATTCATGATTGCCTATTAACAGTCGTTTAGATAGTAAAAATACAATTTTTTTTATATTTGAGCACCTTCACGCTGTGTAAAACATGTTTTTTTACTATGTGTCAAAACCTGCCCCCTTCCTGTGTTCTGTCTGCAATTTCCGCTAGGTTTTACAGATAGATTTTTAAATTTTTAATTGCACGGTAAATGTGTGTACTTTAAAAGCTTGATTTATTTTTCTTAAATTTCTTATTTTTTATACTAAAAATACTTATAAATCGACAGAGTAAAGTTACCGCAACGTTGTCAAAACGTAAAAGGATATAAATTCTGATCGCTATTTTTCACATGAATTACACCTTGCACTTAGCAGTAGATTGTGTAGTCATATTAGTATTACTACTGCTTATTTGCACTACAACTCTTAAAACATCAAATGTCCTGAGTCGGGTCATGTCCCAAGGTGTCCCACGCTTTCCAATGGCTTTTATGCACGTGACGCCACAGCCGGGATCTGGCGGTGTTTTGATCTTACAGAATATTAATATGCGCAGTTGAAAATACCACCAGCATAGGAATTTTAACCTCGACACAGGTTACGTGCATAAATGTAAAACGGAATTTTGCACATTTAGCGAATGTTCTCATATACAGAACGTCATTTTGAAAATAAATTGTAATACAGGGTTCGTACGCTTCAAGGACTTTCAAGCACCTTTTATCAGAATTTTTATAAAGTAATATTTGCCTTATTTAATGAAAATAAATTCTATCTTCAGATATAGTGACCAGTACGTTACAAAATTTCTGGTACCAAAACACCTAAAATCCCCCTGAATCCCTTGATACGTACGAACCCTGTAATATGTATATTAATTATCTACTGGTACAGCAATGAATTTCTTGGCGGTATTTTTAATAAATAAACATTATTAACACCTTACTCCATAGAGCGGACTAATATTTAAATGTAAATACCGCTAACAGACGAATTTTAGCCTTGACACCAGGTCGCGTTCATGAAGTCTATTCGCTTTGCATTGTCACAAAAATGAGTCCGCAGAATCAATTCAGCATTTATTTTCAACACAAGCTATGTCACATTTCCTTCTCTTTTAAGAGAATCTATACAACATTTCCGATACACTTAAAGGAATCTATGTGACATCCCCGATATCCCTAGAATAATTTAATTCTAGGATTAAGAATGTTTCAACAATAATTAAATTCCATTCAAATATTCTTGTTTTACTTTTTTTTCATATAAAACTAGACGGTACGAAAATATAAACTCTGGTGGATCATTCTCCCAGAAACGCACAAAATCGTCACATATTATTTATTACAATATTAAATGCAATAGAAAAAAATTATAATGGAAATGTTTTGGGGTATAACAGTACAATATATATAAAATATTAAGTACTGGGCTGCCATGCGCTACTATTTTTGTTTTTATGCTCTTCGTATCATTTTTTTTTTTTTCAAAAACTTTTTTGTCGTAAGCTTATAATTTTAAGAGAGAATTTCAAGATAACGTACCAGAAGGGAAAAAATTGTAACTAGTCGTACGAATAGTTGATATAATAAATAAATAGTCTCCAGTGACGTTCACTTTTGAAACAAGAAAATTTATCAAAATTTACAGCAGTATAAAAATGAAAGCTTAAAAATATAAAATTGAGATTTCTATATTAACCCTCTCGCTGCGTAATTGTTGCATCAAAACTGCTTCAAAAATTGTGTGTTAAACCCCTTCGCGACGAGCGTCTTTTAAGAATTTTTATTCTTTTGTCACCGGTTTTTCAAAGCAAAAATTTTTGTCTAATTTAATCGGGAAGATGCTCCAATCAAATAAGGCAAAATTTATAATAAAAAAATAACTGATGGGAATAATCAAGGAGGGTTCATTAGACGGGAAAAATGCATCCCCTAGGAAATCTCGGGTACGCAGATTTTGCTACTTTTACGTTGCCCGAGGAAATCTTGGGTTGCGCAGCGAGAGGGTTAATACTGTACGGGGAGCAAACAATGCTGCCAAATCTGACGGGTTTTTTTTTTTTTCAGAAATTTCGAGTTGAGAGCAGAAAATCTTTAACACTAATTTTCCCTTACTTTATTTAGGAAATGCTTATCTGCAAAAATAACTGTTCAAACTTTTTGGAGAGAATTTGGAATTTTTTAACCGTAGTTTTATAAATAACGCATAAATTCATCAGCAGGCCTATATAGTGTTAATGAATGAGAGAAGGCGATATGATTATTTGAATGAAAGAGAATATGATCCCAAATGCTTTGCCCAGTATTCAAGCAGATAAGCTTTGCAGTAGTGATGTCCTCATTCCATATTTGCTTATGTTATTTAAAGAAAATGCTGACTAGTACAAATATAAGTATGCTTGTACTAGTTAGCATACATTTTAGTGTTCTTAATTGCTTTTTATGCAACATATCTCATGAAGATTCTTTTAGAAAAGAGAAGGTGCACGTTATATGCCGGATTATGCGGTATTAAGTTATCATTTAAATATTGTGTCCACAGCACCTGGATATTCATTAATGTCCGTGGCTTTGCAAAGACTTAGTTTGTACTACTCTTTACATCAAACCTGTTTTCGTAATACATTATGAATTTGTAATTCAATGAAAATATAATATCAGATTCAATTTCAAAAGGTACTGTAATTGCCCAAAGTTAGTTTAATCTAACTGCGGAGACATGGAAAGTTTTTTGGTTATGTGTGTCTGTTTGTTCCGCTTTAATCGTCACAAAAACATCCCATTAACCCCTTCGGGACGGGAGCCTTTTACGAAATTTTTAATCTTTTGTCACCGTTTTTTAAAAACAGAAATTTGTGTCTTCTTGAATCGAGAAAATGCGCTGATTAAATAAGGCAAATTTTACAGTAAAATTTTACTGGTGAGGAAAAACAAGAATTCGGAGCGCTTCATGCGGCACGTATACGTGCCGCTCGTCCCCAAGGGGTTAACTTGATGTTTTGCATATTCGTGTATATATGTGTGAAATGCCCGGATTTAAATGTATTGTTTTTTGTTCAATTTAATTCATTCGTTGGAAAAATATAGAACAAGTCCTTTCATGCCATAATTCTTTTCTATGGGAGTACAGACGACTTTTTCTTTATACACAGAAAAGAAAATGACACGTTTGAATATTGATTTATACGTTAAATTATGGAAGTTAAATTTTCAATATGGAGGTCTTAAATTAATCCAATCGGTTTGTAAATTTGCTAATACTTTTGTCAGAATTTCGAAATTTATTTTTTTAATTATTGGAAAATTTTATGCATTTGACGCAGAAAAATATTTTACTTCCTCCTTTTATACAAATTTTCCAATGTATTTCTTATTTTCTCTTCTTTTACTTAACCATTGCCTAGACACCGATTCCAAAGGAGAAAATTTAATCTAACAGATCAATTTAAATCAGTTGAATGTACCGGGTGTCCTAAAAAGGACTAACTGATTTAAAAAATAAATAACTTGCAAACGGTGACAGATATTTTTAAAAAATCTTGCAGGAGCGTTATGTATGATGTCAAAAGTTCCTTTACTGTGATTCTTGAATTTAGTTCGCATTACAATCAATAGCTGGCGCTGCGAGCAATATGTGCTAAATCCAGACCCAATTTTTGCTACTTCGGGTCAAACTCAATACATTTTAATCTCCTTTTTTGGCATGGGAGAAGAGAAAGGCCAAAAAATCCAGCTTGAATTTTGCGCCTATTGCTTGCAGCGCCATCTATTATTTGTAATTCGAACTAAATTCGAGAATCACGGTAAAAAAAACTCTGGCATGATACATAACCCTCCTGCAAGAATTTTTTAAATATCTGTCACCGTTTGCGAGTTATTGAATTTTAAAATCAGTCAGTCCTTATTAGGACACCCGGTATATTAGACTGAATTGAATGACGTAACACGCTAAATACAATTGTGCATTTGTAATAAATTAAATGTTTAGTGTGTT
Organism: Maratus speciosus; assembly: GCA_963932465.1. Taxonomy (NCBI): domain Eukaryota; kingdom Metazoa; phylum Arthropoda; class Arachnida; order Araneae; family Salticidae; genus Maratus; species Maratus speciosus. Next base: position 278,240,709 of record OZ010797.1, on the reverse strand, counting down.
ACAGTAATTTACGAAAACAAAATCAGGCATGTGGAACATCATTTCCGTAGATGTACACTAACGATCAAAGCGTCTACATAACCAAAAAATGCAATTTTAATAAAATATTTCTGATGGTCTGGTCCAAATCAATATACACTGTTAAAAAAATCGTGAAAAATTACCTCTGTTTTTAAAAGCTACCGGGTGTCCCAAAAAGGACTGACTGATTTTAAAATTCAATAACTTGCAAACGGTGACAGATATTTAAAAAATTCTTGCAGGAGGGTTATACATAAGGTCAAAAGTTTTTTTACAGTGATTTTCAATTTTAGTTCGAATTACAAACAATAGATGGCGCTGCGATCAATAGACGCTGAATTCAGGCTCGATTTTTGGTGCTTCGTGGCCCGGATAATACATTTCCATCTCCTTTTTCAGCATGGAACAAGAGAAAGGACTAGAAATCGAGCCTGTATTTAGCGACTATTGCTTACAGCGCCATCTATTGTTTGTAATTCGAACTAAAATCGAAAATCACTGTAATAAAATTTTTGACCTTATGCATAAACCTCCTGCAAGAATTTTTTAAATATCTGTCACCGTTTGCAAGTTATTGAATTTTAAAATCAGTCAGTCCTTTTTGGGACACCCGGTATCTATTTTCTGACCAATGAGAATGCCCCATAAAGTTGCTATCATATTCACCAACTTTTCGAGCAACCAACTTTTCAGCTGATTTTAACCCCAACTTTTTCCCGTTCAAAAGGAGAAAAAGGTTACAATTGTCGTTGCTAAAGTTGGAGGAAAACCAGTGCTACTAGTACCAGCCGTTAATATTTATCGCCTATTCGTATCAATCGCTTATCTCCGATTGGCTGAAATGTTGAAAGTTGGGGGGAAATGTCGCGGCTAGGGCAGACTTTTTAGAGCTGTTGATAAAAAGTTGGGGATATTGCTGTTTGCTATCACACTGGGTTTTGAGACAATATTTCGCGAAAAGTTGGAGGAAATCAAGAGTTGGCTCAAAAATTGCTCGAAAAGTTGGTGAATCTGATAGCAGCTGTAGCGTTTATGAAGCGTTCTTATTAGTCAAAAAATAGATAGCCTTTAAAAACAGAGGTAACTTTTCACGATATTTTTAACAGTGTAGAAGCATATTTTGTCCTCTTAATTTGAAAAAACAAAAATTTAACGCTGAAAATGTACATTTGTGAGAGAATGACTCTGATAAACCTGAACATTTTTCATTTATAGGTGCAAAACCTTTTTCTTCAAAGAACATATATCAAGATAGACTTGTCGTTTCTTATAGACGTTGATGTATGGTATTTGTAAGGAGATCCATTGCTAATTCTTGATTATCTTTAGAAAATGCTTTGAAAGTATCTGTTTTAAGGATACGCTCGGCATTTTTGTAAAAATAAGTCCGAGCTATCTGGAACAGATCCTTATCATTGTAAAAACTTGTAAGATTAATAACATCACAAATATGTTCGTCACAAAGATTCTCTTCCAAAAATGCATTGCATAGGCCTTTCAGTTCTTTCATATCATACTTATGAGCGGCTGCATAAATCAGGAAGACGTTATCGTATGTTATGCCATCAACATTTCCGGTGTATAAGTAAGACAACATCGCTTCAACGGCATCTGGGTGGATGTCTTTCACGCTCATCTCGCCAGTACGGGCTTCTTTCATATCTTGTTGCAGCATCTTGGCGAAATATTCTGATCGCATTCCCAGGATGATTCGATGAGCTGCAAATTGACGGTCTTCCACTTTTAAAATGAAATCTGTTCCTCTGGCTTCTGTCAGTTGTGTCTTCATGTCATTGCTGAGGTGTAGCAGTCTCGCAATACAAGAATCTGGAAAGAAAAAATATATTGTTTAAAGTATTTGCACACCTTTAGCGAACTTATTTTTAAATTGAGGACTAAGAATGAAAAACGTTGAAAGTACCAAAAAATCACAAAATCTTTTTTTTTTTACGAAAAAATGTCGTAAGCGCCATGTTTAACAAACAGGAGACCATTTGACGTGCTAACCCTAGTAGTAATAGTTCAAACCATGGAACTAGGACTAAAGAAGAATTAGCATATCCTCAAAATGGTGAAGCAAAGCGTTATAAGTAAGCGAACAAACTTAATGCTGGAATCAGGCGTAAATTAACACAGTTGCGACACTTTGTGGACGGAGTGATAATTCACATACGCGGGCTTTTAGTGTGGCGCGTATTTTCTAAATCTTTAGTCTCTCATGTAAATGAATTTTGTTTGCCACATTTATTGCACAATAATGGCGTAGCGACAGGGGCATCCAGATGCACTTGACACCACGAAGTTTTCTTCGCCTTATCATAAGCACTTCAGTTATAAACCAAGGTGAAAAAATTTTTACAATTTTAGTGGTGTGAGTAAGAAAACAGTTAGGTATCTACCTGTAGTTCACACTCCATCCGCTACGTAGCGCATGACCTTGATTGATGTGACCTCGCTCTTAATCTTGTGATTACTTCTCCCATTTAAGATAGGACGCTTACTTATATCGCTTTGTGGTGAAGGGTTTCGTAGCATCATTTCAGCCGGTTAAAACCTCCACCAGTAAATTTGAATAGATATTTTCTCCGTATTTAAACGCTTTATTAATGTAGAATAGTAATCATATATATGTCATATATATGGTCAATAACAGATATTCCTTTTTACTGGTGGAAGTTTACTTCGGCGGTAGTCAGGCCCTGCGTTTCCGCCATATTGTGACAACCTGGACAACCTCTTGTCAGTGCCAGTGAAAGAGACAATATTACCCAGGCTAACTTCTACCAGCAACAACGAATAGAAATTTTTAACATATTTGTAAGATAAATTATCCATGAATAAGCCGTTAAAATAACGCAAAAATTTCTACTCAACATTTACTGGTGGAAGTTTGCTCCGAAGGTAATAAGAAACTGTCGATACGATGTAAAAAATCAGCCGCCATCTTGTAATAACAACCTCAGTTACTTCACTCGCAACTGGTATACTCTACACTAGGGTTGCACAACCTTTTTAAGAGAAGGGCCACTTACAAAAATATCTGCGTAGTCGAGGGCCACACCGGTAATACGGAGAGGATTCTATTTTGGGGAGGTGATCTGTGGCCTATAATCAGATAAAAAATATGGTTTCAGGGTGGGGGATGAGTTTTACCCCTCTAGGTTCTCCTACTCAGTCAGCATATTCAATTCAGCTGGCAAGAAGACTTTGCAATAGTATATATAACAAACAGAGATATAGCAAGGATTATATTCAAGGAGTGATAATATTATACTTGACTTTATTCGGAGGAGTAAATTTTGCTTTGTTAAAAGTGTTAAAAAACAAACATAGGCATGAAAGTGGCTAGTGCGGAAAAAAATGTAAACTTTATGAATTAAGGGGCGAAGAGGAGCCGATCAACGAAATTTGAGATTTTTCCGCGCCTGATTGACAAAATTCCCAATTTTTCCACACCCGATCGACGAAATTTGCTATTTTTTCGCGCCTGATCAACAAATTTTGCGACTTTTTGCGCATGATCGTCCAAATTTGCGATTTTTCCGCCCCTGAGTGACGAAATTCGCGATTCTTGACGCTGACGAAATCTGTAATTTTTTACCAAATTGACGAAATGCGCGATTTATTCTCGCGATAAACTGACGAAGCTCGTGATTTGTCCACATCCGATCAACGGAATTTTCAATATTTCCGCCCCTCATTGACGAAATTCGCGAATTTTCCGTGCCCGATCAACGAAATTCGCGATTCTTGACTCTGACGAAATCTGTAATTTTTTACCGCAGCAAATTGACGTAATTCGAGATTTTTTCTCGCGAAAAAAAGACGAAGCTCGTGTTTTTTCCGCACCCGATCAACGATATTTTCAATTTTTCCGCGCATCATTGACAAGATTCACAAATGTTTCGTGTCCAACCAAGCCATTCGCGATTTTTCGGAGTCCGATCGACAAAACTAGCTATTTTTCAGTAACCGATCAACGAAATTCGCGATTTTCGCGAGCTTCATTGACGAAATTTGGAATTTTTCCGCGCCAGAACAACGAAATTCCCAATTTTTTTCTCGTGATAAACAGACAAAATACGCGTTTTTCTTTTTTCGAAGCTTTTCAACGAAATTTCAGATTTTCCGCTCCTAATTGACAAAATTTGCGATTTTTCTCACCCGATCGATAAAATTCGCGATTATTAACTGACTGATGAAAATTTGCAATTTTTTCCCTCGGCAAATTGGCGAAATTCGAGAGTTTTTTCGCGCGACTGGCGAAAATAACGATTTTTTTGGAACCGATCAACAAAATTTGCAATTTTTCAGCGCATCATTAACAAAATTGACGATTTTTTCGCGTCCGATCAACGAATTTTTCGATTTTTTTCGTACCTGATCGACAAAACTCGCAATTTTTCCGTGTACGACTAACGAAATTCGCGATTTCTCTGTGCCCAATCGCCAAAACTCGCGATTATTCCGAGACCAATTGACAAAACTCGCGATCTCTCCGTGCCCGATCGGAGAAATTTGCGATTTTTTCCGCATCTTATCGACAAAATTCGCTATTTTTCGTGCCGGATCAAGGAAATTTGTGGTTTTTCCACGTCTTATGGACAAAATTCGCTATTTTTTCGTGCCCGATCAACGAAATTTGCGATTTTTCTGAGCCCGATCGAAAAACTCGCAATTTTCCGCGTATTATCGACAAAATTCGCGAGTTTTCCGTGCCCAATCAACAAAATTTGTGATTTTTTTCCGCGCCCGATGAACGAAATTCGCGATTCTTAACTGACTGACGAAATGTTCAGTTTTTCTCGCGGCAAATTGATGAAACTCACGATTTTTTCCTGGGACCATATGGACAAAAATTGCATTTTTTTCAGTTATAAATTGACGAAGTTCGCGGGCCACACGTTAACTCATCGCGGGCCACAGGTTGTGCATCCCTACTCTACATTGTATGTCTCCTCCCTCCTCTTTATTCATAACTCCATTGTTCAAACCAGTCGGAAAATTGTATATCAAACGTGCCAAATGAGGTGCTTTCGACCTTTTTTTTTTCGCTCTCTTGAAAAATTTCCTCTTTTGGACTTTCAATGTTTTCCATTCTTAGTCCTCAATTTACTTCTGAAAGCAGTGGAGTCTCCAACCTCAGAGTCGTTTTGAAAGATTTTCGTTTAAAAATATAAAACTATAAAAATCATTAGGAAATAATAGTTTGGAAAAATGGACAGGAACGAGCATATACCGTTCGTTTGTACGCTACCGGGGATAGTGTGAATCCCGATACCAGGCTCGTGGAAAGATTTTCGGTTAAAAGTAAAAAATCACAAGAGAGCAAGCATAGCCTGCTCAGTTGTGAAGCGTCTAGCGATCACACTTTTTCATTTTGATCCCGTGATCCTGCGGGATCAGCGTGCTGCGCGCATATCGTTCCGCGCATGACGTAGCGATGTTTGTGTAAAATAATATTCTAAGCAGAAATCTTTAAGAAACTTTATGGTGTAATGGTATGACGTTCAACCTTTAGATTAGATGGCATGGGTTCGATTCTTTAGGGAGCTAAATGAATGTCAAGATTGCTTTAAAAAACTACATTTTTTTTAAGATAAAAATTGAAAATTTATATTTTTCAATAATTGTACCACTATTAACAATTTTTTTATTGTGAATTTTCCAGATATTTGATCTGGTGATCGTAGTTTTAATAGATTTAAGGCCTTTAGTATCGCCATCTAGTTGTGTGAAGATAAGCAAATCATAAAGAATGTTTTAAATTAAATAATAATTAAATATTTTTTCATACTTTTAAATTTAATAATTTTAATTTTTATCATCATTTTAAAAGAACTTTTAATTTTGAATAAATAATAATTGTTACTATTTTTTTCATAATTTTAAATTTTATAATGATTTAGTAATTTATTTTTTTTAATCATTTAAAGGCACTTTAAATTCTGAATATAATAACTTTTATAATGATTTAGTAATTTAATTTTTTTAATCATTTAAAGGCACTTTAAATTCTGAATATAATAAATTTTTATATGTTTCTAGTAATTTTATGTTTAATAATTTAAATTTAATATTTTTTCACAATGTTTAAATTGTTTTTTTTTTTACAAAATTTTGAATTTAATAATTTCTGTTTTTTAAATTATAATTTAATAATTTTTTCGTCCTTTTAAAATAATTTTAAAGTTTAATTAATTTGAATCAAAATAAAATAAAGTTCCATAAAGTTCCTAAAAGAATTTTGCTTAGAATATTATTTTACAAAACATCGATACGTTATGCGCGGAACGATATGCGCGGAGTACGCTGATCCCGCAGGATCACAGGATCAAAATGAAAAAGTGTGATCGCTAGACGCTTGTGCTCAGATGTACGCCGTCGAAAGCAGTGGGATCTTAGACCCTATTGACTAGCGTAACGAGATATATAAGTAATCCCGGCCAACGTCTGACAAGATATACATATTGAAATTGTATTTTTTTCACGTGTAGCATAATGTGTATGCGTACACAATCATTAACACAATTTTAATTGTGTTTCTTAATTAACATCTGGAGTAAATATTGTTTGTTAGATTTTACCTTCGGCATTATAAAACTAACACAGAAAACTCTATTGTAATATGATTGATACAATGCAGAGATACGTTAATATGTTTTCTCCTTAAGCAAAAGCTAAACTTTCCCTGTAATTAAGTTATTAAATATTAATGTAATATGATAATAATCTTAAAAGAGAGGGACATTGTCACTTTACACTGACCCTGCTTCCTTCTTCTGTGTTGTAGTATCATGTTGCCACCTACTGATGATTCTTTGAATCACAAGGATATCACCTACAGACTTAGAAATGAATTATACAACTTTTAAGAATTTATGGCTCTTTTAAAGTTTCCATCCGAATTTTTTACGTATATATATATATATATGCTCGAGCCGATAAATATGTAAAAGGTCTGCACGGGCCCATGCATGACCCGAGGCCCGTAGCCGACACGGGCCGAACTTTTAATTTTTGCATCGGACAGACTCGACCCAAGATAGTTTTCGTTCGTTATTTAAAAGTAATAAGTAAAGTGAAATATATTTTAGAGGTCTCCAACGGCCGGAAGACAACTTCCGGCCCTTGGAGACCTCTAAAATATATTTCACTTACACAGGTACACATATGTATACAGGTTGTAACCGACAATTGCAGGCTATCAGCTAGGAAAGAAGCCATGACACAAGTTAAACGAAATAACAACACTTTATTATTTTTAATTTAATCATACTGATTGGTAAATATATATTATACGAATTGCATATTTCAAATACCATGTAATCGTAGATGTATGAGGTATTTGCGTATCCATCGTTTAATGGAATTCCATTTCATGTGGTACATTCTGTTGAGCAGTCTGCATGGCAGACTAGATTATGTTGCCAATAAGTTTATCTGAGTGAAATGTGTCCGCCGGATGTCGGGTCAGGTAGCTCGATAAGTAGAACGTTGGCTATTTAAGTCAAAGGTATTGAGTTCGACTCCTGGTCTGGGCGTTTTTTCACACAGTTGGAAATATCCAATTCGTAAAATGATAACAATTTATTTAAAAGTAATAAGTAAGGTGGTGGCTGTGCAGCGGCCAAATTTTATTTAGAATGACCGAAAAGTAGTTCAAAAAACTAAAAAAGAAAAGTGCCCTGTTAAACTGATGGCATTGAGCTCATAGGCTATTCACACTAATGCATATTGTACTCTTATTTCAAAGAATAATGCCTCTCGTAAAATAAATTAAGGGGATTATCCCCCCCCCCTCCCTTTTACAATCTTTATACTTAACCAATGAGCCTCTAAATCTCATCAGGGAAGCGCCTTATCAGAATAAACCGGTATGCCAAATTTGAAGCAAATCGGGTAGAAAAACCCATTTATCTAAATTAAGGGGTGTATTAGCCCCCGTTCCCCCTTTATACTTAAACAATGAATTTCCAAATCTAATCAGGGAAGCGCCTTGTCAGAATTAATCGGTATATCAAATTTGAAGCAAATCTGATAATTCTTCATGAAAAACCCATTTTTCTATGTTAAAGGAAGGGGATTGTCCCCCGTACACTCCCCCTTTATACTTAACCGATGAGCCCCCAAAACTAATCAGAGAAGCGCCTTATCAGAATGAACCTAGAAAAAAAATTGAAGCAAATCGGATATTTCTATCAGGAGTTATCGCGTTACGTACATACATACGTACATACATGCATACATACAGAACTTGCGGGCACATTAACTCTCATGCTTTGATAGCCTGTGAGCTAAAAATGAGAGGAGGGATGCTATTCCTAAGAAATTCACCAAATTCAAGTGCAAACTTAAAGCGAAATGACAACGTGACAACGCTGATCGTTCATAAGATCAGATATAAGAAAGGATAAGTTTAGTTCGCTATTAAAATGTCACCAGAGGTTCACTAAAGGCTTTTTAAACGTCACTAGAAATCTAAAAATCCCCCATTGGAAAATGTCACTTAACTGCATGAGCACTACTGGAGGGAATCCTGTGGATTCTGACACGTTTTTATTTTAAAATACCAAATTTACGACACTATACCACGCAGGTGAATTCATATTTCAAGACTCTTCTCCAAAGATCAGATCACTAGAAAACTAAGCACACGGAAGGCTTGGCGATGCTCGTAGCTAATCCCAGTTACCACAATTAGCAGGGTGCAATAAAACACTACTATTACAAAACATGACCTCCACGGACATTTTCTCCCGACCTCCATGGACATTTTCCCTTCGAATGAGGACTATTTATTTTTGTCGTTTGGCAACAGAAACTTTTTGTTCTTTTAGAACGAAAGAACGATTTTGAGATGTGGGTTTTTTTCCCCCATCAAACCGAATTCGAGATTAATTCATCTTATGTATATAATGTAAATATTTTTTTGTATAAGTTAGCCATATAAATAATCTAAAATGAAAGAGATGTTTCTTCATTTCCGACTATTTGATGTGAATTATTTTTAATTGCCGAATCTATCCTGGTATGAATAAGTTCTGATTCTAAAGAAGGCGGCCTACCTTGGATCGGTAAGTGTTTTTTACTTACCTTTATAGATTTGAATCACATGTTTTATTGTGTATCTGATAACTACCATCATATTTGTGCCAGCTAGACGATCACATAAACTTCATTGTCATATTATTGCACAAAAGAACGGTGAAAGTCAGATTTCGGGAGATTCAGTTACACTTTGCGAAATTTAAAGGATGACATAATAGTTGGCTCGTTCATGCAGAAAGCACAAATGTTAGAATAAGGACAACACGAACAGACACAAAATTCACAAGCCATTCAACCGTAGGCTACCTTCATAAGAGAGTAGCTAGGTGCTTATGCTACAAGTACAGTGTCTAGAAGTATATAGCGTGAAAATCGACAAGCGAAATCATACCAAAAAAATTACATTTTCACCAGAGGTGCTATGATCGAGTTTATTGCTACGAATGAATAGAAATCCTGTGTGTTTTTAGATATTTATAATGCAATTTGAACTACGAGAAACTTGTTTTTGAAAGATAAATTTTGCGAAAAACAGAAGTAAAACGATTTATGTTGTAGTACTCGATAAATTAGGAATGAACGAATATTATTTTAAATTCGTTGCATTCATTCAGGGATATATTTTTAATTCATTTCGCACCACATATTTCTAGATGCTGTAACTAAAGCTTAGTGTTTACACATTCAAGCAATAAATTTGATGGCAGCGACGTCTAAAAAAATATAATATTTGAGAATTATTCTAAAACAATGCAGATATACGCGATTTCCACACTATATACTTCTAGACACTGTGCTACAAGATTGTAAGTGAAAGCTGGTGAAATCTAAATGATTCTTATGAAATCCTCTAATAGAGAGGGTGGGCTCCAACATTTTATTATTATTGCACTTTTCCAATACTATTTCTGAATTACTATTCAGAATAAAACAATCTTCAGAATAAACTTTGTCATTTAATTGCAGAGTTTCTGTCATTAAATAATTATGCTACTCGAAAATAGTAGTAGTTTTGGGAGGCGCAAGCCTCAGGTTGGATACCCTTAATAGCAAAGTAACAGATGCAATACAATTTAGTACCGTCATCTTAAACACTTTGCGAGCAGTGTCAATCCAGATGAAACAATCTTATACATATTCCAACTTCATACACATCTTTATACATGAAATAGAATACCACTCTTAACTCTTTCAGGGGCAAGGTATTTCTATTCGTAAAATGCTGAAATGAGTGACTGATACCAGAATTTACAAATATATTTTCTCAAAGTAAGCAAAAGCTTTTGTGCACGTACTTAATAAAAGGAAAAATTTCATTTGAATATGCTGGTGCCAATGTGGCATTTAGGAATTAAAATTAAGTGGTTCAAAAATGAGCCACCGCCCTTGAAAGGGTTAACCCATTACCAGCTGGTGTTGCGTTCACGCAACGGTCAAAATAATTGTCCATATTTAAGTTATTTACATACCCACCATTATTTTTTAATTAAAAAATTGGTCTTACTTAAAGACATAAAATTTTAAGATCATATAAAGCGAAAATTATCTTTTAGAGTTTGTGGTGGCAAACATCGTTTAGATAAAAAGTTGAAATTTTCAGCCTTATAGTTTTGGCGGTTAATGGGTTGAGGCAACAATAGGTAGTTCAGGTTTTGGGAATACTGATCACAGCAAAGCTTTTTTTCACTCCTTGACTTCTTTTTCACCTAAACGAAGCCTTTTCTTCACCGTTTACAACCTGCTTACCGCCGTCAGCTGTCTTTATGGAAAATTTGTTCGAGATTAACTTGAAGGCAGGGCCGGAATCGATTCTCATGAGATTAGTTCTCATGAGGTTAAGGAATAGTTTTGACTGAATAAATAGATTGCAAAACTAGTTTACCATACAAAAATTATTTCAAGTTGCATGCTCTACCTCTTTGAAAATATTGAATAACTGTTCTGTGTCACCCTGTATATACAGGATGTCCGGGCTATAAGTATACAAAAGTTATGACTTATTATTACAGCACTACGCATTAGAATGTAATAGACCTCCGTGGATTGAAAACCCCTCCGAGATTTTAAAACATTGAACAAAACAAAACACTGAAACTGTGGATGAGTGGAAAAAGTGTATCATAGAAGCAATTTGTCTAATAACTCCTGATATGCTACGAAACATTTGGGGAGAACTGGATTACCGTTTAGACGTTTATCGTGTTAACAAAGCTGCACACATCGAAGTCTATTGATAGTAAAACTTTGTGAGATGCTATTTTTATTTAAATATTTTTTTTTAATTATAATCGGTAGTTCCGTAAAAATAATCCATAACTTTTAGATACTTTTAGCCCGGACACCCTATATATAAATGATTACGAAAGTAAGTAGGTGAAATACCAACAAATACAGTAAGTAACTTACGAAATTTCAAAAGGGCAAACAGATGCAACAAAATTTAGGCCTCCTATTATTCGTCCATGATAAGTTAGTTGATGAGTAACTCACATTTTGATGAATTTATTAGTTAGTTAAGATGACAATCATTGCTAGTAACAATCAGAATCAATCAGTTTTTCATTAAATAATGCATTTGTTTCACTATGTGTGTCTGTTATCAACTTTCTTTTCCTCTAGTATCACGAAATCTTACAAAGACATCAGCCAACTTATCGTAGTCAAAATATGAAAACTTCACGGACACTGTCAATCAATAAATAATATTATACATATAAGCAGATAAAACAACGTTCATAGCACCAAAACTTTTTAACTTATAGCGTAGATTTTGTAGCATTCAGCGTATTGTCATCAGTGCAGAGAATGTTGGATTTTGCTCACATATTTGGAATAGAAGTGAATTTGAGGGAAAGGTTTTTTGACCAATAAAATTACACAAAATTACGGGAACAGCCAATAAGAAAATTGTATAGACAATGGAACTGGTAATGCGAAAAAATGCTAGAAGAAATGAAGAAAAAGAGGTTTTCATATTATCAGCTCCATTTTCTATACAATTTTCCTATTGGCTGTTCCCATGAATTCCTGTATTGGTCAATAAAGCTAGTCATCGAATCTGTTATTCTTCGACATATACAGGGTGTTTCATAAAAGATGGGCATTTTAGAGATGATAGTACACATCAAAACAAACAATTTTCATTAAAAAATGTATGGTCGGAATTAAAACGCAAAGGTGCTAGAGGGAGCCAAAGGAGATACTCAGTGTTGCCAGTGGGCTACTTTTTTAAAATTCAGATTTATTGATCGGCACCACTTTTTTGAAATGGTAAAATTCCCCTTGTTTTACTCGTAATTAATATGTCATTAAATAAGGCAAATTTTACAATTTCAAAAAGTAATGCTAATCAAGAAATCTGAATTTAAAAACAGTAACCCGCTTGGCAACACAAGATATGTCATTATGCGAGCCAAAAGCAAGCAAAGAACGAATAAGTGACAAAAGCAAGGTGGGAAACCCTTCTCCGTACAATTATTAAGTCGCTGAGCCATTTCCATTTACAGTTCCGTAGATAAAATACATATCAGCCTTTTCAATATTAGTGAAGAGCAACACCTTCCGTTACGTTCCTACTGCGATTGACAGTTGCACACTCGGATCAGCAGCTTTTATGTATTAATCGAGGCGAAATTTTGCATGCGCGTTCTTCTTCTTCCTCATATCACATTTGCATACTATTAGTGTCATTCTTCTCTCCCCATTTTTCTCATGATAATCCCAAATAGGAATGAAGCTTTAACGTTTGCATGAACCAAGTCAGTGTTGAGAGAGGGTTACTTCTTTTTAATTCAAATTTTTTTATTGCTACCAGTTTTTTTAAATTGATAATCCGCCTTGTTTTCACCTTATTCAATCTGTCATTAAAAAAGGCGAATTTTGCTATTTCAAAAAAAAAAATAGTGGAAATCAATAAATCTGAATTTTTAAAAAGTATCCCACTGGGAACACTGGACCAACTTTCCAAATGCGCCAGCACCTTTGCGTTTTATTTCCGACCATGCATTCTTTCATGAAAGTTGTTTGTTTAGATGTGTACTATTACCTCTTAAAGTTTTGCCAATCTTTTAAGAAACACCCTATATATATACCGGGTGTCCTAAAAAGGACTGACTGATTTTAAAATTCAATAACTTGCAAATGGTGACAGATATTTAAAAATTCTTGCAGGACGGTTATGCATAAGGTCAAAAGTTTTTTTACAGTGATTTTCGATTTTAGTTCGAATTACAAAAACTAGATGGTGCTGTAAGCAATAGGCGCTAAATACAGGCTCGATTTTTTTGGCCTTTCTCTTCTTCCATGCAGAAAAATGAGATAAAAATGTATTGAGTTGGTCCCGAAGTACCAAAAAACGAGCATGAATTTAGCGTCTATTGATCTCAGCGCCATCTATTGTTTGTTATTCGAACTAAAATCGAAAATCACTGTAAAAGAACTTTTGACCTCATGCATAACCCTCCTGCAAGAATTTTTTAAATATCTGTCACCGTTTGCAAATTATTGAATTTTAAAATTAGTCAGTCCTTTTTAGTACACCCGGTATATATATATGTGTGTGTGTGAGTAAAACTGCACCATTCTTTGCACCGATGATGGTACGAAGAATGCTGTCAAAACTATTCTGCTATAACTTAAAAAGTTCTAGTGCTAAAAATGTTTTCTTATCTGCTTATATTGTATTGCACCAAGTATCGTCTTAACCGTGAATATTATACATACCTTCAACATTATATACATCTTTATACGTGAGGTAGCATAGAACTCTTAAGCCAGGAGCAGTAGGGTATTCCGCGTTCTGTTGAAGCAACACTGATCGCAACAAGGCTTTTTTCACTCCTCTACCTCTTTTTCGACCGAACGAAGCCTTCTCTTGACCTGTCTCAACCTGCTTGCCGTCGGCTGTCTTTATGGAAAATTTGTACCAGACAGATTTGGAAGCAGGTCCTGAATCGGTTCTCATGAGGTATATTCCAATAAATCCTGCGGGTTCACTTTTACATTCACCGTGTGGAAACATTAAAATGTACCACAGTGTATCTGCGAAGTAAAACACAGGACTGCGATAGCTTTTGTCGACGTCCCTTAATAAAGTCTGTATGTTGTCGATATCCCATTCATAGATGAGTTCGCTGAAAGTTTCTTTTAATTTACCAACCGTTGCTTCGACCGACATTGAGAAATGGTGCTATCAGGGTAAAAATTAATGGTTGACGATGTTAATCCTCTATGAGACCTGAAAAGAATATTAAATGAGTTAATGGTAACATTAAAACCATCATTTCTTCTATTTATTGCTAAATATCTCGAAAAAGAAAAAAATATATATACCGGGTTTACCAAAGTTAGCCCTTTATTGCGCCGCTTTGCATATATGCAAACAACACTGTTTTGAATTTGATAGATTTTTTTTTTATTCGTATATACCTATTTCACACCAGAAAATTAAAATAACAATATTTGCTTTAATTAGAAAACAGACTCCGTATTTAAATAAAGCGAAATTAACCATTAAAACTTTCTGGTGCAAAGTCAGATTCTCTGAACTACGTAATTTCTAGAATGTATTCTATTATGGGAATTAAAAGGTTAAAAGGTAAGTTTTATAAAATAAATAATTATGTAAAATAAGGTAGTTAAAGACATACTTATTAAAGTATTTACTAATTTGCATTATTTTAGCGTAAAACAGCCACACCACAGTAGTTTTTACATGTATTGCAGATATGCAACAGATGAAAAGATTTACGTATTATATGAAAAATATATCACTGATTTTTTTCATTATTTTTCCTGTGTAATAAACCTTTCAGAGAATCATACATAATTTTTTCGAACCAAAATAAAAAATCGCGCATTTAAGGGTTAAATGTTTCGAAAGTATTGGGTCAAAGCGTTATAAGTAAGCGAACAAACTTAATGCTGGAATCAGGCGTAAATTAACATAGCTGCGCCACCTTGTGGACGGAGTGCTAATCCACTTACGCGGGCTTTAGCGTGACTAAATCTTTTGTCACTCATGGAAATGAATTTTGTTTGCCACATTTATTGCTAAATAATGGCGCAGCGAGAGAGGCATCCAGATGCACTTGACACCACGAAGTATTCTTTGCCTTATCAGAAGCACTTCAGTTATTAATCAAGCTGAAAAAACTTTACGATTTTAGTGGTGTGAGTAAGAAAACAGTTAGGTATCTACCTGTAGTTCATACTCCATCCGCTACGTGGCGCATGACCTTGATTGATGTGATCTCGCTTTTAATCTTGCGGTTACTTCTCCCATTTAAGATAGGACGCTTACTTATATCGCTTTGGTATTGGGTCGTTCGGAAAGTCGTGTCCGTTTGGGAAAATCAATTCGTCCCGGAAAATTCGGCCCGGTAATTATTAGACGTTAGATATCGGAATCAATGTCTAATAATTTAACGGTAGAATTTTCTGGTACGAATTGATTTTCCCAAATGGACACGACTTTCCGAACGACCCAATAAAACAATATAAAAAAATATCTATGAGTCGGAGAGACATGCGATTTGTAGATAAATATTCAGTTTGGTACGGGATTTTGAATGACACAAAAAAATTAATTCAAAATCTCGACAATAGATGGCACTACTGCAGATAATTCCATAAAAATAATTCCATATTGCTCAAACAACCCAAGATTTGGATACAAAAACATTAGAGAATACTGCATATCCACTTTTTAGTATTCAAATCTTGCTTTATGTGAATAATATGGAACTATTCTATGGAATTATTGCAGGAGCGCTCTCTATTGTCGAGATTTTGAACTAATTTTTTCTAGATGTCATACAAAATCCCGTGCCACGCTGAATATTTATCTGTAAACCGCATGTCTTTCCGATCCATAGATCTTTTTTTTTTTATCATGTTTTACTTTCGCCCCGAGCTGTTGAAACACCCGGTATATTGTACAAACCACTGAATGTTTTTAGATCTCGTATATAGGACGTTCCATTGAAAAATATTGAAACTTACTAGTTATTACTTCACAATGATATTTTTATTGTGTTCATAAAGCCTAATTATTGCAGGGGTACGCAAAGGCCCCCAGCTACAGCAGTTCCAAAAAGAAATTTAGTCCTTTCACAGAGAATGGGCTTTACCAATGTGACGTCAGCCGCGGGTAAACAGAAGAAAAACACGAATAGGCATGAAGAACATTTTAACACTGTTCCCCCTTCGTCCAATAAACAGTCTTTTTCGGAGGGTTTACCCCCCACAGATGTGTGGCTGTTTTCATTCGTGGGTAAAGTCCATAGTGACACAGTTGCGGAAATTCTTAAAGTAAGATATGGTAATCCGTATGTCTCTGGGATTTCCAAATGCAGCGACTGCTGTATGAATAGAGATATAGTATCAGGGCCTGATTACACTGGTCGGCACCAAAATCTTCTCTCTAACAATAATAGTTGATTCTTATAAATTTCACACTGCTAAATAAAAGTATGGTAACGAAATTACTGTATCACGTATCATTCTTTTGGTAGGAGGATTTGCTTTTTAAATTAGGATATTTTATATCTTGAAAAACATAAGAGGAAATTTTGTAAACCATAAAATCTAGATAATAATATGTAAATTAGCTATAAATAAATATATAAATTGATTACCCGAGTTACAGCGGCAAAAGGAATGAAAATTTATTAGTGGATAGCAAATAGTAATTCAGACGCGAAAGGAGGAGGGGACATAAAAAGAAAAATGCACGATTGAAGTATCAAAAAACTAGATTTTTATGCTGTATTTTATCAATTTGATATCTAAGACAGTGAAAGCACTTTTTTCATGATTTCAATTTTATCTAGCATTGCAAATTAATGTAACAATCCTTCTCTATTTGTTATTAATATAAAACTGCTTCTCGGGAAAAATGGTACGTGCTGCATCAATTTTGATACCATATTTAGAATTAGGAACATTAGATCTGTATACTTTACATATTGAGTTTACAGGGAGGAAAATTTTTATTTTTTAGCCGACCAGTGTTACCAAAGAGGCTACTAACAGGAAAAAGGAATAGACAACACTGTTAAAAATTTGTAGCATTCTGTCCAGTCATTTGACGGTTTTTTCCGAAAACGGTAGCACAACCGTAATTTAACACTATTCTGATCATATTATTGGACATTTTATAGTCAGAAAATAGTTAAATTACGGTTATGAAACCGTTTTTTCAAAAAACGGTCGAATGACTGGACAGAATGCTGCAAATTTTTAACACTGAATGTTGTCTTATTCATACAGTAATTTTGCATGAATACAGAGTTTAAATAAGACGAAAATTTCTGTTAAAATTTACTGGTGGAAGTTTGCTCGTTGGTAATCATGCCCTGCAATGCATACGTATAAGGGAGGTGGGGGATGAATGGGACATTTTCACAAAAATATTTTTTTATATTTTTTTATTTAAGTTACTATCAATATTATATATCACATTTCATATATTAGGTATTTGCCAACATATATGAACAATATTTATTCTAGATTATGATTTATTCATAAAAATATTATGAAATCAAAAAAACGTTCCTCCCTGTCCCAATCATCCCCACAGCAGGGATGAATGGGACACTAATAGGGATGGATGGGACACAAAGATTTTCCTCCCTGTATTCAATTTTACCAAATTAAAATTTATAATTATAACCTTATATGAAAATTATATTTGTAATATATGATTTTACAGCACGAATCGATATGTTTTTTTTTCAATAACTTCTTTTATTGCAGTTTTAACTTTTAATGCGGACTTCGGCTATCAACCTGTTCTTTTTTTCCACTTATGAGGCATTTTAGATTTGAAATGAAAGTGGAAAATGTCTTTTCAATATAGCATAGCTAATAATTTTCAATCATAACTTATTAATTAATATTAATTAAATGTATCGTAGAAACATGCAGAACGGAAATTATTGTGTCGATCGGAAAGTCATGTCGTGTTGGGAAAATCAATTCGTACCGGAAAATTCTGCCCGATAATTATTAGACTTTAGATATCGGAATCAATGTCTAATAATTAAATGATTGAATTTTCCGGTACGAATTGATTTTCCCAACACGACCCGACTTTCCGATTGACTCAATATGTTAGAGGTGGGTGTTTATTTGTGCAACATTTCAAAATTCAATATAATTTCCCCCATTTGATCAATACACATATACTATTTTTATCAATTTTATCTATTTTGATTAAGTTTTAGTACCAATTTTTTGATAATCCATTAATAATTATTACAATACAATAAGTAACACTCAGAAATTTTAAACAATAACAACTCATATAATAATATTTAATACTATTAATTGACGTAAATTATTGATTTATCATCCTATATAATACTATTTAATTAATAAATAAAATTTTCAACATATATAGGGAGGAGTGAGAATGTCCCATTCATCCCCACTTGAAATGTCCCAATCATCCCCATGATGCATAATATCCCTTCTCAGCCATTTTACCTCAAAAATTATTTTGTCACAATGGTTACTATTCATTCATTTTAATTATTGATATTGAACCTTAAAATAAATAACTACAACATAGCTTAATTTTTTTATATTGTATAAGATATTTCACATCTTCAAATGTAAAAAAAACTTACTTTTAAGCAGAGATTTCAAAAAAATGCAACTTTGAAGGAAAATGAAAACAGCAATGTGGTCCTACTTTTAGTTCTGAAGCACACTGTGGTAGAGGTATATGGGGTTAGGAAGCAATTTAAAATAAATGTTTATTGCCTGAAATATTGAGAATGTCCCATCCATCCCTTGTCCCATACATCCCCTAGCTCCCCTACTCTTAAATAATTTTCTTATGTACAGTCGTGGAAAAAAAAGTAACCACCTCTACTAACTCTGCAAGAAATTAATGCAGAAGAAAGTTACTTGTACCAAACAATTGAAAATAAAGTCTTCTCAACGCCCGCTGAATACTAGGCGCTGACACAAAAATGGCGGCAGCCGAAGGCGGATTTTTTTCGGTGTGTGTACGGTCCCTTGGATTTTGGTACCAGTAATATTTTTAAGTTTTTCCTGCTTCTTTTTTCTGAGATTAAATAAGTTAAAGAAATCTTTTATAAAATACTGGTGTCAAACTTTCAGGGACCGTGTATACGTCCACCTTCAGCAGCTGCCATTTTTGTGTCAGCGCTCATGCCTAGTATTCAGGGGGCGGTGGTCTTCTTTTAAATGACGTACATAAAATTTTCTTAGAGGGCCATCTACATATCAAAACGAACCCAAATTTTGCTTTTATTCCAATAGCAAAACCCAAATTTAACAGCATAAATAAAAGTCTACCCCATTCAATTAGCCTAAATACATATTTTCATGAAATTCGTACGATTAGTTTAAGAGAAAATAAGTATTTTAAAATGAGCTTATTTTAGGGGTTGTATCCAAATTGAAGTTCAGTACTCGATTGTTGAAATACTACAGAATGACTACACTGTTAAAAATTTTGCAGCATTCTGGCAGGTCATTCGACCGCTTTTTGAAAAAACGGTTTCATAACCATAATTTAACTATATTCTGACCATAAAATGGCCAACAATATGGTCAGAATAGTGTTAAAATTACGGTTGTGTAACCGTTTTCGGAAAAAACGGTCAAATGACCTGCCAGAATGCTGCAAATTTTTAACAGTGTATGTCAATTCTATTAACGTATTATTTCTTGTCAATATGACCATTTCATTCGCTTAATATGTTTCGACTGTTGCCAGCCTAAATGTTTCAATAAAATGAGTAAAATATATGTATATTTTTTCAAATTATGCTTTTCTACACATCGTAGACGGCCCCTTAAACCCTCATTTTGACATCTTTAACACTTTCCAACGTAGTTGTTTATGACTTCGGTTTGTTTGTCCGTCTGTCCGAGCTGTAACTCTCGTAAACATACTCGGATTGTCCTAATTTTTTTATGTTATTGATTATGTTATCTATAGCAAGATCGTTATTGAAAAAGAAGTGTGTAGCATTGTTAGTTCATTTACAGGGATGGTCAAAAGTTTTCGGTTACATTACGGTCAGCGGGAAAAAATCGTTTCAGGCTCACTTTAATAATGTTAGACCATTTCAAACTTAATGAAATTTATATACTACATGTAGGATATACTTGGTCGATGTCTAGTGGGTAATAATAGTCCAGACAGATTTTTAACGAAATCTTAACAAATTTTAAATTTCTTGGATATATATGGAACCGAACAGGTATTTACAGTTTCGAGGTAATTTTATACAACATAGCCAACCGTCTGTTGGCTTTTCTCATTTTTATTAAACATCGATAAGAGATTTCGCTTACACTAGGCCGTCTGCCTATAAAACATTATCGTGCAGCTTCTAGCTGGCCGGAAATTTTTTAGCCTCCCTTGGCCCGTCTGATTAAATCTGCATCTCGATTGCTTCTTCTGTCGTTTCTCTTTAATTCTCACGATTTTAATTGTAGGATCAGCACTTTCCTTATTGTTCGGTAGTTGGGGTTTATCTTCCAGAGCCTCACTAAAAAATCTGCAAAGCTTTGCGGTACAGAATCTATTTTCTGTCACCACATACATGTATGTAGTGCACTAAATTATGCGTTCTATAGAAATATGGGGGGCAAATCATTCACTATTACTTTACAGGGCCACACAAAGGAATACCGATATATAATGGTCTACGGAGGAAAAATTATTTGCAGCGTATTTTAGTTTTGTTACACTATTTAAAATATAATAAAATTATTAAACATTACTGAGGTTTGCTACAAGATACTTGTTGTATAACATCATGTGCATAGCATTTATCTTTCATTTACAGGGACATTCAAAAGATTCGGATACAATACTGTATCTGAAGTACTGTCTATTAGCTATAAGTGTTAGGAATGCGATTTCATTTATGGTATGAGTGTCTAAATTTAACCCTAGATCTACCGGGAATTTTATTCAAGTTTTAATAAAACGTTCTACACCAGAATTTTTATTTAAAACTATTTAAATTATTTATTTACCTTATTTTTGTCTGGTTTATATGCTTAGTTTATTTTAAAGAAATTTCTGGTTTGAATGAATATTTTGTATGTACCTGTCGGGTCCAATGGACCCGTCTGGTAGACGGAGGGTTAACTATATTTTTACTTACTATGTGATGTGCATAAATGCCATTGATCATATACAGGGCGAATTGATAAGCATTGCGGATTATCAGAGTGAATGACTTAAAAGCGGCTTTTAATTGAAATATGCATTTAAAAGTTGAACTATATTTAGTACTGGACGGATGTTGATGGGAGTTGAACTATTAGTTAGATAAACTGTGCAATATATATATACAGGGTGTTCCAAAAATAACGATCCATTTCTATGAAAACTCTAATCTATTGATTTCTTTCACAGGTGTTTGAAGAAATGCTGTCCTTACACGGAAAAAAAGATTTAGTTAATATAGCCCCAGCTAAAATGTTCGGTTGGACTGATCAAATGTTGGTTCGGCTAATCAAATGATTTTGTTCGTTCAATAAAATTTTATTGAAGTAACAAAATCTTTTTGTCAGTCCAACAAAAAATATTTGGATGGGGGAAAATTTGGTTCGCACAACTATTATTTTGTTGTTTTAACAAAATCGTTCTTTCCGTGTAGAAGAAAGAATAGCCATCGTTTCTTGGAAACTAGGTGATAAAACATATGAAGAGGTGCGTCGGCTGTACCATCGAAAATACTGAAAACAGTCACCAACAAGGGCCAATATCAGGCTACTTGTGAATAAATTCAGACTAACCGGTAACGTAGCGGATGAAAAACGTCCTGAACGACCATCAACATCTGACGATACCGTGAAGAGCATTCGTGAGGCAGCTGAAAGGAGATCGCGTGCTTCTGTTCGTCGGCTGAGCCGTGAGCTGAGAATTCATTAAACCACTGGTACAGCTGACACACCACTTCATATGTTTTATCACCCTGTTTCCAGGAAACGATAGCTATTCTTTCTTCTAAGGAGAGCATTTCTTCAAACACCTGTGAAAGAAATCAATAGGTTAGTGTTTTCATAGAAATGGATAGTTATTTTTGGAACACCCTGTATATGGGAACGTCCAATCGTTACTCTTGTGATAATTAAAGCACAGCTTCATATATAATTCCAATTATTTTATTACAAAATATAATTAAGATAAAAATTGATATAACCAGTTAAATACCACTGTATTCCACTCAAAAACATATATCTAATTTGTAACAAAAAGCATTTTACTTATGTATATATTAAATGACTCTTGTGACACTCTGGTCACAAGAGTAACAAAATTTTGGTTGATTATATAGACAAGGGAAATGCTTTTTATTACAAATTAGGTATATTTTATGCCAGTGGAACATAATTGTATTTAGCTGGTTATATCAATTTTTGTTTTAATTATATTTTTTAATAAAATAATTGGAAGTATTTGTATAAATTTGCACTAATGATCACAAGAGTAACAATGGACGTTCCCATATACTACATCTAAAATTAACAATCCGAATTGCAAAACTTACATAGGGTGAAACTCCCAGTTATAGGCACCTAACCGCAGTAACTGGCATTTCAGCAAAAATCTAACTCCAATAAGCAATTTGTTTTTGTAAAATTCTTCAAATTAATATCCTCTGGTGGTAACTTAGACACTTATTTTTAGTTTGGAGTCTATTTATTCTCTACTAGTCTATTCTCTACTAAGAGCATATTCAATGAGGAAAAATCTTTTGAGAATCAAAAAAATGCCATTTTGAGGCAAACACCTTCTTTCTAAAAACTAATGTAATGTTTTTTTTTTTTTTAACCCACTAGGGGGCTCGGCCCCCTACGAGCTACGCTCGCCAACCCCCGTCCAGACACCGTAGACTCTAAATGCACGCTAATTTGATCGGCTTTAAAAAGATTTCGAAAGATTGAATTATAATTTAAAAAACAGTGGCGATCTCTCTATAAACGGATTTCTATTCATTTCTCTTTGATTGGGGAATTTTAACGCCAAATCCGTTGCGGTACTACTTGATTATCCCGTCGACCCATTTCGCCAAATTATATAAATCGCCAAACCACTCGCCAAATTATACAAATTGACATAATTTTTATTTTAAATAACGAAAAAACAAATAAATTAGTACAACATTAATAAAAATACAAATAAAACGTCGAAATAAAAATAACTTGAAGACGCAGACACGTGTAACAACATTTCAAAATAAGCTAATATAAAAGGAATTAAGTAAACAGAGTCTTTGTCTCCTGGTATTTTTTAACAAACTGAAAAGAAAGTTCTTTTAAATGAGACATTTTAAATTAATCGTTTTTAATCTGACGTAATTTTGACCAAACTATTCTTTCTCTTTTTAATATTCAAGTGAAAGTACTTGTGTTAGAAATGAAATATTATTTGCGCCTTCCTAACAAAAATAATTGAAAAGTATCCTCTTAATATATCAAATAAATGTCTAGCGCAATTTCTAAATTTAAACCGTTTTGCAATATTATTTTGTGTTCATTTTATGTAATAACTGTAATGTGCCGTAAATATGACGTAATTTCTCCTATTTAAGACTTCTAACGCATGTTAATAAATTTATTGTTTTACAAATTCCTTTCTCTCTTAAAATTCACGTGTAATTATAGTTTTTATGATGTAATTTTTAATAAATTCCTGCTTTTTGTACATAATTATTTAATTCTAATTCCAAATGTTTTTTTTCTGTTTATAATAGTCACGTGTAAATAAATTTTTAATTTATTTACACGTATAAATATTTTTTTTTTTAAGCAAACGTTATTGTTTCCACTTTTTATACAGTTGGCAACAGTTTAAATTAATATCACTTTCTAAAATCTGTTAAAAAAAATCTCTAGAAATGCTGAAAATCTGAATTTAAAATAGAAATAAAACCTCAAAAAATTAGTCAAAATAAAAAAATTAATGCAATCTGCACTCCGGCAAATTCTAACGCATAAAATTATCTAAAAATGATTAAATTCCTATGAACAGTTTTTGCTCCTATAAAACTTTTTTAGTGGAACGATTTTGTCCAACTTTAGCATTAAATATCTCTTAAAATAATTCTTCGATCTGAAAACTATCTGCATCAGCGTGTTTATCAAACATTTCTGTAGAATACTACCAATTTTCATATTTTTGTATGCATTATTTTTCTTAATATTAACGAAGAAAGACCTCCGGTCACAAAAAATTCAAAACCGGCGGCGGCGGCGGTGACAGCGCTAGTTACTTTTTTTTAGAATAGAGAGATTAAAGACAAGCATTTTTTACACTTCTTTTAATTCTTCAACACCAGTTTCTCTCACATTGTAATTTTGAATTACAGGCATCCCCCTACTTGCGTAAGTAATGCGTTCCGTAAAGTTTTACGTAACTTGAATTTTACGTAAGTCGAATTTGTAAGTTGCTTAGGTAAAATTTTATAAGAAACTGCAATATTTATTATATACACATATTTATATTATTTACACCGTATTGTTTTATAAACAAAGCATCAGGTATTTACCGTATATAAACTGTAAAAGTATGAAAAAATATGAAAACAAACTTAAAGAACACTTTTCATACATCTTGTGGATTACAGGGTTTATAAATCTGACATTGACGAATTGATTTATAACAATTTTGAATCTCCATCAAACGACTATAAAAATATAAATTAATTAAAAGGGTCTAATTTAACCTACTCTCCATGAATTTCTAATGGCGAGACAAATGAATACCCAGATAGCATGAACATTAGCAGCAAGTTTTATTTTTTCTGACACTATCTTGCCATGACAAATTTGAATTGAAAAATTCGCAGCAAATTTCCCGTAAGGTATACCATCCCCTACTTGCATTAGTAGTTTGTTGTGAAACTCATGGCAAGACAGTTTTTAATTCACGAAAGTGACGAAAGCAAAAATCCCTCTGTTGAGATAATAGACAATGAGCACATACACATTGCAGAAATTTTATTCGGTCGGCACCACTTTTTCTAAACTCTATACTTATCAAATACAAAAAAAAAAGACTCGTACTGAGAAGTACAAATATTACCTAATAAACTTGTTTATGGGGATGAAAACGATGCATGCGTCTTCTGGCGGTGTGTTCTCATAACCAATAGACCCGATCAGGTCTATGGACCCCTCGGAAGGGGTTAAACTTATAGTGCAACAGTTCAAAACAGATAGTGGGGCGTGGAAAGGTTGCTACTTTGCAGTAAGTTTGCAGTATTTTTGATTACTTGTTTGCCGTTAATTTGCAATACATTTGATACAGCATGAATTTAACTTGCACGACAAGTTAGCTGCAAGTTCAAAGTGTGGTGACTTCGGCGTTTGCGTTATCTTGCTGCAGTCTTGTTATGAACGTTCAGTCTTGTCATGCTGGGCTTGCTGCAACTTTGCAGGTTTTCAAAGCAAGACTGCTGCAAATTTTCTGAAAATTAAAAATGCTATCTAGGTAGCACTCACAAAATAAAATAATCCTTGATAAACACGAACTGTAATTATTATGAATTACACGACTACTATGAATAAGTAGCAATAAATATAAAGTTATTTTGTTATATATTTGATTGTATAAACGAATAAAAATATAAATCTATCTAATATATAAACTATGTTACAGTTGTGGTTTATCATTTATATCTATATATGTTATTTATGAAATAAATATCAAAAGTATGCAAGCGCGCTAGTATGTTCACAAATGTAATTTTCGAGATTTATTACAAAACTGCGAATTTACGCAAGTCGCATAATGCGTAAGTCGGGGGATGCCTCCACTTAATCCTCAAGTCTCCTGCAGAGGTTTAAATTATGTGTTTGCTTATATTAAAGAAAATTGAAATATATTATTTGAACTGTTTAAAAAAAAACATAATAATAAGTCAAATTTATCTTTTAATCAACACCATTAAAGTTTAATTTGTTCTACCAATGTTTGATACCATTTGTCAGTGACTGGTTCACGAATGTCAGTTATTGGATATCTGCATTATTATTAATTTAAAACATGAAAAAAGGAACACATGCATCTGCAGTATGATATCACATATAAATAAGGTTGAAGTATTTTGATTTTATAATAAAGATAAAAGTAATTTTTAAAGCATAAACTTCTTGAAATATAAAATAACTTTTTTTTTTCTTTGAAAGTAAAGTGTCAGACACTGATTCACTTTGTGTCAGTTACTTCTTTTTCAAAACCGGACTGGTATCAATTATTGTAGTTATGGACCATATTTATGAAAAAATTAATTTTTAATTATACAATGTATAATTTTTGAGGATTTTTTCAACAATAATTTTTTAATGGATATCTGCATTACTATTAATTTAAAATATGAAAAAGGGCCACGTGCATCTGTAATATATATGAATAAAGTTTAAGTATTTTGTTTTTATAAGAAAAATTAAAGTATTTTTAAAACATAAATTCCTTGAAATATAAAATAGCTTTTTTTTTCTTTGAAAGTAAAGTATCAGACACTGGTTCACTTTGTGTCAGTTATTGTTTTTTCAAAATAGGGCTCGTTCTAGGATTTATGGACCATATTTATGAATAATTAATTTTTAATTATACAATGTATCCATTTTGAGAATTTTTTCAACAACAAGTTTTTAATGGATATCTGTATTACTATTAATTTAAACCTTGAAAAAAGAGACATATGCATCTGTAGTATGATATCGTATATGAATAAGGTTTAAATAATTCATTTTTATAAGAAACATTAAAGTATTTTTAAAACATAAATTCCTTGAAATATAAAATAACTTATTTTTTCTATGAAAGTAAAGTGTCAGACACTGGTTCACATTGTGTCAGTTATTGGTTTTAGGTAGCTTTCTTTACAAAAAAGCTACCTATTGCAGCCGTTCGGAGGAAAGCGATTTCAAAAAATTTTGGTATATTTTCATCGATCATGACCCCCAGACCCCGAAACTCAAATTTGATATATATATATCAAATTTGATATATATATATTCAAAATTGATATATATATATATATCTGACCTATGTCACACTGTATCTCCCGTAATTATGAACCGATTTCGATGTAATTCGGTGTATACATATTACATACCAATGTCTCGACCGAGTTCGTTGGCCAGCTTCATCCGCCATTTTGTTTCAAAATGGCGGCCATTTAAAAATTTTAAAAAATTTTAAAACTTGAAATGTGGTACCAAAAAATTAAAAATGGAAAAATATTTTTTTCTTATGTATTTGACCTTTATACAAAGATTCCGGAGCAGTTTTTGTTTCGTCTATATCTTACAAAATGGCTGAGTTATAGCATTTTGAATTTCTAGCGTGACTGACATTTTGAAACGTCCTGAATTTTGTCACGCGATAAAAGGCGTATTTATGAACCGATTTGGATGTAATTCAGTGTGTACATAGTACATACCAATGTCTCGACCGAGTTCGTTGGCCAGCTTCATCCGCCGTTTTGTTTCAAAATGGCGGCCATTTAAAATTTTTAAAAAATTTTAAAACTTGAAATGTGGTACCAAAAAATTAAAAATGGAAAAATATTTTTTTCTTATGTATTTGACCTTTATACAAAGATTCCGGAGCAGTTTTTGTTTCGTCTATATCTTAAAAAATGGCTGAGTTATAGCATTTTGAATTTCTAGCGTGGCTGACATTTTGAAACGTCCTGAATTTTGTCACGCGATAAAAGGCGTATTTATGAACCGATTTGGATGTAATTCAGTGTGTACATAGTACATACCAATATCTCGACCGAGTTCGTTGGCCAGCTTCATCCGCCATTTTGTTTCAAAATGGCGGCCATTTAAAATTTTTTAAAAAATTTAAAATTTGAAATGTGGTACCAAAAAATTGAAAATGGAAAAATATTTTTTCTTATGTATTTGACCTTTATACAAAGATTCCGGAGCAGTTTTTGTTTCGTCTATATCTTAAGAAATGGCTGAGTTATAGCATTTTGAATTTCTAGCGTGGCTGACATTTTGAAACGTCCTGATTTTTCTCACGTAATAACAGTCGTATTTATGAACCGACTTGGATGTACCTTGGTGTGTACATAGTACATACAAATATCTCGACCGAGTTCGTTGGCCGGCTTCATCCGCCATCTTGTTTCAAAATGGCGGCCATTTAAAAAAAATAAAAAAAATAAAAAAATTTAAATGAGATACCAAAAAATTGGAAAGTGAAAAAGATTTTTTTTGTATGTGTTTGACCTTAATACAAAGATTCCGGAACAGTTTTTCTTTTGTCTATATCTTAAAAAAATGGCTGAGTAATAGCATTTTGAATTTCTCTTGTGGCTGACATTTTAAAACGACCTGATTTTTGTCACGCGATAACAGGCGTAATTATGAACCTATTTGGATGTAACTTGGTCTGTACATAGTACATACCAATGTCTCGACCGAGTTCGTTGGCCAGCTTCATTCGCCATCTTGTTTCAAAAGGGTTGCCATTTAAAAAAAATTAAATTTGAAATTCAAAATGAGGTATTAAACAATTGGAAAATGAAAAAGATTTTTTTATGTGTTTGGCCTTGATACAAAGATTCCGGAGCAGTTTTTGTTTCTGAAAATTTGTTCTTTTGTTTATATCTTAAAAAATGGTTGATTTATAGCACTTTGAATTTCTAGCATGGCTAACATTTTGAAACGATCTTGTATTTGTCGCGCGATAACACACGTATTCGCCTATTTCGATGTAAGAAGGCATGTGGATAGTATACATCAACACCTCGACCAAGTTCGCTGGCCAGATTCATCAGCCATCTTGTTTCAAAATGGCGACCATTAAATTAAAAAATATATATATATATTTAAAGTGAGGTGCAAAAAAATTAGAAATTGAAAAAGGTTTCTTTCTTAAACATTTGACCTTGATATAAGGATTCAGGAGCATTTTTTGTTTGTCTTTACCTTAAAAAATGGCTCAGATATAGCAGTTTCAATTTCTATTGTGGGTGACATTTTGAAAAATCTGATTTCTTGCATGCGCACTCCTATATATTAACCGATTCCGATGTGAGTGAGCATGTGCACAGCAATTACTAAGGTCTCGACCAAGTTCACTGCTTAGCCTCATCCACCATGTTGTCTTAAAATGACAGGCACTTTAAGAAATTGCCGAATTTGGCAGTCAAATATATGTTACTTTAAAGAAAAGCAGCTTGGATAAAGCTGACTAATTTCGCGAAATTCTCATTCATTATATTGATAAAAATTAGTATTGAATCTCCTATATTCGGTTTCCACTAAATTGAGCTTCGTGTGTTTGAATGATATAATTTGGCTTTTTTTAAATAAGGATTATGAAAGCTACCTCTTCCTCCCGGCACTGGCCGGAAGGACTTTTTCAAAATAGGACTGGTGGCAGTTACTGAAGTGACGGACCATATTTATGGAAAAAATTAAATTTTAATAATACAATGTATAATTTTTTAGAATTTTTTTTAATATTTTTTAATGTATACTTTTTTTAATGGATATCTGCATTACTATTAATTTAAAACATGAAAAAAGGGACGCATGCTCTGTAGTATGATATCATATATGATTTAGGTTTAAATAATTTGTTTTTTTAAGAAAGATTAAAGTATTTTTAAAACATAAATTCCTTGAAATATAAAATAACTTTTTTTTTCTTTGAAAGTAAAGTATCAGACACTGGTTCACTTTGTGTCAGTTATTGGTTTTTCAAAATAGGGCTAGTGTCAGTTATTGAAGTTATGGACCATATTTATGAAAAAATTAATTATCATAATACAATGTATAATTTTTGAAAATTTTTTGCAATAATAATTTTTTAATGGATATCTGGATTACTATTAATTTAAAACATGAAAAAAGGGACACGTGCATCTATAGTATGATATCATATATGAATAAGGTTTTAAGTATTTTGTTTTTATAAGAAAGACTAGCGAACTTGCCCGGCGTTGCCCGGGTACGTCAAAAAACAGCAGGAATTAAGAAAAAGATCTGAAAATCACAGTAAGATATCGCGAAAAAAATTTAAATCGCTTCTCAAATTTTGAAAAGAGAAAAAAAAAATTATATATTGTGTTCGAAGATTGCAAGTTGATTCCTTTCACTAATGTGGAAAAATAGTAGCTAATCGCTAAAATACACTAAAAATCACATGCAAAATTCCCGAAAAATTCGAAAAATGCTATACGAAATCCGAATAAACTTTATTGAAATGAGGGCAGAATGTACTTTAGGTCAAAAATGAAATGTCAAAAAATTGCAGCAGATCGCGAAGAAACGTAAAAATCGCATTAAAAATCACAAAAAGTTCAAAAATCACGAAAGTCAAAATTTACTGTAATTGGATAAAAGTTTCAAGTCAAATTCCTTTGATCCTGTGGGCTCTCTTAAAATTTATGGTTTGGAAATCATGCAAAGCATTAGATCATGTTACTTTTATTCGTAATTAATTTACTTGGACTCCCTTAAATATAATTAATATAATTCCTTAAGTTAATATTAGTTTTTGTTGCATTAAAATATCTCAATTTGTTGATTTTCTGTAAACAAGTAAACTCTATTGTTTTACAATGGAAGTCTATGGGAATTTGGCGAAATATTAGAGATATCGCCAAGTTGGCGTCACTTTTGGCGACAATTTTGGTCGCCAAATTTGGCGATATATCGCTAAGTTGGCGACAAACTTGGCGTTATTTGGCTACAGAACTGGATCCCCCCTACGATAACACCCCTTATAGTTATAGAGATGCATTACATGCTGTTCAATAATCGCATAAAAAATTCGCTAAAAATTCAAAAATCTCTGTACGAATTCCGGATAAATTTTTGAAAAGAGAACAAAATTTACCATATTGGGTTAAAAGAAAGAAACCGTATTCTTTTCCTAATGTGGAAAAATCGAATTAATATAATCCCTTAAGTTAATATTAGTTTTTGTTGCATTAAAATATCTCAATTTGTTGATTTTCTGTAAGCAAGTAATACATATTGCTTTACAATGGAAGTCTACGGGAATTTGGCGAAATATTAGAGATAACGCCAAGTTGGCGTCACTTTTGGCGACTCATTTTGTTCGCCAAATTTGGCGATATACCGCCAAGTGGGCGACAAACTTGGCGGCATTTGTCGACAGAACTCTGTCTCTCTACGGTAGCCTCCTTATACTAATGGAAATACATTAAATGCTGTTCAATAATTGCATAAAAATTTCGCTAAAAATTCAAAAATCGCTGCACGAATTCCGAATAAACTTTTTTGAAAAGGGAACAGAATGTACCATATTGGGTTAAAAGAAAGAAACCATATTCTTCTCACTTATATGGAAAAATCGCCACGAAACTTAAAAAAGTGTTAAAAATCGCATAAAAAATTAAATTAAAAAAATCTAATCAAAAAATCGAAAATCGGGCTTCGAGGTGCAAAACTTCATATATAGACGTACGTTTTCCCTAAATTTTGTAGCTGTACGTGCAGTGGTCTCTTCAGAACACCGTCGACACACTCACTCACTCACACACAAACTTCTTTCCTCATTATTATAGATTAAAGTATTTTTAAAACATAAATTCCTTGAAATATAAAATATCTTTTTTTTTTCTTTGAAAGTAAAGTGTTAGACACTGATTCACTTTGTGTCAGTTAGTGGTTTTTGAAAATAGGGATGGTGCCAGTTATTGGAGTTATGGACCATATTTATGAAAAAATTAATTTTTAATTATACAATGTATAATTTTTGAGAATTTTTTCAACAATAATTTTTTAATGGATATCTGGGTTACTATTAATTTACAACATGAAAAAATGGACACATGCGTCTGTAGTATTATATCATGCATGAATAAGGTTTAAATAATTTGTTTTTATAAGAAATATTAAAATATTTTTTAAACATTAATTCCTTGAAATATAAAATAACTTTTTTTTTCTTTGAAAGTAAAGTATCAGACACTGGTTCACTTTGTGTCAGTTATTGTTTTTTCAAAATAGGGCTAGTGTCAGTTATTGAAGTTATGGACCATATTTATGAAAAAAGTAATTTTTAATTATACAATGTATAATTTTTGAGAATTCTTTCAACAATAATTTTTTAATAGATATCTGGGTTACTATTAATTTACAACATGAAAAAAGGGACACATGCATCTGTAGTATTATATCATGCATGAATAAGGTTTAAATAATTTGTTTTTATAAGAAATATTAAAATACTTTTTAAACATAAATTCCTTGAAATATAAAATAACTTTTTTTTTCTTTGAAAGTAAAGTGTTAGACACTGATTCACTTTGTGTCAGTTAGTGGTTTTTGAAAATAGGGATGGTGCCAGTTATTGGAGTTATGGACCATATTTATGCAAAAATTAATTTTAATAATACAATGTATAATTTTTGACAATTTTTTGCAACAATAATTTTTTAATGGATATCTGGATTACTATTAATTTAAAAAATGAACAAAGGGACACGTGCATCAGTAGTATGATATCATATATGAATAAGGTTTAAGTATTTTGTTTCTATAAGAAACATTAAAGTATTTTTAAAACATAAATTCCTTGAAATATAAAATAACTCTTTTTTTCTTTGAAAATAAAGTGTCAGACACTGGTTCACTTTGAGTCAGTTATTGGTTTTTCAAAATAGGGTTGGTGACAGTTATTGAAATTATGGATCATATTTATGAAAAAATTAATTTTAATAATACAATGTATAATTTTTGAGATTTTTTTCAACAATAATTTTTTAATGAATATCTGGATTACTATTAATTTAAAACATGAAAAATTGGACACGTGCATCTATAGTATGATATCATATATTAATAAGGTTTAAGTATTTTGTTTTTATAAGAAAGATTAAAATATCTTTAAAACATAAATTCCTTGAAATATAAAATAACTTTTTTTTGCTTTGAAAGTAAAGTGTTAGACACTGATTCACTTTGTGTCAGTTAGTGGTTTTTGAAAATAGGGTTGGTGTCAGTTATTGGAGTTATGGACCATATTTATGAAAAAATTAATTTTTAATAATGCAATGTGTCATTTTTGAGAATTTTTTCAACAATAATTTTTTAATGTATCTTTACTATCCTTTCAAAAAGAAAGATAAGTATAAAAAGGATTTAAATTTTGTATAATAGTGATCTGAACAAGAAAGAATCCTTAACGTGTCAGGCACTGGAGGTTTCACCTATTATGTGAATGAAGCCGCAAGCAAGAGCTAATTGTTTTGTAAAAACAAAATTTTATTCCCATTTTTAAAATGAAAAATTTTGTCATTCAATCCCAAAACACTTAATGACCTTTACACACTAGAATATAAACAATAAGCTTGTAATAAGCTTGATTAAAGCATATACATAAGTCTTACTTAACACGTTAAGCGCCACGTCAGTCACAGGTGACTGACACTGGACTTTTCGTTTAGAACACGTCATTCACCGATGACTGACGGTCTAAAATATGACATAAAACTAAAAATATAAACATCTCTCTATTCTAAAAGAAAGTAACTACCGCTGTCACCGCCGCCGCCGCCGCCGCCGCCGCCGCCGGTTTTGAATTTTTTGTGACCGGATTTCTTTCTTCGTTAATATTAAAAAAAACTGTTGCATACAAAAATATGAAAATAGGTAGTATTATAGAAAAATGTTTGATAAATACGCTGATGCAGACAGTTTTCAAATCGAAGAATTATTTTAAGAGATATTTAATGCTAAAGTTGGACAAAATCGTTCCATTAAAAAAGTTTTATAGGAGCAAAAACTGTACATAGGAATTTAATCATTTTTAGATCATTTTATGCGTCAGAATTTCCCGGTGTGCAGATTGCAGTTAGTTTTTTAATTTGAATAATTTTTCGAGGTTTTATTTCTATTTTAAATTCAAATTTTCAGCATTTCGAGAGATATTTTTTTACAATTTTAGAAAATTGTATTAATTTAAACTGTTGCCAACTGTATAAACAGCGCAAACAGTAATGTTTGCTTCAAATTAAAAATTTATTTTACACGTGACTATTATAAACAAAAAATATAAAAAGCAGGAACTCATTGAAAATTACGTCATAAAAACTATAGTTACACGTGAATTTTAAATGAGAAAGAATATTGTAAAATAATAAATTCAGTAACATGCGTTAGAAGTCCTAAATAGGAGAATTTACGTCATATTACACTTATTACGTAAAATGAACAAAAAATAATATTGCAAAACAGTTTTAATTTAAAAATTGCGCGAGACATTTACTTGACATTTTAAGATGATCATAATATTTCATTTCTAACAAAAGTATTTTGACGTGAATATTAAAAAGAGAAAGAAAAGTTTGGTGAAAATTACGTCAGATTATAATTGTCAGATTCAAATTATAATTTAATCTTCCGAAATCTTTTTAAAGGCGATCAAATTAGCGTGCTGTTAAAGTCTGCGGTGTCTGAACGGGGGTTGACGAGCATAGCTCGTAGGGGGCAGAACCCCCGAGTTGTTTTAAGAAATTACTGAAAATTTATTCAAAATTTACTTACCTTTTATTTATTACAGAATTATACTTTCTTAAAAATTACTCAAAACATAGTAAATTTTTCAGCTTCAGTGTCAGTCACCGTGGCATCCAACATGTTAACAGAGTGCGTTATCCTTGTATTATTTCTTAAAGTATAACACAACTTTCTGTATCTAAACTTTGTTGGGATGCAAAAAAATATATGCTACCAAACTTACGTCTTCTGTACATCTACACAACAGATAGAAACGTAATTTGAAACGCATAGTCACAAAGTAAAATTTTGAAATTGAGACTACACATGGGCGCGGAACAGGTGGTCCGCGCGCCCGCCCGAGGTCCTTTTCCTTTTTCTTAAAAAAAGAAGAAAAACCATGACTGCTACACCGGAAAATTTTAAAAGCTAAATTCATTCAATTTTAGATATCGAAAAGCAGTATAGTGCTTCATTAATTATTTTATGATTTCTTTACTATAACAGGATTTCCCAAACAGCACAAAATAGTTCGGCCAACGTGAGCTAATTGCTGTCCAGTGGTCCAACCTGTATTCCCTCAGAATACAGTGCACATGTTACCGTTAAAGTGTGTAAAATTATTGAATTTTACGATTTAACTAGTTATTTTATAGAATAACGATTGTCTAACCGTTAAAGTATTAAAGACAGCACACGAAAGCCGTTTTAACCGATTATAACTGTTTTTAGTCAGTTTTGAATCGTTTACGGCTGTTTCGCAAACCTGTTTTAGCTGTCGTCGTAAAAAAAATTAGCGATAGATTTTTTTCAATTAGGAACACGAAATAGGCGAATCAAGCAGCTGTACTCTAGGTCTCAGTTCAGAGTATGTGAGCAAAAATTACTTTTAATTGAAGAAATTCTAAATATTGAAATAATGCTTCAATCTGTTGCAACAGCTCAAAGTTGCGGCACTGGACAAGGATTTAAAGTGTGTTCGTGTACTTTTTTTTATTGTGACTGTGTGATAATAAAAAGTGTGCCTGTATCAAAAATCATATGCAATGCAATTCTAAGTGTCAACACAGTGTTCTTATAAATAATGGAAAATAAAATGAAGGTATTTCATAAATCTTAAATAAAAATGCTCTTGCATTATTAATTTGAAAAAAGTTTATGAAATGTTGCTATTAAATAACATTATTATTCCTGCCAGCATATCATTTTTTAATAATATTTAAAATTATTAGTATTATTGTTGCAGCTGTTTCTTTTGTAAGTATTATTTATATTTAGCGTTTTGGATAAAAATCCTTGCAATATGTTTCAAAAAGAGTTTTTTTTTTTTTTTTTTTTTTTTTACCAACAGGGCAAAATACCTAATAATTATGTAATTATAAGTTATGAAAATTTAAATATAACTATTGTCATACTACCTTCTGTTATGATGTATTACTGCTTAACTAATATTAAAATAATATTGTATTGTATATTCAATTTTTATATATTACTTATCAATTCATCTATTAATAATTTGAAATGCAGTTTTTCAGTGATTTTAACTATTTATTATCAGTTAATTTATAAAATAACGGATTTGTTTTAATGCCAAAATGTTTCGTTATTCTATAAAATAACTAGTTAAACCATAGAATCCAATAATTTTACACACTTTAATGGACTTGGTTAGTTATTTCATGAAGTAACTAGGTATTTTATGCAATAAGTGCATTATACGCTTTAACGGTAACCCATACATCTCCAAATTAGAGGTATCCCCGTAACTATCATTTTCCAAAGTTTTACACAAACTTCCATCGATGGGCAAACAATTTTTACTACTTCGGTTATTCGACACCCTGTATTGAGTTTCTTAAAGAGCAAAATAGTTGGGTTTTGATGTATTTATTCCTTATTCATTTTGCACAAAGCGTTTCGTAAAAACAAAATTTTATGCTCATTTTAAAATGAAAAAAAAATTTCTCGTCCAATCACAAAAATCTTAATGACGTTCACATGCTAGAATATAAACAATAAGCCTATAATTCGCTTAACTAAAGCGTATACCGAAGCCTTACTTACCAGACGGCGGCGTTATTCTTTTATTATTCCTTAAAGTATAACACAAATTTTTGTATCCAAACTTTGTGAAAAGCAGACAAATTTATGCTTCCAAATGTATGTCTTCTACACACAACATATAGAAAACAGAATTTGAAACACACAGTCACAAACAAAAATTTTGAAACTGAAATAACACGCGGACGCGGTATCAAAAATCAATCGTTTCGAACGGAGGCAGATTCTACTATAAGGTTTAACAGATCGATAATTCTGAAATAAAAAAAAGAAACTTTCTTTAGCCGGATAATCTTAGAGATTGAAAACATCCTCTAACAGCTGAAGTTAACAGGGTAGTAAAATTACATATTATGCATAGATTATGCTAGTCTTTCCAACGTATTGTTACAAGAATAAAGATATATTTTTTACCTTTATGGAGCGGGGGAAGTCTACTTTCTAGACATAAAAAGTTAGCAATTGTTTTTCGTAATTTTACTAGCAGTCTTCGCCCGCTACGTTTAGTTGCTTTTTCCAAATGAACCCTGTGTTCTAATCAATATGGACCTTTACTTGATTTGTCCTTCCGCATTGCTGTGTACGAGACGAACGCTATTGTGCTACTATATTTTCTAATGTGTCAGACTAAATTTGGGCTGCTAAGGACAAATATTAGTTGTTCATTAGGGGTAGGATTTGGCAAAAAATGATAGAGCATTATGCACTAAAGTAAAACAATCCCTGAAAAAATTATCCTACTAACAATGCAAGTTTCATTAAAATCGGCCCAGTAGAATATTTTTAAAAGGCTAAACTTTCACAATCGGGTTCACCTCAGAGCCATCGCTAAGCCTTTTTATTGAGGGGGGAGAGGACCTTAAATTGCCAAGTCAAATTTCAGTTATTTGCCAACTAGTTTTATAATTTTGCCAAGTTACCACAATTAGAAAATATAATATAGTTCTTATTTGTAAAAATTTTAATAATATTCCCAATTAGATTTGTATTTTTTGTCAAGTAGATAAGAAATATAAAGTGTATTATAGTTTTTATTAAAGTTTTAAATAAATTTGCCAACTAAGTTTATAAATTTGCCAAGTGTAACAGCATTCGCGAACGTTTTTGGGGGGCGGAGGGGCCCCCGTACCCTCCCCCTTAGCGAGGGCCCTATTCACCTGATTGCATACCTTTCCCCGATAATTCTATAACTAACCAACCTAGAACGATATGTGTGTACTAAAACCATCGCTGAAATAAATATATTAAATTAAAAAAAATCAAAAAACCCGACTGCGTAAAATGCGAACTAATTAATTATTTTTCATCAATATTAAACTATTTTTTATATTACTTACCCTTTTTAACACTTTCCAACAAAGTTGAAAAGTGTTTATGACTTCGGTTTGTCTGTCCGTCTGTCCGTCTGTACGCGCTCTAACTCCCGTAAATATACTCGGATCATTCTGAAATTTTTGGATGTTAGTGACCTCTACCGTAGCACGAACCTTATTGCAAATAAAGTTTGTAGCATGTTTAGTTCATTTACAGGGACAGTCAAAAGTTTTCCGTTACATTACGGCCTATGGGAAAAAATCGTTTAAAATGATTTTTAATGATGTTACATGCTTTCAAACATAATAAATTGATATGCATTTATCAAGTTGACTAAAATATGCATTTTCTGTACAATATGCGGCCCAAAAAATAGTTATTATTCATTTACAGGGCCGCACAAAAGAATTCCATAATGATATAGAAGTGGAGGGAATTTTTTCCGGAGTATTTTAATTATGTTAAACTATTACATGTATAATGAAATAGGTATACGTCGCTAAGGTTTACTATAACTTATTTCATGGATAATACGAAATGCAGAGCATTTACAGGGACACACAAAAGATTTCAGATACTACCCGATTGTACCCGAAGTACTGTAAAGTAGCGATGATTGCTGGAAATGCATTTTTAATTATGTTATGTGCTTTTATGTTTCACTATATTTATGCATTGTATATGGTGTGTATAAATGCTGTAATTGATATACAGGGCTACACAAAAAGAATTCGTAATGGTTACTGGGTATGATTGCAAATTGCTTAAAGGTGATTTTTAAATGTGTTAGGCATTTTTACGCTGAACCGCATTTGGTTTACTAAGAAATGTTTGTAAAACATATATAAAATGACATACAGGGTCACGCAAAGAATTGGATACATGGCCGTCTATAAATGATAATTTCTGGAAATGTGATTCCGGTAGTTTTAAGAGTGTTTTACTTTCAATTAAATTTTAGCTAAATAGTGGCGTGTAATATAGGTATTAGGTTAACTGCAGAGTTTTACAAGAGTATACAAGTATGTTTAAATCTATTAGTATAAATTGCTGAAAGAGAAATTTCAACCTGTTATGTGTTTTCTTACTAAACTAAATTTCTCCATTATATAGTATATATATCAATCTACAGATCAAATACAGGGCTGTTCAAAATAATTGGAATACCTATTTGCTATGGACGGTAACTGCTGAAATCAGTTTTTCAAATGTTTTATGTGTTTTCTAAAATGTTTACTTAGTTCACTTATATACCTTATTTCCCTAAATAACGAAGTTTTGTTAAAGCATTCAGGAAGTGTTGGAAAGTGTTTCATAATCTATGCTTAACGCATGATTTTTCTTACTTGTTTTATTTACTAGTATTGGTGACTTTTAAGTTGTGTTTAATTATTAGTTCCTATCTACAAACACTGCTTTGATGAGGCCTATAGATGTGAGGTTATGAAGGTTAGAGTTACAGTAAAGGTAGATATCCGAAGTACACAACTTCCAGATAGTGTAATATTTAAACGGAGCTTCTGACTGCAAAATAGTCAATGAAACACCGTCTTCATTTTGAAAGACCTATCCAATGATATGCCACTCAATAAGGTACGTAAAAAAAAAAAAAAAAAAAAAAAAAAAAAAAAAAAAAATCGTCTCTACCGGCATTTTGTAGTTTACGGCCGCCATTTTGAATTTGTAAAAACAAAGCCTATCCTATAACCATTGGAAGGTTAAGACGAATCGATAGAGACCTCATTCATTAAAATCCATCCAGCCGTTGGGATGTTACGAGGGTATAAAGAAATCCACATACACAGATACGCGTGAAACACATAACCCTTCTTTTCAGTCGGGTAAAAATTAACAAAGCAAGTCTCATCAAAATCCACTTAGAAGATTTTTTCAAAGGCTAATCATTCATAATTACGTTCACCAAATTATAGAAATTTCCCCCATAAGTCTATAACTAAGCCACATAGAATAAAATGAAATAGTATACAAAAACCTTTCCTGAAATATTATCTAATTAACCTCATCAAAATCTATCTTCTGCAGAACTCAGTTTATAAGTAGCCGGAACAAAATTCCATTTCCATTTTTTATACTTATAATAGATGGAAAATCCCAATAAAAGAAGAAGTATAAAACTAATATACATATTTTTTTCTAATTAAAAAAACTATCAACATCTCATTTACAGACATAAAATGAATAAAGCACACAGATTGACCAAGATATTTTTTCTTCTAAGCCGCGTGTTTTTATTCACTAAAAATTTAAAGTAACAATAAAATTTACTTTAAGGGATTGTTTCTTAGTTTCGTTTAATTTTGTGGCAACGCTTTCTTCTTCTGCAAATAAGAGTACTCCACGGGTAGTGTATAACTCAATTCGAATCTTAAAATTCTACATGAAGTTAACTCGAAAATCCGACCCGAACCTGACACGCTTCGGCACGAAACCGACCAGAAAAGAAAGAAAACTAATTCATACTTTAATTTAAAAAGGGAAAATATGATAAATCCTTTATATCAATTTTATCTCTAACGAAGATAAATGAACATATATCGGGTGTCCAAAAATAGACCAACTGTTTTTAAAATTCAATAACTTGCAAATTGTGCAGATATAAGAAAGATTGTCGGTGGATTATGTAAGACGCCAGGACTTTACTTTACTGCGATTCCTAGTATCAGTTCAAAATAGCAGTGTCAGATAAGGCGTTCAATCGAGGCTAAAGCCGGAATCATCCAGCATTGATGCCAAGGAAGGAGGCTACAAAATTCTATGGAGAAAAACAGTCTATGGGGAAAAACAGTTTGCAGCGCATTTTAGTTCTGTTATACTATTTTCAATATAATGAAATTGATACACATTACTGAAACTTGCTACAAGATACTTGTTGTATAACATGATGTGCATAGCATTTATCGCTCATTTACAGAGACAC
Source organism: Maratus speciosus (assembly GCA_963932465.1). NCBI lineage: Eukaryota > Metazoa > Arthropoda > Arachnida > Araneae > Salticidae > Maratus > Maratus speciosus. Next base: position 278,199,821 of record OZ010797.1, on the reverse strand, counting down.
ACAAAATATTCGGATACAGTCCTACATTTGAAGTACTGTGTATTAGCGATAATTGTTGAAGTGCGACTTTATTTATAGTATGCATTTTTAAAATAACTAAATTTTTGCTTACTGTATAATGAGTTTATATGCTATAAATAATATACAGGGACATAGAAATGTATTTGTAAGGATTATAGAGCATCAGCCTGAATAGCTCAAAAGTGGCTTTTAATTAAGTAATGCACTTTCAAGTTGAATTATACTTAGTACACTCTAAAGTTTTGAAACTGGAGAATAGAGATTTTTTATTAAAACATCAGAATAAATCTAAAATTACAGTGCCTTTGTTTTAGAATACATGCCTTGATTCATTCGTAGAATTCCAAATTTGTTCTGAAAGGATTCCGGGTTGAATCGGTGAATTAAAACGTTGAATACACCTAAATAACTATTCGAAGATTCTCGATTTGAAGGCAGATTTATATGATTTAAATAATAAAGATTTGTGGCTCTAAATAAATACGATAAACTGATTCCTTTCAGATTTTTAATAGAATAGAGATTTAGACTTGACACTTCGAATTTCAGAATCAAAACATAACATTCGAACTACTATTCCGCAGAAAATACAAGTATAGAAGCAAATAAAATTATTTAATAGGGGAAAAATCTATAATTAATATACATGATACGTATTCACTAGTATGATATAAACGGGTACACGACATTTCGGTCCCGACACTTCGGTCCCGCCGTTTCGGTCCCGAGACTCTTCGGTCCCGAGACATTTCGGTCCCTGGCCATTTCGGTCCCGAGACATTTCGGTCTCTGGCCATTTCGGTCCTTGCCATTTCGGTCCTTAACCATTTCGGTCCCTTACAATTTTGGTGCTCACCACCTTATAACTCCGATTTTAATTGTCGTGGACCCGCCAAACGCTGCAGTTTGAACATTATTTGGACCCTTTTAAAAAATACCCCCCCCCCCCCGTCAAATTTTATAAAAAGCTGAATAAAAACAGTCCGATAAATTTAAACTTTTATAACTCGTGATTATGAAATCACAGCGAGCTGAAAATTTGTTTGATTGAACAATGTGGTATAATTTTACAGGGGACATTGCCTTTTTTTTTTTAACTATTATTATTTAACAGAATGGTTTTTTTAAGTTTTATTATTTATTATAATTATTAGGTATTTTATATATACTATAAACTGCCATAAATGTTTTTTTGGTTGTTTTCATACATTTTTTGGAATGTTTAAATTATCATAAATTAAATAATTAAACTGTGCTTATTTTTTCTTCTTTAAATTAATTAATCATAAATGTATTCAATAATTCAATTAGACACATATAAGCTATTATATGCAAATATTTCCTCAAATCACCCACCCCTCTACACCCTCTCCTTTTAATAATTCAGAAATGAGATATATTTATTGAAGCACAAATTTATTTTTTCTTATTATTTTTATAATACAAAGTTGCATCTTATAAATTTGTTTTCATAAGTTACTTTACCATTATAAACATTGGGAAAACACTAGTGATTTGGTAACTAGTTGTGCTATGAAAAAGATTTTGTTTTCAGAAAATTCCACCCACCACTTCATTTTTTTTTATTATTATTATTATTTCTTGCAATTTTTTTAAATCTTCTCACCCTTCGAAGAAGATTTTTGTGAGCTAATTTTATTGAATCTGGGCCTATTTCTTTGTAAAAAGATTATTATTTTTAATTTTATATAATAATGTAACTATTATTTTAATTAATTTTATTTGTAAATTTTAACTGACAAAACTAAGCTTTTTTATATTTGTCGTTTATTTATTTTTTATATTACTCTTTTCCTCCCACTTTCCCAGAAAAAAAAAATATTTTTTTTTATTTTACTTTTATTATTAATTATATTAATAGTTTTACATTTCGGTAACTTTAAATATAAAAATAAATAGGTAAAGGATAAATTTCAGCTTATAACTACTATAGAATACAATGATAAATTGAATATAAATATATTATGTATCGATTTTATTTCAAAGTAGAAATTTGTAATGTATATTAATAATGTTATTAATATGTAATAATAATATTAATAATGTATAATGTATAATGTACATTATTAATAATGTATATTAATAATGTTATTTAATAAATTAAGGATACATTAAATTAAAAAATGTATATTTACTAAAATATTAATTTAATTTTTATATGAAAATTACTAACTGTTTTGAGAATTAATTAATAGCAATTATTCATCACTTAAAGTTTTCATTCAAAATTTTTGGTTTATTATTTTTCAAGAAATAAAATAGAATTTTTTTAAAAAAAATCAGTCTAAAACATAAGATCTAAGTAATAATTAATTAATAATTAATTTTCAAAGGATTATTTTCATTCTATTCCATTGTCGAAGATTAGGAAACGATAGTACGCCTTTCAAGCTATTAAATGAAACTGCCATATCAAATTTTAGAAAATGGACTATTTTCGTTTTACACCTTAGTCATTTAATTTTACTCTATTTTTTCCAGAAAGAAAACTGGAAAATAAAAACAGGCTTTCTGTCCACCATTTAAAAAAGTAAGGAAATTTTAAATGTCTAATTACAATAGATATATGCGTATATGTATATACAGGTACATATTAGAAAATTTTTCAATAAAGAGCTCCAAAATTATTTTATTTTAATATTTTTTATTAAACATCGTCCGAACTACAGAATAAAAGGCAGGAAATGATGTTTGATAAATGAATAACAATATCAGGAGATATTATATTTAGCCATTATTTTGCTTGTGTGTTTAAATGAATAAAACACAGGACGAAAAATGACTACTGATGGAAAATGGGTAGGTACTCTTATTAAAAAACTATTGCAATCGAACATTTCCCCCATTCTTAGGTATAAGTAGAAGATCTTCCAGAAAACGCCGTCAAAGATGGTGCTTTGAAACAGGACTGGAAAAGAAAAAAAACTGCCGTCCTGAGAAAACAATTGTTTATAATTAAAGATGTAATTTATTTATCGAAAATTAAAAAAAAAAAATCTTTCAATAGTTATGTTTGCAAGTATCATGTTTTTATGTCTTAAAGGTTGATTTTTTTTTATGAGGATAAAATGGGGAATGTTATGTTGTGTGATGGAATGAGGAATGTTTTAAAAGAGGAAAGTTAAACATATATTTAAATTTTGAATGATCAACTTACTTAATGAGTATTATTAATTAAGAAAAAAAATGGAAAATAACATTGTTTAAGGAAAAATGTTGATTTCTTTAGATTTTTTTTAAGGCTATCAACTTAAATTAGGATAGTTAAGCATATAATTGGAAAACACAATTCAATTCCAAATCTCTTCCATGGCCAGACTTTCCAGTTTTATATCTTTCCGTTAAAAAATGAATTTGTAAGTGTGTCAAAACGTTTTGCGCTTGTTGAGCAGAGCAGATAAGAACAGCCTTAAAGAAAAAGTCGCCAAATAGTATGATAAGGTAGCGAAGATGTAGTTGAGATTTTTCCTGGGATTACCTTTCAACCAATTAATCCTTATTACGGGAAAGATGGAGAAATTCTTATCTATCTTTACTTGTCAATATTCAAGAGGGGATTTAAAAGTGGGCTCCATTCAAATGCTTGTCCCGCCATCATTCAACACTTTTCTGGGAAACCAATCCTTTAAAACACATTAATGGTTTATTCACAATAGGAGGGGGAGATAGAACAATGCTTATAAGAAATAATATAAGAAACTTTGATTTCAACTTGAAGGAAAGATCGTCCTCTTGCATGATGTCCCGGAAGTTTTTTTTTTAAGCCATTAACGATGAAAAATGCCGCGTAGCTACAAAAAAGCGCCAGCTGACCAGAACAAAGACAGCACGAGAAGAATAATACTTCTATTTGGAGCTTTATTTAGCATAGTCAAATGTGGGAAGTCAGGCCATCTACACTTGATGTAGTTCAGAAATATTTATGTATATATATATTCTTTTGAATAAAGAATATATAGATAAAAAAAATATGCTTTCTAAATTACCAAATTTTTTCATAGTGGTATAAATATAAAATTTCTTCATTTTAAATGAAATTTTATGCAAAAGTGATTCACCATACATTACTATTTTGAGATTCTATGTTATTTTTTTATATTTCTATTTCTATTTTTTATTTGTCATATTAAAATAGGTAGGCTGTTTTAATTTTTAAGTATATAAGTCAAATAAATAATAAGTAAATATTTAAAATACAGAATTAATTTTAACCACGAAAAGAATATTTTATGATTATTAGAAATTTGAACCTTTGTTTCCCAACTTTACAGAAAAGTTATTTCTTTAACACTATTTCTAGTGGTGTCAAATGACGCCTTTTTAAAATTTTGATTTATGTTTATTTTGCTCGTAGTTTTTTAATGTAATAAGCATAAAAAAGCCTTAAATGTATTAAAAAGGATTTGTAATTGTTGCAATTTAAAAATTACGAATGAAAAAACTTAAATCGAAATCTTTTTAAAGGTGTCATTCGATACCGGTAGAAATAGCGTTGATGTTACATGTAAAAAGATTAATGCAAACTTTTAAATAGTTTTTTTTTAATAGTAAATTAAAATAATTATTAAAATGAAATAAAAAGTTGTAGTCTGTTCCGATGCAAAATTTAAAAAGTAATGTGTCTTTATCACAATTCCATGTTAAAAAGCCCCTTTTAAAAAATATGTAAAATGCAATGCATCTAAAATTCATGGGCCGTTAAATAATAGAATCAAATAAAGATTTGTAAAAATGTTTGCAGATTTTTTTCTTTATTAATCACATAGTGTCCAAATTATATGCAACTGAATATGTGCAGTGCATGGGCATTTGCATGTGAAAATTAAAGCTCGACTTATAAACATGTTTTTTAAATGTCTGGACTTTATATTTATTATAGGCGCTATATATATGAGGAGCTTCTATAAAGAATCCACAGAATTCCCCCTTCCACCCACTCCTCAAAACGATTACTTCTACCATATGAAATTTGCATGGGGTGCTACAATTTGTATCCGAGTTATAAGTGTTTGCGGTTTTCGAGCTCTTATATTCGGGTTATACTAAACTTTCGAGGGTTCAGTTAAAAAATCCGATAATGACCCTCCTTTTATAAAGATTACGTTTACCGTACAAAATATGAGTATTTTGCGATAATTATAGAGAGAGTTATAAATGTTTTAATTTATCAGGACCTTATACTTAAGATACACTAAAATATAGAAAAAGTCAATAGAGCCCCCCCCCCCCCCACCCCCTGCTTTTTAAAGCGATTACGATTATCATACGAAATTTGTGTGGGCTGCGACAAGTTTGATCTGTGTTATGAGTGTTTGCGTTTTCGAGTCCTTATATTCGGGTTATACTAAAATTTAGGGCGTTCAGTTAAAAAATCCGATAATGTCCCTCCTTTTATAAATATTACGTTTACCGTATAAAATAGGAATGTTTTGCGATAATTATAGATCGAGTTATAAATGTTTTAATTTATCAGGGCCTTATAATAAAGATACACTAAAATATAGAAAAAGTCAGCAGAAACTCCAACCCCCCCCCCCCGGTTTTTAAAAATGATTACAATTATCATACGAAATTTGTGTGGGCTGCAACAGTTTTGATCTGTGTTGTAAGTGTTTGCGTTTTCGAGTCCTTATATTCGGGTTATACTAAAATTTAGGGCGTTAGGTTAAAAAATCCGATAATGTCCCTCCTTTTATAAATATTACGTTTACCGTACAAAATATGAGTGTTTTGCGATAATTATAGATCGAGTTATAAATGTTTTAATTTATCAGGACCTTATAATAAAGATACACTAAAATATAGAAAAAGTCAACAGAGCCCCCCCCCCCCCTGCTTTTTAAAACGATTACGATTATCATAGGAAATTTGTGTGGGCTGCGACAATTTTGATCTGTGTTGTAAGTGTTTGCGTTTTCGAGTCCTTATATTCGGGTTGTACTAAAATTTAGGGAGTTCAGTTTAAAAATCCGATAATGTCCCTCCTTTTATAAAGATTACGTTTACCATACGAAATATGAGTGTTTTGCGATAATTATAGATCGAGTTATAAATGTTTTAATTTATCAGGACCATATAATACATTAAAATATAGAAAATGTCAATCCCTCCTTCCTGCATTTTAAAATGATTACCATACGAAATTTGTGTGAGCTGTTACAAAAATTTTAAGGCCTTTATTTAAAAAACTCTACAATATCTCCTATAAAATTATGTCACCTATTTCAAGTGCACAAAATTTCCGCCTGCTGGAGAAGGGACCGAAATGGCTAGGGACCGAAATGACTCGGGACCGAAATGTCTCGGGGCCGAAATGTCTTGGGACCGAAATGTTGGGACCGAAATGTCTCGGGACCGAAACGTCTTGGGACCGAAATGTCTTCGGACCGAAACGGCGGGACCGAAATGGTGGGACCGAAGTGTCGGGACCGAAACGTCCTGCTTCCATATAAACATATCGGTCTTAAGCAGCTGCATACGCTCGTTATGTAACTCAATCGAGAAATCAAAGTTTTCCAGTCGTCAAATCATGGTTAAGAGTGGAAGATCAAAAATGCACCTAACTCCACTTGCAATATGCTACCCATGTTCGGGCAGTTGCTACGTCGTAAAATGTAAACCACTAGATGTTAAGTATTAGAACAACATGACGAAGATGCAGGAAACAGAGCTCTCCAGGTGACATGGGTTATTTAAGCAACTCAATAATCGTAAATTTCTTTCTCTCCTAGCCAATGCAACAGGTTAAATACTTGTGAAAAATGCACGCGTATGAATACATTACAAGTGAAAGCACCAACCCCGAAAGAATAGCCGGGAGGACGCGATGAGAGGCAGGATACGATAGGACCTAGCTCCGGGGAAAGGGGGGGAAGTACGCGTGACGTCGATGTGAACTCTTTAGTCTTGGCGTCAGATTTATAACGCAAACAAATGTTGGCGGGAGGCTGGCACGGAATTATGTGATATCGAACACCAGAGAACAACTGATATCAAAAACATTCGAAACAAAAAGAATTTAGTTTCAGAATAAAATGAAAAATAAAGTAATTTAATGGGTTTTATAAGATTAGACGAATGGATTAAGGTTTTTAGAATAATAAAAGAATACGCATTTAAAGCATGGAAAAAAGATAAAAGATATTTAAGATAGTATTAAAGCTAAGTAAAAAAGGTAGATGTTATAATAATTTGGAATAGTTTAATTAAGATAAAAGGGCGACAATTTTTATTATTACATAGATATATATAGTAAAAAACATAATACGATTTTAGAAATTAAAAAATGAAAGAAAAATAACACAAATTACAATCAATTAAACAGATTTTAGTGTTGCCATCTGTTGAATATTGTCACTACTAAAAGAACTGTCTTAAAAACGTTACATGTACTATCATAAGTATATAGACAGAGGATATACGCTAGATCTTGAACGTTCATAGCTAGAGTATACGCTTTAACTTTATTTGAGAAACAGAGGGTATACGAAGCTTCTTTAAAAAATCCAGAAGGTATATGGCGTATATCTCCGTATACCTTCTACTATACCCCTAGCCTTAGCATTTTGAAGATATGGAAAATCTGAAAAACAACAAACTGAGTTGAATGCGTTTAAGGATTTATTTTAAAGCATCAATATGATAGATTTTAAAATATAGTTTAATTATAATTTTTGAAACGTTATGTTCACCTTGGTATTAAATGAAAACATTTAAATATACAAAAATCAAAATTGTGATTTATCTTACTAAAAAGATGCTAAAAATACATAAAACAGATCTTTTAAACATAAAAACCGTCAGGGGAGAAAAGACATCTTAACATTTTTTCCCCTGGTGATGATTGTTTGAATCTGTCGAAAGCACTATGGTGTCGACTTTTTAACTTCATCGATGGTTTTTAACAATTTTCCAACAGCTTTGAAAAGTGTTTATGATTTCGATTTGTCTGTCCGCGCTCTAACTCTCGTAAATGTATTCGGATTGCCCTGAAATTTTTGGATGTTATTAAGGTGTCCCATACCACTATCCCTATTTCAAATTAAGTTTGTAACATGTTTAGTTCATTTACAGAGACAGTCAAAAGTATTCAGTTACATTACAGCAAAAAAAAAAAAAAAAAAAAAAAAAAAAAAAAAAAAAATCTTTCAAATGGTTTTTAATGATGTTATACGCTTTCGAGCATAAAATAATTGATATGCATTTATGAAGTGCACTAAAATAAGCATTTTGAAGAATATGCGGTGCAAAGAATACTTATTAATCGCTTACAGGGCCATACAAAAAAATTCCATTACATAATGATATTGTAGGGGTTGTATGCGGCGTATTTGAATTATGTTAAACTATTTCATATATAATGAAATTGATACACGTCGCTGAGGTTTACTATAACTTATTTCATGCATAATAAGAAGTGCATAGCATTTACAGGGACACACAAAATATTTCAGATATTATATTGTGTCCGAAGTACTGTACATAAGCGATGATTGCTGGAAATGCGTTTTTAATTATGATATGCGCTTTTATCTTTCAATGTATTTATGCATACTATACGGTGTGTATAAATGCTATAATTGATATAAGGGCTACACAAAAGAATTCGTAAGGCTTACTGAGTATGAGCGTAAATTGCTTAAAGGTGGTTTTTAAAGGAGTTATGCATTTTTACGCTGAACTGCATTTAGTTTACTAAGAAATGTTTGTAGAATATAGATAAAATGATATAATTACAGGGTCGCTGAAATAATTGGATACATGGCCGTCTATAAATGACAATTTCTGGAAATGTGATTTCATTAGTTTAAGATTGTTTTTGTTTGAATTTAATTTTAGCTAAATAGTGGCGTGTAATACAGGCACTATTGGCTATGGACGGTAACTGCTGAAATCAATTTTTAAAACATTTTATGCGTTTTCTAAAATGTTTATTTAGTTACATTATTTACCTTATTTCCCTAAGAAAGTGTTTCATAATCTATGCTTAACGCTGTTTTTTTTTCTTGTTATGTTTAAAAACCTATTTTATGTATTTTAGCACCTTTTTAGTAATATAAATCATAATTTTGGTTTTTATATATTTAAATGTTTTCATGATATTAGATATTTGTTAAATCAGCCGTAACGTATAAGGGAAGGGCAGCTGACTAGGGCCTGATTACCAAGAGAGAAAACCTCCATCACTAAATTTTAATAGAAATTTTCGTCTTATTTAAAGGATCGTAGAAAATTACTTTCATGAATAAACATAAATTTCTTTAACTTTTTACTGGCGGAAGTTTGCCCCGTTGATAATCAGCCCTGGAGCTGACGTCACAGTTGGCCAAATTATTGTTGGATAGCAAAAGCACGAGCACCTGTCCGTTCGTTATGGCTCCTTCTTTAAACACATGAGCACGGACGATTTTATTCGTATACATTTAACATGTCTATTGTTTGATTGGCCTATGTCGCCATGTCGATTCCTGCAATGATCGCTCCGGCAAAAATGTAGTTGTAGATTGGTTGATGGAAGTGTTTGTTTGTAAACATGTCCTTTACTTTTACGTAGTAGTATCAGTTTGAAATTTTATCAAGATGTAGTCGAAAGTATATAGTATGTGATAAGATAAAAATTTGAAAATCGAAATTTTTACGAAATTTGGATATTGGTAGAATTACGAGTACCCTTAAGGTTGTTTTAATCCTACCTCACGAATATCTCTGTGACAATTTGGTAACAAAATAGGACAAGTTGGGGAGGGTTTTTTTCCCCCACAACTGTACAATGAAAAAAAGAAAGATTTTTTGAAAACCTGAATGCCGGCTATAACTTTACTTCTAATTAATGCAAAATAAAGAGACTGAGACTGAGAAATGCTGTTTTAAAATGTGTAAAGTTTGATGTTTATTTTGTCATAATAGGTCACTTGCATCCTACATAAGAAAATTGGACTCAACTTTTAAAAATTCAATCGCAATCTACATATTTTCCTTTTTACATATGCCATTTTAGCATACTAGAAAACATGGAAATTAAAATTTTTGTTAATTCGGAACGATTATTTAATGAGATTTAAATTAATAAAAAAATAAACCAGTCACTGATTAAAAAAAAAAAAAAAAAAAAAAAAAAATCGGTTACTCAGATATAACTTGAAGAATGATTAATGTGTTTCATTACTTTTGTTTCATTTGACTAGGACCTCTGCTTCCTACCAGCTTCCATAGCCAACCTCCGTCCAGACCCCGCACGCTTTAAAAATACGCTCCAGTAGCGATTTTCTGCAATCGGGTTTCATTCATTTCCATTTGACTGAGTAGATTTTTCGGTTTCCAACGACGCATCCACCGCTGTCCCAACAACAGACGCCTTGTTTTGGGATTGATTAGGCTAAATCTATCATACATTTGAAAATCAGCTTGTATAAACTGGTTAAGTTAAAAATCTCGCGTTCTTTTATAATAATGTCTAGCAGAAAAGTTTTTTACAAGAAGCTATTAAAAAAAAAAAGTTTTGAATATATCGTTTTAAATGTGACATAATTTTCCCAATTTAATGCTTTTCGCATGTAATAATTTAATTATTTTAAAGCTTTTATTCTTTTTTTATAACATGTGTAAATATATTTTTTCAACTGAAAGATGTTTGGAAATATTTGCGCTTTTGTAAAGCCTAGCAACATTAGGTAAAAAAAAAATAACTTTTGCGAAATATTAAATAAATCTCTCTTCAGATAATCAAATGTTAAATAAAAAATTTAAAAAAAACTTACATATCTTGACAAATTTTTAAAAAAAAATGATAGGATACTCTACACCACAATCCCGTCGATTATGTGCAGGCGGCGAAAGATATTTAAATTGCTGCGCAAAGTTTATATCCTGTAAAACACTTTTGATTGGACTATTTTGACTAATTTTAATATTAAATAGCGCTTAAAATAATTCTTCAATTTGTCTCTATATTTATGGCATAAATTCAAAAACTCCAATCGCGCGATCAAATCACCCACAGATTTCTTTTTTTTTTTTTTTTTTTTTTTGCGGGGTTAAGCGAGAGAAGTCCGAATGAAAAATTTGCGGATTCTAACGCTGATCAGGTTAAATCGGATCATATGATGCTTTTCATGAATGTTTTGGATTTTGTCTCAGCGAGCCATTGCTTTGGAAGCATAACGAGATGTAGTTGTTGATTTCGCTTGTTTTGAACCTTTAACCCTTAAATGCGCGATTTTTTATTTTGTTTCGAAAAAATTATATATGATTCTCTGAAAGGTTTATTGCACAGGAAAAATAATGAAAAAAATCAGAGATACATTTTTCATATAATACGTCAATCTTTTCATCTGTTGCACATCTGCAGTATAAGTAAAAACTACTGTCGTGTGGCTGTTTTACGCTAAAATAATACAGATTAGTAAATGCTTTAAGAAGTATGTCTCCAAATACCTTATTTTTTTAAATTATTTATTTTATAAAACTTAACCTTTAACCCTTTAATTCCCATGATAGAATACATTCTAGAAATTACGTAACTCAGAGAATCTGACTTTAGACCAGAAAGTTTCAATGGTTAATTTCGCTTTATTTAAATACGGAATGTCTGTTTCTTAATTAAAGCAAATATTACTATTTTAATTTTCTGATGTGAATTAGGTATATGCGAATAAAAAAATCTATTAAATTCAAAACACTCTTGTTTGCATATATGCAAAGCTGCGCACTAAAGCGTTAAAGCAGAGGTTCCCAAACTAACTTACAGAGGTTCTTCCGCGCTTTAAAAAAAAATTTAAAAATTGAACGAAACCAGCACATTTAAAGCAAGGTTTTTTATTTCAAAGGTGTGAGCAGATTTTTTTATTATTATTATTATTATTACAAAACCACTTATACATTAATAACTGTCTTAACCCATTGAATAAACAAAATTTTATACAAAAACATTTCTGATAAAAAATTCCCGGTACAAATATTAATTTCTACTAGCACTCTATTTTTACTTTTTCCGATCGAAAAATTCGATAAAAGGGGGAAATAAATGTCTATTTAATGTAAGAAAGCGAGAAATTGTATTCTGAAGGAAAATTTGGGATATTTGAATTTCTCAACATCTCTTTAGTGTGACTTGAGGTGAAGTGTTATCCAATAACTCCACGTTTCATGATCCCGTCATCATTTCGAAGGAAACCATTCTGATTTGAAAGAAAAACCGCCTGATTTTTTTTCAATATGAAGGACAAAGTAATGTATGCATGCTTCAAAAAAAAAAAAAAAAAAAAAAAAAAAAAAAAAAACTATCGCAACACTTGTTAAAACAAATATGAAATGTCCTGGAGACAGGCGCAGACTTCACGGGGGCTAAATAGGCAATAATATCATGGAAGACGATAGTATTCCGAGTGACGCAGCCTTAAGCCTAAAATCGTATCGTAGAATTCGTAGATGGCGGAACTCATATATACAGCTAACTCGACATCAAAGAAAACGCGAAAAGCCGCCTGTTAATAACTCAGCAAATATAGGTCCTATTGTTCTGATTTTTTTAAAACAGTCTTATATATGCAGTCTAATCCTATTCTGAAATTTTTACAATTCTAAGAGCAGTATATTTTGAGATCTGAAAACCCATTTTGAAAGCAATTTCGATGGTGTAAGTTTGTCTTTTTTTTTTCTCCGAAACGGTCTAGATTTTTTTAAAAACATTAACATACAAAATGAATCCGTTTTTGATGAAGTGGATAAGACTAACCTAGTATCTAGGAAAACTCTTAATTTTTATGTAATCCGCATAAAAAATTGGACTTCTTAGGATCGCGGATTACATGTTATTCTATGGGCTAGCAGACACAACGTTGCAATCCGGTTTTGTGCGGATAAGGTCACAGTTTAAAATCTGAATATTGGCAATAAATCTTTTTTTAAACTACAAAAACAGTTTATTATGTGCTTTAAAATACTTAGATTGATTTTTTTATATGGAGCAGTATTTTATAATTATATGTATTTTATTTCATTGTTATTCATAGTAAGGAAACAATTTTTAAGGAGAAAATATTTCCCATTTTTTCGAAAATTCTCGTATCGAAATTCGATATTTATCGAAAATGCTCGTATCGAAATGAAAATTCATCGCGTCCGCCATAAGACTTTGCCATGTATCACTACGCCGCAAAGTTGACTGAAGAAATAAGAAATTAAATATCAAAAATCTTGAAAAGAAGAAAGTGAGCACAATTTCTAATTATCCAGACAGCATCTAATGTAATTATTTGTAACCGATCCTTTCTAATTAATATAATGTTCTGAATTGTTGTTATTTTCATCAATACTTATTATAACTGTTGTTCTTACAAAATAACACTCATGTGTGGCATAGGTATTACTTGTTACATTTGAGTGTAATACAGATAATTACCAATTTAATTTTGGGTTTTCTTTTAAAGAAATTAAACAAAATCTTTCATTTTTAAAGAACGCACAATTTAAATAAAAGGTATGACGAAATCAAAATTCAGATTTCCAATCACGTTTATAAAATGATTCATTTGCGAATCGTTCCTAATAACATTATAAACGAAAATTGACTTAAAATGACCTCTTTTTCGAAATATGGGTATCTTTTGCTGATTTTTTTTTCTTTTATATATATGTATATCTCTTTTCAGCTTCAAAAATTAAAGCATCCTAGTATTTTATTTTTGTAAAATTAAACCTAATGGGGAAAAAAAAAATTCTTATTACCGTTTATCTCTGTAACAAAAGAAAAACAGGAGAAAATAAAAAACAAAATAAAACCTGAAGCATTTCTTTTAGGCTAATTGATTACAGCCATGGTTGCAAGACATTCAGTCTCAGGTCTGATTTCAGTCTTGGACATATTTTTGACTGATATTAAATTGTACTTTATATACTTAAATTATCACGATTAACTCAAAACGAACCATTTTATCCTGACTGGTTGTGTTTGTGTTGAGCTCCTAAAAGTAAAAATTTTCATCATGATACTTTTCCTTATTTAGTAATTAAAGTTTGTAGATAAATAAGATAAAACAGCTTTTTTGCAAAAGTAAGATACTTGTTTTTATTTAATTTTAAAGCTAATATGCTTAAAAGAAAGCTTTAAATAATTTACTTTTTAAAAATATAAAAGTAGCCAGCTCCCGGTATTTGTGGTAATCAAGTATTATTGTAAATAAGAACAATTCAGAACATGTTATTTTTTAGAAAAGATCGGTTTCACAAAATTACATTAGCAGCTGCATTGTAGCTGTCATGATAATTAGACTTTGTATAAACTAATAAAGTAATAACCCAGTAACTATTTCGTAATATTAATCTGACTTGCATCTTAATTTAAATATTAAGTTTTTATTCTGCTTTCATTAAACTATTCACTATTCTTTAACATTCTGCATATTCAAACTACAAAAACTCTTTTTTTCAATTCCACCTGTACACTGGAGGGTTGCCGTGCCACTTACACAGTGTTGATTTCAGGGGGTGGTCCGGGGGGGGGGACATTCCCCCCAGAGCAATGAGATTCCCTCCCCGGAAAATTTAAGATTTTGTGTTTTCAATGGTAAAAAACCGCAATCCCCCCCACCCCCCCACACCGGAACTGTACAAAGCCACCCCGGAGAAAAGTGTCCGAATTCAACACTGCGCTTACAGACAGATGCGTTTATCGCCCGTTGGGTGATAGCATTTGAAAGATCACCACATTAACATAAAAAGTAGCAAAAAAACAAGATTAATCAGTTGATTATAAAAAACCCGCAACATTCTCGGTAGTGGGAGGAACATCACAAGGAAAAAAACCCTTGCGAGTTTTGACAGTATGCCAGGGGGGGGGGGGGGGGATCCAAAACTTCATGCAATGTTCACATGAAAAATGTCGCTGATATGTTACTTTTACGTATAAAAATGTGGAATTCTGCTTTTTCAGCACATTGAATTTTATCATCCCTGGGATCGGTGCAAATCTGCATTAAAATTTTTTGACATTTTTAGGAGGGTGGGAGGTGGCGGTATCAAATGCAACAAAAATGTGAGTACAAACAGTACCAAATTGAGTTAATTTCTCTCCCTTTCTCTTTCGACCTTTTCTTTCCTGTTACCTACCACACATTTAGCCCATGTATAGAACTGAACAGCATGAAAACATAGCCACCCCCACACAACTATCGCCTGCTCTGCCTGAAGGATTGTAGGAAAACTGCGAATTTCGTCAGACGATATGTTATTTTCGTCAAATTATCTCACAAAACGCAATTTTCGTCTAAGTATTGTGGGAAAACACAATTTTCATCAAAAGAATGGGAATTTCGTCAAAGGATCAAGGAAAAAACACTAATTTTGTCAACAAATTGCAAAAAAATCAGTAATTTTGTCAAAGGATCGTGGGAAAAATGCGAATTTCGTGAACAGGCCATGAAAAAACACTAATTTCGCAAAGTATTGCAGAGAAAAAATCAGAATTTTGTAAAAGGGTGTCAACGAATTGCAAAAAAGTCACTGATTTCGTTAAAAGATTGCGAATTTCATCAAAAGGCCATGAAAACATACGAATTTTGTCAAACGATCATGAGAAAACGCATATTTCATGAATGGATCGCGGAATAAATGCACATTTCGTCACAGGATCATGAAAAATGTGATTTTCGTTAAATAATCGCAGAAAAATCATGAATTTTAACTGAGGATCGCAGAAAAAAATGCGAATTTCATCAAAAGGCTGCAAAAACACAAATTTCATCATAGGATACTGTAAAAAATGTAAATTTTGTCAAGGAATCACAAGAAAAATGTGAAATTTGTCAAAAGTGTGAAAAAAAAATAATTTTGTCAACAAATTGTAAAAAAAATCACAAATTTCATCAACAGATTGCAGAAAAAATGTGAATTTCATGAACAGGCCATGAAAAAACACTAATTTCATCAAACTATTGCAGAAAAAATGAGAATTTTGTAAAAGGGTGTCAACAAATTGCAAACACATCACTAATTTCGTCAAAGGATTGCGGAAAAATGCAAATTTCATCAAAAGGCTGCAAAAAAACACGAATTTCGTCAAACGTTCGCGAGAAAATGCATATTTCGTGATTGGATTGCTGAAAAAATGCGCATTTCGTCAAAGGATTGTGGAAAATGTGAATTTCGACAAATAATCGCAGAAAAAATGTGAATTTCATCAAAAGGCTGCAAAAACGCAAATTTCATCATAGGATCCTGGAAAAAAAACACAAATTTTGTCAAAGAATTGCAAGAAAAGTGTGTAATTTGTCAAGTGTACGAAAAAACACTTGTTTTGTCAACGAATTGCAAAGAAATCACTAATTTCATCAAAGGATTACAGAAAAAATGCAAATTTCGTGATCAGGCCATGAAAAAACACTATCATCAAAGTATTGTAGAAAAAATGAGAATTTCGTCAAAGGATCTCGGAAAAAAATGCGAATTTCATCAAAATGCCGCAAAAAAACACAAATTTCATCAAACGATCATGCAAAAATGCATATTTTGTGAATGGATTGCGAAAAAAATGCACATTTCGCAAAAGGATCGTGGAAAAAATGCAAATTTTGTGAACAGGTCGTGTAAAAACACTAATTTCATCAAGGTATTGCAGAAAAAATGAGAATTTCATAAAAGGGTGTCAACGAATTGCAAAAATATCACTAATTTCATCAAAGGATCAAGGAAAAATGTGAATTTCATCAAAATGCCACGAAAAAACACGAAATAAAATTGTCCAATTAAATAATATATAATAATGGCAGGGTTGTTTTGTGAGTTGGAGCAGTAAAGCAATGGATGGTACCTTTTAATGGTGTTAACACATCTTAGTCTTAAGGTAAGTGATGTAATCATTTTACAGAAGTATATTTATACGTTAAAAAATATATGTATATTCAAGCCTCTATATTAATTGCATTTTTAAAACTATTGAAAAAGACATACTATAGCCTTCAAAGTTTAAAATAATGTTGTAGGTTAAATTTAAAAAAAAATTATATGATTTAAATCAAAATAAACTGATTTTTTTCATACCCTGTTTGAAAGTTCATTTTCTATAACCATGTTAGCCAATCAGTATGTTCAGAATATAGCAGTCTAATGGTTATTTACAAGATAAACAACATATTTCCTTCTAATGACTGTAGAAATGCCTTAAAATTTTCTTTATAGATTCAATCATCTAATAGTATTTTATTACAGTCAAAATCTGCATTATCTCACTTAGAAAAACGTTTGTTTACATTAGAAGAAACAGCACCAAAAACTGGTGATTTATAAAAAGTTTTATTATTTAATTGTTTGTTTACATCTGAAATGTATTGCAGATTATAGGCTTTTGCGAATTATAGAGTCGTCTAATACATGATTGATTAGTTTGTATATTATGTCTCCCTCACCCAACTTTGTTTTGACACTGGCCACTTTCTTAGGTATCTTTGTTTTTGTACCTTCGGTACAGCTGAATTAACTCCTTTATTTAAAGTCAAAATGTATTTTAAGTCTTTGAAAGAAAACAAACGAGCTAGATATGTTTATTTTATGTAAAAACTAAACTGTTGATATTGTCTTGCGAACCTAACAAAGTATATTGACTTGACTGTTAAGGGAAAAGGGGGGGGGGGGTGGAGATCTGAGAGCTAAAATGCCTTTCCCTTCAAAATCAGTCACTTTTTTAAAAGAGATTATTGGTCTTAGATTCTCTTCCTACTCTGTAACAAAAGCTTGTTTGCATTACTCATTGACTTTTAACTAACCAAAGATTATGTATCCTTACACTGCAAGAATAACCAGTTTATAAAAAGAATTCTTTATTTTGATCTTAAAGTTTGCTTGGCCATTAAAATAATATGTAATAATGGCAGGGTTGTTTTGTGAGTTGGAGCAGAAAGGCAATGATTGGTACCTTTAATGCTTTTAACACATCTTAGGCTTAAGGTAAGTGATGCAATCACTTCACAGAAGTATAAATACTTCTACATTAAAAATATATGGTACTAATTAGTTATCCTGTCGACCAACTTCACCGAACTATATAAATCGCCAAACCACTCGTCAAATTATACAAATTGACATAATTTTTATTTTAAATATCGAAAGAACAAATAAATTAGTATAACATTAATAAAAATACAAATAAAACATCGAAATAAAAATCACTTGATGATGTAAAACGTGTAACTTGCTTAAAGTCAAATAATGTAACATTTACGATCAACCATTATTGGCAGTTGATCTTATAGTTTGGCAATAGATTTTTGATAGGCAGGATAACTAAGTAATACCAAATATATATATATATATATTCAAGTTTCTATATTAGTTGCATTTTTAAAACTATTGAAAAGGACATGCTATAGCCTTCAAAGCTTAAAATAATGTTGTAGGTTAATTTAAATTAAAAAAATTATATGATTTAAATCAAAATAAACTGATTTTTTTCATACTCAGCTTCAAAGTTAGTTTTCTACGATCTTTGCCAATGAATGTTTTCAGAATATAGCAGTCTAATGGTTATTTACAAGATAAATCAAACATTTATCTTTTAGTGACTGCAGAAATGCCTTAGAATCCTCTTTATAAATTCAATCATCTAATTTTTATTACAGTCAAAATCTGCATTATCTTGCTTAGAAAAATACTTAACTGTTTGTTTATATTTAGAAGAAACAGCACCAACAAGTGGTGATTTATACAAAATTTTATTATTTAATTGTTTGTTTATATCCGAAATGTATTGCAGATTATAGGCTTTTTCGAATTATAGAGTCATGTTACTGGCTTTTAACAAGCCAAAGATTGTGGATCCTTATGCTGCAATAATAACCAGTTTATAAAACGAATTCTTTATTTTGATCTCAAAGTTTGTTCCCAGAGTCAGTTTATACCCTGCTGAACTCTCATCATCACTGAATGGGTCAGAGCTTTTAAAACTTTATGAAAATAGTTATGACATTTGAAATAAAGATCTGGCATACCAGAACAGGCGAGACATTTGGCGACTTTGAATTTGACAAGGTGATCAATCGTTACTTCTGGTAATCTCACTTTTTGTATTTTTGGCTATCCCTATTTGGAAATCTAGTTTTATTGACATCATTGATGATGAAATCTGACATTTGAGGGTGCAACTCATCTGTGTGTGTTCTAAAATGGAATAGCTCAAATAAATATACAGTAGAAGATCTTTATAGCGCAAACCTAAAAACGCAAGGTTGTGCGTTATATAGAATTTTGCATTATGTGGATCACATCATTAAATTCACCTTGTAAACATAGCCAAATATGTCTGAAACACATCAAAATACATTAGAATATCTTTATACTGCATTCCTTGTTACCAAGAGTTATCCAAATTATAAATTTTTGCATAATATAGGTCAGACATTGTTAAATTTACTTTATAAACATGATCCAAATATAACTGACACAACCATCCCTTATATTAGACATTTTCAGAAATGTTTATTGTAATAATAGCATTTTTTCACTAAAAAGGTCTTAAATTGGAAAATAAAGTTGAACTAATGTATCAAATTTAGTCCTAGAGTAGCAATATGTTACAATGTAAAAGTGCAGGTGCTTTTTAACTGCAAAAATCATTGTTTACATCTGAGAAGTTGTGCGTTATATGGAGAATTGCGTTATAAAGATCTTCTACTGTATTAATATAAACATACAAATAACCAAAAAAAGTAGAATCCCTGATAGTAGGTAAAAATAAATTTTTTTGACCTTGTAGGAAAGTGGTCGCTGACAGACAATTTCTTAATAGCCAATTTTTATCATTTAGTGTCCCTATGCCCAGTGGCTAGTGCTAATTTTGCCCTTTAATGCATGCATTTAGTGATCGAGACAAGATATTTGTGAGTTTTGTGCATTTTTCATATTGCTGTATCCAATGATTTTTTGTTTATTTTCATGAACATGCAGTGTTCATTACATGCATTATTAATCATTCCAATAAGTTGCTATATCCAGTGATGTTACTGTGGTTTTAATAAATGCAAAGTGTTCATACATACATAAATTAGAATTTGAATTGTTGAATATTTACTCTATTGTAAGTAGATATTTTTAAAGATTAAAATGACATGACTTTTTCTCAAAGTTATTGAAAAATCAGAATTTCAATCGTTAAATGATTACTCTGATTTAGAAAAGTTGTTTAAACGATATAACATTTTTCAATTAATTTATGTTGAAATTGTTTTTTTTTTTACTTTATTTTGATTGTTGCATTAAAATGAGCTTTCCTGTGTTTTCTAATATGCCGTTATTTATAAATATTGTATTTACATGATTCATAAATAATGATATAGTAGAAAATGATAGTCTGTCAGCAATAAAAAATGTAAACCAATCGCAACAGTTTTCAGGTTGCCATATTTTAGCTTGAGTTGGGTTGCATGGGAATGTTTATGCGTGCCAAAAAAATCACTGGGTATTTCTCTTGTTCTGGGATTCTGCTGAAGATCTTTATAATGCAATTATCTACATAATTTATTTCTGAGATGTAAACAATAGATTTGGCAGTTACAAATCTCCTGTATTTCAGATTCATATTGTTGAAATATCTGTTATTTCCCAAAACACTAAATTTTACATAGTTGGATGTTTAAAATCTTATTTTAGAATTCTGTTATGAAAACATTGTTGCAGTGAAAGCCCTTTATAATGCAATTCTCTGTATAACAGACAGCTTCTTTAATGTAAACAATGAATTTTACATTTAAGAAGAGCCTGCAATCTATTTTGTAGAAATATTGCTACCCTCTAGAGGGCTAAATTCAAAACATTATTTCCTCTATCTCCATAATTCTGATTTTTTTAATAAAAAAATTGCTATCATTAAATTAAAAAATTTTGAAATAAGTAATATAATGATTTTGTCCAGAGGTACTTTTGATCATGTTTATTAAGCATCATTTTGTTTACATTTTAAAACTTCATCAAAATAGTTGTAACTTTTCTAATAAATATGTTACATATAACATATGGTAGTAATAATCAGTATATCTGATGAAAATAAAAGTATTTTTTTTTTTTTAATGAACTATTTAAAGATTTTTTTTATCGCTATTACTGCATTTGATTAATAGTAGTTCAAGAGCCATAATTTTATATTCTAAAATCATTAAAAGCACTCTGCAAGCAGTCCTTGTTCAATCACAAAAGCCTGCCACTAAAAAATTTTAATGCAGAAGATGTAATGTATTTCTGAGATGTAAACAATGAATTTTGCAGTTAAGAAGCACATGTGCTTCACAAATATTGCTATTTCTTGGAACACTAAATTTGATTCATTATCGTCTTTATAAACATTAATTTGGAATAACAAACAAATTTAGAATTATAAACATTGTTATTATATTAAAATTTTTTGTAAATGGTTTTAAACCAGGTTTTTTAAAATATAATTTCCTATTGCATACAGATGCATATCTGTTGATAAAATAAACATTTTTAGATATTATATAATCTTTCGAAAATATTTAAATGAAATAATTACAGTCAATTATACAGAAAATTGAAATCATTTCTAATTTAAACATTATTAGTAACAGCTATGTCTTATGTTCAAAGTAAACTGCTCTACACAGTGAAACATTGATACCTTTTAAAATCGTATGAAGAATCCTTTGATTAATAATATAATAATCAATCAATAAACATTTGATGCAGTTTCATGAATATAATATATTATTCTGTGGTTATTATTATTAGTATTTTTTTAATATCCAAATACTTCTGGTTATTTTGTTTTCTGATTGATGACTCCAAGTGTCCAAATCAACATTTTTGGCCGTTAGATTCAGCAACTAACAGAAAAGATTGATTGGTATTATTGAAATGCTATAACTAATACTCAATTTTTGCAACCTGTGTTGTTCAATCTGATATCTTAAGTTACTCTTATAAATTCTTTAAGGATAATCTTTCCCAATCCAGAAAATTTTCTTTTACAACTTAACCAAAATCTTAAAGATCATCGTATTTTGTTATTAACTGCTGTAAATAATCTGCATTTTTTAAATGAAAATATTTTATGCTAAATATTGAATATTATTTATCTATTTTATCTTTTCTAATTTCACATGTTTTAAGAAAAATCTTTAGGGTATGAGATATGTTCATCAGCACATGCTAATTTTCATTCTACATGCATAGAAACATAACCTTGCTCATTATGTCTCATGTTGACTGCTGAGATGAAGTGTTAAAAGTGGAAATTATTTCTATCAATAATTTAAAACAGTTAAATTACAAAAAAAGTAAATATTATATTAGATTTTTCTAAAAAACCAATTGGTTTAAACCGTGCCAACCCTGTCAAAAACCTTAAAGATTTAGTATGTGTGACTGCTCTGAAGAGGGCATTATTATAACTTTATAATTTTTTCATTCTGTAGCACAAATTACTCAGCTTAGAATTTACCAATCAAAACATTGCCATCTTGATTTTTTCCACTGTCTTTGTTTGATTCAGAAGTGGTTAAGATTTTTTTATATTGTAAATCCTAAAGTTTATAATAGCAAAAAAGCATCTTTAACTCCTTGGGGACGAGCGACTGGTATACTTTCCACTTAAGGTGTTCAGAATCCTTCATTATTCTCACCACTTATTTTTAATTGTAAAGTTTACCTTTCTTTAATTGGAGCATTTCTGTGATTCAATTACAGAAAATTTTCTGATTTTAGAAACCTGTAGTAAAAGGTTAAAAATTAAGCAAAGGGCTCTTGTCACGAAGGGGTTAAACATCTTGAATTAAAATGAACTTTAATAACCTTTGGCTTTAATTGCCAGTACTCTCAATTGAGCTATCTGTACGACAACCCAGCCAACACAATATTCGCTCAGAACAACTATTATCATGACATCAATTGATTGTGTGAAAAATAATTAAAAGTATACATGATTATATATTTTATTTTATTACTAAGCAACAGACTTTGCAGATCCATTTTTCTAAAAAGCTTTAAAGATTGGAATCTCTAGGCTGGAGTGGGAAAGTGGTAATTTTGAGTAATAAGAGGATAATTTATATAGAAGAATTTTCTGTATAAAAATAAAGATTTGAATTTTTTTTAAGGCTGGGGAGTAGGGGGAGGGAGAAGAGGAGAATTGTGCATTAGGAAAGTCGGTGCTTATTTATTTATTTATGTTAGTGAGCAACAAATGTTGCAGATTTTTTTCTTTTCAAACTAATGTTTGAAAGATTAATTATTTAGGTAATCTGGAGAGGTGGGTGCAAAGGGAGAAGTGGAAACTTCAGAGCTCAGGGGATTATTTTATATGATTTATTATTATTGTTAATAAAGAATTTTAAATCGGGATGGTCAAAGATTATTTTATATCAAATTAAAGAATTTATAATGTTTAATTTTTTTTTTGCACTAGGAATGAGAAAAGGGAGAAGCAGAAATTTGTAGTTTTGGATTTAATATAAATGTATGTAATTACTTTTATAAGTGAGTGATGATTGCTATATATACATATAAAGGTTTAAAGAGTAATATTTCTTGTTACTTTTCTTAACAAAGTAAATTTTTTAGATAGTAAAATTTAACATTGCTTTTCATATTTCTGAAACAAACCAACAGAAATACCCTTTAAACATGCATGTTGTACATTACTTCCATATCTTACCAAAGAGTTCTTATAAAAATATCATAGCATGGTGCTCTTTAAAATTGAAGTATGGTCATTCTTTTTTGCGGGGCGAAAGGGGGAGGATTGAAGGTGAATGGAAATCCTATGTATTCTTTGTATTGGTCTTTATTATTATTTTTTTTTTTTCAATAACCTTAAAAAAGTAATGATATCAATACAAAAACCCTTAATGGGTTAAAAGTTTGTGACGCAGCACTTTATCTTATGCTCTAAGAATTTAAAATATGGAACTTAAAAATAATGATATCAAATTTTGAGTGACGCTATGCTATCAATTATAATCTCTCTCTATATTATTTATTTCATCTTTTTATTTTTTTTGTAATCGCATGTGCAAAAATTATGTTCAATTTAAAAAAATGTATAAAAGTTTATTCATTGATGCTTTATCTTTTACATCTCTCATAAATTCAAAGTATGAGTTTTAAAAGATATGATATCAAAATTTTAGTGACGCTTTGATGTGGCTTTAAACGATTTGTTTTGAAATTAAATTAAATTTTTTTTTGGT
This sequence comes from Maratus speciosus, assembly GCA_963932465.1. Lineage (NCBI taxonomy): Eukaryota > Metazoa > Arthropoda > Arachnida > Araneae > Salticidae > Maratus > Maratus speciosus. Next base: position 278,175,594 of record OZ010797.1, on the reverse strand, counting down.
TTGGCTAAGATATATTCACACATCTAAACAATAGTTTTAATTTTCCAATATGCTTTAAATATGCCACTTTCACTGAATTTATATAATGCATTTAAATGTATTTATTTGAATAAATTGATTTATCCTTTGTCCAATGCTATTAAAAATTTAAAATAAGATTTACGTGAATAATTTTTTTGCGTCATTGTATCCAAACTAAGTGAAATGTATTCAAATGGGTACAATGACGCAAAAAAATTATTCACGTAAATCTTATTTTAAATTTTTAATAGCATTGGACAAAGGATAAATCAATTTATTCAAATAAATACATTTAAATGCATTATATAAATTCAGTGAAAGTGGCATATTTAAAGCATATTGGAAAATTAAAACTATTGTTTAGATGTGTGAATATATCTTAGCCAAACCAAAAAAAAATTTAATTTAATTTCAAAACAAATCGTTTAAAGCCACATCAAAGCGTCACTAAAATTTTGATATCATATCTTTTAAAACTCATACTTTGAATTTATGAGAGATGTAAAAGATAAAGCATCAATGAATAAACTTTTATACATTTTTTTAAATTGAACATAATTTTTGCACATGCGATTATAAAAAAAATAAAAAGATGAAATAAATAATATAGAGAGAGATTATAATTGATAGCATAGCGTCACTCAAAATTTGATATCATTATTTTTAAGTTCCATATTTTAAATTCTTAGAGCATAAGATAAAGTGCTGCGTCACAAACTTTTAACCCATTAAGGGTTTTTGTATTGATATACTACTACCACTAATTTAAATTTTTCCTTTTGTCATGTTTAATCAACGTGATTAATTAGGACAAAAATAATGTTTTAAAATTAGAAATGAAAGTTAGCCTAATTTGAAACCGTCGCGTCGGCCCCGTTAAGTCGGAGCCTGTGACCCAGTGATGCTCACCTGATAGTTTAACGAGTAGCTTGAGTTCGTGAAAATCATATAATTCTAGAGACTTTTAATAAACATTGTAACCTAGATATTGTCAAGAATTTGCTTTATGAACAGTTGTTAATGTAATGTCCAATATTACCTTGTCAAATAACATTATTTTAAAATTTTTACTATATAACTGGTGACGTAAAAGAACACTTAACAGCCTCTTCAGATGTAATAAATTTGCACTACAAATACATGAATCTACTGACGTCACTGGATTGACAGTTTTGTTTGTATTTTTCAGTTACGTATACTAATATCCCGTTCAGACTAGGGCAGTTAAGAGTCTTAACTTACTTTTTTGAAATGGGTACCCCTAACTGGACTTTACTTCAGTGTTTGAGTACATTAACTTGATTAAAATTAAGTGCTTACTAACAGTTGTCTAAAGGAGGTTTTACAAAGCTATCAGGATCACATTGTCTGTAGATCACTGCAAACCAACACACTAAGGGACGAAATATTTTTGGATGAATACATAGGAAAATACATATGAACACGACTGCACTGATAATGCGAAAGCAATGATGGGACACAATGCTGGAGCCATTGCAAAAATTAATCTCTTCGGGATAAGCGTCAGGAATGCGTGACGCATAGGGTACTCAGAATCCTTGATTATTCCCAACAGTTATTTTTTAGAGGCGTTCGTAATTATATAAATACGTAGCTCCTATAGTCGTTGTCTGGTCCTTCCACGTCCTGTCCGCATATCAAAAGATCTACCCAACGGAATGATTTGAATATTTCAAATGAAAATCAAATTTCAAATAATTTTTGCTTAAAAGGCGCAAAGACCAAGTTAGTGAAAAAGATTCCATGCCGGGAATCGAACCCGGGTCATCCGTATAGCGCACTGACGTTCTACCGCTAAACCACATGGAACGATACCCAGCCTGGAACTTCTCACTATTACAAGTTGGCAAGGCTACAAACGCAGCACAAGATGGAATATTTTCCGTAAGCCACCAACATGGGGCAAACACAGACACTTAATTAAATCCAGCATCGAATGAATCTATATTAATATTTGGAAATTTTTCCAGAGAGAAACATTCGCCTTGAATACAATATTTCAAATGAAAATCAAATTTCAAATTATTTTTGCTTAAAAGGAGCAAAGACCAACTTAGTGAAAAAGATTCCATGCCGGGAATCGAACCCGGGTCATCAGTATAGCGCACTGACGCTCTACCGCTAAACCACATGGAACGATACCCAGCCTGGAACTTCTTACTATTACAAGTTGGCAAGGCTACAAACGCAGCACAAGATGGAATATTTTCCGTGAGCCACCAACATGGGGCAACACAGACACTTAATTAAATCCAGCATCGAATGAATCTATATTAATATTTGGAAATTTTTCCAGAGAGAAACATTCGCCTTGAATACAATATTTCAAATGAAAATCAAATTTCAAATTATTTTTGCTTAAAAGGCGCAAAGACCAACTTAGTGAAAAAGATTCCATGCCGGGAATCGAACCCGGGTCATCAGTATAGCGCACTGACGTTCTACCGCTAAACCACATGGAACGATACCCAGCCTGGAACTTCTCACTATTACAAGTTGGCAAGGCTACAAACGCAGCACAAGATGGAATATTTTCCGTGAGCCACCAACATGGGGCAAACACAGACACTTAATTAAATCCAGCATCGAATGAATCTATATTAATATTTGGAAATTTTTCCAGAGAGAAACATTCGCCTTGAATACAATATTTCAAATGAAAATCAAATTTCAAATTATTTTTGCTTAAAAGGCGCAAAGACCAACTTAGTGAAAAAGATTCCATGCCGGGAATCGAACCCGGGTCATCAGTATAGCGCACTGACGTTCTACCGCTAAACCACATGGAACGATACCCAGCCTGGAACTTCTCACTATTACAAGTTGGCAAGGCTACAAACGCAGCACAAGATGGAATATTTTCCGTGAGCCACCAACATGGAGCAAACACAGACACTTAATTAAATCCAGCATCGAATGAATCTATATTAATATTTGGAAATTTTTCCAGAGAGAAACATTCGTCTTGAATACAATATTTCAAATGAAAATCAAATTTCAAATTATATTTGCTTAAAAGGCGCAAAGACCAACTTAGTGAAAAAGATTCCATGCCGGGAATCGAACCCGGGTCATCAGTATAGCGCACTGACGTTCTACCGCTAAAGTGTCTGTGTTTGCCCCATGTTGGTGGCTCACGGAAAATATTCCATCTTGTGCTGCGTTTGTAGCCTTGCCAACTTGTAATAGTGAGAAGTTCCAGTCTGGGTATTGTTCCATGTGGTTTAGCGGTAGAACGTCAGTGTGCTATACTGATGACCCGGGTTCGATTCCCGGCATGGAATCTTTTTCACTAAGTTGGTCTTTGCGCCTTTTAAGCAAATATAATTTGAAATTTGATTTTCATTTGAAATATTGTATTCAAGGCGAATGTTTCTCTCTGGAAAAATTTCCAAATATTAATATAGATTCATTCGATGCTGGATTTAATTAAGTGTCTGTGTTTGCCCCATGTTGGTGGCTCACGGAAAATATTCCATCTTGTGCTGCGTTTGTAGCCTTGCCAACTTGTAATAGTGAGAAGTTCCAGGCTGGGTATCGTTCCATGTGGTTTAGCGGTAGAACGTCAGTGCGCTATACTGATGACCCGGGTTCGATTCCCGGCATGGAATCTTTTTCACTAAGTTGGTCTTTGCGCCTTTTAAGCAAAAATAATTTGAAATTTGATTTTCATTTGAAATATTGTATTCAAGGCGAATGTTTCTCTCTGGAAAAAAAAAAAAAGAAAAAAAAAATTCCGAAAAATTTCCAAATATTAATATAGATTCATTCGATGCTGGATTTAATTAAGTGTCTGTGTTTGCCCCCTGTTGGTGGCTCACGGAAAATATTCCATCTTGTGCTGCGTTTGTAGCCTTGCCAACTTGTAATAGTGAGAAGTTCCAGGCTGGGTATCGTTCCATGTGGTTTAGCGGTAGAACGTCAGTGCGCTATACTGATGACCCGGGTTCGATTCCCGGCATGGAATCTTTTTCACTAAGTTGGTCTTTGCGCCTTTTAAGTAAAAATAATTTGAAATTTGATTTTCATTTGAAATATTGTATTCAAGACGAATGTTTCTCTCTGGAAAAATTTCCAAATATTAATATAGATTCATTCGATGCTGGATTTAATTAAGTGTCTGTGTTTGCCCCATGTTGGTGGCTCACGGAAAATATTCCATCTTGTGCTGCGTTTGTAGCCTTGCCAACTTGTAATAGTGAGAAGTTCCAGGCTGGGTATCGTTCCATGTGGTTTAGCGGTAGAACGTCAGTGCGCTATACTGATGACCCGGGTTCGATTCCCGGCATGGAATCTTTTTCACTAAGTTGGTCTTTGCGCCTTTTAAGCAAAAATAATTTGAAATTTGATTTTCATTTGAAATATTGTATTCAAGGCGAATGTTTCTCTCTGGAAAAAAAAAAGAAAAAAAAAATTCCGAAAAATTTCCAAATATTAATATAGATTCATTCGATGCTGGATTTAATTAAGTGTCTGTGTTTGCCCCCTGTTGGTGGCTCACGGAAAATATTCCATCTTGTGCTGCGTTTGTAGCCTTGCCAACTTGTAATAGTGAGAAGTTCCAGGCTGGGTATCGTTCCATGTGGTTTAGCGGTAGAACGTCAGTGCGCTATACTGATGACCCGGGTTCGATTCCCGGCATGGAATCTTTTTCACTAAGTTGGTCTTTGCGCCTTTTAAGCAAATATAATTTGAAATTTGATTTTCATTTGAAATATTGTATTCAAGACGAATGTTTCTCTCTGGAAAAATTTCCAAATATTAATATAGATTCATTCGATGCTGGATTTAATTAAGTGTCTGTGTTTGCCCCATGTTGGTGGCTCACTCAAAATATTCCATCTTGTGCTGCGTTTGTAGCCTTGCCAACTTGTAATAGTGAAAAGTTCCAGGCTGGGTATCGTTCCATGTGGTTTAGCGGTAGAACGTCAGTGCGCTATACTGATGACTCGGGTGCGATTCCCGGCATGGAATCTTTTTCACTAAGTTGGTCTTTGCGCCTTTTAAGAAAAAATAATTTGAAATTTGATTTTCATTTGAAATATTGTATTCAAGGCGAATGTTTCTCTCTGGAAAAATTTCCAAATATTAATAAGGAATGATTTGAAATTTAACATATATGATCGTCGTAGAATTTTGATGAGCCATTTCAAATTTTATGAAAATCGAATCAAAATTTAAAAAGATATTAATAAAAGTTTTCTTCATACTATTATTAATTGAATGATATCCCATGATTCTAGGTTGCCATGGTGATTACATCCTATTTAAGATGGAATTCTATTATTTCTATATTACTGAGTTTAATATAATCGTAATAAATTTTACATTTTTTCATAAGAGTGTAACAGCTATTGCACCAAGATCTGTATATTTATAAAACTAGTTATAGTACGAGCGCACCTCATTTGACACGTTTGATGAACAATTTCCGATTTGTTATTGTACATTTTGCGTCATGTAATCAGGGCATATTCCCGATTAAACTAGGCAAAAATTTCAAACGGTGATTAAAAGATCAGTTCTGTAAAAGACGCTAGTTGCGAAAAGTTTAAAGAGATGGCAAAGCGCTGTAGCACAATCTATTGCCCCTATCGCGGATACATGCTATCCCCGTGAAAATACCTTCCGAACTTATGAAAAGGTTGAATGGTGCCATTAAAATAATAAACTATATAAAATCGCGAACTCTTAAAACCAAATTTTTTGTGAAGTAATTGGAAGTCAGTACCCGCTTCTCCTACTGGCTGCATTCAAAACAGAAATAAGTTAAATGAAAAAGTTAAATATTTTTAAATAAAAATTCTGGTGAGAAATATTTTATAAAACTTGAATAAAATTCCTGGTATATTTAATGTTAAAGATCTTGCTTTAAAACCAAAGCTTACCAATTTTTTTATTTTATCTGTCAGACGAATTTAAAATTTTGTCTATGAAACCAAAATTAGTTTCGCTGCCTTTCTCAAGGACATATGTTTGTAAAGCAAGATTTTCGACTAACGCAGCCACCAAAATGAAATACAAAAATCTTTTAAAAGCAGAATCAAACATTCGCCTACAATTACTATCAACCGGACTCGAATTCAGACATTTATGCAAAACAATCCAATCCCATTAACAGAGCCCGATTAAGGTTGTGTGAGGCCCAAGGCCCAACACCTTTTCGGGGCCACTTCGCACTAAAATAGTTTTTTTTGTTTTTTTGTTGTTGTTTTTTTTTTGTTGTTGTTTTTTTTGGGGGGGGAGGGGGGGGTATTATTAGATATTACGGTACGGTTGCAAAGTTAACGAAACTATATTTTGGTTTTTGAGAAAATAGTTGCGGAAACTGTAATTTTAAGAATTCTTTTTCTAAATTATTTCATTCAATTTGGGGCCTCCAACAGCAGTCCCAGATAGCACGAACATTAGCAGCAAGTTTGTTTTTTCTGATATCATCTTGCTGTGACAAATTTGAATTAAGAAATTCGCAGCAAATCTCACGCAAGGTATACCGTCACCCACTTGCATGAGTAGTTTATTGTGAAACTGATGGCAAGACTGTCTTTAATTCACGAAAGTGACGAAAGCAAAAAATCCCTCTGTTGAGAGCATGGGCGTACCCAAGGGGGGGGCTGATGGGGCTACACCCCCCCCCCCCCGAAATTTTCGAAAATGATATGAAAAAGTGCTTCTTTTTCGTCTTTCTTTTTTGGAAAAAATTTTAATTTTTTTCAATCATACAGCCGACTAGACATTCTCATTAGTCCCATATTAGTCCACATTGACAACAAAGAAGAGAAAGGTTGCCGACTGGGGTTAGACCCCCCCCCCTCCTCCCGAAATAGTCGAAAAATTAAATGAAAAAGTATTTTTTCCTTACTTTTTAAAGATAAATCTGTAATTTTTTTCTTCTGTCATATAGCAAAACAGATATTCTCGTTAACACCATATTAGTCCACATTGACATCACAGCATACCCAAAGATGGGGAGGGGGCTGATGCAATTTCAGCCCCTTCTCTCGAAATGGTCGAAAGTGAAATGATTGCTGAATTGCTGAATTTTTTTCCACCTGTTTAAGATAAATTTGCATTTTTTCCCTTTTCGTTCAACAGACTATGTGCTACCTTCCCTTAAGTTCCATAGTTGTCCATATTAACACCAATGAACAGACAGGGGGCTGACGGGGTTACTGCCCCCCCCCCCAAAAAAACCCCAAAAAATAGTCGAAAATTGATAGGAAAAAAGTATTTTTTCCTTACTTTTTTAAAATAAATCTGTAATTTTTTCTTCTGTCATACAGCAAAATAACCATTCTTGTTAACTCCATATTAGTCCACATTGACATCACAGAATACCAAAGATGGGGAGGGGGCTGTTGGAATTACAGCTCCCCTTCTCTCGAAATAGTAGAAAATGAAGTGAAAAAATAGTGCTGATTTTTTTTCTGTCTGTTTGAGATAAATTTGCATTTTCTCCCCTATCATTCAACAGACTAGCCACTCCTTTTGCTGTAGTTCCATATTAGTGTACAGCAACACCACGTTATACCCAAAAAGGTAGAAGGGGGTTAATGAGGTTACAGCCCTTTCTCAAAATGTCGAACATGAAATGAAAAAGTGCTGTTATTTTTCTTTTTGTTTGAGATAAATTTGTATTTTCCCCCTATCATTCAACAGACTAGCCGCTCTCTTCTCTTTAGTTCCATACTAGTGCACAGTGGTACCACATCATATCCAAAGAGGTGAAAGGGGCTAATGGGCTGCCCCTTCCTAAACAGTCGAAAATGAAATGAAAAGAAGGCTGATTTTTTTCTTCTTGTTTGAGATAAATTTGTAATTTTTCTTCTGCCATGATGCGAAATAGCCATTCTCGTAAATTCCATATTAGTCCACATTGACATCACAATATACCGAAAGAAGGGAGGCGGCTGATGGGCTTACAGCCCCCTCCTCCCGAAATAGTCGGAAAAAAATATTGCTTTTTTTCTTCCTGTTTGAGATAAATTTGCATTTATTTTCTCCTATCATTCAACAGACTAGCCACACTCTTCTGTTTAGTTCCATATTAGTGCACAGTGACACCGCATTATACCCAAATAAGTAAAAAGGGGATGATAAGGTTACAGACCTCTTCCAAAATAGTTGAAAATGAAATGAGAAAAGTACTGATTTTTTTTTTGTTTGTTTGAGATAAATTTGTAATGCAATTGTTTTCTGCAATACAACGAACTAGACTTTCTGGCTAGTCTCGTATTAGCGAACAGTTACACTACAGTATACCCAATGAGGGGAAGGTGGCTGATGGGGTGTTATAGGCCCCATTTCGAATTAATCAAAAATGAAAAAAAAACTCCTGTTTTTTTCTTTCTTTTAAGATAAAATTTAATATTTTTTCTGTAACGCAGCTATTCTGGTTAGTCCCATATACTAGTGCACAGTGATGCCCCAGCATACACCCAAAGAAGTCGATGGCGACGGGGGTTATGAGGCTACATCTCCATTCCACCTCCGAAGATATCGTAGTGAAATGAAAAAAGGGCTGATATTCCTTTTTTTTTTCAGATACATTTGTTTTATTTTCTGGCATGCCACGAATTTATTTTTCTTGTTAATCCAATATCCTCCTAAGTCCAGCTACCAAATTTACTTCAAACCATAAAATCAATTTTCAAATGACTGAAAAACAGCTCTATGCCTGTTTTACTGGATAAATGTCAGTTCAAGAGACCTACAAGTAAATTCGACAAATCTAAAAGTAGTTTAATTTAAGGAGTTTTTTAATTTCTCTCACAGTCGGTGGGCGTCAAGATTGTCAATGCGGAAGTATGGTAATGCACAGTAACACTACAGCTAATCTCAAGTTGATTTCGGCTAAATCGGAAATCCGGTGCGGAAGAGTTGGCTGTAAAAGTAGCTTATTAACTTTCATTTTTCAGTCGCATCTCCATGCCAAAAATTTGTGTTTTTTCCACGGTTTTTTGACGAAATTTGCGTTTTCTCAACGGTCCTTTGAAGAAATTCGCTTTTTCTGCGGCTTTTCCCCGAAATTCGCGTTTTTTTACACACTCTTTCATCGAAATTTGCGTTTTTTGCGCGGATCTGTGACGAAATTTGCGAGGAATTTTCGTGATTCTGTCGAAATTTGTTTTTTCCACGTTTTTTCGGCGGGTTTTTGATGAAACTCAAGTTTTTTTTCGCGGATTTTTGCCGAAATTTGAGTTTTCTTTACGAAATCCTTCATCGAAATTTGTTTTTTTTCCCTGGCTTTTGGCCGAAATTTGCGTTTCTTTTACGAAATCCTTCGTCGAATTTTTTTTTCGTGGCTTTTTTGACAAAATTCGAGTTTTTTTACGAAATCCTTCGTTGAATTTGTTTTTTTTTCGTGGCTTTTTTGACGAAATTCGCGTTTTTTTCTCGTCTTTTTGATGAAATTCGCTTTTTTTCTGCGGCTCTTTGACGAAATTCGCGTTTTCTTTGACGAAAGTAACGTTTTTTGGCGGCTGTTTGACGAAATTCGCTTTTTTCCCACTGTCTTTTAACGAAATTCACGTTTTTCTGTGGCCCTTCTTTGTGACCCTGCTTTTTCTTTTTTTGAGATCCTTTAACGAAATTCGCGTTTTTGCCGCTTCCCTTTGACAAAATTCGTGTTTTTTCCGAGATCATTTGCCAAAATTTGCGTTTTATCTTACGCAATCCTTCGTCAAAATTTGCGTTTTTTTTCCGCGACGAAATTTGCGTTTTTTCTCGTCTTTTTGATAAAAGCCGCGTTTTTTTCTCGTCTTTTTGATGAAATTCGCGTTTTTTGTGATCCTTTACGAAGTTCGCTTTTTTTTCGCTGCCCTCTGACGGAATGCGTGTTTTAAGCGATCTTTTTTTCGAAATTCGTGTTTTTTTTTCGCTTTCTTTTGACGGAATGCGTTTTTTTTAGCGATCCTTTGTCAAAATTTGCGTTTTTTCTGCGGCCCTTTGACGAAATTCGCGTTTTTTCCGAGGTCATTTGCTAAAATTTGCGTTTTTAGGCAATCATTCGTCAAAATTTGCGTTTTTTTCCTCAGATTTTGACGAATTTTGCTTTTTTCCCGTTTTTTTTTATGAAATTCGCGTTTTCTGCAGCCTTTTGACGAAATTCACGTTTTTTTGTGTCTCTTTGACGAAATTCGCGTTGTTTCCGCGTACTTTTGAAGGAATGCGTTTTTTTAGCGATCTTTTGTCAAAATTTGCGTTTTTTCTGCGACCCTTTGACGAAATTCGCCTTTTTCTACACAAACATTCGTCGAAATTTGCGTTTTTTCCGTGGATTTTTGACGAAATTTGCGTTTTTTCTCGTCTGTTTGATGAAATTCGCGTTTTTTCTCGTGTTTTTGGTGAAATTTGCGTTTTTTTGCGATCCTTTACGAAATTAGCTTTTTTCGTAGCTCTTTGACGGAATGTGTGTTTTAACCGATCTTTTTTTCGAAATTCGCGGTTTTTCCGCGACTGTTTGATGAAATTCGCGTTTTTTCCGCGACTTTTTGGTGAAATTCGCGTTTTTTCTGCGGCCCTTTGATGAAATTCGCGTTTTTTTAGATCCTTTGACGAAATTTCCTTTTTTCCGCAGCTTTTTGACGAAATTTGCTTTTTTCCGCGACTTTTTGACGAAATTCGCTTTTTTCCGCAGCCTTTTGACGAAATTCACGTTTTTCTGTAGCCCTTCTTTGTGACGCTGCTTTTTCTTCTTTTTTGCGATCCTTTAATTAAATTCGCTTTTTTTCTGCTTCCCTTTGACACAATTTGTTTTTTTTCTGTGGCATTTGCCGAAATTGGCGTCTTTTTAGGCAATCCTCCATCGAAATTTGCGTTTTTTCCGTGGCTTTTTGACGAAATTTGCTTTTTATTCTCGTCTTTTTGGTGAAATTTGCGTTTTTTGCGGACTTTTGACGAAATTCGCGCTTTTTCGGTGACCATTTGACGAAATTCACGCTTTTTCGCAATCATTCGTCGAAATTTGCATTTCCCTCGGCTTTTAACAAAATTAGCGGTTTTGTTTCTTGTCTTTTTGATGAAATTTGTGCTTTTCTCCGCCCTTCTGACGAAATTCACGTTTATCCATGTACATTGGACGAAATTAGCTCTTTTTGCGATCCTTTACGAAATTAGCTTTTTTTTCGCAGTCCTTTGACGGAATGCTTTTTTCGAAATTCGCATTTTTCCCACAAACTTTTGATGAAATTCGCGTTTTATCTGCGGCCTTATGACGAAATTAGGGTTTTTCTGTACTCATTTGACGAACTTAGCGTTTCCTCCGCGATCATTTGAAGAAATTTGACTTTTTTTTTCGAAATCCTTTGACATACTTCGCATTTTATCCGTGGCCTTATCACAACATTTCGGTTTTTTCCTTTTCCGATCCTTTAAAAAAATTGGAGATTTTTTTTCTGCGAACGATTGATGAAATTGATTTTTTTCGTCGACCATGTCAAAAATCGCGATATTTTTTTTTAAGTCCGAATTTTCGGACTGATGACCAAATTTTTTAAATTTTCGGATAATTCGGAATAAAGTCACCCCTGCCCTTCCCCTCCCCCCCCCCCCCCTGGCTACAGCCTATTTATCAAATATGATTTCTGATTATAACACAATTTAACGTGTTTCGTAAGATTTAGAACATTATGGAAATTTAGGTCAGCACCTCCCCCCCCCCCCCCCGAAATAAAATCCTGGGTACGCCACTGGTTGAGAGAAGAGACAATCAGCAGATACGCAGAAATTACAGAAATTTTATTCGGTTGGCACCGATTTTTTTAAACGCCTTACTTATTAAATACCAAAAAAGGCTCGAATTGCAAATTCCATATATTACCCTAACTAGTTTATGTTGTTAAAAGCGATGCATGCACCTTAACGGTGCGTATGCATCAATATATCTGATCAGGTCTATGGATCCCTTCCAAGGGTTTAAACTTGTAGTGTAACCGTTGTAATTAGTTGATGTGGCGTGGAAAGATTACTAGTTTGCAGTATTTTTGATTACTTGTTTGTCGTTAATTTGCCATAAATTTGATACAACAGGAATTTAAGTTGCACGACAAGTTAGCTGCAAGTTTAAAGTGTGGTGACTTCGGCGTTTGCGTTATCTTTCTACAGTCTTGCTATGAACTTTCAGTCTTGTCATGCTGAGCTTGCTTGAACTTTGCAGTTTTTCAAAGCAAGACTTCTGCAAATTTTGTGAAAACTAAAAATGTTATGTGCCTACTTGGCCTGTGCGGTACGTAAACTTTTGATAATTCCACCTGTTTTGATGGTAAATGAAAATAAATTCAATATTACGTAAAAGTTCCAAAATATAATTTTATTTGTGACTGTTTATTGGACGAAGGGGGAAGCAGAGTTAAAATTTCCTTCACTCCGATTGGTGTTTGGGTAATGTCCATTTGGGTAATGTCCATTGGGTCATGTCCATGGTCGACATGGGTAATGTCCATGGGACATTACCCATGTCACATCAGCTGCAGGTATATAGAAGCAAAACACCAATCGGAGTGAAGGAAATTTTAACTCTGCTTCCCCTTCGTCCAATAGATAATGTGCATGTTGGTAAACAAATGAGCTTGTGTCTAGACAACTCAACTTGTGGTTGGCAGAAACGAGGCATTTAAACGCGTGTTTATATGTGAAACTCCATAGCAATCTATCATATGTACTGAAAAACAAATGAATTTTTATCTGTATATGCACAGAACTTACGTTCTATTGTGAAACAAGATAATTGAGAGATATTGGGGTTTATTAGGGATAATAATAGACAATATACTAGATGATCCATATGTTATTTCCAACTGGAAAGCAGATACGGCTCTTTGGCCATAGGTTTCATTTTATTTAACTAATAACTATTTTCTTTAATTCCATGAGAAGAATACAAGAACTCAAGAAGTGTTTCTACTTGTTGTAGCGGGTAAGAAAAATGTTTTAGGTTTTATAATTATACCAGAAAGCCACCGTTTTATTTATATATCTTATTTTTTTCAACCTGTACGTCTAGTAAGATGATTGAACTAATCTGAAAATGTTTACGAATTTCGTTATATTGAGATTAAAATGACATTTATGACTGCTTATTTCCTGATACACTTTTAAAATCATTCTAATGCATGAAATTGTCAAGTTTCCTTACAAATATATATACTAATGAAACCTCAATTTTTAATAAAATAGGCGATTTTTCAGAAAGCATCTTCAAAGTTGGCGTTTTTTCTTTTACTTTTTGCGAACTTGCACTTTGTTAAATAAACATTCGCCTAACTAAGTCTCTTTTCATTCTTTTAATAAGTTATTTACTTCCTTATACAATTATGTTTCTTCATGTTTGTTGAATATAGATAAGATATTCAACTTTAATTTTTCTATAATTTTTAATCAATACATTACTTTACATTATTTATTTAATAACTCATATATTAGCATGTTTTTTTTTAACCCCTGGTACGGTATGCTATTTCTTTCTCCCAGCTTATTTTGTGTCCAAAAAATGTTACCTTACAGAAGCCAGCAATAAACAAAGCAGATGTATCATTGTACAATTAAATACTCTATAGCATTTTTTAAAATTTCTAAGCATCGCACATTTTCAATTTTTATACCGTCGTATTGGGAAAAAAAAACACTTTTAAATGCAATTTGTTTGAAAAATATATCTCCATTGATTTTTGAAATATGAATTTTTTTTGTAGTTTTTAGCACCATTTGTTTAATTTTGGCAACTCAAGTACTCCATTTATGTAGAAAGTAAAGGGAAAATAGTTGAAAATAGCAATTATATCTTTTTGGTGCCATTTTCTCATAACAAGCGAAAGAAAATGTAATTAAAATACGTGCTAATTTGAAAAAATATAAACGAATAATTTCTGTTAAAACATGGAGCTATTATAAACTATATTTAATTTTAAGTTATCTATATTAATTTTACAAACAAATGAAGGCCTGTGAATCATTAGATAGCCGTTTTTTGTCGGTTTTCTTTAATGACGGCCTCTTTTTGCTGCATTTGTGTATTATTTTGCGATAATGACATCCTATACATATACTTTACTGTAGATGTTTAAGAGTGGATCGTAAATGTGGAATTCTTAAGCGGATGCGAATATGATGTCATTTTACATAAAATAAGTGTTGTGCTTTAAGTCTTAAAATTGAAATATGTTTTGTAACTATTTATATATACATATATTTTCTTTTCATAGGGGGCGGCACTAAGTTCTGAAAAAGCAGAATTCCTGTTTTCTAGTTTTTTTGGCTTCTCTCATTGGTTAACTTAAAGAATGTACAGAGATTAAAAGTAAATATATGCTCAGAATGAATGACACATTTTCTTTGTAATTTGTTATTAATCTCACCCATTTTTAAATACTAAATGGTACTTTTCAGTTAGCCGGGCACCAGTTTTATATATACATATATATGTCTATATACATGTGCCGTAAATTATGGTATATACAATTTTGTATCGAACTGCAATCTTCATTTGGCACTTTCTTCGCCTTTCATTCTGGCAGCCGGGTCCCTCTCCCAGTTACGGCACTGAAGAATCTACCATGTTTCCATTCATGAAAAATTGTGCTCCATAAGAGCTGTAATATCTTACTTATGTTATTGGATTAACATTTTTTTCTTCAGTTCCATTTTTTTTTCTTTTGTGGACTATGGCTACTGGCGATACCACATTAAAAAAAACGCGCCTGTGTGCCCTACCTCAAACATTTAAGACCGAGCCTTAATAAAAATTATTGAATAGTTTTCTGGTCTTAAAGTAAGGTGGTGTGGAAAAGGGCACTAAGATTTTCTTTATTAATTTCAGTTGTAGGCACCTATATACTACTTATTTCTTGTTTTGATTTTGTTCTATAAATTTGCACTTTGATAATTTTTATTTCTTGCTCTTCTGTAATTGTATCTAACAAACGAAAAACTTGGAATATTCAATTCAGAAAGTAGAGAGTGTGTACGCCCCAGACAAGAAGCTTTCATTACTACAGGAGAGTTGTCACTGGAGGAAGGCGTGACAGACAAATCTATTTCAGGACATAATAACTGAAGATGAAAGACAATGTGCTTAACACTATTTCTACCAGTATCAAATGACACCTTATAAAAGTTTTCGATTTACAATTTTCCATTTGTAATTTTTAGATAGAAACAATTACAAATCATTTTTAATACATTGAAGACTTTTTTATGCTTATTACAGTAAAAAACTACAAGCAAAATAATCATGAATCCAAATTTTAAAAAGGTGTCACTTGACACTGGTAGAAATAGTGCTAAGCATCAATAAAGGCAATAACTCAGTAGGACAGTCTTGTGCACAGTGCTATTTCATTTCAGCCATGCATTAGATTGTGCTTCTAAGAAAGTATTGCCTATGTAAGTAAAACTTTTTTAATAATCTGTCAAGTGTGAGTATTACGTGTGCATGGAAGGTTCTGTAAATATATTACCTAATTGATCTTGTTCAAAGTTTAAACTTGGCACTGTGCTAAGTGTGCTTCAAAAGAAAGTTGCTATGCCGCCTTGGTCTGTGCTGCCTTTTTTCCAGATAGGTGTTTAATTAACCTTTAAAGACCCAGGTGGCATATTGAGAGTGCCACTCAATGCAAACTGGTCATGAATCCCAAAGTAATTATGCGATTAATTCTAATTAAATTAGGATACTTTTCGGTTAACCGGATGCCAGTGTTACATACACACACATACATATATATATTTGTATAGATAACACTGGTGCCCGGCTAACCAAAAAGTACCTACATTAGTTTATTTTTAACAATTTGACGTTTATTACTCTTATATTGCTACTGGGCATTGCATTACATAAATATATCATTTTAAAATGTTATCTAGGTTTTAAAAGCTGATATCGCATAGAGTACGCCATCCATGTTTTATAGCCCAGGATTCGTAAATATCGTGATAATTTCGAAAATATCAAAAATATCCGATATTTTCAAAATTGTCAGCTTACTGCTGATTCTAGAGATTTTTAGACTTAATATAAATTTGAATCTAAAACATATTACATTTAGCATGAAAACATAATAAAACAATATTCTAAATATCTTTTTTTATTTTTTCTTACAAAATTTATGATCAAATGATTGAAAACAATCTTCTGTAAAAGTTGCTTTTTCACTCATCAAAACACAGAATGCAGGATTCAGTTTAAAAAATAAATAAAAATACACAACAAATTCTGAAATACAAAATAAAGTTTCTTTTATTTTTTCTATTGAAGAATTTGAACATGAATGTAAGTTTGTCTGCTTTTTCATTCCCTAACCTACTGCACAATTTAGACTGAAGTAAATAAAAACTTTTCGATTAGGCGGGCGCCAGTGTTATATATACATATTTATATAAATACATATATGTAAATGTGCATATATATATATATATATATATATACATTTTTATATATATACACATACATATATGCATACATGCACATATAACATTGGCACCCAGGTAACCGAAAAGTACCCAAAAAGAATTAAGACAGGGTAGGGAGGTATTGTTCAAAGGCAGTTGTGGTAATGAGAAAGCTGCAGGTACAGTCCAAAACTAGTTTTTGGAGTGCAGAGAATATTTTGTAAGCTATTCTTTTTAGTTATTATTTACGGATGGGCTAATTTTTAATAACAGTTGAATTCATTTGCACTTCTTTTGACTGAAAATAAATATTAGATGTATGAAAATATCAAGAAATACGACATTTAAAAAATAAATAAAATATTAAATGTATGAAAATAAAAATATCAAAAACCTTGATATTTTGAAAATAAATATCATGATACAGTAGACGCCCTCAAACCCGCACAACTTGGGACCAGAGGTTGTGTGGATTTTAGAATTTTGCAGATTTCTGGTCATTGATTTTACATTTTTGAAACATTAATTTGATTGGTAGTTAAGCAAGGGAAATTATAATGAATGCTTTCAATAAAGTAAAATATTAAAATAATTTATTAGTTTAAAAGTAAGTAATTATTAAAATATGTAAAATAAAAATTTAGAAAAATATTAAATTATTACGGATGAAATCGATTTAATTCGATTTCAAAAGCCCTATGCTGCCATCTGGTGGTAAAGCGATCGTAAGATTGATACGTCATTATTTTTTCACATTTTAGTAACTTTTTTCATTGTTATTTAGAGTCTTGAATGCTTTTCTTATACTGCTTTGTATGTTTAGAAATAAATTTGTCTATAATTTTAAAAAAAAAAATTCCGCAAACAATAATTTTAAAATGGTGTTCCAGTTCGTGGATTTTTCCATTTCGAACCCTGGAATTTTTGATATAGATATGCTTATTTGTATCAAAATCAAAAGTAATGTAAATTTATTTAGTAATAAATCAGCTGTAATAGCCAAAAGAGAATGATTAACAAAAAACTTAGTAAAAAAACATTGCAGTAGTCGCTGATTTTGGCCCCATCTTGAATTTAGTTCCTGCAATTTAACTGTAGATTTTATTGTTTACATCTGAAAAAATATGCAGATTTTAGGGAGTCTACTGTATATATCCATTGCCTATTTGCACGCTTTTTGTCTCAACATGTAACAGAAACACCTTCACTAACAGGTGTTTCTGTTACATGTTGAGACAAAAAGCGTGCAAATAGACATTCGTCTGACATTAGTCTTAAAGCTTAATATCTTGGCTAATTACTAACAATTTTTTTCGAAACTCATTATCAACAATCCTTTAATACTTCCATGATGATAGGTACCTCAAGTGCCCCTCAACTCCCTTGTTGAGCAAAGTGAAATTTGTGTGTAATGGAAAAATGAGATTTTCTCAAACTATGTGAGCTAAGGTAATTGCTACAGTTCTCCTGCTAGTTTAAATAAATTTCTACTACCACTAATTTTTTCGTAATTTTAGTTTCAGTAGATTCAGAAATAGAGGAGAAGGGGACATATTTTTGCATTACATTTTCAATCTATAACTATGAAGGTCAATAGCCTTTATTACTTCAGCCAAATTTGAACTTTCCATGTTACATAGTTGACAAGACAAAGAGCTTTGAGAGACAGAAACACAAGTGAACAAACACACTTAAAATATTCTTGTGTATTTCTTTTTTTGACTTTTGAAGAGTAAAATTCATATTTCCTGTCTAAAACCCCAATTCTAAAAAATTGCTAATGCATTTATTTAGAAATTAGCATGAAATAAAAATTTTACTTGGAGCAGGTTTATTTAAGTTCATTCAAATCTGCGTAATAAATTATACATATATATTTTTTCTATTTGCAAATTAAGTTAAACACATTGTTATCTAAATTATAAAGCATGTCTGTGAATAATGCTGATACATATCAACAGTGGTAACAATTTAAGCAATTCATTTATCCTTTTCTTTTAACAAATGGTACTTTTCGATTAGCCAGGTGCCAGTGTTATGCATACATATATGTGTGTAAATATACAATATATGTATATATAACACTGGTGCCCGGCTAACCGAAAAGTACCAAGATAATCATGACATATTTTCACTTTCACACCATTAAATAAGGTAAAAAATGCAATAAGTTATTTGAAAATTGTATTTCAATTTACTGATTTTTAAAGCACAATTCTTTTAAAAATCAATCTCCATCATATGCAGCTGGATTTAACTCATTTGGACTTTTCCATACCAATAGAAGAAAATTTCAGTTATCAAGATTTTGTACATCTAAAAAATCTTAAATTTGTGAATTAAACTTTCACAACTAATTCTGAAGCACAAACTACTGATGTTTTAAACAAATTATTAAACCTAAAATATTTATTTCATGGTTAGTAATTGCTTCAAATCTCTATTTTTAATAATGAGTTATTTTTTGTATGCTAAATATTTTGTAAATACAGTAGAACCTCTTTTATACGAAACTCTTTTAACCAAAATCCATTTTTAAAACTTTTTTTTTTTTTTTTTTTTCTATCACATTCCTTGTGTGCAAAATCCAATTTGAAAACTTTTTTTTTTTTTAACTATTATATTATTTGTGAGCAAGCGGTCCTTTCTGAACTACGAGCAGACTTAGATAAAATGTAAAACTGTCTGCGAACTCTAATAATTTCTTAAAAGTTTTCTGCAAAAAAACGCTGTGCCCCTCCCGAGTCCTATATCGCTGCTAACAGCAAAAATGAACAGTTATATGCGAGTGGAGTGCCACTAAGTGACACCACTAAAAGAAAAATATTATTCCCCCCCCCCCCCATTTACAAGCATTATTAAAACTCAGTCAAGAAATGTAGTATTGAATGGTATGCTTAATACAGACAACTAATGAATGAAAGAAAAGCTAATGAAAATGAAAAAAAAATATATATTTATTATAATGTGAAATATTTTAATCATTAACTGACATAAAGATATCAATTTATGATTGCTCAACAAAACTGTTATTTTATTTTATTAATCTATAAAATAACTGAAATACGAATAAATGAATGTTAAAATAAAAAAGTTATTAGTCCATGAATGGAAGAGATGAACTCTTACTCATCAGTTTATCTACTGTTTTTGAGACAAACCATTCCTTAATATTGTGACTCCTTTTTTAAAAATTTTAAAAACTTTTTTTTCTCCAGTTGAAAAATAGTCTGCAGACCTTCTCAAGAGTCTGCGACGTGCATCTTACCAATTCTCCGCCCGCGGTCTTAATAACTTTTTTTAGAAAGAAATTTATAAAATAAACCCCATCAAAACTGTCTGCAAACTTTGAAAATTTTCTGCGGACGGCGTTCACGTGTTCATCTATATTATCTGACTCTGACTACGAGTACATATAAATATTTTTGATCCCTTTTCTTACAGTTTCTTTGAATTTAACTTGAGCTCCCGCAAACTGCGGAGTGGAACGAAGAAAACAAACAAATTAGCAATTCTGAAACTTTTGCAAAAGATTTGGCATTGCTGGAGCAGCAGAAAGACTGTGAAACTGGTGAACTAATATTATTAAAAAACTCTGTGACTTCAAAGCAAAGGAAATCGAAACTGCGACAAACAAAACATTTTTTAAAACTTTTGTTGTATGTAAAAGGTATTTAATTTCAAAATTAAAATTCAGGTAATTTATTCTTGTTTCTATTTTGCTATTGCTCTATTTTTATCAAGCACTTATTACCATAATAAGAAATATTGCATATATTTCTCCTTAAACTTAAAAATAAGCATTCTCAATTAGTATCAGAAAATTTCGATTTTCCGAAAGACGGTCGGGCCCAATTACTTCGGATAATCGAGGTTCTACTGTACACATCTTTGGCAGCAGGTTTCATCCATTTTGTTTATTAAATGAAATTTTTAATCGCATCACTCACAGTAAAAATAATGATACCTTTGACATATTTTAATACAAAAATAAAACTTTTATATTTATAAGTAATATATTTGTAACTAATCCAATTTTTAAGGATGATAAATATTTAATAAATTAAAATACTTACTCTCTTAGACTTATTTAAAAATAACAGGGCTGCCACAGTCAACTATTTTTTTCTAAATTTTGCTTAGGTTCTTTTAATCATTATTTCTAAACAATAATAATGTACAATTATTTTTAAATAATAGTAGAAGGAAAAAAAAAACAGTTGTCAATGGCAGCCCAGTATTAGCTGAAATAAAAATGGTCACATACACAATAAGAAAGCAACACAATTCAGTTGGTTTGCGGTTTGCCGCTCCATTTATTGAAAAGTACAAATTATGTATATTAAAAATATGCAAGACTATTATTTAATAACATAATCACATTTTGCATACAAAGTTTTCCTCAGACAGTTTTGGGAGGCTGCTGAACACTGTCTGCTCTTTGGTTTAAAACATAGTCACATTACTCATCAAATTAGAATCTTTAATGCATCAAAATTATATGCAGGATTTGCAAGCTCGGTATAACTTCATCAAGAATCCAAGTCGACAAAATGGAATTGCTCCAAGCATCTTGCTTAATTTTTCTACCAGTTTTGATAATCAAAGGATGAAATTTTTAAGATACAAAAATTGATACTGATCCAAACATAGTAAACAAATTAATTAAAATGTACCATTTTGCATTACTTCTGGTTTCACAGTTTAAGGGGAAAAAATGTAATTTTTCTATTTTGGCATAAGTTTGGGGTTTCATGAGCATGAAAATTTACAATTTTCCAATTAGCATGTGTTCTGAAACTCCAAAAAGCTGAGAGAAATTTTAAGAAAAACAAAAGCCAAAATGTTGCTATTACAAGGTACTTTTTAGTGCCATATTATTAAATATATGTAATTAATTAAATAGTACATGTTATTAAATATACAGAATTATTAGTGTGTGGCCCAAGTTCGTTATGTCTTAGATAAAAACTTTCTCTTTTCATAATAAAAAATGTAATTTATCCATGACACAGAAAGATTTTCTAATTATATAAATTTCATTCATTTAATTAGTTTTAGGTAGTAGTGTACCGAGTAGTACTTTGGCCGAGTACCGAGTAGTTGTGTAATAAGAAAAAAAATGTGTACATATATATACCCGTGTTTACATATATATAATATACATATATAGTATATATAAATTAACTAATTAAATTTGAAATTTATTTGTGCACCTTTTAAAAATAATTTTTGTTAATTCAAATTAGTAGCATTAGAACAGTAGCAAAAAAGGGAGAATTGACACATAACAAGTACAATTATCAACCAAATAAAATTAAAACATTCTTCAAACCTCCAATTTATTCTGATACCTGAAATCTGCCTATCAAAAGTAAAAATTTTTATTGGTTACTGTAATAATTCATTGAATAATGCAAAACATTTCATATTTATTTTGTAACTGTACCTTATTTTCTTTTGATTAAAAATAAAAAGAGAGGTACAAAAAGAAATACAGGCTTTCTTAACAGAAGATTTATGTAAAACTGACACTCCATTTGCATGGTGTGTGTGGGGGGGGACTTTTCCGATCATGTGCAACCTTGCAAAAAATTCTTATGTGCATCTTCAACCACTGTTTATTCTGAATGCATATTTTCAGAAGCAGGCCAAATTTATTGTAGTAAAAGAAATGCCCTGTCTACTGATAATGTAGAACATTTGGTGTTTTTGCACCATAATTTGAAATACAATAAATTTAATTATTAATTTTTTTATTACATTTATTGTATTTTCAGTTTTCTTATCCAAAATAACAGTCATTTTTGTTTTCTTGTACATTTAAAAAGAACTTATATTTGTATAAATGCGAAACTAAATTTTAATCTGAAATTATTTTATGAGGGTTTTTGTTCTTAACTTTTTCTATATTTTGCAGATATATTGTTAAATACCGAGTAAATAGTTTTATGAATTATTGCATATATTATACAATAATATTTGAATAACTTTTTACAGATCAGTTTTAAATTCATATGCTTAAAAAATCAAATTCTTACAACTACTTTCTGAAATTCTTACAAGTATTTACCGAGTACTTGGTACAGCTCTAGTTTTAGGTATACACACCTCGATTTATCTTTCATAACAATTTTGTAAATGATCTTCTGTTATGCTAGAACTTTCTCAAAGAGTATTCAAAACACTTCTGCAGTTTCAAAGTAAAAATATTCTATCACTGTTAAGTCTGAAGCTGTTAATGACTATGTGAAAAAGTTTAATTATATATGCATTGCTTGCTTTATAATTAGCTTAATAACACTCGCATCTTGAGTCATTCATAACTGATTAATTATAAACAATGAAGTTCATAGCAATAAATAGTCTAATTTGAGTCGATACAGCTCAAATCGATGAGTAATGTTGAGAATTTCTGAAGGAAGAAACCATATTTTTGGAATACAGATAGTTATGGTTCAGCCGGATTTTCGCCAAAACTCAGACTTTGGGCCAAAAACTAAAATGAATTTTCAGTCGATCACTAATAATTTTATTATGTTAAATAGCTTAATTTATTTTTTAGATATTATTTATTTATTAATATTATATTATTATTATATTTTTTAATATATTTTTAACTTGTTCTCATAAATCAAGTTAAAACAGCAAAAACGAAAATACACCTGCTACATATATGTCTATGGCAAAATATACCCGCATGCAATGTGTTAATTTTAAATTGGAAACAATGCCACATTTACACATACATTCTACAAATCTGATCATATGGATATTGTTTATTGCTCAATCAATTATCTGGTATACGTACGACCATAACCATCCTAATTAAATGTTTCTGTACTGTATATAATTATTGAACTACAATAAATAAAAGTTGTGTAAATTTATGGAACAAAATCAAAACAAGAAATAATATGCCTACTAAAATGAGTAAAGAAAATCTTCTAAGTGCCCTTTTCCACACCACCTTACATTAAGACCAGAAAACTATTCAATGATGTTTATTAAAGGTCTTAAATGTTTGAGGTAGGGCACATAGGTGCGTTTTTTTTTATGTGGTATCGCCGGTAGCCATAATCCACAAAAGAAAAAATAAATAAACTTCTGGAACCTTGAAAAAGAAAAAAAAAAGTTTACACAACAACATCAAAACTTGGTTTTAATATTAAATGACATCTTTGAATTAAAAAATTTTTTTTTTAGTCTTTCATTTTTGTTCATTGGCAATACCGAAAATTGCTTTATCTGCTAAATTGCCACAGTATTTTTCTTTCACCTGCCTTAGGGTTTGATGATCTCTTCAAATATTTTTTAATAACTCGAATTCTTGGCCTGTCATTGAACTTTTTTTTTTTTGACAAAGCATAATTGAAAGATATTCATCATTCTTCTTCATCAAATTTACTCTAGTTAGTTCGGTATTTCCAAGGTCATTGGATGTCTTTATTACTAATATATTGGAGCAGAGATGTTCACAGACATTTTGCAACCATTCTATTCTTTATAGTTCCAATGAATACCAGTACAGATTTCATATATACATCTGTTCGTTTCAAATTACGAATTTTTTCTGACGCCAATCTGGCAAAAACTTTGTTTCCAAATACCAGTTACATATATATTTTTTTAGTTCTTTTAAAAAGGAAATAACAATAAATGAAAAAAAGTTTATTTAATAACTATAGAACAAAACAATTTATATAATTAAAATAAAAGTAAATAAACAACGGTACTTCTTAGTTATCCCATCGACCAAATTACTGTCGTCAAATTGTAAGATTAAATGCCAATAATGGCCAATAAAACCATTAATTCGACGTTTTATTTGTATTTTTATTAATGTTTTACTAATTTATTTGTTCTTTCATTATTTAAAATAAAAATTATGTCAATGAGTATAATTTGGCGAAATTGGTCGACGGGATAACTAAGAAGTAGCCTAAACAACAATAGCTGAGTTACCATATCAGGCAAAATACATCAGGCAATTATAACAAGATTTAAGTACCCTGGTGAGTATAGGACATCTATGCCAGATTACCACCCTATATAATTCATTATGGTTACATATGTAATGTATTCATTAGATTTCATATTGTTCATTACTTCTTTACAATATGAGAGGCAGGAGTTTGATTGGAAATTTTCAAGAAAATCTTACTAGCCTGATTTTTTTAATAAAAACCTGCAAAGTGCAACATACAGTTGAAAATTGTTACAAAAAAACATGCAATTGGAAAAATGGTTAATTGTTATGTCTGAAATGCATATTCTTATTTTTTTCTTTAAAATTAAGAAATTAAGAATATAGTATATACAAAAGAGGAAAATTTGGTTATAGGATAGAACTTAGTAGTACCATGTTTACATTTCAATCATTTGGAAAGTTGCAAAAATAGCAAACTGGGGAAAAAAAAAAAAAAAAAGTTTCTGAATATCTTCTATAGTTTTTCAGATTGTCTAAAAATTCAACTTGTCCCATCAAAAAAAAACATTCTCTAGAGGCGAGTAAAATAATGAATCGCCCAACTCTAGAGTAGAGATTAAGGGTTTAACATAAAAACGATTAAAAATTTATATACACAGTCTAACATGTTGTATGACAAGGAAATTTGTGAAAATGTAGCTTGTGTTTTCCAGAATTCTGAATTGATAGCTTAAATTACTTTAAAACTAAATAAACATTCCTTGAGTATTTTAAATTCTTTTAATACTCTAATAATGTGCATAGAAACAAGACGATCTAGTTAAAATATTTGTAGATGTCATGTTTAAAATAAAAATCTCACAAGGAGAAATGCATTTAATTCCTAAGGGGAATATATATATATATATATATGCGATCTGCTATATTACAGGAAAATGAAGAATTCTTACCAGTTTGAAAACATTTATTATAAATTCTTGAGGCATGAATTGATAACGAGTCTTTTCGTTAAAAAGCTTATCCACTACCTTCACGCAGTTCATGATTTCGAAGCAATTTAAACTCTTTATTACCTCCTATTTCATGTCTATAAGTGCAACCATATGCACTACAACTCATCATCATTTTGTAAAATAGTATGATAAGCCAAAAAAATAATTATATAAATAATAAAGCCGAAAAATAATAATAAACAGACGCAAAATACATAGAAAACAATACTGAAGCGCGCAAATGTTTTGCCAACCGCAAGTTGAGTTGTACTTTTTTATGTCTTCGTGACGTCACATGCACATTATCTATTATAACAAGATTTAAGTACCCTGGTGAGTATAGGACATCTATGCCAGATTACCACCCTATATAATTCATTATGGTTACATATGTAATGTATTCATTAGATTTCATATTGTTCATTACTTCTTTACAATATGAGAGGCAGGAGTTTGATTGGAAATTTTCAAGAAAATCTTACTAGCCTGATTTTTTTAATAAAAACCTGCAAAGTGCAACATACAGTTGAAAATTGTTACAAAAAAACATGCAATTGGAAAAATGGTTAATTGTTATGTCTGAAATGCATATTCTTATTTTTTTCTTTAAAATTAAGAAATTAAGAATATAGTATATACAAAAGAGGAAAATTTGGTTATAGGATAGAACTTAGTAGTACCATGTTTACATTTCAATCATTTGGAAAGTTGCAAAAATAGCAAACTGGGGAAAAAAAAAAAAAAAGTTTCTGAATATCTTCTATAGTTTTTCAGATTGTCTAAAAATTCAACTTGTCCCATCAAAAAAAAAACATTCTCTAGAGGCGAGTAAAATAATGAATCGCCCAACTCTAGAGTAGAGATTAAGGGTTTAACATAAAAACGATTAAAAATTTATATACACAGTCTAACATGTTGTATGACAAGGAAATTTGTGAAAATGTAGCTTGTGTTTTCCAGAATTCTGAATTGATAGCTTAAATTACTTTAAAACTAAATAAACATTCCTTGAGTATTTTAAATTCTTTTAATACTCTAATAATGTGCATAGAAACAAGACGATCTAGTTAAAATATTTGTAGATGTCATGTTTAAAATAAAAATCTCACAAGGAGAAATGCATTTAATTCCTAAGGGGAATATATATATATATATATGCGATCTGCTATATTACAGGAAAATGAAGAATTCTTACCAGTTTGAAAACATTTATTATAAATTCTTGAGGCATGAATTGATAACAAGTCTTTTCGTTAAAAAGCTTATCCACTACCTTCACGCAGTTCATGATTTCGAAGCAATTTAAACTCTTTATTACCTCCTATTTCATGTCTATAAGTGCAACCATATGCACTACAACTCATCATCATTTTGTAAAATAGTATGATAAGCCAAAAAAATAATTATATAAATAATAAAGCCGAAAAATAATAATAAACAGACGCAAAATACATAGAAAACAATACTGAAGCACGCAAATGTTTTGCCAACCGCAAGTTGAGTTGTACTTTTTTATGTCTTCGTGACGTCACATGCACATTATCTATAAATAAGGCTCCTATAATACGGGCTGACTCACGCCGCCATTTAATTGCCGATAGGAGAAGAACGATTGGCCACGCCGCGTGGGCAACAATCGCTCATTGGTCAAAGTGGGAAACAAAATGCTTGACGATTCAGCCTGTATTATAGTAGCCCTATCTATAAACAGTGTTCTTTGGAATGCATATACCTACAGAGGCGTGGTCATGGGTAAAGTCCTCGGTAGCAACGCATCGAAAAAACATTACCTTGTAACATAGGATACGGTAGGCTTCAAAGGCTCCCGTCATAGAAATTCATTCTAAAAAGGGCTCCGCGAGTCAAAAAGTTTAGAAACCACTGCTTTAAAATATTAAATAATTAAATTATTTCAAAATTCCTAGCTCCGTTAAGATAACCTCCATAAGAAAAATCTCTTTGCGATCGGCCGTTTGGCTTCTATGATCGTGAACAGAAAAATTTAGTCAAACGATCGTCGTAAATTCATTTTTAAAGCTGGCAATATCTGTGATGTTTATATTTACTTTTCTGTCCGTGTTCTCCATGTTATTTGTGCTCGGTGTGGAATTTTGTTATATTTTTAGAAATATCATTCCATACTTAAATCATTATTGATGAAATTTTACCTTAAAAGAAAAAATTGTTAATAATGATTAAGGACCATTTATTTGCGTACAGAATAAGAAGCTTTTTAAAGCTTCATTCTTCTGTAACCTACCGGCTTGGTAACTATATTTCAATACGCATAGGCTTTTTATTTATTTATTTTGCTTGATGTTATTGAAAATTATATTATTCAGTAACCAATTTAATTTTTGGTTCGTAAAAAGTATATTTTGATTGAAGCATCTAATAGTACTATGTGGATATGGATAAAGTTTATTTCATTATGATTAAAATTGTGTTAACATAATTTTGCACAATAATCTTACTTCCTTTCTGTATCGCTATAATATAATTTTTCTTTCGTTTAATGTTCTAAAGTCATACAATTCAATGACAAAAATGTCTATGATGGCGCAAGAAATCGTGTATTGTTGTTCTTATTTTCTTTTATAAATTTGATGTCAACTTTACTATGTGTCACCCCTTGGCAGTTTAATATTTTAATTCTTTTCTTTTTATTGACTAATATATTAATAAAATTTTTAAATTATAAAAATATAATAGGAATACACATTTTATTCTTCGTCTTGACCTAACGAAACGTGCGAAAAAAAGTGCACTTTTATTGTTCTTGTTGACTTTGTAATAATCAGGGATGTCACTGGCGACTATTTTTATATTCTGTTTGCACCACCATTTTAAAAATATAAATTTTGTAGCATATTTCTCTGCACATGCAGTCTAAGTGTAGCTATGTGAAATGATTTTGTTTTGAAAAAGTGGTACGAGATAGAATTAAAAAATAGTCGCCAGTGACAGCCCTCAATAATGCATCAAAATACAGTTTTACCATTTAATTGCACATAATTGTTTGAAACATAGCATAGTATATAGGGATGCACTGAATATTCGGTGTCTGTTCGGTAATTCGGTCATACTACCAAATATTCGATAGAGCCGAATATCAAACTATTCAGTGTGACTGAATATCAAACTACTTGGTATGCTGAATATCAAAATATTTGGCCTGATCAAACGCTTAAAAGACCTTTTAAAAACCTTAAAACAACAACTATTTTAGCTGTCAATTAATAAAAAGGTATTTAATAATTAGAAATAAAATTGTATTTAAATAAAAGTGAATGCTTTTACATTTTTTATTTGCTATTTGAAAAGTATCACGTAAGAAAATTAACCAATAATGATAATTTTAGTCCCTTCTTGACAAATAAACAGTAGGGGAGACCAGGGTACAGTGGTCCACTTTTGCAGTTAACATTTTTTTTCTCTTTAATGGAGAGACCAATCTACCTGAAAATATTTGTGAATATTCTTTAAACCTTTCTAGCATGGGTGCAAGTTTTCCAGCGACGGGCCAGAATTCCGACTTTTGAAAATTCCCGAAGACGGAAAAATCTCCAAAAACGGACAAAAAAAAAAAATTTGTTTTTAGATTTCTCGGGATTTGCGCAAAATGTTTAGATTTGAGCTTAAAATAACTCCCCCTTTTTTCCCATCCCGTTTAAAATTTTGATTACAATCTGAAAATCCTAGCTAAAGAATCGCAAAAAAGACGCGATCTCCGTCAAAGAATCGCAAAAATGACACATTCTCCGTCAAAAAATTGAGAAAAGACGCTATCTCCATCAAAGGATTGCTAAAAAGACGTGGTTTTCGTCCAAGGATCGCAAAAATAAAAATGCTATTTCTGTCAAAGGATCGCGAAAATGACGCAATCTCTGTCAAAGAATTGCGAAAATGACACGATCTCAGTCAAAGAATCACGAAAATGACACGGTCTCCATCAAAGGATCGCTAAAAAGACTCGATTTTCGTCAAAGGATCGCAAAAAAACCCACTATTTTCGTCAAATGATTTTAGAGAAAATGCTATTTCTGCCAAAGGATCACGAAAAAGATGCAAGTTCTGACAAAAGACTGCGGAAAAAAAATGCAATTTCTGTCAAAGGATCGCGAAAAAGACGCTATTTCCTTCAAAGGATCGCGAAAATGACGCAGTCTCCGTTAAAAAATCGCGAAATAGACGCGATCTCCGTCAAACGATCGCGAAAAAGACGCGATTTTTGTCAGAAGGATCGCGAAAAAGACGCGCCTAAACACAATTTTCCTCAAATGATCGCGGAAAAACGCGAATTTTGTCAAAAGATGGCGGAAAATGTGAATTATGTCAGAAGATCGTGTAAAATACGTGGATTTCGTCGAAAGATCGTGGGAAAATATGTGGATTTCGTCAAAAGATCGTAAAAAATACATGAATTTCGTAGAAAAATCGTAAATTTCGGCCAAAGATCGTTGAAAAATGCAAATTTCGGCCAAAGATCGTTGAAAAACACAAATTTCGGCCAAAGATCGTTGAAAAAGCACAAATTTCGGCTAAAAATCGAGGATAAAACGCAAATTTTGGCTAAAGATCGAAGAAAAAACACAATTTGGTCAAGTGGTCAGGGACCAACACGAATGAATGTTTCCTATTTTTATACAGAGAAGATATCCAATTGACTTTCTTCTTTTATAACCCTGGTGAATTTTGTTAAATTGATGGTAATTTAACATGCAAAAAAATTGTTAATGCTAGAAGAAATAAAATGAAAATATGATAGAACTTGAATAACTTCGTTTGCTGTAATTTATACTTCTACCATCAATGTAATTTGTATTTTAGTGTTCTTTGAGTTTTTTTTTAACTTTCTTTTAAGGTGCTTTTATTTATTTTGATATTTATTCATGAAATGATGCAGCACTTTTTGTTAAACTGTTGCTTCCACATGTAGTAAACTGCAAAATTTTTGCTTCATACCCATTTTTCTGCAATTTATATGTTAAACTGCATATTGTTAATTACTAGTTGTTAAAATAGTGAACTTAGTTTTACTATAATCTAAAAGTGGATATAAATGGGATATTTTTCAAACTGTGTTTTGTAATCAAACATTTAAAAAAAAAGAAAGAAAAAGACAACTACCTTAGAAATTAACAAGATTGATCTGCAGATATTTGAGGTAATTTTTTTTTTTTCTTGCCATTTACGGGTTTTTAAAATTACAAAAACATTGTGTATAAGTGTGCCTATGCACATTCTCGAGTATTTCCCAATTTTATGCGTCATAGCATGTCAGCTTCATTGTTTTAGCGGCTTTTCAAATACTGTTTACATGAATATGAATGTTTTGCATGCATGTGCACTTATTTTTTAAAATTCATTTCAACATAATTGAATTTTACTGCGTATAATGTTTAACGTGTTGGGTTTTGTCTAAGTGGTGCTTCGGCACGTGCGTATGTGCTCATTCAGTGGGGGAAGGGGGGGGGGAAGGATTCAAAATATTTTCAGGCTTGGCCAAATTTCAAACTTGCACCCATGCTCCTAATTTGTCCCCCTTAACTTCTCCGCTTCTGCGAAAGTGGCGTCACTTATGATGCAAGGCACAGGGGACGGAAGGTAAAAGGGGTCAGTGTTGAAAGTTTCGTTCGCCCAGGCACATAAATAAATTAAAGGCGGGTCATTCCATGTCAAATCAACGTGGGGTCTGGACCTCAACATCTCAGATTTCCATAATTTTTGGTTTATAGTTTGTATCCATGAAGTATATGAAAAATCTAATTTTTTTTTTTCCCCTAGCGGATTTGTTTTTACGGAATTTTAAAAATTGCCAAAAGTACCAAATTTAACCAAACTCTCAATCACAAAATCCTTTACAATTCTTTAACAAATTGGGCTAGAGAGTTAAGTTATATCTCATTTGAAAGCTCTTTTTATGGGCTTTAATATGATATGCAACACTAACAATTTTGTGTATAATAAATTTTTTGACAAATTTTCAAAATTTTTGAATTTAAATTTTTCAAAAACACCATCTTTAATTTTTTTCAAAAAAATATATGTTAATCTTTGACTTTTTGGCTACAAGTATGCCAAATTTCAAGATGGAGAAATGATGGGGTTTTGAACTATTAATTTTTAAATATGAGTTATACATGAAAAATTTCACGTATCAGGGCAAAATTAACAATTTTGCAATTTCTTTCCATATATAATTCACACTTCTTTTTCATTAAAAATTTCAGAGTTTGATGCTAAGCAAATTTATTTCTAAGGCATGAAAATTTTCTAAAGCATATTTCTCAAAATATAATTATATAATTTGCCCGTAAGGGGACTCTTCATTCACTTGAAAGCACCTGATCAGTAAAGTAAATCCTATGGGCAGGTTGTTTTCGAATTTTCCGTTTAAATTTGAATATTTTTAAATGATTTTTTTTACATAGGGATAGTTGATGTCGATCTCTCATATGTCTATTTTTTACTTTTTCGATTTTGGTTGCAGATTTTTTAATAAAGGTACTTTCACTTTCGGACCGGTTTCGAAAGTTACAGTACCTTTATTAAAAAAATCTGCAACCAAAATCGAAAAATTACAAAAATTCCCTATTAAAGATTGACCTCAGCTATCCTATGAAAAAA
Source organism: Maratus speciosus (assembly GCA_963932465.1). Lineage (NCBI taxonomy): Eukaryota > Metazoa > Arthropoda > Arachnida > Araneae > Salticidae > Maratus > Maratus speciosus. The sequence continues at coordinate 278,143,617 of OZ010797.1, read as the reverse complement.
AAAATTGTTTAAAAATATTCAAATTTAAATGAGAAATTCGAAAACAGCCTGCCCATAGGTTTAGCATTACCAAGCACATATTTCAAGTAACTTTGCCATCGACCCCTTAAATAAGTCTATCGAAATGCAGAAGATTCTTCCCTTTCTGCACCCATCCTCTCTACTTTCATGGTTTTCACCAAGCACAATTCCTGCTAAGAAAAGTCAGAAAGCTCTGAATAATCAGATGCATTTTGAGATACCTAAGCAAATTTTCATTGGTTCATTTCAAAATCGTTTTGCACATTCCCAAATCGCTATAATTTTTTTTTTTTTTTTTTACATATAGAACAGGCATGTCAAACTCGTTTACTTCGCGGGCCAAATTAAGCATTGAATACAAAGTCACGGGCCACATTAAAAAAAGAGTATATTTATTTTATTGTTATTTTACAGAATGAATGTTTTACAACCTTGTGAAGAAAAAACCTTGTTAAATGAAAGTACAGCCTTCTTTTAAAGGAACACAGTAAAAGCAAAATATGAAAAATTCTAAAAATAACCACAGGAAAATTTTAAAAGAAATATTTAATAAAAAAACGCATCAATTTCAGCAGAGATCGAAATTTTTGGTATATTCTGAATCTTTCTAGCAGTAATGCTTATATATTTTATCCTAAATTACAGAAGATCGCCACTTGTCGTTTGAGAATAAATTAGTCTTCTGCAATCCTTTTAAAACAGAGCAAATTAGCATGATTTAGTAGAGCCTGTGGTTTCTGAACGCAGTTGGCGAGCGTAAAACATAAGAATAAACAGAATTTCTTTTTTTGAATTCAAGATTTGTTCGTTATAGCTTCCTGATTCGTTATTCTTGCATCCACATCTCTTGGAGCTAAAATTATAAAATGAGTTAGATCTGAACCACATACATACTCGTATACTGTACTTTATGATGTTTGTCACTTCTAACGCAAGGCAACGTTGCCAGATTGTGAAATATTTTTATTCCAAATTGATCCTTTTTATCTTTGGCTTATAATCTCCGCTTTTTTTAATCATGGAACGCCTTTCATTGAATAAAGTTTGCTATTCAAAAATAGTGGTAGGCATTTTCACGAAAAAAGTCGCTAATTGTTGCCCCGTCGTACTACATAGCGACACTGTAGTTACGTGTTGTCACGCAAATTGCATTTTTTTGCATAAAACATGAGCTGAAATAAACATCGGGAAAATGCCAAACACTTGGCGGGCCACAGATAAGCTACCGTCGGGCCAAGTGTTTGACATGCCTGATATAGAAGGATAACTATTTAATAAACAAGCTTCATTTTACTTTAATCAAATGCTTTAACAAAGAAGTCTTGAATTACTACTATTAATGATGTCAGAAGATAAGAAAGACTGGGCATTATTTTATGTTAAATGCTGCAATCCCTATAAAGGTTGGTTGTATTGAGTTTTATTGCACAAAATCCCTTTAGGGACATGCTGTGCCAAACAAAGAATAAAACAAAAGTGAGTTTAAGAAAAAGACATAATTAAATAAGTTAAAATGGAAATAGAAAAGCTATATAGATGAGGTAACTCATCCAGATCAATCCCTATAAAAAAAAAAACAATTCATTCAAAATCAGGAAAACTTAGGAATGTAACAACTTGGTAGTGCAGTTTAAGATTTAATATTCAAAAGGGTATGAAAATATGTGATGGCTGTAGAATTAAACTATCAAAAGATAGAAGTGCCAGGTCAAAACACTCTTCACTTACTTGAAATATGTGCTTGGTAATGCTAAACCTATGGGCAGGCTGTTTTCGAATTTCTCATTTAAATTTGAATATTTTTTAAACTTTAATTAGATAATTTTAATTAAACGATTTTTTTTTTTTCATAGGATAGCTGAGGTCAATCTTTAATAGGGAATTTTTGTAATTTTTCGATTTTGGTTGCAGATTTTTTTAATAAAGGTACTGCAACTTTCGAAACCGGTCCGAAAGTGAAAGTATCTTTATTAAAAAATCTGCAACCAAAATCGAAAAAGTAAAAAATAGACATATGAGAGATCGACATCAACTATCCTATGTAAAAAAAATCATTTAAAAATATTCAAATTTAAATGGAAAATTCGAAAACAAACTGCCCATAGGATTAACTTTACCGATCAGGTGCTTTCAAGTGAATGAAGAGTCCCCTTACGGGCAAATTATATAATTATATTTTGAGAAATATGCTTTAGAAAATTTTCATGCCTTAGAAGTAAATTTGCTTAGCATCAAACTCTGAAATTTTTAATGAAAAAGAAGTGTGAATTATGTATGGAAAGAAATTGTACAATTGTTAATTTTGCCCTGATACTTGAAATTTTTCATGTATAACTCATATTTAAAAATTAATAGTTCAAAACCCCATCATTTCTCCATCTTGAAATTTGGCATACTTGTAGCCAAAAAGTCAAAGATTAACATATATTTTTTTGAAAAAAATTAAAGATGGTGTTTTTGAAAAATTTAAATTCAAAAATTTTGAAAATTTGTCAAAAAATTTATTATACACAAAATTGTTAGTGTTGCATATCATATTAAAGCCCATAAAAAGAGCTTTCAAATGAGATATAACTTAACTCTCTAGCCCAATTTGTTAAAGGATTATAGAAGATTTTGTGGTTGAGAATTTGGTTAAATTTGGTACTTTTGACCATTTTTAAAATTCCATAAAAAATAAACCGCTAAGAAAAAAAAAATTAAAAAATTAGATTTTTCATATACTCCATGGATACAAACTATAAACCAAAAATTATAGAAATCTGAGATGTCGAGGTCCAAAAATTGCATTTTTCTCGTTGATTTGACATGGAATGATCCGGGCGACGAATTTCCTATTTTTAGAAGACATGAGTTCTTATTACATCGTTTGTAGAACGTTATTTACTGTACTATAAGTATTTATTTCTTATTCATTGCATGTATTTTACGTTGGTAAGATGCTGACAGTAGCATAGAGTGAGTTTTAGGATGCCCAGTTCATCTTACCGGAACTAAAGATCCGTAATATTGGGAAGTACCGTGGTCCCCATTTTGTCCCCCTTGCAGTTCTTATTTTCGTTCCGGGGACGAAATTAGGAATGCTTTTTCATGACATTTTTCTTAATTTTTTCCTCATGTTTGGATGGTTAATGCATAGTTGCCAATTTCCTGATTTTTTGGATACCAGTAAAATCTTACAAAAATGTTTTCTTTATTTAATTTCGTTAAATTGCGATTGTATAAAGCAAGTATTTCTGCATAAAAATATTGGTATGAAAAAAATCGGGAGGTTGGAAAATATGCTAAAGTTTCGTTACGTTATTCTTCCACTGATAATTAGTACATTTCCTTGTGCCTTACTTTAATGTAAATTAAATTACTTACTCATTTAGAAATACATTTTGATTTAGTTATAAGTTACGCCTCGGCGTATTGGATTTTTTGGGGGGACGAAATTAGGACCATTTTTTTTATTTTGCATTTTTTAGATACTTTTGAAAAAATAATTTTTCGCATTGTAATTTTTTTTGTACGATATTTACCTAAGTTTTTATGTGCATGGGTAGTTAGTGTATGTAAAATCCAAATTTGGTAGATTTTCACTGAAATTTACAACTTCCAAGGATCTAAAAGTGATTGGGGGGGGGGGGGTGATAATAGGGCACCTTATGCTATAGCATTTGCAGTGGTACAATAAAAAATTTCCCACAGGGCGCCATGGCTAATAAAGTCGCCTCTGCCTTTATCCCCCAAATGATTTTTTCTCTTCTTTTTGCCTCCTTGCCCTTGAACTTCCTCAGTCATTCGACAAAAGGTCGTGGAAAAATATCGGGAATTTCGTCAAAAAAACCCTGAAACAAATACCGAATATCATTTTCGTCAGTTGGTCATAGATATATTTATGCAATTTGGCAAAGGATCGTGTAAAAAAAATCGTGAATTCCATAAAACGATCGGCGGTAAAAAATGCGAATTTTAGTAATTCGTCGTCGAAGAAAACCACGAATCTCCTCAAAGGACAGTGGAAAAATATCTTTAATTTTATCAAAGGCTGCGGAAACAATGGCGATTTTCGTCATTCGGTCACGAAAAAATTATCGCAAATTTTGTCAAATGGTCGCGGACAAAAAGACAACGAGCGTGATTCTAAGAAAAAAAAATGAAATTCACAGCAAATTTTCTGAAAGGTTATAGTAGAGGAAGGAAAGGGGGGAAATCTCCCCAGCCCCAATTATGCGTTTTTTTTTTACTGTTCTTTTAGCGAAATTCACGTTTTTTTGCGATCCTTCGACGAAATTTGCATTGCTTTATCGCGATCCTTTGACGAAATTTGCACTTTTCTGCGATCTTTCGATAAAAATTTTGTTTTTTGCAATCCCTTGGTGAAATGTGTGTGCTTTTCGCGATTTTTAGACAAAGTTTGCATTTTTTCGTGATCCCTTGTCGAAATTCATGTTTTTTTCCCGTGATTCCTTTGCGAAATTCGGTTTTTCTGCAATCTTTTGAACAAATTGGCGACTTTTTCCTTTGAACGATTGTCGAAATTGATTTTTTTGGCGACCATTTGCCGAAATTCGCATTTTTTTTATGCCCGAATTTTAGAATTGATAACCAATTTTTTAAAATTTTCAGAACCAAATGCCTTAAATTTTCAGAAAATTCAGAACAGAATCACTCCTGAAAAGACGCGAATTTTGTCAAATAACGGCGTAAAAAATCGAGAATTTAAACACATAATCAAGAATTTCGTAAGTCGGTTTGAAAAGAAAATCAAGAATTTCGATAAACTATCGCGGAAAAGAATCGCGAATTTCGTCAAATGATATCTGAAACAAACAGCGAGAATTTTGGAATTCGTCGCGGAAAAAATTGCGAATCTCTTCAAACAACCGTTGAAAAAGTCTGTTTGGGAAGATGACTTTACAGGTGCTTTGAAGAAATATATCAAATATTTTCAGTAAAAATAGTCACTGACATCCGGAAAAAGTCTCCTTTTTTCTTGAAATAGCTGCATTTTGATGGTTTTCAGTCTAAAATAGTTGCCATAACCACCGGATGCTAAAAATAGTCGCTTTTAGTAGCAAGTGGCGGCCCTGCAATTGTATGTTAAGAAAAATTAGAATTTTTTGAGAAATTGTGTCGAACCGAACCGGGACTGATTTAATTGATTTTTTCAAGGGCTGGGCTTGTTTTTACTGATTTTTGTACAAGCCAGGCCTGGTCGTAAAGTGTGAAAATATAAACGGGGCGGGCCTGGGTGGAACTTTAATTTTCTCGCCAGGCTGGGAATGGGCCTTGGAATTGCGGTCCGTGCAAACCTCTGTTGTGTCTCCCAGGGGCGCGTGCAAAGAGCGGGCTAAAGGAACGGTCGCCCCGGGCACGAAATTTACGCTGAAAACCACGGTTTTGTTTATTTATTCATTTTTCGGGGAATTTCATTTTCTCTCTTGATCATTTTTCCCCCTGTCGCTAAACATCATGAACTTTCTAACAATTAAGTGCAATTTTCTTGTATGTTATTTAGTTGTTCTGAATTCTTAAATTAAAATTAAACCTTTTAAAGTTCTAAAATAAATTCAAAATATTTATTCGATAGAATTTATTTATGTTTCTGTACTTTATCAATTTTATTACACCTATTACAAAAAGAATTTATTTATTTTTTTTTTTGCCGGCGGGGGGAGGGAGGGCGTAAAATTGAAAATTCACTCAGGGCACCGTTTTTACTTCGCACAACCTTGGTGCCCCCCCCAAAATTTCTCGTCACGCTACGCCTATGTTTTTTGGCAAGATCAAACACTGGAATGGATATGTGAATCTCATGGTTATCTAGTAAGAGTAATGCAGGTTTTTCTTTAACACATTTAGCATTATTTTATGAAATGCTTCATATATGAAAGAAAGTTTTCAGAGTTCATCCAACCAGATGGATTTGCTGAACCTTCAGGAGCTCTGTGCAATATGTGATCTTTAAAATTAACTCTCGGAAACAGTGTTGAATTGAGGGGGTGGCCCGGGGGGGACATTCCCCCCCGGAGCAGTGAGATGTCCCCCCCGGAAGATTTGAGATTTTGTGTTTTCAATGGTCAAAAAGTGCAATTCTCCCCCCCCCCCCCCCGGAGCCACAAAAATCCCTCCCGGAGAAAAGTGTCTGAATTCAACACTGCTCGGAAATATAAAAAAAGGTGGAATTGCCTTTTTCAGTGCACTTATCCCCATACAAATTGTCACTAGTTGTTCTCGTTCAGCTGATGTTACACTTCCAATCTGCATAACTCCTTTTTCGACTAAATTTTTTTTTACTATGATGAATCATTGTACTATTTCATTTAAATCTAATTTAATATGAATGTTAGTAAAAGTGCAAGAATTCAGAATTAACTGAATGTTTATAAAAAGCAAATAAGGCAAAAAAAAAAAAAAAAAAAACGCATGAATAAAATCTTTTGTTTACTAATTTTTGCTGTTTAATTTGGGTTAATTTTGAGATTTGAAAGCATATATTATATAAATATTTCAAAAATGTATTACACAACATGAATCATTAGTTAATTTACACACTAAAAATAAAATAATTTATTAATTCTTAATTTCAGATATAATTTTTAACTTCTAAAAACATGGGATACAGAACTGGGGTACATTGGACCATAGTCCATTATACACTGGTTTCTGATGGTCCATTGTACCCCATACAGTAGTTTGACAAAAAATTAATTAAAAAAAGAGAAATTTTATATTCAATTATTTTTTATAAAATTCAAAATGTCATAATTCGCTAAGTCTTGGTTGTAAAAAAAATAAGATTTTTCCAAACTCCCTTCCAAGTAGTGATGCAACAAATAATGGTTTGACCGAATACCAAATATTTGACCTAGTTATGGCGAATATTCAGCTTGGCCACCGAATAATGAACTCATTTTTGCCTAAAATCAAAATATAGTATGCACTATACGTGCAATTCTTGTATATTTCACGATTAAAATGTATTATTTTCTTTTAGAAAAGTTATTTATATGCAAATTTAATTTTTTAAAGCATTATTTTATTCCAAAAAAATATTCGGCTATGTTCGGCCTAAAAATTGTCTCAATAATATAATTCGCCCCCCCCCCCCCTTACCAAAAAAAAAATCTTAACAAAAGTTCCTCCTTGGGTACTGTCCAGTTACATTTTAAAATAATGGCAAAATTTTAAAAGTACTAGAAAATATAAATTTCAGCTTTCATGAAAGAAAATAAAAAATAATAAATCTTAAGAAAAATCACTGATAGAAAGGAACCCACCTAACCACCCCTCTAACAGGGTGGAAATAAATCACTGTAGACTTTATAAAGCTCACAATTAACAAAAAAGCAATTTTTTTTCCCCTATGTCAGCAGGCAGCACTATTAAGAAGTGAATGTTTTCAGATTTAGAGGAAGGAAATATCTCTAAGGAAAATAAATTTCAAAATATTGACTATTTAGTAGTTTAGGTACTGTATTGTTACAATTTAATAGCTATTATGTATGTTGTTGCTGTTACATTTTAAAATAATCAGAAAATTTTAAAAGTACTAGGCAACATAAATTTCAAGTTTCAGATGAAAGAAAATCTAAATTAAGTAGTGATGTAAAACATAGGGGAAACTAGGGATACTTGAACCAATTGTTAGTTTTGGATTGTTAATTATTTTTTTACTTTACTTATGGGTGTTTAAATGCCGTCTATATATACTTGATGAAGTATTACACAATATTTATTATTATCATTCCGAAGTATTAATTATAAAAGGTAGAAAAATATTAATATCAAAACTTTAAATTTGGGTCAAGTATCCCAATGTATTGGGATACTTGACCCCCCATTAGGGATACTTGACCCAAGTCATAGATTTGGGAGTATGATTAAAAATAATGAACAAAACACTTTTACATAAGAACAAAATTAATATTAAGGTTAATATTTTTTTTATATTTGTCAAAGTAAAATTAATACTTTTAATTTTTATTGCATATAGGGGGAACTTGGGATACTTGACCCAAGGCCCTTTTCTCAGAATTGGGAAAGTTTTGTAAGTTGGAAGTGGCAACACTTTCTTTCTTTCAGTTAGCTGGCCACATGTTGAAAATAATTTCTGAATCATTCAGTAAGTTTTTAAACTATCAGACAAAATACATTTTCATGCTCCAAAAGTAATTTTTTTGTTCTGTAAACTCTGATGAAATATTTTTTTTCTGTTTAAAGGTAAAACTTTTTTAATTGGTCATTTGTTTTCTACATGTTTTTAGCTACAGTAACATGTATAATAATATTAATCTTCTCATTAGCAAATGGCTGCATTTTAAGGTTATGTAGTAAACGTACAACTAGGGATACTTGACCCAAGTCACCTAGGGATACTTGACCCAAGATTGGGATTAGTACTATTCAAATACATTTAGCATGGTTTATTTATTAATTAAAAACATTATAATATTAAATATTATGAACATATAAGTACAAGTATTATAAGTAAATAATATAAATATTATAAGTAAATGACTGAGTTCTTGTCAAATATTGCGGGAAACGGAATACAATAAGATTTGTTGGAAATGTTCTTGAAATCAAGTCTGACAGGCTTACAAGAAGTAGTTACAGGCAGTTTGCAAGAAGAATGGATAGTACGTGATTTAAATGGCTTGAAATGAATGATATATCATAAGTCGATCTTGGCCTAATAGAAGCTATTCTTCATCCACCTGAGTTTTCGACACAAATGATAGAATTATAAGTTTTGTGTTTAACCCTTACCGGCGCGGAGTAATTCTGTTTATAAACTGATAAAATAATGGACTGACACCGCAATTTATAAACGAATTTATTAGAAAATACGAACTTGCTTATTTTCATGTACATTATGATACGAAAGTTTTAGTTAAATAATCTTGGTGCCGTTTGTCAGTTTTTAAATTAAAATTAGGTGTCCTGTTTTAAGGACACTGCGCCGGTAAGGATTAAATATGACTTTACATTTGGAGTTGAATAAATTGTTATTTTCTTATTCTGGAACTTGTTTAGGCACAGAATGAACTTCCAGACTGCTAATATTTTGAACTTTCTAAAATAAAAATAAAAATTGGGTATATTAATGTTAGGCTTATATACTAAAAATTAAAAGTATTAATTTTATTTGACAAAAATAAAAAATTATTAACCTTAATATTAATTTTGTTCTTATGTAAAAGTGTTTTGTTTATTATTTTTAATCATACTCCCAAATATATGACTTGGGTCAAGTATCCCTAATGGGTGGGTCAAGTATCCCTATACATTGGGATACTTGACCCAAATTGAAAGTTCTGAATATTCATATTTTTCTACCTTTTATAATTAATACTTCTGAATAATAATAATAAATATTGTGTAATACTTCATTAAGTATATATAGACTGCATTTACGCACCCATAAGTAACGTAAAAAAATAATAAACAATCCAAAACTAACAATTGGGTCAAGTATTCCTAGTTTCCCCTAGGCTTAGCATTAATGTACCCAATTTTAATTTTTATTGTAGAAAGTTCAAAATATTAGCAGTCTGAAAGATCATTCTGTGCCTAAACCAAGTTCCAGAATAAGAAAATAACAATTTATTCACTCCAAATGTAAAGTCATATTTAAACAAGAAACTTGTAATTCTATCATTTGTATCAAAAACTAAGGTGGATGAAGAATAGCTTCTATTTGGTTAGGATCAACTTATGTTCTATCATTCATTTTAAGCCATTTAAATCACGTACCATCCACTCTTCTTGCAAATTGAATAAGTAAGCCTGTCAGAATTGATTTCAAGAACCTTTCCAACAAATCTTCTTGAAATCCATTTCTTGCAATATTGACAAGAACCCAGTCATTTACTTATAATATTTATATTATTTACTTATAATACTTATATTAGGGTGTCCCAAAAAAATTAATTTTTAAATATTTGGACTCTCACCCCCCTAAAAAGTTTCTTTTGGGGTACTTAAGATCTCTTGTAAAATTTCAGCTTAAAAGAAAAATATTTAGAGGTCCCTCAAGGTCGCCAAAAAGTAAAAAAAATTAGCTTTAATTCCATAATATTTTACAGTTGCTTACAAAATTACTATTTTATAAATATATATATATATTTTTTTTAAGTTGCATGCATTTAATATGTCGTTTCTAAAAAATGTACCCTATTGGTAATATTTAGTGTAGTAAATGTAAGAAAAAATACTAAAAAATTAACTAAAAATGAACTTTATCCAAAATTGAAAAATGCAATGGAAAAAGAATGCTTTACAGCAAAATTCACCTGTACAAATTTAACAAGTCAATAAAGAGAAAAATGGTGTATAACGTTCTATAAATAACATAACTAGTCATTTTTACATATCTTGAAGATCTTTACGGTTGCACTTCTAGAAGTTCTTTCTCTGCATTTCAACTATCTGCGATAAATACTGTTTTTGTTCTTCATCTTTTGTTGCATCATTGAAACTTTCGATTAATGCTATGCCTCGCTCAGCACAGTCATTCACACATGGCAAATGTTCAGCAATTTCTTCAGCTTCTTTAAAAGATTGTGTTTGTAGCCATTTCTCAACCAGCAAACTTAAGAAGCTATCGTCTATTTGTGTGATGTGAAAGAAGAAGCTGTGAGAGATATTTAAGTTGTAAAATTAAAGTAAGTTTCTACAATAAGTGCAAATTGTTTTTTGTTTTTTTTTTTCGATTTTAACTAACACATATTTCTCCTTGGCACTAAGAAGTTTTTCAAACAAAGAGTGGCAAGCACTTCACTTAAATACCAAGAGTGACATAGAACCTTCTTTAATCCTGTTTTGCATAGTTGTATATCATCATATTCATGCAATCTTTGTATCACTAGAATGTCATTCATTGGTGCATCTACAATCGACTGGCAATTGTACCATGATTGAATGTATACACATAGTACAAATGATTGAACCTTTGAAGGTTTTGGAATTGTTGAGATGACAATTATATATTACAGATTCATTTCCATCAACATTAATTCATTTTTAATGAATAAATAACTTTTGCCATTCATCAAGTTCTGTGGAGAACATCTGGTTTCCATATAATATTGTTCACATCTATTCCAATCATAAGAACAAAAAGATTTTACAGGTCTCTGTAATCATCCTTAGGAAATTGTTTAGATCTGTCTGAAGTTGATTCATAATTAAAGTTTTTAAAGAGTCAGATGCTGCTATGAATGGCGTGTTTTGACATTGTGGGTTGTAGTTGTGAATTTCAATCCATTTTTTTGAAAATTTTTAAACATAATGATTTCAGGTCCACTCAACGTCCCAAGACATACTATAAATATATCTGAAAATAACACTTCAAACATGTAGTGTCTACATGCTAACCATAGAACGATTCTTCCATTTTTATATTCAAGAAGAACACATGCTCCTTTGAATGTTCCTGTATTTGAAGAAGTTGTGTTAAAGCACATACCAATAATCTAAGAATCACATTTCAATGACTATAAAAGTTTAAAAAAAAAAACTTATTACCTGCTGCTTCTCCTGTACCGATAACAGCTTAGAATTCCAAGAAGTTATATATTGCTATCTTTTAGAGAGGAAACTAAAACTGGTTAACAGTCTACCTTTCTCATTCCCTGTAATGATAAATCAGGTAATAACTTTCTGTCCCAATGAACTACTGATTACAAAGCATTAAACTCAATTTTTATCTGTTGCTCAGTTTCACTACATAAGCGTTGACATTCATGATGAACAGTACTTGTTGAAGGAATTACAGAGTTTCACTCTTTGAACAGTATTATTTCTATCAAAATCTGGAACAGCTTTTGGGGGTATTACCGACCTTTGTATTTTTTCATCTTTATCTGAATGTTTCTTACGTAATATGTTTTTTCTGGATTAATTTCTACGGCATATTCATCATGAAAGTCTTCTTTAGAATTTTCATTGTCAGTCACATTCATTGTTGATGTAAAAGATGCAGTTGATAAAGTAAAGGAATTTTGAGATGAAACAACTTCTTTTAATGGCTTTGAAAATTGTTTCTGTTATTCAGCTGATCTTTTCTAACGTATAGCTTGAAAAACTGGCAATCCTCTTCATTTTTAATAAGCTGTTCCGAATTAGCGTGACTTATGACAAATAACAAACCCAAATTTTCACTATTACATTCTTTGATTCTCTTGGTCTTTTGCGTTATTCCTTTTTCAATTTTTTCATTAAGTGTACTAGTTTGTCATATGAATCTTTAATCTTTTTTAAGATATGCTGCTTATGTCTCAATAACAAACTTGATTTTTCCCAAATTAGCACAATGTTATTGTATACAAGATAATTAATGATCGAAAGTATCCGAGTACAATGAAAGTATATAAAATTAGCAGGTGCAGTTTTTAATTATATTTTTGTATTTAATTTTGTTTTTCTATTTAATTATGCTTTTTATTATATTTTTTGTTATAATACATACTAAAAAATTATAGAAATACAATATATAATTGATCATAACTCATGCTTTTGATTAAAATTCTATATTTTTACATAAACCAGTGAAATTGTGTGACCTTGAGGGACCTCTTAATCTTTTCCAAATGTGCTCTAACTTCATATATTTTAATAATAGGAGAAGAAGAAACTTTTTAGAGGGTGAGACTCACCTTTTTAAAAAATAAATTTTTTTACATTGAATTTTGGGACACCCTAACTTATATTTATATGTTTATAATATTTAATAATATAATATTTTTAATTCAAAAATAAAACATGCTAAATACATTTGAATAATACTAATCCAAATCATGGGTCAAGTATCCCTAGTTGCACATTTACTACATTACCCTAAAATGCAGCCATTTAATAATGAGAAGATTAATATTATTATACATGTTACTGTAGCTAAAAACATGTACAAAACAAATGACCAATTAAAAAAGTCTTATCTTTAAACAGAAAAAATTATAACATCAAAGTTTACAGAACAAAAAATTTACTTTTGGAGTATGAAAATGTATTTTGTCTGATAGTTTAAAAACTTACAGAATGATTCAGTTATTATTTTCAGCATGTGGTCAGCTAACTGAAAGAAAGGAAGTGTTGCCACTTCCAACCTACAAAGCTTTCCCAATTCTGAGAAAAAGGCCTTGGGTCAAGTATCCCAAGTTCCCCCTACATACATACTAATTGGGACCAAAGGTTTTGCAGATTATAGGCCATTTCTTTATTTACATTCTAATATTTGGAAATTATCTAATAATCACACTATAAATAAATAACACAGAAATAAAAAGAAAATGTTTTTTTTTTTTTTTTAATGTATAAAACTAGTGAGATGTGCCAATCCCAAAACTTTCTTTTATATAGTTAAATACTTCAAAATTTGCTGTCACACTGCAAAAATTAAATGACAATCTGCGCCCATCATGGGGATTCTAAAGTTATAGGTTCATTGAATTATGTGCATTTAAAAAGAAGATTGAATTTCTCGAACAAATCATTGAATTTCGGCACCAACCCTCTTAGATGTCTGCAACGCAAATGCACAACTCAGAGAACATAAAAGCGACACCTATTGGACAGTATACACCAAAGCATAAAAATAATCTATTTATGTGAAAATGTAACAGAGTATAAAGTTTGATTAAATTCCGTGAATTAGTGTTTGAGTATAGCTATCATGAAAAATGCAGCATAGCAATGCAACCTGTTATGAGAAATACACTAAAACCTAATCTGCAACAACTTAGTCAACATTTATCTGAATCTTAAGTTTGATGAAAATCTGATCATTAATTCTTGAGATAAAGCTATTTTGGAAATTGTAAAAAATGCAGCATGACCTGTTGAGAGATTTACACCAAAACCTAATCAGAACTAACTCATGTTAGTTCTGACTAGTTAACTCAAAGAACCGAAATTACGGTACTTTGATTTCTGTGTAAATATGATATCATGACAAGAAGTGATGGAAATTGTGTGTTTGTAAAGTTTACTTGTAAAAGGTCTTGTTTATCAAAATGGAAGTGTCTGTGTTAAATATTATGAAACATTGTTTTAAATTTTAGCTTTTTAATATCTTTAAACTTTGAATTCAGACAGCCGAATATTCAGTATTCGGCCAAATAGTTACTATTTTTCTGGCTGAATATTTAGTATTCGGTTTACCTGTATGCCGAATATTTGGTATTTGGCCAAAATCACTATTGTGTGCATCCCTAATTTGAAGATTGATGAAAATCTGTGCATTAGTTCTTGAGATAGAGCTATTGTGGAAATCATCAAAAATGCAACATAGTAGCACCACCTGTTAGGTGATATACACCAAAAACTAATCTGCATCAATTCGTATCAAGGTGTAACTGAATCTAAAGTTTTATTAAATTCCATGCATTAGTTCTTGAGATAGGGCTCCCGCAAAATTTATGTCAAATACAGACAGACATTTTCTAAAAACCATCAAATCGTGTTTCCTTCTAAAGCATATAAATCCATCGAAAATTGAAAGTCAAATTTTTTTCACGAATTCAAAATTTTCTTCTTATAAAGATAGAAGAAAGTAAAAAACTATATTCAATATTAGAAATACTCTTAAATGATGCAATAATACAAAATGAATAGAATGCATTTCCACTAAATTTCTACTTATTACTTTCTTCTATCTTTACAAGAAGAAAGTAATGAATTTGTGAAAATTTTCGTCTTCCGGTTTTCAATGGATTCATGGTTTTCAACGAGAGTATTTGGTTAAATATGAAATTAGCTCTTTGTACTTCAAAAATATCTGTAAAATAATTTAATTTTGTATTGTTTAATTTTGCATATTTTTTTAGCCTTTAATTTTAAAACTAAATTTTTCATTTGAAAAATTACCAAAATAGCTTTTGCATAAAAATTTCGTATTTCACTTGTTTCAAGTTGTATGCTTGTGCTACTAATAACGCTAATGAAATTGAATATTTTACTTAAAAAAATTTTTAAAAAATCATCTCATACTGCCATGTGAGCAATCAAACCTGCCATGTGAGTGGCAAATCAAACATGTTTTGAACCAGAAATATTACTTATATATTATATAAGTCAAATAAGTATGATGTAAGAATAAATTCTATTTTATTATTCTTTCAATAAAATTTCTGGTTTTAAATATGTTTATTTGATCTGTAGATATATGCCATCTTCTGTCATAAACACTGTTCTAACTCTTAAGAGCTGACATTATTTTTTATCATTGTTATTTAAAGTTTATTGGATGGTATGTTTATAAATGTTAAAATGCAATATTCATATTTAAAAGAAATATGTATTCATTTTCAAAGTAATTTTGATTTTTTTTTTTTTAAGGTTTAAGAACTTTACTATCTCAAGCATATAAATGTGAAGAAGCTTGGTCTAAAAGATTAGATTCTCCCCTACTTAAAAATATCAAAATGGGTAAGTGAATTTACATTTCTGTGACATCATTTAAAGCAGAATAATAATACAGTTGAACCTGGTTAAGACGCATTTCAAGAGATTAGAGGAAAGAAATTTGGCACTTTAGTTTATATTTTTACAGTCTGAAATTGTTCCTTTTACTCTTAAATCAAGTTTTAACTGTATTCAAATGTAACTCATGGTTTTTTTTTTAGAGAACCTGTCAAAAAAAAAAAAAAAAAAAAAAATCAATGTGACTTTATTGTCGATTAATTACAATCAAAACTAAAACCAGAAAAAAAAATTCCAGCTAGTCTAATTTTTTTAAACACAAACCAGAAATATTAAATCTTTGCAGAAAAACCCAGTTTTAAAATTATATTCACGGTGGTAGAATTGATAAGAAAAAAAGCTCACTGGTCTCAAGGACCAGTAAGCATGAAAATTTACTTGTCTGCACTCATCATCACTGGCCCGCTACAATTCTATTGCCCCTTTAACACTTTGAGTGACTCCCCATCCTTCCTCCTAGAACAGGGTTGGTGAACCTTTTTATAGTCGCGTACCATTTTTTTTTTTTTTTTTTTTTTTTTTTTTTTAATATTTTACTTGAGCTTGACGTGCCAATTAAAAAACAAATTTAGTGGATTGAAATATAATTAACCCTAGAACTACCGGAAATTTTACTCAAGTTTTATAAAAACATTCTACACCAGAATTTTTACTTAAAACTATTTAATTTGTTTATTTAACTTATTATTGTCTGATTTATACATTTAGTTTGTTTTGAAGAAATTTCTGGTTTGAATAAATATTTTGAATGTACATGTCGGGTCCATTGGACCCTTCTGGTAGACAGAGGGTTAATCAAAACTACTTGAAAATTACTTATTAAGATGTTTTCTAAAATGAATAACATACATGTAAGTATTACACTACAATAATTATAGAAACAATTATATTTTAGTAATTAATTAAAATCATAATGGGATTAATTGTTGTATCTTCGATGAAAAATAATATCATGTTCATGTTAATTTTCAAAACCATATTGAATAAGATTAAAATTCTTCAATTTGCAATTAATCGAATTTAAAATCGAATCAGATCATCTAAGTTTGTGTATTTTGTGTAAAATCGCTGTATCCTCATTTATAGACATAATCAATGCCGTGCCGAAATTATTCTTTGGTGTGCCAAAAGTGGCACGCGTGCCATAGGTTCGCCGACTCTGTCCTAGAATATAAACCAAACTTCCTTTGCAATTTTCAGCATAATAAAATGTAAAATTATAATTTGCTAAAAATTAAATTTTTGCAGTACATAAACAAAAACTATAAAATTATTAATTAGATATTTTATTTTCGATTATTTCAACTGACTGTATGGTTTAATGCAATTTATTCTATTTTTTTTTTTTTTTTTTAATAAAATAAAATTGTGTAATTTGTGTTTGGTTGCAGTTTTCTCAGGGACGGGAAAACATTATCTGCCAGAGTGGGGAAAAAAATTACCTACTGGTCCTGTGGACCACTAAATTTTTCAAGTTAGTGGTCCGGTTGAATTTTTGATGGTCTCGGACCAGCGGATCATCAAGGATTTCGAACGCTGATTAGCAGCATTATAATGAGTCTCATCTTATAAATCTTTAAATTTGTGTTTTGATTTTGCAAATGCTTTTTTTTCCCCTTACGATGCTTTTCAAGGTTATATTTTATGTTATATCCAATTTATCAGACACAGGTAGTGCCTTCCATTTTATTTATGTCCATATTAACACAAAATTTGCTAAAACTCCACAAAAATGGCTTCACTCCATGAAACTCATGCAACTAACTCATCAGCCATGAATAAAATAGGAGCAAGCACACATTTAGAAGAAAGTAAAGAAGAAATAGAATTGAAAACAAAAGAACTTTTGCCTTTCTCTTCAAATGCGTTTAAAAGCAAACAGTACTGGGGAGAGTTTATTTATTGTAGTTTACCAGAAGAAAAAACAAGAATTGCCAACATACAATGCAGAATGGAAGAAGAACAAGTAACAAACATGCGACCAAAACTCGCTTATCTTTTTCAAGGAAAAAAAACAATACAGGAAGCGAGAGCTAAAGAATATTAGGACGCGAAATCAAACAAGAGTTGAAGTGTTGCCAAATTAGCAGGATTTTTTGTTCAGGTATCTATCAATATTTCTGATTAATAACATTCACCTTGATTAATCTGTCATTAAATAAGGTGAATATCACTATCTGGTGAGTGTGAGCCCTTCAGTTTTTAATAGTCAGGTGTAAATAAATTTTTAATTGAAAGGATATTTGCACTGTTTTTACTTTTTATAACTGGCAACAATTTAAAATAATAATTTTTTCTAAAATATGAAAAAATATCATTTGAAGTGTTGAAAATTTGAATAAAAAATCGAAAAAAACCCTTGAAAAATTAGTCAAATTAAAAAAATAAATGCATTCTGCAGACCACGGGTTTGTAATGATATCCTTAGAAAAAATTATTATGATATGACATCGTGGTGCTTACAGAGTACCAACGCAGTGTGAAGCTGCAGCACATAGAAAAAATGATTAAATTTGTATGTATTGTTTTTGTTCCTACAAAACTTTTTTAATGGAACGATTTGACCAACTTTAATATAAAATAGCTCTTAAAATAATTATTCAATTTAAAAACTGTCTGCATCAGCAGGTTTATCAAGCTTTTCTCTATAATACTACCAATTTTCATAATTTTTGTATGCAGTAGTTTTCTCATATTAGTGATGAAAGACCTCCGGTCACAAAAGATTCGTTTACTCCGGTGGTGATAGCATTAGTTACTTTTTTTTTTTTTTTTAAATAGAAAGATACTGAACCATTTATCCAGAATGATAGGTGACAGATGTATTCCAAGTACTGTTTTTACTGGATAATTGGTTGGGCATTAAAGCATCATCCATTTGATCATATTTGTAGAGTATATGTAACTGTGGCAGTGTTTCTTATTTAAAATTTAGATTAATTATGTAGATTAAAAATTAGGTCCAATCAAGATCAAGCATTAATCAGAGTTTCGTGAAGACAATTTATATGAGTCCCTTCAAAACAAAAATTTTTCTGTTTCCTCTGCAAAAAAATCAAAACGTCCGAATACAACTAAATATGCTTCCATTTTAAATGCTACATCAAGTTATATTATTATGCATCTATAATAAAGAGAAAAGTTTGTCTGTTTGTGTTATGTACTGAAGAGACTGCTGTGTACAAAGAGCTACAAGATTTGGCATGAAGGTACCTCTATGTTTGAAGTTATGCACCTCAAAGCCAGTTCTTGAATTTTATTTATTTTTTTTATTTAATTTTTTATGCCATTTTGAAGATAACACTGCAATTATAGAGATAATATTGCGACTTTTTACTTTTAATTGAAAATTTAACTCCATTGCTGTAACTTTCTAACATTTTAACTGCATTGTTATGATGTCAACGTTACAGAGACACACATTTGTGTTTTATGATATAGATTGACTTTTAAGTGCTTTAATTCTAATGCACATGGCAACAATATTTTTTTAAAGCGTGAACTAATAGGTAGCCAAATTACACCTTACATTCTTTAATTTCCAAATTGATGTAATTTGTTTGTTTTTTTTGTTTGTTTTTTTTTTTTAACAGCAATTTACTTTTGAAACACAATATTTTTGCAGAGAAATTTTTTTGAAATTGTGATAGGAACAAAGACCTCTCTGGTAAATTTTTTTACTTCCATGATTAAACTCAAGTTGGAAAAATACCAGATTGGCTGAACATAAACAATGATGCTGAAAATTTTCATTTTAATCCGAGTCCAAAAGAAAAAAGAAAAACAATAATTCAAGGTTCACTTGATTTGAGACCAGAATGGGCATGTAGATTGTATAGGTGTACTCTTATAAAAGCAATGAAATCCTCAACCCCAGATTCGTTTATTTTGAGGTACAGTGAAACTTTCCTGTACAACCACCTCTCAGAATGACCATTTTTTTCATGGAACAAAATTTATTCCCATAGGCTCAAAACTAATTTTACCTCTATTCAGAGACCACCCCCAGTTGAACTCCCTCCATGAACGACCAATTTCTTTGAAAAAAATGAAACAAATTCCATTTTTTCCTGGTCACTTGAAGAAGGTTTTATTCGAATAATAATTCCGGAGAGCGCATTATTCCGGTAACTTTTAAGTGTTTAAACCCCTTTGTGCCTTTTTAGGCTATGAATTTAACTCTGATGACAAAGTAAGGATGACGGTCAATAAACTGCCCTGGCCTATTCTGTCAGGAAACTCTCAAAGAAATAAATAAATGAATGAAATCGTCATAATTTGTTCTCATCAATGAAAAAAAAAATGCATTTATTTACTGAACTTTGAAAGGGCTTGGAAATAAAAGTTATAGAATATAAAACCGTAAAATCAAAGCAAACGTCAATGTATTCATTTTTTAAACTCTCCACTAATTAACTTATATAATTAACTTTTGCTTTGATACTTAAATTTTCATATTCTTTCCTAATGTGAAAAATAAATTTTAGTAACATTAATTGTTACCTTTTTTCAACAATTAAAATCTAGATTTAAACATGACCTCCACTGAGAGAACACCTCTTGGAGCAACCAATTTGTATTGGAACAGAACATGGTCTCTTTGTGGAGGTTTTACAATTACTTTGGAAAACCGACCAGTGAAGATCTGCTAGTGTTATAATATTTAAAGCAATGCACATGTCAAACTGGTAATGAATGGCACATTTTTTCTGGAAACAATCCATTGGAAATATCATTCTGGTTAATTGGTTTCCAGATAAACGGATGTATACTGTATTTATGAAATTTTCGATGTTAATTTTGTACATTTAAATGATCAAGAATTGATAATTATGTTAATACATGTTATTTATTTTCAAATCAATTAATTTTTCATTTTTTTACAGTTTAAGTCCTCATTTTTGGCTCTCCATAAAAAATTACTACTTGTTGCTTAGTTGAAAAGCAGAGAAAAGTTTGATTCAGTTTTCAGTAACATGTTTGTGCGAAAAGATATTTTCATCTTTCATACCAATAAAGCTTGGAAATTAAGATACCATTAATTTTGCTTTGACATTTAATGGTTCTAAGCTTATTTTCAAATTGTTATCAGCCTGTCATATCTATTTCTAGTAAGCAAGCAAAGCTGTTTTTTTAAATTTTCCAATCTTCAAATATTTAAATAAATTTTTTCACCAGCTCTTGAATTTTCTTTGTACATGGTTAACTAGATTTAGAAATACATTATAATATTATTATGTTTCTTTCCTATTTGTATTTGGTAGCTAAATTTGAATTTTGTCTTCCTCTATAGATCAGTACTTTCTTGAAATAGATAAGAAGTTTGGTACTAAACGTCTTGCAAGTGGAATAGACATTGATCTGGTAAGCTTTATTAATGGAATAGACTTTAATATTAGCATGACTATCTTTTAAAATATGTCAAAATAGCTTTTCATTGTAAACATTTTGCTCATTATTTATCAGAGATCATTTTTGACTTAATGTAAAACTTTTATTATTAGAAATATATAGATTAGTGAAAAATAAATTACCCACTTCAGAATATTCCAGAAGACTTTCTACTTTATTGAATATGACTTAAATTATAGACTGTTTAATTGATGCTCTAGTTATGTTCAATTTAAAAAAAAAAAAAAAAAAAGAAAAATCTAGTTTTAGAATAGAGTTTACCAGTAAATGTATCTCTTCAGCTGTGTAAGAAATAGTAATCATTTTTTTTTTTTTTTTTTTTTTTTTTTGTATATTTACCCAGTTTTGTTACAGTTGTTTATAGGAAAAATGGTTTTGATTTACATTGTTTACAATGAAAGCAGGTATTTTGCAAATTGATTAGTTTCTTAAATATTAATAAAACATTATTAAAAAAACACATAGCAGTCTGTTAGTTTGGAGATAAAACTAGAATAAAATTTTGAAATGCATCACTGCTTATGATTATATGGTTGATTTATAGATAATTATTTTGCTTGTGAATTTTCATTAAGTGATATTTGAGATAAATATGAAATTTAAGCATATGATGCTTGACCCTTTTTAGTGTTTTTTAATGTCCATTCATATGTGTGTTAAATATGAATGTAGTTGAGCTTGGTTAATGCGATAAGCAAGAGAATTATAAAGGTACTTGTATTAACTATTATTCATAGTTAAGGTTCGATCAAATAATTTTAATACCGAAACCAAAATCGAATTTCGGTAATCTTTCTATTTTTGGCTGAAAACAAAAACGTCAAAAAATTTTTTTAAGTAATTAATATGTACATAAATATACATAATTATTAATTAGTTATACATGTTTGGTAATTGTACATAATTATTAATTAATTATACGTGTAGCCCAAGTTTGCTCAATGTGCTTCTGACCAAAACTTTTTGTTTACATATAAAATAGAATGTAATCAATTCGACACAGAATGATTTTCTAATTATATGAATTCATCTCATTAAAAAATGTTTTAGGTATACATACCTCGATTTTACTTTTATGGGCGATTCCGTGCAGAGTGTAACACACGTAACGCATTCTTTAATTTGCATTTATTCAATTATTTATTAAATTTTAATGTTAATTCTGATTTTAAGTGGTATGGTAAATAAGTTATTACCATATTTTTAAATTTAAATGTGTGACAATAAAACTCACAGAAGTATATCATTTAATTTCATTACTCAAAATGTACTTTTTTCTGGAAAAAAGCACATTTTGAGTAATGAAATTAAATGATATACTTCTGTGAGTTTTATTGCCAGACATTTAAATTTAAAAATATGGTAATAACTTATTTACCATACCACTTAAAATCAGAATTAACATTAAAATTTAATAAATAATTAAATAAATGCAAATTAAAGCCTGCGTTACGTGTGTGACACTCTCCATGGAATCGCCCTTATAATGATTTTTGTAAATGATCATCTGTTATATTAGAACTTTCTGAAAGAGAATTCTTAATGCTTCTGTGGTTTCAAACTAAAAATTTTCTATTACTGTTAAGCCTGCAGCTTTTCATGAGCATGTGAAAACCGTTCTCAAAGTTTAGTCATATATGCATTTCTTGCTTTATAATGTGGACTCACGTCTTGAGTCAGTTGTGACCGATAATCATAAACAGTGAAGTTCATAGCTATAAATAAAGAGTGTCTCGTTTGAGCTGATATAGCTCAAGTCAATGAATGAGTAATGTTGAAAATTTCTGAAAGAAGAAACAAGATTTTTGGAATATGGATAGTTTCAGTCTGGATGAATTTTTAGCAGCATTTTTGGTGAAACTCAGATTTTGGGTCAAAACCGAATTTTCAGTCTATCTCTATTCATAATACCATGAAGATAAGAAAAATCTTAAAAACATGCACATAATTAAACTAATTACTACAATTAATTCAATGCTAAAATTAACTTTATATCAAAAAGTTAACTTATAGTATTCAATCTTACCTTTGTGAATGTTGTTTTCTTTAGATAAATCACAGTACTACCGAAGTTAAAGATTCTAAAAATCTAATAATTCCAAAGGGTGTAAGCAGCATGCAATAATGCAGCTTATCACTTCCTTTTTCCCTGAAAATCTTGTTTAACATTGAAATAGACACTGTAAATTTTAAGTTATGGATTTCATATATCCTTTTCATTTCAACAATGCCTAAGAGTCTTGAAAAAGCTGGTTAATATTGCTCAAAGTCAATATTTTAAAAAACAAATGAATATAGGTTCTCCTCCATATTCTTCTACCTTTTCTTGGCTCAGTTGTAAATCTTTCAAAAACACGGTATTTGAAATGATCTCAGAGCTTTCCTTTGCATTTTTTGGAGTGGGAGGGGCCCCTTTGAAGGTTGAAATTCTGCCTTGTAAAACTGATACATTACTACATTTTGACAGACAGTTGCAATGGAAAAATATTATCACTGAGAAGCAAATAGTGTTCAATAAGAAAGGGATTCCATTCTTATAAAAAAGGGAATTCCTAATTGTGCCCTACTATTTGCCTAAAATCACATGAAATAAATAAATGTTTTGCTTGTATTAGCCATGATCTTGTTTTCCAAGTTCATAAAAAGTGAAAAAAACCTCAATATAGTTTAAATAATGAACTGCTCTTAACGTGCAAATTGCTCATTTAAAGTATATTCTTGTTTTAGTCATGCACATATTAAGCTAGTTCAGCTTTATATAATATTTGACCATTTTTGGTGTTTTTTTTTTTTCCCGAATAATTTTAAAGTCAGGGTCTCTTCAAGAGACGGCAACAAGTAAGTCTTTATTAAGCAAATAAATATTTTAATACAAAAGGTAGAAAGGGTGCCATTGTTTTTACTGAGAGGTAAGATTTTTTTTTTAATCAAAGTGCAGGCAGTATGCAGCACCTCTCTGAAACTTCCTGGTATGTAGGGGGAAACTTTCATTATGCCTATGAATCTTTGAGGAAACTACTTTGCCATAGTAAGTGCAAATCTAAATTATAAGAAATTTTCAGAGTCTTAGCAACTGTCATGCAAATAGCTTTGAAATAATATTACATGCCTTATATTATTATCATATAAATTAGTCTAAGTAAGATTCCAAATAGTGCTATATCATACAACTCGCTGTTTTTCTGCATGTTGTGTCAATTACAACAATATTGGAAGGATACCTTTTTTTTTCGATAATTTATTTTTACACTTCTTTCAGTATTTACTATATGCATGGACTGAAATTTTTACACCATTGCTGACCTGACCAAGAAAAAGCTATCTCGGCTCAGCTCAGCTAAGTGTAAAAGTTTGTCCTGTTGTTTACAAAAATCGCTGAAATCAGGTATAACTCAGTTTTTTTCAAAAAGTGCCTGTATTTTTTTAATTCCTACTATTTTTTCACACTCTCCCTATATTTATTTATATATCTTGTTCAAATTTTCAATCGTTAATAAAATACTCATTATTCATCCTATCAAGTTGAAATAAATTTTTTTAAACTTGTACTGGATGACAATTGATGTTAATACAGTTTTTTCAAATATTAATTAAATAATTAAATTTTAATTAATTAATTTTAGTTTTGCATGGAAAACAAAATGGCAGCCATTGGTTATTGAAGATCAATTCAAGTATTTTCAATAAGGGGTTACCATAGGGGGGACCCTGTTCTGTTGCCAAATACCACCAAGTTTGTTGCCAACTTGGCGATATATTGCCAAATTTGGTGGCCAAAATGAGTCACCAAACGTGACGCTAACTTGGCGATATCTCTAATATTTCCCCAAATTCCCATAGAGTTCCATTGTAAACCTACTTGCTTATAGAAAATCAACAAATTGAGATATTTTAATGCAACAAAAACTAATATTAGTTTAAGGGATTATATTACATTTTTCTTTGATGACCTAAGTAGGAATTGACTTTAAAAACAAAATTTTTATATTACTTGTTAATCTATACAACAAATACATTATCTTAAGAATATTACATACATTTTTAATGTAAAAATTCTAAAGTGTAACATTTCCCAGATTCTTTTCTCCTCAAGCTATAGAATGACAATATTAAGGATCACTTCGATGACATGTACAAATAAAGATTCATTTTTTTTATGTAGTTTAAAATTAAAAAAAAAAAGGTTAAAAAGTAATAATTTGAAAGCTCTATAAAGAATAAAAGTAGGTTTTTAAAAATACTTTTCTGTGATTTTTAAAATCAAAATAAATTCAATAGAGTGATATGCATCTTTCTGAAGATTCTGTTAAAGAAGTATACAGTATCACAAATTTTTTAATATTTTTATGATATTGAAAAATGCATGTCTGGCATGGCTCAGGGAGAATAGATTGATTGGAAATGGGTCTGAACGCAGATCTGTACATATCTCTAGTTTTGCCATCTTTGTTAGAAACTTTATATGGAAAGAATTTTTCTGTTTTGTAACTAATATCCTCAAATATCAATTCCTTTGATAACATCTTCCTAGTGTTTTCTTTATTATGTACAATTGTTGTAAAAAGTTATTCCCTCCCATTAACTCTGTCACAAATAATAGATATTTAGGAAATAATCATAGAATAGGCTGTGTTCACCTCAGAAGAAAAACAACTTTAGTTCAGCAGAAAAAGGCATTATTTCAACTAATAGAATTTCAAATGAACTTGTATTTATTTTGATACTTGTAAAAATTTGGATTTTAACTCTCCCATGTCATTTTCATCGCATCACTAGCTAAAGTGAACCACCAAAAAAAAAAAAAAAAAAAAAAAAGTTAATTATGTCTTAATTGAGTTATTGAAGTTAACTTATTTTTGTAAATTTGCTTTTCTCTCAAAAATAAGAGAAACCCATGTTGACCTAAAGAACAAATAGAATAGTTTAGAGTAGTCATATTAGAGACAATCAAAAACAGTTTATTGTGGTTACCCCAAGGATCCACTGGTACTTGATTAGAGATATACCGAATGGTGATAATACTGAATATTTGGCCAACAGGTGAACAGAATACCGAATATTCGGCTTGTTGAATACTTTTATATTTCAAAGTTTAAAGACATTAAAATGTTAAATTTTAAAACAATTTTACATAATATTTAAAACAAACTTTTATTCTAACAAACAAGAGCTTTTTTCAAGTAAACTTTATGCTGAAAAAAGTCTGCTTTGAGTTATTTAAGAAGAGGATAGTTATAAAAATTTTTTAATTAATAAAATTTTAAATTTCATGGTTTCTTCTGAGAATTAAAACAAATGAATAAAATCTTAAATTCACTTAATCACTTATAAAATCTTAATAACAAACATTTTAAAATCAAAGAGAAATTAAGAAAAATTGCACAGGGTCATATATATTATTTAATTGTCAGGAAGAGACAAAAGTAAATAAATAAATAAATAATATAATCTATTCAAATTTTATATGGTGGCAACTTAGCAAGAATAACAGTTCTACTCCCTTTGATTAAGCAAGGCAGTTTTTAAATGCATCCTAGATCAGTGTCTGGAGTGGGCAATCCTTTTCAGAGATTGTAAACGTTGTTCTTAAAATCTTAGCAAGAAACAGATTATTTACTGGACAATATTCAAGAACATGCATTTGTGCATAATTAATTCCTATGAAAATCCTCTTGATTGGTTAAATTTTCTTAAATAATACTTAACAAACAGCAAATAAATAATGTAAAAACATTCTCTTTTATTTAAATATGATTCTGTTTCTAATTATTTTGAATATTTTTATAAGTTGGCTGTTAAACTTAGAAGTTGTATAAGGTTTTTAAAAATATGTTTTAAAAGTTTTTTTTAAGTATTCGGTTCAGCCGAATATTTTGATATTTGGTCAAACCGAATATTCGGCTGGCTGAATAGTTTGCTATTCGGCCAAGGTGAATATTTGGCATACCGAATAGTTTGATATTCAGCCAAACTGAATATTCAGTAATGTGGCCGAATACCGAATATTCGGTGCATCCCTATACTTGATTTTTTTTTTTTTAGGTTTATTTTATGCATGTTGTTATTCTTTTTCTCTTTTAATATTTTTACCAACCATGTTTTTGTTATCTTTTAGTTTGCCAACAATGTTCAAGATCCCAGCCAGTTTGATGAATTAGAACATTTACTCTATAGGTATTGACTGTCTATTATTTCTCATTATTCTTCATCATTTTATTATTTTTTACTAGTTTCAGAATTCATACATTAATATGTATTTTATTTATTTGATAGACCTAACTTTTAGTGATTGCCTAAAGTAAATCACAGCAGTGATTAAAAAAAAAAAAAAAAAAAAAGTGTTTGGAAGGGTAAAAATTAAACCTTCATTTAACAGCAAAGCTAAGTCAGACTAAAAGTTACTTCTTTTTCTTCACAAGAATTGCTTTTTGCCCAATTTAAAAAAATTATATTTTATGATTATTTTCCATAACCTCTGTGTGTTACTTTGTGACTATCATAGGACAGACAGGCACTGTATTATAAATTAAAATAAAAACTCATTGCCCTCATTCTCATATCAGAGTTTCCTAATCATAAGTTTTGCAAAAAGATCATAAACTCAAAATAAATTAATGAAGTTCTTAAAACACATGAACCTTGGTTGCTATTAAATTCCACACCTTTTCTTTTCTTTCTTTTTTTCCCCTGGCTACGGCTTTTAGGTTTAAAATAAATTTAAAACTAGTGTGCGATGGCCATGCTTTGATACTTATTCATTTTTCACAAAAATGTGGGATAGTGTAGTACATTCTGGTTCTCAATGCCTCAATTGTGATCTTTTTCTTTTCTGTAACATGCTGTGTCGTTTCCTATGAGTCTTTTATACATTAGATATACATTCTACATTAAGATCATAATAGGAAAAAAAATGAGAAGTAATTAGAATGTAGAATGCATTAAATTTTTTATTGTCAAAGACTTAACAAGCTTGGGATGATTTTCATCAACTGTTATTGTTGTTTTAAATAAAAATCATGTTGATACTTTTTATGACTAAGATTATTATTATTTTTTTATCAATCAAAAGTTATCTTGATATCAGATTCTCGGAATGATGGTTGTGTAGGATATAATTAAAAACTGAGTTTCGTGTTTAGCTGTTTTTTCAATACTAAATATTTTAGGCAGTATCTTATTGATTTTAATAAAATTTTGGTAACTACCCTAACTTTTGGTTATATTTCAGGTGGCATTTATAAAAAATTACTTGACATCATAGAAGAAGAATTAAATTCACTTGTCCTACTGTTGCTCTTCATTTTTCTGATAATATCTATGATATAGAACCAAATCGGCAACTTATCCTAGTGTTTACCTGGAAAAATCAACTTTTTATATAGGGCATCATTGAGAAGTGTAGTGCAGTTTTGCCCCATTGTGAACTCATCAGCGACATTGAATGAAAAAAAAAAAAAAAAAATGTTTTAGAGTAATATTTCTAAATGGAAATTAAGAATGGTTTGGTAAACTAGGGGGCTCTGCCCCCTACGAGCTACGCTCGTCAACCGCCGTTCTGACACCGCAAACTCTAAAAGTACACTAATTTGATCGGCTTTAAAAAGATTTCGGAAGATTGAATTATAATTTTAAAAACAGTGGCGATTTCCCTATAAACGGATTTCTATTCATTTCTCTTTGATGGGGGAATTTTAAGGCCAAATCCACTGCGGTACACTTAATTATCCCATCGACCAATTTCGCCAAACCACTCGCCAAATTAAACAAATTGACATAATTTTTATTTTAAATAACAAAAGGACAAATAAATTAGTGCATCATTAATAAAAAATACAAATAAAACATCGAAATAAAAATAACTTGATGACGTAGACACGTGTAACTTGCTTAAAGTAAAGTTAATGTGACATTTACGATCAACCATTATTGGCATTTAATCTTATAGTTTGGCGAATGATAGACTTTTGGTCGACGGGATAACTAATAGTCTAAGAGCTAGCAACGTTTTCGTCACCTGATTTTATCATGGCTCATTTTTTTATATGTTCTTCCCTTTTATGGTGTACTATGTTTGCAACCGGTCTGGCAGTCGGGAGACGTTGCGTTTACCAGTGGCTGAAGGGGTTATGCAGGTCAAAAAACTTCAAAATTACGTCATTTTATCAAGGCTCATTTTTTTATATGTTCTTCCCTTTTATGGTATAGTACGTTTACAACCGGTGGCTAGCAAACAACCTATAATTAATTTGCCGGACACAAATTCGATTGCAAAGTTAATGCCAGACGGCTTTAAATATGGCAACCGAAGTGCCTGTTTCAAGAGTGATTTATAGTTTAAAAATTATAAGTTATCTTTACGTCATTTTATCAAGCATAATAATTACAAGATATTACTCTTTGGCTATCAGGCAACCTATAATTAATTTGCCGGACACAAATTCGGTTGCAAAGTTAATGCCAGACGGCTTTAAATATGGCAACGAAAGTGCCTGTTTCAAGAGTGATTTATAGTTTAAAAATTATAAGTTATCTTTACGTCATTTTATCAAGCATAATAATTACAAGATATTACTCTTTGGCTAGCAGGCAACCTATAATTAATTTGCCAGACATAAATTCAGTTGCAAAGTTAATGTCAGACGACTTTAAATATGGCAACAAAAGTGCCTGTTTTAAGAGTGGTTTATAGTTTAAAAATTATAAGTTATCTTTACGTCATTTTATCAAGCATAATAATTACAAGATACTACTCTTTGGCTAGCAGGCAACCTATAATTAATTTTTCAGACATAAATTCGGTTGCAAAGTTAATACCAGACGGCTTTAAATATGGCAACGAAAGTGCCTGTTTCAAGAGTGGTTTATAGTTTAAATATTATAAATTATCTTTACGTCATTTTATCAAGCATAATAATTACAAGATATTACTCTTTGGCTAGCAGGCAACCTATAATTAATTTGCCAGACATAAATTCGGTTGCAAAGTTAATGCCAGACGGCTTTAAATATGGCAACGAAAGTGCCTGTTTCAAGAGTGGTTTATAGTTTAAAAATTATAAGTTATCTTTACGTCATTTTATCAAGCATAATAATTACAAGATATTACTCTTTGGCTAGCAGGCAACCTATAATTAATTTGGCAGACATAAATTCGGTTGCAAAGTTAATGCCAGATGGCTTTAAGTATGGCAACGGAAGTACCTGTTTCAAGAGTGGTTTATTGTTTAAAAATTATAAGTTATCTTTACGTCATTTTATCAAGCATAAAAATTACAAAATATTACTCTTTGGCTAGCAGACAACCTATAATTAATTTGCCAGACACAAATTTGGTTGCAAAGTTAATGCCAGAAGGCTTTAAATATGGCAACGAAAGTGCCTGTTTCAAAAGTGTTTTATAGTTTAAAAATTAAAGTTTAAAAGTTACACGTACATAAGTTTACATTAATTACACAAAATTAAACATTTTTTTCGACAAACACTATATATGTGTGTATATATATATATATATATATATTTACAAAGAAACGATTGTTACTATGGTAACAATTAAGGGTCGACTGTCATTAAATGAAACCAAATCCCTACAAAAGATGCCATTTCTTGAAACAGGTACTTTCGTTGCCATATTTAAAACCGTTTGGCATTAACATTGCAAACGAATTTGTGTCTGGCAAATTAAGTATAGGTTGCCTGCTAGCCAAAGAGTAATATCTTGTAATTTTTAAGCTTGATAAAATGACGTAAAGGTGACTTATAATTTTTAAATTATAAAACACACTTGAAACAGGCACTTTCATTGCCATATTTAAACCCTTCTGGCATTAACTTTGCAACCGAATTTGTGTCTGGTAAATTTATTATTGATCGTCTGATAGCCAAAGAGTCATATATTATCTATAAATGTGGACCTGGCAGGGTCTTAGCGACATTGGTAACGCGTGGCAATAATGGATTAATATCACAAATAGTCAGTATAAACAAATGTTACAAACAAAAATCCTTCTAAAATGACGTAATTTTGAAGTTATTTGACCTGCATAATCGCCACAGGTAAACGCAACATCTCCGGGCTGCCAGACCAGTTGCAAACGTACTACACCATAAAAGGGAAGAACATATAAAAAAATTAAACTTGATAAAATGACATAATTTTGAAATTTTTTGATCTGCATAACCCCTTTCCACGGATAAACGCAACGTCTCCGGACTGCCAGACCGGTTGCAAATGTACTACACCATAAAAGGGAAGAACATATAAAAAAAATGAGCCTTGATAAAATGACATAATTTTGAAGTTTTTTGACCAGCATAACCCCTTCTGCTACAGGTAAACGCAACGTCTCCGGGCTGCCAGACCGGTTGCAAACGTACTACACCATAAAAGGGAAGAACATATAAAAAAATGAGCCTTGATAAAATGACATAATTTTGAAGTTTTTTGACCAGCATAACCCCTTCTGTCACACGTAAACGCAACGTCTCCGGACTGCCAGACCAGTTGCAAACGTACTACGCCGTAAAAGGGAAGAACATTTAGAAAAATGAGCCTTGATAAAATGACATGTTTTTTGACGTTGCTAGCTCTTAGACTATAAGTAGTACCAAAGATACAATCGCTGTTTTCATCTTTGATTAAGTAAAATAAGTTAAACATTTAAAAATAAGCTAATATAAAAGGAATTAAGTAAACAGAGTCTTTGTCTCCCGGTATTTTTTAACAAAGCGAAAAGAAAGTTCTCTTAAATAAGACATTTTAAATTAATTGTTTTTAATCTGACGTAATTTTGACCAAACTATTCTTTCTCTTTTTAATATTCACGTGAAAATACTTTTGTTAGAAATGAAATATTATTTGCGCTTTCCTAACAAAAATAGTTGAAAAGTATCCTCTCAATATATCAAATAAATGTCTAGCATTATTTCTAAATTTAAACTGTTTTGCAATATTATTTTTTGTTCATTTTATGTAATAACTGTAATGTGACGTAATTTCTCCTAATTAAGACTTCTAACGCATGTTAATGAATTTATTATTTTACAATTTCCTTTCTCTCTTAAAATTCATGTGTAAAAATAGTTTTTATGACGTAATTTTTTAATAAGTTCCTGCTTTTTGTACATAATTATTTAATTCTAATTCAAAATGTTTCTTTCTGTTTATAATAGTCATGTGTAAATAAATTTTTTATTTATTTACACATATAATTTTTTTTTTTTTTTTTTGTGAAGCAAACATTATTGTTTGCACTGTTTATACAGTTGGCAACAGTTCAAATTAATATCACTTTCTAAAATATGCAAAAAATATCTCTAGAAATGCTGAAAATTTGAATTTAAAATAGAAATAAAACCTCAAAAAATGAGTCAAATTAAAAAAAGAAATACAGTCTGCACACCGGGAATTTCAAATGTATAAAATGATCTAAAAATGATTAAATTCCCATAAATAGTTTTTGCTCCTATAAAACTTTTTTAGTGGAACGATTTTGTCCAACTTTAGCATTAAATATCTCTTAAAATAATTCTTCGATTTGAAAACTGTCTGCATCAGCGTGTTTATCAAACATTTCTGTATAATACTATCGATTTTCATATTTTTGTATGCATTATTTTTCTTAATATTAACAGAGAAAGACCTTCGGTCACAAAAAATTCAAAACTGGCGGCGGTGACAGCGGTAGTTACCTTTTTTTTAGAATAGAGAGATATTTATTCAAAGTACTACAAAATTCTCATTGAGTGTGCCACTGTGGGCTTAAAAAGTTCTGGTGTGAAAATTCTCAAAAAATTTAAAATTTTAACATTTTTTTTTCTAATACTATGGGGCTCGCCAACCCCCGTTCAGACACTGCAGTCTCTAAAACCATGCTAATTTGATCGGCTTTAAAAGATTTTGGAAGATTGAATTATAACTAAAAAAACAAAGGCGATCTCCCTATAAACGGTTTTCTATTCATTTTTCTTTGATTGCGGAATTTTACGAAAAAATCAGCTGCTGTTAAAGGATACAATGGCATTTCAAAATCATCTAATATAAAATGAATTAAGTAAACAGAGTCTTTGTCTCACGGTATTTTTTAACAAAGCGAAAAGAAAGTCCTTTTAAATAAGACATTTTAAATATATCGTTTTTAATCTGACGTAATTTTCACCAAACTTTTCTTTGCATTTTTAATATTCATTGAAAATACTTTTATTAGAAATGAAATATTATTTGCACTGTCCAAAAAAAAAAAAAAAAAAAAAAAAATAGTTGAAAAGTTCATCTCAAAATATCAAGTCAATGTCTCGCATTATTTTTAAATTTAAACTGTTTTGCAATGTTATTTTTTGTTCATTTTACGTAATAAGTGTAATGTGACGTAATTTCTCCTATTTAAGACTTCTAACGCATGTTAATGAATTTGTTATTTTACAATATCCTTTCTCTTTTAAAATTCACGTTAAATATAGTTCTTATGAAGTAATTTTCAATAAGTTCCTGCTTTTTATACGCAATTATTTAATTTTAATTTGAAAGTATCTTTTCTGTTTATAATAGTCACGTGTAAATAAATTTTTAATTTGAAGCAAACATTATTGTTTCCGTTGTGTATACAGTTGGCAACAGGTTAAATTAGTACAATTTTCTAAAATAAGTTAAAAATATCTCTCGAAATGCTGAAAATTTGAATTTAAAATAGAAATGAAACCTCGAAAAATGAGTCAAATTAAATAAATAAATGAATTCTGCACACCGGGAAATTATAACGTATAAAATGATCTAAAAATTATTAAATTCTGATGTATAGTTTTTGCTCCTATAAAACTTTTTTAGTGGAATGATTTTGTCCAACTTTAGTATTAAATATCTCTTAAAATAATTCTTCGATTTGAAAACTGTCTGCATCAGCGTATTTATCAAACATTTCTGTATAATACTACTGATTTTCATATTTTTGTATGCATTACTTTTCTTAATATTAACGAAGAAAGACCTCCAGTCACAAAGAATTCAAAACCGGCGGCGGTGGCGGTGACAGCGGTAGTTACTTTTTTTTAGAATAGAGAGAAAATACTACAATGCTAATTCAATTAAATAAAGCAAACCACATATTTCTATGATGATTATGCCAGCTGATATTACAATTTTTATGTTGTTTTACTAGTTCTGTCATGCATTTAACTAAATTTTTAAGTCCATTTCTCAGAATGGATTTTCTCATTATTTTTTATGTTTAAAATAATATATTTAAACTTTCTTGTGAGATCCATATACAGACCTGCCAACTGCTATGATTTGGAACTGTAAACTACAATGCTATGAAAATCTGTCTAAAACTACGACTTTCTGCAAAAAACACAAACACATTTTTTCTCCTCAGTTGCAGTTTTTAGTCTGCACAGCATATTTATCAGGAGTGATTCTGTTTCCGAAAACTTAAAGCACTCAGTTCCAAATTTTTTTTTTAAATCGCTCATTAATCTGAAAATTTAGACATTAAAAAAAAAAGCACAAGGAAAAAAAAAAGCTGAGATGTAAAACAAACTTCTTAACGTAAAATCCTCTTAAGGGATATTAACTGTGAGTGAATCGTGTTTCTGTAAATATTTATATCAGTAACTCCCTTCCTTAGAACCAGGGGCGCCATTTCAAGAGTTTCTTGAGGAAAGGAGGGGGATGTCTTTGAGGAACAGGGTTTGAAATAGCATGTGGGTTTGTGCAATTTGCACACAGTAAAGAAAAGTCCCGCATTATAAAAAATGCTGTGCAGTATTTTCCCCCTCCAAATTCTTTCACAGACTGATTTTTCTGTGAGTATTTTTTTAATTTCTTGGAAGCCCGCGACTTTTTTTCTTTTGTGGAATTTCTCAAAATGAATTTGTAAATTTTTTGCGAGAAAAAAGTGATAGTTTCTTCACACAACCGTAGAGAGATATTGTAAATTTTGTCAAAGATCTCAGAAACAAATAGCGATTATTTTCAGTTGGTCTCTGAAAAAAAGTCGCAAATTCGGTTAAAAGAATTCAGAAAGAAATTGCGAATTTCGTCAAATGATTGCACAAAAAAATAATGAATTTCAATAAACGATTGAAGAAAAATGCATTGCAAATTTCGTCAAAAGGTCATGGAAACGAGCAGAAAATTTTGATAATTATTCACGGAAAAATATCGCGAATTTTGCCAATCAGCTGCATGAAACTATCACGAATTTCGACAAATGACTGCTTAAGAAAATCGATCTTGTTAATTTGTCGCAGAGGAAAGTAAATTTTGTCAAATGATCACGGTAAAAATGCAAAATTTGTCAAAGGATCTTGGAAAGAAAACGTGAATTTCGTTGAAAGATCGCAGAAAGAAAATGTGAATTTCATCGAAGATCGCAATAAAAATGCATATTTTGTCAAAGGATCCCAGTAAAAAATGTGAATTTCGTCAAAGGATCGCGATAGAAAAACGTGAATTTCGTCAAACGATTGTGGGAAAAAATTTGTGATTATCGTGAAAGGATCACAAAAAAAAATTGCAGATTTCATCAAAATTTACTGCATTGGCCCGATTATATTGAAACCTGGTTCCTTTTATAAATGTCAAAAGGACACTGCAAAATGAGACGAAACTCAAAAAATTGTGTACAAATTTTTAGAGAAAAAAATTTATTATATTGAGTTGAAAGACTGAAACCTTATTCTTTTTACGAATGTCAAAAATATGACTGTGAAGCACAAAAACCCAAAATGTCGTCTTCGGGGCACCCCATGAATTCAACACTGAGAGCAACAGTAGGACACTTAATATTTTGGTGCTAGTATTTCAGGAAAACAGAAGATATCTGATTTAACCTAATGTTGCACTGAACAAAGTTGACTTTTGGAACGTTTGAAACACAAAGTTATGCTTTATGTTAACAGGATTCCTACATGACTGGAAAACCTGGAAAAGTCAGGGAAAACTAATATTTTTTTCTAAAACCTGCAAAAGTTAGGGATTTTTTTTTTAATCCACTGTCATGTGTCAACATTCTCCCGAGTTCACGGTGCGTCTGCAAAAAAGTTCCAATTTTTCCCTTAAAAAGGAGAATTTTTGCTATATTTGCATTTTTAACATAAAGATGTTTTAGCTATACAAATTTGTCGCCAAATAGTCAGTACTTAAGTGAAAGAAATGTTGAGCCATGTTAAGGTGGCTAGGATGAGGTATCATGAATAACTATATAAGAAAAAGAATGACAATTATGAAGCAAAACAAAAATTAAAAAAAAAAAAAAAAAAAAAAAAAAAACAGAAAAGAAAGCTGTAGCTTGTAGCTGAAGTTAAAATAGACAAAAAATTGAAACTTTTACACAACAAACTGCTTCTGAAACAACACAAATAAATGACATGATAGTAGAAGTCTAAGAAAAGTTAAATGTTTAATATGTGTAAATTCAGTTATGTAAATAAAAAGTTACTTTGAATCCATCTGAGCTGTATTTTTTTTTTTTGTTATATATATATATGTAACGAATTTGCCGCTACTCCAGTTATGTATCTTCTGTCGTGTCGTCGGTCAGTGCACGACCGTTGGGGGCAGGGGCGCGAACCGCGGATGCGTGCGTGCCGATTTCTGAGCGAACCCACGGAACTTCTGGCATATTTAGGTAGTCGCAGGCCGTGAGTGGTATCCGGGAACTCAAAGTCAGATTCAGGCAGTAGTTATTCCAATAAAGACACAGTTTTTCCGAGGACCTGATTTATTGTTCCTTTGTTACATCCTTTTGAGAAATCAGGCCCCTTTTGGCTTGAGAGCTGCTAATTTACTTTATGGACATCGGGCTTGGGAATTATGTGTACCGCTAAGCGATACTTAGAGAGCCGAGTGTCGTGGAGTTAGGGCATTCTTTTGATGGTCAAAAGCTCTGTCCGGGGACCTGTGCATCGGTATAAATATGCTGTATTTTGCATTATTCCTGCTAGGGGCCGTTGAAGTCAAAGGAGGCGTCTTTAAACTATAATTGGTCGTTAGCTGAATGATTGACTGCCCGGGATAAAGGCTGTGGTTTGAGTTTGGCCGATCGAATGCAGCAAGACTTACGAATTGCACTTATTCAGCAAAAATACTCTTATGAGATGTGCCAATACGATCTTTAAAAGTTATAAAATGCGATGCGGGAAAACTGACTTAACAGGGGCAATTTCATTCAATCAACTGAGACACAATTACAAAAGCATTTTAAAAGTTTTAATTTTAATTTCTAAATTTAAATTTTAAAAAGGGACAAAAAGGGGATTTTAAAAAGGGGCTTAGCTTTTATCATTTCATATCCCCCCCACTAAAACAAGAGCCACAGGGCTCGCCTGCAAGACCTGTGGGTCTTATCTCATAAATTTTACCCAGGTTTTTTTTTTTTTTTTTTTTTCCGATTTTTATTTGCTCCAGCTCTCAAGTCAATTGGACCTATTTTTACATTCATATCAAGTTACATAAAAATATTGTTCACATACAAATATTGGTGACACTAAAACATTGGAATTCTTTAAATGGTGCTGCAGCAAAATAATAAGGGGACAGTCTCGAGACATGGGACCTTTAATTACACCAAACTGTCTCTAAAGCAAGTCTTTTGGATGTTTTTTGTAAATGTCTCTGGGTATTGTCCATTGAGAAACATCCTTTTTTGGGGTAAAATTGTAACATTAACATATACAGAATATATAACCTATACTAAAATACTCAAAGATAAACATACTGAAAACTATATAACATATTCAAATGTAAAAAATATTTACAAATACAAAATATTCAAAAATATAAAAATGTTCCATAATACACAATATTAAAAAATATAAAATATTCAATACTACAACATGTTCAAAAGTATAAAATATTCAATAATATAAAATGTTCAAAAATATAAAATATGCACTAATACTATCAACACAAATATATGGTCTACCAAAATGCAATTTGGCAAGTTTGCATTTCTAAAAATACTGAATTTTCACACTGAGATAAAATAAAAGTAAAATACTCTGTAATACTAATAACAACAAACACATTTCCTCTTATTCTCCTTTCTATTTTGGTAGGGACTTTACTACTTCTATGGTGCAGCCAAGGGTTATCTTTATGAAAAACAAACTAAGTTGTCTTAAAAAAAAAAAAAAGGAAAACTATAGCTAAAAAATTATAAATATGCGTTTGCTATAATTTTCACCATGCCCAGGGTCAGTGTAACATGGATTTTAATACTCTGAGGTGAATATCACCCCAAAAATGTGCCACTTGCACGACCGAAAAAGGAAGGTGGGCAATCGACATTCACCTACAGAGGGGAAGCGAAGCAGTTTTGCCAGATTCTCCGTTCAACCTGGAAAGAGAATCTGGGAAAACAGTCCGGCTAAAGATGGGTGGCCACGGAGCGGAGGACCCCTTCATATGTCACAAAATCTTCATAATAATATAGTTATAAAAAAAACAAAAATTCTAACAGTACTTTTAAACTGTCATCATCATTCTACGCCGCCGGGGAGTTAGGTTACACGCCCAGCTGGGTCCTCGTCCAAATGCTACGAGCAAGGGGGACGACAGGAAAGCAAAAATAAAAAAATTGAAAGATGAAAGAGATAGATTGGGTTTATTCATGGTTGAGTTTAAGGTTTTGAGGGTGGTGGTAGTATCTTAACTTGGATGAATGGACAATTTCTGAGTTTCTCTTAAAATGTGGACTGGGTTTATCAATTTCAAAGGATACATCAGAAAGTTGTTTTAAAATGGTGTAGGGGCCAGAGTAGAGCGAAGTCAGTTTACGGGTATTAGGATAATGAAATTCTTCATACATTACAATGTCACCAACTTTAAATTTTACAGGAAGGAACCGAGCATCATAACAGACTTTATTCTTTTTATGGTAAGCAATTGTTCTCTCTTTAGCCAATTTTCTAGCTTCCTCCACAGGGGGATAATAACTATTATTTGGTAAAGGAGGATCATATGGTAATTTTCCTAACAATAAATAACTAGGGGTGAATTGGGTTACAGAATGGGGAGTATTATTATATTCATATAAGACTTCATCTAAAAGCTTAGTCCAGGGTATTTTCTTGGTTGTGGAATTGACTTTACATTTTAATTTAGTGACAATAGTCTGATTTAGGCGTTCAATTTTCCCATTCGTTTCCGGGTGATGGCTGCTTGTCAATCTGTGTTTTACATTGTAAGTATGAAGAAATCTTTTAAACCTGGAAGCTGTAAATGCTTCATTTCTGTCGGTTAACAATCTATCTGGTACTTGTATCTGAAATAATTGTTTCAAAATGTTTGTATAAGTTTCGGTAGTTACACTTTTTGAAGGAAAACCCCACACATAGCGAGTTGCATGGTCAACGACTAAATGCAAATATTTTTTTGTAGAATTGTAATAATTAAATCTGCCAACAGAGTCTACTGCTAAACATTCAAAAGGTATATCTGTTGGGGGCATTAATTGCAATAAGCCAAATCTTTTTTGCCTACATTTTTTGTTTATCTGACAAGTGTGACAGTGTTTTACAAAATTTTCAATGTCCTGATTAATGTTAGGCCAATAATACTGCGGAGAGATTAAATTTATCATCTTATAAATTCCAGGATGGCCAAATTGTGTGAGGGTTTTTTCTAAGAGGAGTAGACGTAAAGACATGGGGACCACAATCTTATACAAACTTTTCTTTTTAATTACAACAACATCATTTATCTCAGTGTACTTTTTACCATCAACTGTTACATTTTCTTTTTTCTGATTGTCTCTTACTTCATTCAAGTCAAGGAGATGTATAATATGGGGTAAATTTTCTGAAACAGGTTGTCTAGATAGCATATCAGCTTCAACATTAGTGGAGCCTTTTTGGTATTTAATTTCATAGTCAAACATACTAAGTTTTAGGGACCAGCGGAAAAGACGTCCTCTTAAATTTTTAACACTTTTGAGCCAAGTAAGTGCTGCATGGTCTGTATGTATGACAAATTTTTGACCGTGTAAATAATGATAAAATTTATCTAAAGCATCCACAATCGCCAAACATTCTAACTCAGTAATTGCATAATTTTTTTCATAATCGCGAAGATTTCTAGAGTGATATGCTATATGATGTAATGTTCCTTTTTCATCAACTTGTTTCACAACACATCCCACTCCATGACTTGATGCATCTACAAACAAATGACAAGGGGTTTTGGGATCAAACAACTTTAATATAGGTTTTTCAATTAAAGCACTTTTTAACTTTTCGAAAGAATTTTGGCAATTTTTGTCCCATACATAGGGGACATTTTTCTTCAACAAATTGTTGAGAGGGTATCGAATGTTAGCATATTTTGGAATAAATTTGTGATAAACATTGATAGATCCCAAAAAACGTTGTAATTCCTTTACATTCGTAGGTGGTGTTAATTTCTTAATTGTCTCTATATTAGGGTTGTCAGGTGTGATACAACTATTCGAGACTTCATATCCTAGAAAATTAATTTTGGATTTAACAAAATTACACTTTGACAATTTCAGTTTAAGGTTTTCTTGGGCACAGATATTAAATAAGGTCTCTAAATGACACAAATGTTCTTCTTCATTTTGGGAGAATACAATAACATCATCAAAGTAACTACAGGCAAAGTCAATTTTGTATTTATTAAGGATTCTTCTGAGGGTACGGTTAAACCAAGCAGGCGCGTTTTTCCATCCGAATGGTAAACGATTCCACTCATATAATCCAAAGGTAGTGGCAAACGCCAGCTTCTTTATATCTCGAGGGTGGATAGGGATGTGCCAATATCCACTGGCCAAATCAAGAGTGGAAAAAACTTTAGCATGTGCCAATTTATCTAACAGGGTGTCTATTCTAGGTAAGGGTTCTGCATCTGATTTTGTAATGGCATTCAATTTTCGAAAGTCAATACATAACCGGGTTTTCTTCCCTTCTTCACGTTTATACACCAAAGTTACGGGTGATGAATAAGGGGAATAACTTTCTTTAATGATACCGGCTCGCAATAAATTTTGAATTTGTTCTTTAATTTCCTCTTCTTCCTTAGGGGAAGTGCGATATGCCCTTAAAGAAACGGGGAG
This sequence comes from Maratus speciosus, assembly GCA_963932465.1. Taxonomy (NCBI): domain Eukaryota; kingdom Metazoa; phylum Arthropoda; class Arachnida; order Araneae; family Salticidae; genus Maratus; species Maratus speciosus. The sequence goes on along the minus strand of OZ010797.1, from coordinate 278,102,644 downwards.
GTCTGATGTTAATTGTATTCTCTGGGGTTCAATGTTTACACAGCCTACATCATATTTATCTTTAGCGAAAATACAGACATATTTGGCTAGAAGAGCAGGTAATTGTTCCTTAACAGTCTGAACATTTGGCACATGTTCAGTGGTCTTGAACAACTCCGGCTCAAAATTTTCTTCGAATATCTCTGCATTTTTAACTGTATTTTCCATTTCTGGCTGGTTAGTATATGTTCCTGATAAATGTAAGGTATGATGGGCTGAATTTGTTGAAATATTGTCCATGAGAGGTACTTTCTTTTTCTCTTGCGTGATTTGCATTTTAACACAGTCAATATTCAATTTAAACAGTTTACAGTGGGGTAGCCCAATCAAAGCATAAGGTAAGTGATTATTAATTATAAAAAGTTCAACATTCTTAGAGATACGTCCTAATTTCAAACTAACAAGGCATTTTTCTTTCAAAGCTAGAACACCTTGTGTTTGTGTGACCGATATACTCTGCTGAACTTTACATATTTTTAGGTTAAGTTTGTAAGCTAAATGATAAGGAATAACACTGATAGAACTCCCTGTATCAATCAAACAAGGTAGTGAGTCCTCACTTTTTACATCAGTAATTTTTTGACAATTTCTATTTGATTGTTTATAGCTAGCTTTTTCTTTTTGTATATGTCCGGACATAAGAAACCGTCATTGATTACTAGATATATTTTCAGATGACTCATTAGCTCTATGATCTTGGTTGGAGTTCGCAAAATCCATATTGGGACTAGGGGTTGGAACTGCTAAGACTTGTTGTCGAAAAGGGCAGTATTCCACCCAATGATACACATTTGGTATTCCTATATTAAAACAAACTTTGCATGGGGAGGGTGGCAAAGTGGTCTGGTGATGTACATTTGGTCTCGGTTGACCATTTGTCGTCGGTCTAACTGTATTTTGGGGATTTCGTGCTTGATTAGAAGCAAAAGGTCGAATCGGGTGATTTTGATAGGGAACTCTGTAGTTCCACTGCCGGTTATAATTCTGTCCTGTCTCATATGGGGGGCGAAACGGTCGCCATTGTCGATACTGATTGGGGTTTTGCGGGCTTGCATCTACTTTGCTCTCATTTCCTTTTCTGTCCAGTTGCAGTTTGCTAATTCTGAATACTAATTCATGCCATGAATGTGTAGTGGAGGGGTTGCTTGCAATAACTAACTTTTGCATTTCTAACGGCAAGCCCTCCGTTAGCCCTTCCAGGATAAGCTTCTGGTCTAACCCTAAGGTTCTCCCTATTTTAGTCTTTTTCTGATAGTATTCGTTCAGGCTCTCTCCAATTTTGTATCTAATACGGGAAAAATCCGTTAACGAAAGAGTGTCAGGAATTTCGTAATGTTCATTGAACAAAGTGACAAATTCGGACCAATGCAGCACATTTAAACAATTATTGATGTACAACGTAAGTGCACTGTCTTTTAAGTATTTCTGTATGTGCCTAATTTTCCAGAAGTCGTCTTTTTCCTGGTCTATACAAACACTCTCAAAATAGGCGAGCCACGATAACCAATTCATACCTGATTTAGGCGAAAACGCAATAATATCAGGTTCTATAGACATTTTCGGGCTAGTGGTTACTGAGTTGTGACCAGACCCAGCTTGAGCTGACAGGGTCTGTTCACCTAATGTTGTTACATTATGTGTCTGTGTGGCAACCCCGGACTTCTGACTATCTTTCTCTTTATCTGAGTTGTTTTCTAAGTCATTCTTTTCAGGAGGGGGAGTGACACTCATGTTGAAATACAAAATATTACAAGATTACACAAAAATATAAGGCACAATTTAAAACAAATAAAAATGGAATATTTTTCAAAAAAAATTGCAACACAATATTTGTAACAAAAATGGGCTTAAATCTAAATAAAATTCAAATTTGACACATCATTTTTTTCTTTTTTTTTTTTTTTTTTTTTCAAATTGAGATTAAAAAGAACGAACTTTGAACTAAAATTTTAAAGTTCCAAAGATTTAAATACTGTCTAAATTTCAGAAAATTACTTTCTTTCATAACAAAAAGAAATAAAATAAACCTTTTCTTATTTCATTTTTTTTTTTTTTTCTATTAAAATAACAACCTACTACAAAGAGTCAATTTTTACCTCAAGAAAAACTTTTCTTTTCTTTTTCTAACAAAAAAAAATAAGCTAAGCCGTACTCTCAAAGCTATGAAAAGAGCAGCAAAAATATTTCTTTTACATCATACTTTTCACATAAATTAAAATTTAAACTGTTTTTACATAAACTACTTATAAAAAGTAAAAAATAAGACGCTACTATCTGGTCCCTTTTCACTGGTTTCCTTTCTCTAATTAATAAAAGAAAGCGCTTACCTGTTATCTTTTTACACATTCAAAAAAAAAAATAAAAATGATCGTGTAGTACAAACATCATATACGCAACACCTGTCTATAAAATCCGTTATCCATGTTTTCTTCTGATAGAACGTAAAACAGTCCCACTGTGTTTTTTCTTTCTTTTTTATCTTTTTAATCGCGAGAAACCGAAATTAAACCTAGATGTTCACTTTGAAGATAACAGATGACCACTATTTGGATGAATCACTGGTGACCTGGTGACCCACTTTCTCAGCTGATAACGTCTCTTCTTTTCTTTCTTTCTGGCAAAGACTGTTTCAGAGGCTTGTTCGTTGGAGAAAGAATTGATAGTAACAGATAATTTTTTCTTGATTGATAGGCAAATAAATGTTTTTCCCATTCTTTTTTTTTTTCTCTTAATTAATCATTAGGGAAAGACACTTTTTTTTTTCTGTTTTCTTTTTCACTCATGGAAGGCAGAAAAAGGATTTGAAAACTGTTCTTTTTAGAGATTTCTTTCGTCACTTGTTACACACCTCTTGAGTTTTGTTGGAATTAATTGCTGGTTAAATAAACAGTAGAATACGTCATTTTTTAGGACTTCATTACACATCTCGTTGTTGTTCTTGCTGGAATTAATTGCTGGAACTCTGGGATTTGAGCCGCGCAAATAAACCGTCCTGTCGACTTTTGTAATAATAAAATAATGATTTCCAGGTGGTATTGTCCTGGATGATGGTTAAGATGGGATGAGAAATTGACTCGGGAACCTTTATGCGAATCAAACTCATTTATTAGGCGCTCATCATACATCTGATTCGTGAGTCGATCGCCGGTCCCGGAGCCAACTTGCATAGACTTTGGGAGGTTACATGGCCGTAAGTTTAGCTAGCCTCTCAAATAGCCAAATTCCTTGTTTTTCACGCGTGTTCTGGGTAATATGCTGAAGATTCTAATATTTTCCAGCCCAAATGAGTGAAGAAAAGTTTTCAATTTTTAAATATTTCTATAATGTGAATGGTTTGTGCATAAACCAAATTTTTTTTTCCCAGTAATCATATGCGAGTATAGCTTTATATTTATCATATTTTTTAATATTACCTGTTTCTGTGTATTTTATCATAATTTCAATTATTCTGGAAATCATACCGATTTATGCCATAAGAGACTAACTACAGAACTTACCTTGGAAAATAAGGAAAAGATTCCTATATTATGTGCATAAATTTCTATTTTTACAGAGTAACTTTATATAAAAAAAGGTGAAATATGTGCTTCAATACTCTAAAAAAAAAAAAAAAAAAAAAAAAAAAAGCACAAACTTGAGGACTTTCAAGCAAGAAAAATATGGTCACTACTTTAAATTGTATCATTTTTTATTATTGTTTTTGTCCCATATATTCCTAGTATTATTATTGTTGTTTGTGTTTTCAGCTTTTCATCATAGTTTATGTCATTATATTCAAATATTATATGTAAAGTCCGATCGGATCGTCTCGAGAGTCATATCCCAAACTTATATACTTCAGCTTAAAAATTTATAATCTTAAATTTCTTCCTTAAAGTTTATACTTCAAAATTTAAATTTTAAATATATTTTCCAGCAGCAAAATTCAGTTCTCATATCTTAGCAAATTTAACTTTAACATTATATTTAATTTAAATTTACCTTTAGATTTAACTTTAACCCTAATCTGTAATGTTGCACTTATCTGTTTTTATATTCGCCATTCTCCGTGCAAGTCCCCCCGGATTTGCAGGCAATTCCGGGTGGACCTCAACTTGGAGGGGGGGATATGAAAGGATAAAAACCTTTTTAAAATCCCAAATTTCAAATTAAATTTCAAAAATTTAAATTAAAACCCGAGGTTTCCTTCCCCCAAGGTTATTAGACATATAGGTTGGCTCGTCACTAAGGACGCTGCTCCGCCCACTCTCGTTGCTATGAGGGGTCATACGTCACAAGAATCCCAGAAGGACAATTCCCTATTTGCCGTAAGAATAAAATAGGAGTTTCGATTTATTAAAAATTGTACAAACTTTCATTTTTCAAATGCTAACACTCACATTTGACAGTTTATTTTACTTGAGTAAAGTAACTAGGTAAAGTATGTAGTTTATACACTTTTTTTTAAATCTTCATAGAGTTAGTAGTGTTCAAAGTTTGAGGATACGAAAGTGAAACTTTCATGGCAAATTTTAATTTATAGCTTCCCCCCCCCAAAAAAAAATCATCCGATTGATTTTTTTTTCTTTTTTATTAAGATGCAGTGAGTGGGCCCAAACATAATCTAGGCAATCCTTTTATTCAAAAACACATTTATATTTATAAAAAATATTATTAATAAGTGCATATTTAAAAATACTAAGGTATGCAACTCGGACTTATCAGATTAGTCCATAGGTAAAAATCATTTTTTAAATCGAGAATTCTAAATAGATTTTTTACATTTAATATATAATATATATATACACATTTAGATTGCCCACTGATAACACCAAAAAACATTTTTATATTAAAAATATCAATAATGTATTCAAATAAGTTTTGAACTTTATTAAAAGTGATATTTTATTAAATGCATGTCTGCAGTTAATAGTCGAAGAAATCACCAAAAATTTCACTACTTACAGCGCCTTTTTGATTTTGATTATTTCAGTGGTTTAAGCGCGTAGTTCAAGTACATGGCTGCTAAATTTGTGTTTTATTTATATTATTTTATTTATTGATGAAGTTTTAATGTCGTTATGTAATATTAACCGGAAATAAATCCTGAACTATTTATAGTGTTTTAAGTGCAAACGGTTTAAAGTTTCGTAATCGGGCTGTACGCGATGAACATAGATTTTAGTGCAAATCATTCTTTAAAAATATTTTAAGAACCACACAAAAATAAATAAATAAATAAAAATAAACGAGGAAATTAAAATAAAGTTTTCAAACAAATTCTGTTTCAAAGAACTTTTTTTTCCCGATTCGGCTGTGTAAAAATTGAAATTGCTGCGATGTTTAGAAGTTCTCTCTCTCTATATATATATGTTAGTAAAAGTGAAACTTATTGGTCAGGTGTTGCCACTGCCACTATGATGTAAATATTACTCACGATAATTTAAAAATTTTGTAAAATAAAATTCTAAAATGATTCTAAGTAAACAGAAAATTTAAATTTCACAATGGAGATCGTGCATCAAATAAAATAAGAAAAACTATTGTGTAGTTGTCTTTATTATAGAAAATAAAATGCTTTATGTTGTAATTAATATAATATGTGAATGCTTGAAATATTGTAAATATGCTTTTTTTTTAATTATTGGTATATTATATTTTTAACAACAACAACAAAAAATCATGGTGTTATTAGTTATTGAGAGCGCCAATTTCTCCTCCCCCTCATTTGTATCAGCCTTTGCACATAGCTAATTCTTGGTTTTAAAGAACCCTGTAGAATTGCGCTATGTATTTTTCATAAATATTTTCTTAAAGAGTAATAATTTCATATGTTGTATACATTTTTTTTTAAGTTTTTCACAATTTAAAAATATTTAAAATTTTATTAGGCTTTATAAACGTAATTCTGAGAAGCTACTGTTTTGTTCTTTTCTAATTTGTAGAAGTTATTTATTAAAACATACATTTTAATTAAATGAATTAAAGATGCAACCCACTATTTTAATAATTTAATAAATAATCTAAAACAAAAATTTTGGAAATAGGCAATTCCTATTTAATATATATATATATATATATATATATATACTAATAAAATAAGAGAGAGAGAGAAAATAATAAGAACTATAGTGCAGCTATAATTTTTTTCCTTCCAAAATTGTTTTATTTATTTTTCCCTCTTGCGTCACTGTAAAGTTTTTAAAAATTATTAATTTTCTTTCCATATAGTTTTACAAACTAAGATCTCTTATTTCTTTACACGCGAAAAAAAAGTATTATTAATTTTTATTCAATTAGAATTGTATAACAATTAACTGCATAGAGCCATAGAGCTAAGGCAAATTTCGACCCTAGTTTCGTTTCTTGGATTCTTGTGACGTAGCTGGGGGAGAGTCCTCCGATTGGAGGAAAACTTACGAGCCAACCTGTATGTCTAATAACCTTGTCCTTCCCCAGCCTTTAAATCTATTTCTAAAACCAGTTTCTCCCCTTGCAACTTTGTTTTCCAGCATTACATCTTATTACTTTCAGAGAGCATTTTAGGACGATTCTTAAAAGTGAAGCTGCTAATCTAAGCGCTTTTTGCCGGCATCTGTGGGTAGGGCAGATACGTCACAGTCCCTGGGAATTGTGCGGGCCTTGACCACAGATCAATCAAAACTTAATGAACCAATTAAATTAAATGTTCCTCCCAAATTAACAATTCTGCCCTCTGCTGGAAAATATTAGAATCTTCAGCATATTACCCAGAACACGCGCGAAAAACAAGGAATTTGGCTATTTGAGAGGCTAGCTAAACTTACGGCCATGTAACCTCCCAAAGTCTATGCAAGTTGGCTCTGGGGCCGGCGATCAACTCGCGAATCAGATGTATGATGAGCGCCTAATAAATGAGTTCGATTCGCATAAAGGTTCCCGAGTCAATTTCTCATCCCATCTTAACCATCATCCAGGACAATACCACCTGGAAATCATTATTTTATTATTACAGATATATATTGTAAATGTCAAATGATATAGGTTTACAGTTTCAATTTTATACTTTATTTTAATTTTCAGATGTAAGTTTAATCATCAAGACCTTGAATTGTAATTGGTATTTCTAAAAATGCCGTGAATTTTGGTCAGGGACTTGTAGGAAATATGGCCTGAAAAAGTCAGGGAATTTGGTTATTCAAATACAGTATGGTAAAATAGATGTCACGACATAAAAAATGTCCAAGCGTTCCACTAGATGCAAAAACAGTTTCTCTTGCCAATAAATCAAAAACTCATTTTTGCTTTTTTTAGATATCTTACTGTTGCTCTGAGGCAATGATATGTTCATATAAAAGCAGAAACAGACTTGATTAAGTTTTTGAGTTTGTATTTTTGCTTAAAATGTTTAATAGCCATAATTAGTTTTGATGTTTTTTGAAAGTTGGAAATGTCTTATTTTTTTTATGTAGAGTTTTTATAAAACAGTAAGTCCATCTATTTTACAATTATGGCATAAAGGTTATCTTAAAAGTCGCCTATGATATCAAGATTATCATAATAAACTTTGTTATTTTTACAGTGCTTTTGATCTATTTTACAATAATTTAAGCAATCTCTCAACAATCTTAATTGGTCATTTAGAATATCCAATTTTCATATTGTAACTATTTAACCACATATGTTCAAATAAAAGTAAAAACAGATTTAAAAAAAAAAATGGTTTAAACAAACAAAAAAGTTACCACAATTTTTTAAGTCCTTTTTTTTTTTCAACTTTTCTTAAAACTGAGTTTATTATCAGATTCTGCTTTTATTTATATCTTATAGTTTAATGAAGTCTTCATTTGATGAAAGTTCTAAACACATATTTTTGTAATACATTCCTATGAAAATCAGATTTTAAAATAAAGTATGAAATATGTGCAAAATAGCAACTTGCTTAAATTAGAATGTGTGAGAGTCGAGAACTGATGTTCTCACAGTCCTTGAATAAAGCTTAGGACCATCAAACAAAACAGTAAAGCTCTTACGTTAATTAAAAAACAGTATCATCGCAAAATTACACACATATAAAATTATACAAGTTTTGTTATTTGTTTTAAATAGCAATAATATATTTTAAAGAGATAAGCAAAAATTAATTTCTAGATAATACAATTTAGTGGAAAAAAGTTTAGGACAAGTACAGTATAACTTCAAAAATCCGGCATCATCGGGACCGAGACTATGCCAGATTTTTGAAAATTCTGGATTTTTGAAGGAATGTCAAAAATTCTAATAAAGAGTAAAATTATTTCTTCTCGTGTAATTTTAGAAACATGGATGTCAAATTTGTTTGCTTCAATTTTTTTGGCCGTTCTTTAACAAGTTTTTCTTGTATTTTATACAAATGGAGAATATCTATTTTGGAAATAGAGTCTTGTTCTCTAAAGCAGACATTAATTCTCCAGTCAAATTTATGCAGTTTTCTAGTGACACCTTTGACTGTTGTTCATGCTCATCTTCAGAGCTGTTACTAGTGTTTTCAGTGGTTCTACTAGCACAGCGTCAGAAGAGAGATACCAAAGAACCTGATAGTCTCCACACCGCTGTGCAACAGTGTAGCTCCCAGAAAATAATCGCCTCTGACAAATGAAAAAAATTTCAAATATTATATTTTTTGCATTTTTTTTTTCAATCTTGAAGTTTTAAACTCATAAACAATTGCTATTTTTCTTCTACCGTAACTTGAAATTGTAAAAGAAAAAGGAAGGAGAAAAGATGGATTTGATGCCGGATTTTTGAAGTCACACTGTATAATTTAAAATCTAAATTACACATGTAAATGATTTGTATATTTATTTTTAGTACACTCTTTATTTCCTGTTAACACTGATGACCTCCAAAATACGCTTTGGGAAGGAATTGGGCAGATTTTTATATGCGAAAATTGGAGTTTCTTTCCATATTTACAAAATGGCTGCTTTCAGTTCAACAATCAAATCAAACTGTTTTCTGTTGGCATAAGCTTGGCGAACCAAGATTTCCCACATGTTTTCTATAGGATTTATGTCAGGATTTTTAGATGGAATCGAGCAGATTTTTATATGTGAAAATCGGTGTTTCTTTCCATATTTCCAGAATGGCTGTTTTCAGTTCAACAATCGAATCAAATTGTTTTCTGTTGGCATAAACTTGATGAATCAAGATTTCCCACACGTTTTCTATAGGATTTATGTCAGGATTTTTAGATGGAATATCTAAAGTTTTGATATTGTTTGCAGATAAACAATCTACAGTTGACTCAGATTTGCAAATAGAAGCGTTATCTTGAAGCAGTGTCAAATTATGATCCATAAGTTCATCTGTAAGTGTAACAAAATTATTACCAAGAATATCTTGATAGTCAAAGTAGTTCATCTTTGTCTCAATTAAACCCAAACTTGTTTTTTCTTTTTCATTAAAGGTTACCCAAATCACTACTGAGCCACCACCTTGTACACGTTTTGAAAGCAGATATGACTCACTTGGTAAATCATGCCAGTAATATCTTAAATCCTTTGTACCATCAAGGGTGATTATTTTTTCATTAGTAAATATGAGTCCGGCATAAAATAGTACAGTCATGACACCATTTCATTATACTAGATTTAAAACAAGATACTGGTCTTAAACTTATTTCCATTTGCTAATATTATAAGATTTTAACACTTGTAGAAAAAAGTATTTTTTAACTTTAACAATTTAATTAAATTCACATGTTTTATCAGATATTTCTGTCTAAATTTAAGGCATACAGTATAACTTCAAAAATCCGGCATCATCAGGATTGAGGCTATGCCAGATTTTTGAAAATTCCGGATTTTTGAAGGAATATCAAAAATAGTAACTAGGAATATCAAAAGTAGTATTATATTCTTAATGTTGTTTTAGTCATAATTTAATTCATTATTAAATGATAATTATGTAAGATAAAATTAAATATAAAAAAACTTGCTTACAGGGTTGGCTTTTTCCTGTCCAAAACTTGTTTTTCCCATCCCACTGGGAAAAACTGGTAAATACCGGGAAAAAGTTCCAAATGACAATATGTAATACTCTGGCTTTCTGAATCTGATGTGTAAAATTAAAGATAGAAATGCATAGTTATTACAAATTTTCCTTAGGTTTAAAATTATTTTATAGGAAAGGAATATAAATAAATAATAATTATTGCATAAAGCAGAAATTCAAGAATCTGCTGTAGAGAAAATAGCTGGGAGAACTATTACAAGTTGGATGGAGTAATGTCCACAATGACCCTTTTATAGCCAATTCCATATTTTGTAATGGAAAAAGTATGCTTCTTTCTGCAATAGATTTCGGGATAAATAAGAAAACAAGAGAGTATTGTACAAATCTTGCTCGTGGAGCAAAAATTACAGCAACAGCTACATATGGATGCACTGTAAAAAGTTTCGGTTCGGATAATGAACAGAAAATGCTTACAATGAGGCAGAATCTTGAAACGGAAGATATTATACCAGTTACATACGGATCTGCATCGCATTATTTAAATATTCTTGGCAAGAATGTGACTACTGATTCTGTTATGGCTAATGTTGCCAAAATTCAGAATTTTTTTAGAAATCACCATAACCCTGGGAGTTTATTGAAAGAGTATGCCAATTCAGTTAAACCACAAATTCCAGGTGAAACCAGGTGGAACTCACAAATAGCTTGTTTAAAAACTTTTACAACTAACAGGACTTTTTATCTTCAAATTGTCGATAATCACGAAGATGAAATTGATAAAAACATTAAGTGCTTAGTAAATAATCTCTGTATAAAGAAGGAAAAAATATGTACAACCAAATGGAACCAGTTCCAAAAGCCCTTACGAAGTTGCAACTCAATAATAATGCCAATATTGCTGATGCTTGTGAAATTCACCTAAAGCTTCTTCAAAATAAAGAACTCAATCCACATTTCAGCAAAGTGAAATCTAACTTTGATAAAGCAATGACCCCGTCCATTTTTTGGCTCACCTGATGAATCTGAAATATAAAGGTGAAAAGTTATCACAGGATCAGGAGTAATCTGCTCGTGAGTATTTACAGACTTTAAATCCAAAGTACTTACAATACACAATACAATTCAAGTAAGAAGATGCACCTTTTCCGAAGACATTACAAACACTATTTCACCTGCACTGTGGTGGAAGAATTTAAGTAAAACTGGAATAGATGCAGAATTTCTCCAATTAATGGAACATCTTCAGGGATGTCCTGCATCATCAGAATCTCTGGAGTGTATTTTTTCTAATTTTTCTTTCATCCAAAACAAGATTAGAAATAAACTCGGTTTACAAAAAGCCTCTAAATTAGTATTTTGTTATATGATGCTAAAATCCAACGTGGAAGGGGCAAACAAAGAATGTGAATACGATTATGATTGGTAAATGTTTGGGAATATGTGTGGTGTATAAATATTTAAATAAATGCACTCCATTGTCTGTTTTTGCAGATCTTACATTTTTTTTAAAAACCTTTCAAGCTATTTTCTTAGAACTAATTTTTGGCATTTTTAAAGGTTGTTTTGAATTTATATTTATGTTTTTAATAATCGGTTTTTCCCATGTGGGAAAAACATAGTATTTCCCAGGACGGCAAATACCGGTTTTACCATGGTATTTACCGGGGGTGGGAAAAACCTTGCCAACCCTGGCTTTAAATGATATTTTCTATGTTACAGAAAGCAAAAAAAAAAATAATAAAGAGTGAAATTATTTCTTCTTTTGTAATTTTGGAAACATCAATGTCAATATTGTTTTTGCTTCAATTTTTTTGGCCGTTCATTAACAAGTTCTTAATACAAATGAAGAATGTCTATTTCAGAAATACAGTTTTGTTTCTTTAAAGCATATATTAATTCTCCAGTCAAATTTATGTATTTTTCTAGTGGACACCTTTTCTTCTGACGGTTGTTCATCCTCGTCTTCTGGGCTGCTACTAGCATTATCGGTTGTTCTATTTAGCACAGTGTCAGCAATTGCCCTGTCTGTTAAATTGTTTGTTGTTAATGCGTTTTTATCAATGCTTAGCCAATCATCTATATCACCTTTTTCGACACTTAATGAATTTTCCGATTTTGCAAGTTCAATCAGCTCATAAATTGCAGCCTTTTCATGTGAAAGCCTGTATTGCTGAAATTTTGTTCTGGCCATATATTGTGCCATGCATTTGCCAAAGTTGTCCCCAAAGTTATTCCCATTGCTATGCAACAGTGCAGCTCTCAGAAAATTTGTTCAGAAAATAATCGCCTCAGACAAATGAAAAAAAAAAAAAAAAAAAAGTCAGATGTTCTTTTTTTGCATTTCTACTTTCGATCTTGAAGTTTTTAATTCATAAAGAATTGCTATTTTTCTTCTCCCATAACTTGAAAGTGAAAAAGAAAAAGGAAAGGAAAAGATGGTTTTGATGCCAGATTTTTGAAGTCATACTGTATATACTCTTCAGAATTTTATTCTAAACAGCAAAATTAGCATGTGGTCTTAAACTTTTTTCCAGCACTGTATTGTATTGTAATAATTGTATTCAATATATTACTACAAAATTGTATTAGTTTATTTTCTTTAAGTCTATGAGACATTATGTAAATATATATTTATTTATTTATTAGGTATGTAGTTTTATATAAATATTACGATTTCTTTCAGATTTCGGATGACCAAGCGATCTAATGAAATGATGGACTCTACCATATGTGCTGTTGTTAGAATATTTTTAAAGTTTAAAGATTATGAATCACTGTTCCGCATTTTGAGTGATCAAGAAAATTATGGCATTTTTCCTGATGAATTCTTGTACAATATATTAATGGATCATTTTATTGAACAAAAAATGTACAGAGGTGAAAATCAGCATTTTATTTTTATTCATATATTACTATTGTATATTTAAATGTATTACATGTGCTGCATATATTGTACTTGAACCAGATTAGAGCACATGAAGCAAAGAAAATATGCATTCACTAACATTAAAATACAATAAAACAAATTTTATATTTACTGAAACTGGAAAATAAATCTGGATTTTTTTTTTTTTTTTCTATTTGGGGAAAAAAAAAAAAAAAAAACATAATTTAGTATTTGTGATTTTGTGATAATCTCTCCAATTGCATTTTTTTTTTTTTTTTTTCAATTTCTATTATTATTTCATACTCTCCTTATATTTATATATCTTGTTCAAATTTTCAATCATTAACTTGTAGTGAATAACATTTGATGTTAATACAGTTTTTTTCAAATATTAATTCAGTAATTAATTTTAGCTTTATATGGAAGAAAAAATTTCTCTTATTCAAATTTTCAAATATTAATAAAACGAGGTGGAACCCGTCGAATATCGACAAAAGAAAATGTTTACAATGGAACTGTTGCATCAAATTTATAATACATCGACAACAATAATTACAATAAAAAATCCATCTTACACTTGTTAGTTTAACTCTCCAAAGACATATTTTAACCTAAGATTAACAAAATACTTTTTTCATAAACTTCAACTGTTAAAATTATTGAAAAATTAAACTTTATTCATATACGTAATCAGTAACATATAATCAAGATAAGTAATTTTGATTAAGTTATCAATTGATGCTTGGTATTACGGGATGAAAAATCAGCAAAAGTGATTTCATCTTGACATAATCATAGACTCCCCCCCCCCCCCCCCCTCCTTTAAATCTAAACCAAATCAAGTCATTTTCCACGTTTCACATTCATATTAACCATTTAAAAACATTTTAACGCGCAATAGGTTATTAATAAGCTTGGTTATTAATAATATTTTTCAAGCTTGAAATCACGTTTGTCAACTATTACAACTTTCCATGTTAAAATTCCCACTCCTGATTTGAGGTCTTAGTATAATCTCTGTACCTGCGCGCAAAAATTTAAGAAATTTATAGGTTTTAGACATATTCAAGGGGAAATATCCGGTTTTATCAAATGAAATTATCGTTTTCTTTTAAATATGACGTTATTTTCAGTCGCTGAAATACTTTTCCTATTGTCTCAAACTCAATATCAGCGAAATGAAAAAATAGTGAAATATCAAAATTTTTAAAAATATAGTTTTAATTGTAATGAGAAAATGGCATCAGTAAGAATATAATCAATAAAGATAACTAAACCACTTTTAATGGAAATGAAGTACTTCAGTTGCCACGATTAGACAATTGGTATTAAAAACTATAAAATAAATTATCTAAAAAATAAATTGAGATACAGCTTTCAAAAAAATTGCATTTAAAAGTGCATTTTTTTCTGCATACGGCAGTGTAATAAAATGTGGGATGTTTAGAAGTTTAAAATTTTGCAGTAGTGAAAATTGCAAAACCGAAATTTCATTTCAAATTTCAATGTGTTGCCATTCGCAGAATGACGTATGCGTTACGCACAGATATGTTTGTCCTTTATAATATAGATACTTATTATTCATCCACTCAAGTTCAAATACATTTTTTTTAAACATGTAGTGGATGACACTTGATGTTAATACAGTTTTTTTCAAATATTAATTCATTAATTAAATTTAAATAATTAATTTTATTCAAATTTTCAATTGTTAATAAAATACTTATTATTCATCCACCCAAGTTCAAATACATTTTTTTAAATTTGTAGTGGATGACACTTGATGTTAATACAGTTTTTTTTTTTTTAATATTAATTCATTGATTAAATTTAATTAATTTTAGTTTTATATGGGAGAAAAAAATTTGTGTTATTGACCTAAGCAGGAATTGACTTTTATTATTATTATTATTATTACTTGTTTATTCACCAATGGCAGCTTTTATATTTTGCATGTGTAAACTAGGAACAATGCTTTGATATTTAAGTAAAATCTTTTAATTTATGGTATTACAGTAGAACTTCTTTTATCGAAAACTCTCGGTTAACCTAAATCCATTTTTAAAACTTTTTTTTTTAACTGTCACATTCCTTGTGTGCAAAGGGTCCTTTCCAAAACATGAGTACAGAAAAATATTTTGGATCCCCTTTCTTAGAATTCCTTTGAATTTAACTTGAGCTCCCATAAACTGCGAAGTGAACTGGAACACACTAAAAGAAGGGAGAACCAGAATGTGAAAACGTGGTCAAGGAGGAGAAAAAAACGAACAAATTACCAATTCTGAAGCTTTTGAATGTTTTGCAATAGGTTTGTCATGGCTGGAGCTGCAGAAAGACTGTGATGCTGGTGAACTAATAATATTATGTGGTAGAGCTGCAAAGCAAAGGCAAACGGAACTGCGTTAAACAAAACTTTGTTTCAAACTTTTGTGAAATATGTAAAAGATACTTAATTTCAAAATTGAAATTTGGGTAATTTGTTATTGTTTCTACTTTGGTGTTGCTTTATTTTTATTAAGCACTTGTTATCATAATAAGAAATACCGCGCATATTTCGCCTTAATCTTAAAATTAATGCATTCTCGATTATCCGAAATTTTTAATTTTCCGAAAGAGGATCAGTCCTGATTACTTCGGCTAATCGAGGTTCTACTGTATTTCTTATTTATTTTTCTTTTAATATTGTAAATGCAATTAGTTAAAATCCTGTATTTTAAATATTTAAATCATATGAATGAAAAGTTTATATTTTAAATTAAATGAATGCATTATAAGTATAGTATGGGAACAATATTTGGTGATTTGTCACCTGCATTTGGCTAACATTAAAGTATCAATATTGAAAACGGTACATGATATGTGAAATGAAACAATTATGCTATAACCACTCTACGTACAAAAAAAATTGCCAATATTCCACATTAAGATACATAGGCAAGGGTGGTAATAAACAATAGTAATGCTGACATTTTTTTTTGTTATAAGTGGATGAGAGTTATAATAGTGATATTAAATGCTCCGATTGACTTTAAACTAAGACAGACTAAGGAAGTTTCTCCTAGAAAACAACAACATAGGAAGTATTTTACATTTGTTTTGAGCGAAAGGCACTGATTATTTATACAAACAAAGGTTTAAATTCAAATATAAATATTGCACCCCTCCCCCCCCCCCCCCCCCCGCCTCAATCCCACTGCAAAAAAATAAATAAATAAATAAATTGAATAAAATGTTACTGCAGTGAAATTAAATTGCTGTTAAGCCATGCTTTTTAAAATACAACATTGGCTGCAAACCAAATTGCAGAACATTCTTTTAAAACTTGAATTATCCACATTACTTTTTTGATGATAGCCAGGTGAAAATCTTGCCAACAGGTTTTTTTTTTTCTCAAAATCAGACTTTTTTTCCACA
Source organism: Maratus speciosus (assembly GCA_963932465.1). NCBI lineage: Eukaryota > Metazoa > Arthropoda > Arachnida > Araneae > Salticidae > Maratus > Maratus speciosus. The sequence continues at coordinate 278,086,350 of OZ010797.1, read as the reverse complement.
TATGTAACTTAGAAACATTTCTTTGATGTTGAAATAAAATGTTTTGATTTACTACGGTATTATCTCTTATTATTTTTATTTATTTGTGTATGTATTTGTATTTTAAATGAAATGAGGCAAAAGTGTGCTTTTTAAATGAAAAAAAATGGCTTATGAAAGATGCTGTTAAAAATAATATTTGATGATTTATCCTAGGGTTGCCAGATTGTATGTTTTTCCTGTAATTTGCGCATTTTTTATCGTTCTTTAGGACAATTGTATGGTGTACATTTTAATTTGTCTCGTACGATGATTTGTTTTGTTTATCTACCACATTCATTTGATAGTTTAAAAAAAAAATTTCTTTTTCATTTTGATTCAAAATTTCACCTTTTGCCGAAAAAAAAGTTATACACATGTGCATCAAATGTAAAAACATCTTGTTTCTGATCAGGATGACAAAAATCTTTGGAGAGTTGTTCACGTTACTTTTTTGATGATAGCCAGGTTAAAATCTTGTGTTAACTGTGCAATTGCAAACTCTGGGGGTAGCATTAGATCATCTGAACTTGACATTATTATAGACTATAAGTAATTTGCACTAAAAATTTTTTAATAGAATAATGTAATTACAAATACAGTTGGAAAATAATGACTAAATCGATTTATTAACCCTTTCACCGTCCGAGGGTTTTCATCTATTTTTATAAGAATGCTTGTAAATTCCAGGATAAATATATTTATTAATCACAGTTTGATTCTATAATATCTTTAATATCACTTCTTTCTATGTATGGTTCAAAATAAAATTCTGTTTAAAATATTTTTGTCTACAGCCATTTTAACATGATTTCTAGAAACCGAAAAATCCGGGCCAGGCGGTTAAATGGTTAATAACCTCTTTTTAAATAAATTAGTTACCGAAAACTTTACTGGCACATTCTACATAATTTAGTATGGTATTAAAAAAAAGTCGATAGCACGATAAAACTGAAACTAATTATAGTCAATCAAAAATCTTCTATTTTTTTTTCTAAGATAAATCTGTGAACCCTAATTTATCCCTGCACCTGGCTAATAATAAAGTTCTTTATTACGATGTATATAATACTTTTGACGATACATCCCTGTTATATGCAGGCTTTGGTGCTTTTTTAAAAAGCTTGGTGCAATTCCAATTTAAGAAAGTGAAATGTTTCTACCAAATGATATAAACAACTATGAAAATAAAACTGAAGAACAATTATGTGATTTATGTATATATTTTTTTTTAAATGTGTCTGATAATATGTATTAGATAAATTATTTCTGTTTGTATATAATAACATCTAAATGGTTTCTGTACCTGTACAGTATACTTCAATGCTAATATTATGAAAAAGTAACGTTTGTGTGTTTGTGGCATGTAATCTCTGGAACTACTGAGCCGATTTAATAAATAATGGTGTTAAAATGCTGGTGACCATCACTGTTCCAACAAAGACTATATTTTATGTTGGTACAACATTCTTCAAGGGGTGCAGGATCAAAAAAGTTCTAAAATTGGGATTTCTGTGATATTGTTTGGGCTAGAAATTTGAATTGGTGCTATCTTTTAAGATGTAAATGCTCGTTATGCAAGATTTTCAAAAGATTTGAAATTTAAAAGTGAGAAATAAGCATAAAACATTCTAGAAAAGTTCTAAATCACAATTTATTTGGAATTATTAGTGATAGAAATTTCAAATTTCACATTGCTGTTACGTTTAAGAAAAAAAAAAAAGCTTTAAACTGCAATTTATGTGATACTGTTGGAGCTAGAAACTTAAAATTTTGCATGGTAGTTATTAACAGACTTAGATAAAATGTAAAACTGTCTGCGAACTCAAATAGTTTCTTAAAAAATTTCTGCAAAAAAACACCGCGCCCCTCCCGAGTCCTATATCGCCGCTAACAGCAAAAATGAAAAGTTATATGCGCGGGTGGAGTGCCACTAAGCAACACCACTACAAGAAAAATATTAATTTAGTAAGCATTATTAAAAATCAGTCAAGAAATGTAGTATTGAATGGCATGCTATGTAACCAAATAAACTTTATTTAAAAGAGATCAACATTTAAAATTTATTTTTTAACACAAAATTTATTTATAATCTGTTAAATTAATCTGCAGCACCTGCTTCGATGCTGCACTGTTTCTGCTACCGGCCCTAGCAGGAGGAAAAAAAAAAGCATCATACCTGCCATTCCGGCATAAGCGCCACTTTTAAATATTTTTAAATTTTAAACTCGTATATGGCGTGGTGCTTCTTCCAAAAAATACTTTACCATGGTTCATGACAAATAATTTCTAGTAAACTTTTTTTCTCTCTCCAGTTGAAAAATAGTCTGCAGACCTTCTCAAGAGTCCGCGACGTGTGCCGCGTCAATTCTCCGCCCAGGGTCTTGATTGATATATATATATATATTTTAAAAAGAAATTTGTAAAAAAAAAAAAACATCAAAACTGTCTGCAAAATTTGAAAATTTTCTGTAAACGGCGTTCGCGTGTTCGTCTATATTATCTGACTCTGGTTATTAATAATATGTAATTGCTCATTATAGAATGAATTCTGAAAAATTTGAAATTTAGAAGTCTAAATAAAGCAGAAAACATTCCTATGATATTATAAATAACAAAGTACGAGGAATTGTTAAGGATATAAACATGAAAATTGACATGGCTGTTACTTTTAAAACATAAGTACTTGCAATTGAACAATTTCTAAAAGATTCGAAATATAAAAGGGTGTAGGAACAAAAAAATTTTCAAAAATGTTCTTTTTCTGTGTTACTGTTGGTACTAAAAGCTTGAAATTTTGCTTTGGGTTACTTTTAAAGCTGGAAGCGAAAAAAATGTTCTAAATTACCATTTATTTGGAATTGTGGGGGCTAGTAGCTTTAAATCTTTAATAATAAGGATTTCTAGATTTTTTAATCCAAACAATCGAGATCTCATGCAATTTATATACAACATAATGGATAGCTACTCAGCTAACATTGAATAAATGTATGTATGAAACAGTGAATAGGTTCCCCAAAAGTACTTGGGAAAGTGTTCCTTCTCTAATTTTTTTTTTAATTTGTTTTGTTTTAATCTTGCCACACAGGGAAGTGCAGGCTTAATTGTGACGAGCATTTTTTTTTCTTTCATCTTTACTAATCTAGAAATGTTATGAAAAGGTCATTTTCTCAATTTTCATTAGTAGATTGTTTAAATAGTAACTTATTCCAGGAAATTTCTGTAATCATGTTCATATTGGCATATTTTAACTAGTATTATTTGCTCACAAAAATATGCAAGGATTTGTGTATTACTTAAAATTAGGGATGCACCGGATATTGATTTTGCCGGATATCGGATACCGGATATCCGAAGCTCCTTTGCCTGCCGGATTCGGATATCCGGCACTAGATATGTTTTTAGTTATATGGTGAATTATTTCTTTATATAACGCCATCTCAGAACAATAAATTACAAACATGTTTCATACATCATTAAAACATTTTAAATGTATTGAAATATAATTTACAAAAACTATATCTCTTTGAACATATCAGGGCTTGAAATTCAAGTTTTCCCCCAGAAGGGGAGTTTCCCAGCCAACATTAAAAAATACAGGGGAGTTGAACTGTTAGAAAGGAAAAAATATATCTTTAAACCAGGGTTGGGTTTTTGACATCAAAAACTGGTTTTTGACATGACAAGCATCAAAAACTGGTTTAAACTATCATAAACTGGTTTAAACCATCGAAAACTGTCATAAACTGGTTTAAACCGTCGAAAACTGCCAAATACATGTAACACACTAAAACATTTTAACAATAGGTAAACATTAAATAAGTCAATGATTTATGTGATCTTTTATTGAAATTTAATAATTTAAAAAATATATTATTGGCAATAAAAATTTTTTTTTTTGGATTTTTCAACCAGAAGAAAATAATTTTGTACAATTAAATAATCCAGATCAATTTTACCCCGCAGCATGCTGCAGCACACCACGTGTTTAGCACATTTATTTACACCCAAAAGATTTTGGAGTTTAGAGTGTATGAAGCGTTAGAAAATAGTCTGTCTCTTAATTGATGCTGAGCAAGTAGGACTTGATAGTAAAAGCATTGCTAGATGAGCAAGTTTTGAAGCAGGCTCAGAAAGCTGTTGCATTTAATGATACCTTTCCACCAAGCAATAGAGTCCTCCCTATAGCTCTGAAATAAGAAGACGGGAAAGGAGATTCTTTAGCTTCATACACAATCAGTATGGGTAAGCATCCATAAATTCTCTCTGTAGCTCAAGCGCGAACTGAATCAACTGATACAGCAGTCAACCCTTGCCCCTGATGGTTGGGATGCAAAGTATAAGCCAAACAATGGTATGGTTTCATCATTTGATCCCTTCTATTATGCACTTTTTCAATATGGGCTTAAAGGAATTTTCTTTTAGATGACCGAGACAATTTTGTTCAGTTTTAAAATCGAAAACATTTTTATATATTGAAAGGAAGCATGTTTTAAAAAGATTTTGACTTTAAGCTTTTTTTTTTAATTACTTCTCTTATTTTGTAAACGTTTAATATTAATAATCCAATTTCAATTTTGAATGGAATGGTTATTCCCTAGACTAGAATAGCATTGATGCACATTATCTTGTTATACAGGGTGATTCATAAATATCGAAACAATAGGCTATCTCCTTAAATATTGCCCCTAGGTACATACTTCCAATTGCAAAGTTTCATAAAAAAAGGTGCAAAATTTGGTGAGATAAGTTTCAACTCCATAGGGGTCTACATGAGAAAATACAAAAATTAAATTTTTATACGCCCCAAGTAGAGTAAAATTCCCAATTAGGAAAATTTTCCTTATCCATTCCTGAATTAAACACAAAAAAATTCATCTCGATATCTTCAAAATTCGCAGAGATATCAAAATCCAAAATTCGTGACTTACACCATTTATCCATGCCTCTGAGTGACAAATTTTTGACTCACTTTGAATGCAAGATAGGGATCATCCACAAATTGTACATTATTAAGAGTTGATATAAGACAGTGCCTCTCCTTTGGACATAAAATAAGCAGCATATAGATTTTACGTCAAGCCTTTTTTCAAAGTATGCTGGTGATCTGCATTAGAGGCCTGCACGGGTCGAAATATCTATGTCCGGTCCCGAACCGACCCATAGGAGAAAAAGTTCGGCCCTGCCTGGAAAAAAGTTTAAATCGTAGCCTGGTCTGGCCTGACTGAATTTCTACATAGTTTTTTTACATCGATATGGTTAAAAGTTGTTTCGTATGGAAGAGTTCTGACCAAAAATACTTATTCTTTTTCATGTTCATAATTATTATTTTTAAAGAAGCGCCAAAAGCTGTGATTATTTGTTTTATTAATGAATCTCTGTTTATATGTAAATGATTCACTTCTCCTTTAATATTATTAATCCATATTCCATGTGTTGGAGGCAATGAAAAATACTATAAAGTAAAATCTGTTAAGATGGAATCACATAGGAAAGAAAAAAAAGCATTATAGACAAGTTCCCTTCTTAGGAGTTGTAAATGTAGTCTATTTTTTCTCAGGTATTATTATATTAATTTTCCATGGATCAATAGGTGTTTCCGTTTAAGAAAGGATTCCGTCATAGGCAGATTTTTTTCACTAGTTTTACTGTATTTTTTTTTTTTTTTTTTTTTTTTGCCTTAAAATCTACTATTCTTTAAAAATATGAATTTTAAAGTTTTATTGTAAAATAATGGCCATTTAAAAATATTTGCATTTTTTGTAAAAGTTTTTCGGCTGAGCCAAATTTTAGTTATTTTTGCACGGATTAGGTCAGTCAGAGATAATGATCTTAATGTGGGTTTGTCTCGGGACCGGTACTGAAAATTCCGCTCAGGGGAGACCTAGGAACAAGGAAGCCAGTCCCGGTTCGGTATAACCAGTGGCCAAGAGGTTCTTCTCTCAAATCTGATATACGGAAGGTGCTGGGTTGAACCCAATCGCACCCTTCGGCCCAATCGTTCGGAGTTTTCAGTGGTTTTCTTCGAACCTGGGATAACCTTGCGTAAATACGGGTTAGGTTCCCTTAGAAAGACCTCCACGGAAGGCACCCTCCCCTTCGGGCCCATATTCCTCATGTAGATAATTGGCCGTCGTAAATCACACCAATAGCCGGTTCGGTGTGAAAAAATACGTTAGGCCAGGTCTGGTTGCGTCTTCAGAAAAAAGTCACCAATCCCGGATTTGGCCCGGCCCCAGAATACAGACTTTTTTAACAGCCCCACAGGGAGGATAAAAAGCCTGAATTTGTGGCGGATAAAATTATGAAAAACTCTTGATCGGCATGTTAGAAAAAACATTGTTTCAAATTACGCATTTAACATTTATTTATGGACATTTAAATAGTACAAAAAGGAGGTGGAAACGACAAAAGTTAAACTGAATCTGAAGTTTAAGCTACAGAAGGAAGTTACATTTTCACGTGCAATTTTTTAAAAAAGCATTTAAACATTTTATTAGGAGCCAATCAATGTTTAAAACTTTAAATGCGTTTTTCTGCATGATGTTTTTTCTTTTTTTTAACCATTTCTTGCTTTTAAATTATTATAAGCCAAGAATCGTAAATAAAAAAGGTGCAAACTTGGAACATGTCTTTTTTGATTATTTTACATTAATTTTGTTTCGGCAAATAATAAAAAAAAATTACTTTTGAAAATATGATTTTTTTAAAAATAAGTTACATAATTTTTGAAATAAATATTTTTAATATTTTTAAAATTAATATTTAAAAAAATCCTGAAACAAAACTAAAATTATACTTTCCTCTTTAATTAAATGAAAAAAAATTTGAAATCCAATGAATAATGTTTCGAGATATAAAGATTTTAAATTAAATCCGCTTAGAAAAATACTAATCATTTAAATTTTTTAAAAACTTTATGAGAAATATTAGGATGTGATTTTGTTTGCAAATTATATGGTTTGCCATCACAAAAAAAGAAAAAAAAAATCAAAATTGTAACTCAACAAATATATTTTTTACATGTTTCCTAGAACTCTTAAAGTAACATTGTTTCTTGGATGGTACGCATTTCAATTTGTGCCTAATCCCTTAAAACCTGATGAAATATTTAAACGGCCATAACTCTGCTAATTTTTCATATATGAAGATGCAATTTTTTGTGTTTAATTCAGGAATGTATAAGGAACGTTTTCCTGATTGGAAATTTTACACTACGGGGGCCGCATAAAAAATTAATTTTCGTATTTTTTCAAATAGAACCCCCATGGAGTTGCAACTTATGTCATTAACTTTTCCACCTTTTTTTATGACACTTTGCAATTGGAAGTATGGGTCTAGGGGCAATATTTAAGGAAATAGCCTATTGTTTCAATATTTATGAATCACCCTGTATATACAAAAAAATCTGCACTTTTCTAATTTTTTTTTCCCCATAAAAAAAGCTAGCTAATGCTTTAAGCTCTCAAAAGTAAGAGAAATTAAAACGATTTTAAGTAAGAGAAAAAATGTACAGCTCAGGTGAGCTTAATGTCTACTTTTTAGAAAAACACAATTTTACAAAAAAAAATTTAAAGTACTTAACAATAATACTTTACGATGTACTAATTACTGACATACAGTAAGAGTGAATTTAAAATATTACATGTAATGTTTTCATGTGTGACATTTAATTTGAATTTTTACAGATCAATTTAGTATTTGAGGTTTTTGACAGATGGTTTTTGACATGGCGGTTTAAACCCAACATATGTCAAAAACCTGCCAACCCTGTAATTATTACTAATACTATATACTAATTATACAATTACAGTAATAGTGAATTTTAAATCTTACATCTAATATGGGACATTTAATGTGAAATTTTACAGATCACTGTAGTATTTGAGGTTTTTGACGGTTTAAACCACAGTTTAAACCGTCAAAAACTGACATGTGTCAAAAACCTGCCAACCCTGCTTTAAACCCCGTTATTTTTTATGCGCCACTTAAATAATTACATTTATACAGACATGACAAAATACCTTTGAAATAATTTAAATTAACAACTCAAGATAATTTATTATCAAAAATGTTTATTTTTATTAAAACAAAGGAACAGAATCAAGTTTTATATATACCATGTCTATTTTTCAACTTTCACCTAATGTTATGGGCAATTAACAATTAGGTTGCTAAATGAATTTCTTAATTTAGAATTTATTCCATTTTGCATGTTTTAGCCTCTTTCACAAGTTACACTTTTGACAAACAGCACAGACGAACTTTTATAACTTTAGAAATTATCGGAAACGCATGGTTATGCTCTGTTAAAAAATTTTAGAAAACTTTGCAAAATTTGATGTGCATTATTTTTTAACTTACTTGCATGAATAATGCATATCGGTGATTCTATTGTCAATATCCTACGGTGATTGTATGTCACTTCTGAACAAACTTGTTTTATGATATCCTTAATGGAATTATAGACAAAACTGTAATCCCTGGTATTTTCGTTAAAATTGAACTGTGGAATTTTAAATGCATTCAACATGTCCAAAAACACTTCAGTGTATATATTGTCATCATTTCTGTCCACAATTTCAATGACATCAGTTTCTGCCTACTGGCGACTGCAGCTGTGTTTCAAAGACTAGCAACTCAACCTTAGGCTATAACTTATGTAAAAATGTTACTAACGTTTTAATTTTAATTCACTTTTATTCACTCCCATCAAGAATCTAACCAGTAGTCAACTTTCTTCATATCCACAAGTTTTAAATTTTCAACAACTTCTGCCCATCAGTCAGTCCTTCAATCAAAAACTGTATCAACCTTTTCCTGTAATGTCTCTTAATTTTCTCAAGGAGCCGTTCTCTGCTCCAGAAGCTAATGTGTAGCTTGGCAATATTTCATTATTCAAATCTGTTTCATTGCAATTATAGATTGGGAGGGGGTAAGAAGGCTGAGTAGTGGCATCTGGTAGGGTAAATAAAAAAGCTTTCCATTTATCTGAAAATTCTTATGGAACCCCAGTCAACAAAAATGTTTTGGTCCCATGCTTTTCAGATAACCGGAGTTTTACTGTACTTGAAAGATTAATGAATAAATGTTATGCTTATATTGAAATTTTTTCAATCTATTGAGTATGAATTAATAATATTAAATAAACTCCTTGTGAATCCTTCCTATTTATTTATTTATTTTTGTTAAGAAATACTTTATTTTTGTAAGATTTTAAGAAACATTTATTTCCTCAAAGTAATTTCTTTTGTTAAGGGGACATTTCAGAGAAACTGGTTTTCCCTTCTCAAATCATGAAATTCTATATTAACCTATGGGAAATTTTAGCAAGAACAAAAAATCATACATTAGTCATACATTATAAAACACTTTCTAACACTATCATAATATTGTTACCAAATTTAATTTTTTTTTTTCATTCACATCACACAGTTAAACACTTAAGGGGACCCTTTATTAACTTGAAAATGGTTATTCCATAATGTTAAACCAATGGGCAGGGTTTTTTTAATTGTTTAAATTTGAAAAGTTTTAAAAGATTATTTTTGCATAAGATAGCTGAGCTCGATCTTTCCTACGGCTGTTTTTTACTTTTTCGATTTCGGTTGCAGATTTTTTTTGCATGGAATTGCAATGCACTGGAATTTTAAATCCATATCCAAAGTTTGAAAAGGAAATAGTCAATTGATTTCTTCTATTACACGATAAAAGTTATTTTAAAAGTCATGTCCTAATTTCTGTGAATTACAAAAATCAACTAGTTTGTTATTTCTAAACATGTTTTTTTAAGTTCACCAATTTTTTTTTTCTTCATGTGTGCCACAAGTGTAATCTCATTTTGTTTAGTGCTGACTATTGGCCAACTTGGCAGGGCTCAGTCTCCGGTGGCCATTACTGCTCTTTTAGTTATTTCCTATTTTGGGCACAGGGAAAAAACATCGCAAAATACATAAATTGGTCATAAAAAAAATATCGCCGATTTCATAAATTATGGTGAAAATAAATAAAGTTTGTCGACCGGTCGCAAGAAGAAAACTGAAGTTCATGGGAAATCGGCAGCGGGAAAATATCACAAAATTCGTCAATTGATCATGAAAAAATATCGTGAAATTTGCTAGTCCGTCACGAGTAAATTTGTGAAATTCCTCAGTCGGTCACAGAGAAAAAACGCGAAATTTTTCAATCGGATGCAAAAAAAAATCGTTATTTTCATCAGTATGTCGCAAGAACAAACAGGGAAATTTGCCAATCGGTCACAGAATAAAATTGCTATATTTGTCAATTGATCTCGAGAAAAAAAATTATGAAATTCACTGATCGGTCTCTAGAAAAAAATGTGGAATTCGTCAGTCGGTCGTGGAGAAAAAGCACAAAATTTTTCAGTCAGATGCAGAAAAGCAACTATGAATTTTGTCAATCTGTCGTAAGAAGAACCTGTGAAATCTGCTAATCGATAGTAGAAAATATCACGAAATTTGTCGGCCGGTCCTGAGACTTGATCGTTGTTTTACAAAGAAACATTTTCAGAAAATTATGGGCACATTTTCGGAAAATGATTTTTTGGAAACAGGACCTGCCCGCCCACAATAGGGCATAATAAATAGGACACAATAATAATCTTTAGGGCATGAATCCTGCCATCCCGTCTCAAAACTCGAGCCCTGTATCTGCCATTCAAACCCTGTAATGTATATGAATAATATTGCATAAAAAATGTAATTTAAACATTAAAATATTCTGTTTATTTGTACAATGAAATGCTGATAATTGCTACTGGATTTGGATATGGGATTGACTATATTGATAATTGCTAATAATTAATTAATTTGTACAATGAAATGCTGATAATTTGTATAGTAAATTTTAACCAATTAATATGCATATAATTGTAGAGTATTTTCACAAAGAAATACTACATACTTTCTGTTTATAATTAGACATAAAATATCTACTAATATACCCATGATTAAAGAGTTATTTTCTCCAAACATAGGTTTAATTGATGCCCTTATTCTGTTTTAATTATTTAATATTGTTTTTGCTCTGAGTCACGTTTAGTTTTATTTTAAGTTAAATTTTTTTGATATTTATAAGTAAAAAGAATTATAGGGAAAATATTTATAAGGAAGTTACAAAAATAACTAGTTGGATTTGCCAATCCCAAAACTTTCTTCTATCTCATACATCTTAATATTTCAAAAAGCAGTTCCAAATGTTACCATACTTTAATACTAAAGCCATAGTTCAATATTATACCAACTTTGATTTTGATCTAAAATTTCTGCTCCAGTAAATTAATCAGAATAAGAATAAGTTAATTTCGATCATGATATTTATTAAAATCAATAATTTTTTCGTTATTCTGTTGTACATCAGCTGTTTGTGAATAGCCAGCTTAGCAGGATGTGAAGTTCCCTTCACTTCATGAGCCGCCAATATACAGCACAAAAAAAAAAAAACTGCGAAAAATCGAGAAAATTTTACAAAAATTTGTTACAGTGCCACCTTCTGGCGGAATATTTCCAAATGCAAGGAGAAACTGCTGGCCATAGTCAAAAATATACACACAAAATTGGTTCAATTCTATGCTTAGCTTCATACACTTTTCAATGGTAAAATAATGAAAATAACACAAAAATCTGTATTATAGCGCCCCCTTCCAGCAGAATATTTTCAAATTGAAGGAGGACCTGCTGGCCATAGCCAAAAACATACCCCCAAAAATTGGTTCAATTCTATGCATAACTTCATACACTTTTCGATAGTACAAGAATGAAAGAGGCACAAAAATCGCTATTACAGGCCCCATTTTGGCAGAATATTTCCAATTTAAAGGAGAACCTGCTGAACATAGCCAAAAACAAATACAAAGAATTTTGTTCATTTATATGGATAACTTCATACACTTTTCGGTGGTACAATAATGAAAATGGCACAAAAATCGCGATTACGTGGCCCCGCTCCTTCCTGTGGAATGTTTCTCTACTGAAGGAGGCTGACCTCTAAAACATCTAAATCTGTCGAAAACCGGAAATTGAAAAAATTTCTATTACTATATTTTCTTCTAAAAATTGGCCTGTTTAATTATTAAACTTAAAAAAAAGAAACAAAATTAATAAAGTCGTAATTTAATAAACAACTTCAAATTTTATTTTGCATTCTGAAAGTAAAGGTACAATTTTCTGAAAGATGTAAACATAAATTCTTAAATTTATTATAAAGAGTTCAAATATCAATGTTAGGAAAGCTGGCAATTAGGACTGGGCGATGTAGAAATTTCTTAAATCGATTTATCATCCATCCAACATCGCGATTTAGTGCTAAATCGCGATTTAACACCGATTTTACATTTTAGAATATGGAAGCCTATTTTTTAAGTTTTAGTAACAAAATACGATCTTTATGTGCCCCCCCCCCCTCCTGTATTATTTAGTATAGTTAGCTTTTAATTTGTCAAATAATTTTGAAAAGAGGTATATTTTACACATAAAAAAGCTTTGAATGTCCCAAAACACTATATTTTTTTTCCATTTTAAAAATTAGTGACCTATTGTAATACATTTTATAAACTCATTCTATAAGAAGTAATATAAAAGAAAATGATTTTTTTTTTTTTTTTGGTCTGACTTGTTATGCATGCTACAATCTAAATTCCTTAAAGGGGGGGGGGGGCTTCCCCTAGCCCACTCAAATAGCACTTCATTGCTAACAGCCTACATACACTTTTTTTTTTTTTTTTTTCTTAACAGACACAGATTTAAAAAGTTACTGAGGTAAAACAGAAGCATATTAAAAGACTTCAATGATGAATTTAACTATTCATTTACCATGATGAGAAAAGTAGTAAAAAAAAAGGGGGGGGGGTGAGATATGAGAAATAAGGTGCAATTTTATATCTTTTTAACTTTTAGATTAAAATAAGATTTGTTTAACATAAATGCTGACATTTATATAGCGGATGTAGAAGGATTGAAAGTGTGACCCTTGGAGCACATCGCTGAAATGGCTGATTTTTTTCGTGGTTGTTGCCATCTTTAAGATTAGTAATAAAATATAATCTTAAAATATATCTCTTTTTAATGATAACAAAATGTCAAAAAAGCAAAAAATCGCAGATCTGCAGAAAAATCTGATGAATGCCTCCTCCAGCCCCCCCTCATTCTGCTGTAAAAATAAAGTTACTTGACTCATTACAGAACTTTATTAAAGTATTTTTAATTAATTACAAAATAATAATAAATTAAAACTAAAATATTCCCATAATACCTAAACATATGAAAATTAATTTTTCATGAAAATAATGCATAAAAATATAAACTAAAAATGGATGAATTTGGATATAAATAGTGAATCAATTTCAGCAAGATACTCAATCCATGTGACTGGCATTGAAATCGGATGTCAAATCTGATGCATGACTATTTTAAAATATTTTAATTAATTACAGAATAATAAAAAATAAAGAATATGTATTAAAATATTACCCAAACATGTGAAAAATGAATGTTTCATTAAAAGAATGCATAAAAATAAAAACTGAAATTCGATGAATTTGGATTTTAAATATGAAACTTTATTCTTTTTTTTCCAACCATAAATACTCTGATCAATTTCAGGAAAAAAATATTATTAGTAAAAGAAAAATATTTAATGTGGATCACCGCCAAATAGTGATACACAAAACAATGCATGACTATACCTTTAAAATAATTTAATTAATTACAAAATAATAGAAAATAAAAAATAAATGTTAAAATATTACTAAAACATGTAAAAAAGGAATTTTTCATCATAAGAATGCATAAAAGTATAAACTGCAAGTCGATGAGTTTGGATTTTAAATATAAAACTTTATTATTATTATTTTTAATCATATAAATGCTGAATGAATTTCAGGAAAACAATCTTTTGAAACAATGCAGGATTCTACTTTAAAACATTTTAATTACAGAATATTGGAAAATAAAAAATACATATTGCAATATTACTCAAATATGTAAAAACTTAATTTATCATCAAAAGATTGCATTAGCATACAAATTGAAATTCGATGAATTTGGATTTTAAGATTTAAACATTACTTTTTCCTTTCAACTTTCCACTATATAAGTTCTTAATTTCTGAAAAATACACATTCCAATCTCGTAAACTCTGAATCTTGTTTACAAAATAAATAAATAAATATCAATTCTTACTTAAATCATCGTTTTCTTAAATCGCCTTTTTCTTAAATTGGATCCTGCTAAATCGATTTAACACCAGCTTGCCTTGTTTTCATTAAATCGGAAAGCATGGAGGCTTGCGATGTTTGCTTAAATCAGATCGTCCTAAATCGATTTAACACCAGCTTGCCTTGTTTGTCTTAAATCGGAAAGCATTGAGGCTTGCGATGTTTGCTTAAATCGGATCCTCCTAAATCGATTTAACACCAGCTTGGCATGTAAGTGGTAGATACATCAAAGTAGATAAATCGGTTTTCCGATGTTAGCTCTGAATCAGTATTTTGTTTTAAATCGATTTAAAGCCAATGGCTAAATCGCGATTTCCGATTTTAGCTTAAATCGATTTAAGACCAATGGTTAAATCGGATTTCCGATGTAAGCTTTAAATCGATTTAAGAGTTAAATCGATTTAAGGCCCAGGCCTACTGGCAATTCTTTAAACTTTTGAGAATTACCTTTTACTCATGTATAGTGAACTTACTTTCATATTTTGCATTATAAACAAAATTGTTCGGCATTGTTTGGTGTCAAACTATTTCTGTTATCCTAATATATCCACTTCACTTCGCTGTGCTCTGCCGGATATCCGGCAGAGAAGTCGGATATCCGGTGATTGTGATCCGGATATCCGACGGTATTTCGGATATTGAAAAATCAGCCGGATATCGGATATTTGCCGGATGTCCGTTGCATCCCTACTTAAAATGACACTTCAACAGCTTTCAAAGGTATGCAGACGAGATATTCAGATCTCATGCCATACCTTACGCTGTCCATTGCCAATTCCTTTCTTTTAACGCATACTAGGAGAATCTGTTTGTAAAGAAAACAATACAGCGTATGTAGTGGCCAACATGCTCTCCTCAGTTAAATCCAATTGAACATGTCTTGAACACACTCGGGTTATGCATTGCATGTCTCTGTTGACTGTTCAGGACTTTGCTATAGCACTTTTTGAAGAGAGAATTTCCAAAACTCTTATCGGCAACCTCATCACTTTTATGGAAAACAGATATTCAACAGTCTTAACTGTATGAATGGAACATACCATATAAAAAATCCATCATTGGATTCAAACAATATATTTTTTGTCATTTACAGGTACTCAAATTGGCGAAGAGCGTCTGTTTATATTCTTGACATCATTTCAAAAAATTAAAATTTCGATCTATGATATTTTATGTCTTGTTTTCCGTATTATCTTTAATGTATGTGTGCTTCAATTTTATATCCATGCATAGCTGTTTTGTATGGTTTGGTTTCCTAATTTTTTTTAACAGTGTATTTGAATTTATATATAGTATTTTGTATATCTACCATTCAATTTGCTCATTTTCATCAATTGAATTTGTGTCATTATATAATTAATTAAAGATAGCATCTCACTTTCATTACTTGTCAGAAGTTGTTATTAAATCTTTGTTCTTGGCAATATTGCTCAGTCTAATATCCCTGAGGGAAGCCTTAGTTGGGTTATGTTATTAACTCTGTTTTACTAAAACCTATGTTTGTGGTAAGTTACAACCATTGCTGAGAAATCATGTTCTATCATTGTCAGATTGGCGGAAGCTTCACTTGCTTTCAGCTCACTGTGCTTGAATAATAAAGAGAATAATATATATTATATATATATATATATATATATATATATATATTAAAAAAATGATTTTATCAATTGATAGTTTGATGGCTGTTGAATTAACGATTTTATTAACACATATTGGACAATTGCACCATAAAATATAATAAATAAAAACACACAATCTAGCTCAATGGTGCACAAAATACAAACTTTAATAAACTAACATTTAAAATCTACGTTTTGAGCTGTTTCTACAGCCGTCTTCAGGAAAAATATGATGGTAAAATGGCTCAAAGTTCAGAGATGAAGGCTTCCTGACCTTGACCAAAGATTTCTTTGTCAGTCTTTGGTCAAGGTTCGACAGACTATTTCTTGCACTGGAAGCCTTCATCTCTGAACTTTGAGCCATTTTACCATCATATCTTTCCTGCAGACGGCTGCAGAAATAGCTCGAAACGTAGATTTTAAATGTTAGTTTATTAAAGTTCATATTTTGTGCACCATTGAGCAAGATTGTGTGTTTTTATTTATAATGATTTTATGTTGAGAAAACAATTTAGAAATTCTTAATAGATAGTTTAAATAATGCCTTTTCAGTCTTGTTGCCTATCTTGTCTTATCATATCTTTAAAGAAAAAACCCATATCTTAAGAAAGAAACAGAGTGAAAATTATGATTTTTTAAAACAAATTCTCTAGTTTGCATTTTCTTGAAGTGCAAATCAAAGTGATAAATTTTCCATAATCTAAACCCATGCTGAATTTACGTTTTGTAACGAAATTTTTGAAATTTTTTTCTAAACAACGTGTATTGCTGTCATGAAATTAGATGTGATTTTAAAGTTAAACATTGAATGTTTATAAAACAGTATTTTTTTTTTTAAATACTGTTTTAAAAAAAAACTATTTTTACAACTACTAAAAAAAACTATTATTAAAACATTTTTAAAAATGTTTTTTAAAAAAAACTATTTAAAAAAAAACTATTTTTACTTTTATGGTTGGTTTTTTGTTTATTGAATCATGCAGATCCTACAAATAAATGAAAATCCTGATAATGATTTTCAAGCATTTTTAAAAGCATTTATCATATCCTAATTTTACTTTTAGCCCATTTTTGATTCAATTCTTGCTGAGATTGTCATAAAAAAACTAAAACTGCATGTAAGCACATATTTTTTTTAATAAGGTTTAGTAACAATTACATCTGTAACAATTTTTTTTAAAAATCTTTATTATTATATATCTATTACTTGTGTACCTATTAATAAAATATATGTATAAATAGTAATTCCATCAGATTTTGTAGATTATTATGTTTTTTGAGATAATGATTTCCTTTTGATTCTATATTAAATACTGGTGTTTACATTATAACTTTGTTTGTATTTCATCAGTATCATGTTGCACTGTTCAACATCACAGTAGTGTAAACAATATTTCATTTTATATGTTTCTCCCATTCCAGAAGCTGCACAGATTGCAGTCCTCATGATGTTACAGGAAGACTTTTCAAATGAAATTGGTAGTTTCTTAGCTGTATATTCCTGTCATCAGTTTATGAAGAATTATTCTTTGGATGAATTGTATCCTAAACCTGAATCAGAGACAAAAGAGGAGAAGGAAGAAGATGATGATGAAGAGGCAAATTTATTATCTTGCAAATATATTTTTACTTCATTCAAATTTAAAATTAAGATCTATGAACCTCTTAACTTGAAGTTATTAATAAATACAATACACACTCAAAAATCTGCACGGCTTGGCACTAAGAACTGTGGATTTCTGAATTTTGCAGGATATAAATCACTGTCTTATTTAAATTTTAAGACCTCATCAGAATAGTCATATATTTAGGGAATAGCTATGCTGTAAATAATAAAAGCCAATAAAAATTAATGTATCTAATGGAAATATGAATAGTTTTAATAAATTATAATTACTGTTATAGAATAGATAATAACAAACTTGTTAAACTTTTGGTAAATATTATTAGTTTAATAACATTAGTTTTATGTTTAAAAATCTTTCTTCACATCCTGAAAACAGTCAGAAGTTATTACAGAGTCGCTAAATTCTGCGTTATTAGAAAATTATATATATATTTTTTTTTTCCATGAGCAATTCCTTTTGATTTAAAATCTGTGAGTCCTCTGGACCGCATTATAGCATTTTTCATCTATGAGATGTTGAGTGACACCTTAGAATTCATCAATCAAACATGGCCATTGTTTGTTTTCTTTCTTTTTTTTTCCCACTGAATACTGAATCTTACCTGAAAATTTCTTTTTTAACATTATGAGTGATGTGCAGATTTTAAAGTTGTGGATTTTTGAGAGTGGATTGTACACAAATATAGTATTATCATTCTCAGTTTCAGTGCTAGGAAATTGAAGCTGTTATTAGCCAACTAATTAGCCAAAATTTAAAATTAGTGAATTTTCAAAAGTGTTAGCCAAAATTATGATGTGAAATATATTATTTATATATTTAAATCACAAACCAAATTCAAATTTTCCTTTGTCCGGAGTCGATAAAATGAGTACCAAGCTTGTTTGAGAACTAAACAAGGGTCTCATGTTCGACTGACCATCTGACTGTGACATATATGTGTAATATCTGGAGCACTGTAGAACAGGATTTTTAGTGGATTATAGTGCTGCAGGTTTAGTTTTTTTATATATTTAAATCACAATTTGTTTTTTCCATCATCTGCCCTAGACTTTGCATTGAACTAATATTAATATTACGAGGGGGCTCTGCCCCCCTGCTCGGTACGCTCACCAACCCTCTCATGTAATCACTTTGCGATTCCATTCGGTATCACGAAGCAATCCCTATTTTCTTGTCAACCCCATGACGTAATTGTTTCAAGTTTCCATTCTGGTGTTATGTTGATAATTTGAGTTTTCCTTAAATAATTAAATATTAAAAAAAAAAAAAAAAAAAAAAAGTAATGCTAATTTTTAAGATGTTTTATATAGATAATAGTTGGTTTTTTTTACTTTAGAATAACTTCTTTTTCTGTCAGTCAATAGTTCAAATTACTCCATATTATACTTAATAGTTTATTGTAATGCCAAATAATATTTTGAGGAAGTTTTTTTATGTTGGCTTGGCGCCCGCCAATGTAAAGACTTTTTCCTCAGTAATTATGAATATTTTATGTGTAAAATATAAGCCTATAATGTTTAAAAATGTTAAAAAAAAAAATATTTAAAGTTACAACTAAATCGCAATTTAATATTGAAAATATGTGTTCAAATGACAAAATAATATTATTTTAGAAGTTTTTAGAGTTATTCTATTTGTAAATAATTAAGCTTAATTTATTATTTCATTTTTAATCGCACGTGGTTCCGAATCGGCGATGTTTTGAGTATTCATCCGCGTACGATCGGACCACGTTTTACATGCAACTAAGACTCCTTTTAAAAATCGGAAAATACTGTGTAAAAATAGATATTATGTGTTATTTAAATGATGATTAATTCATTTCAAAAAGACCTAAAAATAAATAATAGCGCATATCTCTGTGTTTTTCGGCGCGGAACGGAACTTTGTACCGTTGCGCTGGACGAAAGAGGTAAGGAAGCAAGAGGATAAAAGGAGAGATCTTCGCTAAAAACGTGGCTTTTTCTCTTCGGAAGATCGGAGTTCGGAGGTGGCAGGCTCGGCTGCAAGGTGGAAGGAGCGACCGTGTGTCGGCTGGAAGGTTTAGAAGAGCGAGAGAGATCGCGGAGTCCGGAGCTAGTAAAACCAATTGGCCGCAATGATGCTGAAATTGAGTATCAAGATTGTGGAGAGTCTTCAGAGAGAAGACTAAATGACACCGACGAATTGCCTGGAGATGTTGTTTAAATTATGAAAATACTGTAAACATTAATAGAGGTACCTCTTATTTATTTTATCCGAAGAAATTATAAATCATTTTCAATCATGAACAAATTTGCAATCTATCTTTGTTAGTTTTAAACTAAAAGATTAGATAAATAATGATACTTGTTAATATTGTATGTGTAATTTTTTTAAAGATGAACTAGATTTTAATATTAATTGCTTATATCCTATTCCTTAAATAAACATTAATTTAAATCAGTAAAAATATCTCTGTATTAATTTTTCCTTCCCACAGCAGCATTTTTCCTTTTTAGGTGGGTTTTTTTTATGTAATGAATAATCTATACGATCAGTTTTTTTTATTTTCTCTTGGTAGAATTTATCTACCACGTGTTTGTGTCTACCTAGAAATGTTTTAGGTACGATACCACACATTTTTGGTGCCTAGTGACCTTTGCCATTTTGGCGTCGCGGCACGGTTCGGGTCCGCGTTTTTTTTTTTTTTTCTCGGCCAAATTCGGCGCCGTCACCTGTTGTTTTCTTTTACCTTTTGCTGCTGTGGATAATGGAAAATATTTGTAAATGGAGTAATTTCTTAAGAAATTCATTTTTTAACATGATTTAAGTGGCTGTAGAGAATATTAACTTTAACTTAGTTTTCATTTTTGATTTTCCACATGTTGCATGAAATTTTTATTTTCACAATTTTTATATATTTTTATAGTAATTTATAATTACAATTAGTATTATTTTGGGGGAAACTTGCAGTAATTGATAATAATGAGCACTGAGACAGATACGCCTGAGGAGGTGACTGGACAGGCTGGGAAAGGGAATGAACAGAATACTACTTTAACTGATTTAAATAATAGTGTAGAAAATGAGAAATCCAAAAAAGAGAGTAAAGAAAATAACCCAGCAAATACTTCTTTTGGTAGTAGCAGTTCACCACCAACATTATCACCAGTCAGGAGTTCAGACAGCTATGGGAGGAACACACATGGACCAGTGTCTCTGGTACCAAACCTAACTTTTAACTTCAATCAGTTCATTTCAAATATCCCAAATTATTCAGGAGAAAATCCCGATATAACAGTAGCTGATTTTCTAGACAAAATAATAGAAGTTAGAGACTTTGCAGGTTGGCAGGAGGAACAATGCGTCTTTGCCATAAAGATGAAATGCATAGGAGAAGCCCAAAAATTTATTAAGTCCCAGCCTCACTTAAAAAATACACACAGCCTACAAACTCTAAAAGAAGCCTTAATTAGCCGATTCAGTAAAACTGTAGATGAGGCATACCATTTACAAGAGTTTACAACAGCCCGCCAAAATATTAGGGAGTCAAATAGAGCTTTCCTGTCCAGAGTTTTGGGTTTATCTTACAAATGCTTTGCAGATCAAGAGGCCATCCGAGAAAAATTACTCGTACAAAAATGTCTGCAAGGTATGTTACCGGAGGTGCGAAAATTTGTCATGCCACATTCTCCTAGCACTTATAAACATATTTGGGACTTGGCAATTTGTCAGGAGAAATGTGCAGACTATGACCAAACACAAGCACCAATTAACATTGCTCAAACTACTAATAATTACTCAAATGAAATGCAAGAAATTAAAAGTCTCATTCAAAATGTAGTCAGCGAGAGTGATCGAAAAATCGCAGAACTTAGTAACCAAGTACAAACATTATTACGTGTCACCCAAGGTCAGTCACAAGGGTATGGGGCAGGTCCATCACAATACGGGGGTAGGCAGTACCGTCCCAGACGAAATATTGTTTGTTACCAATGCAACCAACCAGGCCACTTAAAAAGGAATTGTCCCTCATTACACACACAATCACAAAATTCTAATTCAGATTCTTTAAACCAGTAGTGGGGCAAAACGGGAACGTACCACTGTCTTTGGATTCTCCCCCTAATTTGGTACGCATAGATACGGTTAGTGCTGAAGTAGGACAATTACCTATAATTTCCCTTAAATTAAATAAACAAAAAATAGATTGTCTTATCGATTCAGGAGCAGCAATAAACTTAATTTCATCCGAAATTTTGAATAAACTCTTACCAAGTTGGGTTGATATAGCTGAGTCTTGCACAATGCAAGTCATTGGCGTCAACAATGACATCATGGGCTTAGATAAGAAAATTAAACTTTCCTTAACTGACCAAGACGTTAAATTTGACGTAACCTTCTTTATTAGTAATAGTCTAAAAACAAACTATAACGCAATTCTTGGATCGGAATTTTTAAAATCTCATAACATTATCATTGATTATAAAACTGAAACGTTAAAATATATAAACCATACGATTTTATGGAACAATATAAAACATATAGAAGTTAACTCGATAAATTTACATAAATTTGAAGGTATAGGGAGTACGGTAAATAAAAATGTTATTGAACCTCGATCTGAACAATTCATCAAAATTAAAATTCATGGGTTACCACAAACTCAAAACCTAATTTTTGTTCAGCCATCAAATAAATCTCTAAATAATTCTTGGTTAGTAGCGAACGGAATTTATAATTATGAAGGCAACAAAGATTTATGGATTAAAGTAGCTAACGTAACAGAAAGGAAAATTCATATAAATAAAAATTGTCAGATAGCAAAAATTGAATTTGTTGAAGCAGTTAATGTCCAAAATACAACTGTAAATAATTTAGAAGTGGAAAATGAGATAACTGATTTTAATCCTTATGGGGAGAAGTTCGAATTAGATCATTTAACTGAATCACAAAAACAGGCAGTCATGGAAGTCATAAATAAAAATAAAGCTATTTTCGCACAGTCGGTTAAAGACTTAACAGGTTGTAACACAACCAGTCATCGGATTTATTTAACAGATGATATTCCAGTCCGTTCTAAACCCTATAGGACACCATATGCTTTAAGAACAGAGCTGAAACAACAAATTGATGACCTACTTGAAGCTGATATAATTACCCCTTCTGATTCTCCTTATGCATCCCCAGTAATATTGGTTAAAAAGAAAAATGGTTCTTACAGATTAGTTTGCGATTACCGAAAGCTTAATTTAAAAACTAAACCCTTGCCATTTCCCCTCCCCCATATTTCAGATTTATTAGATAAATTAAATGGTGCTCATTACTATACATCTTTAGATTTATGCTCAGGATATTGGCAAATGGAGTTGCATCCTGATGACAGATACAAAACTGCCTTTTGTACAGAATTTGGTTTGTTTGAGTGGACAAGATTGCCACAGGGCCTAATCAATGCTGCAGCTTCTTTTCAAAGGCTAGTTGCTACAATTTTATTAGGTTTAGATACTAATACTTACATTGATGACATAATTATTGGTTCTGCAACTTTTGAAGAACACATTCAAAAATTAGATCAGGTTTTTAAAAGACTCAATTCTCATAACCTGAAAATTAACCCTGAAAAATGTCAAATAGCAAAAAATTCAATAACTTACCTTGGATTCCAAATTAAAAATGGTGCAGTCTCTCCAGATGAAAGAAACGTAAAAGCTGTAGAAAACTTCCCCATACCAAAAAACAAAAAAGCTGTACGTAGTTTTATTGGAATATGTAATTTTTATAGAAAATTTATTGATCATTTTGCCGACATCGCAAAGCCCTTAACAGAATTAACTAAATTGAAAACCCCTTTCAAATGGAGTCAGGAAGCAGATTCAGCGTTTAACAAATTGAAACAGTGTTTGACTTCTTACCCTTGTTTAATGTTGCCTAATGTTGAGCAACCTTTCTTTTTACATACCGATGCGTCTGGTTTCGCATTAGGTGCTGTACTTAGCCAAAAAGATGAATCAGGTGATCTGCATCCAGTCGCTTATGCTAGCAGAACTTTAAAGGATGCCGAAACAAGATATAGTACGTTTGAGAGAGAACTTCTCGGTGTAGTTTGGGGAATTAGTAATTTTAGACATTATCTTTACGGGAGGGAATTTACTCTTTTTTGTGATCAGCAGGCAATTTCGCAGGTGTTGAGAATCCAAGACAGTAGTAGAGTTTCTCGTTGGGCTCTTGCACTGCAAAATTATAATATAAAATATTGTCATACCCCAGGTAAATGTAATGTACCAGCTGATGTACTATCGAGAAATGTCAATGTGATACAAGAAATAAATATCAACACAAATTTTTCAAAAGAATTTATTAAATCATCACAAAATCAAGATGCAAAATGTAAAAACATAATTGAACAATTAAATAATATAAATGAAATACAATTAAATGAATTAACCTTCTTTTTAAAAGATGATTTATTATATTGCATAAACAAAAAAGATGCACATAATGACAATCAAACTAAATTAGTTATTCCTAAAACTTTAATTTCACATATCTTAAATTTAGCTCATGACTCTGTAACCTCAGCACATCCAGGATTTAAAAGAACACTAATTAAAACTAAGAAAAATTACTTTTGGTGGGGACAATATAAACACACACTCAATCACGTTAAATCTTGTGTACAGTGTGCCATTCGTAAAGGATATAAATCCAAACAGAAAGCTCCATTGCAGAGAGTCGAAATTACTTCACGTCCTTTTGAAAAGATTGCAGTCGATGCAGTGGGTCCGTTAAGTACTACAGCAGTGGGAAACAGACACATTATTGTAATTACAGATTATTTTACAAGATGGGCTGAGGCATATCCTGTACCGAATTTACAATCTGAGGTTATAATATCAGTGTTAGAAAAATTTATTTCTACTCATGGGATTCCTGAACACCTCACTACAGACAAGGGCAAATCTTTCATATCAGAGGCAATCTTAAAAGTATATGAGAAACTTCACATTAAAAAACATACTACGACCAGTTATCACCCGAGTGCAAACGGGGTTGTGGAACGGGCCAATGGCACGATAGTTAATATGTTAAAACACTTAGTGGACTCTTCAAATGAAGATTGGGACAAAGTTTTACATTTTGCTCTATTGGCTTACAGAACAGCTTATCACGCTGCTATAGGGGATACCCCAGCACATTTAGTGTACGGTAGGGATCTACTTTTACCTGTTGACCTCATAACCAAACCTATTCAAAGATCTTACGCAGATACTCGAGAGTTAAGTGAAGATTTACATTTAAGGTTAAGCAAAATTTTTCGCTTGGTCAAACAAAATTTAACTACAGCTGCAGAAAAGCAGGAAGAGTATAGGTTAAAGTTTGCCACAGACAAAAATTTACAAGTGGGGGACTTGGTGCTATTGTACACACCAGTAGTTAAGCCAGGGGCTAGTAAAAAACTTACACAGTTCAATAAAGGACCTTACCGTATCACTCAACAAACTAATACAGTAAATTTTAAAATTGTTCACATACAAAACCCCAAGGACGAGCAATTAGTACATGTTGATAGATTGACTAAAATCACTGAAAGAATTATTTTTCCTGCACTTTTTGAGGAAGAGATTAATAATGGGGAACGGGATACGGATCAAAACAATCAAATTGACATGGATGTTAAGGATTCTCAGGTAGAAGAGATTGTTGATCAGTATCCAGTTTTTGATTTGATAGGTTATAGTGATAGTAGTAACAATCAAGCTCATGCACACAATAATAAAATTAACACTGATAATGTTGACATAAATACAGGTTTACCTGGTCAGTCACATTCAGGATCTAGGCAAAATTGTAGACAGCATACGAGACCTGCAGTCGTTAGTGATTACAATTTGCGCACCAGAGACACACATGGTTTTGTTGTGAAAAAATAAGATTTTGTGGTGAATACATTTTCACCATTGAATAGTGTTGTATATAATTTTTTTTCTATTGTATTGTATTGTATAATTTGTGTAATATAATTTATGTAACGTATTGTATAATTTGTGTAATATATTGTATAATCAGGATCAAATTTTAGTTTTAAATTTTTGAACAAACTTGCTATTTATTGTATGAATGTGATAAAGTATACGTATAAATCTTAAACACACCAGTCAACTAATGGAAATCACCTTGAATTGTTTATTATGTATAATCTAAACATTATGGTTATGGATGCATGTCAAAATTTGATGAAGCAAGATTTCATTAATGTTTGGTAAAGTTGTCTGAATCCTGATTTGGTTGGTTTTGGTGACTGGGTGTTCGGAGTTTAGCCAATTACTTGAATTTCTATCTGGGTAGTTAGAGGGGTATTCACATGCAACATGTATTTTTTTTTATTTTTTTTGGCGAGGACCTGATTCTTATTCTTTTGCTTACAAAAAATTTTTTTTCAGAAAATTTTTTTGAGGGGACGGAGATGTAATGTGTTATGTTGATAATTTGAGTTTTCCTTAAATAATTAAATATTAAAAAAAAAAAAAAAAAAAAAAAGTAATGCTAATTTTTAAGATGTTTTATATAGATAATAGTTGGTTTTTTTTACTTTAGAATAACTTCTTTTTCTGTCAGTCAATAGTTCAAATTACTCCATATTATACTTAATGGTTTATTGTAATGCCAAATAATATTTTGAGGAAGTTTTTTTATGTTGGCTTGGCGCCCGCCAATGTAAAGACTTTTTCCTCAGTAATTATGAATATTTTATGTGTAAAATATAAGCCTATAATGTTTAAAAATGTAAAAAAAAAAAATATTTAAAGTTACAACTAAATCGCAATTTAATATTGAAAATATGTGTTCAAATGACAAAATAATATTATTTTAGAAGTTTTTAGAGTTATTCTATTTGTAAATAATTAAGCTTAATTTATTATTTCATTTTTAATCGCACGTGGTTCCGAATCGGCGATGTTTTGAGTATTCATCCGCGTACGATCGGACCACGTTTTACATGCAACTAAGACTCCTTTTAAAAATCGGAAAATACTGTGTAAAAATAGATATTATGTGTTATTTAAATGATGATTAATTCATTTCAAAAAGACCTAAAAATAAATAATAGCGCATATCTCTGTGTTTTTCGGCGCGGAACGGAACTTTGTACCGTTGCGCTGGACGAAAGAGGTAAGGAAGCAAGAGGATAAAAGGAGAGATCTTCGCTAAAAACGTGGCTTTTTCTCTTCGGAAGATCGGAGTTCGGAGGTGGCAGGCTCGGCTGCAAGGTGGAAGGAGCGACCGTGTGTCGGCTGGAAGGTTTAGAAGAGCGAGAGAGATCGCGGAGTCCGGAGCTAGTAAAACCAATTGGCCGCAATGATGCTGAAATTGAGTATCAAGATTGTGGAG
This sequence comes from Maratus speciosus, assembly GCA_963932465.1. Lineage (NCBI taxonomy): Eukaryota > Metazoa > Arthropoda > Arachnida > Araneae > Salticidae > Maratus > Maratus speciosus. Next base: position 278,059,498 of record OZ010797.1, on the reverse strand, counting down.
AGTCTTCAGAGAGAAGACTAAATGACACCGACGAATTGCCTGGAGATGTTGTTTAAATTATGAAAATACTGTAAACATTAATAGAGGTACCTCTTATTTATTTTATCCGAAGAAATTATAAATCATTTTCAATCATGAACAAATTTGCAATCTATCTTTGTTAGTTTTAAACTAAAAGATTAGATAAATAATGATACTTGTTAATATTGTATGTGTAATTTTTTTAAAGATGAACTAGATTTTAATATTAATTGCTTATATCCTATTCCTTAAATAAACATTAATTTAAATCAGTAAAAATATCTCTGTATTAATTTTTCCTTCCCACAGCAGCATTTTTCCTTTTTAGGTGGGTTTTTTTTATGTAATGAATAATCTATACGATCAGTTTTTTTTATTTTCTCTTGGTAGAATTTATCTACCACGTGTTTGTGTCTACCTAGAAATGTTTTAGGTACGATACCACACTGGATTGCTTCGCGACTCTTTATTTTCTATGCATTTAATTTTTAGATTCTACTTGGTAAAAACACGCTCCTCCACAACTTCTGACAATTTTATTTCCTTATCTCCAAGCACATAATCATTAGAGCTTACAGAGTTTCATAATTATAAAAATTATTAAATATAAAATTCAGGGTGACCACAGACCTGGAAAACCGGGAAATGTCAGAGAATTTAAGATTTCGGGAAATATCAGGGAATTCTGCTTAAAGTCAGGGAAAATGTGTTGTCATTTTTCTTTTTCTGTAACATCGCGAACGATCTTTCCTTACACACTTTCCATTCAAAGCGCAGCTGCTACTCAATTTAACTTGGAGTGGTGAAGGAGAAAACGCTGTTATCTGATTGGTGGTGACGTCATGTAGCCACTCCTTCGGGCAATTCATCCGCTGCCCCGCCTCAGCTCGCTCCCGCTATCTTGCGATGCCTTGTGCCGTGATATGCGTGAAGAAAATGCGATCGGGTCGCTAAATGGTTACTTTTTTATTGTTACTTTGCACCTGAATACGGAATAATCATTTTTCAATAACTGTTCATGCAGTCATACACCTCAACATTACAAATCGAAATCGCGTCTGTGTACCGCATGTTCGTGTTGTGTTATTTCGAATCGGACGTGCTTAGAGTCCTATTTTGTCTTACTTCGATTCGTGTAGAAACCCTAGTTATTATGGCGACGCAGTTTCAAGTCGATTGGCTTACTAATCCAGAATTTAAGGATTGGATAAGAGAAGTGCCTGATGATGTGCACAGGGCAAAATGCATAAAATGCCACTATTCATTTACGTTAAGTAATATGGGTCGGAGAGCACTTACGAGTCATGCAAAGGGAACTGAACATCAAAAAAGGATGAAAGCTGCATCACAGCCAAGTATAATAGATTCTTTCTTTTCCAATAAAATTGCAAATAAGGAGAGTTTGAAAGAAGAAGAATCATCAAAACCTGGTTCTACTACTGCAAATACGGAGAGTTTGAAAGTAGAAGAATCATCAAAACCTGGTCCTACTACTGCAAATACGTCGCTTTATTCTGAGCCATCAACTTCGAGTTCCTCATCCGATAACAAATTAACTGTTCCAGCTAAAACTTTACAGAAATTTTTCATTAATGACCAAGTAACGAAAGCAGAAATTCTTTGGTGTATCCAAACAATAATGACACACAAATCCATGCGATCAGCGAGTAAAGATGTGATGCTTTTTCGAGCTATGTTTTCCGATAGCGAAGTGGCACAAAAAATGCAATTGCAAAGAACAAAGATTGCATATTCCATCCTTTATGGTATAGCCCCTTATTTAAAAGATATTTTATTAGCAAAATTGGCACAGTGTAAATATTATGCCATTGGATTTGATGAATCGTTGAATAAAGTTTCTCAGAAGACCCAAATGGATGTGAATGTCAGATTTTGGAATAAAGATGATTCTGAGGTAATCACAAAATTTTTCACTTCTTCATTTTTGGGTCGTGCTACTTCTGAGAACATAAGAGAAGCTTTTAAGGAAGCTCTCTCTCCTCTAAATATGAAATCCATTTAACAAATTTCAATGGATGGCCCAAATGTGAACCATAAATTTTTTAAGGATTTGAAAGCAGAGTTTGAAAGTGAACATGGTCCAGAGATTTTAAATATTGGTACCTGTGGTCTCCATGTAATGCATGGTGCCTTTAAAGCTGCCATGAGATCAACAAATTGGTCTATTGTAGAATTTTTGAGAGCATTATTTAATTTATTTAAGGATGTGCCTGCACGTCGGGCCATTTATACTGAATTATCCGGATCGAAATGTTTTCCCAAGAAATTTTGTGCTGTACGTTGGCTGGAAAATGGTGACATTGCTCAGCGAGCAATAGATATTTTGCCAGATGTGAAAATATTTGTGGATTCCATGAAAGCTGAGAAAAATCCACCACAGTGCTCAAGTTTCCGAATAGTTCAGTCACACCTAGAAGACCCACTACTAACTACAAAACTGGCTTTTTTTTGTATCGTTGACTGTTGAAATTCAACCATTTCTAAAAGAATATCAAACTGATAAGCCATTAGTGCCTTTTTTATATACATCACTGTTAACAGTAGTAACATCAGTAATGTCTAGATTTGTCAAAAAAGATGTTTTAAGAAAAGCAAAATCAGTGACTCAGATTGATTTAAAAGATGGAAATAATATTTTGACAATAGGTGAAATTGATTTGGGCTATGGAACACGCAGTGCTCTACGAAAACGTAATAAAGTGAGCAAAATTTCAGATGGTGTTGTTGTACAGTTTCGACGTGACTGTCTTGAATGTTTTAAGACTTTAACTTCCAAGCTTATAGCAAAGTCACCACTTTCTTTTCCACTCACTAAAGCATTGACATGCTTTGATCCAGCAGTCGCTGCAGACGAAAATGCTAGGAAGGTGAGGCTAAGAAATTTGTTGACAGTTTTAGATGAAAGTCGGTGGATAAATTCAACAACAGCGGACAAAGCTGATCGTGAATTCAATGCTATATGTTTACAGTCAGAAGTGAAAGAAAAATTAATAAAATTTTCTCGAGTTACTCAACGGGTGGATCACTTTTGGAGGGATATTTTTATTAAATTTGAAGACTCCACATGCATTTGGGAAATTTTTAAAATTGCAATGATCATGTCTCATGGAAATGCAAATGTTGAGCGAGGATTCTCGGTTAACAAGGAATGCCTAATTGAGAATTTAGCTGAAGAGACATTATTGGCACAGCGAACTATATATGATAATTTTCATGACTGTGATGATGTTGGAAAATATGAAATAACAAAATCTCTGATGCAGTACTACAAAAATGCTAGAGCGTGGTTAACGGAAGCCACAGAAAAAAGAAAACGGGAGGAAAGTGAAAAGGAGACTCAGAAAACTAAAAAAAGAAAATTGGCAGTAGAAGCAAAGCAGTTAGAAAAGAAGATTTCTGAAATAAAAGAAACTGCAACTAAAGAAGTAAATTTACTTACAGAAAAAATAAAGTCGCTGAAAGAAGGAAATATTTAAAACATTATTTTTTGTACACAATTTTATTAGACAAACTTTTTGGAGCTGATTTTTTTTTATAAGTATTTTAATTTTTGAATCTTACTTATAAGTTATAACTTGAACTTTCTTCAAGAGCCAGAAGTCTATTTTTTAAAATATTATTTATAAACTTGAAACTTTTCTCAAGGAGACTAGAACTGAATCTTTTTTATTTGAATCTTATTTATAATTTGAAATTTTTTTTCTCAAGAACTAGGACTTTAGTTTTTAATTTGAATGTTATTTATGACTTCAAACTTTTTAAAAACCATTGTACATAAATTGAAATAGGACTCCATTTTTGAAATTTAGAAAGAAGACATATCTTTTTGCTTTGTAAGTATTTTATTAATTTTTCTTTTGTAATAAATGTGAGATAAATTGTATGTTTAAATTTGCATCAGTGAATGTTATGCATTATGTTTTTAAAATATTATAAATTAAACCTTTTTGCCAATTGCTATTAGATCATTTTAAAAACAAAATCATTGATTTATTTGCTAAGGCGGTAAACCGTCTTGCCTTTCCTCTCATTGATGTCTTTTCAAAGACTTATACTTTTTTTTACTAATTACATATTTTTATAATTTTTGAAATAAACTTAGTCATATAAAGTACTCATGGCCAAGTATGGGTGAACAAGTATTTTCATAAAATAAAATATAAAAATCTATTTTACTTCTGATTATTTCAGTCAATTGGATCATTCTTTTGAAACTAACTTTAACATCGAGATATATCAGGGGAAAGTTTAAATATATCAGGGAAATATCAGGGAAATTGAAAATTATATTTCTGTGGTCACCCTGAAAATTATATATATAGTGTTACAAATATTGTAAATAGTTAGTGTTTGTGCTTAAAAATAATGTAAATATTTCAGTTAAGCTCTATTCATAAGCTAATATTAGTTTTTGTTGTGTTGAAATATCTCAGTTTGTTGATTTTCTGCAAGCAAGTAAACCCTATTGGATTGCAATGCGAGTCTATGGAAATTTTGCGAAATACTGGAAATAGTGCCAAGTTGGCATAACTTTTGGCGACTAATTTTGGTCGCCAAATTTTGTGATATATCGCCAAGTTAGAGACAAACTTGGTGACGTTTGGCAACAGAGCCAGGTCCCCCCCCTTTGGTAACCCCCTTATAGTGTCAGAAAGCTCTGACTAGTCAGATACGTTTTGCGGTATCTACGGAGATTTTCATTGGTCCATTTCCAAAGCGTTACTTTTTTTTATATATGGAAGGATTTTATTTATTTTTATTGAAAACCGTTCATTTGTTGATCAATCAGGTTACCTCCATTGTTACAGGTAAAAGGGAAATAATGAGGTAGTAAAAGCTTTTGCACAGGGAGACCCAATTAAGAAATCAATCAAGAAGAAATTTTCCAGCCATCCTGTTCATTAATATATCAGATGAACTCTGGTCATGATAGCTTATTTTAGATTTATTCAAAGCTGGCTTTTTTCATACCTTCATTTAAAGGAATATTTCACTAATCATCTCTGATCATGAAATTCCATTTTAAACTATGGGGAAATTTTAAACAGGTGATTACTCAGTATCTAATATAATTATCGAAATACAGTTTTTACCATCATAAAAAATGTGTTCAATGTTGGTGGGCATTTCAAAAAATAGTCTCTTTAAATTTAAAGTATTTTAAAGATGATAAAATTTGAAAAAAAATCATGAAGTAGAAATTTCAAAATTTATAGTTTAAAAAAACATAAAATATGAAGTATGAAAAAAAAGTTACATTGTTATTGGAGGTACTTACTTTCTGAGGTGTAAACCGTATTTCAATAATTATATTAAGTAATGAGTAATGACCTATTTAAATTTTCCTGTAGATTAACATGGTGTTTTGTGATCATAAATGATATGTGAAGTGCCCATATTTCTTGTATTTTAATGCTTAAGTTAAAAGGCTTTTCGAATATTTTTCATTTTGCTTTTATATGCTAATTCAGAATTTACCTAACTATGATATGTGTATCAATTCTTGTATGTTTGTGAGCCTTCAGGTACTGGTATGCGAAAGCTATAAAAAAATTATTGTAAAATTGAAAATATCATTGTATCCAAATTCTCTACTACACTATTTCCTACTTAAAGATTCGTCAACCCTTCTTTTGCCAAGTGGCATATTTATCATATAGATAACATGGCTTATAAATCATAAGTGCTGCAGTTTTCCCTTTAAAAAATTATATTGTGATATTATACATATTTCATACTCATTCCAAAAAACACAAGAAAAGTTGTATAAAAAATCTAAAATATATTTATAGTTGAATCTTTATACAGTATAATACCCCGACTTACGTCCCCTCGACTTATGCCACCACGCATTTACATCGTCTTGCCTGGAAAAAAAAAAAAAAAAAAAAAAATCTTAATTGAGATGCTTTTAAACTTTTTTTGAAGACTTTTCTTTCTATGAAGAGAACATTTCCCATGACAGTCACGTGGCAGTAACAAACAAATAAAAATAGTAAATGGCAAGCCTAAAACTACTAGATGCAGGGTCTAAAACTTTTTATTTGGAGGGGGGGGGACCTTAAATTGCTAAGTCAATTTCATTATTCGCCAACTCATTAAGAAGCAAAAATAAGTGGTTCGCTATATTTTCCTACTAGTTTTGTGATTTTGCGAAGTTTTCACAATTAGAAAATATAATATAGTTCTTATTTGTAAAAAGTTTAATAATATTTCCAATTAGATTTGGGTCATTCCACACGAATTCAACCAATGGGTGTTGCAGCATACTCACGGATTTTTTTAATTTTTTTTTGTAGACAGACATAGTAGTGAAACCCTCAAATCTGAAATTTAAAACTAATTTGCACAATATTCACTGAGATATACCCTTTTAAAAAATGGTCATTTTTACCAAATGGTGGCCATCTTGGATGCTATCCCAATGTCAATAAATGTCCATAACTTGACAACTAATGATTCAAATTTTATATTTCTGGTACCAATTTAAAGCTATTTATATAAAGAATGCATATATAATATTAAAACAATGGTAAATTTTTATTTTAATACTGTTTATTACATTTAAACAGAAAATATCACCCTCAAAAGTTGGCTTACTGTAATGGGCCATAAACAAAAATGGCCCATCATAATTTTTTTTCAAACTTGCTAAAAACATTGCTCCATATGTATAATTTAAACAGAAAAAAAATTGGAGAGGTAAAATTTTTCATTAAAGAAAAATAGCTTTTTACACATAGGATGTCATTTACCTAACAGTGACTATCTTAAAACATGTAAGTATCTTTGGTTTAACAAATAATGGTTAAAAATATTTTTTTCTGGCATATGAATTAATGTATGAGCATCAATATATAAATAATTCAATTTAGAAATACCAATCAGCAGTTAATTATACTAAAAACACATACATATTAAAATAACAATAAATTTTCATTTCAATACTTTTTATTTCATATAAAATGATAATATGTATAATTCTCAAAAAAATATACATAATGGAAAATATTTAGAAGGAAAAAGAGCCATAAAACATATTTTTTTTTTTAATATGGCAGAAATACTAGCTGTAAATCAGTTGAATTCAAATAAAAGATTAAAAATTAATATTAATGAGTTGATTGAGTTGACATTAGTTATTCAGTTCACTGCCAATTTCAATTTAAATGAACAAATCTTGACAAAATGAGTACACAAATCTTGTGTGATACAAATGTACAACAAAAACATCAAATATCTATAAAAGTAAGACTTAGATAAAACTTATATGAAACATATTTACATAAAATAAGAACAGGATACTTACATGGATATAACTTTATAATATATTGTTGAAAGGAACTTGATAATATGTTGTTGAAAATTACCAAGGATTTAATCTGTTTTGAAGTTTAAGAATAAGAGTTGAATTGCTGTATGCTCCCCTGGAGCAACAGTATATGTTCTTCCTGTAGCAGTCATTGGGGTAGACACTACTTTCATTATATGCTCATATGGAATCCAACAAACATCTGAAGATTTTGGCCATGAATATGATGAACTAGGACCATGAGGATGCATGAACATAATTTTATAGTCATTGAATTCCTCGCAGTAATCTAAAATCTTACCAATCCACCAATTAACACCATATACACATGCAACATATTGTTCACTTTTAAATGTTTGTGGTTTGTCGGTTTCACTAAATCTCACAGTAGCAATAAAATTTGTTGAGGAGCCTGATACCCTGGAAACCAGTATTTGGCCTTTATTTATTGGCACAAAGCTGTGATTAACCCTTGTTCCTACGATTGTATCTGCCTTTGCATACCTATCTGCTAACTGATTATTGGCAATTTCAATTTCAGATTTTGTTATAAAAAAACTTTCAATTCCTTTAACATATTCTTTTGCAAATGTATACAGATCAAATGCATTTAAGATACCATCTTTGAATGGACGCTGAAGACTTGCTTTGGTGGCCATGCGTTTTATGGTGCCGCCTATTCCATCACAAGCTCCTTTTCCGTGGCAAGAGGCAAAAAAATGCCATTCAGCTTTCACACCATGGTCTTCTTCATGATGGCAGAGATTAATAAAATTTTTATAATTTTTGTATTGGGCTGATGATCCATCACTAAAATATTTTATGTATTTAATCTGTGGAATTTGTGAAATTATGTAATTGACAATTACTTTTTGAAAAGCCCAAAATGTAGTAGTGTCATGAACTAAATGCCCGCTTATTGCACACATAGGAATAGATTTCACAGTATCAGTGATACTGTCCCTTATATAAGCAAGAAAGGGGTGAACTGTAACCTGTTCTTTTTGCCAATGGATATTTTGAATAGCATCTTGCACAATGCAAGTATAGTTTTCAGAAAAATCAGCTGAAATAATAGCAGTTTCTGTATTCAATTCATCCTTTGTTTTCTTGAAATATAAACTTTGTGATTTTGCAAAAAAGTGGTGTGAACATAAAGCAAGGAGTTTTGTAATTCATCAACAGGCATAATCACTTTTTTTAATTCTGCTCCATCAGTCTTTACCCACTGTTTATAAATAATATCATTACTCATTTCCAATTCATCTAAACCCATTAAATCTTTCTTTAAAATTTCAGGAGATGGACATTTATCACACCTGTGCAACATGCATTCTTATGATTCAATGCAACAAACAAGTCTTTTTAGCAGTGATATGTAGTCATTGATATGAATAGCATGAAGCATAAGTTTAATATTTTGATGGTATACACACACACAGACAGAATGAATACCTTTGCTTCCAGCAGTAACACATTCTCTTGGACGTAGTGAGCAAAACTTAGACAATCCAATTTTTAAGTCATGTTGTTCTTTAAATGCAATATATAAGTCCTTTAAATTGTGCAAAATCAATCTCTTTTGTTTTAATATTCTGCCGTTTTCAGTTGGAACAGATATGAAATCTTTTTTTCCAGGACATGCGGCTGTTATTATCATCATAATAAAAATTAATAACTTTTTCTATAACGTCTGGACTCAGTTTAACACTTTTTCTTCCACTAGGCATTGATAACATCCCTTCTGTTGTTTTAAATTTCCTTGCCTTTTTTACAAGATACTGTGTAGTATTAAAATAAGTCATTGTTTGCTGTATTGTCCATGAATCTGGAACTAGTGTTAGAATTTGAACTTTTTCTTTAAAACATGTGTTTGTAAACTTCTCCAATAATTTATCCATCATAGATGTGCAGTCAGGACAAGTTGTGTCTTTACTATTTTGAGGCTTATTTATGGTTTCAACACCTAATACTGTAGCTGCTTTAGTTGCAACACACTTAGTTATTTTTTAAACTTTCTTTTGCGTGTAATTAAGTTTTCTCTTTGAGGTACGCCTACTTACCTTTATTGGCGATAACTCTAACAATTCACAACTTTTGTTTAATTGTTCTATTACTACTGTGGGTTCATTAAAATCTGAATCAGAGGGGCTTTCTGTTCCTGAGGTGGTTATCCTGTCAACAATAGACATTTTTTTCATATTTACTGATGAATAACAGGAAACACACAATTTTTTTCCTGGAATGAAGATATCTGGATTTGTTTTAGACATATCTAATGATATTGTTTTTAGTGATTTTGCTCTGATGCTATTTGGATGTTTATTAAATGGATCACAACACTGTCTCTGTCTTAAAATATACCATTTTAGATATTTATCCTTGTGAACCTTACATATACTATTTCCATGGACAAAGAATTTTTCATCTGGGATTACATAATGCAATCTTTTTTTTAATAACTGCAAATCACGTGAAGACAATTGAAGAACAGGAATCAGATCAGTACTCAATGAAACACCAAGTTTCTTGCATACAAAACACTCCATGTCCACTGTAGAATCTTAAGCACAAAATAACTAATCTATGCCAGTGCATACTACATTGAAAACATCAACAGAAATGATGTTTAAAAGGGATAGTCAAATTTTTTTGTACATTATGATGTAATATTTCATCATACTTTAATTACAACCAATTAGAAAACAGATGACGATACAGCAGCAATCTTTTCCCAAAATTGCATCAGCATACAACATGATGTAATAATTCATAAATTATGTCAAATATTTTTTTTATTTAAAATTTTATATATAATGCAGTTTATAATAAGCTTACCCACAAAAGGTTTCAAAAATTTTCAACAAAAGATTTGTTGGATACATTATGATAAAATTGCATAAACATATAACATGATGCAATATTACATCAGGATAGAAGGTGATGCATTATTACATCATGTTTTGAATTCAAATAATAAGGAAAATAGATTATGCAAGATTAGCATTCACTTCATAAATTCTGTCATTCTTAGTATGTAAATTTATTGAAATAGAAAATACATAAACAGACATATTTATATCTGAATATTTAATGCAACTTGAATGATGTAAATACATGCATACAGCAGAATTTTTCTATAAAGTCACATACAAATGCAAAACTTTTTAAGTGAGCAATTTTTAAAGTAAGAAATAGAAATTTAGGTATAAAAATTGAATTTCTTGCATGGAAAACGTTTTGAATAGATTCCACATATACACAAACAGTAAAATCTCATTTATATATATTGCATTTAAAGGTTTTTCACAATTATACATTATATTCTTTATTTATTTTCTTATTTTCTTCAGTGTTAAATTTTTTCAATTATACATTTTTAGCAATGACTTTTTTTTTGGGGGGGGGGGGGGGGGAGGGGAGCAATTGGAGGGTGGTCCTACAAAAAACTTATGAGATTATATTTCATTATAGTTTTGCATTAATTCAGGGATTAAAATATATTTAGTTTTGGCCATTATTTCTTAAATCAGGGATATTTACATGTTTTAAGATAGTCACTGCTTAGTAAGTGACATCCTATGTGTAAAAAGCTATTTTTTTTAAACGAAAAATTTTACCTCTCCAATTTTTTTTCTATTTAAAGTACACATATGGAGCAATGTTTTTAGCAAGTTTGAAAAAAAATTATAATGGGTCATTTTTTTATGGCCCATTACAGTAAGTCATTTTTTGAGGGTGATATTTTCAGTTTGAATGTAATAAACAGTATTAAAATAAAAAATTACTATTGTTTTAATATCATATATGCATTCTTTATACAAATAGCTTTAAATTGGTACCAGAAATATAAAATTTGAGTCATTAGTTGTCAAGTTATGGACATTTATAGACATAGGGATAGCATCCAAGATGGCCACCATTTGGTAAAAATGATCAATTTTCAAAAGGCTATATCTTAGTCAATATTGCACAAATTATCTTAAAATTTTAGATTTGATGGTTTCACTACTACATCTGTCTGTAATAAAAATTTTAAAAAAATCTGTGACTATGGTGCAACAACTTTTCTTTAAATTGGTTGATTTCACATGGAATGACCCATTTGTAATTTTTCCCAAGTCATCAGAAATAGAAAGTGTATTATAGATTTTTTAAAAGTTTTAAACAAATTTGTCAACTAAGTTTTTTAATTTGCCAAGTGTCACAGCATTTACGAACGTTTAAGGGGGGAGTTCCCCCCCCCCTTAGCGAGGGATCTGACTAGATATGTGTAGGTGCTTTTAAGACTAAACATTTTGAGAAAAGTGAGTTTTATCTTATTTTGTTATTGTATTACCTTGAAATGAGCAAAAGAGAGATAGAGTATAGAATATGTTCATTAGATTTTGATGATTTTTTATTTTTTATCCTTTATTGCTTATCTAACTGTACCTCGACTTACGTTGTTTTCAACTTACGTCACTAGTCTTGGAATGAATTGCTGACGTAAGTCAAGGTATTACTGTACAGCTATTTTTTTGGTTGTTTTATTAATATTACAGCTAATTTTTATTTTTTGATGAATGGCTCGTGTATTAAATTATAACCATGATGTTACTATTTATGTGCTTGTGGTGTTATTCTTTTTATAAGTGTAAAGGCTGTGCAAAAAGTTATTGTAAAATTAAAAACAGCATTGCACAGTAGGTGATTTACAGATTCTAGCTGGCCAAAATTATTCTTGGTATAAATATAGTCACATCGCCATGAAATTGAAAAATGTTATTGATATTCACTGTTGAATGTTAGGTACCTATTGCAGAATGTAGCGTGTAGCTGTCATAATTTTGTTACAGAGACATTAAAAATAATTTCATTACATTACGGCCTATGGGGAAAAATCGTTTGCGGTGGTTTTTAATGACGTTTCATAATTTCAAACACTTTGAAATTTATATGCATATTTATGAAGTGCACTACAAGATGATTGCTATATGGTATGGATAGCCTTTATCAATCATTTACAGGGGCACTAAAAAGAATTATATTACATTACAGTCTATGGAGAAAAATTGTTTGTGGTGTATTTTGTTCATGTTACACTATTTCAAAAGTATCTAAATTCACATATATTTCCAAAGTGCTCTATAAGATGCTTACTGTTGAATATGATGTGCATAGCATTCATCTTTCATATACAGGGGCACACAAAATAAATCAGCTATATTTCTCTTTCTATGGACAATAATTGATGGAAGTATGTTTTTGGTTGTAGAGCACTTTTTTAAATTAGAAAAAATTGCATACTATTTAGTGTGTATAAATTCTATAAATCATACAGGGCTTCAAAAAACATTTGAAGTACATTTCCATTTATCGATGGAAATTGCTGACGGCGAATTTTCAACTGTACTATGCATTCCCTAATTGTTCTAAATTGTAGCATATTGTGAGTTATATGATAAATCTATAGTCATATACAGGGATGTAAATTTTCAGTTATTTTTTCAACTTTGGTTGAAATTGTCTTTTTAAATGTATTATAAGTTTTACAAATTATTATTTAGACATCATTTTTCACGTTATTAAGCTGTGAAGTTTTATTATAGTACAATAGCGTCCCACTTAACCGGCCTTAACAGGAACAAGACTTAGCCGGTTAAGAGAAAAAACAGTTAAAACGGATAAGTAAAAAAAAAATTAAATAAGTATCTACATAATTTAATTAATTAAACCTGTACAATGCATTTAGTTTTTCAATTTGTGTAGTTTTAAAAAACTACGTATTTTCTATATTTTCTGAAATGAATACTATTTATAATTAACTGAATTGAAAGAAAAATTATCACTGATAACAAATAATGAAAAATATTTAACATGAATTAAATTGTTGAAACTCGCGTTGCACACCTTTATCAGAAGTTGAAATTGATCTACATTATGTATAAGTTTATCAACCATAAGGAAATCAGCGACCTTCTTCGGTTGAAGGCAAGATGCCCGACATTTTGCAGCATAATCTCTCCATCTCTTTAACATCATAAGTTTAACCGAGGAAGCTGTTAGCTGTTGCTCAACATAGCATAGCACCAACTCTAATGCTTTTACCCCTTCCATATGAGGAATTTTAACAGTGTCGACTTCAACTGGATCATCATCAGAATCATCTTCGTGTTGAGCAACATCAGTTAAAGTCCTAATTATATCCTCGCCAAATAATGTTTCATGCTTTGAGATCTTTATCAGACTCAAACAACTCTCATACATCTTCTACGGTGATCTGTTCGCATCTCTCAAGCTTTTTAAATGTTTGTACAAAGCAGTTTGCAGATAGATCAGACATTATAGAGTTCTGGGTGAGGGGAGAGATTGCAATTTTGACCATTAAAAACACAAAATCTCAAATCTTCCAGAAGGACATCTCATTGTTCCTGGGGGGGGGGGGGGATGTCCCTTCCCTGGACCACCCTGAATTCAACACTGGTGAAGGTCAACGTGTATCCATTTTGAACCAACATTCTCCTTTCTGAATTTTGCCTCCTTCCTCTCGGCATTGCACTTCAACTTGAAAGCATAAGCTGAGTTCCTGAGGCTGTCATCCCTGAATTTTGCCTGATGTTGGAAAAAAAAGTCTGATGGTTAAAGTGGAATTCCGGTTAAGAAGGAGGCTACTGTAGTCCGAATGCACTGAAAAATGTTTCATAATCTGATTGATGCATAATTTTATGATCTTCTTGATAATTTTAATGATACTTTCTTAACGGTATGGAAGCTGAAGTGATAAAACTATTTTTGTATTATTATAACAAATCCTAAAATTTCTTTTTCTAAAATTTAAGATACGGGACAAACATTTGACAGCTTTAACGAAAATTGCTGTGCTATATATTCTGTTGTATATATATATTTATCTCTGCACAGAGGAACTTTATGTTAAGAAATGGGAATCAAAAGATATCACAGGAAAATGTCTACGTTATGTTTTGCATTGTATCAAATCTCAATTTGGAGAATTTGTCTGGATCAATTTTGTAACCACTCAAAATTTGCATGTAATATATTTGTAATATATTTTACATCATTTTGTCCTGAGATAGCTACATACAACTGGCAACTTTTGTCCATATTTGGTCATAAATTTAGACATTTCACACTTGGAGAACTTCATGTGCTCTTCATTATAATTTTCCTCTATAAACAAAACATTTTCAACCAAATTCATATTTTTGGTAAATTTTAAATCGTGTTGCCATTGCATAATGGTTCAAAAGTTTATTTATGTGACTATCTTAAATTCTGCTGTCTTTGATAAAAAGAAAATGGTACTTGGAACTAAAATTTCAAAAAATTTTATTTAGACATAATAAACTAAAAACAATTCTAAAAACTGGGGAGGCACCTAAAAGCAGACAAATTAAATTGGAACGAAAAGGTAATAATCTGAACTATTTAATCATATCAAAAATTGAACTTAATCATGCTTTATCATATAACTTTTTCTATATTAAAACTGAAAAATTTAAAAAAAAAATTAGAGTTTTTCTCGACATTAAATATGAAATAACAGCTGATATCTGCAAAATTTATGCTCATAACTCCAATAAAATAAAGTCCATATTTTGTTTGAAAGTGTCCAGAATCGAGTAGTATATTTTATTCTGCTTCAAGTAACAGATTAAAGAACTGTACTCAAATTGATTGATTCATTCCCAACTAAGAAGCACCAACTTTAGCAGGGTACAACACCCTAACTATTGAGCTATAACAGGCAAAAATAAATTAAACTATGATAAACTTTTAAAAATCAACTTTTGGCTAGGTAGGATCGGTAAATTACCCACCGTGCATTGTTTCAAATTCTCTATGACACTGTCTCATATTTAAGGAATCAATGAGTAATATTTTGGAAGATAAATAATCAGATTAATAGATAATAATTGTTTTATTATGTTATTCATATTGCAAAAGTGATCCAAATAAACACTGGAAAGATTGTATAAAAAATCTAAAATATATTATCATTTAAAATTTTCATAACATTTTTCGTATAACTTTTCTGATATTTTGATGAATGAGCCTTCTAATAAATTACAATTATATTCATGTTCTTTATTTGAATATCAATAAAATATTATAACCTTAGTATTAATTTAGTGGTGTGATCATACAATTTTAAATTTTAGATTTTTTTTTTTTTTTCTATCAGTGGAATGGTGGAAATATGAATTTTCATTTTAGTAGCACTCAATTTGAAGTATCTTAAAGTTTGAGAGCCGCTACTTAAATTAGTGGTAGTAGATTTGCTATCAAATCCTTGTTGCCCTAATAGACATAATTTAATACCTTTATACTGCTAATGTAGAATTAAATGCACAGTACATATATCTATGAGGTAAGAATCGTATAAAGAAACAGCAAATTGATAGCATCCTTTTGTAGAGTGCTAAAATGAAGTCTTGATTCCAAAATGAGATAGCGTATAACAATTCAATTCTTCAATAATTAAAAACAAAACTGTAGTATTACAATTTGCAGCTAGATTGCTTGGAATAGAAAATGTGCAACTTTATTGTGATACATATCAGACAATTATATTATTAATATCTTTGAAAATATCTTTTTTTAAGAAGCACATTGTATGGTTTATATTATTCTTAATGAAACGTAATTTACAGTTAATCTTCTGTGAATGAAGACAGTTGCAATGACCAAGGTTAGGGAAATACATCACTGGCAATTGAATTTTTATGTACTCTTCAAAAAATTGCAAACTATAGAGAGATGCCAAAAACTTTAATTTTTTTAGCTATATTTTGCAACTTTCCAAGTTGCTGCAATGTAAACATGGTACTAAGTTCTATTCTATATTAAACTTTCTTCTCTTGTATATATTTCTTAATTTTACATGAAAAAAATTATGAAAATGTATTGAAGTAACAGCAATTAACTATTTTTGCAGTTGCATAAATTTTGTCTTAACAATTTTCCACTATATGCTGCATTTTCCTGGCTGGTAAGATTTTCTAAAAATTCCTCGCCTCCACCAGTGACATTAAAGTAATCTTTGCTCACATACATTTTATTCCCATGTATTTATGCATGGGTTCAATGCATCCATCTGTTAATAGTCTCTTTACGATAGTCAGAGGGTTAACTGTCTGTTATCAATTATTCATTTTATTTTTTCATTTTTTTATACTGTTTATGACTTGCTGTTGTCATGGCTCATAATATTATTTTCTTTTCTTTTAGGTATTAGAAAGAGTTCCCTTTTTCCGAAATCCTTGGTTTGATGATCATTTTGACTTAACTGAGCCTCGACATTTGATTGGAAAAACATTTTTTCTTGCGGGTCGCCAAATGAGAGATGAATTACTTGGTAAAAGTTTCAATTTACTTGGATTTGGAATGTATGAAAAGTGGGATGCTGCTCTGAATTTATTAAAATCGTTGGAGAAATCTGAAGCCCCAGTATTATTGAGTGAAGGAGTAAGCATTAATTATATTTATTCTTATTTCAGTTTTTGTATTTTTTTTTTTTTTTTCTGTAACCAAGTGATTGTATGTTAGTTAGGATGAGCGAAGCGAATCCTCTTACTAGGCTACACAAATTACATTTTGTCATACACTTTACAAAAAAACTATTCAGTATTTTGACTTGAAATTAAGAATAAAAATAAATTATGATCTGTTGATTTGCACAATATTTTTTTTTTTACAGAATAACTTTAAAAATTTATTATTTTAATTAATTTTTTTTACATGTTTTTCCATTACGGATGCATTTTTGCAAATAAAAAATGAAACACGTTTATTTTCAGAAGAAAAAATAAATCATGGAGTTACAATTTCTTTTATGAAATTTTTAAAATACCCTTATTTACGAAAATTATAGCATATTTGTGAAAATTCAATTAGTTACATTCAATTATAAAAGTATTTTTCAGTGTTAAGAATTCAAATACACAATTTATTCTTATTATGTGAAATCACTTACACTGACCTACGCATTTTAAAAGAATTATATTATTTTTATTTATTTTTTTTTTTTTGTAAAGTGGCAACAAAAAGATTGTAAACAAATAAAATCAATTGTTAAATTCGTTATATAAATATTTTCTAAAATTTTGCTTCGGAAATATTTTTGTTTATACCAGTCTTATATCATAAATAAAAAATTCCGAGGAAATTCTTAGTTATTTGGCTGAATTTACATTTTTAAAATTAAAATGCTCCAAAACATAAAATAACGTTTTTGCTTAGTAAAGATGCAAGAATAATAAAAAAAAAATATATTGTTACTATTAAATTTTTATCTTATTAAATAATGCTTCGTGAATCCAAACAAAGCATGACTTTTGCTAGTTATGGGAAACTCACTTATTTACTAGGAGAGTGCAAGAAGTGTTATGCGCCAATTTTGACGAGAGTGGTATCGTTGGAAAGATCTCTCATCATTGGGAGTAAAAAACTCAAATCAATGGAACTACACGTCACAAATCAGCAGCCGTTTTCAGGATATTTGACAATTTATGTCACACAATTTCTTTATTTATTAATATTATACAGGGTGTCCGAGAAAGATCCGTACAACTTCAAAAATTTATTGAAAAAGATACAGTAGGGTAACAGCGAAACTAATTAGGACATTAGATAGAATAACTCAAAAAGTTTTTTTCTGCAGTATGTTTCTGACCATAGATGGCGCTACATGTCATGCAAAGGAATATTAAAGCATTTTAGTTATTTCAATGGCAGATCGCATGAAGAAAGCTCAATGTGTTGCGTGGTTTATCGAAACAAAATCCGATACGCAAACACAACGGAATTATCGAACGACGTATGGGGAATCGCCACCATCTCGGTCAAGCATTCGTGAGTGGTATCACAAATTTATGACAACGGGTAGTGTGGAACATAAAAAAGGATATGGTCGCCCTAGAACTAGCGAAGAAAGTGTGGAACAAATACGTGAAACATTTCGTAGGAGCCCTACAAAATCAGTTCGACAAGCATCCCGGGAGCTACAAATGCCAAGATCCACTGTACACGATGTGCTTCATAAACGATTGCGACTTACAGCCTACAAAGTTCAGATTCTGCATGCGTTACAACCAGATGATTATGCGAAGCGTTATGGATTTGCAGTTGACATGCTGCATCGTTTGGATGCCGATGAACATTTTCTGAAACGAATACTGTTTTCCGATGAATCAACGTTTCATGTGTCCGGAATGGTCAATAAACATAACGTTCGATTTTGGGGCTCCGAACAACCACATGCCGTACGTGAACTCCAACGGAGCAGTGAAAAGGTGAACGTGTGGTGCGGATTGCTTCACGATCGCATCCTTGGACCTTTTTTTTTCTCAGAAACGACTGTGACCTCAAGTACCTACTTAGATATGCTTGAGATTTATGCATTCCCACAACTGCAAGACCTTCAACCGAATGTCCTTTTCCAACAAGACGGTGCGCCTCCTCATTGGGAATTGACAGTTCGTGAGTCGCTGAATAATTCTTTTCCACGGCGTTGGATTGGCAGGGATGGTCCCATTGCATGGCCACCGCAGTCTCCTGACCTAACACCACTAGATTTTTTCTTTTGGGGTTATGTTAAAGATACTGTATACCGAACGCAAGTTAACAGTCTCGAAGAATTAAAGCAAAACATCCAAACAGCTGTAGCTACTGTTGATGTTAGCATGCTGAAACGGTCGTGGATGGAATTGGAATATCGTCTTGATATTGTTCGTGCTACGAAAGGGTCTCATGTAGAAATTTCCTAAGGTAATAACTTAAGTTATAGGAAAAAAAACTTTTTGAGTTATTCTATCTAATGTACTAATTAGTTGCGCTGTAACCCTATTGTTTCTTTTTCAATAAAGTTTTGAAGTTGTACGGATCTTTCTCGGACACCCTGTATATTTAATTTGATATATGCATTAACCTCTTCGGTCCCTGTGTCCCCATGCGGGGACTTCTGTTCTTTTCCTTATAAAAACTAAAATGTCCATTTTTTTTTACATTTTCGCATCACTTCTTAATAGGTGAACGTTTTTTGCGTTCAAAGCAAATGAATAAAGGGCAGCATCTGTGAAGGTGTCTGTCTACCTTTACATATTAATGTTAATAGTTTTCCCTTTCCCCCCTTTAAAATTATGCCTTTTTAAATTCTTTACTTCAATTATCTGTCTTTATTTGGATTCAATTTATTTTGTATCGCTCTCTTCCGTTCATAAAATTATGCAGTCAAATCTCATTCTCATTAATCTTTAAACTGCAGCGCACTGCATTTTAAAAAAAGGAAATAATATCCTTTTCCACCTAACAACCTCTTTCAGACTTCATCCTTGTGCCTTACTTTTGATGATATGCAGAAATTAGTCAGTCACGTTACTTCTACATCTTAGAGACCGTTAGTCCAGATGCAATATATTAATCATTTCATTATGGATACTCTGTCTTTATTAGGGATGCACCGGATATTGATTTTGCCGGATATCGGATACCGGATATCCGAAGCTCCTTTGCCTGCCGGATTCGGATATCCGGCACTAGATATGTTTTTAGTTATATGGTGAATTATTTCTTTATATAACGCCATCTCAGAACAATAAATTACAAATATGTTTCATACATCATTAAAACATTTTAAATGTATTGAAATATAATTTACAAAAACTATATCTCTTTGAACATCAGGGTTTGAAATTCAAGTTTTCCCCAGAAGGGGAGTTTCCCAGCCAACATTTAAAAATACAGGGGAGTTGAACTGCTAGAAAGGAAAAAAATATCTTTAAACCCAATTATGTTTTATGTGCCACTTAAAGAATTAGATTTATACAGACATGACAAAATAACTTTGAAATAATTTAAATTAACAACTCAAGATAATTTATTATCAAAAATGTTTATTTTTACTAAAACAAAGGAACAGAATCAAGTTTTATATATACCGTGCCTATTTTTCAACTTTCACCTAATGTTATGGGCAATTAACAATTGGGTTGCTAAATGAATTTCTTAATTTAGAATTTATTCCATTTTGCATGTTTTAGCCTCTTTCACAAGTTACACTTTTGACAAACAGCACAGACCAACTTTTATAACTTTAGAAATTATCGGAAACGCATGGTTATGCTCTGTTAAAAATTTTTAGAAAACTTTGCAAAATTTGATGTGCATTATTTTTTAACTTACTTGCATGAATAATGCATATCAGTGATTCTATTGTCAATATCTTTGTCAATTCTATTTGTTGATTCTATTGTCAATATATGGTGATTGTATGTCACTTCTGAACAAACTTGTTTTATTATATCCTTAATGGAATTATAGTCACAACTGTAATCCCTGGTATTTTCGTTAAATTTGAAGTATGGAATTTTAAATGGATTTAACATGTCCAAAAACACTTCAGTGCATATACTGTCATCATTTCTGTCCACAATTCCAATGACATCAGTTTCTTCCGACTGCAACTGTGTTTCAAAGACTAGCAACTCAACCTTAGGCCATAACTTATGTAAAAATGTTACTAACGTTTTAATTTTAATTCACTTTCATTCACTCCATCAAGAATCTAACCAGTAGTCAACTTTCTTCATATCCAGAAATTTTAAATTTTCAACTACTTCTGCTCCATCAGTCAGTCCTTCAATCAAAAACTGTATCAACCTTTTCCTGTAATGTCTCTTAATTTTCTCAAGGAGCCGTTCTCTGCTCCTGAAGCTAATGTGTAGCTTGGCAATATTTCATTATTCAAATCTGTTTCATTGCAATTATAGATTGGGGGGGGGGGGGGGGGGAGAAGGCTGAGTAGTGGCATCTGGTTGGGTAAATAAGAAAGCTTCCCATTTATCTGAAAATTCTTATGGAACCCCAGTCAACAAAAATGTTTTGGTCCCATGCTTTTCAGATAACCGGAGTTTTACTGTACTTGAAAGATTAATGAATAAATGTTATGCTTATATTGATATTTTTTTAATCTATTGAGTATGAATTAATAATATTAAATAAACTCCTTGTGAATCCTTCCTATTTATTTATTTATTTTTGTTAAGAAATACTTTATTTTTGTAAGATTTTAAGAAACAAGTAATTTCTTTTATTAAGGGGACATTCCAGTGAAACTGGTTTTCCCTTCTCAAATCATGAAATTCTATATTAACCCATGGGAAATTTTAGCAAGAACAAAAAATCATACATTAGTCATACATTATAAAACACTTTCTAACACTATCATAATATTGATACCAATTTTTTTTTTTTTTTTTTCATTCACATCACATAGTTAAACACTTAAGGGGATCCTTCACTAACTTGAAAATGGCCATTCCATAATGTTGAACCAATGGGCAGGGGTTTTTTTTTTTTTTTTGTTTAAATTTGAAAAGTTTTAAAAGATTCTTTTTGCATAAGATAGCTGAGCTCGATCTTTCATACGGCTGTTTTTTACTTTTTCGATTTCGGTTGCAGATTTTTTTGCATGGAATTGCAATGCATTGGAATTTTAAATCCATATCCAAAGTTTGAAAAGGAAATTGATTTCTTCTATTGCACGACAAAAGGTTGATTTTAAAAGTCGTGTCCTAATTTCTGTGAATTGCAAAAATCAACTAGTTTGTTATTTCTAAACATGTTTTTTAAGTTCACCAATTTTTTTTTCCTTCATGTGTGCCACAAGTGTAATCTCATTTTGTTTAGTGCTGACTAATAGTCAACTAAATTGACTAATAGCCAATTTGGTAGGGCTCAGTCTCCGGTGGCCATTACTGCCCTTTTAGTTATTTCCTATTTTGGGCACAGGGAAAAAACATCGCAAAATACATAAATCGGTCATAAAAAAATATCGCCGATTTCGTCAATTATGGTGAAAATAAATAAAAAAATTTGTCGACCGGTCGCAAGAAGAAAACTGAAGTTCATGGGAAATCGGCAGCGGGAAAATATCACAAAATTCGTCAATCGATCATGGAAAAATATCGTGAAATTTGCCAGTCCGTTCCGAGTAAATATCGTGAAATTCCTCAGCCAGTCGCAGAGAAAAAACGCGAAATTTTTCAATCTGATGCAAAAAAAAACAATCGTTATTTTCATCAGTATGTCGCAAGAACAAACAGGGAAATTTGCCAATCAGTCACAGAATAAAATTGCTATATTTGTCAATTGATCTCAAGAAAAAAAATTATGAAATTCACCGATCGGTCTCTAGAAAAAATCGTGGAATTCGTCAGTCAGTCGTGGAGAAAAAGCACAAAATTTTTCAGTCAGATGCAGAAAAACAACTATGAATTTTGTAAATCTGTCGTAAGAAGAACCTGTGAAATCTGCTAATCGATAGTAGAAAATATCAAGAAATTTGTCGGTCGGTCCTGAGACTTGATCGTTGTTTTACAAAGAAACATTTTCGGAAAATGATTTTTTGGAAACAGGAGCCGCCCACCCACAATAGGGCATAATAAATAAGACACAATAATAATCTTTAGGGCACGATTCCTGCCATCCCGTCTCGAAATTCAAGCCCTGTAATGTATATTAATAATATTGCATAAGAAATGTAACATAAACATTAAAATAGTCTGTTTATTTGTACAATGAAATGCTGATAATTGCTACTGGATTTGGATATGGGATTGACTATATTGATAATTGCTAATAATTAATTAATTTGTACAATGAAATGCTGATAATTTGTATAGTAAATTTTAACCAATTAATATGCATATAATTGTAGAGTATTTTCACAAAGAAATACTACATACTTTCATTTTATAATTTAAACATAAAATATCTATTAATATACCCATGATTAAAGAGTTATTTTCTCCAAACATAGGTTTAATTGATGCCCTTTTTCTGTTTTAATTATTTAATATTGTTTTTGCTCTAAGTCACGTTTAGTTTTATTTTAAGTTAAATTATTTTGATATTTATAAGTAAAAAGAAAATTACTTTTAATTTTAAATATTTATAAGGAAGTTACAAAAATAACTAGTTGGATTTGCCAATCCCAAAACTTTCTTCTATCTCATACATCTTAATATTTCAAAAAGTAGTTCCAAAAGTTACCATTCTTTAATATTATTAGTTCAATATTATACCAACTTCGATTTTGATCTAAAATTTCTGCTCCAGTCAATTAATCAGAATAAGAATAAGTTAATTTCGATCATGATATTTATTAAAATCAATAATTTTTTCGTTATTCTGTTGCACATCAGCTGTTTGTGAATAGCCAGCTTAGCAGGATACGAAGTTCCCTTCGCTTCATGAGCCGCCAATATTATACAGCACACAAAAAAAAAAACGCGAAAAATTGAGAATTTTACAAAAAACTCTGTTACAGTGCCACTTTCTGGCAGAATATTTCCAAATTCAAGGAGAAACTGCAGGCCTTAGTCAAAAATATACACCACAAAATTGGTTCAATTCTATGCTTAACTTCATACACTTTTCAATGGTAAAATAATGAAAATAACACAAAAATCCGTATTATAGCGCCGCCTTCCAGCAGAATATTTTCAGATTGAAGGAGGACCTGCTGGTCATAGCCAAAAACATACCCCAAAAAATTGGTTCAATTCTATGCATAACTTCATACACTTTTCGATGGTACAAGAATGAAAGTGGCACAAAAATCGCTATTACAGCGCCCCATTTTGGCAGAATATTTCCAATTTAAAGGAGAACCTGCTGGACATAGCCAAAAACAAATACAAAAAATTTTGTTCAGTTATATGGTTAACTTCATACACTTTTTGGTGGTTCAATAATGAAAATGGCACAAAAATCGCGATTACGTTGCCCCCCTCCTTCCAATGTAATGTTTCCATATTGAAGGAGGCTGACTTCTAAAACATCTAAATCCGTCGAAAACCGGAAATCGAAAAAATTTCTATTACAATACTTTCTTCTAAAAATTGGCCTGTTTAATTGTTAAACTTAAAAAAAAGAAAGAAAATTAATAAAGTCATACTTTAATAAACAACTTCAAATTTTATTTTGCATTCTGAAAGTAAAGGTACAATTTTCTGAAAGAAGTAAACATAAATTCTTAAATTTATTATAAAGAGTTCAAATATCAATGTTAGGAAAGCTGGCAATTCTTTAAACTTTTGAGAATTACCTTTTACTCATGTATAGTGAACTTACTTTCATATTTTGCATTATAAACAAAATTGTTCGGCATTGGTTGGGGTCAAACTATTTCTGTTATTCTTATATATTCACTTTGCTGCGCTCTGCCGGATATCCGGCAGAGAAGTCGGATATCCGGTGATTGTGATCCAGATATCTGACGGTATTTCGGATATTGAAAAATCAGCCGGATATCCGTTGCATCCCTAGTCTTTATTTTATTTTATTAAAGTTCATCTTGGGGCTTCAGTCCCGTGAAATTTTTGGCAACCCCCTGTAGAATGTTCCTTTGCGGTTTCTGCACCGTATTTCCTACGCATATCATTTTGGCGGTAAATAATTCATATTACTCTTTTGACACCTCCCATTGAGTTACAAATAACGAACTCTGGCCACATGTCTTTACTCAATTTATTCTCACCATATAACATACATAATAGCGAAAAATGTATATGTTGTTCTGCCAACACTCGATCATTTGGAGAAAATGTAATTTTGATCTCTTCCTTCGAGACTGTTATTCTGATAACATTAAAAATGTAAAACAATGCTCTCCTCTCCAGCATCGGCGTTGCCCGAATAATCTCGGTTGTATTAGAAAGGATCCCAGTGCACAATAAAACTCTTCAAATATTCTAATACTGATCCCTCTTGATTCAATGGCTTCCTGTGATTTTATTCAAATAATTCACATCTAATTTACAGCCATCTGGTGTGTCTCGGATATCATCAAAAGAGGAACCACCTGTTCAAGAAAGCTTTGTTATAGCATCTAAGTTGGTTTCCACATAAAATAAATGTTATTTTCATCTGAGTTTGCAAAATGTCCAAAAATGCCCAAAAGACAGTATAACCAAGGAAGTGAGAAATTTTCATAAGTATTTAACTTAAATCTTTTTCAATAAAAAATTTTGAAGATTTGTAGATTATTTACTTGTTTAAAGCTTTAATTTAGGTTAATGGTTATTAAATTAATGTTTTTAAAGGGTTTGTAGTTTTAGATCCATATTTTTTAACCTAAATTACTAAGCGCCTAAAGGGTCAATTTCAGAAAAGATATTTTTTCTGTCATTTACGATGTCATTTTGTTTGGAAAAAAACAATGAATAAGCATTTGTATTATTATTTTAGCTTTGGAACTGAAGAGGTTAATGCGAACAGCATTACAATGTTGTAATGGTATTGCATTTATTATATCGTTAAATTTATAATTTTTGCTGTTAAATGGCTTTCTGTTTACTTAATTATGTTACTTATGTTTAGAAGTTAAACATTAAAAAAAAAAAACTTGAAAAAAAATATGTAGAGAAGTTAATGGCTGTAAATGCAGGGCTGCCACCAGCAACTATTTTTATATTCTATTCACACCACTGTGTTTAGAAAAATATATTTTGTAGTACATTTCTCTTGCACATGTTATCAAAGTACATGTGAAAGATTTTTATTTGAGAAAGTGATGCGAGATGAATTGAAAAACAGCCCCTAATGGTAACCTTGTACAGGGCCGAAACTAAGGGGGGCAGAGGGGGCATGTGCCCCGGGCGCCAGAACAAAGGGGCGCCAAATGAAGGATTATACCTTTGGAAAGGATCATTTTCTTCTGATGTACTGATGGCTTCCGTTATTATGAAACAGCCATTATAAATGAAGTGTTAGGTAATGATGAAAGAGCAGCCGTAAAAAGTTAGAACTCTGATTTTCTGGTCCAAATGGGAAAAAAAAAATGGCCATAATTTTTTTTGCAAAAAAAAATTATGGCCATTTTTTTTTCCCCATTTGGACCAGAAAATCAGAGTTCTAACTTTTTACGGCTGCTCTTTCATCTTCACCTAACACTTCATTTATAATGGCTGTTTCATAATAACGGAAGCCATCAGTACATCAGAAGAAAATAACTTGGTGAAAGCTGAAACTCAGTTAAGTGGGACTCGGATAATCTGGACTCTACTGAATATGTCATTTTAAAAATGATCTTTAGAATATTTTTGTTGATGTTCAGAGGGACCTCCCCCTTGAATCTGCCACTGTAGATTACGTAGTTCAGTATTACATATTTTATGATTACATATTTTAAATTTTAAAATAATTCGTCTATTATAAAATTAAAATTCTCTTTGTAAATATACTTTGTGGAAGAGGGGGGGGGGAAGGACGCCAAAATCCATGTTTGCCCCGGGTGCAAAAAAGGCTAGTTTCGGCCCTGACCTTGTAAATTTATTGTTTCGTGTACTTTGTGTGTTTGTCAATCCTGGACATTTTTAGTGTTTACTGGTGGTTGTGGTCTTCTATATAGAAGTCTGCAGGAAGCCATTTAACTGGAATACATAGAGCAATATAAGAGACATACATATAAGCTTGTCCTTGGTCATCACTCTGTAAACTCCACCCCTTTCAGGAGCCTCAGTACACTCAAATTAAGGCCTCCAAACATGAAATATCAAGTTTTGATATAATAATGCCATTAATAAAAATAAATGACTCGTAGGTAAAAACTTGCCAAGTTCTAGATTTATTATTAATATGCTAGCAATAATTTTTTAAACAATTAAAACAATGCTACTATACTTCAGTAGATAAGTTTGAGTGAATTTTATTTGAACTTGGCATCCACTTACATAACACTTCTTTTCTTGCCAGTTTTTTGCACTTGGCTCTCTTTTTTCACAGTTGTTAGATAATGTATTAAGAGCAAATTCCATAGTAATTACACCTCCTGCAAAAATATTATAACAAGTATGTTGTTATTGCTTGTAATGATATGTGGGAGTGACTGGTGATAGATTAAAGTTAAAGGGAAATATTTATGATAATAAATATTATGAATACAAATATGACACAATTTGTAGATACCAAATAAAAAAACAGAAAATAAAATTAGATGTAACCTCCAGCTTTTCACTTCTACATACCAATACCGACTGAAAGTAACATGCATATAGTGGCAATAAAAAAGATCATAAGCATTATGTTCATTCAAATTAAATGTAATGTTTTAAGTTAAGCTGGCAAATTAAAAATTTTACTATAAAATATTCTATCAAACAATATTTTTACTGCCACTGGTGACTTACAAATAAAACAAATAAAAGGGAGCAGAAAAAAATTGAATTTCAACTTTAAGTATTGGAAGGTCTTCAGATAAAGGATAAATGAGGTGCAGCTGTTAAGGATGTCTTTTGGAATTCATAGCTGTTTTTACTGAGTGGTGCACTCAGTACACTATCTGTATTTTTAAATTTTAATATATACTCCTGTTTTTAAAAAATGCAACACCATGAAAGAATGATGCGATTGAGATGACATTTTCAGCAAATGCTAAGGATAGTGTGTTATACAATTGATTCCAATTTCAGAGTGACCACGCATGCGAGGGCTGAGTAGCACCCTCTGGACTGCTGCTGAAGCAGGACATTGAAAGTAGTCTATGATTATCTGTTGGTGGTAAACTATAGGTAATATGTAACTATGCCTCTTCGACAAAAGAGGGTGACATTTCAACAACTGGAGGAGTTTGAATGGGACAGAATCATCAGCCTTCATGAAGGAGGATTTTCCTATAGTGCAATAGCATCTCCTATGCATCGCAGCAGCAGCACAGTGATGCAAGTTTGGAAGCAGTAAACCAAAGAGAATTGGACAACACAGAAAAATGGGAATGGACTCTGAAAGGTGTCGTCAACGCGCAATAACAGTTTGGCAGCACATTGGTCAACTGCTATAGGTGTCACTGTCTGGTTCAGAGATCCAGAGCTGGGGCCTGGAGCCGGAGCGCTCCGGAGCTGTGTTTTCCCCGGAGCTGGAGCTCTAAATTTTCCCCTGCTCCAGGGCTCCTTTAGTTTTTAATATTCTTTTAAATTTTTTTTTTTTTCAGTCTTTTAAATTTCCAGGCTTAAAATATTTTAATTACATCATTATTCAGTATTTTAATTATATCATTTTTTAGGGGTTTTTTTTTTATTAGTGATGGAAAACTTATCAAAACATGGTAACACTACTTTACTTCTACTTTCTGCTTGAGCTAAGTGACAACACTATTTGTAAACAAATATGGCTGCCTGTTGTTTACATGTGTAGTTGTACAATTTCGGTTGTTTGAAAAGTGAAGAAGAAATTTAAGATTTTTGTGTTTAAAATTCCACCAAACTTTCTATTTTAAAAGCAAAAGCTAAAAGATGTCAGATTTTCTGAACAAGAATTTCAAGTTTGATGAGAAGAAAAATGCATTTTGTCCGATCTTTAATGAAGGTAAAAGAAGAAAGAATTTGCGAGCAAAAAATTAAATGTGTAAAATAAAATCTTCAACTGAAAGCGCAGAGCCGAGTTGGAGCCACAGTATTTTATCTAGGAGCGGATCTGGAGCATCAAAAATTGCTCGGCTCCAGGTCACTGGTCTGGTTTGTCAATTTGTAAACGTCTGCTGCACCATGGACTGCATCTAAGAACTCCTTTATACAGGATCCCCCCTCTTGCAAAACTATCGATGCCACGGGCTGCAATGGGCTCATGAACATAGAGACTGGTATGTAGATTATTGACAACAAGTGGTTTTTCTGATGGATCCTGGTTTAATTTGTAGTATCATGATGGCTGCATTCGAGTTAAATGCTATGCCAGTTAATGCTACCTTACGGAATGCATTATCGAATGTCATAGTGGACGAACACCTGGAGTTATGGTCTGGGGTGTGGTTGTGTATCATGGATGATCACAACTGCTATGAATTGTGGGTAATCTCAACAGCAACATCTACATCAGTGAAGTGTTGGAGTTCAAAGTCTTTCCTTCAAGGCATTCCTTGAACTATCTTTCAACAGGATAATGCTTGTCCACATGTTGCAAGAAATGTTCAAGACTTGTCAGCAGAACACATACAGCTTCTTCCGTGATCTGCATATTTGCCCGACATGTCACCTATTGAACATGTTTGAAATTCCATTGGTCAGCGTCTTGCTAGTGACCCTCGTCCTATAGCTTCTACAAATGAACTATGCATACAAACAGTATGGAATGCTCTTCCCCTGGCAGAGATCCAAAATCTGTTTTGGTTACATGCCACATCGTATAGCCGCAATTATTGCAGATCATGGTGGCTACATGAAATACTAATTTTGGACACTTAATATTGTTTTTTGGCTTTGAAAATGTAATCATTTGTTTATAGATACCAATGCCAGTCATTTGTATGTTAAATTTCATTTAATTCCGTTGATTCCTTCATGGTGTTGCAATTTTTACAAACACTAGTTTATTATTACTGCTCAATGACTATGACAGGTGATATCTAAACAAGATTTCAATTTAACAATCTAAGACTATGTTTTCTGCTACCTAAGTTGTGCCCATGATACTTTTCCTTGTGTATGATAGAATTCTGAAAAAAATATTTCTGCCTTTATGAATAATGCTTTGCCCTGTCCTGCCATTATCTATAGAATAGTCTCATAAATCTTTCTTAATTACAACTGGGAGGGTTGTTAAAAGTAAATTTCCTTATTCCAACAGTGCATCTCCTATCTTTCTTTTTTAACTGGATCTATCATTTCCATAGTTCGGGCAGAAGTTCCATTAATATGTAGACCATTAAAATAATAAAACTTTGTATAAATCACCATGAAATCAAAACACTACACAAGATGCGTTTTGAACTGGAAAATATAACAACCCGTCATCAGCTACTGTAAACACGTGCACATGGGAGAACAAGGTCACAAGTGAACAGAAAGGGGAACTTACAAAGAATGTGACAGGTGGCACGGCTGCTATATTTTCCAGCTCAAAACGGGTCCTGTGTAGTGTTTTGATTTTATGGTGATTTATAGAAAGTTTTATTACTTTAATTGTCATTTATTGCCAGTTTTTTGGTGCTGTTTCAAATGTAGACCATGTTTCAGAATATATACAGTGCTGTCTATTGACAACTTTTTCTTGCAAATAATAAATTTTAAGCACATGATCTGAAATATTTTTGGTCTAAATTTCAGGTCATTATTATAATCCATATAATGCCCTACACAGCTAGTTGGGAGCTGTGTTTAATTGCAAAATAAGGTTTTTGGGTTAGGGATGTTTAATTTTCATAATCCTGTATTTATATTTGATTATGTTTTTGTGTTTTCACTAATGTATTGCTTGATTACAGGTAGAAGAATTTAAAAAATTCATGGACTCTGTCCCAACTGAAGAAATGAAACAGCAATTTGAAGTAAGATTTAAACTTTGCATTATATAATAGAGAAATTTACTAACTCTAATGTAGTGATTCATGAATACTTTGCTGTTTTCAATATTAAAAGCTGTTTGTTAACTGTAATCAACAAACTGATTGATTTATCAATCAGTATACATTTTTACTTTGAAATCTTTTAATCAAAATGGCAGCTGCTTACAACTTGGTTACATCCAAATTGGTTTATAAATATGAGCACCGTCACATGACAAAGGTTATCAACATTTGAACGGAAGGTGGTTTTGGGCTCAGGGGGGTCATCATAGGGGAAAATATGCCGAAATTTTATTATATTTATACTATATGTAATAGAATAAACATTATTTTCATTGTTGTGGTTTATTTTTAAATACTCAATAGACAAAAAAGGAAGAAAATAAATTTGAATTCTGAAAAATAACATCTGTATTATGTAAAATAAATGTATAATTTTTTATACATAAATATCCACTTTCAATTAAAAATATAATTTAAAGTAAATGATGCAATATATTTAAAAATTTTTAAAATATTTTTACTATATTAATTGGTATACAGTGGCTAACAGAATTGAATATTCTTAGTATGAAAGCTAATGCAAAATTTATTTTCAAATGTTTACCCACCTTCCTGTGTTAAGACTTACTTCCAGACTGCTTTTTTTAACCTAGAAATACATAACTATTGTTAAACTCAAATACTGGAAAATGAGAATGGGGCTAAATTTTGTGGGATAATTAAGCACGACAGGCGACAAAAGATCCCATTTAAAAAAATCTAACCACTAGAAAATTATTTGGTGCTGTCTTCGTCGTCGTCCCTCCCATCCCACCGCAGAATCCTTCAACCCCATCTTGTTTAATCATTCTACTAAATTCAATTCCATTCTCACAGTTAGATCGTGCTACAGAACATGCTGAGTACTATCAATTTAATTATGACCACCTTGTATTGTTCTTTTGAGATTTGCTTTCTAATTTTGGATTTGGTGAAATGAGAATGATGTCACTTTGACAAACAACCTGTCATTTTTATCCTAAAAATTATTGTACTTTCAACTTCCTTGTGAATTTTTTTAACTGCCATCTTTCAAAAATACAGAGGGTGTTCATGTTCACACATTTTTGGCATGATTTTGACTTTCTCTGTGATTTAAATTTAAATGAAAATATATATATATATATTCTATAATCAATGTTTTTACATAAAATTGTGTATTGTAAATTAGTAATTGTGAAAGTATGTAGCATGGATTTATTATATCTATAAATAAAGTAGCTTAAGATATGTTTCTTTTACATCATATTTAATCAACTAATATTTAAAAGAAAAACTAAAGAATTTTAAACTTTTTTGTGATTTCCATTTAATTTCTGGGTAAAAGATTTTTTAAATACAGAGAATATGAAACTTCTGAAAGCAATTTTTCTCCTTCTGAAATTTGCATTTTAACCCCCTATTATGCATGTGCTTCTAAATTCCCCTCCCCCTTATGTTCTTATTTTTTTTTTAGTCTTGAATTTGGTAGTTGTTTGTTACCATTATGTTACATTTAAAATGATCTTGTAGTCTCTTATTAATTGGAAAATATATAAATCATAACAGCGAAATATATAAACTAAACTACAAAACATTTTATTGAACTTAATAATTGCATTGCCAACTAGAATGTCTTCAGGAATCTAAAATCATTTACATATCAGTTTTAATAATGATTGTATTTCTTTTATAAAATGTAAAACTGTATTACATAGGTTTAACACACATTTAAAAAATTGCTAAACCTACCATCTGCTATTTTTTTTTTTTTGCCCAATGTCCTAATTTATAATCTCCTATTAAAGTCACATCTTTTGATAACTGTTACTTTAACTAAAATGTTACATAAACCACACTCACTATTACAGAAAAATTCAATTGTATTTGTACTGTAAAGTTGGGCTTAATGAATCGGAGAGTGGAATTCAATCCAAAGTTTGAATTGAACAAAATTAATTCCGATTCATAAGCTCAAAATTACACTACAGCCGATGACGTAAGTGGTTGACATTGCTAAATGTGTTTTTTATGAATTATTTTAAATTATATAAGATCAAATAAAATTATGTTTACTAGTTATCGTAGCTGAAAAAAAATAAAGAAAAGTAAACACTCACCCAAGTACTTGAACACAGAAAGATAATTCACAAATGACGTTTATTTAAACATATATAAAATTGGCTGATTTGAATGCATTCTTACATTATGAATTATGTAAAGATAATCAAAGTGAATGTAAAATTTACTATAATTTTAGACAATTAGAGACATATTATCATCTAAGAAAAAGCAGAAGTTTACGTAATATTTCTTTTTGCAAATTAGGGATTAAAGTTCAGGAATGTAAAGTTAAATTAGGGATTAAAGTTCAGGAATGTAAAGTTAAACTAGGGCTTAAAGTTCAGGAGTGTAAAGTCAAGATCAACTAGGGACGTAGAAGGACTCTTGTATTTGGAAAACTGGATACATGCTGTCGACAATCCTCCTTCGGGAATGTAGATTCTATTTCTTTTTATTCAATGCGAATCTGAAGCGAATGAGAAGTTACGGATTTGGAAAATTGGAAATAGGAAGTTTAAGAACTTCTTTCAGAAATGCAGATTTTGACGATTTCGGTTCTTTACATAGGCAATTTACTATTTATTGCATCGACAAAAAAAACAGATGTTCAATTCATATTTTTATAGCAAAGAAGAATCGAAGAATAATAAAACGTCGATGAGCAGAACAATTCAGGGCTTCCAAATAATGTTCCATGAAATTTACTTAGAAATGTTTCTTGAAGAGAAAAATATTATATTTCCTTTAGATGATATACGGCCGCTAAGGCCTAACGAAACGTCGAACTCTTCTCACTCGCTCGCCGAACTCCTCTGCCGCAACAACCGGCTAAAAAAGCACGGCGTCGCAGCCCCCACAAATTACTTGCTCCAACGGCTCCCTGGTGAAGAATGATGACTTTTCCAGAAGAGTTTCAAACATGAAAAGCCATTACAGAGCGCGCCAGCCAATTAAAAACGCCTATCCTCCCCGCGCCTGACGTCACACACAACGTGCGTGTTCCAAAAGGAATGTTAATCGATTTAGCAGACGTCCGGTTTTGAACTAAGCGTCTGTTTGGCAAAGGGGAATACCCTTCTTGCTGGAACTTTCAAAATGTCGGAAAGAATGATCTCATGGCGTCGCGCGCCGAAATTAAAAATGAGAAAAGATAGAAAATACATTTTTGCGTATTTCTGCCAAAGTATTTATCACAAGTCACTGAAAATTTTGCAATCGGCTAGAAATAAATATTTCTATCCACATAATATGATTTAAAAGGGAAATATTGATAAATAAAAGATTTCCATTTTTTATATTTTAGACTTAGAAAATTCCGATGTGTTTACACATTCGCGATGTATGTTGAAAGAAATTTGAAAGTTAAATTACTGAAATATAATAAAATACTAATTGCACTTAAATAATCTTAATAAGAGATAATGTTTACATTGAAAAATAAGGAAATATTGAATTATTTATCATTAAAATTTACATTATAAGTTTAAAACTTGTGATTAGAAATTAGGTGTTTGAAAATGTTAATTTAAGTTGTAAAATTGAAATAAATTATATTATTTAAATTAATTTGAATGGGAAATGATGCATTATATTTTTTATGATGCAACATTTTATCTCCCGGTAGCAGAAAAAAAAAGGATAAAAAAAAAATTTTAGCTGACAGGTTCGAAAAGATGAACCATCTGCAGATAATTCTATGCAAATTTAAAGGTAAACTACACAATATTAAACAACAATAAACACAATACAACAAAACAAATATATAAACACAATACCAAACAAGAATACACAGTACAAGTAGAAATAGAATTGTAACACAATATCAAACAATAACAAACATGGTACAGGTAGAAACAAACCACTAAAATTTATATATAAACAAAACACTGCATGGGTGAGGTTCTAATTGGCCTATAAAAATGTAATCTTTTCATGTGCAAACCCCTAACAGTAGACATATTGCAACTATGATAAAAATAAAACTATATGTGTAATCATATTTAAAAAAACAAACAAAATGCTGCATAAAGTTTTCAAATATTGCAAAATCAAACCAATAAAATTAAAACAGGATAATACTGCAATTGTGATGTAGCTGAGACAACTGTATATCATTATTTGTAGTATTTATTTGTTTACATTGTAAAATACCATCAATTTCTTGAACAAAAAACAAATGTACATTGTTCAGAATGATAGTTGTGCCCATTAAATTAAAAAAATTTAAGACATTAAGCTGTGAATTTTAAAATAGATCATATGTGATCTTGGACACTGAAATTTACAATATAAAATGTTATTCCCTTTAAATTATGAATAGTTGCACCTTGAAGGATTTATCGGAAGGGTACTAATTTTGTGATTATTTTTTGCCCCAAGCTATGCCGAATTTACCTTCTGTGTGTGCTCGCTATAAATTTGTTGGGAACTGAAAGAAAAAGAGAAATAACTTAGAGCAGTTGCTCCATCGTATTCTCATAAAATATCTCCACTAGTATTCAAAGAGCTGCAGCTAGGAGATTTGAGCATTGATAATTTTTCATATAATTTCTGGAACATATATAAATTTTCATTTGTATTTTTTTTTATTTGTAATTTATTAAAGTTGTCTCAAAAATATATTAATTTTTTTTATATATATTTTCTCATAATTTTTAATAATAGTTATATAGGATCCTATAATTAAATTTAAAATAAAACATCACATGAATAAGCAGTAAAAGTTTATATGTTGAGATCACCCCTCAATTTCAATATGATATGGATATATATTGTTCAAAAATTAACAAAGATGAACATACAAAAAAAAATCTGTGGCAACATAATATTGCATTCCCATCATTTAAATTAAGGTAGAAAAAAAAATTTAGATGAAGGATAGTACCTATTATAAAATATAGAATTGTAAAATAATGAAATCAATAAATCAGTATGCTTAATCAATTGTATGAGTGAACAGTAATGGACAGTACGTAAGCGCTTACATTCCGTGACCACTAGTATTTCGCCAGCAAAATATTGAAAACTCATAGAATTGATACAGATGTTACCACTGTATTGTTTAAAAAAAAAATTGTAATTCAGAGAGATATATATATACATATGAAGACACTAAAATGGAAATTAGAAAAAATGGGATTTACATTTGTAGGAAGATTGTAGTGCCCCAAAAAAATTTAAATGTCCATAACAAAAGAAAATTAAGTGAGTAGAAAACAAATAAAACTAACATCCTGTTGAGATGAGTTTTGATACATTCACCGTCATAATTCTGATTGTTGGATCAGTCATATGTTGAATTTGATAGTTATCGTTATTGCATATCTGGATAATTTTAAAAGGACCTGAATTTTTTGCATGGAAGGTATTAGTATGATTGAAATTCTTTAAATAAACTTTGTCGCCAATTTTCAACTTTGGAGGAGAACGACCTTTAAGAAATTTTGCATTCATTTTAAAATATTTTTGTTCATTAAGTTTAACTAATTCTCTGGTTGTTTTGATATGTTCTTGTTGTTGTTGAAAGTATTGGGAGGGTTCTTCAGCATCTTTAGGTGGTAAGAAAGTATCAATAGGTAAGTTTAAATCTCTGCCAAAAAATAAGTTTGCAGGACTAAAATTAGTTACAGAATGTTTAGAATTATTGTAGTGAAGCACAAAAAATTTCAATCTATCAGACCATTCAATTATTTGATCAGATAGTGAAGCAACTGATTCTTTCAGGGATCGATGAATACGTTCGATAACACCGTTCGACCTCGGGAAGTAAATGGACGAATTTCTACGTTTGATATTGAGAGATTTAAGAAAGGTTAGAAAGACATCAGAGGTAAAGTTTTTGGCGTTATCAGATAATATAATTTTTGGTATACCAAACCTCGAAAAGTAGTCGTTTAAAGCTTTAATTATAGATGGAGAAGTAGCATCTCTAAGCGGAATAGCTTCCAGAAAGCGTGAATAGTGGTCAACGATGGTGAGAATAAAAAATTTACCGTCATGTGACCTGGGGAGTTTACCCACAATATCTATTGCAAGCATCTCTCCGGGAGCTAATTCACACTTGGAAATGAAGGAAGGTTTTGTGTTGGTTTGTTTACTTTTGTAGGGAAGACATTTTTCACAGTTATTTACAAAATTTTGAACATCCTGAACCATTCCGTGCCAGAAATAATTCCTGGAAATTGTCTCAACCGTTTTTATCATTCCAAAATGAGCTTGGTGAGCAAGGGCAATGCAACTATTGATTAATGTTTTAGGAATAACGATTTTCTTTACTCTATTGACATTACCAGATTTCTTTTTAGCAAACATTAAAAGATCGTTATTAGGATTGATTGAGTAATTAGTGTTAGAACATGTTTTGGCAATTATTTTTTTCCGGATTTCTTTAAGTTTTTCATCATTTTGCTGCTCTTTTAGTATATTTTCGGTAGTTAGTGAGTCGTTAGTAGGTATAAAAATATTTAATGCATTTACATATAAATTAGGATTATTAGGAAGGTCCACGACACGAGAAAGAAAATCGGCTGGATTAACAAGCCCAGGAATGTGCTCAACCTTAAAATTAAAACTCTGCAAATATAAAAGCCATCTAGTTATAATTTCAGCCTGTTTTTCTAGGTTTAAATGGTAGGTTAAAGCTTTAGCATCTGTTAGAATTTTGAATTGTCTACCGTACAAGAATTCAGAAAAATGTTTAACAGAGGAATAGATAGCATAAAATTCACGTTTGATTGAAGGGTATTTAGATTCTGCCTGATTTAATTGCTTGGAATAAAATTCAATGGGGTAGAATTTGTCATTGTGTTTTTGCATAAGAATTCCGCAAATTGCAACCATAGATGCATCAGTAACCAAATAAACATCCTTACTATCATCAAAATTTTTAACTGTTGGATTAGTAAGCAAAATTTCCTGAATCTTGAGAAAAGCATTTTGACAGTCATTGCTCCAGAAGAATTTTACCTTTTTTCTCGTTAAATTTACAATAGGTTGTACTATTTTTGCAAAATCGAAAATTAAATGACGGAAATAATTTATCATACCCAGATAACTTTGAACTTGTTTCAGGTTTGTAGGAATGGGAAATCTATTGATTTTGTTTACATTATCAGTAGAAGGAGAGTGACCGTTTTTGTGTAATTTAAAACCTAGGTATGTTATTTGTTCTTTACATATTTGAAGCTTTTTAGGGTCTAAAGTGAGGTTAAATTCTCTCAATTTGTCAAAAACTTTCTGCAACCATATTAACATTTCCTCCAACGAATCAGCAGCAACAATTATGTCATCTAGAAAATATTGAACATTTTTACCTCTTAATGAGCTAAGGCAGTTATTTATTAAAGTATGAAAATAAGAAGTTGAGTTCACACATCCAAATGGCAGGCGTTTAGGTTGATAATTCCCATACTCCGTTGCAAATGCCAGTTTGGCCCTATCCTTCTGTTGAAGAAGAATTTGAAAAAATGCGGCTTTTAAATCCAAAACAGTATAGAATTTTTTGCCCGATATATTTTGCATAATGTCGTTGATTTTTGGTAAACAAATTTTATAAGGTTCAGTAATTGCATTAAGTAATCGATAGTCGATAACCATACGAAATTTAAGTTTGTTAGGGTCATCAGTAGGTAACGTCTTCTTTTTAACAAAAATGACTGGAAAACAGTAGTTTGAGGTTGAATTTTCTATAATGCCAGCCTTCAGAAGATCAGCGATTTCATTTCTAGCAAACTCCTTGGCAATTCTAGGAATGGGATATGGTTTTGTTTGTAAAGCAAAATCATGCAGTAAGTTAAACTGAGGAACAACTTTATCTGTACATCCCAGTGTACTGTATGAAGAAGAAAAAACAGCTGAATTATTCATAAGAAGTTTGAGAACTCTCTTCCTATCTGATTCAGGTAAGTGATCAACTTGAAAATTATTAGCTTTTAGTTCATTTTTACGAAGTTCTAAAATATCATCACAAATTAGCGAATTTACCTGGTATGTTTTACTGTTGTCATGCGTAGAAATTTGATCTTTAGAAATTTGTTTTAAGTAACCTAATTTAGTATTTTTGTTGAGGACAATTTTTTGACTATTGTTGTTGAATACATACAGAAGAATAGAATTGTTAACATTTGCTTCATGAAGGCTAATATCTAAGTTTAGTGGCAATTTGGTAGTTAATGGAACAAATAAATAGTTAAATGAATTGTTAATTTTATGTAATGCTTTAAGTCTTATAATCCTGCCATGATTTGGCCGAATAATGACACGGTTAGCTGGTGTGACAAAGTTTTTGGAATCTTCATGATTAATATCGTTAGAGAGAGAATTAATATTTTCATGTGATTCAGCATTGGAATTTGAAATATCATGAATAGTATTATTGTCATTGGAACTTAGATTTTCATTGTTAAAATTAGAAGTTTGAGTAGAATCAGGATTTTTATTTTCGAAAGGAAATGTGAGGTTTCCCATGATAAGTTGAGAGTTGGCAGAGTCTAACAAAACTTTATTTCGGTTTAAAAAATCATAACCGAGAATAATTTGGTAGTTAGAGTGCCAATTATCATGGGTAACGAAAAACACATTGCTGAACCATTTATTACGAATTTTAAAGTTTAATTGTACAGCAGAAAAATAAGGAACACTGGAATTATTGATGGTCTTGATGTTTACAGATCTAGATAAAAAGTTAAGTTTATTGTTTTGTTTAAGTAAGTTAATAGTTTTAGGTTGTATAAGAGAAAGATTTGCACCAGAATCCAGAAGACCAATAAAGTTATGTTTTCCAAATGTTAATTTAATTAAAGGAAGTGGAGAATCATCAGAAAAACATGACATAAGTGATTTGGGAATGTTAACAGCAGTATCAGAATAATTCATACCCTCGTGCAAAAATTTATCATCTAGGGCTCTGTGAGATTGAGGGGAAAAATTGTGTAAAATATCATCAGAACCCTCTAGAAGTTTAAATTATTTCTTCTGCCTCTGCCACGATATGGTCGATAATTATTTCTACCTCTGCCCCTATTGAATCTCTGCACATTGTTATCGCTACCTCTTCTAAAATCTCCAGCAAAGTTTCTGCCCTGATTCTCAAAATATCTATCATTACTTGGAGAATTACTGTTAGGACTTAAAAAATTACTTGCTTGATTAGCAGCACTGTTACCCTGACCAGAAAAATTTTGCTGCGGCGAAAAAAATCCCCTATTATGCAAAGACGGAAAAAACCAGCAATCGCGCGTATTATGCTGTTTGTTACAGATATGGCAAACAGTCCGCTCTTCTTTTAATCCTTTTAACTGCTCCGCCATACTCTGCAATAATTTATTTGAATTTTCTTGTTGTTTCAACAAAATTGTAATCAACGAGTCCTGACTGCTGTTGTTTGAAACCTGCGTCGCGTTGATGGTGTTGACTGAGAAAGAGCATTGCTGTTCCAAAGCTTTTTCGCAATCCATAGCACTAGAAACCAGATCATCAAAATTTTCCTTTCCAAGTTTAAGTACCTCTGTTTTAATATCCGGTCTAAGAGCTTCGAGCAATTTATTAAACATCAATTTTTGCTTTAGAATGACCATTTGAGGGATATCCTCAGCGTTCGGAACCAATCGATTGACTAATTTTTTTACTACCTCAGCCAACTCCTTCACTGTCTGTTTAGGTTTTTGTCTTATATTTGAGAACTGATAAGAGGTTTCCTGGAAATTCTCTTCTCTGCTAAATTTTGCTCTAAATAAACGCACAAAATTTTCAAAATTATCAATATTGTTAATTTCTGGATCGCTCGCAACATATTCCTGCGCCTTGTCTCTACAATACAGGCGGAAGAGTAGAATACGATTCTCGTCGTTCCAATTCTGTATGTTACAGACATCACTAATGTTTTTAATGAAAAAATGTACATTTTCCCCTTCTTTTCCATGGAAAGTGGGAATCGCTGCCATAAGCGCGTTTAATTGCAAATCATTTGCCATATCGTAATAATTTGTATACACGTGAAAAATCAAAAGGTATACTAAAACACTGATGTATGACAAATAAATTATCCTAAAGCAAAGCAAATAAAAAAATAATAATGGAAAAGTTTGTTAAAATGATGAAGGAAAGAAAAAAAATCATAAAAAAAAATGGAAGATTACTTTTTTAAAAATTTTCTAAAAATGCATATTAATGTGCAATACAGTTAAAGTAAATAAATATACGCAAAAATGTACAAATCCCCCAAAATAGAAAAAAAAGGAACACAATAACTACAAATATCAAAACATGCAACAATAAATCATTATAAATTCAAAGTGTAATATATAAAGTTTTCGTTTTTTCAATTTATGAAAAAATAGCAAATAAATCTTTGAAAAATCAAATTTCTTTTCTTTACATATATTTATAGAATCAAATCTTAAAAGGAAAATAAATAAAAATATAAATCATGTATATTTTAAAAAATATATTGCACCAATATGGGGTCCGCACATGAAATAGAGAGAAAAAAATATATATAAGTTTAG
This sequence comes from Maratus speciosus, assembly GCA_963932465.1. Lineage (NCBI taxonomy): Eukaryota > Metazoa > Arthropoda > Arachnida > Araneae > Salticidae > Maratus > Maratus speciosus. The sequence goes on along the minus strand of OZ010797.1, from coordinate 278,018,211 downwards.
TGAGTATTATTTTTAAAATAAATGGTTAAATAATTAATAAGTTAATTAATAAATATACTTTATCTAATATCATGAAAAAGTAATGAAACCCGATCTCCGATCTTTAAAGTTATGGCATCAATTAATGCCTATGAGTGAAAAGAAAAAATTAATATTAAAAATGCTTAAAACAATAACTCCAAGAATGAAATCACTAAGTTAACGGCACCATTAATGTACTGTAAAGTTGGGCTTAATGAATCGGAGAGTGGAATTCAATCCAAAGTTTGAATTGAACAAAATTAATTCCGATTCATAAGCTCAAAATTACACTACAGCCGATGACGTAAGTGGTTGACATTGCTAAATGTGTTTTTTATGAATTATTTTAAATTATATAAGATCAAATAAAATTATGTTTACTAGTTATCGTAGCTGAAAAAAAATAAAGAAAAGTAAACACTCACCCAAGTACTTGAACACAGAAAGATAATTCACAAATGACGTTTATTTAAACATATATAAAATTGGCTGATTTGAATGCATTCTTACATTATGAATTATGTAAAGATAATCAAAGTGAATGTAAAATTTACTATAATTTTAGACAATTAGAGACATATTATCATCTAAGAAAAAGCAGAAGTTTACGTAATATTTCTTTTTGCAAATTAGGGATTAAAGTTCAGGAATGTAAAGTTAAATTAGGGATTAAAGTTCAGGAATGTAAAGTTAAACTAGGGCTTAAAGTTCAGGAGTGTAAAGTCAAGATCAACTAGGGACGTAGAAGGACTCTTGTATTTGGAAAACTGGATACATGCTGTCGACAATCCTCCTTCGGGAATGTAGATTCTATTTCTTTTTATTCAATGCGAATCTGAAGCGAATGAGAAGTTACGGATTTGGAAAATTGGAAATAGGAAGTTTAAGAACTTCTTTCAGAAATGCAGATTTTGACGATTTCGGTTCTTTACATAGGCAATTTACTATTTATTGCATCGACAAAAAAAACAGATGTTCAATTCATATTTTTATAGCAAAGAAGAATCGAAGAATAATAAAACGTCGATGAGCAGAACAATTCAGGGCTTCCAAATAATGTTCCATGAAATTTACTTAGAAATGTTTCTTGAAGAGAAAAATATTATATTTCCTTTAGATGATATACGGCCGCTAAGGCCTAACGAAACGTCGAACTCTTCTCACTCGCTCGCCGAACTCCTCTGCCGCAACAACCGGCTAAAAAAGCACGGCGTCGCAGCCCCCACAAATTACTTGCTCCAACGGCTCCCTGGTGAAGAATGATGACTTTTCCAGAAGAGTTTCAAACATGAAAAGCCATTACAGAGCGCGCCAGCCAATTAAAAACGCCTATCCTCCCCGCGCCTGACGTCACACACAACGTGCGTGTTCCAAAAGGAATGTTAATCGATTTAGCAGACGTCCGGTTTTGAACTAAGCGTCTGTTTGGCAAAGGGGAATACCCTTCTTGCTGGAACTTTCAAAATGTCGGAAAGAATGATCTCATGGCGTCGCGCGCCGAAATTAAAAATGAGAAAAGATAGAAAATACATTTTTGCGTATTTCTGCCAAAGTATTTATCACAAGTCACTGAAAATTTTGCAATCGGCTAGAAATAAATATTTCTATCCACATAATATGATTTAAAAGGGAAATATTGATAAATAAAAGATTTCCATTTTTTATATTTTAGACTTAGAAAATTCCGATGTGTTTACACATTCGCGATGTATGTTGAAAGAAATTTGAAAGTTAAATTACTGAAATATAATAAAATACTAATTGCACTTAAATAATCTTAATAAGAGATAATGTTTACATTGAAAAATAAGGAAATATTGAATTATTTATCATTAAAATTTACATTATAAGTTTAAAACTTGTGATTAGAAATTAGGTGTTTGAAAATGTTAATTTAAGTTGTAAAATTGAAATAAATTATATTATTTAAATTAATTTGAATGGGAAATGATGCATTATATTTTTTATGATGCAACAGTATTTACAAAATCTGTTTTTTTTTTATATGTATATTCTGCAATAATAACCAGTTAAAGTATTTTCTTTTTCACAAGGGGACACATATACATTACAAAACTACACTTTGCAAAATTTGCTTATCAGAATTATATTTTGCATTAATAATCAGTTTTTTTAGAAGGGGTAGGGATGAAGATTTCTGTGAGAGCCTCATAAAATTTGAGTTAAAATTGTATTTAATTGCATCTTAAAATTTGCTTTCAAAATTTATTCTTTTGAATACAACTCTTTTTTATAAACTTTGTGCTTCTCATTGTTATAATTCATATTATATAGCTTAATTTATGTGTCAATTTTCCTCCTCTCTCTCTGTTTAAAGGTGAAGCGAATGAAATATTTACTTAAAAATTTTCAAGATTATGCGTAGTTTAAGATGTCTGTTTGTTGAATCAGGTAACTAAATAAAATATTACGGGTATAAATCATATTTAGAAACTTTCAGTTCTTTCCAGTTTAGTAAAGTATGTCTGAAAAAAGATCTTTTATACAACATTTAAAGAAAACTGCTATATGTGCAAAGCTATTTCAAAATTTCTGCAAAAGGTACTTAAGATTAAACCATTCAAATATTGAAGCTGTTTTGATTTTCAGAGCTGTTACATTCTTGCACTATCATAAAGTAATTGTCATTCATGTATGTGCATGAAATTTTAAAACATTCTACTCCAAATTCCATTTAATAACAGCACTGTAGTGGAGGGTATTTTGTGGTACATACCATATACCTTTTGAATTTAAGAAGCTCCACATACTCTGTGTTTATAAAGTAAAGCTATAGAGTATACTCTAGTGTATACCATCTACCTTTAGCATATACTGTCTTTTTTTCTTCCGACAATGTTACTGTGTGTAACAAAAAGTGTGTTTTAAAGGCTATTTCAAAATTTCTTAAAAAGGTACTTATTTTAAATAAAGTACTAGGATTAAACAATTCAAATATTAAGGTTGTTTTGACTGTAATGCCTGTTATTTTCCTACACTATCATAAAGTAATTGTCATCCATATACTGCGAAACAGCACCAAAAACTGGCGATATGAAGCAATTAAAATAATAAAACTTTGTAAAAAATCACCATAAAATTAAAACAAAACACAGGACGCGTTTCGAGCTAAAAACATAACAGCTCGTCATCAGCTACAGCATACACGTGTCCGTAAACGAACAAGTTCAAAAATGAACTGAAGATAAAGAATGTTGCGAAGAATGCGACAGATGGCGCTACCTGATAGAGGGATATGCAAAAGGGAAATGTGTTGAAAAAAGATAGAAGAGAAAATGAAATGGAAAAAATGGAAATAAAAGAAAAATAAAAATAAAAGAAGTAAATTAAAAATATAAATAAAAATAATAAATAAAGAACTATAAAAGAACAAGAAAATATCCAAATTATTATTATTATAATTATAATTATTATTATTATTATTTTTTTTTTTTTTTTTTTTTTTTTACAAAATAAAAGGAAAGAAACAAGAGAAAAGGAAAAGAATTACAAAATTAATTTCCACGCTGGAGATAGGAAAGGAGATGATGGGAGATCATTGACAAGATTAGCGGAATTTTTAGAAATAAAATATGCTTCATGAAAATCCAAGTGAGAGGGAGAGGCAGGGGAAGAAATAATTTTGGCCATGGAGAAATTGAAACAATGACTGGAAGACCAACAGTGAGAAGCAATCGAAGATTTAGAGATTTCTTGATTTGCAATATATCTCTGATGCTCGCCTAATCTGAATTTTAAAGCTCTCTTCGTTTGACCAATATAACCTAAATTGCAAGAGCAAGGAATGAAATAAACACCCCACCGGTTCTCAGTAGGAACAGGATCTTTTAGAGAAGAGAATTTAATTTTATTCATAGGTTTGAAGATAACTTTAAAGTTAAAACGAGAAAGTATTTTAGCAATTTTGAAACACAGAAGAGAATAAAAGGGCAGAACTATTATAGAATTAAAATTAGGAGGATTATTTGAATCAGAAAAAGGACGTTTAGGCTTATTAAATTTATACAAAGCTTTATCAATCAAAGAGGGATTATAACCACGAGCAAGGGCAAGAGATTTCAGATAATTAATTTCATTATTCAAAGCAGAAGAGTCAGAACAAATGCGTAACGCCCTAAAAACAAAAGTATAAAAGGACGCCACTTTTTGTTGAGGAGGATGATTTGAAAGGGCATGAGGAGGAAGGGAGACAGCGAAAGGTTTTCTATAAACGGAGGTAGAGAACCGATCTGGGAGTTTTGAAACCAAGACGTCAAGGAAAGGAAGAGAATTGTTCTCTTCGACTTCGAGAGTAAATTGAATACAAGGATCAACAGAATTAACAAGAGAAAGGAGATTAGAAAGATCAAGGTCAGATGGAATTAAAATGAAAGTGTCATCAACATACCTAAACCAGAAAGGAAATTTATATAAACTGAAGAGTTTTTCTTCAACAAAATGCATATAGATATCACATAAAAGAGGAGACAATGGATTACCCATGGCCAGACCCTCAGTTTGAGAATAGAAAGAATTGTTAAACTGAAAAGCAGTTTGCCTGACACAAATACTAACTAAATGCAGGATTTCATCAATCTCAATGGAAGAGTAATGAAATTCGCGCAACCTTCTTTCCAAACAATCAATTGCCCCTTGAACAGGCACGTTAGTGAAAAGGGATTTAACATCTAAGGAAACCATTATATAATTGCAAGGAGAAAGACGTTTAATTTTATCAACAAAGTCAAAAGAGTTTTTCACGGTATGAAAGTTAGTGGAAGATAAAGGAGCGAGTAACTTAGAAAGGAACTTGGCAAGTTTATAAGAAGCAGTACCAATATTGGAAACGATAGGGCGAAAGGAAAGAGTAGGTTTATGGACCTTAGGAAGAGCATAGAAACGAGCACAATTAGCGATAGTAGGGGTGACCAAACGTTTAGTGTTATCATTAAGAAAGACAGAATTTTTAATGACATGCTTGATGTCAGATAAATGCTTAGTAGAAGGATCCTTTTTTAATTTGGAATATGGACCAGAGTTTAACATAGATTCAACGTGGGAAATATAATCAGATTTATTGAGAAGAACTGTTTGACCGCCTTTATCAGCCTTAGTAATAAGAAGGTTAGGAACGGAATTAAGTTCACTGAGAGCAGATTTCTGAGAAGAAGAAAGATTAGACTTATTAAAAGATTTATTAGAAGAAATGACATTAGCCAAAAGGTAGCGAAGAGAATCAAGTTGACCAGAAGAATCTAGGTGTCACAATGCTATTTTGGATAAAAAGTTTTCTTCGCTTCTGACTTCTAATTCTTCTGCTCCTAGTATTTCTCCTCTTGAGCAAAATTATGTTGTCAATTTATCTTCTCACTCTCTTACTGATTCTCAGCGTGATGTTCTCTCACTTGGCTTGAATTTTTCGTGCATTTCTAAGCCATCTATTCCGAACTTAATTGCTCCCATTGAACATTCTTTCAAAAACAGTAAAATTTCTTCTGGTCAACTTGATTCTCTTCGCTACCTTTTGGCTAATGTCATTTCTTCTAATAAATCTTTTAATAGGTCTAATCTTTCTTCTTCTCAGAAATCTGCTCTCAGTGAACTTAATTCCTTTCCTAACCTTCTTATTACTAAGGCTGATAAAGGCGGTCAAACAGTTCTTCTCAATAAATCTGATTATATTTCCCACGTTGAATCTATGTTAAACTCTGGTCCATATTCCAAATTAAAAAAGGATCCTTCTACTAAGCATTTATCTGACATCAAGCATGTCATTAAAAATTCTGTCTTTCTTAATGATAACACTAAACGTTTGGTCACCCCTACTATCGCTAATTGTGCTCGTTTCTATGCTCTTCCTAAGGTCCATAAACCTACTCTTTCCTTTCGCCCTATCGTTTCCAATATTGGTACTGCTTCTTATAAACTTTCTAAGTTACTCGCTCCTTTATCTTCCACTAACTTTCATACCGTGAAAAACTCTTTTGACTTTGTTGATAAAATTAAACGTCTTTCTCCTTGCAATTATATAATGGTTTCCTTAGATGTTAAATCCCTTTTCACTAACGTGCCTGTTCAAGGGGCAATTGATTGTTTGGAAAGAAGGTTGCGCGAATTTCATTACTCTTCCATTGAGATTGATGAAATCCTGCATTTAGTTAGTATTTGTGTCAGGCAAACTGCTTTTCAGTTTAACAATTCTTTCTATTCTCAAACTGAGGGTCTGGCCATGGGTAATCCATTGTCTCCTCTTTTATGTGATATCTATATGCATTTTGTTGAAGAAAAACTCGTCAGTTTATATAAATTTCTTTTCTGGTTTAGGTATGTTGATGACACTTTCATTTTAATTCCATCTGACCTTGATCTTTCTAATCTCCTTTCTCTTGTTAATTCTGTTGATCCTTGTATTCAATTTACTCTCGAAGTCGAAGAGAACAATTCTCTTCCTTTCCTTGACGTCTTGGTTTCAAAACTCCCAGATCGGTTCTCTACCTCCGTTTATAGAAAACCTTTCGCTGTCTCCCTTCCTCCTCATGCCCTTTCAAATCATCCTCCTCAACAAAAAGTGGTGTCCTTTTATACTTTTGTTTTTAGGGCGTTACGCATTTGTTCTGACTCTTCTGCTTTGAATAATGAAATTAATTATCTGAAATCTCTTGCCCTTGCTCGTGGTTATAATCCCTCTTTGATTGATAAAGCTTTGTATAAATTTAATAAGCCTAAACGTCCTTTTTCTGATTCAAATAATCCTCCTAATTTTAATTCTATAATAGTTCTGCCCTTTTATTCTCTTCTGTGTTTCAAAATTGCTAAAATACTTTCTCGTTTTAACTTTAAAGTTATCTTCAAACCTATGAATAAAATTAAATTCTCTCCTCTAAAAGATCCTGTTCCTACTGAGAACCGGTGGGGTGTTTATTTCATTCCTTGCTCTTGCAATTTAGGTTATATTGGTCAAACGAAGAGAGCTTTAAAATTCAGATTAGGCGAGCATCAGAGATATATTGCAAATCAAGAAATCTCTAAATCTTCGATTGCTTCTCACTGTTGGTCTTCCAGTCATTGTTTCAATTTCTCCATGGCCAAAATTATTTCTTCCCCTGCCTCTCCCTCTCATTTGGATTTTCATGAAGCATATTTTATTTCTAAAAATTCCGCTAATCTTGTCAATGATCTCCCATCATCTCCTTTCCTATCTCCAGCGTGGAAATTAATTTTGTAATTCTTTTCCTTTTCTCTTGTTTCTTTCCTTTTATTTTGTAAAAAAAAAAAATAATAATAATAATAATAATAATAATTATAATTATAATAATAATAATTTGGATTTTTTCTTGTTCTTTTATAGTTCTTTATTTTTATTTTTCTTTTATTTCCATTTTTTCCATTTCATTTTCTCTTCTATCTTTTTTCAACACATTTCCCTTTTGCATATCCCTCTATCAGGTAGCGCCATCTGTCGCATTCTTCGCAACATTCTTTATCTTCAGTTCATTTTTGAACTTGTTCGTTTACGGACACGTGTATGCTGTAGCTGATGACGAGCTGTTATGTTTTTAGCTCGAAACGCGTCCTGTGTTTTGTTTTAATTTTATGGTGATTTTTTACAAAGTTTTATTATTTTAATTTCATCCATATACTGGCATAAAATTTTGAAATATACTACTCCAAATTCCACTTAACATCAGCTCTGTAGTGGAGGGTATATGATGGTACCTTTTAAATTTTTTTAAGAATCTCCATATATTCTTTGTTTGTTAAGTAAAGCTATTGTGTACACTCTCTAGTGTCATCATCTCCCTATAGCATATACCATCTGGTTTTCTTACGACTGTAGTGCTATGTAACAAAAGAGTGTTTTAAAGGCTATTTCAAAATTTCTCAAAAACGTACTTATTTTAAATAAAGTGATAATATTTGACAAGTCAAACAAACTGTTTTGACTTTCATGCCTATTATTTTCTTGCACTATCATAAAGTAATTGTCATCCTTACTTGCGTGAAATTTTAAAATCTACTATTTGAAATTCCATGTAATTATAGAGCTGTTGTAGAGGGTATATGACTGTATATGAGGCATACCTTCTGAAATTGTTTTCTCTATACTCTCAGTTTGTCAAATAAAGCTATAACGTATACTCTAGTGCAGCGGTTCCCAATCTATGGGTCGCGACCCACCATTGGATCGCGGAACAATCAAGGTTTGTCACAAAAATATATCTTTTATTGGATTGCGTACCGTACGTGCCCCGTAAAAGTGAATAAAATCTTTCTTCCTCTATCCCTAATTCCGATTTTTCTGCCGCAAACATTTGTTTCTTCTTTTGAAGCCAGGAGGGGCGATAAATAGGCCAAATGAAAACAGTTGGCGACTGCAAAGTGAACCGCTCTCCCTCTATTATATTTCATTTAATCGGGGATTCTTCACAAATTTAAGCAGGATAGATTTATGGATTGCAGGACTTTTGTCGATAAGTTTGTAAGAAATACATGACCTGTATTATTATAATTATTTTATAACAATAGCTGATAAATTATGATGCATGGTAAATTATTTATTACAAATACTAATACCAGGGTTTGTTCGGGTACATTTATTTTCAAGGCTAAATATGAGTAATTTTTTTTTACAGAAAAATAAATCTAGTTTAAATGCGCGAAATTTCGTTTTATTTAAGGAAATATTTTCTATAAGAAAATACTGGTACCGAAGAATTTCTTAGTCTGGAAATTCAAGGACCCGTACGAACAATGAATACATCAATACTTATAAATAAAAAAAGTTTTTTTTGTAATTACTTGAATTCTAATGTGTATAAATTTAACTGAACAATATGATTGTTTTGTTTACAATATCATTGTTACAATTTTCTTTCAACATTATTGTTTCAATTTTAATAAAGAAAAATAGTCTTGAACAGTTCGAACATTTTAAAAGCGTTAAAATTTAAATTTTTCATGCTGTTTGATGCCGAGTAATAAAAAAAAATGATTCATAATCTATTATAGTTGTTCATCAGGAGTGAAAACAGCCAAAAAGGAAAAATAGAAAAAATTATCTGGCTATTTTTATTTCCTTTTAAATTAGTGATGTATATAAATAATTAATAATAATAAAAAAAAATCTACAAATAGAATAAAACAATAATCTGTATTATCAATTCATTAATTTATAAGTACTGATTTGTGTATTCACGAGATATTTGCGAGTTATTTTATTTTTATTAAACACTTTTTTTTTAAATTCAAAACAATATTTTTGTTTGCAGTGACAGAAGTACTTTTCGTATTACCACGTTTATACTTTTTAGCGCACAGGACTGCCACGGGCGACTATTTTTTAATTCTATTTTGCACCATTTTTTCAAAACAAATTATATATATATATATATATATATATATATATATATATATACGCACGCTTTGACAACATTTGCAAGAAAAATATACTACAAAATGTATCTTTTTTTTAAATAGTGGTGCGAACCGAATATAAAAATAGTCGCCTGTGGACGTCTGTGGCAGGCCTGCTGTCAAAGCCTGAGAGCTAATGTGTCCACAGGCTCTGTATGTACGTAACGCAATAACTCTTGATAGCAATATCCAATTTGCTTCAAATTTTGTAAATAGGTTCATTTTCATAAGGCGCATCCCAGATTAATTTTAGGGGTTCATTGGTTAAGTATAAAGGTTTAACCTTAATTTAGAATGCCCCCCCCCCCCCTTAATTTAGATAAACGGGTTTTTCATGCAGAATTATCAGATTCGCTTCAAATAATTTGGTATACCAGTTTATTCTGATAAGGGGCTTCCCTGATTAGATTTGGATGTTCTTTGGTTAAGTATGAAGGAGGGAACGGAGGTCTAATCCCCCCTTAATTTAGATAAATGGGTTTTTGATGCAGATTTATTCGATTTACTTCAAATTTGGTATACTGGTTAATTTTAATAAGACGCTTCCCTGATTAGATTTGGAAATTCATTGGTCAAGTATAAAGGTGTGTGTGTGTGGGGGGGGGGGGGGTAATCCCTCCCTGAATTCAGCTAAATGATTTTTTTTGTCGATTTCTTTATTTTTTGAGGGGCATTATTCTTTGAAATAAGAGTGTAATATATAATTAGTGTCAATAACCTGTGAGCTCAATGCCATCAGTTTGACTGGTCACTTTTCTTTTCTCATAAGCATTCAATGTTCATTTTAAACTCGTGGTATCAGAGTATTGCAAAAGATTTCCCCGAATACATTTTTTTAAATTATTACGTTGGATTTAAATTTCTTAATAATATTCTGTTAGTGTTGCAAATTGTTTCATAACCTATGCGTGATACATAATTTTTCGTTTTTGTTACTTTTATATTAGCCCTCATGCTGTCAAAGTCTGAGAGATAATGTGCCCGAAGGTTCTGTATGTATGTAACGCGATAACACTTGATAGAAATATCGGATTTGCTTCAAATTTTGGATATAGGCTCATCTGATAAGGCGCTTTCCTGATTAGTTTTGGGGTTTCATTGGTTAAGTGTAAAGGGGGAAAACGGTGGACTAATCACCCTCCCCCCCTTAATTTAGAAAAAAACGAGTTTTTCATGTAGAATTATCCGATTTTCTTCAAATAATTTGGTATGCCAGTTAATTCTGATAAAGCGCTTCCCTAAATAGATTTGGAGGTTGATTTGTTAAGTATATAAAGGGGGGAGGGTAGAAATGGAGGAGCTAATGGCCCCCTTAATTTACTTTCTTTTTCTTTCTTTCTTTTTTTCCCAGTGTGGTTGCACCTTACTATTTGTTTTTACCCCTTTCATGAACCATAAATTAATATTAAACAGTTTTGTACTTTTTTTCTTTATTAAGTTAAACTAGCCTTTTTAAAAAGAAAGAGATGACTTTTCATTATCTAGTAATGAGAGGGGGCAGAGGCCAAAGTTACTAACAGAAATAGTATAAAATATTCTTTTTAAATTGTTAGCGAAGAGATTTTTTTTTCTAAATGTTTCCATTTTTTAAGTGAGTGGCGACTCTCGCCCATTTTCACTGGTGGGACGCATAATACGATTTGTGTAGTAGAAGTCTAAAAAAAAAAAAAAAAAAAAAGAATCATATAATACTTTCGACTATGGATGCGCATAGTAGGGGAGACCGGGGCTAGTAGGCGCACTTTTTAGTTATTGACTTTTATTAATTTTTTGTTTAAGTTTTTTATGAAACTTTGACTTTACTTTTAAAGAACAGGCATTGGGCTATAAATACCCGGAGTTTTGAGTTTGTAGCTTTTAGAGTTTATATTTAGCAGAAGCCTAAATAAAAGGCAAATTGTGCGCCAACCTACCCCGTCACGGAGCAAGTTGCCTATACCTATGGGGTAAGTTGGCACACGCTTTATAAAAATTTAAATAAAACTCAAATAAGACACGCAGTTAAGAGAAATCAATTTCATTAATAATAGTAAATTTAAACAAAGGCGTTATCGCCGTACATTGTAAATTCTAAATTATACAGACATAAAAATAATGAATAAAACACTAACATTGTGTAACTTCTATCTTACTCGATATCACCATCAGGGTTACAGTTATCACAAATAAAAAATCGAGTGTCTCCGTTTGGGCAAGACTCGTGTGCCCAAAATCTTGCATTGCAGCCAATTTATTGGTGTTTGCTATTTTTCATGTTACCATCACACACCAGACATCGAGCCAACTTGCCCCGTGTTCAATGCGCCTACTAGCCCCATAATGAATTTCTTCACAAAAGGAACACGTAACCATCTAAGCATATAATAATCCAAGTAAATCACATATGGGGTAGGTACAGTTAATCATACACTAAGAAAAGCTGCACAAGTTAAATCGCATCTATTAAGATAAGTATTAGAAATTAGAAAAAAGAATGAAGCAACAAAAAATTACTTATGAGTGCAAAAAACAGAAACATCGTAATAAATGTCTACTGCACTTAGGTAATGCTGCAAAACTACATTGAGGATTGTAAAAAGCAAGAAGAAAGGTACTCTGTGACTGGTTGCGCAATCTATCTACAAACAGGCGATTTATGAGGACTGCGCCTACTTACCCCTGTAGCCAACTAGCCCTGGTTTCCCCTACTGTGTGTACAGAAAACAGATATGTGCAGATATGCATGACAATAAAGCACCTAAATAAAAAAAAAATTGCACTATACATTTTATCAAAATTATTGGTAGGATTTATTCTGCGTATTAAATAGTTGGAAAACCTAGATGCCAACATTTTTCATACTATAAAAACTTATGGATGAATAAGTATAAAGTTATTGATTGATGATTTTGAAAGCAAAGAAACAGAAATTGATATTTTAAATATTTTATGTTATTAGTGAAGTTGTGAATTACTGCCACAAATAATAAAATACTTTCAATTCGCCTTTTTCTTTCTTTAGAGAATACCGACATATTAGCGGCGCAATAATAATGTTGCAAGAAAAGCTCGTTATATCCCTTTACATAAAAATGATGTCAATTACTTTTGTTAAATTATATTATATTATAATTGTACTGTTTTTCGAATGAAATTATTGTGCGTAAAATTCTTAATAGATTTTTAATTAAAGTTTTAATTATTTTTAACTGTATAAAATCCAAATGAACATTATCGTATTTGTCCATGTAGGCTGTGTCTGACGACAGGTTCCTCATTTCCCGCGCCGTCGCGTTCAAAACATTCATCATTTACGAATAAAGTACCTGTTATATTAACTTTAAAATTAACTAAATTAAACCTTTTTGTTTATTTTCATTAATTATTCTTTTTTTTTTTATAAAGGATAGATAAACAAGAACCTGAATATAATGATAAAAAACAAATTTTCACATTTTTACCAATAGATCGCTCTAAATAATTTCCATAGCATCACCGAGAAAATTATTTTAGTCTTCAATTACGGAGGCACCACTTTTTTAATTTTTGTCAGAAATATTATAATTTTTATCTTTGTAGGTGCTTTTTTCCTTAAAAATTGTTATTTTCAATTATTTTGTTTAAAGGTGTTCTCAAATCCATAAGGGCGACTTTCTGACATAAGTTTTAATTTATTTTTGTTCGAAAATGCATGAAACTAGCTGGTGTTGTTGTTCAGAAACTGTGTCATTGAACTTTTTTTCCCATTTTTTTACAAACGCAATAGATCTTTCAGAAAAGAATGTCAAAGTGGGCGTTTTGAACCGAATTTCCGTGAGAAGGAAGAAAGAGACTCAAGAGCGAGCGAAAAATGTGTTTGTCACATGATCAAAATTCCTTATAACTCAATAGGTAATTGATTGATCAAAAACTGGAAAAAACAGTTCAATTCCAAATTGCCTCCATGGCCAGGCTTTCCAATTTTATATTTTTCCGTTAAAAATGAACTTTTAAATGTGTCAAAACATTTTGCACTTGTTGAGCAGAGCGGTTAAGAACAACCTTAATTAATAATTCTCATTAAGACGTTAATCATACAGAATTCAAATGTATGTTTAACTTACCCCATTTAAGTTGCTATTCTGATCTTGTAGCTGAAGAAAAATCTAGTAAAATCAGCTTTTTCAACAAAAATTGTTATTTTCCATTGTTTTGCTTAAGGATGTTCTCAGCTGCTCTGCTCAACAAGCGAAAACGTTCTGACACATTTTCAAATTTATTTTTTAACGGAAAGATATAAAATTCGAAAGCCTGAGCATGGAAGAGTTTTGGAATCCAACTGTGTTTTCCATTTTTGGATCCATCATTTAACTATTGAGTTAGAAGCGATTTTGATCACGTGACACTGTATTTTTCTCCCCTTACTGACTGGATTTTATTCTTTCGTTCGGAAGTTCGGTTCAAAATGCCAACTTTCACAGTATTTTCTGAAAGATCTATTGCGTTTACAAGAAAAAGGAAAAAACAGTTCGATGGCATAGTTTCTGAATAACAACACTTTCTAGTTTCATGCGTTTCCGAATAAAAATTAATTAAAACTTATGTCAGAAAGTTGACCCTTTGGATTTGAGAACAGCCTTAAGGTAAAGGTTGTTCAAAATTCAAATGTGATCCTTAGACGAAATTCGCGCCTTTTTTCTGTTGACGATTGAGAAAATTGATTTTTTTCGGCGACTAACTGTCGAAATTCTCGATATTTTTCCGTGATATTTTTTTATTTCCAAATTTTCGGAAAATTTGGAACGGAATCTCCCATGTAATAGTCTGTGATAATTTTTTTTTTAAAGATAATTTTTCTTGTGTGTTATTGAAAATGTTTGAATTGTATTGCGATCTTTATAGTGCAAAATAATGTCACATTCACATTTTTTTAAATATTTACTCTTGTGTGACAAAATGAAAATAAGAAATACTATTTTTCTAATATTACCCACTACCATGATTATAACGGCTTTACCGTTATATATTCATTATTCCTCCTCTCCCCTCAAAAAATTCAACTTTTAAACTTACTGGTTTATTATAAATTGTCATTATTCTTTCACCCCCCCCCCCCTCAAATAAAATATTTAGTTTAAATTTGACATTTTATACTTAATTTCTTATGGCTTTAGTCATTCTCTTCCCCCCTCTCACTACTGTAAGTTTCACTTTTACTTTTTAAAGTTCTTTTTAAATGCAGACATCATTTTATCTCGGTTCCTTTTTCTGTCTTTCAAATTCACCCGGACAGAAAAAGATCTTAACCGCAGCTATTTTCCCTTGACATGAAATAGAAAAATCAAATACAAATGAATGTCTTTTCGCTTTGCAGCCGACGATATCTAATGCATATTTTCCCAGCCTCTGGGCTTGCATTAGTATTTAATTCTCACCCTTGTACTTTGTCAGATACAAACCATATTCCCATTGCTGACTAATTTGCAGCTGTAGTTAGATCTGTAACGTGCATATAAAAATCACGTGTTCCTATTCCTTTAAGCCTCCCTGCTTACCGCTGGAATGTTATTTAGTGTAACCCTAAAGGGGCCCGCCATGGCATAGTTTTTAACTCAATGTAAAACTCCATGATTGTTTTGTCTATCCAATTTGTTTTACGCCAAACATCATACATATGGTTGACTAATGTTCACCAATCTGTAAGTGTTGGTAACAAAATCTCAGGCACTCTTGCTCCTGACGTTGAGCCATGTAAACCAAAATCAAGCCCCGCTGTGGGGCGTCTGCCCATTCGGCAGTTATTGAAACTCTCCCCGTACTTCTGTATTTTCAGGCCCCTTCCTTAAAAGTTCTTTACAATAAATGTAAGTCTCCTAAAGTATTGTGTTGGAGTTTCTTTTATTCATTCATGAATCTGGGAATTCAATTATCCTTTACAATGATTGCTTAGCTTATTCTTATAGATATATTTTTTTAACCTCTATCTTGGCCAATTTTATCTTCTGACTGCACATAACTAAAGATTTATATTATACTTAATTTAGATCCAAATTAAAAAGAATTATGTGATTAAATGAAGTATAAACATTTGATGTAGTCTGTGTTTCTTTTGTACATGCGTAAGTTATTTTTCACTTTGAATTCCTGATTCCCCACCCCCCCCCCCACCCGTATAAACGCTATTGCTTTTATACATTTCTTTTATAATGTGGCGACTGGATTATTTGGGTTTAGGAGCCAGTGGCTCCTTTAAAATTTTTGGAATCTGCCCCTTACTCTTAATCATACCTTCATTCTTTGAATCCTTTTTCCATTTAGTTATTCTATTCTTCCGTTTCTAGATTCCAGTTAAAATCCTGGGGCACCCTAGAAACACATAGGACGCTAGAATCAACGCAAAAAATTCTGACTCATTTTTTAACACAAATACATGATACTTGCAGAAAAGATTATTAAAGCGATTTGTAATCAACGTAAAATTTTAAACAAACTTTGACTTTACATATTTCCAAAGTGGAATCCCTTTAAAGACCCAAATAAAAGTATTCCAGTTTTTTACTTTTTTCTATCTTTACAAGAAGAAAGTATTGGCTTCGTAAAAGTTTTCGAAATCCGATTTTCGACGGACTTACACGTTTTAGGGGTCAGAGATCACGAAAAAATGCTTTTACAAAATGTCTGTCTGTGTGTGACACAAATTTTGTGGGACCTCTATCTCAAGAACTAATGAACGAAATTTAATAAAACTTTATATTCCGTTAGTGCCTGATATAAACTGGTGCTGATCACTTTTTGGTGTAAATCGTCTATAGGTGGCGCTACCATGCTGCATTATTCACGATTTCCACAATAGCTCTATCTCAAAAACTAATGCACGGATTTTCATCAAACTTCAAATTCAATTAGAAATTGACATAAGTTGTTGCTGATTAGATTTTAGTGTAAATCACCTAACCGGCGACGCTGTTATATTGCATTTTTCAGGAAGTATTAACATGAATGAGGTAGAAGAAAGTTTTGGGATTGTCACATCCGACTAGTTTGTATTGTCTTTAATTTTAAAATATTAAATCCAAAATTGATGAAAACTAGTCGGATGTGGCAATCCCAAAACTTTCTTCTATCTCATGCATGTTAATACTTCCTGAAAAATACAGCCGGTTAGATGATTTACACCAAAATCTAATCAGCAACAACTTATGCCAACTTCTAACGGACTCTGAAGTTTCGTGAAAATCCGTGCATTAGTTTTTGAGTAGAGCTATGGCGGAAATCGTGAAATATTCTGCATAGCAGCGCCACCTGTCGGGCGATATATACCAAAACCTAATAAGGAACAACTTAAGTCAACTTGATAACTGAAGTTGAAGTTTGATTAAAATCCGTGATCTTCTTGAGATAAAACTATTGCAGGAATCAGGAAAAATGCAGCATAGCAGTGTCAGCTGTTGGGCGATTTACACAAAAACGTAGTCAGCGGCAACTCATATCAAGGACTAACTGAATCTGAAGTTTGATGACAGTCCACGCATTAGTTCTTGAGATAGAGACATTGTGGAAATAAGGAAAAATTATGTATAACAGTGCCACCTGTTGGGCGATTTATACCTAAACGTAGTAAACATAAACTCATATCAAGGACTAACTGAATCTGAATTTTCACGAAAATCCATACATTATTTCTTGAGATAGAGCCATTAAGGAAATCGTAAAAAATGCAGCATAGCAGCGCCAATTGTTGAGAGATTTGCTCCAAAAACTAATCAGCACCAATTTATATCAGGGACTAACTGAATATAAATTTTTATTAAATTCTGTGCATTAGTTCTTGAGATAGTGCGCCCACAAAATTTGTCTCACACACAGACAGACAGACAGACTCACAGACAAACTCACAAATAGAAATTTTCTAAAAACATTTTTTCAAGATCTCTGACCCCTAAAACGTGTAAATCCATCGAAAACCGGAATTCGAAAATTCTCACGAATCCAATACTTTCTTCTTGTAAAGACAGAAGAAAGTAAACTAGTCGGATGTACAAATCCCAAAACTTTCTTCTTTCTCATACATGTCAATACTTCAAAAATCGTTATCACTTTACCAAAATTAAATGGCAACCTATGCTCATCATAATGATTCTAAAAAGATGAAATTCCATGCTTTAGTTCTTGAGATATGACTATCGCTGAAATCGTGTAAATACAGCAAAATTCAGCATAGCAGCGCCACTTATAGGGTGAACTAATCAGCACATATCTATATCAGGGACTACCCGAATATAAATTTTTATTAAATTCTGTGCATTAGTTCTTGAGATAGAGTGCCCACAAAATTTGTGTCACATACAGACAGACAGACAAACGGACAGACAGACTCACAGACAGACATTTTGTAAAATCATGTTTTTTGGAATCTCTGACCCCTAAAACGTGTAAATCCATCAAAAACCGGAAGTCGAAAATTTTCATGAATCCAATACTTTCTTCTTGTACAGATAGAAGAAAGTCAAAAGCGACAAGACACAAGAGTCGAACTTCTGTCTTGATTTATCTAAAGCAAACCCCTTCCCTCATTTTTAATTGTACTTAAATTAAAATTTAAACAATATTTATAAATATGTTTTATGTTTACATATGTTTTTATGAAATTTGGAATGACACAATCAAAAGCGAATACTGAAAAATAAATAAGATGGTAGATTTTTCTATTGCTTTGAAACTAACTGCTTTACAACTACTTCATTAAAATTTTTAGCTCAATACATAGAGAACTAACTATGTAAGAATTTCTTCTGGAAACGGAACGTGTTCCCAGAAGCATTTGATGGATACTGTGAATTATTAATATGTGAATGTGACTGGATCTAAACTAGATCTTTTAGTAACAATTGTCAACTACATTATTTTTATTTTTAGAGAGAGCAGAAAGTTGAGCCTATATTATCCCAAGGTTACTTTATAGCATCGTTCAAAGTCAATTGATAACGATCAAGTGGGGTGTTTACCTTTAGCAGAAGGGAACGTTTAGGGAAGGTGTGGGAGGGATTTGAGGGGATCCTCCTCGTCTCTAACTTTCTAATTACATCCGCTTGACCACATATTTCCTGAAAAAAAAAGACCATTCTTCTGGAGTATCTCTTTTGGCGCGCACTTTGCAAAGGTCACCTTTATCAGCTTTTATTTGAAAAATAAGGATCGAAATTTTAGTGATGAAAAAAGTTATGATAAAAAAGGTTTTAACTGTATCTTATAGTTGTTAATTATAGTTTATCCTGTGTTGAAAACTGGTATTTTTATTTATTTATGTAAAAAGTAATATGCAAACTTCTTATTATTGAATGGAATTGTTAATTTTTATTTATAATTGAAAACTGGATTTTTATTCATAATTTTATTAATTGAAATGTAACACAAAAACATAATTATGTTAGCATTCAGGAAGTTAATTGTTTTAGAAATTTGGAATTCTTGATAGCTATTCAGGTATTTTAACACGGGGAAAACAAAATCCTATAAATCAGAATTAAATAAAAAAAAATCTGTTTTTCAGAAATATAGGACATAGTCTTTCTTTTTTAGCTTATTTATAAAATATTGCAAAACACAACGCAGAAACATGAATCACATGTTTTAATGCAAACAACTGTTGATGATATATTTTTAAAATATGAAAATCAATAAATTATTTTCGTAAATACTTATAACTCATATGTTTAAATTTATTTATTTTTAAGAATTACTAATCCGCATTTGTACAAAATATGAATTAAAACGAGAAAGAAAAATTATGCATCAAGCATCGAAGAAATAGTTCCACTGTTTAATAAGATAACAAAGATACCAACGTAAACAATTTGGAAAACGCACAATACATTTGAAAAAACAATTTCAGCAATTAGCATGAATAGTCGGGTAAATTTCCGAATTACTGTGTGGAGCCCTGTATATAATCTATAAGATTTGTATGTATACAACATATTAAAGTGTAGTTCAGTTAGGAAACATACGGCACAATTGAAAATTATCCTTCAGCAATTTCCATCAATAAGCGAAAATTGGAAATGTACTCGAGATCTTTTGTGCATCCCTGTATATGAGCTATAATATGATCTTAGTAAAGGTTATATTTACCAAGTTTTGTGTAAAAATTAGCACGACACATTAAAAATGCGTACCACAACTGAAAACGCACTTACAGCAATTATTCCTCATAGACATACACAATATGTCCCTGTAAATAAAGGATGAATGCATCACACACTATATTTCGTTTTAAGCATGCCGTGGTGCACTTCAGCGATATTTATTAATTTCAGTATGTTTGAAATAGTGTAACATCATTGAAATTCACCGCAAACGATTTTCCCTCATAGACCATAATGTAACAGAATTCTTTTGTGTGTCCTCTTAAACAAACTATACAAGCTATATTTTCTATTTTTAATAGGAGACATGCTATAAGTAAACCCCGATAGTTTATACCAATTTCACAAGTCAATTAGCTAAAGTCAGAGCAAGCACAGAAAAATATTTATTTTGAAATACATACATAGTTAAAAAATACCAAATTAATCCAGAAACTGTATCACATATAATTATGTATATATTTCAAATAATATGAGTATGTAAATTTAATACATAGGGGAGATGAGGAATAAATGGGACATTTTCACAAAAATATTTATTTTTATTTTTTTACTAAGTTATTATCAATATTATATATCACATTTCATACATTAGGTATTTGACAACATATATGAACAATATTTATTCTAGATTATGATTTATTCAGAAAAATATTATGAATTTAAAAAAAACGTTCCTCCCTGTCCCAATCATCCCCACAGCAGGGATGAATGGGACACTAATGGGGATGGATGGGACACAAAGATTTTTCTCCCTGTATTCAATTTTACCAAATTAAAATTTATAATTATAACCTTATATGTAATTATATTTGTAATATATGATTTTACAGCACGAATCGATATGTTTTTTTTTTTTTTTTTTTTTTTTTCCAAAACTTCTTTTATTGCAGTTTTAACTTTTAATGCAGACTTCGGCTATCAACCTGTTCTTTTTTCCCACTTATGAGACATTTTAGATTTGAAATAAAAGTGCAAAATGTCTTTTAAATATGCCATAGCTAATAATTTTCAATCATAACTTATTAATTAATATTAATTAAATGTATCGTGCAGAACGGAAATTATTGGGTCGATGGGAAAGTCGTGTCGTGTTGGGAAAATCAATTCACACCAGAAAATTCTGCCCAGTAATTATTAGACATTAGATATCGGAATCAATGTCTAATAATTAAATTATAGAATTTTCCGGTACGAATTAATTTTCCCAACACAACACTACTTTCTGATCGACCCACTATGTTTGGGGTGGGGATTTATTTGTGCAACATTTCAAAATTCAATATAATTTCCCCCATTTGATCAATAAACATAAATTTATATAAAACATATACTATTTTTAACAATTTTATCTATTTTGATTAAGTTTTAGTACCAATGTTTTGATAATCCATTAATAATTATTACAATACAATAAATAACACTCAGAAATTTTAAACAATAACAACTCATATAATGCTATTTAATGCTATTAATTAACGTAAATTATTAATTTATCAACCTATATAATACTATTTAGTTAATAAATAAAATTTTCACCATCTCTAGGGATAAATGAGAATGTCCCACTCATCCCCATTTGAAATGTCCCAATCATCCCCATGATGCATATATTCCCTTCTCAGCCATTTTACCTCAAAAATTATTTTGTCACAATGGTTACTATTCATTCAGTTTAATTATCGATATTGAACCTTAAAATAAATAGCTACAACATAGCTTAATTTTTTATATTGTATAAGATATTTCACATCTTCAAATGTAAAAAAAACTTACTTTTAAGCAGAGATTTCAGAAAATGCAACTTTGAAAGAAAATGAAAACAGCAATGTGGTCATACTTTTAGTTTTGAAGCACACTGTGGTAGAGCCTTATATGGGGATAGGAAGCAATTTAAAATAAATGTTTATTGCCGGAAATATTGAGAATGTCCCATCCATCCCTTGTCCCATTCATCCCCTAGCTCCCCTACTCATCATTCATATTGAAAATTTGTATTTATTCCTAAAGTGTTAAAAAAGAAAAAGAAGAAAAGAAATATATACAATAAAAGACACACGAAATGGTTTCAAATGCAATAAATAGATGAAACATTAAACATGCTGTCTAAGTAATCACGTTGCATTAATATAAGTACTTTTTTAGAAGTAAATTTTTAAAATGAAAAAAAAAAAATTATTTTTTACATTTACTTAAAAAAAAAAAAAATGTATATATACATATATTTACCATACTTTAGTATTGAGCTGGTGACATGAATTAATAGCCGAAGAAATCGCCAAAAATCGCTATTTATAGGAGTTTTTTTTATTTATTTATTCTGATAATTTAAGTGGTTCAAAGCGCGTATTTGATTAAATATCTTAGATTTTTGTTTTATTGATATTTTTATTTATTTAACATATATACCTGTACATATATTGGCATATTACTGTACATATTACTATAGGCATATTACTATACATATCGGCTGTTAATTCATGGCACCAGCTCAATACTAAACTATCGCTTTTAATAAATTTCAGATCCTTATTTGAATTCCAAAATTTTTCGTATTGTTAGGTGGAATCTAAAATAAAACAAATCATATATAAAAGGTCTATTAGAGCTTTCAATTAAAAAAAATGGTTTTAATCTATACTCTATAACCCGGGAAGCCTGTTATGGTTCCCCTAGTGATATATAACGCTACAACTGGAGAAAATTGGTGGGGCAAAAATTTTTGTCGTTGAGAAATTACTTTTTAAAAATTATTTATATATTTTTGCTTGCATTCATTTTTAAGCCAAATTCAAATACGCCTTCTTCTTTCTTTCTTTTTTTCTGTACTTCTTCTTTTTCTTTCTTTCTTTTTTAGTCCCAAAGAGAAAATAAAATACTTCATTTAACTGATGAAGATATTTTCAAATTGGTGAGGGAAAAAAAAAAGTATATGCATTAATTTTAATCAATTTAATCGTTATATGACTATTGAAGTGCTTTGTCATCAAATATTTTTAATAATCATTTTCGATAAATTCATTTTGAATTATGAGGATTGTTGTTGAATAACGGCAGATATCCTACCTTGCCTGCCACGTTGTCACTTCCTGTCTATTCGGCTGAAATAGCCAACTTTGGCATTGTCAGATAGATCTTTTGCATTTATAGAAAAATGCAAATATACTGTTTAAATATTTTGCAAAATGAAAAAAGCAAAAAATGCTTTAAAGAATGCTTAGCAGGAATAGAGTAAAATATAACAAAAAGTGTATTCTTTTTTTCATTTTACTATTTGTGGAAGTTAACTCTTAATTTTTCTGGGAAGTGTGTTAAAAAGAAATATCTAGGTAAGAACAAAGTGTTATAATTCTGTGCATTTTTTAAGTTTAATGGTCTTAGTGATGCAAGAGAATTTGAATTTTATAAGTAGCGAATAAATTGTGAGTATTCTAGCATTATTATAAAGTAATTGAAAGAAAAAAATGTGCTTGATGTAATCCTTATTAAATGGATAAAAAATTTTTCTTATGATTTCACCCCCCCCCCCCCCCTTTAAAATTGACATTGCTAAAGTACCTTTTTAAAATCTCATAATTCATTTTTACCTCACTTTTTCTAAAGACCTCCTATTTCTGAAGATGTTATTTGATACTACTATACATGAAAATTATAATGTGACAAAATTTCGGAGACAAGTAAACGACTCGAAAACAATTTTTAAACAATCGCGAAATGTAAATATTCTATCGTATTATAAACTGAATATACAATCTACTAACTTGTTATTCTACTTTAATAAGAATACAACCCCCTAAACAAACCTTACCACTGCTTTCCCTTCACGGTGTAAGGTTAAAATAATTATCGTACGCATCTCGAACGCGCCAAGTAAAAGTGCCAATTACATCTTGGAGGGGGAGACCGTGCATTGCAGGAAAGAAAAGAATGAAGACCCCAGCTCACATCGGTCACGTAATGGACCTGATCCCTTTTATTTAATCTGTTTAAAAAATATAACAATCTCAACAGCAAATAATACTTCAAGGGAAAATCCTTAATTTCCTTCTGGATGGACATACGAGCAGAATTTCCAGAAATATCTAAATCAGCTTTGAATCCTTGATGGGGTTTAACACTTCATACTTGTATGAACATGCCTATTCTACTTTGCTCTTTTTGAAAAACAAGTACATAAACTGTGTGTTGAAAGTGACTTAATGTTAAACTTGACAAGTTTTAACCCTGATATACATGCCCTCATTGGTAAACACCAGTGCCATAAATCTCACTGATTATATTTTGATAATAATTAAATGTATTTTTAATTATCTTTGTAGTTTGTGTGCTGTTTTAATTATTATTCTATTTACACACATTGGGGTTACCATTTCTTGTTTTTGTTGGTAGTGTATCTTTCGTATGAATACAGAGGCTGTTCACACATTTTTTTTTACGATTTTGGTGAGCGGTAATAAAAAATCTTTTGCTGTAAAAGAAATAATTGCAATTGTACTATGTTTTTAAAAGTCAAAATTATCGTCTGCGGCTTGAGATTTTTGTTTTTATTCAAAATGGCATTTTTAATGAAGCAGTGGTTCGAAGGTTATATTTATGCTTTTTCTGAAGAGAAATATTCATATTCCATTATCCAAAAATGATGATAATGAACAAAAATGGAAAACAATTGTCACAATAGATGAATCATGGGTGTATTTAAATGATTGCAGCAAAAAAAGAGCCATTTATTATCGTAAAAGGAGAAAAAAATTTAAGTACATGGTTCAACGAATCGAAAGAAAGTTTTTCTAAGGGATTCATGATTGTTGCAGGTTTTTCATATAATGGCAAGTTAAAAATAAAAAGAGTGGAAAAAAATGTCAAGATTAACTCCAAATACAATAAGGAACATATTTTATCACCAATTTTTCTGAATGAAATTCCGTCGCTTTACCCACAGTGCCATCAATCTGTGAAACTCCATCATGACAAAGCTAGCAGTCACACATCAAAATCCACTGTAAATTTCCTAAAAGAAATGGAACAAAAAGCCGGTATCAAGGCCATACCCTTCACTGATATCCCTACTAAATCTCCCGATGTATCAGCTATGGATTTTTGTGCTTTTGGACTTTTAAAATCTGCATTATCCAAACATCGTCCCACAACCCTTACAGAACTCTGGAAAGCTGTTCAGGAGGAATGGGATAGAATACCTCTTCTGACACTTCAAAAGGCATTATTATCCTGGAAATTGAGGTGTCGAAAGATAGTTCAGAATAAGGGCCATCAAATAGAATATTTAAAATACAAGAATTTTATGTAATTTAGTTTTGTAAATACGATATCCATTGTCTAAAAAATGTGTGAACAGCCTCTGCATTTGCCTCTTTTGTAGGATAGGATAGTGATAGCTTATAGAAATAATAACAGCAATTTCCATACTGATATACCCCTTATATTAGGTGGGTCACACAAAAAAAAAAAAAAAAATTACTTAAAGGCTGGGAACTGCTGCTCTAGTGTATATTCTGTTTGTAACAAAAGAGAGTTTTAAATATTTATATTAAAGTAAGTTAACCTTCTGGAAACTTTATTAAAACTAAATTGATTTTTGGAACATGATTGTGACATAAAGGTTACCATCAACTAGCTGTATGTAAAAGTGTTTTCTTGTGTTTTTAAAGAATTTGTTCAATAATCCTTTCCTAATATTTCACATACCTGTGTAAGTTAGAGTGGAATGAGATTGATTTTAATCTAAAATAGCTGGTCTTGTGATGAAAACTTCACATTTTTGGCTGGCATTATGTGAATCCTCCCCTCTCAACAATGTTTCTTATAATATAGCCTCAATTACTTTGTTTCTTTTATCAATTTCTTGTTGACTTTGTTTTAACTCTTTCCAAGTAGTTGTCTGTTTGTCTGCCATGTTTTGTGTTGTGCATTTATGCATTTCTTTTCTTTCCATTTAATCTCCAATTTGTTCTGATCGTATTGATTATGTATCATTATTGCTGTCATATTCACTTGCAATCCACATGTGTTTTACTTTTTAACACTATATATATATACTGTTTTTCTTTATTACACTTTGGCATTATTTGAATTGTCTTTCCCATTAATTTTTGAATTGGTTATTTCATTATATATATATATTTATACTAGGGCGGGCTACACCACGCTGCTCGCCAATCTCCTGCACAATTCCTTCGCGGTTCCACTTGGTATCGCAAAGCAATCCCTATTTTCTAGCCAACCCCAGATATAATTGTTTCACGTTTCCATTCTGGATCGCTTCGCAATCCCTTATTTTCTATGCATTTTTTTTTTTTTTAGATTCCACTTCGTAATTGTTGTTGTAATTTAAATGAAACCTAAATTTATTATAAAAATCAGCTTCTTCCATCATCAAACATGAAACAAGCCTATCACCTCAATTATTTCTGAAAGAAAAAGAAAAAAAAATTGAAATTAAACAAATTTATTTCCAAAATAAGTTTAAAATATTTTTCTTTATGATTAGATTTCAATACCTTGAATAGTACTGGATTTGTACAATACTTCGTTGTAAACAATGTTCTCCACGTTCTGACCATCTTTAATGAAAATATATTATATGCATACAGAATTTGTTTAATAGTATCCTAAAGTGCACTTTTTAACTCTTTTTTACAGTTGAGTGTTGACAAATAGCTACCCAAGATTTATATACATTATTCTATTTTTATATTTTATTCACACTGCTATATTTTTAAAAGTATATTTTTAGTTAATTTCTCCTACACCTGTTGTCAAAGTGCAAGTAAAAATGTTTCTGTAAAAAAAAAAAAGTAATAAATTTGTGTAAAAGATGCCTGTGTCTAGAAGGAGTACTTTGACCACAAAGGGTTAAGAATTCATGCTATTTTGCCAGCTTCTAGTTATGATTATACTTTGATTAAATATGAAAATTCCATGCATATATTGATGAAAATGTTTTTTTTACTGTCCAAATAGTTATTCAAACGATTTTAGAACAGCCTTACATGATATTAAATTGAATTATTTTTATATTTAGAATTAGTTCTTTTAAATATTTCTTATGTGCATTTTGATAGACTAAAATTATAAATGTTGTAATGTAGGCATGCTTATCAGACTTATGAAAGAAGAAGCACATTTTTAGTTATTTGTGTCTAAAATTTGGCTGCTTGATTGTTATGGCATCTTTTATATATATGTTTATGTGAAAGTCTTTATATTGTGAAATTAATTACTACTATGTTATTTCCTATTAGGATACTTTTATAAAGATGGAAGGAAACAACCAGATTAAGCAAGGAGATTTTGAAAGTCATCTGAGTTTAAAAATAAGTGACCTTCCAGCACTTGAAAAAACTGACATAAAAAAACAAGAAGAGCTTTTCAGCCTTTGGGAAAAATTGAGGCAGTTAGCCTTACATAAACAGAATTTAGAACTTGATAAACAAAGAAGGCTTGAAGAGATTGAAAAGAAAAAAGAATATTTATTTTGGAGAGAAAAAGAGCTTTTCTTTTTCGAAAAAGAAGACTGGATTCTAGAAGAATTGAAAAAGGCTCAAGAAATTACTGAACAAGTAAAAGCTCAAAAGTCTAAAGATGAAGCTTATGTGATTCCTGATGTATCAACACACCAACCCACACCAAGGGTTACTAAATATGAAAAACTTATTCGAGTGAAAAAAATATAGTGCTCTAGCTTTAATAAATTTTTATTAATATATTTTTGTTTTGCTTTATTTTATTTTATATCAGTATTTTTATTTTTTTTAATAACTGAAAAGTACTAAAATATATACAGTAGAGAGCATCCGTACTGTTTAGGAGAAGGCGTTGTGCGGATTTCAGGATTTTAGGTCATAAAAAGAACAATAATTAATAAAGATTAAAAAAAACAAATAGGACAAATAAAATAAAACAACATTAATAGCAACACACTTTTATATTAGATTATTAAATTATTTAGTTATAAATGAAAATTTTAATAAACAAAAAAAAAAAAAAAGAATATCTGAAAACAATATGAACAAAACAACTTATTTTTTAAACTTTGAAAATATTTGTTCAGTTGTGGTCTGTTTCAAAACTTTAGTTTGTTCTAGTTTAAGTTTTTTTTGCAGGTTATAGGTAGTCATTAGTTCCTGCTCAGTTACACAATTTTGTTGCTTTAAGAATTCAAAGTATTTCTTTCCCAAATTTTAACCTTCATCAAACTGAATTTTCTCAGAATTATCCAAGTCATCATCATCATCCGAAATGCCACTCACTCGCTCGTTAATTAATTAATTAATTAAATCTATATTTCTGAGCGATTATTGTCTCAGGACAATTATTCTCAGTTCTGTTGTGTTGAAGAATTCATTTAAAATGACAATTTTAAAAGCATTTGCTTTTATATATATATAAAAAAAGTTTGATTATTTTTTTTGCTTAAAATACTCATAAATAAAATTATTTTATTATGTTAAATGGTTGTATCTCAAATTAGATAATACTTCTAATCTTTAAAAAGAGAGATTTTTTTTTTTTTTTTGACAAATGATTTAGCGATTAGTTTTGATGTAAAACAATTACAGCAATATAGAAGCTAATGCTGCATTTATGTATTATATTTCTCATCAAATTAATGTTTAATTTGCAGATTTTTTTTTTTTTCTAAAATTGTACTTGGCTACTTTTTGAAACATGTTTGTATTTCTGAATATAGGGAATTTGTTTATTCAGAGTATGCTAGTTCTGATGCTAGCAAAACAAATATTGTGTCCTTTTTTTCTATAACAGCAAGCGTCTTTTATAAAATGTTGTCAAATTTGGCGTTTTAAGCCGCTCTTTAAGATATCAAAATCTGCGAAAGGTCTACGCTGAAGAGCATACTACCGTATTTTATGGAAGAAACGCCGCACTCCTCAAAATTGGTCTCACAAAGCTTTAAAATATCGTAATCACCGCACCTGGGGCAACGCTACTTTTGTCGACAGTGTCTCATTGGCTTAAATTTAATCAAAGTGTTCTAAACAGTGTAAGGTGCCTCATTTTTAATAACGTAAAATTCTAAAATTTTATTTAAATATTTAAATCAGGTTTTAAATATTTTTATCTAATTTTTAAATTAAGGAGACGTCAATTGGAACTAAATTCATCCAGAGCACGGAACACGGACCTCTCTCCTTTAGGTGCTCCACATTTTTATAATTCGCCGGTGCAACTTAACTCTCTTTTATGACGCTTTTTACGTCGCATTCATTTTAGTCCTTTTTTAATTTCTATTTGCAGCCATCAAATTCTGAGTGGAAGAGTTGTAAATTTTCTTTGTCCACCTGTATGATTTGGTAACATCATCGGAAATGTCACAGTTTTCATTATCGGCAACGTCAGAAAGTTTCGCGTTATTGAGCAAGGGACTTGAGAAGAGTGTTAAGGAATTTTTACTTTATCCCAATTTTGGTGTAAACGCCGCACTTGACAAAAAAAATTAACTTTCAAACTCGTAAACGCCGCGTCGTTTCTTCCATAAAATACGGTAATATAACTCATTATATTTATTTGTATCCAGAACCTTTATTAAAATGTGAAAAACGCTTTTTGATTCCAATTTACTCCAATAGTTATACTTGCAGTTTTCATGCTTTTATGTATAAAAATGATTTCGCATACACTGTAAAAAAAAAAATCTGTAAAGTTACTAAAGTTTTTCTAGAAACTGGGATTCCTAGAACTTTTTATGTAACGGCAACAGCAAAAAATCCTGTAACAGCGTCTGTTACAGGCATTTTTGTTGTTGCCGTTACATAAAAAATTCTAGAAATCAGAGTTTCCTAGAAAAACTTTAGTATCTTTACGGATTTTTTTTTTTTTTTTTTTTTTTTTTTTTTTTACAGTGTTTGTGTCAGCGGGGAAACAAACCACACATCTATATATTTTTAGAGCAGATTTAAGATAAATTGGAAATATAGTAAAAGCATATGAAAACAGAAACAATATTTTTTGTTTTAAAGAAGTTTATTTTTTTAGGAAGTTATAACTTTAAGGTATATCTTCAGGCTATTCTTCAATTCTTTTTCATTTACAACATGATTCCGTTATATACAAATTCCATTTAACAAAGCTCTACTATAGCATGACGATGAGATGACCACTCAATTCTTTAGCGTGATCCAAACTGACACTTACTGGAGTAGATACCAATCGTTCACCATTAACAAACTGATTAAAGAATGGGTATTACTGAAATTCATAATGGGTCTCGATTATAAATTTCAGTTTAATTTTGGCAATGCCTGTCAAATAAGAGAAAATCACAAATATTTCAGACAAAATCTGAGTTCTTTGAGTTATCTTTATCAGATACTGTCTTGATAACTAAAAATTTTGCAATTTATTGTTATAATTTATTTTTATATTAAAAATATTTATAATATATAGTTATAAATGTTCCAATTATTATTATATTCTTTCGATTACCTAATATAAAAAACCCTCTAAAAACGCAACCGTTTAGAGACGGGGAATACAGGGTTCGTACGGTCCTTGAAAGTCCTTAAAAGTGCTTACACTTTTCAAAGGAAATTTTTGGTGCTTAAAAGTACTTATTTTCATGCAAAATCTGAAAAAAGTCCTTAAAAGTGCTTAAGTTTACTCTCATATTAATTCTTAATCAAAGGTGGCACTCTTCTGCATTTCTTTTAATTTCTGATTTAAAAAAAATCTTAATCATGCCTTGCCTCCCCTTCTTCTGAAATTTCACTTCCCCCTTCGTAATATCAAAGTTGAAAACTTCATTTTTTTTTAAACCTTTTTCTACTCTCAGGGATGTAAGACCTGCGCCAATTGCGCCCGTCGAAGCCAAAATCGCTTTACTGGGTCAAGCTTCTACAAAACAGCTATTTTTTTACATTTTGCTCCAAACCTGCGCCAAAACGTACTTTGTGCCAAGATGAAATTTAGCACAGTTTCTTCGATCCGAGAAACAAAAAAAAAAAAAAAATCCATTTTTAACCTTTTTCTAGGCGTCAAAAAAGCAAAAATCCGCGGTCAAAAGATCTCGAAAAATACGCGATGTTTGTCAAATGATCACGAAAAAAACGTGCATTTTGTCAAAGGATCGCTAATTTCGTCAAAAACGAACAAAACACGGTCAAAAGATCGTAAAAACAATAATTTTGTTATAAGATGGCGAAAAAAACCCCGCAAATTTCATCAAAAGGTCGCAAAAAGCCATAAATTACGTCAAAAGATCGCAGAAAACGCGATTTCGTCAAAAGATCGCGAAAAACACGCAAATTTTGTCGAAAGATTGTGGAAAACGCACGATTTCGTCAAAAGATTGCGAAAAACACGAAAATTTCGTCAAAAGATCGCGAATTTCGAGGATAGCTGACTTCGTCAAAAAACGAGCAAAACGGGGTCAAAAGATTGTGAAACAACGCGAATTTCGTTAAAAGATCGCAAAAAATACGCGAATTTTGTCAAAAGATTGCCAAAAATACGCAAATTTCGTCAAAAGATCGCGAAAAACATGCGAATTTTGTCATAGCGAAAAAACACCCCGTTAATTTTGTCAAAGGATTACCAATTACTTCTAAAAACGAACAAAATGGGGTCAAAAGATTGTGAGAAAACACAAATTTCGTTAAAAGATCTCGAAAAAACCCACAAATTTCATCAAAAGGTCCCAAAAAGCCGCAAATTTTGTCAAAGATTTTAAAAATAACACGCTAATTTCGTCAAAAAATAGACAACAGCACACTGATTTCAACAAAGGATAGCAAAAAATACGCGAATTTTGTTAAAAGATCGCGAAAAATACGCGAATTTCGCCAAAAGATCGCAAGAAATACGCAAATTTCATGAAAAGATCGCGAAAATACGCAAGTTTCTTTTTTATTAGCATTAGAATTTCAATTTGCACCAAAAACAGTTTTTATTGCTACAAAATTAATTTTTGCTTCTACAAAATCAGATTTTTGCTGCTACAGAAATAGATTTTACTGCTCCAAAATTCAATTTTTGCTGCTACAAAACTGCTACAAAATGGCGTTAGTGCACTTTCATCCCTGTACTCTATTTTTTACTTTATACTGAATAAATAATCTGTCCTAAATTTCAGTAACAATTCATTCCATCACATTTCATTAAAATTTCATCTGAATTTCAACCTCAAAATTTTTCGTCCTCCGTTTTTCTTTGCTCCCCCACAGTACTCAAAGTTTAAAAACTCTTTGAAACTGTTTAATTATTATTATTTTTTTTTTTTTTTTTTTTGCTTTGTCATTTTTTAGCCACAATAAATAATCAATCAAGATTTCTCTTCCCACCCGAAATTGGAATTTTCCTTTTGCACCCCCCCCCCCCCCCACACACACACACACACACTCAAAGAACACATGGAATTTAAAGTCTTTAAAACTCCTCTTAGTTTTTTTTTCTTGTAAATTTTTAGTAAGGTAAATAAATAAGTAATCTAATAAACTCCCTCCCTCCCTAAAAAATTTAAAAAATGTGCTTGTTCCTTTGCCCCCTCAACTTATAAAGTTTAAAATCTTAAAAATCAATCCTTTTTTAAAAACTTTTTCTGCTCCATTAGTTTATTGTAACTATAAATAATCGATCATACAGTTTTACTCCCCCCTCCACCGAAATTGACGTTTCCCCGCCCTCCCCCTTTCTTACCAAGCATACAAAATTTAAAGTCTTTTAAACTGTAAGTTAATTATAAGTCTGTTAAATCCCCCCCCCCCTGCCTCCCCTCAATAATAAGAAAAAATTATGTTTCTCCTCTTTGTTTATCTTTACAATAAGAAAGTGTTGGATTCGGGAAAATTTTCGACCGATTTACACGTTTTAGGGGCCAGATATCCTGAAAAACATGTTTTTACAAAAGGAGTCTGTGACTCTGTTTGTCTGTATGTGACACAAATTTTGTGGGTGGTGTATCTCAAGAACTAATGCACAAAATTTAATAAAAATTTATATTCAGTTAATCCTTGATATAAATTAGTGTTGATTAGTTTTTGATGTAAATCGCCCTACAGGTGGTGCAGCTGCTATGTTGCATTTTTCATGATTTATGCCATTGCTATATCTCTAGAACTAAATCACGAATTTTCATCAAACTTCAGATTCAGGTATACCTTGATAATTATAGGTGCTGATTATGGTTTGATGTTAATCTCCCAACAGCTGGCGCTGCTGTGCTGCATTTTTCACGATTTCTGCAATAGCTATATTAGAGGTCTGCCCCGGCCGACATTTCCAGACCTGGGCCCGGCCCGACCCGACTCGGAGAAAA
Source organism: Maratus speciosus (assembly GCA_963932465.1). Lineage (NCBI taxonomy): Eukaryota > Metazoa > Arthropoda > Arachnida > Araneae > Salticidae > Maratus > Maratus speciosus. Next base: position 277,985,385 of record OZ010797.1, on the reverse strand, counting down.
AAAAATTCGGCCCGGCCCGTACAAAAAAAATATTGGCCCGGCCCGGTAAAAAAGTTAAAAGTTCGGCCCGAGCCCAGCCCGGCCCGTAGAAAAAAATTATTCGCCCGGCCAGGCCCGGTATAAAAGTTAAAAATTCGGCCCGAGCCCAGCCTGGCCCGAAAAAAAAGTTATAATCTCGACCCGAATGAATTTCTACAAAACATTGATTTTTACGTCGATTTGGTTAAAAGCTTGTCTCGTATGAGGAGTTCAAGCCAAAAATATTTATCTTAACTTTTCTTTTCATGTTTAAAATCTTCATTTTTATAGAAGTGCCACAGGGTGCGATATTTATTTTTTTAATGAATCTCTATTTCTTGTATGTAAATGTTTCAGTTATCATTAATATTGTTAATCCATATTCCATGTATTGAAGTGTTAAATATCTGAAAAATGCTATAAAGTAAAATCTAAGACTGAATTGCATAGAAAAGAAAAAAAAATATGCGTTACAGACAAGTTTCCTTCTTAGCAAGTTTAAATGTATTATATATCATTTTCTTACATAGTAGTATATTAATTTTGCATGGATCAGCACGTTTTTTAGTTTAAAACAAGATTCCGTCATAGACAGGTTGTTTTTCACACGTTTTACTATATTTTAATTTAACTACATTTTAATAACTGTAGAAATCTACTACTCTTTAAAAAGAATGAATTTGAATGTTTAATTGTAGAATAATGGCAATTTAAAAATGTATGCATTTTTTGACAAAAAATTTGTGCCAAGCCTAATTTTACTGACCTTAACGGACTAGGCCACGCCGAGACAATGATTTTCATACGGGCTGGGTGAAAACTAGGAATGAAAATTTTGGGTCATGAAGATTAGGAATGAAACTAGTACCCGGATGTGTGGAGAAAAAATAAGTTAGGCCCGGACCGGCCCGAACCTCAGGAAAAAAGTAAGGCCTGGCCCGGCCCGTAAAGAGTAGTGATTAGGCCCGGCCCGTGCAGATCTCTAAGCTATATCACAAGAACTAAGGCACGGATTTTCATCAAACTTCAAATTCAGTTAGATGTTTACATAAGTTTTTGCTGATTAGGTTTTGGTGTAAATCACCCTACAGGTGGCGCTGCTATGCTATATTTTGCAGGATTTGCACGGTTTTAACAATAGTCGTATCTGAAGAACTAATGCACGGAATTTCATATCTTTAGAGTCCTCATGAGGGGCATAGACCATTTAATTTTGGCACTTTGATAATGAATTTTGTAGTATTAACATGTATGAGATAGAAGAAAGTTTTGGGATTGGCACATCTGACTAGTTTTTTCTTCTGCTGTATGTTATTTTAAAATTTTCTAAATTTCTACTGCCACATGGTGAAATCCCGCCCCCCCCCCCCTTCCCGTCCATTTCAGGCCCGTAACCAGAGGGGGCTGAGCCCCCCCTAGCTCCCTCTTAAGCCCCCTCTAGACATTTCACTTTTTTTTCAATAAAATGTACATTTTAACTAATACTAATCTGAAGGAAAAAACTATATCTGAAAGAAAACTATTTAGATCTTTCAGTTGCCTGAAATAGAACGGAAAATGCCAATTATTTTATAGTCAGAAGCATATCACGGTACAATTCTCAATATGCAACCGAAATGCGATAGTAGGAACATTTCCCTCTTCTCAAAAAATTAACCCCAGATGTACATCATATGTTTTGGTACATAGTAAATGGTCGAGGACAATCTATACTCGATAATCTCCGCAGGGTGGAACGGAAATAGACATATGTTATTCATCCTAATAGGTAATTAGTGAGCAATGGCTAAACGTCTTCAAGATAATCAATAAAAGCATGTTTCTAAATTTCAACGGCGAGTCTGCATACAACATGTTTTTAGCCGAGAAAGGAAAAAGCTAAAAAAGATTGTTTGATTGATTTATACAAATCAAATAAGAAAAATCTTTGTTTGAACAACATTGTTTCATGTCATGGGTGTCGGCAGAGGTTTAAATGAAAACGTGGTTGCAGCATGTTTTTTGAATTTTTATCTGTTTTTTCTCCTTGTGTTTCATGACTTTGAAAAACAATTTTTGTCAGTTTGTCTTAAGTTTTTTATTTCGCTATTTTTTGACATGTTTGCAATTATTTTTATTTATTTATTTATTTATTGACAATGGAATAAAATTTGCAGCTATGGTTATTCAGACTCTAAGAATTTAACTGCGTTTTACATTTTACCAGGCTGTTTTCATGTCTAAGCCAGCTACTTTCTGAAAATTTTTTATTGATAAAGACATAAAATTTGCAGGTAATCGGGATGTAAGGAATCGAACAGCGTTTTATGTTTTTGTATAGCAATAAACAATCTATCTGAAAATGACGGTAAATTCGACGCTTTAGACTGATTTTCATGACATGACAACCACGGAATGGTGGTCAATCTGGTAGCAATTGGCTATAACTCTTGCAAGTATCTTGGATGAGTTCGTTAATCAAGTATGTACATGTTATTGTTTGTTTACAGAAACACACAAAAGCAAACATGCAAAACTTGTCAGCACAATAATGCCCGAAATATCGTACCAAATTCAAACCTAATTGGAACAGTGTATTGATCTTGATAGTATCTTGGATGAATTCGTTAATCAAGTATTGTTCTGCCACCCCTAAGTGGTCACCTAATGAAAAAACTGGTCGTGTTCAAAACAAAGAGTACGCTACTCTCAAATCCAAAAGAGCTATTTTCAGACGCATTTCTGAATTTACTTTTGTTCGTAAATGCATAAAATTAGCAGATATTCTTATTCCTAAACTATGTCATCGAATGGAGTTTTCCATTTTTTGGTAAAGACAGAAGACCTTTCAGAAAATACTGTCAAAGTGGGCATTTTGAACCGAATTTTCGAAGCGAAAGCGTGAGAAAGCAGAAAACTTGTCACGTGACAAGAATCACATATGATTTGATATTTATTTATCAAAAAATGGAAAAGACTATTTCACACCATACCATTTCTCTAGGGGTAGCGGTCGTTGCAGCAACTGGGAACCTGAAATTTTGAGCATGCGCATCAGCTCTTGATTTTTGCCTACCTGAAGAACGATATCGAAAATAAACACAGTAATAAAAAATTAGAAAGCTAGCTATACAGTAATGGATGTTTTATTGAAAAGCTAGTTATACAATAATGAATGTTTTATTGGAAAACTAGATATGCAATAATGAATGTTTTATTAGTTGACTCTGCTGAAGAAGGATATTTAAAGATTAAGGAATATGAATTTTGCGTGAGGACAGTACGTGCAAGGGATTTTGGAGATGCAGAATTGTATTCAAAAACGGGAAACAGTTACATACAATAGTTTGATACATTGCCCTATATTTGTGTAAATCAAATTATATTTGATTGCAAGTATGGTCCAGATCGTCATATTTCATTCAAAGAGGAATTGGGCCCGAAGAATGAAGAAAAAAGCAGAAGCGATCACACACATGGAATAAAAAAAAAATATGTACAATGTTCTAGGAAATTAGGTTGCACAGCTAAAATTTCATTGAAAGAAATATTTACATTTCCGGAATGCACAATCCCTACAAATAGTAAATACAATAGAGAAAAGGCATCCAAAGAACTACGAGCATTATTACAGAAAAAAGAAATAAAGGCAATTAAAAAATTCATTTTAACCTTTCCAGAAAATGAATCTGAACATGCTATGCATCCTGTTGGAGAAGCAGCAGGAATCCACCTGTCTATTGATGAAAAATTAAAGCTGAAAATTCAAGAGCTTGTTGCTGATTCAGTTACGGATATTGAGGATATAAAACGTTATCTGCACCAATATGTTACAAAGGAGTTTTTTCCCGAAACACCGGGATTCCCCTCAAAATCAAATAGAAAATATTTTCCCTCATCAGAAGACATTCGTAATATTGTAAAAAGAACTTTTCAGAAGTTATCCTATTCAAGCAATGAACAGGAAAAAATCCAACACATGGTAGATCAACATTTGGTGAAATATCCCGATGATTTATTTTTATTCAGATCTTATCATGAAACTTAAAACAACAATAATGAAGAGACGTTTACTGAGAATATGTTGTTAGTCTATCAGTCATCCAAACAATTCATGCAGCGCTATGGAAATAGCCTGTGCCTCTTAGATGCTACATATCGAACAGCCAAGTACACTTTGCCGTTATTCTTTGCATGTGTGAAAACCAATGTCAATTATCAAGTTGTTGCTGCATTTATTACACAAGATGAAAAAACTGCCATCATTATTGAAGCAGTATGTATATTAAAGGAAGAAAACCCAACATGGAACGCCAAACATTTTATGACCGATTTCTGTGAACAGGAAATTAATGCGATCGAAACTGTTTTCCCTGGAACTTCTGTTTTCTTATGTGATTTTCATCGGTATCACGCCTGGAGGCGTTGGGTAACGAAATCATCAAATGGTGTCCATCAAGCCCAGAGAGATGATGTTTTGAATTATCTACGGAAAGTGGCAAATGCTGAATCAGTTGAAGCTTTTGATAAAGCTATGAAAGAATTGGAATACAGCAATTTTTGGAAGATAAATGATAAATTGCAGAGATGGTTTAAACAAGAGTGGCTATCTGTCCATAAGAGGTGGGTATGGGCTTTTCGTAAAGATGTGATGGAGCTGCCTATTAATACAAATAATGGAGTTGAAAGTCAAAATAAACGCCTTACAAATGCCTCTAAGCAGTATGCTAAATTTAATAATTACTAAATTTATTCCTGATAGTTTCAGGTCGTATGAAGAGTTAAACATAAAATACTCATCTGGTTATAGGTAATATTCTGCAGAGGTTCCAGAATACCTGGTCAATAGACCAAGGCCATTTATTTTGCACTGCATGAAAAGAATGTATTTAGCCAGAACTATTCAACCATGTGATGTCGCATTCATTTTGAGTTCAAGAATAGCTTTCAAAATACGTAGTCAGACAAATAAGAACTTCTTTTACCAAGTAGATTTTGGTAATGATGATGATATGCCTTCTTGTGAATGCTCCGATTGGCAAAGAACGAAGTTGTTGTGCAAGCATTTTTTTGCTGTGTTCCAATGCACAGACATAACATGGGACAATCTTTCGGGGAAATTCAAGAACAGCCCTTACCATAACTTGGATTTATCAATCAAGGGTGTTTACATAAACAGTCACTCAAATGAAGTTGAAGAAGGCAGTTCCCTACCAAAAAAAAAGTAGTATAGAAATTGCAAATGATATAAATGAAGAATCTGATGTTATATGTAGTACAGAAGAATCAACAGCATCAACAGAAGAAACTAATAATGAAAAAAATGATGAATCAACAGCACCAACAGAAGAAACTAATAAAGAGGAAAATGATGAATCGATAGCACCAACAGAAGAAACTAATAATGAGGAAGATGATGAACTACCAGCAACTGCTGAGGATCAAGCAAAATCTGTGGCCATTAAAGGTGCGAAAGTCAGCGACATGTTAGCACAAATTCGGACACTATCATTTGAAATAAATGATTCAGCTGTAATGCAAAATTTAAGCGATTTGCTAGAGCCAGTCTTAAAATATGCTTCTACAAAAACAATAAAAGAAAAAGGACTCACTGTTGATCAAAACAGGGAAGACAAGATGAGCAAAAGGAATAACAGTGTTAAAAATCTAACAAACATCAAAAGCATAGCCCTTCCATTAAGGAAAAAACGCCGTACAAATTACAATTACAAACTATTGAATCTGACATCAAACATGAAATCTGATGCAGCAAGTAATATAATTGTAGAAGGCATATTTGATGCACCTGATGCAACAAATGACTACCCCTGAGTATTCGCACGGAGACTCCGTTTTTTTTTTTTTTTTTGAAGATTTTAAATTCTTTTAATTCGGATTTTTTTTTTTTGCTTGTTTATTCAAATGCTTAATTTTTTTGGCTGTAATTTCGGAATATGTAATCTTAAAAATTAATATTTGCTTTACTCTACTGTTGGCGCCAACCTTGGCGTCTACTATCGCTTGGCGATATTGTAACGCCAGTTGTTGTTTCTAGCCAATAAACATCTACTGTTTTAAAATTTATGTATTTGCCGTTTGCTAATTAACAAATTCACCCTCATCCTCCGCTGATCTCTTTTTTTTTTTTTTTTCTACAAATAATATTTGGAGTACTCATTTCTGTGGCACAGATGTCATATACGCACCAAGTTGGTGCGATTTTTTTTCTGACGCTAATGCCATAAACGCACCACGTTGGCGCGATTTTTTTTCAGACGCCATTGACATAAACGCACCGGAGTACTTGATTGGCGTCAAAGTGTCGTTATTTTGCTTAATATGGTAACCCGGATGTTGTTGTTTATTTATTAATGAATTGTTTATTTACTTTTATTTTATTTATTTTTTATTCTATAGTTACTAATTAAACTTTTTTTTTATTTATTGCTATTCCCTTTTTAAATATATATTTGCAACTGGTAATCGAAAACTATGTTTTCGCCTTATTGGCGTCAGAAAAAAATCGCGCCAATGTGGTACGTATATGACATTTGTGCCTTTCTCTGAATTTAAAAAAATTAAGCATAAAGTGACTATACATGAAGAAACAAAAACAAAAAAGGGCGAACTCCAGGCAAATACGCAAGCTGTTTCCAATATTTGATATAATGGCTCTGCTAATTTTATCCTCTTTTTCTTTGTTTACAAATTGGTGCTTACACGTTATCCGGGCCATGTCAGATATAACTGCGCCAAGCATGGCATTAATTATAATAATTACAGTAACCTTACTTTTTGACAACTTTATAGCATATCACACGTAATAAGCGCTATAATATATTATTAATAATGATACTTAATACAGCTTATTTACTTCTTATAGTTTATGTTTTTCATTATAATTTATATATTTATTGAAAATAGTTCATTTATTATATTTTATTTAGGCACAAATGTCATATCCAATTAATAAATAAAGCCATAGATGTCATATACGCCCCATATTGGCGGGATTTTTTTCCGACGCCAATTGGCGAAAAACTTGTTACCATATCATCTATATCCGGGTTACCATACCAAGCAAAATAGCGACACTTTGGCGCCAGTTAAGTACCCGGTGCGTATATGACATTGGCGTCAGAAAAAAATCCCGCCAATATGGGGCGTATATGACATCTGTCCCTTTACTTATTAATTTATTTAATATTATTTACCATTTGTAACAATGTTCTGTATTAAATAATGTTAGATTACCGTTTTGAACATGATTGGTACCGGTAAACAAAATTGGCAATTAACAACCATTATTGACGATCTATCTCATGGCAAGTTAATCCGTAAATACCAGTCCATTTTTCTTTTTAAATTCATATCTTTGAGAATTTAAATAATTTTAATAAATATTCTTACAATTGTAAAACATTATTTTTGATTTCACGGAACAGATGTGTAATATGTCTGCAGATTGAATTGGCAATATTTTTCAAAACGCGCCAAAATGCCATTTTTTGTAATTGATTGCCAATCTGAAACTACCAGATAAACAAACCATTGTTAGTGGTTACTTTCAAAACTAAATTCACCATTATTTTAAAGATGTGATAACTTATGTAGTTTTATATTTTTTAAATAAAAACACTAAAAAGTAAGACTCATTTGTAAATATTATTTTTTCATAAAAACAACAGCAAAAAGAGATATAATTATTTTACATAAAATTTAAGTGAAAACAGGAAGCATAATTGGGTATTTTTCGGGAATATGAGCCTTGGCACTTTTTTTAGGCTTCAGAAAGTGAGATTTTCTGCCAACTGATGTAAACAGCTATCTAAACAAACCTGGTAAGATTTATAACTTATTTATTAATTATAAGAATACTATTAAATTTATCAGATGACTTTGTTTAGTCGTTATTATTATTACTAATAAAAAATACTCAACTTAAATCAATAATTAAAAAATAGGCATATTTTTTTATAACTGTGTTTATTTTCGATCTCGTTCTTCAGGTAGGCAAAAATCAAGAGCTGATGCGCATGCTCAAAATTTCAGGTTCCCAGTTGCTGCAACGACCGCTACCCTTTCTCTAGCCATGCCTGTCAATTTTATCCCTTTAAAAAATGAATCAGAAAATGTGATAGAAAGTTTCGCGATGTTGATTAGGGAATTTGAGAACCGCCTAAATGAATATACCTTTACTTTCGGTTCTCAGATACATTTTTAACTTAATTTCATTATTTGTATTTTGAGCCGGAAGACAAACCAAATTTTTTGGTTCCCCCTTCTACTCGGGCGCCCAGGGTATATGCCCCCTGGCTTTCCTCTAGTTTAAACCCTGAGGTCATGAATCACCCTGATGTATATTAATTATGTTAATTATGGATTATCTATCATGAAAAGAATTTATTTATCTTGCTCAATCTGGTGGGTAAATATAAATTTGCCAATAAGAGTTTTTTTTTTTTCTTTTTTAAATCTAGAAAACTGCTATTTATAATTCAGAGAAATATTGAATAATCGAAATTGCATTTGCGGTCTGTTTTTACATTATTTCTGAATGGACTGAATTAAGTGAGATCAATAGCAGGCACTAATATAATAAATTGTAAAGTGCAACCGAAATCAGTATTCAATGCATGATTTTCTTCATTGCACATTTGTTAAAGTGGTCAGTTGTTGTCAGAAAAACTTGTTTTAATGCCAATTAATATTTTTTACTTATATCAATTGTGAATGTAATCAGAAATATTTTTAATTACGATATTTTCTAAAATATTCTCAATGAAGTGAAAACAGTAATAGGCTATGAGAATTTGAAAATCTATGCTAGCCAGTCTGCAATGAATGATTTTCCTTTATTAAAATCTGAATGAAGTTACTTTTTTATGAAATGTCGATTTCAATTTATGTTTTACATTTTAAATACAGTAAAACCCTGCTATGACAAAATCATACGGAATGAGAAAAATTTCTATTTTAGATAGGTTTTCGTCTTAGTAGGCATACACCCCTAATTGTTTTGTACTTCTTTCCCCAGATTACGATTTTTTTTTTCAGTTTAAGAATTTCGTTATGCAAATATTCCGTTATAAACAGGTTACGTTACAGATAAGTTCTTTTAAGCCCAGTGCTAAAAGAAAAAGTGCTCCTTATTCTACATAAGCAATAAAAATGTCAACTGGTCTTTCTTTTCCAGCCATTCTGTGGTCATTACCAAAAAAAAGGAGTCTCAGCAATGGATAGAGGCAGAGACGCATTCGTCGGAAAGATTTCGGATCCGATTCAGATCCCACAAAGGTAATAAAACATGAAAAGCACTACTTAACCGCGACAAAATCATCGCCATTTGTAGGCAGCGTTCGTTAACAGCGGAAGTTTTTAAGCGGTCAGGCAGTGCTTTTCATGTTTTATTACTTTCGTAATATGTAGTACGATCCGGAAATCAGTCCTACAAAATCCATCTCCACCTCTTTCCATGGTTGAGACTCCCCTTTCTTTTGTTGACCGCAGAACAGTTGGAAAAGAAAGGTCAGTTGACATTTTTATGGCTTTCGTATGAGGTTTTAGAAAAACAAGCAAATAAACACTTCTTATAGAGAGATCCGTTTTAACAGGTTTAGTTGTACTTAGATTGCATAAAACATATGGATTGTTAAAAGATGTTAGCCCAGCCCCACAAAAATTTTTCAGAGCCCCCCCTGGTATTACTAGCTGGTTACGGCCCTGGTCCATTTGAATATTTAAAACTTTTATAAAAATGAAAGAAACCCTTTGTTAAAAAATGCATATTATAATTTATTAGTTTATTTAATTTGAAGATTCTTAAATTTTTTTTGGCTTTGGTCCTTGAAAGTCCTTAAAAGTACTTGATTTTCATTTAAAGAAATGTGTACGAGCCCTGGAATAGTTTTAGTTTAAACGAAGTTCGAATTTAGCGAGTACCTTCCCTTGGATCTAGGCTGGTAGACATTGGGTGCTGGGTTAACGTGCCCGTCTCCCTAATCGTTCGGGATTTTCGTGGTTTTCTTCGAACCTTGGATTTCGAAGAGTAAATATGGGTTAGGTTCCCTTAGAAAGACCCCCAAGGAGGGCACTCTCCCCCGGTCCTATATCCCTCGAGTAGATAATCGGCCGTCATAAATCAACCACAACCCCTTGGACCTAGAATATTTTACCATTTAAGACAGAATTCCGCTGAAGACATGTTTCATTTTAACAAGTTTTCGTGTGTTATTGATTAATAAAATCATTTTACGTAATTTTTAAAACAACATTGTGTCCTGAATTTATTCTGCTGCTAAAACACATTTAAAAAATCTTGACAAGTTATAATCAATTTTTTATTTATGATAAATATTTTATTTTTTTGGAGAAAAAAAAAACTTCAATATTTCTACTCTTAACCTCTTGGGGACGAGCGACCGGTATACGTGCTACATAAGGTGCTCCGTATCCGTGATTATTCTCACAAGTAAATATTTATTGTAAATTTTGCCTTATTTAATCCGAAAATTTTCCCGATTCAATTAGGAATAAATTTCTGTTTTGAAAAACCGGTGAAAAGAGATTAAACATTCTGTAAAAGACGCTCGTCCCGAAGGGATTTAATTAAGAATCTACAGTTTACATCTGGGTGGAATTTTCAAATTTTTGTAAGATGCTTTTATACTTTCCCTTTGTAAAAAGAATTTTTAATAATTCTTATAATTTATAAAGGGACCTTTCCGATAAAACACATGGAGTGCGGATGGTCTATAAATATTGTTTCCTAGAGGTGAAAAAGAATAAATGAAAAAAAAAAAAATTTTTTGGAATTAACAACTGAAAAAGTTAAAGCGATTACTTTTTTCAAAGAGTTGTAACTTCAGGAGTTTCTGAAAACAAAGAACATAGTAATATGCCGACTATGTGGCGAGAAGTAAACATATACATCAAGATGACATTTCTATCACGCCTCCCCATTTAAGAGTGTAAGAAAACTCAAAAGCGGGGAATGGACGAGTCGATTTTTTAAAATTCTCCCGTTCAAGGATTAGGCTTTAAGGGTAATAGAATTTTCAGCTTTCTTGGTGTTAAAGAGTTAAAACAGGTATTTCACGAATATTAAACTGTATATGCAAAATTTGTGATTTCTTGAGCTATTTAACTCTTTTATTCTCATTTTAAAATCAGTATTGAATTCAAGGGGTAAGGTGTATTCTCCCTGGGAAGGATTGAGATTTTGTGCTTTTTAATGGAGGAAATATCAAGATGGCCTTGACTAGATACGTGAATGAGTCATATTGGGGTTCCCTTATTTAAAAAATGACATTTTGTCTGAGTCAGACTAGAACGGAAACTTTCCATAGATTTCGCAATAGATTTTACAAATTTCGCAAGTAACACCTACATTCAGACTGAATGTTCCCGACGCTGCCCTCCACTTCGAGATTAAAAAGGTAACAAAACTGCGTGAAATGGAAAGGCAGAAAAAATAAATAGAATGCAGAAAGAATTCGACGCCGGCTGTTGTTAAAAAGAACAGAGTATTTCGATGATATAAAATAGAAGATTTAAATGACGTATGAAAATCTTAGGAAATATTCGATGATGTTAAGTAAATAAAGCTGAAAATTGTTGCTTTTAAGCTAAATATCGATTGTAAAAAGTGCTACTAACTGTACTTTTGTTTTGTCTACGTCTTAATAAATATCAGTGCTCGTCTTAGAAATGAGTTATAATTTATGAATAGAAGTCTCATCCCACATATATATATCTTTAAAAATATAAAAATACAAGTGAGAAATCTGAAAAGGTTTCTCCCATAGGTTTAAGATAAGCATTCGAGTTTCTTCGTATGACTACTGTAGATTCTTAAAATCTTACATCGCCGCTGCATGGAAGAGAGTGGCTCCTTCTACAATAGCTAGTGTTTTCACAAATCAGGGTATTGGAGTTGTACATTTAACTCCAAAACTTCTCTGAAGGTAAGGAATGTGAACATCTTAATGGTGATGATTTGGACGAACCTGAAAGGGATGATTGTGTGCATTACGATGATGACGTTTCTGTTCACAGAGAACTTGGTAAGTGACTTTGCGCAATCGATTTCAGAAGAAAATTTAAATTCAAAAGCGATAATTAAAAATGGAAATGTACGGTTATTAGCCTACTCTATACGCGGTTTCAATAGCATTTTTAGATGACGGCGATATTATAGTGGAGGGTATCCGACAGGGCTGACGACGTGTCGGAGGTGATGTCTGTTTATGATGATCCCCTCAGAACGATCAACTGATTTCAAACTTCGGAGCTGCTCTGAGGGCTTTTGACATAGTAAAACAGTTCGTCAGGAGTAAAGCGGCCGCATTATTAATAGAAATGCAAAGTATATTATTCAGTGTGGGTGCAAAAAAGGAAGAATCCAAGATTTGTGACTACTTTAATAAAATTTAGGGAACTACTCAAATGTCTTTTGATAAATGATTTACATGCCAAAGCGATGCCAATGATTTCTTTTGAGTACTATATATGTGTTCTAAAAATATTTTTAATAAAGCTTTTATAATAAAATAACTATTAATATGTACTTTTCTTGTGTACCTTTGTTTTTTACTCTACTTGATTTCCGCGAATTTATATCATGGGTACAATAATACTTACGAAACTTCCGTTTTCAATATAAAAGGCAACTTAAACGTACGTCTCAGAGGAAGAAAATTTTCAAGATATTTTTACTTTCTTCTATCTTCAATAGAAGAAAGTATTGTAATCGAAATTTTTTTCGACTTCCGGTTTTCGACGGATTTACACGTTTTAGGGGTCAGAGATCCCAAAAAACATGTTTATAGAAAATGTCTGTCTATCCATGTGTCCGTCTGTCTGTTGCCATTGTATCATCAAAAAGTGTATGAAGTTATGCATAGAATTCAACCAAATTTTTATTTTAAGTTTTTGGCTATGGCAAGCAGATCCTCCCTGAATTTGGAAAAAATTCGCCGGTAGGGGGCGCTGTAATAGCTATTTTTGTGCGATTTTGAATATTGTACCATCCAAAAGTGTATGAAGTTATGCATACAATTGAGCCAAATTTTTATTTTAAGTTTTTGGATATGGCAAGTAGGTCCTCTCTGAATTTGGAAAAATATCGCCGGTAGGGGCACTGTAACAGCGATTTTTGTGCGATTTTGAATATTGTACCATCGAAAAGTGTATGAAGTTATACACAGAATGGAACCAAAAATTTTTTTTAAGTATTTGGCTATAGCAACTAGGTCCTCCATGAATTTGGAAAACGTTCGCCGGTAGGGGGCGCTGTAATAGCGATTTTTGTGCGATTTTGAATATTGTACCATCGAAAAGTGTATGAAGTTATGCATAGAACTGAACTGAAAAAAATTTAAAGTTCTTGGCTATGACAAGCAGCTCCTTCCTTAATTTGGAAAAAAATTCGCCGGTAGGAGGCGCTGTAATAGCGATTTTTGTGCCATTTTGAATATTGTACCATCGAAAAGTGTATGAAGTTATGCACTGGCGCAGCGAAGGGGGAGTTTTGGGGGTTAAAACCCCTCCCAGAGCTAAAATAATTAGTATGATTGCCGCTTATATGAATCACTACTTGAGCAAATTAGCCGCTTTAATGAATTAACACCATTTTTAACATTAAAACTTTTTGGCTTATTCAGAATCATCGGCTTTGTTGAATAAAATTCTACTTATTGGTGATTCTGTTCCAAATTTTTCGAAAATTTTAAAAAATCGGTCATAAAAATATCGCGAATTTTGACAAATGGTGCCGAAAAAATAATTTTTGTCAATCGTTTGCAGAAAAATCGCGAATTTCGTAAAAGAATAGCGGTAGAAACGCAAATTTCATCAAAAAATCGTAGAAAAAACGCAAATTTCGTCAAAAGAACGCGAAAAAACGCAAATTTTCTCCAAGAATCGCGGAAAAAACCCACAAATTTCGTCAGAATATCGCGAAAACCCCCGCAAATTTCGTCAAAAGATCGCGAAACCCCCCCCGCAAATTTCGTCAAAAGATCGCGAAAACCCCCCACAAATTTCGTCAAAAGATCGTGAAAATAACACAAATTTTGTCAAAAGATCGCGAAAAAACCGCAAATTTCGTCAGGGGATCGCAAAAAAACAGCAAATTTCGTCAAGGGATTACGAGAAAAAACGCAAATTTCTTTAAGAGGTCGCGAAAAAAAGCAAATATCGCCAAAAGGTCGCGGAAAAAACGCATAGTTAGTGCCGGGGGTGAATGTCCCCCTACCCCCCCCCCTTCTTCTGTAACTTTTCAGAAACTTTTCTGTGAATTTCAGAAATTTTTTTTTTACTCAGAATCACCCCTGATTCTACTCCACAAAAAGTGATTCAAGTAAACGGCGAATATTGTATTTAAAACTGTGAAAACGCACATTACATGCATCAGTTTTCTGAAAACTGGTCATTTGTTTTGAAAAAGGGCAGCTGTCATATTTTTTAGACACGTCTTAGGCTAAAAGAGTGTTCATTTCCTGCCGCACAGAAATTTTGAGTTTGAGTATTATACACTGGGCAACAGTTTTTCAATTGCATTTTTGTTTATGTTCCATGTTCGAAACGATAATGGAGTATTTGGAATTTAAAATCCAGAAAAAAACGTAAAAGACGTGCTTTCTAGATTTCTCAGGGTTTCAAACGGCCTTTTTGCGTTTTTGCTCTCCAGTTATCTCTAAAGACCAAGTTATGTGCATAAAAACTTTGAAAAAGTAAGAAATACAAAAACAGTACCGTAAAGATATTAACATAAAAAGCTGTTTTTGATTGTGATTTTACAGATTATTGCAATCAGTGTGTCTTTTGAACAATTCGTTTCAGGGTCGGGGTACATAAATTTAAAGATTGTAGTTTATTAGTTGGTAATGTAACATGAAATTTTCCTCAGGAGGTCTTGCTCTCGGGGAAATACTGTATAGGAAATAATCAAGTTCCCCGTTGGAAAGAATCGCTGATTGCAATTGGATTGGCGTATAGATTTATGACTGTGAGCAGGATTTTCTGAAGACAGGCATTAAATGGGAAATCTTTTCTTACAATTAATAAAAATTACTATACTATATATATATATCTTACACACAAACTTAATCCATTTATCCAGTGAAAAATGTAAGGTACTAGCAAAACCTTCGGCTTTGCTCGCGTAATAATTGAAATATGCCTAAATAGTGGTATTTGTGGGCCTATTTTTATTACATGAAATTGTACTGCTATAATAGTATAATTCAACAGTTACTAACTACGCCACATTTTGACTTAACTTCATTATTACACAACATTAGGCGAAAATGTGACTTAATGTACTGAGATTAATTAAAACTAATTCTAAATAAATGATAATTTAGAATGTAATTTGAAGCTTTTACGCTCATTTCAGTTTTCATTTGGAGTTTTGAATTTTTTAGAAACCATTCTTAGCATACTTACATCTTGAAAGAAACCATCATGATATATATTCCAAGCTTCAAGTCTAACGGTTTACCCCTCCCAACATAAAATATAGCTTATGTTGGAACAGGAACTGGTCACCATCAATTTGCCAGCATTATTTTTGAAATCGGTTTTGTATTTCCTGAGATCCCATAAAAATCGTAATTTTTAGAATGCTTTCGCTCAATTTAGCCTTTTAAATGTTGAATATTTTAGAAACTGTTCTTAGAGAGCATTTACATGTTATAAATATCTACCATGCCAAATTTTAACTTTCTATTTTTAGCAAATCCATAGAAATAGAAATTCAGATAGTTTTTCGCTCATTTCACTCTTTTAAATTTCGATTTTCTTAAAAACTATTCTTACAGAGCATTTACATCTTATAAGTAACTACCATGCCAAATTTATAGTTTCTAGTCCCTTCAGTATAGCAAAAATCGCAATTTTAGAGCATCTTTTGCTCCTGCAACCCCCTGGTGGCAATGATACCGTGTTAAAATATAGCTATAACCTATATTCGAGCTGGGACTGTTACCATCAATTTGCAATCATTACGTTTGAAATCGGTTTGGTATTTCCTGAGATTTCATAGAAATCGTAATTTAGAACATTTTTAGAACGCTTTTTGCTCATTCCTTTTAAATTTATAATTTTAGAAACTGGCCGTAAAGATCAATTACATCTTATTCGTACCTACCACGCCAAATTTCAAGTTTCTATCTTTAACAATTCCATAGAAATCGTAATTTAGAAAGCTTTTAGAACTCTTTTCGCGCATTTTTAATCCTTTTAAATTTCGACTTTTATAGAAACAGTTCTTAGATAGCATTTACATCTTATAAGTAACTACCATGCCAAATTTCAAGTTTTTACGGTCTTCAGTAACACAAATATCGCATTTTCAGAACATGACTTGCCGCTGCTAGCCCTTGGGTATAGTACCATCGGCATAAAATATAGCCTATGTTGAAACAAGGACTGTGACTGTCACCATCAATTTTCCACCATTACTTTTGAAATTGGCTCGGTAGTTCCAGAAATTACTCCCTACAAACACACAAATTAACAAACAAACGCTGCGTTTTAGTATTATTAGTATAGTAATGACTTCAAGTTCAACCCAGATATTTTTTGAGATCTGTAAAGATGATGAAGATATTTTAACGAAATTTTCAATAAATTTACATTGCTTTCTCTTTATGTGAAATGCGATGTCACTTAACACTAGAAAGACGGCGAGCGGTCATAAACCTAATTTAAAAGGGAAGAAGGAAAAAAAACTAGTTAAATAAATAAGTTAATAATTAAAAATAAAAATTCTGGTACGAAATATTTTTTATAAAATTTGAGTAAATTTCCCCGTCTTTCTAGTGTTAAAGTGCTGGTAGTAAACTATACCGTGCTTAATCTGTTAACTACATTCCAAAATATAGAATATCTAATTCAGCACTGTTTGGACATGGATAATTATAAATTCTTGAAATTCTCGCGATTTTATTACATTCACACAAAGCAAGGTAAGTAAGTCTATTGAAAATTTTGCTGAAATTGCATCATTATTAATCCTTTCAGGGGCAAAGCATTTTCATTCCTAAAATATTGAAATAAATGAATGACACCGGAATTTACAAACAAATTTATTTTTAAATAGAGCTACATTTCACATATATAATAAACCTGAAATTTTTTCATTAAAATGCTGGTGCCGTTGTGGCGTTTGGGAATTAAAATTATGTGGTTTTATAAACACACCACCGCTCCTCAAAGTGTTAAACAAGAATTTGGAATTGTCTTGGAGTGAAACCCTGTGTATTTTTGGCTGAAAAATTGGATTGCAACCACCAGATGTTTTCTGATAAACCACCCGATGATTTCCATACCAAACATGTTTGTTGTACTGCGTTATTTCATCTTTTAAAATTTGTTTATGATTTTTTTAGCATAAATCTAACATAGTTTTGTGTTATTTCATTGATGAATTTTAAGTTTTGTAACTCTAATATTGTAAACACTGTTTAAATGAATCATAACCAGCGCATCTGCTGATTCTAATATCCGAAAAAAGCGTTATGATTTCATCCATTAAATAGAATGATTCGATTATCCAGTGATTCAATTAGCCGGCGAACACCGATATTAACAACTTAAACCCCCCCTAGAGCCGAATTCTGGCTGCGCCACTGAGTTATGCATAGAACTGAACCAAATTTTTTGTGTTTGTTTTTGGTCATGACACGAAGGTCCTCCTTGAATTTGGAAAAAATCCGTCGGAAGGAGGCGCTATAATTGCGATGTCTGTACGATTTTCATTATTGTACCATCGAAAAGTGTATGAAGTTATGCATAGAATTGAACCAAATTTTTTGTGTATGTTTTAGGCCATAGCAAAGAGGTCCTCCCTGAATTTGGAAAAATGCCGCCGGAAGAGGTCGCTGTAATAGCGATTTTTGTGCAATTTTCAATATTGTACCATCGAAAAGTGTATGAAAGTGTGAAGTTAGCACTAATTCAGAAGTTACACATTAAATAAAGCATAAAATACTATTCTTTATTTCTGGTATGGCCACTAAATTTCTGTATAAGAATGGAGGCCAAACTGGCAACTCTGCATTTGACATATTTTATTCTTGTTTGATTAATACTTAGTACTAGTATGTAATACTGTAGCTATGGCTATATTATTGAGTTAAAACATTGAAAATTGTTTTTCACTGCATTTTTATGTTTTATGTGAACAATAAACAGTTTTTTTTGCTAAATATTCATGGTTTCCTTCTTTCACTCTTCTTATGCATAATAGTCGTTGTAATATCATAAATTATACAAATCTTGTAATGTTGGGAAATGTAAATTAGGAGTCTTTAAATATCTGAAAAAAAACTTTTTTCGCTTCAAAGTTGTCCTAATGATAATACTTTTTTTATAATGTTTTATTTTATATGATATTTAAAATATGGTGCAAAGTTACATGCTGGATAAATTGGAACCAGGATAAAAATACATTTTTTATTGTTTCTATCATTATTATTCCTTAATTTCTGATAGTCATACAATAATTTAGAATCATTTCTTCTCTTTTATGCCGCTAGTTGCAACAATATTCTTAAAATAAGAGCATTTGAACATAGAGAAAATGCGGATCAAAGTTACCCTGAATGACTGTGTAGAAGATGATCATTTACAATAATCATTATAAAAGAGAAATTGGGGTATATATACCTAAAACATCTTTTAATGAGATGAAATTCATAGAGTTAGAAAATCATCTTGTGTCGTTGATGAATTAATTACTTTTCATTAAATATGAAAATTAAAAAGTATTTTTAAGAGGAACAAAGGTCCAACTTGGACCATACTTATAATTAATTTATGTATCTATTAATAACTTTTAAAAAAACTTTTTGGGAAACATTTTTGTTTTCGTTTTCGGTTGAAAATAGGAAAATTACAGAAATTCGGTTTCAGTCTTAAAAACCTGCTCCTTTCGATCCTTATTATGGCTTGAAATGCGAATTATCTATACAAATTGAAAGCATGTTTTATTTAAATTGTGCATAATATTTCTTTTTATTTTTACATGCAGCCGTAGTGTATTTACGGAATACTAGATAGTACCCGTCAAAATTTGACGATAAACAATTTAAATATTGAATTAGAAAAAAGCTTGATGTTCTAATTGGGTTTTTTTAACTTAAGTATCGAAATCTTAATAAATCGCTATATTGTATAAGTGATTCCTAAAAATTTAATCTTTTCCGGTTCGAAGTATTTCTGTTTATAAAATGATGAAATGATTGACTGAGAAAAGAATCTAAAAATGAATTTTTTACTAATTAAAAACTTGTTTTTTTCGCCGGTGTTGTAAAAGGAAAATTTTAGTTAAATTTGCTCGGTGACAATAAACGTAAAATTAAGCAGTCATTTTTGTTACCATGACCCGCAACAGTGTTGGCGATAGAAGGTGCTGTCACCCTAACCTATTCAATAAAGTGAAAGAATTGTAAGTTTTTAATTTATAACCAATTATGCTTCTTTTTTCAGAAGTTAAACTAGATGCATTGTGTAGAACCTTTCTTTCACTTACTTATTTTGACCACCCACCAAAAACCTTTCCATTACGATTTAGGCGGAGCTTAAAACTTATTGCGGGACCGAGCGCCCACTGGCAACTCTGGTCTAGTTTTGTTCATCTTGTCAATAATTTTTCCCGAATTACGAGCAAAAATCTTTGTAACCACACAGTGTTGGTTCCTTTGTCAGTTTTTCAGCCGCTGCGTAACTTGCGGAACGTCTGCTTACGATTCCATACGAAGGAATTTTCTACTACTGTTTTATTTTCGGCAGCTCGCATTATGCAAATTTTTAAATTTTGACCGGCCCCCAGTCATTATTAAAACTCAATAGCCGATATGCGAGGTAGCAAATTATATTTAGCTCAGTGAGACGGATCGAACGAACTATAAAAATCGAAATTTGCCGGCACAGACTATAGTACATTTATTTGTAAGATGAATACAGTCAGATGCAAATAGATGCCAATTAAGCTTCTGCGAGTATTTAGTCACAATCAGCATTTTAGACTTATCATCGCCATAAATTTTTAAAAATGCGATATATCATTTCCTAGAAGATGAGAAAAATTAAAATCTTTCACATACAGTATAAAAATAAAAGCATAATTTAACATTTTTTGCGTTTATATTACTTAAAATGTTCTACTTTTTTTTTCAGTTCTATTTGTAGTTGCTTAATCAATGAACCGATGCTCTTGAAGTGGTGTTGATCATAGTAATGTAATAAAATCCTCTCCACAAAATACTTTACATTTAAAAGTAACTTTCATACCACTAATATTAAAATATCACATTTAATATAGTTTAAGTTACAGTTTGGTATACTAGTTTTTTTATCATGGTCGAATGTTATGTACATTGGTATTCAACTAAATACAGTCGAACCCGGTTAAGACGCGATCCCGCTTAATACGCGGATTTTTTCCGATCCCTTGAACATCGCCTATAAGGCTAATGCAAAAATATCACGTTTAATTAATACGCGAACGGTTATTACGCGATCCCGCTTAATACGCGATAAATTTTCGGTCCTTTAAGAGAAAAAAATCACGCTTAAGACGCGAATTCATTGGTCAAGATACAAATTCCATCTCTCTTCTCGAGTTTTGCAAATTTAGTGGATTTTTCTTTTTATTCAGAAAAAAAGTACTGTTTCCGAATAATATTATTTACTTTATTTAACAACAAATTAATGAAGTAGAAAATTACTAATCGGAAATAGTGGAAGATATTTCAATAAAATAAAAACCTGCTAAATTAGAAAAACTGCAATACTTCTTTGATTCCGCCTCCTCACATTTTTTGTCTCTAGCTTCGTGCATGTTTTTTCGGTAGTAGAGAGATTCAGGAGATGAATTCAGTCTTACGCAGTTACGTCATAAAAATTATTATGGTTAGAGATGACCATGCATGTTGTTAGTGAGGTTTTAAACGAACGTTATATTAGTACTATGTTTTATAATACATATTATGGGCAACAAAAATGAATCTCGTAAAGATTAAACTCATACGACTGCGGTTGGATAATTTTTTTATGTTTCCTTTACTGTTTGCTATGCTAACAATATTTTTTTACACAAAAATTAATAAGGATTGTCTTTCCTATATTAAAAAGATGGTTAGATTATAATGGTACTCATTATTACAAGTACTAAATATGATTTTAAAAACTGATAATTTTAAAAAGTGAAAAAAAATTGAACATTCCTGTCTTTGTTTTTAAAAAATTACTCTAGTAGAAAAATTATTGTTGTTGTTTAATTTTTGGTTGCAACGTATTAATCGAAAATAAAGCCACGTTGGGATCCATATTTATTTTCCATTATGATTTCAGTCGGTCCTATAAAAACAAACAATGAGTTAAAGTGGAATACAATTAAATTTTAATTTAAATGTATGTAAAAGACACAATGATTGACCATTAACATTTATATGAAAGCTCTAAAGTTTATTTAGACTATTAGATATGTAAATAAGTTCAGTTCCTGCAACATTATACAAATCACGTTTAATACACGATTCCGCTTAATACGCGAATTTTGTCCACTCCCTTGAAACGCGTCTTAACCGGGTTCCACTGTAGTAGTTCGACGACCAATGTTTTATTACAAATTAAATCCAGCGTCTGGGAGAGAGTGGCAAAGTCTACTATTTCGTTGGGATGACGTGCAGAAGTGGAGACATTTGGTCACAGAATTATTGCACCAGCTTGAATTTTAGAGAATTGAGAATTTTCAATAAAAAGTTAAGAAATCATTATGTAAGAACTTATTAAATAGTATATAAAAAAAAAAATTGTTTTTCTGCTAGTTCTTTAGCATTATATATTTTTAAACTAATGTATGGTCTCTGAAAAGAGTCTTCTTTTTTTATGGGGCACTCCCCGGTAAATTTTTCGTCTTTTCCTTCTTTTTTTGGAACTAATGGAATTTTCTTTCTTTTTTAATTATTTTTTTCTTTTCTTTGTTTTTTTTCTTTTTCACATATGTTATACTAGTACTTATGTACTTTGTTATTTTTTGTTAGTCTTTTCTTTTTCTTAAAAGTAAATTTAACTTTTGTGGCTACCAGCCACGTCTAAACATTATTTTTTTTAAGGCTCCCTAATGCCCTTGCAACACAATCACCTATCCACTGGATGTAAAGTTGCAACACAACTAGGTAATCCATTCAGCTGATCACATTGTTCCATTGAACTTATTAAAATATTTTATTAAATTCAATTTTTAATGCCACGTAATTATTTAAAGCAAAATGCATATATTTAGAAAAATAATTTTGTACTTTTTATTTATTTTTTATATTTTGAAATCACGGCATAATATTTTGGTTTTAGCATAACACATATATTTCTTTTCTTTGTAAACAAAGTTTTAGGGACAGAAATTATGCATTAAATTATTTCACTTTTAAAAGGAATTGATGATAAATCATATCATCAACTTCGAAGCATAAGTATTTTGGAGGCTGCACTCCTTTATCATATCACTAGAAGCTGCACCCGACTTCTATGCTCAATGATTAAAAAAAAAATGAAAATGAGTTTTTTAAATTAAAAAGAGTTTTTTTTAACTTAGTTAAGTTTTTAGAAATATAAACTTTGTATTTTTTCATTCAAACTATTTTCTACAATTTAAAAAAATGATTTATGAATCATTATTACAAAAGCTCAATGATTTTAAAAAATGGGGGAGTTTTAGCTTGATTAAATTTTAAGACTAGAAATTTCGGATTTTTTTTTATTCAAGCTTTTTTTCACAATTTAAATAAATATTAAAAAGTAAGGATTTCCAATTTTTTCAAATCCTCCTCTGCTTGGATTCGATTCCACGATCTACCAATTAGGAGAGAAAAGACATACCAGAGAGATACTGGTATCCAAACTGAAATAGCTTATAACAAAATTTGAAACAAATCTCAATTCTGTCAGCACATGGCTCCGCTTCTGCACATCACCCCAACTAAGAAGCGAACTTCCCACTTTTCGTCCTTCCATAGGGAACTATCTAGGAATGAGACTCTCGTAAAAAATAGGTACAGTAGAATATCGTTAAAACGAATGTCTCTTTAAGGAATTTTTTTGTTTCACGAATATTATTTGGATTGGAAAAAAAAAATCCTAGTCTTTACCATTATAAATTTATTCACTTTAAATAATTTTAGTTAGAAAATTTTTCAATTTCACGGATTTATTGAAGTCTTAAAAATAATACGTATTTCACTTTAACGAACACCGGGTTCGCTAGTAAACCGGTATTAGGTTCTTTTCGTCAAACTCAAAAAATAGGTACAGTAGAATATCGTTAAATCGAATGTCTCTTTAACGAATTTTTCAGTTTCACGAATATTATTCGGATTGGGAAAAAAAATCCTATAGTTTACTGTTATAAATTTATTCACTTTAAATAATTTTAGATTAGCGAAGTTTTCAAATTCACGAACTTATTGAAGTTTTAAAAATAATGCATATTTCAATTTAACCCCTTGAGGGGCATTGGGATATATTATATACCACCTAAGTTTAATTAAGATTTGCGCCAGAAACTCTTACCAAAGTTTTGCTTTTATAACTTTGAGGGGAAAGTTTAAAAATTGCTTTTCCTTATTTAGAAATAATTCTTTTCAATATTTCCGGTAGGAATTTAGCATTACACAAACGCAATTGCATAGCCCCTCAAGGGGTTAACAAACACCGGGTACGAAAAAAAAAAAAAAAAAAAAAAAATCTTTATCGAAAAATTTAAATTCCAAGAAAAAAACTTTTTTTTTTTTTGTATCATTTACATTACCCCGCTATCCTCAAATTTTCAAACTTATACTTATTTTCTTCTGCTTGTCTTACATGCGTTTAAAAAAATTTAGGACGTCCAGAGAATTTATTTTTGAACTAGTCTCTTATTTTCACATTTGGCTATTGACACAGCTATTCCTCTTAGCGAATTTCTAATCTGTAACAAATTACATTTGGAGTTTCTTTTTTTAATGGTAGAAAACAAGAAAAGAAAACAATTTTCATTGAAAGAAAAAAATTATATTATGCAATCAGTAAGTGCTCAAAGAGGCACGTAAATGTGGCGACAGTATGTGTTCTACGACCAAAAGAAGCTCTGTCGCACATACGAATTTCTAAAATCATTTATACCAGACATTTTTTTAAATTAATATTGCATGCAAGGCGAATGTCTCTCTCTGGAAAAAAAATCCAAATATTAATATAGACATTATTTTCTTCCCGGAACGATGTATACAAATTTGAAAAATATCTAACTCAAAGTCAAATACATTTCTTTCTCGAATTCCTAACCGGGGCGCAATGCCCATGATTATCTCGTATCTAAGCTAAAATGATATACGCAGGAGTTGTGTATTAAAATGACACTTTTTTATATGTAAACAGGCGCTGATCCACGGGGGGGGGGGGCGATCGGAGCGATCGCCGCCCCCTAAAAAAATATAAATCCACCGATTATCGCGAATTTCGACAAATGGTCTCCGAAAAAAAAAACAATTTCGTGAATCATTCGCAGGTCAAAGGATCGCAAATAAACGCGAATTTCGTCAAAGGATCGCGCAAAAAACGCCAATTTCGTCAAAGGATTGGGAAAAAACGTGAAATTCGTCAACGAAACGCGGGAAAAAGCGAATTTCGTCAAAAAATCGCGCATTTCTTCAAAGGATCACGAAAAAAAACGCAAATTTCGTCAAAGGATCGCAGAAAAAAGCACGAATTTCGTCAAAGGATCGCAGAAAAAAACGCGAATTTTGCAAAAGAATCGCGAAAAAAATACGCAAATTTCGTCAAAGAATCGCTAAAAAAACGCGAATTTCGTCAAAGGGCCGCGGAAAAAACACACAATTAGCACAGGGAACAGATTCCCCTAGGCGCGCATCAGCGGGGGGGGGGGAGGTTCGATCGGTGCAAAGAAGGAAAGAACAAATTTACCAAGTTGGTTTTTAAGAAATCAACACACCATACGCGTTTTAACTGACTGGGATTAGGACATCAAATACCCTTGAAATTTACCAATGTGGGTGGCAATAACAGTACATTTTTTACACATTAGTGGCTTTCTTCAGAAAACATTAAGGTGCCTGAATTTTTCAAAGGACATTTCTTGTTTCTGTCTTTCTTTGGAAATTGTATGAATCCCATTCTTTTCTCAAACAATAAAGCACTCCTCAAAAATATCGTTATACAGAAATTAGAATTGCCGCTTCTTTGAAAGAACGAAAAAGTTTCAACACTTTAAAGGTATCCGCATAACGTTGTTAATTTCTGTTGTAGAGATTCAACAAAAGGTACACGAAGTGGCATCGTCCCCCACCTCAACATATAGTGTCAAAAATTATGTCGCCATATGCCTTTTGACTGGACATAACCCTATTTTGTTCACTAATTGCCGAAACGTCGGTGAGGTTTACCATTGATACCCGAAAAGTGTTTGTTTTTCGTTTGCTTGTCTGTCTGTTCCGCGAAAACTGCCGTTGAAAGCGTTGGATTTATATCTTGGGGGGGCGACCGCCCCGATTGATTCCCCCCCCCCGTGGATGCGCAACCAGGGGAATCTCCTCCTGGTGCTAACTGTGCGTTTTTTCCGTGCCCTTTGACGAAATTCACGAAATTAGCGTTGTTTGGGCGAAATTAGTGTTTTTTCCGCAATTGTTTGGCGAAATTCACGATTTTTTCTGCAATCCTTTGGCGAAATTAGCGTTTTTTTTGCGATTCTTTGACGAAATTCTCGTGTTTTCTGCAATCCTTTGACGAAATTCGCTTTTTTGCGATCCTTTGACGAAATTTGCGTTTTTTCGTGGTCCTTTGGCAAAATTCGCAATTTTCCGCGCTTCTTTGACGAAATTCGCGTTTTTGCGCGAACCTTTGACGAAATTCTCGTGTTTTCTGCAATCTTTTGACAAAATTCGCGTTTTTTCCTGCGATACTTTGACGAAATGTGCGTTTTTTTTTCGTGGTCTTTTGACGAAATACGCGATTTTTTTCTTGGTCCTTTGACGAAATGCCCGATTTTTTGACGAAATTCACGTTTTTTCCGCGATTCCTTGACGAAATTCGCGTTTTTTCACGATCCTTTGACGAAATTCGCTTTTTTGCGTTATCCTTTGACCTGCGAACGACTGACGAAATTGATTTTTTTCGGTAACCATTTGTCGAAATTCGCGATAATCGATGGATTTAAATTTTTTGATCAAGGGGGGGAGGGGGGGATCCGCGCCTGTGAAGAGGTATACACACCCCTTAGATGACACATTTTGACTTTCAAGGATGTTAAGGCCCTTCAAATTTCTGAAGGGTATCTTTTTTCAGAGATTACCCTCTTTCAGAAATCTGACATTAAAAAATGGATGTGATGGTTTTGTTTTTCAGTTTTCGGTAGTTGGTTCTTATGTATTTTTTAGTGCTGAATCCAAAAATGACCTTCATTTTTTACCATACCATCACGTCAGGATTTTTCACAAATTGCAAATTTTTAAATAGTCGAAATATTAAGAAAATCTGTTACTATAAAATAGACGTAACTGTTTTTGATAATGATTTATTCATTTTTTTTCTTATACTATGGATTTTTACAGTTAAACATGTAAAATATTGTGTATTTAAAATCCTTACAATTTTATTCCATGCGTGGAAGTTTCTTTCAACCGCTCAAGTCGTGACGTGATGGTTAAAAATGAAGGTCATTTTCGGATTCAGTGCTAAAAAATACATCAAAATCAATTATCAAAAGTTAAAAGACACAATCATCGCAGGTTAGTGTTAGTAATGTTGTTCACTATAACTAAAAGAACAAAAAATACGATAAATAATTACCATAGTACAAGAGTAAAAAGAAAAAGAAAAAAATAAGATATTTAATAAATAAATTCTGTATTAACGTTTTTAATTTTATGACCTAATAACTAACAATAAACCATATTTTAAAAGGGCGGGATTATATAATAAGAGTTTTGGATAAACGACTGTTTCGGTTAATCGGGCGTCGGATAATCGAGAGTCTGTAATATTTTGAAATCGCATTAATTATTTCATGTTCATTTAAAAATTAACTACAAGGAATGACTTGAGCAACAGAAATGAGGACTACGTTGATTATATGTCACTCGGTATCACCGCCCCCCCCCCCCCGCAAAAAAAAAACAAAAAAACAAAAAAAAAAAACGATTCTTTGGATCCGCCTCTGTATGTAAAATAATATTATAAAAATTCTGACTCATTTTATTACTTATTTATACTTTCATAGAAGATAACTGAAATTTCAATTCAACAATATATATATCAGTAATATAAAACAGCTCCATGTTCGTATAATTATGGGTAATGTCGGGGTACAGTTCAAGAAATGTATCGGTGTCTCTTGATTACAATATGATAAAACCACATAGAAATGTACATATTTTCATTCCTACATATATTTTCATCTAAATTTGCTCTAACTTTTGCTTTGAAAATAGAATTCAATGTTATATTAGTTTTAATACGATACTTTTACTTTAAGAAGTGTGCAATTAATTTAAATTCATAATTCAATTGTTTCATAAATCTACATACAAAATTATCTTTTTGCATATCTCGAGCAGAAGAAATTAAGCAGTTAATTCACAAGTCCTCTGCATTGTTAAAGCGAAAGTTATTAGTATTATTTACTTATTATATTAAATCAAAGTTATAAAAAAACTCTTAACCCC
Organism: Maratus speciosus; assembly: GCA_963932465.1. Classification (NCBI taxonomy): domain Eukaryota; kingdom Metazoa; phylum Arthropoda; class Arachnida; order Araneae; family Salticidae; genus Maratus; species Maratus speciosus. The sequence continues at coordinate 277,957,660 of OZ010797.1, read as the reverse complement.
TTGAGGGGCAAGCAATTGCGTTTGTGTAATGCTGCATCCCCACCGGAAATTTAGAAAAATTTTATTTCAAATTAGGGAAAAGCAATTTTACGACTTTTTTCCACCAAAGTTAGAAAAGTAAAATTTCATAAAATTTTTCTGGTGCAAATATTCATTAATCATAGGTGGGATAAAATATATCCCACCGCCCCTCAAGGGGTTATATGCAGCCTTTGACCTCCCTTTTGGATGTCAATGAGTTGGTGTGGACGCAGTTATGAAACGTGTAGAATGTATAGAATCATGCCTGGCACTTTTTCCTATTTGATGATTTTGAAAAATTTAACAAAATACACATTTCCATGGGATTTAAAATAATTAATTAAAAGACAAAAGACATGATACTGAAATTAAAAGTATATTAATTTATTCTCTCAAAACATACAAATAAGGCTACTCCCAGAAAAAATATTTGCCCCGCCCGCATGATTCTGCAGGCTCTGGTGAAATATTTATTCATTTATAAAATTGTCAAAAGTGATAGAACATTTAAATTTTTTTTTTTCTCTATCGAAATTTTTTTAAGTATACAGACAATTTTCCCATACGACTGAAAATATGGAAATTAAAATAAAAACAATTTTCATTGAGATTTAAAAAAAAAAAAACGAATTATTATATTAAGATATTCAGTCAGAATATTCCCGAGAAACAACCTTTTATTACTACTTTGAATTTCAATCGTTTCCGGCACTTTAAAAAATATTATTCGTTAGCAAATCGAAAAGAATAATAGCCATAAAAAATTGCAAAAAATGGTTTTTCTTGTGACTTAAAATTATCTCTCTCATATCAATGGAACTTTGAGGAAATTGTTATGGATTAAATATATTTTAGAGTTCATAGAAATTCGTCTAATTTACTTTTCTCTTTGGTGATACAGGAACTTTAATAAAAAAATATAAAAACCTAAGAATACGAGCCCAAAACAATTTTGTCACTTAATTTACCCCTATAGCTTTGTCGGCGGAGATGAAAATTGTTACTGATTATGAAATCGATTTACACTTTAAATAACTTCATCCAATATTTTTAAATCTTTATTGATTAAATTAACCCTCTCGCTGCGTAATTGTTTTATCAAAACCCCTTGTGGCCGCCCCTCCGGGTGGTTCCGACCCGACCCCTTGAGTGGGGGAGGTGACCGGAAGCTCGGCAGAGTTCGTTGTGTACGAATGCGAGGGGGCCGGATGGGGACGATTCGCCACCTCCTCGAGAGGCTCATCTCCGACAGGCGTTGAGCACGGTGGCCACGGTTAACGGACGTTGTGCATAGGGCCGCAGCCCGCCTCGGTGGGTACCAGAGGTGCGGTCCTCCGGCACCCGGGTTCTCTGGGCAAGCCGGGTAGCGACGCTCCATAGGTCGATCCCGGTGCCGGTCTTCGGGCCGGACGGTGTCGCCGGGCAAAGACTAGCTAAGGCGATAGGACCCCATCCACCTATTGACTAAGAGGGAGCCTGAAGTATGAATGAGGGCTTTGTAGTGGAAAGTCCTCGGTGCTCGCTAGTGACGACGGGGCTCGCGGGAACGCCATGCAGGGACTCCCGGAGCAACCGAAGGGCGAGGGTTTCGGACAGCGCCCAAGTTACTTTATGACTTGGGTGGCTCATCCCTCCGAGGATCTCAGCTGGAGCAGTTGGGAGCCGACCCTAAGGGTGGTGGGGTTTGGCGGTGCTCCCGTTGACCAAGGAGCGGTCGCGTGGGGAGGCCAGTATGGTTCTGGTTGCTCCACGTCGTGCCGTGCCCCATGGGAGGGGGTCGGCCGGCAGGTCCACCATCGAACACTACTCCCGCAGGGAAACGGGCCGGAGGCTCGCCGGTAACGCGGCGGCTCATCGTGCCTTAGGTGAACTCTTGGTCCGATCCAGGTCCTCCGTGTCTATGCGGTACCGGAGTTTGCCTCGCCTGGTGATGAGGACCTAGAGGTGTCTCCACCTAACTTTCGAACGCACTAACAAAGGTAGCGGTCGGTCACTGCACGGGGTCAGGGGCCTTCGGGCCTGGGTACCCTCGACGGCCGTGAGGTAAGGTAGTGGCGGGCGGGCTTCTGTCGGCCTCCGCTGGCTTCTCTGTCCTAGGATGGAGTCGAGTCGGTGGGGGCTGGCGGGACTCCGTTCCGTCCGACCCCCTAGCGAGGCGGAGTCTATTCCGTCTAGGTGGAGATTTCCGTGCCCGCCTGGGGTCGCTAACGGCACCTAGTCTGGGCCAACTGGCTCCCGGCGTGATCCGCGAGGGGTTCCGTCCGTTGAGCCGGGTGGTTTGGGCGAAAAGCCAGGAGCTGGGTCGCTTTATGGCCGGAGGGATTTTCCCCGTCCTCCCTGGTTTTCAAGGTAGGGGCTCTTCATTAACTTTCCTATCGGCTGGCCCAAAAAAATGTCTCTGCCGGAAAATGGTATCTGATCTTGGGGGCCTGTCCGTAAATTAAATTCGGGTCGGGAGGCCTCGGTTCAGTCCGTGGGCCCAGCGTCTTTATAGGCGTCTGGTTCTTGCGATGGCTTGCGGGGTCTACCGGCTCGAGTAACCAAGTTTAGGGACCACTGGGTTTTTCTAGCTGGGTGGTGAGGATTGTCGTAGCGGCCGTTCGTCTCTTCTTGGGTATAGCCGTCGCCGTGTGCGCTGGGCAGCGGCGTCGGTTTGGCCGGAGTTTGCGTGGGGTTCCGCTCTGTTGGAGCTTGTCTGGCGGCGACCTTCGGGACGCGTCGCGGGGCTTGCTTCACGGGTGGTTCCTTGCGTCGACAAATGGGCCTGAAAAGGGCCTGGCACCGGAAGATGAACCCCTCATCTTATCAAAACCCCTTCGCGACGAGAGTCTTTTAAGAATTTTTATTCTTTTGTCACCGGTTTTTCAAAACAAAAATTTTTGTCTAATTAATCGGGAAAATGCTTCGATTAAATAAGGCAAAATGTACATTAAAAAAATTCCTGGTGAGAATAATCAAGGAGGGTTAATTAGAAGGGAAAAAATGCATGCCCGAGGAAATCTCGGGTTGCGAAGCGAAAGGGTTAATAAATAAATAACAAGCGTGGAGTAAGCCTTACAGTGGAGGGGGACAATTTATTGGGTCGTTCGGGAAAATGCATTTGCACCGGAAACTTCTGTCCGGTATTTATTATACAGCGAACAGCGAAGAACAGAGCAGTTCTAGGGGATACCCAGTAGCAGTGCTAATCCACTCCCTGTATATGAGTATGTGTATAGCAAATCCTAGAGGAGCCATGAAAATATAGTCTAATCGTAGCACATTAAGTACTACTATATAATAAAGAAAAATAAAAAATAAAATTTAACAATGGAGAGGCTGAAAATTTGTGAAAGGGTAATCCAATGATTACACTATAAAGAAAATATGTATTATAAATTAGATATCGGAATCAATATATAATAATTAAATGATAGAATTTTCCAAGACGAATTGATTTTCCCAAACGGACACGACTTCCCGAATCACCCAATAGTTTTTAGAAAGCAATTCCAAATTGGCTATTAACCTATTTCTTCCCATGAAATAATCAAAATAAAACATAAAAACTTGTGGTTGAGAGTAAAAACATTTTATTTACAACGCCAAAGCATTATATTATTACAAAACTGCGGAAAAAATACTTACCCATATTAAATTCAATCTGTCTCTCTCAATAAAAATTATTTTATACATAGGTGCCAAGTTGCCACTAATCCTCTGTAATATGTCGGTTAATTTAACCCTGGTTTAATACATTTCGCACCGGAATTTTTTTTTCAGAGATGAAATTAAATAAGTTCCACGTAGAAAACAGGAATTAAGTAAATAAAGATTCATCAAATAATTTTTCTGGTTCGAAACTTTGTTAAACTGGGTTAAATTAATCCACGCATTACGGAAGATTAGTGCAAGCTTGGCACCTCTGTAATATTATAAAACTGTTTTGAATTATAGAAATACGTTATTTTATTTTTTTCATTTTGATTATTTTGAAAAGTATAATAAGTATAATTTTTAGCGTAACTTAAAGTAACTTATAAAAAGGAGATTGTTCTAACTGAAGCTAAAAGGATCCTATTTATTATATCGATACCTTTACTTTTCGCAAAACTCACCAGAAAAAACTCTAATTTTCCCTCGTGGATTTCTCGACGGTGACGGCAATTTGAATTGAGTATGAAATCGTTTATACGGTAAGTAACTTTTATCCAACCATTTTTTTTTTTTAAATCTTTGCTGACTAAATAAATAAACAAATAAATAATAAACTGTGTTGTTTTAAACGAACTAGAACAGTAGTTTCCGACGTAGGAAGCCTAAAAAAGAACTCTAATTTTCCCTCATAGATTTGCCACCGGTGATGGAAATGGTTATTGATTATGAAATTGTTTACACTGTAAATGACTCCATCCGACAAAAAAAAAAAAAAAAAAAAAAAAAAAAAAAAAAAAAAAAAATCATTGATGATTTAATAAATAAATAAATAATAAACTGCGTTATTTTAAAAGAACTACAACAGTAGTTTCCGATGTAGGACGCCACAGAAAGAACTCTAATTTTCCCTCATACATTTCTCGACGGTGATGGAAAATACATAAATAAATAAATAATAAAAAACTGCGTTATTTTAAAAAGGACTAGATTAGTAGTTTCCGACGTAGGGCGCCTCACAGTGGAGGGAAGCAATTTAGCTTTTAGAAAGCATTTCCAAATTGGTTATTAACCCATTTATTGCCAGTTTTTTTGTCTTTTTTTGTCTGAAAATTATACGAAGTCTTTTCTAAAAAAATAAACAACTTTTGCCATATCTGTCTTTATTTATTTATTCGTTTATTTTTTTTGTAAATTTTTCTTTTTTCCATATTTAGGAATTTTAAACAAGTTTTTTTCACTTTTTATGTGGGCTTGTAATAAAAAGGGAAAACTGTGTTTTTTCCGCTTAGATTACCGGCGGAATGTTATTATAGATTATGAAATCGTTTAGTATTTATAGAAATTCAAATAGTATTTTTCTTTCTGTTTGATGATTATAATAAAATTAGTTAACTGGTGCCTTAAAAAAATAACCAAAGGAGAAAACAATCCTGATTACGAATAAATGCATATGCCTTGTACACATGCCATAAAACCTCTCGAAAAAATTCTTGTTCCTGCCATTGCTTTTGAATCTGCTCGCACTATTTAAAATGATTTTTGACTATAGAATTGTTTAGAATCCAAAGAAATATTTAAAAAGTAAAAAAAATAAAATGTAAGAAATCCTTTGCCTTGAATGGTTAAGATAAAGAACTCTACAACATACTTTTAAAATGATCAAAATTGGGGAGAACCATGTTTGGTGATCCCCTATTCACTGGATTATACTCACGTCTTATGGCAGACAGTTTTTTTCTGCGACTAAAACTTTTTATTTTAGAGCAATAGCAATTTTTCAGAAAATGTTTTCTGAAACTAATTACAATTGTTTTTTTTTGTTTTTTTTTAAATTGTCTGTCACATATGATCTTATATTTATACTCTACCATCAATTTTTTTTTTTTTTTTTTTTTTTTTTAAATCGAAATCGCCCGAGTACTTTAGGGGTTAATGGAGGTTTTAGCTGAAAAGTACAATTTTTCGGAGTGCTAAAAAACTTAGACTCTTGTAACTTGTGTGAAGTTCATGCAGAGTTTTATCAAACATGTGAATTAAAGTATATATGAACACTTGTATAAAATTTAGTTACATATAATAAATGAGTATAAAATGTTAGAGCAAAATTAATGTGAATGGGCGTGGCGTCCAAGTTGTATATTACCTATTAAAGACATTGTAGCGATAACGGGAAGATTTCCTTTTAACGAGGAGGCTGGAGCTGGAGTAACTGTAAGAAGTAAAAGTGGAGCTGGATTTTTGAAAGAGTGGTAACGTTCTCCGAAAAGTTTGGGAAAAAAATATTTTTATTGTGCTTTTGAGTATTCTGCAGAGAATTATGTCAAATGAATTTAAAATATTATAACCCAATAAAAAAAATGAATAAAAAAGAAAAGAGCCCACTCTTTTTAGTTTCCAATTTCTAATATTTATCGTCAGTCGGCAAATCACGTGGTCGCTAAGGTGACCCAAAGAATCTTTACCAATCTTCTAATTCGGCCTTGGGTTCATGCATACAAGATTGAGCTTCCGCCTTGTTTATCAATTTTTAATTTATATTGTTCAAAAATGTTTAATTGTTATTTGTATTTATTTGAAAAATTTCATTTTTAAATATTATTATTTACTATATTTCAGGGAGACGATAATTCATGTTTATAACCTGATAAAAAATTTAATGCAATGATGTCTGCCTTTTTTATTGGTGTAAATAAAAATTGCTTAATAATACTTCAATATGTCAAAAATAACGACAATAATTTTCGTTCTGCAGATTTTTTTTCTTTAAATGAGAACAAATATAATAGAAAAAACTATGTGATACATGTTTTAAAACAAAATTAAAATAATTAACACAATGCCGACGGGCAATTTTTATCTAATCTGAATTTTAAAACAGTAGAAGCTCCTCCCTTTTCTGAAAGTTTTTTGTAAATTAGTTTTCCAGATAGGTTTCCTAAGTTTATGCTATAAACTTGGTGTTTAAATATCTTTCAATGTACGAATTAAATATAAAAGGTAGAAGCCACGCCCTTAGTCAATGAGGTTTATTGACTGAAAACGAAAATTCTCGTTTCCCATCGTGAATGTGTTTAAAAAAAAATCAATAATAATAATTACACTTTCAATGTATCAAAACTAGCCTAACTAACCTCTTGGAATGGGCCCTGTTTCGTTTGTTATAAAAGGACTTCGTTTGTTATAGCCCTAAGAAAAACACAATAACGACGCGATAAATATATTAAACTCAACCCGGTAAAATGAATAGAAACATTTTTATATAAAAATTAAATTGTTTCCGTATTTATATCAATTCTTTATGGCTAATTAAATAACGAGTGAGTACCTGTACGGTATTAAGTTCTCCTCGTTGTGTTTCAGAGACTGAATTGTGCAGCATATACCGGGTGTCCCAAAAAGGACTGACTGATTTTAAAATTCAATTACTTGCAAACGGTGACAGATATTTAAAAAATTCTTGCAGGAGGGTTATGCATAAGGTCAAAAGTTTTATTACAGTGATTTTCGATTTTAGTTCGAATTACAAACAATAGATGGCGCTGTAAGCAATAGTCGCTAAATACAGGCTCGATTTCTGATCCTTTTTCTTGTTCCATGCTGAAAAAGGAGATGGAAATGTATTATCCGGGCCACGAAGTACCAAAAATCGAGTCTGAATTAAGCTTCTATTGATCGCAGCGCCATCTATTGTTTGTAATTCAAACTAAAATTGAAAATCACTGTAAAAAAACTTTTGACCTTATGCATAACCCTCCTGCAAGAATTTTTTAAATATCTGTCACCGTTTGCAAGTTATTGAATTTTAAAATCAGTCAGTCCTTTTTGGGACACCCGGTAGTTACATCTGCTGCCGGAGTAGAAAGACAACGACCTCTAATAGTAGAACTTCGAAAAAATTCTCCTGTTGTTTCAACAGCTGAGAAAGGGGAAAACAGTAGGGATACTTGATCCCTAATCATAAAGTATGCTAAAATCAATGTGTAGAGTTTTGAAATCTGGCAACAAATTTTAAGATGTATTATTTCAGGTGATCTCGCAACATAAAATCATTTACAGCCGTTTGTTTCAGAATGAAAAGGAAATATTTAATTGTTGCAAGTTCAACTTTTTTAAAGTTTTGTTTTTATTTTCTATTGTTGGAAATTTGATAAATTGAATTGTGTATCATTTTAAAGTATAAACTTTACTATTCTTAATATAACTTCTTTAGCAAATTAGTTTTGTTTATTTACCACCTAAAGGATACATTTATGTCTAAACACAAAATGGGAATACTTGATCCCCCTTTTTCTAGGGATACTTGATACTAGGGATCATGTATCACCAAATAATTAAACTTTTAATACAAACAGAAATACTTCAGTTTTGTTACTAAATACATGACATAAGCATCAATTTAGCAAAAGATGTTTCTGATACATTAATTTTATTTAAAATACTACCTAGAAAATCTTGCATTACATAGGTCAATTAGAACATAAAGTGAGACTTTTTGAATATGAGATTAATTTTTTACGAAGAAAAGGCACGTTTAATCAATTCTATTTCCCGGAAAAAGTTGATAAAAGCATAGTTGATGAGTTAGATTACATTATTAAGTTGTCTGATCCACTTATGGTATAGGAGGAACCTTAAGAACTGCTACAACTATAACCTTTCACTTTGAAGTTTCAAAATACCTGCTGATAATGAGGCTGTGTCATTATTTTTTGAAAGCTTTATTCATTACTTTTACTTTGTATTATTGTATACTTGTATTATTTATTAAAATAAAGTTTAACTATTTGTTGATCTCTCTAGCTTTTGTTTCTAAAGTTTTCATTTTAGCTTTTTTTTTTTTTAATTAAATTGTGTTTATAGTTTTTATAAATATCTACACGTCAAGTCATCAACAAGTGTTTAAATATTCATCTTGTAGTCATAAATGAAAGAAATAAAAGTTAAATGTTTATTACTAACTTATAATACTGCGATGCATGCATAATGAAACAATGTTAACTTGATTTTTGACAAGGATCAAGTATCTTCAACGAAAGGATCAAGTATCCCTTTAAGTGGGGATACATGATCCTCCTGAAAAATTGAAAAAAGCAATTTTTTAAAATTAATTTGTTTTTTATACCAGGAAAAAACTTATATTGTATAAGAAATGGACACATTATTATTTTGTTAAAAAAATTCTTAAAAATGTCAAATGACAACTGAGAAAAAATAAGAACAGAAAGTGGGCATCAGGTATCCTCAGTCTTCCCTACTGCGTTCTTTCCTCAGGCTGATTGCTGTAGCTTTCCCTTTTCGTTTGCTTTTATTATTCATTCATGGCCAAATTAAAATTATAAATAAACGACGAAGAATGTTGAATTTTATAATTTGATCAAAGAAAATATTGGATTTGGAAATAAATAATATAATTTCAAAAAGGAAAAAAAAAAGTCATATAAGGATGGCTGTTATTTATATAAAAATCTTTTGTTATATAAACCTGTAAAAAATAATTTGTATAGCTTCATATTTTATTGTAATATTTTACTATTAATTTTTAACAGATTTAAAATGAAAATTAAGTCGATTTGTCAATTCTGCAATTTATTTATATGTAATATATTTATTTGATAATAATTATTATGTATGACTATATTCGAAATTTATCTGTGTCCACAGAATACTCATTTTTTCCTCCTCAGAGGGCTCATTTTTGCATTATTCATTTTTTATTAAGTTTTATGTATAAATGTATATGTTTCATTTATACGTTTCTGTTTAAATATAGACTTTTGTTAAAATAGGCCAATTTTTTATAAATGTTTAATATTTTGTTCCAACTAGATTAGACTTTTACCTTAAAATAATCATTTAATACATACACATTACATTAATAAAATACTTTATTGTGTATGTGTAAGTTTACGTAAAAATTTCTAGCTAAGGGAATTCAATTTAAATATTTTTTAATGCCCTTTTAATATATTTGCTAAAACTTCAACATGTTTTTCAATTAACTCGATTTTTAAATGGACAATCCTCATGGTTAATTTTATAAAATTAAAGACCGGATTTCCTGTAATGTAAATTGCCTACTAATCACTATTTGCTTAATATTTTTAAAAATGAAAATGTTCAGCCAAAAATCATTATTTGTTTAAAACATGTCATGATATTTTATTTATATTTTTTTACTATTAATTATTCGGAAATCTGGTCCTTGCAATTACACAGCACACATAGAAGTAAAAATGTGAAAGAAAAAGAATGTTGCAAAATATTCAAAAGACGTGTGGTTTTAAAATCTTCTTAATCATTTTTAAATTACTTTACCAAATCTTATTACAATAATTGAATTTTTTCCTTTATTAAGTCATTTTCTTACATAAAACCATTTAATAATATTTCAGTAAGGTATTGTGAAAATATTCAAATAATAATAATAAAGGATTACAAAAATTACAGAATTCCCTTAAGAGCCTACTTCAGTCACGCGAAAAAACCCGTTCGCTAATGCTATTCCTATGGAAGAAATTTATAAAGATATCTCGGTCGCATTTCAATATTTGACTGAAGCAGGCTCTTAACTGGAAATTTTGACATAAGCTTAGCAAAAAAAAAAAAAAAAAAAAAAAAAAAGAAAGAAAGAAAAAGAAAAAGGTAGGATAATAGCGCGCCGGGACTGATAGACCCGGAGTGCGTATTTTTTTTTACAATTGTCACCACTGTTTTTTTTTTTTTCTTAAGGTAATCTCCAACTTATTTTATCGCAGAATCGTCTCCGACGAAATAAGGTGACGATTATTATTTGTGTTCATTAGTGACAAAGTAAAAACCATTCATAACCTGGGTATGCGCGCGTTCTGCCGGGTTAAAAGACTGTTGCTAATCTTAACCCTTTAGTGCGCAGCTTTGCATATATGCAAACAGCACAGTTTTGAATTTAATAGATTTTTTTTTATTCGTATATACCTAATTCATACCAGAAAATTAAAATAGCAATAACTGCTTTAATTAATAACAGACGTTCAGTATTTAAATAAACCGAAATTAACTATTGAAACTTTCTGGTTATCTGAACTACGTAATTACTAGAACGTATTCTATCATGGGAATTAAAGGGTCAAAGGTTAAGCTTTATAAAATAAATAATTATTTAAAATAAGATATTTGGAGACATACTTCTTAAAATATATACTAATTTGCAATATTTTAGCATAAAACAGCCACGTGACAGTAGTTTTTACTTCTATTGCAAAGGTGCAACAGAAGAAAAGATTGACGTATACGAAAAATGTATCTGTGATTTCTTTTTCAGATACATTTCGTTTATTTTTCCTGTGTAATAAACCTTTCAGAGAACCATATATATTTTTTTCGAAATAAAATAAAAAATCGTGCGTTTAAGCGTTAAAAAATATTAAACATTTACAGCAATTCGCCAATTTTGATAAAGGTTACGACAAGAGGAGATGGGTGTACAAACACAAAAGTAAATCATTTCTTTATAAATCTTAAATAAAAATGACTACAGTAGAGCGCCGATTATCTGAACTCCAATTAGCCGCACTTCCAATTATCCGAACAGCGTATTTCTCAAAAAAAAAATAAAAATAAAATACCGAACTTCCATTTATCTGAACAGCCTATTTCTCTCTCTCTCTTTTTTTTTTTTTTTTTTTTTTTTTTAAATGATGATGAGATTGTGGATGAGATTTAAGAGGAAAAGAAATTGAAGAAATGAAACGAATGCTTTGAAAATGACCCAGGTCCATCCCATAACGAAGCTTTTGAATGCTTGGAAACAGCTATAAAATGGCTCGAACGGCAGAAGAACTATGATCCTATTCAACTAACGTGTTTAAGAAGAATTCGAGATAGGGCAGCATTGGAAAAGAACATCTTTGAAGCAAGCAGCAATCGAATGTTTTTATATTATAATCTCTGGAGTTCAGAAAGTGATAAAATGAGAAAAAGAAAATTTTAAATGATAAAAAAGTAAACATTACAAAAACAATTTTTAAACACGTTATCACTAACTGGTGCTGCCATTTCTAAGCCTGGATACAGGATGAAGGTTTTGGTATAGTCAGGAACATCCCTTAAATTGTCTGTCCATTTATCAGAACTTTTGCATATCCGAACTAGGGTCGGTCCCGGCTTGTTCGGATAATCGGCGCTCTACTGTACTGTAAAGATGAGTCCTCTTTGGGGGAAAAATCAGTATTTCATGAACAAACGCATATAGATTTTGAATACAATTATAAATAATTATAATTTACTGTCGAATAAATATATTCTCTATAAAAATATTGCAGAATTGACAAAACTATCTAACTTATCTTTTATTTTTTAAGTCTGTTACAAAAATATATTGAAACTAGGGGGCTCTGCCCCCTGCAAGCTACTCTCGCCAACCCCCGTTCAGACACCGCAGAATCTAAAAACACGCTAATCTGATGGGTTTTAAAAATATTAGATAAGATTGAATTATACTGAAGAAAGCTGTGCAGATATCCCTGTAAAAGGGTTTCCATTCAATTACCTTTGATTGCAAAAATTTAAGGGCGAATCAGTTTGTGTTATGATGGCTATTTTCGTTTTTGTTTAAAGAGGATCAATTAAACATTTGAAAAGAAGCTAAAATAAAATAAATTAAGTATACAGAGTCTTTGTCTCCCGGTATTTTAAAACAATCTCTATAACAATAGCCTAAGTCATGTGACTATCATCATCAGTTCCAGGCGGACCACTTCGCTTTTTATACTCTAGGTGCCATTTTGGTACTTTAATGTTAGCCAGGCACAGGCGATAAGTCGCCAAATATTATTCTTGGCAAAGATGTCATATACGTCCCATATTGGCGCGATTTTTTAACGACGCCAATTTGGGGAACGCATCAACAGCATAAACAGCAACATCCAGCTTACCATATCAAGCTAAATAACGATACTTTGGGGACAGTTATGTGCCCGTTCCGTATATGACATTGGCGTCAGAAAAAAATCGCGCCAATATGGGACCGAAAATTTTCCATTTTTATTAAAAAATCAATTTTTTTTTCGAATAAAAGTTGCAATGTTCGCAAAGAATTCTAGGTACTGTTACGCTAGTCGGATGCAAATCTCGCCAATAGTTTTTTTCAACTCGCCAGTTAGAATTTTTTTTTTTCGAGTGGTAATATTTGGCCAGATACGCACAGCAGGTTTGGCGTGATTTTTATTTTTTTTACGAAAATTTGGCGAAAACCTCGTTTTCAAATACCAGTTACATATGCATTTTTGGTATTCCTTTAGCTATCCCGTCGACCAAAAATCTTTCGCCAAACTATAAGATTAAATGCCAATAACGGTTGATCGTAAATGTCACATTCACTTGACTTTAAGCAAGTTACACGTGTTTATGTCATCAAGTGATTTTTATTTCGACGTTTTATTTGTCTATTTATTAATGTTATACTAATTTATTTGTTCTTTCGTTATTTAAAATAAAAATCATGTCAATTTGTATAATTTGGCTAAATTGGTCGACGGAATAACTAAGTAGTACCGCATTTTTTAATTATTTTCTATTATTTTCTAAAGGAAATATAAAAAAAATTAATTAATAATCATAGAACAAAATAATTTATACAATTTAAAAAAAGAAATAAAAGTAAATACACATTTATTATCAAATAAACAATAATAGCCGTGTTACCATGTCAATCACAATAATGCCATTTTGGCGTCAATTAGGTACCCCGGTGCGTAGATAACATCTGTGCCTAATTTTTTTCTTTTCGTTTTGTTTTTTTAAAAAAGAAAGAAGTGAAAACCACCAATTTTAAATGAAAGTTGTGTATTTTAAATAAAATGAATGAAATGATTATATTTTAAATGATATGAATGAAATATGAAGAAATGCGACGGGGAAAATGTTTGGCGAATTATCACTTGCGTCTCGCTAACATAAAAATACCGTTAGAATTGATTTCTGTATCAGAATCTTTCAATTTGGCGAAAGATTGTTCAAGTAAATTGAATTATGAATAAAAGCAGCATGATACATTTCTTAGCATACATTTTTATTTATTTAACTGAATAACAAACATACGACTTGTGTGCTTGACATAAAGCCCGCTTATAAGTCGGAGACAAGATAGCACAAGGAAATATTACAACACAAGAGAAATACACCCTGGGAGTTCCACACAAAGTGTGTGTGCAATGGAACCAGCGGGAATCGAACCCACAAACTCTTATGCACAAGCGATTAGCTGACTGATGCCTTGTCCACTCAGCCACAGAGCCCCCTTAGCATACATTTAAGGTAACCTTTTCTGAAATATGAAATATATATATATATATGTGTTTGATTAAAATTTGTGTTGCCATCATTAGAAAAATGTATATAAAATTAGTAAAAAATTAATATTTCGAAAACTAATTCGAATTTAAAAATTTTAATACCAGTTCTGAAATCTGCGGATCAATATTGATTTTTGGTGTTAATTTCATCTCAAAGTATTCCATATTTTAGGAGAAATCGCCGTGAAACGTAATCAGTTGTTTAATCAGTCGTTTCATACAATCGTTACATAAATTCGTTTCAAATCGATTCATTAGGATTTTATATATATAGGGTAGATATAATAATAATAAAAGTTTTTTTTTTTCTTTTCAGATTTATTTACTAAATGAATTTTTAACAGACATTGCTATAATTCTTTTAATTTATTTCTTTCTGAAAACATTATATTATTTGCAAATTCGATGTTTTCTTTGTTCAAATTATAAAATTTAACATTTTTTACTGTTTGTTTTCAATTGTGAATTGTGATGATTTTCATAATCGAATAACAAATGCAAGCGAAAATGAAAAGCACAGAAGGGGAAAACGCAGTGTAGTGTTCCCCCTTTCCCCACAGCTGAAAGAGAAGGGGGATTTTTACTAAGTTCTATTGTTAGAAGTCGTTCTCTCCCCAGACGCTGTACGTGAATGAGTCATATCGGGTTCAGTTCAAAATTTGTCAACAATAGCATTAACACATATTTATAAAATCACATATTCCATATGTCAGTGATTTTATAACACGAAACTGAACCACCAGCAATGGGGTTTGGATTTTCTACAACTACGTGCTATAATACAACTCTTTGCATTAGCATATAAAACTCTTTCATATTTTATTTGGGTTCAGTTGGATTTTTAAAAGCATAGCTGCCAACTCCTACGCTTTCTTGGACCAGAAAAATTTAACAGACATTTTCCCCTTATTTAATCGGCAGATTACGGTGATTAAAAAAGGTAAAATTCCCTATTAAATTTTTATGGTACAAAAAAGCATAAGATGTTGGCAGCTATGTTTAAAAGCAAGTTAAAACGATATGCAGGGTAATAAGTGGGTGTAAGTTCTGACTAGTAAGTTTCTGCGTCTATGGCACTTTTAATTTTTCGTGCTCTCTTAGATTTGCTGATTTACTGATAATTAGTCTTTCTTTTCATATTGCACATTTATTTTAAAAGTGCCAACTCAAAAATTTAAGTTTTCCGATAAACCGAAGAACGGTTCCAGGAATAAAAATAAAATATTTTTCCTATTATACACTGGCCTCCAAATGTTAAGGTACAGGGACTGGATGCTTTCGATTGCACACGTTTTGTCGAATATCTACAAAAATTGTTGGCGAATTGTTCTTGAGCTTCTGGGATGAAAAGAACATGTTTGATTTTATATTTATCGGTGAAGATTTAGTCGGGGGTACAATTAGGGGGCTAATAATAGATTTAATAATAAAATAATATTTGCGATCACCTATGTAACAGGAAAGGCTGGAAATGGTTTGTCACTGTGGTAAATGACTAATTGAGTCCTGTTCAATGTTTGTATGCATTTGTGTAAGCATAGCACTCATATTCGTGAAGATGTTAACGTTTTTGTGAAAAATTCAAAAGGTTTTTTGTTTATAGCATACAGATTTTTCAACCAAATTTAACGCAACTTTCCAAAAACCCGACAAAGAGTAATAGAAACATTATACTGCAATTAAAACATGAATATATTGAATATTTGATGAGATATGGGCATTTTTGTGAGATAATTTTTAACTGCGCATGCGCGGAAGATTTCAAAATTTTTATTTCATAATTTGGTAGTAAGCTATTTAGGTCAACTTATATAAAAAGTCCAGTCAAATATCGCGAAAATTCACAAAGATAGGGTCGATATAGTAAGTTGCTTCCTAAAAATAGCTTTATTATAAGAGATTTTCCACAACTTTTCAATCAGCTCGCTATATCTTTCTAAGTTTTCACAATATTTGATTGAACATTTTTTTTTTTAAGTTGCCCCAAAATACTGATAATAATAATAATAATAATGTTTGTTTGTCTTTTATTAAAACATAAGAAAAACTAAATTGAAAAATACACAGTGAAAAGTTCCCGTGTTTTTTACAATTGCGGAAAGAAAAATGAAAATCCCAACAAAAAGTTTTCGGTAAAAAAAAAAAAAAAGCGCCAAGTTCTCCTTAATGTTTCGGCCAGAAAAAGTAGTGATATCTGTCTGAAGTTCGCAAAAGTTAAAAGCCAAACATCCCAAATCTTTCATTGAAAATGGCTTCCTGCGACTTGGCCGTTAATGCCTTCTATAGCATTTTCAATTTAATGTAAATTACGCATTTATGATTTATTTAAATATTAAAAGTAATTTTAGAATGCAAAGAGGCGAATTCACATGAAGACATTACAAGTAAAAGATTTCTCAAAAATACTACAGAGTTTCAACAAACATTAGTTTTGATTACAAATCATTTAGTTCATTTCTGGTTTAATTGAAATTTATTTTGTACGGTCTAAACCTAAAGTCATTAACATGAAACCTAAGATATAAAACAAAATTTACTTTTTTCAAGTCTCATAATGTGTTACATTATATTTTAATGCATAATATTGAAATCTTGTGCATTGACGAAAGAGATTTTTCATTTGAACATATATTATAGTTTGTTTGCATATATTAAGAGGTATTGCAATAACCTTAGAATGCACTTATTCGCTTTAACCCTTTCAGGGGCAAAACACTTCTATTAATAAAATACTGAAATAAATGAATGACACCGGAATTTACAAACAAATGTATTTGAAAATAAGTTGACTCTTCTGCACGTACAAACTAAAACGACAATTTCCAAATCAAAATTCTGGTGTCAATGTCCCATTTAGGGATTAAATTTAAATGATCCAAAAATAAACCACCGCCCTTCAGGTGGTTAAACTGTTAAAAGCAGATACTAATTGTGTTTTAGCAATTAGTCCTGTTGGAATATTATCTTCTGAATACAGTTATTTTCTTATTTTTAACTTCTAAGCATTTAAATAGACTGAAGTGGTTTATATGCTTTCATTAAATGTGTATTTTATTTCTCTACTTTGTGTCACAAAATGCCTAAAATCCTCAAAATATAGATTTCGCATAAAGTTCATTTGTACATACTTTAGAATTTGAAAAACCCTCTTGAAGGCATTAACGGCCAAGTCGCAGGAAGCCATTTTCAATGAAAGATTTGGGATGTTTGGCTTTTAACTTTTGCGAACTTCAGACAGATATCACTACTTTTTCTGGCCGAAACATTAAGGAGAACTTGGCGCCTTTTTTTTTTTTTACCGAAAACTTTTTGTTGGGATATCAGTACTTTTTGTATGTTTTTTCAAGTTTGTTTGTCTAAACTATATTAATATTTTTAAAAAATTTAAATTTCGGTACTTTTATGTTAGCAGGGAGCAAATCTCCTCATTAGCATTTTGGTTTTTTGCCAATAGCAGTTTTCATTTTTCACATGTGTAAATTAGAAATTATACATGAATAATTAAAGAACAATAAGAAATAATAACATAATATTATGTTATTATTTCTTATTTATTTATTTCTATGTTGAATATTCTTTTAAATAAAATGAGGGAAATGCATCTATTTTAAATGAGATGACTGAAAAGTTTATATTTTTAAATAAAATGAATGAAGTATGAACAATGGAGTTGGGAACAGTATTTGGCGATTTGCCACTTGCACCCAGCTAACATGAAAATACCTAAATTTATTTTATTGAGCTTTACAAATTTATACTTTATTTCTTTTTATATTAAAATACTAGCCGCCTCTAGCAAGCAGTATTTACTCTATTAATTGCATGTTAAACGTTGCATCATGTTACTGTTATTCATAATTTAATTTACTTGCCCATTCTTTCGCCAAGTCGGAAGCTTTTGATAGAGAAATCAAGAACTCTTTACGATCATGGAAGCACATCATATATTTTGTGTTGTTATGTATTTCATCTTTCGCGACAAATATCTCTTAACTCACTTATGCATGTTTCCTTATCAGTTATGATTCGTTCTCTAATGCGAAAAGTTTTAATCCTATTAAGTAATCTTTTCTAATTGGACTCACTGCCAATTGTTGTATTTTAACTGATACGATTGGGTACAAGTGAAATGGTTGTTATGAAATCCTTTGAAAAATATTTGCATTTGCATTAAACCATATTGATGCTAATATCTTTTTGTTTCATGTTAACCTTTTCAATAGACTCGATTACGGAAGAATAGAAGGTCTACGGGCTCACTGACATGATCCATTTGAAAATCTACCATTCTTCTCATCTGATCGTGTTGAATAGCTAATGTGCCATGGTTTTAAGATTTAAGCTAATTTTATTGAAACCTGAAAACTAACATACGAGGAACCGGATTATAGAAGATTCATTCTAACGTACACATCGATTAACAGGTTACATATTATAGAATTATAATAATAATAAGGAGAACTGGCAGTTTCGGTGCTTTAACAGTTTCCGTAAATTCTCTTTATATAATACAGAAGTTTTAGCAGAGTAAAAATTAACAACATAATCACAGTAAGTATAATAACAGTACAATATAATAACAATAGCAGAGGTTTGTGCAGTGACAAAACTATTGGCACTTTGGAAATATTTGTACGTTATACCATTTAACTATTCAGATGATATGCGGAAAAATATAAGTAGATAACACGCATTAATAATTAACTCATTGAAAAATAGCCACTAGCGTCAAATACTCGCCAAGCTTGTCGACATATAGAGAAGTGTCGCCAAATTTGGTAATATATCATGTCAATTCTCAAATTTAGCGACAAAAAAAGTTTTGTTTATTCTGACGTCATAATGATGCATATGTATTATACACATACCTATAATACGTATGATGCAAATGTATTACGTATTATATGCATATGTATAATATGTATGATGCATATGCAGGGGTCGCAGCATATAGGACAAATTGTACTGTTCCTATCAGTATATTTTATCAATAATCGTCAAGAGACATTTTTATAAGATATGCAATAGGACTACACCATGAAGATTATTGATAAAAGTTACTGGTAAGAACAATAAAATTTGTCCTATATGCTGCGACCCCTGCATATGCATAAAGTTCATTAACATCACTAAACCGCACTTAAAGGAATAATGTTCCATAAGTAGTAAGGATATTTGCCAGATTGAACAGAGTGCTACTGAGATTAGAATTTCGACATTTATAATAGACCGGGAGGCGTCTGCACATCGCCTCATCGAGTTTACAGCTGAAATTTTAGGATTAGTTAAAACTAGATTTGCATATTAAAGTGCAACTGGTCTGTTAAGTCATATCTTGGTAGAAACCACCTGAAGACCTAGTGGTTGACTGATAGGTTTACTATTGTATTTTCCTGCATCCAAAAGTATGGAAACATAGAGGAATGGGTGCAGGAAAACACAATGGAAAATCCACCAATTAACCGGTAAAATCTGGTCTGTAGGTGATTTCCACAAAGATATGACTCGGGAGACCAGTTACATTTTAATACGCTAATCGATTTTTAACTAAACCTAAAATTTCAGTCGTCAACTCAATGAGGTGATGATCTGTGCAGACGCCTCCCGGTCTTTAATAAAATTTGTTTTAAGGAAGTTAAAGATAGAAAGATGGACAGATAAACTGAAAGATTTGCCTTATTAAGATTTTTATAAAAGCATATAAAAATTCATCCAGCTTCAAATCATGTAACACCTTTATAACTCAGGCTAATTTTCTGTAATCGGGTTTTGGCGACCAACATATATACTATAATCTTTCTTTTACAGATTTAAAATTAACAGTAAGTTGGCTAATAATGCAATATAATAACATTAGCAGCGGTCTTCGGACGCTGTCGCGCATCGTTAAAGACAGCTTTATTAGTTACACATTACATTTATTTAAAAGGAGGTTTTTAAACTTTCATGTGAGAATTAGGATATTTTTCCACTATAGGGACCTTGGCTTTTTTAAAAATCTTGGCGCAATTCGGACTTCAGAAACTGAGAAATGATGCCAAATGATATAAACAACTATAAAAACGAACCTGATGAATTTTTATGTTTTTTATATACATATAAACATTTTATTTATACATGTATAAAATATTGTTTTTTATATACAAATTATGGCACAGATGTCATATTCGCCCCATATTGGCGCGATTTTTTTCCGACGCCGATTTGGCGAAAACATCAACAGCATAAACAACAACATCCGGGTTACCATATCAAGCAAAATAACGACACTTTGGCGCCGCTTAAGTATACATTGCGTATATGACATTGGCGTCAGAAAAAAAATCGTGCCAATATGAGGCAAATATGACATCTGTGCCCAAATTATTTATGTTTGTATATAAATATAAATAAACGGGTTCCTTACATTAAATAAATTGTATACATATGGAAAAAATTGCTTGTGTATATGACACAGTAAATAGGTTGCCAGAAAATACGTTATTTATCAAATTTCTTTTCTCGTCAAGACTATTTTTTCTATTTCGCCAAGGCTACTATATCCGAGACGTACCGAATTGCGATTATATTTGTTAAATGTTTTATTATCGTAAATATAACCTATACTGATTAAAAATTTTAGGTTCTATTCATTTTTTCTATTTAACAAACATCTTTGGAAAAGCATATATATATAATTTTATTCTGCTTGAAATTACGTGACCCCTTCAAAACTCTGTAATCGAGTTTTGGCGACCAACATTGGCACAATTGAATGTGTTAGGACCTGTTTACGGCCAAATCAACACCCCCTGTTTGAAGGGTTTAGAGGCGGAAATTCTGTGTTTTCAGATTTTTCTGGTTAATTGTGCTGCAAAACCGACTTACTTGTGAGATTTCATTATTCTACGACTTCTAGAAGTACCTTAGTTATTTGATGATGCGAAGTGAGTCAGTGACAAAAAAGCGCTTTTTCGGAATTTAATATTTCGAAAACTACTAAATACAGAAACATGAAACTGTGTGAACCTTAGTTCAGTTTGATCATACGAACATGTGTATAAAAGAAAAAATTCTATATCTCTCCCTAAAACGACGTTATGAGGGGGTGAAAAGTATGCTGAAATGATTCAAGAAAAGGTAGCTTACGGCTTGTGCGAACTTGGCGGACGCACTGCCGTGCTCCCAGATAAATATTAAACCTAAGAAATCAGTAACGCACATGAGATTACTTAGCATATCACTAATTTTATTTTTTTATTCATCAATAATTAATGCTGTTTTTTTGTAAGATGTATAAAGGATGGCCAAAGTGCGTTTCTTTATTGAAAACAACTTCTACTAGTAAATCTGCAGATCAGGAGCCTCAACGTCAGCTCTACAATTCATTGTGTTTAGCATCCTTTGAGTAATATTAATCTTTCTACAAAAAACGAAATTTAAAGTTTTGAAATTACATAAACATTTATAAAACGAAAAAATATTTCGAAGGTTTCTGACATTAGAAGCGTTAAATTAAACCCCTTGTTATGTAATGGTATTCTGAAAATCTCATGAGCTACTTATTCTGGTAATTTTTAGATAATAAAGTAGATTTCTTCAGGGGGGCTCTGCCCCCCTGAACCCCTTCGTAGTGTAATTTAATTTACATTTGTAATTATCAATTAATTGTGTTAATGTCCTTTAGTAAATTCTACCAATAGACGGAAACGTACATGAATTCTTTTCTACAGCCCTGTATATTACGTGAAGATTTTTACACGTCGTCTATAACATTTAAATTTAATGCAGACAAAAAACCCTCTTAAAACTGCTCATATCACATTTCCGGGGATTAGTATGCATAGTGTGCACAATATATCCAGTTTCTGCGGAGTCCTGTATATGGTTCTATTTAAATTCTGCAAACATTTGTTAGTATACTAAATGTAATTGGGCTGGGAAATACATAACTCAAAAAAAAAAAAAAAAAAAAAAAAAACACTGAAGCAATTCGCGCTCATTTTCATTTATACTTACGAATTCATTTGTGTATCCCTGTACATGGTCTATACAATATTTAAGCACTACTTATTAAGCACAAATTTACTTAACGTTAAAACGCACACCATAATCGAAAATGCTCTTCAGCAATCATCCCTAATAGACCAGAACTGTATCCGAAATATTTTATGTGACCCTATAAATGAACGATAAATACGATACAAATCATATTCAAGCTTCTTGTAGTCAACCACAGTAATGTAATTTAATTTCATAATGTTTGAATTAGTGCAACACAATTAACACACTGACGACAGGCAATTTAATTAAATATGGGTTTAAAAACAGTAGAAGCTCCTCCCTCTTCTGAAAGTGTCTCGGAAATTGGTTTCTGAGATATGTTTTTCATGTTTATGCAGCAGTAAATATCTTTCAATGTACGGATGTAATATATAATGTCTTACAATCTATAAAAAATATGGACAACACAATATAAATGTCTTTTCTGTAAGGTAGAAGTCACTCCCTTAGCCAATGATGTATTCTGAATAAAAACGAGAATTTTCGTTTCCCGTCGCTAATGTGTTAAAATAAGCTGTGAAGAGTTTTTTTCCCCCGTAGACCACATTTTAATCGACCACTTTTGTGTGACCCTGAAAAAAACATATGCTTTGCACCCCATATACTACAAAAATGTTTCAAAAATACATATCAATTTTATTATTTTGTAACAGAGTAACATCATTAAAAAACGCCACAAAAGGATTTTCTTCAAAGATTGTAATATTATGAATACTTTTGAGTTACCTGTACGCATGCTGTAAGTGCTACACATAACATATTTTATAGTAACCAGGTTCTAGTGCACCTTAATAAAGTATATAAATTTCATTACGTTTAAAATTGTGTAACATTATTAAAATACACCGCAAACGATTTTTCCCAAAGACTATAATGTAACGGAATAGTTTTGAGTGCCCCTGTAATTAAGCTATGAATGCTACACTCTTCATTTTTAATACCAAACATACTTTGGCAAACCTCAATAACGTATATCAATTACATGTAATCCCGGCGAGTTAGAGCACGTAGAGAAACACGGCTGGCGACAGATAGAAAAACTGAAGTCATAAATACTTTTCATCCATGTTGGAAAGTGTTAAAAAGGATTTACATGCCTTTAACCGTACTTTTTTTTCACTTATAGCATGGTTAAACATTAGTTTAAAGATCCTAATCCATGCGATAGCAATAACATATTAAAAGCCCCCAAAATAGGCATATCTGGAGATCTATAAATCTACTGGAAAATAATTCATTATCGCGCGCACTGTTAATTGCATAAATTGCATTGATTTGGCGCGATAAAATATTTTTTGTGATAGCCTTTTAATAGTACCTGCAACAAAATTAACGTAATTTACTAACTTCATTCATATTTGACGCAGTGATAGGCTACGAATAACAGTCGCTAGGCAACGAAGAAAAGGAAAAAAAAAAGAAATATGTATCATGTAAAACAAGAAAATTAATTTAAAAATTCTTTATATTATTGGAATACATGTATAAATGTCCTCAAAACATTATACACGTGTATAAAAAAATCTTATAGATATATTGATAAAACTTCAATATAATAGGAATAATTTAAAACCTTTATTTGGAATTTTAGTATCCATAATTTGACATTTAAATCCATTAATCAAACGTGCCATTTTCTTTCAACAAATCGAAATTTGAAAATCGTCTGACTTGCCGTAGAAAAGCATTATAAAGAAAAATAAAATATTCCATATTTTCCGAACGAATGAACCAAATTTAACCAAAAACTATACAGCTACGTCCGGGTATCTCACGAATATGCCCAATTAATTTCAAGCTGATCGGGTGCTTTTTGCGGCAGTTATCGCGGAACAGACGGACAGACAGACAGACAGACAAACGGAAATCAAAACTTTTCGTGTCTCCACAGTAAGCCTTCACTGACGTTTCGGCAATTAATTCCAAATCGGAAAATGTGCTTCATTTAATGACGTACACTAACTGATTTAAATAAGGAAATGTTACTATTCTTAAATAGTGGTAGAAATTTCGAATAATGTAATGCCCAAAATTGACACCAATGCTTCTATTAGTTTGCTTCATTTTGTAGATGAATACGGGAATGGTGTTCTTTATACGCTACGGAATGGGCAAAAAGGATAAAATTTCAGCATTTTCAAATTACATTGAATCAAACATGCATTTCAAATTAAATTTATTGTCATAAATACTAAAGTAGCTCCAAAATTTTATTCAAGAATTGAAATTCTTCTGAGAATAAAAACATCACAAGTTTTAAAATAATAAATTGATTGTTTAAAAGCCGGCGAATTGTTTCATATTAACGGAATTCTTTATTTGAAATTTTTATGTGCATGTTGATTGCAAAAGAAGTAACATAAAATTAGTAGATAAATTTGCAATCCTGCAATTATTCAATTTCAATAGTACTACCTAGATACGTACAATTTAATCATCTCCAAACAGTCATAAAGTTATTATATAAAGAACTAGGGGGCTCGGCCCCCTACGAGCTACGCTCGCCAACCCCCGTCCAGACACCGCAGACTCTAAATGCACGCTAATTTGATCGGCTTTAAAAAGCAGGGTTGGAAAAAAACCGGGTTTTTTTGTAAAAAACCAAAAAAACCGGTTTATTTGGTTTAAACCAGGTTTTTTTGGTTTAAACCGGGTTTTTTAAAATATAATTTCTTATTGTATACAGATGCATATCTGTTGATAAAATAAACATTTTTGGATATTATGTAAGTAATATAACTTCAGAAAATATTTAAATTAAATAATTACAGTCAATTATATAGAAAATTGAAATCATTTCTAATTTAAACATTATTAGTAACACCTATGTCTCATGTTCAAAGTAAACTACTCTACGCAGTGAAACATTGATACCTTGAAAATCGTATGAAGAATCCTTTGATTAATAATATAATAATCAATCAATAAACATTTGATGCAGTTTCATGAATATAATATATTATTCTGTGGTTGTTATTATTATTATTTTTTTTAATATCCAAATACTTCTGGTTATTTTGTTTTCTGAGTGATAATTCCAAGTGTCCAAGTCAACATTTTTGGCCATTAGATTCAGCAACTAACAGAAAAGATTGATTGGTATTACTGAAATGCTATAAATAGCATTCAATTTTTGCAAGCTGTGTTATTCAATTTGATATCTTAAGTTACTCTTTTAAATTCTTTAAGGATAATCTTCCCCAATCCCAATCCAGAAAATTTTCTTTTACAAGGCTGTTCTCAAATCCAAGAAGGCAACTTCCTGACATAAGTTTTAATTTATTTTTGTGCGAAAATGAATGAAACTAGCTGGTGTTGTTGTTCAGAAACTATGTAATTGAGCTGTTTTTTCCATTTTTTTGCTAACTCAATAGATCTTTCAGAAAATAGAGTCAAAGTGGGCGTTTTGAACCAAATTTCCTCGCAAAGGGAGAAAAAGCACTCAAGAGCAGGCGAAAAACGGGTTTGTCACGTGATCAAATTTGCTGATAACTCAATAGGTAATTGATTGATCAAAAGATGGAAAAAACAGTTCAATTCCAAATCGCTTCCGTGGCCAGGCTTTCCAATTTTATACCTTTCCGTTAAAAAATGAATTTGTAAATATTTCAAAACGTTTTGCGCTTGTTGAGCAGAGCAGTTAAGAACAGCCTTAACCAAAATCTTAAAGATCATTGTATTTTGTTATTAACTGCTGTAAATAATCTGCATTTTTTAAATGAAAATATTTTATGCTAAATATCGAATAATATTTATCTATTTTATCTTTTCTAATTTCACATGTTTTAAGGAAAATCTTTAGAGTACCAGATATGTTCATCAGCACATGCTAATTTTCATTCTACATGCATAGAAACATGACCTAGGCTCATTATGTCTCATGTTGACTGCTGAGATGAAGTGTTAAAAGTAGAAACTACTTCTATCTATAATTTAAAACAATTAAATTACAAAAAAGAGAAAATATTATATTAGACTTTTTCTAAAAAAACCAAATGGTTTTTTTGACAAAAAAACCAATTGGTTTAAACCGTGGTTTAAACCATGGTTAAAACCACTTGGTTTTAACCGTGCCAACCCTGTTAAAAAGATTTCGAAAGATTGTATTATAATTTAAAAAACAGTGGCGATCTCCCTATAAACGAATTTCTATTCATTTGTCTTTGATTGGGGAATTTTAACGCCAAATCCGCTGCGGTACTACTTGATTATCCTGTCGACCAATTTCGCCAAATTATATAAATCGCCAAACCACTCGCCAAGTTATACAAATTGATATAATTTTTATTTTAAATAACGAAAGAACAAATAAATTCGTACAACATTAATATAAACACAAATAAAACGTCGAAATAAAAATAACTTGATGACGTATACATGTTTAACAACATTTCAAAATAAGCTAATATAAAAGGAATTAAGTAAAGAGAGTCTTTGTCTCCTGGTATTTTTTAACAAAGCGAAAAGAAAGTTCTTTTAAATGAGACATTTTAAATTAATTCTCAAAATATCAAATAAATGTCTAGCGCAATTTCTAAATTTAAACTTTTTTGCAATATTATTTTGTGTTCATTTTATGTAATAACTATAATGTGACGTAAATATAACGTAATTTCTCCTAAGACTTCTAACGCATGTTAATGAATTTATTATTTTACAATATCCTTTCTCTTTTAAAATTCACGTGTATACTTTTTATAACGTAATTTTCAATAAGTTCCTGCTTTTTATACGTAATTATTTAATTCTAATTTGAAAGTTTTTTTCCTGTTTATAATAGTCACGTATAAATAAACTTTTAATTTGAAGCAAACATTATTGCTTGCGCTTTTTATACAGTTGGCAACAGTTTAAATTAGTACAATTTTCTGAAATCTGTAAAAAATATCTCTAGAAATGCTGAAAATTTGAATTTAAAATAGAAATAAAACCTGAAAAAATGAGTCAAAATAAAAAAATTAATGCAATCTGCACTCCGGCAAATTCTAACGCATAAAATGATCTAAAAATGATTACACTGCCATGTATAGTTTTTGCTGCTATAAAACTTTTT
The DNA here is from genome assembly GCA_963932465.1 of Maratus speciosus. Classification (NCBI taxonomy): domain Eukaryota; kingdom Metazoa; phylum Arthropoda; class Arachnida; order Araneae; family Salticidae; genus Maratus; species Maratus speciosus. Next base: position 277,930,576 of record OZ010797.1, on the reverse strand, counting down.
TAATGGAACGATTTTGTCCAACTTTAGCATTAAATAACTCTTAAAATAATTCTTCGATTTGAAAACTGTCTGCATCAGCGTGTTTATCAAACATTTCTGTATAAAACCACCGATTTTCATATTTTTGTTAATATTAACGAAGAAAGGCCTCCGGTCACAAAAAAAATCAAAACCGGCGGCGGCGACAGCGGTAGTTACTTTTTTTTAGAATAGAGAGATAAAATACGTAACTCAAACGCATTAACATAATTGATTTTTTATTATTACAGAAATTAAATTATAGTTCGCGAAAACAATTACTTTTAGTCTTAAATAATGCTAAAATGGATGATTTTAAAGATTAGAAGAAAGATGGATGACGGAAAAAACACCAGAGGACTACGGTACCTCCCCTTCCACCATTACGAAATTTGAACTAACTTATCTTTATCTTTGAAAAAATTTCAGAAGTAAAAAAACTTTTTTTTATTGGGTGACTAAAGCAAACTACGTACGTGTACTTGACCACTGCTGGTCATCACACGGTGCCTTCCAAAAGGACCGCCACGGCACCCACTGCAAGGGAGTGTCTTACGAGAACGGGCTAGTCATTCTGACCATGCATCGAAACATCTCAAAGTAGGGTCCCAAGCAGGATTGTCCCGCTTTAGCCTCCTCAGGAGCATTGCACAATCGGGGAACCACGGACCAACACTCACATTGGTCAATGACGATCCCCCGAAACTCACTGACTGAGCAACCCGGCTCAATAAATCTCGAAAGAGGGGTCGGAACAAGTTCGACCTGATGCAGAGCCACCGTCACAGCATCGAATCCTAATCGCGGGACACTTCATAGGAAGAGCCCGTGCTCGGAAAGTAATGAGGGGGACTCCACACCAGCTTGCTTTACCGCGTGCCGAAACTGAGATACACACGAACTTCCCCTACAGCAGCCGAAAGCTTGGCAACAAGTTCTTCTGCGGATTCAATGGGAGTCTCATACACAAGAGCCTTTAGCTGTCCCCACGGAAAAAAATCGAGACATGAAAGATCTGGCGAGCGCGGTGGTGCCTGGTGTGTTTCAGAAAATTCGCCAATCTGTTCTTCGCCGTTGTACTGCGTGCATAACAGCTGCCGGTCAATGTTTTGAGCACTTGATGTAATCAAATGCCATTAAATTTGTTTTCGTAACTTAACTTAATCGTTCATTGTGTGTTTTTGCCTCGTATAAGAACATAACTTTTGGCGCCCTCTAACTTTTTTACGTTTAGTTTTCGACCATGCATTCTTTGATACAAAATATTTGTTTGGGTGTGTACTATCACCTCTTAAAACTTTTCCCATCTTTTTTTAATCACCCTGTATACAGGGTGTCCATAAATAAACGACCCTACTTTAAAGTTGCCTACAGACAAAACTATTGTTCCTAAAGTTATGAAATTTTGTTAAAGATATAATAAAGGGATGGGAATTTGTTTAAGCTAAAAAATATATAAATAAAAATGGTTCAAAATTTCCCCACCAGAGGGCGATTTTTAAAAAATTACACATTTGGCATTAGGATAGTTTAGAAATTTTATTTACAGGATATTCATAATTAAACGACCCTATTTTAAAATTGTCTTCAGGCGAAACTATTGTTCCGAATGTTGGAAATTTTTTGGAGAATATCATCATAATAAGAGTATGGGAATTTGTTTGAGCGAAAAAAAATTAGGAGGTCGTTTTTTAAAGAATTACACATTTAGCATACATTTACGATAGTTTAACAAACTTTGTTATAACCAAAAATGTTCTGCATGACTTTCATCATTTTCAGATACCTCTTGGTATCGTAAGATAGCATGTTCCACAGTTGATCGCATTGTGTGGGAAATGCTAGGAACATGTCGTTAATGCTCTCTTTAGATTAAGGTTAAATTAATAACTAAAATTCCTAAACTATCGCAATGCTAAATGTGTAATTTATTAAAAATCGTCCTCTGGTGGCGAAATTTTGAACTATTTTTATTTATATTTTTTTTTAGCTTAAACAAATTCCCAACCCTTTATTATGTCGTTCAAAAAATTTCACAACTTTATGAACAATAGTTTTGTCTGTAAACAGCTTTAAAGTAGGGTCGTTTAATTATGGACACCCTGTATATAATTTATATAGTATTTTTTTATTAATAAAACATCATGCAGCAGTATTTATTCGGATATAAAATATAAAAGAATATGAAAAATATAAAAACTAACTGAAAAAACACTTTTCAAATAAAAAAATATCTTGTGGAATACGGTATTTATAAATTTAAGACTGATAGACGGTTTTATAACAATTTTGAATCTACGTCGAACGACTACAAAAATAAGAAATAATTAAAGAGGAATAAATTACGTTTTCTCCACGAATTTCTGATGGCAAGAAAAATAAATAGCTATCACAAAATAAAATAATCCCTGATAAGCATAATATTTATTATGAATTAGATGACTACTATGAATAACTAACAATAAAGATTAAGTTGCAGTACATATAATCCACAAAATCAAAAATGAATTGACACGTGTAACAGCTAATTTAGTCTTGCAGTGGAAGAGTCAGCGCTTGAGGCGGTTGCTGTTCTCTAACAACTTCTATCACTCTCGGTGTTGAAGGATGAAGGTTTGATTTGTTAATGACTTAATTGTATATCCTAATATCCTATTAAGATGAACTGAGCGTCCTAAAACTCACTATATGCTACTGTCAACATCTTACCAAAGTATTATGCATGCAATGAATAAGAAATAAATACAGTACAGTAAATAACGTTCTACAAACGACGTAATAAGAACTCAGGTCTTCTAAAAACAGGAAATTGGCCCTCTTTAATTTATGTATGTGTCTTGGCGAACGAAACTTTCAACACTAACCCCTTTTACCTTCCACCCCCTGTGCCTTGCGTCATAAGTGGCGCAACTTTCGCAGAAGCGGAGAAGTTAAGGGGGACGAAATTAGGAGAGGGGTCGAAATATGGGCACTTTACCCTATATATATTTTGTCCTGGTTGTTATTTTAAAGCAACCATAAAGAAATAATAAAATCCGGACGTGCTGCAAAAGCAAATGTATGGACTTAATCAAAATTTTTAAAGGCGGTTAAATTTCCCTATTTAAATAAATATATTTTATTGTCATTTATAATAATCAGTGTTTGTCATCAAGTTTTTTTCACATTTATAATACCTATCCGCAGAAATTTTTACCAAAATTTTGGAAAATATTTCTAAAATACCCCCTTACATTTTCTAAATTTTTGTTAGTCAAGTCAGCGCTTGAGGTGATTGCTGTTCTCTAACAACTTCTATCACTCTCGGTGTTGAAGGATGAAGGTTTGATTTGTTAATGACTTAATTGTATATCCTAATAAAAATATAGCTGTCTGTAATATATAAAACTATATTATAGCTGTGGTTTTTATTTGCATATTTTATTTATAAAATAATTATCAAAAGTATGCAAATGCGTATCAAACGCGCTAGTGTGTTCGTAAATGTAATTTTCGAGATTTATTATGTAACTGCGAATTTACGTAAGTCGCGTAATACGTAAGAATGTCTGTAATTTCCTTCCACAGGATAATTATTTCTGTAAAAGAACATATGATAATCACATAAAGCAGCATGTTACTGAACTTTCCCATTGTTCATTAATTAATTTCCCCAATGTGCCTTACTCCTTTTATTGTGTGCTTCCGAAGCAAATCTAAAGATATACATAGGGTAAGGTACCCTATTATCGTCTCCCAGTCACTTTTAAGCTCTTGGAAGTTGTAATTTTCAGTGAAAATCTACCAAATTTGGATTTTACATAGACTAACTATCCACGCACATAGAAACATAGACAAATATCGTACAATTTTTTTTTAACAATGCGAAAAATTGTTTTTTCAAAAGTATCTAAAAAATGCAAAAGAAAAAAAAAATGGTCCCAATTTCGTCCCCACAAAAAATCCGAGGCTTAACTTATAGCTAAATCAAAATTCATTTCTAAATGAGTAAGTAATTTAATTTACATTAAAGTAAGGCGCAAAGAAATGTACTAATTATCAGTGGAAGAAAAACCCAACGAAAAATTAACATAGTTGCCAACCTCCTGATTTTTTTCATACCAATACTTTTATGCAGAAATACTTGCTTTATACAAACGCAGTTTTAACGCAATTAAATAAATAAAACATTTTTGTAAGATTTTACTGGTATTCAAAAATCGGGAGATCGGCAACTATGCATTAGCCATCCAAAATATGAGGGAAAAAATTGAAAAAAATGTCATAAAAAAGCATTCCTAGTTTCGTGCCCGGGACGAAAATAAGAATTGCAAGGGGGACGAAATTGGGACCACGCTACTTCCCAATATGACGGATCTTCAGTTCCCGTAAGATGAACTGAGCGTCCTAAAACTCACTATATGCTACTGTCAACATCTTACCAAAGTATTATGCATGCAATGAATAAGAAATAAATACTTACAGTACAGTAAATAACGTTCTACAAACGACGTAATAAGAACTCAGGTCTTCTAAAAACAGGAAATTGACCGTCTTTAATTTATGTATGTGTCTTGGCGAACGAAACTTTCAACACTAACCCCTTTTACCTTCCACCCCCTGTGCCTTGCGTCATAAGTGGCGTCACTTTCGCAGAAGTTAAGGGGGACGAAATTAGGAGAGGGGACGAAATATGGGCGCTTTACCCTATATATATTTTGTCCTGGTTGTTATTTTAAAGCAACCATAAAGAAATAATAAAATCCGGACGTGCTGCAAAAGCAAATGTATGAACTTAATCAACATTTTTAAAAGCGATTAAATTTCCCTATTTAAATAAATATATTTTATTGTCATTTATAATAATCAGTGTTTGTCATCAAGTTTTTTTCACATTTATAATACCTATACGCAGAAATTTTTACCAAAATTTTGGAAAATATTTCTAAAATACCCCCTTACATTTTCTAAATTTTTGTTTCTTGTCCTGTCTCTTCACTGAGCTTAATTTAAGATACACATTGAATTTATATTTTTTTCAAGTGAAGATTTTTGTCAATTAAATTGCAAAAACAATAGTCTGAAAAAACATTTAATAGTAAAAAATGCAGCATGTTACTGAATGATTACAACTTCACAGAGGGTGTAACACTAGCAAATAACAAACAGCAATGTATAACTTTGTTTCTTAGAACATTTAATAGTCAAAAATGCAGCATTGAATTCATTCATTGTCCACTAGTGCTTTTTTTTTTCGAACTAGGGGGCTCGGTCCCCTACGAGTTACGCTCGCCAACCCCCGTCCACACACCGCAGACTCTAAATGCACGCTAATTTGGTCGGCTTTAAAAAGATTTCGAAAGATTAAATAATAATTTAAAAAACAGTGGCGATCTCCCTATAAACAGATTTCTATTCATTTCTCTTTAACGCCAAGTCCGCTGCGGTACTACTTGATTACCCAGTCGACCAATTTCACCAAATTATATAAATCGCCAAACCACTCGCCAAATTATACAAATTGACGTAATTTTTATTTTAAATAACGAAAGAACAAATAAATTAATACTACATTAATAAAAATACAAATAAAACGTTGAAATAAAAATAAGTTGATAACGCAGACACGTGTAACAACATTTCAAAATAAGCTAATATAAAAGGAATTAAGTAAACAGAGTCTTTGTCTCCTGGTATTTTTTAACAAAGCGAAAAGAAAGTTCTTTTAAATGAGACATTTTAAATTAATCGTTTTTAATCTGACGTAATTTTGACCAAGCTATTCTTTCTCTTTTAAATATTCACGTGAAAATACTTTTGCTAGAAATGAAATATTATTTGCACTTTCCTAACAAAAATAGTTGAAAAGATCCTCTCAAAATATCAAATAAATGTCTAGTGCAATTTCTAAATTTAAACTGTTTTGCAATATTATTTTGTGTTCATTTTATGTAATAACCGTAATGTGACGTACATATGACGTACATATGACGTAATTTTTCCTATTTAAGACTTCTAACGCATGTTAATGAATTTATTATTTTACAATATCCTTTCTCTTTTAAAATTCACGTGTATACTTTTTATGACGTAATTTTCAATAAGTTCCTGCTTTTTATACTCAATTATTTAATTTTAATTTTAAAGTATCTTTTCTATTTATAATAGTCACGTGTAAATAAATTTTTGATTTGAAGCAAACATTATTGTTTCCGTTGTTTATACAGTTGGCAACAGGTTAAATTAGTACAATTTTCTAAAATAAGTAAAAAATATCTCTCGAAATGCTGAAAATTTGAATTTAAAATAGAAATAAAATCTCGAAAAATGAGTCAAATTAAAAATATAAATTAATTCTGCACACCGGGAAATTATAACGTATAAAATGATCTAAAAATGATTAAATTCCCATAAATAGTTTTTGCTCCTATAAAACTTTTTTAGTGGAACGATTTTGTCCAACTTTAGCATTAAATATCTCTTAAAATAATTCTTCGATTTGAAAACTGTCTGCATCAGCGTGTTTATCAAACATTTCTGTATAATACTACCGATTTTCATATTTTTGTATGCATTATTTTTCTTAATATTAACAAAGAAAGACCTCCGGTCACAAAAAATTCAAAACCGGCGGCGGTGGCAGCGGTAGTTATTTTTTTTTAGAACTAGGGGGCTCGGCCCCCTACGAGCTACGCTCGCCAACCCCCGTCCAGACACCGTAGACTCTAAATGCACGCTAATTTGATCGGCTTTAAAAAGATTTCGAAAGATTGAATTATAATTTAAAAAACAGTGGCGATCTCTCTATAAACGGATTTCTATTCATTTCTCTTTGATTGGGGAATTTTAACGCCAAATCCGTTGCGGTACTACTTGATTATCCCGTCGACCAATTTCGCCAAATTATATAAATCGCCAAACCACTCGCCAAATTATACAAATTGACATAATTTTTATTTTAAATATCGAAAAAACAAATAAATTAGTACAACATTAATAAAAATACAAATAAAACGTCGAAATAAAAATAACTTGATGACGTAGACACGTGTAACAACATTTCAAAATAAGCTAATATAAAAGGAATTAAGTAAACGGTCTTTGTCTCCTGGTACTTTTTTTAACAAAGTGAAAAGAAAGTTCTTTTAAATGAGACATTTTAAATTAGACATTTTAAATTAACCGTTTTTAATCTGACGTAATTTTGACCAAACTATTCTTTCTCTTTTTAATATTCACGTGAAAATACTTGTGTTAGAAATGAAATATTATTTGCGCTTTCCTAACAAAATTAGTTGAAAAATATCCTCTTAAAATATCAAATAAATGTCTAGCGCAATTTCTAAATTTAAACTGTTTTGCAATATTATTTTGTGTTCATTTTATGTAATAACTATAATGTGACGTAAATATGACGTAATTTCTCCTATTTAAGACTTCTAACGCATGTTAATAAATTTATTGTTTTACACATTTCTTTCTCTCTTAAAATTCACGTGTAATTATAGTTTTTATGACGTAATTTTTAATAAGTTCCTGCTTTTTGTACATAATTATTTAATTCTAATTCCAAATGTTTTTTTCTATTTATAATAGTCACGTGTAAATAAATTTTTAATTTATTTACACGTATAAATATATATATATATTTTTTGAAGCACTAGGGGGCTCGCCCCCCTACGAGCTACGCTCGCCAACCCCCGTCCAGACACCGCAAACTCTAAATGCACGCTAATGTGATCGGCTTTAAAAAGATTTCGAAAGATTGAATTATAATTTAAAAAACAGTGGCGATTTCCCTATAAACGGATTTCTATTCATTTCTCTTTGATTGGGGAAATTTTAACGCCAAATCCGCTGCGGTACTAGTACTTGATTATCCCGTCGACTAATTTCGCCAAATTATATAAATCGCCAAACCACTCGCCAAATTATACAAATTGACATAATTTTTATTTTAAATAACGAAAGAACAAATAAATTAGTACAACATTAATAAAAATACAAATAAAACGTCGAAATAAAAATAACTTGATGACGTAGACACGTGTAACAACATTTCAAAATAAGCTAATGTAAAAGGAATTAAGTAAACAGAATCTTTGTCTCCCGGTATTTTTTAACAAAGCGATAAGAAAGTTCTTTTAAATGAGACATTTTAAATTAATCGTTTTTAATCTGACGTAATTTTGACCAAACTATTCTTTCTCATTTTAATATTCACGTGAATATACTTCTGTTAGAAATAAAATATTATTTGCGCTTTCCTAAGAAAAATAGTTGAAAAGTATCCTCTCAAAATATCAAATAAATGTCAAGCGCAATTTGTAAATTTAAACCGTTTTGCAATATTATTTTGTGTTCATTTTATGTAATAACTGTAATGTGACGTAAATATTACGTAATTTCTCCTATTTAAGACTTCTAACGCATGTTAATAAATTTATTATTTTACAAATTCCTTTCTCTCTTAAAATTCACGTGTAATTATAGTTTTTATGACGTAATTTTTAATAAGTTCCTGCTTTTTGTACATAATTATTTAATTCTAATTCCAAATGTTTTTTTTCTGTTTATAATAGTCACGTGTAAATAAATTTTTAATTTATTACACGTATAAATATTTTTTTTTTTTTTAAGCAAACTTTATTGTTTCCGCTGTTTATACAGTTGGCAACAGTTTAAATTAATATCACTTTCTAAAATCTGTAAAAAATATCTCTCGAAATGCTGAAAATTTGAATTTAAAATAGATATAAAACCTCGAAAAATGAGTCAAATTTAAAAAATAAATCAATTCTGCACACTGGGAAATTATAACGTATAAAATGAACTAAAAATTATTAAATTCTGATGTATAGTTTTTGTTACTATAAAACTTTTTTAGTGGAACGATTTTGTCCAACTTTAGCATTAAATATCTCTTAAAATAATTCTTCGATTTGAAAACTGTCTGCATCAGCGTGTTTATCAAACATTTCTGTATAACTCTACCGATTTTCATATTTTTGTATGCATTATTTTTCTTAATATTAACGAAGAAAGACCTCCGGTCACAAAAAATTCAAAACCGGCGGCGGCGGTGACAGCGGTAGTTACTTTTTTTTAGAATAGAGAGAAACATTATTGTTTCCGCTGTTTATATAGTTGGCAACAGTTTAAATTAATATCACTTTCTAAAATCTGTTAAAAATATCTCTAGAAATGCTGAAAATCTGAATTTAAAATAGAAATAAAACCTCAAAAAATTAGTCAAAATAAAAAAATTAATGCAATCTGCACTCCGGCAAATACTAACGCATAAAATGATCTAAAAATGATTAAATTCCTATGAACAGTTTTTGCTCCTATAAAACTTTTTTAGTGGAACGATTTTGTCTAACTTTAGCATTAAATATCTCTTAAAAGAATTCTTCGATCTGAAAACTGTCTGCATCAGCGTGTTTATCAAACATTTCTGTATAATACTACCGATTTTCATATTTTTGTATGCATTATTTTTCTTAATATTAACGAAGAAAGACCTCCGGTCACAAAAAATTCAAAACCGGCGGCGGCGGTGACAGCGGTAGTTACTTTTTTTTAGAATAGAGAGATAGAGAGAAACTAAAAGCTATGTCATATCAAAAGTTGAAAAATATTAACGTTTCCACTGCATTTATAGCACGAAACTGAACCATCACAAATGGTGATTCAATTTTTTTTTTAATCGTACTATAAGACGATAACGTACATTAATATAACAAACAATTTAACAAATATAAAACATCAGCAGGGTTCTTACGGGTACCGTTATTTTCAAGGCCGAATATCAGTATTTTTTACAGAAAAATAAATGTAGTTAAAACGGACAAAATTTCGCCTAATTTAAGCAGATATTTTCCATAAGAGAATACTGGTACAGAAGAATTTCTTAGTCTGGAAATTCAAAGACCCGTACGAATCCTGATCAGCATATTTTATTTGGGTGTAGTTGAATTATTTGAAAGCAAGTTAAAACTATACTTCTGAAGCGATCGAATCCTTATGTTTCTTAGGGCTCTTTAATAGAAATGGAAATAATCGATCCTAATTAACAAGCTCATGAATATTTTTTAGGAAACTGAAAGCGAGGATTATTGCAGTATATCTGCATTCTAAAAAAAAAAAGTAACCAACGCTGTCAGCGCTGCCGCCGCCGCCGGTTTTGAATTTTTTGTGAACGGAGGTCTTTCTTCGTTAATATTAAGAAAAATTTTGCATACAAAAATATGAAAATCGGTGGTATTATAGCGAAATATTTGATAAACACGCCACGCTGATGTAGACAGTTTTCAAATCGAAGAATTATTTTAAGAGATATTTAATGTTAAAGTTGGTTAAAATCGTCCCACTAAAAAAATTTATAGAAGCAAAAACTATGCATAGGAATTTAATCATTTTAGATCACTTTATGCATTAGAAGTTCCTGGTGTGCAGACTGCATTTTTTTTTTAATTTGACCCATTTTTTGAGGTTTTATTTCTATTTTAAATTCAAATTTTCAACATTTCGAGAGATATTTCTTACAACTTTTAGAAACGGGTATTATTTTAATTGTTGCCCAATTTAAAAACAGCGCAAAGAATAATATTTCCTTCAAATTAAAAATTTATTTACACGTGACTTTTATAAACAGAAAAAACTTTCAAATGAAAATTAAATAATTCCGTATTAAAAGCAGGAAAATATTGATAATAACGTCTTAAAAACCATATTTACACGTGAATTTTAAAAGAGAAAGAAAATTGTAAAATAATAAATTCATTAATATGCGTTAAAAGATGTAAATGGAGAAAATTACGTCATATTTAAAATTGTCAAACCATAATATTGCCAAACAGTTTAAATTTAAAGATATACTCGCGCGATACATTTATTTCATATTTTGAGATAATCTTTTAAAACTATATATATTAAACAAAAACATAATTTGAAGAACAAATTAAAAAAATAAAATTTATTTCCTACGTAGCTTAAGCACGAGAAGGGTCAGATATTAAGATATTTCATTCAATTAGTTCTACATTTAATGTTAAATTTTTGTAACAAATTAGTTAAGTCAATTGAAGATTAAAAAATGAAAATAAAATTCATACAATATGATACTTAAAACACCCTAAAAAATTAGGTTCCGTTCAAATGAAATCGAAATAAATCTTAGACTTCTTCCATTTTTAATTGAACATATTTGTATTGCAGATTTTGTATTATGTTTATGACAATTGTGCATAAAATGATAAGATGCATGCAAAATACAAAACTTAAAAAAAAGTCTAAGATTTATTTCGATTTCATTTAAACGGAATCTAATTTTTTAGGGTGTTTTAAGTATCATATTGTATGAATTTTATACTCATTTTTTAATCTTCAATTGGTTTAACTAATTTGTTACAAAAATTTAACATTAAATGTAGAACTAATTGAATGAAATATCTTAATATCTGACCCTTCTCGGGCTTAAACTATGTAGGAAATAAATTTTATTTTGTTTGATTTGTTCTTCAAATTATGTTTTTGATTAATATGTCAAGTTTTTTAATAACTACTGCAGTCAGACGAACGCATTTCAAAATTAATAGAGATTATCATCATCAGGCTTTGATGTATGCGGTATTGCATCACAATGTGGGATGCAGTTTACTAGTGTGTAATTCAAAATGTTTCACCACTGTAATAATGCAGGTTACGGTAGTTTGGACAAAAACTTCTAATCTGAACGCAAAAAATATATAATCAAAACATAAAAAATTAACTTCACTTAAATTTAGATACCCTATTTCCCACTCAGGAACGCTATGGATGTAAATGTAAATTGTGTTGAATCCTTACTGCTAATATTTAACTGTGATACAGTAAAAAATAAAAAATGAAAGTTTTACTTAAATTTTTAAATCTTATTCTCTCCCAAGGGGTGATGTAAACACATCAGAAAATTATTACCTAAGTTTAACTTGGGGTATAAATAGTTCTCATCTCGGAAAAAAAAATACATTTTAAAATTTAAGTTATGTAATTCTCCACTAAGTTCGCTACCTGCATAAAAATAGCTATCCGTTAGAAACTTTTTACTAAAATCTAAACTTGACCAAAGCAAAAACTTATTCTGGAAATATCCTTTTTATTTCCACTATGACGCCATATTCACATTTTTAATTTTTGAAAAAAAAAAAAAAAAAAAAAAAAAAAAATGTTACATTTTCTATGAAAAATGTTCGTTGATTTTCAATGAAAAAAGCGAAAATTGGAATTATTAAGAAAAATATTTGAATAATGTAAAAACAAATTGGCCCATGTTTCTCTCTGGGTTATAATTCACTCATATGCAAAGGCATTTTACCATTCGTTTTGACCCTGACGTCAGGCAAACGTTTTTACACTTAAAGTTTATAATATCATTAGAATTAGTAAAGAATAAAAAGTGAGTGACATCAGGGACAAAAAGGTGGGAAGAAAAAATGAAAAGTTATGATCTCCATAGGCTTTTCCATGTTAAATTAACATTGAGAAGTGACTCAATGTTAATGTCTGCCGCGCAATACTTAAATATTATTACGCTATCGTACGTGGCACAGAAATCGCGATTATTTGTTAATTGTTTAATGTCAACGCCCGAATGAAACGCATCTCATTGCTTATTCAACTGCATTTAATGCATCTCCATACCTATAAGGGGGAGTTACCATAGGGGAGACCCTGTTGTTTCGCCAAAAGTGACGCCAACTTGTCGATGTCTCTAATATTTCGCGAATTTCCCATAGAATTCTATTGTAAACCAGTCGGGTATACTTGCTCACGGAAAACCAGCAAATTGAGATATTTTGAATCAATGAACTAATGCAGATGTTACTGAAGTGCCTCCAAGAGTTGCATTGCTCTTGTGCTGAGAATTCTAAGACAGCGCAAGTAATATTTCCTTTCTAACAACAAAAATATTTTTACGTGAATATTAAAAAGAGAAAGAAAAACTTTGGTGAAAATTACATCAGATTTAAAACGATACATTTAAAACTTTCTTATAGCGTTGTTAAAAAGTACCGGGAGACAAAGACTCTATTTATTTAAATCATTTTATATTAGCTTATTTTCACATCTTTCACTGATCTGATTTAATCAAAGACGAAAACAACTCGTTAACAGGAACATTGCCACTGTTTTTTTTTTTTTTTTTTTTTTTGTAATTAATTCTTCCGAAAATTTTTTAAAGCCGATCAAATTAGCTTGTTTTTAGAGTTTGCGGTGTCTGAGCCTATTAATTAAAAAAAAAAAACAGTTTGTTTCTATTTTATTAAAACATGAAAAAATTAAATTGATAAATATACAGTGAATATTTACTGGGTTGCACATTTTTTTTTTTTTTTTTTTTTTTTTTTTTTTTTTTTTTTTTTACGATTAACGGAAAGAAAAAAAAAATTAAATTTAAGAAATCCGTATCGCATATGAAATTACTTAGCATATCAGTAATTTTTCTTTTCAATAATTAATGCAATTTTTCGTAAATTGTATAAAGGGTAGCCAAAGTGAGTTTCTTTATTGAAAATAACTTCTTTTGATTTCAAATAGAAAAATATGCTTCATTTAATGACAGACACCAACTGATTTAAATAAGGAAATGTTACATTTCCGCAATAGTGGTAGAAATTTTGAATAATGTAATGACCTAAATTAGCAACACTGCCTCTATTAATTTGCTTCATTTTGTAGATGAATATGGGAATGGTGTTTTTTGCAGTCATACGGATTGGGCGAAATTGATGAAATTTCAGCATCTTCAAATTACATCGAATCAAACATTATATTTCAAATTGAATTTGTTGTCATAAATACTAAAGTAGCTCCAAAATATTATTCAAGAATTGAAATTCTCTTAAGAATAAAAACATCCCAGTTTTTCAAATAATAAATCAATCGTTTAAAAATCGGCAAATTCTTTGATATTATAGGAATTATTTACTTGAAATTTTCATGATGCACGTTGATGGAAAGAAGAAAAATACAAGAAAATTATTAGATAAATTTGGAATCCTGCAATTATTCAATTTCAGTAGTAGCTAGATATTTACAGTTATTAAATCATCAACAATCAGCCACAAAGTTATAAATATAAAGAATTAAATACGTCACTCAAACTCATTAATATACTTAATTTATCATTATTATTATTATAAAAGTTAAATTGTAGCTTGTGAAAATAATTACTACTCTTCAATAATGCTAAACTAGAGAATTTTAAAGATTAGAAGAAAAATGGTTAACGAAAAAATTCAGACGACCATTGTTCCTCTCCTTCCACGATTTGAAAATTTTAACTTTTCTTCATTTTTGTTGAATTTTCAGTAGTAAAAAACTTTTTTTTTTCTCTCTCCAGATGACTAAAAATAATTAAATGTTAAGTGAAGAACTATAATACAGAGAGAAAATTAATATGCATTTAATATATTGAATATAATTTATACTCAGCTGAATCCATACGAAATGTAATAGGACTAAGTACCTTGTAAAGAAATAACGTCAATTATTGATTTAAAAACTGGTTCAGAAATATTTCTGACGTTTCACCGTTTCATGGGATAAACTAAATTTTCAGCCAACCGAGGTTCTGATGGGGGGAGGGGGTGGGGGAGTGTTTCATTTCCGAGTTGGACGGATGGACAGAAAGTTTTCTCTAAAAATACTACCTCTCTCTGGATTTCATTCAGTTACCCCCGCATGAACGAAACGAAACACCTCCTCTTCTCTTTTTAACGCAGTGAACTTTTTTTTTTTTTTTTTGGAACCATACAACAGAGTGTTGCTACTATGACAAAAAAGTAATAAAAGCTACAAAAAAATTAATAACTCAGAAACAAATTGAGATACAGCTTTCAAACAAATTGCATTTAAAAGTACATTTTTTTCTCTATACGACGATATAAAGAGTAATATTGTGAGATGTTTAGAAGTTTAAGAAATAAATTTCATTTAAAATTGGCCGTCAGATTTGACGATGGTAAAGCCTTTTCCCGAACAGCCAATGAAATGCTTGGATAATACGTAAGTTTCAGGTGAATACCGTACGAGTCGCAGGTGATTTCTGTCGCTTCCAATTTTTACGTGTAATAACACTATTAATGTTTAATTCATGGCGTACGTAATGTATGATCAACTCCCTCCTATTTTTTATGTCTTAAATTTTAGTCTTTGAAAAAATCATTTTCCAAATGGTCGTTGTAATTTGTTAAATTGCATTTTTTTTTTTTTTTTTTTTTTTTTTTTTTGTGATACTACAGTCAACAGTCATTGTGTTTATTTTTAAAGAATTACGTACCTTGGTAATATTGATACAATGTTCATCAAAAGGTTATTTCAAACACATTTCCTGAAGAATATTTGCATATGCATTAACCCCTTAATCTACGATTTACGTCTAACAGCTCCACGGTTTGGCAAATCCATACTACCACTAAAATTTAATAGAGATTTTCGCCTTGTTTAATCATGGAATTTCGACAATTAAGTTATATTTAGTGTGAAATTTTAGTGGTAGGAAGAATTTACATTCGGCTCGATCATCGTACGCGGGCTATGACCGTCATTGTAGGTTAAGGGCTTAAGCTGTTAAAGTGTGAGTAATAGTTGATACACTTTTTAACTGAATTTTCCGTCTTATTTAATCGCAGAAATATGTTATAAATTTCACGATTTAAATATTACAATAAGTTTCTTATCTGAAGTAGTGGGGCTTTGGAAATTCTAGGAAGTATACTTACTTTCCTGTTCCGAAAAGACAGTTTCTTTCTTAACCATTGTGTAGGTTTTCTAACATTCTCCAGTCTTTAACCCCTTCGGGATGTACATCTTTTACAGAATTTTTAATATTTTATCACCGTGCCAAAATGTTCGGATTAAATAAGACAAAATTTATAATAAAAAGTTACTGATGTGAATAATCATAGATTCTGAACACTTTATACGGCACGTATACCCGCCGCTCGTCCCCAAGGGGTTAATTCAAAACATGCATGCATGTGTAGCTTTTACTGTTGTAAAATATTTATTCTGCGAATATTAAACTGAATAAGCTAAGTTTGTCATTTTTGAGACATTTAACTCTTTTATTCTCATTTTTTAAATTTGTTCGTCAATTAGATCAAAGAAAAGAAAAAAAAAAGAGATAAGTTTTGTCACTTCTTAGGAGCGCCCATTAAATGAAAAGTAGGAGGTGCTATGGTTTGTAGGCTGCTGCCTTCGAAATACTCAAGACCAAAGGACACGAGTGTTACGTCATGACTAATCGACCGTTTTTTTTGCTAGTGTTGGAATTCACACCGGAAAATTTTGGATTGCACTTTTCTTTTATTTTATTTGTGGAATATTTATCGTCTTTATTGTCCTTGACGTCGCAGAGGCTTTTGATAAAGTTAGGCACGAAAGCCTTTTATACAAATTAATTAAGCTTAAGTTTTGCGCCAGACTTATACACTTAATATACTCTTACATATGCGGCCGTACTTTTCGCGTCCGCATAAACAACACTCTTCTATTATTTTTTTCTTCCTAGCGGGCATCCTTCAGGGGAGCGTGTTGGGCCCAATGTTATTTAACATCTTTTTTAACGACATCCAACGCTCCTTACGCACTTACCTAACTCTGTATGTGGACGATACATGTATGTACACCTCAGCTCACCACCCGTATAGTCTGTACAGGTACCTACAGACTCACTTAGACGACTTCCTGGGCTGGTGCACCTTGTGGCGCGTCCTTATCAACGAAAATAAAACTTCAGCTGTCTCTTTCTCTAGTAAATTTATCTATACTCAAAGACTAACTATTAATAACACTATTATTCCATGGTCTGATAATGCCAAGTACCTGGGGGTCATCCTTCAGCGTAGGCTCACATGGAGCAAAAATATTCTTTCCATCAGGGGGAAAGTCGCCGGAGCTTCTATCTCTCTTAAACCTCTTCTCAATAATAAAACTCTTTCAGGTTATAATAAACTTCTTCTCGATAATTCTTGTATCCTCTCTGTCATAACTTATGTCAGTCTGTTCGATCCAAGAAATCGACCAAGAAATCGATTTTAATAGAAAGTAATGATGTGAGGATGCCAACCTTAAGGCACTTAGAATATAATTTTGGGAAGGAGCTCCAAATTTTCTTATAATCTTTGCCTTCATCTACCGTCTGTACCAAGACTAGAGACGTGAATGAGTCATATTCGGGTTCAGTTCAAAATTCGTCGACAATAGCATTAACGCATACTTTAAAAAATCACATATTCTATATTCTGTCTGTCTCAGTTAGACTAACTACTGTCTGGCTAGGATAAGAAAGACTCTAGAACCGGTGTCTGCTCGGTCCTGTTGCCAAGGTAACTAGTCAGTCGACTTTATTTTAGGGAAGTCCCGCATTTTCTTTTCTCCCATTCAACCGATCATTCCGAGAATTAGCGGTCTTTTTTTGTCCTATGGATGAAGTTCCCGCCCTACTAGTTTTGGAACCTTCGACAGCGGGAAACATACTGAGGGTTTTTCTTATCTTGGTCACACAGTAACGAGCGTCTGGGGAGAGAACGACTGCTTACAGTAGAACTTAGAAAAAATTCTCCTTCCCTTTCAGCTGTGGAGAAAAGGGAAAAACTACTGCGTTCTTCCCTCAGCCTTATGTAGCTTTCCCTTTTCGCTTGCATTTGTTATTCGATTATCGAAATTGTTAAAATTATAAACAGCGAAGAATGCTGAACCTTATAATTTGAACAAACAGCAACAACAACAAAAAAACTTTTCATGAATTCATAATTTGGGACATAAAGGGTTAAAAAAAATAAATGAAATGTCATGACATGTTGTAAAAATAATGTACAAATGACTATTTGCTTAATATTTTTATTTAAAAAAATACTAAGCAATTACTCATCAACAGTCAGTTTATATTAAGGAAAATCCTGTCTTTAATTTTATGAACCATGAGGATTGTCCATTTAAAAATCGAGTTAATTGATAAACATGTCGAAGTTTTAGCATTTTAATCACACTGATATATATATATATATATAATAAAAGAAAAAAGAACTTATAAAGATTGCAACTCTGGAAGGAAAATTTTATTTAATATCAAATAGATGCAGTAAATTAAACAGGAAAATTGATATTTTCGTCCTTATGTAAGTTAAAAAATTTAACCCCCCCCCCCTCCTCCCTCCTACTTAATTTGCTAAACGTAATCGTTAAAAAATATATTATCTCATACCTCCTTCATAAAATCGTATAATAATAAATTTAAAAAGTCATTGCAAAATATTCAAATCGAATTCCCCAAACTGGAAATGTTGACATAAACTTGCAAAAACGAAAAAAAAAAGTAGGATACGATGAGGTTTGTGCTAATCTTAACAAAATGTTAAACATTTACGACAATTGGCCTTATTTAAAAAAAAGAATACGTAAACACACAGAAAGGTAAATCATTAATATTTAAAACTTAATAAAAAATGAGTACTGTAAAAATGAATTTTCCGAGGTGAAAAAGAAAAGAAAACAAAACAACAACAAAAAAACAGTATTTCGTGGGCACAGATTTTTGAATATGGTTATATATAATATTAATTGCCAAATAACTATATTATATGTAAATATAATGCAGAATTGACAAATCTACTTATTTTTTTTTTCAAATATGTTAATATATATATATATATATATATATATATGGGTGTGTGTGTATAATAAAATATTATAATATTAAAATATGAAGCTATAATTATAAAAATAATTTTTACAGATTTATATATATAAAAGTTTTTTATATAAATAACAGATATTCTTCTTTTTTATTTATTTCCTTTTAAAATTATGTTATTTATTTAAAAAAAAAAATTATTATTACTTTCTGAGAATCAAATTATAAAATTCAACATTCGAAATTTTTTATTTATAATTTTAATGTTCCGATAATCCGATAATAAATGCAAGCGAAAGGGGAAAATTACACAAGATTGAGGGAAGAACGCAGACTGTTTTCTCCCTTTCGTCCTGTTGAAACGGGGGCCAAATTTTTTTCTAAGTGCTACTACACTATATGGCCAAAGATGACCGGTCACTTGCGATTTTTGACGTTTTGTTAAATATCTAGAAAAATACATGAGGAATTAACCTGAAATTGCAGTTGTGTAAACAGTATAGTATAAGTCATATATTTCCGCGAAGATTTTTTCCCGAAATCCCATAGGGGACCGTCAAAAAATTGAAAAAGATCGAATATCTTTTGGATAACCCTGTAAAAACTAATGGAGCAAAAGCGTTTAAACTCGAGATTATTAATAAGTGACTTATTGTAATATACTGTGTTCATTTTTATGGGGATAGCATGTATACTCGCAGAGAAATTAAGGTTTTTATAAAAACAGTCCCAGATTTCGCTAAGTTTTTTGCTTATAATTTGCAGAGTTCTTAATATAAAAAAAAAGTTCTTTTAAGAAAATATGACGAACAACATTGCACACAATACCCTGCAATCAGAATGAAAAACTAATAAAAATTGGATGAAAAATGAGCAGGTTTACTAAAAAAGGTTTCACTGCGCATGCGCGAATGCAATCAAAATATAATGTACATAATATGTTAGCTAAATGTATAGAGCAACTTTTGTAAAAGTCTCAAAAACATAGTTTGAAAAGTCTGATAATAATCGTTTATATAATAGGCTCAAAATCCGTTGTTCCCAAAATGAAGCAAAAACATAAGGGGTTGTATCCATATATCCATTGATTAGTGCCAATTTAGCATACACAATATTACACGTAATACTGTATTTGGATACAATCCCTCATCTTTTCGCTTCATTTTGGGAACAACGGATTTTGAGCTTATTCTATAAACGATTATTATCAGACTTTTCAAACTATGTTTTTGAGACTTTTACAAAAGTTGCTCTATACATTTAGCTAACACATTATGCACATTATATTTTGATTGCATTCGCGCATACGTAGTGAAACTGTTTTTAGTAAACCTGCTCATATTTCATCCAATTTTTATTATTTTTTCATTCTGATTGCGGAGTATTGTGTACAATGTTGTTCGTCACATTTTTTGAAAAGAAATTTTTTTTATATTAAGAACTCTGCAAATTATAAGCAAAAAACTTGGTGAAATTTGGGACTGTTTTTATAAAAACCTTAATTTCTCTGCTAGTATACATGCTATCCTCATAAAAATGAACACAGTATATTACAATAAGCCACTTATTAATAATCTTGACTTTAAACGCTTTTGCTCCATTAGTTTTTACAGGGTTATTCAAAAGATATTCGTTATTTTTCAATTTTTTGACGGTCCCCTATGGGGTTTCGGGAAAAAATCTTCACGGCAACATATGACCTATACTACACTGTTTACACACCTGCAATTTCAGATTAATTCCTCATGTATTTTTCTAGATATTTAACAAAACGTCAAAAATAGAGTTGGCCAAAGAGTCGAAGAGTTGACTCAAAATCTCGATTCCTTCCTAGAGAGTCGAACTGTCGACTCCTCGCTAGTGAATTGCCTCGACTCAAAGGAGTCGAACTTTCATTTCCACTCAGTTTGGGATTCGGAGTCGAAGAGTCGAAGTCGACTCACTTAAAGAGTGGTTGGACGAGTTTAACACGTGTCGGACTTGGAGAGTCGAGAGTTGAAGAGTGGATTTTCGACTCTTCGAAAACCACTCTTTCAACTCAGTATCGGATTTCAACTCTTCGAATCCGGGCTGGATTGTTTAGCAGAGAACGGAGATCTTGGTTTGATTATGTATTGGTGAGTTTGGGAAATGAGAAAACAGTGTAGATGTGTGTTTAGGAAGATGATGGTATGAATGAAAGGAGAGGGAGGGACAGAAACATGGGGCGGGCAGCATGATATTTCGTTAAAGATTATTTGAATTTGCGATATGCTTAGGGAAAAGAAGATAAAAAAAAAAGCAGATGTTACCTTTGTATTTTTTGGCAAAAAAAAAAAAAGAAGTAGGACTAGCTGGGGGAATATTTTCAAGTGTTTTCATATCATGCAATATTAGAACAAGTTGAAAATTGCTCGTCAAACGTGGCAAATGAGGTGCGTTCGTACTATAACTAGTTTTATATTATTTTTTGCAACCCATATTGTACTGAATGTATATTTTTTGCACTTCACAAGTACATAGTCTGTAACATCATTAAAATGCACTTGCAATAGTTTTTCCCCATTCCCCGTAATGTAACGGAACACTTTGACTGTCCCTGGTAATTAAACTATACATCCAATTTTCATAAAATTTGAAATGGCTCGACAAAATTTTGCAACAAATATATATTTAAAATTTCAGACCATTCGGAAGGCTTTAACATCATTAAAATGCGCTTGCAATAATTTTTCCCCATTGGCCGTAATGTAACGGAACACTTTTGACTGTCCCTGTAATTAAACTATACATCCGATTTTCATAAAATTTGAAATGGCTCGACAAAATTTTGCAACAATTATATATTTAAAATTTCAGACCATTCGGAAGGCTGTAACATCATTAAAATGCACTTGCAATAATTTTTCCCATTGGCCGTAATGTAAAGAAAAACTTTTGACTGTCCCTGTAATTAAACTATACATCCGATTTTCATAAAATTTCAAATGGCTCGACAAAATTTTGCAACAATCATATATTTAAAATTTCAGATCATTCAGTAGGGTAGTTTTTGCTCTGTTATATGCGGACAGACAGACGGACTGAACGACGACTATAGGTGCTACGTATTTATATAATTACGAACGCACCTAAAAAACATAGAAGAAAGAGAAATAAAATTCTACTTTAGTAGCAGGTTGTTTAAAATATACTAAGTTACTGAATTTATTATACAGGGTGTTTATAAAGTCCCGGACCCATTTTGATGTTTAATAGCTCATAAAATAATAGATAGATTAAAATTAATAACATAAATGGTTAGATAGACTCAAAAAGTTTCATGACCCTTGTCAATGAACTTCCACGTGTGCCCCCTTCGTCGCACGGAGAATATAAAGTCGATAGTCAATTTCACGCCAGGACAAGCATGTCGGCATCCACAGAGGCTATTGCGGTTGTAATTCTGGCTTTTAAGTCATCAATGTTCGACACTCTCCTCCTGTAAACATTGTCCTTTACAAATCCCCTAAGGAAAAGTCCAGCGGCGTTATATCAGGTGATCTGAGTGGCCAAGGAATTGGACCTCCTCGACCAATCCATCTTCCTGGAAACCAACCGCAATAGCCTCTGTGGATGCCGACATGCTTGCCGCTACCTGACGTGAAATTGACTACCGACTTGATATTCTCCGTGCGACGAAGAGAGCATACGTGGAAGTTCATTGACAAGGGTCGTGAAACTTTTTGAGTCTATCTAACCATTTATGTTATTAATTTTAATCTATATTTATTATTTATGAGTTATTAAACATCAAAATGGGTCCGGGACTTTATAAACACCCTGTATAATAGATGTATTTTAAATATAAGTTAATATCCTTTATTTGTTTACGTATATAATGTCATTTTAATTCCGTTTTATAAATAAAAATGTTCGCAGGTAATATTAAATGGATATAATTTACATATAATTTTTAAAAGTTTAGCCAATCGATTTTTTTAACGTTCTTTATTTAAACCAAGATATGGAAGATATTTTCGGAATCCTGTCACTTCCACCCCCCCTTTTTTATAAACATCTAGGCTGTGTGTGTCTCTCTATGGATATACCTCAATATATAATCACGGTTATAAAATAAAAATTTAAAAGGGAGTAAATGAAAAACTATAAACATGAGAAAAAAAAGAACTTTTTAAAATTTACTCCCAGCCTCCTCCGGGTGGGCGGGGAATTGATTATTGAATTATTTTTTGCTCGGAAACGCGTAAAATTGACAGGTATTACGAGGTCTTTCCAACAATACCCAAACGATACACATACACACACGCATAAAAGAAAAAAATATCAATTAACCAAATTAGTCCCCTTTTTTTCGAAAAATATTTGTGAATAGCTTTTAATCTATAAATTTGTCAACACGATCAACTTATAATAGCTCCGTTTCCACTTTTTAAGGGTGTACGGGACACATTTTCAAATAATTTTTACTTATTGGTTTTAAAATCTGAATTTTTTGTGATGACTAACTATATCATTTGTAAACAAAATCGTATGATAAAACTTCCCATATTTTTTTTATTTAAAATTTATTAAAAATGTGGGGTAATTTAAAATCGTTATAAATCGAAATATTATTGGTAGAATTTAAATTTTTTATCATTTAAATAAACAGAAATATATAATTTTTAATTTTGATTCAGCATTTTTAAAAATATCAATTTTTAAAAAAATTAAAAATATTTAAAATAAAAATTAAAGAAAAATGATGTAACTTTAAAAAAAATCATATTTTCAAAATTAGATCTGTTTTTTTTTTTTTAATTTGCTGAATCAAAATTAAACTAATTGAAAAAGACATGTTCCGAGTTTTAGCCATGTATCTTTGACGGTTATTGAGTTATAACAGTTTGAATATGAGAAATGGTGAAAAAGCCATTATGAAGGAAAACGCATTTTCACAAGAAGTCGTTTGCATGACAACCATTGCTTGAACGCTAGATTTTGAAAACAAACCAAAACGAAAAAATTAATATATTCTGTTCTAATAAGGTTATAAACATGATTTAAGAGTCATTTTAAGCAAAAAAAAGCAGAGAATTTATTACTGCAATAAAATATTTTTAGAAAATTTTAAGGTTTTTGTGTCCCGAAAACCCTTAAATACGGAATCCTAAAAAATTCAATGAAGAAGAGATCTAAGAATTTAAAATGTTGTGACTGGGTAGGATTTCGGATATTTTGAAGGATTCTTGTCCTTGTTAGTAGTAAATTTCACTTACCCCACGCTCCTCGCGCGCGTACACACACACACGAGAAAAAAAAAAAAAAAACCGTCTCCCGTTAAAACTCGTTATCTTTAAAACTTTATATATATATAAAAAAAATAACACCTCAAAATCTTCCACTCCTAGTTCAAAAGAAGGTACATTTTTAGACATGGCACGGGATTAAACAAAAATATTTCTATATTTTACAGTTTGGCAGGTGTGCGCCGGCCCAGCCCGTGGACAGGGTTAGCTCCAATTTTTCGCAACGCTGGGGTCGGACCGAGCCTTACTTTTTTTTTAAGGCATTGGGCCGGGTCTAGGCATTGCTCATTACAGACCGGGCTAGGGCCTTTCTTTTTTTCTAAAGGATTGCGCCAAGCTTAACTTAATTTTTCAGTACCGATCCGGGACTAGCTTCATTCTTCCAAGGTTTGCAAGGGCCTACATTTTAAGTGCCAGCCTCGACCCACCCCGTACGAAAATTATTGTCTCGGCCTGGTCTGATCCGTGCAAAAATCAGTAAAATTTGTCCCGGCCCAAAACTTTTTGCTAAAAATGTATATATTTTTAAATTGCCATTATTGTACAATTAAAATTTATTCTTTTAAAGGATAGCAATTTCTAGGCAATAAAATTAAAATGCAATAAAACTTGTGAAAAAGAACCCGTATATGACGGAATCCTGTCTTAAACTAAAAAATGTGTTGATACATAAAAAATGAATGTAATAATATGTGAGGAAAAGTATATAATACATTTAAAACTGCTAAGAAGGAAACTTGCCTATAGCGTATATCTTTTATTTCCTAAGCAATTTCGTCTTAGGCGATTTTACTGTATTAGTTATCAGATTCTAAAGCCTCCAATACATAGAATATGGATTAACGATATTAATGTTAATTGAATCATTTACATACAGACAGAGATTCATTAAAAAAATAAATATCACAGCACACGATGTTTCTTTAAAAATGAAGATTATAAAAATGGAAAGAAAAAATGATAAAATAAGTAGTATTTTTAATCAGAACTCCTCGTACGAAACAATTTTTAATCCTATCAACGTAAAAATCCATGTTTTCTAGTTTTTAGTACCTAGATTTTAACATTTTTGGGGGGGCGGTTGGGCCGAAACGGGATCGGCCACTGTTTGTAACTGTTTCCAGTTACCATCCAACAAAGTTTAATATAAAAGACTTCTTCTATATAAAATCAAAACCAAAATAATTCAAACTTACGCTCAAATATTTTCTCCTGCGCGATAAATTTGATACGAAAAGTAGAATTGCGTCATCTTTGCAACCAACCAATCTTACTTCCGCAAGTGAGTCGAGAGTCGAGTCAGTATGTCGACTCATCAATAAAGTGAGTCGACTCCTCAAAATGAGCGGAAATTCCCATCCCTAGTCAAAAATCTCAAGTGACCGGTCACCTTTGGCCATATAGTGTATTAGAAGTCGTTCTCTCCCCAGACGCTCGTCACACAGTAGGACGTCCGTGGTCTTTCTATATGATTACTGATTTTGGAAAACGAAAATGAACCCCAACAATGGAGATTCAATTTTCCTGAAGAACGTTGTACTTTTATATGATATCATGTTTCATCCAAACAAGCAATTTAACAAATATAAAATCCCTTCATATTTTATTTGGTATGAGTTGAATTCTTCGAAAGCAGGTTAAAACGATATGCAGAGTCTGACTAGTAAGTTTCTGTGCTTATGGCACTTTCAATTTTTCGTGCCCTCTTAGATTTGCTCATTTACTGATACTAGTGTTTCTTTTCATATTAGACACTTATTTGAAAAGTGTCAACTCAAAAATTTAAGTTTTCTGGAAAACTGAAAAACGGTTCCAGTAATAAAAATAAAATATTCTTTCTATTGTATATTGAAATGTGCTTTTAACTATATTCTGAAATATATTTTTGTCATTTCATCGTATCAATATCCCAAATATTACATGTTTTCATAATTATGACTTTTTTATTGGAAATTTAGATAAAATTATGAAAAATTTTGTGTCCCTTAGAAATTTCGTGCCCAGGGTACCGATCAGTCTGACGATATGTCTGAAGTGACCGAGTCGTTATACGCTGCTCTAAACAATTAGGGGAGAGCATGGTTTTAACAAAATTACGCAAATATTTACACCGATAAGTAATGTAAAATAAAACACCCATAATTTAAAGCGTAGTAGAAAACAGATAAAAAAAACTTCACATGCAAATTAAAGTTTATGACGTCAAAAACTAGAAAAAGGAGATAAGTGCAGAAATCGGGATTTTGCAGAAACTTCTGTTTCACTGTCTCAGTTGGAAAATTCAGTTGCTCAGCTTGTGTTTTGAGAAAAGGTGACTTGAAAATGTCACAACAATATGATTTAAGGAATCCATGGCTTGGCGTGTTATCGGAACAGTTGAATATGGAGAAACACAACGAAGTATAACGGACGCTGTTTGGGGTCGCAAGAAGTGTCAATGCAAGGCTGTGGAATCGATTTCAAGACGCATGGAATGATAAACACTGACAAGGGGAAGGTCGGCCATGTGCTACCACAGAACCTGGTGGCCGATATGTTCTGTTAACAGCTCGTTGAGACGGAACGTGCAATGCTACTCTGCTGCAAACACAGTTGTTCTTGGCCACAGGACGAAGAGTGTCCATTCAAACAGTCCGAAATAAGCTTCATCAGGGTGGTCTCTATGCACGTAAGCCAATGGTCTGTATTCCGTTGATCTCAAGCAACTGTGCGGCCAAAAGAAGGTGGGCAACTGAACATCGAATTTGAAGGCAACGTTGTTGGAGTCAAATTCTGTTTACAGACGAGTCCCGATTCAATCTGGATGTACCATCTGATGTGCTTTAGCATGGAGAGAAAGAGGCACTTAAAATAATCCCATATTCTTTCGTGAAAGATCACATTACAGACGAGGTAGGTTGATGCTAATGGCTGGAATCTACGTAGGCGGACGTACGGGCTTGCATATCATTCGGAATGGCACTTTGACGGTCCGAAGTTATACAGATGAGATACTGAGACCTCATGTCGTATTTTATGTTGCAGCAATTAGTGATTTCTTTTTTTCCATGCATGATAATGCCAGACTTCATACAGATCGTCTTGTGGTAAACATGCTTGAAGCTGAAACAATGCAGCGTATGGAATGCCCAGCATGCTGTCCTGACCAGAATACGACCGAGCATGTTTGGGACATACTCAGAGGATGCACTGTTGCGATACCAAGACCTCCTTTTACTGTCCGGGACTTGGAGATTGGATTTCTTGAGCAGTGGAACAGTATTCCCCAAAGCCTTATCGATAACTTCATCGCATCCGTGGAAAACACGTGTGCAGCAGTCTCTTAGCAGTTCGAGGAGACCACACGCCATATTAAAAATCTTGCATCATTTCTAAACAATACTTATTTTTTATCATTTACATGAAGCCAAATTGTTGCCCTAAACCATCTTTTCATGTTCTTTCCATCTTTTCAAACAATAAAAGCTCCCTTAGAATTTTTTTGCGTCTTTTTTTCTGTATTGAGCATTGATACAGTGTACTATCCATTTTATGCTCATACATGTCATGCTCATACATGTCATACATGTATTGCACTGTTCTCTTCCCTTTTTTGCTTGCTCCCCTAATTTTTTTGAGCAGTGTATTTCTTGGGGCTCTTTAATAGAACTGTAAATAATCGATCCTAATTAATAAGCGCATGAAAATTTTTTAGGAAACTGATAGAGTAGATATGTTTTATGAAACTAGAAAAAGTTTTTAAAAATAATAAATCTTTAATTTTATAAGACTAGGGGGCTCTGCCCCCTACGAGCTACGCTCGTCAACCCCCGTTCAGACACCGCAGACTCTAACAGCACGATAATTTGATCGGCTTTAAAAAGATTTCGGAAAATTCATTTATAATTTGAATCTGAGAAATATAATCTGACGTAATTTTCACCAAATTTTTCTTTTTCTTTTTAATATTCACGTAAAAATACTTTTGCTAGAAATGAAATATTATGATCATCTTAAAATATTAAATAAATGTCTCGAGCAATTTTTAAATTTAAACTATTTAGCAATGTTATTTTTTGTTCATTTTATATAATATAATGTGACGTAAATGTGACGTAAATTCTCCTATTTAAGGCTTCTAACGCATGTTTATGAATTTATTATTTTACAATATTCTGTCTGTTTTAAAATTCACGTGTAATTATAATTTTTATGACGTAATTTTCAATGAGTTCCTGCTTTTTACATTTTCTGTTTATAATAGTCACGTGTAAAATAAATTTTTAATTTGAAGTAAACATTATTGTTTGCGCTGTTTATACAACTGGCAACAGTTTAAATTAATAACATTTTCTAAAATTTGTAAAAAATATCTCTCGAAATGCTGAAAATTTGAATTTAAAATTGAAATAAAACCTCAAAAAATGAGTCAAATAAGAAAAATAAATACAATCTGCACACCAGGAACTTATAACGTATAAAATTATCTAAAGATGATTAAATTCTCATGTATAGTTTTTGCTCCAATAAAACTTTTTTAATGGAACGATTTTGTCTAACTTTAGCATTAAATATCTCTTAAAATAATTCTTCGATTTGAAAACTGTCTGCATCAGCGTGTTTATCAAACATTTCTCGATAATACCACCGATTTTCATATTTTTGTATGCAACAGTTGTTTTAATATTAACGATGAAAGGCCATGCTTAAGCATTCAAGTTGGATGTGGATCTACCCGGAATATCTACGCAGATTGTCATTGGTCCATTTCCAAATCAAAACTTTTTTTTTTATATATAGAAGGATATGGAATTTATTTAACATCAGTATTTTAAATTATTCAATGACCTAGTAAAAATCGGATTATTGCAGTATAATTAAAAGAAAAACCGCTTGTTTGTCTTTTATTAAAACATAAGAAGAATTGAATTGAAAAATACACAGTGAAAAGTTGCCGTGTTGCGCATTTTTTTTTTTTTTTTTTTTTTTTTTTTTACGATTACGGAAAGAAAAATGAAAATAAATATTAAACCTAAGAAATCAGTAACGCACATGAAAATACTTAGCATATCAGTAATTTTCTTTTTTCAATAATTAATTCAAGTGTTTGTAAATTGTATAAAGGGAAGCCAAAGTGAATTTCTTTACTGAAAACAACTTCTATTAATTCCAAATCGGAAAATGTGCTTCATTTAATGACGGACACTAGCTGACTTAAATAAGGAAATGTTACTATTCTTAAATAGTGGTAGAAATTTTGAATAATATAATGTCCTAAATTGACAATAATGCTTCTATTAGTTTGCTTCATTTTGTAGATGAATACGGGAATGGTGTTCTTTATACTCTACGGAATGAGCAAAAAGGATAAAATTTCAGCATTTTCAAATTACATTGAATCAAACATTGCCTTTCAAATTAAATTTGTTGTCATAAATACTAAAGTAGCTCCAAAATTTTATTCGAGAATTGAAATTCTTCTGAGAATAAAAACATCACAAGTTTTAAAATAATAAATTGATCGTTTAAAAGCTGGCGATTTGTTTCATATTAACGGAAGTCTTTATTTGAAATTTTCATGTGCATGTTGATGGCAGAAGAAGTAACATAAAATTAGTAGATAAATTTGCAATCCTTCAATTATTCAATTTCAATAGTACTAGCTAGATACGTACAATTTAATCATCTCCAAACAGTCATAAAGTTATTATATAAAGAATAAAATACATAACTCAAACCCGTTAATATAATTCATCAGTGGTGGAAAATTGGCGCAGAGGAGGAGCCTATTGACACCACTAAAATTTGATAGTATTCTTCACGTTAATAAAAACGCAGAAAATCTGTCATTAGATAAGGCGAAAAATACTACTAAAATTTAGTGGTGTCAATAGGCTCCTCCTCTGCGCCAATTTTCCACCACTGAATTCATTTATTATTATTGCAGAAATCAAATTGTAGTTCGTGAAAACGATTACTTTTAGTATTAAATAATGCTAAAATGGATGATTTTAAAGATTAGAAGAAAGATGGATGACGGAAAAAACACCAGAGCACTATGGTACCTCCCCTTCCACCATTGCGAAATTTGAACTAACTTATGTTTATCTTTGATGAAATTTCAGAAGTAAAATTTTTTTTTTTTATTGGGTGACTAAAAATAATTAATCATCAAGTGAAAAATTATAATTCAGAGTGAAATGTTATATATATTTAATATTTTGAATATGTATTTGCCTCAGAAGAATCCAAGCGAAAATTAATAGAGAATTGAAATAACTACCACTTATTGATATAAAATACTGGTTTATAAATATTGAAAAGGTATATTTTAACATTGTATTGTTGACGTGCCATCTTTTCTTGGGATAAACTAAATTTTCAGCCAATCGAGGTTCTGATGGTCTCTGTGTTCCGGTTCAGTATTGGAATTATTAGAAGAAAATTTCCAGTAAAAAAAGAAATACTGCCTCCCTCTAGATTTCATTCTGTTATGCTATCAGTATCACCATGTAAGAATCGAAGCACCCTCCCCCCCCCCCCCCCCCCCTTCTTCAAGTGAATATGTTCAATAAATTTCCAGAAAAACATTTAGATAATACATACCACTGCATAAAACTGTTAATGTGTGAGTACAGAGTTATACATTTTTTTCAACAGATTTTTTAAGTCTTATTTGATCGCAGATATATGTTACAAATTTTAAGATCCAAATATTACAATAAGTTTCTAACCTGAAATGCTTTACCCTTGAAAATTCTATGAAATATGCGTAGTACTTTCCTGTTTTGGAAAGACAGTTCCTTTTTCTAATCATTGTGTAGGTTTTCAAATATTCTCCAGTGTTAAGTCAAACATATATACGTATGTATTTTTTTTTTACATTTTAAAACATCTATTTCACGAGTATTAAACTGTATATGCAAAATTTGTGATTTCTTGAGCTATTTAACTCTCTTATTCTCATTTTAAAATCAGTATTGAATTCAGGGGTTAAGGTGTATTCTCCCTGGGAAGGATTGAGATTTTGTGCTTTTTAATGGAGGAAATATCAAGATGGCTTTGACTAGATACGTGAATGAGTCATATTGGGGTTCCCTTATTTAAAAAATGACATTTTGTCTCAGTCAGACTAGAACGGAAACTTTTCATAGATTACTGATAGTGGAAGAGTCAGCGCTTGAGATGGATGCTGTTCTCTAACAACTTTTATCACTCTATGAAGGTTTGATTTGTTAATGAAAGTCTTTCAAATTAAGCAGTGGTTGCTGATAAGGCGCCACTGTATTTCAAACAAAGCGAAAAGATCAGTGCGAGCAAAACTTAATGGTCTTATTATTAATAATAATTTTCTTTATAATTTTACTGGCATGAAGATTAAAAAAATTAGATATTAAAGTTCTTATTCTTCAGTTAAGAAATATAAACATCCGACGAAAATCCCTGTATTTGAAGTACTAAGTTAAAACACCATTCTTATCTCAACGCATCTCAACTCTTCCTTTTTTCCCCGAAAACCTGTGTAGTTCTTCTTTTATAAGGTTATTCTTTACTGATTTTAAAAACCATATTTTTCCGTCTTTTATTTAATAAAATATAAGTTGTAAAATTGGATATACAGTTAGATGCTGAAATGAGAATAATTGATTAATTATTGAATAATTGTATTGTATGATTTAGATATTCATGTAGTAGTCCAGGCAATAGAGACCGTATAGGGACTCTACCTAGCAAAATTAATGGTACTACTGGAAATCTGCTTTCTAGATGTTTTTTGGGTCGCTGAATCCGAATTTGTAACTTCCCACCAAATTTTCCCCCGGCAACTTCCCCAAATTTTGGTAGAAAGCCCCCCAAAAAAGGTTTTTATTAAAAAATTCCATTTTTTTATTGTTTTAGGGGAAAAGTAGCTAGAAATTCAGAAAGTAGGCAAAATTTGCAACAAATTAGATATGTGACATTATGAATTAGGATGAAGGGGGGATCTGCCTCGGAACATGCGCCGCAGTGCTGCGTGGACTAAGTTGCGCAATTCCACTTAACCACTCACAAGTTTACATTAGCCCTCCCATATTCCCTCCGAACTTTCTCTATAAGGTTTACTTTAAGTTTTTTGGGTCGCTGAATCCGAATTTTTAACTTACCCCCAAAATTCCTTCCCGACCCCCCGACCCCTAAAAATTGTTGTTTTTAACTTAAATTTCTTATTGTTTTAGGCAAAAAGCGTTATGAAATTCAGAAACTAGACAAAATTTGCAACAAATAGGATACATGACATTATGACGTAGGATAAACGGGGAGAGAGGGGGCTGCCTCGGAACAATCCCCGCGCGCTTTTCTCAAAAACCAAATTTTTTCAAAAAATCAATTTTTTGGGGGG
Source organism: Maratus speciosus (assembly GCA_963932465.1). Lineage (NCBI taxonomy): Eukaryota > Metazoa > Arthropoda > Arachnida > Araneae > Salticidae > Maratus > Maratus speciosus. Next base: position 277,898,268 of record OZ010797.1, on the reverse strand, counting down.
TTGCCGGGTGAAATTTTGGTGGGAAGTTACAAATTCGGATTCAGCGACCCAAAAAACATCTAGAAAGCCGATTTCCAGTACTACCATTAATTTTGCCAGATAAAATCCCCTATTGCCTGGACTTCACCATTTAGTGCACGTAGTGCCGTAGTGCATGATCCGAGGCAGCCCTCACCTTCCCCGTTCATCCTAATTCATAATGTCATGTATCCTATTTGTTGCAAATTTTGTCTAGTTTCTGAATTTCGTAATGCTTTTCCCATAAAACAATAAGAAATTTAAGTTAAAAACAACTATTTGGGGGGTTCGGGGGGGAAATTTTTGGGGGGGAAAGTTAAAAATCCGAATTCACCGACCCAAAAATCTAAAGTAAACCTTATAGAGAAAGTTCGGAGGGGAGATGGGAGGGCGAATGTAAACGTGTGAGTGGTTAAGTGGAATTGCGCAACTTAGTCCACGCAGCACCGCGCGCATGTTCCGAGGCAGATCCCCCCCTTCCCCTTCATCCTAAGTCATAATGTCATATATCTAATTTGTTTGAAATTTTGCATACTTTCTGAATTTTTAGATACTTTTCCCCTAAAACAATAAAAAAATTGTTTTTTTTTTTTTTTTAATAAAAATCTTTTTGGGGGCTTTTTACCAAAATTTGGGGTGGGGGGGGGGGTGGGGGGGGGTGCCGGGGAAAATTTTGGTGGGAAGTTACAAATTCGGATTTAGCGACCCCAAAAACATAAAGTAAGCCAATTTCCAGAACTACCATTAATTTTGCTAGGTAAAATTCCCTATTGCCTGGACTAATAGAAATTTAATCATTTTTAGATCACTTTATGCATTAGAAGTTCCCGGTGTGCAGACTGCATTTATTTTTTTTTAATTTGACCCATCTTTTGAGGCTTTATATCTATTTTAAATTCCAATTTTCAACATTTCGAGAGATATTTTTTACAACTTTTAGAAACGGGTATTATTTTAAATTGTTGCGAAATTTAAAAACAGCGCAAAGAATAATATTTCCTTCAAATTAAAAATTTATTTACACGTGACTTTTATAAACAGAAAAAAACTTTCAAATGAGAATTAAATAATTCCGTATTAAAAGCAGGAAAATATTGATAATAACGTCATAAAAACTATATTTACACGCGAATTTTAAAAGAGAAAGAAAATTGTAAAATAATAAATTCATTAATATGCGTTAAAAGCATAGCTGCCAACTCTTCCGCTTTTTCAGACCACAAAAATTTAATAGAAATTTTTGCCTTATTTAATCGACAGATTACGGCGATTTAAAAAGGTAAAATTTTCCATAAAATTTTTGTGGTCTGAAAAAGCGTAAGATGTTGGCAGCTATGGTTAAAAGGTGTAAATGGAGGAAATTACGTCATATTTAAAATTGTCAAACCATAATATTGCCAAACAGTTTAAATTTAAAGATATACTCGCGCGATACATTTATTTCATATTTTGAGATAATCTTTTAAAACTATATATATATATGATTACGCTATCGTACGTGGCACAGAAATCGCGATTATTTGTTAATTGTTTAATGTCAACGTCCGAATGAAACGCATCTCATTGCTTATTGAACCGCATTTAATGCATCCCCATACCTATAAGGGGGAGTTACCATAGGGGAGACCCTGTTGTGTCACCAAAAGTGACGCCAACTTGTCGATGACTCTAATATTTCGCGAAATTCCCATAGAATTCTATTGTAAACAGTCGGGTTTACTTGCTCACAGAAAATCAGCAAATTGAGATATTTTGAACCAATGAACCAAGGCAGATGTTACTGAAGTGCCTCCAAGCAGTGTTGCCAGATGGGCTACTTTTTTTAAATTCAGATTCTTGATTGGCACCACTTTTTTGAAATGGTAAAATGCACCTTATTTAATGACATATTAATTAAGGCGTAAACAAAGGTAATTTTACCGTTTCAAAAAAGTGGTGGCAATCAAGAAATCTGAATTAAAAAAAAGTAGCCCACTGGCAACACTGCCTCCAAGAGTTGCATTGCTCTTGTATTGAGAATTCTAAGACAGCGCAAATAATATTTCCTTTCTAACAACAAAAATATTTTCACGAGAATATTAAAAAGAGAAAGAAAACTTTAGTGAAAATTACATCAGATTTAAAACGATACATTTAAAATGTCTTATTTAAAAAAAAACTTTCTTATAGCGTTGTTAAAAAGTAGAGGGAGACAAAGACTCTATTTACTTAAATAATTTTATATTAGCTTATTTTCACATGTTTCACTGATCGGATTTAATCAAAGACGAAAACAACTCGTTAACAGGAACATAGCCACTGTTTTTTATTTTTATTGTAATTAATTCTTCCGAAATTTTTTTAAAGCCGATCAAATTAGCTTGTTTTTAGAGTTTGCGGTGTCTGAGCCGGGGTTGGCGAGCGTAGCTCATAGAGGCCAGAGCCTCTATTAATTTTTTAAAAAAAAAAACGGTTTGTTTGTATTTTATTAAAACATGAAAAAATTAAATTGATAAATATACAGTGAATATTTACCGGGTTGCGCATTTTTTTTTTTTTTTTTTTTTTTTTTTTTTTTTTTTACAATTAACGGAAAGGAAAAGAAATGTTAAATTTAAGAAATCCGTAACGCATATGAAATTACTTAGCATATCAGTAATTTTTTTTTTCAATAATTAATGCAATTTTTCGTAAATTGTATAAAGGATAGCCAAAGTGAGTTTCTTTATTGAAAATAACTTCTTTTGATTTCAAATCGAAAAATGTGCTTCATTTAATGACAGACACCAACTGATTTAAATAAGGAAATGTTACATTTCTGCAATAGTGGTAGAAATTTTGAATAATGTAATGACCTAAATTAGCAACACTGCTTCTATTAATTTGCTTCATTTTGTAGATGAATATGGGAATGGTGTTTTTTGCAGTCATACGGATTGGGGGAAATTGATGAAATTTCAGCATCTTCAAATTACATTGAATCAAACATTACATTTCAAATTGAATTTGTTGTCATAAATACTAAAGTAGCTCCAAAATATTATTCAAGAATTGAAATTCTCTTAAGAATAAAACCATCCCAGTTTTTCAAATAATAAATCAATCGTTTAAAAATCGGCAAATTCTTTGATATTATAGGAATTATTTACTTGAAATTTTCATGATGCACGTTGATGGAAAGAAGAAAATACAAGAAAATCATTAGATAAATTTGGAATTCTGCGATTATTCAATTTCAATAGTAGCTAGATACACACATCAACAATCAGTCATAAAGTTATAATATAAAGAATTAAATACGTCACTCAAACTCATTAACATATTTAATTTATCATTATTATTTTTATAAAAGTTAAATTGTAGCATGTGAAAATAATTACTACTCTTCAATAATGCTAAACTAGAGAATTTTAAAGATTAGAAGAAAAATGGATAACGAAAAAATTCAGACGACCATTGTTCCTCCCCTTCCACGATTTGAAAATTTTAACTTTTCTTCATTTTTGTTGAATTTTCAGGAGTAAAAAAACTTATTTTTCTCCAGATGTCTAAAAATAATTAAATGTTAAATGAAGAACTATAATTCAGAGAGAAAATTAATATGCATTTAATATATTGAATATAATTTATACTCAGCTGAATCCATGCGAAATGTAATAGGACTGAGTACTTCGTATAGAAATAAATTCAATTTTTGATGTAATAACTGGTTCAGAAAAATTTCTGACTTTTCACTGTTTCGTGGGATAAACTAAATTTTCAGCCAATCGAGATTCTGAGGGGGGGGGGGGGTCACTACTTCAGTATTGGACGGATGAACAGAAAATGTTCTCTAAAAATACTACCTCTCTCTGGATTTCATTCAGTTACCCCCCATGAAAGAAACGAAACACCTCCTCTTCTCTTTTTATCGCAGTATTTTTTTTTTGGTGATAATACAGTAATTGTGTTTATTTTTAAGTACAGTCGTGGAAAAAAAAGAAAAGTAAACACCCCCTACTAACTTCTCAACAAATTATCATAGAAGAAAGTTACTGGTACCGAACGATTGGAAATAAAGTCTACTTTTAAATGATGTATATAAAATTTGTTTAAGGGGCCATCTACATATTAAAACGAACCATAACTTTGTTTTTTCCAATAGCAGGACACAATTCTGACAGCATAAATGAGCTCTACACCTTTCAATTAGCCTATAAACAAATTTTTATGCAATTCGTGCCATAAGTTTCCGAGAAATTAATTATTTAAAAACGAGCGTATTTTAAGGGCTGTATCCAAATTGAAGTTCCGAACTTGATTGTTAACCGAGAGAGCCGCCTTCTTGATCAAGGCACTTTTAAGCGTCAATGAAACATGTTTGATTACAGGATAGCAGAATAAATTTCAAAAATTTACTCACTTCTATCATAGACGGCCCCTTAAACTATCATTTTGCCGTTTTTTAAGCATAATTTGAAAACTACTTGGAAGAAAAATGTGAAATTTTTGATTTCCATAAAGCAGGACTTAATAAATCTAAATCCGTCAAAAAAAGTGTATGTTGCAATTCATAATTTTTTCGAATATTAATTTCATAATTCATATCATAAAATTATAAAAAAAAGCAAATTCAACGTATTTATGTTTGGGTATTTTAGTATTTTTGCTACACAAAAAATTAGCTCATTAGGAGCATAATTTCAGGAGATATAAATAAAAATATGAAAATGTAATTTAACATTAGAAGTACTAAATTTTGAATGTCTATTATTCAAAAACTTATCATTCGAATGACTTGAAATTTGGTTTCTAGGCATATTTTGAACCGAAGATTTGAAATATCTCGTTAAATTTGGGTACTGTCATTGAAAAAAATGAAGTTTGGATTCGTTTTAATATGTATATGGCCCCCTAAGCAAATTTTATACACACCACTTAAAAGTAGACTTTATTTCCAATCGTCCGGTACCAGTAACTTTCGTCTACGATAATTTGTTGAGGAGTTAGTAGGGGGTGTTTACTTTTTTTTTCCACGACTGTACATGAATTACATACCTTGGTAATATTGATACAATGTACATCAAGAGGTTATTTCAAACACATTTCCTGAAGAATATTTGCATATCAAATAACACTGCATTAAGCTATTAAAGTGTGAGCAACAGTAAACACTTTTTTAACTGAATTTTTCGTCTTATTTAATCGCAGAAATATGTTAAAAATTTCACGATTTAAATGTTACTATAAGTTTCTAATCTGAAATAGTGGGGCTTTGGAAATTCTAAGAAGTATACACATTTTCCTGTTCTGATAAGACAGTTTCTTTCCTAATCGTTGTGTAGGTTTTCTAACATTCTCCAGTGTTTAACCCCTTCGGGACGAACGTCTTTTACAGAATTTTTCATCTTTTATTACCACGAAGGCCTCATAATTAATTAAGCTTAGATTTTGCGCCAGTCTTATACACTTAATATACTCTTACCTTTGCGGTCGTACTTTTCGCGTCCGCATAAACAACATTCTTTTTATTATTCTTTTCATCCTAGCGGGCATCCTTCAGGGGGGGCCCAATGTTAATTAACATCTTTTTTAACGACATCCCACGCTCCCTACACGTTTACCTAGCTCTCTATGCGGACGATACATGTATCTACGCCTCAGCTCACCACCCGTATACTCTGTACAGGTACCTACAGATTCACTTAGACGACTTCTTGGACTGGTGCACCTTGCAGGGATGTAGTGGAGGGTATACGGGGGTATACGCCGTATACCCTCTGGATGTTTTTAAGGAACACCGTATACCCTCTGTTTCTCAGGAAAGCTATAGTAAATACACTCTAGGGTATACGCTCTGCCTTAAGCGTATACCCTCTGCTTAGAGCGCATACCCTCTGTTTCTTTTACGACTACAACACTGGCACCTTGTGGCGCTTCCTTCTCAATGAAAATAAAACTGCAGCTGTCTATTTCTCTCGTAAATTTATCTATCCTCAAAGACTAACTACCATTCCATTATCTGATGATGCCAAGTACCTGGGGGTCATCCTTGACCGTAGGCTCACATGGAGCAAACATATTCTTTCCATCAGGGGAAAAGTCGCCGGAGCTATCTCTCTCTCTTAAACCTCTTCTCAATAGTAAAACTCTTTCAGTCTATGATGAACTTCTTCTCGATAATTCTTGTATCCTCTCTGTCATAACTTATGTCAGTCTGTTCTGGGGCTTCACCTGCAAGTCTAACACGGATAATCTTAGTCGCTTGCATAACAAGCAACTTCGCATTGTTCGCAACGCTTCCCTCTACCTGCGCAATAATACCGTCCGTAGGGACCTTAACCCTTAAATGCATAGGGTAGAATGCGTTCCCGAAATTTCATAATTCAGAGAATCGGAATTCATACCAGAAAATATAAATGGTAAATTTCGGTTTATTTAATAACGAAATGGCTGTTATTAAATGGAGTGGAATTTTCTTTTTTATTTTTCTTGTGGAAATACGGAATATGTGAATAAAAAATCCAATATATAGGGAACAATTATTGTATCATAAACGATACCATATGCACTTAAGGGTTAATGCCATCATCTTAAGAAAACACATCAAAAACCTTGCTAAAAAATTCTATTCTACTTTATATGATCTTCCTAATGACATCGTAGCAGAGCTACCAGACTATGACTCCTTTGAGCCCCACCATCGCAAGCACCCTAAGTATTCCATAATTATGGAATCCCCATGAGCTTTGTGTTTACCGCATCAGATTGCTTTTTGTCTTTTTTATATAATATATATTTTTAATCCATTATACTTAATATAAAAATAACTTTAAAAATACCTTATCTATATATATCTCTATGTATATAGGAAAAAAAGAAAGAAAAAATATATCGCCCTCATTAGTGCCTTTTTCGTTAAAGTGGCCTTGCTGCCTCCCTTGCTGCTTTTCCTGCCCTAGCTTGGCGGGTGTTACTTCTGAACAAATGCTAACTTTTAATCTTTTTCACTTTTTTTAAAAAAAATCTTTTCTATAGTAGTTCTTGCAACTACAGTTATACCTATATTTAATATAATTCTTATTTCTTTATCTGTGTTAAAAGACTTAACTTTTACCTTTTATAAATAAGCTCTTAAATTTAGATTCTATCCTTAATTTTTTTTTTTTACTCAATTATTATGTAGTTTTTGACAACTACACCTTTACTTTTTCCCAATGGCTCATTAATTAGCAAGACATCGTATCTTCAGTCTGGATGTTAAGATGTTAACAGCTAGGAAACCCCTCAGCGCTGCTCTACTGTTCAGCACTATCGTCTTATAAAACAATAGTAACTATTTAAACTTACGGTGAGAATTTGGAATTCTCCAATAAAAAATCAGTCAGATGCGGCAACACTGTGACATTCCGCAACTGGCTGAATTATTAGGGTTTCCGAATCGTCACCAGTAAGTTTAAATAGTTATTTTTGCTTTATAAGATGATAAACATTCCAAAAATAAAATAAAAGAAAATAACTATTCAAAATTTTCCTGTGTGAATTCCAACACTAGCGAGAAGTCGGTCGATTACGAGGCTAACTAAAAAGACAGGCTACAGCGGTGCATCCTACGTGTCTTTTTTTACCGACCGCTAGATTGACGTGATGCTCTTTTCGTGCATCTGTATTGGTGCATTCGAGCATCACGGGACTCCAGTGGTCTATAAGAAAAACGTGGAATGCACCGCGGTAGCCTGTCTTTTTCGTTAGCCTCGGTCGATTAGTGATGACGTCACAATTCGTGTCCTTGAGTATTTCTATGACAGCGGTTAAGCCCATTGGGAACCTAATTTTGCACTTTCTTCCTGATTCAATCTTGTTTTCATAGTTACCAGGCTACAACAGATAACGGAAAGCTTGCTCTTTAATTTCCAGCTCTAGGAAGGAAACAATTTAGCGCTGCAAGCAAATCCCTATCTCTCCTTGATCTTTATACTTATTTACAATATTTGTTTAAGTAAGAACGTGTCTTTATGAGAGTGGCGAATTATAGAACTTACAGTACATAGCTTGTATTAAATATGTTTGGTGTGTAAAAATACACATTCATGAGTGTGGCAAAATTTCGAGTTATTAGTGCACATATATAATAATTTGATGCATTTGATTGAATAAAAACATAAATTTATGAGGATAGTCGCTTTTCGAGGGTTTATTAGAAATCCGTACGGATTATATTTCCGATTAAATAGAAACGTACATCTCCGTACGAAATAAATTAATTAGCTGTTTTGCACTATGATTTGGAATTTTTTTTCTAACTTTATTCCTCGCCATAATCACGATTTATTTATTCATTTTACAATTTTAAAGATTTTAAATCTCATTAGTTTAAGTTACCGAGTAATTTAATTTATTTATTCATTGATGTTTTAAATAAGACACCCATTGCAGAAATACAATTTAACAAATATCGTATTTCAAACTTTCATTTATAAGTTATTATACCTTTTTGTTTTCTGATAAATGAAACATAAAATATAAATTATTATAAGCTAAACCAAGAAATCGATTTTAATAGAAAATAACAAGGCGAGGATGCCAACCTTAAGGCACTTAGAATATAATTTTGGGAAGGTGCTCCAAATTTTCCTATAACTTTTGCCTTCATCTACCGGTTGTACCAAGACTAGAGATGTGAAAGAGTCATATTCGGGTTCAGTTAAAAATTTGTCCATTAGCATTAACGCTTTTTAAAAAAATCACATATTCTATATTCTGTCTGTCTCCGTTACACTAGGAATAAGAAGTCCGTCATCTATATACATATTACTGAATTTAAATTTTAAAAACAACGAAAATGAATCACCAAGAATGGCGACTCACTTTCCTTTAAGAACATTATACATGATTATTACAGATAGTCGCTTAAGCAAAACAAGAAATTTAACAAATATAATACTCCTTCATATTTTATTTGGGTTGAGTTGAATTCTTTGAAAGCAGGTTAAAACAATATCCAGGGCATGACTAGTAAGTTTCTGTGCATATGGCACTTTCAATTTTTCGTGCCCTCTTAGATTTGCTGATTTATTGATACTAGTCTTTCTTTTCATATTACACACTTATTTGCAAAGTGTAAACTCAAAAATGGACTCTATTCAGGTGACGTCAGACGCCAGAGCTGGCGGTATGATGATCTGTTATTCTAGTTACTGCACCGGCAGAATACCAGTATGCGCAGGCGCAAACACCGCTAGCAGACGACTTTAGCCTTGACCCAGGTTAGATGCATACGTTTTAACTGAAAATTTGCAAACTTAGGGAATTTTCTCGCATAAAGAACAACATTTTGAATTTCGATTACAATATATTAAGTATATGCTGCTGCATCAAAGAATTCTTTTGCGGTATTTTTAACAAACAAGCATTAATAACTCACACTCCATAGATTGCTATGCTAAACACCGCCAGTAAATACCGCCAGCAGACGAATTTTAGCCTCAACCTCAGGTCGCATGCATAAGGTCCATTCAAGTTTTCTGGAAAACAGAAAAACTCGTTCCGGGAATAAAAATAAAATATTCTTCCATTATAGGTTGAAATTGGCTTTTAACCATATTCTGAAATATAATTTTGTCCTTTCATCGTATTAATATCCCAAATATTACATTTTTTCATAATTATGATTTTTTTAATGGAAATTTGGATAAAATTATGAAAATTTTTGTGTCCCTCAGAAATTTCGTGCCCAGGGTACCGGTCAGGGCCTGACGATATGTGTGAAGTGATCGAGTAGTTATATTTCTTGGGGCTCTTTAATAATACTGGAAATAATCGATACTAATTAATAAGCGTATGAATTTTTTTTTTTTTTTTTTGAAAGATATGGTTTATAAAACTAGAAAAAGTTTAAAAAATAAAAATAATTCTTTAATTTTACAAGATATCAAATTTATTTAACATCAGTATTTTAAATTAGTCAATGACCTAATAAAAATCGGATTCCTGCAGTATAACAATAATTTTAAAAAAATCATTGTTTGTCTTTTATTAAAACATAAGAAAAATTAAATTGAAAAATTCACAGTGAAAAGTTGCCGTGTTACGCATTTTTTTTTTTTTTTTTTTTTTTTTTTTTTTACAATTACGGAAAGAAAAATTAAAATAAATATTAAACCTAAGAAATCAGTAACGCATATGAGATTTCTTAGCATATCAGTAAATTTTATTTTTTTATCGTAAGATGTATAAAGGGTGTCCAAAGTGTGTTTCTTTGTTGAAAACAACTTCTATTAATTCCAAGTCGGAAAATATGATTCATTTAATGACGGACACTAACTGATTTAAATAAGGAAATGTTACTATTCTTAAATAGTGGTAGAAATTTTGAATAATATTTAATATAATGTCCTAAATTGACAACAATGCTTCTATTAGTTTGCTTCATTTTGTAGACGAATACGGGAATGGTGTTCTTTATACTCAACGTAATACGCAAAAATGATAAAATTTCAGCATTTTCAAATTACATTGAACCAAACATTGCATTTATAATTAAATTTGTTGTCACAAATACTAAAGTAACTCAAAAATTTTATTCAAGAATTGAAATTCTTCAGAGAATAAAAACATCACAAGTTTAAAAATAATAAATTGATCGTTTAAAAGCTGGCGAATTGTTTCATAGTAACGGAATTCTTTATTTGAAATTTTCATGTGCATGTTGATTGCAGAATAAGTAACATAAAATTGGTAGATAAATTTACAATTCTGCAATTATTCAATTTCAATAGTACTGGCTAGATCATCTCCAAGCAGTCATAAAGTTATTATATAAAAAATAAAATACGTAACTCAAACGCATTAACATAATTGATTTATTATTAATACAGAAATTAAACTGTAGTTCGTGAAAACAATTACTCTTAGTCTTAAATAATGCTAAAATGGATAATTTTAACCTTCCTACTCTGTTGAAATTTTTCTCAACCTTTATAAAAATATTTCACACCAGAATTTTTATTTAAAATTATTCTATATATTTATTTAACTTGGAGTACAGCAGAAATTGAGCTCAGCATCACAGATCCGTGACGTTCATCTATGCAGTGCAAAGGTCCGCGCGCTCACGCTTTTTTAAACTGAGTTTATTCCTGTTTCTACTATGTAGTCCAGGCAAATTAAAGTAAATACACCTTCAACCCGGGCAAAATTGCAATAGAAGCTCTGTTAAATGATTTTTAATCCGTAACCATTACTGAGAAATATAACCAAAATCAGACAAAATACGATCACGGGAACACCCTTAAAAACGGATTTCAAAACGGACTGAATCATATGCCGTTTTGCGTTGTTGTGCTGTTGTATAGCTTTTAGTTGAGACGGAAGACGACAGAGGGCAGCACTAAACAATTTGGACTGCAAATATTCATTTTTTATCGAACAACCAATTTGACAACCAATAATGCTTTTGGAACAAGATAAAGTAAAGTATCTATAACTCATTCTAAACTGTATTACTACTAGACCGATCTCCTAACAGTCATCCGGTATGCGGTGAGTTTTTCAAGCTCCGGCGATGGGGAGATATATCTCCGGCCTCATGCAAGCCCTATACTATATTTTCTTTCTACATATTAAGTCTTCCTGAACATTTTAAGTCCTACCGCATCAAAATCGGTTCAGTGGTTCGCGAGATATAGTTCTTTTAAATTTCTTCTACTTTCTGCTAATCCCGTTCCTCTATCTCATGTATCCGCAATTGCAACTGGCTCCGAATCGATTCCAGTGCTTATAAATGCCAGTTGTGCATAATTTTCCCAGGCATCGGAACATTTTTAATAATATGCTTTAGGGAATTTTTCAGGGCAAATATCAGTATTTTTTAATAGAAGAATAAATCTAGCTTAAACGCGCGAAATTTCGTCTTATTTAAGAATTAATTTTCTATAAGAAAATACTGGTACCGAAACATTTCCTGGTTATAAAATTTCAGGACACGCACGACCCCTGCATTTATGGACATTTCATCACCAATTTACTTTGTTAAGGAGACTTTAAGCAAAGATATCGATATTTTTTATACATGCTGTGCTGTGATTGTGATCTGACCAGAGTAGTTTGTCATGCCAGTGTTTTTCAAGATTATATTTATGGTGTTAAATGATTATTTAACCGCGGATTACTACATTATTTGTGTAATTTGAAGCTTATACAACACTAGTGAGTGAGTTTTAGATTCTTTTTATAAATTTTAGTATTTTAATGAGCCTCTGAAAAGTACATGCTTTACCATTGGCGGCCATTTAATAATGCATCTCTGTGGAAATTATTGTAATGTTAACCTTTTTTAATTAATCTCTAACCTCTAACATACATAATAAATGCTATAAACAGCTCCATGCTGTGCTTTTTATTAACGTAAGTGTATATACTTTGCTCTGTTGCCAGTTTCAATTCCAAATATCAATTTTAGGTGTACTAAATGATGTTTTGAAAATAGTTAAAAATTGTGTTATATTCTAACTTTTAGCTTCAAACTCCCATAGGAATAACATTGGGAGTGTGTAACTTTTATAAAATTATCAAAAATACCTATAAGGGACAGGAGACAGAAGAGGAGCAGCAATGACATTTAAAAAGTGGTCGATGTACTGGAACACATATCGCCATTTCATTCTGATTCTACTCTACGCAAAATTGTTACAGGCGTAACAGCTAAAAAAGAAGTTAATGTTGATAAGTTGCACTTATTTGCTATGATCATCATCTCCAAAATGATAGGGAAGGATATATTTAGGTATTTGGCTATAAGGTCAAAGAAAGTGAAAACTCTAGGATCTGCTGCCGCCATTCGTAGTTATAAAGATGACTTAGATATACAAATAGATCCAGCGCTCCTCTTCCAAAGAATGATGATTACTGGCACTTGTGGTGAAATGAATCTCGGAGATGTCATGCGTTATGAAACGTGTGCGTACCCTGCAGCATTATTTGAATCACCAAGTATGATGAGGAATTCAGACAAATCTCAGTTAGCTCAAGCACTAGTCAAACACATTAAAAATTTACACAATGTAAAATATGACAACGTGGAATGTACAGAAAGGTACATACTGGATGGAGGATCTTTCTTGCGTCGCTTTTCCTGGTGTAAAAAATGATACATATGAAAACATTGCTATGTCTTACGCTGATTGTATTGTTAAACAATATGGAAAACCTATCATGGTTTTTGATAATTACATTGGGTATCCAACAATCAATGATGTGGCTCACAGATGACGCTACAAAAAAACAATAGAGATATTAATTTCAGCCCATACGTGAAATTTATTGGATAAAGGAAGAGTTTCTGGACAATGAAAAAACAAGCAAGCAATGACTTCCCTCATAGGCGAATTGCTTAAGAAACAAGGCTGTACTGTTCCCAACACAGATGGGGATGCCAATATAGACATTGTTCGTGCTCCAGTCTCATCTTCAGAGCATGCACATGCACATACCACTGTAATAGGTAAAGATACCGACTTGCTGATTCTCCTTCTTTAACAGGCAAAGGATAATGGCTTCAAGCTATACTATCGCAGTGACATAAGACGAGGATCATGTTCCAAACCAGTTTATCATATCCTCAACATGCAATCTCTGTTAGGTCGTGAAAATAGCAAGTTCCTTCTGTTTCTGCATGCTTTCACGGGCTGCGGTACAACATCCAGAATTTTTTCGATTGGGAAATCCTCATCATTTCTCAAACAGATGAACAAGACAGAGCTCCGTTCTATTGCAAAAATATTTTGTTCAAATTCAAGCCTACATTCAGATATGGCTGAGGCTGGAAGAAAAGCAATGCTTCTATTTTATGACTGCAAGGCACTGGATTCTATAGATAAACTACGTCACCAAATGTTGGTAAGGAAAGTAACTGCAGTAAAATCATTTATTACACCTGAACGTTTGCCTCCGACCGATTCTTCTACAAAATATCATAGCTATCAAACTTACTTACAAATAAATATCGGAAGAAAGAACCAAGCCAGCAGAATGGGGCTGGTATGTAAAAAAACACTCGTGCTACCCAATACTCTGCGAGTGACTACCAGCTACAGATTATTTACTTAATATGATTCCATGTTCTTGAAAGACAAACTGTGCTACTTTACGATGCTGATGCAAGCTTAATTGATTGCCCTGTTCTACAGCTTCTAGGGTGTGCCAAGTCAATGTATGTAACAAGAACTACCTAACTTCTAACTATAAATATGATGAAAACTATTGATACGTTTTTTTCTTCACTGGAACATTTCTGTAAAAATGAACTTAAGCAGTAATTTGTCAGAAATAGTAGACTTTTGTGTACTGTTTATCGTTTTTGACTATACTTCAAAGTTAAATTGTGAAAATAAAGCGATATATTTCCGTAAGCGATATATTCTCTGCCTTAGTTCCAGAAAATCCCCTCCGCCATTTTGAAATCCGTATATAGGGGTGTTCCCGTGCTCAGATTTTGTCTGATTTTTAGTATGCTATTAAGCAGTAGTTCCTGATTAAAAAATTCTGTAAAAAGCTTCTATTGCAATTTTGCCCATGTTCAATCACAAAATGCCTGGACTAATGTGTATTGGTGACAGCGGATTCATGATGTAGTTCCGGCTCGTAGCAGAATAGGACTTTATTGTGGACTGTTGTTAACTCCTAGTAGTGCTTTTTTGAGAGTTCTCCGTCGAATCTACCATGGATAATACGGATCCATTTGACTTTAATGCGAATGCCTTGCGCATAATTAAAGGTGAAGAACCATCTGACCTCGCTGCTGCATGGAGCGAATACCCAGCAGTTTCGGATGAGAAACAAGGCGAAATCGTCAAGCATTTCCTAATAGAATGTGACACCCACATCAAAAATTGGTGAATGAGACAGGCTACTCCAGCCGCGAAGACCTACAAAATAATGTGAGTAACACTTTATCTTCTGTGATGTTTTTATTTACAGAGCCATTTAACCCCCAAAAACTTTGTAACTTATCAGATTTTAAAGCTTTTATCTTTAAATATAACTTAGACCTAATTGAAATATTAACTAACTTAAAGGCAATAGCGGTGAAGCCTAATGAGGGCTTCCTCCCTGCCAAAAATACTACCCGGAAAAGAACCCGTGAAGAACCCAGTAGCGTACCCTTAGCAAATAAATATGCCATGTTAGCAGATAAAACTAAAGAAAATAATGAAAATACCGATATGGAAATCCCAGATTCATCTGAAGGCGGCGCAGTCGGTGGCTCTGCTTCACCCACCACCCCTAAAACAAAAATCCACCCATTTTACATAGAAATAAAGGGTAAATGGCACGAACTTGCTGCCAAAATAAAAGAGCAAAATGAGACCAACCCACTTATCAAAATGGACGGTGAACTATTAAAAGTCCACTGCAAAAATGACCCAGACTTCCGTAAAACCCAAGCATACCTAGACACTAATGCAATAGCTTACACCCCCCTGAGCCGTGCGGAACAGCGCCCTCGGAAAGTGGTAATACGCGGAATCCCATGCTATACGGACCCACAAATCATCATAGATGAACTTAAACAACACAACTTTATAGCTAGTAGAGCTTCAATGATGAAGAGCAGGAAAACTGGCAAACCAATGCCCCTGTATGTAGTAAACATCTTGCCAAGAGGAAAATTTGAAGAAATCTATCAAATAACCGAAATTTGTTATATAAAAGTTACTATCGAACGATTTAAAGGCACGGGCATTCTAAAACAAAAATCCACCCATTTTACATAGAAATAAAGGGTAAATGGCACGAACTTGCTGCCAAAATAAAAGAGCAAAATGAGACCAACCCACTTATCAAAATGGACGGTGAACTATTAAAAGTCCACTGCAAAAATGACCCAGACTTCCGTAAAACCCAAGCATACCTAGACACTAATGCAATAGCTTACACCACCCTGAGCCGTGCGGAACAGCGCCCTCGGAAAGTGGTAATACGCGGAATCCCATGCTATATGGACCCATAAATCATCATAGATTAACTTAAACAACACAACTTTATAGCTAGTAGAGCTTCAATGATGAAGAGCAGGAAAACTGGCAAACCAATGCCCCTGTATGTAGTAAACATCTTGCCAAGAGCAAAATTTGAAGAAATCTATCAAATAACCGAAATTTGTTATATAAAAGTTACTATCGAACGATTTAAAGGCACGGGCATTGTAAAACAATGTTACCGTTGCCAAAAGTTTGGCCACTCCTCAGAAATTTGCAACCTCCCTGCAAGCTGTGCCAAGTGCTCAGGAGGGCACCTAACCCCGGATTGTGACAAGATCGGAAAGATAACTCCCAAATGTAGCAATTGTTCTGGCCCCCACCCGGCTACTTATCGTGGTTGTCCAAAAACCCCCCAATTTCACAAAAATAACCAAAATTCAAAACCTTCCCCAAAAGATAAACCAGCCAAATCTTTTCCAGACATGCTGGCCCAAACAATGGCTAGCTACAATTATGTTAAACCAGCCTCAGCCCCACAAGTTACTAAGAAAGCCCCAGATACGGTTGCAACTCCAGAACCCAAACCTGAAACTACTAAATCAAACGAAAAAGAGTCAAAAGACCCTGAAACTGTAGCACCAGAAACTCCTAACTATATAACCGATCTAAAAGATATTCTAAAAACCTTCCAAGAGATGAAAGAAATCTTTAAATTTAACAAATTTATCCAATGTTTTCAAAACATAGCAAGACGTTCAAAAAACTGCAACGATCCTATGGAAAGGATACTTATGATTATCAGCGCTTTTGACAGCTTGGCCACGGAATTCAACTCACCCAATAATGAGTAATTCCTCCCCTTCTCTTTCCTCTTTAATCTTCCTCTCTTGGAACTGCAACTCCTTACATCACAAATTAAATGAACTAAAACTTTTCATTTCTGATCACCCTCAAATAGATGTCATTTTCCTACAGGAAACCTTCAGCCCCACCTTTAATATTAACATTCCTGGGTATAGGCTATTTCACACACCCCGCTCGGACGGCATCAGGAGGTACTGCTATTTACATAAAGCACCATATCCCTCACTATCTTTTTAACAGTCCTACTTTTAATGACATTGAATACACTAGTATTGTCATTCAGCTTCCCCACATTAATATTCACTTAGCCTCAATTTACGCTCCACCTACTGGTAACTTTCCTGTTAATAGTTTAACTCATCTCTTTTCTCATCACCAACACTGCTTCTTTGTTGGCGATTATAATGCCAAGAGTAGGCGTTGGAACTGTCACGGCAATTCTCCCCGGTGTACCTCTCTTCATAATCTTGTCCAACACCTTAAATTAAGCTTACACGCACCTAATACTCCTACACACATAAGCACGGCGCCTAATACCCATGATTCTATAATTGATCTTGCTATCTCTAAAAATCTTCCCTATCCTATCACCTCTACTGTCATTAAAGATCTTTCCTCTGACCATTACCCTGTCTGTTTCAAAATTGATATAATAAACCCTATTTCTCCGCCTCCTTCCGTGGCCATTGATTGGAAAAAATTTACCAACCATCTTGATATTCAAGACATTACTTTTCCCGTAATAAACTCCATAACTGATATTGATGATGCTGTGGATTTTCTAAATTCTAAAATTATTGAAGCCCAAAACCATGCTACCTTCAATACCTTCAAAAATAATAACTCATTCATTCCTCCCCGTTATATATATAACCTGATTAAACACCGTAACCAACTCCGGCGTCAATTTCAAAATTCTAGAGACCCCTCCCTTAAACCTCTTATCAATAGAGCTAACAATAGAATCAAAAATTGCCTTTATAAAGAAAAGCAAAAAAGTTGGAATAATTTCCTCAAAAATCTTGCTAGCGAGGATAATTCTCTTTGGCTAATCAAACGTAAACTCAATAAAAAATATTCTCCCATACCTCCTCTTTCGGACAATAATATTAACTATGCATATACTGACCAGGATAAAGCAGACCTACTTGCCAATTCCTACGCTTTACAATTCTCTCCGAACCCAAACCTCGCTAGCCAGGCGCATCTTGATGAGGTTAGTGAAACTGTTCGTAATTTCCTAGCCGTCCCCCCTGATGACCTTCCCTACTATTCAGCCTATTGTAATACATAATATTATTAAAAAAATGAAAAAACGCAAGACCCCAGGTTATGACAAAATTTCTAACACTGCTCTTAAAAACCTCCCACCTAACTGTATTATCTATATCACCTATCTTACTAATGCTATCTTTAAATTTAACTACTTCCCGAAACCTTGGAAACTCTCAATCATATCACCCATACCCAAACCTGGAACTGATCTCTCTAACCCTAGTAACTACAGACCTATTTCTCTGCTTCTCTCTCTCAGTAAAGTCTTTGAACGTGTCATTAGGACCCAGTTGCAGGACTTTATTCAGCAAAACAACATCCTTATGCCTGAACAATTTGGCTTTCGCCCATAACATTCAACCCAACACCAGCTCCTTCGCGTTGTTGAGTTTCTCAGCGAAAAGCTCAAAGCGAAGATCCCTGCTGCTGCCATTTTCCTTGACATCGCAAAGGCTTTTGACAAAGTCTGGCACGAAGGCCTTATATACAAATTAATTAAGCTAAAATTCCGTGCTAGACTCATACATTTAATATACTCATACCTTTGCGGTCGAACTTTTAGAGTCCGCATCAATAACATCTTATCTATAATTCTCTTTATTCTAGCGGGCATCCTTCAAGGGAGCGTGTTGGGCCCAATGTTATTTAACATATTTTTCAATGACATCCCACGCTCATTACTTACTTATTTAGCACTGTATGCGGACGATACATGTATCTACGCTTCTGCACACCACCCAGATAGTCTATACAGGTACCTGCAGACTCATCTTGAAGACTTCCTTGACTGCTGCGACCTATGCCGCGTTCTAATCAACGAAAATAAAACTAAAGCTGTTTATTTCTCCCGTAAATTTATCTATCCTCCAAGACTAACAATAAATAACACTACAATTCCATGGTCCGACGAGGCCAAATACCTGGGTGTCATCCTTGATCGTAGGCTCACTTGGAGCAAACACATTCTCTCCGTCAGGGGGAAAGTCGCCGGAGCTTCTCTTGCCCTTAAACCACTTTTTGATAGTAAAACTCTTTCAGTCCACAACAAGCTCATCCTCTACAATTCCTGTATTCTCCCCATCATTACTTATGCTAGCCCTATCTGGGGCTTTACCTGCAAATCCTCTATGGACAACCTAAGCAAACTCCATAATAAAAACCTTCGCACCGTCCGAGGCGCCTCCAGATACTTACGTAATACCACTGTCCGTAGGGACCTGAACACCATCACCCTTAGGAAAAGAATTAAAGATCTTGCAAATACTTTCTATTCTACCTTATATGACCTTCCAAATGATATTGTGGCAGGGCTCCCTGACTATGACGCCTTCGAGCTCCATCATCGCAAACGCCCGAAATATTCCACATTAATGGAATCCCCGTGAGCTTTGTGTTCACCGCATAAGATTGCTAAGTAAATTTTTTCTCTTTTTTTCTTTCCTATTTTAATCAAAAAAAAAAAAAAAAAAAAAAAAAAAAAAACACCTCTATATATACTTTATTATATAGAAAAAAAAAGAAAAAAGATATATTGCCCTGATTAGTGCCTTTTTGTTTATGCAGGCAGCCTTGCTGCCTTCCTTAACCGCCGACCCTGCCCTTGCTTGGTGTGAGTAATTTTTGAACTAGTGCTAACTTCTATTTAACTTATTTTTCTCTTCATTACAGCAGTCTGTACTGCAGCTAAACCTATATCTTTATATAATTTCACCATGTAAATCCAAGTTCTTAATCTTTTTTCACTTAACTTTTAAAGCATCTATGCTAGTTATATCTTAAGTTTTTCCTTTTTTAAGTAGTTGCAAGCAACTACACATTTCTTACTTTCCCAATGGCTCTACTTTATGTAAGACATCACAATTAATCAGACTGGGTGTAAAGTTGACTTCAACTAGGCAACCCCTTAACCGCTGCTTCACTGTTCAGCAAGCAGAAATAACGTTAGAGGTGGAACTAACTGGAACAAAAATTATTCTTGTTGTAAATGCTAGGTAACACGCTCCTAATGAACGTGCTCAAAATATACATTCGTACAGTTGAGCAAAATGCGCTTTTTGCGGCCATCTTGAAAAAATATGAGAAATTAAAAAAAAAATTAAAAATCATGTGGGGTATCAAATTATTGAAAATGTAATGCTTAAAAAGAGTATGATATTGGTTTTTAAAAGTAAAATGTTTATAAAGATCATCTAGGGGGGAATTTTTGAAAAATGATACCTACATAACACCGTAGGCCAGGGTTGGCGAACCTTTTTGTTGCCGCGTGCCAAATTCGGCCAAAAAATATTTTACGTGATTATGACGTGCCAACTAAAAAACAAATTTATTAGGTGGAAAAATAATGGTTTAAAATTACTTAAAATTCTCTATTAATATTTAAAAAATATGAGATGTAGGTATTACACTATAACAATTATAAAAACAAATATATTTTTGAAAATAATTTAAAAAAAATAATGCGATGTAATTTCATTTCTATTGCTGAATCTTAATATCAAGTTAATTTTAATGCAAACTGAACAGAATTTATCTGACAAGTGCTTTCAGTTTGAGTTTTGATATTATTCATTTGTGAAAACAACGACTCGAAAGAATAGATAGACAGAAAAACTTAAAATAGCAAACGCCAGTTTCTTTGAAAAGCTCTGAAATACTACATTCTAAGTTGCCACAACTTTACCATCGGAATTTAGTAATGTCTAATAACCAATTCTTATCAATAGTTTTCAAATATCGTATTTATTCGAATAATTTTTGAGACCATAATTAATTAGATTGGAATATAACATGCCGCGATTTGATTTTTTCAATTTACATTTAATCGAATTTAGAAAAGATCAGTCACGATTTTGTGTAATCTCTCTTTATCTTGATTTAGAGCCATAGCAGTGAAGTGCCAAAAATATTCTTCCGTGTGCCAAAAGTGGCACGCGTGCCATAGGTTCGCTGACCCTGCCGTAGGGAAACCTACCAGTTAAAGTTACTACAGATTCAGATTTTAGCGAGATGGCATCAAAAAGTCAATGAACTACCGGTGACGCAATGGAGTTGGAGTCAAATGATGATTTTAATCTTGAAAAATTTATTCATCTTTTCCAAAAATTGCTCAAAGTTGATATCAAGGCAGAGGAAGTTATTTCAAATCCTATATTATCTTCATAAACTTTCAACACTAATACACGAAAGGAAGAACCTTCTTAAATCACAAAGTCGTATACTGCTAAACTCTGGCTGTTGTATCTGAACATAGTGGATATAGTAAAAACATTTATTTCAGCTGAGTGATCAGGAAATTTTGAAATGCACTTACAAGCGGTTGAGCATATGCTACCTTTTTTGCGCGTTCAAGTCATAACAACAGGGGCGTAGCTACCGTGGAGCAGTTGGAGCAGACTGCTCCAGGCGCACGCATCCTAAGGGCGCAAAATTAGAAAGAGCAGAATAAAGATTTGTAAAAATATTTGCATATATTTTCATTATTAATCAGATATATTATAGATGAATCTTGTTGCATCCAGCATATTCCTATGATGTTTAACCTTGTGTTTTACCTCAACTATTTTGATTTGAAACATGTTTTATACACTGTTAAAAAAAATTAATTATATTCATGAAGTTTCAACTTTAATTCATACCATATTGAAGCCTCAAGTAACTTCTCCAGTACCGTTTTAGCATGCCTGTTTTTATGTAGATTTGGTAAGAAATCCTACCTATTGCAGTCGTTACCATGGTGTGACTTTTGAAAAATTAATTCCGAACTTTTAGGTAGATTTCGTATGAAACACTACCTATTGGCGTCGTTCCTATATGTTGGAATTTCTGAAAAATTTTTGCAGATCTACACCGCTCATGACCCCTAGAACCCCAAACCAACCTAAGTAAAAAACTTTATCTATCTATCTATATATATATATATTTAAATCACTTTACACGATATCTTCCACAATTCTGCGCAAATCTCTTCCAAACTGATACATAAAATCAAGGGGCATAAAATCTCGGTCAAGTTCGTTAATGGGCAAAATCGGGCCAAGAAGCTGGAAATAGGGAGGGGTTTTGTGAAAATAGAAAAAAACCCATAACTTCTTAAATTTTGTACATATCAAAGCAGTTTAAAGTTTTTATTACTCCTAAAAATAGGGCCAAAAATTTATGCATCACAGATTTTTGATAAAATTAAAAATGGGCTCAAGGGGCGCAAAAAATAGGGTTTTTGGGAGAAAAAAATTCGTAACTTCGTCAATTCTCAAGATATCAAATTCAATTAATTTTATTACACATCTCCTTAATATTATCTACAACTTTTATGTTCACAAGTTTTTGATAGGACCAATTCGTAAAGCAAAAAAAAAAAATTAAAAACGAAAACGAAAAAAGGGGGTGTGAAGAAGAAAAATTTCCATGACTCCGTCAATTCACAAGATATAAAATCCCCATGAATTTATCATACATCTTCTTAATATTGTCATCAACATTTATATAGATAAGATTTTGATAGGACCAATTCTTACAGCAAAAACAAATTAAAATTACATAGCGGTTGAAGAAAAAAATCTTCTTATTAAGGGCGTATTCAAATCCAAACTGCTTATTTTCTGACTCATTTTTAAATTCAATTTTGCTCTCAAACGCATCCAAATGATAGGTTCTCTTCTTCAGAAACTATATAATGTACCTTAATGATCGATTTTTTTTATAGAGGCAGAATATGTTTCAAAAAATGATGTCAAATTGGGCCTTTTGAACAGAAATTCCCGAAGCGATTGTGTTAGAAAGGGAAAATATTGCCCTACCGAGAAAATAATTGTTTATTAATCAGTTTCAATTAATTGAAAGAAAACCAAGAACACATGCCGCTTATAAATCTTTTCAAAAATCACGTCAGCAAGTTTCGTATTTTTTCTATTAAAAATGAATCTGAAAATGTGCCAGAAAATTTCGACTTGTTGAGCATGGAAAAGTATTTTTTTTTAATACCGCCTCAACATGATTCTGATAAAAACAGATATTATATAAAAATGAAATAAAAACTCGTCAAAAGCGGCCAGAAAAAACTGTTAAAGTGGATTTATATCTAATCATGATTTAGTTTTTGTTGGAGCAATTAATATACTTAACTTCGAAATGTACCTCCGCCTGTAGGCCGGTCCGGCAGGGATTTATTATTATATGATCCCATGAACCCAGAACCACCCCACCTCAAAAGTTTATATGATATGCATGTACTAAATTTTGTACGCATGATAAAAGTCGCAATTATGCACGAATCATCTTCAAACTCACCAAAAAACAATCATATGGCTAATATCTCGGCGGGGATTGTAAATGGGCAAAACCGGGCAAAGGGTGGTGGAAATGGGGAGGATAAAAATAGGGTTTTAGGGGGGAAAAATTCATAACTTCGACACTTCTTAAGATATCAAATCCATTTAACTTTATTATAAATCTTATTAATATTATATACAACTTTTATGTTGACAAGTTTTTCATAGGACCAACTTTTACCACAAAAAAATTAAAAACGAAGAGAAAAAGGGGAGGGGGGGTTGAAGAAGAAAAAAATCATAACTTCGTCAATTCACAAAATATCAAATCCGCTTACATTTATTATATATCTTCTTATCTACAACTTTTATATTGGCAAGTTTTTGATAGGACCAAATCTTACAGCAAATACAAAATAAGAATACATAGCGGTTAAAATAAAATTATCGTATTATCGTATTCTGAAAAAAAAACAGCTCTTACAGAAAAACGAAATTAAAATCTCCTCAAAAGCACCCAGATAAAATCTTTAAACTGAGTTCATCTCTAATCTTAATTTAGTTTTTGTTTTTGAAATTAGTACTTACTTTGAAATCTACCTGCGCCTGTGCACCGAGCCGGCACTTTTTCAATTTCTACTATTAGTGCACACTCTCCCTATCGTTAATAAAATACTTATTATTCATCTACTCAAGTTCAAATAATTTTTTTAAACTTGTAGTGGATGACACTTTGATGTTAATACAGTTTTTTCAAATATTAATTCATTAATTAAATTTTAATTAATTAATTTTAATTTTATACGGGAGAAAAAATGGCGGCCATTGTTTATTGAACAGCATCTAATGCATCTTCTTACCTATAAGGGGGATTACCATAAGGGGTACCCTGTTCTCTCGCCAAATACCGCCAAGTTTATAGCCAACTTGGCGATATATCACCAAATTTGGCGACCCAAAAGTGACGCCAACTTGGCGATATCTCTAATATTTCGCCAAATTCCCATGGACTTCCATTGTAAACCAATAGGGTTTACTTGCTTATAGAAAATCAACAGATTGAGACGTTTTAATGCAACAAAAACTAAAATTAGATAAGGGATTATATTAAATTTTTCTTTGATGACCTAAGTAGGAATTGACTTTAAAAAATATTTTTTATATTACTTGTTTCTGTTTTTTTTCTGTAACTTTTCTTTGGACGACAGTTGATGATCTCCAAACCTTAAAGTAATCAAAAATTGTTTACAGGGTTCTTATCGGTCACTTTATTGTGTACCACTATTTCCAAAAAATAATCTTTCTGATGCATTTCTTTTGAAAATATTTTAGAAATTTATCATGATTATTACTGTACGGAAATAATGGTAGCCCAAGAAGTCACCGTTGATAAACCTATATTTACGATGTAACAGCAATGACTTGGCTATTTAGTTATTTTGCGATTAGAAGAGAAAAAAAAGTTTGACAAGTTGAAGAAAATTATTGACCATTTTACAAACAAAAAACCAAAAAAAAATTTTCTTTGAAGGTTTTTTTTTGTGTGTGTGTGTGTGTTTGTGTGTGGAAACTAAACATGCATCAATACAGATATTGCAAAACAATAATAAGAGCCGGATTTAGGCACATTCCTCATCAACCCACGGCGACAAAACTTAGATGAGAGTGAGGGGGAAGCGGCAAATTAAATTTTGTGCGTATTGTTTTTTAGATTTTGAAAATATGGCAAGTCTCAAATGCAGAATTGATAAGCCTTTTTGATCAAAAATAGAGAAAAAAAATTAAGTATCTAATTCAGTGCTCCTTAGAACCTGATTATCGCCTATGCAAACTTACACCACTTTCACCACCATCGAAATGTATTTTTACGCATTAAACCTTATTTAATCGCAAAATTTTAGGAATAAATAAGACAAAATATAGTAATGTGCGTTTGCTTGGGCCGTAATCATGCTCTGTCCCCGCTCCCCCACTCTGTGAGTCTGTATGTGACACAAATTTTTTTGTGCGCTCTATCTCAAGAACTAATGCAGGGAATTTAATAAAACTTTAGATTCAGTTAGTCCCGGATATAAATTGGCGCTGATTACTTTTTGGTGTAAATCGCCCAACAGGTGGCGCTGCTATGCTGCATTTTTCATTATTTCCGGAATAGCTGTATCTCAAGAGCTAATAAACAAATTTTCATAAAACTTCAGATTCAGTAAGTCCTTGATATACTTTGGTGCTCATTACGTTTTGGTGTAAATCGTCCAACAGGTGGCGCTGCTATACTACATTATTTATGATTATCACGATAGCTCTATCTAAAGAACTAATGCACGAATTTTCAACAAACTTCAGTTTCAGATAGTCCCTCATATAAATTAGTGCGATTTAGTTTATGGTGTAAATCGCCCAACAGGTGTCGCTGCTATGCTCTTCTAAAAGTGCACTTTTGAGCTCCTGGAGAGTCCGTGGAGGGATTTGGTACGCTGAAATTCACTGCCCTAAGTCATCCCACACATGCTCAATCGGGTTCAAGTTACGTGAGCTATGTGTCCAATCCATTCGATTGATATCTTCTGTTTGCAAGTATTCTGACACCACATATGCTCGTTCTGGCCAAGCATTGTCATCCATTAAAAAATCTCTGGCACAACAGCACCACTAAACAGTCTAACTTGGAGTTCCAATACCTCCTCCACATATCTTCGAGCGGTTACAGAGCCTCCTTGAAAGATATGCAGCTCAGTGCGGCCATTTTTTCATGATTCCTCCTTCCAAACCATTAAACTTCTGTCGTGGAAACGGGATATTTCACGGACAAGGGAAGGCAAGTTGCGTGTTCCTTCTTCTCTCCAGATTAAAACACATCTAGAATCAATGTTCAGACTAAATCTGGACTCGTTAGTAAAACATACTCGGGGCCAGTCTTTTTGTATCCGCGGATCATGACGACGCCTTTGGAAGCTGGAGTACGTGGGACACAAACTATTGGCTTTTTTGCATACAATCCACGCTCTTTAAGCCTTCGTGCAGCAGTAGAATGGCTAAGTCCAGTTTCTGTGGCAGCCTGAAGATCTGAAACCAAGTCTCTTGTAGTCGCTTCGCGGTTTCTTCGAGCTGACAATGACAGAAAACAGTCTTCGGATGCAGTTGATGCTCTTGATCGCCCTTGACCAGGCTGTTTATCAACGGAAGAGTACTTAAAAAGCGGCTCCTAGCTCTTCACGTGGCAATTTGAGGGATATTCAAATTTTGGGCGACTCCCATTTGCGTTTGACTTCCCTCGATTCTACCAATTATTCATCACGTTTGACCTTCACTTAAATGATGCCTTTGAGCCGTAACTAATGAATAATGATCACTGACAAACAATACATTCACTTTAAACAACACTACAGACCAGAATTCCAACATACGTCCATTGCGCACCACATTGTCAATCACCGAATTTGCATATTTCTGACTGTAACCTATGTGCGAAAGTGCAATTTTGTGTTTAATTGTATTTAATTAATATAAATAACTGCAGCATTGGGCATTGGTTGCAACATTAACTTAGTGAGCACATTTTTTCCCATTATCCTTTAATTTTGATGAAAAGTGAAAAAACTGCAATCCTAAGTAATATATAAGGGTGTCAATCAGGGTTCTCGCTGCCGATCGTCACTGCACCAAAACATTTCATTTGGCAAAAAAAATGACTGAAATCGTCAAATTGCCAGAGATCTTTCTTTTCTTTCGGCGACACTTTCAATGATGCTGTTTCACGATTAAACCTTCCCTATGTAACTCGATATTTGTGTTTTGATATTCTTAGTGTTTCACGACGAAACTATTACTACCATTATTTGAATTTGGCTAGTTTTTCTTTAACAATTTTCCAAATTGCTCAGATTAGTGAAAAGCCAGTGAGGACACCAGTGTCTGGCTAATTTTCTAAACCATTAGCTGTAGAAATATAGTTCTAATAGTAGAACAGCTTCAAAGTTGTTCTTCATCCTCTTAAAAGTAATTTATGTCAAAATTGTTATTTTTTAAATTATGAGGTTTACATTTTTATTCGTGTTACATTTAGGAAAATCTTCTCCGTACTTTAACAGGTAAAATAAAAATAAATGTTCTATATCCAAAATGTACCGAGTTATGATACTTTGAATTTTATGGAATTGTAGTATTTTCTGGCACTAAAAACAGAAAACCTGTTTCATCCATATGCGAAAAAAAATTGACAATATTGTGTTTTTTATTCGCATTCTAGAATGCTTCGAAACCCTTGAAAAGAAAAAAATAGATATTAAGCACGGCAGATTGCATTGACTCATTGGCGCATTCAAAATTAAAATCCCGAACAATTCGCAAAAAATATTCGTAGGTACTCCATACTTAAAAATTATAATTCATTTCATTATCCATTATCTATTTTTAATTATATTGTATTTAATACGTTGTTAAAACACTTTGACATTTAAATGAAAGTAAAATTTTAAATAGAATTAAGGTTAATATACAGGGTGATTCATAAAAGATGGGCAGAACTTTAAGGGGTTATAGTACACTTAAAGACAAATAATATTAAATAGGAGACTAAGGGTCCCAGACGTATTCCCAAGGAGATAGGGGGCATTAAAGTTTAGGGTCCGAAATTTCAAATGATTATAAAACATGGAAAAATTGGTCGATTCGTTTGCGGTTTTTGCAAAAAATTTTCTTTATGCCAGTATTTTCTTGAAATAAAATTTTAAAGTTCAATTTCAAAAAATGCCGATAGGGGGCGCTTTAGACTTTGGAGTAACAAACAACTATTTTTTAACGTTATTTTTTGTATTTCTTTAAATGATTTCGAAAGCTTAGACTTAAACTTAAATTTTGATCTAAAAATCTGAGTCCTAACGAGTAGTTAAGTAGCATAAACTGAAATTTGAAATTTGAAACCCTTCTCCCCCCAGAACAAAAATCAGTTATTCCCGATCTTTGTGTCGTAGATTAGGCTCTAACTACTGCCGCGTTTTGCTAAAATTATTCTTTATGTCAGTATTTTCTTGAAAATAAATTTTACAGAAAATTTTCAAAAAATTCCGATAGAGGGCGCTTTAGACTTTGGAGTAACGAACAACTATTTTATACCGTTATTTTTTGTGTCTCATTAAATGCTTTCTAAAGCTTAGACTTAAACTTAAATTTTCAGCTCAAAATCTGAATCGCTGAGCGTGGTTCAGTATCGAGGGGAGGGGGTTCAAATTTCAACTTCTGAACATAGTTCAGTTTGCACTACTTAACCATGCCCAACGATTCTGTGCTGTGACACGAGGCAAAAATACAACTTTCGTCAAGGACTGCATAGTCGGAATTCACTCATAAAGGCACTGGCACAGTTGGAAACGTCGCTCATGCAAACGTTAAAGCTCCATTCCTGACGCTAGTCACCGGGTGAAGAAGGAAACAGAAAGTATGCAAATGTCAAATGGGGAAGAAGAAGAACACGTATGCAAAATTTCGACACGATTCAGGCATAAAAACCACTGAACGGTGAGTCAAGTGTAAGTCGCTGTAGTAATGAATCGGAAGATGGTGCCCTTCACGAATAAGGAAAAGGCTGAGATGCATTTAATTTACGGAGCGGCAGATGGAAATGGTGCAGAGGCACAACGAATGTACGGAGAGCGATTTCCCAACAGGCGGTTGCCTAACCGCAAAACTTTCGAGCACTTGCACAGACAGTTGTGTGAGACGGGATCATTTCTCGCTTCCCGGTCGAATGCAGGTCGTGCAAAAAAGGACGAATCAGTAGTTGTTGCAGAAGCCATTCTGGATGTAGTAGCGGCGCAGCCAAGTACAAGTACACGAACAGTGGCTAGGCAGGTGGATACCTCACAGTCCATGACTTGGAGGGTACTGAAGGATGAACATTTGCTCCCGTTTCATGTGCAACGAGTCCAGAAACTGTCTCCAGGGGATTATCCAAATCGTATTCGATTCGCCCGCTGGTTTCTGCAGCAGAACGCGCTAAATCCACATTTTGGACGAACTGTGCTTTTCACCGATGAATGTACCTTCACACGTGAAGGTACATTTAACACACACAATGCACATGTATGGGCGGATGTCAATCCACATGCTACGTATCCACATGCTCATCAGAGACGCTTTTCCATCAATGTTTGGGCAGGAATCCTCGGAGACCACCTAATCGGACCGTACCTTCTTCCTGAACGCCTCAACGGTAAAACATACCTCACATTTCTGCAACATGTGCTGCCAGACCTGTTAAACGTTGTTCTCCACGCATCCGGCGGGTCATGTGGTTCCAGCACGATGGAGCGCCAGCCCATTACGTACGAGACGTCCGCAACTATCTGGACATCACATTTCCGAACAGATGGATTGGTCGAGGTGGTCCTGTTGCTTGGCCTGCTCGCTCGCCAGATCTTTCACCCCTCGATTTCTTTTTTTGGGGACGATTGAAGGCTCTTAGGTATGAGACACCCATTGAATCCCCCGAGGAACTGGTCGCCAGACTTACCGCCGCTGTAGGGGAAGTGCTCGAAAAGCCTGATGTTTTCGCGAATGTTCGCCGTTCCATTCTTCGCCGTTGTTCTGCGTGCATAACCTCTGGTGGTCACAATTTTGAACATTTATTGTAATTACATGTTAATAAATATGCTTTGGTAACATAATCCTAATTTGTGTCTTTTTACCTCGTATCACAGCACACAATGTGTGGACATGGTAAACTGAACTGTGCTCAGGAGTAGAAATTTCAAACCCCTCTCCCCAGAAACTTAACCACGTCTAACGATTCAGATTTTGGGCTGAAAATTTAAGTCTAAGCTTTAGAAAGCATTTAATGAGACACAAAAAATAACGGTATAAAATAGTTGTTCGTTACTCCAAAGTCTAAAGCGCCCTCTATCGGAATTTTTTGAAAATTTTCTTTAAAATTTATTTTCAAGAAAATACTGACATAAAGAATAATTTTAGCAAAACGCGGCAGTAGTTAGAGCCTAATCTACGACACAAAGATCGGGAATAACTGATTTTTGTTCTGGGGAGAGAAGAGTTTCAAATTTCAAATTTCAGTTTACGCTACTTAACTACTCGTTAGGACTCAGATTTTTAGATCAAAATTTAAGTTTAAGTCTAAGCTTTCGAAATCATTTAAAGAAATACAAAAAATAACGTTAAAAAATAGTTGTTTGTTACTCCAAAGTCTAAAGCGCCCCCTATCGGCATTTTTTGAAATTGAACTTTAAAATTTTATTTCAAGAAAATACTGGCATAAAGAAAATTTTTTGCAAAAACCGCAAACGAATCGACCAATTTTTCCATGTTTTATAATCATTTGAAATTTCGGACCCTAAACTTTAATGCCCCCTATCTCCTTGGGAATACGTCTGGGACCCTTAGTCTCCTATTTAATATTATTTGTCTTTAAGTGTACTATAACCCCTTAAAGTTCTGCCCATCTTTTATGAATCACCCTGTATAAATTTTAAACTTGAAAACAAAATTGCACAGAACTCTTCGTGTGATAAGAGGGCGCACAAACTTTCCTTGCTCCAGGGCGCTGAATATGTAGCTACGCCACTGCATAACAATTATGCTAAATATGCAAGAATATACCTTCAACAAATGCGGAAACTAAAAACAACGAAACCAGAACTCTACAAAATGCTGAACGAAGGCCACTTTACTATACGAAGAAAGGACAGGAAGTGGTTCGGTGTTTGGACCGATATGCATATTGAGCAAACGCTCATGAAATGCACCAAAAGTCGTTCTGGTATAACTCATGGAGAAGGTATGACTGAAAGTCAACGTGCAACTTGGATTTTGAGCCATTCTAGATATAGTGAAGTAGCATGTACAATAAGTTTGCTGACCAATGTTTCACGTATTGGCAGCGAACAACATACTGATTTAACTGATGCAAGGATGGCGAGAGATTTCGAAGGTATGAAAAAGGTAATGCTTTTTTTTAGACCACAATCCATTTACTGCTACTTCAACTGATTTATGGAATATTTTTAATGGAATTACAGATAGTAAAAACAAATTCTGATATCATTAGAAGAAGCATTCAAAATAAACTTACCGGTAAACGTTTTAAAGGTGAAACTTTATTGAAATCAGACCAAGCAGTAACCATGAAAGTATTGTAAAATGAATTATTATTGCTGGCGAGACTCACTATGTAGTATAGCTGCCAACTCTTCCGCTTTTTCAGACCACAAAAATTTAATAGAAAATTTTGCCTTATTTAAATAAGATAGGATAGATAACGATAGATAACGATAGATAGGATAGATCGGCAGACAACGGCGATTTAAAAAGATAAAATTTACTATAAAATTTTTGTGGTCTGAAAAAGCGTAAGATGTTGGCAGCTATGATGTAGATTCTCATATTTTAATATAGAAGACGCTTGCTTGTATCTCCTTGAATAATAACGCTCAAGACAGAAGAGAGTTTTTCAATTACGCGTTATCCATTCTACCAATCTCGTTATTTGACCATAGTACACAGCAAATGAGAAAAACGGATTAATTATCATTGGCACACTCATTCGATAGCATGAATGTCAATGAAATACACCGGTCTAATTCCTAGCAAACTACTTACTACCTTCTTGATGGTGGTGCATTCATCCACCAGTTGAGCTGCTTCTGCAGCATTTTGTAATGTCATCAATACGAATCGTATGTCAACAGAAGGAATGGAAAAGTGGCAATAGCTTTTGATGGGTATGAAAAACCAAATATAAAAGATGTGGAGCATATATTACCCATGAAGCAATAGTCTGTTGTAGTATTCTTTAAGGAAAAGTCACCCGTAATCATGAAGAAAACAAATTTCTTTCTAACTCTACAAACAAACAATACTTTACCAATATGCTGGGGAATTATTTTCAAGAAAGGGGTCATTCCATCGTTCATGTAGAAGATGATGCAGACACGGTAATCGTCAGAGAAGCTTTAACCCCTTCCTGCATACTGTGACATATATGGCACATACTGGATTTACTGTAGTTCTGCATTTGTTTTTAATCGCAGAACTTCCATTTTTCTTTCTTTAATACGTCAGTGGATGAGGCATGTTATGCCAACAGGTGCTGCCTCCTTTCGAGCGGATTTTGGCACCCAAAAAGAGGCGAACGGTGAGAATTTACAGTTGTTACTTTGTGTTGCTCGATAGTGAATATTTTTTTTTTTGTTTTTGTGTGGAAAACCGAAGAAGAATGGACTGAAATAAATACAGCTGTGTTTGTAAGTATCCTCTGAATAATATATCATGATGGTAACACATTGTAGAAATGCTAGCGTATATAGTACATAAAAATCTGTACGTGCCACATATGTCACACCATGCATTGAGGGGTTGTATTTTTCCATAGTGGTTGAAATATGTATTTGTTTATTCACCATCAAAAATGCAAAGTATCACTATGTCTGAACAATGACCGAAATTGCTTTGCCAAGTTTCACACTGAGTGAAGGGTCCAGGGCCAGAACTAAGGAGGGGCAGAGGGGATACGTGCCCCGTGCGCAAGGACGAAGGGATGCCAAATGAAGATTTTGTTTGTCGATTTTTCTCACATCTATGTTTAGCACGGTTTTGTTAAAATCATCCTGTCTGGAGTACGCCAAAGCATAGAAGAATCTAAAGATAATATGGCATAAGGATCCTGTATAAAGCGGAATTTGTTTTCGATTCTTCTCGATTCCATTTTCAAGATTTTAATGAATCAATATTTTGCAAAGGAGATTGTTCAGTATTACATATTTTATTATTACATATTTTAAAATAAGTCGACTATTAGAAAATTAGTGGAATTCTCTTTGTAAATATATTTTTGCGGAGGAGGGGGTGGGGGCGCCAAAATCCATGTTTACCCCGGGTGCAAAAAAGGTTAGTTTCGGCCCTGGATCATTGAGTGACTGTAGTTTTCAACAGCATTGTGTCAATTACTGCAGACTGTAATTCTCGGCCAAAAATATGTATCAGTTACTGTAGCCTGTAGTTTCAAACCAAACATGTATCAGGTACTGTAGAATGTAGCTTTTCAATAAACGATATATGTATCAATATTCTGTAACTTCATTTTTCAATAAACGATATACGTATCAATTATTGTAGGCTGAAACACACGTACACAAATAGATTTCATATGTTCTTTCTCTATATATTTTGAAATTTTAAGAGTTGCATGCAAGTTTTCTGACTGATTTCACTACTATAGAAAAGTAATCTCTAATGCATGGTGTGACATATATGGCACGAACTTAAATCGTCCTTAAATTAAGGTGGATTTGAAAATTTCGAATTTTGAGTGATTTTTGATCATGTTACATTAATATTTAGCAAACTTTAAAATTTTTCTGCATGCAGGAAAAAAAATCATGCAGGAAGGGGTTAAACATAGCCCAGGAAAAACATGTCACTGTAGTAGCTGATGATACTGATATTTTAATCCTACTACAATATCACTTTTCAAAGAGCATTTTCATGCAGTCTACAACACAATCTGATAAAGTTCGTGACATTCAAGTCATGCAAAGATCTATTGGAGAGAAGGCTTGCAAAACTTTACTTTTTAATCATGCATTAACGGGATGTAGCACCACCAGTGCATTATTTGGGAAAACTAAATCTTCTGCTTTAAAAAAAAAAAAATCAAGCAATTGAAAATTTTGTACGAATGGGCTTCACATTATGGATCTTACAAAGATGTTACTGTGGAAGAATTGGTTGAAAATGGCTATAAAGTTCTTGTGTCACTTTATGAAGGCAGCATTGAAACAAGTGACTTAAATGTGCTTCATTATGAACAATGCACGAGGAAAACAGCTTAAGCTAAAAAAGAATTTGATATAGCACGTTTGCCTCCAAAATGCATCGAAATACCATCTACTTCGAGTGCATTTGCAGTGTACATATGGAAAATTCTTAATATGCCAGCTCCTGATCCTACACTATGGGGTTGGCAGTTGGTTGATAGAGAATTTCAGCCAATATTAACAGACTTAAACCCAGCACCAGACAAACTCTTAACCCCTTGGGGACGAGCGACACGTATACGTGCCGCATGAAGCTCTCAGAAACCTTGTTTTTCCTCACCAGTAAAATTTTACGGTAAAATTTCCTTTATTTAATCAACGCATTTTCTCGATTCAAGAAGACACAAATTTCTGTTTTTAAAAAACGGTGACAAAAGATTAAAAATTTCGTAAAAGGCTACCGTCCCGAAGGGGTTAAATATGATTAAATGTGCCTGCCGAACTACAGTTGAAAAACCATGTAACATTACAAAGTGTACATGTCGCCGATATAGACTTCCATGTTCAGTAGTTTGTAAAAACTAAAAACTGTCGTGTAAAAGACTGTGCAAACACAGGAGTCAGCTTTGATTTAGATGAAGATTAAGAGGAGATTTGAATTTGGTTGATAAATATGATTTTATAGATATAATTAAATCCATTTTCTTGTGTACTTATTCAAAATTTTAGAACTTTTTTAAATAAAATTATGTTTTTCAAGAATCCAAAATTCTTCATTTTTTTCGCCTAATTTTTTTATTTACTTCTACTTAAAAAAAAATATATATTCTTTTTCAGTTCAAAATTTCCTGTAATTTGATATCCCACATGATTGTTTGCGATTTTTTAAAATTGTTGCGTTTTTTTTTTCAAGATGGCCGAAAAAAAACCTGTTTTGAGCAACAGTACGACTGTATATTTTTAGTACTTTCATTAGAGGCGCGTTAACTACCATTTACAACAAGAATAATTTTTGTTCTAATTAGTTCCATCTAAAGGTGTTTTTTACTTTATTTCTACTGCACTATTAGTTTTCCGCAATTTGGTTCTCAGTGACAATTATTTATTTTAATTTATAAAGAAATTTCTGGTTGGAATTTAATGAAATGAATGATAGAAGGAATGTTAAAGATTAGAAGAAAGATGAATGACGGAAAAATAACAGAGGACTATGGTCCCCTCCCCCTTCACCATTACAAATTTGAACTATCTTATCTTCATCTTTGATGAGTTTTCAGAAATAAAAAAAAAACTTATTTTTACCGGGTGACTAAAATTAATTAATCATCAAGTGAAAAATTATAATTCAGAGTGAAATGTTACATATATTTAATATTTTGAATATATACGAGGGCAGTTTGATATCTCCATGACTTTAAAAAAGGTGGCACTCTTATTATTGTGTTTTCAATTTATTATTATCTGCGGCAACATTCGTGCAATTTGAAGGCGATATTTTAAATACATTGTGTTCTATTGGATTCAAAAGCAAACTATTGGCGTATTTGTCTTGATAATGGAGAAAAAGGTTATTTCGTCTTTTGATTAAACACTATTTTTTGCGCGGAAAACAATTACCGAAACTGAAGGAAAAGTTGAAAAAATATTATGGGGACTCTGCTCCATCACATGGTATGGTTCACAAGTGGGTTACGGAATTTCGCTGTGTTCGTACGAGCATAACAGATGCAGAACGTTCTGGACGTCCAATTGAGATCACGACTGAAGAAATGATCAACAAAATCCACGATATCGTGTGAAAAGACCGCCGTGTGAAAGCACGTGAGATAGCTAAGAAGGCAAACATTTTAAATGAACATGTATTCAATATCTTGCATGAAAATTTGGGCATGAAAAAGTTATCAACAAGATGGGTGCCGCGATTGCTGACAGTGGATCAAAAGCTTACTCGTGTAACCATTTCAAAGCAATGTTTGAACACGTTCGAGCGCAATTCAAGCAAATTTTTGGGGCATTATGTTACAGTTGATGAGACATAGATACATTACTACACACCAGAAATGAAAGAACAGTCTAAACAGTGGACTTCTTCTAATGAACGTGCTCCAAAAAAGGCGAAAACAGTTCCATCGGCCGGAAAGATTATGGCCACAGTTTTCTGGGATTCAAAGGGCGTAATCTTCATTGACTATCTGGAAAAAGGAAAAACGATCACCGGACAGTATTATGCTGATTTATTACACCGTTTTAATGCAAAATTGAAAAAAAAAATCTGCCCCATTTGTCCAAGAAAAAGGTGCTTTTTCATCAAGACAATGCGCCAGCGGACTCTTCTGCAATTGCAGCCGCTAAATTAGTTGAATTATGATACGAATTGCTCCCTCATCCACCCTACTCTCGTGACTTGGCTCCCAGTGACTTTTTTCTTTTTCCAAATTTAAAAAAACGGCTTAGTGAAAAGAGATTTTCTTGAAATTATGAGATCATTAATGCCACAAATGCCTATTTTGAAGAGTTTGAGAAATCTTATTTTTTGGAAGGATTGAAAACATTAGAACTTCGCTGGAAAAATTGTATTATTATGAAAGGAGACTATGTCGAAAAACAAAATGCAGTTTGGTATGTATAATGGTTTTTTTCATTTCAAAGTCACGGACTTATCAAACTGCCCTCGTATTATTCTCAGAAAAGCCCAAGTGAAAAATAATAGAGTATTGAAATAACTTCCACTTATTGATATAAATACAGGTTTAAAAATATTGTAAAGGTATATATTAACATTGAATTGTTGACGTGTTACTTTTTCTTGGGATAAACTAAATTTTCAGCCAATCGAGGTTCTGATGGTCTGTGTGTTTCCCTTCAGTATTGGAATTATAAACAGAAAATTTCCACAAAAAAACTGCCTCCCTCTAGATTTCATTCTGTTATGTTATTAGTATCACCCATGTAAGAATCGAAACACCCCCTTCTCCTTCTTCAAGTGAATATGTTCAATACATTTCCAGAAAAACATTTAGATAATAAATACCACTGCATAAAACTGTTAAAGTGTGAGTACAGAGTTACATATTTTTTTCAACAAATTTTTTAGCTCTTATTTGATCGCAGATATATGTTACAAATTTTACTATTTAAATATTACAATAAGTTTCTGACCTAAAATGCTTTAGCCTTGAAAATTCTATGGAATATGCGTGGTACTTTCCTGTTTCGGAAAGGCAATTCCTTTTCCTAATCATTGTGTAGGTTTTCAAATATTTTCCAATGTTTACTTCAAATATGCATACGTATGTATTGTTTTACGTTGTAAAACATTTATTCAACGAATATTAAACTGTATAAGCAAAATTTGGGATATCTTGAGCCATTTAACTCTTTTATTCGCATTTTAAAATCAGGGTTGAATTCAGGTTGGGGGGGGGGGGGGGATCTCCATGGGAAGGTTTGATAGTTTATGCTTTTTAATGAAATAGAAGTGCAAGTTCTCCCCCTAAACTCTAAAATATCCCCGCCGGAACCACAGAAATCCCTCCCGGAGAAAAATGTCTAAATTCAACATTAAGGTAAATGGAAAGGAATAAAAAAGGGGAAAGTTTAGTTAATTCTTAGGCACGCCCATTAGATATAAAGTAGGAGGGGCTATGCTATGGTTGCTTAGCGACACCGGGTACAAAATTTGGTACCTTGTGCTGTTCTACTATCATAATATTATCACCTTTTCACTCGTAAGGATGTCTACATACGTACAAATTTATTAAATTTCAATAAATAAATGAAATTTTCATTGAAAACTAATACATTTAATCACTCATTGATAGAACTTGCTGTAATATTCTTGCTGACAATCTAAATTGCACAAAGGAAGAAAAGAAAGAAACAAAAGAAAAAAAAATCTGCCATAGTCGAAAAAAAAGTTATGCTGAAGATGTAGGAAACATCACAATGACTTTCTTAAAGTTCAAATTTTCCATTTATTATTATAGATATATTTTTTACATATCGCTACCAACCACATACAAGGCTAGTTCATGGCGTTTAAAACACCACACAGAATGGATCATTTATACGTGGTGACTGGTACAAAGCGGCGTGCCCGTACTGATATCCAGTTGGGCCTCTAGAGCAGTTGTTCCCAACGTGGTGTGTTCGCGCCACCGGGGCCAATTTGACCTTTTAGAGGGAAAATTTGACTTTTTAGGGGTAATTCCAAATTTACTTTCCAGTCATTCATATCGGTTTCTTTTAGCTTAGAAAAAAAAAAATAAATGAAATAAAATAAAATAAATGGATGTTGTAAACTAAAAATAAATGAAATACAAGCAAAAATTAAGAAATCAGTTTTTTTACTGAATTAAAAAGAAAAATGTTTGAAATTAAAAGTTAAAAAAATTAAATAGAAATAATTATACTAGTAATCTTTTAATATATTTTAACAGATTTTTCCCAATATTAAAATCTCTATAAACGTTCTGCTTTCTGCTTGTTATTGTATTTTATAATTCTTTGTAATAGTTATTGTTATGCTTTGACTGTGGAAATGGAGCTCACTTTTTAAATAATAAGAGACAACATTTACGGAGCTATAGTGGGAGGCATAGGGATTAACAGATAATTTGGTGTGGGGCGTGGTCAATAAAAGGTTGGGAGCCACTGCTCTAGAACTCTAATATACAGCGTCGAGAATAAGGGATATTTTCTAAAATTACAAGACGATTGCTAGTCTAGACCTATGGTCTCTAGACCAAAGACTTTTAAGACTTTTGTATTTTAAAAGACTTTGAACTTTTAAAAGTCTTTGGTCTAGATCTCTAGTACAGCGTCTAGAATACCTAATGTGGAAATATGCTATTCAAACAACGCTAAAAAGTTGTATGTTGTAAATTTGTATTTGTAATATACACTTTGATTGGTCAATTAGAAAGTAGCTTAAAATTATAAACAAGGGTTGTTAAGTTTTGATTCTTCGATTGCTTTGTAGTGTTATTGTTTTGTTAATAATTATAAATGCAGAAAAAAGAAAGATTTAAATGTGAAGTCTTTGTTTATCTTTAGGAAATTTTTAAAAATTAGATTGAAAGCAGTGATTTATAAAGCATGTAACTTGCAAAATAAAACAAAACAAAAAAATAAAAAAACCTAAATAAACAAACTGTCACATTATATAGGTATCTAAATAAACTGGTATGCTTCAAATAATGTTAAAAAAAAAATTAATGGAGGTAAGGTGATCTTTCATAAATTAAAATTATGTTGACAAACATTTTTATAATTAGAGGTATGTTTTATATGTACAAAATAAGCTTAATCAATAAAAATAAGAACGGCTAATCAGTGTATACAATATATTAAAAAATCTTCAATTAAAATAACATACTACTCACAGTAGTATTTTATTTAATTGAAGATTTTTTAATATATTTTATACACTGATTAGCCGTTCTTATTTTACTTATTGTAACACAGTGTAATGAGTCCTTTTAGTATTAAACTTATCTTTTGTCCACTTTTTGTCCACCAAAACAATTTTAAGTATTTGCAGGTAGGACAATCTTCTCCAACTTTTAAAGGATTAATATAACTGTTTTTGTATTTAAATGTAGTTTTATTAAAGTCTCATGACAGTTGACGGAATTTAGGCCTAATTTAAGTGAAAGCATGTGTAATTTTATACTAAATCATTGCTTAGGGATAAAATTCTTTTGTGAAATTTACGTTAATATTACAAATGATACTATTTTAATAAATACATATATAGTCAGTTATTTTCAGTTTCCCATATCTTATTTTGAGTAGTACTTTAATAAAAAATCAACATTTACCGTTTGAATCAAATATTTATGTTTTGTTATATTTTGCCTTTCATTTTTTAAATATTATATGTATGCATGTATTACATTATTTTCTCTCTTTTAATTTGCAAGTTGCTTTAGCTGCTAACGTTGATGTTAGAAATGCAACAAGGATGGTGTAGAAATGCAACAAGGATGGTGTAAATAGGTGTTAAGCAGTATGATCTGTTCATCAGCAGCATCATTTATTGTCACTAACATGTTGACGATCGGTGCAGAAACCAACAAAGTAGAGTTGCAGTTTGTTGGTTCCTTACTTCTGCGTTGGCCCGTTGGAATGCGTCTGGGAGGCTATAGGTTAGAAATAATCTTAGTCTTTTAAATGCTAACTTGCAGCCTAAATCACGTTTTGTATGCAGCATGGAGGCTATACTTCTTTTATATTTTGATGAGGATTTTATTTTGCTTTCTTGCCTATCTTTATGAAAAGTAAGTCATTTAATTTATTACTTAAAAAAAAACAAAAATGTTCTATTATGTACTGCTGATGGGCTGATTGGGTACTTTTTGGTTAGCCGCGGTACCAGTGTTATATATACATACTTATATACATATATGCATGTGTTGTATATATATATATATATACACACACACATATATATATATACATATATAACACTGGCACCCGGCTAACCGAAAAGTACCGATTATTGTTTAAGGAAACATGCTGATATAAGCAAGCATAAAAAAAATAATAAAGCATCTTTTTATTAGAATACTCTAATAGAACAGAATATTTATAAATAATGTGGAGTTGAAAATAAATTATAAAAGCATGTGGCATTGACAGAAATATTCTGCTGTTTTCCTTTAGATGAATACCACTTTGCGCTGAATGCAAATGTTGGCACAGAATTTGCAGACACGTATAAATGGCTGTTCAATATATTAATATATCATGCATTGACCATTTTTTAATTTTGGTTGCAGATTTTTTAATTAATTTTCTTTCACTTTAGGAACCTGTTCTAAAAGTAAAAATGACCTCTTAAAAAAAAAAAAAAAAAAAAAAAAAAACTGCAAGCAAAATTGAAAAAATAAAAATCGAATGTAGAAATTTACAGCTATCCGATGACAAATATATATATATATTGAAATGTAAATAATATTTTTTAAAAGAATCTTCCTATAGGTTTAACATTAGCTTGTGAGTGTCTTTGCATGAAAGGATGGGAACCTTAACCTAAAAAACTAACTTTAAAAAACTTGACTTTAAAAAACTAAGAGGGATGAAATTAAATTTTGCAACTCTTAATAATTTAAAAAGAAATGGATGGAGTGCAAAGTCTTTTTTGCATATTTTTAAGTATAAGAACTGAATTTTTTTTAAACAAGACTATATTCTTCCAGAAATTGTATTTAAAATTCTACCAAACTTTCTAGTATAAAAGTAAAAGCTAAAAGATGTCATATTTTCTGAACAAGCATTTCAAGTTTGATGAGAAGAAAAATGCATTTTGTCAGATCTTTAATGAAAGAAGGAAGAAAGAATTTGTGAGCAAAAAATTAAATGTGTAAATTAAAATCTCTAACTCAAAAGCTCGAAGTCGGAGCCGAGTTGGAGCAGTTGCTGGAGCCACAGATTTTATGTAGGAGCGGAGCTGGAGCATGAAAAATTATTCGGTTCTGGGTCACTGCCGAACCCATACCCAATTCAATATCTTTTTCTTGTTAAATCCACTGTTTACTTTAGTAGAATTCATTTGTATTTTTTAAAGAAGTGTGAGCTGTATTATCATTAAACTGTGAATTTGTGTTTCTTTTTACACTATTTTATTTAACTTGTAAATATGTCAAGCTAGAATTTTATAATAGATTTTTTACTCCTTGATAGTCCAGACTCATAAAAAATATGTACACAAGTGTGCTTCTGATGATAATAATATTTTAAGGAGCTTTATTATAATATAATAAATGAATTTTAAGGCATTTTTGAGTTAGCCACAGGAAATAAATCACCAAACATTCTTTATGGTAACAACACACCAATAAAATATGCCAACTGGCTGTGAAATAGTAGCAACAAAATATTTTAAAACTCTTAATGGTAGAAAATAAAATGTAAATAAAAAATAAAGAGTAATATGTATTTTTTTAAAATCTGTTTTTATCAATTAATAGCTTAATATTAAGTTAATTATAAGTTAAGAAAACAATTTAAAGATTCTGAATACATAGTTTTTAAAATGCTTTTTTCCCCTTTTCTGTTGTCATATCTGAAAAAAAAATTATAGAGCAATTGTAATTTTAGGTCGATTTCGTAAGAAATACTACCTATTGGCGTCGTTCCTATGATGGAATTTCTGAAAATTTTTTGCAGATCATACCCCTAGAACCAAAAACCACCCTCAGTAAAAAACTTTATGTATCTATCTATCCATATATATATATATATATATATATATATATATATATATATATACAGTAGCGCTCAAAAGTACAGTGGAACCCGGTTAAGACGCTCACGGTTAATACGCGATCCCGCTTAATACGCGGATTTTTTCCGCTCCCTTGAACATCGCCCGTAAGACTAATGCAAAAATATCACGTTTAAGACGCGAATGGTTATTACGCGATCCCGCTTAATACGCGAAAATTTTTCGGCCCTTTGTGGTAAAAAATCACGTATAAGACGCGAATTCATTGGTGGAGATGCGAATTCCTTCTTTCATCTCCAGTGTTTCCATTTTAGCGGATTTTTTTATTCATATAAAAAGCACTGTTTCTGTATACTAATATTTACTTTATTTAATAACAGATCAATTAAAGAAACATTTCGAAAATAGTGATGGATATTTGAATAAAAACAATCCTCTAAATTAGCAACCCTGCAATTCTTCTTTGATCCCGTGTTCTAATTTTCTTTGTATCTCGTTTCGTGTGTTTTTTATTGTAGCAGAGAGAGATACATAGAGGAATTCAGTATGCTCAGATACGTCATAAAATTATGATTAAAGATAATTATACCTGTTGTTAGTGAATTTTTAAATGTATGTTACATCACTATTATGTTTTATAATGCATGTTATATACAAAAAAAAAAAAAAAAAAAAAGAAAGAAAAAAAAAAGAAAAAGATGAAGAAAAGAAAAAGAAACTTGCATAGATGAAACAAATACGATTGCTGGTGTATAATTCTTTTATGTTTTCTATGTTTTCGTTACTTTTTGCTATGCTAAGAATACTTTTTACACAAAGATTAATAAGGGTAGTTTTTTCTTACATTAAAAAGGACAGATTATATTGGCACTCATTATCACAAGTACTAAATATGATTTTAACAATTGGATTATGCTTCAAAAATTTAATATTTTTATTCTTTCTGTTAAAAAAAAAAAAAAAAAAAAAAAAAATAGTCTAGCAGAAAAATTATTTTTGTTGTTTTACCTTTGGTTGTAACGTATTATCGACAATAAA
Organism: Maratus speciosus; assembly: GCA_963932465.1. Classification (NCBI taxonomy): domain Eukaryota; kingdom Metazoa; phylum Arthropoda; class Arachnida; order Araneae; family Salticidae; genus Maratus; species Maratus speciosus. The sequence goes on along the minus strand of OZ010797.1, from coordinate 277,854,875 downwards.
GCCGCATGTTTGAATCCATATTTATTTTCAGTTATTCCAGTCTGTCCTGTAAAAAGATAGACTGAGTAAAGTTGAATACAATTAAATTTAAATCTAAATATATGTATAAGACACAATTTTCGACCATAAACATATCAATGAAAGCTCTAAAGTTCATTTAGACGATTAGATGTGCAAATAAGCCCAGTTCCTGCAACATTATACAAATCACGTTTAATACGCGATCCCGCTTAATACGCGACTTAGATCCATTCCCTTGAAACGCGTCTTAACCGGGTTCGACTGTATTTTGACAACCTTATATTCTCTCTTATTTTATTTAATAGAAAAATGTAAAAGAAAATATAGTCCCTATAATAGAGAACACTATGACTGCAGTTATTCAAATGTATCAAGTTTCAAGTTGTTTGTTTACATTCGGCGCCACCGAAGAAATATGACTCCTCCTTAGCTCAAAAGTATTTTGACAATTAGTTTGCATTTAATTGTTGAAAGTGTCAGTGGCGCTATAGCATCGATTACTGTTTATATTGACTTATTGTGATTAATTTTAAGGATCAGGAATACCGAAATGTAAAAAATATTGAAGTGATTCTATCAGGTCTCCAAGAAAATTCTGTCGTTTAAAGTTCTTTCACGCCTACTTTTTTTAAATGATGATTACTTCATTAGCACCACTTTTTTGAAATGGTAAAATTCAGATAGTTTTCACATTTGACATTAAGGTGAAAATAAACGGAATTTTACCATTTCAAATTTTTTCCCAATTTACCATTCATTTTTTTAAAGTAGGCGTGAAAGAACAAAGAAACGACAGAATTTTCTTGGAGACCTAATAGAAAAACCGCTGTAAATGCACTTAACCCTAGATCTACCGGGAATTTTATTCAAGTTTTAATAAAACGTTCTACACCAGAATTTTTATTTAAAACTATTTAACTTATTTATTTACCTTATTTTTGTCTGGTTTATATACTTAGTTTATTTTAAAGAAATTTCTGGTTTGAATGAATATTTTGTATGTACCTGTCGGGTCCAATGGACCCGTCTGGTAGACGGAGGGTTAAGAAAGGTAGACTGCAAGCAGACTTTTAACGTGTCTCGGCAACTTGTTATTACATGGAATAAAGTTTTTAATAAACAGAAATACATGGAAAATAAGCCTCAAAGTGGCCATCCGAAAAAAAACAAATTGCGATGTTGACTGTATTATAAAAATGATATCTACAAGTGATTGTCGCAAGTCCGCTGTAATAATAAAAAATGAATTGAAAGAAAATTACGGCATAGACATACACGTTTCATCAGTCAAACGACGCCTAAACCTCTATGGTTTACATGGCAGAAGTCCAGCGAAAACAAGTTATCTAAATTAATAAGAATAAGAAAGCTAGAGTTGCATTTGTAAAACGGCATAACACTTACAAGGGCAAAGTAATTCCATTGCTGAAGTGTTGGAATTAATGATTGACACCAGAATTTTGGTTTTAAAAAATTCGGTTTATCATTTGTGTGAAATATAGCTTTTTTATATTTACAAATAAAATTGTTTTCAAATTCCGGTGTCAATCATTAATTTCCTCACTTTAGCAATTTGCCCCTGAAAGGGTTATGCCGTTTTACAAATGCAACTCTAGCCTTCCTATTCTTAGTAGATAACAAACGTGTTTTTGCTGGTCTTCTGCCATGTAAACCATAGAGGTTTAGGCGTCGTTTGACTGATGAAACGTGTATGTCTATGCCATTATTTTCTTTCAATTCATTTTTTATTATTACAGCGGACTTACGACAATCACTTTTAGATATCATTTTTATAATACAGTCAACATTGCAAGTTGTTTTTTTCGGATGGCCACTTTGAGTCTTATTTTCGATGTATTTCTGTTTATTAAAAAACTTTATTCTATGTAATAAAAAATGCCGAGAGACGTTAAAAGAACGACCTAGTTCTGCTTGCAGTCTACCTTTCTTAAATGCGGCTTTTCTCGAATAACTTCAATATTTTTTACATTTCGGCATTCCTGATCCTTAAAAATAATCACAATAAGTCAATATAAACACTAATCGAAGCTATAGCGCCACTGACACCTTCAGCAATTAAATGCAAACTAATTGTCAAAATACTTTTGAGCTAAGGAGGAGTCATATTTCTTCGGTGGCGCCGAATGTAAGCAAACAAGTTGAAACTTGATACATTTGAATAAGTGCAGTCATAGTGTTCTCAATTATAGGGAATATATTTTCTTTTACATTTTTATATTAAATAAAATAAGAGAGAATATAAGGTTGTCAAAATACTTTTGAGCGCTACTGTATATATATATATATATATATATATATCACTTTCTTCTGGACACGATAACTTCCACAATTCTGCACAAATCTCTTCCAAACTCATACATAAAATCAAGGGGCATAAAATCTTGGTCAAGTTCATTAATGGGCAAATTCGGACCAAGGGGATGGAAATAGGGAGGGGTTTTGTGAAAATCGAAAATAGCCCATAACTTCTTAATTTTTGTACATATCAAATCAGTTTAAAGTTTTTATCACTTCCAAAAATAGAGCCAAAAATTTATGTGCCACAGATTTTTGATGAAATTAAAAATGGGCTCAAGGGACGCAAAAAATAGGGTTTTTGGGAGAAAATAATTCCTAACTTCGTCAATTCTCAAGATATCAAATCCAATTAACTTTATTATACATCTCCTTAATATTATCTACAACTTTTATATTCACAAGTTTTTGATAGGACTAATTCGTACCGCAAAAAAAAAATTAAAAACGAAAACAAAAAAGGGGGGGTGAAGAAGAAAAATTTCCATAACTCCGTCAATTCACAAGATATAAAATCCCCATGAATTTTTCATATATCTTCTTAATATTGCCTTCAACATTTTTATAGACAAGTTTTTGATAGGACTTACAGCAAAAACAAATTAAAAATACATAGCGGTTGAAGAAAAAAATAATCTTATTAAGGGTGCATTCAAATCCAAACTACTTATTTTCTTACTCATTTTTAAATCCATTTTTGTTCTCAAACGCTTCCAATTGATAGATTCTCTCTTCAGAAACTATATAATGTACCGTAATGATCGATTTTTTGATAGAGGCAGAATATATTTCAAAAAATGATGTCAAAGTGGGCATTTTGAACAGAATTTCCCAAAGCGATTGTGTTAGAAAAGAAAAATATTGCCCTACTGAGAAAATAATGGTTTATTAATCAAGTTTCAATAAATTGAAAGAAAAATAAAAACACATGTCGCTTATGAATCTTTTCAAAAATTACGTCAGCAAGTTTCGTATTTTTTCTATTAAAAATGAATCTAAAAAGGTGGGAGAAAATTTCGAGTTGTTGAGCATGGAAAAGTACTTTTTTTAATACCGCCTTAACATGATTCTGATAAAACCAGCTATTACATAAAAATGAAATAAAAACTCGTAAAAAGCGGCCAGACAAAACTATTAAAGTGGATTTATATCTAATCATGATTTTGTTTTTGTTGGAGCAATTAATATACTTAACTTCGAAATCTACCTCCGCGTGTAGGCCGGGCCGGCAGGGATTTTTTTTAATTAAATTCGGCAATTCATGCTTTCTTATCAAGTGTAAATCAAACCAGTGAATTTTCAATAATTAGAGTCATGCCAAATTCATGTATTGAACAAGTTTTTTGGATCAACATGATTTGCAGTCCTGAAATTAGACATGATTTTTATAAATATTGAATGCTTTATGGGTGGTGGTTAAAAAAAAAAAACTATTTTTGATTATTGATTTTGATGAGTGTATTATTTGGTCCAGGTCATACTCACTGTGTCAAAAATATTACAGTTATTATTATATACTTTTTTTTTCATTTTAAGTGCATATTATACAGTTGCCATATTAAAGGCGATGACAGAAATATTTATATACATATAACTATATAATATGATATAGCATACTATATACATATATCTATAGACATAATATATTGTAATCATTCTAGTGAGCATAATAAATCACTGGAAATAAAACTACCATCGTTAATATCATTTATTGCCAAAAGCCTCCATTTTGATGTTATGCATTTAATAGATGTATACTAAATTGCTGTTTTGTATTATTTCAGTTTGCTTTTATATTATTTATTCTTTTTAACAATGTTTTGTATTAAATTACCATTTTGAGCAACATGGACAATTGACAACCATTTTTGGCAATCTCTTTACCTGGCTCGGATAAAAACAAGTACCCTATTTTTACTTTTATACTTGTCCAGTAACAACTCTACAACTTTTTTCATATTTTAATTTTTAAACTAGCTGAAAGATATCAGAATGTGTTTTATTTGCATGTTATGGATGGGGAGATATTGAATAGTGTAATCCTTGTTATACCGTTTGATCCTCTTGTTTAAATTCACAACACTTTGGGGCACGTCAGATAAATCGTTAAATATCGTTCCTACAGAAATTATTTATTTCTTTTGAAATATAAAATTTTCATTCATTTCATTAAAAAAAAAAGAATAAATTAAATGCAACAAACCAAAATATGTATTTCAGCACCAAGGCGTTGTTTCTAAGTCACACAAATGCAAAATAAAAGGTTCAATTGTTGAAAGACAAAAATAATGCAAGATTTACACCCAACTAACATTGAAGTACCCTTTTTGTGATCTGCTGACAAAATCAGCGAATTGCTCAAGGCAAACATTGAGACTCTTTCACAAAATTCTCCGAAATAAAAAAAAGAAACTCTTCACAAAATTATTTTCCATAAAAGCGACTCCACACTATACGAAAAAATTGTAAGGATTTAAAATGTAAATAATTTGTAAACAAAACAAACTCACAAGAAAAGTAAACTTCAGAAAGAGGGGGGAGGGCGAAGGAATTTTAAATGCTAGATTTTCTGTTACAAAAGTTTATTTTTCTGAAATCTATAATAAAAAAAGGGGTACCTACACAAAAAAGGAAAAAAAAACTGCCATTGACCCCTAATTTTAAATATTTATTATGGTTACCTATAATTTATTTTGCCCTTTTTCTGTGAAGTTTTTTTTTTTTTTTTGTCCCACACAAAAGTAGATGTGTACCTACATTGGACAATTTTAATTGTAGTAATGATAGAAGAGAAATATCCATTGTGTCTAAATGTCAGTGTCATCGCTAATCAAATTATTTGCTCTAATATAGAATATTAATACAGTCTGATTATTTTTACAGAGTGCTAATAATTGAAGAGCTCAGATGATAAAGGCAGTGTATGACATAAAAAAAAAAGATAAAAGAGTTGATCATGTGATTGAAGAAAATCAATGGTCCTCTACCATCTGTTAAATTACTATTTGAAAAAAAAAATACTCATAGATTTTAATTGATAAAAGAGGCATTTGACAGTAAAAACATTGTAATAATCTGATTTATTAGTTGATTTTCAGAAAGTGTCACTTAACACCTTTATCAATCGAGCTCTTCAAATAATAAAATTAAATATTTACCCAGGGCAGACACTACACATTTTGCTAACTCTTCTAATATGATAGTGTACTTATAACATAATATAAAAATCAACCGACACATATTTAATTAAAATGTACTTTGAAGCAGCCTCATGTACAATAACAATCTTGGGTAAAGTATTTCACTCATCACTGTCAGGGCCGTAGCTACAGGGTGTGTGTGTGTGTGGGGGGGGGGGGGGGTGAGACACCCCCCCCCACTTCGGTAAACTCATATACATTCGGTAATTTCACTTTCGTTCAAAAATTGCATCATTTGGCTCTGATTTTTTTTCTTTTTTTTTAAGAATTTTTAAAAACATATTACAAAATGTATTGCAAAACAGAAAACAATGTCAAACCATATTTGAAATTATTAAATATTTTAAATATATAGATTTTCTAATTAGAAACTTCCTTTCTCTTTGCACTATGTATTTTTTTTTTTTTTTTTTTTTTTTGCTGGGAGTCGATTGCAATTTCACCTTTTAACTATTCCATGGGTGTAAGAAGGGGAGGGAGAGGGGTCCAGGTTACAGTATCCCTTAGAAGATTAAGTATAGCTTCTTCCTATTTCTATGCAGTGTCCCTGTAAGCTAGAAGATAAGGGTAGAAAATATCTTCGCTTCATTCAAGAAAGGAATCTGGAGAAGAGTGCCTTGAGGGTAAATGCGTACACTCCTTGACCAATGCAAATGAAATTAGAAGGCCAGACTTCTTGTTTGTTAAAATTCGTTTTGCTGGACTCTGAAAGCTATGGTGGGGTGGGGGATATTTCGCGGTTTTTTCGGTGGACAGGATGTCGCCAGATTTTTTTCTGTTGTATTGTCTGTTTTTCTAAGCAAAAAATGAGAGAGAACAGGGAATCTTTTCTTATCAAAGAAAATTAAAACGGTGTAATAAAATTACATCAGCTACTAAGGATGTACCGAATAGTAATTTTGACCGAATACCGAATATTCGGCCTACAGGCGAACCGGATACCGAATATTCAGCTAGCCGAGTAGTAACTATTCGGCCAAATACCAAATATTCGGCTGGTCGAATATTTAAAAATTTTATTAATTAAAAAAGTTTCATATTTCATGGCTTCTTATGGTGAATTAAACCACCAAGGGAATATATATTTTTTAATTCTAAAACAAACAACTCAGCAAAAATAGCTTTTCTACCGAATATTCGGCCTACAAGCGAACCGTATACCGAATATTCGGTTAGCCGAATTAACTGTTAGGCCGAGTACCGAATATTCGGCCAGCTGAGTAGTAACTATTCGGCCAAATACCAAGTACTCGGCTTGTCGAATACTTTTATATTTCAAAGATTAAAGGCATTAAAATGTTAAATTTTAAAATAATTTTACACAATATTTAATACAGAAATTTACATATTGATAAACAAGAACTTTTTACAAGTAAACTTTATACATGAAAAAAATCTTTGTGTTATTTAAGAAGAGAATTTCAAAATTTTATTAATTAAAAAAGTTTGATATTTCATTGCTTCTTCTGGTGAATTAAACCAAGTGAATATATATATATTTAAATTCTAAAACAATCAACTCAGCAAAAATAACTTTTCTACTGTCTTTGATTTAGCAAGGAAGTTTTTAAATGCATCTTAGATCAGTGTTTCGAATGGGCGATTATTTTCAGAGATTGTAAACATACACATTGTTCCTAGAAAATTGTAAAAAACAGAGATAATATGGTCAAGACAAAAAAATTTTGAACAAAAAAACAACACCTCACTCCATTTATTTCATTAAAATTACAATATATTTAGTCAAAAATTCTGGGTGTGCAACTACAAGCCGAAACTGAATTTTCGTTCACAACTTTATCAGTAAATGAAGATATTTTAGCAAGGTTTGTTTCATATTAATTTAGTTTGTATTAAATGTGATGATATCATTGAAAATGATTGAATTTTGGCCAGTGACACAGTATAAATACTATAAATTGCATTCTGAATAAAGGAATGTCTACCTCATAGTTGTTTAAATATGAAAAATGGCAATTTCCAGCACTCCTCATCATGATATTATATTTCACAGAAATCAAAGCAAGTTTGTTAAAAAATATAGCTATGATATCTTCGTTAGGGTTAACAAATGAAAATCCAAGTTTGACCTCGAATGAGATGAGATACACTTTATTTATAACTGAATAAGTGGATTTCGATTGTGGTTTTCTGAGCAAAAATTGTCTTTCTTGATGTGTATTATCAACCCTGAAAGTTTTTCTGTTTCGATTAGAAGCGCACTTTTGTGTGAAAAAGCAAGAAACCGATTATTTACTAGAAAAAGGTTCAGGAAGTTGCATTTTTACATTGTTAATTCCTATGAAAATCTCCATTATGGTTAATTTTCTTAAGTAATACTTTACAAAAAGCAAATAATGTAAAAATATTCTCTTTTACTTAAATATGATTCTGTTTCTAATTTTTATGAACATCTTTATAATTTGACAGCTAAAAGTAGAAATTGTGTAAGATTTTTAAAAATGTTTTAAAAGTTTTTTTTTAAGTATTCGGTTTGGCCGAATATCTTGATATTCGGCCTAACGGAATATTCGGTAATATGGCCGAAAAGGCCGAATACAGAATAGATACCGAATATTCGTTACATCCCTATTAGCTACTATATATAATGGTATATTGTATCTTCGAAAAACTTATTTAAAAAAAAATGCGGGAAAAAAATCCTTAAAGGTATTCTCAAATCAGAAGAGCTACTTTCTGAGACATTTCTGAATTCATTTTTGTTCGGAAATTGGCAGGTGTTGTTATTCAGAAACTATGTAGTCGAAAGACGTTTTCCATTTTTTGGTAAACGCAAAAGATTTTTCAGAAAATATTTTCAAAGTTAACGTTTTGAACCTAAATTCAGACACGGCAGCTCGAGAAAGGCAAAAAACTTGTCGTCATGTGACAACATTTGCTTATAACGTGATAAGTAATTTTATCAAAAAAATGTAAAACTAGTTTCCATTGTATTCCGCTTCAACAGTCAAGCCTGCCAATATGCTTAAAATGAGACAGAAAATGCGTCAGAAAAATTTTTGCGTTGTTCAGTAGGAAGCTCGAGAACCGCTTTAAAGAAAAATAATATAAGACAGAGAACTATAAAATATTGGATTTTTTCCTTTGTAACTTAATATAAACCGACGATATGTTTTAAGATCTGGATCTGTTTTTGTCACGTAGTAGTGGAGGGTATACGGAGATATACGCCGTATACCCTCATTCTGGATTTTTTTTAAGAAGCTCCGCATACCCTCTGCTTCTCAAATAAAGCATTGGCGTATACTGTATCCATGAATGTTCATGACTTTAGCGTATACCCTTTGTTTTTTTACGACTGCAACACTGGTTCTTGTCATTCAGTTCGAAAAGATATTTTTTATTTATGTTTTTGAACTTGTTTTAAAATCATCAGTTGTATTGATATATAAAGCAAGTGCATGAACATTAATTTTTCTACTAATTGGCGTATTGAGACATACATTTACATTCTGCTGCAAAAACTGAAAGCCATTTTTTTCTTTGTTTTGTGAAATGAAGGGATCTCAAAGTTAATTTAAATTGATTTAAAAAAAATCCTTTGACTTCAATCAGGCTAATTCGTGTAATAGAATCAACGCTACAGCTCACAAAAAAATGCAAGCAAAGTAATTTTGCAGAACACAAAATAATTTTCCACACTGTCTACTCTCTCTCCCCTTCCCCTTCTCCATCTAAAAAAATGTGTTCAAGACTCTTTTTCTATTATTGCAAATTAAAATAATATTTAATTTTTGTATACTTATGCTCAATTGCTCAACATGATATTTGACTATTTCAATTCTGATAACTTTCTGTATTACGAGTTCCAGCTTAAAAATTCAACAGAAAAAATATCCTACAAATAAAGTGCAGGTTTGATTAGCCACATTTTGTGGTTTTTAAAAACTATTTAAAGCTGATCTGAAATCGTAACTTGTATCTTTTTTTACACTTTCGTGAAGAAATTTTCATTTTTAAATGCACGAAATTTGCAGATATTCTTTCTTATTCGTAAACGAATAGCGTTTCTTTTTTTTTCCTATAAAGGTAACTGGTCTTTCAGAAAATGGTGCCAAAGTTGACGTTTGGAACAGATTTTTTTTAAACATGACAATAGGCAAAAGATCATTATGAAATAGCGATTGATTATAACTTAATATGTAATACATTTATTAGAAAATTTAAAAGTGCTATTTGATTTCAAAGCACTTCATACCTCATGCTGTCATGCCTGCTGATTACATACTTCTGGATAAAAAAATGTCTACTTAAATGTGTCAGAAAATTTAACATTCTTGAGAGAAGCAAAACTATTTTTTAAGAACAAGTGTTTTTTTTTTCATAAACGTGGCTTTTAATACGAAGTTAGAAAACTGTTTAGTTATTTCAAATCTGAATCCATGTATGGTGTGTATTTGGTAATTTTGATCATATGTGAAAGAAAAATGCACAATATAAGAATAGGAGGGTTTGAATTTTTTTTCTTTTATTTCTTTCTCTTTTTTCTATAAATCCAAGTAAAATCGTTCTGTAAAAAAGTTCCAAGTAAAAAAATTCTTCTGTCCGGTTTTATGCAACATTATCTACTAAATGTTTCCGTCGTTCTCTGTAGTTTGTTTTGGTCCTTTGATCTGCTTTGGGGGGCAGACAGTTGAAATTTTCTCATTGAAGTAATCTGCAACAATTATCCTTATTCTAATTACCAGAGAAAATAAAAACTACTAATCAACCAATTCTCTCATATATTTTTATTTAATTTTTATTAATTTTCTTATTTTATCTTACGTTTTTACTTGGATAAATATTTATGGAAAAAGAGAAATAAAAAAAAAAAAGAAAAGAAAAAAGAAAATCCAAAAATCCTCCTATTCTTATATTGTGCCTTTTTCTGTCACATATCATCAAAATTATCAAATATACCATACACGGATTAAAATTTGAAATAACTAAATAATTTTCTAACTTCGAATTAAATGCCACGTGTATGAAAACAAACAAACAAACAAACAAACAACAACAAAAAAAAAACACTTGTTCTTAAAAAATATTTTTACTCCTCTTACGAATGGTAAATTTTCTGACACATTTAAGTAGACATTTTTTTAATCCAGAAGCATGAAATCAGCAGGCATAAGGCATGAAATGCTTTGAAATCCAATAGACTTTTTTAATTTTCTGATAAATGTATCACATATAAAATTATAATCAATTGCTACCTCATAATGATCTTTTGCCACGTTTTAAAAAAATCTGTTACAAACGTCAGCTTTGGCAAAACATAAATAAGGCCTGACTAGGCCTAATTAATGTTTTCTGTACAGAGCCGGGACTGGTTTCATTCTTCCAAGTCTTCATGGGCCAAAATTTTCAGTTCCGGTTTTCACCCAACCCGTATGAAAATCATTGTCTGAGCGTGGCCTGGTAGCAAAATAAAGCTAAATTAAAATATAGCAACGCGTGTGAAAAAGAACCTGCCTATGTGTAATCCTGTTTTAAACTGAAAAAGGTGTTGATCCATGCAAAATTAATATAATAATATGTGACAAAAGGATATATAATACATTTACACCTATTAAGAAGGGAACTTGTCTGTAATGCATTTTTTTACTTTACAGTGCGATTCCGTCTTAGAAGATTTCACTGTATAGCATTTTCTAGATTTTTAAGTCTCCGATACATGGAATATGGATTAACAAAAATAATGATAGTCGAAGCATTTGCATATAACAAATAGAGATTTATTAAAAAAAAAAAAAAAAAAAAAAATATCGCAACCTACGGCATTTCTATAAAAATAAAGATTACAAAAACAAAAAAAAAAGCTAAGATTAAGTATTTTTGATCAAGATTCCTCGTACAGACAAATTTTTAACCAAATCGACGTAAAAATCAATGTTTTGTAAAAATTCACTCGGGCCGTGCCAGGCTCGGGTCGAGATTTTCATTTTTTTTTTTTTTTTCGGGCCAGAATGGTCTCAGGCTGAACTTTTAGCTGCTATAACGCCGGGCCAGGCCAATAATTTTTTTGACAGGTCTGGCCGAGTTCAGGCCTATCTTTTATAATGGGCCGGGTTGACTTTTTTTCTATGGGTCGGCCTGGCCCGGGCCTGAAAATTTCTATCCGTACAGACTTCTAACCTAAAATTTAAAAAGTATTGCAAATTTCAAACTTTGAGTTATAAATAAAAGAAAAAAATAATTATTTTAAAAATATTTTCTGTTAAACTTATTTTTATTGTAATAATAAATAATCAATCTAAATCTGTCTTTTTACACCTCACCCCAAATTACTCCTTTTACCTTTGCCCCCTCCCCCCTCACTGAAGTATCGAACATGAAAAGCTTAAACCTTAAGTGATGAGGTGATTTTTATATATATATATAACGTGGTGAGGTGGTGTGTATACAACCCCAAACTTTGATTTCTTGTCTTGTGCACTCAACAAAATTTACGAATTAAAGTAAGAAAATCTCATGTGAATTTTGCATTATTTACTTGAATAAAAACAACTGAAAAAGTACTGTAAGTGTACATACATATACATATAAATACACGTATCTAAATACCACAAAAAAAATTTCTTCATAAATGAAATTTCTCTGGGGTGGAAAACACCTTACCTGATCAGTTAAGGGTTAAAGTCTTTAAAATTACTTTTTTCCTCTGCTTTATTTGTAATTGTGCAATACGATAAATAAATCAGCAGTTATCTATTTCACTCCCTCCATTCATAATTTCTACTACCCTCGCTCCTCCAGTTTGTAAAATTTTAAATGGTTGAAATTATTTAGTTTTTTGTTAAAATTTTTTGGTCTGCTTATTTATATATTACTGAAATAATAAATAAATGTCTAATCCCCCCCCCCCTCGCCCAAAAGAAAACAATGTGAAAAAATACAAAATACAAATAAATACAAATACAGTATAGGACCCATTATCCGGAATTCCAAAATCCGGAAAGACCCGAAATCCGAAAAAAATAATTATTTGAAAATTTTCTAAATTTGTAAATTTGTACTAAAATTTTGAAATTTTTTGAAAATTTTACCGATTCCTAATTTTTTTTCAATTCATTGTGTTACGACGTGTAACCACTAAAATATGTTATTTCAGCCGCCAGATAACACGAAGCCGTCCTCCCCTCCCCCCGACATTAGGAAAAAATCATTTGTTCTCTCCAATTTTAGTATAAAATTAATGTATATTAAGATTCGTTAAAAAAAGAAAATCGTCAGATATTTCACCGGGGGTGATTGATTCTGTTCTGAATTTTCCGAAAATTAAAAAAAAAAATTGGTCTTCAGTCCGAAAATTCGGACATAAAAAAAAATCGCGATTTTCGACAAATGGGTGCCGAAAAAAAATCAATTACGTCAATCGTTCGCAGAAGAAATCGCCAATTTCTCCAAAGAATTGCAGAAAAAACGCGAATTTTGTCAAGGAATCGCGAAAAAAAAACACAAATTCCGTCAAAGAATCGCAAAAAACCCGCAAATTTCATCACAGGATTCTGAAAAAAATGCAAATTTCGTCAAAGAGTCGCGAAAAAAATGCGAATTTTGACAAAGGATCGCGAAAAAAAAACAATAATTTCGTCAAAAGATCGTTAAAAAATGCTAATTTCGTCAAAAAATTGCAGAGAAACGTGAATTTCGTCAAAGAATCACAGAAAAAAACGCGAATTTCGTAAAAGAATGCGAACGTCTTTCAAAGAATCGCGAATATCGTCAAAGGATCGCGATAAAACACAAACTTTGTCAAAGAATCGCGAAAAAAACAAGAATTTCGTCAAATGATCGCGAAAAAACGCTAACTTCGTCAAATGATCGTAGAAAAAATACGCAAATTTTGTCAAAGAATCGCGGAAAGAACGCGAATTTTGTCAAAGGATCCTGAAATAAAACGCAAATTTTGTCAAAGAATCGCGGAAAAATCGCTAATTTTGTCAAAGGATCGCGAAAAAACGCTAATTTCGTCAAATGATCATAGAAAAAGTATGCAAATTTTGTCAAAGAATCGCGGAAAAAACGCTAATTTCGTCAAATGATCGTGAAAAAACGGTAAATTCGTCAAATCATCGTAGAAAAAATATGCTAATTTTGTCAAAGAATTGCGGAAAAAACGCTAATTTCGTCAAATGATCATATAAAATATGCAAATTTTGTCAAGGAATCGCCAAAAAAACGCGAATTTTGTCAAAGGTTCCCGAAAAAAACGCAAATTTTGTCAAAGAATCGCGGAAAAAACGCTAATTTCGTCACATGATCGCGAAAAAACGCTAATTTTGTCAAATGATCGTAAAAAAATCTGAAAGTTTGTCAAAGAATCGCGGGAAAAAAACGCTAATTTCGTCAAATGATCGCGAAAAAACGCTAATTTCGTCAAAGGATCGTAGAAAAAATACGCAAATGTTGTCAAAGAATCGCGAAAAAACCCCCACAAATTTCGTCAAAGGATCGAGAAAAAAAAAACGCAAATTTCGTCAAAGGATCGCGAAAAAAAACGTGAAATTTGAGAGGACCCGAAATCTGGAAAATTCCAAAATCCAGAAAGCCTTCGGTTCCGAGGATTCTGGGTAATAGGTCCTGTACTGTAAATACAAAAAAAAAAAATTACTATGAACATTCGGTAAATTCGATCTTCACACCCCCCCCCCCCACCCCACCAAACGAAATGCTCTAGCTACGCCACTGATCACTGTATCTCTGAAGTGAAAAATTACTTCTGAGTTTTAAAATTAATCATTAAAACATTGATTTATTAACACAGTAATTTTTAAATAAAAACACTATTTTATTTATTTCAGTGTGTAACTGCACTGCCACAAAATACATATGTACAAATAATGAGCACAGCACAGAAATGAACATAAGAAACATATATTTAGGCTTTTAATTTGACATGAGAAAAGCAAAAAAATAATTTTAGATGCGAGCTATATCGTATCAAAACTACTGACAGATAAAATGACCTTCTGGATTATTTCTAAATCTTTAGATTCACGAGTGTCATTATTTAAAAAATTATTGTTTAAATCCACAAGGAAATAATAAATTTCGTTGATTTTTTATTATACATAACAAGAGCTTGTATAGACATTGATTTGTGAGGCATTATTTTCAAGACCCTTTAGCGGCGAAAACCCGTGAAAATTTTCGATTATGCCCTATACAAAATGTTTGTTTTTGATTTTTATTGAACACATACAACTTGTGTGCTTGACGTAAAATATTTGCTACTAACATGACAAGAGCAACGAAGAATTATTTTTTTAATCTCCTGTTGTTTATAACTGAGACAGCTGATCGATCTGTAGACTGTAAAGCCGTAAAGTAGACGCTTGCGCCGTAAAAACTTGCCTTTCATTGGTTGGCGTAAGGGTTTATCAGTGATCAGGGTATACCAGTGAAAACGCTCTTAGGTTAAAGTTTTGGGTAGCTAAGGTTTTTTAGGTCGTTAGAACGACCAGTGAAAACGCACCTTTTTAAATGTGCGACAATACTGCTAAAGTCCCAAGTATCGATCGCAGCGACATCTGCGGGATTTTCGCAGTACATTGTATAGACTAGCAATATCTTGCAGTTGCAGAAAATATCCTACAGATGTCACTGCAATCTGTATATTTCAACAGCACCGTTGCACATTTAAGGAATACAATATTTTAGCACTTTTTTAAGTATTACAGGGATAGCCAATTTCCACACCATATATACTTTAGGCGCTATACCAAAGATACTATACTCCGTAAAGATAGTCAGCTTCCGTAGGCGTAATGTAATCGCGTCGAATCAACTTGGTGCCTCAATGTGTAATGCGCGATAGGCAACATTACAGTGAAGCAGCGCAAACCAACCACGTGATTTTTACTTTTCTTTTCCCCCCGGTCCTTTTGCTTTCAGTTTAGCGTCCGTTTTTATTCGGTAATTCTAAATCGCGGACATAATTATTTTAAGTAGACACTATTTTCAAAACATCAGATATTTATACGCATACGCAATTTAAATATGAACGCTTAAATTGCTAAAATATTATTAAAAAAGACGGATTTATTATTTTTTTATCAGCCAAATAATATGTATTATAAAACAGTAAGAAACTGTGAAAACTTTTTTTTCTTTCTTTCGGAATGAGGGAAATTATCTTTCGTTTTTTAAAACAAGGCATTTGCAAATCTACATTTTATTAGTAGTAGATGTTCTGAATATACTAATGTCACACATATTTAAGAGGAAGTTAAGTAATTTATACAAGTGATGTTTTGAAATGATTTCTAACATTATTCAAAATTTTATACGGATTTTTTTAAAGTTATATATTTATAAAATACTGTTAAAATTGTTAAAATTTTAGTGTTTTGTGTGAATTACAATATTTTGCATGAAGAAGAAACATAATTCTTAAATTGCATTAAACTGATGCATTAAACAACTCAATCAAAAAATTATTACACCACTGTGAATTTTTTTTTCTCTTTTATTGCAAGTGGAAATATAATCTTTTGCAATGTTCATATCTTTAAAAGATCAATTTCAAATATTTTAACTATATCTTTTCCTGTAGGTATAAGAATGATTTATGAAAAGTAAAGCATATTTCACTTTTGAATTTCTGAAATGAATAACTTCATCTTTGTTATTGATCCCATTATTCCATTTTTGCACACCTTTAATTTTTTTCCCCTAATTTTAATTAAGTGTAATTCAATGGAATTTATAAAGTGTTTGAAATGAAAATTAATAAAGCAGAGAATAAGGTTGGGATCAAACAAATTCCATTTTCCCTAAAAATAAGTAAATTATGTCTTATAACAATAAGACTGAAATACCCCCCCCCCCTTTTTTGTGTATACAAATAAATTTGTTAACACAGTAAAACGAAATCAGGAAATCATAAATAATTATATCTTATTTATACATAATATCCCAAAACAGTGAAAAATGGCAATAATATAATTTAAAATTAATAAAATTAATGCACATAGCAAACAAATATTTTCATATGTGACAAAAACTTCCTAGTACAAAGTAAGTGCTGAATATACAATTTTCATTTTCAGGCTTCAGTAATAAACACAATTCGTATGTGTTTACACTTTTTAAAAGTAATAATAATAATGGCAATTAAAAGAAAGAGTTAGAAATTACACAATTTTTTTTTATTTTAAAACTCGATTAAGTTAATAGATTAAAAATATTTTTTACTACTATTTTAAGCTGGTAAAAATTCATATGACAAATTAGGATCATATAATGAGCATGAAAATACCAAACTGTACAAGATTTTTTTTCTTTTGATTTATATAGAAATTCTCTGCCCTTATAACAAAGTTTGTGTTAACAATGAGAAAACAAACTTTGAATGAATTGATATTAATGTTTTACACAGATAATATTAAAAGATCGTTGAAAGAATGATGAAGTAGATCATTTATTTCCAATCTATAAGTATACCTAGGTGACATAGGGAAATTAAGAAATCAAAGCTATATTATTAATTAAAAAATATTTATTAAATTAAAACGTACATTACTTTAAATTCCATTACATTAAATAATGCAGTAAACATATTTTTATTTTAATTGTCATAAAATTTATACAGAATGCTTTATTATCTGTTATAAAAATAACACAGGAAATTTTGTGATGTTTTTGACTATGCACACGCAGTCTAACTTTATTAAAAATAACACAATATTCAAGTTTTGTTTGTAACTAATGACCATCCACAAATGATATCACGCTTAAAGGGCAGGAAGGGAGTTCTTGAAATTGTGACAAGGGAGTGGGAGGGGGTAAGAAAAAGTGTGACATCACACATTTTGTTAAAATAAAAGCATTAAAAATCAGCAGATTAAATTTTGAAGTCATTTTGAAATTAAAGTATTTGTGTTCATAAAATAAAGATAAGATTTAAAGCCAAATACATTAAATTCCATTTCAAATTCCAAAAGCAAATTTTCAATTGCTCTTTCATATTAATATTTTATTGTACATTAATTATGTGTTTTGTTTTCTAAACTTTAATCTATGCAAAATAAGTACACAAATCATTTTTTATTGTTATGCTCACAAGTGTCATTAAACACACATTGTTAAAGTTTTAAATTAAAATTTGAAATACGATCTATAATGTAATGCTTTGTTTCTAAACTGCAAGTATATGTTTATGTAGCATAGCATGACGTGTGACCAGGAGGTGGGGAGGGGGTATGGTGAAGTGTGACACAAGGGGACACTGGGTAAAAAGGGAGTAAAATTAAAACTGTTTTAATTTTACCCTTGATTTTTAAGCACTGATGTATGCTTTTTATACATATTTATATTTGTGTCTTTATAAGTTGTTTCTCTTTCTTAAAAATAATAATTGCAAACAATAAAAAAATTGCTAAAACAATAGCGATAAAGCGATGGAATTTCTGTAAAAAGTACTTGTCTTTTAACAAAAAACTGTCAAACTAGCAGATACGAAGAACGCGGGAAACAGTGGGACGTTTTGTTTGTCTGGAACAACGGAGGAGGAAAGGAAGGGTGACAGTTGACAGAATGAGTTATGGGCATTATCGGGGGGGCGATTTTGGAATCTTCCCTCGATTTGCGCATTTGGCGAAGCAAGCTTGGCGTGGTCAATGGCGCGGTTGAAAAACCGGTACTCTGGGTTGCTGTAAACGATACGTTCCCCGCCCGCTAGAAAATATATTGCCATGTGGTTTTGCACGTGTATTTTTGTTAGGGATTTGGGGAGATTTGATGCAGTAAGTCTTTTTTTTCTTCTTCTTTTTAGTGTGTAAAACATATCTATATCATATTTTTCTTGTTGCGATGGTTTAATTTGTTGTTTTAATATAATTATATTATTTACATGTTGCTATATCGTGCTACAGTTATATACATAACACCTTTTGGTCATTGCTTATCATGAAGTACTTAATTTAGTGTTAATTTTCCTTCTCCTTTTTACCAGGAAAAGCGGGATCTATTTTTTTAAAATAAAGGTGGCTTACAGTTAATTTGCATTAATTTATTTTTAATGCATTCATAAATGTTCTTGGTTAAATAACTAAATGTTTATTACGGCAAGAGTAAATTCATGCAGTTTTTTTGTTACGCATTAGTTTTAATGTGTTTTCCAATTTTAAAAGCCTTTTTAAATATTTTTCAAGCGCATCTCGAAAGAAATTATATTAAGGAAATTTCCAATATACCTTTACCACTCTTAAAAAAAGCCAAACAGCTTGAAATAATTATAAATAATTAAGAATAATAAAACAGCTTGTATATAAATATACTATAATACTTTTTCCACCTCTGATTCAGTAACTGATGATTGCTTAGAAGATTTAATGAGCCTAGTATAATTTTTTTCATTTATGAAATGATATTCTGCTTTACCAACACATTTTTTTACCCCAGTATCTAATAAACTAATCAAAATGACCATTTTGATTTTTTTTTAAATCTGAATCTTAAAGTGGCTGGTCACTCAGCTTTGGAATTCTCCTCCGTAATGTTAAGTCTGTGGACTTTTGATGCATTCATATATTTAAATTATCTTCTCCGGGAAATTCCTATTTTTAACATCTTTTTTTTTTTCTTAGTTTTCAAAATATTTCTAAAATCTATGCTGAATTTCATATTTTATGTGTTAAAAGCGGCAAACTGTGAGTAAAATTTTAACACTTCATATAAAATTAAGCCTATACTTTAGAAATATTTTGAGAGCTAAGGAAAAAAGAGACATCTTAGGAAAGGTACAGTAAAATAGAAGTTAAAAATATTAATTTCCCGAGGAGATATTTTAAATAGACGAATGCATTAAATGCCCATAGACTTTACATTAGGGAGGGGAAATTGGAAGCTGAGTGACGTACCCCCTTAACTGAAAATTTTATTCTTTACATTGTAAATGATATGTATGTGGTTATTAAAAATATACACCTAAACTTTGCAGTACATGCTGTGTCACTTATCGAAATTTCACACTTCCAATGATGTTATCACATTTATACAAAACTAATCTGATAAAAATCTTCAATATTGTGAAAGCTGTGAACGAAAGGTTGAATTCAGCAAGGTACACTATCTTATTCTTGAAATAAATATATTGTGGTCTGGTTTTATGTACAAAAAAATTTTCAGGAGTAGTTATGCTTGAAAGTTTGTTCCATTAATTTAGAAACATCCTGCATATTAGGGGGCACAACCTTTTATAAGAGAAGATTCAGTTATATAAATGTTTAGGTTTTTAAGGGCCAAAGTCTGTACCCCCAGAAAAATTTTTATTTCGGGAGTGGGAGATCTATGGCCATGGCTTATAATCTTGTGAAAACAGATTTCGTAAAGGGGGAGGGGTGTGGCAGTTTTACCCTTTATCCAGTGTACAGTTCCAATTCTGTTGGCAAGACAACAACAATGTAATTTGTGTCTATAACACATATAATTAAGGTTTTTTTTTTTTAAGTGGAAATATTCATTGACTTTATTTGAAGGGGTAAAATGATATTTTTAAAAGTACAAAAACAAAATGGTCATTGACTAAAAAAATTTTCATGAATGAAGTTGAGGGGGTTGGGGTGAGTAATAAACATTGAAAGTCAAGGAGAATTTTTTCTTTGTGAAATTTGAAATTGTTGATGATGAAAATTTATGTAGCTATTTCCCTTAAACATCAGATTTTATTATATATAAACTATAAAAAAATTTGTGAAAAATAACTGCATTATTGTACAAGAAAAAAATTGCACTCGCCAATCAGCGAGTAATACTGAAAATTTGGAGATTGACTTTATTGCCACAACTGTGCAAATTTAAGTTGTCACTTCACACTCGTCAATTGTGATAATAGATTCCACTAGGTAAAAATGAAATATCCATGATGTGAAATCATTTTTTAAATTAAAGTATATTCTAATTTCAAAAATCCATTTTTCGTTTATATAACATATCAGCATATCTTTAACTACAATATCAGCATATCTTTAAATATAGTTTATCACTTATATTATAATTTGACTGCAGTAAATGCCAGTTTTTTATGTCGAGTGTAATCTTGTCAAAGGGTAAATAAAGGATGTTAGTATGTCATGATTTTAAAGCTCCCGTCCCACAAAGATACTTGCTAGCTAATGTTAAACCTATGGGAAGGTTCTTTTCTAATATCTCATTTACATTTAAATAATTTTAATTGGATAGCTGGGATTGATCGCTACATTGCCCTTTTTTACTTTTTTTTTGGCTGCATACATTTTTAAATGTTATTTTCACTTTTGGAATCATTTCCAAAAGTAAAAGTGTCATCATAAAAATGCACTCAAAGTAAAATAAGGGCTAATGTAGGGATCAACCTCAGCTATCCAATGGGAACAAAATTATTTTAAAATATTGAAATGCAAATGAGATATTGGAAAAGAACCTTCCCATAGATTTTAGCTCGTGAATGTCTTTGCCTGATGCGATGAAAGATACTATAACAGTAACGAAAAGCACTTTTTTTAATCAAACATTTGTAAATTTGTTACTGGCCAGTGCATAAAAAATCTGGCTAATGAAAAAAAAAATCATGTACTGGCCAGTGAGTAAAAAAGTTAATTTTGACTTATACATTCTTGATTGATGGTGATTTTGCCAAAAAAAAAAATACGTTCACATTATTTAAAAAATGTAACTGTTTATATTATAAGCCTGAAAGTATAGTTTTATACTGCAGTTTTGTTTTGTTGCTTTGAGAAAAGAATAATAATAATGCAAAATATTGTTTCATTCTATTCGATTATGTTTATGATTGATAATTGAAAAGAAAGCTAATCATTTATTCATAAAGTTTTCCTTACCTAGACAACCTATTTCATTCATAAATTTCAATGTTTGTTTATTAACATATAAACTGACCATGTGTATGAATATATTTTCTCACTGTACCATAAGTTTTATATTCTAATTTATTAAATTAAATTTATTTTTAGTTAGCTGAAATCCAGGAAATAGTTTGAATAATAAATAAAATATCACACTAGTTACAAATAAAATAGGCTAACATTATTTTTAAAATGTAACTTTGTATGTAAGCCTAAAAGTGCCATTATTTTATGCTGCAGTTTTGTTGTTTTGAAAAATTGATTAAAAGTTTAACAAAATATAAATCTTTATTAAATGTTTCATTCTATTTGATTGATAAATGAAGAAAGTTATTTATTTAGAAGTAAATAGTTTTTCTTACCTACACAATCAACATTTCATTCATAAATTTCAATATGTTTACCATTAGCGTAAAACTGACCATGTGTACATATATTTTTCTCACCATAAGTTAAATGTACACTATTTTAATTTATTAAATTAAATTTATTTTTAGCCAGCTTTATGTCAAGGAAATAATTTTTGAGTAATAAATAAATAAAATATCAAACTAGTTACATTATAAAGTAGGCTAACATTATTTTAAAAATGTAACTTTTTATATGATAAGCCTAAAAGTGCCATTATTTTATCCTTGTTTTGAAAAATAGATAAAAAGTTCAACAAAATATTAATCTTTATTAAATGTTTCATTCTATTTGATTGATATAAATAAATAAAGTTATTTATATACAAGTAAATAGTTTTTCTTACCTACACAATCAACCTATTTCATTCATAAATTTCAACATGTTTGTTTACCATTAGCATAGCATATAAACTGATCATGTGTATGAATAAATTTTTCTCAGTGTATCTACCATAAGTTAAATCTACACTATTCCAATTTATTAAATTAAATTTATTTTTAGTCAGCTTATGCCAAAGAAATAGTTTAAATAATAATTAAATAAAATATCAGACTAGTTACATTCTAAAATAGGCTATCTTAAAAATACCTTTTTTATATGATAAGCCTAAAAGTATCATTATTTTATCTTGTTTTGAAAAAAGAATAACAAAATTGTCAAATATTAATCTTTATTAAATGCTTCATTCTATTTGATAAATGAGTAGAAAGTTATTTATTTACAGTAAATAGTTTTTCTTACCAACAAACAAGCTACTTCATTCATAAATTTCAATATATATGTTTGCCCTTATCCTTATATAAACAGATCATGTGTATGAATGATTTTTTCTCACTGTATCCTGTACCACAAATTAAATCTAGAATGTTCTAATTTACTATATTTATTATTAATCAGCTTATGTTAAGGAAATAGTTGTAGAGTAACAAACAAATTAAATATCAGACTATTTACATTAGGAAATAGGTAAAGATGTTATTAAATGGTAATGTATCCCCTTTTTATATGATAATCCTAAAAATGTGACTATTTTATCCTTTTTCTTTTCCTGATTAAAGAAAAATGTTAATTATAGTATAGAAATACAAAATATAAATGATTCATTCTATTTGATTGCTAAATGAGAAGAAAATTACCAGTTATTTACAGTAAATTAAATTTTTCTTACTTTCACTAACATGCTATTTCATTCATAAGTTTCAGTACGTTTGTTTACCATTATACGAACCATGGATTATTGAAAAACCCCGGTTTATTAACGCATTTGAGCACACAGGCGCTAATAACCGGGCAGGAAAATTCTTCTTTTTGGCTTTTTTCTTATCTAAACTTGAACTGATCACCCAATTTTTTGCTACTAAAATGCTCAAATGTATTTATTTTAAAAAGTATCTTGGCAAATGCGAAGAAGTGGGTTTTTGTGTTGTGGAAATGATGCTTGCAACTAAAAACGATAGACTGCGGCATCGAGGGTTGTGCATTCATATACAGTCAAACCTCGTTAACATGAACACGCTTAACGTGAATTACTTTTAACATGAATTATTTTCACAGTTCCCTATAAGAACCAGGGTTGCCGGCTTTTAGCCAGGCCAAAAAAAGCCGGCCGGCTTTTTTTGGTTTTAACCGCTTAAAAAAAGCCGGCTTTTATTTATCAAAGAGGTGGTTTATAGATAATTCATATCAATTTTGGATTAATTTATTTTTAATACTTATAAATATTTTCTACTAAAAAAATATAAATTTCTATTACACTTTGTTAAATAAATAAGTCCTTATAACTGCTAGAATGCAACTATGAAGGCATTATGTCAGAAAAAAAAATTATAAATATTCAGAAGAATACATTAAATTAGACTCTAAAGTAATTCTTTATTATAGCTCGACACATACCACACATTTTAAAGATTACATGAAAGAATAAGAAAATGTCACACATCAAAATAGAAACATTCTTAGAGACTGATATTTATTTTTAAAATTGATTAAAACTAAATAGCATATGTTTAATAACTGAAATTATTGTATATAATACTTGAGAATACCCAGTAATAAGCAACTGATATTCTAACTTATAAAAATGATATATGTAAAAAGTTTTTCTGCTACTAAGCTGTTATGTAACTTATTCCAGATATGTCCATACGGACAGATTAAAATCATAAAATGAACAATGTTGAAAGAGAAATTAAGAAGAATATAACATTTGAGGAAATTTTAGTACATGTAAATGCATAAAATAAACAAGACACTTAAAAAAAGTTCTCCAAATAAAACTTGTTGAATTAGAATTTTGAAAAGCTAGTTGTTATTTAAAATAGTGCATATTCATGCATATGTTATTCATAATACTGTTTTAATAGACAGAAATGATGTTTTTATTAAATGACTGTGATTTTAAATAAATGTTTATGAGAAATAAAATAAGACTTGTATATTAATATCCCTTAAAATTAGTTAATAAAATATATAACTAAGCAGCCATTGTCCTTTTTAATTAAATATAAACCAGTAAAAATGAAAAAAAAGGGTGTTAAGGTCAGTGTATGTAAACCAGAGAAAGCAATTGGTATGGCCTTTTATTCCAATATTAATGTCTTCATTATTGAGAAATTGGGTTATACAGATTTCTACCTCAATTAAATGTCTTTAAAACTAACTTAAAAACACATAAAAATGTGTCATTTATAATTAAAATGCTTCACTGTATAAAAGCCAATTTTGGCCTAAAAAGGCCAATTTTGGCCAATAAAAGCCGGTTAAGACCAATAAAAGCCACCGGCGTGGCTTTTTTTAATTTTAGCCGGCTTTTTTGCAACCCTGATAAGAACGAATACAAAGATTTGATACTGATAACATGAACAAAATTTTGGTTCCCCTTGAGGTTCATCTTAACGAGGTTCGACTGTATTTCAGAAATTACTTAACAGGACTACTAATACAGATTATCTAATAACACAACTTCGAGAAATCTATACCTGGTGGGGTGACGTAATGACACCACAAACCAAACAGGACGGCTATGTTCAGGTTTGCAAAAAACCCGGGTTTTTTATAAAAAAAAAAAAACAACCCAGCTGGGTTTTTTAGGGTTTTATTCAATTTCTTGTTTTTTTAAGAAGTGGGAGTAGGGGGAGTCCCTTATTTTTTATAAGAAATCTTATTATATTTTTATTGATTAATTTAATATACAAGTAATTTTAATTGAAATATAAATAAATCAGTGTAAAAGTCTGGAAAAAAGCTTTTACTTCTGACATCATATAATATTATGTAATAACCACATATTTAAAAGTTACTTTAATAGCTTACGTTTTATCTGTATTCCTCACTAAGAACACATTTTTGAAACAAATCTTTAATCTTTTATTATTTATTAATCAAATAATGCTTTATAATATTTTCAACTATGTTTCATTGTATATTTTGAAAATATCCAACACTGTTTATTTTTATCAACAAGCATGCATCTATATGTAATAGGAAATGATATTTAACCCATCCCCCCCCCTCCCCCCCAAAAAAAACCCAGGTTTAAGCAAACAAACAAAAACCGGTTTATTTGGGTTTTTAACCCCCCCCCCCCCTTTTTTTTTTTTTTTTTTTTTTTTTTTTTTTTTGCCAATCCTGGCCAAAAGTGAATAAGTTAAATTTGTATCCAATTGGGAATTTATGTTATGAAGTTTTATATTGTTAAATCTTGATAAAAGACCTTGTCATTTTTTAGCTAATGCCAAAATGTTATGATTAGCTCTGTATATTGATTTTGGCTTCTTTTTTTCATAATATTAACAGGCTTTTTTAAAAAAAAGACTTTTTTTAAAAGCACATTATTTCATTTTGACTTTGTCAGATTTGGATTTGGCAGTACACCTACACAATAAGTTTTAATAGGACAGTGTAACTCTTGAAACACAAATGTTAAAAAACTAATATAAAAGTTACTGAATATTAAGTAATATTATCATGAATTGTAAAAAACCCACTTTAACGTGGGTTTTATTGGGTTTTTTAGAGTGGGTTTTTTGCAACCCTGGCTATGTTATCCTAGCTGAATTGACTATAAGATGGCATGGGGAGTTTAAATTAAAAAATTTGTTAACTAAAGTATTCCAGGCTTATCAAATTGGGGAACCCAAAAAAAGATTGGTCGCGCTTCAGGGTCCAGAAAATTCGGGTAAAACAACTTTTGCTTCGGCTATAGTAGAACTTTTTAACGGGATTCCTATAAATGTTAATACAAATGAAGATAATAGATTAACATTTCAGCTGGGACAGACTATCGGTCAACGGTTTGTGCATCTAGACGATGTTACCTCCACGGGTTTTCGTAATATAGATAGATGTATGAGAGAAATGCTGGATGGTGATCACTGCGTTTTTCTCGGGGGGGGGGGAGACCCACTTCTTGTCCTTTTTCCTCGGGGGATCCTAACAACTAATGAGGAGCACTTTAATTCTGATATGTACAAATGTGTCTCTGTCAGAATCCAGCTTTTTAAATTTATACCAAATAACTAATTCTTTGAGCACCATCTTCTGGATTTTGAGCAAGTCCATTTTGATAAGAAGGCTCTTGTTATACGTAAGTAATAATTTCATTTTAGCATTATTTTTCAACGTATATATTAATTTTTTTTTTTTTCTTTTTAGTATGTGAACTATTGGGATTAAAATTTGATATCGGAGACCAGCTATCTTAGAGATTTATTTAAGGATGAGCTCGCGGCCAGTTTGAAAAGTAAGTATATTTATTTTTAAGTAGTATAACTTTTTATATTATTTTACTTAATTTTTTTTCTATTTCTAGGATTTCAGAAAAAACATCGGAACTGTACAGTGTGCCAAAATAACATCCTCGGTTAGTTCGGACGATGAATGCTCTCAGATGAAAGTATTGGTACCCAACACCCCACCAAGCCTTCCACCGATACACCATCAACTCCTTTACGAGCTAGAAATGGACTTAAACAACGCAGGAGAACAGCAAGGATGTCATTTTGGGGGCCTCAGCAGGCTGCATGGATGTGCATCCCAGCCATTTCTTCACCTAGAGCCTATCAGAGGAACCTGTTTCCTTCTCATAAAGAACATAAAAAAGTGATTGCCTGCAGTGTATGCATCGACTGTCAAAACAAGGATTACTCAGCATGTAAATTCAAAATGTAAAATATTGTAAATAAAAGGCAACAGCCTGGAGAGAATCTAGAGCGGGTAGCGCCTGACATGTCTGGCCACTCACTCGGGATGATCCCCTTGGTCTTGCTAAATTTACAATTACAAAGAATAACAAATTACTCAAGAAACCAAAAAAAAAAATACAAGTAAGTATAGTTTAATTTTTTTTTTTTTTTTTTTGAAGGTAGGATTAATATTTTTCACATATTAAAATTTTCCAGAGTATTTTCGAATATTTCAAAGGGCATTGCGGATTGCTCTTCACCTTCCTCCATTCCTGAGGACTTTTTTTTACGCTTTAAGTCTTTTTTAGTTCGATATCATGCAAGGTTCAGCAATACACAAAATTTTAGCAGGAATTTGAATCCAAGTAGAGTTATTTTGCAGGTCTACTTTACATTGGATTTCCTCGAAACCTGCATGTGAAGAAAACTCTTGTATAAAGTAAATCAATGATGAAAGACCTGCTTTAAACAAATCTTTAGTTATATCAGGTACTTTGTGCCCCAACTGTCGACTTTCAATAATTTTGCTGTATTCTGCATTAGGGATGCATCGAATATTCAGTATCTATTCGGTATTCGGCCATGTTACCAAATATTCGGTTTGGCCGAATATCAAACTATTCGGCTTGGCCGAATAGCAAATTATTCGGCATGCCGAATATTCGGTTTGGTCGAATATCGAAATATTCGGAACTTTTAAAACATATATTTTAAAACCTTATACATTTTCTACGTTTAACAGTCAACTTATAAAGATATTCAGAATAATTAGAAACAAAATCATATTTAAATAAAAGAGAATGTTTTACATTATTTATTTGCTGTTTGTTAAATATTATTTAAGAAAATTAGCCAATCATGAGGATTTTCATAGGAATTAATTATGTACAAATGCAAGTTCCTCAACATTGTCCAGTAAAAATAATCTGTTTCTTGCTAAGATTTTAAGAACGTTTACAATCTCTGAAAATGATTGCCCACTCCAGACACCGATCAAGGATGTATTTAAAAATTTCCTTGCTTAATCAAAGGGAGTAGAACAGTTATTCTTGCTAAGTTGTCACCATATAAAATTTGAATTGATTGTATTATTTATTAACTTTTACTTTAGTCTCTTCCTGACAAGCAAATATATGATCTTGTACAATTTTTCTTCCAATTTTTTTACAATCTCTCTTTGATTTTAAAATGTTTGTTTTAGAATTTAAGAAAATTTTATTCATTTGTTTTAATTCTCAGAAGAAGCTATGAAATTTAAAATTTTATTAATTAAAAATTTTTTTATAACTATCCTCTTTGTAAATAACTCAAAGCAGATTTTTTTCAGCATAAAGTTTACTTGAAGAAAGCTCTTGTTTATTAGAATAAAAATTTCTGTTTTAAATATTATGTAAAATCGTTTTAAAATTTAACATTTTAATGCCTTTAAACTTTGAAATATAAAAGTATTCGACAAGCCGAATATTCAGTATTCGGCCGAATATTCGGTATCTGGCCTAGCAGTTACTATTCGGCTAGCCGAATATTCAGTATTCGGTTCACCTGTTGACCGAATATACGATATTCGGCCAAAATCACTATTCGGTGCATCCCTATTCTGCATCTAGTTCTTTTTTGCATTTTAAAGGGTCCTCGGCTTCCCAGCACAATTGTTTTCTAGCCTCATATGCACACATTTCATCTTCGGTGAGAAAATAACTAAGCAGCGCATCACGTGAACTATCCCGAAGCTTTTCTAACTCAAATTCAGATAGATCATCCCTGTCATCTCCTGTCGCACTGTCAATCTGGTCACCTGAGTTTTCGCACTTGCAGTGATTCTTAAAATACATCTGGATAGCTTTAAAAGCAATGTCGAGTGTCATGTCTATGTACAGTCGTGGAAAAAAAAAGTAAACACCCCTACTAACTCCTCAGCAAATCATCGTAGAAGAAAGTTACTGGTGCCGAACGATTGGAAATAAAGTCTACTTTTAAATGATGTATATAAAATTTTCTTAGGGGGTCATCTACATATTAAAATGAATCCAAACTTCATTTTTTTCAATGGCAATGCCCAATTTTAACGAGATATTTCAAATCTTCAGTTCAAACTATGCCTAGACACCAAATTTCAAGTCATTTGAATGATAAGCTTTTGAATTATAAACATTCAAAATTTAGTGCTTCCAATGTTAAATTACATTTTCATATCTCCCGAAATTATGCTCCTAATGTGCTATTTTTTTTTTTTTTTTGTAGTAATAATACTAATATACCCAAACATAAATAAGCTGAATTTGCAATTTTTATAATTTTATGATATGAATTATGAAATTAATATTCGAAAAAATTATGAATTGCAACCTACAATTTTTTTTGATAGATTTATTAAGTCCTGCTTTATGGAAATTCAAAAATTTCACATTTTTATTATAAGTAGTTTTCAAATTATGCTTAAAAAACGGCAAAATGATGGTTTAAGGGGCCGTCTATGATGGAAGTGATTAGACATTTTGAAATTTATTCTGCTGTACTGTAATCTAACACACTTCATTGACTCCTTGAGTGGCGCTTAAGGTGCCTTGATCAAGGAAGGGGCTCTCTCGGTTAACAATCCAGTACGGAACTTCAATTTGGATACAGCCCTTAAAATAAGTTCGTTTTAAAATAATTAATTTCTCGGAAACTTATGGTACGAATTGCATAAAAATTCGTTTTTAGGCTAATTGAAGGGTGTAGAGTTCATTTATGCTGTCAGAATTGAGTACTGCTATTAAAAAAAACAAAGTTATGGTTCGTTTTAATATGTAGATGGCCCCCTAAGCAAATTTTATATACATCATTTAAAAGTAGACTTTATTTCCAATCGTTCAGTACCAGTAACTTTCTTCTACGATAATTTGTTGAGGAGTTAGTAGGGGGTGTTTACTTTTTTTTTTTCCACGACTGTACTTTTCCATGTTATTCCCTAAAAAAAAAAAAAAAAAAAAAAAATGTGTAGGATACTCGGTTAATTTTTACATGTTAATTTAATAAGAAATTCTATAAAAGATACGGTAAATATGTATGTCTTTTGAACATGCAATAACATTTTTCAATACGGGTTCTTTTAGAGTTGGGTTAGCCAAAACATCATCTGGGCAAAATATAAGTCTAGGATCAGTTGGGACTCTTCCTAGTCATTCGGTTGATTGCTGTTGCTGTCCGTTTGGGGGTTGCACATCTTTTGGTAATACCGGATTTTGTACAATTAGCCTTATCGTTATTTTGATTCTCTGGATTTTTTCCCAGGAATGGAGATATTGAGGCTTTGTGTAGTCCTAGTGTTTAGTTAAAAATTGTAGATTTATTTGCTTGCATGCTAGATGTCAGGCATCCATACATATAACATATTCATCATTTAACTCTTTTACATTTTATGGGATTAACACATTTTTCTGCGAGCTTCGTAGTCTTTAATTTCATCTTCCAGGCTATTTCATGCATATGAAAACACCCACTTGCTAATGTTAATCCTATGGGAGAAATTATTAAAAATATCTCTTGCATTTCAATATTTATTTATTTATTTTTTTTTTTGCATTGGATAGCTGAGGTTGATCTCCTCAAAGGCAATGTTTTACTTTTTCAATTGTCTATATATTTTATTCTTTTTATGAGGATACTTCCACTTTCAAAACCAGTTCAGAAAGGGAAAGTATTCTAATTAAAAAATAAAAACCTGTAAACAAAATCGAAAGTAAAAAGCAGTCTTTGTAGAGATCAACCTCAGCTATCCAATGCAAAAAACAAAACAAATTAAAATGTGGAAATCCAAACAAGATATTTTTAAAAATTTCTCCCATAGGATTAACAGATTTCTGAGCACTTTTTTGCATGAGTGAAGTATAGAGGCATTGCAAACCGCATGTATTCTTTACTGAGTAACGGGTAATCTCTCTGGTACGAAGTACCAAATCACTAGTTCGGAATATGAGTCGTTACTGCAGAACTTAGAAACAAACTTCAAACGTTACCTTCATTTCGTGATTCATGAACAGAGCCGCATTGTCTGATGCGGAAAGATGTGAATTTGTGTTCGGAAATCAGTTGTTCCCGTATTAGTGTCCTATATGGGTATTCATTTAATCGTTTCGTTACTTCAGTGGCTTTGCTTCAGCACTCGTTTATTTGCCGAAAATGTCTGTGTGAATAATTTTGGAAGGAAGATTTTGAAGTCACATGGTCAATAGCAGAACAAACTGCTTTTAGAAGAACGATTACTATGAGATCGTTTTTTCTTTCAGGGATTGTACTTTTTAGCTCACAGGCTATCAAAGCCCGAGAGATAATGTGCCCACCGGTTCTGTATGTACATAACGCGATAACTCTTTATAGAAATATCCGATTTGCTTCAATTTTTTTTGTAGGTTCATTCTGATACGGCACTTCCCTGATTAGTTTTGGTGGTTGATTGGTTAAGTATAAAAGGGAGGGAAAAGGGGGCTAATCCTCCTCTTAACTTAGATAAATGGGTTTTCCATGCAGAATTATCGGATTTTCTTCAAATTTGGTATACCGGTTAATTCTGATAAGGCGCTTCCTGATTAGATTTGGAAGTTCATTGGTTAAATATAAAGGGGGGAACGTGGGGCTAATACCCACTTAATTAAGATAAATGTTTATTTCTATCCGATTTGCTTCAAATTTGGTATACAGATTTATTTTGATAAGGCACTTCCCTGATGACATTTGGAGGATCATTGGTTAAGTATAAAGAGGGGAAATGGGAGGGAGGTAATCCCCCCTTAATTTATTTTCCGAGGGGCATTATTCTTTGAAATAAGAGTATAATATACAATTAATGTCAATGGCATGTGAGCTCAATGCCATCAGTTTAAAGGGCATTTTTCTTTTTTATTTCTCAGATATGAAGTGTTATATGCTTTTTTCAAACATGGAGAGAATAATTGATTTTTTTTTTTTTTGCCAAGAGGTTTTATGAATGCATTTAAAAAAAGGAAGCATGGATCCAAGCAATAAAGAGACAAGATATGTTTATCATTTAATATTTTAATTAGATTAATTTCGTATTAATTATGCATTTAATCTATTAAGATTGCTCATAATTTTACTGTAAAAAAAAACTGAAGCTTATAACAGAATAAAATATTTATTGTAGCTGCATTTAAGGAATGATAAAGTATTTTTATGAAATATAACTTTTTAAATCATTGCTTTTTACTCTTATTCGCAAAAAATCTGTAAGCACTTTTGATCAGAAATTAAGAAATGGATTAGTGTCTCTTTTTCCTTTAAATTCAAAAGATTTGTTTGACGATATACTATGAAAATGTGTGTTTAGAACCAAATTTCTGGATGTGACAGTAATTGAAGGGCCATCATATGAAAGCACTTGATTATAGCTTGAACTGCGATGAACTTATCGAAAAATGAAAAACCGCTATTCGTTTCCATATCATTCGCATCACTGCCAATTTTATGATTTTATGCATTAGTTGAGTATATGAATGTGTCAGAAAGTTTTGCAATGTCGAGCAGAGGTAAATATGTTTTGAGAACCGATTTCATGCTAGTTTCCATTATAGACACGTTCAGTTGTCATGTTTTACTGGTTTCAGTAAGCAGTGAATATTTCTATTAATATACTCAATTACTATTTTTTTCTTTAATACATACAGTAATACTTACGGAGATAGAATTGTGAGAAATCCCTAAGGAATTCTGTTTCAGAGAAATTTTTCATCTTAGCAGATGCATTTCCTTGTATTATTTTTATGGAAATCAGATCTTGGAATATTTCAATTCAAGGTAAATTCCACTTTTACACAGATTTCTGTTACAGAAAGGTTTCATACAAAACTTTATTATGGGTCTATGTAACGGTAACAAATTTTTGAAAAGATCTCACATACGGTATATAATTATATTTACTGTAGTCTTGTGACCATATATTTCACATGCAGTATTTTGAATGCCCAATTTTATACTTTATGAAATGTTAAATTAGTATAAGCATCCATATAGATTTTATCTATTATTTTAAGGAACAGTTAAAACTAATTATAATAAAAAAAAAACCAACTCAGGAAATTAGAAAATACATCGAATATATGTGTACTGGTACTTAGGATAATTTTTAATATCCGTTTTCTAAAGAGTAATGAGTAACAAATATTTTCTAATGGGTAGTGTGTTTGAAAGTAACGAATACATACGGGTGTTCATTTAGTCGGTACTTTTACAGCACTAGTGAAGTAGCCTCTTAAGTATAATTGAATCATTAGATCTCGTGAAGCATCCTCTATCATTTCTTGAATTTCCTGTGTGTTTCATGAAACATCTTTCAGCACTTTTGGAACACCCTGTGTAGTTGAATCTATATTGTATGTCCGGTGTTGCCCAGGGCCCATTATAATAACCTAAAATAAAACTCAAGTTTGTATGATTTTATATCTTTTGAAAATATTTTAAATAAATGAACCTAGTTTTGGGGGCCCCATTATCTTCTGCAGTGTCTTGTGTGTTCCCAGCAAACCTCCTTCTGAAGGAACCTGTGAACTGCATTCCCCGCAACTTAAGGCAAGTAAGTACCGAAAGTGCTCTGCATGTGCCAGAGATAATCAAAAGCCAAGTTGAATGTGCCAGTTCTCGTAGTAATCAAGCAAGCCCATAGAGCCCGAAAAAATAATGCACCATTAATGTTAAAAAATGTTGGCAACTGAAGTCTTAAGATAAAATTTTATAATACAGGAAGTAGCTGAATTATAATCTAAATTGAATGAACCAAATCCTGTTGAAATTGGGCCCTTATAACCCAAGGAAAGAATGCGCGCCCAAGCAGTGGAAGGTGCACCCCCCCCCCCCCCCTCTCCCCGTAAATTTCACAAATTACTGTTAGTATTAACACAATATTTAATAAATGGATGATTTCCTTTATCTAAAGTTACCTATAAAGTAATGTCAGACTCATAGAGTGATAGACATTTTCTAAAAACCATCAAATCATGTTCAGGATCTTCTAAAACGTATAAATCCATTGAAAACCGGAAGTCAAAATTTTTCATGAATCCAATACTTTCTTCTTGTAAAGATAGAAGAAACTAAAATTAGTTTTTTTTTTTTAATTCTAGAATTTATTATAATACATATTTAAAGATTCTGTTAACTGAAATTCATTATTGCTATTACTATTTTTACAATAAATTGCATTGATACGTTCTGTGATTAATTAAGTCCAGTTATAGCTCGACCTGGCCCGAGTATGTAGAGAAAATGTAAGCTTGATTTTGGCACTCTCAGAGTCTGCTGAAAAAATTCAACACTGACTCGCACACATCTAACTGTCCGATGCCAATCTCTAAAATGGACATATTATGTTTCTGTATTGATGTTGTGAAACTAGCATCAGCTCATGCAGCATATTTGTACTTATTCTCATACCAGTCATGTCCATTGAAAATTGTTTCTATTTTATCAGCGTAGTTTATTTCCAATTTGTTGTACTGTGTCGGTCAGCCCGCTTAATTTTTTTTTATCAGTTCGGTTTAGACCATTATAGCAAAAATTGTCTTTATTCTGCTCACCCGGCCTGTTTAAAAAAATTTAATATAGTGTTTAGTAGTAAAATAGTGTCTCCTTTTTGAAAAATTTCCGCCCTTTTTTTCTAAAGTCAACACTAAGGGAGTAACTACATTCCTTTCCAAAGTTTTGGAGAGAAAGGTTATATTAAGGATTATATTCCAATCATATTTTATTTATAATTTTACTAATAATATTAAAAAACATATTGGTTACATTGAAAAGAAAAATTTAAGAATAATAATTTACTTTAATCATTGACAAATGTTTATGTTTAATAAAAAATTCTTTAACTTTGTATGTTTTAAAAGTATTTCATGAAATCTTCTGATTCTAGTCTTCAATGTGTCAGTTAGTTGAAAGATATTTATTGTGTCAGAATATTTTTTAAAAAGGACGCTTCTTGATACAATAACATCGCTAGTTCTTCAGCACGAACACAAAAAAAATAAATAAATAAATAAAATAAAAAAGGTTTATCGTTATTGACACACGAAAAACGCAAATAAAATTTCCAACCGCAAATGCGCCACAACGAGCGACAGCGAAATAATAACAATAACTCTCTTTGGGCATTTCCCTCGATTCGCGCACGATCGCTACTTCGGTTCCATATTTTTCATTTCATCTCAAAATGCATTTCTCGCCAAACAAATCTTGCCAAAAGTGCGTGAATCGAGGGAAGATTCCAAATTCGCATCGGGGGGCCCTGTAGCTCGCGGTTGCTCTCAGCCTGTAACGTTTGTTTTCCCACCAAGCATATTGAGGACCCAACTTTTTAACTGTTGGCTGAAGTCGGATTTCTTTCTCTCCATATTCTTTGGCTATACCTCTAGTATAGCGACTAGAATACAGTGTGGAAATCAGCTATCCTTGTAATACTTAAAAAAAAGCTAAAATATTATATCCCTTAAATGTGCAATGATGCTGCTGCAATATGCAGATCGCAGTGACATCTGCAGGATATTTTCTACAACTGCAAGAAATTGCTAGTCTATTCAATGAGTGTGTTCAAGCTGCACGCGGGCTACGCGCGCGAGCTCAGGAGACAGGAACATGGAGTGGGTAAATATCATGGATGGAATAACACGTAGTGTGTTCAGGAACAGATCATGGATTTGATTAATTATGGTGCTAATTATAAAGATATTTTGTTGCAAAACGAACGTGTGCTAGATGGCTGAATGGATAAGACAGTGAACTCGAGACTAGGGGTTCTGGGTTCGAATCCTTCCAGTCCCACATTGCAATCATAATTTTTTTTTATTTTGTTTATTGGTTGTTTTATATTTTTCATAATGAATAAGATATTTTTGATGAAGATATATTTTTTATTTTTATTATACAGAGGCACGTGTATTTTTATTATAATAATAAAATATTTATTTAAATGTGAGAAAATTAGGTATTTCGAGATGAAAGTTTTACATCTGAACGCCTTTTAAATATTTAAAGTTTCGTTTCTAAGTGATTATATATGTATATGTATAATGATATAAACATTAAGCAAATCCAAATGAAAAAATAATATATATTGAGCAAAAATATCCTTTTGCACGTAGGATAATTCCTTGATTTTCTTTTCTTTTCTTTTTTTTTTTTTTAATACTTTACGAGTGAATTTTTATCGAGACTAGGCTGGAAATCATATTTTACTTTGAACATTATAAAAATAAAATGTAATAGTTGTAGATTATTTTAACTAAAAATATCTGTAGATATATTTTTTAAAGAGATAAAATATATAGGTCTGCTGTCTAGTTTTGTAGTGAATAAAGTATGATTAGAATGTTTATAAATTTTCTACTGAAAGTATAAGTAAGTATTTTGCTTATACTAACAGAATTTTGAATGCCATTTATTTCTCATGTTTTATGATGTATTTTGGTCTGTTATCCACACGGTATTAAAATATGCAATCATAAAATAAGAAATATATATATTAAAACCTTCTCTGAAAAACTGTCTAACTAACAGTGCAAATTCCATTGAAATCCATCCAGTATAGTAGATTACAAACAAATCTCATATGTTGATATCACAATCTTGGTTTACTAACAGCATTCTATTTATCACAGAAGTTATAAATCAACTGATAAATCATTTTTAAATAAATAAAAAGAAAATTGTTAAAATTTTTAGATCACCAGTTGAATTCTTAAATTGTATCAATCAACCTACCAAACAATGCACAACCAATAACACATAAACAGAAAACGCACAATCACGTGATCAAATCGCCCACACAATTTTTTTGAGAAGCTTGAGCCTCGGCTTGAGCGGAGTTTGCGTGCGGTTGGTTAACTAATTTTAAATGCTAAATGGGCTAAAGTAGATAAAGAAGGTCACGTGATGTTTTTCCCGACTATTTTAGATTTTATCTGAGTGAACATAGGTATGTAGTCCTGTTACGAAAACCATGTTTTGGAAGGATAAAGAAATATAGTCGTTGGTTTTACCTTTTTTGAACCATTAAAGATAATGAAATAATTGAATTATGTTAAAATTCCTTTCTTCGATAAGACCTACTCCATGACATAAACTTCTGAGCGCGCGCGTGGCGCGAAATGCACTTCTGAACACACTCAATGTAATACTAGTAATACTTAAATCCCGCAGATATCGCTGCGATCGACACTTGGGATTTTAGCAGTATCGTCGCACATTTAAGGGATACAAATTTTTAGCACTGTTTGGATAGCATATTACCAAATTAGGTATTCTAGACGCTGTACCTCTAGACATAATAATACAATGTTGAAATCTGAAAATACCTCGAAAATACCCCACAAAAGTCGCAGTGATCGGGCCTTGGAATTTCAGCTTGGTGATATTTTGACGTCACAAGAATTGTGTCCGAAACAGGGATGGTCCGAAATTATTCACAAATTGCGAAAATTCATTTTTTAATGAAGCCATTCGTAAGAATTAATGTGTGCCTGTAACCGGGAGACATATTTGTTTATAATTTTGGGTTTTGTATTTGTGAATTGTGATCTGCTTGGAATACGGAATTTATCTTATATATATTCCTAAATTATATGTATAGTGATTTTTTACCTTTTCTGTACCTAATAATAGGATAAAATTCTTGATTTTTTTATAAAAATATTAAATTCGATAATTTAAATTAAGTAAAGTATGCGTCTTCTTGAAATCTGTGTAGATAATTATGAATCCGCTCTAAAAGCTGCCAAATCAGGTAATATTTAATAGTAAAATTTGCATTTTAAATGTAAAAAAATTCATCCAGCATGCGTAATAGTCGCTATTTTAGAATACAAATTAAAAATAGATTGTGGAATATGCTTATTCTATTTTTCTGTTTTTTATTTAAATGAAAGCATACAATCCAATGTATACTTCTCTTATTTTCATTATATATTTTTCTGAAAGTAATTATATAAAAAAAAGGGGGGCACAGATGTCATATACGCACCGTATTGGCGCGATTTTTTTCTGACGCCAATGTCATATGCCCAACTGGTGCTTAACTGGCGCCAAAGTGTCGTTATTTTGCTTGATATGGTAAACCCGGGGAAGAGTTCCATATTGTGTGCTGGTTGGCGTGATTGGTGAAAAGATTCAAAATTGCACCAAAAGGCCATTGCAGATTTGACGTCACAAAGATAAAATCCATGTAAGTATGAAGAAAGCAATCCCAAAAGTTTAAGATCGCAACAACCACATTGAAACATTTATCGCCAAAAAAACCAGCACACAATATGGAACTCTTCCCTAAACCCGGATATTGTTGTTTATGCTATTGATGTTTTCGCCAAATTAGCGTTAGAAAAAAACACACCAATATGGTGCATATATGACACATCTGTGCTGAGACGGCTATCAAAAGAACTAGGGATTGATCGAACAGTGGTTAGAATTGGCATAAAAAAGTCACTTGTCCCGAGGACCAGTAAACATAAGAATTTACTGGTCTGCTACATAAAAATCTATTAAGTCTTCGGAACAGATGTCATAAGTTCCCACGGCCGCCATCTTGGAATTCTTCTTGGCATGAAAACCCTTTTTCTGCCAAGTAGTAAATGTCGCCAAGTACTGGTTTATATGCATGTTTGGCTTAACGAAAGTAAAATGTAAATAATAAACAAAATTCGCTAAACTGGCAATCAGTAATCGTTGTATGAGCGCTTTGCACACATTAACCGAAAAAAAAACATCACTGCATTCAGCAGTTCTCCCTGTGTAGCATTCTCAAAATTCAGCAGTTCTTGCTTTCTAGCAATCTCAAAATGTAAAAAACTCTTAAAGCAGCAAAATACATATAAAAAAGAAACTCGCTAAAGTGGCAAACAGCAATAGTTGTATGAGCGCTTTGCGCGCATTAACCGAAAGAAAATATTATCTCTCTCATAACATCACCGACCTTTTCCAAAATAGGCTTTATGAATAGGGGAAGACGGGGTACAATGAAACATTACTTGTAAAATCAGTCAAATTTGTCATAGAGAGTTGCAGTTTATATATATGTTATACAACTATATGTTCCAATTACTGATGTGATTTGGATACATTCACACTTCTACAACAGTAGCAATAGAAGATTATTGCTTTTACGCCATTGAAAGTAACTTTCTTTACTAAAAGTAATTTAGTTTCTTTTTCCTTGTTGTTATATGTAATAATTATTTTTTCTATACATTGTTATCTTTGGGTTGTTGTCTTCATACTTCCAAAACCAAACTAAAAATAAATAAATATTAGAAGTTTGAAAATAAATTTTTATTTAGTAACCTCAGTGCGGGGTACAATGAAACACTTGCAGACGGGGTACAATGAAACATGTTTTATTATAGTAATAAAAGTAGTAAATAGAATATATTAGAAGTAAGAGTAGGAAAACAGAAAAAAAAAAGTTTTATTCTAACCAGGTCAGTAAAAAATGCTCTTGTTAAGCAATTAAAAAATAGAAAGAGAAAAAAAGCTGAGAAGGGATTGTTTTGTAAACAAACTCTGCCTGCTACAGATTCTGATGATGATCCAGATTTTTTTCCAGGCCCAGCTGGTCATCGTGGTACTAAGAATGAGATATTCACACACAACATGTATGGCACAAGCAGTATCCGCATAAATGAAAACATAAGGAAATATATACTGTTGGGGAAATCATACATTTAAATGAAGTCAAATGTGAAATACTTGATATAAAGACTCCAACGTAGTTTTTTTTTTTTTTTTTTTTAGAAACTTACATTTAAAAAAAAACTCATTCTGTTGAAACTACCACCCCATATTCCTTCAGGATCAACTGAAATATAAACAGAAATGCTAATTTTTGAAACTGACTTGCGCCAATTTAATGTAAAATGAAAGGTATTTCTTAAACTAATAGAATTTTCTTATTTTTCATCTTAGACTATAATATTTTTATCAAGTTCCTTATTAATCAAGTTTTGTTTTTGTATTTATCTCATTTTTCATAAAATAAACTATACTGGGTGAAAATTGCTTCTATCATTTGGAGTGTTTCATTGTACCCCAGTATGTGTTTCATTGTACCCCGGCATACGGGGTACAATGAAACACTGTAAGACATTTATTTTTTGTTATTTTTCAAGCATAAAGATATTGTTTAGAACATAATAAAAATTTATTTAGATGGGGAAAATACAAGATTAAAAATATACATTAATTATATTTTTGTGCATGCAAAATTGGGGATAGGAAAAAAAAATTAGTAAATTTTGTTTCATTGTACCCCGTCTTCTCCTACGCATTGACATGCTATAAAATAAACAAACCTCCTTTTCTTGTCAAAATTTCCTCATATTTCTTAATTACTTCAGCAAGAGCGTTTAAACAGACTACAGAAACCATAGTCAATGAAAAACATCTAATAAATTTAACATAAAAATAAAAAGACAACGATAGAACATGATATCAAAATACATCCACAATAGAGATGCAACGAATATTCGGCCCATTCGGCCTGTCTGCCGAATATTCGGCTTCGGCCGAATATCAAGTTCATTATTCGGCCTTGGCCGAATAATACACTGTAATAAATGTTTTTATATTTACACAGTATAACTTTTTAATTTGACAATTTATATTCATCATATATAATGAAAATTTTATTTGAAATTAACTAACACTTTTTTCCCCATTAACTTTCATACTCCGAATGGGTTTTATCTACCCATTTTTATATAAGAGGCTAATTTAGGAATCATGTTAAAAAAAAATTATGCTGTATCAGTAAGTACAAAAAAAGTATCTGTAATAAGCTAACATAATCTGTTAAATTTAAAATTAATCTATTCAAAATTGTTTTAATACAGCTGTAACAAGCTAATTCAATTTTTTTTTTTTTTTTTTTTTTTTTTTTTAATCATAATGTGAAGTTTAACATTTAACCCTTGTTACATAAAAAAATATTTCTTTCAATAATATTTTGAATTATACCTATAAAGAACATAAACATATGATTGATTAGATATAGATGTATTATATGTATAAGATATTTAAGTCGTATATGTTGCAATACTTAAAGGCTTTTTTTTTTTTTTTTTTTTTTTTTTTTTTTTTTGTAAAATACGCTTAAAAGTTAAATATAATTTAAGTGATTTTTTTTAAGTCTGTTACTATTTCTTATTAAATAATGAAAGAAATGTAAATACTAAATTCTTTTAATTAGTATGCATTTACGTTTTAGATATTTTTTTCAAGAATAGCATTGTAATGCCTTAAAAAAATTTAAAATGTTTTCAATAAACGTAGATTGTGATGCAGAAATAATAATTCAGCATTCTCAGGTGATAATCTATTTCTTTTTCTTTTTTTTTTCATAAATGTTACCTGTTTTTGAAAATAATCTCTCACTATATACGGTACTTCCTGGTGCAGAAAGGTACTTTTGGGCTAATTGTGAAAGGTTTGGAAAGTCTTCCGAATTTTTCGCCCACCACTCCAAAGGACACTGTTGTTTTTCTAGTAGTGGCTGGGAAAGAAAATTACTAATTTCTTTTACTCTTCACATTGAAGCGCACTTTCTAAAGAGGCTTCACTGCTGACAGCACAAAAAAAAAAAATAATAATAATAAAGATAAATAAAATTTTTTTTAATTGTGAGCTTTATAAAGTCTACAGTGATTTCTTTCCACCATTTTAGAGGATATTCCTTTCACCCTTTCTATCAGTGGTTTTTCTTAAGATATTAAGATTTCTTATTTTATTTCATCTGAAAGCTGAAACTTATGTTTCCTAGTACTTTTAAAAGTTTGTCATTATTTTAAAATGTAACAACAACACATATAATATCTATTAAAATGTAACTAGACAGTAACTGATGAGGAACTTTTGCTAAGAATTTTTTTTTTTTTGGGGGGGGGGGGGGGGCTGAATTATATTATTGAGGCAATTTTTAGGCCGAACATGGCCGAATATTTTTTCAGAGTAAAATAATGCTTTAAAAAATTAAAAATTTGTATATAAATAATTTTTTAAAAGAAAACAATACATTTTAAATGTGAAATATACAAGAATTGTGCATATAGTGCATACCATATTTTGTTTTTAGGCAAAAATAAGTTCATTATTCGGCGGCCGAATAGGCCGAATATTCGGCTGCAACTTGGCCGAATATTCGGTTATTCGGCCAAACCACTATTCGTTGCATCACTAATCCACAAAATTCTAAGCTTCTCAGGGGTTGCCAGAACACGGCCAAGGGCGTGCCGAAGGCTGTTTTAGTGTGTGTGTGTGTGTGTGTGTGTGGGGGGGGGGTGAAGTGAATTTTGCCGACTGCAAGATCGGGGGTGAGAAAGGCTTTGTGATAGCCCCCCCCCCCTCAGCGACGGAGTCAACTGTTCTACAATACTGTGAATTTATAAAAATCACTAAAAGTCTTAAGTGCTCACCTGCATTCTCCTTAACCACAGTCAAAATTAAATGCTGTTATTCAGTATGTGTAAATTTTTGGCTTAGATGTGTTATTATCCCTCCATCCGCCATCTTGGATTTTTTTTTTCTTGCGTGAAAACTCCTTTTCCGCCAAGTAGTAAATGTTGCCAATGGTTAAATATTGTTGATAGATTAATATAATATTAAAAAAACTGGAATATAATAATTATAACTATTAATTAAAAAACAGTTTTTAATTCACGCTGAAAAAAAATCCAAGATGGCGGATGGAGGGATAATAACACATCTGTTCCAAATTTTTTTTAATTTTTTTACTATATAAGTAGAATTGAGAATCCTGTTATTAATTAGGATTCTGCTTATGATTTAAAAGAAAATGTGTACGGATGTACCGTATATTAACCAGTTCTCAAAAGTAACAATTTAAGAATGTTGAAGTACTTCGGAATTTATGTTTCTATAAATAAAACCGCATGCTGTTGTGTAATGTAAGCGTATAAATTTTAAAATACATAAAAATGACAAATCTTACTTGCTAAAAATAAGATATATATTAGTATAAGAGACTAAAAATTATCCTTCTACATTTTTAAATTATCACCTGCCTATCCTTCAGAATAGCCCATTTTCCAGCTACACTGTCTAAATCCAACATGTCAGTTATGTCTGTTTCACAGGTTAATAGCATTAGTTTTAGTTCGTCCAGTCACTCATCTGACATGGTGGTACGCAAGTAATTTTTTACTAACTTTAACCTGCTGAAACTTCTTTCATTACTTGCCACAGTTACTGGAATAATTAAGGCCAACTTGTAGGCCAAAGAAATGTTAGGATAAAAAGGAGCATTCCCCACAAGTTTTTGCGCTGCTGCGCCAATTGTATCCGATTCAGAACTAGCTATTTCTGAGGACATGATATCAATTTAACATTCCAAGTTATCTACGTCTTTGAGATCATCAGGGAATAATTGACATAGTTTAGAAATGTCCTCGGTAGAGCTATACTTGATCCTAGAAGGAAGAAGACAGGCCAGTGGTTTAACTTTCTCAAATACCAACTTATGAATGTCTCCAAAGGCAGTTGTTAGCCGATCTACCACCTTCAAAATTTCTGCTTTAAAATAATTCTCTCATGTAAATAGAACTGCAGTTTCAGGATTTTCGTCGATCTTCGATGGAGGCCTCCGTCCCCTGTGCCGCAAATTGAACTCTTAATCTTGATTTATTCCATGTGTCTCGCAGATGTTGTCAGCTTCCTTAATGATGTTCATTATTGCCGCCGCGTCATCATTCCGGAGTTTCTGAATGCTTTCGTAAGTTTTCTGCATTATGTCGGTTCCCTCTAAAATGTTCAGGTCTTCACGTTGCAATTGCTCTGTTGCTAACTTGGTCTTAAACATAATTGTTTTCATTGCAAGTAAAGAAACAATGAAATCGTATGACTTCATTTTGCTTCTTAACCCTGCCGCCTTAGCTCGAGCATCCTTGTCAACCTTCATGTCTTCAGAAATAATTTTCAGAGTATGGATGAGGGCATCATAGGACGATAAAATAGCTCTGACTGAATCCACTCGCATAGTCCATCTTGTCTTCGACAAAGATTTCAAGGCAAGACTCTTCTGAAGAACTTCTATTTTCTCTCTCAGTAAGCCAAATCGCTTTGTACTCAGTTAAAAGAAGTTACAGATACTGAATACTGTCGTAGAACAATTTTATTATATTGCTTCCTTCGCAACGATGTACAACACATAAATTCACTTTATGCGCGAGGCAGGGTATGTATAAAATAGATCTACCAGCTATTTCTGAAAGTTTTGATTGACAGCCTAAAATGCAGCCGGACATAGATGACGTGGTTTCGTAAGACTGTGCACGAGCTTAGGAAAGCGATATTCCAACTGACTGTAGAATTTCAGAAATAAGCTTAGCCATTCCTTCGGAAATTTTGGACATAGTTAGAACCAACCTGAAGAGTGATGATGCTTAAATGCTCTGATTTTGGAATTTTCAACGAACGAGGTTTAAAGATGGTCGCCCCCACCCACTCACAAAAGGAGTAACACATACTTTAAGCATGATTACTATTCCAGATGTACCTGTCTACAAAATTCATGTCTATGACAATTTGAAGAATAAAACTGGCTTTTTTTTGGGGGGGGGGGGGGGAGGGGCTATACAGGAGCCTTTTCAAAAGGTAATTTTACATCTGGATGATCTGTTTGAATATGACTATGCAGGCCTCTAATAGAAATGCAGAAATATCTACATATTGTACATTGAATCCATTTTCCTTTCTGGAGGTCGATGTCTTCATTGGAATGAAATTTTTTTATATGGCGATATAAATTTATTTTTTTCTGTGAAATGTATGTGTACACGATGACAGTGTGTGCATAAAATTTTCACTGAATTATCCGCCATCATGCGCATGTGACAAAAACAAACTTTTGCAAATCGCTCTTCTTCTGTGTCCGTGACTTTTCTTTTAAATGCAGCAACCTCAAATAACTA
Organism: Maratus speciosus; assembly: GCA_963932465.1. Classification (NCBI taxonomy): domain Eukaryota; kingdom Metazoa; phylum Arthropoda; class Arachnida; order Araneae; family Salticidae; genus Maratus; species Maratus speciosus. The sequence continues at coordinate 277,809,933 of OZ010797.1, read as the reverse complement.
GCGCCAAATCCAGAGCCAAGAGGTCACCAAATTCTAAGAATCAGTCCATAGCAGAAGGGAGCAATTAAAGATGCTACATGGGAAAACTTACAATAGAGATTGCAACAACCCCCCCTCCCCCTTCCTTTCACAAAAGTCTCAAATTCTCAGAAATGCGATTCTCTCTCTCTATCTATCACCTTCGCTCTCTGACAACCCCTCCATCCCACACAGAATCATACACAATCTTCCGTGAGAAGTTCTTTCTTTTCCCTTTTTAAGACGGACAACAGAGAATTGAAATGATACTGACGACGGGAGAGGGGACTTTTTGCAGGGTGTGTTCTTAACTTTCCGACTATTCTAAATTTTACCAACTCTTCAAAATAAGTGTGTGTGTGTGTGGGGGGGTGTTACACCCCCCCCGCTAGGCATGCCCCTGAACACGGCACGTCACAACACACACGTCACATGGGGTTCTACCGAATGCCATATCCATAAACACCGCCAACACGCCAACAAAAAATCACCAAACAATTCAAAACAACGGCTGAGGGAACATAAAGCATCTAAGCCAAGTCTCCTTAACCCTTTGAGTGTCCCCCTCCCCTTCCTAGAATATAAACCAAACTTCCTTTGCAGTTGTCCAAAATTTTCAGCATAATAATATATAAAATTATAATTTGCTAAAGATTAAACAGTATACAAAGAAAAATTATAAAATTATTTATTAATTAATATTTTATTTCAGATTAATTATTTCAACTGACTAAGGTTTAATGGAGTTTTAATTTTTTAAAATTTATTTTCTTAAATAAAATAAAATAATGTGATTTGTGTTTGTTTGCGGTTTTCTTGGGGACGGGAAGGTTTACGTTTACCTGTCAGAGATGGGGGGAGGGGGGGGGGGAATTTACTGTTTCTGCAGATCACTAAATTTTTCAAATTAGTGGTCCGATTAAATTTTTGGTGGTCTTGGAGCAGCAGACCCCCTAGGATTTCGAACGCTTCCGAAGCAAAATTTTGCCGGATACCGAAGCTTTGGTCAAAGTGTATATTGAATATTCGATATTCAACAACCAAATACTTAAAAATTTTTAATAAAAAATTTTGTATACATAATTTTAATTAATTTTCAGCAGTGAAATTACATTTGAAATTATTGAATATATATAATACGTGATTTATCACATTGCTAACAAAGTGTAGAACCAACAATGTGTAAAATGTCCAAGCCAGGAATCAAACCCAGAACCTTCAGAATAGCGCTCCAATGGTAGAGCATTTGGAGCGCTATTCCAAAGGTTCCGGGTTCGATTCGCGGCTTGGATATTTTTCACATTATTGGTTCTACGCTTCGTTAGCAATGTGATAATCACGTATTATATATATTTTTTCATATATTATCTTTTTTAATAAACCTTAATTAAAATTACATTCTTAATAATTTAATTCAGTTACATTTTTATTCTTAAATCTAATAACATAAAAAAATTAATGACTTCTTTCCACTCACAAATTCATAATCAATCACTTATTTTTTGTTATTTTATCACTACTAGTCAATACCCAAAATAACTTATGGAAGTATTAAACTATACAGGCTATTATTAAGGATAAGGATTGTTAGAAAAACAAAAGTTCATTCGAATAAAAAGAAAAAAATGTTATCATTAAGTCGATGTACTGATTGTTTAAGTCTAATTATAAACATATTGAATATAAATGTTCTCAAATACAAAAGGTATCATATCAAATTGTACATTTAACTGTTTTCTGTCAAATTATTGCTATTTTGATTAATGATTTAACTTTGTAGTGATAAGATAAAAAAAAAAACAAAAAAAAAAAAAAACTGAGCGATTTTAACTTAATGGATATAAAAGCTATAGGATAGGCATAAGGGTATACTTATTTGATGTGTATATTAAAGAAAATACACATTAAGTAAATATATATATATATAAAAAAAAAAACTAATGTCGAAATAATTAAAATTAAATGATAAGGGAAAGATACCCTATCTTCCTTACTTTTTTTCTCTATTGTTGACAGTTGTTTTTATTTTACCCCTATGTAGACTATTTTAGGAAGAAAAAAGTTTTTTTTTTTTTTTTTTTTTTTTTTTTTTTTTTTTTTTTTTAAATTAAAAACAGCCTTTGACTTGTTTTTGTCAGCCCATGTAGCTGAACTCTGAACTCATGTTACATAATATTGAAACTCATTGTTTAGCCTATTATTCTTCTAAGTAAAAGAGAATTTTTCTACTTCTAAGAAAATACTTACCAAGAAGATACAGTGTTTAGAGCGGAGATTTATTTTCTGAAGCTGGACAGATTTATAAGCAGAAAAGAAACAGATTACAACCAGACAATGCCGAAAAACTCTTATTTTTACACCGTAATTTGCCCATGTTAAATTTTGATTACAAATAGTGATGTATCTGTTTTATAATAAATGATCACTTATCACCGAAAAATATTTAAAAGTATTTGTCTGAAACCGAATATTCGGTTTACATACCGAATCGACTATTCGGTATTCGGTCAATGCTTAAAAAGAACCAGGACTATGACCATATAAGTAGTGCATATGGTAATTTTATTTATAATTTAACAGTTTTAAGGGCAACACTGTCAAATAACATATTTCTTTATCTATTTACTATTAGTAGGATGTAAAAAATCAGGATTAAAAAGTATTGGATTTTTTAGAATTTAAATTTGACTTTTTTTTTCTTTTTCTGTGTTTACCGAATGTATATGAAGAATTGTAACTTTTTAAAGTCCTGTGGAATCTTCTGCTTGCATGATTTTCAAAATTGCCAATTTGGCATATTTCTTCATATAGTATATCTTCTGAAGCTGTAACCCTTCAAATCAGAGTTAGAAGTTAGCGGTCGATAGTTGTCAAATGTAACTGAATTATTGCATTTCATGACCACATAATTATTCCAGTGGCGTGGCGTGAAAATTTTCGGTGGTCATCGCAATTATTTAAGTTTGTGGTGAAAAATTATTAACTCTAAAATTCAATGGTTGAATTTTAGAAAAAGAGAATAATTTAAGAGTTTATTTAATTTAAGAATTTTAATAAAATTCCATTTGAAAAAAAGAAACTTTAAATCTTACCTTCATTTATACATGAACTCCAAATGTTCTGCTAAAACTGGATCGTAGAGTTTTAAAAGCTTATTAAGAGTTTTAAAATATTGCTTGGTCATCGCCACATCCAGCGATGACCGGACGCCACGCCACTGAATTATTCCTAGTCATCTAATTTGTCACCTAGCTTTCATTCACTTTAATTTTTGTTTAATAAACTCTCTCATTTGTATTTTAGTGTGAGTTTTTCTCCAATGTCGTCGAGTTAAGAAACACAATTCTAAAAACTAAATATCTTGATTTCAATTTTTTAAAGTAATTGTTGTCTAAAATAAGTATTAAATTATAAAACTCTATTTTCATGTTTTTTATTTATTTTTTTTAATATGCAAGATGTTTTTATCAGGCATGGGCAAATCGGGACTTTGCCCTGGAGCCCCCGGACCTCAAGGGGCTCCCAAATATTAATTTATAAAATATTTACTTTTTTTTCACAATCCCAACTCTGAAAATTTTCAAATACAAAATACAAATTCCATCTTTAAAAGATTGCACTAAACTTTCTGAAAAACAAATTTCATTTTGAATTTACAGAGCTCAATGCTTTTACAAAGCTAACCTTAACCACTATTAAGAAATTCTATTTTGATTTTAATAGATTGCAATGATCGTAAATCATATCTAAACTTCAGTCATTGAAAATAATCAATTCTAATTGTCATGAGATTTATTTTCTTCCATATTCAAAATTTTTTCTTTTAGCTTTGAGTTAAATGTGAAAAACAAACCCCAAATTGCCAACACTTTTTACTTGAAAGTAGAATGTATTGGATTTGATATTATGTTGTGTGTAGTGCAACTTAAAAAGGTGCAAAAGAAAATAACTTGATTAACATATATGGTTGGTTGGCAGATGGCTTGATACATATGCTACACCAGCGGCGGCTTTGTCTCGATTAATATATATTTACATGTTGGAGTATTTGACACTCTTCCACAAGTTGAAGTTATTAAATTCATCTTAAAGTAGTATAACAATTAACAAGTCGCTAAAGTTATATTAAAGAGTTTTGTTCTGTACAAAGAAAAAAAGGGTATTTTTATTAATTAAGGTACTTAATTTAGAATTGATGGAGGTAAGAATTTTCGGCACTTTTCGGTTTACACATATGTGTACATATATATATACATATGTGTGTATACATATATGTGTAAATATATATGTATATAACACTGGCGCCTGGCTAACCGAAAAGTACCGAATTTTCTTCTATTTAAAATCCAAGGTGCAAAAATATTGTTTATGCATTACACATGACTGACCATCAGCTCTATTTGAATAATGTTGAAACGATTTGAATGGGACCCCCTAATTTATTTTTGTCCATCGCCCCAATTAGTCATGATCTGATTAGTCATGATTTTTATCATGCAATATTTCTCCTTCCTTATATGTTCCTAAATTAAGATGTTGTATAAAGAACACATCTTTCCAAAAAAAAAAAAAAAACCAATGTAAGATTTGTGAATATTTTTAAATGCCACACCTTAATTGGTATCCTAAGGTTTATTTATTTGCTAATTTTTTGTTTTACTAATTTTTTTTAAAACTAGGCTTATTTATCTATGATTATACCTAAAAGCTCAAATTTTCTTTCTATGGATATAATTGCTTGATACTCTGTTTTGTATGCTCATTAGCTTTATGAAAATAATAATTTTTTTCAAGAATCCAGATATTGTAGTTCAATCAGGTTTTATACTTTTATAGAAAACCAGTTTTTATTTTAGTTTAGTGATTAACACGGATATAAAGTATGTAATATGTACAGCCCCCCCTCCCATCTTGCCCGTAACACATAAAAATATGAACTAGGGATTGACCGAATACTGAATAGTTGATTCGGTATTCGGTGGTTCGACATGTAAACTGAATATTCGGCTTCGGCTGAATACTTTTAAGTATTCGGCCGAATAATTGCAGATAAGTATTTTCTTAGAAGTAGAAGAATTCTCTTTTACTTAGCAGAAGAATAGGCTAAACAATGAGTTTCAATATTATGTGCATGAGTTCAGAGTTCAGGTGCACTACAAAAAACAAGTCAAAGGCCATTTTTAATTAAAAAAAAAAACTTTTTCCTTCCTAAAATAGTCTACATAGGTGTGAAATCAAAACAACTGTCTACAACAGAGAAAAAAAAGTAAGGAAGATGCACATCTTTCCCTTAATTTTATTTATTTCTACATAAGTTTTTTGTTATTTAAATTTATTTAATGTGTATTTTCTTTAATATACACATCAAATAAGCATATCAGAGTTCATATTTGTATATCTAAGGTGCATATTAAAGAAAATACACACATCAAATAAGTATACCCCTATGCCTATCCTATAGATTTTATAACCATTATATCAAAATCGCTCAAATTTCTTTTCTTCATCACCACAATGTTAAAATATTAATCAAAATATAAATACTCTATCAATAGTTTGATAGAAAATAGTTAAATGTACAAATTGATATGATACCTTTTGTATTTTGAGAACATTCCTATTCAATATGTTTATAATTAGACTTAGACAATCAGTAAATCAGCTTAATGACAACATTGTTTCTTTGTATTTGAATGAACTTTTGTTTTTCTGACCATCCTTATCCTTAATAATACCCTGTATAGTTTAATATTTTCATAGGTTATTTTTGGGTATTGACTAGTGATAAAATAATAAAAAATAAGTGATGGGTTAATGAATTTGTGAGTGGAAAGAAGTCATTAAATTTTTTTGTGTAATTAGATTTGAGAATAAAAATGTAACTGAATTAAATTATTGACAATTTAATTTTAATTAAAGCTCATTAAAAAAGCTAATATATGCAAAAATACATATTAAAAAGTTTCAAGTATTCGGCAAAATTGCTGCTTCGGTCAATCCCTAAAAGAACAATATTATTGCTAACATGGTTAAGGAAAGAAATGTGAAAATATGTTATAACATGTTAAATATGTTATAAAATTGAACCAGAGTTGGGCAAATTTGTAATTTTAATTATCTGCATTGTAATTACAGTTTAATTGTATGTAATGAATAATAGTTACAGTTACATGCCATAAGAAATTCTTCCAGCACTGTAGCCGGAAACCTCACTCATCATATATTATTTGACGAAATTTTTGTACTTTAATGTCTATAACTATAATCAATGATGTACAATTAAATTGTTATTGTTATTATGTTGCAAATAATTAGAATTACAAATTTGTCTAACTCGGAATTGAACCATGAAATGCAGTTTGGCACCTAGAGAAAAAAATTGTAGACGTCATTTGACACTTTACTTAGAGTTCCTAATTTCTAACCCCGCAGAAGATACTACTCAGAAGCACATACAAGATGGTGGTGCAGTAAAGAAGTAAAATATAATTTCACTTACCTCACACATATTAAATGTTATTAGAATTTAGTTTAGTATTGTGCTGTCCTCTAAAAAAAACCCACTTTTTGAATTTTTCTCTATATAAAATTTAATAAAAAATACAAAACAATTTGAAGTAGCTACATTGTCACAGCTTGTTCTGACTAAGATTTTAATGTATAGTATTTTTGATTCTGTCAATATATTACAAAATGGCAGTCAATTAAAGAAGAATTTGAAAAAAATCCACTTTTTCCTAAAAATAACCCATGTTACCTAAAAAAACCCACATGTAAAAACACTTCTAGAAACCAAAATATTAGACAGTAAAGTTTTTTTTTTCATTATTAATTATTTTTAAAACACAATTTTGCAAAAAAAAGTTTTTTTTCAGTTTTTTTTTTGCAATCAAATCCAAAGGGGCAACTTAATCACACAAGTTTTAATTAATCCTTGTTCAGAAAGTAGAAACGCCTGAAATTGGCACTGTGTTATTCAGAAACTAGAGAAATGTTCCATTTTTTGGTAAACATAAAAGATCTTTCAGAAAATAATATCAAAGTTGCCGTTTTGAACCAAATTTCCAGACAAAAGGAGAAAAAACACCCAAAGAGAGGCGAAAAACCAGTCATCATGGGACCCAAAATCACTTGTAACTTGATAAGTAATTTATCAAAAACATAAAACTCATTTCGATTCCAAATCGCTTAGTCAGCCCTGTCAATTTTGTACCTTTATGTTTAAAAATGAGTAAATGTGTCAGAAAGTTTCGTCCTTGTTGAACAGTGAACTAGAGAATCGCCTTATAAAATTTGCATAGAAAAGTGAAATAATGATTAGAATAAAATAAGCTTGTAAACATTAAAACAATGTATGATTTAATAAGTAAAAGGATATCTTTGTGCACATAAAAAAAAGTGGATGGGCTTTATTTTTGCAAAAACAAAGGGTGTGGAGGAGGTATGACATAACTTGTACAAATTCTTAAAAATGCAAAATATGCATTAAATTTGCATAATTTATTGGGTTTTTTTCCCTTTAATTAATATTTTAAAGAAAAAATGTATGCTCCACCATTTATTTATATGTAAAAAAGTAGGTTTTTTTTAGTTCCCGCATGGGTTTTTTTTTACCTCTGTTTTCAAATCATCACAAACTGAGCCAAACATAATATAATCAGCTGAAAATGGCGCATTTTATTCACATATTAATGGATTATCATAAAAACATCTAAAAATTGATGTACATCATTGTAACATGTCGTATTATAACAAGAAAACCTGTGAAAATGAAGCTCTTTTTTTGCTAGAATTCTGTATTATTAGCTTATTTTTTAAAAAACTAAATAAACACTTCTAAAGTAATTTTAAATAATTTTATTACTGTAAATGGCATATAGAAACAGGACAAAAAGAAAATTTTACTCCAGCGATTTTTTTGATAAAGTTCTAGGGTGGGTTTTTTTTAGGATACATTTTCCTGTGGGTTTTTTTTTTAGAGGACAGCACAATACATTAAGAAATTAAGATGACTTAAAATGAAAAAATCTGTTCTTGTGAGTACATTTAAAATTTAAACTAACAACTATTCTGCAAAGTATTACTGTAAAAGCTCCGTTATCCAGCATTCAAATAACCGGAAAGCTCAACTAACTGAAAAAAATCAGAGAGTTCCTTTATTTTTCTTTTCTCATAAACAGTTGAAAAATTTTTACTGCTGAGAAATTATTTACCTCAAACTATACACCTAATTAGAAATTTTAAAAAAGACACTCCAGGGTAAGTTTCTTTTTTTTTATTGTTGGATTGTTATCATAATTAAGGACTTTATGTTGTAATATCAATACAAAACAAATAAGGTGTTGCTATTAGGGATTGACCGAAGCAGCAATTTTGCCGAATACCGAATACTTGAAACTTTTTAATATGCATTTTTGCATATATTAGCTTTTTTAATAAGCTTTAATTAAAATTAAATTCTCAATAATTTTACTCAGTTACATTTTTATTCTTAAATCTAATTACACAAAAAAATTTAATGACTTCTTTCCACTCACAAATTCATTAACCCATCTCTTATTTTTTATTATTTTATCACTAGTCAGTACCCAAAAATAACCTATGAAAGTATTAAATCTATACAGGGTATTTTTAAGGATAAGGATTAGGAATGCAACAGATATCCGGCATATCCGGCTGATTTTTCAATATCCAAAATACTGTCGGATATCCGGATCCCAATCACCGGATATCCGACTTCTCTGTCAGATACCCGGCAGAGCGCAGCGAAGTGAATATATAAGGATAACAGAAATAGTTTGACCCCAAACAATGCCGAACAATTTTGTTTATAATACAAAATATGAAAGTAAGTTCACTGTACATGAGTAAAAGGTAATTCTCAAAAGTTTAAAGAATTGCCAGCTTTCCTAACATTGATATTTTGAACTCTTTATAATAAATTTAAGAATTTATATTTACTTCTTTCAGAAAATTGTACCTTTACTTTCAGAATGCAAAATAAAATTTGAAGTTGTTTATTAAAGTATGACTTTATTAATTTTCTTTCTTTTTTTAAAGTTTAACAATTAAACAGGCCAATTTTTAGAAGAAAGTATTGTAATAGAAATTTTTTCGATTTCCGGATTTAGATGTTTTAGAGGTCAGCCTCCTTCAATATGGAAATATTCTACTGGAAGGAGGGGGGCCACGTAATCGCGATTTTTGTGCCATTTTCATTATTGTACCACAGAAAAGTGTATGAAGTTATCCATATAATTGAACAAAATTTTTTGTATTTGTTTTTGGCTATGTCCAGCAGGTTTTCCTTTAAATTGGAAAAATTCTGCCAAAATGGGGCGCTGTAATAGTGATTTTTGTGCCACTTTCATTCTTGTACCATCGAAAAGTGTATGACGTTATGCATAGAATTGAACCAATTTTTGGGGGTATGTTTTTGGCTATGGCCAGCAGGTCCTTCTTCAATTTGAAAATATTCTGATGGAAGGGGGCGCTATAATACCGATTTTTGTGTTATTTTCATTATTTTACCATTGAAAAGTGTATGAAGCTAAGCATAGAATTGAACCAATTTTGTGTGTATATTTTTGGCTATGGCCAGCAGTTTCTCCTTGCATTTGGAAATATTCCGCCAGAAGGTGGCACTGTAACAGAGATTTTTGTAAAATTTTCTCGATTTTTCGCAGGTTTTTTTTTTTTTGTGGTGTAGGGGAAGACGGGGTACAATGAAACAAGGGGTACAATGAAACATTACTTGTAAAATCAATCAAATTTGTCATACAGAGTTGCAGTTTATATATATGTTATACAACTATATGTTCCAATTACTGATGTGATTTGGATACATTCACACTTCTACAACAGTAGCAATAGAAGATTATTGCTTTTGCACCATTGAAAGTAACTTTCTTTACTAAAAGTAATTTTGTTTCTTTTTCCTTGTTTTTATATGTAATAATTATTTTTTCTATACATTGTTATCTTTGGGTTGTTGTCTTCATACCTCCAAAACCAAACTAAAAAAAATAAATATTAGAAGTTTGAAAATAAATTTTTATTTAGTAACCTCAGTGCGGGGTACAATGAAACACTTGCAGACGGGGTACAATGAAACATGTTTTATTACAGTAATAAAAATAGTAAATAGAATATATTAGAAGTAAGAGTAGGAAAACAGAAAAAAAAAAGAGTTTTGTTCTAACCAGGTCAGTAAAAAATGCTCTTGTTAAGCAATTAAAAAATAGAAAGAGAAATAAAGCTAAGAAGGGATTGTTTTGAAAACAAACTCTGCCTGCTACAGACTCTGATGATGATCCAGATTTTTTTTCCAGTCCCAGCTAGTCATCGAGATACTAAGAATGAGATATCCCCACACAACATGTATGGTACAAGCAGTGTATCCGTATAAATGGAAACATAAGGAAATATATACCGTTGGAGAAATCATACATAAATGAAGTCAAATGTGAAGTCAAATGTGAAGTACCTGATATAAAAAAACTCCAACCAAGTTTTAATTTTTTTTTTTTTTTAGAAACTTACATTAAAAAAAAAAAAAAAAAAAAAAAAAAAAACATTGTGTTGAAACTACCATCCCATATTCCTTCAGGAGCAACTGAAATATAAGCAGAAATGCTAATTTTTGAAACTGACTTGAGCCAATTTAATATAAAATGAAAGGTATTTCTTAAACTAATAGAATTTTCTTATTTTTCATCTTAGACTATAATATTTTTATCAAGTTTCTTATTAATCAAGTTTTGTTTCTGTATTTATCTCATTTTTCATAAAATAAACTATACTGGGTGAAAATTGCTTCCATCATTTAGAGTGTTTCATTGTACCCCAGTATGTGTTTCATTGTACCCCGACATACGGGGTACAATGAAACACTGTAAGACATTTATTTTTTGTTATTTTTCAAGCATAAAGATATTGTTTAGAACCTAATAAAAATTTATTTAGATGGGGAAAATACAAGGTTAAAAATATGCATTAATTATATTTTTGTGCATGCAAAATTGTGGATAGGAAAAAATAATTAGTAAATTTTGTTTCATTGTACCCCGTCTTCCCCTATATTGGCGGCTCATGAAGCGAAGGGAACTTCGCATCCTGCTAAGCTGGCTATTCACAAACAGCTGATGTACAACAGAATAACGAAAAAATTATTGATTTTAATAAATATCATAATCGAGATTAACTTATTCTTATTCTGATTAATTGACTGGAGCAGAAATTTTAGATCAAAATCAAAGTTGGTATAATATTGAACTAATAATATTAAAGTATGGTAACATTTGGAACTACTTTTTGAAATATTAAGATGTATGATATAGAAAAAAGTTTTGGGATTGGCAAATCCAACTAGTTATTTTTGTAACTTTCTTATAAAAATTTAAAATTAAAAGTAATTTTCTTTTTACTAATAAATATCAAAATAATTTAACTTAAAATAAAACTAAACGTGACTTAGAACAAAAACAAAAGGTCATCAATTAAACCTATGTTTGGAGAAAATAACTCTTTAATCATGGGTATATTAGTAGATATTTTATGTTTAAATTATAAAAAGAAAGTATGTAGTATTTCTTTGTGAAAATACTCAACAATTATATGCATATTAATTGGTTAAAATTTACTATACAGATTATCAGCATTTCATTGTACAAATTAATTAATTATTAGCAATTATCAATATAGTCAATCCCATATCCAAATCCAGTAGCAATTATCAGCATTTCATTGTACAAATAAACAGAATATTTTAATGTTTAAATTACATTTTTTATGCAATATTATTAATATACATTACAGGGCTTGAATTTCGAGACGGTATGGCAGGATTTGTGCCCTAAAGATTATTATTGTGTCCTATTTATTATGCCCTATTGTGGGCGGGCGGCTCCTGTTTCCAAAAAATCATTTTCCGAAAATGTTTCTTTGTAAAACAATGATCAAGCCTCAGGACCGACCGACAAATTTCGTGATATTTTCTACTATCAATTAGCAGATTTCACAGGTTCTTCTTATGAGAGATTGACAAAATTCATAGTTGTTTTTCTGCATCTGACTGAAAAATTTTGTGCTTTTTCTCCACGACCGACTGACGAATTCCACGATTTTTTCTAGATACCGATCGGTAAATTTCATAATTTTTTTTTCTCGAGATCAATTGACAAATATAGCAATTTTATTCTGTGACCGATTGGCAAATTTTCCTGTTTGTTCTTGCGACATACTGTTGAAAATAACAATTGTTTTTTGCATCCGATTGAAAAATTTCGCATTTTTTCTCTGCGACCGGCTGAGGAATTTCACAATATTTACTCGTGATGGACTGGCAAGTTTCACGATATTTTTCCATGATTGATTGACAAATTTTGTAATATTTTCCCGCTGCCGATTTCCCATGAACTTCAGTTTTCTTCTTGCGACTGGTCGACAAATTTTGTTTATTTATTTTCACCATAATTGACGAAATCGGCGATATTTTTTTTATGACCGATTTATGTATTTTGCGATGTTTTTTCTCTGTGCCCAAAATAGGAAATAACTAAAAGGGCAGTAATGGCCACCGGAGACTGAGCCTTACCAAATTGGCCAATAGTCAGCACTCAACAAAATGAGATTACACTTGTGGCACAAACGAAGAAAAAAAAATTGGTGAACTTAAAAAAACGTTTAGAAATAACAAATTAGTTGATTTTTGCAATTCACAGAAGTTAGGACATGACTTTTAAAATCAACCTTTTATCGTGTAATAGAAGAAATCAATTGGCTATTTCCTTTTCAAACTTTGGATATGGATTTAAAATTCCAATGCATTGCAATTCCATGCAAAAGAATCTGCAACCGAAATCGAAAAAGTAAAAAAACAGCCGTATGAAAGATCAAGCTCAGCTATCTTATGCAAAAAGAATCTTTTAAAACTTTCCAAATTTAAACAATTAAAAAAAACCCTGCCCATTGGTTTAACATTACGGAATGGCCATTTTCAAATTAGTGAAGGGTCCCCTTAAGTGTTTAACTGTGTGATGTGAATGAAAAAAAAAAAAAAAAAAAAAATTTCGTAACAATATTATGATAGTGTTAGAAAGTGTTTTATAATGTATGACTAATGTATGATTTTTTGTTCTTGCTAAAATTTCCCATGGGTTAATATAGAATTTCATGATTTGAGAAGGGAAAACCAGTTTCACTGGAATGCCCCCTTTACAAAAGAAATTACTTGGAGGAAATAAATGTTTCTTAAAATAAAGTATTTCCTAACAAAAATAAATAAATAAATAGGAAGGATTCACAAGGAGTTTATTTAATATTATTAATTCATACTCAATAGATTGAAAAAATTTCAATATAAGCATAACATTTATTCATTAATCTTTCAAGTACAGTAAAACGCCGGTTATCTGAAAAGCATGGGACCAAAACATTTTTGTTGACTGGGGTTCCATAAGAATTTTCAGATAAATGGGAAGCTTTCTTATTTACCCTACCAGATGCCACTACTCAGCCATCTCTCCCCCCCCCCCCCCCCCTATCTATAATTGCAATGAAACAGATTTGAATAAGGAAATATTGCCAAGCTACACATTAGCTTCTGGAGCAGAGAACGGCTCCTTGAGAAAATTAAGAGACATTACAGAAAACGGTTGATACAGTTTTTGATTGAAGGACTGACTGATGGAGCAGAAGTTGTTGAAAATTTAAAACTTGTGGATATGAAGGAAGTTCACTACTGGTTAGATTCTTGATGGGAGTGAATGAAAGTGAATTAAAATTAAAACGTTAGTAACATTTTTACATAAGTTATGGCCTAAAGTTGAGTTGCTAGTCTTTGAAACACAGTTGCAGTCAGCAGAAACTGATGTCATTGGAATTGTGGACAGAAATGATGACAATATATACACTGAAGTGTTTTTGGACATGTTGAATGCATTTAAAATTCCATAGTTCAATTTTAACGAAAATACCAGGAATTACAGTTTTGACTATAATTCCATAAACAAGTTTGTTCAGAAGTGACATACAATCACCGTAGGATATTGACAATAGAATCACCGATATGCATTATTCATGCAAGTAAGTTAAAAAATAATGAACATCAAATTTTGCAAAGTTTTCTAAAATTTTTTAACAGAGCATAACCATGCGTTTCTGATAATTTCTAAAGTTATAAAAGTTGGTCTGTGCTGTTTGTCAAAAGTGTAACTTGTGAAAGAGGCTAAAACATGCAAAATGGAATAAATTCTAAATTAAGAAATTCATTTAGCAACCCAATTGTTAATTGCCCATAACATTAGGTGAAAGTTGAAAAATAGACATGGTATATATAAAACTTGATTCTGTTCCTTTGTTTTAATAAAAATAAACATTTTTGATAATAAATTATCTTGAGTTGTTAATTTAAATTATTTCAAAGGTATTTTGTCATGTTTGTATAAATGTAATTCTTTAAGTGGCAGATAAAAAATAACGGGGTTTAAAGAGTTTTTTTTTCCTTTCTAACAGTGCAACTCCCCTGTATTTTTAAATGTTGGCTGGGAAACTTCCCTTCTGGGGAAAACTTGAATTTCAAGCCCTGATGTTCAAAGAGATATAGTTTTTGTAAATTATATTTCAATACATTTAAAATGTTTTAATGATGTATGAAACATGTTTGTAATTTATTGTTCTGAGATGGCATTATATAAAGAAATAATTCACCATATAACTAAAAACATATCTAGTGCCGGATATCCGAATCCGGCAGGCAAAGGAGCTTCGGATATCCGGCAAAATCAATATCCGGTGCATCCCTAATAAGGATTGTTAGAAAAACAAAAGTTCATTCAAATACAAAGAAACAATGTTGTCATTAAGCTGATTTACTGATTGTCTAAGTCTAATTATAAACATATTGAATAGGAATGTTCTCAAAATATAAAAGGTATCATATCAATTTGTACATTTAACTATTTTCTGTCAAATTATTGATAGAATATTTAAATTTTGATTAATATTTTAACATTGTGGTGATGAAGAAAAGAAATTTGACCGATTTTGATATAATGGTTATAAAAGCTATAGGATAGGCATAGGGTTGTACTTATTTGATGCGT
The DNA here is from genome assembly GCA_963932465.1 of Maratus speciosus. Taxonomy (NCBI): domain Eukaryota; kingdom Metazoa; phylum Arthropoda; class Arachnida; order Araneae; family Salticidae; genus Maratus; species Maratus speciosus. Next base: position 277,794,811 of record OZ010797.1, on the reverse strand, counting down.
ATTTTAAAGAAAATACACATTAAATAAATTTAAATTAAAAAAAAAAAAACTAATGTAGAAGTAAATAAAATTAAATGATAATGCACAGCTTCCTTATTTTTTTTTCTCTGTTGTAGACAGTTGTTTTGATTTCACACCTATGTAGACTATTTTAGGAAGGAAAAAGTTTTTTATTTTAAATTAAAAATGGCCTTTGACTTTTTTTTTTTTGTAGTGCAGCTGAACTCTGAACTCATGCACATAATATTGAAACTCATTGTTTAGCCTATTCTACTGCTAAGTAACAGAGAATTCTTCTACTTCTAAGAAAATACTCATCTGCAATTATTCGGCCGAATACTTTTAGGTATTCGCCGAAGCCGAATATTTGGTTTACATGCCAAACCACCAAATACCGAATCAACTATTCAGTATTCGGTCAATCCCTAGTTGCTATCCAACGTACTATTTATTCACAAATTAAAAGATGTAAAAAACATATGAATAACTTGAATCTCTATGTTTTGGTTTAATCTTTAAAAACTTCGTTAGGAGAAAAATTTTCTAAAATATAAATCGACAAAAACTCTTTACATGCTACATTTAAAAAACAATCCAAAATACAAATCAATCTAACGGAAACTTCTTAATCCCAAATAAACAGCTCAGTGGTGCCATCTTTTAACCAAAGAAAACCACGATGAAAGAAAGGCTGTAAAAAAATAGAAATTTTCAATGATTTTTCAAAATAGAAAGCTAGATTTTAGGAATGTGAAAGGAAACATTATAATAATGCATAATAATGGAAAGGATAGTATTCTAACTCGTATTCTATCCGCAAACCCCAAAAATATGAGGGGAAGTACTTATATACTAAATGTAAAATATCTACTACAGTTATGAATTAAAACAGTTTTCATCTACTCTATACACAAGTAGTACTCTGTACTTACTCTGTATCTATTTTGTACACTGCAGTAAATCGGTTATCTTTAACTTGTGTAGGCTGATATAGTCCATAAATAGCAATAAAAGTTCTTTTTGTAGATTTAAAGTTATATATAATTAGTTTAATTTCACTTTAATGTTTAATGTGTCTATAAAAAAAATCTGGAGTCGGAGTTGGCTTGTTTTTTAGTGACTCCGACTCTTTTGTTCCAAAATTGGTCCGACTCCATGACTCTGCAGCCCTGACAATCTCTGCCATGTTATTAGTTTTGTAAATTTGCATATGATCTTGTAACATTGTATGATTAATTTCGAAATTAATAATTGGTTTCACATTCATAATCCTAAATGATTGTTTAAATAAAGATAATTATTATTTTTATCAATTTTTTTCAGGAGCAGACAGACTTGAATTATGCCAGGATCTCTCTGTTGGTGGTTTGACTCCTACTGCTGGTAATTTCTGTATTAATATATTTTAATGAATACTACTCTCTCTCATTTTCATGTATGATTTTAAAAAAATTGCTACATTTGTACTTTTTTATACCTTGTTGCAGGGTTCACAAAAACCCGTTTAAAAAAAAAAAAACTCAACCCACATGGGTTTTTTCAAAAGTATAATCAGGGCTTGAATTTCAGGGCGGGATGGCAGGATTCGCGCCCAACATTTTGAAATCCCGCCCAAAAGAATATCGTGGGCGGGAGGCTCCCGTCCAAAAAATTTCACTCTTTGCCAGAAAATTTTGCATTTTGGAAGTGCAATCAACTCCCGCGAACACTTTGTGAATTTCGTGGTATTTTCACGTGACCGATTGACACATTTTGCGAGTTTTTTTACCGCGAAAAATCATTGAAATGCACGATTTTTTTCCCACAACCTATTGACAAATTTCACTATTTTTTTCCCGAGATCAGTTGACAAGTTTCGCATTATTTTCCGCAACCGATTGGCGAATCCATAGATTCTATTCCGAATTTTTAGAAAATTTAAGGCAGGCACTCGGTCCGAAAATTTTAAAAAATCGGTCATCAATCTGAAAATTTGGACACAAAAAAATATTGCGAATTTCGACAAATGGTCGCCGAAAAAACGCAAATTTCGTCACAGAATCGCGGAAAACCCCCCGTAAATTTTGTCAAAGAATCGCGAAAAAAACGCAAATTTTGTCAAAGAATCGCGAAAAAAAAACGAAAATTTTGTCAAAGAATCGCAGAAAAAACAAAATTTCGTCGGAGAATCGTGGAAAAAACACAAATTTCGACAAAGAATCGCGAAAAAAACACTAATTTCATGGAAGAATCGCGGAAAAAAGGCTAGTTTCGGCCCTGCCGGGAGTGGATCCCCCCCCCCCCCCTTCCTCTCCTGTAACTTATCAGAAAACTTGCTGTGAATTTCAGAATTTTTTTTTGACTTAGAATCACCCCTGGTGCTGTCTGTCACCAGACTTGTATAAAACCAAAAACTTTCTGCGCATGCAAATATTGGGTCAAATTCTTTCTGCAAATTAATTTTATGTTTTATAAAATAATGTGTTATATTATTTTGACGATATTAATTAAGGAATAATTATTTTAGTTAAAAAATAATAAAGCTAAAAATCCATGATAAGAAAAGGTGAATTCTTATCAATTATTTTGTACCCAATCCTTTTTATCAAATCCTTAATATTGTAACCTCTTTGCATAAAATGCCAGTCACTCTGTTCACAGAAATAATACGGCATTGCTTCTGAGACAACTGAATCCTATTTTATAGGGAGAGGTCTATTCATAGGTATCATCATTAAAAGAGACTGATGCAGGGATGAAAGTGCACTAAAGCCATTTTGGAGCACCTTTGGAACAGCAAAAATCTGATTTTGGAGCAGTAAAATCCATTTTTGGAGCAGAGAAAATCTGATTTTTGTGCAGTAAAATCCATTTTTGTAGCAGCGAAAATCTAATTTTGTCTTATAATTTTTTTGCGATCTTTTGCTGAAATTCGAGAGCCTTTCGCAATCTTTTGAAGAAATTTGGTTATTTTTCGCGATCTCTTGACAAAATTCATGTATTTTTGCAGTCTTTTGACGAAATTTGCATATTTTTTGCGATATTTTGACAATATTTGAGTATTTTTTGCGATCTTTTGACAAAATTGCGTGTTTTTCACAATTTTTTGATAAAATTTGCGTTCTTTTCGCAATCTTTTGTCGAAATTCGCTTGTTTTTCACAATCTTTGGACAAAATTAGCTTGTTATTCTTGATCTTTGGGCGAAATTTGCGTTTTTCGTGATCTTCTGATGAAACTTGCGATCTTTTGAAGAAATTTATAGAGCTTTTTTCTATCTTTTGGCCACGTTTTGTTCATTTTTTCACGAAACTAGCGATCCTGTGAGATAATTCACGATCTTTTGACTGCATTTGTATATTTTTTGCAATCTTTTGATGAAATTCACGTTTTTTCGCAATCTTTTGACGAAATTCGCTTTTTTGTAATCTTTTGACGAAATTCGTGTTTTTTCAGCGATCTTTTCACGAAATTAGTGATTTTTTTCGCGAGCCTTTGACGTAATTTGCTCTTTTTCCGCGGTCCTTTGACGAAATTTGTTTTTTTACTCGATCCTTTGACGAAATTAGTTTTTTTTCCGCGATCCTATGACAAAATTCGGGCTTTTTCCATTCTGGTTTTAGGAAATTCGTTTTTTTTCCTGCGCTCCTTTTATGAAATTTGGTTTTTTCTGCGATCTTTTGACGAAATTCGCGTTTTTCCTGTGATTTTTTGAAGAAATTAGTGGATTTCTTTCGCGATCCTTTGACAAAATTAATTTTTTTTTTCGCGATTCTTTTACGAAATTTGTGTTTTTTTCGCAATCCTTTGACAAAATTTGGGCTTTTTCCGCTATGTATTTACGAAATTCGTTTTTTTTTTTTCAGGATCCTTTGACGAAATTCGCGTTTTTTCCGTGAAGCTTTGACGAAAGTGGTGATTTTTTTCTGCGAACGATTGACGAAATTGTTTTTTTTTTTCCCGCCGACCATTTGTTGAAATTCGCAATATTTTTAAGTGATATTTTTTTATGCCTGAATTTTCGGGCTGATGGCCGATTTATTTAAATTTGCGGAACCGAATGCCTTAAATTTTCGGAAAATTCAGAAAAGAATCACACCTGGCAAACAATAAATAAATCGTACATAAAATTGGGAAATATTTTTAATATTTCTGTATTTAAAAAAAAATAAGTTACAGAAACAAAAATTACTTTTTTTTTTTCAAAAAAATTTTCCGCAAAATTTTGAATTTTGTGGAAAATTTTCAGTGCACGGCGTGCGCGTGTGCGTCTATATTATACAACTCTGTCTGTCACAAGTTTACCTTGTGAAAGAGGATTCAGGGTCCAAAATCGAATAAAATCTAAATTCAGAATTTCATTTAACACCCTTGTTAAGGACCCATGACATTTGGTTGAAAGTTGGAAAATGGACTGTATAAAAACTTGAATTATTCCTAGTTATTGATTTAAATTGCTTGAATGGTATTTTGCCATGTCTGTAATAATATAATTCTTGAAATAGCACAAAATAACAGTGGGTTTTAAAGAATTTTTTCTCCCTCCCAAATGACTCGACTCCCCTCCATTTATAAATGTTGGTAGGGAGACTCCCCTCCCAGGAAAAATTGAATTTCAAGCCCTGTATAATAGATGTGATATTACATTATTTATATATTATATATACAATACAGCAAAAAAAATATATATATATTGTTCCATTATGCAATATAATTGTAATGCTATTTTACAAATTACAAATTGCATAAATTACATTAACTTAAATCTATTAAATGATAGTGTTTCTCAGAAATTAGTTTTTAACATAAAATATAAATTATTAATTTGCATAAAAAGTAAAATTTTGATCTAGGTAGAAGTTTTATTTTCATGAATATAGTTGATTTGAATTTTTTATATAAGACATTCTTATCAATTGCCTGTACCTATAATTATGTACTATCTGTAGCGGAACAATTTAAAAATCATAGGGGAGGCTCAAATAGTTTCTAACTCAGTATGATCAAAATAACAGTAAAACAGAAAAAAACAATCAATGATAAAGCATCTCATTAATAAGTAATTACATAGATTAATTAATAATTAATTTTATTCATAATTAAAAATGTTTATGTGCATTATTTCAAAATAGACATTAAGGAATAAATTTATAATTTTGTGAAATATGACAGGAGAGTATCAAAGAAAAAAATGTATGGCTTTGGGGTCTTTTAGCACCCCCTCTCAATCCCCTCTTTCTCTCAACAGCACAAATATCTACCAACTCCAGTGCTACGGATTTTGAAAGAAAACCTATTTTGTTGAACTTTTAGATACATGAAGAATGTTTGATTAATCACAGTAAATAGAATGTGAACAGAGACAGAACGTTCTGTGTAGGAATTTCAGAATTTCTTGCATTGGTTCCCAGTATAAAACCCTCTTACTAGTATATTCTAAATTTCTGGTAACATTCTGAAAATTTTGAAAGTGGTCAGGTATATTACTTGCCTAGTACATGAAAACTGAAACAATAAGATAGATTCGAAAAAGATAACAATTTCATTGCAAAAGGAAAAATCATTTTTTCAATGTTTAGAATTTAAAGTTTACTTTAAAGGAAAAACTATAATCGAAAGGGAGAAAAAGGTTTCCAATGCGGAGGGGGAAGGGGCTTGAGATCCCCTGTTATAGGTGAAAACTGGGAAATTGAGTTAGTAGCCAGTGGCCGGTAGACTCAGTTTCATTAGTGGCCACTTTTTAAAGTTAGTGGCCACTATAATGTTTCAAACTTTCTTGACATCTACATAAACTATAATCATTGTATATATTCATATTTTTCTATAAGTCAGATTTTTATACCAGCCAACTATCCATGATAAGAATAGGGAAGCAGTCAAAATTCAAGAAAATTACTTTAAAACCGCAGAATCTGTTACATTAATTTTTTAGAAAATATTTTTAGATTATTTGCATTAAACACTATTATCAATTTAAATTACTATTACTTTCTTGATATAAAAAATAACTAAATCAAAATTCCAACAGTTAGGTGTATATAATTAAAAAAAAAAAAAAAAAAAATCAAATAAAGCACAATAAATGTTAATTGGATTTTATTTAATAAGTAAATATGTTATTAACATACTAAACACATTACATACAGTTTAAATCTAAGCTGATGAGTATATTCCACAGGATTAAACGGTATCTCTATGTTAGTAAAATATTTCAATGAGCTAAAATACGGGTGCTATACTTCAGGTGTTTATGTAATGTCTTTTATATGTATATATTTTTTCAAAATTAACTAAAATGACTTAAATTCATTAAATGTATATATTTAAAATTTTAAATATTGGTAAAAATTGAAAAAACCCACATTGTGGGTTTTTTGGTGGGCTTTTTCAAGTAGGCCCAGTCTGAAAAAACCCACTGGGTTTTTTGAAACTGGGTCCAGCTTTGCAAACCCTGCCTTGTTGAGTTTTAGTTCCTTTACTGTATAGGTCTGAAGGATGGGAGAAGTTGTTTGTTGTAGCCAGTGACATAAGAATTTAATCGTCAGGTGTTGCCAACCTGAAAATGACATCAGTTTTAAGCATTGACACATTTGTCCTGTATAGTATAGATTTATTTGTATTATCACAAACAACAAACACAGAAAATCTTTTTCTTAGATAATGCAACATGCAAAAGTAATGTGCCTAGGCAAGGTTTCCTGCTTAAAAGATGAAAGCTGGTTGTCAGCATTGTTTTAATAATTTATAAATATAATTTATATCTTCTTATTTCTAGTTTTAATATCTAAAGTCAAATTTCTTTATTAATATTTGGAAATTTTTCCAGAGAGAAAGCCCGGCATGGTTCCCGGCATGGAATCTTTTTCACTAAGTTGGTCTTTGCGCCTTTTAAGCAAAAATAATTTGAAATATCAAATTTCTTTGTTTATATATTTTATAAAATTTAAATTTGCATCAGAGGAAATATTTTAATTTCAACTTTTTGTATGTTCAATTTTAGGATTTATCAGTGTTGTAAAGAAGCTGGTGTCTGTGCCTGTTTTTGTGTTAATTAGGCCACGCCCTGGAAATTTTGATTACAACACATATGAGGTGGCTCAGATGTTAGAAGATATTACAATTTCAAAAGAAATCGGTGCTGATGGACTTGTTTTTGGAGCATTAAATAAGTAATATTTTATTGTAATTTGTTTCAAATTTGTACAAAAGTAGTATAAATGGTTATCATTTGTCAATACTTATGTCAATTAATCCTTTGAGCATTCGGCTTGTCTTTTATCATCATGTACAAGTAGGTTTCTGTGACATATATCTGATATTTATTTTCAAAATTTTATGCATGATATTTTTGAAATTTTAAGTGAAAACAAGTGTGGATGTATTTTTCAACTGTTATTGACTGTGTCAAACTGTAGATAAGAACTTTTGCTTTGGCAGTGGCTTTTTTAGCCTCCCCCCCCCCCCCAAAAAAAAAATAAATAAAAATAAATAAATAAATAAATACAAAATTCTTCAAGCTTTACATTTGAAACTGAATTTTTAAATGTCGAGCCAATAATTTTGTGGACAATATTTACTTAAAACAGCTATTGAAAGATAAATTGTCTAATTTAGGTAAGCTATTTAAAACTTCATTAGAATCTTTTCTGTTTTTTTTTTTTTTTTTTTTTTCAATTTAAACTGTAAAACAGGTTAAAGAATGAATGAAGCACACAAACTTACATTTATGTTCAGATTTTTCAGTAAAAATAATTTTTTTTTTGTACGTAATTTTGTTGCATAAAACATGAAATTTTCTTGGAACTTGATAAATCCTATAGTTTGTTTTTTGTGAATGTAAAAAGCACTTTTTTTTCTATTTTTAATTAGTTGATCTTCAATTTTGTTACATAAGTTATAAAAATAGACATTTAGAATATTGTTTTATTAAGTTTTCATGCTAAGTGCAATATGATTTAGTTTCTGATTTTATTAGGTCTGAAAATATTTATAATTATCAATAAGTTGACTATTTGAAAATATCTAATATCTATCGAAAACATTGGATATATATCAAACTATCCCATATTTTTGATATTTTGGAAAATATCATGATATTTACGAACCTTGTGTACAAGGGTCAGTCAAATATAAACTCAAATTTATTTTTTTAAATTTATTGCCAGTTGCCATAAGATACAAAATTTTTGGAATATTTTTTTTTTCTACATAATCTTATTTTAAAACTTACTTTTCCTGAGTGGATAGATAAATTTTTCATTAGGTTATCATAAAACAATAGGTATGAATCTCTAGCCAGTTGTATATGAACTTGTCAATGGCTTACTTTTTGTCAAAGAGGCAATATTTTCTAAGGAAGTTACCACTGTTTATGGGGAGGAGATCTCCCCTCCCCCCCCCCCAAAAAAAAAACAAACAAACAGACAGATTTTTGTTATAAAAATTTATTTTAACTTTTTTACAAAATTACTTCAGTCACCTTCAAAGTAATCTCTGTTAAATGTGATGCACTTGTCAAGTTTTTTTCCCACTGTTTAAAGCACCTCTGGAACTCTTCAACTTTGGTATCGTTCAGTGACCTTTGCGAAGCTGTTTTTACCACCTCCACATCATCAAAATGCTTTCCTTTTAAATTTTGATACTGTCTCGGGAACAGGAAAAAGTCACATGGGGTTAGTTCTGGTGAATATGGAGGGTGGGGAACAACAGATCACTCCTGAGAGACCAAATAGCAGTTCACTCGTAAGGTTGTGTGTGCGGGGATATTGTCATGATGAAGGAACCAATCACCTCATCACCAAAGTTCTAGACGTTTCTTCTGCACATCCTCTGGCAGACGTCTTACAACTTCCCAAAAAAGTGCTGGTTAACAGTCTGGCCAGGGGGAACAAATTCCCGATGCACAATTACATGAACATAAATAAGACAATGATCATCATCTTCACATTCAACCTCACTTGTCTTGCTTTTTTTGCTCTGGGGGAGTTGGGAGTCTAAGACTGGCCTGACAGTTGCTTGGGTTCTGAGTCATATACTCGTAACAGCAACTCTCATCACATGACTTTGGTCAACAAGTTTGTATTAGTTTCAGCCTATTTTTTAATCCTGGCTCAAATTCAATCGAATGTTTTTTAAATCCTATATGAGAGGACGAGGAACAAATTTTGTGGCAACACATCTCATTTGCAAATCCTAGGCCAAACTCTGCTGCCACGAGCTCCAACTCACGCCTGTCTCTTCTGAAATTTTGTTGATCATGAAACGACAATCCTCATTGATTTTTTGATGACTTTTTTCAATGTTTTCATCGTTTCAAGTTGTTGAAGGGTGCTCAGAATGAGCATGGTCTTCAACTCACATCTCACCACATTTAAAGCACCCAGACCACTCGAAAATTTGTGTGCAGCTCATAGCATCTTCCTTAAAAGTCTGTTGAACCATTTGGTAAGCTTCTGTTGCAGATTTTTCAAGCAGGAAACAAAATTTCAAACACAATCTTTGTTCTTTTAAATTTGCCATGATGACAATGCATTTGGAACACGAAAACAGTAAGAGAAACACAAAACTACAATCAAACATTAACCTACAAACTGATGCCGTCTGGGTAGTTGTTTCATCAAGGTCTCTACTAACTCCATCTAGCGAGAGAACACTACTACATCCACGAATGGCAGTGTGCTTTCAGTACATTTTTTTTATTCCCTCTCGTAGATTGTTGGAAGGATTTTTAGCTCAATCATAACATATTCTGCTGAACTTAATTTAGCTATTGATGTGTCAAAATATTCTGATATTGCAGATTATTTATGTACTGTAGCAAAATAATCTACCCAGAGATGTGAAAAGAGATTTACTGTTTGTAGCATTGGTACTGATAATATTGAGGATGGGGAGGGAAAAATGTTATATTTTATGTATTATGACTGTTCTGTTCTGTTCTAATATTTCAGACAGAGATATGGATTCCTTAATATATTTTTAAATGCAGCTAAAATTATTAAATATTTTAAGTATTATATTTACCAAATGCCTCACACAGAAAAAAAGGGGTGAAAGATTGTTGATGATTTTTGTTATAAATTGCTTTGCTATTTAAAATTGAATTTCATATTTTGTGAATGAGTACAAAGGACAGATTATTTATTTATTTTTATTATTTTTTTTTTTTTAAGATTTCTGTTTTGTATTATTTGTTGGTTTTGTTATTAAATGCAAAAATGAGTTTAAAATATTGCGTTAATAACAAAATTTAAAATTTTGAAATGTTCTAAATTAAATTTATATCTGTAATTTAATTAATATAACTAGTCCATCTTGTGCTGCAGTTGCAGCATTACTAACATATGTGAGTGAGAGATGTTAAGCTGGGTATCGTCCTCGTAACTTAAATGGTAGAGCACTTGGAGCACTATTCAAAGGGATTCGGTTCGATTCCCAGCTTGGACGTTTTTCACTCTGTTGGTTCTATGCTGAGTTAGTAGTGTGATAAATCCCATTTTCAATATTCATTTAAATTTATATCTATTGAAAATATCTGATATATGATATTTATTAATCTCTATTTCATAACTAGAGAGTTTTCATTTTTTTTTTCTCAAAGTGCATTAAAATATTAATTTTTAATTGATTTTTCTCTCAAGCCTATCACTTTCTTTTCAGGAAAAATGAGGTTGATTTAAATGTATGCCAGAGACTTTTAGGTAAATTAAGATTACATTTTAAAACTTGATCTAATTTTATTCATTATATTTGATATTTTTTTCAATAATTTTCTAAAAATGTATTTATGCATATTTGTCAAATCTTGAGATTTTTTTTCAGAATTCTTCTGAAGGTTAACTCTGTCTTCGGCTTTTCTGCTCAGAAAAAAATCTTTTTCTTTTCTTCTTTTTTAAATGAGAAAATTGTGTTCAGAAGTATTTGGAATTATGCCAATAAGAGGCAAAATTTCTTTTTAACTAGTCAGAAATTCTACATCAAACATGGCAAATGAGGTGTGTTTGTATTATAATTAGTTTTATAAGTATTCAGATCTTGGTGCAGTAGCTGTTCCACTCTTATGCAAAAATGCATGAATACAAAATTTATTATGATTACATATATTAAATTCAGTAAGATGAAAATAATATGACTATCTTAAATAGGACATCATCACCATGGCAACATAGAATCATTACCTATTATGGGATATCATTGAATTAATTACATATGATAGGATTTAATGGAATGAAGAAAACTTTTATTAATATCTTTTTAAGTTTTGATTCGATTTTTATAACATTTGAAATGACCCAACAAAATTCTGCAATGATTATACAGTAGAACTTCAAAAATCCGGCATCATCGAGATCGAGACTATGCCGGATTTTTGAAGGAATATCAAAAGTATTACTATATTCTTAATGGTGCCATTAGCTATAGTTTAATTCATTATTAAATGATAATTATCTAAGAAAAAGAGAAAATTAAATAGATAAAAAAACTTACTATAATTGATATTTTCTATGTTTACAGAAAAAAAAAAAATCTTTTCTTTTCGGTTAGCCGGGCACCAGTGTAATATATACATATGTATGTATATCTATATATACATATGGGTTGTTCTCTACAATACTTGCAAATTTGGCCAAGCAGTCTGACTTGAATGCTCATGTGTAAATTTTAGTAAAAATTAAATAAATGGTAAGAAATTAGTCAATTCTTGAAGATTTTAATAGCAGCAGAAATCGTTTTAAAAATTTGACTTAACAACAACAACAACAACAAAAAAAAAATAAATAAAAATAAAAATTTGTGGAAAAAATAAAATTAAAAATGTGAGGGAATGACAAGTGAGGGAATGATGAAATAAGACATTTTAACTAGTTGTCGGGAAACAATGCAAAACTATGAAGAAATCCAAACTATTTCCTTTAAGAGCAACACTTAATATATAATGTATGATAAAATTAAAATTTTTGATATTTTTTAAAAAATGAGTATTCTGTGTGAGGGAATGACTGCTAATAAAAACGCTTCCAGATATATTGACTGAAATTTTTTTTTTGAAAAATTAACAAAATCTTACACTACCAATTTATGTTGCTGGACTGACAAGTGCTCAAAATGGCTTCTTGTCTGTGAAGGATGTTAGACTGCTACTGCTCTTTAGTGGTAGATATTTGAGATAATAGCAATGTGTGAGGGAATGATGATCTAACATGGGGAAACATATAATTGATTGAGTTGACTATATAATAATAATAATAAATAATATTTTTATTATTTTTTGTAATGTACCAAATAAGAACTTTATTTTGCTTAGAGTATTTTTAATTATTTTTATTTCTGGATGGAAAGAAATAGGCAATAAAGTATGGTAGTACAGGTGGGGGAAAGGTGAGGGAATGATGTTTGCATGATATATATTACATTTTTAAATACTAAATTTATTTATTTTTTTAATTTTACTTTCTGTCCCTAATAAACTATGTTTAGATCTTCTAATAAAAATAAAAATAAATAAAAATGTAATGAAATTAAGAGCATTTATATGACTGGAAAACACTTTTTGCACTATTGTAGAGAATAACCCATATGTATGTATATCTATATATACATATATATGTATATATACACACACACATATATATGTATACATATAGCTTCTATATATGTATAAATATACATATATATAGGTATACATACATACATACATATATATATATATATATATATATATATATATATATATATAAAACACTGGTGCCTGGCTAACCGAAAAGTACCAAAAAATCTAATAAAGAGTAAAATTATTTCTTCTCTTGTAATTTCAGAAACATCGATGTCAACTTCGTTTGCTTCAATTTTTTTGGCCATTATTTATTTTTATTTTATACAACTGAAGAATGTCTATTTCGGAAATACAGTCTTGTTTCTCTAAAGTATAAATTAATTCTCCAGTCAAATTTATGCATTTTTCAAGTGACACCTTTTCTTATACCGGTTGTTCATCCTCAACTTCGGAGCTGCTACTAGCATTATCGGCGGCTCTATTTAGCACGGCATCAGCAATCTCGCTGCCCGTTAAATTGTTCGTTGTTGATGCATTTTCGTCAATGCTTAACCAATCATCTATATCCCTTTTTTCAACACTTAATGCATTTTCAGATTTTGCATGTTCAGTCAGGTCATAAATTGCGGCCTTTTCAGTTTTCACGGGAAATGAAATGTGAAAGCCTGAAAATTCTTCCTCAGCATTGTTGTTGCGGTCGCTGAAAATTTGTTCTGGCTGTATATTGTACCATGCATTCGCCAAAGTTGTCCCCAAAGTTGTTTTCATTGCCAAGCAACAGTGCAGCTCCCAAAAACTTTGTTCAGAAAAATATCGCTTCTGAGAAATAAAAAAAAGTCAAATATTCTTTTTTTTTTTCATTTTTACTTTTGATCTTGAAGTTTTTAATTCATAAAGAATTGCTATTTTTCTTCTCCCATAACTTAAAAGTGTAAAAGAAAAAGGAAAAGAAAAGACAATTTTGATACCGAATTTCTGAATGCCAGATTTTTGAAGTCAAATTGTATATATTAAATTTCAAACCATTCAAGTGGGTAGTTTTTGCGCTGTTATATACAGATGAACGAGACTACAGCTATAGCTGCTACATATGTATATAATTTCGAATACAACTAAAAAGGGATTATATGATGTTGAAGTTAAGAAAATTTATAAACATGCTTTACTCATAACTGTCTCCCGGATGATACTTGCAGAGAATCCAATGTTAACTATTACTAAGCTTTTTTTCATAGTTGAGGGGGAGGGGGGGGGGGGGGAGGATTTGATTTTTGAACTTGAAATAGTTTTCATTTTCAAAATTAATTTACCATCTATTTGATATCAATATTGAGTTATAATCTAAATAATGAAGAACAAAGTGGTACCTTATCTGTGAAAGGAAAGCAGTTTATATCAGTTGATTAAAAAGTAAATTTTCATATGTAAGTTTTCTGAAAGAGAAGAAAATATTCCTTTTCCTGCCTTCAGATTTAAATATAGAGTGTATTAAAAAAGCAATGTATTCTTTCAATCTATCAAGAAAGTATTGGATTCATGAAAATTTTCGACTGTAATAAAAATTTATATTCAGTTAGTCTCTGATATAAATTGTTGCTGAATAGTTTTTGTTGTAAGTCGCTCACCAGGTGGTGCTGCTATGCTGTATTTTGCAGGATTTAGATGATTTTAGTAATAGTCATATCTCAAGAATTAATGCATGGGATTTCATATCTTTAGAATTTATTTTTCGCACTGTGATAGTGAATTTTGAAGTACTATTAACATTTATGAGATAGAAAAACGTTTTGGGATTGGGGCATCTGATGTGTTCTAATAGCGTTCTAATTGAAGTCTAGTGATTTTTTTTTTAAATGTCTTTTTTTGGCTGGTATGATATGTATATGTTATGTTGTTCTATCAAATATACATTGCTTCAATTTTTTTTTTTTTTTTTACTTTATACTGTTTTTAATCTTTTCTAGATGAGTGAAACAACTATTTTATGCACCTTTTTCTGTCTCTCTTCAAGAAAATTAATGAATCTATTTTTAATCTTATAATTGTAGTTTTTGTTTATTTAAAGAATAGCTAAATCATTAATCTATCCTTAAGTATGTCAAAATCTGTATTATAAAATGTTCAAGTCATGTGACTATCATAAACAATTAAGGGTTGACTGCTTTGCTTTTCATATTCAAATTGGCCATTTTTAATCAAAATTATTTTTTCAAATAAAACTACACAAAAGTTGCCAAGATCACACTTTGTACTTTTTATATTAGCCAGGCCCAAATCTTGCCAGCAGCATTTTTTATTTTTTGGATGGTAAATTAAAACAATGCTTTAATGTTGAAATTAAATAGTTTATGGATATTATTTATTCTTTTACCTTTCTTTTCTTTTTTTATTTTAAGAAATAAGTGAAAGTCATGAATTTTAAATGTTTGTGTTAAATTAAAGTTATGTATTTTAAATAAAATGAGTGAAAAGATTATATATTATATGAAGTTAATGAAATTAAAAAAAAATGAGATGGGAACAGTGTTTGGTGATTTATCACCTGCAACTGGATAACATAAAAATCCAAAGTTCTTGATTTCTCTAATAGAATCTTCCGAATTGGCGTAGGATTGAGCAAGTAAATTAAATTATGAGTAAAGGTAACATGATACAATACTTTTAAGGGAGACTAAAATGGTTGTCAGTGGTAGCTAGTTTTGAAATAATTGTTAATGTCCTTGTTTTCTAATGGTAACTTAGGAGAAAAAACAAAAATTTCTGTGGATGGTAAGATAGAAGTTAAATATGGACTGCAGTAAAATAAAAAATGGTCTCCAAAAAAAAAAAAAAAAAACTCTGCTCATTAAAGTCTGGTAAGCAGTGTTACATTTTGCCTACCAATTTTAGTGTAGAAGATTTTTTTTAATACATGATGAATTAGATGGTACAGATGACGAAACTGCAGTCAGCTGGCACACCATCAGGGAGTGTTTTCATAGGAACACCGCACAGCTTCCTACAATATGAAATGAATGAAAACCTGATTACTGATGTTACCTGGACTCAGAAACAGTAATCAGGTTGTTCAGGTTTTACTATAGGACATCTGGTATGTCAGCTGACTGACAATTTTGTTGTCTATACCATCTAATTTATCATATATATATATATCAAAATCATTGGCACTAAAATTGGTTTCCAAATTGTGATGCTGCCTGACAAACTATTAGCATGCCTAAAACTTCTTGAATCTAATAAATAAGCCGAATAAAATTTTGAATTAATTATTTATAAGTAAAAACCTTCACCTTTGGTGCAAAGAATAGCTGATTAACCTTTATGTTATTTACTCACAGACAAAATCCATCTTTGATAAATGTTTTCAACTTATTTTATTGATTTCTATCAGAATAGTTTATAGCTTTCATATGTATTACTCTAGTAGTACTACTTTAATCATATTATAAAATAAAAAAAATTAATAAATTTTAATATGTAAATTTAGTTTAATAACATCAGGGGTCTGTCCAGGTTTTTTTTTTTTTTTTTTCAGGGTCCTATTTTTGTGAATTTAATTATTATTTTTGTGAATTATTTTTATTTTTGTGAGAAAAGTAATTTCACAAAACATTAGTTAACCCATTTATTCCTAGTCTCCTAAAATTGGAGACGTTTGAATTTTGCTGAAATAAACTAATATATATATATATATATTTGTTGTGATTATATTATGCTACACAATCCACAAACAGAATGTTCAGATTAGTATAAACAATGCAATAATAATTATATGTATAGATTAAAAGTTTTTTGCTTGCAAAAATGCTATTTATGTATATAAAGCATAATTTACTATCACTGAAAAAAAATGTCCAAGACTAAAATCAGTTCATAGATTGAGATCTTGCACAGTGTGTATAATCTACCATTCTCTAAAAATTTTTCTGTGTTTTTTGTGAAAGGGCCATTTTTCTGTTATTTATTGTCATCGAATTTTGTGAAGAGCCGTTAACGGATTCAGTTTTGTCCCTGGGCAGACCCCTGAACATTTATTATTATAATATTAAATTACTATTATAATTTTAAAATAAAATATTAAATTACTTTCTTATCATCATATTTTGTTTTATTACTTTCATATCATTTCAAATAAAAATAGTGTTTTCATATTTTTCTAAATTTAAGAACATGTTTCAATGATGCTCATTAATTGAAAAATCACTGAGAATATATCATATAAAGTGAGATACTCTTTCTACCAATATTACAGTAAAAAGGGTTTAATAATAAATCATTCATCCAAATTGAATTAAAATAACTTTGCAGATATGCAGTGATATTATTTCATTTAACACGTTAAATGCCTAGTTTATTTTGTCTGTCTTTCTGTTTAGGCCATGAAATAAGACTCCCGTTACAGAATTTATAAGTGTCAGTCACCGATGACTGACACGACCTAAACGGAAATATCAGTGTCGGTCACTGGTGACTGACATGGCATCCAACGTGTTAACTAAAAATAAGTTTATTGTTAGCATCATTATCATTTAAAAATCTTATGTTAAAAACAGGTTCAGTGTAAACATTAAAATTCCGATTTATATTTTATGTAATAAATGAAGCGGTGATATATTTTTAAAAAAATTTATTTAAATTTTGCTTTTATAGCTGAGTCATCGGGTCTTCCTACAACATTTCATCGAGGTAATGTATTATATTTCTCTTATTTTGAATTTGCACTGTGTTATGTATGTATACCATATTTTAAAATAAAGTTAAACTGCTTTACAGCTAAAATGATGTGACCATACAGTCATTGACAAAACAAACTAAAATGATATTATAAAATAAAATAATGTAAAATAAACTAAATTAAAAATTTATGTCCATTATGTGTTTTATAGTACCACATCTTAAAACTGTTTGGCTTGGCTTATTCATGAATGTTAGTGCCAGTACAGAATTCAAGGGTTGGGATAGGAGAGAATGAATTTTGTTGCTTATTTGGTTCTCTATACAGTCATCTCGGATTCATTATCTACTGTTGTTATTGACTTGCGAAAAAACATTATGGTATTTCTTAATATCTCTTTCCTTCCTTATCACAGTAAAACCATAGCTTTTATAAAGATACTGGTGTGTATCATATCCTTATAGGTAGGTACAAAATGAATTCTGCCTCACAACGTAAAGTAAAATATTAAAAGTTTGTAGTTGCAAGAGGGATTTCACCCATAACTGGTGTGTATGAGACTGAACTGTTTTAACTAAGCCTAATGAGGTTTTTTATGAAAACTATATAGTTTAAATTGTCTTATCTCTTTATCCCATTTTTTTTCACTTATATTCTTCCAATTTAGTGACTTTTTTAGACAGTTTATGTAATAAACAAACTGCTGAAATTTCTATTATATGAATCATTTTTTTTTTTAATTACAGCTAAATTTACATAGAATGTCTGTTGGTGTTATTTCAACACCAAGCAGAATGTTAAAAAAACAACAAAAAAAAAAAAAAAAATAAACAAACAATAATAGTTGTTTTTTTTAATTCATTTGACTTTGATTTCAATTTCTTTTAGTTACGAAAGCTCTATTATACTTTTCACGCCTCATAAAGGATAGGAATGGTTTAGTGCTATTCAGATGACCAAATGTTTCTAGTTCCTTTCTTTGTGTTTATTATCATATTTGAAAGCATTTTGTTCCTGAGAGAATTTTTTTGCTTTCAGAGACTGATTTTTTTAGAATTATATATCGTAGAAATGAGTTCATTCAACCCTTTTGTAGGGTTCCATACTTAAAAAGTGAAAGCGGAACCATTATACGATCACTCCTGTGCCTGTCTGTCACAGCCATTTTACTTGGAATCTATTGAACATGAAAAGTTCAAATTAGGGGACGTTATAAGGGCTATTCACCCACATATTTACAGATTATTAAACATTCACATGTATATTTAGGGGCTGTAGAGGGGCTAATTAAGTTACTTGAAAAAAAAAAAAAAATCTTTTCTTTTGTATATCGTGTAGGGTATTGGGTGAAATCTTCCGTGACATCAAACTCAAAAGTATATTTCTTTTAATTTTAGGTATTATATTTTCAGCGATGTTGTCGAAAATGTAATGCAAAAATATGTCCCTCCCCCCCCCCCCACCTTCTATTTCCAAATCTACTGAAACTAAAATTATAAAAAATTAAGGGTAGTAGAAGTTAAGTTAAATCTTGCAGGAAAAGTATAGCGATTACCTTGCGTTACATAGTTTTTGAGAAAATCGCATTTTTCCATTATATACAAATTTTGATTTGCGGGTGTTCAGCAAAGGTGTTGAGGAGTGCTGGTGGTACCTATCATCATAGAAATATGAAAAGATTGTTGATAATGATTTTTGAAAAAAATTGTTGGTAATTAGCCGAGATATTTATCCTTAAAGACATGGACGGTTTGGACATATATAAAGACACGGGCAGCGTACTCTGTATGCAGTTGGCTTTTAAAGCCTGGATAACAACTTTTAATGATATATTTGTGTAATGTGATTCCCAGGAGTAGTATAAAAGCAATAAATGTCAAACTGTTTAAAACATACTAATTTAATTAGATTTAATTACATCATTACTATTGGATTCGTGACTAGTTTGCATTAAGTGGTTCTCTCAATACGTCACCCATTTCTTTAAAGGTTAATTAAAAAGCTATTGGTAAAAATGCGGCACAGACCAAGGCAGCATTCCAAGTTTGCGACTTCCTTTCGAAGCGCACCTAGCACAATGTTAAGTTTAAACTTTGAACAAGGGTTTAGTTTTAGATGCACTGTAAAAAGAAAAGTTTGTTACTATGCTGAATTTGGGTTTATGAAATGCCAAATGAAGTTTAAATACACACTTCTTTTACTGTCAGCACTGAATTAAACTCATTATAAACAGATTAGGATAAGATTAAAAAGAGAGTTATAGAGAATAGCAATAAGAGATACTATTTAGAATCATATCTCTCTGAATTAATGGTATATCCATTTATACTTTTCTAGTATATATAGCTATACTGAACCCTATGTTGCATAGTTTTTTACAAAGTCTTATTATTCTTTTAGCAATGATTTTTTTGTAATATACTGTTACTATTTAATACATTTATGGTACAGAACCTTCGTGTGCGAGTGGTACTTGCACTTGACTATTTATTTGGAGCTTGAGCCCGATTATTTGAAATCAGAGTCTGTCTGATACCAAAAATACGCAGTAGAAAATTGTTAATAACATTTTAAAATTGTTTCGAGATTAAGTTTCTCATTTAAAAATCTTTTCTAACATAAAAATAAGTTTTAATCCTAAATACTCCCTTGTGGTAATGTTTTGTGATTTTGATATCCTGAAAATCTGAAATTTGTAAATTTGTTATTTACACTCAACCAGAAATCTGCAGAAATCACATTTCTTATTCTTTTAAATTATCATGGTAGGAAGACATAGATTTTGTTATTTAGTATTTCTCGGCAAAGACTTTAAATAGAAAGCAAGGATAGACAAGGGATCTCTGTAAACTTCTTTGTGTTACATTGACCATGTAAAGACTTCAGAATCAGATAGAATATTTCACATTATATCCGATCAATAACAATTCATTTCCCTTTCAAACTTATTTTTAAAGTATTTAATAAAATAATTTAAAACTTGGACACCATTTTTGTTTCTTAAATAGCAAATTTGGACCCCTTTTTTCCAGCTTTTTAATAAAGGAAATTTTAATTTTGAACCCAAATATGAAGTGAATATTGGTATTAAAAATAAAGCCTGAGCCTGTTTTGGGCCCTGGCTTAGGCTAAGCTCATTTCATCTATAATATAGAGCCTTTTGTGTGATCTATGGAAAACGAACTTTTTGACAAAACATATGCACAAAGAACAGTAATAGATAGTACTACAATGCAGTTTTTAACATTGTTTTGCACCAATAGCAGTGTCTGTACTAGATATGTAACCATTTTATTTTTAGCCGCAAGCCATTCTCTACACCAAGTTTATTGGGTGATTGCAAAAGTTCGTGCCCAATTAATTTCGATACATTGAGTTTCAAAGTGTATCCAAATTGTTTTAAATGGTGAAATGCAGTCAAATTGTCAACATTTAGTCACTCAGCAATCTCTTCAGTTGTAACACGTGGATTATTATTCAATAAATCACGGATTAAATCATTATCAATGCCAGATGGTCGCCCAGAGCGAATTTTATCGTTTAGATTGAAATTACCATTTCAAAATTGACAAAACCACTTTTTAACTGTCCTAAGAGTGGGAGCACGATCCAAATAAACGTAAATGTTTAGAATATTTTTTGTAGCACGTCCAACACTCACTCCTTTTATAACCTCATATAACATAACATGACGAAAATGTAACTTTTCATTTCCCATTTTGAATATTAACCTTGCGCACAAATTAATTTGAAAAACTTTTTTTAACGTTATGTTCACGCATGACACATGTAGATAATTGTCAGTTAATAATATAGTTATAAAGGAAACATCAGCACACTCAAAATTGCAAGTTTCTGCTATCTATGAAATAAGGCAAAAACTTTTGCATTCACCCAATAAAATACTATTTTATCATATTATCTGTATTTTTTATTGATATGTATCTTTTAAAATAGTAACATTATTTTCATTATACTTTTGCTGCAAATAAAATTAATTCCAAATTTTTGAAAACCTGACTGGTTATTTCCCAATCCACCAAAATATAATTCTCAACCCTCAATCTCAATTCTCAATCGGTCACAATCCATTGCTTGAGTACCACTGCTTTAGACGATAAAAGTGTAGATCTTTTTGAAATTTATTTTAAGATTTGTGTGCATTGTAAAATCTTAAAAATTGTAAAAATTGAATTGTAACATCTTTCCAGAAAAGATCATATCTGGGTGATGGCTGAAAAAATAGTTGGGCTATCTTTTCTCTGGGATTTTCTAACAATTGTAAGTAATTTTCTGTAAATTATCCAGTCACTGTGCATGCTAACTGTGCGAAAGAATATATTTTTTATATGTAAAGCTAAACAATTATTGTGTAAAAGCAAATTGTGAATTCTACATGAAGATTATTTTTCTAAAGCATGAGTAGGAAGAAGTATTTGTTTCATACGTTAAGTAATAATATTCGGTACTACTTGATTATCCCGTCAACCAAAAAACTGTAGCCAAACTGTAAGATTAAATGCCAATAATGGATGTTCGTAAATGTCACATTCACTTGACATTAAACATGTTACATGTTTTTGTTACGTCATTAAGTCTTTTTAATTCAATGTTTTATTTGTATTTTTATTAATATTTTACTAATATTTTTGTTCCTTCGTTATTTAAAATTGCTGTAAATTTTAATTAATTTTTTTTTCTTCAAGCCTATATCTAATGTTTACATACATTTTATAGTTATGATTGTCTACATTTTTTAATTAAATAAAGAGCATTAGGTTCCTTACAATTTTCCATTATCATTGTGTCCCTTAATAAATTTGATTATTACATTTACATTTTATTCACAAATACTATATTTTAAAAATGTCTACTTATGGTTTAATTTAGTAATTCTGCATTTATATAGGTAAACTATTAGCATTCCTTTGTCCAAAACCATCTAAATAAATCAAGTTTTATATTTGGTATGTTGCTATGCCATAAGGGAACGTCATCATTAAAGTAACCGTATTCTTTAGTGATTTTTTAAAATTTGAATTCATCAATTTTCCTACCTTAAAATTTCAGAATTGCAACATTCTTCTGTTTGTATAATTTGGGGAATAGATTGACGATTTGTAGAATTTGGCGAAGTTAGTCAATGTGATAATCAAGTAGTACCTAATATTTCACTATTTAAGTATGCATTTTATGTTTAATATCCAACTTTAGATTATTATTAGTATATGCAGCACTTTAAAAGTTGCCACCATTAATTACTTTAAACAAAACTTTCACATATTAAAAAAAACTTATGTGTAATTTTTGACTAATGATTTTAAAATTTGATTAACGTGTTGGCTAATAGCCTGAATTTCCTGGCCCAGTCCCTGAAACACCACAAAAATGAGCTCTTCTGAGGTAGACAGTTTAAGATATTCTAAATTTATATACTGAATCACTTAAAAAAAGTTCTCCTGAAACATATTACTAACATATAACATTTATTTAATACTGAACAGTTCATAATTAGAACTAGATCTATTTATGTTTCATATTTATTTAACACTCACAGAAAAAAGATAATTTACAGAAAATTATTTATTTTTTCACTGAAATTTCATTCTAATCTTAATTTTGCTAGTAGGCTTTGTTTCTCTATCTGTTTTTGAGTCACTTTTCCTTTAAAAATCATCTTAAAATACCTTGTTGTTGTAGCATTATATTAAGTACTGGGCAGTGCATAAATTAAAAAAAAAAAAATGTGTCTTCTAAAGTTAATACTTACAGCAAAAGAATTATTTACTGAAAATTACTTTTTTTTGCATTGTAATTTCTTTCATAACTTAATTCTGAAAATTGATTTTGTTTCTTTATTATAATGATCCCTAGGGGGCTCTGTCCCCTGCAAGCTACGCTCACCAACCCCCGTTCAGACACCGCAGAATCTAAAAAGACGCTAATCTGATTGGTTTAAAAAATATTATAGAAGATTGAATAATACTGAAAAAAGCTGTGCAGATCTCCCTGTAAGCCGGTTTCCATTCAATTTCCTTTGATTTCAAAAATTTAAGGCCGAATCAGTTGCTGTTAAGACATCCAATGGTTGTTTTCGTTTTTGATTAAAGAGGATCAGTTAAACATTTGAAAAGTAGCTAAAATAAAATGAATTAAGTATACAGAGTCATTGTCTCCCGGTATTTTAAAACAATTTCTATAACAATAGCCTAAGTCATGTGACTATCATCAAGAGTTCCGGGCGAACCACTTCGCTTTTTATATTCCTGGTTCCATTTTGGTACTTTAATATTAGCCAGATACAGGTGATAAGTCACCAAATATTATTCTGTCGCCATCATTTCATCTATATTATAATAGTCCAAGTCATGTAATTGCCATAAATAAATGCACTCTGATCCCTTCGGTTTTCATATGAAAGTTTGGCCCAGATATCATATACGGCCCCATATTGGCGCGATTTTTTTCCGACGCTAATTTGGGGAAAAGATCAACAGCATAAACAACATCCGGCTTATCAAATCAAGCAATATAACGATACTATGGTGCCAGTTAAGTACCCGTTGGGTACATGACATTGGTGTCAGAAAAAAATAGCGCCAGTATGGGACCGTATGTGGCATCTGTGCCGAAAGTTTTCCATTTCGATTTTAAAAAAATCAATTTTTTTTTCGAATAACTAGGGGGCTCGGCCCCCTACGAGCTACGCTCGCCAACCCCCGTCCAGACACCGCAGACTCTAAATGCACGCTAATGTGATCGGCTTTAAAAAGATTTCGAAAGATTGAATTATAATTAAAAAAACAGTGGCGATCTCCCTATAAACGAATTTCTATTAATTTCTCTTTGATTGGGGTATTTTAACGCCAAATCCGCTGCGGTACTACTTGATTATCCTGTCGACCAATTTCACCAAATTATATAAATCGCCAAACCACTCGCCAAATAACGAAAGAACAAATAAATTCGTACAACATTAATAAAAACACAAATAAAATGTCGAAATAAAAATAACTTGATGACGTATACACGTGTAACAACATTTCAAAATA
Organism: Maratus speciosus; assembly: GCA_963932465.1. Lineage (NCBI taxonomy): Eukaryota > Metazoa > Arthropoda > Arachnida > Araneae > Salticidae > Maratus > Maratus speciosus. The sequence goes on along the minus strand of OZ010797.1, from coordinate 277,770,553 downwards.
AGCTAATATAAAAGAAATTAAGTAAAGAGAGTCTTTGTCTCCTGGTATTTTTTAACAAAGCGAAAAGAAAGTTCTTTTAAATGAGACATTTTAAATTAATTCTCAAAATATCAAATAAATGTCTAGCGCAATTTCTAAATTTAAAATTTTTTGCAATACTATTTTGTGTTCATTTTATGTAATAACTATAATGTGACGTAAATATGACGTAATTTCTCCTAAGACTTCTAACGCATGTTAAGGAATTTATTATTTTACAATATCCTTTCTCTTTTAAAATTCACGTGTGTACTTTTTATGACGTAATTTTTAATAAGTTCCTGCTTTTTGTACGTAATTATTTAATTCTAATTTGAAAGTTTTTTCCTGTTTATAATAGTCACGTGTAAATAAATTTTTAATTTGAAGCAAACATTATTGCTTGCGCTTTTTATACAGTTGGCAACAGTTTAAATTAGTACAATTTTCTGAAATCTGTAAAAAATATCTCTAGAAATGCTGAAAATTTGAATTTAAAATAGAAATAAAATCTGAAAAAATGAGTCAAAATAAAAAAATTAATGCAATCTGCACTCCGGCAAATTCTAACGCATAAAATGATCTAAAAATGATTACACTGCCATGTATAGTTTTTGCTGCTATAAAACTTTTTTAGTGGAACGATTTTGTCCAACTTTAGCATTAAATAACTCTTAAAATAATTCTTCGATTTGAAAACTGTCTGCATCAGCGTATTTATCAAATATTTCTGTATAAAACCACCGATTTTCATATTTTTGTATGCATTATTTTTGTTAATATTAACGAAGAAATGCCTCCGGCCACAAAAAAATGAAAACCGGCGGCGGCGGTGACAGCGGTAGTTACTTTTTTTTAGAATAGAGAGATACTACACAAAAGCATTGTCGCAAAGAATTCTTGGTACTGTTGCGCTAGCCGGGTGCAAATCTCGTCAATAATTATTTTTCAACTCGCCAGTTAGCAATTTTTTTTTCCGAGTGGTAAATTATAACATTGCTTTGAAGTTGGAATTAAATGTCATCGTTTGTTACTTTCATTTAATATTTGGCCAGATGCCATATACGCACCCACTTTGGCGTGATTTTTTTTACGAAAATTTGGCGAAATCCTCGTTTTTGAATACCAGTTACATATGTATTTTTGGTACTACTTAGTTATCCCGTTGACCGAAAATCTATCACCAAACTATAAGATTAAATGCCAATAATAGTTGATAAATGTCACATTCACTTGACTTTAAGCAAGTTACACATGTTTACGTTATCAAGTGATTTTTATTTCGACGTTTCATTTGTATATTTATTAATGTTATACTATTTTCTTTGTTCTTTCGTTATTTAAAATAAAAATATCAATTTGTATAATTTAACGATTTATATAATTTGGCGAAATGGGTCGATGGAATAACTAAGTAGTACCGTATTTTTTAATTATTTTCTATTATTTTTTTATTTTTAAAGAAAAATAACCAAAAAAAATAATTATCTATAGAACAAAACAATTTATGTAATTTAAAAAAAGAAAATAAACATTTATTATTAAATAAACAACAATAGCCGGTTTACCATGTCAACCAGAATAATGCCATTTTGGTGCCAATTAGGTACCCCAGTGCGTATATGACATCTGTGCCTAATATTTTTCTTTTCATTTTGTTTAAAAAAATAAAGAAGTTAAAGCCATTTATTTTAAATGTTTCTGCTTGTGTTAAATAAAATGATAATGAAATACAAATTGAATTATGAATAAAAGTAACATGATACATATCTTAGCATACATTTAAGGGAGGCCAGACTTCTCGCCAAATTAGTTTAAAATAGTAACCTTTTCTAAAGTCTGAAAAAAAAATATCTGTTTGATTAAAATTTGAGTTGCCATTATTAGAAAAATGTATATAAAATTAGAAAAAAATTAATATTTCGAAAACTAATTCGAATTTAAAAATTGAAATACCAGTTTTGAAATCTGCGGATTAATAATGATTTTTGCTGTTAATTTCATCACAAAGTATTCCTTTTTTTAGGAGAAATCACCATGAAACATAATCAGTTGTTTAATCAGTCGATTCAAAGAATAGTTACATTTCAGGCATTTCATATATTCGTTTCATTAGGATTTTATATATATAGGGTAGATTTAACTTCTCATTCTTTGTTTATGTTGTTTGTATTATTTCAATTATTGTTGCTTACATGCAATGCTCTTTATTCAACAAAACTCTTGATCATGAAAACTATGAAATGAATAAATGCCTTTTTAATCTTGTCTGATAATATAAACAAAAAGCTCTAGATCATATCCAAAAAGGCAAAATATTTTGGTATAATTGAGGGACTCACAACCATAGTCGACCAAGTCCATTAAAAGAAAGTCCATTTAGAAGGTGAATAAAATCTGGTTTTACTTACTTCCACAGTGAATCAAGCCTGTTCTCTCATACTTTCTCATATATGGCATTTGTTTACAGACTTTTGTCCACTGTGAGAATGAACAAAACAGATTTTATGCAACTTCTAAATGGACTATTTCATTTTCTTTCAAAATGGACTTGGTCTATTATGGTTGTGAGTCAGAGTCCTACAAACCAACCCGAAGCTGCAAATTTCATTTTAAGTCAACCTGCAGCCTAACCTGAACCCAACAAAAAAAAATTCCTCGACCCACAACTCGGCCTGAACCCGCAAAAATAATTTTTGGCCACCCGACCTGAACCAGATGTATTTCAACCCACACCCGCAAGATTTCAATTCACACTCTTAGAGAAGAAATTGAATAAAGAACGAATCCCTTTGTTCTATTCGCCGAACCTTGAAGCATACATGTCTGAGATTTTATCGCCGAAAGGGTGTCATTTTTTGCCGCCGATCCCTTTGCTGGCAAATTTGTTTCTGCTGTCAAGCTCCGGATGCACGTACATGACATACCGGTCTCAGTGGGAACGGCAAATCCAATGACAGTTTTTAGAGAAAAAAAACGGTTTGGCATGCAATCCTCCCACCATCACATGATGGTGGGAAGCATATGTGCTTCAAGAAAAGGTTACCATTTCTGCATCCAGTTATATGTTTCGTCTATGCTCACAACCACACCCAAACCCGTAATGAAAGAAAAGTAAATTAGGATTTAATGCCATTATGAAAAAAAAATTACAATTGTATCTCTAATACCATTTATATATTTTTTATAGAAGATTGAACAAATCTATATTCTTTAGTATTCAAATATAATAAAACTTCTGAATATTGGACACCTCGGGCTCGTTGAATAGACCCGAATTTTATTTTTTTCGGAATGAATCTAATTTTCTTTCATTTTCTTTCTGCAGGTTGGGTTCACACTATTAAAATTCTTGAGGGTCATATATAAGTTTTTTGCCACTCAGATTGTATGGATTTTCACAAAAAGTTTGAGCAAAACTATGCTTCAGATGAAAAGATATCCGTATTTGAATCAGAGTCCTGCACAAGTTGCATTTTACCCAACCGACTCAATACGTATAATTTTAGTATACGACTCAATTAAATGAATATCACAGGTATGATAAATTATAACCAAACTTTAATACAATGAAAACAAAGAAAATAGAAAAATAATGTTTCAATCGATATGTAATGGTATAAAATTAAAAATATAATTTTTAAATATGCTTTAAAATTATTGTACTAAACCTTGTATTACACAATTGGCATTATCATATACATTAGATCCTTCCTGTCTATCACACAGTAGATTTTTGTCAGAACAACGTTAGACATATCAAGAATAGAACATTAGAATTGTAACTATTCAGCAAAAAAGATTTAGCAATGCAGAAGCATTCGTTATAATTCTTATTGTACCAGTAGTTGAAAAAGTATGTTTATATTAACTTCCAGAAACGAATTCTAAGAGTAGCCAAAACAGACAGTCACACATTTTGCTTTTGTGAAACTTTGATCTGTGGTTTAATAGACTTTTAACTTGAAAAAATTTTTTGGACATTCTTTTAAAATATCGGGTCAATCCGAAACCGATCCACAGCTGGAAAATATAGTGGCAACCCAACCCAAACCACGGGTCAGGTTTGGGTAAAAGTGGGTAACTCGACCTGATGTAGAGCGTTACCCTCAATTAATAAAAGGATTGAGTTTTTAATAATGTTTTCTTTGCAAGATAGATTTTTTGTATCAATTTACTGAAAATCTTCTTTTACAGATTTTCCCAAGATTTAATTTTATTTTTAACGTTATTTACTAGAGAAAATCATGTTTCTCATAAATGTAATTCCGAGAGATGAATATATATGTATTGTAAATTTAAAAAAAAAAATAGATTATAATATCCATATTTAATTTTTACTTTCTTCTATCTTGACAAGAAGAAAGTATTGGTTTCATGAAAATTTTCGAATTCCAGTTTTCGACGGATTTATACGTTTTATGGGTCAGAGATTCCAAAAAACATGTTTTTACAAAATGTCTGTCTGTGAGTCTGTCTGTCTGTCTGTCTGTCCGTTTGTCTGTCTGTATGTGACACAAATTTTGTGGGCGCTCTATCTCAAGAACTAATGCACGGAATTTAATAAAAATTTATATTCAGGTAGTCCGTGATATAGATTGGTGCTGATTAGTTTTTGGTGTAAATCGCCCTGCAGGTGGCGCTGCTATGTAGCATTTTTCAGGATTTCCGCAAAAGCTATCTCAAGAACTAATTCACGGATTTTTATAAAACTTCAGATTCCGTTAATCCTTGATATGAATTGGTGCTGGTAACGTTTTGGTGCAAATCGCCCAACAGATGGCGCTGCTATGCTGCATTTTGAAGCATTTACACGATTTTCGTAATAGCTCAATCTCAAGAAATAATGCACGGATTTTCATCAAACTTCAGATTCAGTTAGTGCTTGACATGAATTGATGTTTTGCTCCTTTTGGTGTAAATCGCTCAACAAGTGGCGCTGCTATGCTGCATTTTTTTAAATTTCCGCAATAGCTCTATCTCAAGAACTAATACTTGGGTTTTTAACAAACTTCAGATTCAGGTATACCTGGATATGAATTAGTGCTGTTTATGTTTTGGTGTAAATCGCTCAACAGGTGGCGCTGCTATGCTGCATTTTCACGATTTCCACAATAGCTCAATGTCCAGTACTAATGCACAGATTTTCATCAAACTTCAGATTCAATTAGTCCTTGACATGAAATGATGTTTTGTACCTTTTCGTGTAAATCACTCAACAGGTGGCGCTGCTGTGCAGCATTTTTTGTGATTTCCACAATAGCTCTAGCTCCAGAACTAATGCACCGATTTTCATCAAACTTCAGATTCCAGTATACCTTAATATGAATTAGTGCTGTTTGTGTTTTGGTGCAAATCGCTCAACAGGTGGCGCTGCTATGCTGAATTTTTCAGAATTTCCCCTACAGCTCTATCTCAATAACTAATGCACGAATTTTCATCAAACTTCGAATTCAGGTATACTTTGATACGAATTGGTTCTAAATTGATGTAATTTCTTATACTATTTAAATGATTTAATTGACGTAATTTATATAGAAGAAAGTTTTGTGATGGCCACAACATACTAGTTATTATTGCAATTGTGTGCTATTTTTTAATTCTGATAACTTATCTTCTGTAATATTTAAATTTCTTGAGAGCACTTTAATTAAAAACTTTTCTTTTATAATCAAGAGAAGTTGTATCAAGTGTTATGTTCTTAAAAATTTGTGTACCATAAATTGAAAGTTTGTTAAATGTGTTTAATAAGGCTTTTATCTTGTTTACATTTTTATCACTAATTCAAACATTTCTATTCATTTTCTACTGTAATTCTTTCTTCAGAAGGAATATCTTCTCAAAAATCATTAATCTTATTTGAATATATAAGCTTATTTTCATGATTTTCTTATGTTGTGTACACTTATTAAAAGTATTCAAGCTCCGATTCAAATTTTCAAGGAATGGCTCTTTGGTACAAAACCTCATTAGAACGTTAATTACTGAATAAAAGAAATAAAAGTAAAAATAGCCTTAAAAAAAACCCTCTTTTATACACATTCAACATTTTTCTTAAAAATTATGTGTAATTTCAGGACTGAAATTCATGTAGTTCCAAAAAATTTCTGTTTGAGTAAAATTCATTTAAATTTTGTGTGGACCTAGATTCAGTGATGGAACAGTTGCTCCAATTGCGCCAAATCGATAATGCTGCGCATTTCTGCGCCAAAACGATCATTTTTCAACAAAATTGTACCCAACTGCGCCAATTCGATAATAATTCTTGAGCCAAATCGATCATTTTCCACCCGAATTTCGCCAAAATATTGCGAAAAACATGCGAATTTTGTCAAAAGATTGCGAAAAACACGTGATGTTTGTCAAATGATCACGAAAAAACAACCGCGAAATTTACCAAAGGATCGCTAATTTCGTCAAAAAACGAACAAAACGCCGTCAAAAGATCGCGAAAAAAGAAGATTTCGTTAAAAGATCGCGAATAAAATGCTGCATATTTCGTCAAAAGATCGCGAAAAACACGCAAATTTTGTCTAAAGATCGCGAAAAACACACGAATTTTGTCGAAAGATCGCAAAAAACACACGAATTTCGTCAAAGGATCGCGACAAAAAGTGTATATATATTTTAATGCAGCGATTATTCTTTGGTCCATTGATTGAAGAAGACTTGTGTTATGTTTGTGGTGGGATGAGCTCTGCATTGGTCTATCAGGGGGACAGCTTTTTCTTCCAAACTATTATCTCTGAGAAAAAGGCGAACTGATGGGATAAAATTATCAAAAAACCATTTTTTAAATAACTTTTGTGTCATCCAAGCATTTTTGAAACTTTCATATATCAGTGACGGATTTTTTCGATTTACGTTCTTCAAAACTCTAGGATTTTTGCTCTTACCCATAAGGAGCAGCTTCAACTTATGGCTTCCTGCTTTATTTGCTGCAAAAAGGAGTGTCACTCTGTCCTTTTGTTTTTTGTATTCACAATTTATTGAACTGCTGTTATAATCCTGTGTTCTATTTTCTAACAACTTCCGGTAAAGTGCAGCTTCATCAACATTTTATATCTGCTCGTCTTTTAAACCCAAATCATCCATTTTTTCCCCTTCAGTTCAGCAGGAAATTTCAAAGCAGCTTCTTGGTCAGCTGATCGCTTTTCTCCATGAATTATGCTCTGCGCAATGCCATGCCACTTTTGCCCCTACCAAAACCAGCTGTTGCTCACTTCAAATTCTATTTCTTCATAATGTGAAAATCAGTGATTTTAAAATGAGCTGATTAAAATATTTGATTTTAAACATCTAAGTAACTAATTCACATATACAGTATCGGACCTCTTATCCGGCATTCCGAAAACCGGCATTTTTTACGATCTCATCGTGGATTTAAAAATATATATATATATATATATATAATTTAAAAAACATTTTTAGCTTAGAATTTGGTTTTTTCTTCTATTTTTTAGCTCCATCTGATTATCAGGTGGAAAAAAAATGCTTTAGCCACATCTTACTGTTAAAGAACAAAAAGAAAGAAAAAAAAAAAAAATCCATAAATCGAAACGTAACTTCAAAGAAGTTTGTTTCTATTTTTCTAAGGCTTTTGACGTTCGTTGAAAGAATGAACGAGATAAAAAGCATACTTTCCTGCTTCAAGGTCAAAGGGCAGAATATTAGTAAGTCAAGAACGAAACAGTACTCTTTTCCTTACTTATTATTTAAAAAAAAAAATCTATCTCCGTTGCTAATTGTCCCATTGAGTTCAAATTTTCAGCAAGTTCAAATAATAATAAATTAGACCATTTACCAAATTTAGATTAAAATGCAATAAGTTTTCAGAAAATTAGAACAGACCTACCCCCCCCCCCCCCCCCCAAAAAAGCCTACTCTCTCAGCCACTTCAACAACAACAAAAACAAAACTGTGTAGCGTGGATTTTAATCGTGATCGGAGAAGTCGGACGTTATCAGTTTGAATCTGATAACGTTCTTATACTTGGGGCAGACCTTAGTTGTCAATGGAGATTATACAAGAGAGGAGTGTAAGTCCGCGACAATAAATAGTTCTGTACAGAATCTGAAAGAAATGGCATATTAAATCTCTTTTTTTCCACATTTTTATATGAAAAATGATTGACTCATTAATCAAAATCGATTGAGCGTAACATATATTCATTTTTATGTTAAATATCTAATAATAATCAAGGAAATGTATTTATTCGCAAGGAAGGATTCTTGCGAGAATTTGGCACGGTGCAAGCAAATGGCTAGTAACCTTAGACCCCTAACTGAGATCTGCGGGGTGATGGTCAATAGATAAAGCCTCCTCTTATTATTAGAGATAGTAGATTTTTGATGTCCAATCAAAAGTTTCTTTTTTTAAACTATTAAATATAGAGAAAAATTTTCGGTGGATTCGAATTTTTCGGAAAATTTCACCCCATGTACATACCCAATATATGGCTGAGACATTTAAAATAACAAAGAAATTTTTTTTTTTTGCAAATTAAAACGAATAAAAGAAGCTCTTTATTTTAAGACTGTTCTCATAAAACTATTTTCCCCCGCCCAAGAACCGGAAACTTTCTATTTTAGGGCTTGTTTTTAAACGTAAAAATAGGATACTTGCAGGCATGATATTTGAAGGGATTTGAAATCGAACAGTTTGTAAATTAATTACAAGCAATTGTTATCTAAGAATGTATTTTTATTTCTTTAATTTACTGGACAATCGCGTTGGATAGAAAATTTTAGTGGATTAGACAATTTCATCTCAATTAAATATGAAGCACCTGGAAAGAATATGTAAAATAACAAGAATTTTCTTTTTTGTGTAAATTAAAACTAATCTTTCTTTTTGTTTGTTTGTTTGTTTTTTTTTTTTTTGTTTTTTTATGCGACTTTTCTTAAGTACATTCACGATATAATTTCTATCTTTGCGCAAACAGAAGTTTAAACTATTCTTATTTTACTTAGAAAGAATTGATCAGCTGTTAAATTAATTTGTCTTTTAAACAATAGTATAAATTCAATATTTTAACAGTATTTTAGATACAAAAAACAAGAAAAACTTCAGCAGTTATTCATAATGCATGCTACAGTTTTAAGCATAAATGTAAATTAATTTGATTTGATAAGTAAAATTATAATTTAACTTGACATAAATCAATCAGGCCCGTACGAAATGGGGGGAGCGAAGGGGGGCAGTCGTCCCATGCGCGGAGATTGAGGGACGCGACTACCAATACAAACATCTTATTTTGATTGTTACAAGAAATTATAGATATACATATCGAGAATGTTTTTTCAAAATGAAAATACATACATTTTTCGTTTCAAAGTTTCACCGTTCCTCAATCCATACCCGAATACAAATTTCTGATTAAGGACTTCTTCCTCTTAAAAACTTGTTTCGACATTTTTAATTAATTAATTTCTTTTTTTTTTTTTTTGCATTGGATAGCTGAGGTTTATCTCTACATCTCTCTTTTTTTTTTACTTTTTCGATTTTGGTTGCAGATAGTTTTTTAGAATGACGCTTTCATTTTCGGAACCGGTTTCGAAAGTGAAAGTAACTTAATAAAAATTATCTGCAACCAAAATTGAAAAAGTAAAAAAAAAAAAGAGCGATGTAGATATCGACCTCATCTATCCAATGCAAAAAAATATTTACAAATTCCGAGGTGCAAACGAGATATTAGAAAATAAACTCCCCATAGGGTTAGCATTAGTTCGCGAGTGTCTTCGTCTGTAGGGACAGGAGCCTTACACGTGAGTTAATGTTAAACCAATGGGAAGGTTCTTTTCTAATATCTCGTTTGCATTTACACATTTTTAATTTTTTTTTTTGTTGTTGTTGTTGGATGGCTGAGGTCTGTGGTCTACATTCGCCCACTGCAGAATGTAAGTATGAAATAAGCTAAATTTAAAAAAAAAAAAAAATGACAGAATTCTCCATTTAAGACAATTTTTTAACAAGAAGCAATAAAATAATACAACAATTAAGAAATATTAAATATTCAAAAATAGATTTCTACCAACATTTAACAAAATTGACAAATCAAAAAAAAAAAAAAAAAATTCCCGCCACAAGGTCTCTGATTCCTTTTGGATAAATTAAAAACACGTGAATGTAAAAAGAAAATTAAAGAAAAAGAATTAAAAATTCTTTGCCACGGTAGGGGTTGAGGAAGGCAAGGCAGTTTTTTATCTTTCATTTTTAACAATCAGAAATGAAGAAAGTTTCGTTTAAAATTAATTTTCAAAATCCAGAGAGAGGCGGTGGCCCTTCCTGGCCCCTCCCCAGCCGGCGTCCCTAAAGGGGATTTTTCTTTTTTTTTTTTTTTTTTTAATAATTTTATTCTAAATGTATTTTGGATGTCTATCATCAACCGGAATTCTTTCAAGAATATAAAAAAAATCTGCGTGGAAAGAGATAAAACAAATTAATTGGTAAATTCAGCTCGCACAAATTTATTCCTCCAAACAACGATAAACAGCCTGGCGATCCAAGAATATATTTCAGCAGTAAACAAATGATATAAATTAAATCCGAAAAAGGATTTTCTGCGCGCTAAACTCATCGTTATATCTCCCAGTATGGAAATCCTACAACGCCAGAGTCGGTAAAAAGGCTCGCTCAGTATAATCACCATTGACAACTAAGGTTTGCCCGAAGATTAGTTATGCAGAAAGGGTTCATTATTACTGTGTGATAACTGAGGCAACGCAAGTGAATCATACAGAAGTTAATTTTCCAAGCTTCCGTGTGCTTTTTCCAGAAAGGAGAGATGCCAAATAAATAAATTAAGAAATTGCATCCTTATCCTTTGTGATAACTTTTATTTTTAATTTGGTAACAATTACTTTATCAAATACAAATTTAATAATAAGAGTTATTTTGATCGACTTCCTGATGACAGGAAAATAGGCTAAGAATCCTTTTCTGTTTCACTGTTACATCAATCCCCCCCCCCCCCCCCCCTCTTCTTTCATGACAGATTTTGTAGCGATCGGGTATCCGGCAATCGGCGTTTCCCGAGCATGCCGGTTAGTTGCGCTTTTACCATACAGAGGAGAGGTAATTTTTGCCGATGCTATATTTATGTTTTTGGCATGGATCCGAAAACCGGAAAATTCTGGAATCGGATGGATTTCCATGATGGCGGATAATGGGTCCTACACTGTAAAAATTTTTTCAGAAACGTTTCCGAAAGTAACGGAGACCTGTGCTGCACGATACTAACGGAAAGGTTTCAGATTCGAGCAGAAAACTGTTTCGCTTATAATACGGAACATTTCCGATTCGCAATGAAAGGTTTCTGAATATATCGGAAACTTTTCATTACTGATCGGATAGGTTTCTGAATACATATGAAATCTTTATGAAGACTAAGAAATGTTTCTGAATGTATAGGAAACCTTTTATTACGAATCGGAAAGGTTTCTGAATATATATGGAATCTTTCTGAAGACGAGAATTATTTTAAAATTTACATAAAAAAGCACAAATAACTGTACTAAAATTACTTGCAGGTGCATACATATAATATAAAATCATTTAAAATACATTAGAGATATCTCAAAAGTACCTTAAAATTTTTAATGTATTTTTAAGATATTTTAAATAATTTTTTTTTATGTGCAATGCACCTGCAAGTAGTTTTAGTACATTTATTTGAGCTCTTTTATATGAATTTTAATTATTTACTCAAGTTGAATTGATCACTAGTATTTAAACATTCAATTATTGAAGACTATTTTGTGAAAGGGGCTTAGTTTAGTAAAATGGATTTTGTGAAGAAGCCAGTTTTATTAAATGAATTTTTATGAAAGAGTCTTATATGGAAGTTCATTTCTGAATGATCTTTTTCTGAGATTTTTATACATATATATCTGCTTGGATTTATTCTGAAAAAAAAAAAATCAATATTATTATACCTTTTTCATAATTTAGATGAAATTTATTGCGTTTTAACATCTTGCAGTGATATTTTTTTAACCATGCGGATTAACAAGTAACATTAAAGTTCCTGAACTGTATTATTATTGAAAATTGAATGATAAATTCTTTCGAAAAGTGTTTTATTTATTTTTTTAATCATTTACAGCATTATTTTTACTTATTATTTTAGTCCTTTATTAGTGTTTCTTTATTGCACAGACATTTTAATGCATAACATTATATTATTATTAGTGCATGTAAATAAGCTATGATTGCAATTTATGTTATTGTTAATTCAATATTGTATTATGCTTATCACAGCATAATATTAATAAATTAAAATGCCTTATAACTTAAAGCAAGAAATTTTGTGTACTATATTTTCATAAAATAAGCTGATGGTTAATGATCTAGAATGTTTCAATTTTATTTACTGTAAGTGCATAAGTTAAATAACAACAATAGTATCTTTTTTTTTTTTTCACAATTCAGTCTTGCAAAATCAGAAGAAAACATTTTTCTTTTCAAGCAAGAACATTTAGATGAAAAAGTAAAATTCAAATCGCAAAAAATGCAATGGTTAATTTTAAGCATTAACAACAAAAAAAAAGTATGTGGGGGGGGGGAGGAATTTACATATCTGAACCTGAGTACTAAACAAGTTATGATCTTAAAACGATTCTTTTTATTTTTCTATCAAAATTTGAGGAGAAAAAAGGTGACTATAAAAAATGAATTTTGGAAAGCTTTTTAGGAAACAGGTGAATCAATTCTATTTACTGTAATGATTTATAAAAATAAATCCTACAATTGTAAGAATAGTTTACTGCTTATTTTTACTCACAATACTGTATTTTTTACATAAAAGCAATCAATAATAAAGAAGTAAAATGACAATGAACCTTCAGCTTGTTTGATTAAAATATAATACGTAAATTTTCTTTTAATTTATAACGCATTTAATAATTTGTTAAGAACACGCTGTGAAAAGGATAATACGATACCGCAATCAGTATGAACATCAAGTTTAACTATATTATCTTATTTGCATGTACACATGTATATATATTATAATAAAAAAACAGACAAAACAAAGTCTGATATATTAAAAAATAAATAGGTTATTAATTTCCTTTCGTGTATTGCAACAAAGAAAACTAATAAAGAAGTAAGTAAAAATAAATAAGTAAAAGTAATACTGTAGATGATATCCAAAGCTCAGAAAAAGTCCACTGATAATATCCAAGGTACATTTCTCGCATAATTTTAAAACGCAATAAAAAATACCCACAAAATATAACAAAAATGTTATAATATTGGTTTTTTTCTTTTTCAAAATAAAACGAATTCAAATACACGTGGTAAAGGGTAAAGTTCCCTACGTCGCCATCTCTTACATAGGAGTTTACTTTCACTTTAGGCGATTGCTTATGGTTTCAGCGTAAGGAGAAATAGTGGTGAAATACTTGGAGCGCATGCGTACAGGCGCTTTCACTGCCTCAGGGAAAGTACATTGAAACACCCAGGAACATTCCTGGTTGTTTCGGAAAATAGAAAAAGCTCTCACATATCCGATACAGTCAGAAATGTTCCTGTTAGAATAGTAAACGTTCCCACTATTTTTTACAGTGTATACTGTACAATGCTGAGTAATCTGTAAATTGACTGTTAATAGCTAAATATCATGAAAATGAATAAGCTAGAATATTTTCTAAGGAATAAGGTACAATTTCCATAGCTGCTAACCTGTCACTAATCCTCCATAATATATGGATTGATTTGACCCATGTTAACCACGTTTCAAACAAGAAAATTTATTTGGTGCATTTTTATTTAGTTACTTTCTGGGTTCTGCGTGGAATTTATTTAATCCCTTGGGGACGAGCATCTTTTACAGAATTTTTCATATTTTATCACCGGTTTTTCGTTACAGAAATGTTAGCCTAATTGAATCGATAAAATTCCCTGATTAAATAAGGCAAAATTTACAATAAAAAATAACTGGTTGGAATAATAAAGGATTCTGAGTAACTTGTGCGTAATGTATATCAGTTGCTCATCCCGAAGAGGCTAATTTCATTTCTTTTAAGAAAAACTGTTCAAAGTGTATTAAACCTGGGTCAAATTAACCTACATATTAAGGAAGATTAATGGTAGTTTGGCACCTATGAATTTCCCACAAGCAAAAGTTATAGAATATTTGAAAAAGGTAAATTATTTTAAATAAAACAAAAAATACAAATTCCACTCCTACTTCAATATTAGACAAAAATGGAAAAAAAAATGTATGGCAAAAAATTCAAGAATATTTATATTAAAATAAAGTTGAATACCGATTCTTTTTTGCCAAAATTTTCATCTTCTCTTTTATGATCAAGCTGATAAAGTAGCTCCAACTGCACACTGTTTTTTGAACCATAAGGCCTTGTCCAGCTCATCATTATTTGCAAACAAACTCGTTTTCTATTTAGTCCTTCAGTTTGATCCATGTTTTCCACAAATTTTCATAATTTAGCTCATTCTTTTAACCACTCTCTTACAGTAGAAGTTCTAACGACTAGCTCATTAACAATCAAAATTTGTATTGCACCTTTTTAATTTTTTCACTCACATCCAACTTTATTTTTTTTACAGACTGGCCGATTCGTTTAGCAAGAGGCATGATAATGCAAGAAGGGGTCCAAACTAACAAACGAACTCTTTATCCAGATTCCTACCATTGAAGTGATAGCCACAGTAACAGAAAATTCCAACAAGGATTAGCCAATGGGATGTGATTTATTCATGCCTGTTTGTGTTCCGGGGATTTGATAAAACGTGCCCCGGAAATTCCGGAGTTACACAGGCATGGGATTCTTCCACGATTTTCCGCTTTTTGTCGTTTTCCGTTTTTTCTGTTTCTCGCATTGATGATTTGTTCCGAAATTAAAAAAAAATCGGTCATCAGTCCGAAAATTCGGGCACAAAATATCACAAATTTCGACAAGTGATCGCCGAAAAAACAATTTCGTCTATCGTTCGCTGAAAAAAATAGCCAATTTCGAAAACTATCGCGGAAAAAACGCAATTTCGTCAAAGGATCGCGGAAAACCCCAGCAAATATCGTCATAGAATCGCGAAAAAACAGCTGATTTCGTCAAAGGATTGCGAAAAAATGGGAACTTTCGTCAAAGGATCGCAGAAAAACACGAATTTCGTCGAAACATCGCGAAAAAACACGAATTCTGCCAAAAGATCGCGAAAAAACGCAGATTTCGTCTAAGGATCACGGAAAAACTCGGAATTTTGCCAAAAGATTGCTTAAAAAACACTAATTTCGTCAAAAGATCGCAAAAAATAGTGAATTCTATGTCAAAGAATCGCGTAAAAAAACCGAATTCTGTCAAAAGATTGCGGAAAAAATGCGAAATCTGCAAAACAATCGCGAATTCTGTCAAGGGACTGCAAAAAAATGCGAATTTCGTCAAAAGATTTCGGAATAAACGCCTATTCTCAAAAAAGATCGCAGAAACAACAGGAATTTTGTCAAAAGATCACAGAAAAAACCGATTTGTGTCAAAAGATCGCAGAAGAAATGCGCATTTCGTCAAAATATCGCAGAAAAAAAACCCGAGAATTCCGTCAAATCGCGGGAAAAATGCAAATTTTGTCAAAGGATCGCAGAAAAAATGCTAATTTTATAAAAAAAATCACGGAAAAAACGAATTTTGTCAAAAGATCGTGGGAAAAACGGGAATTTCGTCAAAAGATCACCAAAAAAACGGTAGTATTGTCTAAAGATTGTGGAAAAAACGGGAATTTCGTCAAAGGTCGCGGTTGCGGGACGCCGTGAAAGTTCAGCCTTTTTTTTTCAGGGGATTTTACCAAGTGTTACAAACAGCCATGTTTATTCATCTGCTTTCTTTTCACTCTCATTCTTCATTCACTTCCACCCCACCTGTGTTTCTTATTATTTCATTCAGGCCTTTTTTTTTTTCACTTTGAGTGATTCATTATTTAGCGTGTTGAATTATTTTTCGTAGCAGAACTTTCAAAGCAAAAGAGAAAAATAACAACAGCAGCAGCAAAATTGGAAGACATAGAAAATGTGCGATATACCTGAATACGCAATATAATGAGGGACTACTGTAGTACATTTATAGTGCTATAGTTAGACTATTTTTTTATGGTTCAAAAAACATGAATTGCAGTCAAATGATGTGATGTGATTTTCAAGGTAAGCATTAAATGTGTATAAAAATGTGTTTTCTATAAAACTACTTTTACTTTTATATTTATTTAATTTATTAATTCTAGAATTTGTGAAAATAATTTTGTGAAAAATTAAATCAACTATATCAGTCCCTGCAGTTTTTATAAATTTATGAGATTCCTGTTTTGTTCAGCTTTTGATCAAATTGATGATAAGATGAAAGCTTTAGAAGATGTCATTCAACTTGGTTTTAAAAGAATTCTCACTTCTGGAGGATCTGATGCAGCAGAAACCAGAGTTGACATGTTAAAGAATTTAGTTTTGAAGGTAATTTTATGCATAGATTTTGCTAATATTTACTTATCTCTTGAATTATATCATTTTAAAACCATTTTTTTCTTTTTCTTTTAGGCTGGTGAAAGAATAATTATCATGCCAGGTAATTCTAAGCTATTTTTCATTCTATAGATTTTTTATTAATTTTCATTACTTAAATATCTTGGTTATAGTATTAATGTTATATTAGCATTCATCAGTATGACTAAATCTTTATTTGGTGTGTTTTCTGAAGAAATTTGTTTGTTTTTCTACCATTTATATTTTTACTTATATTTTTACTTGTAGTAATAATTGGAAAAAAACCAATGAAGTGTCTTTGTATAGTGCTAGTAATAACTGCAAAAAAAACAATAAAATGTCTTTGTACACTGGTAGTAATAACTGCAAAAAGACAAAAAAAAAAAAAATGTCTTTGTGGTCTAGTGAATCAGCACTAGGCCAGATAGCCACAGCTCTCACCTACTTTTGCTGCAGCTGTGTTGTACATTAACTTTTTCTAATTTTGTTTTGTAATTTTCTTAAAGAGTCATGTAAAATATACTGATTCTAGATGCATCATTTGTGTACCATAGTGTTATATAAGAGTCAGTAGTTTTGCTATTTATTATACTTACCCTTATACTTACTCATAATTACAAATATATCCAGAAAACACATGATTCTCTTCCTATTTCAAACTCACATAGCATACAGTAAAGCACCTTTAATATACCTCTCTTTTGTACAATGTTCGATAAAATTAATGTTTTTCAGAAAATGTATTATTATTATTTTTAATCTTTTAGAAATATTAACCTCAAGTCTTTAAAACTCTCTAGATTTATATGTTGTACTTTCCTTAACCTCTCTATTAGAAGTTATTTTCTTTCTTCTGGCCCTCAAACAGTAACCTGCAATTACTTAAATATGCACATCTGTTTTGAGAGCTGAAACAAAAATAGCCAAATTACATTTCAAATGTTTGTAAGAAGAAAACAAACTATATAGCTAATTGTATAATCTTTCAAAAAAAGAATAAAAGCATGAAAAGTTTTCCCAATTTTATCTGAATGTAATGGGATACCTTAATGGTGCTTATTAAATGTACAGAGCTCTTTAAAGCTATTTTATCAGTCCATGTCTGCATGTTTTACCATGTCTGTAGTGCCAACATGATATAATCAAGGTGCAAAATGTAGATCCTGTATAGATATTGTCAAGTATTATCACTTGATATGTATTTTAGCAGTTCATTTGTGCATGTTCTCTTTTATAGTCTTATTTTGTTGTGCCTTCAACAATGTATTAAATGTGCTTTATTGTATTATATGTAGTTAAAACTAATGTTGGCTCTTAACTGAATTTGTCAGGTGCTATTTCAGAAATTTTTTATCGATTTTTCAATATTGTGTAAAAAAAATTCCTACATTTCTCTAGAAAAACCTATATTTAGAAAAGACTAGATTTTAAGGTGGTCTTGGAAATTAAAAATTTTGTAACTGTTGCTTCAAAAAAAAAAAAAAAAAAAAAAAAAAAAAAAATTGCTACTATATAGAGATATTTTTTATTTAGTTTGATTTATCTTTTCTCTATGCCGTCCTTCCAAAATAAAAAGATTCAAATGCTGATCACCATGAATAATACAGAAGGTCATTTGCACTTCATGGAAGCTATTTTCACAGTTAGTTTATGGATAAATTATGTATGTCCTGAAACTTTGTGGTTCTATTGAATACCCTTGAGCCTTATAGTTCTAGGCTCAAAATTTTCATGATATATTTTTTCTTAGTACAGTCAAATAAATTTATCCCATTCTTCTTGGATGGCTTTGTTTTCAAGTTTTTTCAATGTTCATGAATGGCATCTTCCTAATAATTGCTGTAACAAACGTCTAGTTACTGCTAAATGGAGATTTGTAATACCACTGGATTAAACATATTTTCATTCAAAGTTGGCTGTAATAAAAATCATGCAGTTTTTCTAATTATACAGTAGACTCCCTGAAATCTGCAACACTAAAATCTGTAAACACCTAAAATCCACACATTGGTTGCAGACGTAAATAGTGAAGCTTACAGTCAGGATCTAGGGAAAAATTCAAGATTTTTTAAATTCTTATATCATTTTGTACACTTTTTAATGTATAATTCTGATTAATATCTCTGAACTCGTGCTTTCTCATGAAGGAAGTTTAAATTTATTTCCGAAAAAATTCAAGATATCTTTGATATCAGTACAGTAGTGATTGTGATATTTTTATCAAATACATTTATGTATTAATCAAACTTTTTGGTCAAGTCTGGTTAAAAAATGAAATAAAATTTTGTTATTTTATGATTTTGATGTAAATTATTAGTGTACCTTTATCAGACAAGTTTCATTGAATAATTTAAGAGAAATTTATCTTATCATTATTTTGCATATTTTGTGCAATCTTAATTATTTACTTGACCATTACTTTTAAGATTTTAATCATTTTTTAAATTTTCTTAATTTTTATACTTTATTATTTTAATAATTTACTTTATTGTAAGCATTCATTATAATTTTGAGTGCCTTATTACACTCATATTACTGTTTAAAAAATGTAAACAAAACAGTGACCAGAAATGCGCAAATTTCTAAAATGTGCACAACATCTGGTTCCAAGTTGGGTACCAGAGTCTACTGTATTTTACTTATATTTTATATTATCTACTTATGTTGTATTCTTATTATATTTTTAAATCAATTTAAGGAAAAATCTTAACAAAATGGGTTTGTAAATGTAAAAAAAAAGTTTCTGAAGAGATTCATGATTGCTTTTAGATTTTGCTATGAAGATAAATTAAAGTTGAAAAAAGTATTAAGTGAAGCTAAATTCACTGTGTTATTAGCAATTTTCAAACCCATTTTTGAGGAAGAAATCTCAGTTTTATGTGGAAAAGTTATGAATAATTTTAAGATCCATATGGACAAAGTCTCCAGTCATACTTAAATCAATTTCTGCATAGGTAGTGAAAAAACAACCACAAAAGGGATTAAATTGAGCCACAATTGATGAAAAAATGTAAATTCACTTGACATTTTCTCCCATGGACTTTTTCTGCATTGACTTGTTAAAGCGAGTGTTAGTAAGACAGTATTCAAGAACATTGCAAAGCTCCATTAAGTCCTCCAAGAGATGCAGGATAAAATTTACACAACTGTATTAAGAAAAATTCTATTATCATAGAAAATTCAATCCAGAGCTATAGTCAAGATTCATGGCTATTCAATACAGTAAAAAAGTTTTTTAAAAATACAGAATTTAATCATTGAAATTAACTGTGTAAATAATTTCAGTTTTGTACAAATGACCAGTCATGCTGCCAGATTTTTTTTAAATCCTGAGTATTTGGAACCCAGACAATTCCAAAAACCTGGGTCCTGTTTTACAAAAGTGGGATTTAATACAAAATATGTCACTTTTACAATTTTTCAAGAAGAAAATTATGCATCCTCAAGGACCCATCACAATTCTTTTTATGCATTTCTTCTCTAAGTTTTTGCTGAAATGATGCACTATAGCACATGTATGTAAATAAAACATTTTTAAAAATCTTATTTAATGATAGTTTCTCTAATTTGTATTATCTTTTTATAGGTGGAAATATTAATGATGGCAATATTTCAAACATTTTACAAATAACAAATGCATCAGAGTTCCATTCATCAGGTAGAGGAAGAAATCCTAATTCACCTTCTATGAAAACAGATGTCTGTTCGGAGGAAATTGTAAAGAACATGAGAAAAATTTTAGATTCTGCAGTACTTTAATCTTTTATATCACTATAATTTTAGTTTGAAAAATAAATGTATTTCATATGAGAATTGTTATTTTAAGGAGCCAAAAATAATTTAAATAAACTAAATATAATAAAGAGTTAATCCAAAATTTGACCGGGAGGGAGCTACACAGACCGTCACCTCATCCAGTTGATGGCTGAAATTTCTGGATTAGACAGAACTTGATTAGCATATTATAATGCAACTAGTCTGCTAAGTCATAGCTTGGTAGAAACCACCTGTAGACCCGATTTTAGTGATTGATTGGTATGTTTACCATTGTGTTTTTCTGCATCCAAGGTATGAAAACATTGTAGACTGGGAGCAGGAAAACGCAACGGTAAACCTACCAGTCGACCACTAAAATCAGGTTTGCAGGTATTTTCTACCAGGATATGACTTGGCAGGAATTTCTAACTAATCCAGGAATTTCATCCATCAACTCAATGAGGTGATGGTTTGTACAGTACATCCATCTCCCAGTTTGAACAGTTAACTCTCTGAAATTGATATATGCTGTTTATGATACAGTGTTTCTTCCCAAAACATACAATTGCTATATTTATGTGGAAAACGATTAAATTTTATATAATATTTAACTTTGAATTTAAACTTTTTGGGTTTGAATTCTTTTTAATTTGTAGCAAAAGTATTTTAGCTTTAAACAAATTAAAAAGAGCTATGGAAATTGATTGCTAAAATTTGGTGAGTATTTCATTTGTTGAAATCTAGTGAATATAGTTATCTTGCATACTGTTAATGTGACAATAGGCTATAAAATAATTTTTGAAGATGTTTTGAAAACATTACAACAGGATTAAATAGACATAAAATCTTTCAAGTTTTTATCTCTATTTATCATAAATTATATATTTGGACAAGCAGACACTATTTTTAATTTTAAAAAATGAAACACATTTTTGAAAAAAGTCTCAGCAACAGTGTATAGAACTTTAAACAAACTTTTTATAATTACTAAAAGTTAAAACATGAATGAAATGATAATAGTAAATGTAAAGATATATTATTATCAGTACATACAAATAATGACAAAAGTAATTGTAAAGGCAAAATAATAGTAAGTGAAAAGATGTCCTATTATTAGAACACTAGACACTAAAGGTGTAAAACAATGTTGCACTAAACATTTGATGAAAAACTAAACACAACATTGTTTATTGCCATTGTGATTGCACAGATTGTTCTTGTAGGCTGTAATAAAACTAGGTGGGGGCGGGAGGTGTAGAGTCAGGCATTAAGCAAACAAAAGTAACTGGATTTGGGAGGATACAAAAATGAGGAATTATACATAAGGTGTCTCCACATATTAGGAATGATTTTGAAAACAAAAATAAAATACATAAATTATTATTATTTTTTAATATATTCTATCCAGTAGCCCTTGTTGTGGACTATCATAGTGCAATGGGATTTCATAGTTAGTAGGGCTTTTTGTAAAACAGTGAGTGGAATTTTGTTCCACTCCTCCACCACACATTTCCAAAGTCCACTCAGTGCAGTTAGTGGGTGTTTCACAAAAGCTTGTTTTAATAGTAAAGGCACAGTAATGCATTGGTGAAACATCTGGGGACTTGGTTGGAATGTGATTAAATGGTATGCGCTTGATTCCAGTTTCTCTTGTCAATTTCTTCTTGGAATTTCTTCTTTAAAAATAGGAATTAGAACATTCTTTTGCTATTAAGTAGAGTTGACATTTTTCTCAACTTTTCTGATCTTTAATTTTCCGTTGTAAGAGATTCCAACAATCACCATAAATCTTTTAAACTTTCTTTACAGTGTTTGAAACAAAGTTGTAAGTTGCTTTGGCCTCTTTTCCGATAATAAATCAACCTTTTTTTATTTCAGTCATTTAGATAAATCCACACTTCATCAGTTGTGACAATTTTTTTTCCACTTATCACCTGTTAAATGATTTTCGTACAGATTTTCATAATAGTAGCTCTAGGAAAGAGCAAATGTATAACCTTCAAGCCACTTCTCACTCAGTTCACTTCTTTTACATGCCATTTCAGTAGCAGACTATATTTTTCATAGCAGCCAATATTTCAGTTATCACGTTATTACATGTTGTCAGATTTCCACCCCCCCCCCCTCCCCTGTTGTTT
The DNA here is from genome assembly GCA_963932465.1 of Maratus speciosus. Lineage (NCBI taxonomy): Eukaryota > Metazoa > Arthropoda > Arachnida > Araneae > Salticidae > Maratus > Maratus speciosus. Next base: position 277,748,152 of record OZ010797.1, on the reverse strand, counting down.
TGTAATTTAACATCAAAATTGTTTCCAGTATGTGTAAACACTCTCTGTATAAAGATTAAAAGAAAATTGAAGTGGTATTAGTGAAATTGCTTATGGTATGACTTTGGGTAATAGGGAAAACTCTTTTGTCAGATTAGAAATAATGGTAAAATTAGGAAACTTATTTAAGAAGGAACAATGATTCTCCATAACTGGCAACGCTGATCTCATAGACAGATGAGATGACTCAAACATTTCCTTGATATTTTTGCTAGATTAGTCTTTTCCTGCCATTTTGGTTACTTAACTTCTATGCTTGTGTCTTAAATTTTTCTAGTTATGGATCAGTTATTTTGTGCTATTAAATAGAGACTTTGCAGCCTAAAAAATTTATTTATCTTAACCTGTGTTGGTTTCAGAGAGTGTACTGTATTTACCAAAGTACTTTCTGCATATATCAGTTATCTAGCACAAACAATTCTATGTAATACAACAATTTCTGCTTGTCTGTAAAAGGCTGTACATATATAATGTTATCACTTTAAGAGGGAGGGAGGTTTGGCACATGATATCGTAAGATATCTCTAATGAGAAGGGGGATTTTTCTTTTGATATTGTTGTCATTTTTTATCCAAAATTTTCTTTCTTTTATTTGTAACTTGTTCTTTATATCTATTTTAGTCTGTTATCTATTTTTATGAAAATTCAAAATTATTAAAATCGTTTAATGATTGTAAAATTATTTAATTCCAAAATATGGAATACCCAACATTTGGCATTTTTATTTTTCTGTTGTATGTGTATGCATATACAGAGAACCAGATATGAAGTATGTTTGAGATGATACTTGTTGTGTTTACTAGTAAAGGCAATAGAAAGAATGTTGTCCACCTGTTTTGTTGATAAGTTCTTGCTTGCATCCCCATCCATCCATGTGCGGGGCAAGTGCAAGAAAGACATTATTAGTGTTGAATGCATTATGTAACAGAAAAGCTTTTATTAAATATTTTTAAATAGTAACTATTTCTTGTATGAGTTATTTAATATAAAATTATTTCATACATAATAGCGCTACTTTATTGACTTCTCCTCTTTTAAATCAATGAAGTATGTGAATAATAAATATATAAATAACTATATTTGTATATCACTGTAAACAAAAGAAAAAAAAAATTAGACATTAAATCCCCCCTCCCCCTCCTTAATGATATTGTTATCAAAATTATTAAAAGTTGATAATGTTATACAGACTCTAATTCCATAAAGAGATTTCACTTGAGTAATTATTCCCTGCAGTTGTTGCAAATACATAAGATGCCAATTTCTTAAAATAATATGTAGTGTGATTGAAAATTCTATTAAGAGGGTATGCAAGTTACTCTGTAACAGAAGGCCAACAATAAATAAGATAAACTTCAAAATTAATTAACTGAATATGAACAATTGAATATCTGCAAAATAATCATATAAAGGATTTATATATTGCTATTTTATTGAAACAATTGTGCTTGTTTATGACGTTTATAAATTGCAAGAAAATGTTATATTTATATTTTAAGAAATGTGTATTGGATAAATAAATATTTTGAGATAATAAAAATGAATAATTTATTAAAAATTTTCTCATTTGTTGTGTCCATTTATATTCTTGTTTCATAATCTAAAAATAAATCAATGAATGAACTATATATATATATATATATATATGAATAGATATATATTGAGATATATATGTATGATGCTTATTATAGATCGACTTAAAATTCGCTTTTGGCGAAAATGCTGCTAAAAATTCGGCTGGACCAAAACTATCTGTATTCCAAAAGTCTCGTTTTTTCCTTCGAAAATTTTCAACTTGACTCATCAATTTGAGCTCTAGCGGCTCAAATGAGACTATTTATTACAATGAACATCATTGTTTATAATTATCAGTCATGACTGACTGAAGATGTGAGTGCAATCTATAAAGCAAGCAATGCATAGGGGTGACCAGGGTACAGTGGTCCACTTTTGCAGTTAACATTTTTTTTCTCTTTAATGGAGAGACCAATCTACCTGAAAATATTTGTGAATATTCTTTAAACTTTTCTAAATGCTTCATAATTTTCACAGAAGATAGTTTCCAATACATTTTTCAAAAAAAATTTTTTTATATACACTCGTAAAGTGGACCAGTGTACCCCGGAAGCGGGGTACACTGGTTCACCTACTGGGGCACAGTGGTCCACTATTAGTTATTGTCTAAAATACAATATAAATCTACTTATAATTAATCTAATTCTTTTTTAATTTCCCTTTTACCTCCAAAATATAATAATACAAATTTGCAAGTAGCATTTTTAAACAAAAAAACATAAAACTAAAGAATTATCAAAAAATTTATTATATTTTGAAAATAACAATATAAGATACAGGAGTGATTGCAAATAAGTTATTAATTAAGTACGAAAAAATCAGCAAACATTAAGACAAATATGATGATGAAAAATTTATTTGAAGATCAAAATAGTCAGGATAAAATAGTTCATTATGAGCTAACCATGTGCTCTGAAGCTATAAATAACCAATCCAGTGAGGTCATCTATTAGGCTACAGCTATATTTTACAAAGGCAGTAAAATACAAAACAAAATATTTCTTACTATGTTAACTCTACAATGCATGATTTTCATTTCTCCCCCCTAACCCCCCTCCCCCCCCAAAAAAAAAAATGTTATGTTGAACAAGAAAACTTATTTTAAAAATCATACATGAACTGTTATTCATAATTTAGGAGAAAACTAAAGCGTCAGATGGCTACATTATAATATGAACAACATATAACATGAAATTTAAAGTGTGCCAAATGACTACACTATGCATTGTAGGGTTAAATAAATTGTCATTTTTCGTTGTTTACTTTATTTTATAGTTAAATAACTCTTTTAAAACTATTTATAGAGAATAAGCAATTATTAAATATTTTGAAAATTCTTCATTACAGGAGCAGAATTCATTGCGGACCACTGTACCCCAGCAGTAGGTGGTCCACTGTGTCCCATGTTGAAGTTCAATACATACTCATAAAAATATTATTTAAAGTTTTCTTTTAAGCATATAAACTTTTAAATTAAATAAACACCAGTGTCTTACCTTTTCAAAAAAGTTGTTTTATCTTATTTATTATATTATCTTATTTATTATAACCTTTAATTACTCAATAAAGAAAAGTACGATGATGAAAAATTTTACTTTTAGGAGCTCAAAACAACCACTCGGGATAAAAGGATTCATTCTGAGCTAACAATGTGTTCTGAAGGTTATAAGTAATCAATCCAGTGCTGTTATCAATTAGCCTAAAAGAAAAGCTTTAAAAATTTAAAAATAAGTGAAATATAAGGGGTGGTCCACGGTACCCTGGTCTCCCCTATATGACTAAACTTTTTCATATGCTCATTAAAAGCTGCAGACTTAACAGTAATAGAAAACTTTTAGTTTGAAACAGCAGAAATATTTCGAAAAATCTTATAGAAAATTCTAGTATAACGGATGACCATTTACAAAAATCATTATGAAAGATAAATCGAGGTGTGTATATCTAAAGGTAAAGTATTTTTAAATTAAATGATATTCGTATAATTAGAAAATTGTTCTCTGTTGTTGATGAATAAATTACGGTTTATTTTATATGAAAATAAAATGTTTTGGTTCTAAGGCAGAGAGAGACTAACTTGGGCCACACATATAATAAATTAATAATTATGTATATTTAATAAATAAGTATAATTAATTAATAATTATGCATATTTAATAAATACATAATTAATAATTATGTATATTTATGTATGTATTAATTACTTAAAAAATTTTGGGCATTTTCGTTTTCGGCCAAAAATAGGAAGATGCCCGAAATTCGGTTTTGACCTTAAAAACCTGTTTCGGTCGATCCTTAATACTTATTTTCAAAATATTATGGTGTTTGATATTTTCATATATTTGATATTTATTTTCAAAATATTGCGTATGATATTTTTGATATTTTCAGTCAAAACAAGTGTAAATGAGATATGTCATTTTATAAGTTTGGAACTTTTTTTTTTTGACAGTGACTTTTTTAGCCCTCCCCCGCCAAAAAATAAATAAATAAATAAATAAATAAATAAACATTTTTCAAGCTTTACATTTGAAGTTGAATTTTTAAATGTAACCATTAATTATGTGGGACAATATTTATTTAGAACAGCCAGTGAAAGAAAAACTTCTTAATCTAGATACATTATTTACATCTTCATTAGAAAGAAACTTTTCTGGCTGCTTTTTGGTTTAGTTCAGTTTAAACTGCACAATATGTTTGGCAATGAAAAAGCAGACAACTTCCATTTATGTTAAATTTTTGAAGTAAAAACAAACTATTTTGTATTTAAGATTTTGTTGAATAAAACAAAAAATTCTTGATATTTGATACTAAATCATATAGTTTGCTTTTTGTGAGTGTAAAAAGCAAATTGTGTATGTTTCAATTTGTTAATCTTCAACTTTGTGACTTAAGAGAGAAAATGTAAATAAATTTATAATACGTTAGATTCCCCCAAATCCGCACGTCATCGCAGATGTAAACAATGAAACTTTTAATTCCGATTTTGGGACAAAGTTACAAAATTTTTCAGTTTTATATCATTCCGTATGCATTGTAATATGCAATTCTCAATAATATGACTGAACATGTGGTTTTTCATGAAGGAAGTATAAATTTATTTCTGAAAAAAAAAAAAAAAAAAAAAAAAAAAATCAAGATATGCTGATATCACATGATAATTACAATCTTTTTATCAAATATATTTGTATATTTATCAAGTTTTTTGGGCTATTTAGACTGACTAAACCTGAAATAAAACTTCCTGACTTTATGATTTTGATGTGAATTAATAGAATATCTTTATGAGGAAAATGTCATTGAATAATTCAAGAAAAATGTATCTCATCTTTATTATGCATATTTAATTATACATTATGAAATATTTACTTGACCTTTACTTTAAATATTTTAATCATTTTTAAAATTTTCTTACTTTTTATCATTTTAGTTTATTACTTTACTTAATTATTTTAATATTTTACTATACTGCAAGCCTTCATTATAATTTTGATTGCATTATTACATCCAAATTACAGTTTGAAAACTGTAACAAAGCAATGACCAGAAATCTGCAAAATTCTAAAATCTGTGCAACCTCTGGTCTCAAGCTTTGTGAATTTAAGGGAGGCTACTGTATTGTTTTATTAAGTCTTCATGCTAAGTGGTACAGTAGACTCCCTCAAATCCACAAACACCTAAATCCGCAGATCACCACAGACGTAAACAATGAAACTTTGAGTTTAGATATAGATACAAAATTACAGAATTCTTTTAGTTTTACATCATTCCGTATGTAATTCTTGATAATATAACTAAACTTGTGATTTTTTTTGAAGGAAGTATAAATTTATTTCTGAAAAAAATCAAGATATTGTTGATATCACTGGCAACCGCAATCTTTTTATCAAATATATTTATGTATTAATCAAGCTTTTTTTGCTTACTAAGACAGGCTCAACCTGAAATAAAACTTCTTTACTTATGATTTTGATGTGAATTAATCAAGCTTTTTTGCTTACTAAGACAGGCTCAACCTGAAATAAAACTTCTTTACTTATGATTTTGATGTGAATTAATAGGGTATTTTTATAAGGAAAGTTTCATTGAATTATTCAAGGTAAATGTATCTCATCTTTACTGTGCACATTTAATGATACATTAATTATTTACTTGACCTTTTAATAATTTAATCCTTTTTGAAATTATCTTACTTTTTATCATTTTAGTTTATTACTTTACTTATTTTAATATTTTACTACAGTAGAAGTTCTTTACTCCGGCACATTTGGACCACAGCCGTACCGAATTAGTGATTTTGCTGGATTATCGAACGTCAATGCATTTGTTTGTGTTCACCTACATTATGAGCAAGGTGTCTACAGAATCTGGAAATCAGGGAATCATGGAAAAGTCAGGGAGGTTTATCAATCTGGAAAATTCAGGGAACTTCTTAAAAATACTTGAAAATCAGGGAAATTTGTCTATATACGAAAATATTTGCATTTTCGTCTTGCCAATGAGACTGATTCGTCTATTATATATAGTACATTTTTTCACTTGCTGATTTGTCTTTCTCAATATTTTTAAAAAGATGCACATGGTGTATGTTTTTGATATTTAACACAAATTGAGGTCATCAGATGGCCTCATTTTCTGTAGATAGCTTATATTGAAGGCAATTTACCTATTTTTTAAATGATACATTAGTATAACCTGACCAGATGGCCAGTTTAATCCAATTAGCTATCCTGTCAGATTTGGATAAGTCTTAGAATTGAATATTTTTCAGAAAATGGGGAAATTTTCTGGTCACCCTATATCCATTGGCCACTATATAAAGTTGTTGGACTAAATTTTGAGTTTGATTTATAAAACTATCAACCAATACTTAATGAATATTAGGCAATTTTTATGTTTTTCTCCCAAACGAGATAGTAGCAACCTAGATAAGTATGTTATATGAGGAAGCAGCATACATGAAAAAAGACCGTATGAGTATTGTTAATAATGGAAATCAGGGAAGTCTGATACAGATAGTCAGGAAAATCATGGAAAAATCAGGGAACTTTCTTTTACAATTTCTGTAGACACTCTGATGAATCTGTGCAAATTGTATAAATATCTGACAAATACTGTTTTATATTTCATGAATCTAACAACTGTGAGCATTAAAGAAAAACATAGAATACAAACTTAAAATCCAATTATTTAATATATACTGTATATGTACAATGTAATGTACATATAGAGCACTGTATATGTACATTACATTGTACAGGTAGTAAAAAATTACTATAAATATTACATTTTTAAAAAGTCTCTGATATCATGTTGCTTCCATGATTCAGATTTCTTCTTCAAACAATCGTTATGGATTATACACAGATTTATGTGTTCAGCAGTGTTGTAGTTTTTGTTCGATTAGGCAAATTTTATGAATGTATCTAATGTATCAGAAGCCTCTTTCAAAGAGACTTTAGATTCATCTGCCACGGCTCCTTCTTCATCCGATTCCACCTTCTGAATTTGGTCTTCTTGTAGGTGCTCACATCCTAGTAATCCCAGTCAACGATGATCGTAGGAAAAAAAAACGCGGGCTCGCGTGCCGGATTATAGAATGTGCCAAACCATGGAATGCTGGATGAAAGAGCTTCTACTGTATATTGCAAGCTTTCATTGTAATTTTGATTGCATTATGACTGTTCCATTCCGGAAGTAGAACGAGCTCCCCCTAGCGAGCAGTCTGTAAAAAAGTGAGTTAAGCTGTTGATCGTCAAAGCATCAACACGTCTATAAAAATACTACACGATGGATATTAATTATGATTTTCAATTTATTCAAGTTTGTGAAATTTATGTTGTGTAAGTGTCTTGTGCAGTTTTAAGTGTGAATAAAATCAATTAAAAAGAAAATTAACGTCTACAGTCCACATCATATCGGCCATTGTGGTCCGAGAGAGCCTGAGTGCTACTATGGATAAGCTTAATCGATTAAAAGGCACCGTAAAGGCTGCTATCACAAGATTAGAGCAGTTTATAACAGATACGACCGATATAAAAACAACGAATGTCAGCACATTAGAAGTAAACTTAAATAAGACAGAAGCTCTTCAAAATAAATTAGAGAAAATTAGAGAACAATATTTTGACATCCAAGAATTATCTGCGCAACAAGTGCAAGATATAGAGGAGGATATCGACACTGCTAATGAAAGGCTCGAACAAGTTGAGGTAAGATTAAAAGTCTTATTAGCATCTTTTGAAAATAAATGTAATATCGCAAGTGTAAATATTAATGATCATTCAAATGAAAACAAAACAAAGGTGCGCCTCCCTGAAATTCCACTGCCTTCATTCGGAGGTGATTACTGTGATTTTGCTAATTTTAAAACGCAGTTTGCTAACTTGATTGTTAACAATCCTCAATTAGATAATAATCAGAAGCTATTTTATTTAAAAGCTTCTTTAAAAAACAAAGCTAAACATTTAGAATCACCTGATGATGATTTCAATTCATTGTTTCAAGCTCTGATACACAGATACGAAAATAAAAGATCGTTAATCGATTCACATATTTCTGCAATTTTAAATTATAAAAAAATGCAATATGAATCCCCTAAAGAATTGCGTAATTTTATTGATTGTATTAACAAAAACATTCGCACACTCAAAATTATGGAATACACACAAAATAATTTATCAGAAAGTGTGTTCATAAATATAATTCTGAAAAAATTGCATCACAAAACTCAAAAGCAGTTTGAATTATCTCTTCAAAACTCAGATGTTCCGAGGTTTGATCATTTAATTTCTTTTTTGGAAAAAAGATGCTTAGTTTTAGAAGCGATAAAACTTTTGAATGACGCCAACACGTCTCAAACGAAGCCCTCGAAATCTAAGAACAATTACGCAGTAAATAAATCCAGATCATTTTTTATCAACGATAATAAAAATAAAAATAATGTAAAGCCATGTGTGTTATGCAATTCGCCTCACCCCCTTTTCAAATGTTCTGCTTTTTTAAACATGAGTATTCATGAAAGGAAAATGATTGTAAGTAAGAATAAATTATGTTAAAATTGCTTACGATTACATCAAGGTCAATGCAATTCTAAATTTACCTGTAGGAGATGCAAATTAGTACATAACACCTTACTGTGTGAAGTAAATGAAAATATGATGTCGGAAACGGCAATAATAAATAAAAATAATGAGTTTGTTAAAAATAAACAAATAAGCACTTCTGAACCTGAGAATAAAGAGACGCCATTAATTGGTTCCAAATTGTTACTAGAAGATAAAAGAAATTGTGCAATATTAAACACAGCTATAATTTTAGTAACAGATGTGTATGGAAATAAAATTAGATTAAGAACAATCTTAGATAATGGGTCTTCGATTAACGCTTTAAGTAAGAGCGCAATCAAGAAATTAAATCTAAAACCAAAACCAGTCAAAGGCGTCATTTCCGGTATTAACGAGTCATCACAGGAAATCAAGCAAATTATCAATGCAAAAATATGAAATGAAAAAGGAACATTTTCTAAAACATTAGAGTTTGCAGTTCTACCAAAAATAACAAACAATATTCCGGTTGAAAGATTAGACATTTCAAATTTATGCATTCCTAACTACATAGAATTAGCAGACAATAATTTTCATATACCTGGTCAGGTTGATGCATTGATTGGTGGCGAGGTATTTTTTGACATTTTAAAGAGTGAGCAAATTCGTTTAGCAAATGCTAATTGTATGTTACAGAATACAGTATTTGGGTATATAATCGCAGGTTCACTTTCACAAGTTGAAAATAAGTCATATTGTTGCCTCTTAACTGAAAATAGCTTAGACAATACTTTACAGAAATTTTTTGAAATAGAATCTTTACCTGGGGATAATAATGAAACTGTCAAAGGGGATGAAGAAATATTTTGTGAGGAACATTTTAGAAGAACCTATAAATGCGATCACACCGGCAGATTTACAGTACAGCTACCATTGAAAGAAAATGCAGAATCAGTGTTAGGAAGTTCTAGAGAAATTGCACCTAGGCGATTAAATAGTTTATGGGCTAAATTAGATAAAAATAAAACAATGGCTAACTTATATACAGCTTTTATGGAAGAATACGAAACTGTGGGGCATATGACACAAATTAAAAGTGAAAACGAAAATAAGCTGTCTTATTACATTCCATACCATGCTGTGTATAAACCGGAAAAAATATCCACTCTCCTGAGAGTTGTCTTCAATGCAAGTTCAAACACTTCTAGTGGTTATTCACTTAATTCTATTTTATGAAATGGGGAAACGGTTCAACAAGATTTATTTTCGATCATAACTAGATTCCGTACCCACAAATATGCATTCTGTGCAGACATTAAGAAAATGTACAGGCAGATACTGATTTTCCCACAACAGAGAAATTTGCAAAAAATTCTTTGGAAGTCCAGTACGGACGCCCCGACAAAAATATATGAACTCAACACGGTTACATATGGCACTGTTAGTGCTCCCTTTCTTGCCACGTGAACGTTGAAAGCTCTTGCTGATGAAGAAAGAAAAAATTTCCCAAAAGCTGCAGAAGTGATTCATAACGACATGTATGTTGATGATTGTTTATCTGGTGCAGGTTCCTTACAAGACGCACAGGACTTGCAATCTCAACTAATTCTGATCTTAAAAAGGGGAGGGATAGAGCTACACAAGTGGGTCTCTAATCATCCTGAATTATTACAAGACGCAGCCATATCAGAATATGCATTTGACGAACACTCGCAGCAAATTTCTGTAAAAACTTTAGGGATGCTTTGGAAACCTGAATCAGATCATTTTATTTTTAGAATTAGTATCGAACCCAAAGATGTTTATACTAAAAGAGAAGTTTTGGCACAAATTGCTAAAATTTACGGTCCCTTAGGCCTAATTGGCCCTATTCTAACCAAAGCAAAAATTTTCATGCAACATTTATGGGAATTAAAGATAAATTGGAATCAACATCTGCCTGCCTGTTCTCTTCGGGAATGGCAAAATTTTCTGATTAAATTGACAGAAATGAATCATCTTACAATTCCACGATATGTTTTGTCTGACAACATTGCAGGTCTAGATTTACATGGATTTTCAGACGCTTCTGGGAAGGCCTATGGAGCAGCCATCTACATAAGATCTCTCTCCACAACTGGACAGTTCAAGTCTAATCTTTTGTGCAGCAAGTCCCGTGTGGCCCCCCCTAAAGCCAATGACCATCCCGCGACTAGAGTTGTGTGCAGCTCTACTTTTGACAAAACTGGTTCAAAAAATAATTCCCATCCTACAGCTATGCTTTGAAAAGGTGTGGCTATGGACAGATTCATCGATTGTTCTATTTTGGCTTAACACACCACCCCACAAACTTAAAACTTTTGTTTCCAATAGAGTCACCACGATCCAGTCTATTTCTGAGAATTATCACTGGAACCATGTATCTTCAAAATCCAATCCAGCAGATATCATCTCCAGAGGTGCAACAGCCAAGGATCTGATCAATAATGATTTGTGGTGGTTTGGTCCGGAATTTCTTCAAAGGGAAATTATAGTTCCCAAACAATTTCATACCCTTAAGGACATTGACTGTGATCATAAACTAAAAACTGATTTTAATTTATTGACTATCCATAAGGACTCTAACGATTTTTTTAATGGTTTATATAATTCTTCTAATAATTTTCTTAAATTAATTCGAATATGTAGTTTTATTTTCAGGTTCGTGAATAGCACCAGACGTAGAACTGTAATCGGGAATCAGCTTTCGGGCACAGAATTAAAATATAGTACACATTTTTTGGTAAAAAAATACCCAGGAAGGTAAGTTCGCTGCTGAATTAGCAGCAGGGTCATTCCATGTCAAATCACCCAGGGCATGGCACCCACCATCACCAATTTTGATAAAAGTCAACGAATTTGCAGAGTTTTTAATGCTGATTCCAAAAATGTCAATCATATTGAAATTGATCAAACGGTTTGTCAGATATGAGTTTTTAAATGTCTTCCAAGATGGCCGATTTGCCGCCATTTTGAATGGCACATGTGACAACATAAAGGTCTATAACTTCTTTCAGGTTTAAGCTAGAACTTTCAAATTTTTTTAGTTCTGTTCAGAATAAAGTAAACTTTCATCTAAACAGATTTTTGTGCAATTTATTCCATTAAAATGCTGTCAGAAAATGACTTTTTGCCATTTTTTTAATTAAAAAAAGGTATAACTTCAATGGCCGATTTCCCCCATTGTTCCCCCTTCAATTTTCATCTAATTGCATAAATAGACAGCTCAAAGTGTGTTTTGATGCCTGATAAAAAAATTTTAATGGGCAGTTTGTAGGTTTTTTGTTTAAAGAAGAATTTCAATTTTACCGACTTCCATAAGTAACGGAAAGTACCCAGAAGTATCATACATATTTACAACTAAAAGTTTGGTAAGATTTTATCTTTCATAAACATATATATATATTTAATGTGGCTAAAAAAAGGGGGAATGCCTCAGGAATTATAAATAGGAATGTTAATAATGAATTCCTGCAAGACATAGAAGTATTTTCATGACAAATTGAAATCTATTGCAAAGTTTCAGTAAATTTTAAATAAAAAAGAAATGATGGAAAAAATTCTACAAATTGTCACATTTTATAGCAAAATCATACTTGCATATTATGCAAAATGATAAAATTACAATTGTTAACTAAATACAATAAGTAAAAATTATCGTACTTCAAAATTATACAAAATAACATTTAGCACATACACAGTAAAAATACTATTAAAAATATATCTACATTCAAAATAAATATAATTAGTTAAAAAATTAACTCTGTTGTATTAATATTGCAGCTCAAAGTGTGTTTTGAAACCTGTTAAAAAAATTTTAATGGGCGATTTAAAAATTTAGTTCAAAATAAAAAAAATTATTTAATACAAAATAAAAGTACTTTATTTCACTTTGGTTTATTTTTTAAATGTAAATAACATTAAAGCTGTAATTATTGTTGAATTGTAAATCGAAAATTGCTGTCCAAAATATGAAATTTCTAATTAATTAATTGCTAAAATTATCTGATTGGGTTAATTTATAACCAGAACTTTCCAGAAGACAAAATTTTAACCAATAATATCACTTTGGTTTGCCAGAAGGGGTTTTTTCAACCAACCAGATAGATGTACTTACCAGAAAGAGATTTTCAACGAATCGGACTAAAATTACTTCCCAGAAGATTTTTTCAACCAACCAGATTAAGCAGAATTTTACAACTTGTTATGTTAAAAAAGATTAAAGTTTCTCTTTTGATCTTATAACTATAAATGATGATGCTTTGTTGTATTAAGTTAGATGTTTTCTTATGGATAAACAAAAAATGTACAATATTAGTTTAAATATTAATAATCCAAATTGTGATTTAAATAATCCTCAAGCTATCCACCATCGCAATGAGTTAGCCATTAAAAATAAAGAACTTCTTGCATTAAGATGCAATTTAGAGGATAGCAAAAATTCAACAATATGCTTTGCTCACAGGGAAGACTTTCTGCATATGTAAATTCAGCAAAAGAAATTGCCTAGAAAGAAAATTGCCTTGCGAAAGAAGGTTGCTTGTACCCTTGATTTGGAAGAGAATGTTCTTCAGAGTGAAAACAGTAGCTCTGATGAAGATAATGTGAATCAAAAGAAAAGTTTCAGAATTTGAAAGATTAATGGAGATGGTGAAGTGAAAGAAAAGCTTCCACAAATTAGTCCCAGAGAAAAAATTCAGTTGCTAACTTTGATTCCTGAGTCATGATGGTCAAGAAAGAAAATAATTGAAACCTTTAGTGTAACTGAGTTAGTACCAAGTATAGACTTTATACTTGGGAAGACACTATAAAATCTGTGAAAGAATTTCATGAAGATAATGAATTTTCATGTCTCATGCCTGGTCAGGGAGATACGATCAGCATAAAAAAAATGTCCGCCCATGTTCAAAAAAGGTTTCTTCTTTGTAATCTGTATTAACTGTATATCCAATTTCGATTGAAATTTCCTACAAATAATAAAATTGGGTTTTCAAAATTTGCTGACCTCCGACCTAAGCACTGCGTCTTAGTTGGAAGTTCTGGCACACATTCTGTCTGCATATATACAATACATCAGAAAGTTCAGTTGCTTATTGCAGCAACAGGGATTGAAGAAAAATATGAAGATTTAATCCAGAAATTGGTTTGCAGTTCTAACAATACAAATTGTATGTTACATATATGCAGCAAATGTCCCAAGAAAGATGTTCTTGAAGATTTTTTTTAAGTTAAAATTTCCGGATTTTGATCCTGAAGACGCAATTGAACATAAACAGTGGGTATCAACTGACAGAGTATGATTAATATCACATACATCTACTCTGTACGATTTCATCCATCTTATTCTTAAAAAAGATGGAAAAGCTCGTACCCCATACACCCATATCCAAGTCTCAAAGCACTTATTTGAAAAAAAGATCTTACTAGTCATGAGGCTATCATACAAATTGATTTTAGTGAGAACTTTTCTTTTGTATTGCAAGATGAAGCACAACAGCTACCATTGGATGCCTGGTTGCTGTACTTTAGATACAGTTGCATTCTATGTGAAACAAAAAAATGGAAGCAGCTTAAAAAGTGAAAGCCTTTGCATGCTTTCAGATGGTATGGACCATAATGTACCAATGGTTTATCAGACTCAAAAATTAATCATGCAGCATTTAAATAATAAGTAGCTACAAATGTAGAATATTTTACTGGTGGCTCTGCTGCCCAATATTAAAATTGAAAAACATTTTTGAACCCATGAACATGAATTTGATAGAATAAAAGCAAAATGGAGCTTTTTTACTACAAGTCATGGGAAATCTGTTTGTGATGGGTTGGGGGATGGGGGGTACTGTTAAAAGACTTGTGACAAAAGCAAGTCTGCAAAGGCCGTTGCATGATCAAATTGCAAATGTGGCTATGATGTATGAATATTACAGACAAAACATTGATGGTATATAACATTTTTTATCATCACAAAAAGTGACATGTTAAAACTGCGCAACAACATGTCTCATTGGATGCAACTTGCTACGAAAATTCCTGGAACATGCAGTATGCATTATTATGGATCTACAGAAAACTTATTAATAAGTGGAAAAAGAATAAATACTGATGAAAATTTTTCTGTTTGTTCTTCTTTTGATAGGAATATTAAAGAGACTTTGCATGTTCCATCTCTTAAAAGTTATGTATGCATGAATGGAATTGGTATATAGGCTTAGTGTCAAAAGTCCACAAAAAAGAAGGAGATGCAACTGTTAAATTCATGCATCCACAATGGCCCATCACCTTCGTATTATTGGACAGAAAATGACAGTTGTATTGTGCCTTTCAGTCATATCCTTTGTGCATGTGACAAATGGTACATACTACAAATGGTAGAATATATAAAATTAATTGGTGATGCATCCAGTGCTCTAATAAGCACCAAGTGGGCAAAACATAAAATTAGAAGGAAATAAAATCGAAATATAAAGAGAACAAATTTTATTAATTATTTTTATTTTTAATTGTTATTGATGTAGATATATTTTCAATAGCATTTTTACTGTGTATGTGCTAAATGTTATTTTGCATTATTTTAAAGTACAATAATATTTACTTAATGTATTTTTTTTTAATTATATTTTGTGTTATATACAAGTATGATTTTGCTATAAAATGTGACTATTTGTAGAATTTTTCCCATTATTTCTTTTTTACTTATAATTTACTGAAACTTTGCAATAGATTTCAATTTGTTAGGAAAATACTTCTATGTCTTGCAGGAATTCATTGTTAGCATTCCTATTTATTCCTGTGGGATTCCCCTTCTTTATAGCCACATTTAAAAAATATGTATATGTTTATGTAAGATAAAGCCTTATCAAACTTTTAGATGTAAATATGTATGATATTTCTGGTAATAAAAGAAATATCAACATTATCTTGTACTTTCCGTTACTTATGGAAGGTCAGTAAAATTGAAATTCTTCTTTAAACAAAACACCTGCGAACTGCCCATTAAAATTTTCTTATCAGGCATCAAAACACACTTTGAGCTGCCTATTTATGCAATTAGATGAAAATTGAAGGGGGAACAATGGGGGAAATCAGCCATTAAAGTTATGCCTTTTTTTTAATTTAAAAAATGACAAAAAGTCATTTTCTGACAGCATATTAATGGAATAAATTGCACAAAAATCTGTTTAAATGAAAGTTTACTTTATTCTGAACAGAACAAAAAAAAATTTGAAAGTTCTAGCTTAAACCTGAAAGAAGTTATAGACCTTTATGTTGTCACATGTGCCATTCAAAATGACGGCAAATCGGCCATCTTGGAAGACATTTAGTAGCTCATATCTGACAAACCGTTTGATCAATTTCAATATGATTGACATTTTTGAAATCAGCATTAAAAATTCTGCAAATACACCAAAGTTTATGAAAATTGAAGATGGTGGGTGTCATTTTTAGAAAATTCTGGGTGATTTGACATGGAATGACCCAGCATTCAGAAAGGGACAAACTGTTCCTTGTTCCAGTAAGTTAAAGGGATTAGATCCCTTCATTGACAACTGTGGATTACTTCGTGTAGGGGGCAGATTAATAAATTCTGACTTACCTTTTGATGCTAAGCACCAATTAATTCTGCCCAGTAATCATAAGCTCTCTAAATTAATTTTTGAATACTTTCATAAAAAGTACTTTCACATAGGTGCTCAAGGATTAGTTCATTAAGTGCGGATGAAATATTGGCCTATAAAGGCTAAAAGCATTGCCCGAAAAACAGTGCACACTTGTGTCGCATGTTTCAGGCATAACCCCAAAACACTAGATCAGTTAATGGGAGACCTCCCATCGCAACGCGTAACACCTAACCACACGTTTCTCAATTCAGGTGTCGATTTTTGTGGCCCCTTCCACATTAAATACAAAAATCAGAGAAAGGGCACTTATTCCAAAAGTTATGTGGCCATATTTATATGCATGGCTACCAAGGCTATTCATCTAGGGATAGTAAGCGAGTTATCCGCTGCTGCATTCATCGCTGCGCTTAAAAGATTTTGTGCCAGGAGAGGCAAAGTAAATACGCTAACTTCTGACAATGCCACTAATTTTAAAGGTGCGTCAACAGAATTAAATAACTTTAAGAAATTATTGGCCACTCCCAACGAGGAATTATCAAATTTCTTTGCCGAAGAATTCATAACTTGGAAATTTATCCTACCACGATCTCCTAATTTTGGCGGTCTATGGGAAGCTGGCGTTAAGTCCTTCAAACACCATTTGCTTAGGGCCGTAGGTAATAATAAAATTACTCTAGAGGACTTTGAAACTCTAGTAGTCCAAATTGAGGGGATCCTAAATTCCCGACCTTTATTTCCGCTTTCTGATGACATGAATGAGTTTGAAGTGCTTACGCCAGGGCATTTTTTAATTGGCAGACCCATTAATAGTATTCCAGAGCCTAATGTTATAAATATTTCTGAAAATAGATTAACCCATTGGCAATTAATTACCAAATATGTTCAATGCATTTGGAAACGTTGGTCTATTGACTACTTAAATCACTTGCAGCAGCGCGGTAAGTGGCAATTTACAAAAGAAAACATAAAGTTAGGATCTCTAGTGTTATTAAAAGAAGAAAATCTCCCACCATGTAAGTAGGCTCTTGCCCGAATTCTGGAAATAATTCCAGGCAGGGACCTTAGAGTTCGTGCAGTCAAAGTCAAAACTGCATGTGGTATATTTTTAAGAGGCATCTCAAAAGTGTGCCTGTTGCCCATTAAGGACTCTTAAATAATGTTTATGCATCATTGTATTTCTTATAAATATTATTTTTAAGTAATTATCCTGATTGTTTTGTATATTAGTATTTGTATTTTAGTATCATTTGTAGTGTTAATTAGTTATCTATTGTATTATATTTTTGCTGAAATATGTCATATTTCATCCCCGGGCGGCATGTTCCGTTCCGGAAGTAGAACGAGCTCCCCCTAGCGAGCAGTCTGTAAAAAAGTGAGTTAAGCTGTTGATCGTCAAAGCATCAACATGTCTATAAAAACACTCCGTCCAAACTACGCGATGGATATTAATTATGATTTTCAATTTATTTAAGTTTGTGAAATTTATGTTGTGTAAGTGTCTTGTGCAGTTTTAAGTGTGAATAAAATCAATTAAAAAGAAAATTAACGTCTACAGTCCACATCATATCGACCAATGACATTCAAATTAATGCTTAAAAAATGTAAGCAAAGCAATGACCAGAAATCTACAAAATTCTAAAATCCGCATAGCCTCTGTTCCCAAGCTGTACGGATATGAAGGAGTGTACTGTATATGTTTTATTTTCTAATTTATATTTAGTTTGAAAATATTTCTAATCATCAATAAGTTTATTATTTTGAAAATATTGGATATGTATCAAAATATCTGATATTCTTAATATTTTCGAAAGTACCATGAGGTTTACAAACCTTGTGTGACAGAGATATCTCCTCATGAGAAAAACATTCTACAATTTTTTTCAGATTTTTCCGAGTATGCGCTTATAAGATCTTTCTCGTAAGTAATATCACTTTTAACTTAGTTAATCTTTTCAGGATGATTGGTTTAAATATCAGACAAATAACATTCCATACATACAACATAACATGATAATTCTGTCATCGTTATGCAATTTATAGTTCGTCCTCAATAATTTGGCTAATTAATAAAACAAGTTTAGAAGATTTATTATATATTATTTGCTAATTTATCTGTCAGTCATTACTAACAGCTGGTAGAATCGAATTTCCCATTAACTCTTTCAGGGCAAAAACTTCTATTGCTAAAATATTGAAATGTATGAATGGCACCGAAATTTTCGAACAAATGTATTAGTAAATATGAAAAGGCTATATTTCACATACATGATAAACAGAAAAATTCCATACTAAAATTCTGGTGGTATTTGGATATTAAAATTAAGTGGTTTCATAAACATACCATTACCCATATGAGTTTTCTTCGTCATTTGTGTCTATTAACTACTTTCTATCAGAATCATGTTGCAAACTCTTTCAAGGTCATTGGTTTATTTATCATGGTGGAATATACTTGAAAAATATTATTTTGTCACAAAAGTTATGAATAAAATTTTTCTTAGTCAAAATTAGCTATATTACAATGGTTATTTTAGAAAGGTTTTCTTATTCTTATAGAGTACTCATATCTGCCTCATATATAAACCTCATATCTGCTAACTGTTCCGTTTCTCAAGGAAGATTTATGTTTTCAACATGTACCAACTTAGTTGATAAATGTTTATGCTTCAATTTGTCTCTCTGACCATCTGGCCACGTTCTTAAGTTTCATAAATATATTTGGTTATTAAATACGTGAATTTTCACTATGCTAACCAACCATACAACCAAATGAAAAATGTCCAAACCGGGAATTGTACTTGGATCTATGGAATAACACTTCAATGCTCTACCTTTTGAGGTACAAGGACGATACCCAGCCTGGCATCTCTCACTCACATGTTACTCACCCGCAAGCAAAGTGACACATCTCAACAAAAAAGTAAATTTCACAGGAGAGGCAAAAGAAAATCTGCATGGTTTTACTGCAACATGAAATTATAGGACTTAGCTCTACATGCAGGAATAAAAATGTGCATAAAAGCGTAAGATATGCCTTAGGAATGAAGACGTAAGATGAGGTTTGGACGATTGGGTAATTTTAACTCCTCATATAATCATTTTCTCTTCTATGGTCACAAATGGACATATAGCATAATAAAGTGATTTTCCGTGTAACTACATTTATGAAACTTTTTGTATTGCAAGATGCACTTATGACAGACTTATTAGTGGAATAAAATGCAAAGTGACTTTTTGCAAGATGTGCCACTTTTCTTGTGGGTGAGCGATATGTTGGTAAGGTTGCAACCACAACATGGGATGGAAAAGCCTCATGAGCACACAACATTGTGGAAGAAATCAGACAAAATAAAGCCCTGCATAGGTGAACATATATATGTATTTTTTTTAATTAATTTAAAAAATACGTAAATATATTTGGATTGCTAAGAAATTGATATATGTTATTGAGAATTATTATAGCATATTCCTTATTAAAATGAAGCATAGCATTTTTAGTTCATTTGTAGAGATGCTCAAAATAATTCATATTAATTATAGTCTATGACAGATAATTGTTAGCAGTACATGTTAATAAGGTTGCACTAACATTAGGAAATTGATATGCACCTCAACCTATTTCCTATAGAAAATGGTGTGCATAACATTTACTGTTTATTGGGAAGGACACAAAAGAGAATTCATTTACACTACCCTCTGTAGACAGTAGTTGTTTGGAGTACGCTTTATGACATTGATATGTAGGGTGTCCGTAAAAGAATATTCGGGTTTCAATGGTGTATTATAACAGTTTAATTTAGGCTATTGACAACAAATCATACATCAAATTGAAGGTAAACTAACCGTGCTTCAATATGTGCACCTTTAGTTACATACACTCATCCAACCTAAAGTCCAATTCTTCCTGCAAAGTCTGGAGTAATGGAAGCAATAGCCCCTTAAATTTTGTGTCTCAACTCTGGCAAATAATTAGGTAATGACAGAACGTAGACACGATCTTTTATAAACCCCCAAAGGAAAAAATCGCATGGGGTAAGCCAGTAGTGTACGCTTTTAAATCTTCAGACCAGAATGTTAGAATCTCACAATTAAAAAAATATTTTTATTAGCGCTAAAAAGTCCACTTTAGTGTCCAGAATTACTATACGTCAAAATTTAAATTAGAAAAGTATCTTAATCAACGCCAACAAATTTAAATAAATTTTGATCGAAGTTTGAATACTCAATTGAGAAACAGAACAAACGGACCGGGAGACAGCTGCACAGACTATCACCTCATCGAGTTGACGGCTGAAATTCCAGGATTAACCATTCGCAAATTAAAATACAACTGGTCTGCCAACTCATATCTTGGTGTAAACTACTGGTAGACCCATAGAATTATAGACGGGTTGCACATGACGTCAGAAATGTCTAGCATCGTTTCATATGGCGCCCAAATATAAGGCGAATGTGGTGCTCTCCATTTGACTTATTAGATTTTTTAGCTCTGTAACAATAAAAATAAGACATCTAAATTAAACAGAAAGACAACACGTGCTTTTAACGACAAATGGGGAGTTCTGGCGTTCCGTATGGGATCCCGATGCAATAGTATCAGTCGTTGCTAATAGCAACGTGACGACAATGCAAGCCTTCTGTCTATACAAGAAAGAGAAGTAAGTCGAGCAACCGGATGAGCTCTGAAGCGCGCAAGGGCAGTCGATATTTTACGCTGACGAACTGCTTGCCCCCCCCCCCCCCCTAACGCTAAGCGATAACTTCACCTTACTATCCGATGAGCTTTGTTCTCGGTTTTGTTACTATCCGCCCTTTCCCGCAAGTGCTCATGGATACTAATGTTGAATGAAAAAATTCGGTGACAAACAATCAGCAGGGAAGATCCAATGCAAAGATATGGCTATGGTTGTTTTCCTTCCTTCTAAGTTCTTAGTTCCACGGGCAGACCCGATTTTAGTGATTAGTAGTTAGATTTTTTTCGTTGTTTTCTTATACTCAAAGGTATGAAAATATGGAGTACTGGGAGCAGGAAAATACATTGGTAAACCTACCAGTTTACCAACTAAAATTGGGTTTGCAGGGGTTTTCATCAAAATATGATTTAGCAGGCCAGTTGCATTTTTATATCCGAATCTAGTTTTAACTAATCCTGTAATTTCAGGCGTCAACTCGATGAGGTGATGGTTTGTGCAGCCGCCTATCATGGTCGCATATTTCAGACATGTATATCGCGGAGACGATTGCAGCTTCTAAAAGACAATCAGCGATCGTTACCGAGGTCAACACGATCATCGAATTACTCCACCGATTGTCAAATAGAAGCGTCTTCCTTCGGCTTCGCAACAAAAATTTGTCAAATTTCCTGTCTGTTTATTTTTGTTAGGTTGTTTATAAATTTAAAAGATGCAAAATGGATTTTCGTATGACAAAAAACAGCACTTGAGACATTTTTGCAATTGGAACCATTTTACATTATTTAAAAGTTTTCGTGATACAAGCGGGAACAACAAGATTGTTATAAATGCGAGATATACAAAGGAATTATTAAAATGTATCAATGCCTTGCATCATTATCGATTTTGATTAGTTGGAGAAATTTTTACTTTCAGAATTACAATAAGATGCATTCGAAAGTTTAAGAAAGATTTTAATAAACGTGGTATAGTTGAAACAAATCTTGACCACAATTTGCTCACTTAAGTAAGGAAAAACTAAAAAAAATTCTGTAACATTTAACAGCTGTTAACGCTCTCATAGACGGCTGTTTTTTTTTTTGTGTGTGTGTTTCGAGTTTAGTTGTTTAAAATTTTTAACCTTTTAACTGACTGAGTTTAACCTTTAACTGACTTTACCGATCTCACATACCGCTGTTTTTCTTTTTTTTTTTTTTCCAATTCTTATAGTTTAACGCTTTATAACCTGAATTTTGAATAAAAAAATTACTTCACCTGAATAATTATTTACGCCAATGTCCAAGATATCCAGAACAACATATATAATAATTTGATTTTTAGATAATTTTTTTAATTAAAGCTGATTTAATAAATCGGTAGTTAGAGCTTTTTTTTTTCCAAAAGACTAATTATGTTGACTAATTACAAGACTAATTAGACTAATAACCAAGGAATGCTGTTACGGAAATCTTACACTTCTTATGAACAGTGTAAGTAAATGTATTGTAATCCTATATGTAACAGAGAAGTGTTTTGCAGTTGCAAATTTTTCGTATAACATTTTTTAATAGGATAAAAATTACACCTAGAAAATAACTACATGAAAAAATATTTATTTTCGACTGTTTCACTATGCTAGGATTGAGCAAATTATTTTATATGAAAAGTTACTACTTTTATTAGTAGACTAATTAAATAAATTTTGCATTAAATTTTCTTTAATGGTAGTTAAAAGTACCGTCAGGATATAAAGTATTAACTTGTAACTTTCAGTTTAACTATAAAGTCTATTGAAATTTTATTTCGTTCGGAACTTTAGTACTATCACCAGAGACTTTTGAATACAGTGAACCAAAAAAAAAAAAGTTAGACAGCTTCTATTGATTTCATTGTTTAATCATTTTGCTCTATGTTGTTCTTTAAAAGTAAAAGTTTATTTAAAATAATAACAATTATTAAGATGATTTACACAGTTTTATTTTACTTTAATAAGACTTATATCTAAATTATAAATTAATAAAACGTGGTGATGATATAACATTCAGCACCAAATAAAATCTTGGACACTTACACAATGTTCCAAAAAAAAAAAAAAAAACCTTAAATTTAAAGCAAAACCTTCTAATATTTCGTTTGATGTCTTTTTGCTGCTATTATAGCTTGTAGCCTCTTATTCATCGAAAGGGCCAGTTTTTTGGTTAAATCTGATGGTACATTTTGCCATATATTGAGAATAGCAGTTTTTAGTTCATTTTTATTCTTAATCTCCCTTTCTAGTAATTGTTTCTCCATATAAGCCCACAAATGTTCTATAGGATTTAGATCCGGACTTTGGGGACGATGGGGTAGCACTTTTTTTCACTTTGTATTATAACCATTCCTGTACAAACCGGGCGCTATGCTTAGGATCATTGTCTTGGACAAAAGAATAATTTCCATTTAAATTTAATTTTGAAGCTGTTTCTGGTAAATTTTATTTTAGAATGTTCAAATACACCATTTTGTTCATTGTACCTTCAATGAACATTAGATTTCCCAACAGCACTAGCTCCCATTAAACCCCATACCATAACGCATCCGCTACCATGTTTTACAGTCGCTTTTATATTTGCTGATTTTAGCGCTCTTCCTTCCCTTCGCCATACAAAACGTCGACCATCAGATCGAAACAAATTAAATTTTGACTCATCTGTAAAAATAACAGACTTCCAGAATTCTCGTGGCTTTCCAACACATTGTTTAGCATATTCAAGACGTTTTCTTACATTTCGGAGGGACAAACATGGCTTTTTTCGTGGGATGTATGCTCTATAGTCTTTGGAATGTAAAAAATTTCTTATAGTCTGTGGATGCACATTCACTATGGATGCCTCCTGCAACTCTCTAGCTATCTTTACAGCAGAAATTTTAGGAATCACTTTCACAAATCTCACAATCCGTCTTTCTGTTTGAGACTAGGAAATCTTTTTGGGCCTACCACTTCCACTAGGTTTTTGCAAAAATCTGTACTTTTTGTATGTATTTATTATGCAATACACTGTTGAACGTGGCTTTTTCACAGTTTCTGCAATATATCGTATACTTTTCTGCTCTTTCCATAGTTTAACAATTAAGTTTTCATATCAAGAGAAGTTTGCTTTTTTTCCATTTTTGAGAATTTTTAATCCAGCAAAAGCACGTTTCAGCACGTTTCAGTCTCATAGTTTTGATTTGGATTCGTGCCAGAAATCAACACCCTCTTAAAAATTTGCATAATGCCAATCCAAAGTAAAAGTGAAATAAGTGTCCAAGTTTTATGGTAGTGAAAAACGCACAATTTATTTTTAAATTATTTAAAAATTTAATATAACATTTTATTAAGATTAAATAAAGCTATTTCAATCTTTGAATAAATTATCTTTTTCTTTAATATTGTTAGATTACGATATCACAATTGGTTAAAACAATATTAAGCAGCAAAATCGAATCTTGTTGCTGTCCAACTTTTTTTTTGTTCACTGTAGGTGAATTCTAATTATAACCGTCCTGTACAAAAAGTTTTTTACAAAAATACGATCCTATGAGTTAATCGCGCTTTTTATTCATCTTTCGATGGAAGCGGTCTCACAGACCTGCTTCACAGTAGTTATGTGACAATTTCTGTCACACCAGTTAAAGGTTAACTTGTAATTTTCAATTTAATTATAGATACTAGTCAAATTATGTTTTGTTTGAACCCTTAGTAGTATTTTTTAGAGACGTCTTAAATAGGTGAATTTTAATTATAATAAACCTATACATAAAGTTCAATACAGAAACAGTAACCCATGAATTAATCGAGCCTTTTATTCATCTTTAGATCAAGCAGTCTCAGAGACCGCTCACAGAATTTATGAAAAAAAAATTGTTTCAGCAGTTAACCCTAGAATACTAACCTGCGCAAATTTTACTCACACATCCAGGAAATGCATGCGCCAAATATGCATTTTATATGTATTATAATGTAAAATTTAAATGTATTAGTATATATATAATTTTTTTTTTTTTTTTTTAATACGCCTAGTTGTATTTTAAATATGGAGTGAGTAAATTTTACGCATGGTTAGTTTTTAAGTACTAAATATAAAGGTTAGTATTCTAGGGTTAAGGGTTAACCCTTAACTGGTGAGGTGGGGTGTTTTGCACTCCAGAGAAATTGTATATGAGCTCTATATTTGCAAACAAAATTTTTGTGGTATTTAGATACGTGAATTTATATGTATATGTATGTACACTCACAGTACTTTTTCAGTTGTTTTTATACAAGTAAATACAAAATTCACAGGAAATTTTCGTATTTTAATTCGCTAAATTTTAAGGAGTGCACAAGAAATCAAATTTACGGGTTACTTACATCCCACCTCGCCACTTACGTTATAAAAAAAAAAATCACCTCACTACTTAAGAGGATTCTTCGCGCACGTGAAAACACCCTCTCCGTAATGTTAATCCTATGGGCAGGTTATTTTCGAATTTCTCGTTTCAATTTGAATATTTTTAAACAATTTTTTTTTTTTTTTTTTGGCCAAAGGGTAGCTGAGATCAGTCTTTAATATGACTTTTTTTTTACTTTTTCGATTTTGGTTGCAGATTTTTTTTAAAAAGGTACTTTAAATTTCGAAACCGGTTTGGAAACAAAGTACCTTTTTAAAAAAAATATGCAACCAAAATCGTAAAAGTAAAAAAGAGTCATATTAAAGATCGACCTCATCTAGCCTATGCAAAAAAAAATCGCTTAAAAATATTCAAATTGAAACGAGAAATTCGAAAATAACCTGCCCATAGGATTAACATTACGGAGCGGGTGTTTTCAAGTGCGCGAAGAATCCCCTTAAGGGTAAAATTGTTTTTTATTTGGCTGGAGCTACAACCACTAACATAACAAAATTGCTAAAACTAGATATGAAAGAAAAATAAGTGTTAAAAATCTTTCGGGGTGCTACGGGCACGTGAGAGTGAAGTAATTTAATAATATAGTGAAGTGAAGGTTTTGGTGTGTTAGAATAATATGAAGGTGTTGTGCATCCATGTGAAACCGATAATTAATTGTATATAGTGTGTTGTCATCTATAACGTCTTTATGTACTTTGTAAATGAACTACGTTTTCTGTGTTAAAAGAATTAGTGATTTATAACCGAGGAATACATCTCTGACGATTAGCGGAAATCGAGCGTTACAGTCCCCTGCCTTACAATTTTCATTGATTTTGAACAGTTGTAATTTTTCCAACTGAGTGAAAAAGTACACAGGCTAGGATTATAATCCAGGACCTTAATTTAAGCTACCAACGTGTTATTTTACTTGTGGCTTATTCTGTTAAATTTCAAATAGCAGACCTGATATCTATGCCAAAAGACTGAGTGAAATATGTTCATCAGATTTGTCCTTGTTCACTTTTTGACTCAGTTATCCAGATTACAGGGCTGTCACAGGCGACTATCTTTTACTTTTTACCTCGCACAACTGTGATGTTAATCAAATATAATTGTTTTAATTTCCGTAGGAAGCGTTAATTAGTAATCTACATAGCTATTTTAATCAGACACTCTTTTTCCTCGAAAAAGGATCCATTTTCCATCATTAAACATTCTTTCTTTTAGTATTTTCTTTTTAAATTTTAATAAAAGACAGATGAAAGATTGCAAATTATTTTAGCAACCGGTACATATTTTGTAAATAAAAAGCAGTTAATTTCCCTGCGATATATTATTCTTTAGATTACTTTAAGCTATAATATTAATTTAGTCTCTCATAAATAACACATTTGAAATATCTCTAACATTATCTTACGCCGTATAAATCAACTGGTAGCATTTCTTTGTGTAATTCAAAATTACGTGAAGCATTAATCATAGACAGCTTGTAATGTCCTGGCAAATTTATTTATTTACTAGCAAACCCCACGGCTTTGCTCGCGTAATAGTTGAAATATGCCAAGTGATATTTGTATGATTATTTTTTATTAAAAGAACACTTTTCGGAATAATTCAAAAATTACAAATTAAGCCAAAGTTTGACTAAACTTCATTATAAAGCCGCAATAGACAGAAATGAGATTTTAATTATTTATAACTAAAACTAATTCTAAATAAATGATAATTTAGAAATTCTCTTCTAAGACTTTTATGCTCATTTCATACGCTCATTTCAGTATTCGTTTGAAGTTTTGAATTTGTTATAAACCATCTTAACACATTTACATCTTAAAATTAACCAACATGTCAAATTCCAAGCTTCTTGTCTACCACCTACTTCTTGTCTTCAGTCTACCACCTCTTTGGCGTTAGTGGCCCAACATAAAATGCCGACACAGACTTGAAATTGAATGTCTCGAAAAATGTTGAAACATAGACAGTCACCATTAATTCGCCAACATTAACCTTGAAATCGGTTGGTATTTTCTAACATTCTATAGAAAACGGAATTTAGATGTTTTTAAAGGCTTACTTGTTGTTCCTGCCAACCAGGTGGTAGTGACACCGACATAAAATATAGTCTGTATAGGATCGGGGAATCCACTCTTGATTCGCAATCAATAACTTCTGTAATGGGTTTATTATTTCCTGAGATTCCATAAAAATCGTAATTTAGGAACTCTTTTAGAATGCTTTTCGCTCCTTCCCATCGCTTCACCCCTTTGTAATTTCGATTTATTTTCTACTGTTATTAGAGGACATTTATTATTTATAAGTAACTACCGTGCTATATTTAAAGTTTCTAGCCTCTTCAGTGCCGCAGTAATCACAGTTTAGAAAGTTTTTTGCTCCTGCAACGCTCTAGGGGTTGTGGCACCGACGTAAAATGTAGCTTATGTTTCAGCAGGTTCTATCACCATCAATTTGCAACCATTATGTTTGAAATCGGTTTCGTATTTCATACGATTGCATAAAAATCGTAATTTGGAACTCTTATAGAACGCTTTTCGCTCACTTCATCCTTTTAAATTTGGAATTTTCTTTCGACAATTCTGAGAAAGCATTTGCATCTTTGAAATAATTACCATTCCAAATTTAAAATGTTAGATCCCTCTTTAACTCAAAAAACGCAATTCAGAACATTTTTTGATCCTGTAACCCCCAGCTGGTAGTGACAACAAAGTAAAATATAGGCTATGTTGGAGCGGGGGCTGTCACCATCAATTTCAAACCAGTACTTCTGAAATCGGTTTATATTTCCTGAGATTGCGTAGAAATCGCTATTTAGAACATTTTTACAACGCTTTTCGTTAAATTTTGATTATCGCGTCATTTAAATTTCAAATTTTTTAGGAACTCTTCTCAGAGAACATTTACATCTCATAAGTAATTACCATGCCAAATTTCAAGCTGCTAGCCCCTTCAGTATCACAAAAGTCACAATTTAGAACGTTTTTCTAAATACAACCGCAAAGTGGAAGTGACGCCGACATGAAGTAGATCTTATATTGGAGCATCATTAATTTCCAACCATTACTTTTGAAATCGGTTGTGTACTGTCTGAGATTGCGTAGAAATCACCATTTAGAACGTTTTTTAGAACTCTTTTCGCTGATTTTCTCCCCTTTTAAATTTGGAATTTTTTAAAAAATGTTCTTACAGATATTTTATATCTTATAAGTAACTACCATTCCAAATTGCATGTTTCTAGGTCCTTCAGTAACACAAAAATCGCATTTTCGAACGTGTTTTTTGCTCCTGCACCCCCTTTGGGGTAATGGTACCGACATAAAATGTAGCCTATGTTGGAGCGAGGGCTGTCACCATCGTTTTCACGCCATTATTTTTTAAATCGGTTTGGTACTTCTTGAGATTGCGTAAAAATCGCCATTTAGTTAACGTTTTTTTAGAATGCTTTTTGCGCATTTTCACCCCCTTTTAAATTTCAAATTTTATAAGAAAATGTTCTTAGAGATCATTTATATCTAATAAGTGACTACCGTGCCAAATTCTATGTAACTGGGCCCTTCAGCAACACAAAAATCGGAATTTCAAACGTTATTTTGCTCCTGCACCCCCTTTAGGGCTAGTGGCACCGACATAAAATGTAACCTATGTTGGAGCAAGAGTTGTCACCACCATTTTGACACCATTATTTTTTAAATTGGTTCGGTACTTCCTGAGATTGCGTAAAAATCGCCATTTAGAACGTTTTTAAGAACGCTTTTCGCGCATTTTCACACCTTTTTAATTTCGATTTTTTTTTTAAAGAAATGTCCTTAGAGATCATTAGTATCTTATAAGTAACTACCATTCATAAATTTCATGTTTCTAAGCTCTTCAGTAACACAAAAATCGCATTTTTAGAACGTTTTTTGCTCCTGCACCCCCTTTTGGCCAGTGGCACGGACATAAGCCTATGTTCTAAGTTGGACTAACACCATCATTTTGATACCATTACTTTTGGAATCGGTTCGGTAGTTCCAGAGCTTACCTCCTACAAATAAACAATTTTTACCTCTTTATAATATTAGTATAGATTAGTATACATTAAATAAGATATAAATAGCATCATCAATTTGCATACAACATTTCTTATAATCAAAAGGTATTTCCTTTTAAGAAAACCAATTCATAAATCAAAAAGAATAATTTAATTTATCAGTTGATTACTTAATCGTTTTTTCCTACTCTCAACCTAGATGATTTAAAGATTAACCTTTTAATTTCTTAGGTTTTGCCAAAACTGTTTTCAGCTTTGATTCACCCACAATATTCGAGCTCAGAAATTGGGTTCTTGTTGAACGTGATGCACATGCCTGATACGTTTACGGCTAAATAAAAAAATTGAATGTATGGGAGGGCGGGGGGGTTCTTCCTTATAACCACTTTCTCAAAACAAAAATCTTTGATAACCAGTTTAACAACATTTGCAAGAGAAATATACTACAAAATTTTAGTTTTTTAAAATAGTGGTGCGAATAGAAAAATAGTCGCATGTGGCAGCCCTGAAATTAAAAAAACGCTTAGGATTTCCTTACCAATCAGTATGATTGTGTTAAAATATTTAAATGATTTTGATTTGTTGAGAAAATGTCTACAATCAGTATGATTGTGTTAAAATATTTAAGTGATTTTGATTTGTTGAGAAAATGTATACAATCAGAATAATAAGATATAAGTCAAAGTTTAAATTATAGTTGTTTCTGAACCAGCAATATCTAATTTAAACAAATTTTGACGTCAGTTTGCTTGCTAAAATGAAAAATAAGCCAAGAAATGTTTTACAACTTTATTTTATTCAACAGTTTTAGTGATAGCATTAACATAACAAAATTGCTAAAATTGCAAGATGTGCAAAAATGATTAAAATATATCACTGCTTCACAATTAAAATGGATTTTGATTCATTCAGAAAATTTTTACTTTCCGAATGGCACTACGATATACGATGCAGTTTAAGAAAGTTTCTGAATCAACACCACATATTTTAAACAACATTATAAATGTCATGGCTTTGAGCATGATAAACTTTTCTCTATGGTATGTCGCTTGCTCTCGGGCCCGTGCTTATACTGATGTCAGTTCTTGAGGCTTCTGGATACAGATATGATAAGTTTGTTTCGTGACTGTAGATCTTTTCAGGAAGTCTCTGTGTCAGCGCTATTTTAAATATTATGGAAAACTTTGTGCCATTAACATGAAAACTTTTTCTTCTCTAATCTAAGTTGCTTGGTTTCGGGTGATGTACTTATATATATTCATATCAATACGATAGGAATTTGTATTCTCGAGGCCTCTGGGTGCAGACTTAAATGATAAAAATTTGTTTAATGAATATAGATTTCAGGAAATCTCCGTATCAGCGCTATTTAAAATAAAGTAAATACGCTATATATTAACGTGAAACACCTTTCTGTAATCTAAGTCGCTTGGTGTCGGGTGCTGTACTTATATTCACATCAGTACGATAGGAATTCCTATTCTCGAAGCCTCTGGGTGCAGATTTAAATTATAAAATTTTGTTTAATGAATGTAGATCTTCAAGAGATCTCTATATTAGCGCTATTTAATACAGTAAATTCACTATTAACATGAAAAACTTCTCTAATCTAAGTCACTTGGTTTCGGGTGCTGTACTTATATTCTCATCAATACGATAGGAATTTGTATTCTCGAGGCCTCTGGGTACAGACTGCTATGATAAAAGGTTGTTTAATGAATGTAGATCTTCTCAAGAAGTCTCTATATCAGCGCTATTTAAAGTACAGTGTGAACATAAATGTGCATATCCCAACTTTATAGCGCTATTAAAAAAGTACAACTTTGTTGTTCATCGGAAATCTAAAATAACATTTGAAAGATTTAAATGACAAATTGACGCACCGGTGGATTTGGTCGTCGAGCACCCCGGAGCCTTGCTTTTCATCAATGGCCTCCTTGCAGTCCTGCCCTGTGATTTTCTTTTTTTTTTTTGGGGGGGGGTCATTAAAGGTCATGTGTTTGTTCCGCCGTTACCAACTGACGTTGGCGAACTAAGGACATGCATACTTGCAGCCATTCAAAGAGTCACACCTGTCATGGTGAAAAAAAGTATGGGATGAGTTATCATACTGCCTCAATATCGTTCGTGTTTCTGTTGGGGCTCACATTGAACCCTTATAACTGTGCTGAATTTAAACTTTCAACTGTTTTTTGATTTTCAATTTACATCAAAGTTGTGCTTTTGTTTTCTTTTAATACCCCTGTAAAGTGGGGATATTCATTTATGTACACCCTGTATAATAAATGCGCGATTAATGTAGAAATACGATATTTGTATATTCTGGAGGCCTCTGGGTATACAGGGTGGTTCAAAAGGTCATGTCCAAACGGCACGCGTGGATGTGTCAGGTCATGAGGAGCAATAATTACATAGGAACTGGGGCTCGGAAATTCGATCATGACGGCGCAATTGCATCGTGACCGTGACGCAAAGAAAAGGTAAGAAACGGTGTAAAAAGACCTTTATTTAAAAAAAAAATCGAAATACAAAATATAAATGAAAAATGTTAGAACTCATAACAACGAGACACCCGTTCCATCGGCCATGGACTTCATGGCACGGATCGCTGAAGCGGCGGCACGTGTCCGGGAGACTCCTGGCCAGTTAGAACGTGTTCGAGATTACATGCGGCGCCAATCTGAAGCCTGTATCACGGCTAATGGGACACATTTTGAGCACGTGTTGTGAGTTGTAACATTTTTCATTTGTATTTTGTACATCGATTAAGTTTTTTGTAAAATAAAGGCTTTTTTACACCGTTTGTTATCTTTCTTTGCGTCACGGTTACGATGCAATTGCACCGTCACGATCGCGTTTCCGGCCCCCAGTTCCTATGTAATTCTTGCTCATCATGACCTGACACAACCACATGTGCCGTTTGGACATGACCTTCTGAACCACCCTGTATGTGATAAAATTTTGTTTAATGAATGTAGATCTTCTCAAGAAATCTCTGTATCAGCGCTATTTAAAATACAGTAAATACACTATTAACATGAAAAACTTTTCTCTAATTTAATCCGCTTGGTTTCCGGTGCTGTAAAATTTGCTTCTAAACTATGAGGTCTTTGATTCTTCAAGCTTGTAGGGTCAGGCTTATAAGATAAAAACTTATTTAATGAATGTAGATCTCCCTTTTCCTGTAAAATGTCTTTTATATATTCTCCATGTTCGCAATCTATAAATTCTACAATTTCGAAACGACTGGCTTTATCTAACACTGCCCATACTGGTTCCATGTGATTTTTCTTTACAAAACGTACTAGAAATTGATCTTCCTCGCCGTCCCAGTCACACAATTTTCTCAGCATAAAAGCGCGATGACTGTCAAATCCTTCCTTCGTCCATATATGCATGAAGAGTTTTACAGCTTCACTTTCGTAAGGCTCCGAATACTGGTCCATATTTAAAGATTCTGCCCATAGTTGATATGTATCCTCAGAGATATCATCTGGTTCAAACGTGTCGAAACATTTTTTAAGTAGATCAACCCGAAGCATGTCATGCAGTGCAGCTATACTACAATGAAAAGACTCGCCTAGTTCGAAATCTCTCTCCAAAAATTCTGCATATTTATCAGGACTTAACTCGCTGAAACAAAACTCAAATGTTTCAGATTGAGAACGTATTGCTGCTATTAATGTAGTCTTCATTAAGATTTCTTGTTTCTGCTCAGTATTTAATTCATCTTCAGGAAATGATTTTATTTTATCCCAGAAGTATTCTACCGCTTCTACATAATGTTCTTTCCCACTTATATCCATGTTCGACGCAAGAGTAAGCCCATATAACAACAGATTTTTATCCTCCGATTTCCTTTCTGTGGTGGCATGATCACTCACTATATATAACCAGTATCTCGTCATCGGATCTGACCAGGTAGCCCTACTTAATAAACTTACTAACTTTCTCGTTGCAGTCATATCATTCTTCCTTACTTTAAACTTTCGTTTTAGAGTATTAAACAAAGTAACTACCTCCTCTTTCAAACAGCACCAACAAGCAACCTGAAAATATAGTGACCACATCTTAAAATGCAGAAATAGGGATGCTAATGTCGTAAATAAAATGATTAAGATTTTTATTTGAAATATCATAAATATAAATAAATATACAATAGAACATTGCTAAACACTTAGACAAACATACCCTTAACTTCTGTTAGCGGCCTAAAAGACTGCTTTTTTCCCATTTTCAAACTTTAACTTGTAATTTTTAGTTTAACTATAGATACTAATGAAATTTTGTTTCGTTCGGAGTCCTAATACTATCGCTAGAGACTTCTCAATAGTTGATTTTTAATTACTAGGGGGCTCGGCCCCCTACGAGCTACGCTCGCCAACCCCCGTCCAGACACCGTAGACTCTAAATGCACGCTAATTTGATCGGCTTTAAAAAAGATTTCGAAAGATTGAATTATAATTTAAAAAACAGTGGCGATCTCTCTCTATAAACGGATTTCTATTCATTGCTCTCTGAATGGGGGAATTTTAACGCCAAATCCGTTGCGGTACTACTTGATTATCCCGTCGACCAATTTCGCCAAATTATATAAATCGCCAAACCACTCGCCAAATTATACAAATTGACATAATTTTTATTTTAAATAACAAAAAAAAAAAAACAAATAAATTAGTACAACATTAATAAAAATACAAATAAAACGTCGAAATAAAAATAACTTGATGACGTAGACACGTGTAACAACATTTCAAAATAAGCTAATATAAAAGGAATTAAGTAAACAGAGTCTTTGTCTCCTGGTATTTTTTAACAAAGTGAAAAGAATGTTCTTTTAAATGAGACATTTTAAATTAATCGTTTTTAATCTTACGTAATTTTGACCAAACTATTCTTTCTCTTTTTAATATTCACGTGAAAATGCTTGTGTTAGAAATGAAATATTATTTGCGCTTTCCTAACAAAAATAGTTGAAAAGTATCCTCTTAAAATATCAAATAAATGTCTAGCGCAATTTCTAAATTTAAACCGTTTTGTAATATTATTTTGTGTTCATTTTATGTAATAACTGTAATGTGACGTAAATATGACGTAATTTCTCCTATTTAAGACTTCTAACGCATGTTAATAAATTTATTGTTTTACAAATTCCTTTCTCTCTTAAAATTCACACGTAATTATAGTTTTTATGACGTAATTTTTAATAAGTTCTTGCTTTTTGTACATAATTATTTAATTCTAATTCCAAATGTTTTTTTTGTGTTTATAATAGTCACGTGTAAATAAATTTTTAATTTATTTACACGTATAAATATTTTTTTTTTTTTGAAGCAAACATTATTGTTTCCGCTGTTTATACAGTTGGCAACAGTTTAAATTAATATCACTTTCTAAAATCTGTTAAAAATATCTCTAGAAATGCTGAAAATCTGAATTTAAAATAGAAATAAAACCTCAAAAAATTAGTCAAAATAAAAAAAATTAATGCAATCTGCACTCCGGCAAATTCTAACCCATAAAATGATCTAAAAATGATTAAATTCCTATGAACAGTTTTTGGTCCTATAAAACTTTTTCAGTGTAACGATTTTGTCCAACTTTAGCATTAAATATCTCTTAAAATAATTCTTCGATCTGAAAACTGTCTGCATCAGCGTGTTTACCAAACATTTCTGTATAATACTACGATTTTCATATTTTTGTATGCATTATTTTTCTTAATATTAACAAAGAAAGACCTCTGGTCACAAAAAATTCAAACCCGGCGGCGACAGCGGTAGTTACTTTTTTTTAGAATAGAGAGATATTAGTCATGTGTATAAAGTTCAGTACAGAAACAGTATGCTGTGAGTGAGTCAATGAAGCCTTTTATTCACCTTTAGATCAACCTTTAGAGATACTGTAGATTCTATCACAGCAGTTAAAGATTAAGCTTAATAATAAATTACCGCGTGTATTTTTTATAATACTGTCTTGAATGATCAACTGTCTCAGAATATTGCAAATTTGTCATTTTTTAGATTTCGAAATCTAACGCCATCTCTTATCAAAGTATATAAGTATCCGAAAAGTCTGGAAACGGTCGAATAACTCGAGAAATACCCATTGGATTGAAAAAAGAAATATACATGTTAAATAATTTAAAAAAACCAGTGATATCAAAGTTGACACCCCACCCCGACCCTCTGGGGTTCCAACTTTGAAATCTTGAATGAGACCCCCCCCCACACACACACACACACACTTTTTATTGCAGATTCGGATTCTACGGAAAAAATACGTAACTTTTGTGTATAACTTTTTTTTTCGAATTATCGTAGATGGCGTTTATAAAAAGGAAAGAAGTTTTGTGTGAGTGTGCCGACGGTGTTCTGAAGAGACCGCTGCACGTAGAGCTACAAAATTTTGGGAAAAGGTCCGTCTATATATGAAGTTTTGCACCTCGAAGCCCGATTTTCGATTTTTTGATTAGATTTTTTTAATTTAATTTTTTATGCGATTTTTGCGCTTTTTTAAGTTTTGAGGCGATTTTTCCTCATTAGTGAAAATAAAACGGTTTCTTTCTTTTAACCCAATATAGTAAATTTTGTTCTCTTTTCAAAAAAGTTTATTCGGAATTCGTACAGCGATTTTTGAATTTTTAGCGCATGTTTTATGCGATTATTGAACAGCATTTAATGCATCTCCATACCTATAAGGGGGTTACCGTAGGGGGGACCCAGTTCTGTCGCCAAATGCCCCCAAGTTTGGCGCCAACTTGGCGATATCTCTAATATTTCGCCAAGTTCCCGTAGACTTCCATTGTGAACCAATAGGGTTTACTTGCTTACACAGAAAATCAACATTGAGATATTTTAATGCAACAAAAACTAATATTAACTTAAGGTATTATATTAATTATATTTAAGGGAGTCCAAGTAAATTAATTGTGAATAAAAGTAACATGATCAAATGCTTAGCATGATTTCCAAAACATAAATTTTAAGAGAGCCCACAGGTCAAAGGAATTAGATTTGAAACTTTATCCAATTACTAGCAAACCCCGCGGCTTTGCTCGCGTAATATTTGAAATATGCCAAGTGATATTTATATGTCTCATTTTTATTAAAAGGTACTAACTAAATTTTTATTTTATTAAAAGGTAATATTTTATTTTATTAAAAGTTTTTTTTTTATTAAAAGGTACTTATTACTTTTAGGAATAATTCAAAAATTACTATTTAAAACACAGTTTGATTAAACATCATTATTACACTGCATTAGGCAGAAATGAGACAATTACTAATATGAAGTAAAACTAAATAAATGATAATTTAAAAAATATTTTGAAACTTTTATGCTCAATTAATACGCTCATTTCAGTATTCATTTGAAGTTTTGAATTTCTTAGAAACCATCTTCTTACATCTTAAAATTAACCATCATGTCAAATTCCAAGTCCTACCACCTCTCTCAACATAAAGGGCTATGCTGAAACAGGAACTGTCATCATTAATTTGCCAACATTAATTTTTAAATCGGTTTTTTATTTCCTAATATTCCACAGAAACGTAATTTAAAAAGCTTTTAAAGCCCTTTTTTAGAACGTTTGTTGTTCCTGTGAACCCCAGGTGGTAGAATCACCGGCATAAAATATAGCCTGTGTAGGATCAGAGACTGTTACCATTGATTCGCAACTATTACTTTTATAATCGCTTTATATTCCCTGAAATTGCATAGAATCGTAATTTAGAACTTTTTTAGAATGCTTTTCGCACCTCCCTTCGCTTCACCCCTTTTTAATTCGAATTTACTTTTGACAGTCCTTCGAGGGCATTTAT
Source organism: Maratus speciosus (assembly GCA_963932465.1). Lineage (NCBI taxonomy): Eukaryota > Metazoa > Arthropoda > Arachnida > Araneae > Salticidae > Maratus > Maratus speciosus. Next base: position 277,710,925 of record OZ010797.1, on the reverse strand, counting down.
ATTTTATAAGTAACTACCATGCCATATTTAAAGTTTCTAGCCTTTTCAGTATCACAGAAATCGCAAATTAGAAAGTTTTTAGCTCCTGCAACCCTCTGGTGGTAGTGGAACAGACATAAAATATAGCTTATGTTTGAGCAGGTTCTATCACCAAAATTTGTCATCATTATTTTTTTAATCGGTTTGGTAATTTATAAGTTTGCTTAAAAATTGTAATTTATAACGCTTTTCCCTCACTTCATTTTTTTTTAATTTGGAATTTTCTTTCGACTGTTCTTAGAAAGCAGTTGCATCTTGTAAGTAAATACCATGCCATACTTCAAAGTGTTAGACCCCTCAGTTGTGCAAAAAACGCAAATTAGAACATGTTTTGCTTTTGTAACCCTCAGCCTCAGATGGTAGTGACAGCAACATAAAGTATAACCTATGTTATAGCAGGGACTGTCACCATTTATTTGCAACCATAACTTTTGAAATAGCTTTTTTATTTCCTTAGATTGAGTAGAAATCGCAATTTAGAACGTTTTTAGGACGCTTTTCGCGCATTTTCACCCCTTTTTAAATTTCCAATTTTTTCGAAACTGTTCTTAAAGATCATTTATATCTAACAAATATGTACCTTGCCTAATTTTATGTTGCTAGCCCCTACCGATCACAAAAATCGAAATTTAGAATGCTTTTTTGCTCTTGCAACTTCTTGGTGATAGTGATAACGACATAAAATAGTGTCTATGTTAAAGCAGAGGCTGTCAGCATCAATTTCCTACTATTACGTTTGAAATCAGATTCATTCTTCCTGAGATATTGCCGACAAATCGGCATTTAGAACGTTTTTAGAACGCTTTTCGCCCATTTTTCTCCTGCATCTCCTCTGGGGTAGTGGAAACAGAAATAAAATATAGTCTATCTTGGAGCAAGATCTGTCGCCATCATTTTTACACCATTATATTTGAAATCGGTTCAGTACTTCCTGAGATTGCATAGAAATCGCAATTTAGAACGTTTTTTACAACGCTTTTTGCGCATTTTGACCCCCTTTTAAATTTCGATTTTTTAGGAAATGTCCTTAGAGATCATTGATATCTTATAAGTAACTACCTTTCCAAATTTCACGATCCTAGGCCCTTCCGTAACGCAAAAGCCGCAATTTAGAACGTTTTTCTCCTGCACCCTCTTTGGGGTAGTGGCACCGACATAAAACATCGCCTATGTTGGAGCAAGGGTTGTCACCATCATTTTGACGCCATTTTTTTTAGATCGGTTTTGTATATCCAGAGATTGTGTAGAAAACACCATTAGAACGGTTTTTAGAACGCTTTTCGCGCATTTTCACCCTTTTCAAATTTCGAATTGTTTAAAGAATTGTTTCGAATTGATCGAATTGTTCTTAGAAATCCTTTATATCTAATAAGTAGCTAATATTTCAAATTTCATATTTCTAGGCCCTTCGGTAACGCAAAAATCGCATTTTTAGAACGTTTTTTGCTCCTGCACCCCCTTTCGGGTAGTGGCACCGACATAAAACATAGCCTATGTTGGAGCAAGGGTTGACACCGTCATTTTGACAATCTTATTTTGTCACCATAATTTTTTAAATCGGTTTGGTATTTCCTGAGATTGTGTAGAAACCACCATTTAGAACGTTTTTTAGAACGATTTTCGCGCAGTTTCACCCCTTTTAAATTTCGAATTGTTTATGAACTGTTCTTAGACATCATTTATATCTTATAAGTAACTAATACTCAAAATTTCATATTTCTAGGCCCTTCACTAACACATAAATCGCATTTTTAGAACGTTTTTTGCTCCTGCACCCCCTTTGGGGTAGTGACACCGACATAAAACATAGTCTATCCTTGAGCAAGCGTTGTCACCATCTTTAAGACACCAATATTTTTTAAATCGTTTTGTTATTTCCTGAGATTGTGTAGAAACTACCATTTAGAACGTTTTTTAGAACGCTTTTTGTGCATTTTCACCCCTTTTAAATTTCGAATTGTTTAAGAACTGTTCTTAGACATCATTTATATCTTATAAGTAACTAATATTTCAAATTTCATATTTCTAGGCCCTTCAGTAACACATAAATCGCATTTTTAGAACGTTTTTTGCTCCTACACCCCCTTTGAGGTAGTGACACCGGCATAAAACATAGCCTATCTTGGAGCAAGCGTTGTCACCATCATTTTGACACCAATATTTTTTAAAACGGTTTGGTATTTCCTGAGATTGTGTGGAAACTACCATTTAGAACGTTTTTTAGAACGCTTTTTGTGCATTTTCACCCCTTTTAAATTTCGAATTGTTTAAGAACTGTTCTTAGACATCATTTATACCTTATGAGTAACTAATACTCAAAATTTCATATTTCTAGGCCCTTCAGTAACTCTAAAATCGCATTTTTAGAACGTTTTTTGCTCCTACACCCCCTTTGGGGTAGTGGCACCGACATAAGATATAGCCTATATTCTAAGTTGGACTCACACCATCATTTTGATACCATTACTTTTGGAATCGGTTCGGTAGTTCCAGAGCTTACCTCCGACAAATAAACAATTTTTTCCTCTTTATAATAGGAAGTATAGATAGTAAATTTTGACTTTCGTGATTTTTGAACTTTTTGTGATTTTTAATGCGATTTTTACGTTTCTTCGCGATCTGCTGCAATTTTTTGACATTCCATTTTTGATCTAAAGTCTGCCCTCATTTCAATAAAGTTTATTCGGATTTCGTATAGCAATTTTCGAATTTTTCGGGAATTTTGTATGTGATTTTTAGTGTATTTTAGCGATTTGCTACCATTTTTCCACATAGTGAAAGGAATCAACTTGCCATCTTTGAACACTATACATATTTTTTTCTCTTTTCGAAATTTTTTTTGCGATTAAAAATTTTTTGCGATATCTTATTGTGATTTTCAGAGCTTTCGTAATTCCTGCAGTTTTTTGATGTACCCGGGCAAGTTCGCTAGTCTGCAATGAAAATTGGGAGTTCTCATTCAAGATTTCAAAGTTGGACGTCTTCTGACGCCAGGGGGTCGGGGGAGGGATATCACTGAGTCTTGGTATCACTGAATAGCTTTTAAATATTTAACACGTATTTTTCCGTTTTTCAATCCCATGTGTATTTCTCGAGTTATTCGACTGTTTGCAGACATTTCGGACACCCAGTATATATACACTGGTGAAAACAATTAAAAGAGCAAACGGTTTATTTAAAAAACAAAACAAAATAAGTTATGCCTATACTCAAATAAAATATCAGATGATAGTTAAGCTCTTCGCAGACACACCTGCCACGCAGTGGTCTGTGTCGTCATAAGGCAGTGATGCTGTGATCGCATTTTTGTAGAGGTACCTCATTTGCTTGCCGATTTTGAAACATCGTAGCGTAACCCAATCTTTGTTTTTTGAATTTCTTTGTTTCCTCATTGTTAGCATAACTAGACGTCATTGTCTAGACGATGCCACAAGATGGCGGATTGTTGGAAGACTCAAGGCCGGCCAAACACAGGTTCCCTGTCTTAAGGACTTCGGGGTTCTGAGAAATGTGGTGTCCACTTTGTGGAAACAGTTCAAAGAAACAGAAACAGTGTTCCGCCGACCTAGTCAAGGCCGCCAAAGGACAACAATGCTGGCTGAAGACCGTTATTTGAGACTTCTAGCCAAAAGGGATAGGTCTGCGACAGCGACAAACCTGTCTCGTCACCTGTTTAATGCAACAGGAACATTCATTTTACAGATAACAGTCATCCAGAGACTTAATGCAGGTGGCCTGTATGCCAGGTACCTGCACCCATTTGATTATGAACCACAAAAAGGCCCGTCTAGCATGATGCCCAGAACACCTGTCTCAGACAGAGGATAGTTGGGGACGTGTTCTCTTCAGTCATGAGTCACTATTCAGTCTGAAGAGCGACTGAAGGCGTGTTCTCATCTGGAGAGAACCTGGGAGTCGATATTGACCCTCTAACATTATCGAAAAGGGCCACTATGGTGGAGGTGGTCTGATGGTCTAGGCAGGCATCATGGCAGACGGGCGTACTGACCTTCATGTGTTTGATAGAGGTACTCTGACAGGTCAGCGGTACAGGAACGAGATCCTTGCACCCTATGTGAGGCTTTTCCGCGGAGCATATGGACCAAATTTCGTCTTTATGGACGATAACGCCCGTCCACATAGGATTCAGTTGGTGGACAAATACCTCGAATCGGAGGATGTTCAACGGTTGGAGTGGCTTGTGATATTCCCTGACCTTAATCCCATCGAACACCCATGGGACGCCCTTGGACGATCAACTGCAGCTAGAAGACCAGCTCCTACGATCATCGTTGAGCTCAAGGGTACCTTGATGGAAGAGTGGGTGCGGTTGCCACAGGGATTGATAAGGACCCTGGTAAACAGTATGAAACGCCGATGCGAAAGTTGTGTAGCTGTTACAGGCGCTCATACACCTTATTAGACATATTTTTCTCTGACTAACAGGCTGCCGGTCAGCTGATGTGCTGGACACGTGACCAGTTTCCTTATTTAGGGTGCAGGTTGTGCCCATTTTTGTTTTCCCATATATTGGTCTTATATCGGATGATATTTCGGCCACGTTTGGTTTTATTTGAATTGTTAGTTTTTTTTAATTGAAAAAAAAACCATTTATCCCTTTAATTTTTTTTACCAGTGTATGTTACCGTAAAAGCCCGGAGTCTGGTAAATGCTAGATTTTACCGGTAAATCCTAGCATTTACCAGAGGGATTTGGTAAAAGTCCGAAATATGCTTGTTAACGCTTCTGTCTCAGGCTTTTACCGGATCATTTCTGTAAATGCTAGAATTTACAAATTTCTTTTGATAAATGACCGAAATGAATTATAAGATTAGGATAGGATTAGAGAAGTGAGTGGTTGACATACTGAATTCCTTCATCCAGATATATGCTATATTATATCGAACATTTCTTTATATTTATTTATTTAAACACTATATGAACTGATTAATAAATTAAGAGAGCAACAACAGTAGCGAAATCACATGTAAAACAGCTGATATCGATGTATCTTTTCCTCGGGAACTACTCACTCCAAAACTATTAAAAAATATTGAAATCATTTCAGTAGTTCTTAGAAAGTTGCATCAATATGAAGTTCTTACAGCTAATTTTGCTACTCATCTGTTGTCGACCCCTTAAAACAACTTTATTTTAATTCGCTTTTTCATATCAAATTTAGCACTATTGCTACCGGTGTCAAATGATACCTTTTTAAAGTTTTGATTTGTTTATTTTGTTCGTAGTTTTTGAATGTAATAAGCATAAAAAATAGTCCTCAATGCATTAAAAATGGTTTGTAATTGTTTCAATCTAAAAATTACCAATGAAAAATTAAATCGAAATCTTTTAAAAAGTATCGTTTGACATCGGTTGAAATAGTGTTAAACAAAGCCTATAAAAATAATAAATTTAAATTGATATAATACTTTAAAATTTTTAATGGGTAATCTTAGCATTTACCAAACTATTTCGATAAATGCTGGGATTTACCGGTAAAAGCTCGATGTAGAAGCGTTTAAAAGCATATTTCGGGCTTTTACCAACTGTGTTAAATTCTAGGATTTACCAGACTTCGGGCTTTTACAGTAACTTATATTAACAAACATGAATTTCTAAAGCTGCTACTTCATTTCATGAATAACAAAAAAAAAAAAAAAAAAAAAAAAAAAAAAAAAATACACGAAGTAGTTATAAATGTAATCGGAAGACAAAGATTAGCCTTTAACTGATGTGACATAAATTGTCACAAATACTGTGAAGCGGTCTGTGAGACCGCTCGGTTGAAAGATGAGTAAAAGCCGCGATTAACTCATAGGATGGTGTTTCTGTACTAAACTTTTTGTACAGGTCTGTTATAGTAAAAATTCACCTATTCAAAAGTCTCTAACGATAGTACTAGAGTTCCAAACGAAACAAAATTTCAGTAGTGTTTGTTAGATATATTAAACTGGAAGTTAAAAGTTAAACTATGAAAATGGAAAAAGGCAGCGGTCTCAGTTAAGCGTCATCAGTTAAGGGTTAACTAATTTAAAAGCCCACAAATGAATTTTTAAAGTTATTAGAGATGTAAATATAAGACAAACAAGAAATCGATTAGCTCAAGTTTCATAACGTGCACAATCATACAATTCTATACAGTTTAACACATTTAAATTTCCTAAATAGTACAACATCATTATTTACATACCTTTAAAATTAACCTGACTATGTGACTACCATATTGTTTAAAAAGATTCGACCCATTCGGCAGAGACTAACAAAAATATCAATTTTCCAATTTTTTGCTCAAAATGTATTTAGACATCTCTAGTATATTCTTGTGAAGTTACGTAAATATCGGATGATTATAAAGTGTGATAAGTGTTTTGACTGTATTAATTTCCTTTAACATGTTGAGCGCCACGATGACTGACACTGAAGCGCTGAAAATTTACAATGTTTAAAGTAATTTTTAAGAAAGTATAATCCTGTAATAAATAAAAGGTAGGTAAATTTTAAATATTTGTTCAGTAATTATTTAAAACAATGTATATTTTTTCAGTTTTGTATCATATTTTAGACGTCAGCCATCGGTGAATGACGCGTTTTAAACGGAAAGATCGCTGTCAGCCACCGGTGGCTGACGTGGCGCTTAACGTGTTAAATGATTCAGAAGTTGTAATCTTTAAACTCAATTTTCGTTTCTTCACTATATGAGTACGATCAAAATTAGGGGTGTTGTGGAGGGTATACGGAGGTATACACTGTATACCTTCTGGATTTTATTAAGAAGCTTCGTATAACCCCCGTTTCTCAAATAAAGCTATAGCGTATATTTTAGTCATGAATATTCATGACTCGCGTATAATTCCACTGTCTCTCTTTTTATGAGTACAACACTAATCAAAATACTAAAACTTTAGCATTGTACTTTCAATTCGCTAGCTAACTTTTTGGACGATCATAATCTCATTTCATAATTTCGCATTTGAATTTTAAATAGCATAAATAGTTTATTTCTTAAAAATAAAAATGTTAAGTAAATATAATCATTTCTACTGTTTTATAACCATATGTCATGATATTTTATATACTTTTCTTAACCTAATTAACTTTTTGAAAATATTATCCCCAGCGTTATTGAACACACTTGTAGGCAAAACATCGAAAAATTAAGTAAACGAGTTGGAACCCGTCGAAATTCGACGAACTAAAATGTTAGAAAAGAACTGTCAGATCGAATTTGTAATAAACCTACAAAAATAATGACAATAAAAAATTCATCTAACATTGGTTGTCTCACTCTTAAAACAAATAATATTTTAAACCTAAAATTACTAAAATATTATTTCCACAAACTTCAACTGCTTAAAATATTGAAAAATTAAACTCTATTAGAATACGTAATCAAGATGAGTAATTATGATGAATTTTTCGATTGCGACTTTTATGTTTGTTTTTATGGGATGAAAAATCAGTAAAAAGGATTTCGCTTTGTCACATCATAAAATTTTCCCCCATGAAATCTAAATTGTACTTTATTTTCAATTCCAATAATTTACATATGCACCACTCAAATTCACAATTTGAAAGTATTTTAACGCGCAATAGATTATTAATGAATGTATTTCTAAACTTAAAGTCACGTTTGTCCGATGCAACTTTTCATGTGAACATTCGCACAAACTTTAAGTTTTAATCTCAATACCGGCGAAAAAAAAAAAAAAAATTCAGAAATTTGCTTTTAGTTGTCATAATATTGGCCATTTAGTATTGGTCAAATATTTAGTTTTATCAAAATAAATGATCGTTTTATTTTAAATATGACATCATTTTTACTCACTGAATCATTTTGCCTAGCGTCTCAAACTCAGTATTAGTGTAATGTAAAAATATTGAAATGTAACTGATTTATGAAGAAGAATGCGTGTTTTCTTTTTTTAATGTCTGACATCATTTTCTGTTCAAAAATTATAAAAAAGTTACTTTTATTTGTATTGTGAAAATGGCATCAATAAGGATATAATCAATAAAAATAATAAACCATGATTATTTTCCCTTTACTTTCGATATAAATGGAGTACTTCAGTTGCCACAATTACAAAATTTGTATTAAAAACTACAAAAAAATTAATATCTCAAAAATAAATTGAGATACAGCTCTCAAATTGCATTTAAAAGAGCTTTTTTTCCCTTATACGAGGGTGTTAAAATTTAAAATGTGCGATGTTTAGAAGTTTAAAAATTTGCCGTATATATAATTGCAAAACCGAAATTTAAATTCAAATTTCAAAGTGTTGCCATTCGCAAAATGACGTATGCGTTACGTACAGATATGTTTGTCCTTTATAATATAGATAGTAATTTTTACTATACTAGGGGGCTCGGCCCCCTACGAGCTACGCTCGCCAACCCCCGTCCAGACACCGCAGGCTCTAAATGCACGCTAATTTGATCGGCTGTAAAAAGATTTCGAAAGATTGAATTATAATTTAAAAAACAGTGGCGATCTCTCTATAAACGAATTTCTATTCATTTCTCTTTGATTGGGGAATTTTAACGCCAAATCTGCTGCGGTACTACTTGATTATCCCGTCGACCAATTTCGCCAAATTATATAAATCGCCAAACCACTCGCCAAATTATACAAATTGACATAATTTTTATTTTAAATAACGAAAGAACAAATAAATTCGTACAACATTAATAAAAATACAAATAAAACGTCGAAATAAAAATAACTTGATGACGTAGACACGTGTAACAACATTTCAAAATAAGCTAATATAAAAGGAATTAAGTAAACAGAGTCTTTGTCTCCTGGTATTTTTTAACAAAGCGAAAAGAAAGTTCTTTTAAATGAGGCATTTTAAATTAATCGTTTTTAATCTGACGTAATTTTTACCAAGCTATTCTTTCTCTTTTAAATAATCGCGTGAAAGTATTTTTATTAGCAATGAAATATTATTTGCGGTTTCCTAACAAAAATAGTTGAAAATATCCTCTCAAAATATTAAATAAATGTCTAGCGCAATTTCTAAATTTAAACTTTTTTGCAATATTAATTTGTGTTCATTTTATGTAACAACTATAATGTGACGTAAATATGACGTAATTTCTCCTAAGACTTCTAACGCATGTTAATGAATTTATTATTTTACAATATCCTTTCTCTTTTAAAATTCACGTGTGTACTTTTTATGACGTAATTTTTAATAAATTCCTGCTTTTTATACATAATTATTTAATTCTAATTTGAAAGTTTTTTTCCTGTTTATAATAGTCACGTGTAAATAAATTTTTAATTTGAAGCAAACATTATTGCTTGCGCTTTTTATACAGTTGGCAACAGTTTAAATTAGTACAATTTTCTGAAATCTGTAAAAAATATCTCTAGAAATGCTGAAAATTTGAATTTAAAATAGAAATAAAACCTGAAAAAATGAGTCAAAATAAAAAAAAATTAATGCAATCTGCACTCCGGCAAATTCTAACGCATAAAATGATCTAAAAATGATTACACTGCCATGTATAGTTTTTGCTGCTATAAAACTTTTTTAGTGGAACGATTTTGTCCAACTTTAGCATTAAATATCTCTTAAAATAATTCTTCGATTTGAAAACTGTCTGCATCAGCGTGTTTATCAAACATTTCTGTATAAAACCACTGTTTTTCATATTTTTGTATGCATTATTTTTCTCAATATTAACGAAGAAAGACCTCCGGTCACAAAAAATTCAAAACCGGCGGCGGCGGCGGTGACAGCGGTAGTTACTTTTTTTTAGAATAGAGAGATTTTAACATATATCATAATATTTTATTTATTTTTTCTTAGCCTAATTGATTTTTTGAAAATATGATCCCCAGCATTATAGAGCACACTTGTAGGCAAAACATCGAAATGTTAGGTAAATAGTAATTTTTACTATATTTTAACATATGTCATAAAATTTTGTTTTTCTTAAACCAGTTAACTTTTTGAAAATATTATCCCTAGCGTTATAGAACACACTTGTAGGTAAAGCATAGAAAAGTTAAGTAAATAGTAATTTTTACTATATTTTAACGTATGTCATAATATTTTATCTACTTTTTCTTAAACCAGTTAACTTTTTGAAAATATGATCCCTAGCGTTACAGAACACACTTGTAGGAAAAGCATCGAAAAGTTAAGTAAATAGTAACTTTTACTATATTTTAACATATGACATAATATTTTATTTACCTCTTTCTTAACCTAATTAGTTTTTTGAAAATATGATCCCAGCGTTATAGGACACACTTGCAGACAAAACATCGAAAAGTTAAGTAAATAGGGGAGACCGGGGGAATGGCGCCACTCGGGGTTATGCCGCCATCCCGTCTAGTTTAAAAACTAACGGCAGTTTGAGATAGTGATTGCGCCTGCACTGTAACGGCTAACAATAGAAACAGTGCCTAGAGTTAGAATGGTTTTGTTGTACGTCGTTCGCTTGTTCTAGTGAAAAATTTAGTTTTCATCTAGTTGCTTCTTATTTTGGAGCTTCAAATGAGTAGAGGTAAACACCTTTTATTGAAACATTAGGTACTTAAGATAATATTACCCGTAATCTACATGCATTCACCGACATTTTGGTGCAATTTATTGAACAAGTTAGGTTCTTCTTTCGGCTTTGCTGGGGGTTTTCCACTATATTGTCCTCTCGGGGTAATGCCGCCACCATGGCAATGGTGACTTTTCCAATTTGAGTTAAATTGTAAGCTTAGCACATTAATAAATCTAGCTTAAGGGACATTGTAATTATTCATTATTTTGATAAATTATTGCTTTCTAAACATTTTTAGTAGGTTATGTGTTTCCTAGTATCCACTTTATGTATTTACTAGGTCATTATAGAGTGCCGTTATTACCTCGATACAGTGGCGGAATTACCCCAGTGTCCTGGGTAATCCCGCCACTGTACAGAGATTGAAAGAAATTTTTTTTATGTGTGCTTACGTTACAGTTATGATTACGGTTAAATTTATACAGATACTAAAGATAATGATTCAGCTTTAGAATTTTTACTATTAAAAAATAAACATTTTTTTGAGGTGAAAAAAATTAAATTCCCTTAAGGTGTCGCCATTCCCCCCGGTCTCCCCTAATAATTTTTACTATATTTTAACATGTGTCAATTTTGTTTATTTTTTCTTAAACTAGTTAACTTTTTGAAAATATGATCCCTAGCACTTGTAGGAAAAGCATAATAAATAAATAAATAAATACAAATGTTAAGCAAATAGTAATTTTTACGGTATTTTAACGTATGTCATGACTTTATTTTTTTCTTAACCTAATTAACTTTTTGAATTTGAATATATGATCCCCAGCGTTTTAGAACACACTTGTAGGCAAAACATAAAAAATTTAAGTAAATAGTAATTTTTACTGTATTTTAACATAAATCATGACATTTATTTTTTTCTTAAACTAATTAACTTTTTGGAAATATGATCTCTAGAGTTATAGAACTCACTCGTAGGAAAAGCATAAAAAATTTTAGTAAATAGTCATTTTTACTGTATTTTAACATAAATCATGACATTCTATTTATTTTTTCTTAAACTAATTAACTCTTTGGAAATATGATCCCTAGCGTTATAGGACACACTCGTAGGAAAAGCATAAAAAATTAAGTAAATACTCATTTGTACTGTATTTTAACATAAATTATGACAGTTTATTTAGTTTTTTCTTAACCTAATTAACTTTTTGGAAATTTGATTTCTAGGGTTACAGAAAAAACACACTTGTAGGAAAAGCATTAAAAAGAAAATAAAAATGTCAAGTAAATAGCCATTTTTACCGCAGTTTAACATGTGTCATAACATTTTATTTATTTTTTCTTAAACTAATTAACTTTTTAGATATATGATCTCTAACGTTATAGAATACACTGATAGGAAAAGAATTAAAAAAAATATATAATAAAATGTTAAGTAAATAATTTTTATTATATTTAAACATATATATCATGATATTTATTTTTTCTTAACCTAACTTTTAATAAATTTTTGGAAATATGATCCCCAGCCTTACAGAATACATTTGTACGGAAAAAACACAAAATAAAATGTTAAGTAAATATTCATTTTTACTGTATTTTAACATATGCCATGACATTTCCCCCCTTATATTAATTAACTTTTTGGAAATTGATTCCTAGCGTTATAGAACACACTTGTGGGAAAAGCATTAAAGAATTAAAAATGTTAAGTAAATAGTCATTTTTACCGTACTTTAGCTCGTGTCATAACATTTTATTTATATTTTCTTAAACTAATTAACTTTTTAGAAATATGATCCCTAGCGTTACAAAAACCACTGGTTGGAAAAATAAAATAAATAAATAAGTAAATAATTTTTACTATATTTTAACATATATCATTACATTTTATTTACCTTTTCTTAACTTAATTAACTTACAGAACACATTTGTAGGAAAACATTATAAAAAATAATAATGTTAAGTAAATAGTCATTTTTACTGCATTTTAGCATATGACAAGACAATTTTTGTTCTTGAATTAATTATTATTTTTTAAATATGATCCTAGCGTTATAGAACGCACTTGTAGGAAAAGAATAAAAAAAATGTTTAGTAAATAGTCAGTTTTACTGTATTTTAACAAATATAATGACATTTTATTCAGTTTTTTCTTAAACTAATTATTTCTTTTGGAAATTTGATCCCTAGCGTTATAGAAGACACTTGTAGGAAAAGCATGAAAGAAAAGCATTAAAAAAAATTCAAAATTGAAAAAGTACAAAATTGCAGAAGTAAGATTTTTAAATTTTCGTAAATAGAGGGGGAAAAAATTGAATATAAGAATTGGATTTTTTCTTGGTTAAATCACTTCCATTCCTTCATAATGCATTTATTAATATGTCAAAAAGATATTATAAAATACTCAAATAAAAGTTAATTTTAAGGGTACCAAATCACCTTATATACAGGGTGACCCAAAGGTAGGTATACTGTTACTTATACAGCAATACTTTTAATACAGGTTTAATTACATACATAGTTACATATTTAATCCAGAAGGTGCTCAAAATGTCCACCTTTGGCATTGATGCATTCCTGCAACCTGACCCCAACACTTTCACACACAGTGCGACACAAATTCCGGTTATAACCAATTTCATTAAACGCATCATCGATGAAACTCTTCAACTGTCGTACTGTGACGTGTTTTCTGGAATAAACCTTATCCTTTACTACTCCCCAGAAGAGGAAATCCATCAAGAAAGGGCACAATCAGTTATGTATATGTAACTGTATACCTACTTTTGGGCCACCCTGTATATAAATAACTGTCTCCAAATGTCTTAGACGTTAGGTCATCTTACCTGAAAACGGTCAAAATCATCCAAAGGATTGGTCCTACCCGTCCAGCTCCGAAATTTAACAATTTTTTTAGCAGCCGTCCTCCTGTTGAGTCTTATACGGTGTATTGTATCAGTTTCTTCCCAACAGTCACGATCTTCGAAGACATCTAAGAAGAATGGGAGACGGTTTGCACCAGCACTTGTGAACAAGCCTCTAAACGCCAGAATCCACCGACTGAGATGGAGTTTTTTAGATGCTCGATGGGGATCATTTTCCTTAATGATAGAAAACACTATCCTACATATTTCATCATAGTACATTTTTTTGTATAAATAGTGATATATCATTTATTTAAAACTTATTAACCATTTCGTAGACTAATTTTTCGATAAAAGTTTTATAGACTGTTATAAATTTAATAATAGAGAGTACGCAACAGAAAAAAAAAAATAAAACCCCTCCCAGCACCCGAAATCAACAGACGTAAGAACAATATATTTTGATAGGTTGATTGATTGTATACATATAATTCAACTCTTATTGTTGGTTGGTTAGACAGGCAAGGGTATCCTTGCTAAATCCAAAAGGCACCTACATCTCTATTATGCCACGTTTAGATCATGGCGCAGCCAGGACCTGTTTACCGAATAGACCCATGCTTATCGACTGAAATACAAGGGGGTCAGCAAATTTACTTTTCAAAACTAATTTTTAGGGGGAAAAATGCATTTTTCCCCTTAGTATTCTTTTTTTTTTCTTACTATACTGCAATTTGTAAGCCATAAAAGATATTTTGAACTTCAAATATTCTCAACTGTAGTTCCATATTTGACATTTACAAAATTAATTGGTTATATCTACCCTATATATATAAAATCCTAATGAAACGAATTTATGAAACGGAAGTATAAATTGACGGATTAAACAACTTATTATGCTTCACGGCGATTTCTCCTAAAATATGGAATACTTTGCAATGAAATTAACACCAAAAAGCAATATTGATCCGCAGATTTCAAAACTGGTATTAGAATTTTTAAATTCTAATTAGTTTTCGAAATATTAATTTTTTTTCTAATTTTACATACATTTTTCTAATGATGGCAACTCAAATTTTAATCAAACCGATATATTTTTTTTTATATTTCAGAAAAGGTTGACATGGTAACCCGGCTATTGTTGTTTATTTGATAATAAATGTTTATTTACTTTTATTTCTTTTTATAAATTATGTAAATTATTTTGTTCTATGATTATTAATTATATTTTTTATATTTCCTTTAGAAAATAATAGAAAATAATTAAGAAATACAGTACTACTTAGTTATTCCGTCGACCAATTTCGCCAAATTATATAAATCGCCAAAACACTCGCCAAATTATACAAATTGACATAATTTTTATTTTAAATAACGAAAGAACAAATAAATTAGTATAACATTAATAAATATACGAATAAAACGTCGAAATGAAAATCAATTGATGACGTAAACACGTGTAACTTGCTTAAAGTCAAGTGAATGTGACATTTACGATCAACCATTATTGGCATTTAATCTTATAGTTTAGCGATAGATTTTAGGTCGTCGGGATATCTAAGGAATACCAAAAATGCATATGTAACTGCTATTTAAAAACGAGGTTTTTGCCAAATTTTCTTAAAAAAATAAAAATCACGCCAAACCTGCGGTGCGTATCTGGCCAAATATTACCACTCGAAAAAAAAAATGCTAACTGGCGAGTTGAAAAAAAGCTATTGGCGAGATTTGCATCCTGCTAGCGTAACAGTACCTAGAATTCTTTGCGACCATGGCAACTTTTATGTAGTTTTATTCGAGAAAAAAATTTAGATTTTTTAATCAAAATGGAAAACTTACGGTCCGATATTGGCGCGATTTTTTTCTGGCGCCAATGTCATATACGGAACCTGCACATAAATGGCGCCAAAGTATCGTTATTTTGCTTGATATGGTAAGCCGGATGTTGCTGTTTATGCTGTTGATGCGTTCCCCAAATTGGCGTCGTTAAAAAATCACGCCAATATGACTATATGACTATATGACATCTTTGCCAAACTTTCATATGAACGGCGAAGGGATCAGACCGTATTTGTTTATGGCAGTTGGATGACTTGAACTATTATAATATAGATGAAATGATGGCGATAGAATAATATTTGGCGACTTATCACCTGTGCTTGGCTAACATTAAATTACCAAAATGGCTCCTAGAGTATAAAAAGCGAAGTGGTCTGCCTGGAACTGTTGATGATAGTCACATGACTTAGGCTATTGTTATAGAGATTGTTTTATAATACCGGGAGACAAAGACTCTTATACTTAATTTATTTTATTTTAGCTTCTTTTCAAATTTTTAACTGATCCTCTTTAATCAAAAACGAAAACAACATTGGATGCCTTAACAGCAACTGATTCGCCCTTAAATTTTTCGAATCAAAGGGAATTGAATGGAAACCCGTTTACAGGGAGATCTGCACAGCTTTTTCAGTATAATTCAATCTTCTCTAATATTTTTAAAACCCATCAGATTAGCGTGTTTTTGGATTCTGCGGCGTCTGAACGGGGGTTGGCGAGCATAGCTTGCAGGGGGCAGAGCCTCCTAGTATAATTATATATATATAATAAAATAAATTTCATATGTATATAAGTAGTTAGTTTTAGTTTAACATTAAAAGTGTTATACACTCGAAATTTTGATAGTAAAATTTCAAAATTATTTAAGCATACGAAAAATGGATTTAGTAAATAAAAAGTAATTGGTAGAGTGATAGTACGGTGCCCAGAATACCTAGTGTGGAAATATGCTATCCAAACAGTGCTAAAAATCTGTATCCCTTAAACGTGCGACGATACTGATAAAATCCGAAGTGTTGATCGAAGCGACACCTGCGGGATTTTCGTATTACATTGTATAGACTAGCAATTTCTTGCTGTTACAGAAAATATTCTGCAAATATCGCTGCGATCTGCATATTGCACAAAGACTTTTAAGATACATAGACCTGCAAACTGTCAGTTTAACTGAGGATTTTTGATCACAGCTGTTGTACGGCAGTATATATGCTTTATATTTTAATTTACCTAAGAAAATGTTTTTATCAGCGTATTTTTTTATTGTGGATCATTAAGTATTAGTCTACCCTATTTCATTTAGGCCTTTTTTAAAAAAGAAATACCTTATTATTCATCAATTTTTTGTTTTTTTTCATATAGCAAGTAAGTATTTCAATAAACATGCTGCAAGAATAAAAATATAGTGTTACTTTCGTTAATATGCATTTTTTTAATTACCTTTTTGCATAGAAATTAGTTTAAAAAACGTAGATTTATTTACAGGTAATTTAAATTTTTGTAAATTGCTATATTATGCTACAGTTGCTTCCTTTAATCTGAACTTTCCTACCAGTTACTTTTTTAAGTCAAACTTAAAAAAAAGTGGAATTATAATCTTTAACAATATGTTTCCATATAAATTTCGCCTTTATTTAGGTTTATAAAATTAGATAATCTTTTCCAAACATTCCATCCATAAAATTACTAATAAATCGCTTTATTTAACTTCATTTTTTAAAATTCAATATTTATAACGCATATAAAAAATATCTTCATGTAAAAAAAAAATATGCCATAAACTTCATATATATTGATAAAAATTAATTTTTAAGCTCATTCTAGCCATAGCACTTAATGGTAAATAACCATAGCTGACGTTCAAACCTCGCGGTTCAGGTGTTTCAATTTACTTCAGATGACTGCCATGATTTCGCATACTTTTGAATGGGAATTGCCTGTCTATGTATCTTAAAAGTCTTTGATATTGCAACAGTATCATTGCACATTTGAGGGATACAATATTTTAGCGCTTTTTTAAGTATTACAGGGATAGCCGATTTCTACACTATATATTCTAGGCGCTATAGTAATAGGGGCGCCCCTGTGTGACGTCGGGCTTCCCCTACTTCTAAGTCTTAAGCAGGCCCTGGGCGTAGCCGCCTACCACGACCAACGACACACGAGGCCCGTTCATGACGTTTAAAAGTCACACGGAGTAAATCATCTTTACACAGTGATTGGTACAAAGCGGCGCGCCCATCATTTTGTGCCAATCGCCGCCGTGTAAAGATGATCCACTCTGTGGATCATATCTTTCTGGTTTCAAAAGTCATGTCCTGACCTTGCATGTCGTTGGTCGTGGGTCTACGAACTCTACGAGGCACAGGTTTTCCAACCAAGGCAATGAGCGTGTTTCATTGGTTGTTTTCGCGTCGCTGCTTGGTTGGGTCTTGTGATTTAACGCACGAAACACCAAAGCCTAGGGCAATAACGCCATAATGTAAATCTGTAAATCACTAACTTAAAAAAATAATTCAGCAAAAATTCATTTACAGAAATTCACGTGCATATCGGTAATGTGTGTGAATTCTTTCTTGAAATCCTGTATGTGACCTACATAATTTATATACACCAACTAACACATTCAAAAGTAGATATTTAAAAATGCATACCACAGCAGACAATGCACTTCCAGAACAGTGTCTAGAATAAATAGTGGGGAAATTGGCTATCCCAGTAATACTTAAAAAAGGGCTAAAATATTAAATTCTTTAACTGTGCAACGGTGCCAACGACAAAGTAGATTGCAGCGACATCTACAGAATATTTCTGAAACTGCAAGATGATTGTTAGGACGCTGTATCCAAAGACTTTTAAGATACATAGACCGGCAGTCTGTCAGTTTAACTGGGAATTTTTGATCACAGCTGTTGTACGGCAGTATATATGTTTTATATTTTAATTTACTTAAGAAAATGCTTTTATCAGCGTATTTTTTCATTGCGGATCATTAAGTATAAGTCTACCCTATTTCATTTAGGCCTTAAAAAAAATGCCTTATTATTCATCAATTTTTTTTGTTTTTTTCGTATAGCAAGTAAGTATTTCAATAAACATCCTCCAAGGATAAAAATATAGTGTAACTTTCGTTAATATACATTTCTTTAATTACCTTTTTGCATAAAAATTAGTTTAAAAAACGTTGATTTCTTTACAAGTAATTTAAAATTTTGTAAATTACTATATTATGTTACAGTTGCTACCTTTAATCTAAACTTCCCTACCAGTTACTTTTGTACGTCAAACTTAAAAAAAAAAAAAAGGTGAAATTATAATCTTTAGCAATCTGTTTCCATATAAATTTCGCCTTTATTTAGGTTTATAAGGCATGTTAAAATTAGATACTCTTTTTCAAACATACCATCCATAAAATTATTAATAAATCGCCTTATTTAACTTTATTTCTGAAAATTCAATATTTATAACGCATATTTAGATATAAAAAATAGCTTCATGTAAAAGAATATGCCATAAACTTCATATATATTGATAAAAATCATTTTTTAAGCTCATTCTAGCTATAGCACTTAATGGTAAATAACCATAGTTGACGTACAAACCTCGCGGTTCAGGTGTTTCAATTTACTTCAGATGGCTGCCATGATTTCGCATGCTTTTGAATGGGAATTGCCGGTCTATGTATCTTAAACGTCTTTGGCTGTATCTGGATGCTGTATACGATGTTTACATTGAAATTTGAAAATAGCCCGCCAATGTCGTTGCGATCGACTGTTAAGATTTCAGCGTCATTGCACATTTAAGGTATTCAAATTGTAGAACTACAGCGTCTAGAATACCTAGTGTGGAAATATGCTATCCAAACAACGCTAAAAATTTGTATCCCTTAAATGTGCGACGATACTGCTAAAATCCCAAGTGTCGATTGCAGCGACATCTGCGGGATTTTCGTATTACATTGTATAGGCTAGCAATATCGTGCAGTTGTAGAAAATATCCTGCAGATGTCGCTGCGATCGGTATATTTCAGCAGCATCGTTGCACATTTAAGGGATACAATATTTTTAGTATTACAGGGATAGCCAATTTCCACACTATATATTCTAGGCACTATAGTAGAACTGTTTAGACAGCCGCACAGAGTAAAAAGAAATAATAGAGATGAAGTATGGTGTCTGGGCGTAACGCCGAAAATGTGAAAAATCCTTTACATTTTTCTCAAACACAACCACGTGCTTTGACGCGCATGTCAGTTCAAACCTATACTTCTTTGCTTTTACTTTTACTGTTACAAATTGTTATTCATTATCCGCGTGTTGACCGTGGGTATGATTAAAATTTCAATTAAAAATGAGAATATAGGATGCAGTACCTGTTCCCTGTGCTTGTCTTGTTTGGGCCTTATGAGGGCATTTAAGTTTGAGCGACAACCGCCTTCATATTGCAAACCGTTTTTATGGCATACTGCATCTCCATCTATCTCTTTCCTCCATGAGATAACCGATTTCAACTCTAGGGTCATTCCATGTCAGTTCAGGCAGTCATGTAACCCACCATCACAGATTTTGATGAAACTGCGTGTGTTTGTTCCTTTTATTAAGATATGATTCCCAGTATTTTTTTTTACTCCTTGGTCAAATAGTTTCTGAGAAAAAAATTGTCAAAATTTTGAAAAACCGCCATCAGTTGGCATTCTTGACTGCTCGATTTTCAAATGTAGCATGACATAAATATGATCATATTTCAATATCTATTCCACAAATCATCTTCAAATAATTTATGCATAATATATAGGGTACGTATTTTATGAAAAAAAATACTGTTACGCTTATATAATATTTTAAGTGTGTCTAAAAAAATGTTTAATCTTTGAAGTTGTGATTTTTTTATGAAAAATAATGCATTAACTAAAATAGCATTATTAACAAAAGGCGGTATTTTTATTAAATTTATTTTTTGTGGGGGATATACTTAAAGGTGTCCTTTACCTGATTCTGAAATAAAAGTAGTGGGATTTTGGGTGTTTTTAGTAGTATTTCATATTTAAAAATATTTTGAGGCGTATTTCAAATCAAATCAAGCAGAGTCATTCCATGTCGGTTCGCCTAAGACATTTAATTCACTGTCACAAATTTCAATGAAACTGGGTATGTTTATAGCTCATTTTAAGACAGGATCAAGGAAATTAAAGGTGATTACAAGTAAAATATTTTTTAAGATAAAAAAAAATATCTCAATTTTGAAATTTTTTTAAAAATGTTTTTAATGACAGATCTATATTCAAAGACTGCATAAAAAAAAGTCATTTCAATATAAAATCACTAAATAAGTTTCAAATAATGTATATGTGACAGATAATGTAGGCAGATTATTATTTATTGTTGTCTGTCATGTTTAAATGCTAAGAGTGTGTTTAACCTTGTGAATTCTTAAAATCAAGAATTTTGTGAAAAATAATGTGTTAATCAAAAATTTATTATTAACCAAAGGCAGGCTGTTATTACTTTTTTAATTGTACGTAAAAATGTCTTTTCAATAGTTATAAAATAAAAATAGTGAAAATATGAGCAACTTTAACAGAATTTTCATAAAATGTGAATGTTTAATGATAAATATTGAAGCTTTTCATGCTAATATGTACTAAAATGACTACGATATCGTGTATTTCTACTGTTGCTTAAATATAATACATACAATAATAAAATAATAAATATTATTTATAGCAATAAAAATTAAATTAAATAGTATCAGTTCCTTTACCAACACTACATTGCTCAACAGCCGACTTAAAATCAACAGCCCACTCTTATTGAAAAATACTTTCAACTGTTCAAATAATAAATAAACTGCATTTAAAAATTTTAATATCAACTTATTATCTTAAGACGATAATAATAACTAAACAACATGATGAATTTATAAATCAGCTTTTAATTGAAAAGTCATGAAATGGTCCCTTTAAATATTGTTGTTCATCGAGTCAATCAAAACAAATTATATAAAAAAAAATAGTGAGCCTAATATGCTGACTGCAGTGACGCTTCTAACAAAACTAATTAATTCATTACCATCTGAAATCAAACCCGAAAGATCAAAAAGAAAAAAAAATCATCTGTAGTGTGAATGTGACATACTCAGTGGTTGTTGAGGTAGGAATGTCTTTGTGACATTTTCACCTATACTTCAATAAAATATAAACATGTAAGCTTTTTTCATTCATCCAAATTAAGTAAAACAATTATAAAATTTTGTTGTCATTACACCAGATGTTAAATTTTTCGCTACATACTATTAGATAAGTTCTTTACTTTTAGACATTATTGACATAATATCATAAAATTTACTATATGTGTTTTCTGTAAGTGTATAAACAATATATATAGGCTTTATTAAACATAAATGAATAATTTTTAAATAATTTGTTTGAGAACAGGGATATATATACACACATATGTATGTTGAAAATCCATCTTTCAGCAATATTGTGATGAAATAAATCAAATTACCGTAATTTCCGGTGTATAGCCCGCGGATCAAACAATCGTGTTTCGACCCAGAAATTTTTAAAAATAAAATGTAACTTTTTAGATCACAGTAAATATTGGTCTTCAAATACTGAATAAAATTTCTGGGTCCAAACTGAATTGTTTGATCTGCGGGCTATACATCCGAAATTACGGTACATATCATTAGAAACTGAATAAAGTTACGAAAGTGCAACTCATTAAGTTTTAAATATATTTTTAGATATAGTTATTTGAAAGATATAAATATAATGGATTATGCATTTTTTGCATATATTTAAAGCACAATACGTCAAAATTTTCTTCAAAAGAGTGAAATTTGGTATTTTTTTTTTTTCAATATTAGCAGCTCAATGCTAAATTTTGAATATTAACAGCCAAATATGAGTTTAAAGATTAGGACTGTCATTTTGAAAATTTCTATTGGGCGGTGAGGAGCTAGTGATTTTTCTCTTTTTTGGAAAGGGATAATTGCTCTTCGCCCTAGAAGTTTTACTAAAAAAGAATATTGTTTATTTTTTTCCCTTAAGAAACGAACATAAAAGATAATTTGAAAAATAAAATAAATGTATAAATAAAAATATTTCCATGGATGATACATTGGATAGGTTTTACATCTGAAAATATTGATAATTTTAAATATGATTTAAATACTACTAAATCCAACCAAAATCCCACTATTTTTATTTCAGATCTAGTTATAATGTAGTATTATGTACAATTTAAAATTAAAAAAAATAGTCATAGAAACTCCGCCTCTGATTGATAAAGATTTTTTAATAATTTCATTATTTTTTGTAAAATATTTTTGATTTCAAAGATTATACAATTTTTTAGACAAATTTAAATATTTTTTAACATTACAGCAATGTTTTTTTCATAATCTACATACTTTATTTACCTTGCTTAAATTATTTGAAGAAGATTTCTTTATTAGTTATTGAAATATGATTTTATATATAAAATGAGGCCTTTGAAAATTGAACAATCATTAATGGCAACTCGTGGCATTTTTCCAAACTTTGATAATTTTTTCTCATATTTTCAATATTTTTATTTTATAACCATTTAAAAGATATTTTTACGTACAATTAAAAAAAAGCAATAACACCCTGCCTTCGGTTAATAATAAATTTTTGATTAACACATTATTTTTGACAAAATTCTTGATTTTAAAAATTCACAAGATAAAAGACACTCTTAGTGTTTAAACATGATAAAAAACAAGAAATAATAATCAGCCTACATTATTTGTCACATATACATTATTTAAAACCTATTTAGTGATTTTATATTGAAATGACTTTTTTTTTTTTTTTTTTTAATGCAGTCTTTGAATATCGAACTGTCATTAAAAAAATTTAAAACAATTTTTCAAAATTTTGATATTTTTTATCTTAAAAAATATTTTACTTAGGATCAAGAAAATTAAAGGTGATTACGTCTTAAAATAAGCTATAAACAAACCCAATTTCAATGAAATTTGTGACAGTGATTAAATGGCTTAGGGGAACTGGCATGGAATGACTCTGCTTGATTTGATATGAAATGCACCTCAAAATATTTTTAAGTAGGAAATACTACCAAAAACACCCAAAATCCCACTATTTTTATTTCAGAATCAGGTAAAGGACACCTTTAAGTATATCTCCCATAAAAAATAAATTTAATAAAAATACCGCCTTTTGTTGATAATGCTTTTTTTGTTAATGCATTATTTTTCATAAAAAATTTACGACTTCAAAGTTTAAATATTTTTTTAGACACACTTAAAATGTTATAAGCGTAACAATATATTTTTTTCATAAGCTGCGTACCCTAAATATTGTGCATAAATTATTTGAAGATGATTTGCAGAGTAGATATTGAAATATGATTATATATATGACATGCTACATTTGAAAACCGAGCTATCAAGAATGCCAACTGACGGCAGTTTTTCAAAATTTTGACAATTTTTTTCTCAGAAACTATTTCACCAAGGAGCAAAAAAAATTACTGGTGATCATATCTTAATAGTAAGAACAAACACACGCAGTTTCATTAAAATCTGTGATGGTGGGTTACATAGATATTTTACTGCCTGATTTGACGTGGAATGCCCCTCTATTTATTCTACACTGTTAAAAATATCGTAAAAAATTACCTCTGTTTTTAAAGGCCATCTATTTTCTGACCAATGAGAACGCACCATAGGCGCTTATGAAGCGTTCTCAGTTGTCAGAAAACAGATAGCCTTTAAAAACAAGGGTAATGTTTCACGATATTTTTAACAGTGTAGACTGTACTTCCAGTAATGATTGATATTGGGGTCTCCGTGGCCGAGTGGTTAAGGCATCACGCCGCTAATCTCTTGAGAGCATAGGAGGTCTGTGAGTTCGACTCCCGCTGTCTCCGTTGCACACTCCTTGTGAAGCTCCCGGCTGTAATTCTCTGGTGTTGTTAATTTTCGTTGCGCTATCTTGTCCTTGTATATCGACGAAATTGTTGTGTCTGGTTTGGATAATTATTTCTGTGTATAAAATAAAGGATCATTTGAGCCGACAGCCATTGTAGCTATAGGCCACAATCCCAAAGCAATCCCCACTTCTATGGACTTCAAATGTATCAAAATTATCGTCAGTCCTGTAACCGAATTCTTTTATGTGTCTCTGTAAATAAATGATAACTGATATACACTCCATAATCTATAGAAAAAATGTTGTAATGCACTTGAATGATTTTGTCACGTTTGAAGTACGTTAGAATCTCGATTATCCGACGCAATTGGGACCGAACCTACATCGGATAATCGAAATTTCTGGATGATCGATAATTTATCAATAATAATTAGTTTAATATGTAAAATCGTCATCGAACTGCTATTATGATTATTTATAATGATTTAAATGCAAGCTTCATCTGGCTTAAATTCACTTGACGAGCAGTAAGCGAGTGTGTAGCGAAAATAATGAAATTTATATCTCCTCCCACATTTAAATTTCCGCAACTGTGAAAATTTCT
The DNA here is from genome assembly GCA_963932465.1 of Maratus speciosus. Taxonomy (NCBI): domain Eukaryota; kingdom Metazoa; phylum Arthropoda; class Arachnida; order Araneae; family Salticidae; genus Maratus; species Maratus speciosus. The sequence goes on along the minus strand of OZ010797.1, from coordinate 277,686,150 downwards.
GTTTGTGAAAAGATGACAAAAGGGGTTTAGTTCACTGCGCTTGCTTAGAATCAGAGAGTTCAATAAGATTAGAATGTTGTGGGACTCGGCAGTATAAAAAAAGGGAGTGTTTTTGTGTCAAACAGGGATGTGTACACATAAGATGGGGGTATGAGAGAGTACACTTATACTGGAATCGGATTTTTCGTGAGCTCAAGCAAATTTCAAAGCAATTCTAAGAAAGGGATACCAAAATATTTATCTGTACTCGTAGTTCGGAAAGTACCACTTGCATACAAAAGGAATGTGAAAGTTAAAAAAAATAACGCTGAAAAAAAAAGGTCAGGAAACCGACGTCGGTTTACAGAGAGTTTCGGTTAAACGAGGGTCGTATAAACGAGGCTCTACTGTATCATAAAGCTTTTAAAATGCTTGGGAAACTTTTTTTTCACCAAAGATCATAATGTAATGGAATTTTCTTGTGCGTTCCTGTAAACGAACTATAAATGCTATTTATTGTATACTCCTGAGGAAGCATGCTCACAGTGATGCATATAAATCTCATTATCTTTTAAAATATCGTAACATCAATAAACTGCACCGCAAGTGATATTCCTTCATAGACCATAATGCGATGAAATTTTTTTTAGGTGTTATGTATGATTATTTGTTATGTAAACTAACTATAAATCCTATACACTTCATTTTTGATACCATGCATTCTACATTAAACCTCAATAAGATATAAAAATTTCCGGCAATCCGGGAATAATCACGAAAGTTAAGCACGGACAGATAAACCGAAGTCATTTTCAACTATATAGAAACTAACACTCCATTTTCAATACCGAACATTCTATATAGTAAATCTAAATAGCATAAAAATTTCGTGGTAATATTACGAAAATTAGAGCATGGACAGGCAGACAGATAAACCAAATTCATAAACATTTTTCAACTATGTAGGAAACTATTAAAAAGGAAGTTAAGGGTATATTCGAAAAAATATTTTTCCACCGTCAACAGCTTGAAATTTTCTGAGACATTTTCAGACTCATTTTTAAAAGTAAAGATATGAAACTTGCTGAGGTGATTTTTGAAGAGATGTATAAGAGGCCGTATGATTTCATTTTTCGCTCAATTAACCTTTAACTGGTGTTACCGGTCTCACAGACCGGTGCTTTTTTCAATTTTGATAGTTTAACTTGCAAATTTCAGTTTATCTACAAACACTACTGAAGTTTTACTTCGTTTATAACTTTGGTACTAACACCAGAGACTTTTGAATAGGTGAATTTTAACAGTGTTGGGTATGAACGCGTTCATTGAACGAAAACTCACGAACTTAGTTCACATTCTGTGAACTTTGAGTTGAACTTGACTCACTTTTTGATAAACGAACGTGAACTGAACGAAAGCTCAAAAAATCCATGAGTTTGAACGAAATTTACAACTCAAACTCAATTTTTTTCATAACTTATTTTTTAAATTTTCTAGCCGTTAAGAACACGGTTTTCCCATTCAAATGCTATTTACAGGTCTAAACGAACTCGGGACGGGTCGAGTTTGATCATCAGTTTTTCTGGGTCGTGCCCCGGCCTTGCTTTCTCTGGAGGCTCGGGTCGGGCCGAGCCGGATTTATTTCTGAGCCTGTGCTTTATTCTTCCTAGAAGTCTGCACCGACAGAAATTTTCTGGTCTGGTCGCCCCTGCTTGTATGAAAATTATTGCCCCTTCTCAGTCTGACTCGTGCAAAAATCTGTAAGGAACAACCTACCTTGGGTCAACAATTTTTTCCGAAAATGCATATATTTTTCAATTACCATTATTCTACAATTAAAATTGTCTTTAAAGTATAGTAGTACATATACATCTCAAGGGGGGGGGGGGATACAGTACTGTAAAATCTGTTATAAGAATCTGTGCATGACAAGACTTTGTCCCCTATGTTGGAATTTCTGAAAATTTTTTGCAGATCTACACCGATCATGACCCTTAGAACCCAAAACCACCCCCAGTAAAAAAACTATATACATATATCCAACTTTCTTCTGGACACGATGACTTCCATAATTCTGCACAAATCTCTTTCAAACTAATACAGAAATCAAGGGGCATAAAATCTCGGTCAGTTCGTTAATGGGCAAAATCGGACCAAGGGGATGGAAATAGGGAGGGGTTTTGTGAAAACCGAAAAAAACCCATAACTTCTTAATGTTTGTACATATCAAATCAGTTTAAAGTTTTTATTACTTCTAAAAAATGGGCCAAAAATTTATGCATCACAGATTTTTGATAAAATTAAAAATGGGCTCAAGGGGCCAAAAAAAAAAAAAAAAAGGGTTTTAGGGAGAAAAAAATTCACAACTTCGCCAATCCTTAAGATATAAAATCCAATTAAATTTATTATAAATCTTCTTAATATTATCTACAACTTTTATATTGACAAGTTTTCATAGAACCAATTCGCACTGCAAAAAAAAAAAAATAAAAATGAAAACAAAAAGGGGGAGTTGAAGAAGAAATAATCTATAACTTCGTCAATTCGCAAAATATAAAATTCGCATGCATTTATTATATATCTTCTTAATATTGTCTACAACATTTATATTGACAAGATTTTGATAGGACCAATTCTTACAGCAAAAACAAATTAAAAATACATAGCGGTTGAAGAAAAAAATCATCGTATTAATTCTGTATTCAAATCCAAACTGCTTGTTTTTTGACTCGTTTTTAAATTCATTTTTGCTCTCAAACGCATCCAATTTGTTGATTCTCTTATTCAGAAACTAATATATAATGTATCGTAATGATCGATTTTTTGATAGAGGCAGAATGTATTTCAAAAAATGATGTCAAAGTGTGCATTTTGAACCGAATTTCCCAAAGCGATTGTGTTGGAAACGAAAAATATTGTCTACTGAGAAAATAATTGTTTATAAATAAAGTTTTAATTAATTGAACGAAAAATAAAAACACAGAACGCTTTTAAATCTCTTCAAATAATCACGCCAGCAAGTTTCATATTTTTTCTATTAAAAATGAATCTGAAAATGTGCCTGAAAATTTCGAATTGTTGAGCATGGAAAAGTATTTTTTTTTTTTTTTTTTTTGTAATACCGCCTTAGCATGATTCTGATAAAACCAGCTCTTATATAAAAATGAAATAAAAACTCGTCAAAAGCGACCAGATAAAATTGTTAAAGTGAGTTTATCTCTAATCATGATTTAGTTTTTGTTGGTGTAATTAGTATACTTAACTTCGAAATCTACCTCCGCCTGTAGGCCGGGCCGGCAGGGATTTTTTCTTTTTCTACATAGTCGTGCCAGGACGAAATTGGTCTTAATCGTTCTCAGAATGTATAGGGCAGGCATTATGTTTTGTAAAAGTATTAAGAGCGATAATGAATTTCTGTTAACAGTGCTTTTGGAAAAGTTACATGGTACCTTAAGATGGTCCTCAAATTCACTGCTCAACAATGCGAAACTTTCCGATATATTTTCTGCCTCATTTTTAACTGTAAAGGCATAAATTGAAAGGCCTGACATTGAAGGGATTTGGAATCGAATAGCGTTTTTCATTTTTGATAAATTACTTAGAGATATAAGAGATTCTTGTCACGAGACTTTATGTTTTTAGCCTCTCCGTGCTGCCGCTTCCGAAAATTCGATTCAAAACGCTAACTTTGGCAGTATTTTCTCAAAGATATATTGTGTTTATATTAAAAATAAATAAAAAATTATTCATTTACATAGTTTCTGAATAAGAATACCTGCCAATCTTACGTTTTTCCGAAAAGAAATTAATTCAGAAATGTGTCAGAATGTAGCTCCTTTGTATTTGAGAAAAGCCTTAAAATGACAGAGAAATATTTTTATAAATCTACTTGTCATTATGTAGCTTCAAAAGTTACCATGTTTTTAACCCTTTATTCTAAACTACATTAATTTTTTAATGAATTATTGTTTGTATTTCGAAACGTCTAAGACCGTAAGTAGTCATTAATGTTACAATTGTACGTTTTCTGTTTTGCGAACACATAGTAATCTAAAATATAGGCTGTAAAATGTCCCCTCCCCCCATAAATACGCATGTAGTATATTCATTAAAATAGTATTAATTGTTAATTGTATGTCGAGAAAAAATGGATTTTTTGTAGAAATTGAGCCGGGCTTGTTTTCACTGATTTTTGTACGGGCCGGCCGAGCCAAGAACTGTAAAATTGTAAACGGGCCGGCCGGGCTCGGGTCCAACTTTTAATTTTTACACCGGGCCGGCCAAGATAGCTTTCGTTCGGATCAGGCCCGGGCATGGAAATTGCGGCCCGTGCAGACCTCCAAGTTACTTTTAAGAGAATAAAAAAATCGAAATTAAAAGGATGAAACGAGCAAAAAACGTTCTAAAATCGTTCTAAATGCAATTTCTATGGAATTGTTAAGGACAGAAATTTGAAATGTAAGCTCAAAAGTTCGAAAATATGCAATGCATGCGCAGAATAGTCTTTTTTTTTTTTTTTTTTTTTTTTTTTTTTAACATTTAAAATAGTGTAGCAAAAAAAAAAAAAAAATTCTGAATTGCGAATTTTGTGATGCTAAAGGAAATAGAAATTAAAAATTTCTAATGGGGGTTACTTTTAAGATAAAAATGCTCTCTACGAATGATTTCTAAAAAATTCAAAATTTAAAAGCGTGAAATAAGTAGAAAATGTTCTAAAGACTTTTTAAATTACGGTTTTTATATGAAATCGTTAAGGGTAGAAACTTGAAATTTTACATGGCTACTACATTTATGATGCAATTGCAGGCACAGAACAGTTTTTTAAAAAATTCAAAGGAGCACAGGAGAAAAAACGTTCTAAACTTACCATTTTCGTGATACTGAACCGACAAAAAACTCGAAATTTGGCATATGCCGGCTACTTTTAAGGGTGTTCTCAAATCCAAAAGAGCAATTTTCTGACATAAGTTTTAATTTATTTTTGTTCAAAAATGCATGAAACGAGCTGGTGGTGTTGTTCCGAAACTATGTCATTGAGCTGTTTTTTCATTTTTTTGCAAACGGAATAGATCTTTCAGAAAAGAGTGTCAAAGTGGGCGTTTTGATCCGAATTTCCGCGCGAAGGAAGAAAGAGCACTCAAGAGCGGGCGAAAAACGTGTTTGTCACGTGATCGAATTCGCTTATAACTCAATAGGTAATGGATGAATCCAAAAATGGAAAAAACTGTTCCATTCCAAATCGCTTCCATGGCCAGGCTTTCCAATTTTATATCTTTCCGTTAAAAAATGAATATGTAAGTATGTCAAAAAGTTTTGCGCTTATTGAGCAGAGCAGTTAAGAACAGCCTTAAGATACAAATGTTCTCTAAAAATGGTTTCTAAAAAAAAAAAAAAATCAAAATTAAAATGATGAAGTGAGCAGAAAACGCTTTAAAAACGTTCTAAATTACGATTTCTATGAAATTTTACATAAAATTTATTAATTAACTAATTTTACATTAATTTCAAATGCAAAAATATTACTTGGCATATTTCAACAACTACGCGTGCAAAGCCAAGGGTTTTGCTAGTTAATGATAACTAAAGATGCATCGCATTTATAGGGGAGGGGAACGTTTCTTAATTATTTTACAACTGGTTGAAATTAGCCGTTTTTGCTGGTAAATTTATTGCGTCATAGACATTGAGATTGTCAAGCGGATAAAATGTAAAATTTCAGAATACCCAGGAGTAAATCATTTCATGACAAAATTCGATCAAAGTTTAATAACCACCTTTTAAATTAAACCTGTTTGTAAAGCTGAATCTGATTCAATTAAAGGAAGTGGCGTTGGTTCAAAGAAACTACAATAAACGTTATGTTCTTAAATCTATAAAAATGACTGATTCGATTATGCAGCGATTCTAATAAGAGGCGGATTTCCCTACTTTTTCCTTGCAGGGACCCGTGAAACCTGTCACCGGTCCTGGGTTCTTGTGTTTCTATGGTCATTTCCCGCCAAAAATTATTATCTTCTTGTAACCCATCTCCCCTACAGTTACAACAATGCTGAAATGCTGCGTAACAGACCTTTGCTGTTCGACCTCCTGTCTAGTAAAATTACAACTCATTCCTGCGTTTTCTCAGGATTTTATTGCATTTCCATTCTAAAGTTAAATTCGGTCTGAATGAATGACCGGCGTCCGATAACGGTCGTTAGCCGATTTTTTTTTTCTCCCCAGCATTCTTCTTTTTCTTTCCTATCCCCTGGAATTTCTCAGAAGGGAGGTATCCGGGAACCACGTAGTCTGTTTCGTTTCGTTTGCATCTCTCCTTTTTTCATTTTGCTATTTTGCTAGTACAGTTTTTGATTATTATTCAATGTCTTATAAAAAGTTTTAAACTGTTCAAGAAACTTTAAAAACGTTATGATATACAGTACATATACATTTAACGTCTGAATTTAAAAACCATTAAAACACCAAATAAAATAAACTAAGACAAACTTGAGCACAGATAAAAAATAAAATTTATAGAGAATATACTTAAAAACAATTAAAAATACAATATGTAAACGTTTCTCCAAGCGATGATGCCTTGCGTGTCGCTTGGCGAAACGTTTACATATTGTATTTTTAATTGTTTTTAAGTATATTCTCTATAAATTTTATTTTTTAACGTTATGATAATTTATAATAGGATTATAGTAGTGATGAAGCCAGTTAATCAGAAGAATGCAATAATTTAGTTCTAAACGAAGATGATGAAACTGATAATGAAGAATCGGAAAATGAAGAAATATTAATCAACAGGGGAAATTTATTCAAATTGAATATTTAATTTGAATAAATTATTTATTATTTACTTCATATATACGAAGTTCGTACTCAAAGAGTCATAAGAGTGCCATGCCCCACCTGAAATAAGTCAGTATATCAGGGCCGAAATTAGCCTTTTTTGCACCCTGGGCAAACATAGATTTTGCCCCCCCCCCCCCCGCACCGCCTCCGCAAAATAAATTTACAAAGAGAATTTTACAAAGTTTCTAATAATAACTCATTTTAAAATTTAAAATATGTAATCAAAAAATGCGGAATACTGAATTATGCAATCAACTTTTTAAAATATTGATTCATTAAAACCTCTAAAACGAAATCCAAAGGAACTGAAAAGAATTATACAGGTTTCTGTCTTAGCAGGTATAATTGTTGGTATTCTTTCTGTAGTGAACATCTTTTCTTTTTCATTTAAGGTGTTCTCAAATCTAAAGGGGCAACTTTCTGGCATAAGTTTTAATTTATTTTTGTTCGAAAATGCATGAAACTAACTGGTGTTGTTATTCAGAAGTAATTGATCTGTTTTTTCCATTTTTTTGCAAACGCAATAGATCTTTCAGAAAATCATGTCAAAGTGGGCGCTTTGAACCGAATTTCCGCTCTCAAGAGCGGGCGAAAAACGTGTTTGTCACGTGATCGAAATAGCTTATAACTCAATAGGTAATTGATTGATCAAAAAATGAAAAAAACAGTTCAATTCCAAATCGCTTCCATGGTCAGGCTTTCCAATTTTATACCTTTCCGTTAAAAAAAAAATGAATTTGTAAATGTGTCAAAACGTTTTGCGCGTGTTCAGCAGAGTAGTTAAGAACAGCCTTAAGATAGAATTTCGTTATAGACAGATTTCACTTTCACAGATTTTACGGTAGTTGTAGTAATTACTAATAAGGCGTTTAAAGTCACAATGTTTCAGAACTTTGTGTTTTAGAAAAACACAAAGAATTACATTGTCTTAAGAGCCTACACTAGTCACGCGACGATACTCGCAAGCTAATGTTAAACCTATGGAAGTGTTTTTTTTTTTCAAATTTCTTGCTTGCATTTTAATGTTTTTAAATGATTTATTCTGTTTGGGATAGCTGAGGGTGATCTCTAACCGGGTTAATGTTTACTTTTTCGATTTTGGTTGTAGCCTTTTTTTATAAAGTTACTTTCACTTTCGGAACCGGATCCGAAAGTGGAAATAGAATCATTTAAAAAAAAATTGCAACCAAAATCGGAAACGAACAAACGAACAATGCTAATGACAATGTCTAAGCTATCCTAAGGGAAAAAAATCATTTTAAAATATTAAAATGTGAGCGAGAAATTTTAAAACGACGCTTCCATAAATATTTAACATTAGTTTGCGAGTTTCTTCGTGTGGGTAGTGTAGGTTCTTAAGAACTCTAAAACCAACCTTCATTTGTCGCCTCATTCGTTTTCCGTTCTGGCGAATGCCCCCCCCCCCCCCCTAGCTTCGGCCCTGCCGTTTATTTTCATTTGTTTCATTATTTTCATTTTCATATATTTTCATTTGGTACATATATTTTCACTTGAAAAAAAGGACTGAATTGTAAAATCTGTAAAGTTGCACACACAAAAACGAATCAACGAAAAAAATAAATAAATAAGAAATGAAAAGTAGCTACTCCTTTACGTTAATAATTTCGGAGAAAGGGTTATTTTATCTCAACTTTTTATTATCTCTATAGATATGGTAAGAAAAAATATTAGAATGAAATATTGATATGTGTTATTAATAATATTACCTGAAATATACAATTGAATATTTATTTAAATTACATAAATGATTGATGTAACATGTATTTTTTTCAACTTCAGTTGGCTTCTTGTGCCGGAGCACTATCAAAACCAACCTGACAGCGGTACTGTCCTTCCAAGAAATATATAACTATCACGATTTGAAATTTATAACTGAAAATATGTTCTAATTCGTTGTATTAATTGTATCTTTACAAATTCAGTCAGTTTATATAATATTTTTTTTTATCATTTTAACATATTTTGAAAAAAAAAGTTATTAAAACATTTATTTAAATGTTAATCGAATATATACTTAAAATAAATACGTACTAATTGCTATAACATCTAAATTTTCCCATTCAAGCAATAATCCCCCCCATTTTCTCCGTTTTCGATTTTCTAGTAACACCCGTAATTTTCCTCTGTTTTTTCGGCCAAACGGGAACGGCGGCAAATAGACCGAATGCTCCCCCTGCCCCCCTCCCCGATTAAGTTCTAAAAAAAGACGCGACTACTCTCGGGTTAATATTCAAATACAGTAAAATCTCTGAATAGTAGAGACCTCGGGATCATTGAATAGAGTCTTGCATCGCGTCAGGTTGTACATAAATTCCTGTTTTCAGGTCTTAATGAATGATTCTAATATTCTTTTTGCGGGTTGGGTTCAGCCTAGAATAATTCTTGCGAGTTATAGTTAGATCTTTTGGAAGTCGGGTTGTTTGCATTTTCACAAAAAGTTTGAGCACAAGTATGTTTCAGATGAAAATAAATATGTTTTTGAGTATGAATGAGTATATATTCAAATTACTGAATGAGAAATAAAATTTATAAAAAATATGACCATAGATCATTCTTTCTTTACAGTACAGTTTAGAATAATTTTTCCTTCTCTCGGAATATAAAAAATATTGCCAACATTTAATTTTTGAAATACACAAAAACACATGTATGATACTTGTGATAGTTTATGCATACAGAAAGATAAAGACATTACATTTGTGTAGATTGGGAGGTTACCATATTCAGCGATATAAGCGTATAAATACCTAAGTATTAGGAATTGCAAAACTGTTCGACGACTAGATGTGTACTTTTCGGGAGTATGCATTATGAAGATCTTGTTGTATATAGATTTTTAATCTGAAAAAATATTTTGGATATTCTTTTGAAAAATTTGGTCAACCCGAACGGCAAGAGTCAAAATCCAATCCGAACTCGAAAAATGACAGTCAACCCGACCCGAAACCGACCTGAAACAAAAAAGTAGAAGTGGATTTTATAAATTTGGACGATAAAGTTCTAATAAATATATATATATATTTAAAAAAAAAAAAAAAAAAAAAAAAAAAAAAAAAAAAAAAAAAAAAACGAGCTTTCAGTGAACTTCGCTCACTTTCACAGATGAGTTTGAGTTGAGCGAGTTCGTTTGAAAAATTTTGAGTTTGAACGTGAACTTGACTCATTTTTGAGAAATTGAGTTTGAGTTTGAATTAGTTCGTTTTTTTTGTGAGCGTGCCCAACACTGAATTTTAATTATAACACTCCTGTACAACAAGTTTAGTACAAAAACAACATTCTATGAGTTAATCGCGGTTTTTTTTCCTCTTTCGATGGAGCGGTCCCACAGACCCCTTCACACTAGTTATGTGACAATTTCTGTGATATCAGTTAAAGGTTAATTAGAATTTTTAAAACAGTTATTTTCTCAGTATGACCATTTTTTTCGTTCCCAGATCTCCCGCTTCGGAAAATTCGGCTCAAAACGACAACTTTAACAGTATTTTTTACAATATTTTTTGCATTTATCAAAAAATCGAGAAGCATGGCACATTATGTAATTTCTAAATATGAGAATTTCCCAGTTTGATGCATTTGAGAGCAAAAATGAATTTAAAATGAATCAGAAAATAACATTTGAATTGGAATACACCCTTAAAAATTCTATTTTTCTTTTATGAATTTTGATAAATAAAAGAGCATTTCAAAACCATAGGATTTACATGAAGAGGGAGTTTGCGGTTTGACTTTATAATAATCCATAATAACCCGATGTTTCAATCAGTGACGAATCCTGCTATTGAAACTGTACAGTCCTGGAAAAAAAAAGTCCTTCCGGCCAGTGCCGGGAGGAAGAGGTAGCTTTCATATTCCTTATTTTTTAAAAGCCAGCTTATATTATTCAAACGCACGGAGTTCAAATTAGTGGAACCCAATTATAGAAGATTAAATACTAATTTTTGTCAATATTGAATATGAATGAGAATTTCGCCAAATTAGTCAGCGTTATCAAAGCTGGTTTTATTAAAGTGATTTATATTTTGTCGCCAAATTTGGTGATATCTCGAATTATATTATTAATTATATTAACCCGAATTATCGGTGATAGCCCGCCATTTTAAAACAACATAATGCGTGCAACAAAGCTCACCAATGAACTTGGTGGAGACCTTAGTAATTCCTGTGCACATGCTTACTCATATCTAAATCGGTTGATATATACGAGTGCTGTTGCAGGCAAAAAATCAGATTTTTCAAAATGTCACACACATTCGAAATTCAAACTGCTATATCTCGGCCTTTTTTTAGATAAAGGGAAAACAAAAAATGATCCGGAATCTTTGTAACAAGTTGAAGCACATAAGAAAAAAATCTTTTTCAATTTCTAATTTTTTTGTACCTCAATTTAAAGTTTTTTAAAATTTTTAAATGGCCGCCATTTTGAAATAAGATGGCGGATGAAGTTACCAAACGAACTTGGCCAGGAGATTGCTATGTACTATGGACATGCCTTGTTACAACCTAATCGGTTCATAAATACGCGTGTTATCGCATGACAAAAATCAGATCGTTTCAAAATGTCAGCCATGCTAGAAATTCAAAGTGCTATAACTCAGCCATTTTTTAAGATGAAACGAAAAATGCTCCAGAATCTTTGTATCATGGTCAAATACATAAGAAAAAAATCTTTTTCAATTTCTAATTTTTTTGTACCTCATTTTAAATTAAAATAGAAAAAAAATTAATGGCCGCCATTTTGAAACAAGATGGCGGATGATGTTGGGCAACGTACTCGGTCGAGACATTGGTATGTACTATGTACACACCAAGTTATATCCAAATCCGTTCATAAATACGCGTGTTATCGCGTGACAAAAATCAGATCGTTTCAAAATGTCAGCCACACTAGAATTTCAAAGTGCTATAACTCAACCGTTTTTTAAGATATAGACGAAACAAAAAATGCTCCGGAATCTTCGTATCAAGCTCAAACACATAAGAAAAAAATCTTTTTCGATTTATAATTTTTTTGTACTTCATTTTAAATTTAATTTTTTTTTAAATTTTAAATGGCCGACATTTTGAAACAAGATGGCGTATGAAGCTGGCCAACGAACTCGGTCGAGACATTGCTATGTACTATGCTCATTCCTTGTCACATCCAAATCGGTTGAGAAATACGTGTATTATCGCGTGACAAAAATCGGTCATTTCAAAATGTCAGCCATGCTAGAAATTCAAAGTGCTATAACTCAGGCATTTTTTAAGATATAGACGAAACGATAAATGCTACAGAATCTTTGTATCAAGCCCAAACACATAAGAAAAAAATCTTTTTCAATGTCTAATTTTTTTTGTGCCTAATTTTAAATTTTAAATTAAAAAATTTTTTTTTTAAATGGCCGCCATTTTGAAACAAGATGGCGGATGATGCTGGCCAACGAGCTCGGTCGAGACATTAGTATGTACTATGTACACACGAAATTTTATCCAAATCGGTTCATAAATACGAGAGTTACAGTATGACAAAGATCATATATATATATATATATATATATATATATATATATATATATATATTATATATATACATATATATACCGGGTGTCCCAAAAATGACTGATGGATTTTAAAATTCAATAACTTTCAAACGGTGACATATAATTAAAAAATTCTTGCAGGAGGGTTATGTATGATGTCAGGAGTTTTTTTACTGTGATTCTTAATTTTAGTTCAAATTTCAAACAATAGATGGCGCTGACAGCGATTGACGCTCAGTCGAGGCCTAAACTGACGTCACTCCGCATTCATGCGAAGGAAGGAGATTAAAGCTATGGAGTGGTTCTCATTTGCCAGCACAATCTTGCTCTTAGGGCCCGATTATCATAACTCATTCGATATGATTTCAATGGAGTACGTTATTGCCATGGAAACAACAATTCTTCGATAGTGGAATACAGCGTTAAGAACTGGGCAAGAATTTAAGAAGTAGTATTCGAGTTTGCAGGTGATTTTACATTGATGAAGTTTTATTTTCCCGGATTAAATTACTTTTTATGGTCTGATTAAAAGAATATTTTATGCATCATATTTTAAAACTAGGTGAAGAGATTTAGAATTTATTGCTGTTGTTAAAAATTTCATAACTTTTATTACATTCTAATAAATTTCAGATCTTTTAAGGAAGTTCATCAGTAGGTTTTTATGAATGTTGGATAATAATCGTGAAAATGGTTGTTCAAAATAACTGCTTAAAAATAATATATGTTAGAATTTACCTTGTTTAACCCTTTTGAATAGGGGTATTATATCGTTGCATTAAAATTAAAAAAATAAAATGAATGCTAGTTAATTAAAAATTTTGTTTGACAGTTTGATATTAAAATACTGTACTACACGCAGTTTCATCTTGATGTTTGATAAAATAAAACTAGTAAATATTTTTTATCTACATCTACTATTTAAATTGTAAAAATGTGTTAAAATAATTCTTGGAGTTAGAATTTTAACGGTTTGGCAACTCTTTCTACACACAAATACTAATATGCATATATTTTTTAATAATAAAAATAAATGATATCTAATGTGATAAATTAAGTTCAAATTTAACTTGACAAGAGTCTAAAACTTAGAAGTGCTTAAATTATTGAAGGCCACAAACAAATTTTTATTGAAATTTTTATCTTTATATAAATTAATACCGTATTTCTAATAGCACTTTTCGTTGGAATGCAATTGTAATTTTAAAACTTTTTAGTTTATATATATTTTTAAAAAAATCATGAATCGTAATTATCAGGGCATGGCAAATGCGGTCGCCACTTGCAACCAATATTTTTTACTCGACGACCAGGATTTTTAATCTGGAGGTTTATGTAGTGTTAACGAAAGAACAAAGTGTAAACGGCATTTTCCATATCATGCACAGAAAACGACATTCTTTGCTGCTCTAGCCAGTTAGCATGTCATGTCATGTGATTAGAATGTGGGGAGAGGGTGGCTCATTCTTACGGGTTGTTTACCAATGTTTTTGCAAGAGGGTTCTGTTTACAGTTTTTCAGGTAAATATGGTAGTAGTGGCCCAGGGGGGGGGGGGGGGGAGAGGATTGAGAGTGAATTTTAAATATTAGAATAATTGATAACTTTATTTAATGAAGAAAATTCTATAATTATACGTGTTTAGTGTTTGAATTAGCATTCATAGTAAATGGAAAAAAAATCCACTGAAAATCAGAAGGACATTTTTTTGGAGGTCGGGGAGGTACTTATCCTTAGCGATTTCATTGTTGTATTAAACCAATTCTTAGATTGTTGTATTAAATCAATCCTTAGATTGTTGTATTAAATCAATCATTAGATTGTTGTATTAAATCAATCATTAGATTGTTGTATTAAATCAATCCTTAAATTGTTCTATTAAATCAATCCTTAGATTGTTCTATTAAATCAGTCATTGGATTGCTGCATTAAATCAATACTTTGATTGTTGTATCAACCCGTAAGAACGACCCACCCTCTATCCACATTCTAATCACATGTCATGACATGCTAGTTGGTTAGAGCAGCAGAGAATGTTGTTTTCTATTTATGATATGGAAAATGCCGTTTACACTTTCTTTCGTTAACACTACAAAAACCGCCAGATTAAAAATCTTGGTCGTCGAGTAAAAAATATTGGTTGCAAGTGGCGATCGCATTTGCCAAGCCCTGATTATTAAGATTCATGAATTTTTAAAACATATCGCACCCTTGCTACAAAAGTGTCACAACTCAAAAATTGGCTTTTTTGAGTTATGGCTGCCATTCGGCTTGGTTTTTGCGCCTCTACCAATCACCTAAGGTGCCAGATAGTGCACTGAAAATCTAGCCAACAGGTAGCAGTTGTGTCGTTTTTCAAGTTTATCCGATGACTACTGACCCTTCTAGAAAAGTGCCACATCTTCAGTTGTGATCTAACCTTTATACGTGAAAGTGAGTTCAAAAGTGCATTATTTTGAGTTGTGACGTTTTTAATGATTCAAATGATGATGTTCTTCCAAATGATTTCGAATTGTGACAGTCTAGATGATTCATGTTTAAATATTTTCGGCTTCCTATTTTGAATTGTGGCATTTTTGATGATCAAGTTAGGTACAATTGTCGGTTGGAACTCTAAATGTGTCTCTTTTGATGTTTCAAACGAGGAAAAGTAACAATACAGGAAAAAATTCGGGGTGCGGTTTTTGTTAAACTCACTTTAGCTACGCAATATGAACTTTAATAAGGTCTCAGTTAACTTAAAAGGTGACAGATAATATTAGTGCATATGTTACAAGTCTAAAATATACATTTTATTTAAATTTCCAACTACTTCGGTCTGCGATCCTGCTGTCTTCGTCAAGGAATATTTTCATTAATTACCCTTCGTTTCAAATGGAAGAGTCTATCGGTCTGTACACGTACGTAAATCAGGCCGCCTGCGCGCAAGGAGTTTTTGAAATGGAGTAGATCTAATCGAAGAAAGGAATTAAAAAAATGAATTATTTCATACTTAAGGTTCAAACCAGGTAAAACTAACGACTACATTTTTTTATCCTTCCAAAATATGACTTTAGTAATACAAATGTAGCTGGAAGAAAAAGTAGTGGTGCTTTAGATTAAACTTGGGAAATTATTTGACGGAGTGTGATTCAATATCTTAAATCCTTGATGGGAAGAGCCCAAAATACTGACGTTGATGTGATATTTTATTCCAACAATTGTTGTGGGCAACAGAAAAATAAGTATTTGCTTGCTGCTTATGCATACGCGGTACAGTGCTTCGGCATCCGAAACATAACACAAATTTCTACTAAACGAATATTCTCAAATCGAGGGTGATAATGTGCATAGCGTCATTGAGAAGCAGATTGCAAAACATCTTAAATTCGCCCCCAATATACGTACCAGAGCAATACGTCATGTTGATAGAGACGGAGAAAAAACAGGACTCCCTTACCATGTTAATGAGCTCACATTCGAGGATTTTTATGATATGAAATTGCTGCATGAACAATGGGCTAACAACTTTAACGTGGACACAACTAAAATGCAAGTGAAGTGACAAGAAATCAAGATGCTCCGTGTCGAACGAGAATCAACCTCGGGCATTTTTCTATAAAACATCCTATACAGATGAGATTTTCAAGAAGGTGAATTCGTGAATGTGTGCAATATGAGGAATATACGATCTCAAGAGGATTTAAATTCGGTTGAGCTAGTTCGTGTAAAATCCCCTTACCTGACAATACAAAAAAGGTTATTCAAGACCTCGTTAATAAAAATATAATATCGAAATTTTATTTTAATTCGGTCTTCAAGAATGTTTTAGAATAAAGCAGCTAAATATTTTCATCTGCAACCAGACCAGAAGACTGATTTACGTTTGTTATTTACAAGTTTTTTAACAGGTGCATTAAAATTTAATGCATTTAAATATTATTTAATGATAATATTATATATATGATAATATTTAATATTATTACTGTATGCCTAGTTCCTTTGCAAACGTAATAGTTTACGTAATAGCAATACGCTTTGTTGTTTACTTTTACAGGTACAAATGATAAAGGTTTTTATACATTAAAATGTTATTTAAATGCATATCTAGTAAAAGCAGTTTACTAATTAGCTGGGTGCTTATCTTCCACTTATGGAACACTCAAGGACAGATGAAACAAATATGTAAGCTGAATAGGCAGGGTCATCGCTAAGACTTCTTATTCTGGGGGGGGGGGGGAGACCTTAAAGTGCCAAGTCAAATTTCAGTATTTGCCAACTAGTTTTTATAATTTTGCCAAGTTACCACAATTAGAAAACATAATATAGTTCCTATTTGTAAAAAAAATAATAATATTCCCAATTTGAATTGTAACTTTTGCCAAGTCTATCAGAAATAAAAAGTATATTATAGTTTTTATTAAAGTTTTAAACAAATTTGCCAACTAAGTTTGTAAACTTGCCAAGTATAAGAGTATTCACGAACGTTTTGTGTGTGTGTGTGGGGGGGGGGGGGAGGCTCCCCGTCACCCCTTAGCGAGAGCCCTGTCAGTAGGTACTTTATACTAAATGTTAAAAATTAATCTTAATGTTTCTGTATTTCAGTTGTTTTGTTTTACTGTGTTTATAACTGAAAAACAGCAAAGGAATGCATTTTCTTGAAGTTATTTAAGCCAAATTAAAATAATAATATTCAATCACATGTTTCCAGCTTCATTCATTCACTCAAAATGAAGTACTACCTATAGATAACAAAAAATAAATAGATAAATCCTTGTTAATGAAACGTCTTAACTCAAAGCCCAATTTTCTGTCAAGTCACCAAAAGTGTCGCATGTCCAGAAAACAAACAACAAAAGTGTCACAACTCAAAATGATGACATACGCATTAGTCTATGTTGGGCGACAAAAGAGGCATAACTCAAAAAAATGATATTTTTAGTTGAAAATTACAAAAATCTGAAAGAATGGCAATCTATAATATTATTATATGCACAGTTCTTCTGAATGACATCACTAGATAAACTAAAATTTACCTACACAGCCCAGAAACAGTTTTTTCCATTTTCTGAAAAACTGAGTTTTTTGAGTTATGCCACTTTTGTAGCAAGGGTGCGATATATATAAACTAAAGAGCTTTAAAATTACAATTGCATTCCAACAAATGTGCTGTTAGAAATACGGTCTTAATTTGTATCAAGATCAAAATTTCAATAAAAATTTGTTTGTGGCCTTCAATAATTTAAGTACTACTAAGTTTTAGACACTTGTCAAATTTATTTTGAACTTAGTTTATCACATTATATATCATTGATATCTTTATTACTAAAAATATATGCATATTAGCATTTGTGTGTAGAAAGAGTTACCAAAACGTAAAAATTCAAATTCCAAGAATTCTTTTAACACATTTTTACAATTTAAAACTGATGTAGATAAAAAATATTTACTAGTTTTATTTTATCAAACATCAAGATGAAACTGCATGTAGCACAATATTTTAATACCAAACTGTCAATTTTTTAAAAATTAACTAGCATTTATTTTATTTTTTTAATTTTAATGTAACGATATAATACCCTATTCAAAAGGTTTAAACAAGGTAACTTCTAATATTTGTTTTAAAATAGTTATTTTGAACAACAATATACTACTAACCATTTTCACGATTATTATCCAACATTCATAAAAACCTACTGGCAAACTTCCTTAGGGGGTCTCAGGACTCTTAAAGCTTCAAATTTTCGAAATTTTATTTTTTTAGATGTTAAACTACTATCTTTTCTGAACATTTTGATATAATTATATCCTTGAAATTCCGATTAGAACGGAAGTTATGGTTTTTAGGTAGATTTCGTATGAAATACTACCTATTACATTCTCCTTATGTTGGAATTTCTGAAACATTTTTGCAGATCTACATCGATCATGACTCATAGAACCCAGAACCACCCTCAGTAAAAACTTTATCTATCTATCTATCTATCTATCTATCTGTCTATCTATCTATCTATCGGACCAAGGGTATGGAAATAGGAAGGGGTTTTGTGAAATCCGAAAAAAATCCCATAACTTCTTAATTTTTGTACATATCAAATCAGTTTAAAGTTTTTATTACTTCTAAAAATAGGGCAAAAAATTTATGTATCATAGACTTTCGATAAAATTAAAAATAGGCTCAAAGGGCGCAAAAAATAGGGTTTTTGGGAGAAACAAATTCATCACTTCGTCAATTCTCCAGATATAAAATCCAATTAATTTTATTATAAATTTCCTACAACTTTTATATTCACAAGTTTTTGATAGGACTAATTCTTGCCGCAAAATAAAAATTAAAAAACGAAAACAAAAAGGGGGGTTGAAGAAGTAAATAAATTCATAAATTCGTCAATTCACAAGACATAAAATCACCATGATTTTATCATATATCTTCTTAATATTGTCTGCAACATTTATACAGACAAGTTTTTGATCGGACCAATTCTTACAGCAAAAACAAATTTAAAATACATAGCTGTTGAAGAAAAAAAAATATCATCGTATTAAGGGTGTATTCAAATCCAAACTTATTTTTTTACTCATTTTTAAATTCATTTTTGCTCTCAGACGCATGCAATTGGTAGATTCTCTTATTCAGAAACTATATAATGTTACCGTAATGATCGATTTTTTGATAGAGGCAGAATATATTTCAAATAATTATGTCAAAGTGGGCATTTTGAACAGAATTTCCCGAAGCGATTGTGTTAGAAACGAAAAATATTGTCCTACTGAGAAAATAATTGTTTATAAATCAGTTTTAATTAATTGAACGAAAAATAAAAACACAGGTCGCTTATAAATCTCTTCAAAAATCATGTCAGCAAGTTTGATATTTTTTCTATTAAAAATGAATCTGAAAATGTGCCAGAAAATTTCGGGTTATTGAGCATGGAAAAGCATTTTTTTTTAATACCGCCTTAACATGATTCTGATAAAACCAGCTATTATATAAAAATGAAATAAAAACTCGTCAAAAGCGACCAAATAAAATTGTTAAAGTGGATTTATCTCTAATCATGATTTACTTTTTTTTGATGAAATTAGTATACTTAACTTCGAAATCTACCTCCGCCTGTAGGCCGGGCCGGCAGGGATTATAGAATAATACCCGCGCAATAGCTGAAGCGGCATTTCCGAAGATTTGAACTCATTTTTCTCCAAATGACGTTTTTGGGCATAACGCGCAGGATCTCAAAAACTTATGAATATTTTTTCATGAAATTAAAAAAAAATATGTTTCAGTCTGTATAAACTGATCCTAAAATTTCCTTTTTATTGTTCAAAAAAATATTTTTTTCGGTGATTATACTGTTGAAATTTTCAAAATTTTGTATTAGCTAAATACAATTTTGTATTAAAAATATAAAAATATGTTATATAGAAATTTCTTTAGGTTCCAAGGTAATTAAAGTAATCTAAAGTATAATTAGGCACAAAAAAATTTAATTTTAGTGACAAAATTTATTTTGTAATCCTGCGCGTAAGCTGTCATACCAATTTTCTGCTCGACAAATATCTGACAGTTTGGAGCCCCCTATAAATACTAATTCTGCAACTTGATTTTTTTTTTAAATACATGAAAGGAAAGAACATACTTATATCTTTCATTCCAATTAAATTTGTGTTTTTAAAATATTAAATGTTGAAAAAGATCTTTTTTTTTCCATTTTTTCCAATTTTAAGAGTCCTGTCCTGAGACCCCTTAAAAGATCTAAAATTTATTAGAATGTAACAAAAGTTATGACATTTTTAACAACAACAAAAAATACTAAATCTCTTCACCTAGTTTTAAAATACGATGCATAAAATATTCTTTAAATCGGACCATAAAATGTAATTTAATCCGGGAAAGTAAAACTTCATCAATGTAAAATCGCCTGCAAACTCGAATACTACTTCTTAAATGCATTGGCCCAGTTCTTAACGCTGTATTCCACTATCGAAGAATTAGTTGTTTCCACGGCAACAACGCACTCCATTGAAATCATATCGAATGAGTTCAGAATCGGGCCCTAAGAGCAAGATTGTGCTGGCGAATGAGAACCACTCGATAGCTTTAATCTCCTTCCTTCACATCAATGCGGAGTGACGTCAGTTTAGGCCTCGACTGAGCGTCAATCGCTGTCAGCGGCATCTATTGTTTGAAATTCGAACTAAAATTAAGAATCACAGTAAAAAAACTCCTGACATCATGCATAACACTCCTACAAGAATTTTTTAAATATCTGTCACCGTTTGCAAATTATTGAATTTTAAAATCCATCAGTCATTTTTGGGACACCCGGTATATATATATATATATATATATATATATATATGGATATATATAAATATATATATATATAAATTTTGAACGAAGAGTGGTTTCGGGGTCTAGGGGTCATGATCGGTGAAAATATACCAAAATTTTTCGGAATCGTTTTCCTCCGAACGGCTGCAATAGATAGCTTTTTGTAATGAAAGCTACCTAAAAGTAAACACCCCCTACTAACTCCTCAACAAATTATCGTAGAAGAAAGTTACTGGTACCGAACGATTGGAAATAAAATCTACTTTTTAAATGATGTACATAAAATTTGCTTAGGGGGGCATCTACATATTAAAACGAAACCAAACTTCATTTTTTTTTTCCAATAACAATACCCAATTTTAACATGATATTTCAAATCTTCGGTTCAAACTATGCCTAGACACCAAGTTTCAAGTCATTTGAATGATAAGTTTTTGAATTATAAACATTCAAAATTTAGTGCTTGTAATGTTAAATTACATTTTCATATTTTTATTAATATCTCCTGAAATTATACTCCTAATGTGCTAATTTTTTGTGTAGCAATACTACTAAAATACCCAAACATAAATACGTTGAATTTGCAATTTTTATAATTTTATGATATGAATTATGAAATTAATACTCGAAAAAATTATGAATTGCAACCTATCATTTTTTTTATGTATTTAGATTTATTAAGTCCTGCTTTATGGAAATCCAAAATTTCACATTTTTCTTCCAAGTAGTTTTCAAATTATCCCTAAAATACGCTCGTTTTGAAATAATTTCTCGGAAACTTATTGTACGAATTGCATAAAAATTTGTTTTTAGGCTAATTGAAGGGTGTAGAGTTCATTTATGCTGTCAGAACGGTGTACTGCTATTGAAAATGCTATTGTTCTGATTTGTTATAACGGGGAGGTTATAACATTTTTTGTTGATACTGCTTGTAATGTGCTCGACTGGAATTTTTTTTTCTCCATTTTTAAAAGATAGTCAGTATTAATTCTTCAAACTATAAAAAGCATTATAAAAATTATTATATCGTTGAATAGTTGTTATTGTGCAGTGTAAACAATTTAAAGCAAGTATAGGGGAAAGTAGGGGAATGGTGCTCACTTAAGAGAAAACAAGAATAACTAGTCAAATTTAGACAAAAAAAAAAAATCAATATTTATTAACGAAGTATAACTCCAAAGCATAAGGAACAGTTTGCAGTCAACTAATTTGCATAAAAGTTTAAGGAATTTTTTTTATTGTTTTATTTACATAACCATCGATTGAGCGGTAATGTCCGACATGGTAGGGTAATTGCGCTCAAAGTTTGAATACAACATTTAAGTAAGACAAAAGTTACATATGTAGTTGTGTGGGCTGTTCACACCACGGCAAACTTTTTGCGACTACTTTACACATATTGTGTTAAACATACAGTGGGCTACTTTTTTTAAATTTAGGTTTTTGGATTTTCACCACTTTTTTTGAAATCGTAAAATTCTCCTTGTTTAATGACATATTAATTAAGGCGAAAACAAGGGAATTTTACCATTTCAAAAAAGTGGTGTTAATAAATTTGAATTTAAAAAAAGTTGCCCACTGGCAACACTTCTGGAATTCCACGCGAGCGCCATTACCCGATATCGCCATGTTGGGTTTTAATGCATTATAATTGGCGTAACAACGCACTACAAAAATAAATAAAAGCATGATGAAAGTACAGCTAAATGTATATATTTTGTAGACATAATGAGTAAATTAATATTTGAAAATAAGAGTGTACTCTTACCTTCAAGTTAGATGTTGTAGAATATTTTAATTAAACAACTTTAAACTAATAACGCGAGGACACAAAAATACTTTCTTTCCGACGGTCACTATATCCTTACTGAGAACTTACGATGAAGTTCGCTAGGTGCCGGTACCGATTGCACGTTTTCAATTCTATTCTGTTTAGAGATATTTGGTGGGCGGAATTACCTTTCTGAGCGTCATTACTCTACTTTCCCCTATAATTTAAAATTATTATTTTTTGAGAAATTTTCGTTATCTAACTCAGGAGTGACATTATGTCCAACAGAAAAAAAAATTTTTCCACTATTTTTCTAAGGGATAATTAAAATAAAAATAAAAGGTTCAAATATGATGTTTTTCGAACAAAATAAAAAATCATGTATCAAAGGGTTAACTAATCGTTAGCATAAAAATGTTAGTTTAAGATATTTTTCATGTTAGTGAGTTTATCTAAATTAAAAATTAAATGCGTTCATAAATTTATTTAGTGGTTTTCGACCTATAAAATTACTGAAACTAAAAAATACATAAAAATATTAAAATACACCACTTTCTCACACTTAAAAGTGATTAGAAACTTAACCCATTAATGCCGGTTGGTACGAAAATCTGCCATTTAAGAAATACGGAAATTTTAAATATGAAAACCAGTATTTTAGTAAGGAAATTTTCATATTGCTTATTCTCAAACATTGAGAGATTAAATAAGTTAAAATTTATAATATGGGAAAACTGGTGTCAACTGGAACTGGTACCGAGGTATTAAAAATGTATAAAATAAACTCGGCATTAATGGGTTAAAAACTTATCAAAATTTAAAGCAAGAACAAAAAACATGCGTCCAGCACAGCTTATCACATACTTTCCACACATTCAGAATACTGTTACAAAATTTCTCCATTTAATAAGGTGAAAACTAATGTCTAAAACAATTTGGAAAAACTCAAAACGCATTTGATAACCAAATTTCATCAATTACCCTATATAGACGGAAAAATATCCGCATTCTTTTGTGAAACCTTGTATATATTCTATAGATTTGTATGTATACTACATGGTACGCAAAAATTTACTTCAGTTAGGGCATGCATAACACATTTGCCAATTCCTTTTCAGCAATTTCTGTCAGTAAGCGGAAATGTACTCTATTTTTTTTTATGCAGCCCCATACACGATCTTCAGAATTTATACACACTAAGTATTGTGCGAAAAAAATAAAAAAATAAAAATGCATACCATAATTGAAACCGCACCTCTAGCTGTAACCGAATTCTTTTGCGTAAATTCATTTTTTGTAGATTCCCTGCAAATGAATAATAAATGGTACGCACACCATATTCTATAGTAAGTATCTTGTAATGAACCTCACTAATGTATATCAATATGCTTGGAATAGTGTAACAACATTAAAATACACAGCAAACGATTTTTCCCCCATATACCACAATGTGAAGCCCAGTAGCATAGTGGTCAGCACGCCTGTCTGCCACGCTGCAGGTCGTGAGTTCTGCTCCCGACTTAGCAAGGTGCACTCATCCCTTCGGGGTCGATAAAATGAGTACCAAGCTTGCTTAGGAACTAAACACCGAGGGTCTCGCGTTGGGCTGACCACCTAGTCGGGGTACATGCTGCATAGCACCTCGGGACCCAGGGTCAAATAAACAGAGTTGGGCACTGTAGGCACTAATCCTTCATGGATCGTACAGTCACAGGTTTAGTTTTTTTTTAGTTTAGACCACAATGTAATTGAATTCTTCTGAGTGCCCTGTAAACGAACCATAAATGTTACACACTTCATTTTCAATACCAAACCTGCCATGGTGAACTTCAATAACATTTCAGTGGCATGTCAATCCAAGTATATTCACGCAAGTTAGAGCACGGGTAGACAGCCAAGACAACCCAAATTCATAAACACTTGTCGACTAGTATGTTGGTGAGAGTTAACTTTTCTTAACAAGAATAAAAATAATCTTAAAAAAATGTTTTTATTCATTAAGTTCATAAGTAAAAAATGCACATACGAAGTTCAGAGTCCATCGAATAATATGAAAATTATGTGAAAACGGATACTTTTGTAAGCAGTATGAATAACATTAAAGTAAGGTAAATCAAGCAGCTATATTGGGCCCCTAATTTTTTAAGTTTAAAAACAAGAGCAAAATGAATTTCTGAAACCGACTGAAAGAAATCTAACATCCTTAAATGTTAACTTTCCGTAAACTGTATAGAATATTTATTTTTTTTCTGCAGGTGCATTTGCTTATTTTCTAGAGTGTCTTCAAAAGCAAATTTTTTTTGGCAATTTCTTAGGGATTTCATTAAGAGATAAGTTTTTATCTAAAATATTGTTTCTTTATTATTATGTTTTATTTTGAATGAAACTGCTGTTGGTAACTCCATCATATTGTAAATAATTTGTTGGATAAGTTGAAAACATAAAAGTTCATGCATCAGAAATTTACTAGATCCACTACTGGTGCATAATTTACCAATAAAACTGTAAAGAAATATTTGAAAAAAAAAAAAAAAAGAACGAAAGATAATACTTACAGCATAGATTATGAAACACTTCACAGCACATTCAGAATACTATAACAAAACTTCAAAGTTTACTTATGTGAAAGATTATGTCTAAATAAACAATTTGAAAAACGCAGAACAAATTCGAAGACCCAATTTTTGCTATTACCAGGAATAGTCGAAAAAATGTACGATTTTCTTTTTTTTACACAGCCTTGTATATGATCTATAGATTTGTATGTATACTATACATAGTACGCTAAAAGTTTGTTGAGTTAAACGGATAGCACAGTTGAAAATTTCCATTCAGCAATTTTCGCCAATAAACGGAAATGTACTTTAGAACTTTTCTGCGGTTCTGTATATGATCTATAGAATTTATACGCGTCAAGTAATACTTAAAAATAGTTAAATTTAAAATCTCATTCGAAATCTTCCTGTGCCTGTAGGCCGAGCAGGCAGGGATTTCTTTTAGAGTGTACGAAACACTTATGGGAGTCAGTGTACCTCCCCTTCTTTTTCTAAAACTCTTTCTCCCTTATAGACAATATGGATGATATTTGCAGTTTACAATAAAATTACTGTTATCATACGATTTTTTAATGAATGAGATTATTAAAATAAGAAAATGAAACAAATACAGTCTTAAATTTATTTACAAGTTTCAACACATAAACGTTAAAATTACAAAATACATAAGGTTAAGATAACCGCTTTTTAACAATTAAATTTAGAAACTTTAAAAATTGTTCAAAATTAGTATAATAAACTGTTCTGAATAAAAATAAAGGAATCTACAAAAATGTTTCCTTTCAGAAATTCAGTAGGAAAAGCATACATACAAAATTCAGAGTCGATTGAGCAACATGAACATTCTGTTAAAATCATACTTCTGTATGCAGTACGACTTAACAGGAAAGTATACAATTACTATAGACTGCATCTAAAAAAAAATGGATTACAATTCTATCAAATGATTTCGATATGCAACTTACCCAGAAAGGGTGTTTGATATTCTTGCTTAAAAATATTATCTTTAAAAACAGAAAATATAAGCTACAAAATCAGTATTAAAACAAATTTAAAAACCTCTAAAAACAGGCATCTTCTAAACTATCTTCATTTTCAAATTAATTTCAGTGTTACAATTACCTTTGAATCTGCGAAGTTTATTTATTTATTTGTTTTTAACACACAGATACAAAAGTAACATATTGCATAAGATTGAAATACACCACTTTTCACAATCAAATTTAGAAACATTTAAAAAATTATCAAAATTAGTATATTAAACTGTTCTTAGTAAAAATAAAGGAATGTTCAAAAATGTTTCATTTCAATAAATTCGGTGGGGAAAAGCATATAGGCAACATTCAGAGTATTGAGCAAAATAAAAATTCTGTTAAAATGCAATATGGCTTAACAGGAAAGTATACATTTGCTATGGACTGCATCTAAAAATGAATTCTAATTCTCCCAAACGATTTCGATGAGTAACTTATCCGGAAAGTATGTTTGCTATTCTTGCTTAAAAATATTATCTTTAAAAAAGGGGAAATATAAGCTACAGAACACTTATTAAAACAAAATTTTAAAAATATCTCTAAAAACAGACATTTTCTAAATTGTCTTCATTTTCAAATTAATTTTAGTTTTATAATTATTTTTGAAACTTAAGTTTTTTTTTTAATTTTTTACTTTTTTTTTTATTTGTTTTCAACATACAGTTACTAAAATTACAAATTACATAAAATTGAAGCCAAATTTTGAATAAAATTTTAATTACTTTTGAATCAAATTTGAAATCCCTTTTCACAATCAAATTTTTAAACGTTTAAATAGTGATCAAAATTAGTATAGTAAAAAACTTAATAAAATTTAAAGGAATCTACAAAAATGTTTCCTTTTAATAAGTTCAGTAGGAAAAGCATACAGAAAAAATTCAGAGTTCATTGAGCAAGATGAAAATTCTGTTAAAATGCAATATGACATAACAGGAAAGTATACAATTACTATGGATTGCATCTAAAAAATAGATTATAATTCTCTCAAATGATTTTGATTCGTAACTTATCCAGAAAGCATGTTTGCTATTCTTGCTTGAAAATATTATCTTTAAAAAGGGGAAATATAAGCTACAGAACCAGTATTAAAACAAAAATTTAAAAATCTCTAAAAACAGACATTTTGTAAATTGTCTTAATTTTCAAATTAATTTCAGTTTTACAATTACGTTTGAATCTTAAGTTTTTTTTTTTATTATTTATTTTTTTTTCAACACACATATACTAAAATTACAAATTACATAAAATTGAAATCAAATTTTGAATAAAATTTTAATCACTTTTTGAATCAAATTTGAAATCACTTTTCACAATCAAATTTTGAAACATTTAAATAGTAATTAAAATTAGTATAATAAAAACTGTTCTTAACAAAAAATAAAGGAATCTACAAAAATGTTTCTTTTTAGTAAGTTCAGTAGGAAAAGCATATAGGCAAAATTCAGAGTCCATTGAGCAAGATGAAAATTCTGTTAAAATGCAATATGGCTAAACAGGAAAGTATACAATTACTATGGACTGCATCTAAAAAATAGATTATAATTCTCTCAAATGATTTCGATGCTTAACTTATCTGGAAAGTATGTTCGCTATTCTTGCTTAAAAATATCTTTAAAAAGGGGAAATATAAGCTACAGAATCAGAATTAAAACAAAATAAATTTAAAAACCATCTCTAAAAACAGACATTTTCTAAATTGTATTCATTTTCAAATTAATTTCAGTTTTACAATTATCTTTGAATCTGCGAAGTTTTTTTTTTAATTTTTGCTGCTTACAAAGTTTGTGAAAGAAGAGCTATCTTTGTGTAAAAATGTTGACATCTATTAAAAAGAAACATACATAAGCTACAGCATTAAAAATTAATTTTCGGAAATTAAAAACATCAAGTGCTCTAAAAACTTATATTTTCAAATGAATTTTAATTTTATAATCACGTTTGAATCGGTAAAATTTATTTTTTATTCTCTCTGTATACGTCATATTTCATTCAATGTTTGGCCAGCTTTCTTTTAAACAATCGAGCAAATATGTTTTTAGTGTTAAAAAAAACCCCACTAGATTGCTTAGTGGGAGATACATAAAAATCTTTAAAACGTTTATAAGTTTATATTTGCTTAAGACTTATTGTTATTTGTAATAAATCGCTCACAGCAGCAGATAAAAAAAATCTTGAAACATTGATCTATATATTTCAATTAAATGCTTGGCGCTTCTTTTTTTCTCTGTCCCTGACACACCAGCAATAGGCTGATAGCTAGAGAAAAAATACATTTTAAGTATTTAATGAAGGTTGAAATATTTTTAAAAGTGATTTTTCTTGTTTACTTAAAACATAGACCGGAAGCCGGCAGCACAGACAATTACCTCATCCAGGTCACGGATGAAATTCTAGGATTAGTTAAATCTTAATTCGCATATTAAAACGCAATCGGTCTGCCAAGTCATATCTTGGTGGAAAACACCTGAAACCTTCCTCCATATTTTCATACCTTTTGCTGCAGGAAAACACTATGGTAAACCTACGAGTCAGCCGCTAAAATCGGGTTTTCAGGTGTTTTCCACCAAGATATGACTTGGCAGACCGATTGAGTTTTAATATGCGAATCAAGATTTAAATAATCCTAGGATTTCATCCGTGAACTCGATGCGATGATTGTCTGTGCTGCCGGCTCCCGGTCTAACAGGTATGGTTGACCTGGTAGATTTAAAAGACTTACAGAGCTGCCATTGGCGATTATTTATTGTTTTATCCACCTCTAATTCCAACCAATCATTGGGATATATTTCGGCTAATCTTTGATGTAGGTTGTTTGAAAAAAGTGTCAGTAAAAAAAAAAAGTCGCCTATTGTAACCCTGCACTTAAATTCGCACAGCTCTGCTGAAAAGCTAAGCTAATGATATGTCGATCATGGATGACAGAGATTACAATCAGAGAAACATCTGAAATCGGGATGCCATTCATTTAGCTTTGCGGCGGGCCATGTGATGTCGTTAAATGTAGTTTTAAATCGTTGGCGACCTGTACGGTCGTCCGACAAGACAAATAAAAAAAAATGTTTTTACCTTCAAACACTTAAAATTTTTCACTAGCTCTGTCTATAAATATGATGTCCTTAGCATGAAGATGAATTACTCTTTTTTGTGTTTTTTAGTTGGGGAAGGTGTAGTCACATCGACATCTACCTCCATATGGCTACTACTTGGCTCAGACGGTGTAGGATCTGGCCGTCTAATTGCATAATTATATGATAAAAATTTGTTTAATGAATACGGATCACCTTTTTGCGTTAATAAAGAAGTTATGTAACTTGCTTTTGCACTCCTCATAAACGCTTTAATATGATCAGGATCATCTTTATCCAATACTGCCCATACTAGTTCCATGTAACTTTTCTTTATTAAAGACACTAACACGTTTCCATTACCATCCAACTCTTCACGTAATACATAACTACAGTGCCTGTTACATGCTTCCCTCGTCCACATACACATGAAAAGCGCCGCAGCTTCACTTGCATAATTTTCCGGATAATCTGGTATTGCTAAATTCTGCAACGTCGAATAAAACTCACTGTCTGTGACATAATATTTTGGATATACGAAGTAAAATAACTTTTGAAGTACATCAAAGCACAGATTTTCCTCTAATACATCTAAACTGGCAAAACGTTTATGTGCATCGAATTCTTTATCTAAGAAGTCCGAATACGTAGTGGGATCCATTTGACGAATGCAGTACTCAAATACTTCAGGAAGCTCGCCAATACGATTAGCCGAAGAGCGAATTGAATAGTTTATAAAGATCTCGTATTTCTGTCCGTCACTTAGTTCATTTTCAGGTAATGAGCTTATTTTATTCCAAAAGTATTCCACTGCTTCCACATATGGCACATACGGAACATATACAAGATAAAGTCCGAATTCATACAGGTGCTTTCCTTGAGTATTCATCTCGGAGGCAAACCCACCCACTAAATGCGACCAGTATATCGTCAATGGTTCAGCGCGGCGACCTTTACATAGTTCCTTTCCAACTAACTTATTCAGTTCAGCTGCATCCTCGGAACTTATACCACTATTTTGTTTAAAGTTCTCGAACAAAATAAGTATATCTTCTTCTAAGCAACACGAACATGCGATCCGATAAAGCTCATTAAAATCTAAAGGATTAGGTATGCCGGATCGGCTGTGTGACTGAACAATCTTTTTAGCTGTTGTCCTCCTATTAAGTTTTACACGATGAATTGTATCTGTTTCTTCCCAAATTGCCTCATCTGATAATACATCTATAAAGAATGGAAGGCGTTCTCTACGAAACGTGTTTTGTTCTTCATCTACCTTAATGAAGAATTCGAGAAAAGCACGACACCAGTTTTTCAAATGGAGCGTTTTAGACATTCGATGGGGATCAACTTCATTAATGATAGAATATGCTGCTCCTAATAATTCATCGAAGTCTTTTTTGTGTTTCATTCGCGATATGGGTGATCTATCCATTTTAAGCTTTAAAAACTATTTGCTTTAGAGATTTTACAGATTAATAAATACTAAAATAAAACAACTATTTCAAGCGCCACAAATGAGCAATCGTGAGAGTAAAATGTATTCGTTGGTTGATTGGAGCTTATTAGCACGCGTGCATAACAAACTGCTACCGCTATACGTCCTTTAATTAGGCAGTGAACTAGTTAAATTTTCAGAAATCCAAAATTTCGCAAAATGTTGTTTTGTAGTACCGTGATTCGTTTGCACACTATGGCCAGATAGATTCAGAACGAAACGAGAGATTTGAAAAGAAAATTTGCTCACTAAAACAGTGAAAAGTTAGTAAAAATGCAGGCTTCTGATTGGTCAATCTCGTTTCGCTAACAGTGCAAAGTACAGCGCCTAGAAGATACAGTGTGGAAAACGGCTACAAAATAGTGCTAAAAAATTGAATCCCATAAATGTACAACGATGCTGAATAACAAGATGTCGATCGTAGCGCCATCGTAGTGATTTAAAAACGATAGTCATTCTAAAAGAGACTCTTTAACCTATTTCACGTCATTCCTTAACTAAATTAGCTTATAACAGACCACAATATCTTATATATATAGTTTCCGATATTTAACATTCTATAATTTTTGAAAACACAGTGTTTATATTGAAAAGAGTTACGAGATGGCGCTCATATCAGCATATTGCCGCTGAGCATTGTTGGAGATTTATGGGATACAAGTTTTTAGCATTTTTTAAAGCATTATAGGAATAGCCGTTTTCCACACTGTATCTTCTAGGCGCTGTAGTGCAAAGTATAGCGTCTAGAGAATATATAGTGTGGAAAATGGCTATCCCAGTAATACTTAAAAAAGTGCTAAAATATTAAATCCCTTAAATGTAAAACGATGCTGAAATCCTAAGAATCGATCGTAGCGACATCTACAGGATATTTTTTAAAACTCCAAGGCGATTTACTTTAGACTACAGCGTCTAGAATACTTACACTGTTAAAAATATCGTGAAAGATTACCTCTGTTTTTAAAGGCTATCTATTTTCTGGCCAATGAGAATGCTACATAAACGCTTATGAAGCATTCTCATTTGTCAGAAAATAGATAGCCTTTAAAAACAGGGGTAATTTTTCACGATATATTTAACAGTGTAGTGTGGAAATATGCTATCCAAACAGTGCTAAAAATTTGTATCCCTTAAATGTGCGACGATACTGCTAAAATCCCAAGTGTCGATCGCAGCGACATCTGCGAGATTTTCGTATTACATTGCATAAACTAGCAACATCTTGCAGGTGTAGAAAATATCCTGCAGATGTCGCTGCGATCTTCATATTTCAGCAGCATCGTTGCACATTGAAGGGATACAATATTTTAGCGCCTTTTTTAAGTATTACAGGGATAGCCGATTTCCACACTATATATTCTAGGCGCTATACTTTAGACGCTGTAATAATACTACGGCGCCAGAAGATACAGTGTGGAAAACGGCTACAAAATAGTGCTAAAAAATTGAATCCCATAAATGTACAACGATGCTGAATAACAAGATGTCGATCGTAGCGCCATCGTAGTGATTTAAAAACGATAGTCATTCTAAAAGAGACTCTTTAACCTATTTCACGTCATTCCTTAACTAAATTAGCTTATAACAGACCAAAATATCTTATATATATAGTTTCCGATATTTAACATTCTATAATTTTTGAAAACACAGTGTTTATATTGAAAAGAGTTACGAGATGGCGCTCATATCAGCATATTGCCGCTGAGCATTGTTGGAGATTTATGGGATACAAGTTTTTAGCACTTTTTAAAGCATTATAGGAATAGCCGTTTTACACACTGTATCTTCTAGGCGCTGTAATAATACGATATGTACATTAAAATTTGAAAATATACCGCTGCTGTCGCTGCGATCGGTTCTCTGGATTTGAGCATCATTGCAGATTTAAGGGATACAAATTTTTAGCGCTGTTTGGATAGCAGATTTCTACACTATTTATTCTAGGCGCTGTAGTGCAAAGTATACCTGGATCCCGGCACAATAAGGTCGAACTGACGAATCAGTCAACCGAGCTACAGCGTCTAGAATAGAGTTGCAACAAACTGGTTTGTTACCGGATTTATTTCCAATTGACCCGGTTTATTCCCAAAGCACCTGGTTTATTTCCAAAAAACCTGGTTTATTCCTAAAAAAACAGTTTATTTCCGGGTTTAAACAGGGTTTTTTCTAGTCTTTGCAACTCTAGAAGAAATAGTGTGAAAATCGGCTATCCAGTAATACCTAAAATAGTGCTGAAATATTGAATCCCTTAAACGAAACGATTCAACGATGGCTCATTTGGTTTTTAACGGATCCAACGATGATGAAATCCAAAGAGTCAATCGCAGCAACATCCGCAGGATAATTTCTAAAACTACAAGACGATTACTAGTCTAGACGTTGTAATAACATGATGTTTACATTGAAATTTGAAAATATCCTGCAGATATCGCTACTATCGACCCTTTGGATTTCAGCATCTTGTTTATTTAAGTGATTCAAATTTTTAGTACTGTTTGCATAGCAGATTTCCGCACTATTTTTTCTAGGCGCGGTAACGGAGCATATTTTGCTGCGTCCTAAGTAGAGTACATTTATAAAATAGTTCGTTTTATGAGTATAGTGCCTAGTACAGCGCCTAGAAGATACAGTGTGAAAACGGATATTCCTATAATGCTTTAAAAAGTGCTAAAAATTTGTATCCCATAAATCTCCAACAATACTCAGCGGCAATATGCTGATATGAGCGCCATCTCGTAACTCTTTTCAATATAAACACTGTGTTTTCAAAAATTATAGAATGTTAAATATCGGAAACTATAAATATAAGATATTTTGGTCTGTTATAAGCTAATTTAGTTAAGGAATGACGTGAAATAGGTTAAAGAGTCTCTTTTAGAATGACTATCGTCTTTAAATCACTACGATGGCGCTACGATCGACATCTTGTTATTCAGCATCGTTGTACATTTATGGGATTCAATTTTATAGCACTATTTTGTAGCCGTTTTCCACACTGTATCTTCTAGGCGCTGTAGTGCCTAGAAGATAAAGCTTGAATTTTGGCCATCTATAAAGTGCTAAATAATGCAGGATATTCCATCTACGTCATGATCACGTGGTCAAGGTAAAAACTTCTAGCGTAAAGAAGAGAAAGCTCCGTACATGCAATGTAAATCCCCGCCAGCTTGTGAAACAGTTGATGCGGGAAGCAGTAGTAGCTTCCCTTACCTTTCTTATCATGTAGACGTTCTTTGGGTAAATTACCGGTACCACGTGACTTTTTTTAGCCTCGAACCCAGATTTGGAATAAAGTTCATTGTATCCATAAATGTTGAGCGAACAGAACGATAAATGGCGATCGCAGCGACATCTGAAAATTTAAACGTAAACAATGTATAAGGAATCAATGGAGGATATTCCAAATCTGGGTTCGAGGCTGAAAAAGTCACGTGATACCGGTAATTTGCTCAAAGAACTTATAACTGATAAGAAGGGAAGACACTACTGCTTTGCCTCATGAAATGTTTCATTGGCTAGCGGGGATTTATATTACACGTCTACGGAGCCTCTCCTTCTTTACGCTAGAAGTTTTTACCTTGACCACGTGATCAAAACGTAAATGGAATATCCTCCATTGAGAAAGCGTTCCAGTCAGTGAAGAACTAGCAGATGTCGCTACGATCGATGTTTGCCGTTCAGCATCGTTCAACATTTATGGGATACAATTTTTTAGCTCTTTTTAAAGTATTACTGGAATAGTCGGTTTCGACACATAGTGTGGAAATCTGCTATCTAAGCAGCGCTAAAAAGTTGTATCCCTTAAATGTGCAATGATGCTGAAATCCAAGGAGCCGATCGCAGCGACATCTGTGATATATTTTGAAATTTCAAAGTAAACATCGTATTATTACAACGTCCAGACCAAATCGTCTTGAAGTTTTAGAAAATATCCTGCAGATGTCGCTGTGATCGACTCATTGGATTTCAGCATCGTTTGATATTTAAGGGATCCAATATTTTAGCACTTTTTTAAGTATCACTGGGATAACCGATTTCCGCATTATATATTCTAGACGCTGTAGCTGTACTATAGCTACAGCGTCTAGAAGATATAGTGTGGAAACCGACTATTCCAGTAATGCTTTAAAAAGGGCTAAAAAATGTATTCCATAAATTTTGAAAGACGCTGAAAGACAAATATTCTTATTATAGCGCCTAGAATATATAGGGTGGAAATTGGCTATTCTTGTAATACTTAAAAAAGGGCTAAAATATTGTATCCCTTAAATGTGCATAAATACTGCTGAAATATACAGATCGCAGCGACATCTACAGGATATTTTCTACAACAGCAAGATATCGCTAGTCTATACAATGTAATACGAAAATCCCGAGATGACATGAACCTGGGCCATCAATATAGTGCACTGAAGTTCTACCGACTAAACCACATGGAACGATACACAGCCTGCAACTTCTCGCTATTACATGTTGTCAAGGCTACAAACGCAGCATCCGTCCGCAGATTATCCGTCTGAAAAAATTTGGCAGAATCAGAAGTTCTTTCGTAGTTATTGAGCGCTTTAGCACAGCCCGTCCGTACACTGTTAACCCTAGATCTACCGGGAATTTTATTCAAGTTTTAATAAAACGTTCTACACCAGAATTTTTATTTAAAACTATTTAACTTATTTATTTACCTTATTTTTGTCTGGTTTATATACTTAGTTTATTTTAAAGAAATTTCTGGTTTGAATGAATATTTTGTATGTACCTGTCGGGTCCAATGGACCCGTCTGGTAGACGGAGGGTTAAAAATATCGTGAAAAACTACCTCTGTTTTTAAAGGCCATCTAATTCCTGACCAATGAGAACGCTTCATAGGTGTTTATGCAGCATTCTCATTGGTCAGAAAACAGATAGCCTTTAAGAACAGAGGTAATTTTTCACCATATTTTTTAACAGTGTACACTGTTAAAAATATCGTAAAAATTACCTCTGATTTTAAAGGCTCTCTATTTACTGACCAATTAGAACGCTACATTAATACATTTGAAGAGTTCTCATTGGTCAGAAAATAGATAGCCTTTAAAAACAGAGGTAATTTTTCACGATATTTTTAACAGTGTAGGCTTACACTGTTAAAAATATTTGTATATAAAATTTGTTTTGGAGCACTACAAGCGCATTTTACGAAAAATGACTTTAAAAAAAGCTAGGCGGGATCAGAGCGCAAAATCTATTAAACCGATCTTGCTATTTTTTTTAAATTAAAGGTAATATAATTTATTGGAGTTTGGACCCCTTTCAGACATTTTTATAAAAAAATAAATATTTTAGAAGCACATCAACATGCAAAAACAAAAAGGGTCAGAAATAGACATTTTTTCCTTTGTTCTATCTTTACAAGAAGAAAGTATTGGATTCGTGAAAATTTTCGACTTCAGATTTTTGACGGATTTACATGTTTTAGGGGTCAGAGTAGTGAATCACCCCAAAAACATGTTTTTACAAAATGTCTGTCTGTGAGTCTCTGTATCCGTGACTCTGTCTGTCTGTATATGACACAAATTTTGTGGGCGCTCTATCTCCAGAACTAATGCACGGAATTTAATAAAAATTTATATTCAGGTAGTCCCTGATATAAATTGGTTCTGATTAGTTTTTGGTGTAAATCTCCCAACAGGTGGCGCTGCTATGCTGCATTGTTCGCGATTTCCGAAATTACTATATCTAAAGAACTAATGGTCGGATTTTCATCAAACTTCAGATTCAGTTAGTTCTTGATGTGAGTTGGTGCTGCATATGTTTGGTTTAGATTACCCAACAGGTGACGCTGCTATGCTGTATTTTGCAGAATTTACATGATTTTCTCAATATCAATCTCAAGCAATCTCAATAGCAATCTCAAGAACTGATACACACATTCTCACCGAACTTCAGATTCAGTTAGCCCTTGATATGAATTGATGCTGATAACGTATTGGTGTAAATCGCCCAATAGGTGGCGTTACTGTGCTGCATTTTCCACGATTTCCTAAATAGCTCTGTCTCAACAATTAATGAACGAATTTTCTTCTAACTTCAGATTAAGTTAGACGTTGACACAAGTTGTTGCCAATTAGGTTTTGGCGTCAATCGTCCAATAGGTGGCGTTGATATGCTGGATTTTTAACAATTTTCGCAACAACTCGTATCTCAAAAAAAATCCCTGCCGGCTCGGGCCTACAGGCGGAGGTAGATTTCGAAGTTAAGTACTAAATTAACCAACAAAATTTAAATCAAGATTAGAGATAAACCCAGTTCCTCCACTAAGAATGAGCTCTAGGGAGCTAAACATTTTGTGAAAATTCTAATATACACGAATACACACACGCATGCATATGCAATAGGTTTAAAAAATAGCTAAAGCAAATTCAGAGAACCTCAAAGTGATAAATAAGTTAATATTTCCATAGTCGGGTTTTTATCATGTTTTAATACGTTTCTTCAAACACACATGACGTTACATATTCACCTGCTGAGGTCCATTTTATTTCTAATATGACGCAATGTTTTGTTGTTGTTTTTTAATTCGTCAAACTATTTATTTCATTATGAGTTTTCATGCGGAAATCTTGTTCTAGGAAACTTATGACGTAATATTCAATTTGTTTTCAATTCGTCAAACTATTTATTTTATTTAATTTTTCACGTGAAATTCTCGCAAAAGAAAAGCAATTGTTGTGGTGAGAATTTTATTGCTTTTTTTTTTAATTGTTGGCAACTGCAATAACGAAAAATATTTATTTTTTTCTGTCATTGTTGTGTAAGAGCTGATTTTATCGGAATCATGTTAAGATGGTATTCAAATTTTTGAACCCTCCCCATTTCCATTCCCTTGGTCAGATTTTACCCATTTTCAATCCCAGCCGAGATATTAGCCATCTCAAAGTTGTTGGCGAGTTTGAAGACGATCCGTGCATAATTGCGACTTTTATCGTGCGGACAAAATTTAGTACATACATACATACACACACATATATATATAAACTTTTTAGGTGGGGGTGGTTTTGGGTTCCTGGGGTCCTATAATGAAAAGTTATGAAGGAATTTTTCAAAAGTCGCACCATGGTAACGACTGCAATAGGTAGTATTTCTTACGAAATCTACCTAACTAATGAACGGACGTTTCCCCAAACTTCATATTCAGTTAGACGTTGACATAAGTTGTTGCTGATTAGGTTCTGGTGTAAATCACCCAAAAGGTGGTGCTGCTATGCTGCATTTTGCTGGGTTTACACGATTTCAATATTAGTTATATCTCAAGAACTAATGCACGGAATTTCATCTTTTTAGAATCCTCATGATGAGCATAGATTGCCATTTAATTTTGGCACTGTGATAGTGAATTTTGAAGTATTAACATGTATGAGATAGAAGAAAGTTTTGGGATTGATACATCCGACTAGTTTCAAATGGCTGCCACTTTGTTGACTTTCAACTTTTTGACCTCAAAGTGCTTAAAACACCAGACAATCTATATTATAAAGGACAAACATATCTGTGCGTAACGCATACGTCATTCTCCGAATGGCAACACTTTAAAATTTCAAATGAAATTTCGCTTTTGCAATTTTCGCTAATGCAAATTTTTAAACTTCTAAACATCCCACATTTTAAATGTTTACACTGTCGTATGCAGAAAAAAATGCACTTTTAAATGTAATTTGTTTGAAAGCTGTATCTCAATTTATTTTTGAGATATTAATTTTTTTATAGTTTTTAATACTAATTTTCTAATCGTGGCAACTGAAGTACTTCATTTCTATTAAAAGTGGATTAGTTATCTTTATTGATTATATTCTTACTGATGCCATGTTCCCATTGCAATTAAAAATATCTTTTTTAAAAATTTGAACAGAAAATGACGTTATGCTTTAAAAAAGACACAATTTCCCTGATGATGCTGTTATATTTCACTATTTTTTCATTTCGCTGATATTGAGTTTGAGACAATAGGCAAAATATTTCAGTGACTGAAAATGACGTGCATATTTAAAAGTAAACGATACTTTTATTTGATAAAACGAGATATTTCCCCTTGAATACGTCTAAAAGTTATAAATTTCTGGAATTTTTACGCACAAGTACAGATATTATACTAAGACTGAAATCACGAGTGGGAATTTTAACCTGGAAAGTGGTAATAGTTGACAAACGTGACTTCAAGCTTGAAAATATATTTATTAATAACCTATTGCGCGTTAAAATGTTTTTAAATGGTTAATATGGATGTGAAACATGGAAAATGACTTGATTCGGTTTAGATGTAAAGGTAGTAAAATTCTATGATTATGTCAAGGTGAAATCATTTTTGCGGATTTTTCATTCCGTAATACCAAGCATCAGTTAATAACTTAATCAAAATTACTTATCTTGATTATATGTTACCGATTACGTATATGAATAAAGTTTAATTTTTCAATAATTTTAACATTTGAAGTTTATGAAAAAGTATTTTGTTAATCTTACGTTAAAATATGTCTTTGGAGAGTTAAATTAGCAAGTGTAAGATGGATTTTTTATTCTAATTATTTTTTGTCGATGTATTATAAATTTGATGCAGCAGTTCCTTTGTTAACATTTTCTTTCGTCGAAATTCGACGGGTTCCACCTCGTATTATTAATTTTCATAATCCTTAACGAAAACTGATGACAAATGACTCTGGTGATCTCTCGGATACCGCCACTTGGAAAAGACATCCACAACGCAACTCGAGCCACGTCAATTTTTTATTAAAATTTTTTTGAAATGTTCTTAAAATGATAATAAATAACGCGGAACTAAAATCTTTATTCCTTTCCCAGAAAAAAATGCTAAAAAACACCCTTTTTTAGGAGACAAATCTCTTCTGAATTCGCCTCGGTAATGTTAAGTCTATGGGCATTTGATGCATTCGTATATTTAAAATATCTCCTCGAGAAATTAATACTTTAAACTTCTTTTCTGTGTGTGCTCTTCTTAAAGGATGTCTCTTTTTTACTTTCTTCTATCTTTACAAGAAGAAAGTATTGGATTCATGAAAATTTTCGACTTTCGGTTTTCGACGGATTTACACGTTTTAGGGGTCAGAGATTCCAAAAAACATGTTTTTACAAAATGTCTGTCTGTGACTCTGTGAGTCTGTCTGTCCGTCTGTCTGTCTGTGTGTATGTGACACAAATTTTGTGGGCGCTCTATCTCAAGAACTAATGCACGGAATTTAATAAAAATTTATATTCAGTTAGTTCCTAATGCAAATTGATGCTGATTAGCTTTTGGTGTAAATCGCTCAACAGGTGGCGCTGCTATGCAGAATTTTTCACGATTTCTGCAATAGCTCAATCTACAGAACTAATGCACGGATTTTGATCAAACTTCAAATTTAGTTAGTCCCTGATATGTATTGATACGGATTACGTTTTGGTGTAAATCAACCAACAGGTGGCGCTTCTGTGCTGCCTTTTTCACAATTGCCTCAATAGCTCTATCTATAGAACTAATGGACGAATGTTCATCTAACTTCAGATTTAGTTATATGTTGACACAAGTTGTTATTAATTAGGTTTTGGTGTTAATCACCCAATAGGTGGCGCTGCTATGCAGGAATTTTTACGATTTTCGCAATAGCTCTATCTCAAAAACTAATGCACGGATTTTCTCCAAACTTCAGATTCAGTCAGACGTTGACATAAATTGTTGCTGATTAGGATTTGGTATAAATCACCCAATAGGTGGCACTGCTAGGTAGCATTTTGCTGGATTTAGACGATTTCAGCGATAGTCCTATCTAAAGAACTAATGCACGGAATTTCATATCTTTACAATCCTCATGAGATGCATAGATTGCCATTTAATTTTGGCAGTGTGATAGCGAATTTTGAAGTATTAACATGCATGAGATAGAAGAAAGTTTTGGGATTGGTACATCCGACTAGTTTTCTTTGTTCTCAAAATATTTCTAAAATCTCTGCTTAATTTTATATGAAGCGTTAAAATTTTACTCTCAGTTTGTCCGCTTTTAACGCATAAAATATTGATTTTAGAAATATGCGTCTTTTTTCTGACGGAGCATCTTTGACGCCCGAAACGAGGCGAGTCGCCAGTAACAGCCAATCAAATGCTTGGAAATCTGATAATAGAAAAGCCTTTTCCGGAACAGCCAATGAAATGCTTGGAAAAGACGGACCGTGAGGCGGCTGTTGTCGCTAGACGCTTGGGATTCCAAGCGTCTTTGAGTCCTCGTGTAATAACACCATTTGTTCCGGAAAAGTCTTTTCTATTATCAGATTTCCAAGCATTTGATTGGCTGTTACTGGCGACTCGCCTCGTTTCAGGCGTCAAAGATGCTCCGACAGAAAAAAGACGCTCGCTCTCCAAGCGACTCCCCTGGAGCCATAGGAATAACATGGAGACGCCTGGAATCTGAAGCGTCTTTGACCCCTCGTGTAGACATCCTTCAAAAAGAGCACACAGAAAACAGAAATAAATAATAATAATAATAATAAAAGCAATTTATCAAATTACAACGACCATTTGGAAAACGATTTTTTTGAAGACTAAAATTTAAGACATAAAAAATCGCACGGAGTTGATCATACATTACGTACGCCATGAATTAAACATTAATAGTGTTATTACACATAAAAATTGCAAGCCAAAAATATCGCCTGCGACCCGTCAGATTTCACGAAACTTACGTATTATCCACCTGAAACTTACGTAAATATCCAAGCATTTCATTGGCTTTTCGGGAAAAGGCTTTTCCATCGTCAGATTTCCAAGAAATCTGACGGCCAATTTTAAATGAAATTTCATTCTTAAACTTCTAAACATCCGACAATATTACTTTTTACACCGTCGGATAGAGAAAAAAATGTACTTTTAAATGCAATTTGTTTGAAAGCTGTATCTCAATTTGTTTCTGAGTTATTAATTTTTTTTGTAGTTTTTATTACTTTTTTGTCATAGTGGCAACAGAAAGTATCCATCGTTGTTGAAATTAAAGGGAAATACAGATTACTGTATAGACCAATCAGAAAACGAATAAATTGCGGATTAAACCAATCAAATCCCTTCAGATATGCTTTTCATTTCCCATCCTGACGAGAACAATAACCATTTTTCCAAATGGTTAAAAATATTGATATCCTGAGGAGATATTTTAAATATCTCCCAAACGGCCTCTCCCTATGGGCATCAAACGCCCATAGACTTGACATTACCGAGGGGAATTCGGAAGCTGAGTGACGAACAGCCTTAAGTACTTTATGGAAATTCCGTCTTAACACCTGGGGTGGATGGGGGTAAACGATATATTCAACCTCCAACATACACAAATCATGACTTATGTTTGTAAATGCTTGCATTTTCACCTTGAAACATTAATTTTATAATGCAATTTTGTTTATGAATTGAAATTTAAATCACTTTTTAAACGTACATTTTTAAGTTCCAGGAATTAATATAATGCTAGTGTAAAATAATGGATATAATGTTAGTTCCATATACCATACACTGTAAAAAACAAGTGGGTAAGTGTGATCACAGATCGCACAGAGGGTTTCGTTTAATATTCCTTTCAAAACACTTTAACCTTTTGCAAAATCTGCTAGCTCTACATTTCGCAACCAGGGGGCGCACTCTATTCTAAACAAACCTCTATCTGAACGAAACTCCGTTTTACAAACTATCCGTATATATATTAGTCGAAGGGATCGTGTCCATAGCACACGAAATAGGTAGGCGCCCCCTGGCGGTAAAAATTGGAACTAAAATATGTACGGCTATGGTGCATAATATGAGTGGTCAAAGAGTGGTCAAAGGAGTATCGGCAAAAGTTAAAAAAGTGCACCCCGGTTGAAAAGAGTGGAGGTTAGAAAAATTGCTAAAAATACAGAAGTTAGAGCCCGGAAAGGTAAATATTATAAGACTTTTTGAAAATTTTATGATTTTTCGTGTGATCACGAGTGTTCTGTTATAAGTATGCACAATTTCACATCTCCAACTTAATTAGGGGCTGAGTTAGAAAAATTGCTTAAAATACACAAGTTAGAGCCCAGAGGGATTAATATAAGACTTTTTCAAAATTTTATGATTTTTCGCTTGATGTGAGATGTTCAGCTATAAGTATCCAAAATTTCAAGTCTTCAACTTAATTAGGGGCTCAGGTAGAAAGAAAAGCTTAAAATACAGAAGTTAGAGCTCAGAGGAGTAATTATGAGACTTTTTCAAATTTTTATGATTTGTCGTTTGATATGAGGTATTCAGCTATAAGAATCCAAAATTTCAAATCTTCAACTTAACTAGGGGCTCAGTTACAACAAGAAACTTAAAATACACAAGTTAGAGCCCAGGGGGGGAAATATAAGACTTTTTCAAAATTTTAGCATTCGTCGTTTGATGGAAGGTGTTCAGCTATGAGAATCTAAAATTTCAAGTCTCCAATATATATAGTTTCTGAGAATGAATTCTGTGACAGACCGACAGACAGACAGACAGAGGAGCGAGGCGAATAGGGTTTCGTCAGATGAACGAAACCCTAAAAACGGACTAAAATACGGAAATTGTGCTGGCAATCGAGACGCCAGTACTATTTCCGTATTTTAACGGAAGTTTTCCCCCGTAAATTAATAAAAAACGGAATTTTTTCTGTAATTTACCAGGAAAAAGTTCCGTTCAAATACGGAAATAGTACTGGCGTCTCGATTGCCAGTAGTATTTCCGTATTTTAGTCCGTTTTTTTTACAGTGCATATCAGCGGTTCCCAACCTATGGGTCGCGACCAACTGGTGGATCGCGGAACAATCGACGTTTGCCACAGAAATATGTTTTATGAATCTGTTTGAAAAAATATAAAAAATACAAAATTTTACAACCGCAATAATCAGGAAAGCTATTAGCTTAAACTAAAACTTCGTGAGAAGACAGTGTTTTCTTAAACAGTCTGTCGGTATTATGTTATGACCTAGTTGTGAGAGAGGTCAGTCAGTAAATCGTTATGGCAACCCTGGAACAATCCTTAATTTCTTCCTGGATGACCGTAGGAGCAAAATATCCAGAAATATCAAAATCAGCTTTGAGGTCCTTGGTGGAGTTCAACGCGACACACTTGTGTGAATGTGCTTTTTCTATACTTTGCTGCTTTTGAAAAACAAGTACAGAAAGAAACACAGTGCGTGTAGAAAGTGATTTAAGGTTAAAATTAATCAGTTTTAACTCTGATATAGATGTCCTCATCGGTAAACACCAAATGCCAGAAATCTCACTGATTATAAAGCTGTATTTTGGTAATAATTAAACGAATTTTTCATTATATTTGTTATTTTAATTAGTATTCAACTGACACACATTGGGGTTGAACGATTCTTGTTTTTGTTGATAGTGCATTCTTCGTACGAAAATTTGCCTTTTTCATAGGGTAGGATAGCCGATAGCTAATAGAGGTCATACAAAATTTTCATGTTGATATTCAATACACCCTTATATTACGTGGGTTGCGATTTTTTTTTTTTTTTTTTTACTTACAGGTGGGTCGCGTACGATTAAAAGTCAGCAATATATCAATTATGCATTTTAATAAATGATTAAAATATATCACTGCATTACAATTAAAAACCAATTTTAATTAGGAGAGACCGGGGGAATGGCGACATCTTTAAGGGAATTTAAATTTTTTCACC
This sequence comes from Maratus speciosus, assembly GCA_963932465.1. NCBI lineage: Eukaryota > Metazoa > Arthropoda > Arachnida > Araneae > Salticidae > Maratus > Maratus speciosus. The sequence continues at coordinate 277,641,873 of OZ010797.1, read as the reverse complement.
TCAAAAAAATGTTTATTTTTTTAATAGTAAAAATTCTAAAGCTGAATCATGATCTTTAGTATCTGTATAAATTTAACCGTAATCATAACTGTAAAGTAAGGACATATAAAAAAAAAATTCTTCCAACCTCTATACAGTGGCGGGATTACCCAGGATACTGGGGGTAATTCCGCCACTGTATCGGGGTATTCACGCCACTGTTTAATGGCATAGTAAATGCATAAAATGGATACTAAGAAACACATAACCCACTGAAAATATTTAGAAAGCAATGTAATTTAGCAGAATAATGAATAATTATAATGTTCTTTAAGCTAGATTTATTAATATGCTAAGCTCGCAATTTAATTCAAATTGCAAAAGTCACCCTTTGCCATGGTGGCGGCATTACCTCGAGAGGACAATATAGCGGAAATCCTCCCAGCAAAGCCGAAAGAAGAACCGAACTTATTCAACACATTGCATCAAAATGTTGACGAATGCATGTAGATTACGGGTAACATTACCTTAAGTACCTAACGTTACAATAAAAGGTGTTTACCTCTACTCATTTGAAGCTCCAGAATAAGAAGCAACTAGATGAAAACTAAATTTTTCACTAGAACAAAGGAACACGTATAGCAAAATCACTCTCACTCTCACTCTATTGTTGGCCACTGTAGTGCAGGCGCATTCAGTATCTCAAACTGCCGTTAGTTTTGAAATTAGGCGGGGAGGCGGCATAACCCCGAGTGGCGCTATTCCCCAGGTCTCCCCTACTTGTATGAATGTGCTTTTTCCATACTTCGCTACTTTTGAAAAACAAGTACAGAAACACACTGCGTGTAGAAAGTCACTTAAGGTTAAAGTTAACCAGTTTTAACCCTGATATAGATGCCCTAATCGGCAAACCATCGGTGCCAGAAATCTCACTGTTTATAAAGTTGTATTTTGATAATAATTAAACGCATTTTTATATTTATTGTTTTAATTATCATTCAACTTACACACATTAGTATTACAAATTTTTGTTTTCGTTGATAGTGTATCCTTCGTACGAAAATTTGCCTTTTTCATAGGACAGGATAGCCGATAACTAGTAGAAGTCATACAAAATTTCCATATTGATATTCGATGTACCCTTATATTAGGTGGGTGGCGAATTTTTTTTTTACTTAAAGGTGGGTCGCGTACAAATAAAGGTTGGGAATATATCAATGATGTATTTTAATAAATGATTAAAATATTTCACTGCATTACAATTAAAAACCAATTTTGATTAATGCTAAAAATTTCTAGTTTGTGTTAAAAAAAAAAGTTCATCTCAAGAAGTAAAATCATCTGGAAAAAAAAAAAAACCTTCGTTCAGTAAATTAATGATTGATTTAAGCAAATTACTTTCCTGTATTGAATTTGGAGTCCAGCAATTAAGGACATTAAACAATACGACAGAAAAATCATACGTCAAGCATAGATTATGAAACACTTTGCAACACATTTCGAATAGTGAAACAATACTTCGTAGTTTAAAAAGGTGAAAGATGATATCTAAATAAGTAAACAATTTAAAAATTCTTTTGTGAAGATTAATATATATAAATAGATTAATATATATGATTTACATATTTGTATATATAGGGGAGAGTGGGGAGGAATGGGACACTTTTTACAAAAATAAGAAAATCAACTTTGTTTGACACAAAAAGAAAAATTTCATTTTATAGAATACAAGACGAAACACTTGCTAATGTCCTTGAACAATATAGAAACATAGTTTGTAGAAATAATTTTATAATTAGATTATTAGTTTCAAAATTTGTCCCATACATCCCCACTAACAGGGAGGTATAGGACAGCTATAAAACAAAGCTATAAGGCACAAATAGTCTATTGTCGACTAGATATACAGTCTAACAAAGATTGTAGGTTGATAATGTCTGTGCCACAATATCAAATTCCAATACCTTCATCTCTGGAAGAAAAATTCAGGATATCAGCCACAGATAACATTAAAAAATCATTAGTTCAATTTATTTATATTTTGAAATAAATGAATATCTATATTATAAAGGACAAACATATCTGTGCGTAACGCATACGTCATTCTGCGAATGGCAACACACTGAAATTTGAAATGAAATTTTCGGTTTTGCAATTTTCGCTACTGCAAATTTTTAAACTTCTAAACATCGCACAGTTTCAATTTTTACATCATCGTATAGGGAAAAAAATTACTTTTAAATGCAATTTGTTTGAAAGCTCTATTTCAATTTATTTTTAAGATATTAGTTTTTTTATAGTTTTAGTACCAATTTTGTAATTGTGGCAACTGAAGTACTTCCTTTCTATTAAAAGTAAAGAGAAAATAGTCATGGTTAATTTATTTTTATTGATTATATCCTTATTGATGCCATTTTCACATTACAAATAAAGGTAACTTTTTTATAATTTTTGAACAGAAAATGACGTCAGGCATTAAAAAAAAAACACACGCATTCTTCTTTTTAAATCAGTTACCTTTCGATATTTTTACATTACGGTGATACTGATTTTGAGACTAGGCAAAATGATTCAGCGAGTAAAAATGATGTCATATTTAAAAGAAAACGATCATTTTCTTTGATAAAAATAAATATTTGACCAATACTATGACAACTAAAGGCAAATTTCTGAATTTTTTATTCGCGGGTATGAAATTAGAATTTAAAGTTTGTGCGAATGTTCACATGCAAAGTTGTATCGGACAAACATGACTTTAAGTTTGAAAATACATTCATTGATAATCTACTGCGCGTTAAAATACTTTTAAATTGTGAATTTAAGTGATGCGTATGTAAATTTTGAGAATTTGAAAATAACGTACAGTTTAGATTTTAATGGGGGATAATTTTAAAATGTGACAAAGCGAAATCCTTTTTACTGATTTTTTATCCCGTGAAAACAAACGTAAGAGCCTCAATCGCTAACTTCATTATAATTACCCATCTTGATTACGTATTCTAATACAGTTTAATTTTTCAATAATTTAAGCAGTTGAGGTTTGTGGAAATAAAATTTTAATAATTTTAGGTTAAAAATATTATTTGTTTAAGAGTTAGACAACCAATGTAAGATGAATTTTTTTATTGTAATTACTTTTCTAGGTTTATTATAAATTCGATCTAACAGTTTCTTTCTAAATATTTTACTTCGTCGAATTTCGACGTGTTCCAACTCGTATTTACAATGTTATAATTATTATAGTACTCTCTAAAAATATTTGCATATAGCAATCTATATTCATCTTATTAAAAAGAAGGAATTAGACATGTCCCATTCCTTCCTCTACCTTCTCGTATGTTAAACTTCTTGTACAAACAAAAATGCTGCTTTTAGGCATAGTTTAAATTATGGATAATATACAGTATAATGTTCCACAAATAGGGAAACTATTACATCTACGCATAAACAAGTCATTAATATACAGAAAGCATAAAAAGTATATGAAGCAAATTTACGTTTGATTCTTGAAATAATCTTTTTCTTTATATAATTGCAGGCTTATGCAGATCAGCTACTTTTTTCAACTGAAGATTGGTGTACCATTGCTTCATCTAATGTGTGATTGATGAAACGTTCAGAATGAGTACATAAAGAGAAAAATCTACTGTCCTATCCCTCCCTCTGTCCCATTCCATTCCACTCTCCCTTACTATAAACGTATTATTTTGTGTGCCACTTTAAATGCCATATTGTCATGTCATATTGTTTTGGTCATATTACACACAGAAGATAAACACAGTGATTTGAGGCTAAAAGTTATGGCTGGTGATCAGTCTTATGAATTGTAAATAGTTACACACGAATATTGGGAAACTAGCATGCTAAGTTGCAGCTGCTTCTTTGAGAAAATAAGGTATCATCAATATTAAAACGCAAAACTATTCCTGTAAGATCAGAACTCAAATTCGAGACAATTGCGTATGCGTCTACTGTTTTTCGAACCTCTTCAATCTAGAAGGAAGAAAGATGAGTTCCTGCTAGCGTAGCGGGTTAAAGCAGCAGATTAAAGCTCTGAATTTTTATAGAGGACGCAGGTTTGAGTACAAGCCTGGTAAAATGTGTAATATTTTTGTCGATAATTCATTTGAATAATGACATATTTCATTAGGAAGAGAAGTTAATAGGATTTTTATTTTATTATTATTTGAATGCTTTATAATTAAATAAAATTTAACGCTCAGTAATATTTTGAAAGAAATAATGTTTTATATTTAAAATATTTAAGCTAAAATACTTTGCATGTCATTATCAATTAAATAAATTGAACTGATCTACAATTTTCGTTATATTTTCTGACCATTATCAAGAATATATATGTGTGTGTGTCAGAAAGTAAAGTTTGTCATTCATTTGCGTAAAAATAAATTCCCTACCCGGTATTTTTAGGTACATTTCTGTTAAAAAGCAAGCATAATTGGTTGTAAATTATAAACTTAAAATTATTTCACTTCATTGAATAGGTCAGACTGACAGCACCATCTATCGCCTTAAAGAAATAGGAATCACTTATGCAATATTGAAATTCACCATGTAATTCGTCATTCAATAATTAATTTAAAAGCAACTAATTAAAATTCAAGAATTTTTCTAATGAAAGATTCAAGTTATTCACCGTCAAATCTTGACGGGCACTATCTAGTGTTAAATTAAGATTACATCTGAATTTAGAATTGATGCAAAAACATGACGAGTTCTAACAAGAGTAGCTATATACTAATATAGTTATTTACGCATGTTACATGCTGAACTACTCGTATAATCCAAGAACAGAACTTGCTATAATTTTAGATTTCAAATATACTTATTATTGACTTAGTACACTCATTGAGAAGAAATCGAGCTAAGAAATCGAAAAAAAAGAGACATTTTATGTAAAACATTGTGGTCATGTGAAAATAAATTACAGCCTTGTAACTAATATACATTCAGTGAATGATGTAGACAAATTGCGATTTTTATTAATGTACTTCAATTTTTTCTTGGTATTGGGATCTTTTTCAATGATTGTAAGTTCTTAATTAAGCCATTAAGAACAGCACCTTTTTATACTTGACATAAATGAAATAAAATTTTATTTTATACATATTAATGACTACTTAAAAGAAAAAAAAGCGATATTACAATTTTTATTTTTATTGTGAGATATGTTAACGTTGCGAAAATGCAATGTCAGTACAAATCAACTACATTTTTTCCATATGAAAAGTTTTAATGCATTTACAGCGGTACATTGCATTTTCTACACATAGTTAGCTACAACATCTGTATCTTGAATTCCTGAATTTCATTTCATTCTTTAAGTTCATCTGTGAACACAATCGGAAATTTATTGATAAAAAATTTCAAAACATTGCGTACTATTTAATTAATATTTCTAATTTTTCACAACTCGAATCAATTAACAATTTTTTTCTTGAAAATGAAAGTCATATATACAATATGTGATAGTAAAATTGTTAAAAAAAATCACAAAGAGAATGATGCGAAAACGAGCTGTCAGTCTTATGGGTTAACTGAAGAGAACTCTTCTCACCCCTCCCCCATTAGGCTTTATGCAAAGTACTAGCAGAACTCTAGCATATTTATAGTACAGTAATCCCTTAACATTCGCGAGGGTTAGGTTCGCAGAAAACACCGCGAATGTTGAGACTATTTTCCCGTGCCTAAAAGGGGGTTAGGTTTTAAGATTTTATGTTAATGGAAAAAAACAGTTGAAAGGTAAAAATATATTTATAAAACATTAAAAAGTACATGCTGTAAATAAATTTGAATAATCATAAACACATTGTACAAAGTTTAGTTGCTAGTTGATGGCTGAAAAAGTTTATTGATGTACGATTGTTTGGAAGAACAGATCTTTTGTTTATGAATTTCCGTATATGGAAAAGATGCAGTCATGATTTCTCTTTTAAATTTTAGACTCGTCACCAGTTAAGGATCGCATTCTATTGATTTCCCAACAAATTGTAGCTGAAGTTTTAAAATTTCCCATACAATTTTTGCAAAAAAAATTTCACTTGTAATGCAATTTTGAATTTTAGAAAATTTGGGAATTTTTTTATATTTTAGCATCAAGTCATGCTTCGGGTTTCTCAGAATGACTGATCTATGTTTTACCTCAATATAAGGGTTGAAGTTCTCGGAACTAGGGTTACATAGGACTCTTTGGGTTATACAGTGCAATGCAGCTGTCCAGAAGAGTGCCAAATAGTTTGTGGAATTGGTAAAATAAAGCGAGTTTACTTTGTAAAAAATATTCTATGTACAACAAAATTCGCAAATAACATAGTTGAATATTCGCGAATGTTGAAATGTTCATTTTTTATTTCGCGAATAATCAAAACTCAAGAATGTTAAATCCACGAATGTTAAGGGATTACTGTATTTGCTTAAAGCTAGAATTACTTAACACAGTTTACACACACAGTCTACAGTCGTTACTCAAATGACATGCAAAACAAATGACATTTTAAAAAATTATTTAATTTAATAGTTTTTCAGATAAGTGCTAAAATTATGAATTACATAAATAAGATTAAAACATACCATTGCATTACAATTAAAAAATAAATTTTTATTGACGCTAAAAATTCCCAGTTTCTTTTCGAAAAATGTTCTACATCTCATGAAGTAAAATCCTCTGGGAAAAGGATTTCATTCAATAAATTGATCAATGAATTAAGTATGGACATGAATAAGATAGCAACGTTTCTACCTTCACACTCATAGATGATAGATGTATAATAATGATAGCATGAAATAAGCGTTGATGGCAGCAAATAAAATTAATACATAAAAATGATTAAAATATATCAATGCATTGCAACTAAAATCAATCTTGATTAATGTTGAAAATCTTTATTTTGTTTTTCAAAAATTTTCATTTCATGAAGCAAAATCGTCTTGTAAAATTCTTCGTTCAATAAATTGATCAATGAATTAAGCACAGTAGAATACAATGAAATGCATAAAAAAATTGATGAAAACTGATTTTTTAATGCAGTTTGTTTGAAGGAAATAATATATAATCACCAAGAACTGTGTCTAAGAATTGGGTATAATGTAGAACTGATTCTTTTGCATTTTGTTTGTCTTATTTATTAATCTCCAAACAAATATTTGTCTAAAACTGATGTCATCACCTTCAAAAGGAATTAAAGCTGAAGCAGCAGACTGTCCTCTCCTAAAGCATCGATTTTTCTAAACCGACTGTTATTTTTGTAATTAACGTCAAATCTACAGCGTGTAGTTTCAGAAATTTACTTAATATGCTGCATTGTAAATATTGCTTCTTTAGTATGGAAATATTTTATTCTGTTCTTGGTTTCTTAGCTTCGGTCGGTGCACTTAAATCTATCATATGACTCGTACTTGGATTTTCATCCACTTTTGATTTATACGATAAAAATTTGTTTAATGAACGTTTATTTCCTTCTTTTTCAAATACAGAGCATATATAAGCTGCTTTTTCACAATTCATGAATATCTTAAGTTCATCTGGATTTGCTTTATCCAATATTGCCCATATTGGCTCCATGCAGTTTTTCTTTACAAAAGGGACCAGTAAAGTCCCTCTGTAATTATAATCTTTCATTTCTTTTTTTAACACGTAGGAGCGATGCTTGTCAAATCCTTCCCTCGTCCATATATGCATGAAAAGCCTCGAAGCTTCAATTACATAATAATCCGAATACGCTTCTACATCTATAATTGTCAAGTATCTACGATATCTCCTTTCTGATAAATAATTCGGCGAAAAGCAATCAAAAAGTTTTTGAAATATATCAAAACGTTGATTGTCTTCTAATGCAAGGAAACTACCAAAATCCAGGTTTTTACGAACATCTCTTTTTAAGAGCTCTTTATAATTATCGGGAGTTATTTGACTAACACAAAATTCAAATATTTCAGGATGCTTAGAGAACTTAGTCCCTGCTGCACGAACTGTAGCGTTCATAAAGATGTCGTGTTTTTTCTGAGCACACATTTCCTCTTCTGGTAATGCTTTTATTTTATCATAGAACCACTCTATTCCTTCCACATATCCTGTATACATATCAAAAGCGTGATCCAATCCCTGTTCATATAAATGCTTGCTACATGATTCCAACTCTGAAAGATCACCCATCATGTGTGACCAGTATCCCATAAGTGGATCTGATAAGTAATCTTTATTTAGAAGCATTACTAATCTTCTCAGTTGTGTTTTATTCTTAGCCCTCACGTCACCATGAAGTCGAAGGTAATTAAACAAAGTAACGATATCATCTTCCAAGCAGCACCAACATGCTACTTGGTAACGCTGTAAATAGTCTAAAGGATTTTCCATTCCAGTCGGACTCTCTGGTTGAACAATCTTTCTAGCTGTTGTTCTCCTATTAAGTTTTATGCGATGAATTGTGTCAGTTTTTTCCCAACATTCCTCATCTAATAATACATCTAAGAAGAATGGGAGACGTTTTTCACCATCAATGCCGAATAATATTAAAAACGCTATACACCAGTTTTTCAAATGGAGCTGCATGGACGCTTTATAAGGATCGTTTTCGCCAATGACTGAAAATATTGCTGCTTTTAGTTCACTTATATCCATCTTCGTGATGATACTTGTAGTATGCCACCTACTGCAAAATTTAAGTGATTTTAATTAGATTTTTTAAAATTTCTTTATAGAGATTTATGAAATTAGCAGTATATGGAACTAAAACAATGCATCCATAAATAATGAAATCCTTTGGTTCTTGGAAAGTCGAAGTCTTGAGAGTGATTACTTTCGGTTTGCTGGTTGGTTGATTTGTTTCTAATTTATCGGTATTTAATCATAGGGATTAAATTTTTTAAAAAATCTCGTTATGATTTTGATATCGTGAGTGACGTCAAAATGACATAAAGAAACAAGAGCCGAGGCTAACGAGAAAGGCAGGCTACCGCGGTAGGTCCGATTCTTCTTTTTTTACAGACCGCTGGAGTCACGTGATGCTCTTTTCGCACACGTTCATTGGTGCATTCGAGCATCACGTGACTCTAGCGGTCTGTAAAAAAAGAAGAATCGGACCCACCGCGGTAGCCTGTCTTTTTCGTTAGCCTCGTTGATATCGTGAGTGACGTCAAAATGACATAAAGAAACAAGAGCAAAGTGAGTTTTCGTTTTTCTCCACAGACGAAGTGCAGTGCCTAGATGATATAGTGCGGTAATCGACCATAAAAATTGAATCCCATAAATGCTGAACGATGCTGAACGATAAAGAGCGATTGCAGAGACATCTGATGGTTCAAAAGTAAACATTGTATAGGAATTGAATGGGCTATATTCCAAATCTGGGCTCGAGGCTGAAAAAGTCACGTGGTACCGGTAATTTACACAAAGAATTTCTAACTTATAAGAAGGGAAGCTGATACTGCTTTCCCCATGAACTGTTTCACTGGCTGGCGGGGATTTACATTGCGTCTACGAGAGCTTTCCCTTCTTTACGCAAGAAGTTTTTGCCTTGATCACGTGATCATGATGTAGATGGAATATCCTTCATTTTAGCATACGTTTTGTTAGGCTAAAGCAAATTTTGACGTAATTTGTTTCTTCAGGGTAAAGCGTTTAGAAGACTATGATAAAACAGACTATTCCAGTAATGGAGGATATTCCAAATATGGGTTCGAGGCTGAAAAAAGTCACGTGATACCGGTAATTTACCCGAAGAACATCTTCTGATAAGAAGGGAAGATACTACTGCTTTGCCTCATGAACTGTTTCATTGGCTAGCGGGGATTTACATTACACGTCTACGGAGCCTTCTCTTCTTTACGCTAGAAGTTTTTACCTTGACCACGTGATCAAAACGGCGATGGAATATCCTCCATTTGGCGAAACGTTTTTTCAATGGAGGATATTCCAAATATGGGTTCGAGGCTGAAAAAAGTCACGTGATACCGGTAATTTACCCAAGGAACTTCTAACTGATAAGAAGGTAAGATACTACTGCTTTGCCACATGAACTGTTTCATTGGCTAGCGGGGATTTACATTACACGTTTATGGAGCCTTCCCTTCTTTACGCTAGAAGTTTTTACCTTGACCACGTGATCAAAACGGAGATGGAATATCCTCCATTGAATCCTTTCCTTATACAATGTTTACATTTGAACTATCAGATGTCGCTGCGACCGCCATTTATCGTTCAACATTTATGGGGTACAATAGAGGATATTCCATCAAGGTTGTGATCACGTGGTCAAGGTAAAAACTTCTAGCGTAAAGAAGGGAAGGCTCCGTAGAAGTAACGTAAATCTCCGCCAGCCAGTGAAACAGTTCATGCGGAAAGCAGTAATAGTCTCCCATCTTATCAGTTCAAAGTTTTTTGGGTAAATTACCGGTACCACATGACTTTTTTCAGCCTCGAACCCAGATTTGGAATATAGTCCATTATTTAGCAGTTTTTGGTAGCTTGATTTCTAGACCATGGGCACGGCCTCCAAAGACTTTTAAGATAGATAGACCTGCAAACTGTCAGTTTAACTGAGGATATTTGAACACAGCTGTTGTACGGCAGTATATATGCTTTATATTTTAATTTACCTAAGAAAATGCTTTTATCAGCGTATTTTTTCATTGCGGATCATTAAGTATTAGTCTACCCTATTTCATTTAGGCCTTTTTTTTTTATAAACCTTATTATTCATCAATTTTTTTTTTGTTTTTTTCGTATAGCAAGTAAGTATTTCAATAAACATCCTCCAAGGATAAAAATATAGTGCTACTTCGTTAATATGCATTTTTTAATTACCTTTTTGCATAAAAATTAGTTTAAAAAACGTTGATTTCTTTACAAGTAATTTAAAATTTTGTAAATTGCTATATTATGTTACAGTTGCTACTTTTAATCTGAACTTCCCTACCAGTTACTTTTGTAAGTCAAACTTAAAAAAAAAAGTGGAAATATATTCTTTAACAATGTGCTTCCATATAAATTTTGCCTTTATTTAGGTTTATAAGGCATGTTAAAATTAGATACTCTTTTCCAAACATGCCATACATAAAATTATTAATAAATCGCTTTATTTAACTTTATTACTGAAAATTCAATATTTATAACGCATATTTAGATATAAAAAATAGCTTCATGTAAAAAAAAATATGCCATAAACTTCATATATATTGCTAAAAATTAATTTTTAAGCTCATTCTAGCTATAGCACTTAATGGTAAATAACCACAGCTGACGTACAAACCTCGCGGTTCAGGTGTTTCAATTTACTTCAGATAGCTGCCATGATTTCGCATACTTTTGAATGGGAATTGCTGGTCTATGTATCTTAAAATTCTTTGAGGGCCACTGTGGCTGAGTGAATAAGACACCACGCCGCTAATGGAGGATATTCCATCTGCGTTTTGATCACGTGATCAAGGTAAAAACTTCTAGTGTAAAGAAGGGAAGTCTCAGTAGACGTGTAATGTAAATCCCCGCTAGCCAATGAAACAGTTCATGAGGCAAAACAGTAGTATCTTCCCTTCTTATCAGTTACAAGTTCCTTGGGTAAATTACCGGTACCACGTGACTTTTTTTAGCCTCGAACCCAGATTTGGAATATCCTCCATTGCTTGAGAGCGTGGATGGGGGCGGGTTCGAATCCCGCCAGTTCCGTTGCACACTCTTTGTGGAGCCCCCATGATATAATTCTCTGGTGTTGTAAATTTCCTTGTGCTACCTCGTCCCTGTATATCAACGATGACTTATAAGCGGGCCCTCGTGCCAAGCACACAAGTCTGATGTACGTGTTCAATAAAACAAACAAACAAACACCATGGCCAGGATCCAGATAGGTTTTTCGCGATTAGCGAAACGAAATTGACCAATCAGAAGCCTGCATTTGTGAAAATTTTTCGTTGTTTTAAGTAAGGAAATTTTCTGATTGGTCCACCTCGTTTCGCTAACAGCGCAAAATCTATCTGATTCCCGGTCTATATCTTCTAGACACTATATCCAATGGACATAAACACAAAACGGCGTCGGAGGAGTGAAAAGTGAGTAATAATTTACATCACATTAAAGAAATTAGTTTTTTTTTTTTTTTTTTTTTTTTTTTTTTTTTTTTTTTTTTTTAGTTTTATGAATGGAAATGTGTGTTTATTGACGCCATTTTCCATTGGTAGAAGCATTCAGGCATTCCTTGTTTATGACTCCATCTGATAAACATACAAAAGAAAAATCTTTAAAATTCAGATTTTTCGACAATTTTTGAAACAAGTACCAAAATTATGAAATGCAAAATATTTATTAAAACATATCACTGACTCACTATAAAAATAATTTTTTATTTATTCTTAGTTTTTAAAACTTGTTTTCATGGAATAAAAAAAAAGTTCTTAAAATAAAAACATCTGCAAAAGTATTTTCATTCAGAGTTGATTAACAAACTCTGAATATTACACACAACAATTTTGAGTAGCGTAGCATAAACATTTCGATTAAAATTCGCTTTTCTCTGAAAATTCGGCGAAAATTCACATTTCTTTGTACAGTTAGGATAGAACAATAAAAAAAAAATCATTAAGAGCTGAATATAAAAAGTGTTACAATTTCAAATAATGTTTTTGGCATTAGTTCTATGTGTAATTTAAAGCAAATAAATTAACGTCTGAATTCACTTTTATTAAAAGGTACATATATTAAGACAGACTTGAACACAATGCAATAACACAACAGGAGTGAAAAGTCAGCCGGCGCTAGGACTCCAACCTGCTTTCACAGCGTACCGTGCTATTGCTTTAACCACTAAGCCAGGGTTGGCGAACCTATGGCACGCGTGCCAGAGTTGGCACGTAAGATAATTTCTCTGGCACGAAAAAAAAAATCATAATCATTATATAGATACCACATTCTTTTTTTTATTATTATAATCAATAAAATTTTGTTCCATAGACTATCACAAACTATTTTTACATGATTAACACATCAAAAGAATTTTCTTTTCCTGCTATGTTACGTAGGGATTTTAACATGTATTTTGCCTTTCTATACGAATTTATAAAGTTGCATTTTTCAGACTAATTTTGTTAGATAGTCACTGCAATAAGATGGAAAATGGATCCAATTTCTATGCATATTTATAAAACTATCAAAATATGAATCAGTTATAAAAAATATCTCCATCGAACATCAGCAAAAATCTCACCAATAAGTTATGGAAACATTGTTTAATGCAACTTGGATAATTATAACCAGATGTTGCATTAATAATAAAGTCAAAAATTACTAAAATAAAAAAATATATATCTTTATTTCCTTGTTACAATACGTAATGCATAAATAAATCATATTTACGAAGTAAAATTTCGTTAGTTCAATAGCTTATTCCAAAATACAGAGAAATTGCATTTTAATTTTTAATATTTTATAATTATTAATTATTAATGCGTGGAAGCAACTGATTTTTTAACTAGTGATTTGTATAAACAGCGTACACTGCAAAATTATTTTACTTCCACGCTTGGCACGTTACACTTGTGTTATTGTTTGTGAAATTTTCGCACGCGCACGTAAAAAGGTTCGCCGATCCTGCACTGAGGTATCCTGGCCTACGTCCGAGCTCGATAATTTCCCCAACATGGTTTATTAGTGAGAAATTGCCGAGTTAGGACGTCGGTCAGGATAGCGCAAGGTACAGTCGTGGAAAAAAAAAAAAGTAAACACCCCCTACTAACTCCTCAACAAATTATCGTAGAAGAAAGTTAGTGGTACCGAACGATTGGAAATAAAGTCTACTTTTAAATGATGTATATGAAATTTGCTTAGAGGGCCATCTGCATATTAAAACGAACTTTAACTTTGTTTTTTTCAATAGCAGTACCCAATTCTGACAGCATAAATGAACTCTACACCCTTCAATTAGCCTAAAAACGAATTTTTATGCGATTCGTACGATAAGTTTCCGAGAAATTAATTATTTTAAAACGAGCGTATTTTAAGGGCTGTATCCAAATTGAAGTTCCGTACTCGATTACTAACCGAGAGAGCCCCTTTCTTGATCAAGGCGTCTTAAGCGCCACTCAAGGAGTCAATGAAGCGTGTTAGATTACAGTACGGCAGAATAAATTTCAAAATGTCTACTCACTTCCATCATAGACGGACTTAAACCATCATTTTGCCGTTTTTTAGCATAATTTGAAAACTACTTGGAAGAAAAATGTGAAATTTTTGAATTTCCATAAAGCAGGACTTAATAAATCTAAATCCATCAAAAAAATTGTAGGTTGCAATTCATAATTTTTTCGAATATTACTTTCATAATTCACAATTCATATCATAAAATTATAAAAATTGCAAATTCAGCTTATTTATGTTTGGGTATATTAGTATTATTACTACAAAAAAAAAAAAAAAAATAGCACATTAGGAGCATAATTTCGGGAGATATAAATAAAAATATGAAAATGTAATTTAACATTAGAAGCACTAAATTTTGAATGTTTATAATTCAAAAACTTATCATTCAAATGACTTGAAATTTGGTGTTTAGGCATAGTTTGAACGGAAGATTTGAAATATCTCGTTAAAATTGGGCATTGCCATTGAAAAAAATGAAGTTTCGATTCGTTTTAATATGTAGATGGCCCCCTAAGAAAATTTTATATACATCATTTAAAAGTAGACTTTATTTCCAATCGTTCGGTACCAGTAACTTTCTTCTACGATGATTTGCTGAGGAGTTAGTAGGGGTGTTTACTTTTTTTTTCCACGACTGTACGTTGTGGACCCAGGTTCGAGTCCTGGATCCGGCTAATTTTTCACTCCTGTTGAATTATTGTATTGTGTTCAAATTTGTGTTATTATATGTACCTTTTATGTGTAATTTGTCTTTAACAAGCTGTTTATCTCTTCTTAAGGATGTTCTCAAATCCAAAAGGGCAACTTTTTGACATAAGTTTTAATTTATTTTTGGTCGGAAATGCATGAAACTATCAGGTACTTCAGAAACTACGTAATCGAGCTACTTTTTCCGTTTCTTTGCAAACGTAATGGATCTTTCAGGAAATTGTGTCAAAGTTGACGTTTTGAACCGAAGTTCCCGAAGAAAGCAGAAAAACCAGTCCGTGAAGGGCGAAAATCATGTTTGTCACGTGATCAAAAACGCTTCTAACTCAATAGGTAATTGATTGATCAAAAAATGGAAAAAACAGTTCAATTCTAAATCGCTTCCATAGCCAGGTTTCCAATTTTATATCTTTCTGCTAAAAAATGAATTTGTAAATGTGTCAAAACGTTTTGCGCCTGTTGAGCAGAGCAGTTAAGAACAGCCTTAAGGGGACGGTGAACGTTAAAAATTTTTTTTTCTTAGTTTTCATCATAGAAATCTAAAATTTTGCGCATATATACATTTCATCGTAAGTATATAAAACACCTTAAAAGAAATTTTCAATCTTATTTTAATTTTAAGACTTAAAAAAAAATTAAAATTTTAAAATGCAGTTTTAAAATACTCCGGTTGTCGTAATTTTTGAGATATGTCCTTGCTTTTGTATTTTAATCACTTAAAACTATCACAAATAAATCTAAGCATCGATTTTTTAATCTCTTATATAGTTAATTTTTTAGAATTTTTTTTCTTAATTTCATATCGATTTTCATCAAAATTTTGACTCTTAATACGTTAAAAAAAAAAAAATTAATTATCTTAATGAGGTCGAATTTCAAAATGCATGCTTAGTTCCTTTGTAAACAATATCAGTGTTCTTCCTTATTAATTTAATGAATTTTGATAAAAAATTACGGTTCCTGGGGAGTTTCAAAAATCTAAAAACGCTAAAAAATCTGTTTTGAGAAAAGCAGATTTAAAGTATATTAAAAGGCCGAAAAATGGCTATTTTACAAAATTCAAACGCTTGTAACTTCAAGAAAAATAATTACATCTGAATGCGGTTTTTGGCAAATGGCTTAGAACAAACTGGAGAACAATTATATGCACAAAACTAATTTTCTATTTTGGGGACGATTTTTGCTCAACTAAACGCCCACGGTGACTCTAAAACTATTGTCTATAAGATGAATTAAATAAGCTATAAAATGGCTTAACCCCCTTGAAGGGCGGTGGTTGATTTTTGGACCACTTAATTTAATCATTAAATGCCACATTGGCGGCAGAATTTTGGAATGAAAATTTTCTTTTTATTAACCTTTAACTGATGTTACCGGTCTCTCAGACCGCGACGTTTTTCAATTTTTATAGTTTAACTTTCAATTTTCAGTTTAACTACAAACACTACCGACATTTTGTTCCGTTTGGAACTTTAGTACTATCACCAGATACTTTTGAATAAGAGAATTTTAATTATAACAATCCTGTACAAAAAGTTTAGTACAAAAATACCATCCTATGAGTTAATCGTGCCTTTTATTCATCTTCCGATGGAGCGGTCTCACAGACCGCTTCACACTAGTTATGTGACAATTTCTGTGACATCAGTTAAAGGTTTAAGTACGTGAAGCAAAGCTTTTACATATTTTCAAATATTTTCCGAGAGCTTTCTGTTCAATTACTTTGTTAGAACCGGTTTTGAAAGTGAAACTATCCTCATATAAAAAGGGCTAACCAAAATTGAAAAGTAAAGACGCACAATGAAAGTTAATCGACCTCAGGTTAGAGGTCTGCACGGGGCTGGGCTTGGCCGGAGGCCCGTACCCGGCCCAGCCCGCGGGCCGGCGGAATGAAGGCGAATTTTCAAACGGGCCGGGCCGGTAAAAAAATAGGCCCGATATAAGAATTCAAGCGAAGCAGATAAAATACTAGCCATTTTCAAGGAATATGATTTTCTAGAGAAGTATAAATGTGCGTTGCGAGCCGATGCGAGTTTAACAACATCAATACAGAAATGTAATATCTCCGTCGTAGAGATCGGTATCGTACAGTTACAAGATGTCTGATTCCGAGTTTAATTTTTTTCAGCAGACTCGTGCCGGGACGGAACTGGTCTTATCGATCTCAGGATGTGTAGGACAGTCATTGTGTTTTGTAGTATTAATAGTGATAATGAACTTCTCTTAACAGTATCTTTGGAAATATAGCTTAAGGTGGTTCTCATATTCATTGCTCAACAATGCGCAACTTTCAGACACATTTTCTGACTCATTTTTAACTATAAAGGCATAAAATTAACAGGCCTGCCTATTGAAGGCATTTGGAAACGAATAGCTTTTTCCATATTTGATAAATTACAGAGATAACAGAAATTCTTGTCACGTGACTGTCCACAGGTGTCACGTTTTTCTCCTTTCCTGTGCTATCGCTTCCGGAAATTCGATTCAAAACGCTAACTTCGACAGTATTTTCAGAAAGATATATTGCTTTTATCTATAAAAAAACGACATTTACATAGCTTCTGAATAAGAATACCTGCCAATTTTACGCGTTTTCGAAAAGAAATGAATTCATAAATGTGTCGAAATGTGTCGAATATGTCTCCCTTTGGATTTGAGAAAAGCCTTAAAAATGAGAGAAATATTTTCACAAATCTACTTTTTATTATACTGCTTCAAAAGTTATGTTTTTAATCCTTTATTCTGAACTACATTAATCTTTTAATGAATCCTTATTTCCATTTTGAAATGTCTGTAGACACGATGATTAAAACATTGTAGCAATCATTAATGTTTGCTATTGTGTGTTTTCTGTTTTGTGAACATCATAGTAATGTAAAATATACTGTAAAGTGTTCCTATAAATATGTATGTAGTATTCATTAAAAGAATCTTAATTGTATGTTGAGAAAAAACGGATTTTTTTTTGTAGAAATTGTGTCGGTCCGGGCCGGGCCGGAGCTGTTTTCACTGATTTTTGTACGGGCCGGGAAATTCCGGCCCGTGCAGATCTCTACCTCAGGTTATCTTATGCATAAAAGATCATTTAAAAATATTAGAATGCGAGTGCGAAATCTGTAAAGATTTCTCCCACTATCGTTTAACACTTTCGGTTTAACAATATCGTTAGAGTTTCTCCGCGTGAATAGTGCAGGCCCTAACCCCTTGAAGGGCGCTGATGCAGTTATGGCATCACTTAATTATAATCCCTAATTGCCACATTGGCACTAGAATTTTTGAATGAAAATTTCCCTTTTGTACGCGAAAACATACTTTTACTTGTTGACAAATAAATTTTCCTGTAAATACAGGTGTCATTCAATTATTTCAGCATTTTACAAATACAAGTACCTTGCACCTGAAAGGGTTAAGGTGCACAAAATCTTTAAATTTTAACAGTGATTAGTAGGAAAAATTTCACCTTATCTAAAATCTGACCTTTAATTTCACTTTATCAAAACCTGGATTTCCAGCGATTATATAACAAAAAAAAATTAAAATATAGTAAAACTGGTGACGAAAAAATAAAAGAAATGCAAAAGACTCAGAGGGCTAATAAATAAAGGTATTAATTTAAAATGTAATCTTTATTTATATAAAAGAGATTGCTTTAACAGTTTTTTATCGTTGTTGTTTGAAAAGTGACACCTAAGAAAATTAATTATTAATGACAGTATTCATTTAATGATATTAAAAAATGTATTGATAGCGTTTTTAATGTTTAAAATGTTTTTTTTAAACATATAGTAATAATTGAACAAAGGCAAGTGATGATGAATAAATGTAAGCTCGTAAATTATGTCTGTTAACAGTCTGTTTCTTGCTGTTAGACATACACCGTTTTTTTAAATGATTGAAACAAACTTTTAGAGATGACAAACTCAAGATAACAGTTTTTGTATAGAAAAACAGGATCCTAATTCATTTATTCAGTCAACAGTACAAAATATCCGATTCCAACTAAGCCCAGATGTTTGTTTCTAATTTTAAAAATAATGAAGATATTGTGATGATATTTCCAACAATCTTAGTTGACTGTATGTGAAACAATATATAAAAATGCTGGAAATCGCCTCCATTCACATTTAAACAACAGTGAGATAGATACTCCGTAATTTGGAATGCCGAAAGTACATACTGTATTACAAAATAAAATTCATTGTGATTCTATTATTTCAGATTTGTACATAGCAAAGTTAATCCGATGAAAATCTCGATAAAATAACTTCATTTTCACCCGACTGAAAAGAAGGGTTATGTGTTTCACGCGTATCTGTGTATGAGGATATCTTTATACCTTCGAAACATCCCAACGGCTGGATGGATTTTAATGGATGAGGTCTCTATCAATTCGTCTTAACGGCCCGATGGTTATGGGCTAGGTTTTGTTTTTAGAAATTCAAAATGACGGCCGTAAAATACAAAATGGCGGTAAAGACGAAAAAAAATTTTTACGCACCCTATTGAGTGGCAAATCATTGGATAAGTCTTTCAAAATGAAGACAATGTTTCATTGACTATTTTACAGTCAGAAGCTCCGTTAAAATATTATACAACCTGGAAGTTGCGTATGTATTGTGGATCTCTAGCTTTACCGCAACTCTAACCATCATAGACATCTATAGACCTCATCAAAACAGTGTTTATAGATAGGAACTAACAATTAAACACAACTTAAAAGTCACCCATACCAGTAAATAAATAAAAAAAAAAATAGGTAAGTAATATAAACAATATAAAAAAAAATAAAATAAAATATTTTAAGTCAATTCCTACTTAGGTCAGGTGGCTGAGAGGTTCTGCTCTCGAAGCTGGTAGACGGGAGGTGCTGGGTTCGAACCCAATCGCGCCCGTCGGCCTAATCGTTCGGAGTTTTCGTGGTTTTCTTCGAACCTTGGATTTCCAAGCGTTAATACGGGTTAGGTTCCCTTAGAAAGACCCCCACGACGGGCACTTCCCCCTGGGCCTATATCCCTCGCGCAGATAATTGGCCGTCATAAATACAACCAACCAACCAACCTACTTAGGTCAGCAAGATAATTTTTTCCCCTCCATTCTTCTTTCGAGTGGCACTTAAAATGCCTTGATCAAGAAGAGGGCTCTGTCGATTATTGAAAATTAATTAATTTAATTTAATTCATGAATTAATATTAAAAAAAATACTGGATTAACATCAAGTGTCATCCACTACAAGTTTAAAAAAAATTATTTCAGCTTGATTGGAGGAATAATAAGTATTTTGTTAACGATTGAAATTTTGAACAAGATATATATAGCGAGAGTGTGAGCTAATAGTAGGAATTGAAAAAAAAAAATAGTTTCACATTGATGAGAAATAATTAATTAGTTCGCTTGTTACGCAGTCGGGTTTTTAGATTTTTTAAATTTAATTGTTTATTGTTAAGTGGACAAGGGACCTTAAAATCCTTAAAAATAATTTTTTTTTATTTTTTGTAAATTTCTCCTAAATATTATTCAAGGGTACATTATATGCATTATGGCATGCATTTAGCACAAAAATAAAAATAAAAAATACATTTATTTTTGAGAAAAAAATGGAATTTTACGCGTCGTCTTAGAAATCTTCGAAATGCCCCCTGCGCATCCCATATCAATGAAAACCCCCAATATTTTTTTTATAAAAGTTCGTTTTATATGTATAAATGAAATAGAGCATCGAATTTTATATATTTGAATTTAAAGGTAAAAAAAAACAAAATTAAAAATTTTGAAATTTTGAAAAAATTTCAAAAAATTTCAATTTTTCAATTTTTTTTAACTTTTAAATTTAAGTATATAAAATTTGATGCTCTGTTTTATTTATATATATAAAACAAACTTTTATAAAAAATATTGGGGATTTTCATTGATATGGGATGCACAGGGGGAATTTCGAAGATTTCTAAGACGACGCGTAAAATTCCATTTTTTTCTCAAAAATAAATGTATTTTTTATTTTCTTTTGCGCTAAATGCATGCCGTAATGCATATAATGTACCCCTGAATAATATTTAAGATAAAATTTACAAAAAATTTTAAAAAAATTAAAATTTTTGAAATTTTTTCGAAAGAATTTCAAAATTTTTATTTTTTTGTTTTTTACCTTTAAATTCAAATATATAAAATTCGATGCTCCATTTTATTTATATATATATATATATATCAAACTTTTATAAAAAATATTGGGGATTTTCATTGATATGGGACGCGCATTGGGCATTTCGAAGATTTCTAAGACGATGCGTAAAATTCCATTTTTTTTTCTCAAAAATAAAAAATTTTTTAAATTTTTTTTGTGATAAATGCATGTCATAAATGCATATAATGTACCTTTGAATAATACTTAAGCTAAAATTTACAAAAAATAAAGAAAAAATTGAAAAATTTTGAAATTTTTTCGAAAAAATTTCAAAATTTTTCAAATTTTTAATTTTTTTACCTATAAATTCAAATATATAAAATTCGATGCTCTATTTTGTTTATATATATAAACCAAACTTTTATAAAAAATATTGGGGATTTCATTGATATGGAAGACTCAGGGGACATTTCGAAAATTTCGCGTAAAATTCCATTTTTTTCTCAAAAATATTTTTTTTTATTTTTGTGATAAATGCATGCCATAATGCATATAATGTACCCTTGAATAATATTTAAGGTGAAATTTACAAAAAATAAAAAAAAATATTTTAAGGTCCCTTGTCCCCTTAAAGTTTTGAGTGAAAATTCGGATGCAGTTTCTAGAGAAATACCCTGTATTTATGACTGAATAAGTGGATTGTGAGTTTCGACCCTGGTTTCCTGCCCAAAAATTATGATGTCATGATACACATTATCATCCCTCAAACTTTGTTCCATTATTAGGTGCGGTCGTAATTATATAAATAAGTAGCACTTACAATCGTCGTTTGGTCCGTTCGTCTGTGTCTCTGCCCACTTATAACAGTGCAAAAACTACCCAGCCGAATGGTTCGAAATTTAATATATACAGGGCTATTACAAATGATGGACCCGATTTAAAAAAAATATTTTCGAAACTACTGCACATATTACAATAAGTGATACATGAATTTAAAGAGAAATATACTAAGTTTTTTTTCACTTACAAATGTTCGATGTGTGACCCTTTTGTTACACGGCATACGTCCAATCTGTAATAGAGTTCGTTCCAAACATTTTGTAGCATCACTATCAATGGTTCTGAATTCTGGTTTATATTACAATAAGTGATACATGAATTTAAAGAGAAATATACTAAGTTTTTTTTCACTTACAAATGTTCGATGTGTGACCCTTTTGTTACACGGCATACGTCCAATCTGTAATAGAGTTCGTTCCAAACATTTTGTAGCATCACTATCAATGGTTCTGAATTCTGGTTTATATTACAATAAGTGATACATGAATTTAAAGAGAAATATACCAAGATTTTTTCACTTACAAATGTTCGATGTGTGACCCTTTTGTTACACGGCATACGTCCAATCTGTCATCGAGTTCGTTCCAAACATTTTGTAGCATCACTCTGTCAATGGTTCTGAAAGCTTCACAAATGCGTTATGTAAGTTCTGAACACTTTGTTTTCGGCATTGGTGGTACATAAACAATGTCTACGAATCTGTCAGAACTTAAAGAACGCATTCGTGCAGAATTCAGAACCATTGGCAGAGTGATGCTACAAAATGTTTGGGACGAACTGGATTATAGATTGGACGTATGCCATGTAACAAGAGGATCACACATCGAACATTTGTAACTGAAAAAAAAAAAAAAACTTGATATATTTCTCTTTAAATTCATGGATCACTTATTGTAATATGTGCAGTAGTTTCGAAAATAAATTTTTTTTTAAATCGGGTCCTTCATTTGTAAAAAGTTGTTCAAAGTAAAGGTGTTATAAATTCGAAATCTAAGTTTTTTAAACGTCAGAAAATTTTAAATAACATAGATCATACGTTATAAATTTTGTACTAGGGATACACCGAACGCAGAATATTTGGCCGAATACCAGGGATCTGTTAAAGAAGAAATTGGGTTCTTTAAAAGACCCTTCACAAAATTTTTCAATTCTAAACATGGCCCTTCACAAATTTTATCTCAAAATAGGACCCTTCACAAAATTATTTGTCTCAAAATACGACCCTTTACAAAATTTATTATCTAAAAACAGGACCCTTCACAAAAATTTTTGTCTTAAAAATAAGACTTTCACAAACTTTTTCCATCTCTAAACTGAACCTTTCCTAAATTTAATCATTTAAAAGCCAAATCTGACCTGTAACTTTTACATAAATAAAGAAAAAATATTTATTTTACATAAACATATCTCCTTAAAAATTGTTTAAATGAAACTGAATATAACGATCATTTCAAATTCACAAAATTATTATACTTTTCACGAATGTAAAAAGCTGTTTACAATTTCACAGAAAATAGGACCCTGAGAAAAAGGTCTGGACAGAATCCTGAATAATTTTGCATTTCTAGGCTTAAATAAATTTTTAAATGCTAAATACAAAGAGTTATACATAATTTTTAATACAAATACTTCCATTTTGATGGCCTTTCCGCAAGTAAACTTTACATAAAAAAAAAAAAAAAAGATTTTATTTAAGAGGCGGATTAAAACTTCGGTTTAAACATTATGGCTTCCTCTGTGAATTAATAAAAGAAAATATTTTTTTTTTTAAATTCTAAAACAGATGTTTTAAATTCGAAGAGATATTTTGTTTTTCTTGTATCAATTATTGTTTGAACAATTTCCCTCTCCCTTTATCCTTAACTAATTGTGACTGACAGAAGGCTTTAGGAGAAAAATTTTACTCTAATAGTTTTTACTTCTCGGAACAGGAATGGACTAAAATAAAATAAAAAATTAAATAGCGGTACTCATCAAAAATAACTTTCCTGCTCTTGTTGATTTAGTTAGGAAGTTTTTAAGTTCACTAATAAGCAGGGTCTGGATTGAGCGATTATTTTCAATGGTTAGAACTATATAGATTATCAAACAAAGTCTTAAATTGTCAGACAAAAATTGCAAATGAGATGCTTTCGTACAATAACTAATTTTATAAATATTCAGATCTTGGTGCAATAGCTATTGCACTCTTATGCAAAAAAGCATGAATGCAAAATTTAGTACGATCCTATATATTAAATTCAGAAATACGGAAATAATAGGACTCCATCTTAAATAGGACGTAATCATCATGGCAACCTAGAGTCATTACCTATAATGGGATGTCATTGAATTAATTACTAATGATAGGATTTAACAGAATGAAGAAAACTTTTATTAATATATTTTTAAGTTTTGATTTGAAATGATTCGACAAAATTCTGCAACGATTATACAGGGCTACTAATAGTTCATAACAAAAGTTTCAATTCAGATTAATCTTGAAGATTAAAAAATATACAATTATTGGGTAACATTTTTGTTACTCCTCTCTAGCATAATTAATTTTCAAACTATTAATATCATATCTTTATTACCAAGAGCTGCATTTAGAGATAGAGCTGCAAGTTTTACCTTATTCTTTTACATAACTCATATGTTGTCTTTAACCCATAACTGATGTTAGCGGTCTCACAGATTACTGCTTTTTTCAAATTTCATAGTTTAATTTGTAATTTTCATTTTAACTATAAACACTACTGAAATTTTGTTTAGTTTGGATCTTTAGTACGCCAGACACATCTGAATAGGTAGATTTTAATTATAACAGTCCTGTACAAAAAGTTCAGTACAGAAAAGTAATCCCATGAGTTACTAGTTAATCGCGTCTTTTATTCAACTTTCGATCGAGAGGACTCGCAGACCGCTTCATAGTAACTATGTGATAATTTCTGTCACAGCAGTTAAAGATTAAATAAAGATGATCTTTGATTAAAATTGCTATTGCAGTCTTTGACATGAATTAAATAAGATAGAGAAGTAGACCAAAATAAGCATTAACATTTTTTGTAATATCAGTTTTTTTAACCTTTAATTGATCCGTCAGAAATTGTCACAAAAATACTGTAAAACGTTCTGTGAGACCGCTCCATCGAAAGATGAATAAAAGGCGCGATTAACACATAGGAAGGCGTTTATGTACTAAACTTTTGTACAGGACTGTTATAATTAAAATTCACCTATTCAAAAGTCTCTGGTGATAGTACTAAAGTTCCAAACGAAACAAAATTTCGGTAGTGTTCGTAGTTAACCCTTAAATGCCTGATTTTTCAAAAATCCTTGTAACAATGTTTTTCGACTTTCATTTTTTAAATAAATCATGGGAAAAATACTTAAAAAAATCATATTTTGTTTTAAATATGGTTTACGGCTAAGAAACAGTTTGTTACTATTCGGCAATACTGGTCTTTAATTGAAAAAATAAATTTCCTTAATAAAATTCTATAATATTAAACACACAAGAATTTTAGGAACTATAATAGGAAATAAATTTTACTTGCTCACTGCAGAACAAAATAGGATATTTCGCAAGCTTCCAAACAAAACAAAAAGAACAAGTAGCAACAATTTAAAAAATAAATCTATCTTTATTCTTAAACAGCACAAGTGTTGCCATCTACATGTTGAAAATCGATTTAATAATATTTTCAGAATGTATTTTATTGGCAACATTAGGTATTATAGCTTCAATATTATTCTAATAGTATTTTAGAGCCTAAATTGGGTATGTTGCCGAAAAGCAACACCCGGTATTTAAGGGTTAAACTGAAAAAATTGAAAAAAGCAGCAGTCTGTGAGACCGGTAACATTAGTTGAAGGTTAAATATCATTAACTTCAGAATTAGTATCAGGTTTATGATAACGTTTAAACTGGGGAAGTTTCTGAAGTTGTTATAGTACCAGAATATTAATGAAATAATGGGCTAGAATAAAACCAGTATTGATTGTAGTGTGTTTATCCAAATGATGGATAAGTAAAACAAATTAAATATTTTAAATTTACTTTATTTGCAAGAACTTTGAGACACAAGCAACATTTCGAGCACAAAACTGATTAAAATAAATCACTGCCTCAAGATTAAAATCTATTTTGATTAGTTATAGAAGTTTTCAATTTGCTTAAAACAATCCATTTGATGAAGTAAGATCATATGAAAAAATATGTTTATTTCAACAACTTCACCGTTCGCTAATAAACTATAAATATAAGTGGTATATAAGTTATTCAATAGCAACAAATTATTTGTGAAGATTTTTATCTCTTTTGTAAAATGCTAGGTAATGCAAAGTATAAAATCACTAAGAAATGCAACGAATTTTTTTCCCTCACATAATTTTTATGTATAGTTAGTTTGTCTGTAAGAGAAGCAATTTGTCTTTGCTTAAAAATATTGTTGTCATCTTTAGCAGAAGTTAAAAAAAAACAAAAAAAACTAGAATAGATGATCAAAATAAGCACAATCTCTTAAAACATTTTTTTGTAAACTTTTTTTATTTTCAGAATTAGCATCAGGTCTATTCCCAGATAGCATGAACAATTGCAGCAAGATTAATTTTTTCTTGATATTCTCTTGTCACGACAAATTTGAAGTAATAATATTGCCGCAAGGTAGACGGAATATAATCAATCGCTCCCTTGCAACGCAACTTTGCTCTAAAACTGATACAACACTGTCATAAAATAACGACGTAAGCGAAAAATTCCTTTTGTTGGAAGGAGGACAGATTTAAACGTGCATGCGCGGAAATTTGACAAAGACAAAATTACAACACTTCTTTATTGAATCCCATCATTAGCAGCGCCATTGGATTAGCGTTCAAGTAAAGAACCCAGATATAAAGGTATTTATTATTTTAATTATTCAAATGTGATTCGGATATTTTTGTATTTTCTCTATACAAAGTACAACTTATTTCGTACAGAAATTCTAATAAATTAAAAAGTTATGTTTATTTACTGAGGAATGCTTACATTTTTAAAATAGTTTGGTTTTGGTCCATGTTAAGGCATTACTGAAATTTTAATTTTTGAATGAATTTTTCTCAACTTTAAGGGGAATTTCTAAGATATCGTTTTAATTAATATTAGCTTTTTTTCTTGCTATTCGCGCCGATCGAGCAGTGTTGAATTCAGATATTTTTCTCCGGGAGCAATTTTTGCGGCTCTGGAGGTGGGGGGGGGGGACATTTTAAAGATTCGGTGTGGAAATTGCTTATTAAAAAGCATAAAATCTCAAACCTTCCGGGGGGAATGCCCTCCTCTTGAATTCAGCAGTGCGTTCGAATGTATTTTTTAATTTAAATTATCTTTTCATGGCCATTAAACCCTTTTCTCTATATAAATGTTAAGTATTTTAAACAGTTTCTTCGTGTGCTATTCTCAATGCTTCTTATCATGGGCTTCTATTGTATCGCTATTTTCTAAGTTTTATTAAAGTTATTAACAGTATTTCCTTCCGGCGTCAGTTTTATTTAATTTTTTAAAAATTTCTCTTTTCTTTTGACATAACTGCCTGTTAATCGGATGTGCATAAGTCTTTTTATTTCCTATTTTTCTTAAATTTTAAATACGAATATTTTGAAATTGTTAATTTTTCGCGTCAGCAAACCTGGGCTTGAAATTTGCCGGAGCAAATCGGAACAATATTCCGGTTCGTAAAATTATGCAAAATATTGATATGGTTTGCAGTGTTGTAATCGTAAAAAAATCAGAGGGTGTACGCTAAAGTCATGAACGTCATGTCTAGAGTATATACGATATAGCTTTATTCGAGAAACCGGGGATATACGGAGCTTTTTAAAAAAATCCAGAAAGTATACGGCGTGTACCTCCGTATATACTCCAATACACTCCGGCTGGTTTGTGAAATTATGGTAAATATCGTTCCGATTCGTTAAAACACATTATTATTATAGTTTTATACATGTAGCTTTTATTGTGCTGACTATAACTTTTTTGATTATTTTGAATTTTGAATGCATTTTTTAAAATTGATTTTTATTGTTAGACATAAGTTTGCCTAAAACTTAAAAAAAAAATTGTCAAACTTTGAAAAATAGATTTCCGGCTCGTGAATTTTTCCATTTCGAGTCCTGCCGCAAACAATTGTACTGAAACTTGATTGGTAAGTTGTTTTGAAATGAATTAGAGCTAAATAACTAAAATGCATTGAATAATCACTTAAACCCTTTCCCCCTCCCAAAAAAAGTTATAAAATAGTATTGTGTGATACTTAAAACCTCGGATACCATAGCACCAAAATATTATTTTAATAGTTACAAAATAGTTTTTTGTGATAATTAAAACTTAGTACCTTAAAACCTTTATTCATTGTTATATTGTTAATGTCAGATTCGAAGACTATTTATTTATGTTATTATTAAAGATGTTTCGTTTTGAATCCTTTTTCACATGTAAAATAGTGTTCAACTGCATCTTTATTTATTATTTTCTTCTATGATAACAATCTTTAATAAAATATAATTCTTAAGAACCAACACTAGTCACCCGAAGTAAAATGTAAAATTCAAGCTAATGTTAATTCTATGGACAGTTCTTTGCATATTTCGGGCTCACAGATTTAATATTTTTTAATATTATTTTTTGCATAGAATACATCTGGTTGATATATATAGTTGTGTAATTGTACCTTTTCGAGCTTTTATGCTATTTTTTATATGCAGATACTTTCAATTTTGAAACCTGTTCTGAAAGTGAAACTGTACTCATATAAAAGAAAACTGTAACCAAAATCGAAAAAGTACAAAAGCACAACAATATATGGGGCATTCTCACAATCTTTTGACTTTTATGTCCCTGAATAATAATTTTTATTTTAATACTTTTTTTGTATTTTTTTTTATTTCATATACTGGGGAGCATTTCATTGCATGATTGCATAACAATATTAACGAGATAAATAAGTTTTGGAAGATGTTGGAGGTCCAAATAACAGGAAAACTCATATACCGTCCCGTGTCCCTGATGCTGATTTTTAAATTTGGAGCTGTCTGTATAAAATTGTTTCAATAAAAGTAATTCGATGTAATATTTGGGTTTGCATATAACTGGGACAATTGTTTAATATAAATATTGTGCAAAAAATTAACCTGCACACATTTTTACGGTTGATATTATTTTTTGAACTCTGTCCCTGGATTTTTCATTCTTACCGTTCCTCTTGCTAAACTTATACAGAAAATCACTTCAGATGCAGCCACAGAATTTTTTTCAAGTTTTTTCTCATGCAGAAGTATGCTAGAGAAAGAATGTCTAAAATTCTTTGACAGGAAATTTACTGCAGAATTTAAATCACCATTTAAATATCAATTTCAAGATCGTGGCTTTATTGGTAGTCTTACCGTCCCCAAGGTTTATTGCTGCACTTTTCGAGGTAAATTAAGAAAATAAAATTATTTAATCCAATGTTAACAACTGTTTCTAGAAATCAATGAGCATTGTGGCTATCACTTAGTCTTAACATGATTTTTTTGTGATAATTTTCCTTACAGTTCCATCCTTACAGTCCCTTTTTTTCCCATTTCGTCCCTTTTTTCTTGCAAACAAAATCGAAAAAGTAAAAAACGGTCTTTTTTTTAGATCGACCTCAGCTGTCATATGCGAATAAAACAAGTTGGAAATTGCTCGTCAAACTTGGCAAATGAGGTGCGTTCTTACTATAACTAGTTTTATAAATATTTTTTTGCACCACATATTCTAGTGAATGTATATTTTAGTGTACTTCATAAGTGCATACCAATTCCATTCTCTTCGAAAGGCTGTAACATCATTAAAATGCACTTACAATATTTTTTCCCATTGGCCGTAATGTAACGGAAAACTTTTGACTGTCCCTGTAATTAAGCTATACATCCGATTTTCATAAAATTGGAAATGACTCAACAAAATTTTACAACAATTATATATTTAAAATTTCAGACCGTTCGGAAGGCTGTAACATCATTAAAATGCACTTGCAATAATTTTCCCCATTGGCCGTAATGTAACGGAAAATTTTTGAATGTCCCTGTAATTAAACTATACATCCGAGTTTTACAAAATTTGAAATAACTCGACAAAATTTTGCAACAATTACATACTTAAAAATTCAGACCATTCGGTTGGGTAGTTTTTTCTCTGTTATATGCGGACGGACAGACAGACGGGACACTATAGGTGTTACGTATTTATATAATTACGAACGCACCTAAAAATCATTTAAAAATAATCAAATGAAAACGAGATATTTTTTAAAATTTCTCCCTCATAATTAACATTACCGAACAAGTGTTTTCACGTGACTGAAATAGCCTCTTACACTAGTCATGTGGAGAAATTCTAACGCTAATGCTAATCCTATGGGAGGATTCTTTACAGATTTCTCGCTTGCATTTTGATATTTTTAAAAGAATTTTTGCATAGGGTACCTCATGTCGATAACTTTTATCGTGCATTTGTACTTTTTTGATTTTGGTTGCAGTTTTTTATATAAGTACAGTTTCATTTTCAGCACCGATTCTAAGCGGTTTCAAAAGTGAAACTATCTTGATATGAAAAACTGTAACCAAAATCGAAAAAGTACAAACGCACGATAAAAGTTATCGACCTCACGTACCCTATGCCAAAAATCTTTTAAAAATATTAAAATGCAAGCGAGAAATCTGAAAAGTTTTTTCCCACAGGTTTAACATTAGCGTTAAAATTTCTTCGCGTTACCAGTTTTAACCCTTTACGCGGAAAAACTCGAACTCACGTTAAACCTATGAGAAGATTTGTCCCATCTTGCTCACATTTTAATATATTTTTAAGTGATTTTTTTCGGATAGGATACCCGAGGTCGAAATAAATTGTTGTGCGTTTGTTCTTTTTTGGTTATGGTAACAGTTTTTCAATATGCGGACACTTTCACTTTCGGAAGAGGTTGGAACCTGTTCTGAAAGTGAAACTATTTTCGTATAAAAAAAAACTGTAATCAAAATCGAAAAAGTACACAAACGCTAACATTAGATATCGACCTCAGGTATCCTGGAAAAAAAAATCGTGTAAAAATATTAAAACGCAAGCGATAAATTGGAAAAGTTTTTAACCATAGGTTGAACATTAGTGATCAAATTTCTTCGCGTGACTAGTGTAGACCCTTTACGCGGAAAAACTCAAGTTAAATCTATGAAAAAAACCTTTACAGATTTCTCACTCGCATTTTAATATTTTTAAATAATTTTCGTTAAACAGGATACCTGAGGTCGATATCTATTATTGCGAGTTTGTACTTTTCTATTTTGTTTGCATTTGTTTTTTTATATGAGGATAGTTTCACTTTAACAACGCGTTCCAACCAGTTCCAATAGTGAAAATGTCCGCATAAAAAAAAAAAAAAATAAAAAAACTGAACAAAATCGAAAAATTACAAATGCACAACTATATATATCGACTTCAGGTATCCTATGCATATATTTCTCTCTCATTTAAGATGTATAGCTTTATCGCTGTGAAGATTTCTCCCACATACTTAACATTAGGGTTCGAGTTTATTCCCATGACTAATGTTGATTCTTAAGGCTCCTGTCCCTGCCGGCGAAGGCACTCACGAGCTAATGCTAATCCTATGGGGAGGGATTTTTCTAATATCTCGTTTGCATTTCGACATTTTTAAATTTTTTTTCTTTTGCATTGTATAGCCGAGATCCGTCTCTACATTGCACCATTTTTACTTTTTCAATTTTGGTTGCAGATATTTTTTTAGAATGACACTTTCATTTTCAGAATCGGTTTTGATTTTTAAGTCTTTGATTTTTAGGTCTAAAACTTTAAGCAAAAAAAGTTGTTTATTGAGAACTTTCATCAGCCACAATGAAAATATTTGAAATAATTTTTGTTTTTGGACAGACCACTACAATTTCATTTTCTGAGACGTGCTCAATGCTCGCACCCCTCTTAAGAGCCTTTGACAAATGGTATGTCCTTCAGCCTTCACTTAGTTTGGATTGTGCCTGATCCTTCAATTTTTTTTTCTTTTAGTTTTTCCAGCAGCGGTATTTTGTTGAAATACCGATCGAGGTACATAAAACTAGGTCTGAACCAGAGTAAGAACTACAGCAGGTCCTAAGCCTAGATCCTTGTGGACCAGGTCTGTACTTTCCCACTGGTATAATACAAAATTTAAAACTATCCCAGATGATGTTGTTACAACAGAGTGTGGTTTGTTTTTTGTATACTGCTTTACTGAGGCACATCCTAAAAAAAGGAATCGTCTGCTCATCTATGGGAAATTTTCCCTGATCTCCTGGTAAATTCAAGCAGACACTACGGAATCTGTCGAGCATTTGCTGAACTTTCCATAATATATTATTTATTCCTGGTGGTTTACTTGTGTCGACAAAATGGAATGAATTTATCAAACTTAAAAATCAATCTCGTGGTATGCATATAACTCATATAAAACTTATAAATCATATATGGCATCTATAACTCAGAGCAGAAACATACAGTTCGTTACATGTGCATATTATATATCTAATACTATCCATTTTAAATAGAAATCATGAATAGTACAAACCTATTAATTTAAAATTGGTCAGCTTTAAAAATGTAATTAATAAAAAATAAATTGCTAAAAACATAAGTTTAAAAAAATCACTTAAAAATAAACATTTTGTATATTAGGAATTGTATCTATTTTGGAAATGGTAAATGCCGGACCCGCACAATTGTGTGGTTCATTTCTTTTTCAACCTTTGTCAAGCCTAATTAAATTTATCAAAGACAAAATCAATTAAAATCATGAATAAACTATATGAAAAGAAATGTTAAATCTAAGCAAACACTATAAATCATATTTAAAAGAAATTACGACAGTACATACTTTTTGTCTATTGCTGTCAGATGATATAGTCTTTTTAAAAGCAGTATATCTAACCCTGTATTATAGTTGGTACCCCCTAGTTGTGTTTTATCAAAACATCTAAAGCATATAAATGTGCAGATTTGGTTTTAAATCGCACAAAAACAGGAAATAGTCACTCTCTTTTACTTTAGTATTGCCCACACAATTGTGTGGGTCAGGGATTAAAGGGTTAAGAGGCTACTTCAGTCAAGCGGAAAAACCCATTCGCCAATGTTAATACAATAAGAGAATTTTTTTAAGGTAACTCGGTTGCATTTCAATATTTTTAAATGATTTTTTTATAAACTTACACTTTTGGAGCCGGTATAAACAGCGAGAGGAGTGAAAGTGTCCACACACACACACACAAAAAAAAAAGAAAGAAAGAAAAAAGAAAATAAAATAAAATAAAAACTTCAACGAACTTAAAATAAAGTAAAAAACCACAATTGCAGAAATTTACCTCAGCTATCCAATGCAAAAGAAAAAGTCTTTTTAAAATATAAAAATACAAACGAGATATTTAAAAAAATATATCTCGTTGAATTAACATTAGAGATTCGGTTATTTTGCCTGAAGAGTTATAATTTGTGATCACCTTTAGAACTAATTCTAAGCAGGATTCTTGAAAACAGTAAAAATTTAACTTGTAACCTTTAAAATGCACTCTACTGTTTCTCTCTTTTAGGATGCAAAGACACGGAAATAATATAGAGAAGAAAGTTAAATAATTGTATGTTAATTTTGTAAATATTATGTTAATATTTTGTGTTAGAAACTATTATTTGTAACTGTGTGAAAATAAAATTTGTAATTTTATAGACTGTATTGTTTTATTATAACGTTGTTCTTTTTAAATTCTTGAAACTTTTCAAATATTTTGTTTTTGTGGAATTATATTTATTCAGATTTAAGAATAGGGAAATTTCAATTTTAAAATGAGTTTATTTTTTTTTCCTTCTGGAAGTTAATAAGTTTTAGGAATATATTCAACTCTGGACAAAAAGAAATGAAAATAAATTATATTTTCTTTAATAAAATTATAGGGGAGATAAGGGCACATGTAAACAGTTCGCATAAATATAGCTTTTTCTGATAGCTGGATTCTATTATTTATATTATATTTATTATTATTATTATTATTTAATATTTCTATAAACAAAAACTACTCAATATAGTAAACAGAACTTTCTTTTACACATGGTAATTTTTTTTTAAATCACCTGTATAGTTCTTCTTACATTTTTTAATAGTTTTGTAAATTCAAAAACTTGTTCACATGTGCCCCATTAGCGGGGTAGTTGTGAACACACGTGGGGCACATGTGAACACAAGGAAAAAATATCCTTTGACATGCTTTTTATTCTGTTATTCATTTGTCATCGTAATCATTAGTTATATTACCTTTTAAATTCACCATAAAGAAACAAATATATATATATTTCTCTAATTTCTGGGTGATATGTTTAAGACAAAGATTATAAAATGAAAATAAGTAGATTTGGGGTGGGGGGGTCTTAGATGATTCATTAAGTATTGTTGCAATAAAATAAAAAAAATAAAGAAGCAATTTTAAAAAAGAAATTAAAACTTTTAAATTTTGCTTAAGGGTTTTTGTTTGGGGAAATTTTTAGGGAGGGGGCATTTACATACTATTTATCGGAAATCTGCCGAAATACGAAATATTCTCACTCCTGTATTTGCCTTATTTACTTGTAAATTATAGATAAAGAAGGGCTTTTTAATGATTAAAAAAAATCTCGACTATAACCCCCCCCCTAACTTCTTTTGCTTTTGAAAGAGGGGGGGGGTACAATCGGGATTTTACGGTAGTTATCAATATAAAAATGTTACTTTCTTAAAATATTACTGGTGTCTAATTCCATTCAAAGCATCATATACATAACTGTTTTAGAGATGGAAATAAGCTATCATTGCAAGTTTAGAACAAATATAATAGAAAAATTTGCAAATTTGTTCAAGGTAATACTTTTGTATCAACAATGCATAAAAAATATTGTTGTAAACCGTTTAGTAAAATAATACATAACCCTTATTGCATTTTAGAAAACATTAAATTTATTTAAAGTACAATTGAACGTAAACGAGCTTGTTGCTCTTTATGTATTTGCTGAAAGATGTGTTTGTGGAAGTTTCAATACAAAATCAACTTCGTGTGAGGAAAATATTTTCGATTTCAGGAAGATTGTAGATAATGGAACTGACATTATTTCTCATTAAGTTAACTGAAAGAAACAGAATCACAGAATAATTATAGGGTCACTTATGAACTGTTCATATCTGCCCCAACTAGTCTGTTCACAAGTGCCCTACATTGCTGCTTCTGTTAAATTGATAAATCATTAACATTTCTCAATTATTGAAGAAAAAGAACTTTATCAAAAATGTTTATTAATATCCATAGTATATGTTAAAACACTCAAATTCAAATAAATGAATAAATAAATAAAATTATTCGCTTTTCAACTTGGAACAAAGATTTTACTTTTGAGATCTAAAAACAGTGTTTTGACTACAGAGGACAAACAAAATGTCATAGAGCTTCAAAAAAATTTTACCATATGTCTACAAGTGCAGTCATCTTTAGTAATTTTTTTCAAATAAAATATCTTATAATAAGTATCGAAAAATTGCGATGTTCACATCTGCCCCGTGTTCACATGTGCCCCCATCTCCCCTATATGAAATTAAAATTGAGAGTGTGTGTTTATACTCATCTAGGTTTGCTTTTCATTGGTTATGTACATGGCCCACTTATTTTTAGATAATGCTTTTAATTACTTTCTAAGAATTAGAAGGGAATAAGCAACTAGTTGAGAAATGGCGAGTCTAATAAAACTTCTAAACAAATTAAGGTATATTATTGGAAGTTATTGGGGCTTACCAGGTAGTTGAATGGTTAGCCCTGTGGCCTCCGATTCAACTATGTCGGGTTTAATTCCTGCGGGTGTGGTAATGTATTTGTGGTGATTTGGAATCTACTTTAAACTATAAGTCCTTGTTTACTCGGTATATATAGCATAAAAATGTCAAGCATTTGGCAAACCTCCGATTATATGGAATCCTGCACAAAAACGCGTACAACCTTCAAAAGTACGACTATTAGCGTACAGATAAAAAATATACAATCAAAAATTGAGTAGAAATGTGGCAACTAGTGACCATTCACCAAAGTTTGGGAAGAATTTAATTTTGATGCTAAAAATGAATATTCGACGAGTCCTTAAAAAATAAAGTTCTTTTATCATGTTTTGGGAACTTTTTTAACTCAGGGAGCGGGAGGAGCAAACAAAAAATTTTTTAAGTATGTTAAGAGACAGGTATCGTTTATTTATTTATTTTTTTTTTTATCGAATGATTACCATTTGCAAATTGATACGATCATTTGTTACATAGTTAAGACAAGTTTTATGAATACGAAGTCGAAAACTATAATTTGGTGCTGGTACCGTAGGTTTTTACAGCAGCAACTGATAGCCATTCAAGAAAATTTATCTGGTAAGAACTTCATTTTGGCACTAGAAATGAAGATACGATGAGTCCCCCCCCCCCCAAAAAAAAGTAAAGTTGTTTCATCGTGAGGTTCTTTTTGAGGAGGGGGGGGGGGCTTTAACACGGCATGGGCGAACAGAACTTATTTTTAAAATGTCAAATGAGGTATCGTTTGTTATGATTTTTTTAAAATTCTGAATCAAATGCTGTCGCACGCAAGCCGATACGATCATTGTTTACAAAGTTAGGCCAGGTTATAAGTAGTGGATTTTGGTAAATTTAATGACTTTGAAATAAACTCAAAATTATCCTGATTTTGATTATTGCTATTTTGAAGACATTTAATAGTTTTGAGATGACTTAATATGATATAAAAAAACTCTTTTTAAACGTAAAATAAATGTGACAAAACTATGCTAAAAAATAAAATATAATTTTCCACTTTGCATTGATAAAATCTTTTCTGTAAATGCCACCCCCCCCCCCCCCCCCGCACACACACACACACACCAAAAAAAAAAAAAAAAAAACCACGGTAAAACAACTTTACATTTTGGAGACTCATCGGATCTTAATTTGTAGTGCCAAAACGAGGTTTGTCTCCAGCTTTCGTGAATAGCAATCACTTGTTACTGTAAAAACCTATTTTACCTGCAAAAGACTTTGTATTAATAAAACCTGCCGTAACTTTGTAAGAAATGATCGTATTGACTTGCTGATGATTTCACCTGATTCGGAATTATAAAAAACATAATAAAGAATATCCCATTTCACCTACTTATTTATTTATTTTTAGTTACCCCCCTTCCTGAGCTAACAATGCCCCCTTTTGCGCACAAAACATGATAAAACAACTTTATTTTTTTAGTACTCATTGGATCTTCATTTTTACTATCAAAACGAAGTTCTTCCCAAATTTGGGTGAATGACCATCTGTTGTCTCAAAAAATCCTATTTTACCTGTGTACTACACGCAAAATTCACAGAATTGACAACATTTCAATGAAATTACTACATATTTGCAGCTATACTTGTCATGACAAGATTCCGAGTTTGCAATTCATTTGAGGATGTTCTGACATGACAATATTGCAAATTTACAATGCGTTTGCAAATAGTCTGACATCGCAATATTACTAGTTTGCTATGAGTTTGCAGTAAGATTGATGCAACAAGATTGCAACTTGCACAACAACTTAGCTGCAAGTTCAAAGTATGGTGACTTCGGAGTTTGCATAATCTTGTTGCAGTCTTGTTATGACCTTTCAGACTTGTCATGCTGAGCTTGCTGCAACATTGCAAGTCTGCAAAGTAAGATTGCTGAAATTTTTCTGCAAACTAAAATTGCTATCTGGGTTATAATATTTAAATTGTGGGAATTTCTGAACTTATTCTATATTTCGCATTTCATTCAAAGAATTGGCAATTTTTTAATAAAATTAAAGGCCTTTTTTTTCTAATAGCTGATAAATATTTTGTCTCATCCAGGTTTGTGTTATGTCACTAACTTTGTGTCTCTGAACAAATATGGTTGGTACACGAATGCGGGAGAGGGGGCACATGTGAACAGTGCATATTTCACTGAGTTAATTTGAAATAAAAAATTTAAAAAGTTACCAATAGATGGTAGTACTGGTACCATCTTTTGACTGAATTTTCAGAACAATAAGCCATTTTGATTTCTGTTAGTTGTGATTTGTTTGTTTTAGAAGGTGTGAAGTAAAAAAGTCTTCTAAGATATTGAAGTAAAAATTCATTCAAGACATTTTTTAAAGGAGAATATCAGCATTGTATTCTATAGTGGCATTAATTAGGTAAATCTACAAAAAGTTTTGTTTCCTTATTTCAATTAAAAATATCTTTTTTTTTTTATAAGTTAGGCTGAAGTTGGTAGATGGAGTACTTGTGAACAGAACATATGAGGGTAGATGTGAACAGTTCACAAGTGTATTTTTTAAATAAATCTGTGAATGCAATTTTTTTTTAGTTTAAAATTTAATTTTCCTTGTTGAAAATTGAGCTGT
Organism: Maratus speciosus; assembly: GCA_963932465.1. Taxonomy (NCBI): domain Eukaryota; kingdom Metazoa; phylum Arthropoda; class Arachnida; order Araneae; family Salticidae; genus Maratus; species Maratus speciosus. The sequence goes on along the minus strand of OZ010797.1, from coordinate 277,603,629 downwards.
AGGGGAAGGTGGGGCACGTTGGGACATGGCTCACCTTGGGACATCTCAATTTTGAGGCTTAATTTTGCAGTTAAAAATTAGCACATATAAGTGCCAATATATGATACTACAATCTACTCTTCCATGTGTTTTGGAATCACTGGTGTTTGCTGGCAACAAAAAATACCATTATTTTTGTTTTGAATGAGGTTGAGTAACATTTATGTGTGTTTTGAATAATAAATTTTTTATTAAAGAAATGAAATAATACAAGTGGGGGCATGTTGTGATGAAAAAACATTGATTTATTGTTATTTTAAGGGTAAAAAATAGAGTGCAATGCTAAGCTTAACTGTTTTAAAGTTTTTGTTACTTAATGTGCGAGGTGGGGCAGGTTGGGACACTCAGTTGTGGGGCACCTTGGGACATGTCTAAAAATGCTGTAAAGACCAAATGCAGTTTACTGAAGGGAAAAACAGTGCACAACCATTTAGAATTTTCATCAAGCAGGGGGGGATGAGGCAGTTGCGCTAGCAAAATTGGTAAAAATTACCCCTGGCAGGAAAACAAATATAAATGATTTGTGTAATGGCAGTAGTGATGAATTCAGCTGTTCATGTGGTGCTGATTTTCCTACAGATTGCAAACTTACTTAAGATAAGTCCAGAAACTCAAAAGATAAAGGTAAACCAACTGTGGGATAGTGTAAATTGGCAAAGTTTGCAGGAAAACAAAGTATTGTTGTATTTCTGTTCAAAATGTTGAGGACAGCAGCGAGTATGAGATATCCATTTTGAGAAGACAAGATCTAGAGTTGTCATTTTTTCCCCCTGATAAACTTGATAGCTCATTTGTGTATCAAACAGATATTCTTTTAAAACTTGGCACTCCTGAAAACAAAATAGGTCAAAGATGTGTTTTATTAGAATTTGATGAACACCATTTTTTTCACATCAAGTGCAAGATCTATTAATGAAACATGTTACAATTCAAATTATTAAAGTGTTTCAATGCTTAAATTATTTCATGCTCAACTAAAGCTTTATAAATAAAGCTTTGTTCATCAATTAAATATAAAATTTTACATGTATTTTTGATTAAACCTAGTGTCCTAACCTGCCCCACCATGCGAGACATTTTAAAGGGTTTTTTGTTTTGTTTTCACTCTTTTCCTATGTGAGATATTAGATTATTATGAGGTTTATTTGATGCAGAAATGTTTATACTTTATGTCTAATTGGTTCTAAAATAAGAATAAATATTAATAAAATTTAGAAAAATTGTTTACTGAAAAACGTCCCAAGGTGCCCCACCTTCCCCTAAATTCAATATTTTTAGGATTGCTTCGCAGTTTCAATTTACTGGAAGTTCCAACAATTATAAGTGACTCAAAAGGAGTAGGTATAAGAGTGCACAATTTTATGAATAATTTCTTGTATCTACGTTGAAACATATATTGATTTATTCACACAACTAGAAAGAGGGCATCTAATTAGTTTTTATCACAGTTTTTATTTAAAAAAAAATTATTTTTGTCTTATTTATGCATGTGTTCACATGTGCCCCAGGTATGTTCACAACTACCCCTCCACTGGGGCACATGTGAACAAATTTAGACAATTTTTAGAATGTTGATATAAGTTAGAAATTCTTGATAAATGCATACAAAACTTTCACCAAAAAACAAACAAATTGTAAATATTCATATAAATAAATTTTTGGTTCAATAGCTTGTAACAATTTTGAGAAAGTCAAAAATGTAAAAATTGTTCACATGTGCCCCCCCTCTCCCCTACATGTATGCATAAAATCAGTTATTAGGAACAAAAAAACGAATTAACGACTCATGATCGTGTCTGTTTTGCAATACATTGTATATATACTCTGTATGTTTAGAGCTCAAAAACTGTTTAAATTGATCGGAAGAAGTTTCACTTAGTATTGCCCAAACTGCATTCATATAGTTTCTGGTTATTAAAATCGATAACAGAACGCCTTGCCGTCCGGAATCCTCCATTTCGTTTCTTATAACAAAAGCTCGATGCTCATTAAATCCTTCTTTTCTCCAAATGTGCAGGAAGAGGTTCTCAGCTTCTTTCGCATAGATTTCTGAATATTGTATTTTGATTATATTTTTCAGCCATTTACGATAATTAACTTCAGTGATAAAATTTGGCCCTAAGCAGTCAAACAACTTTTGGAGGTGATCAAAGCGGCGCGTATACCTCAGTAAACAAAGAATATTAGTGCGACCTTCTTCAACATAAATTCTTTGTAAGAATTCCGGATAATGATCAGGACTTATTTGAGAAAAGCAAAACTCAAATATCTTAGGATTATTTGCACATTCACCGCTTGCTGCACGCACTGCAGTCTTCATAAAAATCTCACGTTTCTGATGAGCATTTAACTCATGTTCAGGTAAAAATTTTATTTTATTCCAAAAGAATTCCACTCCTTCCACATACCCAATGTAATGTCCCTTATTCTGTCTTCCATTTAATTGAAGATTAAGCCCATATTCATACAAATGCTTACCTTTTAACGGTAGCTCTGAAGCACACCCGCCTACTATATGTAACCAATATGTCGCTAATGGATCTGACCAGATCTCTCTATTTAATTTCTTTATTAACCATTTTAGTCCAGCTGCATCATAATTCCTTATTTCATATTTTCGTTTATAGTGTTCAAATAAAGCGATTATATCTTCGCTCAAACAGCACCAAGAAGCAATCACGAAACGTTCAGAGATGGGTAGAGTATTAGCCTTGCCCGTCCAGCTCTGAAGTTGAATAATCTTTTTAGCAACCTTCCTCCTGTTAAGTTCTATACGGTGTATCGAGTTGGTGTTTTCCCAACAGTTCTCTTCTGATAGCACATCTAAAACGAATGGGAGTGGTGGAGGACCAGGATTTGTAAGCAACTCGAAAAAAGAATAACACCAGTTTCTCAGTTGGAGTTCTTTAGATTCTCCGTAAGGATCATTTTCCTGAATGATAGAAAATACAGCTGATTTGAATTCAGTGTAATTCATTTTGGTGATTTTCGTAGTTTATCATCTATCAAAAACTTATTGAGCCTCGCTTATATTTTTTAGATAAATATTTTTATAGATTATTATTATTGCCATTAAATTAGTACTAAAAACTGTATTAAAACCTTTTCCGATGCATAAAAGTAGCAGCTGTGAAAAAATGTTTTAGTTGATAGGTTAGAATTGGTTAGTTGATTGGTGACGGCTGGAGACTCTTGCTGCTCTCCAAACGATTTTATTACTGACTCAACCCGGCTTAAAACCAACAACAGTATCATCAAAAACAGTGTCATCATGCTTTCTTAATGGATGTTATTCCAAATATGGGTTCGAGGCTGAAAAAAGTCACGTGGTAACGGTAATTTACCCAAAGAACTTCTAACTGATAAGAAGGGAAACTATTACTGCTTTCCTCTCTGAACTGTTTCATTGGCTAGCAAGTATTTACATTACGTCTACAGAGCCTTCCCTTCTTTACGCTAGACGTTTTTGCCTTGACCACGTGGTCATGACGTAGATGGAATATCCTCCATTAAGCATACATACACTGTTGAAAAACTTTAGTTATAGCGCCTAGAATACATAGTGTGGAAATCAGCTATCTGTGCAATACTTAAAAAAGTGCTAAAATATTGTATCCCTTCAATGTGCAATGATGCTGCTGCAATATACAGATCGCAGCGACATCTGCAGGATATTTTCTACAACTGCAAGATATTGCTAGTCTATACAATGTAATACTAGTAATACGATCGACACTTGAAATTTTAGCAGTATCGTCACACATTTAAGGGATACAAATTTTTAGCACTGTTTGGATAGCATATTTCCACACTAGGTATTCTAGACGCTGTAGTTTAGTCAAGTAATCGTTTTGTATAAAAATGATGGAGTAACTATGCAGCAAAAGCTACAGATTTTTAACAGCGTACTACAATGTTAAAAATCTGCAACTTTTGTTCAATAGCCACTCCACTGTTTTTATAGAAAACGATTACTTGACGATATTATGGAGCATTCTCATTTGTTAGAATAGAGATATTCTATAAAAGCGGTGGAGTGACTATGCAACAAAAGTTGCAGATTTTTAAGTGTATCTATCCACGGCAAAATGGATGATGCTTTAATCTAGATACATTTTTCTCTATTTCCAAAGCGAATTGACCAATCAGAATCCTACCTTTTGACAAAACGTTTGGTATTTCTTAAAATGTCGCAAATTATATGCTTATGATTGGTCAAGCTTAATTCGAAAATAGCGAAACATCTACCTGAATCTTGGCATTAACCGTGACGAACGACATACAAGGCCATTTCATGACTTTAAAGACATCACATGGAGTGGATAATCTTTACACGGCGATTGGCACAAAACTTTATACCAATCACAGTATAAAGATTATCCACTGCGTGTGACGTTTTAAACGTCATGAATTGGCCTTGTATGTCATTGGTTGTGCTTTAACCCACTAAAATTTCATCCTAGATTTGGTCACTTGGTAGGTATTTCATTAAGTTGCATAGTTATTCGAAATTGAGTATTTTTCAAAGAATAGACCGGTATCCAGTTAGATTTTGCGCTGTTAACGAAACGAGATTGACCGATCCTGCATTTCCCCTATTTTAAATAAGCAGATTTTCTGATTTGTCAATCTCGTTCACAAAATCTATCTAGATCCGGGTCTGTGTAGATGGATTTTTCACTACTTCCTAAACAATGTTGACTAATCAGAAGAATGTATTTTGGCGGAACTTTTTTAGATAAAGGGTGAATATAAGCGTACTCTCTTTAAATGTTTATCTACACAACAGCATATTACAAAGATAACACTGTGATATGTTTCAGCTCTTTTGTTTCAAATTTATGTTATTAGATTGCCTCCATCAGAGACTGACGATGTACGCAAAGGATGAGTTCTCAGATTGAACTTTTGGTCCAAGCCAATAGCAACCCACTTTCTAGAACCTATAAATATTCACCTGGATAAGTTCAGTAAGACAAGTACAACAACAGTACAGCACCTAGAATAAATAATGTGGAAATCTGCTATCCAAACAGCGCCAAAAAATTGTATCCCTTAAATGTGCAATGATGCTGAAATTCAGTGAGTTGATCGCAGCGACATCTGTGTTGCATTTTAAAATTTCAATGTGAACATTGTATTATAACCGCGTCTAGATCATCAGTATCTAGACCGTCTTGGAGTTTTAGAAAATATCCTCCAGATGTCATTACGATCGACTCTTTGGATTTTAGCATCGTTTGACATTTAAGGGATACAATATTTTAGCACTTTTTTAAGTACTACTGGGATAGCCGATTTCCACACTACATATTCTAGACGCTATAGTCTATAATATTGAATCGACGTGTTGAAGTTAGCTTACTTCGATATTTCATCATTAATGACGTAATAAATGCATTCGCAATAATTTTTCTTATCCTCTTTCCCGAACCACGTAAACTGAGGGTTGCAAAATAAAATTGCAACAGCAATAACTTAATTGAAGAGTTGAGTTGATGAACATGTTATGCTACATTTTCTAATTTTTTTTTATCTTGGATGAAAGCGTTATGAAGTATCCTATCACATGGTGAAGTTAAAATACTAAGATTCTCTTTAGTCTCGAAGATTTAAGAGATTATTCATTAATATTTAATATTTTAATAATGTCAATATTAATAATTTTTAATATTTGAAAATTAAATATGAATCAGTTTTTCTGAGAGAGTTTAGTACCGTACCTGTTAATATTTTAAACACATGGTATCAAACGGAAAATAAATAGCAAAAACTTTCAACTCAAATTTCTTGAAATGTAATTTTTGTTACTTAATATGTTTTTCCACTTAGCTCTTCAATTCAAGTATAATAACCAGGTTACACTGAGAAAAATATTCCCAATGTTTGGCGATATTTTTCCTTTTTTAACCGATGAAACGGTGCGTGTGGGTAAAGCATCTTAGCCTTATCACTTCACATGTTCATCCACTCAGCTCTTCAATTGTTGAATTTAAATATTAAACAAAAAGTGAGGACATTTAGATCATTCAATTATTTAAAGCCCTTAAATTTGTTACTGTGTGAATTTAAATTACCGATAATTAAATTGATATATTTTTTACACCCTAGTTATTTTAGATCCATTTTTGTTATCCTAATTTGTCAGTCATCTAAAGTATCAATTTCAGAAAAACGCTATCTATGATCTCATTCTGTTTGTGCAAATGCAATGAATAAGTATTTGTAGTAATAGGGTGACCGAGTCAGTAGTTGATCAAATAAGGTCGGTGCTACGGGGATTTTATTATATTTCCTTCAAGTTTTAGAAGCAAACTAAATATCTACAACCCTTAATGAATGTCCTATAATGGGCAAAAATGAAATCTGCTGAAATTAAATAGCAACAAAATTAGAAGTAAATAGTTTCTTGAATTGCCATTTTCCCAGTAGTTGATCAATCGAAGAAATCAGTCCAAAATTCAAAAACAAGTAATATAAAAATTTTGTTTTTAAAGTCAATTCCTACTTAGGTCATCAAAGAAAAATTTAATATAATCCCTTAAGCTAATATTAGTTTTTGTTGCATTAAAATATCTCAATTTGATGATTTTCTATAAGCAAGTAGGTTTACAATGGAAGTCTATGGGAACTTGGCGAAATAGTAGAGATATCGCCAAGTTGGCGTCACTTTTGGTGACTCATTTTGGTCGCCAAATTTGGCAATATATAGCAAAGTTGGCGACAAACTTGGCGGTATTTGGCGACAGAACAGGATACCCCCTATGGTAACCCCTCTTATAGATATGAAGATTCATTAAATGTTTCAATGACCAATGGCCGCTATTTTGTCTCCCATCTAAAACTAAAATTAATTAAAATTTAATTAATGAATTATCCCCTTGAGGGGCACCGGTATATATTATATACCACCTACGATTAATGAAGTTTAACACCAGAAAAATTTTATTGAATTCTTCTATTCTAACCTTGGTCGAAAAAAGCCGTAAAATTGCTTTTACTTATTTTGAAATAGAATTTTCGAATAATTCAGGTGGGAATTCAGCATTTCACAAACGTAATTGCTTGCCCCTCAAGGGGTTAATATTTGAAAAAAAAAACTATTAACATCAATTGTCATCCAGTACAAGTTTAAAAAAATTTATTTCAACTTGATAGGATGAATAATAAGTATTTTATTAACGATTGAAAATTTGAACAAGATAAATAAATAAATAAATATAGGGAGAGTGTGAACTAATACAGTAGGAATTGAATTAATCTTTAAAATATCATGCTTAAGCTGTGATTAACAATAATTCATATAAAACTATTATTTGAAATAAGCAAGATGGAAGTGGATTATTTTAACTTACCGTAATCGTCTCCAACTAACCAAAAACTAAATTTTTACATTTTCTAATACAAAAAAAAAAAAAAAAAAAAAAAGATCATAAAATTGCTTCTTATAGCAGGCAGCTGAGAACAATGTGAAAACAGGTGCTCCAACATTCAAACAAAAAGTATTATGTATAGTACTACTTGTAAAACTCATTTCCGTCTGAAATGGCGCAATATTTCAAAAAAATTGATCAACTACTTGGAGGGGTATCAACTACTGGTGCGGTCACCCTATTTTAAATTCAGTCTTCAAGAGGTTATACTTCATTTGAATGTACTTGAAACTAATAACTGACAGAGCATGGATTTGCAAGTCTACTAACAGGTCTGGAATGACAGTATTGAAAAATGTTCTAAACTTTCGAAAAAAATGATGACAAACTTAAATTAAAAAGTTAGTCCTAAAGATAATTGAACTTTTAATAGGTAAAAAATACATTTATTCAAAGGCACCAGATACCGTTAAACATCTTAGATGTATAGTGGCTGCATAGGAAGCTTCCTGTAGCAATGCACATGACAGAAAATTCTAAAAGGGAGAGGAATGAAACTTTATTAGAGATGAAGTAAAAGCATTCTAATGATTAGTAAATCAAACACTGGATTTTGGTTTACAGAACATAGGTGAAAGCTTATGATTGGTAAATTAAAAATTTAGTCCTAAAGATATTTGAATTTTAAATAGGTAAGCTATGCATTTATTCAAAGGAACCAGATACTATTAAACATCTTAGATCTATAGTGGCTGCACAGGAAGCTTCCTGTAGCAATGCACATGACAGAAAATTCTAAAAGGGAGAGGAATGAAACTTTATTAGAGATGAAGTAAAAGCATTCTAATGATTAGTAAATCAAACACTGGATTTCGGTTTACAGAACATAGGTGAAAGCTTATGATTGGTAAATTAAAAATTTAGTCCTAAAGATATTTGAATTTTAAATAGGTAAGCTATGCATTTATTCAAAGGAACCAGATACTATTAAACATCTTAGATCTATAGTGGCTGCACAGGAAACTTCCCATAGCAATGCATATGATAAAGTTCTAAAAAGGAGAGGAATAAAACTTTATTAGAGATGAAGTAAAAGCATTCTAATGATTTGTAAAACCCCGGATTCCGGTTTACAGAACATAGGTGAAAGCCTAGGATTGGTAAATTAAAAATTTAGTCCTGAAGATATCTGAATTTCTGATAGGTAAACTATAAATTAAAATATACCAGGTACCATTAAACATCATAGATGATTAATAGGTGCACGGGAAAGCTTCGATAGAAATGTAGATCACAGAAAGTTCTATAATGGGAGAGGAATGGAACTTTGAGTTGAAGAAAAAGGCATTCTAATGATCAGTAGAACCAACCTTGGATTGCGGGTTACACAACATAGATCCTTTTTTTAAAAAAACCTGGAAACTAAAAGATTTTTTTATATTTAGTAGATTTTTTAGACTGCTCCCTAATAACACCAAACTGCAATTTAATATTAAAAACATGAAAAATGTATTGAAAAAGTTTTTAACTTTATTAAAAGTGATACTTTCGTATTAGCCGCGTGTTGATAGCCGTAACTAATAGCTGATGATATCGCCAAAAATCGCTACTTACAGAAACTTTTTTTATTCCGATGTTTTTAATAGTCTGACCACGTAGTTCGATTGCATGCCTATTAAATTTGTGTTTATATTTTATTTGTTTATCGATGAAGTCTTAAATTCATTATGGACTTACTGCAAACAAATGCTATGTAGTTTGTATTAGTGCAAACTGGTTAATCTTTCGTAATCGCATTGCACACGACATAGATTTAGACAAAATTTGTTCTTTAAAATAATTTTAAAAACCATAAAAAATTAGTAATTGAGATGCAGTTTTGAAAGAAATTTCCTTTAAAAAGAGAACTTTTTCTCTATTCAACAGTGTGAAAATACAAACTGTAAGATGTTAAAAAAAAAAAAAAAAAAAATCAGTAAAAGAAAAAAATTGGACAGCTGTTGCCACCACGGATAAGATGTCAGCATTACTCAAGTTTTTGCTTTATAATATAAATTTCCCCTTTGTGACAGCTATGATATGGCAATAGTAAACAACTCCGAATTTGTATGTCAAACGTGGCAAATAAGGCGTGTTCCTACTATAACTAGTTTTATAAATATTCTGATCTTAGTGCAATAGTTGTTGCACTCTTATGCAAAAAAGCATGAATACAAAATTTATTACAAATTATATACATTAAATTCAGTAATACAGAAATAATAGGACTCCATGGCAACCTACAATCATTACCTATCACGGGATATCATTGAATTAATTACGTATGATAGGATTTAATAAAAAAAACTTTTATTAATATGTTTTTAAGTATTACAAATGTCAATCAAATTTCAATTTAATTGCTTAAAAAGGCGCAAAGGCCAACCAAGTGAAAAAGATTCCATGCCGGGATTCGAACCCGGGCCATCAGTATAGCGCACTGACGTTCTACCGACTAAACTACATGGAACGATACCCAGCCTGAAACTTCTCACTATTATAGGTTGGCAAAGCTACAACTGCAGTACAAAATGGAATATATTCCGTGAGCCACCGACATGGGGCAAACACAGACACTAAATTAAATCCCATGTCGGTGGCTCACGAAATACATTCCATCTTGTGCTGCATTTGTAGCTTTCCCAACCTATAATAGTGGGAAGTTCCAGGCTGGGTATCGTACCATGTGGTTAAGTCGATAGAACGTCAGTACGCTATACTGATGGCCCGGGTTCGAATACCGGTATGGAATATTTTTCACTATGTAGGCCTTTTCGCCTTTTAAGAGATTAAATTTAAATTTGATTTTCATTTGTAATATTGTATGCAAGGCGAATGTTTCTCTCTGGAAAAATGTCCAAATATTAATGTTTTTAAGTTTTGATTTGATTTTCATAATATTTGAAATGACACGACTAAATTCCGCAATGATTATATATATTAAATTTCAAACCATTCGGTTGGGTAGTTTTTGCGCTGTTATATATGGACAGATGGACAGTCAAACAGAATGATCAGACGACAATTATTAGGTGCTACGTATTTATATAATTACGAACGTACCTAAAAATTAAAATGTAAGATTCAGCTTATTTGTAAGTGTTTCAATAAAATTTCCAGACTGCTTGATCTTCTCTATTATTCTCCTAGATCATCTTCATTTTTTGAATAAGCATAAAAAATAATTATAATCATCCACAATGATGCAGAAGAAGAAAGTTACTTTGCATACCGTGTAATGAAGAACATATAAATTGAGTCTTGATAACTTCTGTTTTCTTATGCAAATGTAAACTAGTCGGATATACCAATCCCAAAACTTTCTTCTATCTCATACATGTTAATACTTCAAAATTCGCTATCACACTGCCAAAATTAAATGGCAATGTATGCCCATCATGAGAATGCTGAAGATATGAAATTCCGTGCATTAGTTCTTGAGATATGACTACCGCTGAAATCGTGTAAATCCGGCAAAATGCAACCTAGCAGCGCCACCTATTGGGTGCTTTACACTAAAACCACCAAGCAACAACTTATGTCAACGTCTAACTGAATCTGAAGTTTGGGGAAAATACGTTCATTAGTTTTTGAGATAGCTCTGTTGCAGAAATCGTTAACATTCCAGCATAGGTGAGCCACTTGTTGGGCGATTAACCCCGAAACCTAATCAGCAACAATTTGTGTCAACGTCTAACTAAATCTGAAGTTAGATGAAAATTCGTGTATTAGTTCTTGAGATAGAGCTATGGCGGAAATCGTGAAAAATGCAGACAGCAGCGCCACCTGTTGAGCGATTTACACCAACACGTAATCAGCATCAAGTTATAAAGTACTCACTGAATCTGAAGTTTGATGAAAATTCGTACATTAGTTCTTGAAATAGAGCTATTGTGGAAATCGTGTAAATCCTGCAAAATGCAGTATAGCAGCGCCACCTGTTGAGCGATTTACACAAGAATGTATATTGTCAGTTCATGTCAAGGACTAACTGAATCTGAAGTTTGATGAAAATCCGTGCATTAGTTCTAGAACTTGAGTTATTGTGGAAATCGTGAAAAATGCTTCATAGCAGCGTCACCTGATGAACGATTTACACCAAAAACTAATCAGCACTAATTTATATCAAGGACTAATTGAATATAAATTTTTATTAAATTCCGTTTCCGTTCATTAGTTCTTGAGATAGAGCGCCTACAAAATTAGTGCCACACACTCAGACTCGCAGACAGACCTTTTGTAAAAACATGTTTTTCGGAATTTGACCTCTAAAATGTGTAAATCCGTCGAAAACCGGAATTAGAAAATTTTCACGAATCCAATACTTTCTTCTTGTAAAGATAGAAGAAAGTAATAACATATTCGTCTCTTTAAATAGACTTTCCTAAAGTAAGTGTGTCTATAAATTCAGCATAAACACAAAATGCCATTAATATTCTGTGAAAATTTATATATGTATTCAAAATAGTTAGAATTAAAAACATAAAATTCAATAATCACCATCCATTTGTTGTAGCAGTTTCTCGAAGCTTATTTTTATTTTAAGTGTCAGCACCAGGTTTGTGATAAAGTTTGAACAGAGGAGGCGTCGGAATTTGCTTTATATGTTGTATTTTACACAAAATATTCAGAAAACTTTGAATCGGCGAGTCTTTTTGTTTTCCTAGCATCTGATAACCTTTTTGTCGTTAGCATGAAGAAGTTCTAAGTTAGACAGTGTTGCTAATTTAAAAAAGATTTATTACGCAAAGCTACTTCTACTTCCAAAAATCTATATCATATGACATCAAGCATCCGATCTTAAATACAATTAAAATTGCTATTAGGAAGTAGTGGTCGATTTTTTAACTAAAAAATTTGATGAATAGATAGCAATGATGCGGCAGTTACTTAGTCTCGTGTATTTGTCTAGTACATGGATTCAAAGATAGATTTTAGAGGTAAAATATGAAACAAATTGGACTAATAAATTTTTATCTCTATTTATCAGTAGTTCGTGTATCTTATTACAATGATCAGTATTTAAGTACGTCTTAAGTTGATCAGTATCAGCTTTTTCTAACACTGCCCAAACTGGTTTCAAGCAGTTCATATATACTAAAACATGCAAGGAATTAAATATTTTTGGAACTAAATCAGGGCGGCGATGCGTTTGAACGCCAGAAATAGCAGAGAAGCCTCCTCTTACAGAAGAAGCTCTTCGCAAAAACTCAGGACACATCTCAAGACTTAATTGAGAAAAGCAAAACTCAAATATATCAGGATTGTTTGTAGAATCCATCACTGCTGCACGCACTGAGGCATTAATTAAGATCTCGGATTTCTGATCTAACCTTAATTCATCTTCTGGTAACGATTCTATTTTATTCCAAAAGAACTCTACAGCTTCCACGTATCCTCTGTAATTTCTTTTACACAATTCTGTTTCTTCGTCGTTACTTTGCTTTTCCTTTATATCATTCTTATGTATTGCAAGATAAAGTCCATATTCATACAAATGCTTACCCTGTAATTGCAAATCTGAGGTATAACCACTTATGACATGTGACCAGTATTCCGTCAATCGATCTGCACAAGTACGCGATGTGCTCAATATTAGTACCAACTCCTTCAGATCACTTACACCGTCGTCTATAGTATCAAATTCTCTCTTACATTGCTCAAACGCAATAACTGCATCTTTTTCTAAGCAACACCAAGAAGCAATCCGAAAACGTTCTATTGCTTGTAGAGGATTAGTCCTGCCTTTCCAACTGGGTAGGCGAACTAACATTTTAGCAACCATTCTCCTATTAAGTTCTATTCGGTGTATGGAATCTGTTCTTTCCCAACAGTCCTCGTCTGCTAACACAGACAAGGCAAATGCAAGACGGATCGGACCATTTTCTTTGAATAATATATAAAAGGTAAAACACCAGTTTTTCAGTTGGAGAAGTTTAGATTCTCTATGGGGATCCTTTTCCCGAACGATAGAAAAGACTGCTAGTGTTAATTTGGTAAAATTCATTTTGCGTATCAATAAAGATATTAATGCAGCATCTGTTTAAAACTTATTGAATCTTATGCTTGAACTATTAGATGTTTCATTGCTACGATCACCATTTATCGTTTTGCATCGTTCAAGATTTATGAAATACAATTTTTTAGCACTTTTTTGTTGGCCGATTTCTTCACTATGGCCGGGATCCAAATAGATTTTTCGCTGTTAGCGAAATGAGATTGACCAATCAGAAACTTATATTTTTACAGGCTTTTCGGTGTTTACTTCAAACAGTAAACAGTTAGCAAAAATACAGGATTCTGATTGGTCAATCTTGTCTCGCTAACAGTCAAAAATCTATCTGGATCCCGGCTTTTATCTTCCAGATACTGTACTATAACGCCTAGAATATATAGTGTGGAAATCGGCTATCCCTGTAATACTTAAAAAAGCGCTAAAATATTGTATCCCTTAAATGTGCAACGATGCTGCTGAAATAAGCAGATCGCAGCGACATCTGCAGGATATATTCTACAACTGCAAGATATTGCTAGTCTATACAATGCAATACAAAAATCCCGCAGATGTCGTTGCGATAGACACTTGGGATTTTAGCAGTATCGTCGCACATTAAAGGGATACAAATTTTTAGCACTGTTTGGTTAGCATATTTACACCTAGGTATTCTAGACGCTGTAACTATACTATGGCACTGGAGCGAGGCTAACGAAAAAGACTGGCTACCGCGGTGCATTCCATGAATCTTTTTTTTTTTTTACAGACCGTTGGAGTCACGTGAGTCTCCAATGCACCAATGCAGGTGTACGAAAAGAGCATCACGTCACTCTAGCGGTCTGTAGAAAAAAGGTACTTGGGATACAGCGTCTAGAATACCTAGTGTGGAAATATGTTATCCAAACAGTGCTAAAAATTTTTATCCCTTAATTGCGATGATACTGCTAAAATTTCAAGTGTCGATCGCAGCGACATCTGCGGGATTTTCCTATTACTAGTCTTACATTGTATAGACTAGCAATTTCTTGCAGTTGTAGAAAATATCCTGCAGATGTCTCTGCGATCTGCATATTGCAGTATCATTGCACATTTAAGGGATACAATATTTTAGCGCTTTTCTAAGTAGTACTACAGCGCCTAGAATACCTAGTGTGGAAATATGTTATCCAAACAGTGCTAAAAAATTATATAACTTAAATGTGCGACCATACTGCTAAAATCCCAAGTGGCGATCGCAGCGACATCTGTGGGATTTTCGTATTACTAGTATTACATTGTATAGACTACAGCGCCTAGAAGATACAGTGTGGAAAACGGCTATTCCTATAATGCTTTAAAAAGTGCTAAAAACTTGTATCCCATAAATTTCCAACAATGCTCAGCGGCAATATGCTGATACGAGCGCCATCTCGTAACTCTTTTCAATATAAACATTGTGTTTTCAAAATTTATAGAATGTTAAATGTCGGAAACTATAAATATAAGATATTTTGGTCTGTTATAAGCTAATTTAGTTAAGGAATGACGTGAAATGGGTTAAAGAGTCTCTTTTAGAATGACTATCGCTTTTAAATCACTACGATGGCGCTATGATCGACATCTTGTTATTCAGCATCGTTGTACATTTATGGGATTCAATTTTTTAGCACTATTTTCCAGCCGTTTTCCACACTGTATCTTCTAGGCGCTGTAGTATAGACTAGCAATTTCTTGCAGTTGTAGAAAATATCCTGCAGATGTCGCTGCGATCAGCATATTGCAGCAGTATCATTGCACATTTAAGGGATACAATATTTTAGCGCTTTTTTAAGTATTACAGGGATAGCCGATTTCCACACTATATATTCTAGGCGCTATACTTGGGATGCACTGTGGTAGCCTGTATTTTTCGTTAGCCTCGCACTGGAGGTAAAGCGTCTAGAACATCTAGTGTGGAAATATGCTATCCAAACAACGCTAAGAATTGGTATTCCTTAAATGTGCGACGATACTGCTAAAATCCCAAGTTGCGATCGCAGCGACATCTGCGGGATTTTCGTATTCCATTGTATAGACTAACAATATTTTGCAGTTGTAGAAAATATCCTGCAGATGTCGCTGCGATCTGTATATTTCAGCAGCATCGTTGCACATTTAAGGGATAAAATATTTTAGCACTTTCTTAAGTATTACAGGAATAGCCAATTTCCACACAATGTATTCTGGGCGTTATACTGGAGGTAGTAAAGTAGAAGCGTATTGCTTTTTCACAGTAGCCAAGCCTCCGGCTTTTTGCACATCACTATTATTTTAGAGAAAATGTTGTTAGGTTCGCCTCTTTCTTTCCCCGTCGCTGCAGTACTGCTATCATTACGTCACAAAACATGCGCCAGAGCCTTAGATTTCAGAAAAGTCGCGACTTCTATCGGTTGATGTCGAATATGGCGGACGCTAAAGAGGGCTAAAATACAGCGCCTAGAAGATACAGTGTGGAAAACGGCTACAAAATAGTGCTAAAAAATTTAATCCCATAAATGTACAACGATGCTGAATAACAAGATGTCGATCGTAGCGCCATCGTAGTGATTTAAAAACGATAGTCATTCTAAAAGAGACTCTTTAACCTATTTCACGTCATTCCTTAACTAAATTAGCTTATAACAGACTAAATATCTTATATTTATAGTTTCCGATATTTAACATTCTATAATTTTTGAAAACACAGGGTTTATATTGAAAAGAGTTGCGAGATGGCGCTCGTATCAGCATATTGCCGCGGAGCATTGTTGGAGATTTATGGGATACAAGTTTTTAGCACTTTTTAAAGCATTATAGGAATAGCCGTTTTCCACACTGTATCTTCTAGGCGCTGTAGCTAAAGAATTCGTTTTTCAGCTTCAAACTTTCCTAACTGGAAGATTGATAGGTCTACTCTTCTCTTTTCATAGCTCCATACTTTCAACTTAAGTGGGTGCTCCACAGAGGTCGGCATGGAAGGAAATTTTCACCAGAAATTTAAAATAAAATCGGAAAGTTTGAAAATTTTCGAAAACTGAGAACTTAAATTATATGTAGTTTAAAATTGTTTAATTAACATGAAGAGTATTTTGTTCAAGAACAATAATCATACAATAAATTACTAAATTCACTAGTATTTAAATATTAATACATGAAACTATCAATTAATCTATACAGGCAATTATCTTCAGTACAATGCTTACAAACAAACAATCGTTTAACATAAGGATAGCAAAAAACGAAAGACACAGGCTGCGATACTTCCTCCCTTACTTGGCTGTCATACACTGTTAAAAATCTGCAGCTTTAGCTGCATAGTCACTCCACCATTTTTATAGAATAACTCTATTCTGACCAATGAGAATGCTTCATAGTGGTAATCGTTTTCTATAAAAGCGGTGGAGTGACTAGTGAGTATGCAGCAAACGCTACAGATCAAAGCGATATAAGTAAGCGTACAAACTTAATACTGGAATCGGGCGTAAATTAACACAGTTGCGCCATCTTGTGGACGGGGTGATAATCCACATACGCGGTCTTTTAGTGTGACGTCATATATGAAAGGATATAAACATCTGCGCATATTTTCTAAATCTTTAGTCACTCATGGAACTGAATTTTGTTTACCACATTTATTGCAAAATAATGGCGTAGCGAGGAAAGGCGTCCAGATGCACTTGACACCACGAAGTTTTCTTCGCCTTGTCAGAGACATTTCAGCTATTAATCAAGGTGAAAAAAACTTTAGAAAACAGTTAGGCATCTTCCTGTAGTATGTAGTTTAAGCCCGTCCGCTACGTGGCGTGCGACCTCGCCTTTAATCTTGCGGTTACCTCTCCCATTTAAGATAGGACGCTTACTTATATCGCTTTGCTGCAATTTTTAATAGTGTATGATGGTTTCCACTAGTTGTTGAACAGCCATGTGATCAAAGTAAGATGAAAAGCTGCCGATATTGTAGTGGTACCGCTGCCTGTCTCTTTTATTGGCTGCGATCAGAATGCTAAACATTTTATCTAATTTAAACATCTTTAAAATTAATTCATATCAAGTCGGAATCTAGATCGAATTTTTGCAATTTTAGAAAATAGGTTCCCCATTATATGTCTATATTTTGCGAGCTGGATTTTATGAATTTTCGGCGTTTTCTGACACTAAAAACAAAAACCCGTATTTTTAATGCCAGAAAATGCTGAAAATTCATAAAACTCAAAGTGAAATAGCTTGGTAATTTTAGGTCAGACAAAAATTTAATTTTTACTGTTGTTACTTGTTCGGAGAAGGTTCTTTTTCCTAAATAGAACTTGTAGGGCTCGAGAGCAGTATAAAAATTTTAATTCCGCAACTTTTTTTTAAATACAGTAGAGTCCCGATTATCCGAGTTAATATTGACCAAGCTCAACTCGGATAAGCAAAAACTAGCCAATGAAACAGTTCATTAGGTAAAGCAGTAGTATCTTCCCTTCTTATCAGTTAGAAGTTCCTTGGGTAAATTACCGGTATCACGTGACTTCTTTCAGCCTCGAACCCATATTTGGAATATCCTCCATTGACTGCTTAAGGTGCCTTGATCAAGAAGGGAGCTCTCTCGGTCAACGATCGAATACCGAACTTCAATTTGGATATAGCCCTTAAAATACGCTCGTTTTAAAATAATTAATTTCTCGGAAACTTGTGGTACGAATTGCGTAAAAATTTGTTTTTAGACTAATTGAAGGGTGTAGAGTTCATTTATGCTGTCAGAATTGTGTACTGCTATAGAAAAAACAAAGTTATGGTTCGTTTTAATATGTAGATGCCCCCTAAGCAAAATTTATATACATCACTTAAAAGTAGACTTTATTTCCAATCGTTCGGTACCAGTAGCTTTCTTTTACGATAATTCGTTGAGGAGTTAGTAGGGGGTGTTTACTTTTTTTTTCCCACGACTGTACAGTTCCGTTTCTTTTATAAAAATGAGGAATGTAATTGTTTATCTGAAAAAAAAAATCCTTTACAGTTTTTTATTTGCTGGATGATAAATGCTTCGTTACTGCATTACTACGCCACAGTATAGTTTCCACTTGTACGTTTTTTTTTTTTTACCATTAAATTTTACCTAATTTATAGCCAAAATCTAGCAATTATTAATGATTAAAGAATTCAAATTATTATAAAATTTTGGTGGTAAAAAAAACCCGTATGACTTGGCAGCTATGCCATGTCATCAGAATTTCAGGCATAGTCGCTCCTTGTTGCTAAATGTATTCAATAGTTTTTTCAATGGAACTTAAACCTACGGAATGCATAATTTTGTACTGATGGACATAATTTTCATAATTAACAAACAGTCACTGTCAGTGAAGTGCTAAGTGAAGATGAAAGAACAGTAGTAAAAATTTAGAACTTTGATTTTCTGCTCTGAATGGGAAAAATAGCCATTTTGTTTTTCAGTATCTCGGTTAAAGCGGAAACTCGGCTAAGCGCGACTCGGGTAATCGTAAATCTACACTGTTAAAAATCAGCGGCATAATAACTCTACTGCTTTTATAGAAAACGGTTACTTGACTATAATATGGAGCATTCATTCTCATTGGTCAAAATAAAGATATTCCGTAAAAGCGGTGAAGTGACTATGCAGCTAAAGCTGAGGATTTTTAACAATATACTGTAACTATTTTGATGTAAATGTATTTTCATATGAAGAACAATATTTCAAACATTTTAGGAATTAGAATTATATCTTTAACCGCTTAACCTATGATTTAAGTTTTAACAGGCTGGCCCCAAAACGTAAAAAAAGACTGCGCAGCCTTCGAGTCATTCCATGATTCGGCAAATCGGTCCTAAGTTGTACCTAATGCGCACGACTTATGGAATGTAAATACATGTGTAAGATACAACAGGTTTAATTTTGTGAAATATTTGATAAGTAATTACAACCTGGTGTAATAATTGTGGCAGATATACCACAAAAGATTTATCATCAATCACTAAAATATAACATAAATCAATAACTAATCGCTTGCATTTTTTTCGTGGAGAACGTATAATGTCACCACTGTCATTTTCGGGAACAGAAGTATCAATATAAATTTCACTGTTTTCATCACAAAATCTTCTTTTTGAAAACATCTTGTGGGGATTAACAAGGGAGCTCTTTAATATTTAAGAAAATATATTTCAACAGAATAACATGCAACTGATTATGATACAAAGATATAATAAGAATCTATCACGAGCCTGGTCTGTGCTGTTTGTGGTGGGCAAATGACAAACCTCGAATGTCGCACTACGGGCTATGCCCGTAATATTTACATTTGGCCCGATTGTGTACTACTGGCAAGTTTCTCGCTGCCGCTCGCCATGGCGCCAAATCACGACAAAATGTTTCATTTGGCGAGTAAATGGATGATTAGACTCGCCCAATTGCGAGTGGTCAATTTTTGCTAATCTTTTTTGTGTGTATGTGTGTGTGTGTTTCAGTACAGGCGACACTCTTATTTACATTACGGAACAATTTATGTCACTTATCATGTTCAATCGTATCGTACAATTTACAATATTTTTAGCGATACTAACACAATACCGATTCAATTTAGCATCAGACAAAGCCACAGTAAGCAAAAATGCCTTTTCAGTATGTTTTAATGTGCCCAATAGGCAACAGTACTATTTTGAAATAACCTTTGAAGTATGGGCTTCAATGAAAAGCCGAAGAATTCTAAACAAATGAAGTTTTTGACACATTTTGTTGTATATATTTAAAATTTTTCAGAATTCATTGAATGTAATATATTGAAATCCAGAGTTAACTGGGATTGCAAGTTTTATTTCATAACATTTTATTGAGTTAAATCGTATTTATATTTTTTTCTTGATTGCGAAAGACATTTAGAATAATTTTTTTTTTTTTTTAGTTTCTGTAGCGTATAATTAAATTCAGATGAATAACTGATCTATAAACAGTTTCAAAAACTTATGGTATTTTAGAACATATTGAAAAAGGGGGATATGTTAAAGGGTTAAAGATCTAACATTCATTGTTTCACAACGAATTTATTTTGCTAATTTTTTTTTTTTCATTTGGCAAAAGTTTTTTACTTCTGTTTAGCCAAATTACTAACATTCGTAAAAAAACAGCGAGAATCCTGTACGGGCCAGGCCCGTGATCAGTTTTAGCCCGAATACTAACCACTTGTCTCACATGTAGTTGTAGGTTAAGGGGTTAAAACAAACTTTAGTAATTAAGTCGATGATAATATTACGACTATATTAAAACAAGTGGGTAAGCGTGATCACAAGTCGCACAGAGGGTTTCGTTTAATATTCCTTTCAAAACACTTTATCCTTTTGCAAATCTGTTAGTTCCTCATTTTGCAACCAGGGGGCGTACTCTACTCTAAACAAACCTCTATCCGAACGAAACTCCGTTTGACAACCTATACATACATATATGAGTCGAGGGAGTCGGGCCCATAGCCATAGCACTCTAGATAGGTAGGCGCCCCCTGGCAGTAAAAAGTGGCACTAAAATATGTAAGTCTATGGTGCATAATATGAAAGAGCGGTCAAAGAAGTGTCGGCAAAAGTTAGAAAAGTGCCCCCCGGATGAAAAGGGGGGAGGATAAAAAATTGCTTAAAATACACAAGTTAGAGCCCGGAGGGTAATTAATATAAGACTTTTTGAAAATTTTATGATTTTTCGTGTGATCGAAAGTGTTGTGCAGTAGCTGTGCAAAATTTCAAGTCTCCAACTTAATTAAGGGCAGAGTTATGAAAGTGTTCTGCTATAAGTATGCAAAATTTCATGTCTCCAACTTAATTAGGGACTGAGTTAGAAAAATTGCTTAAAATGCACAAGTTAGAGACCGGAGGGGTAAATGTAAGACTTTTTGAAATTTTTGTAATTTGTCATTTGATCGCAAGTGTTCAGCTACAAGTATGCAAAATTTCAAGTCTTCAACTTAATTAGGGGCTGAGTTAAAAAAAAAAAAAAAGCTTAAAATACACAAGTTAGAGCCCAGAGGGTTAAATATAAGATTTTTCGAAATTTTATGATTTGTCGTTTGATCGCAAGTGTTTAGCTATAATTTTGCAAAATTTCAAGTCTTCAAATTAATTAGGGGCTCAGTTAGGAAAAAAAAAAAAGCTTAAAATACACAAGTCAGAGCCCAGAGGGTTAAATATAAGACTTTTTCAAAATTTTATCATTTGTTGTTTGATATGAGGTGTTCAACTATAAGTATGCAAAATTTCAAGTCTCCAACATATATAGTTCCTGAGAACGGGTACTGTGACCAGGGCCTGCTTAACACTTAGGAATAGGGGAAGCCCGACGTCACACAGGAGGCCCCGTATTACTCTTCAAATTGCTTTTTTATTTACTAAATCTCATTTTCGTATGCTTAAATAATTTGAAATTTTACCATCACAGTTTAGAGTAAATAACATTTTTAATATTAAACTAAAACTACCTATATAAAAGTATTTTATTAAATGTTTAATTGTAAATAACTAATTTATTTTGTAAATGACAAATATGGAACTATAGTTGAGAATATGTGAACTTCAAAATATTTTTTGTGATTTACAAATTGCCATATAACAAGAAAAAAAAGTTTCATAAGAAAAAAAATGTATTTTTTACAGTGATTGAGTTTCTTTTTTCTAAAAATTAGTTTTGAAAAGTTAAATTGGGGGCCCTTTTGTATTTCACTGAGTAAGCATGGGCTTCACGGGCCTATTCCGTAAACAGGCCCTGACTGTGACGGACATACAGACAGAGGAGCGAGACGAATAGTGTTTCGTCAGATGAACGAAACCCTAAAAAACATTACGGAAACAAAAATTTATCTAGACGACTGCCTAAAATTATTAAAAGAATGCTGTAAGAGTTAACCCTTTAATGCATGTTTTTTTTTGGAAAAATTATATTTGAGTTTATTTTTGTTAAGTATCCACTAGAAAAATGGTGAAAAACTATTTCTGTTTCTGTTGGAAATAATGTCATTATGTCACTCCTGAGTTACATAACAGAAATGGTTCAAAAGATGATAATTTTAAATTATATACTTACTTTAAATTGCTTACACTGCACAATAACAACTATTCAACGATATAATAATTTTTATAATGCTTTTAATATTTTTTCAGACGCACGCCAGTCGAGCACATTGCAAGCAGTATCAACAAAAGATGTTATAACCTCCCCGTGATAACAAATCAGAACAAAAACAGACTTCACGACCTTAAATGCATGTTACCACACATAACAGGGTTCGTACGGGTACTTGAATTTCCCGGCTAAGAAATTCTTCGGTACCAATATTTTCTTATGGAAAATCTCTCTTGAAATAACGTGAAATTTCGACCGTTTAAACTAGATTTATTTTTCTATAAAAAATTTCTGATATTGGGCCTTGAAATAACGGTACCCGTACGAACCCTGCATAAGTAACCCATAATAGTTCATTAAAAGATTAATAAAAAATGCCAAATCGCAAAAAAGATCATGTAATTCTTGAGTTACAATATGCATTTAAGGGTTAGAAAAAAAATAATAATTCAGAAATAAAGGTACTTAAAACGCTGGTGAGTAACCGACTAATATAATACAGTCAACTCTGTGAAATCCGCACACTTAGGGACCAAAGGTTTTGTGGATTATACATTTTTGCGGATTATAGATCATCTCTTTGTTTACATTTTATTTTTTAAAGTCTGACTATAAATTAGGAACAACTGCACAAAGAATACAATCACAATGGAAAAGAAAAACATAATGCAACATTGGTTTAACATATTTAATAACTAAGTTAATTTAAAGAAAAATTTAATTATATACAATACGAATTTTATTGATTATTAATTTTTTTTAAACACTGACACAACACAATGGTAGTTCCAGTTTTTGTTTGTTGTCAATAATGTTTTTTTGTAGTCTATGTACACTCATTACTTCTTGCTTGGAGGCGAAATTTTGTTACTCAAGGAAATTTAAATATTTATATCGAATTTATATTTAAATATTTATTCATTGGAAACTTGATAAATGAAAAAAAATATATGCCAAATTTAACTTTGAGTTTAACTGTTAATGAAAATCTGCATTGTTTGCATTCCAATGTGTAGTGCGGATAATAGACGCTTGCGGAATACATCGGCGGATTTCACAGAGTTGACTGTATAGCCAAAAAAAAAAACTAGCTCCCGAAAAATAATTATCCAGTTTCGATACTTTTTCAAGTTGAAAGACATGTGTAAAGAATCCAATTTAATTTTGAGAGAAATACAGAAAATGATTTATTTTACTAAGCCATCAATTTAACAGTGGAAATTTAGCTTCCAAGAGCTAAATCACTAAAACATCATTCTTACAGTGTCAAACTTTCTAATGATAGTCCAGTCCTGTGTGTCATTAATCTGTCATTAATGAAATTTTGTCCGGATATTTAAAACATCAGCGACTAATTTGTGGAATTTTAATCATTTTCAACATTTTCTATCTTTATGAAATTCAGATTTTGACACAGTACTTGATGATCACTTCTAGGGTATACAAAAAGAACTCGGTTTAACACTGTAAAAAAAAAAAAACAGAAATGAATTATTGTACTAAGACACAATTTAACAATGGAAATTTGACTTCGAAGAGTTTAAAACATGAAAACGTATCATTTGCTTGATATCTAGATTTTCTAATGATCTATGTCACTGATCCATGTGTTATTGTTCTTCCATTACTGAAACACTGGTAACCATCATTTATTTTAAATCCCAGCTAATGGACTCTTCATCGAATTTTTACTTTATCACACCAGATTCCTGCACATGATAACAAATTCCGCTTGCACCAAGTTGAAAGACATATAAAAAGAACTTAATTTAATTCTGAAGGAAATACAGAACATGATTTATTTTGCTTAGTCTCCATTTAAGAATGGGAATTTAGCTCAAGAGCTATAACACTAAAATGTCTCAATCATATAACACCTGACTTTTCTAGTGATGCTTATGTCACTAACCTACGTGTCCTGTCATTAATTAAATTTTCGTCTGTGTCATTTAGTTTAAACGTCAATGACAGACGTCGTAGAATTTCAGTCATCATCATCATAATTTTTCGATAGTAACAAACCAAGATTTCGATCCATATTCCTGCACCTGATGATGGTTTCCTCTTGCACCAAGTTGAAAGCCATATAAAAAATAACTACATTTAATGGTGAAGAAAATGCAGAATATGATTCATTTTGCTTAGTCCCTATTTAACAATTGGAATTTAACTTCCAAGCACTAAATCACTGAAACGTCTCAGTCATACGACATCTAACTTTTCTATTGATGTTTGCTTATGTCACTGATCTGCGTGCCCTGTCATTAATTAAAATTCTCGTCTGTTCATTTGTTTTAAATGCCAGTGACTGACGTTGTAGAATTTCAGTCATCATCATCATCATTTTCTGACTTTAACAAACCCAGATTCCGAGCCAGATTCCTGCACTTGATGACCACTTCCTCTTGCACCAAGTTGAAAGACATTGCAATGATAGCCAGTCCCATGATGAGGTACATGCAACAAATGATGAGTTTAGCTTGCCCACTTTGGGCATCGAAAATGTCAGATCCGGGAACTAAGTCACCAAAACCGATGGTGCTGAGGGTGATGAAACAGAAATAGGCGCCGTCCAAAAACGACCAATTTTCCCACAGTGAAAATAGAACCGCACCTCCACAGATGTAACCAGTCACCAGCATTAACACCATATACATTGGAACTCTCTGGTCCTCGTTGCCCATAGAGTCCCTATACACTCGTTCAATGACGACTGGTGTAACTTCAGGAACCATCATAAGGGGAGGTTTGACCACTGGTGTAGAAGGAACAGAGGAATCTCCCTTCATCGAGTTCTTTTCATCACCATTGCACATCTCTAGAGTTGCTATCTCTGCAACCTTGTTGATTGGGTCTGCAAAAGAAAATGTGAAGTGAAACAATATTGAATATATAAAGAAAAATGTAGATAGTATAAATTAATATATCAAAAGGACTTTTTTGGAAACTTTGCAACGCTTACCCTCGTGTTTTCCTCCTTATTACTGCAATACTTACTGGCAATACCTCCAAAACTTACTGGAATGTTTACTATCCTTTATTACTGCAATACTTACTGGCAATACCACCAAAACTTACTGCAATGTTTACTATCCTTTATTGCTGCAATACTTATCTCCAATACTTCCTACAATACTTACTAAGACCTTATTAGTGCAATTCTTACCTCCAATACTTACTGCAATACGTAGTACCTCCTTTATTACTGTAATTACTGAGTTACCAATGCATCACTGCCAGTCTTGCAGGGTTAAGGGGGTTCGGACATTTGTGTCTTGTCAATGTTAAATTTGTCATATTGATGACCCTTTATCTCAGGAACTGCTCCAAGGAATCAGCTGAATTTTTCAAAGCTTATTCCCTATATTATTTTTAAATACTTTAACACAGGGATTCTTAAAATCGGCTGTAATTATAATTTTATGATTTTTACCGCAAACTACAAAATTAAAAAAAAAAAAATTCCTAAATGACCCTTTATCTCAGAAATCGTAAAATTATAATTACAGCCAAATTCAAGAAATCCATGTGTTAAAGTACGTAAAAATGTATAAGGAATAATCTTTGAAAATTTCAGCTGATTCCTTTCAACAGTTTCTAAGATGAAGTCATCAATGTGACAAATTTAGCCAGTCTTGCCAGTGGGCTACTTTTTAGCTCACAGGCTATCAAAGCCTGAGAGCTAATGTGCCCGCCGGTTCTGTATGTATGTATGTACGTAACGCGATAACTCTTGATAGAAACATCCGACTTGCTTCATTTTTTTTTCTAGGTTCATTCTGATAAGGCGCTTCCCTGATTAGTTTTGAGGGTTCACTGGTTAAGTATAAAGGGGGGGGGAGGGGGCTAGTCCACCCCCCTCTTAATTTAGATAAATGGGTTTTTCATGCAGACTTATTCGATTTGCATCAAATTTGGTATACCGGTTTATTATGTTAAGGAGATTCCATGATTAGATTTGGAGGTTTATTAGTTAAGTATAAAGGCGGGAAAGGGGGGCCAGACCCTCCCCACTTAATTTATATAAATGATTTTTTCATGCAGAGTTATTCGATTTGCTTCAAAGTTTATATTCCATTTTAATCTTATAAGGCGGTATAATCTTATTCCCTGGTTAGATTTGGAGGATAATTGTTTAAGTATAAAGGGGGGAAAGGGGCTACCCCCTCCCTTAATTTAGATATATGGGGTTTTCATGCAGAATTATTCGATTTGCTCCAAATTTGGCATACCGGCTTATTATGATAAGGAGCTGCCTTGGTTAGATTTGGAAGTTCATTAGTTAAGTATAAAGGGAGGAAGGGGGCTAGTCCCCCCTTAATTTAGATAAATGGGTTTTTGATGCAGAATTATTCGATCTCCTCCAAATTTGGTATACCGGTTTATTATGTTAAGGAGCTGCCTTGAATAGGTTTGGAGGTTCATTAGTTGAGTATAAAGAGGGGAAGGGGGGGGGGCTAGTCCACTTCTTAATTTAGATAAATGGGCTTTTCATGCAGAATTATTCGATTTACTTTAATTTTTTTTTCTAGGTTCAATCTGATATCGAGCTTTCCTGGTTAGATTTGAAGGTTCATTGGTTAAGCATAAAGGGGGGGGGGGAGATGAGGAAGCTAATACCCTCCTCGCTTAATTTTGCGAAATGGTTTTTTAATGCAGAATTATCTGATTTGCTTTAAATTTTGGTATACAGGTTTATTCTGATAAACCGCGTCCCTGATTAGATTTGGATTTTCATTGATTAAGTATAAAGGAGGAAAATGAGGGCTAATCCCCCTTCATTTATTGTTTAAGAGGCATTATTCTTTGAAATAAGTGTATAATGTACAAATAGGGTGAATAGCCTGTGAGCTCAATGCTGTCAGTTTAACTGGGAAATTTTCTTTTTATTTTAAATTCAGATTTCTTGATTGGCACCACTTTTTTGAAACGGCAAGATTCCCTTTGTTTTCACCTTAATTAATATGTCATTAAATAAGGCGCATTTTACCATTTCAAAAAAGTGGTGCCAATCAAGAATCTGATTTTTTTAAAAGTAGCCCATCTGGCGACACTGAATTTGACATTGACAAGATACAAGTGCCCGAACCTTCTTACAGGGGTGCCAGGCGAACGCTAAAATATAAAATGCTATTGCCTGTTTATTTCTCATCATGAGTTCTTAGTTTTACAATAGCTTTATTATAAAAGTCACAAGTAGCTATACAAGGGTATTCAGGAATAAAAGGAGGATTTTTAATGCATTTAATTTTATTTCTGAAACATATTCAGAAATTATACTATTATTACAGCTAGTTATTTAACTTAACTTTGTATGTACAGATGGAATTTTGTAACCGGTTTTTCATCCCCTTCCTGATACGCTAGAATTTAAAAAAATGTATAGAGGAGTGTTTCTCCCAGGACAATACAGCATTTTAATATACAGTGGAACCTCCTTTATCCGAAACTCTTTTAACGGAAACTCTCGGTTAACCGAAATCCATTTTGAAAGCTTTTTTTTTTACTATCACATTCCTTGTGTGCAAAATTCATTGTGAAAGATTTTTTTTAAACTATCGTATTCCTTGTGTGCAAGCGGTTCTTTCCGAACGTCGAGTACATATAAATATTTTCGATCCCCTTTCTTAGATCCTTTGAATTTAGCTTGAGCTCCCGTAAGCTGAGGAATGGAACGAAGAAAATGAACAAATTAGCAATTCTGAAGCCTTTGAATGTTTTGCAAAAGGTTTGACATGGCTGGAGCTGCAGAAAGGCTGTGATACTGGTTAACTAATAATATTAAAAAACTCCGTGATAGAGCTTCAAAGCAAGAGCAATCGAAACTGCGACAAACAAAACATTTTTTCAAACCCTTGTGATATATGTAAAAGATACTTAATGTCAAAATTAAAATTCAGGTAATTTATTCTTGTTAGCTTTATTTTTATTAAGCACTTGTTATCATAATAAGAAATATTGCATATATTTCTTTTTAATCTTAAAATTAAAGCATACTCGATCATCCAAAATTTTCGATTTTCTGAAAGATGCTTGGTCCCAATTACTTCGGATAATCGAGGTTCTACTGTATTTAGAACTTGATTAAAAATTAATTTTAAGGCATTTTTCTGTTAGCCAGCCACAGGTGATAAATCGCCAAATAATCTTTTTGGTTACAACTGTTTACGAGTTACAAAAACAATGGGGTTTTAATTATGCGTTAAACCACACTCACCAAAATAGGTCAACCGACTGTGAAACTGTAACAACAAAAACTTGAAAAAGTAGACAGTATAAATAAAAAATAAAGATTGTAATAAATTTCTAAAAAAATACTCTTTTACAAGGCTGCTATTGGCAAGTAATTTTTAATTCTATTTTGCACCACTTTCGCAAACCAGAAATTTTTTACATGTACTTTAAAAATACGTGCAAGAGAAATAAATAAAAAAATATTTTTTAATTATATTGGTGCGAAAAGAATATAAAAACAGTCCACTGTGGCAACCCTGCTGTTACCATGTACAGTGAAACATCCCTGTGCGACCACCTCCCTGAACGACCACTTTTTCATGGAACGAAATTTATTCCCGTAGGCTCAATACTAATTTTACCTCTATTCAGAGACCGTCAAAGTTGAACTCCCTCCATGAGCGACCCATTTTCTTTGAAGAGAATGAAACAAATTCAGTTTTTTTCTGGTAGCTTGAAGAAGGTTTTATTAGAATAATAATTCAGGAGAGCGCGTTATTCATCAAACTTCTAAACTAAGTTTAGCATTTTTATTTATTCCGGGAACTTTTAAGTGATTAAACCCCTTGTGCCTTTTTAGGCAATGAATTTAACTCTGGTGACAAATTAAGGATGACGGCCAATAAACTCCCCTGCCCTATTTTGTCAGGAAACTCTCAAAGAATTAGATAAAATAATGAAATATTAATAATTTGTCCCAGTCTAAAAAAAATTGCATTTATTTACTGAATTTCGAAAGGACTTGGAAATAAGTTATAAAAGATAAAACCTTGAAATCAAAGCAAATGTCAATGTATTCATTTTTTAAACTTTGCAGTAATTAGCTTATTTAATTATTAACTTTTATTTTGATACTTAAATTTTTATATTTTCTCCTAATGTGAAAAACAAATTTTAGTAACGTTAATTGTTACCTTTTCTCAACAATTAAAATCTAGATTTAAACATCACCACCATTAACAGACCACCACTCGGAGCGACCAATTTTTATTGGAACGGAACTTGGTCGCTTTAGTGAGGTTTTACTGTAATAGTTTTATGTTAATGAAATCATGATT
Organism: Maratus speciosus; assembly: GCA_963932465.1. Classification (NCBI taxonomy): domain Eukaryota; kingdom Metazoa; phylum Arthropoda; class Arachnida; order Araneae; family Salticidae; genus Maratus; species Maratus speciosus. The sequence goes on along the minus strand of OZ010797.1, from coordinate 277,573,797 downwards.
ATACGTTGCGAAAACAACATAGAAATCTCGAGTACATAGTTTAAATAATCCCTCTTTTTTCTTTCCTGTTTCAATATCTCAAAAAAGAAATAGAGCAAAAATTATAATTTTTTTTAACAAATTCACCATTTTGTGCTTGCTAAATTCACCCTTTTGTGCTTGCTATGATGCATAAATCAAAGCAGTGAATTTTCAACAGTCGGGGTCCACATCAAATCAACATATTGTAATTGAATTTTTTTGGAACAAATTGAATTGCGGACAGGAAATTAGGCGTGATTTTTAAGATAAATACAGTACACTGATAAAAGAGTGTGTTTGAACAAAAAAAATTATTCTATTTTTGCACACTACTGTGTACAGTGGAACCTCCCTGTGCGACCACCACCATTAAGAGACCACCTCCCTGAACGACCATTTTTTCATGGAACGAAATTTATTCCCATAGGCTCAATACTAATGTTACCTCCATTCAGAGACCATACCAATTGAACTCCCTCCATGACCGACGGATTTCTTTGAAGAAAATGAAACAAATTCCGTTTTTTCCTGGTCGCTTGAAGAAGATTTTATTAGAAAAATAATTCCGGAGGGCGCATTATTCATCAAACTTCTAAACTAAGTTTAGATTTTTCTTTTATTCCGGTAACTTTAAGTGTTTAAACCCCTTTGTGCCTTTTTAGACACTGAATTTAACTCGAAGGACGAATTAAGAATGAAGGTCAATAAACCCCCCTGTCCTATTCTATTAGGAAAATCTCAAAGAAATAGATAAATTAATGAAATCGTCATTATTTGTTCCCATCCAGAAAAAAATTGCATTTATTTACTGAACTTCGAAAAGACTTGAATAAAAGAATATTTTAAAAGTTATGAAAGATAAACCGTAAAATCAAAGCAAACGTCAATATATTTATATTTTAAACTCTGCAGTAACTAATTTATGTAATTAACTTTTGTTTTGATACTTAAATTTTTATATTTTTTTCCTAATGTGAAAAATAAATTTTAGTAACATTAATTGTTACCCTTTTTCAACAATTAGAATCTAAATTTAAACATGTCCTCCATTAAGATACCACCTCTAGAGGCGACCAATTTTTATTGGAACGAAACGTGGTCGCTTTAAGAAGGTTTTACTGTACATGTATTAACCCTTTCAGGCGCAGAAAAATTATTTTTGTAAAAAAATGAAATGAATGACTGACATCAGAATTTACAAACGAATTTCTTTGAAAATAAAAACTCGTCTTTCTACAAAAAAAAATGTATAAAAATCACTTATAAACAGATTAAGTAAAATAATGCTAAAATGTGATAAAATATCTTTATTAAGATTGACGATCGTTTCGTCGCACCAACGGTGACGTTTTCAAAATCATTTATGATAGAAAATATTTTCACAAAATTTAAAAACAATAAACATAGTAAACAATGTCACGAGACATGATGCATCATGTCTCGTGACATTGTTTACTCATAATTTTTCATCATAATTTTTCTACTGCAGGATTTCGACGTGACAAATGGAAATAAAATAAATAGTTTGACGAATTAAAAACAAGGGTGAATGTTACGTCATAATTTTTCTGTTTTATGATTTCCATGTGGAAAATTATAATTATTCAATTAATCTGACGAATTAAAAAAATGGAATATTACGTCATATTGGAAATATAGAGGAATTGGTGAATATAAACGTCATATAAGTGTGAAAAAATGTATTGAAGCATGATAAAAACTGGATTATGGAAATATTGGCGTATTTTAACATTATTGATCCAATGATGAATGGAAATAAGTTCATTTATAGCTGTATTATTTTGCATCTGTTATATAAATTTATACATTTTTATATTGGATTTTCATTTGATTCATGTATACTTCGACTGTTTTTTTTTATTGTTTGTTTTATGCTGTATGTTAAATTTTGAAATTGGTTTTTCAAAACAAACATTCTTAAAATTCCGGTTAACGCCGGGTTACTTTAGCTAGTAATTCTATAAATGCACTGAATCTGTACATCTTTGCATTTGTGGCAAAGAGAGTTTTGTTGCACTATTCTAACTTACCCCATGTTAGAGAAAAGTGCTATACGGTCCGCATTTTTATCTTCTCAAAATATCTTGAAGAGTGACTTGCATTTCTCATTAAAATTTATAACATTCACACATTTTATAATTCATTTTTGTAACTTAGTAAAAGTTGGTGCAAAAGCTTTGGACAACAAATTTTCTTTCTGTAGATAACACAATACACAAGAAGTATTTTGAGATTCTCATCTTTATCAATTTTAAGTAGCCATTATTCCGCATCGCAACAAATTTTCTCTGTTTTCCCTTTCACAATATCGTTGTCTTCCATGTATTGTTTGATTTTAAAATTAAAAATGTACAGGGTGTCCAGCGAATAAGACCCTGATTTCAAAATTAAATATCTCAAAAACAAACACCAATAGAATTATGCGGTAAACGGTTTGTTTTTAAGCTTAGCTGTAAAAATGTTATACAGAAGTTTCAAAATTTAGCTGCAAAAACCGTTAACAGATGGCACTGTAATCGCCTATAAATTGTGCTTCGAAGTCCAGAGCACTAGCATCTCATTCCCAGATGGCTCCTTATGGAAGAACGAAAATTGAGAAAGTCCACTTTTTCGTTGGGGTGATGTGCAGAAGTGGATACATCTGGTCACAGAATTATTGCACCAGTTTTAATTTTAGAGAATTTCAAGTAATAGAATTTTCAATAAAAAGTTTAGAAATCATTATATAAGAACTTACTAAAATATTTTATTAAATTCATTTTTTGCCATATGATTATTTAAATCAAAGTGCATATATTTAAAAAAATAATTTTGTACTTTGTATTTGTTTTTTATATTTTTAAATCACGGCATAATATTTTGGTATTCTTGTTTATACCTGAATTATTATAAATAAAAAAAGTAATTTTGCACTGCTCATTTATATTTTTAAATCGTGGCATAATATTTTGGTCTTAACGTGACACACATATTTCTTTTCTTTGTAAACAAAGTTTTAGGGTCAGAAATTATGCATTAAATTATTTCATTTTTAAAAGAAATTGCAAAAGTATTTTGGAGGCTGCACTCCTTTCCCAAAACTTCGGATCATATCGCTAGAAGCTGCACCATACTTCTGTACTCAATGATAAAAAAAAAAAAAAATGAAAATGAGTTTTTAAAATTAAAATGATATTTTTAACTTAATTAAGTTTTTAAAAATAGAAACTTTGTATTTGAATGAAAAATTCAAACTATTTTTTATAATTAAAAAAAAATGATTTGTGAATCATTATTATAAATGCTCAATGATTAAAAAAAGGAGCTTCTTTTAGCTTAATTAAATTTTAAAACTAGAAATTTTATTTTTTTTTTATTCAAACTTTTTTTCACAATTTAAATATTAAAAAGTAAAGATTTCCAATTTTGTTCAAACCGTCCTCTGCTTTGATTCGATTCTACGATCCACCAATTAGGAGAGAAAAGACATACCACAAAGATACTGGTATCCAGATCGAAATAGCTTATAATAAAATTTGAAACAAATCTCAATTCTGTCAACACATGGCTCCGCTTCTGCGCATCATCCCAGCTAAGAAGCGGACTTCGCATTTTTCGTCCTTCCAGAGGGAGCCATCTAGGAATGAGACGCTGGTGCTCTGGGCTTCGAAGCACAATTTATAGGCATTGCAATGACAGCGCCATCTATTAACGGTTTTTGCAACAAAATTTTGAAACTTCTGTATAACATTTTTACAGCTTAGCTAATAAACAAACCGTTTACTACATAATTCTATTGATCTTTTAGTCCAAGAGCCGACAGCACAAAAACCTATGTTATCAAGCACAAAAAACCCCTTTATTTTATGGGAGAGTCTAGATCTATGGGAGATCTAGGGGAATCTAATGATCCATGTCTGCCGGAAGTGAAGTGGTGCATAAGCCAAAAATTAATACTATCAGTGGATGACTCGTAGGTTTATCATTGTGTTTGTCCTACAAACAAAGGTATGAAAACATGGAGGATAGTTGTAAGACAAACACAATGATAAACCTACGAGTCAACCACTGGTGGTATTCATTTTTGGCTTATACACCACTTCACTTCCGACAGACATGGATCATTAGATTCCCCTAGTTCTACTCTTTCATAAAATGAAGTTTTTTTTTCTTGTGCTTGATAATATAGGTTTTTGCGCTATCGGCTCTTGGATTATTTGTTTTTAAGATATTTAATTTTGAAATCAGGGTCTTATTCGCTGGACACCCTGTATATGTCATAATGTAAATTTACTTACTCTGTAGATTACCTACACTATAGTCATAGATATTTAATATCTATTGATTTCCTTTCCTAATTCTATTTAAGATTTATGAATTTTATAAAGTATTAGTAGCTCGTTTAGATATTTCATATACTTTTTAGGTTAAATATGTTCCAGACAGTCACTAATAACAAACAGAAAATTTATATTGATTTTAATATAAAGAGGCGTCAAAATATCTTAAAAGATTACTGTTATAGTTATTCTGGTGATGGTTATATTTTAACTTTTTAAACTTTTGATTAAAAACATTTTTTAAATTCAGTAAAAAAATTCAGTAAAATTTTGCTTGTATTTCATTTATTTTTAGTTTACATCATTCCCCCCCCCCCTTTTTTTAAAGGGAAAAAGAAACTCAATGTGAATGACTGGGTAACAAATTTGGAATTGCCCCTAAAATATCAAACTGTCCCACGCTGGGAACCACTGCTCTAAAGCAAGCCTGTTCAACGCGGAACCTTTTGACGGTACTTGACTGTTGCTAGCGGATTTTTTAATTTGTATAATAATCCTATTTCAATGATTTTATAAAGTACCTTTTATGTTTATATGTTTTTTATATTACAGGCGACATTAAGAATTTTGGTACTTCCCCTGCAAAAATTTTAAGATAGGGAATTCTCAAAAACATGCAAGGCTAAATTTACTATGATTATTTATTTATTTTTTAATTTAATATTATATAAGCAGCTTACTGCACATTGCTTAGCATAGACGTTACCGAAAGGTTGGAAGGCCTGCTTTAAAGCAATGATTCCCAAACTTTTGCGCCTCACGTAGCCCCAGAAGAAATACATTTGTTTAGCGTATTCCCTATTTTACAATTTGTAAGAATGAGGAATACAAAATTGGAAACAAAGGAAACGATATTAGAATGCGACTAAACATAACTTTGATTCTACATTTATTGTAAGCTTTGCAGCTAGCAAGTGTTTTAAGACGATCACGCTTTTCCACTCTGGCGTATTTCTTTGCATTTTGGTATTACAGTAGAGGCTCGATTTTACGAACCTCGTTTTTACGGATTCTTCGTTTTTACAAACTGATGTACTGGTCCCAACCAGCATTCCACTGAACTAATGTTACTCCCATTTACGAACTTTCGATTTTGCGAACACATTATATGAATCCGCTAGGGTTCGTAAAATCGAGCGTCTACTGTATTTTGTTTAAGCAAAGTTGTAAATCATATTCAACACAATGTGTGTTTTAGAATTTTGTTGCTTTTAGAACAATCAATGAGAAAACCCTTATTACTGATTCATTCAGTTGCCCCGCGTCGAACTCTAATTTTAAACACAGACCTGTCACGTACCCCTAACCCCTAACACCTCTTCGCGTACACTTACAATCTCTTCACGTACCGCCAACAGGTATGTAGTAGAGAATATACTGTACACCGTATACCTTCTGGGTCTTTCAAAAAACTTCCGTATACCATTTTCTCCCGTAAAGCTATAGAACATGTTCTCTAGCATAAGATAAAGTGCCCTAATTTCGTCCTCTATCCTAATTTCGTAACCCTTTACTTCTCCGCTTGCGCAACTTATCACGCAAGGCATAAGGAAAAGAAGGTAAAAGGCGTTAGTAGTGAAAGTTTCGTTCGCTAAGACGCATACATATAGTATAGATGCCAGATTTTTTATTTTTAGAGGACCTGGGATTTTTATTACGTCATTCAACGTTATTTACTGTACTGTAAATATTTATTTCCTATTCATTTCATGTATTCTACGTAGGTAAGATGCTAACAGTAGCATACAGCGAGTTTTAGGACGTTCGGTTCATCTTACAAGAATTAATGCTCCGCCATATTGGGAAGTAGCGTCATTCCAATTTCGTCGCCCTTGAGGTTCTCATTTTCGTCCTGGGGACGAAATTAGGAACGCCACTTTTTCATGGCAATTATTTCAAAATGAAAATAAAGTTCAATGTATGTTATGTTTCCCTTTAAAACGTTTTATGTTGAAGCAATATGAAATTGGCTGTCAAATTTGTCCTGGTAGAAAAGTTTGGAGCCTACAAATGGCACAACTTTTTAATGAAGCCTACGAGTGTGCTGCTGTTGTTAAAACTGCTGTTCAATGATTTAAAAAAGACGGGCATCATGCCATTTAATCCCAACATTTTTGGAAGTTTTTATGACGAAATGTCATCCCTCTTCATCTGGCAAACATTTCATTATAGCTGATCAGCCATCGTCAAGCGGCCAGGTCAGCAAACCGTTACTACCATCAACCGTAAAGAAATCACGGAAGGGCCAGTGATCACATCAGCAGCTCCGCCCGGAGAGGTTCAGCAACATTGATTACTGGATCTCCGGATAAAAACAAAATGAAAGATTCCCAGACGAAGAAGAAACGTTCAGCTAAAAAAAAAAATTCTGTAAACCACCACACTCAAGAGAAAGGACCACTATGCAAAAAAAATCCAAGCGTGACCTACCCAGCGACTGTGATGACGAAAGTGACTCTTCTGTTGACATTCCTTATGATGATAATACAAGTGATAATGATGGCGACAATGACAGAGTACCCTATCTGGCTGAAGTTTTTTTCTGATGATAAACATGGAGAATGATAGATTCAGTACTTTCAATGCTGCACTTGGTCACACGAAACGTGCTCAGGAGCCAAACACAACACAAAATGTGTATGTTCCTCATGTTTGGATGGCTAACGTTTCTTTATGTTATTCTTCCATTGATTAATAGTACATTTCTTTGTGCCTTAATTTAAGATGAATTATATACTCATTTTGAAATAAATTTGAGTTAAGCCTCGGCTTTTTGGATTATTTGAGGAGGACGAAAATGAGACCATTTTTTCCTTTTTTTGCCATTCATTAGATACTTTTAAAAAACAATTTTCGCATTTAATTGTTAAAATTTTTTGTACGAGATTTGCCTATGTTTCTACGTGCGTTGGTAGTGAGTCAATGTAAAATCTAAATTTGGTAGGTTTTCACTGAAAATTACAACTTCCAAGGGTTTAAAAATGACTGGGGACGAAAATGAGGCACCTTACCTCATATCCTCTGCCTATACATATACCTTCTACTTATTTTACGGTTACAACTGAGACAACCGTCTCTGTCTTTTATGAAAATCCTTTTATGAAAATCCTTTTATGAAAGTTTTATGAAAATCCGTGCAGTAGTTCTTGAGATACAGCTATTGCAGAAATCGTTAAAAATGCCGCATAGCAGCGCCACCTGTTGGGCGATTTTCACCAAAAACTAATCAGTTCCAGTTTATATCAAGGTCTAACTAAATATGAAGTTTTGTGAAATTTCGTCCATTAGTTCTTGAGATAGAGCGCCCACAAAATTTGTGTCACATACAGACAGACAGACGGACGGACAGACAGACAGACAGACGGACAGACAGACAGACAGACAGACAGACTCACAGACAGACATTTTGTAAAAACATGTTTTTTGGAATCTCTGACTCATAAAACGTGTAAATCCGTCGAAAACTGGAATTCGAAAATTTTCATGAAACCAATACTTTCTTCTTGTAAAGATAGAAGAAAGTAAAAAGGCTCTGATTAAATGAGGCAAATTTTAATTTCCTTTATTACTGGTGCCAAAAACAAATTTTGTAAGGAAAGATGATGTCGCCGCAGCGGCGACAACGGAGTTTTTCACTTACCTTACCATGCCGCCGCAGCGGCGACAACGGAGTGCAAAGTGCTAATTGATTACTTATTTTTTCAAGCTCTCTAAAGGTAGAAAAAAGGGTGAAATTTTTCTTTTTTAACACTTTCCAACAAAGTTAAAAAGTGTTTATGCATTCGGTTTGTCTGTCCGTCTGTCCACGCTCTAACTCCCGTAAATATACTCGGATTTTCATGAAATTGATAAATCTTATTTAGGGTCATCAAATCATGTTTGGTATTGTATATGAAGCATGTAGGATTAATCGTTCATTTACAGGGGCACTCAAAAGTATTACATTACATTATGGTATATGGGGGAAAATAGTTTGCAGAGTATTTTAATGACATTACGCTATTTCAAATGTATTGAAACTGATATAAATCACTGAATTTCACTACCATCACGTTAGGACAGGGCATTCATAGCATTTTTTTATTCATTTACAGGGACACACGAAAGAAATCGGTTACAGCATGGCACTGTCTTTGAGTAATAATTGCTGGAGTGTACGATTTAAAATTCGGTATGCGCTTTTAAATTTAATTTTTTGCATCTTACTTGTTATATATAAATTCTATACCTCGAATACAGAGCTGCACAAAAGTATTCACGTACCGTTCTCCCTGTTAGAGGAAATTGCTGAAGGCAAAATTTCAACTGAAGTATATGTATCTCTTAAGTGAACTAAATTTTGGCATGCATGTAGTTAATAGATTCAAATCGATATATCCTATACAGGCCTGCTAAAAAAAAAAAAAAAAAATGCATAATTTTCCGATTGTAGAGGGGGACAGCTTAAATTGGGTTTTGAAATGTATTATGCGTTTCCATATGGTTGAATTAGGCGCAATATTTTTAATTTTTTAAACGGTGCAGTTTTGTCACATTATTCTAAATATGTTGGAAAGTGTTTCATAGTCTATGCCTGACGCATGATTTTTTCTTACTTGTTTCTTCTTCTTCTTCTTCTTTATTATTACTTGTTAACCATTCGGAAAAATGGTTATTGTTCTCGTCAGGGTAGGAAATCAAAAGCATATCTGAAGGTTTTTATTGGTTTAATCATCATTTTATTCGTTTTCTGATTGGTCTATACAGTAATCTGTATTTCCCTTTACTTTCAAGAGATATGGATACCTTCTGTTGCCACTATGACAAAAAAGTAATAAAACTACAAAAAAAAATTAATAACTCAGAAACAAATTGAGATACAGCTTTCAAACAAATTGCATTTAAAAGTACATTTTTTTCTCTATACGATGGTGTAAAAAGTAATATTGTGGGATGTTTAAAAGTTTAAGAATGAAATTTCATTTAAAATGGGCCGTCAGATTTCTTGGACGATGGAAAAGCCTTTTCCCGAACAGCCAATGAAATGCTTGGATAATATGTAAGTTTCAGGTGGATAATACGTACGAGTCGCAGACGATTTTTGTCGCTTTGAATTTTTACGTGTAATAACACTATTAATGTTTAATTCATGGCGTACGTAATGTATGATCAACTCCCTGCGATTTTTTATGTCTTAAATTTTAGTCTTTGAAAAAATCATTTTCAAAATGATCGTTGTAATTTGTTAAATTGCTTTTTTATTTATTCTTTTTTTCATACTCGATAATGACCGCCATTTAGACAAAAATTAACTTTTTAAACTAAATGGTGGTAGAATTTAATGTTGTTTCATAATTTGGCGAAGAAGTTTATTCCTGATGCTTGTGACCGGAGAAAAACGGTCGCTGGAATTGGAAGTTCACGGCGCGCACCAGCAGGTTCTCCCGTCACAAAAGGCATATTATTATTATTATTATTATTATTATTATTATTTACACATAAAAATTTAAATATAAGTCAAATGTCAATAAATATAATACAAAAAGGCCGAAGGGAATATCTTTTTTTTTTTTTTTTTTAATCGAAAACAAATCGTAAAAATCACGTGAACCAAAGAACTAGAAACTCCCCTTAAGTAATCTCAGGAAATTGGAAAAAAAGAGAAAAAAAAGACCATTTTCAAAATTTAATATCTTAAAATATATTTGATTTTGAGCAACAATTTTATATTGGGATGAAAGACATAAGTATATTCTTTCATTTCATGTATATAAAAAATTGCAAAGTACAGAATTAGCATTTATAAGGGTCTCCAAACTGTCAGTTATTTGGCGAGCAGAAAATTAACATGACAGATTACGCGCAGGATTACAAAATAAATTTTGCAACTAGAATCGAAATTTTGGTGCCTACTTATTCTTCAGATTGTAATAATTGCCCTGAACCTAAATAATTTTGTATTTAAAGAATTTTTATATATTTAATACAAAGTTGTATTCAGCTAATGCAAAATTTAGAAAAATTCAGCAATATAATCACCTAAAAAATATTTTTTTGACCAATAAAAGGAAAATTTTCATTCAGTTTATACAGACTAACATGAAACATATGTTTTGAAAAATCGATATAAAAGTATTCAGCCGTTTTTGAGATATCGTGCGCGTTATGCCCAAAACGTCATTTGGTTGGTTGTATTTATGACGGCCAATTATCTGCACGAGGGATATAGGCCCAGGGGGGAGTGCCCTTCGTGGGGGTCTTTCTAAGGGAACATAACCAGTATTAACGCTTGGAAATCCAAGGTTCGAAGAAAACCACGAAAACTCCGAACGATTAGGCCGACGGGCGCGATTGGGATCGAACTCAGCACCTCCCGTCTACCAGCCTCGAGAGCAGAACCTCTCAGCCACTGGTAGGGCAAAACGTCGTTTGGAAAAAAAAGACTTCAAAGTTTCGGAAACGCCTCTTCATCTATTGAGCTGGTATAATTCTAAAAATCATAACTCCTGTTCTAATGAGAATTTCGGGGAAACAATCATATCAAAATGTTCAGAAAAAAATAGGAGTTTATCATCTAAAAAAATTAGTATTTCGATAATTTTAAAGCTTTAAGACTCCTGAGACCACTTAAAGAGTTTAAAAAAGCTTGAAATGTGAAAAAAGGTTATGTTCGTACTTTTAATAGCATCTCCAACCAAATGTTTGGGAGAAGGAGCTGCATGTGTCCTCCTGGGATTCCGGCACAGAAAGCAAACGTGAGAATAAGTGAACTTGAAGGATCTGGCCAGAAGGTCACCGATGTTGGTCAAGCAGAGAAGCATCAGTGGGATACCGAGCAAAGCGTAGAGGATGGTCACAACTTTCCCTACGTCTGTCTTTGGAGCGATGTTTCCATAACCTGTTCAAAAAGGAAATAATAGTTTAATAGTAAATCAATTCATAATAGAAATTAAATTTGTTTTATATCGTGATATAATCTCGTGTATCGACGTCTACGATGCACAAAGTTTTATGTATTTTAAGTAAGCAGGGTCTGATTACCAACTGGGAAAACTTACTACAGTAAATTTTAATAGAAGTTTTCGTCTACATTCGTTTGTCCTATATACTGTGCCACTTTATACTATACCACTTGTGCCACTGTCCAATACATTTGCCCTTTATAATAGTAGATGAACTACCTGATCCAAAATAGCGAAGGTAAGTATAATACTAACATATAAATATCAGATTTATGAATTTACTAGTTTTGAATATCGTTTCCTGAAAACTTTATCCGCCAATTAGGTGACTTTAACCGTTTATTTACAGAATTATTTATCAAGAAATTGCTTCATCTCAATAATTATCTTCTTTAATATCTGAAGATACACTGGAATTTTTAAATAATAATAATGTGAAATTTTGATAAGTTTTTTCATTAAAAATGATTAAATAAATCGGTAGTTATAACACTTTTTTTTTAATATTTACAAGAATAACCAGATTAATGAACAAAAAAATACTCTTATGGAAATGTCACAATTCTTATAAAAACAATGTTTTAAAATGTATTACGATCCGCTCTTGGAAAGGCTTTTGCAGATGAAAATCTTTCATATAACTTTAGAAAAAGAAAATCTATACCTATATGTAAATGATTAAGCAAATTGCCGCTTTTTGAAAATACTTATCTTCGACTCCTTCTCTACGCTTTCTAAATTTGATAGAGCAGAGTATTTTGTGTGGAAAGAAAAGTATACAATTTTAATTAATTTTTAGCATTGAAATTACGCTTGAAATTATTGAATACGTGTTTTATCACATTGCTAACTAAGCGTAGAACCAACAAAGCGAAAAATGTCCAAGCTGGGAATCGAACCCGGAACCCTTGGAATTACGCTGTAAGTGCTCTATTATTTAAGCTACCGGGAGTTTAGCATATCTCACTCATATATGTTGATAAGGTTGCAACTGCAGCACAATATGGAACAGTTCAAGTGTAATTTCACTGCTGAAAATTAATTGAAAAATTAATCAAAATTATATGTGTTCACCAATGATGGGTTTATTTGTGTCTCGTGTTTCGCTGCAGGATTGTATTCTCATGAAGACTGTTCCATCTTGTGCTGCAGTTGCAGCCTTAGCTCACTGTTAAAAATTTGCAGCATTCTGTCCAGTCATTCGACTGTTTTTTGAAAATACGGTTTCATAACCGTAATTTAACTATATTCTGACTATGAAATGGACAATAATATGGTCAGAATAGTGTTAAATTACGGTTGTGTAACCGTTTTCGGAAAAAAACGGTCAAATGTCTGGACAGAATGCTGCAAATTTTTAACAGTGCAACATATGTGAGTAAGAGATGCTAAGCTGGTTATCGTTCTCGTAGCTTAAATGGCACAGCACTTAGAGCGCTATTCAAAGAGTTCCGGTTTCGATTCCCGGCTTGGACATTTTTCCCTCTGTTGGTTCTACTTTTAGTTAGCAATGTGGTAAATCACGTATTCAGAAAAATATACATTTATTAATTAATAGCGTATTCAGAAACATATACAATTAAAAAGCACCGTCACACTCCTGTGTGTCCTTGACACGTAACAATAAAATATAATTTCCTGTTCAATGAGGTATTTCTCAGGTTAATTTTTCAAGACTGCTTGAGCTTTTAACTTTCTCTTCCAATTACTCTTTAAAAAAATAAGACTGGACCTATGCTTGTATGTTATTGTTAGCGACAGGAAAAATCTGGCGATTATTCAAGCATTTGGGCGATAATGACAACGCGCGGGTGACAATAATGTTGTCGTTCGTGGATTGTTTATGACTCCAAACCAACGCCAAATTTTGCACAGAAAAAATTTGTGCAACACTTTGTAAAGGTCTTTTCTTCAAAAATAGAATCACTCCGATGGAGGGAGATTTTGTTCAAACGTTTTTAACAATTTCTAACATAATCGAAAAGTGTTTATAACTTTGTTTGCTCTGTCTATCTTCATTTATAAGTCTAAATATGATTGAATTCCCCGAAACTGATATACTACGTTATTTCGGTTTACCAGATTATGTATATAATTGAAAATGAAGCGCATGAATCGTTTACAGCAATCATACTCATACTCAATCTGCAGCCCAGCGACCTTTAAAATGCGGCCCGAGGCACAAGGCCCAGATTAGACTATCTAGGGCCCCGGGGCAACATCATTCTGGAGACCCCCTTCTATATATCCATAGAAATTGTTCGTGAATTTATGCTTAAGTGACTATAGCAGGGACGGCGAACCTATGGAACACGTGCCACTCTTGGCACGCGAAAGAATAATTTTGGCACAGCATTGCTTGTGGCTCTAAATCAAAATAAAGTGAGATTACACAAAATCGCGACTGATCTTTCTCTAAATTCGATTAAATGGAAATTGAAAATGTTTAATTGCGGCATATTATATTCCAATCTAATTAATTATCGTCTCAAAATTTTTTCAAACAAAGACGATATTGGAAAACTATCGACAAAAATTGGCTATTAAACATTACTAAATCTAGATGGTAAAGTTATGGCAACTTTGAATTTATTTCAGAGCTATTCAAAGAAACTGGCGTTTTCCATTTTAACAGTTTTTCTGACTACCTATGCTTTCCAGTCATTGTTTTCAAAAATGAATAATATGAAAACTCAAACTGTATAAGCACTTTTCTGATAAATCCGGTCGAATTTGCATGAAAACTAACCTGATATTAAGACGAAACAACATAAACTACAGCGTATTAATTTTTTTAAATTACATTCTAAAATATATTTGTTTCCATAATTATTATAGTGTAATATCTACATGTATGTTACTCATATTTTTTAAATTGTAATAGAAATTTTTAAGTAATTTATATCCATTATTTTTCCACCTACTAAATTTGTTTCTCAGTTGGCACGTCATGATCACGTAAAATAATTTTTGATCAAATTTGGCACGCGGCAACAAAAAGGTTCGCCCACCCTGGACTATAGAAATAAACTTCATATACCTAAAACGGACTAAAAAGTCCTAAAAAGGACTGGCGGATTTTAAAATTCAATAATTTGCAAACGACGACAGATATTTAAAAATTTCTTACAGGAGGGTTATGTATGATGTCAGGAGTTTTTCTACTGTAATTATCGATTCTAGTTCGAATTACAAACAATCAGGTCTTAATTTGCGGCGGAGCCCACCGGAACCGGGCTCCGGTACTTCTCTAATTTTAGTTAATATTTAAATATTGTTCGAAATTCACCGGAGCTCATACATATAGGGCTCCGGAGCCCAGTGCATTAGCACTTCCGAAATACCGAAGCCTAAATTATCCTTTCCTTTCCCTTCCATCTCTAAGATTTTTGCATTGTTTTCTATCAAAACACATATATGTGACGCAATGTGTCTCACACACGTAGGAGATGGAGATGAAACGGGATCAATTTATAAATCAGTCTTCGGTCTTTGGCGGGCTCTAGTTCAATCTGTCTTAAATTCAAAATTATATGTATTCGTATTCATGTATAGGGGAAAAAAGAACTTTTCCTCCTTTCTAATGTTATTTTGATTAGATTGAAGGGGAAACAAAAATCATGTTTTTCTATTCTAATGATATTTACAGAGTTATGTTTCATTCTTCAGCATAAAAATATTAATTTCAGTAAATTTCATTCATTTTTTCATAAAAATGAATATCTGCGAACTATCCATTTTTTTAAACACTGTTTCCAAATTATAATTCTTACCATATTTAATCGCATAATTTTGCAGTTAGTTAACATAAAAATTAGGCAAAGATTACTATTCGGAAGAAGTAATAACTAAAAAGTGAAATAGTTGACAGCTAAAATATATGCTGATAGATGTATTTAAAATTTTTATTTTGTTAAAGAATAAAAAAAATGCTTTAAATTTTGCAAGTAGTGTATGAAATATAAATATGCAGATTGCAGTGACGGGGGGAGGGGGGTACAGTTGTTAGTACCGGTGCCGCAGAATATTAGAGTTCCGGTACTTTTTTTGTTAGAAGTTAAGCCCTGCAACAATGGATGGTGCTGCGAGAAATAGGAGCTAATTCTAAATCCGATTTTTTCATTCCGTACATTTTAATCTCCTTTTTTCACATGGAAGAAGAGAAAGGCTGAAAAATCGAGCCTGTATTTAATGCCTATTACTTGAAGCGTCACCAATCGCTGCTATTTGTAACTAAACTGGAAATCGCAACATAAAAGCTCTTGACATCTTACATAACCCTCCTGCAAATTTTTTTTAAATAGCTATCCCCATTTGCAACTTATTGAATTTTAAAATCAGCCACTCCTTTTTAGGACACCTGGTATATTGTTATATACATAAATTTTGTAAAAAAGTAAGGGCAGTGCAGACCTCTGGTTCCCATCCTTATTTCAGTGAAAAAATATGTCCGTTTTATGTTGCTATATGACTCCTCTCTAAGTCTGTTTTAAAAATTGCACTGTAAAAATTACACTAAAACATAATAACACGCTATCCAAAGGGACAAGGTTTTTTTGTTTTGTTTTGTTTTAGGCAGGTTTCCTACTTAGCAGGTATAACTCTATGATATTTCTCTTATCGGGGGCACAAAGAAACACTTTCATTTAAAGCAAAATTCCGTTATACATAGGTTTCCTTTCACAAGTTTTACTGCATTTCGTAATTTTTTCAAAGAGCGCTGGCAACAAAGAAATACAGTAAAACCTCCTTAAAGCGACCACGTACCGTTCAATAAAAATTGGTCGCTTCGAGAGGTAATCTCTTAATGGAGGTCATGTTTAAAACTAGATTTTAATTGTTGAAAAAAGGTAACAAATAAATGTTGCTAAAATGTATTTTTCATATTAGAAAAAAATATGAAAATTTAAGTATCAAAACAAAGGATAATTACATAAGTTAATTACTGCAGAGTTTAAAAAATGAATACATTGAAGTTTGCTTTGATTTTACGGTTTTATCTTTTATAACTTTTATTTGCAAGTCCTTTCGAAGTTCTGTAAATAAATGCAATTTTTTTTGGACGAGAACAAATAATGACGATTTCATTAATTTATATTACTTTTAGATTCCTTTGACAAAATAGGGCAGCGGAGTTTATAGACCGTCATTCTTAATTTGTCATCAGAGTTAAATTCATTACCTAAAAAGGCACAAAGGGATTTAAACACTTAAAAGTTACTGGAATAATAATAAAAAAAATTCTAAACTTAGTTTAGAAGTTTGATGAATAATGCGCTCTCCGGAATTATTTTTCTAATAAAACCTTCTTCGAGTGACCCGGAAAAAACCGAATTTGTTTCATTTTCTTCAAAAAAATTGGTTACTCATGGAGGGAGTTCATCTGGGGTGGTCGCTGAATGGAGGTAAAATTAGTATTGAGCCTATGGGATTAAATTTCTTTCCATGAAAAAATTGTCGTTCAGGGAGGTGATCGCTTAATGGAGGTAGTCGCACAGGGAGGTTTTAATGCAATTTATTTCAGAAATGTTTCTGTAAATCTCAGAAACCTCGTTTCTGATGCTTTTGATTTGTTTTCTCCTTTATCTGCGGAAGAGAAGAGTAATGTTTCTGAAACTGTTGTCAGTTCTGAAGTTTAACAAAGTTACATTACCATTTTAAATTACATGTGCTCCTGGACAAATGGCCATCACTTCCGGTCTTGTTGTGGGGAATAATACCCGCCGAACCCCCCCCCCCCCCCCCTAGAAAACGGGAATTCTGCTTTTTCAGAATTTAGTGTCGCCGTCAATGAATTTTTTTGGTACTTTTCGGTTAGCCGGGCGCCAGTGTTAAATATACATATATATATGCATGCATATGTGTTACATATATATACATATGTGTTACATATATACACATATGTATGCATGAAAAAAATAGATGTATATAAATATAGCTAGTACAAAGCATATTTCAGTTTTAAGAATTAAAATACACGCTTATTTTTTATATAAAATGACGTCATTTGCATCCTCTGAAAAATTCCACATTTATGATCCAGTGTTAAACAACATCTATAGAAAAATATCCATAGGATGTCATTATCGCGGAATAATACATAAACCCATAAGAAAGAGATGATGTCATACAAAAAATTCGACAAACAATTCGGGTATCTAATAAATTCACATGCCTTCATTTATTGGTAACATTAATATGGATACTTAAAGTTAAATATAGTTTTTAAGCTCCATGTTTTATCAGAAATCATTCATTTATATTTTTTCAAAATAGCACGTATTTTAATAACAATTTTTTCTGTTATTATCAGAAAATGACAACAAAAAGATTTAGTAATCTACTATTTTCCAACAATTTTCCCTTTACATTCTACAGAAATGGTGTACTCCAGTTGCCATCATTACACAAATGGAATTAAAAACTGCAAAAGAAATTAATATCTCAAAAATAAATTGAGATGCAGTTTTCAAACAAATTGCAGTTAAGAGTACTTTTTTCCCCTGTACGAAGGCGTAAAAATTGAAAAATGTGCGATGCTTACAAATTTAAAAAAATTGCAGTAGAGATTATCAGTATTTAACCGTACAATAATACATCTGCTTTGTTTTACGACTGGCTTATGTAAGGGAACGTTTTTTTTTTTTTTTTTCCCTAGGGACGACACTTTAATTGTTCCCTGAAAGAAATAGCATATCGGGGGCTAAAAATACACGTATATATACAGTATAACTTAAAAAATCCGGCATCATCGGGATCGAGACTATGCCGGGTTTATGAAAATTCCGAGCTTTTGAAGGAATATCAAAAGAGTAACTAGGAATATCAAAAGTTGTACTATATTCTTAATGGTGCCTTTAGCCATAATTTAATTCATTATTAAGTGATAATCATGTAAGAAAAAGAGGAAATTAAATAGGGTAACTCCGGGAGAGTCGCCGCATACGGGATAGATGCCGCACCCCTTCTATTTCTTGTAATTATCGATAGATGGTCGTCAAGCGCAGAGTATAGGTGCGCAATGAGATTATTTTAACCAGTGTATAGCGTGAATACCATTTCGATGTCTACTTGTAGAAGTACAATCCTTAATTTGACGTAAGTGCATGATTTCACTGTCCAAACTTTTAAACACGTTATGTTTAAATACTTTTCATACACTAATTACTGAATGCATGCATGATTTCGAAGTCAAAACTAAGTGTAGGGTTTGTATAGAGTACTGTGTGTATGATTACACCATTCCCCTTAGCGATGGCAGGTAACTGGGATGGCCGACGTCTGTACCATGCAAAATGGGATACATGCCGCACTGCTATTCCGGTATACATGCCGCAGTTTTTTTTGCACGGGATGATTAAGTGTTATTAACTTTTCCTTTTCTTTTTGCACAGTCTAACCATGTTAAGCATGTTATCAAGTTTACTACAACCAAAGGAGAAAAAGGGGAAAATAAAAAGTAAGAAGGGCAAGAAAGATGCAATTTAAGATGATAATAATGAAAAATTTGGATTACGCGTAACGCAAACGTTCTTTGCAAACTACTCCAAAAAAGATGAAGTGTAATTGGCTTCGTTGCATCATGTGTTTAAATGTGGTTACATAAAGACTGTACTTTTTCGACACTTTTTTGTGGATTGAAGTCGATCTCTTAACCCATTCGGGACCATAGGTGCATATAAGCACCTTCATAAAGCGCTTACAAAATTTGTTTCTGGCACCAGTAAAAAAGAAAAGTAATATTTGCTTTGTTTAAAAAGAGCATTTTCATGATTATTTAAGTAAAGGTAACTTCTTTTAAAAAAGCGGTACCAACCGAATAAAATTTGTGCAAAAGCCACCGGTCCCGAAAGGGTTAACAAATAAATTATGTAAACACTATTTTACTTTTTCTCTTTTCCCTTTCTAATACATTGGTGTTACGTTGTTGCTGAAATAACAATTAAAATTTAATGTAAAAAAAAATAAATCGATAATTTTAATAGTGAAAGTAGGCAACACTTATTAATTTGAATCTACTAATACGCTTCATTGTACTCATTTAGTTTCTTTTGTTATTACATCCATCACTGTAAAAAAAAATGGTAACGTTCCATGTAAAATCCAGGAACGTTTCGCCTTTTCTCAGGTTTTCAGAATAATTTAGCTCTTTCCTGTGAAATTCTGGTTTTCTTATCTGAAAAGTTCCTGAACAAAAGTTGGAAACAGCAAAACGCTGCGGCCGCCATTTATTAATTTTTTGCTATAATCCGTTGCTCGCGCGCGAGTGTCGAAAACGAATTCCTTAAATGAATGTAAAAAAATCAATATGGAATGCAAATAAATCAATAGACGACATAATCCTTTACGTCTCTATTGTCAAGACAATTCAGATGAAAATACAATACCTCTGTGACATCGCTAAGAGATTATCTCTTGTACTTGTCTGTGGAATGTTTAACGAGCAGACCGTGTAAAAAAAACACACCTATTATTTGGATCTCCATTAACCAGGGGACCATCAAACATAATTCTCACCGATTTTGATTAATTTAAAGTATGTTTTAGAGTTCTTATCTCTAATTATTTTTGTGAAAGGATTTCTTCAAATGGGCCTTAGATTTTCAGAAATTAGATGCCGAGGTTTAGCATACGTTTCAAATACCCATTAGTTTGCAGCTCTCAACGTGTCTTTCGTGGTGTGGACGCAGAAAGCTCGCACGCCACCCGTACGGCCCGAGTTCGATGCTACCTCTTGACTTTTTTTTCTTTTTTAATTAATTTTATATTTTAACACTTTATTACAATTTCATTTAAATTTGATATATATTTGACACTTTGAATTGCTGCAAATTTGATTTTTTTTTATTTTCGGAAAAAATATACAATTACGTTTAGGTTTTTTTTTCATGAAAATTTATATGTATTTTATCTAACTTGTAAACTAACATAATTACTGACGAAAATCCAAAATATTTTATGTCTAGATTTTTTTTCTAATTATTATTTACATTTATATATTTTTATATTTTAAGCAAAGTTCAGAAACAATATATCATATATATATTTACTTTATTGAATTTTAACTGAAAATTTATTTTTTCGTGTAAATTATAAATAATAATTTTGATGTCAATTTCAAAATATTTTTTCATTCTAACAAATAATGATAATAAAGCGAAAATTGTCAACTGGAAATGTAAAAATCGTCTGCGGATCCCGCATGCTGTGAAATGTCAGTAATGTTTTGCTGTCAAAAGAAATATTCCTGGTATTTCGCAGGAAACTTACTGGCATTTCTGTAGAAAGTTTTTAACATATACAGTAAAGTTCCAGTCATTTTCAAGAAATGTTTCTTGGAAATAATGGGCAACTCAGCTGCCCATTTTTTCCCAGGAACGTTGCGGAATTTTTTTTACAGTGATAATTATAGTCCAGATATGAATATTTTTTTTTATTTTCATTTATAACTTCATTCTTTACTTATTACAAGCGCGTCATAACTACCGCACAAGTGCGGCATCTCAGCCTGAATGCACGGGTGATGCGCCGCAGTGTAATGTTTTAGAAAAAAATTGTTAAAAATATTAATAATTTGTTTTGAATTTTTTTGTCGCAGTACACGCGTTGTATATTTAACATTAAATAGCACAGCATGATTTTTTTTATTTTATGTCCACCATGGGACTTTATACACAAATTCAAAAAAAAATGTGCGGAATAAATCCCGGAATTACCCTATAAGAAAACTTACTTTAATTGATATTTTCTATATTACAGAAAAAAATCTAATGAAGAGTGAAATTATTTCTTCGGAAATATCGATGTCAGCTTTGTTTGCTTCAATTTTTTTTTTTTTTTTTTTTTTTTTTTTTTTTTTTGGCCGTTCTTTAACAAGTTTCTTTTCTTTTCTTTTTTTTCTTTTGTATTTTATACAAATGAAGAATGTTTATTTCTGAAATACAGTCTTGTTTCTCTACAGAGGATATTAATTCTCCAATCAAATTTATGCATTTTTCTAGTGACACCTTTTCTTCTGCAGGTTGCTCATCCTCGTCTTCTGAGCTGCTACTAGTATAATCGGCGGTTCTATTTAGCACAGCGACAGAGATATCGCTGTTCATTGAATTGTTCGTTGTTGATGCATTTTCGCCAATGCCTAGCCAATCATATCTCTTTTTTCGACACTAAATGCATTTTCAAATTTTGCGCGTTCAATCAGCTCATAAATTGCGATCTTTTCACGGGAAATGTGAAAGCTTGAACATTCTCCCTCAGCATTGATGTCGCCGTTGCCGAAAATTCGTTTCGACCATATATTGTGCCATGCATTCGGCAAAGTTGTTCCCTTACTAAGCAACTGTGCGGCCCCCAGAAAATTTCTTCAGAAAATAATCACCGCTGACAAATGAAGAAAAAAAGTCAAATATTCTTTTTTTTAATTTTTAATTTCAATGTTTAAGTTTTTTATTCATAAAGAATTGTTATTTTTCTTCTCCCATAACTTGAAAGTGTAAAAGAAAAAGGAAGGAAAAACATGGTTTTGATGCCGGATTTTTGAAGTCACACTGTACATACATTTTTTTAGGTTTTTCGGCATTATTTTATAGCATGTGAAACGCGCTGCGTATGATAAGTAGATATAATCGATGAAAGTAATAAACTCTTATCTTTTGAAGTCGATTTACAAATCAAGTCAAATTTTCAATTAAAAATAAATAAATAAAAAGGCGTCGTAGAAGATTTTTAGAGAAATAAACATATTTCTTTACTTACTTTAAAAAATATTTTATTAAATCTCAATCAGGCTATTAATCCACAATTAATAACCGAAATAATGAGTAAATAATGAAGATGTGATCAATATATTTTGTCACTTTTCAAATCCCACGGCTTTCCTATGCACGCCATTAACGAAATAGTTTTGCAGATGACTCCGTACAGTGACATGTCATGGCTGCCAATCAAGATAGGCTGTTGGCAACAAACGGAAGAAGGGAAAATTTGGGCGTTGCCAATACGATGACAAAATCTTCAGGTCAACAGTCGTGCAAATATTATCTTTCACATCCAAATTTTTGGAAAGTTTTACTTTCAGTTTTTTTCTTTTTTTTTTTCTTTTAACCGTTTGGAAAATATGTTATTGTCCTCGGTCAGGGTAGGAAATCAAAAACATATCTGAAGCAATTAAAATAATAAAACTTTGTAAAAAATCACCATAAAATTAAAACAAAACACAGGACGCGTTTCGAGCTAAAAACATAACAGCTCGTCATCAGCTACAGCACACACTATCTGAAGCGTTTTATTAGTTGAACCCCGCATTTTATTCGTTTTCTGATTGGTCTATACAGTAATCTGTATTTTCCCTTTACTTTCAACAGAGATGGATACTTCTGTTGCCACTATGAAAAAAAAAGTAATAAAAACTACAAAAAAAATAATAATAACTCAGAAACAAATTGAGATACAGCTTTCAAACAAATTGCATTTAAAAGTACATTTTTTTCTCTATACGACGGTGTAAAAAATAATATTGTGGGATGTTTAGAAGTTTAAAAATGAAATTTCATTTAAAATTGGTCCAGGAATATTAATGTTTAATCCATGGCGTACGTAATGTATGACCAGCTCTGTAGAAGTTTAAAAATTTGCAGTACCGAAAATTGTAAAACTGAAATTTCTTTTAAAATTTGTTCATGATGGGTCCAGGAATGTTAATGTTTAATCCATGGCGTACGTAATGTATGATCAACTCCGTGCGATTTTTTATGTCTTAAATTTTAATCTTTGAAAAAATCATTTTCCAAATGGTCGTTGTAATTTGTTAAATTGCTTTTTTTTTGCACAGAGTCACTGACCATACCAATGTGCTTAGGTCATTTACACGTTTTTCATTTTAGTACTAAAATGTTAAAAACTACCATTTGGCATTTGTTCTAAAATGTGTCTCGTGTCCCTATTTTTTTTTTTTTTTTTTTTTTTTTTTTTTTTTTTAAGTTACTAACGCCGCCGCTACCCTAACTGAATCAATTCCTACCTTTTCACTTTTTAGGCTTATCCTGCAAAAACTATTGGATATAAAAACATGAAAACTGCTAGTTTTATAAAAATATTGTATGATAAACATACTGAAGCAGACTGTTTTTAAATAGAAGAATTATTTTAAGCGCTATTTAACATTGAAATTGATCAAGGTAGTTCAATTACATTAGTTTTATAGGATCAAAAACTATGCATAGTATTATATTAATCTTTTCACGCATATAATTGATTTGATTGTGGTGTGCAGTGTCCAATCTGTTTTGTTTACTTTTTTCTATAATTTTTCAGCCTCCCCCCCCTCCTAAATTTTGTATTTAAAATTTCAGTATCTGAATAAATATTTTTTCATATTTTGAAATCGCCATTTTTTATGTACTGCTGCCAATTTAAAAAAGTTCGGATAGTAATTTTTTCAAATAGGGTATTTTTCAGTTGAAATGTATATTTAAGCGTTAATATTGAAAAAGAAAAAAAGCATGGAGCGCGGATAATAGTATATAGAGGAATGTTTAAATGCTATTGAGTTTTTACAGTTGAAGTAATTTTTTTCTTTATTTTTTTAACAGAGCAAATAAGCATGATTTTAGAGATCGCTAGTTCTGGAAGAGGATGGAGGGCGTAGATCATAGGGGGCAGAGCCCCATAATATTGAACTCTAGATTAATTCATTTATCGGAAAATTTAAAAAAAATGTTCGCTCATAAACCATACTTTAAGAATCACGCCTGCAGGTATCATGATTTAATGTTTAAAAAAGCTCAGAAACATAGAAGGTAATAAATTATAAAAAGAAAATGGAAACATATTATGATAGGCAATATTCCACAATTATATTATCTAACCATTTAACCGCGTAAATAAAATCAGTTAATACCATTTCTTTTTCTTTTTGTGCACGCGTATACCGGGTGTCCCAAAAAGGACTGACTGATTTTAAAATTCAATAACTTCCAAACGGTGACAGATATTAAAAAAATTCTTGCAGGAGGGTTATGCATAAAGTCAAAAGTTTTTTTTACAGTGATTTTCGATTTTAGTTCGAATTACAAACAATAGATGGCGCCGCGATCAATAGAGGCTAAATTCAGGCTCGATTTTTGGTACTTCGTGGCCCGGATAATACATTTCCATCTCCTTTTTCTGCGTGGAACAACAGAAAGGACCAAAAATCGAGCCTGTATTTAGCGACTATTCCTTACAGCGCCATCTATTGTTTGTAATTCGAACTAAAATCGAAAATCACTGTAATAAAACTTTTGACTTTATGCATAACCCTCCTGCAAGAATTTTTTTAATATCTGTCACCGTTTGGAAGTTATTGAATTTAAAAATCAGTCAGTCCTTTTTGGGACACCCGGTATATGCATTCTGTGTTTTCAATCGTGTAAAAAGAATACAAACGATTGCAATAATTAGGTATCCAAGAAAATTTTACATGCAATTTACCCCACATTAATCGCCACTTTTAACAAACCTCTGAAACTCATCTAGTCAATTTATGAATGTGAGAATAAATACAATCTCTCCCCTACTTACTTTTTTTTAACACTATCCAACATAGTTGAAAAGTGTTTATGAATTCGGCACGCCTGTCAGTCCGTCTGCTTGCTTGCCTACCTGCCGTGTGTCTGTGCTCTAAATCGCGTAAATGTACTCGGATTTCCATATGATTGATATATGTTATTATGCTTTACCATGGTATGTTCGGAAGCGAAAATGAAGTATCACATTTATAGTTCATTTACAGTGATACTCAAAAGAATTATGGTCTAGATCATAGTCTATGGGGGAAAATCATTTACGATGTATTTTAATAATATTATACTATTTCAAACATATTAAGCTTGATATATATCACTGAGGTACACAACAAGATTCTAATTAAAGAATAAGGTGTGCATAGCATTCAATTCTTCATTTACAGGGACACACAAAATAATTCGGTTATAGTATTGTCTATCAATAATAATTGGCAGAAGTGTGTTTTCAGGTGACTGACGGAAATAGTTGAAGGGAAATTTTCAACTGTGGCATAAGTTTCCTAACTGAACTAAATTTTAGCACATTACGGAGTATATATACAAAGCTATAGGATAGATACAGGGCTGCACAAAAGAGTATAATATCTTGACTATTACTGGTAATAGCTAAACTGGATTTTCAAATACTGGTATGTTATGCGCTTTCCAAATTATTTACTTAGCCACCGTCTTTCACATTATTAAACCCACGAAATTTTGTTACAGTATTTTGAATGTGTTAGAATTAGAAAATGTTTCATAAGCTATGCTTGACGCATGATTTTTCATTCTTGTTTAAATATGATCAGAACGAGAACGAGATTACAAAATGTTTCTTATATTTCACCGACGAGGTCTGAAATGCCTTTAGAATGTCACTGCGGCGTATTTTATTTCTCTTCTAGAAAGGGGTGTCAAAATGGGAAAAAGTTAGCTACCTCAGACGGAGGATAGTTTCATATACTTACTCTTAGATAAGAACGCGATATAAAAGGAAACGACAAATTCACACTGTATCCTTCTCTTTTTCAAAAATGTTATTGAAGAAGAGGAAGCAGTTTATCTTTGGGGAGTTGGGGGGGGGGGGGATTATTTTTTAAAGTACGTGTGGTGGATGAGGTGAAGAAATGCAAATAGCTCAGTGACGTAAAGGATGACATTTAACTGATGATAAATAGCAGAATTAAAAAAAACTGTCTATATTGTTTGTGAGGTATATTACAATAGGTTTTTGAGAAAAGTATCATTAAAATATAATAATAATAATTTAGAGATAAGTGAAAAATGGTATTACTATGTGCAATGATTAAAAAAAAAAAACAGCATAAAATATTTTGCTCTACAGATGTAAATAAATACCATAAAACACAATATGCTAAAGTGCTTTTCCTCTAGCTAACATATCTTTGTACCTCTTAAATGCTATAATCAGCGTCCGAAATTATTAGTGCTTTGATTGATCATAGACTGCGGAAAACACGATCAAATAATGAAGGAAAAGAAATGTATACATCTTACTATATTTACTATATTTTAACATTAATCAAAAATCCTACTGAAAAAAATTCATACAACTTTGTTTATGAACGAGGTACGTATATGGCATTGAACCAGGGTCCTCATGGACAGTAGGTGAGATACATAGCGTCGAGCAAAAGGCCAAGCCAGTAATTTGCTATATACTGTTTCTTATTCGCTATCTAGATCCTCATGTGATCCTATGATCATCATAGAATCACATGTGCGTTTAGCCGCTTCGCTATAACCAATGGCTGCTTTGTATAAAATCTTGAATTTCACTTAGCTACGGAACAAGTAAAAACAATCTCTAACTCTCTCCCTTTTTTTTCAAATATCACCTAAGCACGAGATTAGGAAACTTTTCTAAAAAAATATCACGATATTTCATCAACAAGGTCTTATATGCATTTTCCATGTCACCGCGATGTATTTCATCTTTCTTGTGAAAAGAAACAGTGTAAAAACTTTCAAAAAAAAAAGGCAAGACGACAAGGTTAAGAAAAAGGATGCTGTAAAATCACGGTTTGTCTTTCTCTTTTGCAAAACATGTTCTTGAAGAAAACAAAACAATTTATCTTAGAGGAGGTTTTCGAAAAAGATTTGAGTAATGTTTTAAAAGTACGTGTGGTGGATGAGGCAAATGGCTCACTGAAGTGAAGGATGACCTTTAACTGTTGAAAAATATCACAATGAAAAATAAGAAATAAAAATCATGCATCAAGCATATATTATGAAACGCTTTCTGATAATAATAAAGAGACAGAAATGTGAGACTGGATCGAAGTGAGTATATTGAGTTACATATCTAGACACACGGCAGTGTGTCAGCCAAGTTCGCCTGACATAGCCGTGTGTTATTTACACGAACCATTTCGAGCTGTTTTCATCAAATTTCAATGCTCTACAACTGAAAATCTTATGAGACCTACGCACTTGTTATACGAAATGTGTAGTAAGGCCACCCTAATTACCTAAAATCCAAAATTTTATAAATAACGCATAATTAGTTTCCGAGATAATGACATTTGAAAATGTCTGATAATCGATAATTTTACCACTGACTGACTGACTGACTGACTCACTCATCAAAAAGATCTCGTATATCTACTGCAGTTACAGACTTCAAATTTGGTGCGAACTTCGTTTACACTATAAAACTAATGAAAAAAATAAAAAAATTGGGAAAATCGATGAATTACCCACCTGGGGGTGCCCATTTTTACTTTACCATTGCGTCTATTAGGCGAAATTTTAATTTGCCATAGGAGGGGACGCTGTTCTGTCGCCAAATACCGCCAAGTTTCTCGCCAACATGGCGATATATCGCCAAATTTGGCGACCAAAATTAGTTGCCAAAAGTGACGCCACCTTGGCGGTATTTCTAATATTTCGCCAAATTCCCATAGACTTCCATTGTAAACCTATCTACTTACTGGGGGTTTATCTGGGTTTACTTGCTTACAGAAAATCAACAAATTGAGATATTCTGTCCGTCACAGAGCCCGTTCTCAGAAACTATACATGTTGGAAGCGTGAAATTTTGCATATTTACAGCTGAACACCTCACATCAAATGACAAATCATAAAATTTTGAAAAAGTTGTAAATTTAACCCTTTGGGGTCTCACATGTGTATTTTAAACAAGTCTTTCTAAGCGAGCCCCTAATTAGGTTGGAAGCGTGAAATTGTACATACTTATAGCTGAACACCTCACATCAAACAACAAATCATAAAATTTTGAAAAAGTCGTACATTTAACCCTTTGCGCTCCCACATATGTATTTTAAACAATTCTTTCTAAGTGAACCCTAATTAGGTTGGAGGCGTGAAATTTTGCATACTTATAGATGAACACTTCACATCAAACGAGAAATCATAAAATTTTGAAAAAGTCGTACATTTAACCCTTTAGGCTCCCCCATGTGTATTTTAAACAATTCTTTCAAAGTGAGCCCCTAATTAGGTTGGAGGCGTGAAATTTTGCATACTTATAGCTGAACACCTCACATTAAACGAGAAATGATAAAATTTTGAAAAAGTCGTACATTTAACCCTTTGGGCTTCCACATGCGTATTTTAAGCAATTCTTTCTAACTGAGCCCCTTATTAAATTGCAGTTTTGAAATTTTGCATACTTATAGCAGAACACCTGAGGCCAGGCGACAAATCATAAAATCTTGAAAAAGTCTTACGCTTAACCCTTTGAGCTACCACATATGTATTTTACGCAATTCTTTCTAAGGGAGTCCCTAATTAAGTTGGAGACATGACTTTTTGCGTACGTATAGCTGAATACCTCAGACCACACGACAAATCATAAAATTTTCAAAAAGTCTTATATTATTTACTCCTCCGGGCTCTAACTTGTGTATTTTAAGCAATTTTTCTAACCTCCGCCCTTTTCACCCTGGGAGCACTTTTCCAACTTTTGCCGACACCCCTTTGACCATTCTTTCATATTATGCACCATAGTCTTACATATTTTAGTTCCACTTTTTATCGCCAGGGGCGCCTACTTATCTCGGGTGCTATGGGCTCAATCCCCTCGACTAATATATCTACGGATAGTATGTAAAACGGAGTTTCGTTCGGATAGAGGTTTGTTTAGAGAGTGCGCCCCTGGTTGCGAAATGTGGAACTAACAGATTTTTCAAAAGGATAAAGCGTTTTGAAAGGAATATTAAATGAAACCCTCTGTGCGATCTGTGATCACACTTACCCACTTGTTATTTTCAAAATCATCAGAGAAAAGTTTATTTAGTTAATTAAATTTGAAAATCCAGGGAGGGGCAATGTCCTTCCTCTACACTCCCTCTTTGCCCGCACCCATGGATGAATGATACATTGTGTGGCATAAGCACATAACTTTATTTTTCACTTTCAGTACAAAAAAGCAGGCCCAGCTACAGGATATTTGATTGGAAAATTTAATAGGAAAATTTAATATAGGAATTTAATAGGAATTGTTGTTTCAGAAACAATAAAAATTTCGAATCAATACATTTCGTTTCAAAACATGCATTCAGTGTAGCAGTATTAAAATATAGATTTCTGCCGCACATTGACAGCCAAATAGTTTGTTGTAGGAAATTTAAATTAAAATTGAATGTTGCTTGGTGAATAAAATAGTCTCATGTAAACACATTAAAAGGCATTAAGTAAAGTGTCTAAATATATTGTAACTTTACAAAAAGTAATGATATCTAACAAAAACATAGCTGTGAAAAAAGGGAGCCAAGTTCTGTAAAGACAATGGCAAGAAAAGAAGTGATATCTAAGTGGGTGCCAAGTTCAAATAAAATTCACTCAAACTTACCTACTGAAGTATTATAGCCTTTTTTAAATTGTTTAGAAATATAAATTATTGACAGCATATTAATAATAAATCTAGAACTTGGCAAGTTTTTGATAAATGTTATGCCTATCAATTTCATGTCTTAATAAAATGATGATTTTAATATTAACAACAATGTCATTATAAAAAAAATTAATATAGTTATTATTATAAACAAATGACTCATGTTAAATATTTGATAAACCAACAAACACACAAATACATTCCCGCTCGTCTTTGGTTATCACTCTAGCACCCACCCTTCGGAAACCTCAATGCAAACAGACTAAAAGGCCTGATAAAGAGGCAGATACATTTACGCTTGTTCTTGGTCATCCCTCTAAAGACTGCACCCCTTTAACCCTTCAAGTGCAAAGAGCTATTATTTGTGACATGCTGAAATGATTCAATCACACCAGAATTTAAAAACATATTTATTTCAAAATGGGTAAAAGCTTCTTTTCACGTATTTAATAAAATTAAAATTTTTAGTCCTGAATTCTAGTGTCAATGTGGCATTTTGCAGTTAAAATTAGGTGGGATATATTTTATCCCACCATCCTTCAAGGGGAAGGAGCTCATTCAAATGAAGGCTTCCAAACATGAAATAACAAGTTTTGATATAATAATGTCATTAATAAAAATAAATGACTTGTAGGTAAAAACTTGCCAAGTTCTAGATTTATTATTAATATGCTATCAATAATTTTTATTTCTAAACAATTTAAAAAATGCTATAATACTTCAGTAGGTAAGTTTGAGTGAATTTTATTTGAACTTGGCACCCACTTAGATATCACTTCTTTTCTTGCCATTGTCTTTACAGAACTTGGCTCCCTTTTTTCACAGCTATGTTTTTGTTAGATAATATTTACAAGAACTACAACAACGGAAATACTTGGACTTGGACTAGAAACTGGAGCAGAGTGCCTGGGGATTCCCCATACCTCTAATAATATAATAGAACAATGTTCTAATATAATAGAACAATGAAATGTGGAGCAATTTAATGTCATAGAAAAAGTCTTGTAAGTAGAACACCAGAAACGCGAATAGGGAAAGCTGGCAAAATATATAAAGAAAGGCCTTGACAGGCGCCATACATTTTAAAATACATAAAAACAGTTACAATAAAAGAATGAATAAATAAAAGGTAATGAGAAAGTTAATACGATAAAAAATAAAATAAAATAATATTTACAAGAATATATCGCTCACCCACAAAAAAAGTGACACATCTTGACAAAAGTAAATTTTACAGGAGAGGCAAAAGAAAGTTTGCACGATTTTACTATAAAATGAAATTTCAGCACTTAGCTCTGTATGCAGGAATAAAAACGTGCATAAAATAATAAAACCCTCAAGAATAAAGACGTATGATGCGGTTTGGAGGGTTGGAAAATTTTACCTCCTCACACAATCCACCTCTCTTCTATGGTCACAAATGGACATAGAGCGTAATAAAGGGGGTTTCCGTGTAACTACACTTATGAAACTGTTTGTGTAGCAAGACACACCTAGGACAAACTTATTAGTGGAATAAAACGCAAAAAGAATTTTTGCGAGATGTGTCACTTTTCCTGCGGGTGATCGATATATACAAAATTTACAAAAGAATGTAAGCGTTCAGAAAGGCAACGCCCTATCAAAGAAAATAAAACTAGGGAATTATCCTGGGTCAATGTTTTCCGGGAGATGGAGTGTTGCCCTGGTCTATGCCAATGGACATTCTCGTCATAGGTACTTAAATTTTGAATAGCAGGATTAGGGATGTTGTGAATATTGTCAAAGAATTTATTGACTTGGATTTTAATGACCGAACGAATAGGAGGAATTTTGAGATCATGATGTATTGCAATATTTCTACAATACCATGGAGCATGAGTAATACCACGAAGGGTTTTATTCTGAACCATCTGAATCTTTTGAAGATTGATTTTTGCTACAGCACCCCAGATCTGAGCTCAGCAGAGGAGAATGGGACGAAGCACTGTCTTGTAGAGCAGTATTTTATTTTCCAAACCCATCCCATTACTGTAAAGAAGATGGGCAAGATCACGTTTAGCATTATAGAACTTCTGGACACTATAGCACAGAGAAATAACATGTATTTATAGATTTTGAAAGGTTCGTGACATATAGGTAGCGGACGTGGAAGAGAGCTATAAAGCTAGCTTAAAGAACCAATCACAGTAAAACAAAAACAATTGCATAAAAATGGAAAACTGAATTAATAATAATTTAATGTAATGCCTTAATTACAATATTCTAACACTTTCCAACGCATTCAGAATACTGTAACAAAACTTTGCCATTTAATAAAACGAAAGAAGCCCAAGTAAAACAATCGCAAAAATCGTAACACATTTAAAAACCCAATTTCAGCAATTATTATCTATAGTCGAAAAAATATCAGAATTCTATTGTGAAGCCCTCTATACAATTTATAGATTTCTACATATAATACATAGTATGGAAAAAATTAGTTCAGTTGGTAATACATAGGATCGTTTAAAATTTCAGTTCAGCTGTTTCCATCAATAAGTGGAAATGTAATTGAATTCTTTTGTGCAGCCCTGTAGAATTTATGCACATCAAGTAATATTTTAAAAAATGGCGAAATTTAAAAAAGTCAAAACCACAACTTAAAACTTACTTCCAGCAATTGTTGCTCATAGACAATACTGCAACCCAATTCTTTTGTGTATCCCTGGAAATGAACATATTATATTCTATAGTAAGAATCTTGTAGTGCACCTCATAGTCTCGTATATTGATTTCGTATGCTTGAAATAGTGTAACATCATTCAAGTACACTTCAAACGATTTCCCCCAATAGACCTTAACGTAACGGGATTGTTTTGAGTGACCCCCTGTAATCGAACTATAAATGCTATACATTTAATTTTTAGTAACAAATATGTCATGCTGAACCTCAATAATATATCAATTACATGGCGATCCGAGTATATTTTTACGGGTTAGATTAGAGCACGACCTGCACTGTCAGAAAAATTCGTCTTTATACACTAAATTATTTGTCATTTTTAAACAAATAATTTCCGTAATCCTAGAAAACATCCTTTTTTCTTTAATTCTTCCCGAAATCTGTAAATGAGGGGGAAATTCCGTTTGTTTCTTGCACGCATGCGTATTGGCTGTATTACTACCAAAGTTCGAATTTATTTTTAAAATGAAAAACCAAAAATTCAATAAATTAAAATTTCTAATTAATTTAAAAACAAACAAACAAAAATAATGCTTTCGAATTCAATAAAGTAGCAATTTTCTTATTCATTTAAACTTATTCGCAATTTATTTTTTAGAGTATAAAATATTCGCAAGTAAAATATATTCCAAACGAACACATTTAAAAAATATGTAGTAGCTCAATCAATTTAAAAAAATCGATTTTATTCAATAAATCAAGCATTTCTTCTCGAATTTAATTAAAAATTTAATATTCATATTTCACATCTAATTCTCAAATTATGTCTCATTAAAAAAATGTGTAATATGAAATAATCCTCTATTATTCTATGTGTATTGTACTCTATTATTCTATAAGTGTTAAAACACCACCCATTATTTCATAACGACGAAATGCCCCTGCAATTAAGATTAAATTTTCGAGCTTTCTGAACAAGAGATTTAACAAGCCTTGCCAGTGCTCCATTTGAAAAAATCCCATATCCCCATTTTAAACTCTCCCTCTACTAAGCGATCGGTAGCCTAGTGGTTAAGGGGATCGGGTAAGCAAAATTCAACCAAAAAATCGATTTTTACTTTCTTATATCCTTAAATAGTTTAAGCTTTTGCCGTTTCAACGATGTATTACACATGTTTTTATATATAGAAAAAAAGTGTTGGATTTTTTCATTCTTTCTAAGAGCACTTCACAGCAGTGGGCTACATTTTTAAAATTCAGATTTCTTGATTGGCACTATTTTTCTGAAGTGGTAAAATTCCCATTGTTTTCGCCTTAATTAATATGTTATTAAATAAGGTGAATTTTACTATTTAAAAAAAGTGGTGCCAATCAAGAAATCAGAATTTAAAAAACGTAGTCCACTTTCAACACTGCTTCACAGCTTTAATCGACTTTTTCTCAAAACTTCGATTTTTCAGGTTTGTGTTCCTTTTTTTCAATATCTATTAAACTTATGAACTCAGATTTTTGTAAATACATATATTATGTTATAGTGCATACTTTAGCACAAAGATTTAATGATTTGTTGATAATTATTTATTTTAGGCAGTGAAATCTTACCAAAAATTCTAATTTAATAAACAATTAAATTTAAAAAATCAAAAAAACCGACTGCATAAAAAGCGAACTAATTAATTATTTCTCATCAATGTGAAACTATTTTTTTTTCAATTCCTACTATTACCTCACACTCTCGCTATATATATCTTGTTCAAATTTTCAATCGTTAATAAAATACTTATTATTCCTCCAATCAAGCTCAAATAATTTTTTTAAACTTGTAGTGGATGACACTTGATGTTAATCCAGTTTTTTTTTTCAAATATTAATTCATTAATTTAATTAATTAATTTTCAATAATCGAGAGAGCCCTCTTCTTGATCCAGGTATTTTAAGACCGAGAGAGCCCTCTTCTTGATCAAGGCATTTTAAGCGCCACTCAAAAGGAAAGAAGAATGGGTGAAAAAAAATTCTCTTATTGACCTAAGTAGGAATTGACTTAAAATATTTTTTTTATATTACTTGTTTATATTACTTACCTATTTTTTTTTTATTTACTTGTATTGATGACTTTTAAGTTATGTTTAATTGTTAATTCCTATCAATAAACACCTTTTTGATGAGGTCTATAGATTACTATGATGGTTAGAGTTGCAGTAAAACTAGAGATCCACAATACATACACAACTTCCAGGTTTTATAATATTTTAACGGAGCTTCTGACTGTAAAATAGTCAATGAAGCATCGTCTTCAATTTGAAAGACCTATCCAATGATATGCCACTCAATAAGGTGCGTAATTTTTTTTTGTCTCTACCGCCATTTTGAATTTATAAAAACAAAACCTAGCCTACAACCATCGGGCCGTTAAGACGAATCGATAGAGACCTCATTCATTAAAACTTATCCAGCCGTTGGGATGTTTCGAAGGTATAAAGAAATCCACATACACAGATACGCGTGAAACACATAACCCTTCTTTTCAGTCGGGTAAAAATGTCTTTCAATTAATAATTAATGATTAATTTTCAGTTTCATTTAGAAAGTAAATGGTCTGTTAAACTAATTAAAGCATGCTATTCAAACTACTCTAAAAAATCTAGACCTCTTTCACCCAGTGCCTGATTTATGGCAGGGCATTCGGGGCACGGGCCCAGGGCCCCTGAAAATCAGGGGCCCCCAAATGTTGCTGGAGGGTTTTAAATTATTGTCCAAAATCTGATGCAGTTTTACCATCTAATGGAATTTTAGATTTCCTTCTACATTCTATTGTGTTTTTATTGTATTTTTATAACATTGTATATTTTGTCTGAAACAACTATATTTAATTACTTTATTGTAGTGAATATTTTCTTTTATCTTTATCACTTTAAAAATATACTGCATTTTTAATTCTTATTTAATCCTGTTCTTGTTCTCGTCAGATTATTTGAGGTGTAGGAGGCAGAGCCCCCTAATGTTTAAAAAAATTGTAGCTTGATATTACAGAAAATTTATTATTAGTTGTTGCATACTTTATCATTCCAGATATATAGACTTGCATAGGAAAAGATAAACAGCACCACCCAATCTAGAACGTCTACTCATTTCAATTCCATAATTGTGCAATAATTATTTAAAAGAAAATTTATGATTATCAAATTAAATTTTTTATGGATATTTTAAAGTAATTATTAAAATTATTAGAGTGGTTATCTTATTAAGTACCTTTTTCAATACTTTTTTTACTCCATCTCCCTGTAAGAATCGGTGCAAGGGGGGCCCCGCACGCATGTGTGCCCTGGGCCCCCAAATTTGTAAATCGGTCCCTGCTTTCACCATTTCTGAGAAAAAGGTACATAAAGTTGGTGTATTTTAACATGGCCGAGATAGAGCTTACCCGGTCCCCTTAAGGTGCGCGGTTCCAGATTCAAGACCATCCACGGAAGAAGGAGAGAAGTATTTTTTAAAAACTTCTTTTTTCAGATTACGGAAATTTTGTGCCCTAGATTGCAAAAAAGAAAAAACAAAAACAAAAACAAAAAACAAAAAAAACAAACAAACAAACAAAAAAAAAAACAAGTTGGAAACTGCACGTGAAACGTGGCAAATGGGGTGCGTTCGTGCTGTAATTAGTTTTATAAAAAAAAATTTGCACCGCATGTCGTACTGAATATATATTTTACTGTACTTTATAAGTACATATCAATTCATTCTGTTCGAAAGGCTGTAACATCATTAAAATGCACTTAAAATATTTTTTTCCCATTGTCCATAATACAACGGAAAACTTTTAACTGTCCCTGTAATCAGGGCTTAATTTGCGCCGGAGCCCAGCTCTGGCACTTCTCTGATTTCATTAAAACCAGTGGCTGAGAGGTTCTGCTCTCGAAGCTGGTAGACGGGAGGTGCTGGGTTCGAACCCAATCGCGCCCGTCGGCCTAACCGTTTCGGAGTTTTCGTGGTTTTCTTCGAAGCCTTGGATTTTCCATGCGTAAATACGGGTTAGGTTCCCTTAGAAAGACCCCACGTAGGGCACTCCCCCTAGGGCTTATATCCCTCGAGTAGATAATCGGCCATCAACAACAACAACAACAACAACAACTGATTTCATTAAATATTTTGATACTGGTTAGAATTCACCAGAGTTCATAAATATAGGGCTCCGGAGCTCAGTGCAATAGCGTTTCTGAAAAACCAAAACCCAAATTACACTTTCCTTTCCTTCCCATCTCTACTTTCTTTTCTATCAAAACTCTTGTATGTGGCAGTTAAGTATATGCAGATACCCCGTGTCCAAAAATTACTGATGGATTTTAAAATTCAATAACTTGCAATGGAAAAGCATTTGCGATGTATTTTAATGATGATACACTATTTAAAATATACTGAGTGCAAAACATTTATCATTCATTTACAGTGTCACACAAAAGAATTTCGGTTACCGTACTGTATACGAGCGATAATTTCTGGAAGTGGGTTTTAATTGTGGTATGTGTTTTTAATTTTAACTAATTTTCTTCATATTACATGGTGTGTATTAATTCTGTAGATTATATACCGGATTACATAAAATGATTTGAGTACATTTAACCGTTTCGTGACGAAAATTTTGTTTCAATATTTTAAATATGCTGGAAAATGTTTCACAACCTATGCTTAATACACGATTTTTAATGCTTTCCAACATAGTTGAAAAGTATTTAGGACTTCGGTTTGCTGACCTGCCGTCTGATTGCCCGTACTCTAATCTATAGTCGTATCGCCACGAAATGGATATATGTTATTGATATTCACTATGGCATTCTCGCTATTGAAAATGAAGCTTGTAGCAGTTGCAGTTCCTTTATAGAAACATTCAAAAGAATTCCGTTAAATTACGGCCTAGAAATTGTTTGCTGTGATTTTTAATAATGTTTCACAATGTCAAACTTATTGAAATTTATATATATGTCTGAAGTACACTAAAATATGTTTACTATATGATATGGTATGGATAGCATTCATTGTTCGTTTACAGGGACACTCAAAAGAATTCCTTTACATTACGGTCTACGGGGGAAAACCGTGTGCAGTGTATTGTAGTAATGTTGTACTATTTCAAACATATTGGCATTGATATATATATATATCTGAGGTGCACTGCAAGATATTTACTATAAAATGGGATGTGCAAGCATTCATCATTAATATACAGGGACACACAAAATAATAATTCGGGTACAATACTCTCTATGAACAACATTTGCTAGAAGTGCGTTTTCTTTTGTGGTATGTCTTTTTAAACTATTTTAAAAACATTTCTTAGTGTGTATAAATTCTACACATCACATACATGGATGCACAAAACATCTAAAGTACATTTCCGTTTACTGATGGAAATTACTGAAGGGGAATTTTCAACTATGCTTTGCGTTTTCTAATTTAACTAAATTTGAATATATTATGTGTTATACGATAAACCTATAGTTCATATACAGGGCTTGTACACGAAAATCGGATTTTTTCTTTTTTTACTTTTGATGGGAATTGGTAAAATTGTGTTTTCAAATGTGTTATGCGTTTTATAAGGGGTTTATTTAAACATCTTTTTTTCACTTTATTAAACTGTGAAGTTTTATTATAGAATTCTGATTGTGTTGAAAAATGTTTCATAGCCTATGCTTGATGCTTGATTTTTTAAAAATTGTTTCAAATATCACCAGGGCATGAGGTTAAGAAATGTTTTCACTAAATGTCACGATATTTCACCGACAAGGTCCTAAATGTCTTTTCCATGTCACGGTGACGCATTCCATATTCCTTCTAAAAAAGGGTGTCAAAATGGAAGAGAAGAGTTTAGTTTGGTTTTGGTTTGTGTTTATGACGGCCGATTATCAACACGTGGGATATAGGCCCTGGGGGGGGGGGGGAATGCCCTTCGTGGGGGTCTTTCTAAGGGAACCTAACCCGTATTTACGCATGGGAATCCACGGTTTCGAAGAAAACCACAAAAACTCCGAAACGGTTAGGCCGACGGCCGCGATTGGGTTCGAACCCAGCACCTCCCGTCTACCAGCTTCGAGAGCAGAACCTCTCAGCCACTGGTGGGGCATGAGAAGAGTTTAGATGGAGGCTATTTTCACGTTTACTCTAGATAAGAAAGCGATATAGAAAGATGTGGGAATTTACGGTGTATCCTTCTCTTTGCAAATGTTGTTGAAGAAGGGAAAGCATTTTATCTTAGAGGGGTAAAACAAAGGACAGGGAGATAAATTTAACAAAAAAAGATCGAGTGGTGGATGAGATTAAGAAATGAAAATGGCTCCGTGACGTAAAGGATGACATTTAACTCAAATAATTTTGCACAATTTAAAGAGAAGACATTTACTGTCTATATATTTTTAAAATAACGCTGTCTTTTTAGTTATCCGCACTAAACTTGCTATTGAACCAGCTTTGCTAATTTAACTTGAAATGGAAGCTGTGTTCATTTCTAGATGTGCCCGAACTATATATATATTTTAATATTTTAATATTCCCATTTTTATATTTTAGTTTTAAAAGTCTTTTATGATTTTTTTTGTTCAAAATGGTAGCGATTGGATTATTTCCATTGTTACGAATGGGTGTCATAATTGAAGAGAAGAGTTTAGATGGAGTTTATTTTCACATTTACTCTAGATAAGAAAGCGATATAGAAGGATGTGGGAATTTGCGATGTACCCTTCTCTTTGCAAATGTTGTTGAAGAAGAGTAAACATTTTATCTTAGAGGGGTAAAACAAAGGACAGCGAGATAAATTAAAAAAACAAATCGAGCGGTGGATGAGGTGAAGAAATGAAAATTGCTCAGTGAATAAAGGATGACATTTAACTCAAAATAAAATTGCACAATTTAAAGAGAAAACAATAATTATTTAAAACATAAGGCTGTTGTTTTAGTTATCCGCACTAAGCGTGCTACTGTACCAGCTTTGCTAATTTAATTTGACATGAATGCTGTTACATTTCCGTTCGATGACAGAAACTTTGTTACAGTATTTTGAATATGGGGAAAATGTTTCATAACCTATGATCGATGCATGATTTTCTTAAAATTGTTTCAAATATCACTAGGGCACGAGATTAAGAAATGTTTCCACTAAATGTCACGCGATATTTCACCGACAAGGTCCTAAATGTCTTTTCCATGTCACGGTGACGCATTCCATATTCTTTCTAAAAAAAGGTACCAAAATGGAAGAGAAGAGTTTAGATAGAGGCTATTTTCACATTTACTCTAGATAAGAAAGCGATATAGAAGGATGTGGGAATTTACGGTGTATCCTTCTCTTTGCAAATGTTGTTGAAGAAGAGAAAACATTTTATCTTAGAGGGGTAAAACAAAAGACAGGGGAGATAAATTTAACAAAAAAATATCGAGTGGTGGATGAGGTGAAGAAATGAAAATGGCTCCGTGACGTAAAGGATGACATTTAAGTCAAAAATAAATTTGCACAATTTAAAGAGAAGACATTTATTGTCTATATATTTAACCCCTTGAAGGACGCACCTAATTTAAACAAGATTCGCACCAGAAACTTTTAACTAAATTTTATATTTTTAACTTTGGGGCAAAAATGTTGAAAAATTGCTTTTCCTTATTTAAAAATATTTTTTTTCGATTATTCCGGTGAGAATTCAATATTACTGCTTGCCCTTAAAAGGGTTAAAACATGTCTTATTTTTAGTTATACGAACTAAGCTTGCTACAGAGCCAGCTTTGCTAATTTAATTTGAAATGAAAGCTGATCATTTCTAGATATGGCCGAACAATGTATATATATTTAATATTCCCAGTTTTATATCATAACTTTAATTGAAAAAGGTTGTTTATAATTTTTTCCCAAAATGGTAGAAATTGGATTACTTCCGTTGTCGCAGAAAAGAGAGAAATAATGAGGATTATTTATCTTTATTATTGATCATATCTTTACCAATAGATCCGTGCGAAGCTTTCCCACTTCAATCTTTGAGTTTATTTTCATTTACATTATTTATTAATTTATAATTAACTGCGATTTTGTTAAATCAAAAGACTTGTTTTAACGAAATATCAGTGTACTATGACCAAATCCTGCTCAAAACCCTTTCGTTTAATACCCTATTTATTACTGAGCGTTTTGCATGTTCATAGATAAGAGGGTGTGGACGTCAAAAATAATACAGCTCATATTCAAAATATTAGATTTTTTTTTTTTTTTTTTTTTTTTTTTTTTTTTTTTTTTTTTTTTACAAATTGAAAATATTGTTTGGTAATTTAATTTCTTTTAATGCAAATATGCAAACGATATTTTTATTAAGAACTTATTGCTGTTTAAACTTATTTATTATCCGAAAAGTAACATCGTTTTTGAAAAGATTAATTGAAAATAAAATATTTTGAAAAGTCAAAATATTAGAATATTTACACTGTAAACTTAAATGTCTGAAATTCAGACATTTAAGTGTCTGAAACGCAGTGTTCAATTTTCAGACGTTTTAAAATGTCTTAAAATTTTCAGACACTTCTTGCGTCTGAATTTCAGACACTTAAGTGTCTGAAACACGAGTGTTCAATTTTAAGACGTTTTAAAGTGTCTTAAATTTTTCAGACACTTCTTACGTCTGAATTTCAGACATTTCAAATGTCTTAATTGCGGCCATCTTTGAGCCTTTTTTTTTTAGCCAATATGAAGCCATCTTTGACCATTTTCTTTCTAAACCATATACGCAGCCATGTTTGACCACATTGAATATTTTTTTTATAAATGGGAATAATTTGATGCCATACAGCAGAGCTGATTGCAGCTTGGGAAAACTGGGATGCTTCTCTGCCCCCTGATTTTAGGGTACCCCAAATTGGGTATGAAATTTTCATAAAGCTGATATTTTAAATCAGTTTTGACCTTATGAGGATTGTAATCAGTATTTTGTAGTTTTAGAATAGGATAATATATATATATTTTTTCACCTAAATATGTATTTATGTGTTATCATATATGCCCTACGGCATCAAAAATGTTTATTACTTTTAGTGAGAACGTCAAATTGCTTCTAGTCCAAAGACCTAGTATTCATTCACCCCCTCCCCCCATTGCCTCCATATACTGTTACAAAAAAAAAAAAAAAAAAAAAAAAAAAAAAAGCGTATTCGATGCCGTCAAATACATATTTGGATAAATATATCATTTTCTTTAGCCTAATCATGTTCTAAAAGTGCAAAATATTTATTAAAATAAGTGTAAGATCAAAACGAATTTAAAATATCAGCTTTATGGAAATTTCGTACCAAATTTAGGGGCCCGTAAAACTAAAGGCCCATAGAAACAGCCCAGTTTGCCCATGCTGCAGTCAGCTCTGCTTTATGGTAACAAATTACTCCCAAATATAAAAAATGATTCACTCCTTCAGAAAGAATCCCATCCCTGCTATGTTGTGCAATTTTTTCCCATTTAAATAAGATATTCCCAGTAAATTAGTTTAAGCATTTTTATTTCTGTGGTAAATAAAATCTAACACTGGATTCCCCCAAATTTACAGTATATGAGTATTATATTGTAATATTTATTAATCAATATTTATTATTAACCAATATTATGAATTTCTAGAGTAGAATAAGGTTAAAAACAAAATATATTTTTCTTCATACAGTAAAACCTCTCAATAGCGGGCACCTCGGAATCGTGGAATTTGTCCGACGTTCGGAGGTGTCTGCTTTTCTGAGGTATAAGTGTATAAAAATTTTGCATATTTTCAATAAAAAAATCTGTTTCCTACATAGTGGTGTCCTTTATTTAGGATTGTCCGTTATGGAGATTTTACTGCAAAGCCTTCATACGAACAGTTATCTTTAGCGAGCACTCACCTTTATCAATATACAGTAAAACCTCCCTAAAGCGACCACTTCCGTTCCAATAAAAATTGGTCGCTCCGAAAGATGGTCTCTTAATGGAGGTCGAATTTAATTGTTGAAAAAATGTAACAATTAATGTTACTAAAATTATATTTTTCAAATTAAGAAAACATATGAAAATTTAAGTATCAAAACAAAAGTTAATTACATAAGTTAATTACTGCAGAGTTTAAAAAATGAATACATTGATGTTTGCTTTGCTTTTATGGTTTATCTACTATAAATTTTATTCCCAAGTCCTTTCAAAATTCAATAAATAAATGCAATTTTTTTTTTTTTTTTTTTTTTTTTTTTTTTGTCTGGAACGAATTTTGACGATTTCATTACTTTATCTATTCCTTTGAGAGTTTCCTAACAGAATAGGGCAGGGGAGTTTATGGACCGTCATCCTTAATGTGTCATCAGAGTTAAATTCATTGCCTAAAAAGGAACAAAGGGGTTTAAACACTTAAAAGTTACCGGAATAAATAAAAATTCTGAACTTAGTTTAGAAGTTTGATAAATAATGCGCTCTCCGGAATTATTATTCTAATAAAACCTTTTTCAAGCGACCCGGAAAAAACGGAATTTGTTTCATTTTCGTCAAAGAAATGGATCCCTTATGGAGGGAGTTCAACTGGGGTGGTCTCTGAATAGAGGTAAAATTAGTATTGAGCCTATGGGAATAAATTTCGTACCATGAAAAAATGGTCGTTCAGGGGGTGGTCGCACAGGGAGGTTTCCCTGTATGTATATTTACCTCATAAAAGCTAACACAATCGAACAGCAGACAGATTCAGCGTTCTGAAGGTGCCCGCGATTAAGAGTTTTACTGTATTTAAAATTTTTTGTACTTAACTTTTAATCTTATTCTACTTTTTAGTTCAAAATACTGATTATAACCAATATACAATGTCGAAACACATTTAACGTATAAGCTTTAAAAAAATTGCATATCGAATTTGGGGAACAAAAATCGTAGGTGGGGGGGACATGTCAAAGTTTACC
Organism: Maratus speciosus; assembly: GCA_963932465.1. Classification (NCBI taxonomy): domain Eukaryota; kingdom Metazoa; phylum Arthropoda; class Arachnida; order Araneae; family Salticidae; genus Maratus; species Maratus speciosus. Next base: position 277,530,505 of record OZ010797.1, on the reverse strand, counting down.
CTTGCTTTAATCAAGTCCTTCTAGAAAAATTCCAACTCTGCATTGTGATTCAGTAAATATAGAATAATTCAGCTTTAAGTACAAAATCCAGTTATGCTTAAGTACATATAGTATAAAATTCTATTTTTTTACTGATATTCATTTTAAATTTCAGATTTCTTTTTTACTAAAAATAATCAAAAAATCAATATTATAATTGATTTCAAATGAAATATAGCTGTATATATTTACCGTATTTTTACAATTATGTTAACAGCACATAATTACATGAATTTAAGAATTTACAAATAATCATTATGACTAATACAGAGATAAGGCGAGAACATTTTCTAAATAGTTAAATAAGAAGATTTATTGAAAACGCCAACAAAATTTTCTCCGCTTTACGTCTACAGATTTCAGACCATTTCTGATGAGTCGTCAAATTGTGGTGTGAATCACCGGGCTTGAAAATGAAAACATCTGAAGTTGACTACTTTCAGTATAGGAAATAGAGTATTTCTAAAATGCTCGGAAACAACAAAAGTATATAGCAGAAAGGGAAAACAGATTTCATGACCGGATTTGAGTTTTATCAGTCAAAACAGTTTAATCTAATAAATAAAGACAAGTAATTCGCTGTATGTATGGGGGAATTAATGATATGGGTAAATGGAAGGATTTTCGAACTATATTCTTTTAAATAACTTAAAATTTATCACGGTGTATAAAATCTGAGACGCAAGAAAACGTCATCAGGCATGAAAAGCATACATAATAAATAAAAATTAAATAAGGATGTTTACTATAAAGAGTTGGGAATTTCAGTACATATCACATATTAAACATATGAGAAATGTAAAACCGATGTGAACGTTACAAATGCTGTCGCATTAAATGCTTATAAAAATATTGTATACATAAATAAAACCCATATAAAAGGTACTCTTGTGTAATAATTACTCTAAGAAAACGCTGTTAAGATAGCCTTGATGGTAATTAAGAAATTGTGAGCCGATCAACAGGTGCTGTCACTGTTATTTTTAAAGTAATGGCGTGCGAGTAGACAGAGAAAGAAGGCTTAGGATGGTGTATCTCAATAGATTCAGTAACAACTAATACACCATGCAGACTTGCCAAAACTTATTTTAAGGATAACATCGGATGTAAAATAATACAGAAACATGATTGCAGATGATTTGAATAGTAGAAATTTAAATATTAGCAAGATAAAATTTTAACATGGAAATCCAATAGGCAAAATGCTTTAAACAAATTTTGGCATAACTCAGGAACTAATAAAGCTATAGACTCGTGTGAGGTCTCTATTTAAAGAGAAAACATTCGCAGAGAGTTTTCAATACATAGTGAAGGGTCCACTTACCTGGAAAAAGGTGTGTTTATTCCAAAATCACTTCCACCCAGGCGACGTCCGGATTGGAGGCTACGTTAGTATCCGTGAGTTAGCACATTTTGATATTAAAAAAAAAATCCCTTTGCACATCCGGCTAGCTCTGTTTAAAGAATGGAATATTTCCATCCTAAAAACATAGCCCGCCAGACAACAGTTCTCTTTACCTGCTTTGACGAGACGAAGAACACTATATTATTGTTATTGCTTGACACCTTCCATTAATATGGAATATCACTATGTCGATACGGATTAAATCCTGGAACTTCACATTCCGAGAAAACCGAATCAAGTCAAAATAAATTATTAGTTAAAATGTACGCGTAGATAAAACAAACGCTCAGTTTGAATTACAAACGAACATCCAATTCGAACGAAAGGCATCTAAAACGCATGCGCAACTAGAGTGCCGCCTGGTGGTTAATGCGGAACGGAGTTACAAAGTGTCTTAAAAGTAGACACTTGCAGATTTTTAAGACACCTTTCTCAGTTCGTTTACACCATGATCATAGTAAGACACTTATATGTTTTAAATTAAGACATCTATCATGACTGAATTTTCAGATTCAGATACTTAAGTGTCTGAAATACCTTTTCAGTCACATATGTGTCTTAATTTAAGACGCCTCTATTTGCAGTGTATTCAAGTGGTTCAAAATATTAGAATATTTCACATAAATTCACGTTTAATTATCACCAATTCATAACTGGTGGCATCATTGATTAAATTCAGACGATGTTTTATTTAAAATCAGTATTCTTTTTGCAGTTTCTTTGTTTTTAGGTCTTAAAATGGGTCGTGTGAGTGATATTCCTGAATCTATTAAACTTCGCATGGTTGATTTGTATCGGCACGGCAAAAATCAATGTTATATAGCGAATTATTTACATTGTTCGCAATCAAGCATTAGTAAAATACTAACACAGTATTAAAAAAATGGAAAATTTCAAAATAATCGCCGAAATAGCGGCCGAAACCAAAAACATCTGCTACAGATGACAGGAAACTGAAGCGTATAGTTAAGAAAAAGCATTTTAAAAGTGTGCGATTCTTGCACCGAAAATGGAAAGAAGAAGGAGTTCAAGTTTCTATATCGACATCATTAAGACGTCTCCATAAATTTAAGTTTGAATCTCGTGTACCGAAAACAAAACCTCTCATGACTTCAAAACAAAGGCGTATAAGATTGAATCGGTATAAATCAAGACGTTTATGGAGCGAAGAAGATTGGAAAAATATATTATTTAGTGATGAAAGTACGGTTTATGTTTCATATGGTAATCAAGGTATTCGAGTTTGGAGAATGAAACAAGAAGTATTTGATAAAGAATGCCTTAAACGTTCCCTAAAATTTGCTGCTAGTGTCATGGTTTGTTGTTGCATGAGTGCAGAAGGACCTGGAAAGTTATGCATCATCTACGAAAAGGTTAGCTCTCAGATATATCAAGAAATTTTGGAATATTACATTATTCCATCATCAGAAGATTTATTTGAAGATGCTCTTATCTTCCAACAAAATTTAGCGTCACCGCATACTTCGGTGTCAACTAAGAATTGGTTCCGCAAACGCAACATTAAGGTACCTTCTTAGCCACCAAACTCACCAGACCTTAATCCTACCGAAAACGTTTGGTGTATAGTGAAGAAAAAACTCCAAGAAAATCCTCCTTCAAGTAAAGCTGAGTTAGTGGCACCTATAAAGTCTATTAGGGGTAATATTGATAGAAATGTTTGTAAACACCTTGTATATAGTATGCAAGATCGATTGTACGCTGTTATGAAAGCTAAAGGGGATGCTACAAAATATTAACTATCATTTACTTCATATTCATAATTTAATATTGTTGCGTAAAATAAAATATTCTAATATTTTGAACCAATCTAAATTTTGTTCTAATATTTTGGTGTGTTTCAGAAAGCTGTATACCTAATTAATTGTTCTGTATTTTATATTTTGTAAATGTTAAAATCTTACCTAAACATTCCTGATTTAATATATAAGAAATTTAATTGCATTTACTTAGTATCAAAAATAAATAAATGAAAAATAATTTTTTCTTATTTCTTTTTCTCAATTATTCTAATAGTTTGAATATGAGCTGTATCTATGGTGAAACTTAACCTAAAAGTATACTTAAAATTCAGTATTCAATGTCTACTGGCAAAAAATCCTATACAATGATACGTCATTCATTTTTGTATGCTACATGTTAGTTAAATTCAGTTTGCGATGTAAGAAGTGGGTAAAAAATCCTATCCAATGAGACCTTATTCATCTTTGTACGCTAAATGTTAGTTAAATTCAGTATTTGATGTCAGATGTTGGCAAAAAATCCTATCCAATGTGACCTCATTCATCTTTGTACGCTACAGATTAGTTAAATTCAGTATTTGATGTCAGATGTGGGCAAAAAATCCTATCCACTGATACCTCATTCGTCTTCGTACGCTACATGTTAGTTAAATTCAGTATTTGATGTCAGATGTGGGCATAAAATCTTATACAATGAGACCTCTTTCATCTTTGTACGCTACATGTTAGTTAAATTCAGTATGCGATGTCAGATGTGGGCGAAAAATACAATCCAATGACACATTATTCATCGTTGTGCGCTACATTTTAGTTGAGAAAAAGGGTTGTTGGTAAAAGAAGTAATATATATGATTGAAGCCATTTTGTCATTATAATAGAAAGGAAATATTTTAAATTTGAGTAGATGGTGATTAAGACGTCAAGGTGAGCTTTATGAACCAAACATTGAAACAACGTCATTTTTTAATTCATAAATTAATTGAGTTATACTAATTCAATTAATTCCATATTTTAGCCCGACTACATAACACAGAACCTTTCCAGATTAATTTTAAAAATAGCAATATAATTTATTCATCAAGATTTTATTCCACCTCCAATATCTATGAATGAATAGAAATCTATATGCGCAGGGGGAACACATGTTGTGAATCAGCCTCCTTAGAGTTACCTAGAATTTGTCGCGAAATGCTTCATAAATTAAAAAACAATGAGCTAAAATAATTTAACGTTCACAGATGACCATTATTATTAAAGCACCTGCTTTTATTATACCTGTGATCTCCTGATTTTTGTTTCACCAAGCTCAACTGTCAATTTTTTTCTGAAAAATTAGTTTATTTTATTAATTTTGATCTTGCGAATGTCGCTCATTGTGTGCAAAAAACTAATGCTACTTTAAAACAAATAAATTTTCTATCCCGAATATAAACACGAAGAAATTCATATTGGTATACTTTTAATCTATATTTCACCAAACGTTAAATATCAAGGTGTTAAATACACAATATGTACCGAATTAAACTACGTATTTCAGAGAGGGACTTTTAAGACATTTAACACGAGATAAATAGCACAATTTAAAGAGAAGTGCATTATTATGTCACATGAAAATAAATAAATTTTCTATCCCGAATATAAACATGGATACATTGATTTTGGTATACTTTTAATCTATATTTTACCAAACGCCAGATATCAAGATGTTAAGTCCAAGATGTCCCAAATTAAACTACGTATTTCAGAGAGGGACTTTTAAGACATTTAACACGAGATAAATAGCACAATTTAAAGATAAGACCTTTATTACGTCACATGAAAACAAATCAGTTTTCTATCCAGAATATAAACACGGAGAAATTAATTTTGGTATACTTAAATGTATATTTTACCAAACGCTAGATATCAAGGTGTTAAGTCCAATATGTCCTAGATTAAACTACGTATTTCGGAGAGAGACTTTTAAGACATTTAACGCGAGATAAATAGCAAAATTTAAAGAGAAGTGCATTATTATGTCACATGAAAACAAATCAGTTTTCTATCCAGAATATAAACACGGATAAATTAGTTTTGCTATACTTAAATGTATATTTTACCAAACGCTAGGTATCAAGGTATTAAGTGCAAGATGTTTCAAATTAAACTACGTATTTCAGAGAGGGACTTTTAAGACATTTAACACGAGATAAATAGCACAATTTAAAGATAAGACCTTTATTATGTCACATGAAAACAAATCAGTTTTCTATCCAGAATATAAACACGGATAAATTAATTTTGCTATACTTAAATCTATATTTTACTAAACGCTAGATATCAAGGTGTTAAGTCCAAGATGTCCCAGATTAAACTACGTATTTTGGAGAGGGACTTTTAAGACATTTAATGCGACATAAATAGCAAAATTTAAAGAGACGACCTTTATTATGCACATGAAAACAAATAAATTTTCTATCCAGAATATAAACACGGAGAAATTAATTTTGGTATACTTAAATCTATATTTTACCAAACGCCAGATATCAAGGTGTTAATTTCAAGATGTCCCAAATTAAACTACGCATTTCAGAGAGGGACTTTTAAGACATTTAACGCGAGATAAATAGTAAAATTTAAAGAGAAGTGCATTATTATGTCACATGAAAACCAATATTCTATCCAAAATACAAGCACTGAGAAATTAATTTTGGTATACTTTTAATCTATATTTTACCAAACGCTAGGTATCAAGGTATTAAGTGCAAGATGTTCCAAATTAAACTACGTATTTCAGCGAGGGACTTTTAAGACATTTAACACGAGATAAATAGCACAATTTAAAGATAATACCTTTATTATGTCACATGAAAACAAATCAGTTTTCTATCCAGAATATAAACACGAAGAAATTAATTTTGGTATACTTAAATGTATATTTTACCAAACGCTAGATATCAAGGTGTTAAGTCCAAGATGTCCTAGATTAAACTAAGTATTTCGGAGAGGGACTTTTAAGACATTTAACGCGAGATAAATAGCAAAATTTAAAGAGAAGTGCATTATTATGTCTCATAAAAACCAATATTCTATCCAGAATATAAGCACTGAGAAATTAATTTTGGTATACTTTTAATCTATATTTTATCAAACGCTAGGTATCAAGATATTAAGTGCAAGATATTCCAAATTAAACTACGTATTTCAGCGAGGAACTTTTAAGATATTTAACACGAGATAAATAGCACAATTTAAAGATAAGACCTTTATTATGTCACATGAAAACAAATCAGTTTTCTATCCAGAATATAAACACGGAGAAATTAATTTTGGTATACTTAAATGTATATTTTACCAAACGCTAGATCTCAAGGGGTTAAGTTCAAGATGTCCCAGATTAAACTACGTATTTCGGAGAGGGACTTTTAAGACATTTAACGCGAGATAAATAGAAAAATTTAAAAAGACGACCAAATGCACATGAAAACATATAAATTTTCTATCCAGAATATAAACACGGAGAAATTAATTTTGGTATACCTTTAATCTATAATTTACCAAACGCTAGATATCATGGTGTTAAGTAAAAGATGTCTCAAATTAAACTATGTATTTCAGGGAAAGACTTTTAAGATATTTAACACGAGATAAATAGCACAATTTAAAGAAAATACCTTTATTATGTCGAATGAAAACTCATCAATTTTCTATCCAGAATATAAACACGGATAAATTAATTTAGGTATAGTTTTTATTATTTCAATGGACTTCATATGTCAAAATTCATTGTATGTCAAGTAAAATCCTTTTAACCCTTAACTGCTGTGACAAAAATTGTTGCCTAACTACTGTGAGGATCTCAAACCTCTTAATCGAAAGTTAAATAAATGGATCGATTCATTCATAATTGTTTCTGTACTCAAATTGATGTACAGGACTATTATAATCAAAATTCCTTTATTCAGAAATCCCTAGCAACAGTACTAAGGCTCGGAACGAAGCAAAACTTTACCAGCATTTGTAGTTAAAATGGAAATAACAAGTCAAACTGTGGTAATTGAAGAAAGCAGCGGTCTGTGAGACTGCTGATGTCAGCTAAGGGTTAAGTAGAAATTTCCATGAGGACAATTTTTGTTTTTCTCTTACTGTCATTGGAAGAGTAGTTATTAGAGATTCAAAGACTGATATAAAAATCGAGTCCGAACTGAGCCCGTCTTACCTCTAGTAACTACTCTTCTGATGACAGTAAGAAGAAAACAAAAACTGTTTCAGATTGCCTCTCGGAAGTTTCTACTTAAATGGATTTCCAGCCTTTCATATAAAAACATAAAACAAATTTGTGACATTTCCCTAATTTTGGCTAATCAAATGTAGGGGATAAATTAAATAATCACTATATTTATACAAATATGTGTACAAAGATTTAAATCGTTAGATGCTATCATCCATTCTTGTCATTCCAACACTTTCTCCAATAATTAAACTTTAAAAAAATTAACTCGAATTACTTCAGCTTATATTAAATTCACAAAATTTTCAAGGACTTTTGGCTCACACTGTAATAGGGTGCCCTTCACCATAAAAATATAGTTCTTCAAATAAAGCGTGTGTACCGCAAGAATCCTAGGTGAATTTAAACGCTTTATAGTACATCCTATATACTTAATGAAATATTTTAAAGATGTTTATATATATTTTTTTTTTGGTTTTTGTTGATTTTTTAAAAAAGTATTGAACCAATTTTGATTAAATTTAAATGGGACCAATTCGAGGGTATCCTTTTTCAATTAAAAAATCTCTTGAATTGGTCGCGTAGTTTCGGAATAATCAGTGAACACACATAAAAAAATATTCACGTGTCGAATTGAGAATCTACTCCTCTTTTGTGAAATCGGTAAAAAAGTGTTATTCATCTTTAACTAGTTTTGGTAACACCAACTAAACGCCGAATTCTGAGAGAAAGGGATGCCACTTGTTAAACGCAATGTAAAGTTATTTCGTTATCATTGAATGACTCTGTTATAATGCCAAATTTGAATTATTGCCAATTTTGAAAAAAGTAACAAATTTAAAGTGAAAGAAGATAATAAAAAAAATACAATAACCTAGTTTACAAGGCACATTTCAGCTATTGTAAATGAAGATATAAATGCTTGTACACATATATTGGTATAAATATGGTTCTGATCGTTTAATTTATCCCCCTACGTTTGAGTAGCCAAAATTAGGCAAATGTCACAAATTTATTTTATTATTTTATTTGAAGAGCTGGAAAATCCATTTAAGTAGAAACTTCCATGGGGCAATCCAAAATAGGTTTTGTTTCCATCTTATTGTCATTGGAAGAGTAGTTATTAGAGATAAGACGGGCTCAGCTCGGGATCGATCTTTATATAAGTCTTCGGATATCTAATAACTACTCTTCCAATGACAGTAAGAAGAAAAAAACACTATTTTGGATTGGCCGATGGAAGTTTATACTTAAATAGATTTTCCATCCTTTCAAATAAAACAATAAAACAAATTTGTGACATTTGCTTAATTTTGGCTACTCATACTAGAGAAATAAATTAAACATCCAGAACTATATTTATACAAATATGTATATAAAAATTTACGTCGTTACTTCAGATGCTAATATTTATTCTTGTCCCTTCAACGCTTTCTCAGAAAAGTGTTATTAATCTTTAAATAATTTTGGTGACACCAACTAAAAGTCGGATTCGGAGAGGAAGGGATGTCGCTTGTTAAACGCAATGTAAAGATATTTCGTTATCGTTTAATGACTGTTATAATACCGAGATTTGAATTACTGCCAGTTTCAAAGAAAAAAAAGTAATAAATTTAAGTGAAAGGAGATAGTTTTTAAAAAATGCAATAATCTATTGTAAATTATGTAAATATAACAAAAGATGTAAATATTTGTACACATATTTGTATAAATATGAATATGATTGTTTAATTTATCACCTAACGTTTGAGTAGACAAAATTAGGCAAATGTCACAAATTTGTTTTATTGTTTTATTTCAAAGGTTGGAAAATCCATTTAAATAGAAACTTCCATAAGGCAATTCAAAACAGTTTTGGCTTTTCTTCTTACTGTCATTGGAAGAGAAGTTATTAGAGAAAAGACGGACTCGGCTTCGGCCTCGATTTTTATACGAATTTTCAGATCTCTGATAACTACTCTTCCAATGACAGTAAGAAGAAAACAAAAACTGTTGTGAATTGTCCCATGGAAGTTTCTATTTAAATGGATTTTCCAATCTTTTCAATAAAATAATAAAACAAATTTGGTGACTTTGCTTAATTTTGGCAACTCAAATAAGGGGGATGATAAATTAGACAATCTGAACCACATTTATACAAATACGTGTAAAAACATTTACGTCGTTAGGTCAGATGCTAACATCCATTTTTGTCCCTTCAACGCTTTCTGAAAAAAGTGTTATTCATCTTTAAATAGTTTTGGTGACACCAACTAAACGTCGAGTTCGGAGAGAAAAGGTTGCCGCTTGTTAAACGCAATGTAAAGATATTTCGTTATCGTTTAATGACTGTTATAATGTCAAGATTTGAACTACTGCCAGTTTCGAAGACAAAAAGAAAGAAAAAAGTTATAAATTTAAAGTGAAGGGAGATATTTTTTAAAGAATACAATAACTTAGTTTAGAAGGCACATTTCAGCTATTGTAAATGAAAATTAGATAATCTTTTTAAACATTTTCCAACATTGACGAAAGCGTTTATAATGACATCGCACAGTGGGGCAAAATCCCGAAAAGCTGGCCAAAATATGAAAATGTTATTTAAATGCCACGAAATTTCGCACACAGGTGTTTCTCAGGATGCTGATCTCGATTCTAAAGTTAAAATTTCAAAAAACAAAATGGCGGATCCAATATGGCGGACTTAAAATTAAAATGCTTTGAAAGTTATTCAATTTCTATGAAATTTTCTATACAGGTGCTTTTGAGGATGCTAAGTAAGATTCAAAAATTAAATTTAAAAAAATGGCGAATTAAAAATATAAACAATTAGATTTAAATAAAATATTTCGAGTTTCGAAATTAAAAAGTTTCTAGGCTAAGTTACAAGGTATTTTCAAAGAACTGAGATATTTTTCATCGAAATTAAACGATGAATATTTATTTATGAAATACAATTAAGTACATTAAGGAAAAATAAAATACTACAAAGTTTAATTTCTAAATATTATTAAAATAAAATGAAAGGATATTGTAAAATACATCTTCTGAATCATCTGTAGTATACTAAGTAGACTCTTCAGAAGGGGAGGTGTCGAAATATTTTACAGAAGTTTCGGTGCCTTTAGGGGAGGATATTAATTTCTTCTATGGTAATTTACGTAAGCTTTAAATGAAGAGTTCTGATAGCATTAAAAGCCGCGAAAAATCTTCCATCGTTTACGCTCTACTACATTTTAGTGAGAAATCTGCTCGATACCTTTTGATCGATTTGTTGCACGATTCTTGAGCGTCTCCCGACATTTGCCCAACAGGTAATAATGAGAAAGCTATTATTTCTATGCCATGCATAAGTAGTTTGTGCACTGAAGTTGAAATATAGAACTAGGAATACAATTCGACGAATTTACAAGCTGTTTGTGAGCGATAATCCACGAAATTGATCAAATGAATGTTAAGAAATTCCTTGTAATATGACGTGGATGTGGAATCGTTTGATCAAATCTTCATCTCGCTCCTTATGAAAGCTGAAATAGTTGCGTTTTCAAAGAATCGATGAGCTGTATGGTAATCATTTGTGCTTCCAAATCCAATCTTTGATTTATCGACGAGAAGTCCTAATTGTAAACGTAATATTTTTTTGTAAATTTTGTTTTGCAATTTAAATTTTTTTTCGTCTCGTCAGAAGTGCACACTTGCCATTCCTTTATATCCCATTTGTATGCCAAATGCAAGCTACACTCAAAACAACTTACACAGGCATGTAACGTTATCCCGAATTGTAAATGATTTTCATTCACTTTTAGTTTGAAAATGTCATCAAGATTATTAAACTGTTTTGAAGTTCCCTGATATAGGTATCAACGTTGAGTTGACAAATTACTAGTAATTGCATTAAAAATTTTGCAATCAATCATCGTTAAAGTTAGTTTGTAATTAACGCCTACTTATTTTCTATCAATGATTGTTTAAAAGTAATAAGTTTACTCTCCTGATCTGTAAGATAATCCATTTCACTGACAGTAGCTTCCGTATTTTCGGGCCTAAAATGCATTCTGATGGACCTAAAAAATCAAGGAGATGAAGATCTCGAATTTTTCCAGATAACGATTTCAGAATTATTCGCAACACTTACGAGCTCTAGTGGCACTAGAGAAGTGGAAAAGCTATTTGAACCTAATTTCTACCATCATCAACACTAAATTTTTGTTTAAAAGTATTTTGACCAAATGTACTATCACATCCACACTTGCAAATTAAATTCAGATTGTTAATGTTCTCGGAAGTCAGATTCTTAATAATTTCCGTTTGCATTAATAAAACACGTTCAGCAGTATGATCTAGCAAAGGTTACAATTGACAAGATAATTCTTCTAATTACAATAGAATACACAAAATTATTAACTATAAAGATAAGAAAATGTATTTCAATTGTATCGATGATAGAGAATTGTTTTAATTTTTTTATTACTAATTTTGCTTATCAAATTCATTTATGCTTATGATTATAATGCTTATTTGTAATGTAATACATGATAATCTATCACAAAACTGAATAATCTAAAAATTTCAAAAATGTTTGCCAGCTAAATTACTGTGAAAAGTAATAAATGTCATAGGTTTTGAAGCGACTAAAAAAGTGATATTTTTACTTGTGGTTGCAAAAACCTGCACGAAATGCAGAATGGCTGTTTTTGGCAGCTGATTTTTTCATGATTCATTAGATAATAGTTCAGGCTATTGTTTCCATTATATGTTGTTGCGGAACACCGTGGAACTTATAAACTTTCTGATGTTTGAAAGCAAAAAATTAATATATTTTTTAATTTTTTTTATCAAAAATAATCATGAAATTATTAATTTTTATGTACTTAATATAATTTTTGTAACATGCGCAAAAAAAGTACACACAATCATCGTGTGAATCCATTTTAAAGGATTAAAATCTGATGATATGGAAAAACGTAGCGCGTGTTTAGAAGAACCATTGTTTCGCTCTTTTTGTTCGCCTCAGATGATAATCCTTTAAGGGTCACTTTTGAAATGATACAGGTTGCCAAATCAAAACAAAAACCTTTTTATAAATATAGATTCAGACCCTCCAAACATTATTCTAGCCATCTGTATAGCCAAAATTTACTAAATAGTAACTTTATTTTTCGACTTTTGGCCTGCTTTTTGGGATTTTGCCCCACTGTGCATCGATTCGTCTGTCTGTTTTGGAAGTCTGTCTGTCCATGCTTTTATTCTTGTAAATATACTTGGGTTACCACGAAATTTGTGTAAATGCTATTGATGTTTACTATAGGACGTTCTCTGTTGGATATCTAATGGGTAACTTTCTAACATAGTTGAAAATATGTTTATGACTTCGGTTAGTTTGTCTGGTTTGGCTTTCTGTCTGTCCATCAATTCAAATATTAACTCTCATAAATATAATTGGGTAACCACGAAATGGTGCATATACTCATATGTAAATTTTTAAAAGTTGTATATTTTTTTATGTTTTCTGTATATAAATTTATCGATAAAGTTCAAACGCAATATCATTTTTCCTTTACATGAATAAAACTTGACCAATTATATTTCAAAATATTTTTTCATTCTAACAAATAATGATAATAATAATAAAAATTGTCAACTGGAAATGCAAAAAGCGTCTACGGATCTCACATAAAATTTATTCATATAACAAATATATATTTTTTAGAAATCGTCAGCTGGACTTGGATAATAATATCATAATAAATAAAAAAATATTTTTATTTATATCTTTATCCTCTTTCGTAGACAAGTACTAGGTAAGAAATTGTGTTATAGTTAGGAAAATTTTTGTCGTATGAATATTTGCTTTTGAATATTTTTATGATATGGGTCACTCGATTAATTGCATATTTACTAAACTAAAATGTCAATGTCAGTAATGATAAATATTTTTTGTATTTCATCATTAACATGTTTTAGTATATTTAGAACAACAAATCAAACATAAAAAAAATTTTTATTTTGTTAATTTTGTCCTAGTAAATTAAACACATTTTTATAGAAAATGTAAGAAAAAATATTATGAATTATTTCAGAACTGTACTTAAAATATAAAAAGGTAAATAATAATAATTTTCTGAAAACGAAAATTTTCTAACAGCTGGGCTGAGGACCTAAGAATCTTGCTTCCGCAAAAGAGTCGGATTAGAGTAGAAGAAGAAAGGGCTGCGGACGAAGATGGGCCGCTCGCCGCGGCGGTTGACCCCCAACCCTTCCCACTTTTCGGTGTCTTTAATTTGTGTAATTTCCCATTTAAATTTGTCCGGTTTCAATTTTTGATTTTTTTTTTCAACGTTGCTTTCGCTAGAGAGTCTTTCATTCGGGACGTGGCTGGGGACCTAAGAATCTTGCTTCCGCAAAAGAGTCGGACTAGAGTAGTAGTTTGTATTTCCGTCAGCAAAGATGTTAGTTTAAAAATTACAGAAAAAATAGAAATTTTCATGAAAAATAAAAAACGTAAATCTATGTTTTTAGGAAAATATCAAAAGTTGAAAACTGCAAAAATTCAGTACTATGCTTAAAAGTTTCAAATTGCGAAAAATATATATTTAATAATTAAAAAAAAAAGGCCAGAAGGTAGCATCGAACGCTGACCCTCCAACCAGCGAGTGAGCATTCTACCTCGATGCCTCGAAATTTGCGTTGGAGAGAGCAAATTAATAGCTATATTTGAAATGTAAGGTGAACTTTGACCCCCAATTTCCAAACATCTAAGGCTGTGTTCGGAAAGCAAAAGTGCTCACTGTCGTGCTAAAGCAATAAAACCTTTCTTTTCCAACCCTATTTACGGTTTTTAACAAAAGGACAGGAGGATCAACAATGGATAAGATTAGATCGACTTGAAGGAAACCCTCCCCTCCTGCAGGATGTCCAGCACTTTCCTTGTAAAACCATAAAAGATGAAAAACACAGGGTGAGCACAAAAAAGTGCCACCTGATCAGAGCAAAAAGACCGCGAGTACAATTATACGTCTGTCAGGAGCTTAAGGCCCATTTGGAGAAATCCTTTCAACAACATAGTTAGGCATAAGAACTCAACAACATACTTTATAATCAGCAAAATCGGTGAGCACAATTTTTGGTGGTTCCCTTGTTAAACTAATTAGACCGTAGTGTAAGCGGGATGTAAAAATGACTTTTATAAGGATCACGCTAAGTTACAATAATTAATTTAAACAAGTTTAAACAAATTGTGAGCAAGTTGTTTACAGAGATTCATTGATCACCTTAAAGTCACTTGTAGTAGTCGCATGTGATTAATTTGGTTTGTAATTGCAAGTCACTTTAAAAGTCAAGTGTTTCGTAAAACCTCAGTTTAACTCTTCTACTAATTGGAGGTGAAAAGCAAATTTAACGTTGAAAATATATTTCCTAGAACACAGTCAGAAGCAGCACATAGATAAGGCCACAAAACTTTCAGAAATTTTTGGAAAAAGGAAAATCAAAAAGAACAAATGTTTTTTAATGCTTAGTAAATAGTACATGAATCAGCAAAACCGCTTCCAAACGGTTAAATTGGCCCGTGAAATTAAAAAAGACAAGGATTTTTAAACCAACATGCTACACTTTTGTAGATCTTATCATGTGTTGGTCTGTCAATTTAAGCATCATGCGGTCTGTGGTAGATTGCCAAAAGACATGACAACAAAAGTCTGTCGAAGTGCAAGCATGTGAAAAAAAAGAATAATGACAAAGGTCGCACAAAAAAGTTACCTTCACCTTTAGTGTGTTGTCATATGCTAAGTTGTAAATTTCACCTGAAGCGTGAAACAAAAGAATTAATGAGAAATGCTCTCGATAAAACATGTTGACAATTGTAAATTTCTAAGGTGGGATTTCGGAGGACGTTTGTCTGGAGATTTGATGAATCTTGGCATCTGCTAACTGATTTTATCAACATTTAATTAACAAAAAATTTCTTCCAATTATTGTTAAGTAAATAATTAGTATACAGTGAATATGCTAGGACAAAATGAAGAAATTAATTGCTTCATTTGAGGTTTTGATCTCATGTTCCAGATCAAGTACTGTCAAGTTGTACCTTATCCGAATCCAAAAATTCTGCTTAAAGTCAAACCGAAACCCGACATAATTCAACCCGAAACCGAACCGAACCAGAAATATTCAAACCCGAACACAATCCAAACGCAAAGTGAAAAAAAAAAATCCATATTTTAATATAATCTACATAATAAAATCCTAAGTCATGTGACTGTCATCAACAGTTCCGGGCTGACCGCTTCGCTTTTTATGTGCCAAGCAGCCATTTTGGTACTTTAATGTTAGCCAGGCGGAAGTGATAAATCGCCAAATATTGTTCCAACGCCATCGTTTTATCTATATTATAATAGTCTAAGTAATGTGACTGACATAAACATCAATTACGGACTGACCCCTTCGCTTTTCATATGCAAAACTTAATAAAAAAAATCAAAAATTGTTTTCGTATAAAACTACATAGAATTTGCCATGATCGTAAAGAATTCCTGCTATTTTATATTAACCGGGAGCAAATCTCACCAGTAGCATTTTTTTAACACGCCAGTTAGCATTTTTTATTTTTCGAATGGTAAATTAAAACAATGCTTTGATGTTGAAATTAAATGTCATGGTATTATTTGTAATTTTTCTTTTCTTTTCTTTTTTGAAAACTAAAAGAAATAAGTGAAAGCTATGGAATTTAAATGTTTAAGTTTTAAATGAAAATTTTGTATTTTAAATAAAATGAGTGAATATATTATATTTTAAATGAAATTAATGAAATGCGAAAAAATGCGAAGGGAACAATGGTTGGCGATTTATCACCTGTGCGCAGCTAATATAAAAATACAGAGTTCTTGATTTCTCTATCAGAATTTTCCGATTTGACGAAGGATTGAGCAAATAAAAGTAACATGATACAATACTTAGCATATCTTTAAGGGAGACCAAACTGGTCACCAAGGGCGGCTAGCTGTGGAAAAGTAATCTACAAGTGTGTCTCTTATTTCATCTTTATTATTATTTTTTTATATATAAAGCAGCACACATACAAATATTCAGATATAGAGTTGTTGTTTTTTCAATCGAAAAATGTACAGGATTTTCGGTCAACTCGACCCGAGTAAAATCGGATCCGAGTACTTTTGGTTAGAATCCGGTTACCTGATCCGATGCAGAACTCTAGTTCCAGCGTGGTTAATATATATAAATAGCACTTACTTTTTATGATATGTCATGTTGAAAACTCCATACTTAATACAACCCCATACATACATACATAAATTCATTCTCTATATGATTACATATATGATACTTTCATATTTAGATCTATCTTATAACGTGCGCGCGCTATCACATACACCCCATATACATATGTATAAATCCTTACATATAACTTTCAATACATATGGGGAAGGTCGGGTAGCTCCGGACATATAATCTAAACTCATGAAATTTTGGAAATGAACAGAATTAAATTTTCATTTTGAACTTAGAAATTAAATACAACATATCTCTTATAATTCTAGTTAAGTAACAAAGAGATAGTTTCTTAATTTTAGTTTAAATCAAGTCTTACAATAAGTCTTTAATTTTTGACAAATATTTTTTTGGCGTATAGCGCCGGACCATACATTTAATTAACAGTTAACAGTGACCAAACCGGTCTTTGGCCTTACGCACGTCGTAATAGTAGTAAGTCTGCGCAGGATCTATGCTACACATGTTTCATGCGCCCAGTCTTTACATTTATGACATTGTATCCAGTCTCCTTCAAAAGTTTCGCCGCAAATGATGCATTCTGTCTGCTGGTCCGTTGTCAAACTCTGAATGTTCTTCGTTGTTTTCATTTTTTTTCTTGATTGCCGTTGCTGAATCGCTTTTGTTGGTTGTAACATTCTTTTTATTGGTTGTAGCTTTAGTAACTATTAAATTAACAACTAACAAGACATTCTCTCTACACAAAAAGTGTCCGAGGGTACCCGATACAGTTGTATCCGATACCACCCGACCGTCTCGATTTTATAACTACAGAAACAATAACTTCAAATGTAACGACAATAAATAACCTGCCTTATATACTATAACAAACACCGTACAGGATAATCAATTGATGATGGTGAAGTATTTACATTTAATATACAATAACTGCATTCAAAAAGTAAACGGCGTACACAAAAATCTTGGCATAGATAAATAAACGTTCGTCACTTGTTGCCCGCTCGACGATTGCTTCTACATGATTCAAATACGTATAAGCGCGGCGCTACGGTTGTTTTAATGTGTGCATTATTTATCTATGCGTGCGTGATTGTTCAAATCTTATAGTGGCCGAGGCTACCCGCCGGCCGGGACTACTTGATCTTCCCCTACAACTATAAGAACCATTTTTATACAAATGAAAGTAATAGTGATTAATGGAGAAAGTTCCATTACCTTAATCCACAACGCAACTGTTGATACGATAATGGTTTATTTAAATGATCGGGATCATTTTATTATAAATGTCACAACATTTTTTTCGCGATGAAAAGCTATAAGCAACTTTATCCAATTAGAAAAACAGTTTTTTTTCCAATCTATGAATTTGACTTGAGAAATGTATAAAAGGCAAATGTTCTTAAAAAAACATTCTACACTTTTTTTAGATTTTGTCATGTGTTCTCCTGTCAATTTAAATATTTTATTGTTTGTGGTAGACTGCCAACAGACATTAAACAAAAGTTCAAGAATAACTGCCGAAGTGCAAGCCCGTAAAAAAATAAATAAAATAAAGAGTAATCACAATTGGTCACATAAAAAAGTTCCCATCACCACCAGTCTTTTGCAATATACCAAGTTGTAAATTTCAATTGAAGTATGAAACAAAAGGTTTAAGGAGAAATGTTCTGTATAAAAGAAGTTGACAACTGTAAATTTCTAAAGTGGCGTTTCGTAAGAATTTTATTTGGAGACTTGATAGATTTTGCCATCTGCTAACAGACTTTATCAATGTTTATTTACAAATATTTGTTTTTTAAGCGACAAATGGAGAAACAATTACATATTTTACACAGTCGAACCTCGTTATCCCGACACTCTAATTACCAGAAAAAAGTGTCGTCATAAGCGGAGTGTCGCGGTAACTGGACTTGGAAAAAATGTGCTTAAAACGCTATATTTTTAATTAATTGAAGACAATTTAAATTCAGAATTGTTCTTGCAGTTTTAAGCAATAAAAAATTATTAAAGAAAATAAACACAAAAACGAAATTGAAAAGAATAAAAATCAGATTTATGATGACATTTTTTTTTATAGTTACATGAAATATTGATGAATTTAGGTTTGCTTATCTCCAGATGTGCTTCCTAAACTTCTTTTTTCAATATTATGTAATGAATTGTAATCAATATTCGTTGTTTCATAAATGGATATTAGATAATTTCTGATCGTTTCAATGCAATGTAATGCTTTGTTTTAGTCGGATGAAAAACACTGTGTGACACTCAAGAAAGCGCCGCCTGACCTGAACAAAAAGACCGCAAGTAGGCTGATACGTATATCTGTAGCTTAAGTGGTTCATTCATAGTGTGTGGGTTTATTTATTCAGATAAAGGATTGAAGTAAAAATTCTCATTTATCTCAATGGGTAATTTAGACACTTTTGTAAAATGTTTCGCTAAGATAATTCTTACTGCTTAATTTCCGTGCTTATAAGATGGATTGTAAAATATGGGCAATTTTCCTAAACCGTCGGGATATCCGGAGGTGAAAATTATTCGACGACGTAAAATCCGGAGTTTATTTACATTAAAATCGTATACAGAAAATCGGGTATTTGTAAAACTGACGTGATAAACGAAGTGATGTGAAAACCGGGTTTCGGGATAACGAATTCCGACTGTATATAGAAAGTGTTCACACATTTTTGCAACGATTTTGACTTTCTCTAAGAATTAAATTTAAATGAAAGAAAAACCTATACGAGCATGGAACAAAAGCTTTAAGGAGAAATGATCTGCATAAAGGAAGTTGACAACTGTAAATTTTTAAGAGGTGTTTCGTAAGAAATTTGTTTGGAGTCTTAATAGATTTTGCCACCTGCTAACAGACTTTATCAATGTTTATTTACAAATATTTTTTTTTTTTTTTTTTTAAGCAGCTGATGGAGAAACAGTTACATATTTAATATACAGATGACGTTGAGATATTTTTGTAACGATTTTGACTTTCTCTTAGAATTGAATTTAAATGAAAAAAAAAAACTATACGAGCATGGAACAAAAGGTTTAAGGAGAAATGATCTGCATAAAGGAAGTTGGACAACTGTAAATTTCTCAAGTGGTGTCTCGTAAGAAATTTTTTTGGAGTCTTGATAGATTTTGCCATCTGCTAACAGACTTTATCAATGTTTATTTACAAATATTTATTTTTTTAAGCGACTAATGGAGAAACAATTACATATTAAATATACATAGAGCATTCACAGATATTTGTATCGATTTTGACTTTCCCTGTGAGTTAAATTTAAATGAAAAAAAAAAAACCTGTACGGCATCAATTCGGAATAGGGTTTAATTATATCCTTAAAAATATTCTTTGCTTTAAAATTTCGCTGGAAAATTACAAGGAAAAAAAAGGATGGGATCAGTACTCTCTATTCGACAACTCACAATCAAATGTATAGATTTCTATTATAATTGAAAATCTGTAATCCTTTTCTTTTTAATAAACGACCTTGAAAGTTAGTGAGATACACAGACTCAACGGAAATTACAAAATAAGTACCGAATAATTATTTTAAAATATTTTTTTTCTAAACATTGTGCAGGATAAAATTTTGGAATCACATCGATTTGGGGTAAAAATTTGGAATCATTTGCTTATTTATGCAAATTTTCATACCTGGTGATCAGCTTAGTTCTGCACAATGGTCTTGCACAGTTCCACTTGAATTGACCTGCGCATAAATACATTAGGATTTGTTTCCTTTGATTTTTTCAAACCAGTGAATTAAATGGCACTTGTATGAGAGATGGATTCAAAAACCAGAGAGGCGCTCGTTAGCTGCTGAAGCAAAACAAATCGCAGAGTAGAAAAGAGATGCTCACAATCTGCTGTTTCAAAAAATTCAAGAAAGTTCATTGAGATTAAAAGAGGGAAACAGTACCTTGGTTTTGGTAGACTACGAGCTACACCAGCACGTCAGAAACGTGCTTATTTAACACATTAAGCGCCACGTCAGACGCTGGTGGCTGACACTGAACTATTCGTTTAGAACGCGTCATTCACCGATAACTAATGGTTTAAAGTATGATATAAAACTAAAAAAATATATATTGTTTTAAGTAATTACTGAAAATTTATTTAAAATTTACAAACCTTTTATTTATTACAGGATTATACAGACGTGTGAAAATTATTAGAATAATTGTGCAATTTACAATAAAAACTTGTTATATTAAAGGAATATATAAAAAAATATTGATACATTTAATATTTAGTGTGCATCCTCTTATTTTTTATTAAAGAAGTGATAGCATACTTGTCTTGGCATACTTTGTATGAGTTTTTGGCAATTAATTTGTATTTCGTTGTCATAATGCCAAATTTGGATGAGTGTTTCTATCAGACTAGTCTTGTTTGTGATGTTGTATTTCTTTAATTTTTTCTTTACAATGGCCCAAAGGTTCTCTATGGGGTTCATATCTGGACTGTTTCCAGGCCGTGGAAATGTTTTCTTTAATTAAATTAAAGAAATGCAACATCAGAAACAAGAATAGTCTGATAGAAAAACTCATCCAAATTTGGTATAATGACAACGAAATACAAATTAATTACCAAAAACTCATACAAAATATGCCAAGACGTATCGAATCTTTAATAAAAAACAAGGGGATGTACACTAAATACACTGCTCAAAACAATTAAAGGATATTTGAAGTTTTATATAAAATAAAGATATAAACGAAATTTTTTTTGCCGAAAATAGAAGAAGAGAATCACAAATGCAAATTTTTCTGGTTTTCAAACTGTGGAGTATGCAAATTTTGAGTTCGACGTCAAAAACGTCGCTTCAGCGGCAGCGAATGAAATTTGACTTTCAACTGTACAAAAGGGAATGAAGACAAGGATGATCGGCATTCAGTGATTGCTTTGTTTCGATGAGTACGATGTCTCAGCGAAGTCATTTGACAGATTCAGAAGCTTTAAGAATTATTGGTAGGTTAGAAGGGGGCCAAACTCAAGCCGAAGTAGCGCAAGCCATTGGAGTGTCACAAAGTGTCATTTCCAGGATCTGGAACTGTTTTTTGGAGAGTGGATGTGCAGGCCGAAGACCAGGGCAAGGTCGTAGACGGGCAACAACGCCCAATGAAGATCGGTATTTAGCGTTAACAGCTCGGAGACACCGAACCATGAACGCTACTCTTCTCCAACAACACCTTCGCTCGGCTACAGGCACCACGATTTCAACTCAGACTGTCCGAAACCGGCTCCATGCTGTAGGTCTGTATGCTCGCCGACCGATGGTATGTGTTAGATTAACATCAAGGCATCGTCGCGACCGCAGGGAGTGGGCAACCGAGCATGTCAACTGGAGGAGAAATGAATGGAGCAATATTCTGTTTTCTGACGAGTCCCGTTTTTCTGTGCATCCGGATAATAGGCGTATTTTCATCTGGAGGGACCGTGGCAGTAGGAATAATCCTGCGTTCGTGCACGAAAGTGTCAGATTTGGCGATGGAGGAGTGTTGGTGTATGGTGGCATCTCCATTGACGGGCGCACTGACCTCTACATCATTCGAGATGGAGCTCTGACTGGTCGCCGATATAGGGATGAGATCCTCAGACCTATTGTAGTCCCTTACGCTGCAGCAATCGGAGATAACTTCATTTTAATGGACGATAACTGCAGGCCAGATCGCGCAAACCTGGTGGAGGATTTCCTTTTCGAGGAAGGAATCGTTCGAATGGAATGGCCAGCGTGTTCTCCAGACATGAATCCAATCGAGCACATTTGGGACGCTCTAGGAAGACGAGTTTCTGGCCGCCAACAACCCCCACAAACTCTCCAAGAACTGGAAAGAGCTCTTCTGGAAGAGTGGGGCAGAATACCCCAACTCGTCATTAATAGCCTCATTGAGTCCATGCCTCAAAGGTGTTCAACGTTGCTGGCCGCCCGTGGAAACCATACCCCCTACTGAAAATGATTTTCATTGAAGAAAACACCTTTTCTTATTCTTTTTTTTCTCATATGGACAAATTGTGGTTTTTTTTCCTTTAGTACACAAATGCGCAATAAAATGCATTTTTTTCTGCCAAACATGTGTAATTTATTCTCATATAACCTACTATGTCTGTCGACCATGTATCAATCAGCTAAACAGTTTACCAGATACAAAATCCACCTAAAACTGCAATATCCTTTAATTGTTTTGAGCAGTGTATTAAATGGGTCAAAATTTTTAAATGTGTTATTTCTTTAATATAACAAGATTTTAATGTAAATTTCACAATTATTCTAATAATTTTCACACGTCTGTACTTTCTTAAAAATTACTTAAAACATTGTAAATTTTTCAGCTTCAGTGTCAGTCACCGTGCCACCATCGTGTTAAAAGATTCAAAAATATGGGATGGAAAACATCTATTGATATAAATATTGAATGGAAGAAAGCATTCAAGGCCAAGATATATAAAATAGAGCGTTATATAACAGATTAAATGCAGTTGAATGTCATTATCGCAAATCCAAGGCAAAACCCAATCTGACAGTACGATATAAACAAGCCAAATTGTGATACCAAAAAATACCGGTACTGGTCTCTTGATGACTGGAGAAAAATGGCGTTTACTGATAAATCCAAAAAAATTATTGTTTGCAGATGTCGATAGATGGAAATTCATTTGGGCCAAAATGAAAGGGAGGTTGAAAACTATTCCAGTTTTCCTCTTAACCCTTTAGGTCCCAAATTATAAATCAGAAATTTGCTCCTCTTCAATAATTATCTTCGTTAATGTCTGAAGATATCCAAAACAACTTATAAAATAACAATTTGATTTTTAGATAGATTTTTAAAATAAAACTGATTTAATAAATCAGTAGTTAGTTTCTTTCTTTTCTTTTCTTTTTTTTAAATTTAAATTTTTATTTTTTTGTAAAATATTTATAAGAATAGTTAGATTAATTAAGAAAATATACTGTTATGGAAACCTCACAATTCTTACAAAAACAATGTAAATAAATGTATTATGATCCTATTTGTAACTAAGAAGTGTTTTGTAAATGCAAATTTTTCGTAAAACATTTTTTAATAGGAGAAAAGTTAAATCCATGTAAATGGTAGAGAAAATAACCCCATTAAAAAATACAGTAAAACCTCCCTGTGCGACCACCTCCCTGAACGACCATTTTTTCATGGAACGAAATTTACTCCCACAGGCTCAATACCAAATTTACCTCCATTCAGAGACCATCTCAGATGAACTCCCTCCATGAGCGACCGATTTCTTTGAAGAAAATCAAGCAAATTTCGTTTTTTCCTGGCCGCTTGTAAAAGGTTTTGTTAGAAAAATAATTTCAGCGAGCGCATTATTTATCAAACTTCTAAACTAAGTTTAGAATTTTTTTTTATTTCGGTAACTTTTGAGTGTTTGAACCCCTTTGTGCCTTTTTAGGATTTGAATTTAACTCTAATGAGAAATTAAGAATGACGGTCAATAAACTCCTATGCCCTGTTTTGTCAGGAAACTCTCAAAGAAATAGATAAATTAATGAAATCGTCATTATTTGATCCCGTTCAAAAAAATTTCATTTATTTTCTGAACAGCGAAAGGACTTGGAAATAAAAGTTATAAAAGATAAAACCGTAAAATCAAAGCAAACGTCAAAGTATTCTTATTTTAAACTCTACAGTAATTAACTTTTGTTTTGATACTTAAATTTTCATATTTTTTCCTAATGTTAAAAATAAATTTTACCAACATTAATTGTTACCTTTTTTCAACAATTAAAATCTAGATTTAAACATGACCTCCATTAAGAGACCACCTCTCGGAGCGACCAATTTTCATTGGAACGGAATGTGGTCGCTTTAGGGAGGTTTTACTGTATTTAGTTTCGACTGTTTCGCTCTACTTACTAAATGAGATCCAGCAAAGTTTTTTGTATGGAAAGTACCTTCTACTTTTATTAGTAGACGAATTAAATAAATTTTATATTGCATTTTCTTTAATGGGATTTAAAAGTCTCGCCGAAGCATAAAGGATTTCGTTCCCTGTTTCAATCATGATTTTAGGCTGCATGTCTTCAAAGAGGGCTGGAAGACAATGCGTGGCGAATGGAAATGTGAATTCGGAGAAATAGATTTCCTCATTCCTAGTCTAAAAGATCAATTTAGAGGGAGTAATGCTTGTATTTTTACATGACAATAATTCATGACACAGGTCCTGGATAGCGGAAACAAAATATTCTGTAAATAATGTCCCTCGAATGGGATGACCAGTCTGTAGTCCACATATCAATGTCATCGAAAATATGTAATATATTTTGAAGGAAAAAATTGTATTTAATCTACTGCTAAAGTCACCACAGAAACTAAGACTCCTTACAAAAAGCATGGGCAGCTACTGATCTAAATAAGTGCCAAGGCTTTGTTAAGGGGACCGGGAAAGCAAAATTCAACCAAAAAATCGATTTTTACTTTTTTATATCATTAAATAGTTTCAACTTTTATCTTTCCAACTATGTGTCACACATGTTTATATAAATAAAAAAATAAGTGTTGATATTATTCGTTCTTTCTAAGAGTACTTCACAGCCTAATGACCATTTAAATCTTTAATTGACTTTTTCTCAAAACTTGGATTTTTCATGTTTATGTTCCTTATTTTCCATATCTGTTAAACTTAAGAACTCAGATTTTTTTAATACTTATATTATGTTATATTGTATGCTTTAACACAGGGAATTGAGGAATGTTGAGAATTATTTATTTTAGACAGTGAAATCTTACCAAAAATGCCAATTTAAAAATGACTTTGAATAAATAATTAATAATTAATTTTAAGTTTCACTTAGAAAGAAAATGGTCAGTTAAAATACGTAAATCATGTTATTCTAACTACTCTAAAAAATCTAGGCCTCTATCTTTCACCATTTCTGAGAAAAGGTACATAAATTTAGTAAATTTAACATGGCGAAAATAGGGCTTTCCCAGTCCCCTTAAGTCTATGCCTGACAGAACCAAAGCGATCATAAGGCAAAAGGCGGAAACACTAGGTAACCATGTAATTCTACCAACTATTCCAAACTTTTTTCTCAGATAGCACGTGATTCGATATTTTGTTTTCTAGCAGCATTTAGAAAAATGAAATTACCTAAAGTAATTGTAAAGATGTTTTATAATTTTACGTTTTGTCCATGTGCTCTAGACATGTTTATGAATCTTTAATAGTAAACAATGTTTCATCAACATAGATACTTTATATAAATTTCTCACATTTCATTGTGCGTTCGGAAAGGTAGATTCCATGCATTTTGGGAGGCGTGGTATAAAACATTTCTAAAGAGGTTTTAAATATCTGTTTGTTTTACAAATAAATTGTTTGATAAGTTAAAGCAGCACAAGCATATTTTTTGTTTGAATGTAATGAAGAGAACTGAAAAAATAATGAATGACTTGACATACCAAGTTAAATTCATTGTTTTACGTGGTCGTATCAACGCGTTGCCAAGATAAAATACATTTACTTGAACGTTAACTCTCAGAGAAATTTGTATTGTTGCCAGTCAGAAAAATAATTGCTTTAAAACTCTTGAATGATTCTTTGAAGTTTTCCGATATGAATGACATCACGTTACAGTGCCACATGGTACAAACTACTTAAAATGAATTTTTCTTCAGACATATATAACTCTTTCTAATTACAAAAAGTATTACATGGTACATATTAAGTAAAATAATACGTAAGTAAATTAATTAATAGAGAAGTTTTATAAATATATAATGCGTAAATTAAATACAATAGAAAAAGAAATGTGGCTTATGATGTCTGCGGTTTTTTTATATCTAGTTATGAAAGTAAATAAAGAAAGAAGTGATTGCTATAAAGATTTTTTTCAACGAATTAAAAAAAAAAACAGCGCAATAAAATTTATTTCGCTTTTTAATTTTTAAAATGTAAAGACTAATAAGTATCTCTCTATTCTAAAAAAAAGTAACTAGTGCTTTCACCGCCGTTGTGGATGAATTTTTTGTGACCGGAGGTCTTTCTTCGCTAATATTGAGGAAACTACTGCATGCAAAAATATGAAAATGGGTAATATAATAGAAAAATGTTTGATAAACACACTGAAGAAGACAGTTTTTAAATCTGTGAATTGTTTTAAGAGATATTTATTGTTAAAGTTGGTCAAAATCGTTCCAGTAAAAAAATTTATAGGAGCAAAAACTACACAGGGAAATTTAAACATTTTTAGATCATTTTATGCATTAGAAGTTCCGGTGTGCAGACTGCATTTATTTTTTTTTAATTTGACTCTTTTTTGAGGATTTATTTCCATTTTAAATTTAAATTTTCAGCCTTTCCAGAAATATTTTTTACAACTTTTAGAAAAGGTTATTATTTTAAATTGTTTCCAATTGTTAAAACAGCGCAGAGAGTAGTACTTCCTTCAAATTAAAAAAATCATTCACACGTGACTATTATAAATAGAAAAAATACCTTTCAAATTAGAATTAAATGATTACGTGTTAAAAGCAGGAAAATATTGAAAATTACGTCTTAAAAATTGCTCTTGCACAAGCATATTCAAAAAAAGAAGGAAAACTATAAAATAATAAATTATTTAATATGTGTTAACAGCAGTAAATGGGGGAAATGACGTCTTATTTCAAATGTCCAAATAATAACATTGCCAAACAGTTAAAATTTAAAAAATATATTTACACTTACATGAGAGATTTATTTTATATTTTGAGATGATCTTTTTAACCGTTGTTACCAATTAATTCTAAGACAGCGAAATAATAATATTACCTTTCTAACAATAAAAATATTTTCAGGTGAATATTATAAAGAGAAAAAAAAGTTTGGTGAAAATTATGTCATATTTAAAATGTTACATTTAAAATCTCTTATTTAAAATAATTTTCTTTTAGCATTGTTAAAAAACACACAGAAAATCAAAGACTCTGTTGATTTTGTTCATTTTATATTAGTTAATTTTCAAATTTTAAACTAATCTTATTTAGCCAACGACGAAAACAGCAATTAACAGCTGCTGATTCGGCCTTAAAATCTCTCAATAAAAGGGAAATGCTTGGAAACCCGTTTACAGCGAGATCGCTACTCGTTTTTTAATTATAATTCAATCTTCCGTAATTTTTTAAAAAGGAGATCAAATTAACGGATTTTTAGAGTCTGAACAGGGATTGTTGGCGTGCATAGCTCGTATGGAGCAGAGCCCCCTAGTAAAAAGTAATAAAAGCGCTAGAGACTTATCCATACATGTAGGGGAAAAAAATCAGATCTTAAGGAAAAAAAAACATCCTTAGCAGCCAATTAGTTACCGGAATATTTTTATAGAATTTTTAAATATAAAGCAAACTAACTTTATGTTAATGAAAATTATAAAGAAGTTTCCGATTTATTTATAAGGTTTCCTTTACTGTGAATGAAATGGTGATTGATTTTTGGGGAAGATATAAATTAAAGTTGGTCATGTGAATTTAACATTAGCATTCTCAAACTTTGATCCCTTCTAACTATATGAAAATTTACGAAAAAATGCAGAATTTCAGAAGTTGCTTTTATATTATGAAAGATAGCTCTCGGAAAGATATCTTTTTTTTTCTGCACACCACTACTTTTAAAAACTTTTCAACATAGTTGACACGTGTTTATGAATTTGGTTTGGCTGTCCTTTCTCTAACTCGCTTAAATAATATAGTCAGATTACCATGAAATTAATATGTTATTGGAGTTATGGCATGTTCGGTACTGAAAATGAAGTGTGTGGCATATCTCACTCTGGTGAACTACAAGGCACTAACTGTAGAATATGGTTTGAATAGTATTTATCGTTCATTTACATGGACACACACAAAAACATTTTGCTATAGCATTTTCTATTGTAATATTAGCATGAGTAGCGAATATTATCGAAAAGATAACTACAGCTCGTAAAACAATTGAATTAAAACTCAATTTAATTTTAAAAACAAAACAAATTTAAGTAAAAACAAAAAGTAAATTATGTACAAATGAATCAATTGCATAAGTTATCCTCACGAGAACTTCATAAGCCATAAACCAGGCTTTAGCATATTATAGCACTTGCGATGTGGTCGCAACTAAAAAAAAAATAACTATCTGTCCGGTTCTGAGCTCTTGCTGAGCACCTTTACGAAACTGGTAAAAAAAAAACGACTAATTATCTTCTCCACATTTCCCCTACGGGGTTTGGACAAACTCCTCCACTCCGCCTCGGACATTCCAAAGCTGATCCCATTTGTGGTGGAAATAGACCCTTTTGTCCTTCTCTCAAAAGGAAGGAATTTCCTTATCTGCGAAAAATGCTTTTCGCTGACAGTTTGTTACACTATGAACAATAATTGCTGGAAGTGCATTTCAGTTGTGTACGCGTTTTTAAATTTAATTATTTTGAATAACTTATTTGAATGTGGTGAAAAGTGTTTCATAATCTGTGCTGGAGGCATGGTTTTTCGTTCTTGTTTGAAATTATTTTCGTGGTAGATCACTAAACAATTTCAAGAAGCGGTTTTCGATGACACTTGCAAAAAAATCTAAAATGAAAATATTCGTAATAATACAGAGTGTCCTAAAAGTTCCCGTACTGACGACATATGTATTTATTATTAAAAAAAGAACAAATCTTAAAACGATTACTTCTATAATAATGATAAAAACCACTTTTAAGATCACGTAGGAAAAAATACTGAGCTTGCATTTATAATGGCGGTTCTCTGTGGTTGAATTGTCAAAGCACCACTCTGCTAATCGTTTGCGAGCGTAAGAGATTGTGGGTTCGATTTCCGCTGGTTCCATTGTACACACTCTTTGTGTGGAACTCCCAGGGTGTATTTCTCTTGTGTTGTAATATTTCCTTGTGCTATCTTGTCTCCGAAATATAAGCGGGCTCTCATGTCAAGCACACAAGTGATATGTTTGCAGTTCAAAAATAAATAAATAAATAAATAAATAAATAAATAAATGTTCAAAATTTTCAACCCTTTCTAGGGGCCAAATCTGAACTCGTGTACTCATGTTTGTAGAAACGCATTTTAACATGCTGGGAGTAACTTCTTGTATCCTTTGAGTAATGGCAGTTTTCAGATCCTCTATTGTTTGAGTATTATTTGCATAAACTTTTTTCTTTAAATATCCTCACAGAAAAAAGCTCGGGATGCTTAGATGAAAAGATCGCGATGGCCGAAGATTTTTTGATGAGGTAAGTTGATCGTCAAAATATTCTTCAAGCATGCCCATGGTTTCATCACTTCTATGGAATGTTGCACCATCTTCTTGGAACAAAGATTCTCGTTCATTCACTTCTAACAATGCAACAAATTGCGAGATAAGTTCCCTGTATACAAAACGATCAACAGTTGATTCTAAAAACAGAGGCAATATTTTTGCATGATACAGCACACCATACGCCATTTTTTTGGAAAATGTAACGGCTGGTGAAACAACTTTCGGCCTTCCACTCTTGTGCTTGTCTTCCATCGAACTTGTATTATGAAATCGTCTAACGAGCTGATATAACGTATCTTTACTCGGTACTGCATCATTTGGATATTTATTTCGCCAAATATTTTTGCACATTTCATACGATTTACATTCAAAATAAGTTTCGAGCAGCGCAATTCTCTGAATGCTTGCTAAATTAATTTCGCTATGAAGAAGAAAATAACATAAAACTTTATTCTCGCACCAATTGAGAGCGAAAAGAACCAAACGATAAAAACTCAAGAATTAATGCAATGATAAGCAGACAATAAAATATTAATCAGGGCTTGAATTTCAGGCGGGATGGCGGGATCCGCGCCCAAAATTTTAAAGTCCCGCCCAAAAGAATATCGTGGGCGGGAGGCTCCCGTCCAAAAAAATTTCCCCCTTTTCCAGAAAGTTTGCATTTTTAAACTACGGTCAACTCCCGCGAATGCCTAGCGAATTGCCTGGTATTTTCGCGCGACCGATTGACACGTTTTGCGAGTTTTTTACCACAAAAGATCGTTGAGATTTACCATTTTTTCCCACGACCGATAGATAAATTTCACTATTTTTTCCCGATATCAGTTGACAATTTTCGCGTTATTTTCTGCGACCGATTGGCGAATTCAGAGGTAATTCTGTTCCGAAAATTTAAAGGCATTCGGTTCCGAAAATTATGAAAAATCGATCATCAATTCGAAAATTCGGACATAATAATCGGACATAAAAATATAACATAAAAATATAAATTTTCGGACATAAAAATATAACAGAAAAATATCGCGAATTACGACCTATGATCGCGGAAAAAGTCAATTTCCTCAATCGTTTGCAGAAAAAATCGCTAATTTCGTCGCAAAGGATCGCAGAAAAACGCGAATTTCGTCAAAGGATCGCGGAAAAAAACGTGAATTTCGGCAAATGATCGCGGAAAAAAAGGCGAATTTCTTCAAAGAATTACGGAAAAAATGCAAAATTCACCAAAGAATTGCGACAAAAACGCAAATTTCATCAAAAGATCGCTTAAAAACGCAAATTTTGGCAAAGCATCATGGTAAAAACATGAATTTCGGCAAAGGATTGCGGGGAAAAAACGCACATTTCGCCAAAGGATCGTGAAATAAACGGGAATTTAGTCAAAGGGCCGCTGAAAAAACGCAAATTTCATCAACGGATCGCGAAAAAATGCGAATTTCGTCAAATGATCACGAAAAAACGCGAATTTAATCAAAAGATCGGTGAAAAAAACGCAAGTTTCGTCAGAGGATCGCGGAAAAACGCGAATATCGTCTTGAGGATTGAGAATAAAAAGCGAATTTCGTCTAAGGATCGCGAAAAAAGGTGAATTTCGTTAAAAGATCGCGAAAAAAAGCGAATTTCGGCAAAGGATTGCGAAAAATACTTGAATTTCTGCAAAAAATCGCGGAAAAAAAGCGAATTTTGTCAAGGAACAAAAGAATCGTGAATTCACGAAAGAATCACGAGAAAACGCAAATTTCATCAAAGGATCGAATACAAATGCAAATTTCGCTTCAGTGGCATTTTGTCATGTCTGTATTAATAAAATTCTTTAAATAGCACACAAAATAACAGTTGGTTTTAAATATTTTTTCTCCCTCCCAAATAGTTCAACTCCCCTCCATTTATAAATGTTGGTAGGGAGAATCCCCTCCTGGGGAAAAATTGAATTTCAAGCCCTGTTAATATTTCAAAAAAATTCACGGACAATGAGTTCTTTAAGTTGGAGTACGGGAACTTTTAGGACACACGGTAGTATATAATAGTAGTGGTAAGGAAAAGACCACTCCGAGGCTGAGAAAGAAGACATTATTCCCAGTGTAATGACGCGCTTGTTGTGATTTTATTGTAAAACGCCCTGTGAATAACAAACCGGAAGGCCGTTGCAGAGACCCTCACCTCATCGAATTGAGGGCTGAAATTCCAGGATTAGACAGAGCTCGATTAGCATATTAAAATGCAACTGGTCTACCACGTCATATCTTGGTGAAAAACCACCTCTAAACCCGATTTTAGTGGTTGATCGGTAGGTTTATCATTGTGCTTTCCTGCACCTAAAGGTATGAAAACATGGAGGACTGGAAGCAGCCCGAATTTGTAAACCCTATTTGTTTACTAGTCCCCTAAAGTATCATTTTTAGAAAAATGCCCTTTTTGGTAATGGGTCGTATGGTGTCATTTTGTTTGTGCAAAAGCAATGAATGTGCATTTATAATATTAGTTTAACTTCTTATATCAAGAGGATAAATGACATTTCTGGAAAAAGAAAGTATTTATGCATAACGCATGTTTAATTATCGGAGAAATTTCTTCATTTGGTCTATGTATTTCAGATTGTCCGAAAAACATTATGAATTCAAAGAGAAAATTATTACATAGTTAGTTAATAAATAAATAAATTCACATAGAAATTCCATAAATAGAATTTTTTATAAATATGAGAGAACTAAAATAAAGTTCATAACGTTCTCAAATTGTTTATATCTACAAATTAATAGCCCTTCAATTCATATTCGGAATCAAGTTTATGAGTGAATGAATATAGTAGTACCGTAAATATTTATTATGGTAGAAATAATATAAAGTTGAAAATATTTATAAACAAGTAAGAAAAATCATGCGTTAAGCATAGATTATGAAACACTTTCCAACACTTCCTGAATGCTCTAACAAAACTTAGTTATTTAGGAAAATAATGTATATAAGAGAACTAAGTAAACATTTTAGAAACCGCATAAAACATTTGAAAAACTGATTTCAGCAGTTACCGTTCATAGCAAATATGTATTCCAATTCTTTTCAACAGCCCTGTATTTGATCTGTACTTTGATATATGTACTATAATATAATGGGGAAATTCAGTTTAGCAAGAAAACACAAAACATGTTGAAATTCCTCTTTCAGCAATTTATACTAATAGATGGAAGCATACTTATATACCTTTGCACAACAATACCTTTGTACTTTGTATAACTTTGTACAATCCTGTAATTTACCTAGTACTTTTATTAAACGCCACTATTTAGCTAAAATTTAATTCAAAGTAAAACACTCTTAAAACTACTGGTATCACATTCCCAGAAATTTTCATTTATAGACCGCCATGTATCCAATTCTTTGCGTGACCCTGTATATCATTTTATCCATGTTCTACAAACATTTCTTAGTAAACTATATTGAGTTCAGCGTAAAAATGCATAACTCATTTAAGAACCACCTTTAAGCATTTTGCAAACATACCAAGTAACCATTACGAATTCTTTTGTGTAGCCCTGTATATAAATTACAGCATTTATACACACCCTATACAATGCATAAATACAGTGAAACATAAAAGCACATAACATAATTAAAAATGCATTTCAAGCAATCATCGCTACTGTACATTACTTTGGATACAATATAGTATCTGAAATCTTTTGTGTGTCCCTGTAAATGCTATGCACTCGTATTATACATGAAATAAGTTATATTAAACATCAGCGACATATATCAATTTCATTAAACATGAAATAATTTAACATAATTAAAATACGCCGGAAAATTTTCCCTCCACCCTTATATCATTATGTAACGGAATTCTTTTGTATAGCCCTGTAAATGAATAATAACTCTTCTTAGCACCGCATGTTCTACAGAATGCATATTTTAGTGTATTTGATAAATGCATATCAATTTTATTATATTTGAAAGCATGTAACATCATTAAAAGCCATTTTAAACGATTTTTCCCCATAGGCCGTAATGTAACGGAAAACTTTTGACTGTCCCTGTAAATGAACTAAACATACTACAAACTTCATTTGAAATAGGGTTCGTGCTATTGTAGAGGTCACTAACATCCAAAAATTTTGGAACGATCAGAGCATATTTACGGGAGTTAGAGCGCAGACAGACGGACAGACGACCAGACAAACCAAAGTCATAAACACTTTTCAATTTTGTTGGAAAGTGTTAATAAAAAGCAAAAACATATCTCTGAGTAACGCTGGCATCCTATCAACAGTGGCAACGCCTGAATAATAAATTTAGTGTTTACTACAAGTTTTTTTTTTTTTTTTTTTTTTTTTTT
Source organism: Maratus speciosus (assembly GCA_963932465.1). Taxonomy (NCBI): domain Eukaryota; kingdom Metazoa; phylum Arthropoda; class Arachnida; order Araneae; family Salticidae; genus Maratus; species Maratus speciosus. The sequence goes on along the minus strand of OZ010797.1, from coordinate 277,496,275 downwards.
TTTTAATTTCTAAACGCACAATTTCTATTTTTACATTGTCGAATAGGGGAAGGGAAGTCTTTTCAAATGCAATTTATTTGAAAAAGGTATGTCAATTAATTGACTTTTTATGCTTTAAAATATAATTTTTAAGGATGAATTTTTTTAATGTATCGCGTGCAGTTCGGTTACAAAAAACTGACCCGTTTGAACTTAAAACAATATAAATATTTCGGCGGTTTTTAGGTACGTTCGTAATTTAAATGCGTGGCACCTATAGTCGTCGTCTGATCGGTCCATCTGTCTGTTCGTCTGTCCGCATATAACAGCGCAAAAGCTGCCCAACCGAATAGTTTGAAATTTAATATGTGTAATCGTTGCAGAATTTTATCGAGTCATTTCAAATTTTATGAAAATCGAATCAAAACTTAAAAAGATATTGATAACAGTTTTCTTCATTCTGTTAACCCTCTCGCTGAGTAGTTGTTTTACCAAAAATCGCTTCAAAAATTGCGTATTTAACTCCTTCGCAACGAGCGTCTTTTAAGAATTTTTATTCTTTTGCCACCGGTTTTTCAAAACAAAAATTTTTGTCTGATTTAATCGGGAAAATGGTCTGATTAGATAAGGCAAAATTTACGATAAAAAATAATTGATTGGAATGATCAAGGAGGGTTAATTAGATGGAAAAATGCATCCCCGATGAAATCTTGGGTTGCGCAAATTTTGTTACTTTTATGTTGCCCGAGAAACTCTCGGGTTGCGCAGCGAGAGGGTTAAATTCTATCACACGTCATTAATTCAATTGTATCCCATGATAAGTAATGATTTTAGGTTGCCATGGTGATTTCGTCCTATTTAAGATGGAACACTATTATTTCTGTATTATTGAATTTATTATTAATCGTAATAAGTTTTGTATTCATGCATTCTTGCATAAGAGTGCAAGAGTTATTGCACTAAGATGTGAATATTTATAAAACTAGTTATAGTACGAACACACATCATTTTCTCCCTTTGACGTGCAATTTCCGACGTGTTTGACATCTAAACATCTATCATCCGTCATCCATTTCTATTTTTACACCGTCGAATAGGAGAAAAATTTCTTTTCAAATGCAATTTGTTTGAAAACTGTATCTCAGTTTACTGATTTTTCATGGTTTTAAAAATAATTTTCAAGCATGATTTTTAAAAAATCTATCTCTACCGCGTGCGTCTCGATTGTGAATTATTAACCCGTTTACAATTAAAACAATATAAATACATAGTTCAGCGATTTTCCCGGCTAACATTTCATGACGAAATTAAAACTTCATTAATAAATAAACAAAATCATATAAATAAAAGAGAAATTTAACACACATTATAATCGAACTACTCGCTTAAATCATTGAAATCATTGGAATTCCTGGCATGCAGCTGATACGAAAATAGAGTTTTTAATAAATTTCAGAACTTTATTTGAATACATTTTTCATATTTAAGAATACTTTTAGTATTGTTAGTGGACAATCTAAAAGAATATTAAATGTAAATAATCTATTAGAGTTTTTTTAGAGTTAAAAAAATGGTTTTTCGCTTTTATTTTGTAGCCTGCGAGGTTCTCGTTAGATCCTCTAGTATTTACGAACTGTTTCTATATCTAACTTAACAATAATTCTATTTCAAGACTGTCTCATTTTTATTACTAAGCTATAACATTCTTAATTCCAATCTTGTACCTAAATTTAAATATACAGTGAAACCTCCTTGAACGGCCACCTCTAAACAACGAAAACCTCCGAACACCGGCCACATGTTGATGGAACCAAACACGCTCCATAGCATTAACATTAGCACGAACCTCTAAATAAGGAATTCTGAACGACGGCTACTCAAAAGTCACGAGAAAAAAAAAATTACAGCTCCTGGTACAATTTCATATTTATTTGCAAGCCGAAATGTGAAGCAGATCAAACAAAATTTACTTGATATGTGAACAAACAGAAAATGAAGACATTAACCCTCTCGTTGCGTAATTGTTTTACCAAAATCGCTTCAAAAATTGCGTATTTAACTCCTTCGCGACGAGCGTCTTTTAAGAATTTTTATTCTTTTGCCACCGGCCAAACAAAAATTTTCGTCTGATTTAATCAGGAAAATGCTCCGATTAGATAAGGCAAAATTTACGATAAAAAATAATTGGTGGGTATGATCAAGGAGAGTTAATTAGACGGAAAAATGAATCCCCGATGAAATCTCGGGTTGCGCAAATTTTGCTACTTTTACGTTGCCCGAGAAACTCTCGGGTTGCGCAGCGAGAGGGTTAATAATAATGGGGAGAATTTATATAATATTCTTAGAACGGCAGACATAACTTAAAGGCCAGCTTGTTTATATGTCTGGTAAAAAGTTTGGCAGTTACTGCCACATTTGATTCCATACAGCAAATGGTGGAAAATAGAATAGAGGAAGAGGAAATAGAATCACCCAAAATTTCCAGTATTAACACATATACCGATGATTTGAAGAACCTTCATGAAATCCAAAATTTCTCATTAAATCATAATGATGATGAGTTGTATAGCAAATCAAGTCTTTCTTTTTCTTTTTTTTTTTTTTTTTTTTTTTTTTTTTTTGAGAAAGACATTTGCAGCAAAAAAATATAAAGAAACTGCAAATCACTGATTTTCTTATTATATTAAAACAATGATGATTAATTAAAATGACTGTGTGTATTTCTATTTAAGTTTATGTAGTTTTGGTTTTTTTTTTTAAATGAAACCTCTGAAGAGCGGTCACTTTTCACCGGTCCCACGGGTAATTGTTATTCAGAGGTTACACTGTACAAATACCATTGCGTGCACACCATAGAATAATTTCCCTAGTAAATAGTCAATTGAGTCACCAGTCACATTTTTCAGAATATTAGTCTTCCAATTATTCTATCTAAGAAAAAAAATGGAACTGTAGAATAACACAACATTTGAGAATAAGTAAACACTACAGCAGCTTAAGTTAATCTCCGGAGACTTTTTAATAGGTTTGTCATAAAATAACTAATTTTTGCAAGGTCACTGCAAAATTTATATGTTTTATAATGAGCTGTTGATTTTGAAAGTGGGGCTGGTCCATTGTTGAAAAAAAAAAATTAAAGCTACATCTTATTACAAATTAACATAAAATTTACATTTTTAATCAATTCATAATAAACTAGCAGAATTCACCCTCTACGCTGATCGGGTGTTTCAAAAGAAACTTGGATCAAACGAAATACCGTCAACTGGGGCTACTTTGGGCGACTTTTTCCTGGTTCCACTTACATTTCCATTATTAAAAAATATTATATGTGATTTTTCAACGTTGAAATGGAGTTGTAAAGAATTAACATGGAACAATGAAGTAAACTGTATGGTTTTAAAGAGGAATTTTTTATTTTTTGTATTTTTTATCTATTTTTAAAGTTTTGGAACAAAGTACTGCTGGGGGCTTCTTTGGTCCATTCACTTAGTTTCATATAAAATGAATACATTTCATATGTAAATGAATTCATTTTATTGAAACCCCTTACAATAGCATTTGCTAATAAATTAACACTGCCAACTTAACAAACAAATGGTTTTTTTTTGTTTTTTTTTTCATTTAAACGCAATAAACCAATTGTTAATATTAAAGAAACGAGAAACAGTTCTCTCATGTTATCCTCAGCAACTGCAACAAAAACAATTAATGTAGCATTTTGCTGCAGTAACATTTGAAAAAAAAATGTTACGTAAAACATGTAATAAGAGATTTGGATGTATAAAAGGCATTTTTAAGTAATTGGGGCCAGACCAAAAAAGGCCTGGCACAAAGTAGCCCCGAAATACTAGATTTAATGTTAGCCTTTTTTTTTTTTTTTTTTTTTTTTTTTTTGTCAAAATAAAAAGTTAAAGGAAAAACTATGATCACACATGGGTTACAGGTTACTAAAGGTAATATTTTGACACTTATCTTATTTGTAGCTCTTATCCAGATTGTTTCACTTTAGAAAGTTTGGAGAGTTAAAATTTACACACGAAAACAGTTGTTTACAAACACATCCAGTGCTGTCACTAAAAAAATTTAAATTACCCCCAAACTATTCAAATACCCTAAAGCAGGGTATAAAATATTTTTCAAGGGCAAAAACTCTAAATTATCTTGCATTGTTTGTTCGATACAAAGAATAAAAACTTTTTTATGGGATGGACCAAAGTAACCCCGGAAGGACCAAAGGTTGACGGTATATCGGTGAATTTTACCTTAGGTTTTAAGGCAGTATGGACCTTTAACCCTGCGTTAGGTGCCCGAATATTTGCTCCTAAAGATAGACCGAAACGCATTTTTAAGACCGAAACCAAAACTGAAATCGAATTTTTGTAATCTTCTTATTTTCGGTAGAAAACGAAAACGAAAATGTCCAAACTTTTTTTTAAGTATTTAATGCATACATAAATATTAATTAATTATACATGTTTATCAAACATACATAATTATTAATTAATTATACGTGTGGCCCAAATTGTCTCTCTGTGTCTGCGCCTCCGACCAAAACTTTTTATTTTCATATAAAATAAAATTTAATTAATTGATCCACGACACAGAATGATTTTCTAATGATACGAATTTCATCTAATTAAAAAAAGTTTTAAGTTTACATACCTTGATTTATCTTTTATAATGATTTTTGTAAAGGATAGCTTGTTATACTCAGGGCTGCGGAGTCGGTGGGAAAATGGACGACTCCGACTCCGGGAATTTTAACAGATCAGACTCCGACTCTTTCGCTCAAAAATGGGCAACTCCGACAACGCAGACCTGCTTGCAAAATGGACGACTCCGACTCCTGGGATTTTAACAGATCCGACTCCGACATTTTCGCTCAAAAATGGGCCCGACTCCGACTAAGACTCCACAGCCCTGGTTATACTTGAATTTTCACAAACAGTATTCGAAACATTTTTCCGGTTTCAAACTAAAAATTTTCTGTTACTGTTAAATCTGCAGTTTTTTATGAACACGTGAAAAGCGTCTTTAAAGTTTAGTCCTATAGGCATTGCTTGCTTTATAAATTGCACTCATATCTAAGTCAATCATGACTGATAATTATAAACAGTGAAGTTCATAGCAACAAACAAAGAGTGCCTGATTTGAGCCAATACGCCTGTAACGCGTACAATTGTATTACTAGTTTTGAAACAACAATGGACTTAACGATGCGCCAATAAACCCTCACCAAAATAAACCAAATAGCTGTGAAACTGCAACAATGGCACATTTTAAAGGATAAAAAGTAGTAAATAAATTATAAATAAAAAATGAAAAGAGCAATTTAAAAAATATACAGGGTGACCATAATTAAATGACCCTATACTTTAAAGTTATGAACAGACGAAACTGATGTTCATAAAGTTGTGAAATTTTGTGAAAGACAAAGAGATGGGAATTAGTTTAACCGAAAATAAAATTGTTCAAAATTTCACGACCAGAGGGCATTTTTAATGAATTATACATTTACGTTACATTAGCAAACATTTACGACAGTTTAGAAATTTTATTTATTAACTTTATCTTATCTTAAAAAGACAGCATTTCACGACATGTTTTTAGTATTTCCCAGAACACACTGCGGTAAATTGTGGAACATGCTAGCTTACGATTCCAGATGATATCTGTAAATGATGACCGTCGTGTGGAACATGTTTCGTTGTAAATTATCGTAAATGCATGCTAATTGTGAAATTCCTTAAACACGCCCTCTGGTAGCGAAATTTTGAATTTTTTTTTTCGCTCAAACAACTCCCCATATCTTTATTATGTCCGACACAAAATTTCACAATATTCTAAACAATAGTTTCGACTTTAGACAACTTTAAAGTAAGTCGTTTAATTATGGACAGGGTGGCCAGGGGTATATGATTTTATCAATTAATAGTTTAATATTAATTAATTAACTATTATACATTGAGAAATTCATTTAGAAATCTTAAAAAGATATTTTAACTAATTTAATATTTCTTTCCTGCTGTCCTGTCTTAAAAAAGCCCCACCAGTGGCTGAGAGGTTCTGCTCTCGAAGCTGGTAGACGGGAGGTGCTGGGTTCGAACCCAATCGCGCCCGTCGGCCTAACCGTTTCGGAGTTTTCGTGGTTTTCTTCGAAACCGTGGATTCCCATGCGTAAATACGGGGTAGGTTCCCTTAGAAAGACCCCCACGAAGGGCACTCCCCCCTAGGGCCTATATCCCACGTGTTGATAATCGGCCGTCATAAACACAAACCAAACCAAACCTGTCTTAAAAAAGAAACCGAACAAAAATTATATATTTTTAAATAAATTCACTTGTTTGCGCTTTCTACAAAGCATAAAAAATCTGCGAATTTTTCATAATTGAGGTCGCGTTGAATTTTTGTGTATTAATGTCTTATAAAAGAAATTTTTGGGAAGAAACACGAATTATACTAAACGATAAGGCGTGGTTTCCAAGATGAACATTGAATTCTTATAAAAGAGTGCATTTGAAAAAACTTTTTTTACTTAGTTATTACTGAATAAGTTTATTGCACTTTGCTTGTTTTCTATACAAAAATAGTTTGTCTAATTTTTGTGTATTATCATCTCTAAACATTTATACTAATACTTTTGCGACACATTGGAGATAAATGAATGTCCCTCTTTAAAATTGAAATGTTACAAACTTTGACTGAAATATGTCAATAATGCCTTTTGTACACATTAACCCTCTCGCTGCGCAACCCAAGATTTTATCGGGGATGCATTTTTTTCTCCTAATTAACCCTCCTTGATCATTCTCACCAGTTATTTTTTTATTGTAAATTTTACCTTATTTAATCGGAGCATTTTCCCGATTAAATTCGATAAAAAATTTTGTTTTGAAAAACCGGCGACAAAAGAATAAAAATTCTATAAATACGCAGTTTTTGAAGCGATTTTGATAAAACAATTACGCAGCGAGAAGGTTAAACGTTAAAGATGACTGACAAGCGGTAGTTTTGGCTAAAGAAACATAGAATACACGATATTAAAATCTTCCGTTCAGTTCTAGCTAACGAACGGAAATCTGGTTTCGGCTTGTAATGAGACGCTCTGAATTTTGCACTGAATGAGTTTATTACATCCTGCTTTTAAATACAAAAACTGTTTGTCTAATTTTCGTGTTTTGTCTAATTTTCGTGTATACGTCTAATTTTTGTGTATTTTTGTGTGTACCTCTAAACGTTTATAATAATTTTGCGACACATTGCGATCTCTTTAAAACTGAAATGCTGCAAACCTTGACTGAAATGTTTTACACTGAAATATGTCACTTAGGTCTTTTGTACGCATTAAACGTTAAAGATCTCTGAAAAGCTGTTGTTTTGACTGAAGCAACATACAATACACAGATATTAAAAGCTTCCACTCAGAGGTTATAGCTAATGAACGGAAATCTGGTTTCGTCTTGTAATACGACGCTCTGCATTTTTCACTGAATGAATTTATTGCATCCTGCTTTTAAATATAATTTTTTTGTCTAATTTTTGTGTATTACCTCTAAACGTTTATAATAATTTTTTGCGACACATTGTGACCTCCTTAAAACTAAAATGTTCCAAACCTTGGCTGAAATGTGTCACTAAGGTCTTTTGTACACATTAAATGTTAAAGTTAACTGACAAGCTGTTGTTTTGTCTAAAGCAACATACAAAACACAGAGATATTAAAAGCTTCCACGCAGCTAATGAACCAACTAATGAACGGAAATCTTATTTCGGGTTGTTTGGACGCTCTGAATGTTTCACTGAATGAGTTGCATTCACACACATTGCATCCTGCTTTTAAGTACAAAAGTTGTTTGTTTAATTTTTGTGTATTACTTCTAAATGTTTATAATAATTTTTTGCGCCCTCTTTAAAACTAAAATGCTTCAAACCTTCCCTTAAATATGCCACTAAGATCTTTTGTACACATTAAACGTTAAAGGTGACTGACAAGCTGTTGTTTTGGCTGAAGCAAAATAGAATACACACATACAGACATTAAAAGCTTCCACTCAGTTCTAGCTAATGAACGGGTATCCGGGTTCGGCTTGTAATGATAAGCTTTGTAATATTTGACTGAATAATCGCATCCTGCTTTTAAATACAAAAATAGTTTGTCTAATTTTTGTGTGCTATCATGTCTAAACGTTTATATTAATACTTGTGCGACGCATTGCAGATAAATGAATTCTCCTCTTTAAACTTGAAATACTTGAAACCTTGAATGAAATATGTCACTAAGGTCTTTTGTACACATTTAAACGTTGAAGATGACTGACAAGCTGTTGTTTTGACTGAAACAACATAGAATACACAGATCTTAAAAGCTTCCACTCTGTTCCAGCTAATGAACCGTTTTTAACTGGATGTAAGCCAAATACAGATGACATTGCAGGGATAAGTAAAAAAGGTTAAGGTGAAAAAAAAAAGAGGTTCAAATAAATGGAACAGAAAAATGCATATTTACGACAAAGGATTTGTCGTAGTACATCTCTCACACAAATATGATACATAAATATTACACCTTCTAACAAATATAAAGTTAAAATTCAATCGGTCATTTCAAGAAATATAGAAGTCCAGTTTTTTTTTTTTTTTTTTCAAAATGCATTTTTTTTTCGAACGTGTCCTTGAAGGTAAGCTCGCATACGTGGACAAAAATTACATATTTTTATTTATGCATTGTCTCATGGTAAAAGTGTCGATCATTGCAAAAACGACATTAGTTAACGGCCTAAGTAGTTTTTGCAGACACTCGTAGATAACGATAGCACTTAGTGTTGAAGAAATGACGAATATGAGTACGTGTCTTTGTCAGTCTTTAAGATGCAGATGTCTATCTTGTTAAATGCATGCTAATTTATACTATACTGGTGTGCAAAACTTAAGCAACAATCATAAAATGCTAATTTTCAAGCACGCGAGTACGCAAATAAAATAAATATATAATTCAAATAGGAGCTATCCCTACATCGCAGCTAGTCGATGTGACATCTCCATCAAGTCACACATGGTCATAAGTGTCAAAGTCACTAAAGTGAAACAAAATGTAGAATCTTTCATTCGTTTCTTTATTGATCGCAGATGATCGCCATATGGTGACTCCATTGAAAAGTCAGTGTGACTGTTGCTTTGTGATGAGTCACGAGGTGATATTACAATGAAGTCACCTTATGATTCTCATGTGACTGTCATTTGAAGACTCAATTCTGAAGTCGCCGTGAGCATTGCATTATGATGAGTCACCAAATAATGTTATCAATGAAGTCACATGGTGAGTTTCAAATGACCGGGACTACTGTGAAGTCACTATTGCGTTCCTTTGTGAAAAGTCACCAGATGATTTCATTTTCTGTCACTTGGGAATTCGTCAAAAAACAGCTATCATGATGACTTTACAATGGAGTCTCCAAAAAACGGTCACACGATAGTCACAAAGTAACTTCATTGTAAAAGTCACCTGGTGACCCGTCAAAAAGCAACAGTCATAGTGTCATCTCAGTGCAGTGACCAAATCAGAGTAAGAATGAGACGAATGAAAGATATCACATTTCAACTCATTGTAGTGACTACGACACTTGTGACCATTTGTAACTTCAAGGACAGTTCACATCGACTGCCCGTGTTCTTGTGGTAGTACCTATTTTCTACACTTTCTGTTCATAGAATTTTCTTTTGAGTGCTCATGTATTCAGAAATTAGCATTTTGTGATTGTTGCTTAAGTTTTGCACAACAGTGTAATATATAAAATAGATGTGCCTGTCTGTGATTTTCAGAAAAACTTCCAAGTCCATTCGACTATTTAGACGAAATATACTCAAAAATAACGTTATATTGTTTTTTCATTGTCTTTAGGCCTGTTTGTTCGAGTAGGCTCAAAAATGGTTGCATAACGGTTACTAAACTTATCAGGGACAAATACAGAATGTCTCCGGCTAAAATCCGCAGTTTTTCGCATTTCGATATCTAAAATAATTTAAGAGAAAGAAGGAAAAACCGTACGAATCAATCAATCAACCAAACTTTCAATGCTCAAAAACTGGGGAACTAATTTATGAATTTTATGGAATCTTAAGGCGATTTAAAGGTTTAATTAAGATTTTTAAATGATAATTCTGGCTACAATCTGCAGTTTGTTCCACTCCTATATATATAATAGCTTTCGAGAAAACAGGGGAAAATAGGAAGAATTCTATCAATCAACCAATCTGTCAATGCTAAAAAAAACGGGAACTAATTTATGAATTTTAAGGAAGCTTACGGCGATTGAATGGTCTAATTAAGATTATAACCTTAATAAAATCAAAAAACATCAAAATATATACTAAAAATAATTTAATTGCTTAAAATATGTCCGATATGAATAAAAAACATTAAAATATTACATGTTTCGATTGATTCACTCAATTATCATCAGAATAAATAAAAATCACAAGTACGATACATATAAAACACCGGAATGCACGATCAATCTCTATGATAAACTGGAGATACAACGCCCTCTATATTTTCAATACTGCCCGTTGCTCCCTCTACAGTCCGTTTCCCAAAGTTGTTCAACCATTCTACCCAAATATTCGGAATACGAAATGACAACGTATCATTACAGACTTTTGAACTTCCTATATATACAGTGAAACCTCCCTGTGCGATCACCTACATTAAGCGACCACCTCCCTGAACGATAATTTTTCCATGGAACGAAATTTATTCCCATAGGCTTAATACTAATTTTACCTCCATTCAGAGACCATCCCAGTTGAACTCCCTTCATGAGCGACCCATTTCTTTGAAGGAAATGAAACAAATTTCGTTTTTTCCTGGTCGCTTCAAGAAGGTTTTATTAGAAAAATAATTCCGGAGAGCGCATTATTCATCAAACTTCTAAACTGAGTTTAGATTTTTTTTTTCATTCCGGTAACTTTTAAGTGTTTAAACCCCTTTGTGCCTTTTTAGACAATGAATTTAACTCGAAAGACGAATTAAGAATGACGGTCAATAAATTACCCTGTCCTATTCTATTAGGAAACTCTCGAAGAAATAGATAAATTAATGAAATCGTCATTATTTGTTCCCATCCAGAAAAAAATTTCCTTTATTTACTGAACTTCGAAAGGACTTGGAAATAAAAGTTATAAAATAGTATATGGGTCATTCTCCAAAAAGTGTAACCTTCCAGTCACAAAGCCTTTTCAGTATTTGACACGAACATTTTTGAATTAATTTATGTTTTCTGTTGAAAGGAAAAGAAGACAAAATTGTTGTGTGCATACATTTTTTATAATTACTTTACATTTTTTATGTGAAATCTCACCTCCGTGTCATGTCACACAACCACTGTTACCGAGAAAAATGTTTAATTACTTGTTTAATCGAAAACAAAATAGTTAAATAATTATTATTCCAGCTACTACTATATCAATAGCAAGTAACTTAGCATAGTTAATTATTTTCTATGTATTTTTGTTCGTTTTCTGAGTACGGAAATTAGTGTCACACACTAAATTCTCACCTCCATGAATCAAACATTAAGTTGCATTTTCATGTTAAAAATGGCAAAATTGTCATCAGATTTTGTTTACCATGATGCTACAGTTAGCCTGATAAGGCTTATGGACCACTTTGAAGATTTTAAACTTATAGTGTAACAGTTGTAAACAGGTAATGTGGCATGGAAAGATTACTACTTTGTACTGCAGTAAGTTTGCAGTAATTTCGAACACTTGTTTGCCGTTAATTTGCAATAAACTTGATACAGCATGAATTTAACTTGCACGACAAGTTAGCTGCAAATTCAAAGTGTGGTGACTTTGATGTTTGCGTTATCTTGCTGCAGTTTCGTTATGAACTTTCAGTCTTGTCATGCTGAGCTTGCTGCAACTTTGCAGGTTTTCAAAGCAAGATTTCTGCAAATTTTCTCCAAACTAAAAATGCTATGTAGGTATAGTATAACCATGGAAAGGAAAAATCTAAGGGTACTTTTCGGTTAGCCGGGCGCCAGTGTTATATATACATATGTATGTATATCTATATATACATATATATGTATATATACACATATATATATATATGTATACATATAGCTTCTATATATGTGTAAATATACATATATATATGTATATATAGGTATACATACATATGTATATATAACACTGGCGCCCGGCTAACTGAAAAGTACCAATCCAAGTAACGCACAATTCCTAAAAGTGTTCTTTACCTTTTGAAATCAATGTATTTTTGAGATTTAAAGAAGCATTTATAAAAACAAAGTTTCTTTTACCACTACGGAATTTCGGAAATGTTTTCGAGAAGTTTTGACGTGTATTTTGTAGTAGCTAATTTTCTACACCTAGAATATAGGCTTTTCGAATGTTATCCTTTCTCAAGTAAACATTTTCATAGATAAACATGATAAATTAACAACATTAACATTAAAATGAACATTATTTCGTTATTCTTCAATCTAATATATAAAAATGAAAATCTGTCTGTCTGACTGTAATGCTATACAAATCCACAGTTTGGAAGCCAGAATTTTGAAATGTTATGTTAATATGTATTAAAACACGGCCGAGGCAACTAAAGCAATCCGGAATCGAAATAATTCATAGTTAACTTTTAATTAATAAATAAAACACTAATTTAAGAGCAATGTCCTATCAAATTTAAACATTTTTCGTTATAGCAGCTTCCAACAATTAAAAATTCACAATAAAATCCCTTTTCTTTAGGTTCAATCCGTAATCGCGCGAGTTCTTTAACCAATATAAGATATACATATTACGTACGCCACGCTGTAATGCTAAAAAGCTGTAGCGGGTATTACGATCATTCTTTTTCCTCACATGCAAATAATTAGATAAATACATATTACGTACGCCACGCTGCAATACTAAAAAGCTGTAGCGAGTATTACGATCATTCTTTTACCTCACATGCAAATAATTAGAGATTATTTAACTGCGCCTAATTATTACAGTTTTTTTTTTTTTTTTTTTTTTTTATAAAGACAAACATTTTATCACAAATATCAACAAAACTTTATTCTATTTATTCTCTTATTCCAAAGATATCGTTTTATCGTCTGCTGCCATAGTAACATGTTAAATTAAATTTCATTAAAAAAATGTGCAGTAGTAGAAAAATATTTTACTAAATCGAATAGTTATTTTTAATTTTGGTTGTAGAATTAAATTCCTGAATTCCCGTGCGTACATGGGTGGTTCAATAATTATTGTCCCTAGTGTATATAAAATATTTGTACTGCGATGGTTGTTGTGGAATATCGAAGCCTAATGTCTTAGATGCCTATATGCTCAATTTCAGAACCGTAGCTGCTATATTCACATAGTTTTGGAGGGAGAAGTGAAAGGGGGGAGTGAGGTGAAAGGCTGACTTTTAGCTTATGGGGCTAGATTTGTGACAGTGGATGATACGTAACTACTGTCATTTGAACTCGGGATCATAGTGATGTAGCCACATCTCATCCACTGTCACAAATGTAGCCTCATAAGCTCCAAACCAGCATTTCACCCTCACCCCCCTTCTTAAAATTTCCCCCAAAAATAGGTCTTTAAAACTTCACCCCTCCCTCCAAAACTGTGTTACTATAGCAGCTACGGTTCTGAAATTGAGCATACAGGCATTTAAGAAATTAGGCTTCGATATTACACATTATCATCGCAGATACAAATATTTTATATACACTAGGGACAATAATTATTGAACCACCCACGTAGAACGGGTTAAACAGCTAGTGTATTATAAATTTAACTACGCAGCTGAAATATGTTTAATTGAGAATTGATAGCATTTTAAAAAAAAAGAATATTCCGGTTTAAGTAAATTTATTAACACACTATGAAAACTACTCAGAAACATTTGTACAAATGCTTTTTAGGTGCGTTCGTAATTATATAAATACGTAGCACCTATAGTCGTCGTTCAGTCCGTCTGTCTGTCTGTCCGTCTGCATATAACAGAGCAATAATTGTTGCAAAATTTTGTCGACTCATTTCAAATTTTATGAAAATCGGATGTATAGTTTAAATACAGGGACAGTCAAAATTTTGCGTTACATTACGGCCAATGGAAAAAAAATTATTGCAAGTGCATTTTAATGATGTTACAGCATTCCGAATGGTCTGAAATTTTAAATGTATAATTGTTGCAAAATTTTGTCGACTCATTTCAAATTTTATGAAAATCGGATGTATAGTTTAATGACAGGGACAGTCAAAATTTTCCCATTACATTAAGGCCAATGGAAAAAAAAATTATTTCAAGAGCACTTTAATGATGTTACAGCTTTTAGAACAGAATGAAATTGATGTGCACTTAAAAAGTGCACTAAAATATACATTCAGTACAATATGCGGGGCAAAAAATTGCTATGAAACTAGTTATAGTACGAACGTACGTCATTTGCCACGTTTGACGAGCAATTTCCAACTTGTTTAAATCTTGGTTTCCGAAATTTCTAAAGATAAAGAACGCTTTTCGGAATCATGGGAAAAGGTTATTGTGCATTTTCGCTCGTGTGTATACTTAGAGTTCGAAAGAATATTCGGTTTTGATTTCGTTTTCGGCACAAAATCAGACTTTCGGCTGACATTTGTTTTCGAGGAAAATATTCTTCCTCGACCAAATGGACCGAAAATATGTGTATCTCAAAAATCTATTTTCTTCCTTTGCAATTAAAAAAAAAAAAAGGGACTAAAATACGGAAATACTACTTGGCAATCTAGACACCAGTACTATTTCCGTATTTTAACGGAACTTTTCCCCCGGTAAATTACAGAAAAATTTCCGTTTTTTTTTTGGAATTCAACGGAAATTTTTCTGTAATTTACCGGGAAAAAGTTCCGTTAAAATACGGAAAATAGTACTGGCGTCTAGATTGCCAGTAGTATTTCCGCATTTTAGTCCGTTTTTTTTACAGTGTGGGAATTTTCATCGACTTGAGCTGTATTGACTCAAATGAGACCCTGTTTATTTATTGCTGTGTACTTCACTTTATATAATTATCAGTTATCAATGACTCAAGTCGGGAGTTCAAATTTTAAAAATGCATATATGATTAGACTTTGAAACCGCTTTCCACGTGCTTATTAAAATTTGTAGACTTAGCAGCAATAGATTTTTTTTAGTTTGAATGTTGCTGAAGTGTTTTGAATGCGCTCTAAGAAAGGTAGTAAAATGAGAGTATAGATTAAAACAGATGATGATCATTTACAAATGTCGTTAGAAAAGATATACATACATATACCTAAAATATTTTTTAATTAGATGAAATTCTTATAATTAGACTATCATTCTCAGTTATTGATGAATTAGATTTTATTTCATATAAAAATTAGAAGTTTTGGTCAGAGGCACAGAGAAACAACTTGGATCCCGGGGATAAAATTTCCATAGAGAGTCATCATTTCAAAATTTCTGAGGAGGTGGGAGGGGCGCAAAGTTTTCTAACAAACACACATACATATATATATGTGTGTGTGTGTTTGTTAGAAATGTCTTACTATATACGTACTCTATATACGTACGTATAATAAATTTACATACATTTATATATACCGAGTGAGCCAAAAGTTCGTTAAAACTTTAAAAACGCATAAAAAGGGAAGAAATTATGATAAAGGAGTGCGGTTTGCAAGAAGGGGCTCACAATGTACTCGGATTTTTTTTACCAGGAAAAAAAAAAAAAAAAAAAAAAAAAAAAAAAAAAAAAAAAAGTTACAAAATCACATGTAGAGGGCGCTGACGACCCAAAACACAATGAACAGGACAACAGTTGTGTCGTAGAATGTTCTGGAGGTTATGTTGAACATTTGTTATTCGAAGAACAAATGAATGGAGCGTATTGTTGTCCTGTTCATTGTGTTTCAGGTCGTCAGCGCCCTCTACATGTGATTTTGTAACTTTTTTTTTTTTTGCTGCTAAAAAAATCCGATTACCTTGTGAGCCCTTTCTTGCAGACCGCACTCCTTATAATTTCTTCCTTTTTTATGAGTTTTTAAATTTTTAACGAACTTTTGACTCACCCGGTATATATATGTGTGTACATTAATCTTTTAAAAATTATTTTTAAAACAGTTGCGTTTTCGTTTTCGTCCGAAACTGGGAAGATAACCGAAATTCGGTTTCGGCCGAACCTTAGTTATATTATATTTTCATAGATTAGGTAAGATGTGTCTTTTTTATAGAGCATGAACTAGCTTGAAGTCGATTTTATTTTTTTTTCTTAAAAATTACCTGTAAAAAATTTCAATTTGTAGTTAATAACTTATTTGTTGCAAAAAACAAATTATTTGGTTTCAAAACTTTACCGTACAATATATTGCTGCTGCTTCGTTATGTCTAAAAAAGAAATGCTATACGAAAAGAAAAAAAAAAAAAAAACAAGAAATTCCACTGACTTGAAATTTTGTATAACGTTAAGCTAAAAATATATCACTAAACTTGCGAACAAAGCGCTTTTAAAACGTACGAACTTGACCCGATTGTGTCACAGCAAAAGTTCAGGGAAATAAAGGTGATGGGCCAACCAGCTGGATTAAGCACGTGGTTGTTTTTTTTAAAACATCTACAGAATTTCCCCCCCAAAAAAGCCAACCAATTTAATTCTACTTTCTTGCTGGATTCTAGCCAGTTTTATGTGCTTACTCTAGAACAAAAGTTTCTGAAGAAGGGATTATTATCATTCTGACAAGAAAACTAACTTATTTTGCGTTTAAAAACAGGCTTGAAAGCGTTGAAAACGAAAGACTATAGTAATATTCTATAAAGAATATTACCATAGTTTAATATTTATATATTCTAGAAAGACTGTATTCTGCAGTAAAGGTATATTGAAATTATAAATTTGGAAATAAATTTTCATGCAAACGCAGCTCTGAATATCACCGAAACATCTAGTTTGGAACAACATGACATGAAAATGTTATTAACATATAATCGGCCGACCAGATTTGTATAGTTCGTACTTTTACATACTACTATTTCTGAATAGTAATCCTCGCCGTATTTAATTGCAGAATTTCGCAGGGATGTACGATTTAGTTAGTTTTTCTGTTACCTTTAACCCCTTGGGGACGAGAGTCACGTATACGTGCCGCATAAAGTGCCCAGAATCCTGGATTATTCCCACTAGTTATTTTTTATTGTAAATTTTGCCTTATTTAATCAAAGCATTTCCCCGATTAAATTAGACAAAAATTTCTATTTTGAAAAACCGGTGATAAAATATTAAAAATTCTGTAAAAGATGCTCGTCGCGAAGGGATTAACAGGTAACCAGAGATGAATTCAGGGGATGGACCAGGGGAGACTCCCACCGAAGCATCAAATTTCCCCCGCACACACGCACACACTGGAAGACTTGAGATTATCTGTTTAGTGATGGTCTGGAATTGCAAATACTCCTCCTCCCCTACAACTTCAAAACTCCATAATGTCATTATCCCTTAAGCTGCATACTTCTCTCCAGAAGAAAAATGTTTGAATTGAACACTGCAGCTAACCAAGTTCTTTAAAAAAGAGAAAAACTTTTAAATGGAGAAAAAAGATAATATTTTGCATGTTTATAAGCATATTTATGCAACAAACTAAAAAAAACCCTGCTTAAATAGACTTAAAACACTTCATTAATTCAACACAATTTTCCTAATTGGTAAATAAATCACAGGAGAAAAATCACAATTTTCCACCCAGTTGGAAAATTACAACTCTTATAATTTTAAAAGTCTACATTTTTCTCAGTAAGAAAATATTTTGAATCACATGCAAAATTTATGGCGTACTTCAACAAATGTTTTCCTTGGTCTTCAAAACATAGATAAATGCACCGACGCTTTTATAAGTGAAAAACACTTTTTATTTATGTATTTATTTTTTTCTTTTCGGATAAGGGTTTTCTGTTATCTTTAGCATCTATCCAACACGTGTGAAAGAAATAAGAGCTTAAAAACCTTAATACTTTGTTAAAGCATGTGTGTAATTCTTATATTTTACAGCAATTTCGTGGTGTGTTAGTTTAGGTCTCTGCTTAAACAATATACTTTACAACTGAAATTTACTTGTTAGTCTTATGATTGAAAAAAAAGAATAATGATGCGAGTAAAGATGAAGTCTCACTCTCATTAACTCACGAAAGAACGGTTTGTTGTAAAGAATATGCAGGATAAACTTAACACATATTTACTCTTTTAAAAGTTATATAAAGCAAAAATTTGCTCGACAAAGCAGCCTAATTAGAGGAGGCTAAATCATTCCGTCAAGAGATTCTTCATAATTTTAATCGATACTAAAAGGAAGTAAATCTTCCCATACCTCTCTCCAATTACAACCACCTTTTACATGCCACAGACCGATGTATGGCATGTAGAGGGTAATATTTTAGCGGTCCATAATCGAACCAAAATTCTTTGGTTACGAATAGGGAATATTTGCCATACGACCACGGAATAGCGTCATATGCATTTATGGTTTTTGTATTCAATGAATAATCTGGCAGCAGAGATGTAGTGGAGGTTATACGGAGGTATACGCTGTATACCTTCTGGATTTTTTTAAGAAGCTTCGTATACCCTCTGTTTCTCAAATAAAGCTGTAGCGTATAACTCAGCCATGAAAGTTCATGACTGTATACTCTCTGCCTATAGCGTATACTCTGTTTTTTTTTCCTTTTTTCTTTTTTACTATTACAACACTGTCTGGCAGAGATTTTTTTTATAATGAAACGCACTGTAAAAAAAAAAAAAAATTACAGATGTAAACTTAGAGAAATCTGTATGCTTACTAAAATTTTATCTGTACACTCTACAAAAAAGATGTAAATCTACAAAACTAGTTTTGTAGCTTTACAAAAGAATCTATTAAAATTACAGAAATCTTACTAAAATTTTATCTGTAACGGGAGTTGAAGTTACATAAAAAGTTCTAGGCATCCAAAAAAATTCTTAATAACCTTACAGATTTTTTGATTTACAGTGCAAATCTGTATCTGTTACATGAATTTTTGCTGTTGCCGTTCAGTGTTGCCAGTGGGCTACTTTTTTTTTAATTGATTGCATTGTTAAATTTAATTGATTAAATTTTTAAAATTTCTTGATTGGCACCACTTTTCTGAAATGGTAAAATTCCAGTTGTTTAGCCTTAATTAATATGTCATTAAATAAGGCGAATTTTACTATTTCAAAAAAGTGGTGCCAATCAAGAAATCTGAATTTTAAAAAGTAGCCCACTCGCAGCATTGTTGCCGTTACATAAAATGCTCTAGGCATCCCAGTTTCCTAGAAAATTCTTAGTAATCTTATAGATTTTTTGTTTTTATAGTATGGGCATAAAAATGAGTCTGAGTCATAAGAGGAACTAGATTAATATTAACACAATTATTCTAATTGGTAAACAAATCATATTAGATGTAAATTTCCAACTGGGCGAAAAATGTCCGGACCAGGATTCGAACCCGGGACCTCCTGGCTGAAGCCGCCAGTGCTCTGCCATCTGAGCTATCCCGGACGATTCTGGTCGAACTTTTTCACCCAGCTAACCTTGATGATTACAGCATCTGGTCTGAAACCTGGTTCAGCTCAACAGAATAAATCTTAGGTAATTGAACTCCAGAAATAGCTGGTAACGAAATTACACTCGATTAATATTAACACAATTATTCTAATTGGTAAACAAATCATATTAGATGTAAATTTCCAACTGGGCGAAAAATGTCGACCAGAATCGTCCGGGATAGCTCAGATGGCAGAGCACTGGCGGCTTCAGCCAGGAGGTCCCGGGTTCGAATCCTGGTCCGGACATTTTTCGCCCAGTTGGAAATTTACATCTAATATCATAAGAGGAAGTCTAATAGTATGAGTCCTACTTAGAGTACCTTAAATTTGGCTCACACCTATGCGGCGACACCTACCGGACCTATATCAACAGGGACCTACTTAGGCTATCTAGTACCCCGGGGCAAACATCACTCTGCCACCCCCCTTCTATCTATCCATAGAAATTGTTCGCGAAGTGGCTAGTACTAAACTTCATACATATTGCATGCATGCATAAATTTCATACCAAGCACAGGCAGTATTCACATCTGTATACAAGGATCACAAAAAGATGTTCACAACGTTAAGAGAAAATATTAGTAGGATAATAGTAGAAAAAATTATGGATTGGTTGACAGAAGTATTTGTTTGCAATTTTTTACTTTGTTTTTCTACGTATGTTATGACGTCTAAAAGAAAGTGCACAATTGGTCATCATTAATTATTTTAACTTGCCTCGTTACGAGAAAAACGCTAATAAAGATTTTTTCTTTTTCTTTTTCTTTTCTTTTTTCTTTTTCTTTCCTTTTTTTAAGAATAGAATACTAAATTTGTTAAAATAAAATTTTAATCATTAGTTTTCTAATGATATACTTCGTTTTTTTTTTTGCGTGGGTGGAGGGGTATGGAAAGCAGAAAGGGAAAGGGTGACCACACTCCCTTTCTAAATGTTTGATAATATATGAATTTTGATCACTTTTCGCCAATTTTAACTATTTGGCAGCTTTTAAGGAAAATCCTGATTATTCCCATGGGGGATCCCTAAAAAGGGGAGCACAAGGCAGCTGCCTCGCATGGCCCTGCATTAAGCTGCGAATGGACCATCCTTCTAACTGTTATCAGTATCGGCGTCTTTTCATGTGGCCACGTGGTTGTTTTGATCTTTAATGACTTTAAATGGAAAGGGTCTGGTGTCCTGCAAAAGTGAGACCTTTCTTTCAAGTAGGGTTGAGCTCCTTATCTCCTGACCCATTGTTGATTTCCCGCATTCTTTTGTGGATAAACCGCAGAAGGGTCCTGAACAAAAGATTTCCATGATAGCTGTAGAAGGATGGCAAAAGAAGCGTCTATACTTATCCTTAGTCAGGCTCTATATATCAGCGTCTTTGATGTGGTTATTCTTTTGTCGCACGATAGCAAAATGCAATAATTACTGTAGAAGGAACCCTTGCATGTTTATCAAATTCCCCAGGGGGAACTTCTTTTGTTAATGTTGTGCGCCTTTCGTCGAAATATTTGAAGAGCAATAAAAAGATCACAGAGTCTTTGGAAAAGAAAGGTCCAAAGAAATAATATATGAGTCTTGTCGATCCATTTGGTTTATACTTATCCTTAAAAAGATCAGAGAATCTTTGGAAAAAAAAGTCCAAAGAAGTAATTTATGAGTCTTGCCGATCAATTTGGTCTATACGAATAGACCATCTTTCTAACTGTTATTAGTATCGGCGTCTTTTCTTCCGACCACGCAGTGTTTTTTATCTTTAATTACTTTAAAAGGAAAGGGACTGATGTCCTGCAAAAGAAGAATCTTCCGTCAAGCAGAATTGAGCTCCTTATCTCCTGACCCATTGTTGATTCCTCTCATCCTTTTGTGAATAAACCGCAGAAGGGTCCAGAACAAAATATTTCCAAGAAAAATGTAGAAGGATGTCAAAACAAGAGTTTATATGCAGCCATAAGGTCCATTTACATTATGGCATTATCGTCCTAGGCAATGGCATTCCAGTCGTTAAATCATAAGACCCAACCAATGAACGACGAAGTAACAACTAATAAGCACTCTGATTGTTTGGGAAACCTGAGCCTCGCAGACCTCGTATACCTGGGAGAACGATTACGCCATAAAATAAACGCAGCATTATAGTCAGCGCGTGATGACTTGGCAGATGACCTTGAAATATATCACTATACTGCGGGAAAACAACAGTTGCTAACCGACATAAATTGTACAGAAAATGTATTATTTCACTAAAAATTCGATGAGAAATTGGCCGTTCTAGAGAAAAAACTTGTTGAAATTGCGAAAAGTCCTGAAAATGAAATACACTTATTACTTCGCAACAGATTAAAACTTTTAAACATTAAAACATCATTCTAAACAGAAACAGGCGCCTTCCAGATCCACTAAATACAAATTCCGAAAAACAAACAAACAACAACAACAGAAGAAAAGTGAGAAATAGCTAAAACAAACAATATCTTTAACTGCCTGGCAAAGACATTTCAGGACTACATTGATAGAAGCAAAAAGTTTAATACTAAATAATTAACTTCGGAAACAGCCACGAAAAATGCTAACATATGCTCTTCATCTCAGCGAAAGAGCAGCTTTACATGCGGATATCTCAAAACGTATTAACCCGTGGACTCTACACTTCGGCTCAGCACACACGCTCACCACACTAATGTGAGTTCAGATTCCATAATTTCAACTGCGTATAACTTTACTGGCAATATAGTAATAATAAAATATAAGACAGGATTCCTTTACAAAATTTAATGAGGAATCCAACTGTGATATTTATTTTTATCAACAATTTCTTTTTGTTATTGAAAAATGCAAACCAATGAAAGCATGTTTTAAAAAAAAACGTCGATGTTTGAAATTTTGTTGATGCACATTTGAGGAATTCTCACTACTGTTAATTTCGCGAGTTAAAGATGCTATAGAGAACACAACTAGAATCACAAAGTAAAAAAAAATACATAAATTCCGCTGCGAAAAATAACCAGAAATTTTCTCTAAGTTATCATTCACTGAAGCTTTCCTAGTGTTCTTTACAGATCTCACATACAAGAAGTGTTAATTATATAGGGCGCCATGATAAATATATATCCCTGCTTTTCACTTATGCAGATATCTAAAGGAAAGTACTTCCAAGAAAAATTCACGATATTTTAGATCACACATCGAAGGTTTAGACATAAGCTGTGTAAATACACGCGGAGGATATTTTCACATCGGAAAGCCAATCAAAAATTAATAATTTAGAACACCCCTGTAAATGACGTTGTGATAGCTGTCAACAACAAATCATCAAACGAAAAATTTAAAACTCTTTTGATAGTGACCTTGCGATTAATGCGTTACTCAAATGGAGTGCAGAAAGTATGAGGTCAAAACCCTACATCGTCATCTTCACATTCTTGCCCTGTAATTACATTGTAGTTACCTAATATTCGCAATAAATTCTTCAAAAAAAATGGGTTTTAATACATTATTTTATGATTTGCCTTTGACAGAGACGGAAAGATTTTCCAAAGATTTTTTTACTACCCTTGCGATTAATAAGCAACGTAAATAGACTGCAAAAAATGAGGATTGTAAAAGCCTTCATTTTCATGTTATTGCTCTGCAATTACACTGTAGCTGTCTAATATTTGCGTAAATTCTTAAAATAAAAAGAACCATATTTTTGCGTAATAAATTGATTTATCGCTTTTTTTTTACAGTGACGGAAACATTTTCCAAAGATTTGTAGCACCCTTGCGATTAATAAGCAACGTAAATAGACTACAAAAAATTAGGATGGTAAAACGCTGCATCTTCATCTTCACATTATTGCAATGCAATTACACTGTAGCTGTCTAATATTTGCTTAAATTCTTCAAACAAAAAGAATCTTATTTTTACGTAATAAGTTACTTTATGAATTTTTTTTTTTACAGTGACGGAAACATTTTCCAAAGATTTGTAGTGCTCTTGCAATTAATAAGCAACATAAATAGACTGCAAAAAATTTGGATGGTAAAACCCTGCATCTTCATTTTCACGTTATTGCCCTGTAATTACATTGTAGCTGTCTAATATTTGCTTCAATTCTTCAAACAAAAATAACCTTATTTTAACGTAATAAATTACTTTATGATTTGTTTTTGACAGTGACGGAAACATTTTCTAAATATTTTTACTACCCTTGCGATTAATAAGCAACGTAAATAGAATGCAAAAAGTTAGGATGGTAAAACACTGCATCTTCATCTTCACGTTATTGCCCTGTAATTACACTGCAGCTGTCTAATATTTGCGTAACTTCTTCAAACAAAAATAACCCTATTTTTACGTAATGAATACTTTATGATTTATTTTCGTCAGTGACGGAAACATTTTCCAAATATTTTTAATACGCTTGCGATTAATAAACAATGTAAAGGAAATGCAAAAAGTTAGGATGGTAAAACCCTGCATCTTCATCTTCACGTTATTGCCCTGTAATTACACTGCAGCTGTCTAATATTTACGTAACTTCTTCAAACAAAAAGAACCCTATTTTTACGTAATGAATACTTTATGATTTGTTTTTGACAGTGACGGAAACATTTTCCAAATATTTTTACTACCCTTGCGATTAATAAGCAACGTAAATAGAATGCAAAAAAATTGAATGGCAAAATCCGGCAAAATGCTTTAAAATAAAGAGAACGAAATTTTTTGGCTGGAAAATATACTGGCTGGACTAGCACAGTTGAGATGTTTCCAACAGAGCAAGAAATGTCCAGACCAGGAATAGAACCTGGATACTTGGCTTAAAAAATTAATAATTTAGCCTCTGTAAATGACGTTGTGATAACTGTCAGCAACAAATCATCAAACGAAAATTTTAACTCTTTTGACAGTCACCTTGCGATTAATGATAATCAACTGGAATATGATTTATCCAGTTCAAAAAAAATTCGTTCTCTTCATTATGACCTAATTATGTGGTATACAGAAGTTTCCATGTTGTAAAATACTTTCATCATGTAAATGCTATAGTTATAGCTCGGATGAATAGAATTAGCGCTGGAAGTTCGCAGCCATGTCCTGCATATAAGAGTGAATTATGTCAGCCAGGTATCGTCCGGATATCTTAACAGGTAAAGCATTGAACCGGCAAGCCAAGTATTCAGATTCGATTCTTCGTCTAAACATTTTCCGCTCGGTTGGGAAAATCTCAACTGTGCTACTCCAGCCATTGAATATGCTTTAAAATAATTTTAGCCAACTTTTTTCAGTTAAAACCAGGTTTTGAAAGTAATTGCTTCACTTTATGACACATACGCATCCAAATAATTTTAGCCAGCTTTTTCAGATAAAATCAGGTTCTGAAAGTAATTGCTTCCCTTTATGACACATACGCATCCAAATATAAATAAATAAATAAATAAAAAACTTGTCGAGTTGAGTAATCGCATTTTTCTTCTGTTGAAAATTCCTGGACTAATTCTCGTTCTCATGCATTCGATTTCACAAGCTTAACGTTCAGCTTTTATTAGTTATCATCGCGCAATGAATGACTTCTTATCTTAAAAAATATGACGACAGAATTTTGAAAGTAAAGAAAATTGTTGTTTTTAGCTCTCCTCCAAATTATGCAAAGGAAATTCGCGAATAACGAGGAGTGAAAACTTACAGCTTTCAAAACTTGAAGCATACGACCCATATCAAATCGTGCCTCATCTTTCAGGAGACATCCAGTTTCTCTCAGTTTGTTTCGCTGCCAAAATGTCCCATTTCTCTTCTGAGAGTTTTTAGTAAATAAACGTGGAATGTTGCTAAATTCTTGGCAATCAGCTGCTCATTCACAATTTTATACATTTATTAGCAATTAACCGTGATTTCTTTCAATTTAGATTCGAATAGATATAAAAGCAAAAAAAAAAAATATTTTTTTTAACCTTCTTTTATAAGCATTCTATGTTTATCTTGAAAATATCTCCTAATTTCATGACTGCAGTTCATTTTTTCCCCATCATTTTCAGTTTCAGTACATTAATTTTGCGTGAGCACCAAACCCAATTCTGAAAAATTCACCACATTTTTTTGTTTTTTTAATGCTTGACAGAAAGCTTGAGATAATGCAAAAAAAATATTAAAAAATATATTATTTCTGCCTTGTTACTTTTTAACAATTTCCAACATACTTGAAAAGTTTTTATGAATTCGGCAGCCCAATTTTTTCCTGGGCGTACCAAGGCCGAGTATTATTATACAATCTTATGTACATTACAAATTTTGAAAGTAACTCATATAGCAGTTTGCTGAACAAGTAAAATACAGTAAAAATACACTAAACAAAAGAAGTGCAATTGTGAACCAAAACAGATACAACAAAAACAAAGAGTGTTAAAGGAAGTTATTTTTTCTCCCAAATAAGACAATGCTAGATAACAGTTTAGCACTTCAAATAGGTACCAACACAAGAGACTTTTACAGAAAAACAATGCTAGAGTACAAATAGCACTATGTAAAACAATACTGTATTTTTAATGATAAAGCAGTTTTTGAAGGGAGCTTTCATTCTCGAACAACCGTACAAAGCTGGACATTGAAAGCAAATTGAATTTTTTATTTTTAGTTGTTTTACCATTGAAGGTTGTTTTTAAACAAATAAGCCGCCCGATAACGTGATCAGTAGCGGAGGCCGTTGTCGTGCTGAGGTACCGAGTTCGAATCCCGGGTAAGTTATGGGTGTAATTGTGGGTTCTATAAAGTTATAAATATATACGTAATGAAAGAAATAAATATAAAAAGTTGTTACATCTTCAGTTATCTGGTCCTGTATATAAATAAGGATCATTCCAGTCGACAGCTATAGTTGCTACAGGCCTCAAACAATCTCCACTACGGTGGATGCTAAATGTAAACACATGATACACTGGCCTCCAAAAGTTAAGGTACAGGGATTGGATACTTTCGATTGCATACGGTTTGTCAAATATCTACCAACATTATTGACGAATTGTTTTTGAACATCTGGGATGTAAAGAACATGTTTGATTTCACATTTATCGATGAAGATTTAGTCGGGCCGACAATTAGGGGGGCTAATAATACATTTAATAATAAAATAAATAAAATAATATTTGCGATTAGCTATGCAACAGAAAAAGCTGGAAATGGTTTGTCACTGCGTTAAATGACTATTTGGGTCCTGTTCAACGTCTGTGTGCATTTGTGTAAGCATATCACTCATATTCGTAAAGATGTTAACATTTTTGTGAAAAATTCAAAAGTTTTTTGTTTATAGAATACACAGTTTTCAACCAAATTTTACACAACTTTCCGAAAACCTGACAAAGAACAGTAGCAACAGTACACTTCAATTAAAACATGAATATATTGAATATTTGATGAGAAATGGGCACTTGCATGAAATAATTTTTAACTGCACATGCGTGGAAGATTTAAAAATTTTATTTCATAATTTGGTAGTCAGCTATTTAGGGCAACTTATCTAAAATGTCCAGTCAAATATCTAGAAATTTCACAAAGATAGAGGCGATTAGTGAGCTGCTTTCTAAAAATAGCTTTATTATAAGGGTTTTTCCACAACTTTTCAATCAACTCACTATATCTTTCTGAGTTTTCACAATATTTGACTGGACTTTTTACAGAAGTTACTCAAAATAGCTGGCTACCAAATTATGAAATAAAAATTTTGAAATCTTACACGCATGCGCAGTTAAAAATTATTTCATACAAGTGCCCATATCTCATCAAATATTCAACATATTCATGTTTTAATTGCAGTATACTGTTGCTACTGTTCTTTGTCAGGTTTTTGGAAAGTTGTGCTAAATTTGGTTGAAAACTCTGTATGCTATAAACAAAAAACTTTTGGATTTTTCACAAAAATGTTAATATCTTCACGAATATGAGTGCTATGCTTACACAAATGCATACAAACGTTGAACAGGACCCAAATAGTCATTTACCACAGTGACAAACAATTTCCAGCCTATTCCATTACATAAATGATCGCAAATATTATTTTATTATTAAATTTATTATTAGCCCACTAATTGTACCCCCCGATAAATCTTCACCGAGAAATATAAAATCAAACATGTTCTTTTCATCCTAGAAGTTCAAGAACAATTCGTCAATAATGTTGGTATAGATATTCGACAAACCGTGTACAATCGAAAGCATCCAGTCCCTTCACCTTAACTTTTGGAGGCCAGTGTATATCCCCAAAACACTATGGGCTTATCAGAAAATTTACCCTGGGATTTTTCACCTAATGGAATGATGGTAGATCCTTATTTTAACCGCTTGCCTGTGGAATATATTTGAGAAAAACGTGCCAAAAATGGAATATTTTTTTTCTTTAATTTTGTTCGTTATTATCATCAAAATGATAGAAATAGATTATTTTTTTTTAAACAAAATTTTAAACGAAATGACTACCATATTCAATATTTTCACAAATATAGGAAATGTTAATGGATAACAGCAGGGTTCTAGTTGGCTTTTGATCAACATTAGCGATTTGGCGAATAAAAAATAAAAAATAGTAGCCAAATAAAAAGAAATGTTAGCAAAATAGATCCGGCGTGAAACATTAAAAAAAAACTATTTGTAACCCATTATCTTATCCTTTATTTTTTTCAATGTATTCTAAAATAACCCAATTTTATTTTAATACTTATAAAACAGAAATTCTACTATCCGCTAAAGAAACTATTAACACGTTGAGTGTCACGGTGATTGACACTGAAGCTGAAAATTTTACAATGTTTTAAGTGATTTTAAAGACAGTATAATCCTGTAATAAATAAAAGGTGAGTAAATTTTAAATAAATTTTCCGTAATTAATTGAAACAATATATATATTTTTAGTTTTATATCATATTTTAGACAGTCAGTCATCGGTGAATGACGCTTTTTAAACGGAAAGATCAGTGTCAGTCCCCGGTGTCTGACGTGGTGCTTAACGTGTTAAAGATAAGTACAGTCGTGGAAAAAAAAAGTAAACACCCCCTGCTAACTCCTCAATAAATCATCGTAGACAAAAGTTACTGGTACCGAACGACTGGAAAGAAAGTCTACTTTTAAATGATGTATATAAAACTTTCTTAGGGGGCCATCTACGTATTAAAACGAATCCAAACTTCATTTTTTTTTCAATAGCAATACCCAATTTTAACAAGATATTTCAAATCTTCGGTTCAAACTTTGCCTAGACACCAAATTTCAAGTCATTTGAATGATAAGTTTTTGAATTATAAACATTCAGAATTGAGTGCTTCTAATGTTAAATTACATTTACATATTTTTATTTATATCTCCTGAAATTCTGCTCCTAATGTGCTAATTTTTTTTTGTAGCAATAATACTAATATACCCAAACATAAATACGCTGAATTTGCAATTTTATAATTTTATGATATGAGTTATGAATTATGAAATTAATATTCGAAAAAATTATGAATTGCAACCTACAATTTTTTTGATGGATTTAGATTTATTAAGTCCTGCTTTATGGAAATACAAAATTTCACATTTTTCTTCCAAGTAGTTTTCAAATTAAGCTTAAAAAACGCCAAAATGATGGTTTAAGGGCCGTCTATAATAGAAGTGAGTAGATATTTTGAAATTTATTCTGCTGCCCTGTCTTCATTGACTCCTTGAGTGGCGCTTAAGGTGCCTTGATCAAGAAGGGGGCTCTCTCGGTTAACAATGGAGTACGGAACTTCAATTTGGATACAGCCCTTAAAATATGCTCGTTTTAAAATAATTAATTTCTCGGAAATTTATCGTACGAATTGCACAAAAATTTGTTTTTAAGCTAATTGAAGGGTGGAGAATTCATTTATGCTGTCAGAATTGTGTACTGCTATTGAAAAAAACAAAGTTATGGTCCGTTTTAATACATAGATAGCCCCCTAAGCAAATTTTATATACATCATTTAAAAGTAGACTTTATTTCCAATCGTTCGGTACCAGTAACTTTCTTCAACAATAATTTGTTGAGGAGTTAGTAGGGTTGGTTGGTTGATGGTTGGTTGATCTTTGACGGCCGATTATCTACACTAGGGATATAGAATTAGTAGGGGATGTTTACTTTTTTTTTTTTTCCCACGACTGTACATTCTAAATTTCTCCTAAATGTGTAACTGTTTCAGACATTCTTTTAGCAGTCTAAATAAAAGTTAAAAACAGCTATCTTTGATTTACCGTTGTGAAATTATATACTAAAAATCGCTATGAGATTTCGACTCTTAACCGATAAAAAAAACTGACCGGCCAATGATACTTTGCAAGCAATTAATAAATAGGATGGTAAAGTGCTAATTTTAATACAGCATTCCTGCAAATATTTTCTCTATTTGGAGATTGATGGGAGTAATTTTGTTTGTGTTGTTATCGGCGCGACGCCGGCGCATAGGCAGTGATTAACTAACAACAGAGAAATACATATCGCAAAATCCTTTCTGTGTCTTTGGCTGTTGCTAAACTGAAATGGTGTTGAGTCAGTATCTCTATAAATATAGCACGGTGCGATTGAGCATGCAAAGTGACATCAATCGTTCAGTAACGCGGATAAGAATCTCGACTGTATTGGAACAAAAAGAGCAGAAATTGAACAATCGAAATTTGGCGAATTTGATTGTTCATTTACTTGCCAAATGAAGCATTTTGTCGCGATTTGGCGCAATGGCGAGTGGCAGCGAGAACCTTGGATTACAGTAATTTTTGCTCAAAATGTACCAAAATAAATCAAATGACATAATTTTCAAGATAAATTATAATAAACTAATACAACAATATTATTATTTTTAACAACTGTCATGAATTCCATGTCCCTCACATTCCTTTGAATTTCACAAATCCTTTGCATTATGGTACATACGAAAAGGAAACATTGGGAAAATGGTAAATTACATGTTATGCATTGGACGAACTGAGTTCAGGCTTCATAGAATTGAAACTCCGATTTTTCCCTTGTCCGAACTCAGGTCGGCATTCAAAAATTGGCGCATTTGCGTTGCCCGAACTGATTTCGGGCGTCACAGGCAAAGGGTTAATGCCATTCATATTAAATCATTAAAAACTGCTTTTAACAATTATTATTAATTTTCAATCCCGCAACGACACTAAGGAAGATATTTAATAAAATTTTGGTTTAAAAAATAGATACTTGTATTTCTTTTGGTAACGTAAATTTGGAGTAATTTTCTCGACTACTTCAACGAAGACTATTACGTGTTCACCATTTACTTAAATTGCTTAAATTTGCTTAAATTTTCGCCTTTGCTACTTTAATCCAGTTGCATTCTAGTTTGAAAAAATAACAGTATTGGAACAATTGGAATTATGCTCTAGGTCGCAGATGGTCTCAGCTAATATTGATGTTTTTTCAAACTAGATTCCAAGTAGATTAAAGTACCAAAGGTAAAAATTTGGGAAAATTAAGCATTTGCAGTGAATGAAATTTTAAGCAAGTGAATGGCGAAAACTTTGTCTTCTTCGCTGAAATAGTCGAGAAAATTACTCCAAATTTACCTTACCATAAAAAGTACAAGTATTTTTTTTTTCTTTAAATAGCCAAAATATCATTAATATCTTTCTCGGTGTCATTCCGTGATTGAAAATGAATAATTGTTAAAAGTGGGTTTTTAACGATTTAATGCACGGCATTAAAACCAGAATCTACTATCATTTCATTAGGCTTAAAATGCAAGGGAGAAATTTCTGATAAACCCGTAGTGTTTTACATTATGTGCTTAAGTACCAACCTTCAATGGTAATACAAATAAAAATAACAAATTCAACTTTTCATCAATGTATAGGATTTGCGACGTTCGTTCCACTGTCTGACGCCATGAGATAGTCAAATTAATTAATTAATAACAATGTATAGAAAGTAACAAAGATGTAGGTATTAAGTCAATTAAAAGTGAATAACTTTTCTTTTATACTCCAGTCAGTTGTCTATAATTTGAAGTTACTCTGAATTCTAGTCATTCAGGAAGCATTCCCATATAGCATGAACATTAGCAGCAAGTTTGATTTTTTCTGATATTATCTCGCCGTGACAAAGTTCAATTGAGAAATTCGCAGCAGATCTCCCGCTAAATATACCATCACCCACTTGCATGAGTAGTTTGTTGTGAAGCTGGCTGTCTTTAATACACGAAAGTGACGAAAGCAAAAAATCCCTCTGGTGTGAGAATAGACAATCAGCAGATATGCAGAAATTTTATCGATTGGCACCGCTTTTTTCAAACGCTTTACTTATCAAATACTAAAAAAGGCTCGAATTGAAAAGTACAAATATTACTCTAACTTCTTTATGGTGGCAAAAACGATGCATGTGCCTTAACGGTGCGTATGCGTCAATAGACTTGATCAGGTCTATAGACCACTTCGAAGGGGTTAAACGTATAGTGTAACAGTTGTAAACAGTTAATGTGGCATGAATATTATTACTTTGCAGTAAGTTTGCAGTATTTTTTATTACTTGTTTGCCGTTAATTTGCAATAAATTCGATACAGCATGAATTTAACTTGCACAACAAGTTAACTGCAAGTTCAAAGTGTGGTGACTTCGGTGTTTGCGTTATCTTGCTGCAGTTTTGTTATGAACTTACAGTCTTGTCATGCTGAGTTTGCTGCAACTTTGCAGGTTTTCAAAGCAGGACTTCTGCAAATTTTCTACAAACTAAAAATGCTATGTAGGTTGCCGTTTGGTCGCTATACAGATTCAGAATCAAAACTTCCATAAATTTAAAATAAATCACAAAATCATGCCTCAGTTTAAAAGAGAACCATATGGACTACCGTTCATGTCCTCAAAATGATCTTTTCATGTTCGTATGTCTACAATACATATTCTATTCGTTTTATAATTATGTACCAAATCATTTGATATCTTTAAATATAGAATGAATGAATTTTAAAGAAAATTTTTATCTTTAGATTTATTACGCAAACGAATACAGGAAAAATAATAAATTTCGTGCATAACGTGGAATGAAAACATGCACCTTTCGGAACGTGAAACGTACGATTTAGATCCTGTCCTGCCTCATCTTTCAGGAGACAGTTCATTTTCTTCCAGTTTGTCCCACTGCCAAAATGTCAGATTTACTTCCGTAATTTTTTTTACAAAATAACGGCTGGTAACCATGAGGTACATGTCACGAAATTTTTATCAGATGTTGATTTATACTTTCAGCAATCTGTTGCTATAGGCTTTTCCGTTACGTTGTTATTCACAGCATATTAAATGCTAGATAACCAGGGTTGTGGTGCAGTGTCTAGAAAATATAGTGTGGAAACCGGCCAGCCAAAAAGTTCTAAAAAATCGAATCCCTTAAATGTTGAACGATAAATGTCGATCGCAACGACATCTGGTGTTTCAAACATAAACATTGTTTAATTATTCAATTGAGAAAGCCTTTCGGCCGGTGAAGAGCTGGCAGATGTCGCGAGGATCGACATTTGTCTGACAGCATTGTTCAGCATTTATGGGATTCAATTTTTAACACATTTTAAAGCATTACTGGAATAGCCGATTGCCACACTATACTTTCTAGACGCTATAGTTTTAATAAAGTGTATGCGGTAAGTATACGCCATATACCAGGGTTAGAAACAAGGAGCAAATAACCAGCCGCCGATGACCCTTAATATTTTTTCTGAGTTGCCAAACTTAAATGCAGTTTTAAAATTATTTATGTTTCTTATACTGTATGCGCATTAACAGAATGGGAAGTAACTTATCATAATAAATAAATTCATTTTAAAATGTATAAAAAAAAGTCTTTTTAAGTTTACTTTGCACACTTATTGTATTCTACATTTTTCCACTTTAAAACAATTAGAGTCCTTGGATTGTAATCCGTCAAGCATATTATTGCTAGGTCCAGTACTGTCACAAAAAGCAGGACAGAGAATCAGAAAAAAGCGGGACAGTGACTTTACATCTGGACATAAAGATACAGTAAATCCTATGACAAGGACAATCCTATAACGGAACCTAGTCTTAAACATAAAAAGTTCATGTTCCCGATAAAAAAAAGTATCGTACAAATCTGTCTAAAACAAAATCTTTCTCTGATCTTTTGAGATTCTGGTCTTAGTAGATTTTACTATATTAAATAAACATAATAATCTTAATACTAGAACGTCCAGCTGGCGTCGATTTGATACCGATCAAATGATAAAATTTCGATTCGAACCAGATTTTGTTTTGTGAACTTAGTTAAATTGTAACTAGGGAAAACTCAGTTAAATAAATAAGTGAAATTGTTTTAAACAAAAATTCTGGTGTTAAAATGTTTTTATTAAGGTTGGGTAAAATTTCCGGACGTTCTAGTGTTAAAGAGCAAAATTTGAGAAAGCGGAATCGCTACTAACCCATACAAAACTCTGTAGTAGAGAGGTTTTGACTGAGCAGTTGTTAATTGTATGATATTTTTCGCGTAGGGACTATGAATGTTTTATATATAAGACGAGGTTTCTTATAGGCAGGCTCTGTTCTGACAGGTTTTACTGAACTAAGTACAATGAAACATGTAAAACAGAATCACCAGGGATCAGAAAAATATTTTGTTTTAGGCACATTTCCATCTCAGTAAGCAGCTTCTTCGTGGCGAGACCGTAATTTTTTTCTGTTATAAACAGGTTGTGCTTTAACAAATTAACTGCATAAAGTTCTTGATGCAGACGAACAAATAACATAATACTAAAAAAAAAAAAAAAAAATGAAAATAAATTGTAAATCATGAAAAAATCGGGACATTTGGTATTCCGCACATTCGTTCCGCGGACGGGTCTTAAAAGCTTTGAAAATCAGAACACATGGCAACACTAGTAGAGCCTGATGCTTACAGCTCAGCTTAACAAATAACAAATCAATGACCGAAGAAGATAACAGACAAAGTTTAAAACATATTTGAATCTTAGAAGCAAAAGAAAATTTTAAAATTAGGCGTCAAAAATGATAACTCAGTGTAAAATCACAGTCGTCAAATCGAAATCTATAAGCGCAAAATACAACTAACCCTGCCGTATGTCTTCCAAATGCTTTAGAAAAATTCCGTATGCCCCTTTTTAGGCAAGTAAAATTACGTATGATGTTTATTACTCATAAAGCAATGATTGCCGAAATGAAATTAAAGCTTTCAAGGAAAAAATATAACACGGCGCGTTTGTACCTCTCGAATATACGTGTTAGAGACAAAACTGTTTAGGAATATCTGCCCCTATGTTTATCACAAGGAAGGAGTTTTCTCATTAGCTTATCATAATCTCTACTGCTGAAAAAAGACCATAATCCAAGTTGTATTTAAAAATCAATAGCACTGAACATGTTATAAAAAAAATATTATATATATTTTTTTCTTTTTACTTACAAAGAAAACTTTATGTATTTACTTATACTTTGAAAAACAGATCGGAATTTTATTACTATTTGAAAAACTATAATGAAATAAACTTTTAATTTTACTAGTGTATGACAAATGAATGAAAAGTGTATGAGTATGACAAACGGTTTCTAATTATAATATTTCTGGGGAGGGTGGACAATAGTCTTACATCCCCCTCGCATGGGAATAGTCTATCTACGCAACTGTCTGTAGTATATACTAGAGATCTGCACGGGCCGGCCCGTGGCCCGAAGCCCGAGCCCGGCCCGGCCCGCGGGCCGGTGTCGGGCCGATTTTCACTCACGGCACTCGGGCCGGGCCGGGCTCGGGCTCCACTCTTCTTGGTCCGGGCCGGGACCGGGCCGTACTTTATTTCTGAAGGCTCGGGCCGGAACGGGCCTAACTTATTTTTTCTGTACAGAGTCGGGATTGGTTTCATTCCTAGTCTTCACGGGCCAAGCTTTTCAGTCCTAGTTTTGATTCAGTCCATATGAAAAAAATTGTCTCAGCTTGGCCAGATCCATTCAAAGATCAGTCAAATTAGGCCTGGCCCAAAAATTTTTGCAAAAAATGCATACATTTTTAAATTGCCATTATTCTACACTTAAACATTAAAATTTATTATTTTTAAAGAATAGTATATTTCTACGCTTATTAAAATATAGCTAAATTAAAATATAGTAACACGTGTGAAAGGAACCTGCCTATGACGAAAACCTGTTTTAAACTGAAAAACGTGTTGATTCATGTAAAATTAATATACTAATACGTAAGAAAACAATATATGATACATTTACACTTGCTAAGAATGGAACTTGTCTATAACGCATTTTTTTTTCTTTTCTACGCAATTCCGTCTTAGAAAATTTTACTGTATAGAATTTTTCAGATTTTTGGCATACATGGAATACATGTATGTTAATGCATGGAATGTGGATTAACAATATTAATGATAACCTAAACATTTACATACAAACATAAACATTACATTACATTAAAAAAATAAATATCGCAGTCTGTGTCACTTCTTTAAAAATGAAGATTATAAACATGAGAAAAAAAAAGTTAAGATAAATATTTTTGGTCAGAGCTACCTCTTACGAGACAAATTTTTAACCAAATCGACGTAAAAATCAATGTTTTGTAAAAAAATCACTCGGGCCAGGGTTTTTTTTCTCGGGCCGAGATTTTATCTTTTTTCCGGGCCGGGCTCGGGCCGATATTTTAACTTTTTTCCGGGCCGGGCCGGGCTCGGGCCGAACTTTTAATTTTTTTATCGGGCCGGGCCGAATTTTTTTTTCGATGAGTCGGGCCGGGCCCGGGCCTGGAAATTTCGGCCCGTGCAGACCTCTAGTATATACACCCTCTGTGCCTGTAGTCACATATACCACCTTTACGACTAGCATTGTAGATAAAACTAAAACGAAAGACTAAAAACAGATAGCTAATTTTATAGATACCTATTGAATTAGAACAGAAAATAAATGAGAATTACAATAAATAACAACACCCAAAATTTGCATAATAAAATGATGGGGATAAATGTTATAAATTTTGGTCGAATTCTAATTTATACGTTTGTGTTACCCTTTCCGTTTCGTTGTCATTCACAGTATATTAAATGTAAATAAATAATAGACAAGTAAGACAAAATCCTAATACAATATTACCCCTTTTTAACCACTCCCAATTTAACATTTTCCTTGATTTAACGATAACTTTCAATGGTCAGGAATCACCAATATTTATTTCGATTTTGAATGACCCTCATTTTAATGAGAGTTTTCCTTTAGTTAACGGTAATTTTAATCAATTTCAAATATTTTAAACGCATTTCTTTAGTTGTAAGAAGTGTCAATTTTTTCTCTTTGTAGTTCCTCTATTAACCCTTAAATATGCATAGTGATGCATATCTGCATCACTTTTTATTTAACTCTTAGCAACCACTATATTTATGCAAAAATATTAATCCTGTAAAAAGTACAAGAAAAAAAATTTATTATACTAAATAAAGTTAAAAATCTCTCTTAAAACTTTACGTATCTAATCTTTAATATAAGAATAGAAAACACAATTCTAAAAGAATAATTCGTGCATTTAAGGGTTAAGTTTTACAAAATAAAAATTTATTTAAAATAAGGTATTTAGATTCATACTTATTAAAATATACTCTTTACTAATTTGCAATATTTTAGTTTTTACTTGTATTGCAGATGTGCAACATAAGAAAACGTTGACGTATTTTACGAAAAATGTATCTCTGATTTTTTTCATTATTTTTCCCGATAACCTTTCTGAGAATCATATATAATTTTTTCGAAACAAAATAAAAAATGAGGCATTTAAGGGTTAAAGGATGTGTGATGAATAATTTGATTTCGAATTGCAAAAATCGTATGGTATCTGTGTATGGCATTTTTAGCGAGAATTTTCCATTCACAAATTATATGAACGGCTCATTTTTGAACTACAGATTATTGAAGAGTTTTATACAAAATCAAGCGAAATCAGTATAATTTAGATTTTGATTCTGAAACAGAACATCATAAAATCTCGAAAGGTGCAAAATGTCGCACCGCAAATTTCACAACCTTGTCTCCTCCTATCGTTAAAACGAGCGTCATGCAAAGCAGAAAAATATTGGTGATTCCTGCTTGTTAAAATTTATCATTAAATCCTGGAAAATGTTAAATCGGGGTTATACTGTATGAGGATGTTGGATTAGGTACAAATAGTGTTGTCAGTTGGTCTACTTTTTTTTATTCAGATTGCTAAAATTTCTTTTAAATTGTAATATCCGTCTTATTAAATCTGTCTTTAGTCTGTTAGTAAATAAGGGAATATTTTTATTTCAGAAAAATGGTAGCAACCAAGCAATACGAAGAAATAAAGTAGTCCGACTACCAACACTGGATGAATGAAAAAAAAACAAAAAAAAAAAAAAAAAAAAAAAAAAACAACAAAAAAAAAAAAAAAAAAAAACTAGAGAACAGGAATTCTGCTTTTTCAGAATTTAGTGTTGCCTCCGGAATTTCCATTACTTCATTTTCTTCTGATGGACTGATGGCTTCTATTATTATGAAACAGCCATTATAAATGAAGTGTTAGGTGAAGATGAAAGAGCAGCCGTAAAAAGTTAGAACGCTGCTTTTCTGGTCAGAATGGGGGAAAAAATGGCCATAATTTTTTTTTACGGCTGCTCTTTCATCTTCACCTAACACTTCATTTATAATGGATGTTTCATAATAATAGAAGCCACCAGTTCATTAGAAGAAAATATCTCGGTTAAGCGGGACTCTACTGCAGTACAAAACATATTTCAATTTTAAGACTTAAAGCACACGTTTTATTTTATGTAAAATGACGTCATTCGCATCCGCTTAAGAATTCCACATTTACGATCTACTCTTAAACATCTGCAGTAAAGCACGCATAGCACATCACTATCGCGAAATAATGCACAAATGCAGCAAAAAGATGCCGTCATTCAAGAAAATCGAAAAAAAAAAACAAAACCCGGCTATCTAATGATTCATAGATACGTACAATTAAATATAATATATAATAGCTCTATCTAGACACACGGCAGTGTGTCAGCCAAGTTCGCCTGACATAGCCGTGTGTTATTTACACGAACTATTTCGAGCTGTTTTCGTCAAATTTCGATGCTCTACTACTGAAAATCTATGAGACCTACGTACTTGTTATACGAAATGTGTAGTAAGGCTACCCTAATTACCTAAAATCCAAAATTTTATAAATAACGCATAATTAGTTTCCGAGATAATGACATATTAAAATATCTGATAATCGATAATTTTACCACTGACTGACTGACTGACTGACTGATTCACTCATCAAAAAGATCTCGTATATCTACTGCAGCTACAGACTTCAAATTTGGTGCGAAGTTCGTTTACACTATAAAACTAAGGAAAAAAATAAAAAAATTGCGAAAATCGATGAATTACCCACCTGGGGGTGCCCATTTTTACTTTAACATTACGTCTATTAGGCGAAATTTTAATTTGCCGTAGGAAGGGACACTGTTCTGTCGCCAAATACCGCCAAGTTTCTCGCCAACATGGCGATACATCGCCAAATTTGGCAACCAAAATTAATCGCCAAAAGTGACGCCACCTTGGCGATATCTCTAATATTTCGCCAAATTCCCACAGGCTTCCATTGTAAACCTATCTACTTACTGGGGGTTTATCTGGGTTACTAGCACATTCCGCCTCAAAGATTCGAAATCCTCCCAAAACAGATCTGCGCATTTTCTCGCGCATTATTGCTGCTTCGGATGTTTTGTTTACATTTTTGTGGTACACTATGGACTTTGTTGAAGGCGAAATAGATGTAAGAACGTCATAGCGCGGTGGTAGCACAATCTTTGTAATGGTTAGGTTGCGAGTTGTGTCCTATTTGTTGTAGATTTTCGTTTTGATCTTTAACATAAAGATCAGTTGCTTTGTATTTTTTAAAATTGCCAATTAGACATTTAAATTTGACAATTAAGTTATTAAATTTAATTTTAAATAAATTTAAATAATTCAAGTAAATTTTTAAATAAT
This sequence comes from Maratus speciosus, assembly GCA_963932465.1. Classification (NCBI taxonomy): domain Eukaryota; kingdom Metazoa; phylum Arthropoda; class Arachnida; order Araneae; family Salticidae; genus Maratus; species Maratus speciosus. The sequence continues at coordinate 277,456,704 of OZ010797.1, read as the reverse complement.
TAAATGGACATTTATTAAAATGCAATAATTCTTAAAAAGAAATTTAAAATATTTTTATGTTAGTTGTGATACCGACCTGTTCTAATCGATAGATATCAAATTAGTATTTTGTTTTGATCTTTAACATATAAAGACCAGTTGCTTTGTATTTTTTTTTGTCAAATAGACTATTAAATTTTAATTACATTTAAGTTATAAAATTTAATTTAAATTTGTATTACATTAAATTAAATTTTAAGTAAATTTGAATAATTCAAATAAATTTTTAAATTCTATTTTTTAATAATTAAATGAACATTTATTAAAATGCAATAAGTCTTAAAATAGAATTTAAAATATTTTTATGTTAGTTGTGATACCTCCCTGTTGTAAGAAATAGATATCAAATTAGTATTTTGTTTTGATCTTTAACATATAAAGATCAGTTGCTTTGTAATTTTTTTATTGTCAATTAGACATTTAAATTTTAATTACATTTAAGTTATCACATTTAATTTAAATCTGTATTACATAAAATTTAATTTTAAATAAATTTAAGTAATTCAAATACATTTTTAAATTCTATGTTTTATTAACTAAATGAACATTTATTAAAATGCAATAATTCTTAAAATAAAATGAAAAATATTTTTATGTTAATTGTGATATCGCACTGTTGTAAGAGATAGATATCAAATTAGTAAAATCAATTTTTAAAATTCTTATGTTTTAAAGTGAAGTATTATCATTCATATATAAAAAAAAATCTCTATTAATTTATTAGTATTAATTTTGCTAATTACTGGTTCATTTGTAATTTTAAAATAGTGGAACATAGAAATATTAATTATATATATTTAATTAAAAATATTAATTAATATTAATTATACATATTTAAATTTTAATATTATTATATATTTAAATAGTGATAATAATGTAAGAATAAAAAAGAAAATCTTTAATTAAGTTAATCTTCCACTAACATAATTAAAGATTTTCTTTTTTTCTCATATTATTATCATTATTTAAATATATAATTAGTATTGACATTTAAATATACCAAATTAATATTTAAATATGCATAATTGATATCAAGTAATAATTATTGAAATAATGATAATAATATATTTTTCTTATATTATTATCACTATTTAAATATATAATTAATATTGATATTTAAATATTTAAACATGTATAATTAACATTTTCATTTAAATATATATAACTAATATTAATTATTAATTAATTAATATATACATATTATATATAATTATTATAATATTATATGTAATTATTATAATTAATATATGTATTATAATATAAAATTATATATTTTTTAAATGTATATTATTTATATTAATTAACATTATTTCACATTAATTTATAATTCATATTAATAAATATTATTATTTAAACATATAATTAATGTTTTAGCTTAGTAGTTTGTTATTAATTTTCTTCAGTTTTCGATGTCTAGCTAGTGAAATAAAAAAAAAAAAAAAATCTATATTAGATAAAAACTTGGGTTTTTTAGACATAAATGAACTTTTGTCTTGTACTATTTACTTTGTAGAAACCCAATCATTACATGCATATATGTTTAGTATAGACATATCAACTTATGAATAGGAAGGATGTATTAAATGACAGTTTCACAGAAATGGATGTAAATAACACCAAAAATATTGTAATTTAAATGCAAGTTATTAGTAATAATGTGTAACTGAAACATAGGTATACTTTTTTGGTCATCCTTAGAATCTGGAAGCTATACTTTTTTCTTTCTTTTTTTTTCTTTTTTTTGGTATATGTTGTCTACATTAGTGATATATTTGAATGGCATTGTGATCTGAAGAATTTTATAAAAATTAGAGTAGATGACAGCAGATATCTAAACCATATGCAATTTTCAAGTATATTAGGAACACACACATACATAAAATTTATGCAGACATTTATATATTCATATTTATTATGTACATATATTGATATGTATTCAAATATTCACACATGAATATGCGTATGATTGTATATGTTTTCACTTTTATGAGAAAAAATTGTCAGATTTATTGACTTACGAGAACGTTAAGAAAATGCAAAACTAAAGCAGAAAGATGCAATATTACATTGATTATTAAAAACTTTAATTGATTAACCTTAGTGTATAACTATACTCGATGACGTATAACAGATTGGTAAAAACAATAAAAATCTGATCTAGGAGACCTCTCTAAAATCTATATTTTCTTTAGCTCTCACTAATCGAATACAATAACAGCTCTCTTTCTTCTCCTTCTTCTTCTTTTATTTCTATTTATTGTTTTTATTCATTTACTTATTTATTTATTTACTTTTTTTTTTTTTTTTCATAATTTAACATGTTATGATTTCTTGTATATTTTCAGCATTAAAAAGTTTTAATTTATTAATCTTAGTGCATTACTATGCTTGGTGACTTATATCACACTGGTAGAATAAAAGATAAAATAAAAATTTGATATAGCAGACCTCAATATTTTCTTAGTAAGGTTTTGAATTAATATTTATTAAGAAAAGAAAATTTAAAAAAATAAAATGTATTTTTAGCTATCATTTTTTAAACTATTCGAATACAATTACGTCTCTCTTTCGTTCTTCTTTTTTTTAATTTCTAATTATTATTGATTATAAATTGGAATATTATAAGAAATGTAAAAAAAATATAAATTAAAATTTACAAATTATGCTAATACAACAAGTTAAAACAATTCTATTATATAATTAATTAATATTTGATGGTACAAGAAAACAAAATTCCATTAAAAATATTTTGATTTTTTCAAATAAATTACTTGTATATTACATTTATTTTATAAAACATAATTTATTTTAGTCAAAAGCATTAGATTAACATGATTATATTTTATTATCTTCTCCCTAGATGGCGACACTATGAAAATGTACGATGTTAGCAAGGAATCTTTGAAGGGCGAGAGAATGCGTGAAGCAATGCGCAGATCGATTTTAGGAGGATTTCGGAAATCTTTGATGCGGAACATGCAAGTATCTGGGACTACTTGGTTACAGAAAATCAACAAATTGAGATATTCTGTCCGTCACAGAGCCCGTTCTCAGAAACTATACATGTTGGAGACTTGAAATTTTGCATACTTATAGCTGAACACCACACATCATACGACAAATCATAAAATTTTGAAAAAGTCGTACATTTAACCCTTTGGGCTCCCACATGTGTATTTTAAACAATTATTTCTATGTGAGCCTCTAACTAGGTTGGAGGCATGAAATTTTGCATACTTATAGCTGAACACCTCACATCAAACGACAAATCATAAAATTTTGAAAAAGTCGCACATTTAACCCTTTGGGCTCCCCCATGTGTATTTTAAACAATTATTTCAAAGTGAGCCTCTAATTAGGTTGGAGGTGTAATATTTTGCATACTTATAGCTGAACACCTCACATCAAACGGCAAATCATAAAATTTTGAAAAAGTCGTACATTTAACCCTTTGGGCTCCCACATGTGTATTTTAAACAATTCTTTCTAAGTGAGCCCCTAATTCGGTTGGAGGCGTGAAATTTTGCATACTTAAAGCTGAACACCATCATGCGACAAACCATAAAATTTTGCAAAAGTCGTACATTTAACCCTTTGGTCTTCCACATGTCTATTTTAAACAATTCTTTCTAACTGAGCCCTTATTTAGGTTCGAGGCGTGAAATTTTGCATACTTATAGCTGAACACCTCACATCAAACGACAAATCATAAAATTTTGAAAAAGTCGTACATTTAACCCTTCGGGCTTCCCCATGTGTATTTTAAACAATTATTTCAAAGTGATCCTCTAATTAGGTTGGAGGCGTGAAATTTTGCATACTTATAGCTGAACACCTCACATCAAACGGCAAATCATAAAATTTTCAAAAAGTCGTACATTTAACCCTTTGGGCTCCCACATGTGTATTTTAAACAATTCTTTCTAAGTGAGCCCCTATTTAGGTTGGAGGCGTTAAATTTTGCATACTTATAGCTGAACACACATCAAATGACAAACCATAAAATTTTGAAAAAGTAGTACATTTAACCCTTTGGGTTCCCTCATGTGTATTTTAAACAATTCTTTCTAAGTGAGCCGCTAATCAGGTTGGAGGCGTGAAATTTTACATAGTTACAGCTGAGCAACTCACGTCAAACGACAAATCATAAAATTTGGAAAAAGGCTCTTTTGGGCTCCCACATGTGTATTTTAAACAATTCTTTCTAAGTGAGCTCCTAATTAGGTTGGAGGCGTGAAATTTTGCATACTTAAAGCTGAACACCATCATGCGACAAACCATAAAATTTTGCAAAAGTCGTACATTTAACCCTTTGGTCTCCCACATGTCTATTTTAAACAATTCTTTCTAAGTGAGCCCTTATTTAGGTTGGAGGCGTGAAATTTTGCATACTTATAGCTGAACACACATCAAATGACAAAACATAAAATTTTGAAAAAGTCGTACATTTAACCCTTTGGGCTCTCACATGTGTATTTTAAACAATATTTTCTAAATGCGCCCCTAATTAGGTTGGAGGCGTGAAAATTTGCATACTTATAGCTGAACACACATCAAATGACAAACCATAAAATTTTGAAAAAGTCGTACATTTAACCCTTTGGGCTCCCACATGTGTATTTTAAACAATTCTTTCTAATTGAGCCGCTAATTAGGTTGGAGGCGTGAAATTTTGCATACTTACAGCTGAATACCTCACATCAAACGACAAATCATAAAATTTTGAAAAAGTCGTACATTTAACCCTTTGGGCTTCCACATGCGTATTTTAAGCAATTCTTTCTAACTGAGCCCCTTATTAAATTGCAGATTTGAAATTTTGCATACTTATAGCAGAATACCCGAGGGCAGGCGACAAATCATAAAATCTTAAAAAAGTCTTACGCTTAACCCTTTGAGCTACCACATATGTATTTTAAGCAATTTTTCTAACTCAGCCCCGAATTAAGTTGGAGACTTGAAATTTTGCATATCTATAGCAGAACACTTGCGACCACACGAAAAAACATAAAATTTTCAAAAAGTCTTATATCATTTACTCCTCCGGGCTCTAACTTGTGTATTTTAAGCAATTTTTCTATCCTCCGCCCTTTTGACTCGGGGAACACTTTTCCAACTTTTGCCGACACCCTTTTGACCATTCTTTCATATTAAGCACCATAGCCTTACATATTTTAGTTCCACTTTTTACCGCCAGGGGCGCCTACTTATCTCGGGTGCTATGGGCTCAATCCCCTCGACTAATATAACTACGGATAGTATGTAAAATGGAGTTTCGTTGGGATAGAGGTTTGTTTAGAATAGAGTGTGCCCTGGTTGCGAAATGTGGAACTAACAGATTTTTCAAAAGGATAAAGTGTTTTGAGAGGAATATTAAACGAAACCCTCTGTGCGATCTGTGATCACACTTACCCACTTGTTATTTTCAAAATCATCAGAGAAAAGGATATTTAATTAATTAAATTTGAAAATCCCGGGAGGGGCAACGTCCTTCCTCTGCACTTCTTCTTTGCCGGCACCCATGGATGAATGAAACATAGTGTGGCATAAGCACATAACTTTATTTTTCACTTTCAGTACAAAAAAGCAGGCCCAGCAATAGGATATTTAATTGGAAAATTTAATAGGAAAATTTAATATAGGAATTTAATAGGAATTGTTGTTTCAGAAACAATAAAAATTTCGAATCAATACATTTCGTTTCAAATTAAATTTAGCAGTATTAAAATATAGATTTCTGCCGCAAATTGATAGCCAAATGGTTTGTTGTAGGAAATTTAAATTAAAACTGAATGTTGCTCTGTGAATAAAATAGCCACATGTAAACACATTAAAAAGCATTAAGTAAAATGTCTAAATATATTGTAACTTTACAAAAAGTAATGATATCTAACAAAAACATAGCTGTGAAAAAAGGGAGCCAAGTTCTGTAAAGACAATGGCAAGAAAAGAAGTGATATCTAAGTGGGTGCCAAGTTCAAACAAAATTCACTCAAACTTACCTACTGAAGTATTATAGCATTTTTTAAATTGTTTAGAAATAAAAATTATTGATAGCATATTAATAATAAATCTAGAACTTGGCAAGTTTTTGATAAATGTTATGCCTATCAATTTCATGTCTTAATAAAATGGTGATGTTAATATTAATTTCAATGACATTGCAAAAAAAATTAATATAGTTATTATTATAAACAAATAACTCATGCTAAAGATTTGATAAACCAATAAACACACAGATACACTCCCGCTCGTCTTTGGTTATCACTCTAGCACCCACCCTCCAGAAACCTCAATGCAAACAGACTAAGATGCCTGAGAAAGAGACAGATATACTTACGCTTGTTCTTGGTCATCACTCTAGAGACTGCACCGCTTTAACCCTTTCAGAGGCAAATAACTTTTATTCGTGAAATGCTGAAAGGATTGAATCACACCAGAATTTAAAAACAAATTTATTTCAAAATAGGTAAAAGCTTCGTTTCACGTATTTAATAAAATTAAACTTTTTAGTCCTGAATTCTGGTGTCAATGTAGCATTTTGCAGTTAAATTAGGTGGGATATATTTTATCCCACCGCCCTTCAGGGGGAAGGAGCTCACTCAAATTAAGGCTTCCAATCATGAAATAACAAGATTTGATATAATAATGTCATTTTTAAAAATAAATGACTCGTAGGTAAAAACTTGCCAAGTTCTAGATTTATTATTAATATGCTATCAATAATTTATTTCTAAACAATTTTAAAAATGCTATAATACTTCAGTAGGTAAGTTTGAGTGAATTTTATTTGAACTTGGCACCCACTTAAATATCACTTCTTTTCTTGCCATTGTCTTTACAGAACTTGGCTCCCTTTTTTCACAGCTATGTTTTTGTTAGATTGTTTTAACAGAAATCATTCGTTTATATTTTTTTCAAAATAGCACGTATTTTAATTACATTTTCTTTCGGTTGTTACGAGATATTGGCAACAAAAATATATAATTACTATTTTAAAACTATTTTTCCTTTACTTTCTAGAGAAATGGAGTACTTCCGTTGCCAATATTAAGCAAATGGCTCCAAAAACTACAAAAAAATTGATATTTCAAAAATAAATGGAGATACAGTTTTCAAGCAAAATTCATTTAAAAGAACTTTTTTCTTGCAATACGACGGTATAAAAATTGAAAATATGCGATGCTTAGAAGTTTAAAAAATTGCTAAAGAGTATTTAATGGTAATGCTTTTTTTTACGGCTATAGCTTCTGAAAGGTAACGTTATTTTTTGGACACAAAATATGCTGGGAGAAAGAAATAGCATACCGTACCGGAGGCTAAAAATCCTTAATGAGGCTTAATACAGAATGACGTTTTTTAATTGCTTTTGAAAAAAACTGAAATATCCATGTCACCGGCTGCATTTAAGGATAAAGCAAAGCAATTATTAAGACTTTTTGGTAGCTTCCATTACAAGAAGTAAAAATTTATCTACTACAACCTTTCGGCAGAATACAGTTTCAGAAAAAATTTTCACCGAACATGACCCCCAGACCCCAAAATCATTCTTAGTCCAAATGTTGATACATATATATATATGTATCAACATTTGGACTAAGAATAGATATATATATCTATACATATATTACTACGAAAATTAAATATCCACGCTTCATTAAAAATATATTTCATATGTTTCGTATTTTGTAAACCTAGTTTATTTAATTATTTACTATCTTAAAAATTATTCCAATCGTTCATTTTACTTAAAATCGTAGCTATCTAAATGCGTACATTAATATTTATTTATCTTCAAAATCTATTTTTAAAAACATTTCAGGTATTATTATTTTGTTTTAAGGTCTTTTCATTTTCCTTTCAAGTTGAAAAACCGATATGAATTCTATTAAAATTATCTGTTCTACAATTCTCATTTTCACTATTTTATTCTTTTTTTATTTTTATTCCGTGTTTTGGGGGAAAAGGCAGTTTACTTCATTTTTCTTCCGCTGTAAATGCCATAGTTCCCCCCTTGTACGGGATTTCATTGTCTAGTCGGCATCTCTAGAATCTAGATTGCCTGAAAAATCACTCAGTTAGCATGTACTTATTGACAGACATGAGTTCAGAGCACAGATTTTCGTGTCAGTAGTTGTTTTAAAAACCCTCGAATGTCAGTAGAAAGTGAGACCCTCAAAATAATAGTGAACAGAGTATTTAACATCGTTTGAAATCTAGTTTATGACGGATATCTACTAAATGATAAAGTGATGAAATGCCGTAAATATTCTTACATAATTGTGGTGAATGTTTTAGCTCTGTATGATATTCTTCTGGGTTAATAAAGATGTTTTCCACAATGGGTAATAATTATCCTGTTCAATTAGGGAAACAGCATGCATTTCGATCCTTTGCTAAGTAAATAATGACGTCTATACAAATGACTTTTATACAAATAATAACGGCTGCAAACTTTTATACGAATAATAACCACTACAAACTTTTGTACTAATAATGAGGGTTACAAACTTTTATATATGAGTACAGGCATCCCCCGACTTATGTAAGTAATGCGTTCCGAAAACTTTTACGTAAGTTGAATTTTACGTAAGTCGAATTTCTAAATTTATTAGGTAAAAACTCGTAATAAACTGCAGCATTTATTATATATATATATATATATATATATACAGTATATATATAGTGTGATATATATTAACTATAAAGACGAAGATAATTTTTAACGACTTAGAATTTAATACACTATTTCATTTATGAATATAATATATATATTATTTATACAGTTTTATTTTATGAATAAAAAGTCATGCAGCAGTATTTACTCGGATATAAACTATAAAAATACGAAAAAATATAAAAACAAACTGAAAGAACACTTTAAAAAAAAACCTCCTATGGAATGGGAGATTTATAAATTTAGCATTGATGAATTGGTTTAAACAATTTTCAATCTACATTAAACAAACAGGTGGAGCTAGAAGAAAAAAAAAACCCTCGTTCCTCTTCATCGAAATTTTAAAACTAGCTTTCGTTCTAGTTTGAATTCATCTATCATAATTAATGCGGTTGAACCCCGGATTTTTTGTCTCATTTTAATTAGATTTCAGTTTGTTTTGTTAAAGATTTGATTGTATATCCCAATAAAAATGTAACCCTCACTAATATATAAAACTATATTTTGGTTGTGGTTTTTATTTGCATATTTTATTTATAAAATAATTATCAAAAGTACGTAAATGAATATCAAATGTGCTAGTGTGTTGATAAATGTAATTTTCGAGATTTATTACGTAACTACGAATTTATGTAAGTCGCATAATACGTAAGTCGAGGGATTCCTGTACTAGTAAATTAGTATAAGTGGTGCTAGTCTGAATTCCTGATTTACAGGATGTGTGATCGTTTTAAATGAAATGTCTGCTAAGGGATCTAGAGAGAGAAAGTTGTAATTGCTTAAAGTTTATCGTCATCGTTACAAAATATTGTAACATATATATGTATAATATCTTATTTTTGTCATGGCGTATAGCACTCGTATTCTTGAACCGATTTTGATTTGACTTAGAAATCTAAGAATTCTTAGTCACTAAGGTGAAAAAGCGCTCACATTTGTGTTTTGCATGACTCTCTTAAGGCATATAAAACGAATTTTCCATGATTTTAATAGAATAAAAAGTGTTAGAGCCTGATGAAAACGCATTGCGCCCTACAGCTATCCATATGTCTTTGAACAAAAATGAAGATATTTCGTCAATGTCCAAAGTTTCTCTCTTATGTGGGATTTCTACTTTACCGTGGAGAGTCTACCTTCTTTATTATATTTAGGCATCACATTTATGGCTATAGCTAAGTTGGTACTCCAGTTATTTGAGGCAAAACAGAATTAAGAAATAACCCTGGATATATTTCTTATCTTACTAGCGTTGTTGATATGGAACATATTTAGTATGTTCGTGAAATATAAAATAAACTTATGATATGTTCTTTCAATGCAACTTCATTTTTCATTCACTTATTTAAACGCTTTAACCCTTTAGCGGGCGATGTCCACAAAAAAGACACATAATTTTAAGATTACTGGCACCAGGAATATTTAATTAAAATTTTACTTTTATAAAATACGGAAAAGTAAGCAGGATTTTATTTTTTTAATAAATTCGTTTTTAAATTCCGGTGTCAGTTCATCATTTCATCACTTTACACACAGAATTGCTCCGCGCTGAAAAGGGTTAAGATTATGCGCTTCTTAAATGACTCATGCAAGTGATTTATCGCATAATTATACTTCCGACACTCTCGTCGCTGGGTGCATAGAAATTACAACCAGTAACTTTATCGGCTACATCACGCAATATACGTCGCAGCTTTCGACTGCCATATTTCTCCTTATTTTCCGTTCTGCTCACGCATATTACAATGGACCTTTGTCGTAAACACCAGAAAAATGTAAAACTCCAAGTTCAGCCGTGTTAAGCATTCCTTAAACAAACAAAAAGCTCAGGAAGGAAGTTGCATTAAAAGTTGATTTTTAGTAACTTTGAATCCGTAATGACAGAATTTCAGAGTAATTCAAATACGTTTCATTTTATAACCTATATGGATGAAGTATGTTCATTAAAGACTTCAAATAAATGAATGACTTAGTTTTTTAAATAAAAGCAGAAGATTAAATATTTATGGAAGTTTTCGGAAATTTTCGTATTTTTTCGGAATCGAATTTGATAATATATATATATATATATATATATACAGGGCATTGCCGAATTCGACTGACAAATTCAGAGGCCTCATAAACCACGTATTTAATCAAAAGGTGGTTCTACCCTAACGCAATTAGGGTATTTGAGTATAAATCGCCCAACAGAAGGCGCTGCTATGCTGCATTTTTCACGATATCCGTAATAGCTCTATTTCAAGAACTAATGCACGAATTTTCATCAAACTTCAGAATAAGGTATACCATGTTAAATATTGGTGCTGATTATGTTTTGGTGTAAATAGTCCAACAGGTGCTATGATGATTTCTCCGCGATTTCTGCAATAGCTCTATCTCAAAACTAATGCCAAATCGCCAAACTTCAGATTCAGTTAGACGTTGACATTAAATTGTTGCTGACTAGGTTTTAATGTAAATCACCTAACATGTGACGCTGCTATGAAATTTTACAGGATTCACACGATTTTAGCGTTAATCCTATTTCAAGAATTAATGCACGGAATTTCATATTATTAGAATCGCCACAATGGGCATAGATTGCCATTTAATTTTGGCACTGTGATAGCGAATTTTGAAGTATAAATATGCATGAAATACAAGAAAGTTTTGGGTTTGGCACATCCGATTAGTTTTTTGTTGCTCTGATGCGATCTTGAATTTGTGTGTGAATTACTTGATAACATACACTTTTTTGGTAAAATTTCTTCTTTAGCACATTTTTTAGTGAAAACAATACAATAAATGCTCTCAACCGCAAATTGAATTTATCTCATCTCTCGCAATTTGAGTTTATTTACATTAATGATGAGGAACTTTAAACAAGTTCGAAGCATTTAATATTATTTGTAAAGATTTTTATGCGCTTTTAAATTTTTTAATTAAATTGTCTCTATTTTTAACCATTCGAAAAATGATTATTTTCCTCGTCAGGGTAGGAAATCAAAAGCATATCTGTAGGTTTTTATTGGTTTAATCATCATTTTATTCGTTTTCTGATTGGTCTATACAGTGATCTGTATTTCCCTTTACTTTCGACAGAGATGGACAACAGAGTGTTGCCACTATGACAAAAAAGTAATAAAAACTACAAAATAATAATAATAATAATAACTCAGAAACAAATTGAGATACAGCTTTCAAACAAATTGCATTTAAAAGTAGATTTTTTTCTCTATACGACGATATAAAAAGTAATATTGTGGGATGTTTAGAAGTTTAAGAAATAAATTTCATTTAAAATTGGCCGTCAGATTTCTTGGAAATCTGACGATGGAAAAGCCTTTTCCCGAACAGCCAATGAAATGCGTGGATAATACGTACGAGTCGCAGGCGATTTCTGTCGCTTGCAATTTTTAGGTGTAATAACACGATTAATGTTTAATTCATGGCGTACGTAATGTATGATCAACTCCGTGCTATTTTTATGTCTTAAATTTTTGTCTTTGAAAAAATCATTTTCCAAATGGTCGTTGTAATTTGTTAAATTGCATTTTTTTTTTCTATGCAATACAACCCATGAATTTGAAAAAAATATACAGGGTGTCCCCGAATTCACGGTCCAAATTGTAAGGGAAGGTAAAGTATACATAACGAAGCAATTCTGATATAGCAATGTGGTGTCGGAAATGAAATGTATTGGCGAAAAACAAGAAATATGGAGGAAATGAGAACAGGCGTTTTATTGACATAACAATTACAGTAAGCGCTCAAATGTGTCACCACCAGCATCGATACATACCTGGCAGCGTTTAGCAAGTGATTAGCGTATCCTATCGAAGGTTCCAGATGTCTCATCTATGAGACACCAGTAATCACCCATCACAATCACCCGGAGCTCCGACCATTCGGTTTATGGATTAATGCTCCGGTGGTAAGATCCCCAACAACATCTAGCAAACCCCAGCCGCAGAAATGAGCCCGAAAAACGGGCATTAATTTAAAAATAATTACAAATTGCAAAAGCAACGCGACATGCCCTACATGCTTCGCAGAGCCTGGTGAAATAAACAAAATTTTTCTTGCCACTGCCGGCAGAAAAAATGTAAATTGAAAAAAAAAAATGCAATTTAACAAATTACAACGACCATTTGGAAAATGATTTTTTCAAAGACTAAAATTTAAGACATAAAAAACCGCACGGAGTTGATCATACTTTACATACGCCATGAATTAAACATTAATAGTGTTATTACACGTAAAAATTCCAAGCGACAAAAATCGCCTGCGACTCGTACGTATTATCCACCTGAAACTTATGTATTATCCAAGCATTTCATTGGCTGTTCGGGAAAAGGCTTTTCCATCGTCAGATTTCCAAGAAATCTGACGGCCAATTTTAAATGAAATTTCATTCTTAAACTTCTAAACATTCCACAATATTACTTTTTACACCGTCGTATAGAGAAAAAAATGTACTTTTAAATGGAATTTGTTTGAAAGCTGTATCTCAATTTGTTTCTGAGTTATTAATTTTTTTTTTGTAGTTTTTATTACGTTTTTGTCATAGTGGCAACAGAAGGTATCCATCTCTGTTGAAAGTAAAGGGAAATACAGATTACTGTATAGACCAATCAGAAAACGAATAAAATGCGGATTAAATCAATGAAAACCTTCAGATATGCTTTTGTTTTCCTACCCTGACGAGAACAATAACAATTTTTCCAAATGGTTAAAAACATAAGAAAAGCTGCATTAAATACAATTAAAATATAAGAACAATACAACAATTTATAATTTAACATAATATAGAATAAATTCTTAAATAACAAAACAACTTAGAATTTTACGTAGCAGTTCGTAATCAAGAAATTATTATTTTTATTATTATTATTCGGACAATTAGGAGAATTTGGAAAAGACAAGATCCGATGGGTATTATAGTTACATAAGCAGAAAAATAAAATCAAAATCTGTATTGAATAAAACTGTATAGAGCTCATTTAGTTTGTTATAAATCTGACATAACTTATGATAATTTGTTGGTGCAAATAAAACTGACCATAGGTTTTGTCTAAGATTTCTACTGTTGTCAAATGAAAAGTGAGCAGGCATCATGCTGCATTTTTCACATATATAATGGACAACATCGCCACGGTCTAATGAGACACCAGTTGACTCTGATGATTACCTCATTGCATGACTTTCAGTCGTTGCTGAAATGTTCATGAAACACTTGAAATCTTCGAAAAGGTACGCCCATCACTTGCTAGATGCTGCCAGTGACACATTTGAGCACTTACTGTATCTGTTATGTCAATAAATTGGTTGCTTTAATTTCCTCCGCATTTCTCGTTTTTCGCCAGAACGTTTCATTTCCGACACCATATTGCTGTACCAAAATTCCTACTTTATGTGTACTTTACCTTCCCTTACAGTTTGGCCCATGCATTCGGGGACTCCCTGTATATACGTTTAGTTATATGCATTGGTGTGTTAAGAGGAGTTACACATATCCAAAAGACGCAAATGCGGGTAAGTCGGCAGTAGTGTTGTTAGGTGTCCTGATTTTCAGGCGTTCCAAGACTCGAGCCCCGGAAATATCGCGCGATACGACAAAAGCACCGATTTTTCATTATGCGCGAATTTTTTAAATTTTTCTTTTACTACCATGCTATTTGTTAGTCTACATCGCGCAGAACTTCATGCAGTAAAATCTGTGAAAACAGAACCCGTCTACAACGAAAAATGTTTATAATTCCGCAGATAGGAATGCTGTACAAATCTACTTGCTAAAATGAAATATTGTTATTAAATATTGTTTAGCTATTGGTTTTAGATGTTTAATGCATTTTATTTGCTAAAACCTGTGAAAACAGAACCTGTTTATAACGGAATCCTGTCTTAAACATAAAACATTCATAATCCCTACGGAAGGATATCTTGAAATAACCATCCTAAATCTCTCTAAAACGGAATTTTATTTCGGTTTTCAGCAATTCTGCTTTCAGAGATTCCACTTTATAAGATTATTGTGTTTATTTATTACAGCAAAACAAACTAAGACGGAAAGTCGAAAAAATAAATCGTTTTAAGCCGGTTTTGTTATAAAAGATGTAATTCTATGGTCTTCTTTCCATGTGGACCATGATTTTTTTACGTTTCACATCGGATTTCGTTATAAACAGGTTGCATTTTCGTAGGATTTACTGTATTTGTTTGTCCTGATTTAGAAGCAACTTTCCCGCTCTTTGTGACAGCGGATCTGGAAACACTGCACTCTAAAAAAAAAAAGATGTAACGGTACAGATGTAAAGTTCTAGAAATCTGTATACTTACTAAAATTTTACCTGTACACTGTACAAAAAAAAATGTAAATCTACAAAATTAGTTTTTGTAAAGCTACAGAAATCTGTAGCTTTGCAAAAGGAGCTACTAAAATTTCAGAAATCTTACTAAAATTTTATCTGTAACCAGGGTTACAAATACATAAAAAGTTCTAGGCATCCCAATTTCCTAAAAAATTCTTGGTAATCTTACAGATTTTTTTTATTTACAGTGCAAACGTGTATCTGTTACATGAATTTTTGTTGTTGCTATATAAAAAGTTCTAGGTATCCCAGTTTCCTAGAAAATTCTTAGTAACGTTATAGATTATTTTTTTACAATGTAGTCATCATCCACATATTCAAATTCATCTACAATAAAATAATTTTACTTTGTTTTGTAAGTAGCACAGTTTTCACCGGATGCTGAGGTAAGATGTTCAGTTTCATTTCAGAGGCAGATTACCAGTTTGAGTAGGCTGAAATCTACGGGCCCGGAGCTGATAATTATATATATGTAAACTCAGTTTATGGCGTCAGATGCTGCCATCCGAAGAATCTACAAGAGTCTTTTTCCATTTTTTCCGGTCAAGAATCCATTCCTCTTCCAGACTTCTATCCCTCATTGCCTTTGAAATATCATCCATCCAGTTTTTTCGTGGTCTTTCCCGTTTCCTTTCTTTGTTTGTTTCATAATTGAATGTGATTTTGGGTAGTCTTTCATCATTCACTCTTTTGACATGACCATATCATGCTTTTTTTTAATATCATCTAATATGGCTCCCTTTATTTTCATCATTTCCTTGATTCTGTCATTCCTTATTCTTTCTATTCTTGATATCCTGCATGATTTTATTAGGGCGTCCATTTCTACACTGTAAAAAAAAATCTGTAAAGTTACAAACATATTTCTCGGAAACTGGGATTCCAGGAACTTTTTATGTAACGGCAACAGCAAAAATTTCTGTAACAGCATCTGTTACAGGAATTTTTCTTGTTGCCGTTACATAAAAAGTTCCTGGAATCCCAGTTTCCTAGAAAAATTTTAGTAACTTTACAAATTTTTTTTTACAGTGTACTGACGCTAATTTCTTTTTTGATAATTCTGTTCTTTTTTTTAAATACATATTGAGCTAATATATTAAGCAAAAGAAGAATGGTGTGCAATATTCTTTGCTTTGCTTACTTATTGAATCCTGAAAATGTAATTCATAATGGTTTAAGGGGTCTCAAGACTCTTAAAATTTGGAAAAAAGAAAAGAAGACCATTTTCAACATTTAATATCTTAAAATGTATATCATTTTAAAACACAGTTTTTAGAGGGATAAAATATACGAGTATGTTCTTTCGTTTCATATATTTCAAAAATTACAAAATGCAAAATTGATATTTATAGGGGACTTCAAACTGTTAGACATTTGTCGAGCAGAGACTTGGTATGACATCTTACGCGCAGGATTACAAAATAACTTTCGCAACTGGAATAAAAACTTTGGTGCTTAATTATACTTCAGATTATAATAATTATCCTGAGTCTAAATAAATTTGTATTTAAAGCATTTTTTTTAATACAAAGTTGTATTTAGCTAATACAAAATTTTGAAAATTTCAACAGTATAATCACCTAAAAAGAATAATTTTTTTTTTGAACACTAAAGAGAAAATTTTGGTCTAGTTTATATATACTAATATGAAACATAAATTTTGATAATTTCATGAAAAAATATTGAGAAGTTTTTGAGTTATCCCATGCGTTATGCCCAAAAACATCATTTTCAGTAAAATGACTTTAGTAAATTTCGGAAACGCTTCTTCAGCTATTGAGAAGGTACAATTCTAAAAGCCATAACTTCTGTTCTGATGGGAATTTCAAGGAAACAATTATGTCAAAATGTTCAGAAAAGATAAGAGTTTAACATATAAAAAAATTAAAATTTCAAAAATTCTGAAACTTTAAGAGTCCTGAGACTCCCTAAATTGTATTCCAAACCCTATTGTCTTTTTAATTTCTTGTCTATTCATAAGAAGAAAATATTAGATTCGTGAAAATTTTCGGCTTCTACTTTTTGATGGATTTATACATTGGCGACGTCAGTAGTTTTATAAGTAGAAATATAAGATTTTTCTTTCTTCTTAACAAAGTTTCAGTTAGCAGGCAATGAAATTTATCTTGATAAAATTAATTGCTAGTCTAAAAAGTTTTTTTTAGAATAAGAGTTTCTAGATAAATGTCTTTATGAAAATATATTAATTTACAAATGTACTGTAAATTCCTTTTTAAAGCATATACAGGGTATTCATAATTAAACGACCCTACTTTAAAGATGTCACAGACGAAACTATTGGTCAGAAAGTTGTGAAATTTTGTGACGGACATAATGAAGAAATGAGAATTTGTTTGAGAGAAAAAAAAAATAGCTCAAAATTTCGCCATTAGACGGCTTTTTTTAATGAATTACGCATTTTTAAAAGTTTTTACACTTTATTTTACTCAGATTAAATAAGACAAATATACAGACTGCACCATGAAAAAAATAAAGCGTAAAAACTTTAATTATTGGTGTTCGAACTGAACGAACCGTACAAACTCTGAAAAAAAAAAAGAGTCTCCTACGACAGCTTCCATTTTCTTCTCAGATCGGAGGCCTAGTATTCAGTGGGTGGTGGCTAAATTGTTAAAAATTGTGTAATTTATTAAAAAGCCCTCTGGTGGCAAAAATTTGAACTAATTTTTTTCCGCTCAAACAAACTCCCATTCCTTCATTATGTCTGTCACAAAATTTCACAACTTTCTAACCAATAGTTTCGTATGTAGACAACTTTAAAGTAGGGTTGTTTAATTATGGACACCCTGTATATGCAAAAGATTAAAAAATAGTCTCACAAATATGTTATATATATTGCTTTTATAGAGAGGAGGGAGCCCATAAAATGATCAACCCTAGAGGGTTAATCCGCCTCTGTTTCAATTATATTTTTATAATTTGGGGAAAGGCTAACTCTCTTTAAATATGTAACTTTTGTTTTGTTGTTTTAGTTTAATAATGCATAGTAATAGTTAAAGGAGACTAACCTAACAGCTGTAACCTGATGAATGAAACAAGTTCAATATGTCATAATATTACTCTCCACTCCCGTTGATGATTAAAAAAAAAAAATGTGACAGTCGAAAATATTTAATCCCCTTCACAGGATGTAACATTTTCGAAGAGAGTTCCCGTTTACAAAAAAAAAGATTGTAGATTTGGAAGTTCCCCAGGAAAATTGCTGGAACTTGAAAGACATTTTGTGTATAAAACGTTTCACTCAAGTTTCAACTCATTAATATTTAAGCCAACATGGCATGTCTTCTCGGGTAATCAAGATTAATTGATTAAAATAAAAAACAGTTATTGTTAGCTAATGCACATCCACTAGAATCTAGAGGTGTTTCTCTTTTTTTTTTTTTTTTTTAAATATAAGACAAAACATTGGAAACTTCATTTCAAATACTTATTATATGTATATATATATATATATATATTACACCATTTCAAAATGCCTAAACACCATAACCCCAAAAGGAAGGTGTATATCTGCAGAAATTTTTTAACTATAAAATACATAAAAGAACAAGAAAGACAGGTACAAAAACAGTCCGTTCTTCATCAGTGGGAGGACAGACAAAAAACTAACTCCACCCCCACTTTTAAAATTTGCAGGTTTCTGAACACACGCTCACCCTGCATTCAATATTGAAAAACTATTGTCATTTTATTAACCAAATTCCATAAAAAACTAAAATAACTCAAATTAAAACTAACAAACATAATGTTAACAATATAAAAATTAGCATACAAAAACAAAAAATATAATATAACATAATATAAAATAAAATATAATAACGTAATTTATAAAATTGATTGTTTAACCTGACAGCAGGGTTATGTAGGGCAGACGGAAGGTGAATTACATGTTAGAATTAATCAGCATAGATCGGATGTATATAATGATAATAAGAAATGCCCCACATTTGAAATTTTGCATTTTAGAATTCACAGTTTTAGTAATATTCAAATTTTGGATCATGTTGAAGTTAAAAATAATAGATTAGATAAAGAGAATGATTATATGTTGCAGTTTAAAACTATATATCCATTTGGATTGAATACATTGGTTAATAAAGTTAATTTATTGAAGGTTAGAAATGTATATGATTTATTTTATAATTTTAATGATAAAGTTGTTATAAAAAGAGGAAAGAGGGGGTCTCGTAAATATAAAAAAGTTACTAAACATGTAATTCCTAATATATGGATTAAGGATTTGGAATTTGTTTTTGATAAAAATTATAGTGTTAAAAATGTTAAAATGGAGGTTTTTAAATTAAAGATTAATGTGCTTAAGAAAATTAAAAAATGTTTGGATGTTTTCAAATTTAAAAATTTACAGTTTAAAGATTTATTATATGATTTAATTAATTTTAAGTTATTAAATAGAGATAAGTTAATAAAGAAGTAATTTATTTTAATATAAAATTTCAACAAAAATCTTTTGATAATTTGAATTTAAATGTAATATGCAAACATATTTACGACCTTTTTCCTCTTAAAGAATGTATTATTTCAGTTGCATATAATTATCCTAAACCATTAAGTAATAAGATTTTCAATTACAGACAAATAGCTTTTTCAAATGTTAATACAGTTTTAACTTGTTGTAATAATATGGAATTTAAAGATTTTATAGATAATTATCATGGTCATATAATTACAGGTAATCTTGATATAATCAAGAATAAAAATGTAAAATATTTAATGAATTTTGGTACAAAATTTAGAATTAATAGTAAAATTAGCAGCAATAAGGTACTACAGATTTTTAAGGATAATGTCAATAATTTTATAAAGAAATATAGTTATAAATTTAGTATGCCTTTAGAGGCTTTTTTTGAATGGAAGTCTCAAATTTTGGGGCATTTCAATAATTTTTTAAAAGATTATTTAAATTCTGATAAGTATGAATATCAAAGTTTTAAAGATGAAGATGTAAAATTTATTAAAAGTTTACAGAATAATTTTGTTATAGTCCCTGTGGACAAAGCAGTAAATAATTATGCAATAATATGAAAGAAGTTTTATATGGATAAAATAGAGGGTGAATTAGGTAATGAAAATTTTTATTCAAAAGTTAATATTGACAAAAATCCTGTTATTAAAAAAAATTTTTGCATATAAAAAGGAAGTTAAAAGTATGTTTTCTTATAATTTTGATGTTTCTAATCATCACTGTTTGCCATTTATTTTCTTAACGCCTAAATTTCATAAAGATCCAATTAAGTTTAGATTTATTTGTAGTACTTCTAAAAGCGTTAATAAAAATTTTAATATTGGTTTACAGAATTTACTAAAAAAGATTTATGATTTTTTAAAGTATAAATTTAAGAAGTATAGTTATTTCTGGTCAAAGGATAATAGTGTTGAAATTCTGGACAAATTGCCTTTGACTCCTCTGAAAATGCAGGTATTCGACTTTGAAAATCTGTTCACCAATATACCTATTGATTCACTTTATGGTGTTTTAATGAGTATTTTTGATGTTTTTAATATAAATGATGAATTAAATATAAATAGAGATTTATTTTTAAGCTTATGTCATTTCTGTTTTTATAATAATTATGTAACTTTTAACAATAATACCTTTAATCAGATATGTGGTATAGGTATGGGGACAAACTATTCTAGTACAGCAGCTAATTTATTTTTGTTTTATTATGAATATAAGTATACTATAAAATATAACAGATCTTTAAGGGTCTTTAGTTATATTGATGATATTTTGATTTTTAATTTTGATTTTTCTAATGAATATAATATTATATATCCAAATTGTTTAAAATTAAATAGAGCAAACAGTGATGAATATAATGCAGAATTTTTGGATATTTTATTTAAAATTATTGATAATAAATTGATATTGGATTTGTACGATAAGAGAAATAGTTTTCACTTTTTTACTAGAAGCATGCCACATTGGTTTTCAAATTTACATAAAAAAATTTACATAAATATTATCATTAATCAATTAATACGTTTCAATAAAATTTGTGGCAGATACAATAATTTTTATAAGTTAACTTAAGTTGCTTTAAGTTGTTGGCTAATTTATTTTATAATAATTTTTACCCTATAAAGTTTTTGAAATATTATTTAAAGACAGTTCTAAAAAGTGAATGGCAACGATGTGTACTAGCAGCATGAACATGTGATGGCAGCTTTCTGGAACTTTCTGTATGAAATAGGCATCCTAAAGTCTTGTTAAAAGAACGGGTGTGTATTGATGAATTGAAACGAAAGAAAGTTGCAGACCTGGAACTCTGATATTTGACAATGGCTTTGGAAGAAAAATTATTTGTTTATTGTTGACGGGTGAGAAACATTATACAGGTATTACTGTTTTTCATGTTTTGAGAAATTTTATTTTGCGGGTTTGGGGGGCGCACGTTTATTCTGCAATCATGCTTGTTAAGTTAATTTCTTTTGTTTTTATTTTAATGGCAATTTTCTAAGTATTTCTCTAAAAAACTTTTTATTAAAGCTTTTTTGTTTTTGTATGCTAATTTTTATATTGTTAACATTATGTTTGTTAGTTTTAATTTGAGTTATTTTAGTTTTTTATGGAATTTGGTTAATAAAATGACAATAGTTTTTCAATATTGAATGCAGGTTGAGCGTGTGTTCAGAAACCTGCAAATTTTAAAAGTGGGGGTGGAGTTACTTTTTTGTCTGTCCTACCACTGATGAAGAACAGACTGTTTTTGTTTTTTTACCTGTCTTTCTTGTTCTTTTATGTATTTTATAGTTAAAAAATTTCTGCAGATATACACCTTCCTTTTGGAGTTATGGTGTTTAGGCATTTTGAAATGATATAATATGTTTTTATTGCATTTGAGATGTGCTGCTGTAACGCCATTCATGCAGTAATTTTTCATTAATTTTGAAATAATATATATATATATATATATATATATATATATATATATATTATGCACGTTTCAGTTCAGCTATCTCTCTTCACACATGTGATTTTTGTTTTTGAATTTCCCACAAATAATACGTGAGATAATTAAACAGGTTTAACCTAACAGTTGTAACCTGATAAAAGAAACAAGTTCAAAATGTCATAACATTACAACACTCTCGGTGATGATTAAACGTGAAAGAAAAAAAATCATGTGCCAAGTATAGATTATGAAACACTTTCCAACACATTCAGGAGAATATAACAAAACTTCCCCATTTAAAAATTAAAATATTACATCTAATTCAACCATTCGGAAACGCATAACACATTTCAAAACACGATTTCAGCTGTTCCCATCTACAATTGGAAAATCATCCGATTTTTTTCAGCAGCCTTGTATATGATATATAGATTTGTGTCTATTAACTACATACATGCCAAAATTTAGTTCACTTAAGAAAAAAATATATTTCAGTTGAAAATTCCCCTTCAGCAATTTCCTCGAATAAGGGAAATGATACGAGAATACTTTGTGCAGCCCTGGATGTGATGTATAGAATTTATATATAACGAGTAACATGCAAAAAATTAGTTAAATTTAAAAGCGCATACCGAATTTTAAAACGTACACTCCAGCAATTATTACTCAAAGACAGTACTATAACCTATTTATTTTCTGTGTCCCTGTAAATGAATAAAAAATGCTATGAATGCCCTGTTCTAATGTGATCGTATGAAATTCAGTGATTTATATCAGTTTCAGTACATCTGAAATAGCGTAATATCATTAAAATTCTCAGCAAACGATTTTCCTCCATGTACCATTATGTAATGCAATTCTTTTGAGTGACCCTGTAAATGAACAATTAATCCTACATACTTCATGTATACCAAACATGCTTTTGTGACCCTAAATAACCTTTATCGATTGCGTGAAAATCCGAGTATATTTACTGGAGTTTGAGCGTGGACAGACGGACAGATGGACAGACAAACCAAATGCATAAACACTGTTCAACTTTGTTGGGAACTGTTAAAAAAATGTGACAGTCGACAATATTTAATCCTCTTTAGAGAATGTAACATTTTCGAAGAGAGTCCCGTTTACAAAAGAAGTGGGTAAGTGTGATCGCAGATCGCACAGAGGGTTTCGTTTAGTATCTCTTTTAAAACACTTTATCCTTAAATTAATAAACCGAATTTGTTAATTTATAATTATTAAATCCTTACATAAATGGCAGCATCATTACATTTAATTTTAAAATAATTAGAAAAATATTTTTAAATCAAATTAAAAATATTCAAGAAAAATTATTTAAATAAAATTTGAAAAATTCGAATATTTTTAAATTCAGCAATTCCAAAAATTTAAAGTATAATTAATAAAATTAGTACAATAAGCAAAAATTCAGGTATCAATAAAATGTAAAATTTTTCAAAGCAAAAATTTGGGAACAGATGTCATAAGTTCCCACGGCCGCCATCTTGGAATTTTCTTGGCGTAAAAACCCCTTTTCCGCCAAGTAGTAAATGTCACCAAGCACCGATTTATACGCATGTTTCGCTTAATGAAAATAAAATAAAATAATAAACAAAATTCGCTAAAGTGGCAATCAGTAATCTTGTATGAGCGCTTCGCGCACATTAACCGAAAAAAGCATCACTGCATTCAGCATTTCTCGCGGTGTAGCATTCTCAAAATTCAGCAGTTCTCGCTTTCTAGCAATCTCAAAATGTAAAAAACTCTTAAAGCAGCAAAATATACATAAAAAACGAAACTCGCTAAAGTGGCAATTAGTAATCTTGTATGAGCCTTCGCGCACATTAACCGAAAAAAAACATCACTGCATTCAGCATTTCTCGCGGTGTAGCATTCTCAAAATTCAGCAGTTCTCGCTTTGTAGCAATCTCAAAATGTAAAAAACTCTTAAAGCAGCAAAATATACATTAAATTATCAACATGCCTTAACAGACATCTGCTTTCTTGAAAGCTCCAGCACAAAATCTCTCTCATAACATCACCGTCATTTTCCAAAATAATCTTATGAATACGCATTGGCACACTATATACAAACCTACTTTTCTTGTCAAAATTTCCTCATATTTCTTAATTACTTCAGCAAAAGCATTTAAACGGATTACAGAAACCATAGTCAGTCAAATACATCCAATAAATTTAACATAAAAATAAAAATACAGAACGATACAACACGATATCAAAATACATCCACAAAATCTACCACTTCTCAGGGGTTGCCAGAACACAACACGTCAGAACACACACGTCACACGCGGTTCCACATATCGAGGTTGCCATATCCTTAAACACCGCCAAGACGCCAACAAAAAATCGCCAAACAATTCAAAACAACGGCTGAGGGAACATAAGGCATATAAGCCAAAAATTGTTTAAAACATATCTAAAATGATCAAATAATTCAGAAAAATCCAAATTAATTCTTTGACTTTTCAAACACCCACTAGATGGCGCCAAAAAAAGTTGTTAAGATTTATTGAAATTCGAAATAAAAAAAGCTCTTTCAATTCCTGAATAATTCTTATAATGATAACTTGAAAAAAGTTGCCCATAGAAGTCTATTATTTCAAACTATGGGCAGTAGATGGCAGCAGCAAACAAACATTGATTCCAGATTGAAATTCCAGATTTTCTCTATCTGAAAAAAAAGAGATTTTAAAAATTATCGATGCGCAAAAAAAATAAAATAAGGCCTAAAAAAGGGAATTTTTTTTTAATTAAATCCATCTGGGAAATGGTGTAATAATAATAAAAATCAAAGTTTTAAATCGAACACAGATTCGAGCCCACAATCTTCCGCGTGGAAGACTAACGCTTTACCACTGTGCTATGGACACTGCGAAATTAAGATTATGTTTTAAAATCGAAAAAGAACGAATTCATTTAATTAAAATAATATAAGACTTTTTCAAATTTTTATGATTTACGGTATGACAGGGGGTATTCCTCTCTATGTAACAAAAAATTCAAGTCTTTAACTTAAATAGTTTCCGAGTACGAGCGCTGTGACGGACAGACAACGAAGCGAGACTATAAGGATTTCTTGAGATGAACAAAACCCTAAAATGGTCGTATATTTGGAAGTTCCCCAGAAAAATTGTTGGAACTTTAATGACATTTTGTATATAAAACGTTTTACTCAAACTCATTAATATTTAAGCTAGCATCGCGTGACTTCTGGGATAATCAAGGTTAAGTGATTGATTCGCCACTTGGAAGAATACTGTCAGCTTTAAGAATATTTAGTATTAGTACTTATCACATTTATGAATAGATTTTAACAAATGAATTTAATACATTGTAAGTTAATTTGTGATTTCCGAGCTTTTAGTTTAATGCATTAAAATGTCGTATTAAATTAATTGTATTTCGTGCGTAAGAATTTTAAACATAGAAGTTTTAAAAGGTTGTTTAAATTTTATTCTAATGTAATGCAACGTTGGGCATAAAGGTACGCAAAGTTCAGATGTCTCCCTTTAACCCCTTGAAGACCGGTGGTTCATTTTCGGATCACTTAATTTTAATCCTTTGACCCTTGACCCCGAGGTGCTATACATCAAATGAGTACCAAACTTGCTCGACAACTAAGCATCGAGGGTCCCGCGATAGGCTGACCATCTGACCGGGGGATATGTTGTATAGCACCTCAGGGCTGACTGTAAAAAAAACGGTGATAGGCACTGCAGGTCCTGATCCTTCGTGAATTGTATAGCCACAGGTGTCTTTTTTCTTTTTAAATCTCCAAATGCCACCACATTAGAACCAGAGTCGTGGAATGAAAATTTTTCGTTTATTTAGTACGTGAAAAAAAGATTTACTTATTTTCAAATAAATTTGCTTGTAAATTCTGGTGTCATTCGATCAGTTCAGCATTATAGAAGTACTTTGCCCTTGAAAGGGTTAAACATATAACATTTGTTTTTGAGTTTTTAACTAAATCTATTTATATTAAATTAATTGTGAATCATGTGTAAATGTGTATACATACATATATATAAAATTAGCTTTGTGTTCGACTCGATATAAAAATAAATTCCCGCTATATTATAGTTATAAAGCATTTTATTTTATAACAGTATTATTTATAGAAACAATCAAAATTAAAACTATGATGCATATTTCTAAATTTTACATTACTTACATATTTACAACGAAAGGGCATCCTTCCAAACTACATTTTTAGTTCGCTGCATACTTTCTTTTGGTAGCAAAACTTTTAGGCCTGAATACTTTCTTATACGTGAGAAAACAACATACAGCATTCCGGCTCCTATTAGGCAGATTTTAAAAGCCAATTTTCTTGCCAAATATCACCAAATTTGGCAACATACTTTCATTTAGCACCAAGCATGTGTTTTGGCAAGTTGCTTTCCCGCCAAATCCCGCCAATCTTTCGCCACATTTATACGAAATGTTGCCAATTTTGCGACTTTGTTTGCTGCCAACTATTCAGCAACTTAATAGCTGTTTCAACCTTCATTCCCATTGAAATGCAGTGACCCCAAAATGACCCCCTAATCGGATTTTTTCGAACTTGTGACCTAGTCCAATGGTCTTCTCGTACCCTAAAACGGTAGGTGTGGTGTTGTTTATGACGGCCGATTATCTACAGAGGGATATAGGCTCAAGGCGGGATGCCCTCCGTGGGGGGATCTTTCTAAGGGAACTAACCTTATTTATGCAATGTAGAGGTCTGCACGGGACCGGCGGAATGAAGGCGAATTTTCAAACGGGCCGGGTCGGCAAAAAAATTGAACGGGCCTGCAGGGCCGGGCCGATTAAAAATTGAATCGGGCCTGTCGGCCCGATATAAGAATTCAAGCGAAGCAGATAAAATATAAGCCATTTTCAATGAATATGATTTTCTCGAGAAGTATAAATGTGCGTCACGAGCCGATGCGAGTTTAACCACATCAATACAGAAATGTAACATGTCCATCGTAGAGATCGGCATCGTACAGTTACAAGATGTCTGATTCCGAGTTTAATTTTTTTCAGCAGACTCGTGCCGGGACGGAACTGGTCTTATCGATCTCAGGATGTGTAGGACAGTCATTGTGTTTTGTAGTATTAATAGTGATAACGAACTTCTGTTAACAGTATCTTTGGAAATATACCTTAAAGTGGTTCTCATTTTCACTGCTCAATAATGCGAAACTTTGAGACACATTTTCTGACTCATTTTTAACTATAAAGGCATAAAATTGACAGGCCTGACTACTGAAGGCATTTGGAAAAAATAGCTTTCTCCATATCTGATAAATTACTTACAGAGATAACAGAGATTCTTGTCACGTGACTGTACGCTTTTCTTCTTTCCTGTGCTATCGCTTCTGAAAATTCGATTCAAAACGTTTAACTTTTGCAGTATTTTCAGAAAGATATATTGCTTTTAACTATGGAAAAAAAAACGACATTTACATAACTTCTGAATAAGAATACCTGCCAATCTTACGCGTTTCCGAAAAGAAATTAATTCATAAATGTGTCGAAATGTAGCTCCTTTGGATTTGAGAAAAGCCTTAAAAGTGAGAGAACTATCTTCACAAATCTACTTTTTATTATACAGCTTCAAAAGTTATCATGTTTTTAATCCTTTATTCTGAACTACATTAATCTTTTAATGAATCCTTATTTGAATTTTGAAATGTCTGTAGACACGATGACTAAAACACTGTAAGTAATCTTTAATGTTTACTTGTATGTTTAATGTATGTTTAATCTTTAATGTGTGCTTTCTGTTTTGCGAACATCATAGTAATCTAAAATATACTGTGAAATGTTCCGATAAATATGTATGCAGTATTCGTTAAAAGAATCTTAATTGTATGTCGAGAAAAAACGGATTTTTTTTTTGTAGAAATTGTGTCGGGCCGGGCCGGGCCTGTTTTCACTGATTTTTGTACGGGCCGGGCCGAGAACTGTAAAAATGCAAACGGGCCGGTCCGGGCTCGGGCCGAACTTCCAATTTTTACACCGGGCCGGGCCTGGAAATTCTGGCCCGTGCAGACCTCTAATGCAATGTTAACCAAGGTTCGAAAAAAACCCCACAGAAAATTCCGAACGGTTAGGCCAACGGGCGCGATTGGGTTCGAACCCAGCACCTCCCGTTTACCAGCTTTTGAAAGCATAACCTCTCAGCCACCGGAGGAGCTCCAAAACGGTAGGATATAAAATTTAGTCAAAATTATTAGAACTGTATTTTTGATAACATTTGCATACACACACACACAACATTTGCTCGCATGATAATATATGATATTATTTCATGCAATCTTTCAATTAGAGATTCTATTATTTTTGTTATACAAACTTGTTAGATATTTGATTTCAAAGGTATGTATGCATGTATTAAGTGAAGTATTTTATTAAAGCTGTGTTAGATTGCCTGGTGTTTTAGTTCAGCGATCTCTCTTCATACATGTAATTTTTGTTTTTGAGTTTCAGATAAATAATACATGAAATAGTTAAACAAGGTTAACCTAACAGTTGCAGCCATATTAATGCAACAACTGTAAAATGTCATAACATTACTATGTTCATCATGGTGATGATACAACAAAATTGTGACAGTCCAGAATATTTAATCCCCTTCAGAGAATATGATATTTTCACGGAGCCCTGTTTTCAAAAAGAAGTCGTAGATTTGGAAATTTACCAGAAAGTTTGTTGAAACTTGAATGACAATTTGTGTATAACACGTTGTACTAAAGTTTCAACTCATTAATAGTTGAGCTAACATCGCGTGACTGTTCAGGTAATCAAAATAATTGGTGAATCCACAGTTAGAAGAATATTATCAGTCTCATGTATATTTAGAATGAATTTACGCCAGTAGTTGCTTCAGCTCTTTATGATCTTCGTAGTGATTTTTAAGGTATCGCTTTAACCCTTTATCTACGGACGGTACTTACAACTACCATTAAAATAACTTGTTATAAAATTTATTTAATACATCGATTAGTTGTAATACAGTTTGGAATGAGTTATAGATACATTACTTTATCTTGTTCCAAAAGCATTATTGGTTACACAAAACAAAATATTTTTAAAAGGATGATTTCTCTTGTCTTTGCATCTTTTCAACTTTCTTGGCGATGGGGGAAGGGGGGGGGGGGAATTTTTCATTTCGGAGATATTTCTATATTTCTATTGTAAGAACATTATATTTGTACATTTCCTAATTCTACAGAATACTAAGAAAAATATTTAAAATAAAATGTTTGAGTGGGGTTATAAATATTGCACAAAATCCCTATAAATTCAAATTTAATTAATCTTTATAAATCCTTCAGTCCTTCTAAAATCCTTCTAAAATTTATTAAATGATAATGTAAATCTTCTAACGCAGTTTAAACAATTCACGAAAAATACTTTCGAAGATAAAAATTTTATGAATTCATAATTCAGTACATAAAGGGTTAAAACGTCAATTTCGATCAAAATTTCAATTTTGTGTTTTTTAAATTAATATGAAATTTCAATATTTTTCTTTCGATTTCGTTGAAATTTTGTCTTTATATTTCTTACAAACTTAAAAAAAAAAACTAAGTGGAGAGTTCCCCCCCCCCCCAAAAAAAGTGTGACTGTTCAGGTAATCAAAATAATTGGTCAATCCACACTTAGAATATTATCGGTCTCATGTATATTTAGAAAGCATTTTAAATTCTTTCTTTTAAATTAATATAAAATTTCAATAATTTTCTTTCAATTTTCGTTGAAATTTTGTCTTTATATTTCTTACAAATTAAAAAAAATTAAGTTGAAAGTTGTTTTTTATTTTTCTCAAAAGTGTGACTGTTCAGGTATAATTGGTGAATCTACACTTAGAAAGCATTTGCGCCAGCAGTTGCTTCAGCTCTTTATGATATTATCTTCGCAGTGATTCTTAAGGTATCTATCTCTTTAAAACGTCCATTTCGATCAAAATTTCAGTTTTCTGTTTTTAAATTATTATAAAATTTCAATATTTTCCTTTGTTGAAATTTTATCTTTATATTTTTTATTACAAACTTTAAAAAAATCTAAATGGAAAGTTGTTTTTGATTTTTCCCAAAAGTGTGACTGTTCAGGTAATCAAAATAATTGGTCAATCCACACTTAGAATATTATCGATCTCATGTATATTTAGAAAGCATTTTAAATTCTGTCTTTTAAATTAATATAAAATTTCAATAATTTTCTTTCGATTTTCGTTGAAATTTTGTCTTTATATTTCTTACAAATTTAAAAAAATTAAGTTGAAAGTTGTTTTTTATTTTCCTCAAACGTGTGACTGTTCAGGTATAATTGGTGAATCTACACTTAGAAAGCATTTGCACCAGCAGTTGCTTCAGCTATTTATGATATTATCTTCGTAGTGATTCTTAAGGTATCTATCTCTTTAAAACCTCCTTTTCGATCAAAATTTCAGTTTTCTGTTTTTAAATTATTATAAAATTTCAATATTTTCCTTTTGAAATTTTATCTTTATATTTTTTATACAAACTTTAAAAAAATCTAAATGGAAAGTTGTTTTTGATTTTTCCCAAAAGTGTGACTGTTCAGGTAATCAAAATAATTGGTCAATCCACACTTAGAAGAATATTATCGGTCTCATCTATATTTAGAAAGCCTTTACGCAAGTACTTGCTTCAGCTCTTTATGATATTATCTTCCTAGTGATTATTAAAACGACTTTCTTTAAAACTTCCATTTCGCTCAGAATTTCAATTTTCTGTCTTTTAAATTAATATAAAATTTCAATAATTTTCTTTCGATTTTCGTTGAAATTTTGTCTTTATATTTCTTACAAATTTAAAAAAATTAAGTTGAAAGTTGTTTTTTATTTTTCTCAAAAGTGTGACTGTTCAGGTATAGTTGGTGAATCTACACTTAGAAAGCATTTGCGCCAGCAGTTGCTTCAGCTCTTTATGATATTATTTTCGTAGTGATTCTTAAGGTATCTATCTCTTCAAAACGTCCATTTCGATCAAAATTTCAGTTTTCTGTTTTTTAATTATTATAAAATTTCAATATTTTTCTTCGTTGAAATTTTATCTTTATATTTTTTATACAAAGTTTAAAAAAATCTAAATGGAAAGTTGTTTTTGATTTTCCCCAAAAGTGTGACTGTTCAGGTAATCAAAATAATTAATCAATCTACACTTAGAAGAATATTATCGGTCTCATCTATATTTAGAAAGCCTTTACGCAAGTACTTGCTTCAGCTCTTTATGATATTATCTTCCTAGTGATTATTAAAACGTCTTTCTTTAAAACTTCCATTTCGCTCAGAATTTCAATTTTCTGTCTTTTAAATTAATATAAAATTTCTTGAAATTTTGTCTTTATATTTATTACAAATTTAAAAAAATTAAGTTGAAAGTTGTTTTTTATTTTTCTCAAAAGTGTGACTGTTCAGGTATAATTGGTGAATCTACACTTAGAAAGCATTTGCGCCAGCAGTTGCTTCAGCTCTTTATGATATTATTTTCGTAGTGATTCTTAAGGTATCTATCTCTTCAAAACGTCCATTTCGATCAAAATTTCAGTTTTCTGTTTTTAAATTATTATAAAATTTCAATATTTTTCTTCGTTGAAATTTTATCTTTATATTTTTTATACAAACTTTAAAAAAATCTAAATGGAAAGTTGTTTTTGATTTTCCCCGAAAGTGTGACTGTTCAGGTAATCAAAATAATTAATCAATCCACACTTAGAAGAATATTATCGGTCTCATCTATATTTAGAAAGCCTTTACGCAAGTACTTGCTTCAGCTCTTTATGATATTATCTTCCTAGTGATTATTAAAACGTCTTTCTTTAAAACTTCCATTTCGCTCAGAATTTCAATTTTCTGTCTTTTAAATTAATATAAAATTTCAATAATTTTCTTTCGATTTTCATTGAAATTTTGTCTTTATATTTCTTACAAATTTAAAAAAATTAAGTTGAAATTTATTTGTTATTTTTCTCAAAAGTGTGACTGTTCAGGTATAATTGGTGAATCTACACTTAGAAAGCATTTGCGCCAGCAGTTGCTTCAGCTCTTTATGATATTATTTTCTTAGTAATTCTTAAGGTATCTATCTCTTTAAAACGTCCATTTCGATCAAAATTTCAGTTTTCTGTTTTTAAATTATTATAAAATTTCAATATTTTTCTTCGTTGAAATTTTATCTTTATATTTTTTATACAAACTTTAAAAAAATCTAAATGGAAAGTTGTTTTTTGATTTTTCCCAAAAGTGAAACTGTTCAGGTAATCAAAATAATTGGTCAATCCACGCTTAGAAGAATATTATCGGTCTCATGTATATTTAGGAAGCATTTACGCAAGTATTTGCTTCAGCTGTTTATGACATTATCTTTGTAATGATTTTTAAGGTATCCAGGGCTCGCACCGTTCCTAAAATTTTCGCACTTTGCTACCAGTATTTTAAGTAAGAATTCTTCGTGGTAGATTCCTTTAACATCTGCTATAGAACTATACAACAAAGATTATCGTTTTAATTTAGTGGTAGCAAAGTGCGAAAATTTTAGGAACGCTGCGAGCCCTGGGTATCGCTTTAAAACGTCAAATTCGATCAAAATTTCGATTATTAAATTTAAAATACTTACATTTTATTCACAAATACAATATCTTTAAAATATCTGTTTGTTTACGGTTTAATTTAATAATTCTGTATTTAAATACGTGAACTATTCGTATTATTTTGTCCGAAATCATCTAAATAAATCAAATTATATATAGAGGAAAAGGTCCAAATACCGGCTACCACTTTTGTTTTCAATCTAGATCATACAATTTTCAAAATTAATAAAATAAAAAGTGACAGCAGGGTACCTTGACACGTCTTACACCTGTTTAGAAAAAAAAATCAGTTTAAAAGGTGTTTTCTGTTTATAAGAAGCAAAACTCCGAAAGTCTTCAAATTTTGAGTTTTTAAAATGGGGTCTAAATACCGGCTACCTAAGTTTTTTTTTTCCTAAAGATCACACAAATAGAGCTAATGACAATTATTAAGCAATAAGAATAGTATTTTAATAAATTGTATTGATTAATAATATTTCTTATGCACAGAAAAAATACGCAATTTTTAATAAATAAGATTTTTTGTCAAATTTCTAAAATCCTTTACGACTATTTCTCACAGTCTTCTTCCCATTATGTTTCTAATTTTGTTTTTTAACGTGTAAAACAAAAAAAAAAAGCTTTCTGATTGAAATGAGAATTATTTTATCTGAAAAAATCAAAAGCATAATATCACTCTCTGCATCGGTGTAGTCCCTATCAGCCCACACATCGGATTCTTAACATTGAGCCCAGAATCCCCTCCCCCATTCTTGTCCACAGAGAAAGCACCCATGCAGAAGACACAAATTTATCATATTCCTCTGTTGGATATTTTCCTTTTTCACTTTTTTAGCTCTCTAGCTGTGTAATTATTTTATCCCAACAAAAAGTTTTCGTAAAAAAAAAAAAAAAAAAAGCGCCATGTTCTCCTTAATGTTTCGGCCAGAAAAAGTAGTGATATCTGATGTTCGCACAAGTTAAAAGCCAAACATCCCAAATCTTTCATTGAAAATGGCTTCCTGCGACTTGGTCGTTAATGCCTTCTACGGCATTTCAAAATTAATGATTGGAAATTACGCATTTATGGATTATTTAAATATTAAAAGTAATATTAGAATGCAAAGAGGCAAATTCACATAAAGACATTATAAGTAAAAGATTTCTGATAACTACCATTTAGTTTCAACAAACATTAGATTTGATTACAGATCATTTATTCCACTTGCGGTTTAATTTTTGTCAAAAATTTTTGGTACGGTTAAAAGCTAAAGTCATTAACGTAAACCCCAAGAAATAAAACAAAATGTACTTACTTCATATCTCACAATATGTTACATTATATTTTATTGTATAATATTGAAATCTTGTGTATTGACGAAAGAGATTTTTTTCGTTTGAACATTTATTATAGTTTGTTTGCAAACATTAAGAGGTATTCGATTTATAAACTGTTAAAAGTTTATATTAATTATGTTTTAGCAATTAGGAATATTATCTCCTGAATACAAGTATTTTGTTATTTTTAACTTCTAAGCATTTAAATAGACTGAAGTTGTTTAAATGCTTTTTTCAAATGGGGATTTTATTTCTGTATTCTGTGTCACAAAATGCCTAAAATAATCAAAAAATGTAGTTGGCATGTAGCTCATTTGTACATATTTTAAAATTTGAAAAACTCTCACGAAGGCATTAACGGCCAAGTCGCAGGAAGCCATTTTCAATGAAAGATTTGGGATGTTTGGCTTTTAACTTGTGCGAACATCAGATATCACTACTTTTTCTGGCCGAAACATTAAGGAGAACATGGCGCTTTTTTTTTTTTTTTTTTTTTTTTTTTACGAAAACTTTTTGTTGGGATATCACTACTTTTTGTATGTTTTTTCAAGTTTGTTATTCTAAACTATATTAATATGAAAAAACTTAAATTTCGGTACTTTTATGTTAGCCAGTTGCAAATCTCCTCATTACCCTTTTGTTTTTTAGCCAGTAGCAGTTTTCATTTTTCACATGTGTAAATTAGAAACAATGCTTTGATTTTCAAATAAAATATTTTGGTTTATGTTATTATTTCTTATTTATTTATTTATTTATTTCTATGTTAAATATTCTATTGAATAAAATGAGGGAAATGCATCTATTTTAAATTAGATGACTGAAAAGTATATATCTTTAAATGAAATGAATGCAATATGAGCAATGGAGTTGGGAACAGTATTTGGCGATTTGCCACTTGCGCCCGGCTAACATAAAAATACCTAAATTTATTTTATTGAGCTTTAAAAATTTATACTTTATTTCTTTTTATATTAAAGTTTATATTAAAGCAGTATTTACCGTATTACTTCCATGTTAAACGTTGCATCATGTTACTGTGATTCATAATTTAATTTACTCGCCCATTCTTTCGCCAATTCGGAAGCTTTTGATAGAGAAATCAAGAACTCTTTACGATCATGGAAGCACATATATATTTTGTGTTGTTATGTATTTCATCTTTCGTGACAAATATCTCTTAACTCACTTATGCATGCTTCCTTAGCAGTTACAATTCGTTCTCTAATGCGGAAATTTTTAATCCTATTAAGTAATCTTTTCTAATTGGGCTCACTGCCAATTGTTGTATTTTAACTGATACGACTGGGTACAAGTGAAATGGTTCTTATGAAATCCTTTGACAATATCTGTATTTGCATTAAACCATACTGATGCTAATATCTTTTTGTTTCACGTTAATCTTTTCAATAGACTCGATTACGGAAGAATAGAAGGTCTACCGGCTCACTGAAATGATCCATTTGAAAATCTATCATTCTTTTCATCTGATCGTGTTCAAGAATTAGTCAATGTACCATGGTTTTAAGATTTTAGCTAATTTTATTCGAAACCCGAAAACTAAAATGCGAGGAACCGTATTATAGAAGATTCATTCTAACGTTACATATTGATTAACAGGTTACATATTATTAGAATTATAATAATCATAAGGAGAACTGGCAGTTTCAATGCTTTAATAGTTTCCGAAAATTCTCTTTATATAATACAGAAGTTTTAGCTGTGTAAAGATTAACAACATAGTCACAGTAAGTATAATAACAGTACAATATAATAACAATAGCAGAGGTTTTGGGCAGTGACGAAACTATTAGCACTTTGGAAATATTAGTACGTTATATCATTTAACTATTCAGATGATATGCGGAAAAATAAAAATAGATGGCTCGCATTAATAATTAACTCATTGAAAATAGCCACTAGCGTCAAATATTCACCAAGCTTGGCGACATTTAGCAAAGTTTCGCCAAATTTGGTAATATATCATGTCAATTCTCAAATTTGGTGACAAAAAATGTTTTGTTTATTCTGACGTCATAATGATGCATATGTATTATGCATTATAAACATACCTATAATATGTATGATGCAAATGTATTACGTATTATATGCATATGTATAATATGTATGATGCATATGCATCTGCATGCAAATGCATATGATGCATATGCATATGCATAAGTTCATTAACATCACTAAAACGCACTTAAAGGAATAGTGTTTCATAAATAGCAGGGATAATTGCCAGATTGACCAGAGTGCTATTGAGATTAGAATACCGACATTTATAATAGACGTCTGTACACACCATCACCTCATCGAGTTTACAGCTGAAATTTTAGGATTAGTTAAAACTAGATTAGCATATTTAAATGCAACTGGTCTGTTAAGTCATATCTTGGTAGAAACCATTGTACTTTTTGACCATTGAAAACCCAAAATCTCAAATCTTCCGGGGGGGACATCTCATTGCTCCGGGGGGGGATGTCCCTCCCCCGGGCCACTCCCTGAAATAAACCCTGCGCAGAATTCATAGTCACTGCATTTAAAATTAGAATTTATAACCTTTTCCTGCATTAGAATATGGCTAAATCTATGTTTTAATTATTTATTTATGTATGTATTTATTTGGGGAGATTTAATTTAGTGTGGCAATTTGGTTATAAAACATTACGCGGAGACAAAAGAAAACAAAAATGCTGAATTATTTACGTTGGTTTGAGTGCAGATGGGTTACTCTTCCGCAATTGGGTTGCACGCAGATAGCATACAGGTTGATCATAAAGAAATTTGTCGATATATAAATCCCTAGCGGCCGCTGCGTTTAATCAAACGAAATTAAATCCGAGATATAGTTATTTGAAGGTATGCGCTCGAGATTGCAGTGAACAAGAACAACAAAGCATGCTCGGTTACGGTTACAGTAAAACAATTTTAATATTTTGGAATGGAAAACACACTTTTTTCCATTCCAAAATTATCAACGCATCGAAAAATCATAAAAGGTGTTGGGACGGTACATGTAGCACGAAAAACAGCATTGTAAATAACCAATGGCAACAGAGAGACGAGACGCACAAAGCACCAATAAAATTTAACACCCAACAATATTTTGAAAAAAATAATGATTTTATATTTAAAATATTTAAGCTAAAATATTTTGCCTGTAATTATTAATTAAATAAATTGAGCTGATCTACAATTTTTGTTATATATTCTAATCATTATGAAGAATATATATGTGTGTATGTCAGAAAGAAATGTTTGCCATTCTTTTCCGTAACAAAACAAAACAAAACAACAACAAAAAAAAAAAAAAAAAAAAAAAAAAAGAAGGGGGAAAGAAAAGAAAGAAAAATATTTATATAAGAACTATGAAAGAAATACCTTGATATCCATGGTTTAATGTTTTTAAAATGTATAAAAATGTAAAATAAAATTCAAGCAATAAATATATATATATAAATAAATCGTTAGCTGTATCAAGTTTCAAATTTAGGATTTTAAAGAATGAGACTGATAAAAATAAAATTCATGGCAGCTTTTAATGGTCGTGTAGTTTAAATAAATAAATTAAAATAAACATTGTTATTAAAAAAATGAGGCCGCACCAAGTAAAAATTAATGCTCTTCCCAGTATTTTTAGGTAGATTTCTAATAAAAAGCAAGGATACTTTCACTTCATTGAATAGGTTAGATTGACAGCACCATCAATCGTCTTAAAGAAATAGAATCACTTATACAACATAGAAATTTGTCACGATTTCAATAATTAATTTAAAAGCAACTAATTAAAATTCAAGAATTTTTGATGAAACATTCAAGTTATTTACCGTCAAGTCTTGACGGGCACTATCTAGTTAACATAAAGAACGATGGAATCTTCCTTTCTATCCTCGCTATCTGTTACCCTTATGTTTTCAGAATTGCTAAAAAACAGAACTGATATCTTTCTGCTATAGTTGTACAATGATATTTTAAAAGAATAAAGAATTGTGACTTTTGAAGATTTCTGCTCGTGGTTGGGTATCACGAACAAATTTGCTATTTTAAACAGATTTTCAGGGAGATGAATATCACGAAAAGTCGTCATGAAAGAATATTTAGGATTGATAATTATTTATACATAGAAAAAGATTTTTATATGAGAAAATTAATCGTGAAACCATTTTGAAATGTTATTAATCAATTTATGCCTAGCGTCCTAATTTTGGAGCGCTTCGAATTTTAATAAATTTGTATAATTTTCTGCTTCTTTAAAGCATGAAAATTGTATGAAATAATTATCTATAAATATCTTAATCTGTTACCGGAAGATGACATCATAAGATGGATATTTATTTGCTTAAAATGGCTTTTTCGGAGTTTATAGATTTTTCATTTTTCCCGATGGCGAAATGCAAAAAGTACATTTATTTATGTTTTTTCTACAAATTATCTAAATAAATAAGTGATAATCTTAGTTTGTAGACTTCATTGAAATATGTACTTTTTTAATTTGTGAAATTATAGGTTCAAGCCTATTTTTTATACATTTTTGTAACATACAAAATATAGAGCGCTAGGCACGAATGAATGCATATTTTTATTAGCTATTTAGCGGACAGTTATATACGTAAAGTCCTTTTCAAGATGATTATTAAATTAATTGTTTTTAAGCCTCAAATACGATTATCCTTAGTTTATTATTACTAATACATATAGTGTTATTAGTCTCAGTAAAGAAATAAATATATTTTTTAATAATAAATAAAGACACAATATTGCTTAATGGTACACAAAATACGAACTTTAATAAGCTAAAAGTTAATTTCTACGTTTCGAGCTGTTTCTACAGCCGTCTTCAGGAAAATATGATGGTAAAAAGGCTCAAAGTTCAGAGACGAAAGCTTTCTGTGCAAGAAATAATCAGTCGAAACTTGACCAATGATTCGAATACCAAAAATGTAGTGTTGCCATCTAATGAAAATAAATAATTATTAATGAACTGACATCAAATGAATCCAAAAGGTCGATTAAAGAAACCACGCGTGCCGCTATCTAGACATGAGGGACAAAACCACATTCAACTGAGTTTTCATTCAAGTTTTGGTAACATAATACAAGTTTAAGCTGAAATATTGTAAATGGATGGAGACTATGACTTTATAATATTATGCCAGACTTTTGGGATATTATAGGATAAATTATCGTTACAA
The DNA here is from genome assembly GCA_963932465.1 of Maratus speciosus. Lineage (NCBI taxonomy): Eukaryota > Metazoa > Arthropoda > Arachnida > Araneae > Salticidae > Maratus > Maratus speciosus. Next base: position 277,417,556 of record OZ010797.1, on the reverse strand, counting down.
GGTTTATCTTCACGTGCAATGATTTCAACTGATTCTCTAATTTTACTCTCAAAGGGGCTATTGCACGGAACTATAATTTTTGATTCATCAAAGTTAATATGGCAGACTTCATTAGCCAAGTAGAACCTAGAAAGAGCTGTATTCTGTTTACGCTGTTTAATGTCTCTGCGATGTTCCATAATCCTTACTGATAACTTACGTTTTGTCATGCCGATGTAGACTTTTTCAACATTATTAGATAAAGTTATAGGGATTTGATATGTACCAGATTTCTGATCCATTGGGATCCTATCGATTTTGTTACTGACGATATCAATGAGGTAAGGAGGTGGAATAGCGACCAACTTTATATTATATTTCTGTATGACCTTTTTTATCTTTTCTAATATAGTGGGAATGTAGTGAAATTTTCTGTATACCATAAGTTGATAATTATCCTGTCGTTGACCTGAAGGAAGGGGAGCGCTGTACTTCTGAAATATCTTATCTATATATTTTGCTGGAAAACCATGATCAAATGCTATTTTCTGTATGAACTCGATTTCGTCATTTAATTGGTCATCTGAGCAAATCATAAATGCTCTTTTAATGAATTTTTTAATAGTTCATAAAAATACTAATTATAGTATATAATATACAATTTTAAAGCTTATTTTATATAAATTTTGACAAAACATATAATTATGCATATTATACAATTAGAAATATTATGCATATTCCTATATTTAATACGTTTACATTTTATCAAATAAATACAAAAAAAATTTAGCGTTATTATTATTATTATTTTTTTTTTTTTAAAGTATTTTTTCGGTTCATTTTGCAACATTTTAAAATGATTTTACCAACAAATTTGAGGAAACAAAAATTCATACACAAATGGGTTAACAATTTTCTACTGCATACGATACTTCTTCAGTATCGTGTTCAGACTTTGGTAACACAAAGTTTTTCGAGGCTGGATTTCAAAATATCTGGCTTGACTTCGAAAAAAAGAGCCCAAACACATCTCTAGTGAGAACTACCCGGGAACTGAACCGGTAGCCAAAAAACAATCAAAGCATCTTCGAAAAACAGACAAAGAAAGAAAATTGACCTTAATGGGGAGGCAAGCAAAAAACATTTCTTATATGCAAATTTACCTGCTAGTAAATATCAAAGGCCTTATCAATAATGATGTGTTTAGTTATGTAGCCTGTTGTTAATTTTCTGTGTGTCTGTGAGTCTGCTATGCTGCATTTTTTGTAATTTCCGCAATAGCTCTATCTCAAGAACCAACTCTTGGATTTTCAACAGACTTCAGATTCAGGTATACCTTGATATGAATTAGTACTGCTTAGTTTTGGGTGTAAATCGCTCAACAGGTGCGCTGCTAGGCAGTATTTTCCACGATTTCCACAATAGCTCAATCTCCAAAATTAATGCACGGATTTTCATCAAACTTCAGATTTTGTTAGTCCTTGACATGAATTGACGTTTTATAGATTTTGTTGTAAATCGCCCAACAGGTGGCGCTGCTATGCTGTATTTTTTACAATTTCCGCGATAGCTCTATCTCAAGAACTAATGTTTGGATTTTCAACAAACTTCAGATTCAGGTATACCTGGATATGAATTAGTGCTGTTTATATTTTGGTGCAAATCGCTCAACAGGTGGCGCTGCTATGCTACATTTTTCAGAATTTCCGCTATAGCTCTATCTAAAGCACTAATGCACGAATTTTCATCAAACTTCAAATTTAGATATACATTGATATGAATTGTTGCTAAATTGATGCAATTTCTTGTACTATTTAAATGATTTAATTGACGTGATTTATATAGAAGAAAGTTTTTTGATGTTCACAACAGACTAGTTAAGTTTTATTTTAATCGTTAAAAATTTCTCATACTCAAATATTTTTCTCCCAACTGTTGTTTTTATGATCTAAAAAGTTGTGTTGTTTAATTGAAAAATAATAAACGCGGAAGTGTAAATAATCAAGAAACTGAATAAAGGCTAATCAAGTTTTATTTTAATCGTTAAAAATTTCTCATATTCAAATATTTTTCTCCGAACTGTTGTTTTTATGATCTAAAAAGGTGTGTTGTTTAATTGAAAAATAATAAACGTGAAAATGTAAATAATCAAGAAACTGAATAAAAGTTAATTATGAAAATTACTGCATTATATGCAAAATTTGTTTTCGTAGTGAAACGAATTCCCTTTTAAAATTGTGTTGAGATAGTTAATACTGCCTCACCTATAAATATTTGAAGTAGAAAGAATTAGACGTTTATACAATCATTATTATTTTTTTAGTGTAATATATTGCTTTAGGATATCTAGTCTTTCATCAAGCTATTTTTCACCGGAAGGTATGCCTTTTAAAAACGAAGTCTTTCAACAAAATCGGGAGTTCTTTTTTTGCAGCGGTGCCAAAAAATTTTGCTAAAAATGATCATTTGCATAGGACAAAGGCTTAAGATTTTTTAGCACTAAATTCGAAAAAAATTCAAAATAATAAATAAATCTACCATATATATAATCCTAATGAAACTAATTTATGAAACGACTGATTATGTTTCACGGCGATTTCTCCTAAAATATGGAATATTATTCGGTGAAATTAACACCAAAAACCCGTATTGATCCACAGATCTAAAAACTGGTATTAGAATTTCATAATTTGAATTAGTTTTTGAGATATTCATTTTTTTCTAATTTGAATTTAATTTCTCTAATGATGGCAAGCAGATTACTCCATTTTTGCGGAAAAAGTGAGAAAACGAATAACGATAGGGATTATCAGATTTCTTTTTTTTTTTTTTTTTTTTGGCCATTTTCAAATTAAAATTGAAATTATCTTTTATTTCAATCCGCGGTGAAGACAATATTGCGATTAAATTATGTTTTTCAGGAAAATTTCATAAAATAAAATCTTTTTTTTTCGCATTTAGACCGTCAGGAATCAGTTTCTTTTAAAAATCAAAGATAGTCTGTCATCTTACACTTTGATATAATTTCCCCTGACATGAAAAAAACCCAATTTTTGTGGAGGAAAAAAGAGAGGAAAGGGATTATTGGATTTCTTTTTTGTTGTCATAGTGTAATTAAAAAGTGAAATTATTAAAAACAGAAGGAAAACTTTAAAATAAGAATTAAATGATCACGTGTTAAAAGCAGAAAATATGGAAAATTACGTGATGGTGTATTAAAATAGGGAAAAGAATTCGTGAATAAGCTATACCTGTTCCTGAAAATATCTGAAACTCGATCAAAAACGTGGTTCTGAAAGCTATTCCCAAGCAGACATAGTTTTTTAACCGCGAACCTAAAGGAAGAATAACGTGCATAGCGTCGTTATAAGTCACATCGACATTTTTCACCTAACTATTTTATACAAGCTGTTTTTCAAATGTGTAATTGATCTTACTTATTAGTCTCAAAACTATCATCAGTTGTTAAGACAGTGATGGATGAGGCCATGGTAACCGAAAAATGCCACTTTCAAACAGAAAAACATGGCAACCCGATTACAGAAGATAGCCGCCGTTAAATTGATAATATCATTCAATCATCCATAACCTGGTAATACAGGGTCATCGAAAAATAATGCCTAGATTTAAAAAAATCATAACATCGGAACCTTTTATGTTAAATGAGTAATTCTTTCACTACACGATAACTGGTGAACGGAAGTTTGGTTTTAGTTCACCAGAATCCGTTTGCGTCTCGGTGTTATGCGCGGATTAGTTGCGCAGTCGTCAAGGTCAGCCGATGCGCTAGACTGCAGCTGCTCAGTACGATGTTGACCGTGCAACAAAAAGCACAGTGCGTGATTTGGTATGTGGAGTCAAAGTCGATAGTCAGTGTACAGCGGCTTTTTCGGAGAACTTATTCAGGTCAAACTGCTCCTGATAACAAAGCGTCGGCTGACCTTGACGACTGCCCAACTAATCCGCGCATAAAACAGACACGCAGACGAATTCTGGTGAACTAAAACCAAACTTGCGTTCACCAGTTATCGTGTAAGGAAAGAATTACTCATTTAGCATAGAAGGTTTCGATGTTATGATTCTTTTTAATCTAGGCATTATTTTTCGATGACCCTGTATTCTTTAAACAGGGCACATTACTATGTTTTTAGAGGCTGCGAAATCTGAACGGAGGTTGGCGGGCATAGCTCGCAGAAGCCTGAGCCCCCTAGTAAATAAATAAAAATGGAAGCAAGAAAGAAAAGAATCATGCGTTAAGCATAGATTATGAAACGCTTTCAAACACATTATAACTAATGTAACAAAACTTCACCGTTAAATAAGTTGAAGTAGGATGTCTGATTGAACCATTTGGAAACGCATAACACATTTGAAAACTCAATTTCAGCAATTCCCATCTACAGTCGAAATAATATCCGAATTCTTTGAACAGAGATTTATATCTATAAACTACATGCATGCAAAAATTTAATTCAATTAAGAAATACATACCACAGTTGAAAATTTCCTTTCAGCAGTTTACGCTAATAAGGAAAATGGTACGTGGATTTTTTTTTTTTTTTTTTTTTAGCCCCGGTACGGTATGCTATTTCTTTCTCCCAGCTTATTTTGTGTCCAAAAAATAACGTTAGCTTACAAATGCTCTATAGCATTTTTTTAAATTTCTAAACATCGCACATTTTCAGTTTTTATACCATCGTATTGGGGAAAAAAGGTACTTTTTAATGCAATTTGTTTGAAAACTGCATCTCTATTTGTTTTTGAAATATTAATTTTTTTGTAGTTTTTAGCGACATTTGTTTCATTTTGGCAACTCAAGTACGCCATTTCTGTAGAAAGTAAAGAAAAAATTGCTGAAAAATAGCAATTATGTCTTTTTGTTGCCATTTTCTCATAAAATGGGGAAAAAAATTAATTAAAAAAAATTAAATTGAAAAAAAAATTAATTAAAATACGCGCTACTTTGAGAAAAATATAAATGAAGGATTTATGATAAAACAGGGAGCTATTATAAACTATATTTAATTTTAAGTTCCTATATTAATGCAAATGACGTCATTTTACATAAAATAAAAGCGTGTGCTTTAAGTCTTAAAACTGAAATATGTTTTGCAGTACAGTCCCGATTATCCGAGTCACGCTTAACCGAGTTATTTTCTTCTGATGGACTGGTGGCTTCTATTATTATGAAACAGCCGTTATAAATGAAGCGTTAGGTGAAGATAAAAGAGCTGCCGTAAAAAGTTAGAACTCTGATTTTCTGGTCAGAATGGAAAAAAAAAATGGCCATAATTTTTTTTAACGCTTCGTTTATAATGGCTGTTTCATAATAATAGAAGCCACCAGTCCACCAGAAGAAAATGAAGTAATGGAAATGCCGGGGCAACACTAAATTCTGAAAAAGCAGAATTCCTGTTCTCTAGTTTTTTTTTTTTTTTTTTTTTTTTTTTAGCCCCCGGTATGCTATTTCTTTCTCCCAGCTCATTTTATGTTGTCTCCAAAATATAACGTCGCCTTACAGAAGCCAGCCGTAAAACAAAGCAGATGAATCATCCTACGATTAAATACTCTATAGCAATTTTTTTAATTTCTAAGCATAGAACATTTTCAATTTTTATACCGTCGTATTGGAAAAAAAAGTACTTTTAAATGCAATTTGTTTGAAAACTGCATCTCCATTTATTTTTGAAATATTAGTTTTTTTTTTTTTTTTTTTTTTTTTTTTAGTTTTTGGAGCCATTTGCTTAATATTGGCAACAGAAGTACTCCATTTCTGTAGAAAGTAAAGGAAAAATAGTTGTAAAATATTAATTATATATTTTTGTTGTCATTTTTTTATAACAACCGAAAGACAATGTAATTAAAATACGTGCTATTTTGAAAAAAAATATATAAACGAATGATTTCTGTTAAAACATGGAGCTATTGTAAACTATACTTAATTTTAAGTATCTATATTAATGTTACAAACAAATGAAGGTCTATGAATCATTAGACAGCCGTTTTTTTGTCGAGTTTCTTGAATGACGGCATCTTTTTGCGGCATTTGTGTATTATTTCGCGATAGTGACGTCCTATGCATACTTTACTATAGATGTTTAAGAGTGGATCGTAAATATGGAATTCTTAAGCGGATGCGAATGACGTCATTTTACATACAATAAAAAGCGTGCGCTGTAAGTCTTAAAATTGAAATATGTTTTGTACTATTTATATATATATATTCATCGGGGGCGACACTGAATTCTGAAAAAGCAGAATTCCTGTTTTCTAGTTTATTTTTTTATTTTGTGCAATTCTGTATATGATGTATAGAATTTATATACAACGAGTAATTTTAATGTAGGCAGATACTTTAAAGCTTTATGTGTTGTTTACAGTAATGAGATAATTCAATCAAGTATAATTATGGAAAAAACAATTTGGTTATAAAATTATTTTATAAATTTAAGTACAAAAACTTACAAAAGATAACTTCTGCAAGTTCACAATTCCACCTTTTCCCTACAAATCTCATTTTGCTAGGAGGAAACTAATTTATAAGCTTTTTTAATTGCATGAATTTTTGCACTGCTAACAAGACGTAAAACCATCAGAGTGAAAAAGTGTCCAAGACGCAACCCGAACCCGTGATATTGTCACAGCCCACCATTACTCTACTAACTGAGCTACTCTACACTCTGTTGGATTTACGCCTTGTTAGTAATGTAAAAATTCAATATTCCCAGCGTATTTCATTAGCTACAAAATTATATCTATATAATTTATAATCCATTACAGTAAACTTCCGATTATCCGTCACTCTATCAACCGCCACCCCTCTTTCTTACATATCATATATATTAAAATACAAAGCTATTTCTGTAAGTATCGAATTTTTGGGCATATGCGCATGCGCCAAAACTCTTTTTCGGAGTTTTTCAATTTAGAGGAAAGTAGAATGAGTTCCTGGTTGCGGAGAGGTCCAAGGCAAGATACGTAAAATAAAGAGGTAGGTCCATCCGCGGGTCTCCGTGTATTGGTTGATAGGAACTCACCCCTCTGACGTCAGTGGTGCGAAGTGGAACCTTGTCGCTCTTCAGTTTAGCAAAGAAATATGTGCGAAATAAAAGGTAACCTTCGGTTAATTAATGGTTAATATGTATTTTACGTGAGACAAACAAAAGCCGTTTCCTTTGAACTTAACACATTGTATTTAAAACAAGAATTGAAAATAAAAATAGATAAAATAATGTAACTGAAACAGTTTTATAGGGATTTACCTTCTTATCTAGTCTTTTAAAACTACGTAATATTTATTAATCATGTACTTCTTTTTACACTTTCTTTTCCATGTAAAATTTAAACATTTTTTTTCTTTTATAAACGATGGATTATTTACATCGAATTATTTTTTTTCATATGTATGCATGTGTAAGCATTTTTTTTTTTAATTGTTATGAACGAATTAAAGAATAAAATTATTGATTAAAGGTATGACAAATAATTATCAGAAATTTTTTTTAAAGGTGTATTTAAAATATATGAATTAATACATAGGAACAAATAACAAAACATAATATGACACTTAATCATATAAAAACTAAGTATTCATGCGTAAACAAATGATGTGTGGTAGAAAATTATGAAATACAGACATATGAATCATGCATATCCCGTATGGCTTTCCTATATCTTCTCAAATACAATCTCGCTACTTTCTAACGCATTCACAAATATATTTTCATTTATAAATTCGTGAATTTTGCAACTCTTTTTATTGAGATACCAAGAAGTCAAGTAGAGTTTTCTACTTTTCTACGAAAGCAAATGATCTTTAAAAGGATGTTACGAAATTTAGTGTTTTAAGCACATTATGGTGATGTGACAGTCGGGGAAAGATCGTCATCAGGGAGTAGTCAACTATGATGCACGATCATTTCATTTATGGTAAAGTGAAAAACGTTACTCTATTCTTAAAATATTTCATGTCAATGCACTATTATTTTCAATGCAAACGCACTATTATTTTCCATGTAACTGTACCATTATCTTCCATGTAAATGCATGAAATTTTCATGACTTTAGAAGCAACTAGTATGCTGTGGCCATCACAAAACTTTCTTCTGTATAAATCACGTCAATTAAATTATTTAAATAATACAAGAAATTACATCAATTTAGCACCAATTCATATCAAAGTATATCTGAATTTGAAGTTTGATGAAAATTTGTGCATTAGTTCTTGGGATAGAGCTATAGCGGAAATTCTGAAAAATGTAGCATAGCAGCGCCACCTTTTGAGTGATTTGCACCAAAACATAAACAGCACTAATTTATATCAAGGTATACCTTAATCTGTAGTTTGTTGAAAATTCATGTAATTGTTATTGAGATAGAGCTATAGTGGAAATTCTGAAAAATGCAGCATAGCAGTGCCACCTGTTGAGCGATTTGCACCAAAACATAAACAGTAGTAAATCATATCAAGGTATACCTGAATCTGAAGTTTGTTGAAAATCCGTGCATTAGTTCTTGAGATAGAGCTATTGCGGAAATCGCAAAAAATGTAGCATATAGCAGCGAAGCCTGGTGAGCGATTTACACCAAAATGTATAAAACGTCAATTCCTGTCAAGGACTAACTGAATCTGAAGTTTGATAAATGTCCGTATATCAGTTCTGGAGATTGAGCTATTGTGGAAATCGTGAAAAATGCTGCATAGCAGCGCCACCTGTTGAGCGATTTACTCCAAAAACTAATCAGCACCAATTTATATCAGGGACTAACTGAATATAGATTTTTATTAAATTCCGTTCATTAGTTTTTGAGATAGATCGCCCACAAAATTTGTGTCACACACTACTGACAGACATTTTGTAAAAACATGTTTTTCGGGTTCTCTGACTCCTAAAACGTGTAAATCCGTTGAAAACCGGAATTCGAAAATTTTCATGAATCCAATACTTTATTCTTGTAAAGATAGAAGAAAGTAAAAATGACTTTGTGAAAAAGTCAAAAGTCAAAACATTTTATATTTTTGAGCTGGAGAAAAAATTAGAACAATCTTAAATGAAACATTTTTGAATAAATACGTTACCTTTAAAGATTGCTTGTTAAAAGGAATATTGACTAATTTTTTTTTTTTTTTTTTTTTTTTTTTTATTTCACATGATAAATTTTTTAGTTAAGTTTTTAATGTGAATGAATATTTACATTCACGATAAGATAACATTCTTAACAATTTATCTTTGTTTTTTGATACATTCATGGGAAAATAGTTCACAATTTTATTTTGGATATGAAATTTTTTCATGTTTTTCACCTGAAAAAAATTTTTTGGGGCTTTCTTTTGAAAAATTGGTTTGAAAATATTAATTTTAAAAGCTGAATACCAGCCAAAAACAATTCAAGTAATTTGATTATCATCTTGATATTTTAAACGTATTCAGAATAAAAGTCTGCTCTAGGTTTCTACGCAAGCAAATTGAAAGCGAAATTTTAATTCAAGTCAACCCGAACCCGATGATTTTCGTATATCCGACCCGAGCTTTAAATAAAAGAAAATTAATCCATATTTGAATGCAATTACAGAAAACTAGTCTCCGGTAATATCTTTCATATTAATTTTATTTTTTATACAGAAAAATGGACGTACATATACTAATTAGTATTCAAATAAATAGTTTTTCATCTGAAAAATTTACTGGATTGTTTTTTAAACATCGAGTTAACTCGGCCCGAACCCGACCAACCGGCATCAAAACCTAACCGGCATCAATTTGGACAACAACAAAAAAATTGATATTTTTAACAAACACTCGTCTACAATTAAAATTCTATGAACAGGATATTTTATACTTTTTTATGCGGACAATTTTGAATTTTTTTTTTTATTAAATAATTTTTTTTTTAATCATTTATTTAATCATATAATGAAAATTAAATAGCGCAGGAAATTAGACTTAAAAAAAAAAAGGTTAATACAATTAAATAAAAAGAAATAGGAAAAAATTATCTTTCAAAAAAAGCTTTATGAAAGCAATGGTGTAAATGCAAATAGTTATTGAACAACGGATTCATTTTTTTCTATATTTTGTTTAAAATAAAAAAAGGAAATTACATTGTATGAGCAAATAGATATGAAGCTTTGATTCATTGCTTTTTTCTTTGTTTGTGTTTAAATTTCTGCTACTACATAATTTGTCTTTCAAAATTAGGAAATGGCCTTTCTCTCCATCACTTTATATTAGTATCGCGATATCTCACCAATGCCAACATGTTGCCATAATAAAATTTTGATATCGTCCAACTCTAATCACTACATGTTAGAATTATATTAAATAAAAGTAATAAGGTGCAATATCTATATATTTAAACTGACAATTTAAGACAAGAACAAGCGAAGTAGCATACTAAGCAATGACACTCACTGAGCACATCGCACCAATGACGTCACATCCCACACCCCTGCTCCCTCAGATAGAATATCCCTCTCGGACGGACCTACCTTCTCTCTTCTAGCTATCTTGGGTCCAAGGCATCACTTTAAAGCTCTGAATTTTTGTGGAGGACGCAGGTTCGAATCTAACGCCAGGCAAAATTACTTCTATGATATGTTTGGCGATAATTTATTTCAATAATGACATATTTTATTACAAGGAGAAGTTATATGATTTTCATTTTATTATTAGTATTATTTGAATGCTTTATAATTAATAAAATTTAACACTGAACAATATTAAAAGAAATAATAATGATAATTTAATATTTAAAATATTTAAGCTAAAATATTTTGCATGTAATTATCAATTAAATAAATTTAGCTGATCTACAATTTTTGTTATTTTTTCTGCCCATTATCAAGAATATAAAGATGTGTGTGTGTCAGAAAGAAAAGTTTGCTTTTCATTTACGTAAAAAATAAAAGGGAAAGAAAGAAAAATATTCATATAAGAACTATAAAAGAAATTACCTTGATATCCATAGTTTAATATTTAAAAAATGTATAAATATATAAAGTAAAATTCAATTAATAAAATATATATTATACATTGTTAGCTGCATCAAGTTTCAAATTTAGGGTTTTAGAGAATGAGACTGGTAAAAATAAAATTCTTGGCAGTCATGTAGTTAAAAAAATTAAAAAAAAAAAAGAATAAATAATAAATATTGTTTTTTATTCGAAAAAAAATGAGACCATAGTATGCGAAAATAAATGCTCTACCCAATATTTTTAGTTAAATTTCTTATAAAAAGCAAGCGAAATTGGTTGTAAATTATAAACTTAAAATTATTTGACTTCATTGAATAGGTTTGGCTGACAGCATCATTTATCGTTTTAAAGAAATAGGGATCAATTATGCAATATAGAAATTTGTAACAACTAATTAAAAATTCAAGAACTTTTCTAATAAAACATTCAAGTTATTTACCGTCAAATCTTGACGGGTACTATCTAGTTATAATTATTTTTTTAATCAGAAACGAACAACGAAAATTCAAATGCCCATAAACCCGAGTGAGACGGCGCTATTTTGAGTAAAAGGCTTGTCTGACGTCAGAAGCAGCTGGAAAATATTTCTGCTGATGAAATCACAGACTGGCTTAATTGTAACAAGAATGATATTGGTTATGACTAAGTGAAGGATAACGAAATTAAAAATGTTTTGTTATTAAAAATGTTTTGAATCCGGAGAAACATGAAGCGGATGAATACGATTAATCGGGGAATGGTCATCTAGGAGTCAGTAATGCAGACGAAATGCATTGATTGTTTTGAGATGCAAGGGGAAGCAGATGCAACCCAAGTACTTTTGCTACGTAGGATTCGTAATTTTGCCTGCAGTAAAAGCACAAGCAAAACGCAAACAAAAAAGCATATTGTATTACTTTGTATGAAAACAGGTACTACATATTCAGTAACATTCTAAATTTGTCTGATAAATAGATCTTATTATCGGTTATGCTTTTTATAAACGAAAGCACACGACAAATAAAATAAATCTTTTAATTATTCTTATTTATCAATTAACATATAGAAATGTAATTTTAGCAACGGTCTTTACTGTCTTTCGATTGTCGGCCACACCATCGGTCCCATGAATGACGGATAATCGGAAGTTTACAATATATCTGTTGTAATATACTCCTTTTATTTTATTTATGTAATCTAACGATTCGTATATCTCTTTTCTTTTCTGCCGCTGGAAGGCCTATCGTGTTTCCATGGAAATAGGTTTTGATAATATATAGACATTCTAAGATGTTCTATGAAGTTCTTTGTACTTGAGTGTTGATTGTGCTTTGTAATAGTGATGTTTGACGTTTTGTCCAGATAAATTTATATATATTATGTGAAAGGTGATGCTGCATTATTTATTTGATGGTCATGTTTTAATTTACTACAAGCCAAACCTGCGCTACTGAGAAAAGTAAGCATGAACTTTATTTGTTTAAACAAGTATAATATATAATCTATATTCTATTACTGTTTATATTAAATGAAAGTTTGCTAATTGCTTACAGATTACGATACTGAAGCTCTAATATATTATTAATACTGATTTGAATTGTTTAAAATAAAATAAAACATTAAATAACATTTATTAGCTGTAGTAAAAGAAAAACGAATGACAAATTATTAAACATAAACAAAATGGCATTCTTGAAAGAGAATAATATTACGAAACTAAGTAATGACAATTTTTCCCTTTGGAAATTCAAAATGCAAATGATTCTTATAAAAGAGGATTTATTTGATGTAATTGAAGATGAATCTCCAGCAAATCTGGATGAAAAATATTTAAAACGCGATAGACAAGCAAGAGCGTTAATTAATTTATGCATAGAAGATTCTCAAATTATTCATGTCAAATATGAAACCACGGCAAGAGCCACATGAAATAAGCTTAAAGCTATTCACGAACGATCGAACTTATCTAGTAAACTTTTCATATTACGAAAATTATACGCTACAAAAATGCCAGAATATGGTAGCATGAATGAGCATATCGCTCAAATGTTCGAATTAGTGGATAGGTTAAAAGCCGTTGGTGAGGAAATAAAAGATGATCATATAGCGGCATTGCTTTTAGTCTCAGTTCCTAAATCTTACGATAACTTAATTGTTGCCATGGAGGCGTGACCTGAAATCGAAATAAATTCCCAATTAATAAGAAATAAATATATAGACCGACAGACGAGTACAATCGTATAATGGAAATGAATAATGATCGTGGAGTTTCACAAGTTTTTAAAACGAATGTTTTTAAACAAAATCGGCCTAAAAATGACAAATTCTCCTCGCACTGCAAGAAATAGGCCATTGCCGAAACGAATGCTATCACTTGACAACAAAACTTTTCAAAATCGCAATTGGAATAACTCTTATTATCCATTACAAAGTAAAAATAATAAGAAACAAAACATTGATCTCAGAGGATCCAATTTTATCTCCATGACAACGAACGAATCAAAGTTCAAAGCAAAGAGTCCGCTTGAGCTTGTGCATAGTGACTTATGTGGCGTCATGAAAACCACCAGCGTCAGTGGAAAGCGTTACTTCCTTACTTTCGTTGACGATTTTTCACGTTTCACTATGATTTATCTAATAACAAACAAAAATGAAGTTTACGCAAAACTAAAAGAATACGTCGCTGTGACTACGAATAAATTCAATAAGAAGCTAAAAACGGTTAGAAGCGACAATGGAGGGGAATATATAAGCAATGAAATGGAAGAATTCATGAGAAATCATGGAATTCAACGCCAGTTCACAGTGCCAAATTCACCACAACAGAATGGAATTGCGGAAAGGGAAATTGAAGCTTAATGGAGATGACAAGATACCTCCTGTCTGAAGCCAACCTGCCACACAAATATTGGGGGGGAAGCCATAATGACAGCAAACTATTTGCAGAATAGGTTGCCCACTAAAGCCAAAATTAAAACACCGTATGAGTTATGGAATGGTCGGAAACCAGATTTATCAAACATCAGAGTTTTTAGATCTAAAGCATTCGCACACATTCACAAAAGTAAATGAAGAAAGCTAGACGAGAAGGCTGTAGAAGGAATTATGATTGGCTATGATTACAGAAGTAAAGGGTATCGGATTTTAATAATCTGACCATAATGTAATTATAAGTAGAACAGTCAGATTCATTGAAGACGCAACTTCTGAAGGGAAATTACAGTAGTTCCACCAAAACAAATAGAAAATGAAGAAGAAGAAGTGAATGAAGAAACATCTCAAGAAGATTCGAATATTAGAAAGAAACAATCTCCAACACCAATGGAACCTAGAAGATCTCATAGAATTAATAAAGGAAAACCGCCAGAAAGATTAACTTATTTTACAGGAGAAGTAGTGAAAGAACCTGCTCGTTTCAAAGAACTGAATTCTCTTAATCCTGATGAAAAGAAGAAATGGTTCGAAGCAATCGAAGAAGAGATGCAATCTCTCAAAAAGAATCGTACGTGGGATCTTGTAAAGCTACCCAAAGATAAAAAGGCAATAGTCTGTAAATGGACGTTTAAAGTCAAGTTGAACGAAAATGGCACAGTTGAAAGATATAAAGCAAGGCTCGTCGCAAAAGGTTTCAACCAAAAGTTCGGAACAGATTACGATCAAACTTTTGCCCCAGTAGTCAAGCACACAACCATAAGAGCATTTTTAACAGCTGCAGCTCAGAAGAATATGCATGTCAAACATTTTGATATCACAACAGCATTCTTGCATGGAGACCTCAAGGAAGATATCTATATGGTACAGCCAGAGGGATATGTTGAACCTGAAGTTAATCATGAGAAAAAAGTTTGCAAATTAAGAATATCTATATATGGGCTTAAACAAGCTGCATATGCGTGGAATCAAAAGCTAGCAGAAGTTTTGCTGAAAAACAATTTCAAGCAAAGTATGGCAGATGCATGTTTATTTAGAAAAACAGATGAAAATGAAAATATACTAATTATTCTGTACGTAGATGATCTTCTTATTTCTTGTAAAGATGAAACAAAAATCAAAAAAGTGATTAATATTCTGAAAGAAAACTTCGAAGTTAAAAATTTAGGTGAAGTGAAACATTATCTTGGAATAAACATCCAAAGAAGTATTGATGGAGCTTTGAATTGAATCAGAAAAATAAAATTGAAGAATTACTTAAGAAGTTTAACATAGAAGAGAAGAAGCCCACATACATACCAATGGAAACTTCATACCCAAAAAATGAAGATGACAGTAATTTTCTCGACGATAATAATGAATATATACAAGCCATTGGAGCTCTTCTTTACATAGCAACAGTGTCACGACCGGACATTGCCCTAGCAGTTAATATACTTAGCCGAAAAATTGAAAAACCATCAGAAATAGACTGGAAGTCAGTTCAAAAGATTATCATGTATCTAAACACAACAAAGAACCTGAATCTTGTTATAAGCAGTCAAATCGACCCAATTCTCACTTGTTACGCTGATGCAGACTGGGCTGGAGATAAAGCAACCAGAAAGTCTACAAGCGGTAACATCTTTCTTTTAGGAGACAATCCAATATCATGGTTCTCAAAACGTCAAAATTGTATTGCTCTGTCCAGTCCCGAATCAGAATATATAGCCGCTGCAAATGCTGCACAAGAAATAGAGTGGTTGCTGACTCTACTAGAAGGCTTAGGTCTCAAACAATCCTTACCTATTATGCTATATGAAGATAATAAATCTTGTATGGTACTGACACAAACTGGGAAACATAGTGCTAGAACCAAGCACATGGATGTCAAATATCATTATATTAGACATTTACAAGAACAAAATATAGTGCTTGTTGATTACTATAGTTCAAAGGAAATGATTGCAGATGTATTAACGAAGCCTCTTCCCAGACCCCAATTTTTAAAATTAAGGGAAAAACTAAATTTAATTTCTTTTTCGAACTGCTAGATTAAGGGGGAATGCTGTAAAATACTACTTTTATTTTATTTATATAACCTAACGATTCGTATATCTCTTTTCTTTTCTGCCGCTAGAAGGCCTATTGTGTTTCCAGGGAAATAGGTTTTGATAATATATAGACATTCTAAGATGTTCTTTGTAGTTGAATGTTGATTGTGCTTTGTAATAGTGATGTCTGCCGTTTTGTCCAGATAAATGTATATATATTATGTGAAAGGTGATGCTGCATTATTTATTTGATGGTCATGTTTTAATTTACTACAAGCCAAACCTGCGCTACTGAGAAAAGTAAGCATGAACTTTATTTGTTTAAACAAGTATAATATATAATCCATATTCAATTACTGTTTATATTAAATGAAAGTTTGCCAACTGCTTACAATATCAAATTTTTTTTAGGGTTTCGTTCATCTGACGAAATCCTATTCGTCTCACTCCTCTACCTGTATGTCTGTCCATCACAAAGTTCGTTTTCATAAATTGCATAAGTTAGAAACTTGAAATTTTGCATACTTATAGCTTTATTAAATTAGCTAAATACCTCCAATCAAACGACAAATTTTTGTCTTATAATATTATAATTAAATGAATTAATTTAATGATATCCAACCATCTTTGTGATTTAGATTTTAAAACAGAACCTAATTTCAGTCTTTTCCGCGCAGACTACAGGATGTCCATAATTAAACGACCCTAATTTAAAGTTGTCTACAAACGAAACTATTGGTCAGAAAGTTGTGAAATTTTGCGAAGGACATAATGAAGGAATGGGAATTTGTTTGAGAGAAAAACAAATTTAGTTCAAATTTTAGCCACCAGAGAGCGTTTTTTTATAAATTACACAATTTTTAACAATTTAGCCACCACCCACTGAATATTAGACCTCAGCTCTGAGAAAAAAATGGCGGCTGTCGTAGGAGAATTTTTTTTTTCCAGGGTTTGTATGATCCATTCAATTCGAACACCAATAATTTTTAAAAGTTTTTACGCTTTATTTTTTTTCAAGGGGTGGTTTGTATATGTGTCTTATTTAATCTGAGAAAAATAAAGCGTAAAAACTTTAAAAAAAGTGTAATTCATTTAAAAATGCACTCTGGTGGCGAAATTTTGAACTTTTTTTTCCGCTCAAACAAATTCCCATTCCTTCATTATGTCCGTCACAAAATTTCACAACTTTCTGACCAATAGTTTCGTACGTAGACAATTTTAAAGTAGGGTCGTTTAATTATGGACACCCTGTGCCTGTAGGTAACTGCGTCTGCCTGCTAATCAAAAGATTCCCGGTTCGACAATCGGCTTCGGAGTTTAACCCCCCCCCCCTTTTTTTTTTTTTTTTTTTTTTTTTTTTTTGCCATTTTAAGGCCAAAGGTTGTAAAATATTTTATTTTTTTTCTTCTTTTATTCAAAAATCCCTTTTTTTTTTTGAGGAAATGCGAAATTTTAAATTGACCACATTTCATTCCCAGATAACATGAACATTAGCAGCAAGTTTGATTTTTTTCTGACATTATCTTGCCGTGAGAAATTTGAATTGAGAAATTCACATCGAATTTCCCGCAAGGTGTACCATCCCCTACTTGCATGAGTAGTTTGTTGTGAAACTGATGGCAAGACCGTTTTTAATTCACGAGAGTGACGAAAGCAAAATATTCCTCTGTTGAGAGAATAGACAATCAGCATATACGCAGAAATTGCAGAAATTTTATTCGGCTGGTACCGCTTTTTCTAAACGCTATACTTATGAAATACCAAATTGCTCGTATTGAAAAGTACAGATATTACCTTAACTTGTTTATGGTGATGAAAACGATGCATGCACTTTCTATCAGAGTGTTCGCATCAATAGGCCTGAAAGGTCTATGGGCTCCTCCGAAGGGGTTAAACTTGTAATGTAACCGTTGTAAACAGATAGTGGGGCGTGGAAAGATTACTAGGTACCTTGCGGTACTTTTGATTACTTGTTTGCCGTTAATTTGTAATAAATTTGATACAGCATGAATTTAACTTGCACGAAAAGTTAGCTGCAAGTTCAAAATGTGGTGACTTCGGCGTTTGCGCTATCTTGCTGCATTATTGTTATGAACTTTCAGTCTTGTCAGCCTGAGCTTGCTGTAACTTTGCAAGTTTTCAAGGCAAGATTGCTGCAAATCTTCTGAAAATTAAAAATGCTATCTGAGTTGTCGGATGGATTTACTTTTAAAAAAAAAGAACGTTTGCACTTTTTTGCTATTTTAAGGATTTTTTTTAGAGCTAAAATTAAATCATGTAATTAAATAAGCTTTTCAGATATACAAACATATGCTGTTACAATTGTCTGAAAAGCAGTTATTGAATATTTTTAATTTAATTAAAAGAATGTCTTCTAAATTGTACAAGTAATAATTTGAAAATTAAATTTAATGATGCAGACATCTATGTTCTTATTGAACATGGGTTAAAGATTTAATAATTAGACGTAACGATTTTGGATTTATTAATTAAAGGATAAAGTGTTTTGAAAGGAATATTAAACGAAACCCTCTGTCCATTCTTCGATTACACTCACACACTTGTTTACTCAGTGTATGGACAAAAATTAGTGTTTTTCTATTCACATTTCCTATTTAATATCTAAATACATAAAGAGTGACAGGCAACAAAACATATTTCTTTCGTGTGATGTCATATTTCTCCTTTTCTCCTACCCCAAGGAGGATATTTTTGAGCACACAGGAAGCAGGGGATATTCCTGTGCACAGGATTTATAAGTAAACTTGCATCTTTCCTCAGCTTTCTTGAAAGAGAATAAATTAAAAGTGAAACAAGAGAATATGAAAGAAATTATTAAAGAGAAGGATAGCACGCCACAAAAGCTAACATCATAAAAATAAGATACGCGTTTAGGAAGAAGAGATATAATTACATTAACTTAGTATTATTATATAATAAACATATGAAATTATTTTTTTTTCATTTCAAAACAAACTTATTATAAATATTTGGCTTTAATATGAACATGCTTCATTTTGAAGCAATCTTTGTAAAACATATCAATTTTAAACATGGCATCATTTTTTACCGGTTAAAACTTTACGTATATATTCTTGTTATAATGACCGTGGAAATAATTTAAGTGCTTTATTTTGCACTTAAATTATAATATTTGTTATTTTTCCTCCCCTGTTTATAATAACCTTTTACGTTAATTAACGAATTGTCGAGTGAGTTAAACAGTTGGAAATCACATCAAAAATCAACATTCAAGGCATGCTTATTTGAATAAAATTTAAATTAAAGAACTATAAAGGTTGTTTTGCAAATTAATAATATAATTAAATTATTTGCATTAAATAATTCTAATGAAAAGTTCAACACGATAAAAGTCTATTTTATCGAGGTTAAATTTTTCATTCATCGTCTTCAACTTAGCAAACAGATTTCATAAGATGAAAGGACTTGTACAGTCCTGGAAAAAGAATAATCACCCCTACTGACTTTGCGGCAAATTATCGATTAAAACCAATCGATTAGTAATAACGTCTACTAATTAATACTAAACTTAAATTTTGCTTAAGGACACGTATATATACAGAAATTGCACCAAACGCGAAACTTTTCGATAGGGATTACAATCCCGGGATCCCGCTTTATTTTTAATCCCGAAAATCCCGGGATGTTCGGGATTGTCTTTTTTTTAATGTAACAATATTCAGCTGAAATTAAAAAATATATTTATAGAATTTTGCTTTTGGAAATAAATCAATTAATTTTTATGAAGTTTACATATCATTGAAAAAGAATGTATATCTCAGGTATTTTTTACATATATTTCTAAGCGATTAAATCGTTTAACACGGAAATATTTTGACTTGTAAACAGGCGTAACTCGCGCAGTTATTTGTCAATAAAAATGAAATTATTTGTTTATTTCAATTCCGTTGCATTTAGGAGGCCGGTTGTTGCAGCAACTGAGAATAACAAAATTAGTTTTCGAATTAGAGTTTACTACGTTTGTGTTTCATAGCCATTATTATGTACTAACTTCTTTGCTTTTCCTGCGTTTATACTTATTTTGCTTTAAACATGTTTAATGAAAGGGATTTTATAGCTCACAGGTAATATAATGATTACTATTTAACGTCAAAAGATGGAAAAGCGCTAATTGTAAAAGATGTAGCTCAATGCTTAAAACATTACGTGGATCGACTAAGGGGTTACATGCATATTTTTCTACGAAACGAAACATGGTACTAAAGTTCAGAAAGAATTTAATACAATCTCTCTTCCTTCCACAAGTCAAAGACTACATAGAAAATTACATCGCTTTCTAAAAACTGGTAAATAGAGGATTATTTTAGTAGTGATAAGGAACCACTGGATTTAATTTTATCGCGAATGACAGCTAAGACAATTTCTCATTTAACGTGTTCATCACTTCAACTGATTTAAGAAACTTACTGATAGCTAAAGGCTATAATGATTTGCCAAATTCTGCAGTATCAATTTGAAATCGTGTTGTGAAAAATAGTTATGTAATAAAAGAGTTAATTACAAGTGAAATACAAACTTTTAAAAATTCAGGAAAAAAATTTAGTTTGACTTTTGACGAAAGAACATCTAATGCAAACAAGCGATTTATGAATATTAGTGCCCATTCAAGAGATTTAAATTTGAAAAAAATCTGAAATTTAGGCCTTATGTGCGTACATGGATCTTTTACAGTAAAAAGTGCATTGAAATGCTAACACATCGTCTAAACCAGTATGGCATTTCACTGAAAAAGACATTGTTGCTATTATAACTGGTACTTGGAGATGATACTTTAAATGTCTTGATATTTCTTTGATCATATTTTCAAAGTAAAACCGATCAGTTAAAAAACAGTGCACTATTCAAACAAATCTTTTTTTTTCTCGTGGTATGTAGTAATTTTTTATATTATGCAACGTTTTCGAATTGTAACAACTATCTCTATTTAGAAATTTAAACTATACATCTATGTACTTTTTTATTGTATGTGTGTTAAGTTATTTTATTTCAAGAAAAAAAAGCTCCATGTTAGGGAAAATCTTTCGTTTTCGATATCCTAGAATTGTAATTTTTAATTACGTGGTTATGCGAATAATTCAAAATTTAATTAGTGATATTATTTTTTAATATAGTAAATATTAAGCCATTCAAAATCTTGTTTAACAGGAAATAAAAGAAATTATCTAGAAGATGAAACATAGACATTTCATGTTTTTTGTTACATTGTCAAATATCAACAGCATATTTATTTTAATTTTCAATTGTTGTAATTTATCCTATACTTTTTGATAATTAATGAAAGTAAAAATTTTTTAACTTGGTATATTTTCATATGTAAGTTAGACTGTACTTTTACTTTAATTGTCTTTACTGTAAGATTATGATATTTAGCTTTTGTAAAAATTGATGATATTAGAGAAATTTTAATTTTCATAATCCCGGGATTGAATCTAAGCAATCCTGAAATCTCGGGATTTGAAATTAGGGTCGGTATAGTAATCCCTAATGCAAACTCCTAAGTTTGGCATCAACGTTTTCTTGTCAATAAAAGTGTGATTTTTCCCATTGGTATTAACGGTGATTAAATCAAAGGTGTCTCCTGGGCAATTCCAAGCCAATGTTACCATTTTTAGTATTTTATTTTTTACATCAAATAGGTAATACACATATTTTCTGATAGTATTAAACCGATATTTTTTATATTTGCAATGTATTTTATAAAAGGTTGAATAGTCAAAATCAATAAAATCCATTATAATCAGCATAGCTTCTTTTTATGTTCTTATTTGTTTGTCTGTTACATATTGGATCTTGGCCTGTTACAGGTAAGATTACATATTTTTTTTTTAACTATACTGTGGCAACAATCAAATTTTGAGGAATTCGAATGTTTCTGAACTGCCTTTAAATGAAAATACATTTTTGTTATAATAAATTGTATGCTATCTTATAAATAATATAGATAAATATTAAGGTGTCCGAAAAGCATGGTAATTCCTGTTTGTCTGTTACAATACCACTTTTTTAATCATAATTATTCACAATAAATAATTTATTCCTAATAACTATATTAATTTATCTTATAATATCATATACTAATTCTAGCCATCTTTTAATTACCTAATTATTATTTTTTAAATAAGGTAAAGTCATTTCTTCCTCTAGGACTGTTAGTCTGTTACAATGGAATTGCCATCCTTTGAGATGTAGTCTTCTGAAAATGGGCTTCAATTTATAAAATTAATCTTTGCTGAAATTTCAACGAGGAATAAATTAATAAATGTTTATGCAGAAAGAAAAAATGACTTTAGTAGTTCTATGTCATACTCATAGGTAGTTAAGTGAGAAAGTGGCAATCTTTTAAAGTAATGAGTTTAGTAATTACAGGTTATTAAAGCACAAGTTGCTATATATATACGTATTACAAGGTAATTACAAAATATCAAAAAATATAGTTGAATAGAGGAATTTTATTTAAAAGTCAGTTTTGAATTTATGTTATACGTTGCTACAGTTGCACTATATAAACTTGTCTTTCAAATGATGTATCATTTATTAAATTTGAAATGCAAACTAATTTTGAAATTATGGTTATACGTTTACATATACGTGTTGCAAAAGGTGTTTCAGAAAAGTTTCACAAAGATATTTCTTATGCACAAAGTTTTGTATCTGAATTAGTCACTCTTCAAAAAGAGTACTAAAATTTCGTTTTTTTAGATGCGTTCGTAATTATATAAATACGTAGCACCTACAGTCGCCGTCCGCCCGTCTGTAAGCATTTAACAGCGCAAAAACTATCCAATCGAATGGATTGGAATTTAATATATATAACCGTTACATAATTTTGTCGAGTCATTTCAAATTTTATAAAAATCGAATGAAAACTTAAAAAGATATTAATAAAAGTTTTCTTCATTCTATTAAATCTTATCATATCTAATGAATTAAATGATATCCCACGATAGGTAATGATTCTAGGTTGCTATGCTGATGACGTCCTATTTAAGAGGGAGTCCTATTATTTCCGAATTACTGAATTTAATATATAGAATCGTAATAAATTTTGTATTCATGCATTTTTGCATAAGAGTGCAACAGCTACTGCATCAAGATCTGAATATTTATAAAACTAGCTATAGTACAAATACACCACATTTGATACGTTTAACGTTCAATTTCTGACTGGTTTACAAGAAAAACATAACACATTTTGAAATGAGGAATATGGCTTCATTTTAATCACGATTTTCATTTTAAGTGTACGTAGCCTGCGAATTTTTATGTTTAATTTTGAATTTCTAACAATCTGTACTATAAATCAAATATTATAAATTTCATTCCTCAAAGTTCTGTCACGATAAGCATATATCTATAATACTAGTTATAGTACGAATGCACCTCATTTGCCAAGTTTGACGTACAATTTCCGACTTGTTTCTTTATAACAAAACATCGCCCATTAATGTATTTCAGTGAGAGGTAAAGATATTCGCGATGGGGGTTATGGGGAAGCTTCTCCCCCCCCCCCCTCCACACACACACAATATATGTGAACTTGTGAAATTTGAGCTAAGAGTTGGGAAATTATAGATTTTTGAAACACTTTTTCTTTTTTTTTAAATAAAAAGTTTAAAAAAAAAAGAATTTTTATTGTTTTGCTGATTACTTTCTGAGTTCTGTAATAGTAAAATAGTTAAACTTTCAAAAGAAATACAAAAAGCAGACACTCTCAATTTCTCATTATGTTTCTCTGTGCTACGAAAATATCGCGAAAACATCATACATCTACCACATCTGAATTTCTCTATTGTGATCCATCAACACTGTCTCTAATACATTTCCTCTAAAACTTTGTTCCTTTCTCAAACATCTAAAAATATGAGGCTATTTTCATATGAAGTACGATTATGGCTCGTACACAATTCAAGACAAAAGCTTTCATTAAATGAACCAATAATTATAATTTTTATGTTTTTAGTTTCAACATTTTTCTTTGGAAATAATTTTTTTGCGTATAAGTATCATTATCATTAAACACACATTGAACATATCATTTTAGTTGGAAAATAGAGCAATTTGTTTCACGTTGGGAAATTTTTGAATTATAAGTTGGGAAAATTTTCAACTCTCTCCCCCAAAAGAATTTTTGTAGCTACGCCCCTGCTGGCTTCTAAGAAAATGGACTTGCCTGGAAAGAGAAGAAGAAACAGTGGTCTTGTGTAAAAGAGCTGTTATAAAACACGGGAAAATATTAATAACAAAACTTCTAAAGATACACAAGGAAGCTAAAAGCATTTGAATGCACCAACAAACAGGGCACACGTGGTGAGCAGTACGGGTTTCCTGTTTTAAGGGCCCATCAAGGCTAAAACAGACGATTGTAAACACAGGCTACGTGTTCAAAATAGACACTTATGAACTGGCAATGACATTTAGCTGAGTAAGTCTTCTGTAAAAATGTTGTACTGGTGAAAAAATCTCTTATCGAGTTGCTTCTATCCTTTACAGAGAGTATTTTTGGCCTGAGACAAAAGATGGAAATTTAAAAAAAATAAAAAAAAGTTTTGTAAAGACAACGAAGTGTTTGAAAAAAATGTCATTAACGTTCCTATAGTTTTCCACGAACACTGGCTGAAAGAAATCCAGGCTGAGGCAAGATTTTCAGATGGATGTGCCAGTGGTCCACAGTCTAGGCAACGGTTTATAAAATGAGAATATAAACAAATAATACAGAATTGCTGCAAATAAAAAATATTAAAAACCCTAAAATAAAGACTTTATTTTCAAACTTTTTCATCGATTTTTTTTTCAAAATGGGGATTTGTTGAAAGGACTTTGCCCTCTGAACTCCATTTGGAAAAAATGTTAAACAAGTGAATATAAGAAAAAAGTAGAACTAAAAATTGTCGGCTATTGGGTGTTTAAGGGGGTGGGATGAGGAAAGATACTGGGTTCTTCTGACGGAAAATCCTTATTTTCCCTTTGCCTTAATTATTTAAAATTACTTGAAACGAATACATTTTACTGTATTAATACTTGGAAATTTTTCCAGAAAGAAACATTCGCCTTGCATGCAATATTTCAAATAAAAATCAAATTTCAAATTAATTGCTTAAATATATCTACCCTATATATATAAAATCCTAACGAATCGAATTGAAACGAATTTATGTAACGATTCTACGAAACGGCTGATTAAACAACTGATTACGTTTCACGGCAATTTCTCCTAAAATATGGAATACTTTGCGATGAAATTAACACCAAAAATCCGTATTGATCCACAGATCTCAAAACTGGTATTAGAATTTTAAAATTAGAATCAGTTTTCGAAATATTATTTTTTTTTAATTTTAATTACTTTTTTCTAATGATGGCAACTCAAATTTTAATCATAACAGATATTTTTTTTTCATATTTTAGAAAAGGTTATTTTAAATTAATTTGGCGACGAGTTTGGCCTCCCTTAAATGTATGCTAAGAAATGAATCATGTTACTTTTATTCAGAATTCAATTTATATATCATTATCATTTTATTTAATACAAAACTTTCATTTACAATTGAAACCTTTAAAATAAATGTCTTTTACTTCATTCTTTTTTTTAAACGAAACGAAAAGAAAAGTATTAGACACAGATATCATATACGCAACGGGCTACCTAATTGGCGCCAAAATGGCGTTATTTTGCCTGACATGGTAACCAGGCTATTGTTGCTTATTTATTAATAAATGTTCATTTGAATTTATTTTCCTTTTATTTACAAAAAATGTTATAAATTGTTTTGTTCTATAGTTATTAATTAATTTTTTTGGTACTTTTCGGTTAGCCGGGCGCCAGTGTTATATATACATGGATATACATACATATATATGTATGTATATGTGAATGCACATATTTGTATATGTATATAGATGATATATATACATCTGTATATACATATCCATGTATACATAACACTGGCGCCCCGCTAACCGAAAAGTACCATTTTTTTTATTTATTGTTATTTCATTTTAAAAATAACAGAAAATAATTTAAAAATACATATGTAACAGGTATTTGAAAACGAGGTTTTCGCCAAATTGTCGTAAAAAAAAATCACGCCAAACCCGGTGCGTATGTGACAATGCAACAAATCATGAGATTTAATTTCCACGTCAAAGCAACGTTTTAATGTTATTACTTCTCCCGTCGACCAATTTCGCCAAATTATATAAATTGCCAAATTATACAAATTGACATATTTTTTTTTTTTTTTTAAATAACAAAAGAACAAATAAATTAGTATCTCTCTATTCTAAAAAAAAGTAACTACCGCTGTCACCGCCGCCGCCGCCGCCGCCGCCGGTTTTGAATTTTTTGTGACCGGAGGTCTTTCTTCGTTAATATTAAGAAAAATAATGCTTACAAAAATATGAACAACGGTAGTATTATACAGAAATGTTTGATAAACACGCTGATGCAGACAGTTTTCAGATCGAAGAATTATTTTAAGATATATTTAATGCTAAAGTTGGACAAAATCGTTCCACTAAAAAAGCTTTATAGGAGCAAAAACTGTTCATAGGAATTTAATCATTTTTAGATCATTTTATGCGTTAGAATTTGCCGGAGTGCAGATTGCATTAATTTTTTTATTTTAACTAATTTTTTGAGGTTTTATTTCTATTTTAAATTCAGATTTTCAGCATTTCCAGAAATATTTTTAACAGATTTTAGAAAGTGATATTAATTTAAACTGTTGCCAACTGTATAAACAGCGGAAGCAATAATGTTTGCTTCAAAAAAAAATATTTATGCGTGTAAATAAATTAAAAAATTATTTACACGTGACTATTATAAACAGAAAAAAACATTTGGAATTAGAATTAAATAATTATGTACAACAAGCAGGAACTTATTAAAAATTGTCATAAAAACTATAATTACACGTGAATTTTAAGAGAGAAAGGAATTTTTAAACAATAAATTTATTAACATGCGTTAGAAGTCTTAAATAGGAGAAATTACGTCATATTTACGTCACATTACAGTTATTACATAAAATGAACACAAAATAATATTGCAAAACGGTTTAAATTTAGAAATTGCGCTAGACATTTATTTGATATTTTAAGAGGATACTTTTCAAATATTTTTGTTAGGAAAGCGCAAATAATATTTAATTTCTAACACAAGTATTTTCACGTGAATATTAAAAAGAGAAAGAATAGTTTGGTCAAAATTATGTCAGATTAAAAACGATTAATTTAAAATGTCTCATTTAAAAGAACTTTCTTTTCACTTTGTTAAAAAATACCAGGAGACAAAGACTCTGTTTACTTAATTCCTTTTATATTAGCTTATTTTGAAATGTTGTTACACGTGTCTACGTCATCAAGTTATTTTTATTTCGACGTTTTATTTGTATTTTTATTAATGTTGTACTAATTTATTTGTTTTTTCGTTATTTAAAATAAAAATTATGTCAATTTGTATAATTTGGCGAGTGGTTTGGCGATTTATATAATTTGGCGAA
The DNA here is from genome assembly GCA_963932465.1 of Maratus speciosus. Classification (NCBI taxonomy): domain Eukaryota; kingdom Metazoa; phylum Arthropoda; class Arachnida; order Araneae; family Salticidae; genus Maratus; species Maratus speciosus. The sequence continues at coordinate 277,390,116 of OZ010797.1, read as the reverse complement.
ATGGGTCGACGGGATAATCAAGTAGTACCGCAACGGATGTGGCGTTAAAATTCCCCAATCAAAGAGAAATGAATAGAAATCCGTTTATAGAGAGATCGCCACTGTTTTTTAAATTATAATTCAATCTTTCGAAATCTTTTTAAAGCCGATCAAATTAGCGTGCATTTAGAGTCTACGGTGTCTGGACGGGGGTTGGCGAGCGTAGCTCGTAGGGGGCCGAGCCCCCTAGTAACATTAATAAAAATACAAATAAAACGTTGAAATAAAAATCACTTGATGACGTGAGCATGTGTAACTTCCTTAAAGTCAAGTGAATGTGACATTTACGATCAACCATTATTGGCATAAAATCTTATAGTTTGGCGACAGATTTTTGGTCGATGGAATAACCAAGTAGCACCGTTTTAATTTACCACTCGAAAAATAAAAAAATTCTAACTGGCGAGTTTAAAAAAAAAGCTATTGGCGAGATTTCACCCGGCTAACATAAAAGTACCAGGAATTCTTTGTGATCATGGCAACTTTTATGTAGTTTTATTCGAAAAAATAATTTTGATATAAACGAAATAATAGGGATAGAATAATATTCGGCGACTTATCACACCTGTGGCTGGCTAACATTAAAGTACCAAAATGGCCGCCTGGAATATAAAAAGCGAAGGGATCCGCCTGGAACATAAAAAGCGAAGGGATCCGCCTGGAACATAAAAAGCGAAGGGATCCGCCTGGAGCTGTTGATGATAGTCACATGACTTAGGCTATTATTATAGAGATTGTTTTCAATTTTAAAAACAGCGCAAAGAATAATATTTCCTAACGATTAAAAATTTATTTTCACGTGACTATTAAAAACAGAAAAAAGACTTTAAAATTACTATTAAATGAGTACGTGTTAAAGGCAGGAAAATATTGAAAATTATGTCCTGAAAATTGTATTTACACGTGAATATTAAAAGGGAAAGAAACTTTAAAATAATAAATACATTAATATCCGTTTAACCCTTTCACGGACAAGGCACTTCTATTCGTAAAATCTTGAAATCAGTGAATGGCACCAGAATTTACAAACAAATTTCGAAATACAAAAATGCTTTTGTTCACTTACTTAATAAAAGGGAAATTTTCATCCCAATATTCTGATGTGGCATTTAAGAATTAAAATTAAGTAGTCCAAAAATGAACCACCGCCCTTGAAGGGGTTAAAGCAGCAAATTGTATTAATTGTATTATGTCAATCGTTTTATAACGCTGTTAAAAAAATACCGAGAGACAAAGACTCTGTTTATTTAATTCATTTTATTTTAGCTTCTTTTCAAATGTTTAACTGATCTTCTTTAACCAGACACGAAAACAACCATTGGATGTCTTAACAGCAACTGATTCTACCTTAAATTTTTGCAATCAAAGGGAATTGAATGGAAACCCTTTTACAGGGCGATCGCTACAGGTTTTTTCAGTATAATTGAATCTTCTCTAATCTTTTTAAAATCGATCAGATTAGCGTGCTTTTAGATTCTACAGTGTCTGAACGGGGGTTGGCGAGCGTAGCTTGCAGGGGGCAGAGCCCCTTAGTATATATATATATATATATATTCCATCTTGTGCTGCGTTTGTAGCCTAGCCAACATGTAATAGTGAGAAGTTTCCAGGCTGGGTTTCGTTCCATGTGGTTTAGTCGGTGGAATGTCAGCGCGCTATACTGATGGCCCGGGATTCGAGTCCCGGCATGGAATCTTTCTCACTATGTTGGCCTTTGCACATTTTAAGCAATTAATTTGATTTTCATTTGAAATACATTTTACTGTTTTCCTTTTTTTTTCTTTTTTTTGGAGGGGGGTGCCTTACGAATGCCACCAACAAACGCAGGTGAGCAATGCGAGTTTCTTATTTCCAAGTATCATCGATTCTAACACAGCCAATTGTAAACACAGGCTACGTGTTCAAAATAGACACTTATGATCTGGCAATGACATTTAGCTGAGTAAGTCTTGTGTAAAAATGTTGTACTGGTGAAAAAATCTCGTATCGAGTTGCTTCTATGTTTTAGAATGAGTATTTTTGGCTTCAAACAAAAGACAATAACTTAAGAATAAAGAATTTTTTATGAAGTGAACGAAGTGTTTGAAAAAAATACATTCCTACAGTTTTCAGGCAGAATGAAATCCAGGATGAGGCATGATTTTCAAACTGATGTGCCTGTAGTCCGCCTGTCTATAAACATATCTATAACGGAACATTTCTATAAAAAAATTCTTAAACTGAAAAAAATCATGATCTGGAGAATTAGGAAGTGTGTACCTGCTAAGACGTAAACTTACCTAAAATGGGATTTTTCCCAAACCCCGTGGGATTTTCCCTCAGCAGGTTTCTACTGTATTCAATGCAAATCATAGATTGCATCCGACACTATAAAAAAGTAACTCCATTTAATTTTTTATAAAGAAAAAGCATGCATTGCACACTGGTTAGAATGCATTTTCCAATTTTCATACTCTAATACTGCTTTCACTTTATTGAGAATATTTTGGAAAATGTTGTAAATAAAAACATTTCTGACTACATTCACAATTGATATAGTAAGTAAAAATCATCTTCTTAAAACTACTTAAAATTTTAGGAGACAAATTTTAAAAAAGCACATCTTTGACATCGGACGTCTATACTTTCTGATTTATAATTATGTTAGATAATTTTAATAATTATAATCGATAATTGTATTAGGTAATGAGTAATCTCACTTTCCGATGAATTAAGAGGATTTTCTCATAAGTTAAGATGGAATTTAGCAATCGGGAAGTTTCAGTGAAGCGGCTCTTTAAAGTGTTGCAGAACTTTTGTACAAGATTGTATATAATTGCAAGAACTACATCATTAAGGGGACCTTCTACATTAGGAGAAAAAAAAAAGCACTTTTTAGGATTTTTTTTGTAAGAAAACTGCAAGATGGATCTTTTTGAAATTTTAACAGTTTATTTTATATATCTTAACAGGGATCTGTTTAGGGAGAAATTGGGTCCTTTAAAGGACCCTTCACAAATTTTTTCATTTCAAAACAGGACCCTTCACAAAATGTTTCATCTCAAAACAGGACCCTTCACAAAATGTTTCATCTCAAAACAGGACCCTTCACAAAACTTTTCACTTTAAAAAAGGACCCTTCACAAAATTCTTTGTCTTAAAAATAGGCCTTTTACAAAATTTTTCCAGCTCTAAATTAAACCTTTCACAAATTTAATCATTTAAAAGTAAAATATGACCTGTCACATTACATATATAAGGAAAACATATGTATTTTACATACGTATATCTTCTTAAAAATATATAAAGAAGAACATGAGTACAACATTCATTTAAAATTCACAAAATTAGAACTAGATTTTTCAGAAACGTAAAAAAGCTCTTCACAATTTCACAAAAACAGGACCCTGAGCGAAAAGTCTAGACAGACCCCTGTTTAAGGTATACACAAGAATTTTTTTAGACTTCGTTGCTTCTACTCTAAGTTATAAACAAATATGTTCTACCGCATTTTTTGACACGGTGGGCAAGATTTAAAAAAAATTACTCAATGGATCATCTTGATTTTTTTAATTAAAGCTTATTTAATTGCCTTCGATATGAATTAAAGCTTTTGCTAAAATTATTAAAAAAAAAGTTATTAACAAATAAGAACGAATTTTTTTAACAATTTTTTTTTTTTTTAAATCAGAATTACTTACTTTTTTTAAATAAATTTATGGGTTCCTTCAATTTAACTAAAAGCTATACTCACGAAGTTTACGAAAAAAATTTATTTTTGTGTTTCAGATAATTCTACAAGGCGCTATCATGCCCACCTTCCAGACGAAATTTTCCAAAGCAGTTGAGCATATTTGTTTATAACTTAGAGTAGAAGCAACAAAATCTAATAAAAAAAATTCTTGTGTATATGCCTTAAGATATGTACAATAAGCTGTTAAAATTTCAAAAAGATTCATCATGCAGTTTTCTTACAAAAAAAATCATAAAAAAGTGCTTTTTTTTTTTTTTTTTTTTTGGTCTCCTAATGTAGAAGGTCCCCTTAAAACGTAACAAAAACTCTGTCTGTAAAAATGTCTTACAATTACTACAGTGGATCTATTAACATTTTTATGCAATATTTTCTCATCGGAAACAAGGCAAATGAACTTCTGCAGCGCGTATTGTTTTAGGGTGAGTTAAGCTTATCTGTGTCTACGGAGTTTAAGAAAAGGGATCGGTGTCAACGTACGACAGTGAGCTTGCCAAGAATAGAATCAGTCGTTTGTCAGAGAGAGACAGATCTAGAGACGGCATGCCTGATGAGGTAGTCAGCCCGCAGAAGTGAGCACAGACAAATTACCTACGATAGATGTGTCTGTTTGAAAAATGCGGTGCATAATTATGAGAAACACGATAACAATGCCTAAAAATTTTTAGGAAAATAAAAAATACATTTACAGGGATCCTTTTAGGAAGAAATTGAGTCCTTTAAAGGACCCTTCAGAAAATTTTTTTGTTTCAAAACTGGACCGTTCACAAAATTCTTTGAGTTAAAAATAGGCCTCTTCCTTCTCCAAGCTGAATCTTTCGCAAATTTAATTATTTAAAAGTGAAATCCGACCTGTCACTTTTATGTGTATAACAAGTTATAAACTGCCCGTCAAACGTGACAAACGAGGTTCATTCGTACTATAACTAGTTTATAAATGTTTTTTGCACCGCATAGTGTGCTGAATGTATATTTTAGTGCACTTCATAAGTGCATATCCATTTCATTCTTTTCGAAAGGCTGTCACATCATTAAAATGCACTTACAATATTTTTTTTTTCCATTGGCTGTAATGTACCGGAAAACTTTTGACTGTCCCTGTAATTAAATTATACATCCGATTTTCATAAAATTTGAAATGACTCGACAAAATTTTACAACAATTATATATTTAAAATATCAGAATATTCGGTTGAGTAGTTTTTGCTCTGTTATATGTGGATGCAGGGCTTAATTTGCGCCGGAGCCCACCGGAGCTCAGCTCCGGTACTTCTCTGTTTTTAGTGAATATTTAAATATTGGTTGGAATTCACCGGAGCTCATAAAAACTAGGCTCCGGAGCCCAGTGCAACAGCGATTTCGAAAAACAGAAGCCTAAATTATCCTTTCTTTTACCTCCTATCTCCAAGTTTCAGTATTCTTTTCTATCAAAACACTTGTATGTGACGTAGTGTGCCGCACACGTAGCAGATGGACATGAAACGGCGCATATAAGATTTTCTGAAACTTTTTCTTATAAATGTTTTTTCTAGTTGTTCATTCATTAGATACGTATATATACACAGCTATGAACAATTCCTGTTTTGTGTTAACACTATTTCCGAATCATAATCCCTACCTTATTTAATTGCAGAATTCTGCGATTAATTAACATTAAAATTAGGCAAAGATTTCTAATCTGAAGGAGTGATAAACTAAAAAGTGGAATAGTTGACATTTGGAGTGATGGCGGTGAGGCGCTGTTTTAGTACTGTAAAATATTAGGGCTCCGGTACTTTTTTTTGTTAGAAATTAAGCCCTGTGTGGATGGGCAAACAGACAGAAAGACAGACGGACCGAACGACGTTTATAGGTGCTACCTATTTATATAATTCCAAACGTACCTAAAAAGTATACGTATTTTACATGTATATATCTTCTTTAAAATGTAAAACAAGATCCTGAATATAATGATAATTTCAAATTCTCAAAATCATGACTTGATTTTTTACAAACGTAAAGAGCTGTTTGCAATTTTACAACAAGTCGGAAATTGTACGTCAAGCGTGACAAATGAGGTGCGTTCGTACTATATCTAATATTATAAATATTCAGATCTTTGTGCAATAGCTGTTGCACTCTTATGAAAAATGCATGAATAGAAAATTCATTACGATTATGTATATTAAACTCAATAATACGGAAATAATAGTACTCCATCTTAAATAGGACGTTATCATCATGGCAAACTAGAATCATTATCTATCATGTGATAACAATGAATTAATTGAAGATCTAAGTGGAAGAACATGTTAAGTAACAAAAATTACATTTCAAGAAATTTGAGTGGAAAGTTTTTGCTGTAAATTTTAATGATTTATTTTCTGTTTGATCCCATGTGTTTAAAATATTAACAGGTATGGTACTAAACTCTCTCAGGAAAACTGATTCATATTTAATTTTCAAATATTAAAAATTATTAATATTATTGACATTATTAAATATTAAATATTAATGAATAATCTCTTAAATCTTCAAGACTAAATAGAATCTTAGTATTTTAGCTTCACCATGTGATAGTATACCTCATAACGCTTTTATCCAAAAGATAAAAAAAAAAAAAAAAATAAATAAATAAATTAGAAATTGTAGCATAACATGTTCATCCACTCAGCTTTTCAATTACGTATGATACGATTTAATAGAATGAAGAAAACTTTTATTAATATCTTTTTAAATTTTGATTCGAATTTCATTAACATTTGAAATGATTCGACACAATTCTGCAACGATTATATATACTAAATTTCAAACCATTCGGTTTGGTAGTTTTTGCGCTGCTATATGCGGACAGACGGACGGACTACTAACGAAGACTATAAGTGCTACTTTTTATATAATTACGAACGCACCAAAAAACGAACTTCTCCGGCATCGGACGTCTACTTTCTGATTCATAATTATATTAGATTAGATAGCTGCATAATTATAATTATATTAGATAATGAGTAATCGCACTTTTCCATGAGTTAAGAGGGTTTTCTCATAACAAGTTAACATGGGATTAAGCAATCGGGGAATTTTAGTGAAGCGACTCCTTAAAGTCTTGCAGAACTTTTGTGCAAGATTGTATATAATTGCAAGAACTATACATAATTAAATCCTAACAAAAATTCAATATGTAAAAAAGTCTTACAATTACTAAAGTGGATCTGTTAACATTTTTATGCAATGTTTCCTCATCAAGAACAAGGCAAACGAACTGCTGCAGCGCATATTGTTTTAGGGTGAATTAAGCTTATGTATGGCTACCGAGTTTAACCCTTTATTTACGGAATTATTTATCAAGAAATTGCTTCACCTTAGTAATTACCTTCTTTAATATCTACAGATATAATGGAATTTTTAAATAATAATAATATGAAATTTAGATAAGTTTTTTTCATTAAAACAGATTAAATAAATTGGTAGTTATAATCAATTTTTGTAAAATATTTACAATAATAATCAGATTAATTAACCAAAAATACTCTTATGGAAATATCACAATTCTTATAAAAACAATGTATTTAAATGTACTATGAATCTCTCTGTGAATGGAAAGGTTTTTGCTGTTGAAAAATTTTCATATAACGTTTTTAGAAAAGGAAAAGTTATATCTATGGTACATGTTTAAGAAAATTACTACTTTTTGAAAATATTTAGCTTCGACTGTTTCTTTGCGCCAGTGGCGTAGCTACGTTTTTTGGCGCCCGGCGCAGGAAGAAATTTTGCGCCCCCCCCCCCCCCCCCAATAAAAAAGGACTACATTGTTTTTCCTAAAGACGAAAGAAAAGTCTTTTTGACTTGTACCGGGAGGAAAAGGCAGCTGCATTCTTCCTCGTTTTTAAAGATCCAGCTAATTTTACTGAACACATGAAACTAAAATACGTGGAACCCGATTATAGAAGATTTTTAGTTTTAGTCAATACTGGATTTGAATAGGAATTTCCAAAAATTTAGCGAAACGTTCACGGATATGACTGTTGTTTTAAGCACATGAGAGTAGCAACAATGAAAATAAATTTTCAAAAAAACACATCTGCTAAAATTCCTAAATTAATCTCCTGTTTCAAAACTGCAGCCACTCTAGAATTTCAAATTGCTCTACTGATCCATTTTTTAAGATAGAGGGGAAACCAAAAAATGTTCTTGAATCCTTCAATCAAGGACTAAAACGATTATTTAAGAAATAAATTTGCATTTTTGTATATATATTTTTTAATTTGAAATCCTTAAAAAGCCGCCATTTTGAAACGACGGATCGAGATGTCCAACGAATTTGGCCGAGATCTTAATAAACACTTAGCATATGCTCAATCACATCCAAATCGGTTTATAAATATGAGCGCAGTCGCATGACAATGATCAAATATCTATAGAAAAAGATGTATACTATATATATAGATGAAAGGGAGAAATTAAAATTCAAAAGTTAAATTAAATTTCAAAAATTTAAATTAAAATCCGTAAATTTTTTTCCCTAACTTTAAATCTTCTAAAATCTGTTTAGCCCCTTGTAACTTTGTTTTCTAGCATAACATTTATTACGTTCACCATTAAAATCAGAGAGTAGCTTAATATAGAAAATGCTGACGTTTGGACAATTCTCTTTCGTTTGCGGTTTAGCCTTGTATGTCAGGGACCCGGGAATTGTGCGAGTCTTGATTACAGGTCAATCAAGAGCTAATTAATTAAGCTAAATGTTCTCCAAACTGATACCTTCGTCAGCTGCTGAAAAATATTAGCCCCAACATATTAGCAAGAAAGCGCACGAAACGAAGACGATTGTAAGATGCTGTGACGAAATAAAGGAGTTCGGTTCACAAAGAGGTTCCCGAGTCACATTCTTTTCACCCAATAATCTCCCAGCTATTCCTTACACAGATAGATATATATATATAACTTTCTCTAATGCATATGCGTTGAATTTAAGTATATATAAAATATATTTAACTTTTAAAACGATAAAAAGTCCTTCCGGCCAGCGCCGGGAGGAAGAGGTAGCTTTCATATTCCTTATTTTAAAAAAGCCAACTTATATCATGCAAACACACGAAGCTCAATTTAGTGGAAACCGAATATAGGAGATTCAATACTAATTTTTATCAATATAATGAATAAGAATTTCGCGAAATTAGTCAGCTTTATCCAAGCTGCTTTTCTTTAAAGTAACTTATATTTGGCTGCCAAATTCGGCAATTTCTTAAAGTGCCTGTCATTTTAAGACAACATGGTGGATGAGGCTAAGCAGTGAACTTGGTCGAGACCTTAGTAATTGCTGTGCACATGCTCACTCACATCGGAATCGGTTAATATATAGGAGTGCTGTCGCATGCAAAAAATCAGATTTTTAAAAATGTCACCCACAATCGAAATTGAAACTGCTATATCTGAGCCATTTTTTAAGGTAAAGACAAACAAAAAATGCTCCTGAATCCTTATATCAAGATCAAATACATAAGAAAGAAACCTTTTTCAATTTCTAATTTTTTTGCACCTCACTTTAAATATATATATATTTTTTAATTTAATGGCCGCCATTTTGAAACAAGATGGCTGATGAATCATGCCAGCGAACTTGGTCGAGGTGTTGATGTATACTATCCACATGCCTTCTTACATCGAAATAGGCGAATACGTGTGTTATTGCGTGACAAATACAAGATCGTTTCAAAATGTTAGCCATGCTAGAAATTCAAAGTGCTATAAATCAACCATTTTTTAAGATATCAACAAAAGAACAAATTTTCAGAAACAAAAACTGCTCCGGAATCTTTGTATCAAGGCCAAACACATAAAAAAAATCTTTTTCATTTTCCAATTTTTTAATACCTCATTTTGAATTTTAAATTTAATTTTTTTTAAATGGCAACCCTTTTGAAACAAGATGGCGAATGAAGCTGGCCAACGAACTCGGTCGAGGCATTGGTATGTACTATGTACAGACCAAGTTACATCCAAATAGGTTCATAAATACGCCTGTTATCGCGTGACAAAAATCAGGTCGTTTTAAAATGTCAGCCACAAGAGAAATTCAAAATGCTATTACTCAGCCATTTTTTTTTTAGATATAGACGAAAGAAAAACTGTTCCGGAATCTTTGTATTAAGGTCAAACACATACAAAAAAAATCTTTTTCATTTTCCAAATTTTTGGTATCTCATTTAATTTGTTTTATTTTTTAATTTTTTTAAATGGCCGCCATTTTGAAACAAGATGGCGGATGAAGCTGGCCAACGAACTCGGTCGAGATATTTTTATGTACTATGTACACACCAAGGTACATCCAAGTCGGTTCATAAATACGCCTGTTATTACGTGAGAAAAATCGGGACGTTTCAAAATGTCAGCCACGCTAGAAATTCAAAATGCTATAACTCAGCCATTTCTTAAGATATAGATGAAACAATAACTGCTCCCGAATCTTTTTATCAAGGTCAAACACATAAGAAGAAAATATTTTTTCAATTTTCAATTTTTGGTACCACATTTCAAATTTAAATTTTTCTTAAAAATTTAAATGGCCGCCATTTTTAAACAAGATGGCGGGTGAAGCTGGCCAACGAACCCGGTCGAGACATTGGTATGTACTATGTATAAACGAAGTTACATCCAAATCGGTTCATAAATGCGCCTTTTATCGCGTGACAAAATTCAGGACGTTTCAAAATGTCAGCCACGCTGGAAATTCAAAATGCTATAACTCAGCCATTTTTTAAGATATAGACGAAACAAAAACTGCATCGAAATCTTTGTATAAAGGTCAAATACATAAGAAAAAAATATTTTTCCATTTTCAATTTTTTGGTACCATATTTCAAATTTTAAATTTAAAAAAAAAATTTAAATGGCCGCCATTTTGAAACAAAATGGTGGATGAAGCTGGCCAACGAACTCGGTCGAGAGATTGGTATGTACTATGTACACACCGAATTACATCCAAATCGGTTCATAAATACGCCTTTTATCGCGTGACAAAATTCAGGACGTTTCAAAATGTCAGCCACGCTAGAAATTCAAAATGCTATAACTCAGCCATTTTTTAAGATATAGACGAAACAAAAACTGCTCCGGAATCTTTGTATAAAGGTCAAATACATAAGAAAAAAATATTTTCCCATTTTTAATTTTTTGGTACCACATTTCAAGTTTTAAATTTTTTTTTAAATTTTAAATGGCCGCCATTTTGAAACAAAACGGCGGATGAAGCTGGCCAACGAACTCGGTCGAGACATTGGTATGTACTATGTACACACCGAATTACATCGAAATCGGTTCATAATTACGGGAGTTACAGTGTGACATAGGTCAGATATATATATATATATATCAATTTTGAACGGAGGGTGGTTTCGGGGTCTGGGGGTCATGATCGATGAAAATATACCAAAATTTTTTGAAATCGCTTTCCTCCGAACGGCTGCAATAGGTAGCTTTTTTGTAAAGAAAGCTACCTAAAACAGCCATTTGTACTGGTCATACTAGGAAAACTGGAAAGTCCAGCTTTGTTTTTTTATACGATTTAAGAAGGGAAAATGTGGGGGCAAGTCGTAGGTCGCCCACATTTTATTATTTGGCTTTTCTCAATGCCAATTCGATAGAAAAATGGAATTTCCAATAAAGAAGAAATAATAGCTTTACTTGTTGTTCTTCAGCTAAATCCATTTTGCATTGGGTCACAGAAGCCCCCATTACACAAAAATATTCATACGGAATGCTAAGAATGCAAAAATCAGTGTGAAAACTAATCTATGTGTGTGTGTGTGACGTAGATGGCTAGAAATCCGTACGTGCAAGTCGAAAAATTTGGATGAGGGTAGTCCAAGGCACGTCTTGACGCACATGAGGCTCAGATTTCTAATATTTTTATAATTAGCAGAGAATATTAATTAAAAACTCATCAAAAAGACGATTTTTTTCACGAAATGGCAAAATCGCGCACACATTTGAACCTGATTTCACAGACGAAATGAAAGAAATTAAGAATTTTCACTAATCAACGAAAATTAAGAAAACTAATTATGATATCGACAGGCATGAGATTCTTCCACGGATCCGCGGTTTTCAGCTTTTTTGTCATTTTTGAATTTCCGATTTTTTCCGATTTTGCGATTTGTTTTTCAAATTTTCGCTTTTTTGCCATTTTTTTCGATTTTTAATTTATCATTTTTCAAGAATTTATTTCGTGCAGACATCCGTTTTTTATTCGTTTAACTAAAAAAAGAATCATAAAATGATTTTAATCCGCATCAAAATATGCCTATATTTCAACACCAACTACGAGTCGAGAAGTCATTTATCGTGCGCGGTGGTTATCCTATTTCATCGCGATCCCTGAACCGGGATGATTCTGTTCCTAAAAGTCCGAAAAATTACGTCAGTCATTTCCGGAAAAAAAAAAAAAAAAAAAAAGTTCATAAATTTGAAAATTTGCGCATAAAATGTATCGCGAATTTCGACAAATGATCTGGAAAAAACGGCAATTTTCGTTAAACGATCACGAAAGTAAAACGTCAATTTTTGTTAAAAGATCTCTAAAAGAACGTCAATTTTCGTGAAAAGATCGCAAAAAAACGCCAATTTCCGTCAAAAGATCGGGAAAAACGGCAATTTCCGTCGAAAGATCTCGAAAAAACGACAATTTTCGTCAAAAGATCACGAAAAAAACGGCAGTTTTTGTCAAAAGATCGCTATAAAATGACAATTTCCGTCAGAAGATCGCATAAAAACGGCAATTTCGGTCAGAAGATCGCGAAAATGGCAATTTTCGTCAAAAGATCGCGAAAAAACGTCAATTTTCGTTAAAAGATCTGTAAAAAAAAGTCAATTTTCGTCAGAAGATCGCGAAAAAACGTCAATTTCCGTCAAAAGATCGCGAGAAAACGGCAATTGTCGTCAAAAGATCGCGAGAAAACGGCAATTGCTGTCAAAATATCGCGAGAAAACGGCAATTTTCGTCAAAAGATCACGAAAAAACGGCAGTTTTTGTCAAAAGATCGCTATAGAGCGACAATTTCCGTCAAAAAATCGCGAAAAAATCGACAAATTTCGTCAAAAGATCTCGAAAAAACGGCAAATTTCGTCCATAGATCGCGAAAAAAATGACAAATTTCGTCAAAGATCGCGAAAAAATGACAAATTTCGTCTAAAGATCGCGAAAAAATGGCAAATTTCACATCAGTGTTCTGTATCTTGGTAAAATAAACTTTTCATTAGAGTAAGTAAATAATTTCTGCCTAATTTGTGTTAATAATTTCTTTTTAATTTACACAAAGCTAAATTGTATGTAAATTATATATATTAATAGCAATTATATTTGTTGCGCTTGAAAATCATAACTTTCATTGTTCAAACGTCGTTCGCACAGTTTTCAACTTTTTTGCTGTTTGGTCAATCTCATCCCTGTATCGATTTGAAACTTTCAGAGCACATGTAGAAAAATTTTCACACCTGTGTATAAAAATTTTGGGTCGGATATTTTTCTTAATTTTTTTCAAAAATTGACGGCCAACAGTACAAAAGTTCGGAGAAAGAACCATACAGGGACGAACATTCATTAAAAACCGAACTAAGAAGCGTTATTTTTTCCGGTCGACCCCACCATTTAATTTCCTAAATTCGATAGATCAGAGATTATATGACATATCATAAGACTAGACAATCGACTTAATTATTAAACGTTGCCAAATGTTAAAAACATAATTTAAAAGCATTTTATAAATTTATTGAAATAATACTATTAATGAGTTCTATGTGGCAAGAGTCCCCCGTGATATGAGTTCGTGTACAAGGGTTTCTCCTCTTTATTTACATTTAAAAGTATGTTTTCCAAAATATAGACTTCTTTTACCACCATTATCGAGCATTAACGGCGCATTCTTTTCTCGGATTCTATGGGCCAGATTTCAACGGGGTTCGTTCAACTTAGCTTACGATTTTCATGCAGCTTTTAGCCCCACCTTCCAGTGCACGCATTCTTATCTCGGGTTCTATGGACTCGATTTCAACTAGGTTTTGCTCTTTCAACTTGGTTTTGGATTGTCTTACAGTTTTTAGTTCTACCTTCTACCGCCAGGGTCATTTTTATCTGTGGTTTCATGGGCCCGACATCTGCGGAATTTTTTCTTCCAACTCATCTCACGATTTTCTTCAGATTTTCCGGCGCGTATGCAGCACGCCTGCTATACGGAGACGCAGAAAGTGGGGATCCTTTTCGGAGATCCATTTTGAAAGAGATAAATTTGAATGTAAGTTTTTACTTGTTAGAGATGCTTGCGTAGCAGGTCCAGTCTACACTGCCGAAGACAGTGGAAACTCATCCCAGAGGTTCATTTCGAGAGATTCGCTATATTTTTTAAATTTTTAATTTGAATAGAAGTTTTAATCATTCGCGGTTCGTTTGGAAAAATCTACGGGCGGGTCAACTAGTATATAAATGAACAATGTCCTTTTGATACCAGAAATGTGACTCCTAGTCACCAACAAGCCTTTTGATTTATAAACTGGAGGCTAGACAGTTAGAAACCTCCATCAGCGATTGACAATTATGGGTCTCTCCACCCCCTCCCCCCTCAACTTCACTAAATTTCTTCCAAACATTCACACACACACACACAAACAGAAAAGGTCAACAATTCTTATTTATTTTCAAAGTATGTGAAATAATTTCAATTTTAAGCTCCTCTAGATTTGGCGCCCCCTATTTAATCACTTTGCGCCTCAATTCGGGTACGTAATTATCTTAGGCACCAAGTGTGTTGAGCCATCCCTAAAAACATTTACTAAAGCGTTTTCTTTCTTCATTATTTGCATATAACAAAGTATCTTATTAAAGAAAACGTTAACACACAGACTCACACAAAAAAGGTATTTAAAAAACCAACAACTTTTATTTATTGTCAAAATATGCGAGTCAATTTTGGTTTAAAACTCTCTCAATTGGGCGTCCCTTGGCCTCGGCGCCCGGGGCAGTCGCCTCTCTTGCCCCCCCCCCCCCCCCTTAGCTACGCCACTGCTTTGCGCTTTCTAAATATGATCGAGTAGAGTATTTTATGTGGAAAGAAAAATATACTTTTATTAATAAACAGAATAAATAAATTTTAAACTCTGTTTTCTTCAATGGTACTTAAAAGTGTCGTCAGTGCATAAAGGGTTAAGAAAAGACAGACAGATCTAGAGACGGCATGCTCGATGAGGTAGTCAGCCCGCAGAAATGAGCACAGACAAATTATCTACGATGATGTGCGTGTTTGAAAAGTGCAGTGCTTAGTTATGCGATACTCGATAACAATGCCTAACAATTTTTAGGAAAATAAAAAATACACTTACAGGTATCTATTTAGAAAGAAATCGAGTCCTTTAAAGGACCCTTCACAAAATTTTTCATCTCAAAAGGGAACCCTTCACAAAATTCTTTGGGTTAGAAATAGAAGTTTCACAAAACTTTTCCATCTCCAAACTGAAAACTTTCACAAATTTAATTTTTTAAATCTAAAAGCTGACCTGTCACTTTTATGTAAGTAAAGCAGGGATGAGAGCTCTCCGACACAAATGGTTGATTTTCACAGCTAAATTTTAATAGTATTTCTCGTTTTATTTAATGACAGAATTTCTGAGATTTAATAAAGCAAAGAATACTATTAAAATTTACCGGTGAAAATCAACCATTGGTAGCTCAGCGCTCTCATCCCTGATCTATAATAATAAAGAAAGAAGTTTGTGTGTGAGTGAGAGAGTGAGTGAGTGTGTCGACGGCGTTCTGAAGAGACCGCTGCACGTAGAGCTACAAAATTTGGGGAAAAGGTACGTCTATATATGAAGTTTTGCACCTCGAAGCCCGATTTTTGATTTTTTGATTAGATTTTTTGATTTAATTTTTTATGCGATTTTTAGCGCTTTTTTATGTTTCGAGGCGATTTTTCCATATAAGTGAGAAGAATATGGTTTCTTTCTTTTAACCCAATATAGTAAATTTTGTTCTCTTTTCAAAAAAGTTTATTCGGAATTCGTGCAGCGATTTTTGAATTTTTAGCGAATTTTTTATGCAATTATTGAACAGCATTTAATACATTTCCATACCTATAAGAAGGTTGCCGTAGAGGGACATAGTTCTGTCGCCAAAAGCAGCTAAGTTTGTCGCCAACTTGGCGGTATATCGCCAAATTTGGCGACCAAAATGAGTCGCCAAAAGTGACGCCAACTTGGCGATATCTCTAATATTTCGCCAAATTCCCATAGACTTTCATTGTAAACCAATATGGATTACTCTCTTACAGAAAATCAACAAATTGAGATATTTTAATGCAACAAAAACTAATATTAACGTAAGGGATTATATTAAATCGATTTTTCCACATTAGGGAAAAGAATACGGTTTCTTTCCTTTAACCCAAAATAGTAAATTTTGTTCTCTTTTCAAAAAAGTTTATCCGGAATTCGTACAGCGATTTTTGAATTTTTAGCGAATTTTTTATGCGTTTATTGAACAGCATGTAATGCATCTCCATACCTATAAGGGGGGGTTACCGTAGGGGGAGATCCATTTCTGTCGCCAAATAACGCTAAGTTTGTCGCCAACTTGGCGATATAACGCCGGGCAAGTTCGCTAGTAAAGAAAATATATCTATTTTACATACATATATCTTCTTAAAAGTGTACCAGGGGTATCAATAAGTTTTTTCCCTCGCATAGAAATAATTGAGTAAAATTTATGAAATTCCTAACATTGTATTAGCCCTTTTCTATATAGTCACCGTGCACAGTAACACATTTCTTCAAAGGGTATTTTAAAGATAGGGTGGAGGATGTATTCCAGGAGGCACGATAGTAGACCCAAAGGAAGGAATTTTTCTAAATTTTACCGAACCCCACGTGTGACTTATTGTTAGAAAGGCATGTGACCACTTATTCATGTTATGCACATCCAGAGCCCCTCCCCCTCCAATTTTCCCTCCGGCGGTGGCACTTTTCTAAATTTTGCGCACACCGTTCATGCCTCCGAACGGCAAATTTGAGGGGAGGGGCTCAGGATGTGCATAACATGAATAAGTGATCACAGGCCTTTCCAACAATATGTCACCTGTGGGGGTCGGTCAAAGTTAGAAAATGCCCTCCTTTGGGTCTACTATCGCGCCTCCTGGAATACATCCTCCCCCCTCTCTTTGAAATACCGTTTGCAGAAACGTGTTACTGTGCACGGTGACTATATAGAAAAGGACTAATACAATGCAGCAATTTCATAAAATTTACTCATTTATTTCTATGTGAGGACAAAAACGTATTGATACACCTTCGTGTAAACGAAAAACTGAATATACGAGTTAATTATAATTTCAAATTCACAAAATTATGACTTGATTTCTCACAAATGTAAAAGAGCTCTTCACAATTTCACAAAAACGGGACTCTGGGAGAAAAGTCTGTACAGACCCCTGATTTAAGAAAACTCTTTGATATTATGAGAAAAAAAACTGTGAGTTAGGACTAGTGACCTAGGTCCACTGTCAGAAAAAAGCCGGATAGAGAGTCGGAAATAGCGGTACAGAGACTTCTGTGTCGGGACATAAAAATAAAGTAAATCCTATGAAAAAGGAACCTATCTATGAAGGAATGCTGTCTTAAACGTAATAGTCCGTCGTCCCGACGAAAACAGTAACATACAAATCTACCTGCTAAGGCGGAACCTGTTTAAAACGGAATATTCCATTGCTTACTTGACATTTCGTCTTAATAGGTTTTACTGTATTAAATTAACACGATAATCTTAGAGAGTAAAATCTGAGAAAGCGGAATCACTAATAACTGAAACAAAATTCCGTATTATAGAGGTTTTGATTGAGCAGTTGTTAATTGTGTGGAATTCTTTGCGTAAGGGCTATGAACGTTTTATATACAAGATGGGATTTGTTGTAGAAAGGTTTCTTTTTCACAGGATTTACTAAACGAACTACAATAAAACCAGTAAAAGTAGACCAAAAATATATTCCGTTTTAGGTAGGTTTCCGTCTGATCAGGTAGATTTCTTTCGGTGAGAACATACCATTTTTCCGTTACAGACATGTTGTGTTTTATCAGGTTTAGTGCATAAAGGTCACTCATTTCACACTAATGAATGGCATGATGATAATAAAAGCAATTTAAAAGAATTTATAAATGATGAAAAATCGGAACTTTTGGGATCCTGAGTATTGGTTTCGTGGGACAAGTCTTAAAAGCTTTGAAATTCGGGACAACCTACGTAAATCGGCAAATCTGGCAACACTAGCTAGAATGTTAGAAAGAAAAAAATATTTTATGATAAAAATCTGTGTTGGGGGGGGGGGGGGGCAGAACTTTTAATTTTTTAACAGGCAAATATTGTTTTGACGATTAAAAAACAGATTTATTTACGCAAACTAAGTACTACTTCTATTACATGCAATCTAAATTTGATAAATTCGATTAATTTTAATAATTATTGAATAATTAACAATATTGAAATATTGTAACAGCAATGTATCGTAACATCAGGATGTAGACGCGATATGTCACGATGCAAGATTTCCAACATCGTCCAGTCCTACCGTGACTTCCCCCTTACCGTAAATAGTAACTTTTAATATCTGAAGGGGCCGTAAAATAATGTGCAGTGGTCAACAGAAAAATCTCACTGTACATTATGTTTTTTTTTTCAATTTTTAATTATATCTTTATAATAAAAGCTAAACATTTATTTCAAATTAAAAAATAAACATACAGTTGCCAAAATAGTGATGTATAGTAACATCGGGATGCAAGACGCGATATGCCACGATGCAGCAAGATTTCCAACATCGTCCAGTCCTACTGTGACTTCTCCCTTACCGTAAATAGCGACTTATAATATCTGAAGGGGTCGTTAAATAATGTGCAGTGGTCAATAGAAAATTCCTACTGTAATTTATGTCTTATTTTTTTTCAATTTTCAGTAATATTACTTTAATAAAAGCTGAACATTTACCTGATATTAAAAAATAAACATGCTGTTACAAAATGGCGATATATCGCAGCATCAGGATGTAAAACGCGATATGTCACAATGGATGTTTTCCAACGTTGCCCAGTCCTACTGTAGCATCTGCCTTTACCGTAAATGGTAACTTATCATATCTGAACTGGTCGTTAAATAATGTGCAGTGGTCAATAGAAAATTTTGATTGTAATTTGTGTATTCTTTTTCCCATTTTCGATTATATTTTTATAATAAAGGTTAAATTAAAAAATAAGCGTGTAGTTGCCAAAACTTTATTGTATCGTAACATCAGGATGTAAGATGCAATATGTCACAATTCAGGATTTCCAGCATCATTCAGTCCTACTGTGACTTCTGCCCTTACCATAACCGGTAACTTATCATATCTGGAGTGGTCCTTAAATAATGTACAGTAGTAAACAGAAATATTTCACTTTAATTTATGTCTTATTTTTTCCACTTTCCAATTATATTTCTATAATAAAAGCTAAACATTTACTTCAAATTAAAAAATAAACATGTAGTTGCAAAATAGCGATGTATCGTAATATCAGGATGTAAGAGGCGATGTGTCACCATGCAAGATTTCCAACATCGTCCAGTCCTATTGAATCTTCTGCCCTTACAGTAACCGGTAACATATCATATCTAAAGTGGTCGTTAAATAATATGAATTAGTCAATAGCAAAATTCACTGTACATTATGTCTTCTTTTTTTCAATTTCAATTATATTTTTATAATAAAAACTAAACATTTAGCTCAAATTAAAGAATAAACATGTAATTGCCAAAACTGCTCTGTTGAAACCTTAGACTGTAACACATTACGTAAAAAGTCTTAGAATTACTAGAGCGGTTCTGTTAACATTTTAAACAATGTTTTCGCGTTGGAAGACAAGGCAAATGAACTGGTGCGGTACGTGTTGTTTTAGAGTGAATTCAACTTGTGTATGTCTACTCAGTTTAAGAAAAAGGATCGATGTCAACGCGCGACATTTAGGTTGCCAGGAATCATTCGTTTAGTCCTTTGTCATTAGAGAAACCCACCTAGAGACACGCCTTGTGATATAGCCTGCCTGGAGATTTGAACATAGACAAAATACTTGATATACACTGTAAATAAAAACAAGAACAAAAATTATGCATCCAGCTTAGATTATGAAACACTTTCCAACACATTCAGAGTACTCTGTAAGTTCAGAATACTGTAGTCTATTAAGGTGAAAAATGTCTAAAAAAACAATGTTTAACTAGGCGGGGAGGTCTACCCAAGGGCTAAAGTGTTTAAATAAACAAGGTTCAACTAGGTGAGGAGACCTACCCAAGGGCTAAAGCTCTACCAGCCCCACCCAGTGGCGCATATTAGACATGTCCCACCTTATATTCAGCCAAAGTTTTACAAAGTCTATTGTGCAGATTATTTACAGTTATTTTCTTCATAGGAAAATAAGTTCATAGTCTGTGAAAGTTGTAATGAAAAATTATTAATGAAACTACCAGAACATTTAGTCAATTAATAGCAAGACATATTGAAATATTATTGATTATGTTCAATTAGTCTAACACAATCTATAATTTTCTGAAGTAGGTTTGGCTTCTTCAAGACTAAGGAAAACTATGATGATAATGATGTTGATTGTGCCTTTCTAAAGTGAAAGTGGAACAGTTTACGATATAATGCGGTAAATTGCCTATTTGGCCACAGGTGCAGTTCGGCGAGAAAACCTTGTTAAAATAGTAAAGGTATGACGGGAATGGCCCGTGATTTGTCGCAAATACATAGATATTCCTGTTATGTAGTAATAGCTTAGTAGATACTTTTGGAAGAAGGCTATATGTATAGCGCCCCGTTTGGGCATAATCCCATTCTTCTTGCCAGTATTGAAGTAGAGATATATTTAGTTGTTTTCTAAGATATGCAGCCGGATATGAAAAAAACCTAACGTCTTTAGCTGATGATGTAGATGCAGGTGCTGTTTCGTTAGCTAGTTTGTCAGCAGTCTCATTCCCAGTTACTCCAGAGTGTCCACGAACCCACTATAAATAGAAAGTCTTGAAAGAATGCTGCAGAGCTTGTATTGTAATTTGAACTAGATAGTTAGAGATCAGGGATCTGTTTAGGAAGAAATTGGGTCCTTTGAAGGACCCTTCACAAAATTTTTCATTTCAAAACAGGACCCTTCACAAATTTTTGTCTTAAAAATAGGTCTTTTCCAAAAATTTTCCAGCTCTAAACTAAACCTTTTACAAATTTAATCATTTAAAAGTAAAATTTGACCTGTCGCTTTCACATTGTATAAGGAAAATATATGTATTTTACATACATATACCTTCTTAAAAGTATATAAAAAAGAACCTGAATATAACAATCATTTCAAATTCCCAAAATTATGACTAGATTTTTCACAAAAGTGAAAAAGCTGTTCACAATTTCACAAAAACAGGACTCTGAGAGAAAAGTCTGGACAGACCCCTGGAGATCAATATATTTTCCAGCGCTTTGTAGACTTGAATAGCTATCGGAATATATTGTGATGCTCTTATGATTCGAGTTCTCTGACCATTGGATGGCTTCCTCGATCCTCGATCGCCAGGAGTTCTGTCTGAAAGATGGAGTTTTCGGGATCTAATTTCACCTGTCTTGTATGAATTGAAGAGCTGAGTGGAAGAACATGTTATGCTACATTTTCTTAAAAATGATTTTATCGTTTGGACGAAGGTGTTATCAGGTATTCTATCACATGGTAAAGCTAAAATACCAAAGTTCTACTTAGCCTTGAAGATTTAAGACATTATTCATTAATATTTAATATTTTAATATTTAATAATCCAAATAATATTAATATTTTTCAATATTTAAAAATTAATTATGAATAACATTTTTTGATAGAGTTTAGTACCACACCTGTTAATATTTTCAACACATGGTATCAAACAGAAAATAAATCATTAAAATTGAGAACAAAAACTTTCACATCAAATTTCTTCAAATGTAATTTTTGTTACTTAACATGTTCTTCCACTTAGCTCTTCAATTATTTCTTCATGCCTGATAACGTAGAAGGCCCCTGGTCAGTCTTGGAGCCATCCGTGAAGATATGATTTCTGACACACTCATCCATCCAGTTAAACAATATACGGTAAGGAATTAGATTTTATTTCCTGCATTGTTTAAGCCCGAACAGAGACAGATATTAAGATATTTCGTTCAGTTGATTCTACACGTGGTGTTAAACTTTTGTCAAAATAAGTTAAACCAACTGAACATTAAAAATAATAATAAAATTCAGTATAATACTTAAAAACACACTAGACTTAGATACCATTCAAATGAAATCGAAATAAATCTTAGACTTTTTTAAAAGTTTTTATTTTGCATGTACCTTATCATTTTGTATACACCTATCATAAACATAATATTAAATTTGCAGTACAAATATTTGCAAATGGAAAATGGAAAAGTCTAAGATTTATTTCGATTTCATTTTAATGGAATCTAAGTTTTTAGCAGTGTAAATCAAATATATTTTAATATGACTTCATATGCACATGCTTTCTGTATTTATTCATATTAAATATGTATATATTAAAATGTTTCTTGTTTCATCAACAAATGTTTGATTTTTTTTGTATCAAAAATATGTTGTCATATTCACCTGCTTTTTAATTCTTAAAAAAATTATTTCAATTTTATTTTTCACGTGGAAAACTTTTAACTGAAAATTTATTGCTGTAGACAAATTATTATTACGTTTTTTGTATTTTTCGCAACAATAAAAAAAAAATTGTTAAATTTTATAGAAAAAATGACCATTTATTCTCAATGAAAATAACGACATTTAGAATTATAAGAAATATATTTGAATAAAATAAATAAAACATAGCCTATGTTAATCTCTAAGATAAAATCTACCCATACAATAAGTCATTTTATCATCCGTTTTCACCCTGAAGTCAAGCAAACATTTTCGCACATTAAATTTATGTTATTATTAGAATTAGCAAAGAGTAAAAATTTTGTGGCATCAGGGGCGAAACGGTGCAAAGAAGTCAAAATAGTTAAGAGGCCCATAGGTTTTTCTATGTTAAATGAACATCGAGGAGTCACATTGCAAATACAGCGTAAATACTTAAATATATTCAAAACAATGTATCACGATAGCTTCCGAAATAGTGAACCAAATTCGTTAATCAAAAGCTGTTTTGGCGCCCTTAAGGAAAAGCTAAATGGAAAAACTTTCTATTTTGGCGCGCGAGGCATATACCCCCTCTCCCCTATCCTCCCTAATTTGAATCCTAGGTATTAGAACCTACAAAAATATTTCAAAACGTGTGAAATATTTTTCAGTTATACACACATCAAAACGTGGTTGAAAGCGCCACTGTGAAATTCTTCGAATACCATCATTGAATTCACAAGTTTGAGCATAGAAAAGTTGAGCTCAGTTCAACAAAACAAAAGACCCGCTATTTTTCACTCAATTTAAAGACGGGACTTCGATGATGAATTAGAAGCTATTTATTTGACTCCGAGAGCTACCGTACTAATTGCGTTTTCGGTGTGTTTCTTCAACGAGCTGCTTTCATTCTGAGTCAGCATAAAATGAAAAAACAAAATAAGAAAAAAAGGTAAGGAGCTTTGCTTTTAAAAAAAATAAATAAATAAAGGAAAGAAAGAAAAGATAGAAACACATCGCGTCACTTGCTGTCTGCTTTGAGAAAACAATTTCAGTAATGTCCTTTGTCAAAAAAGCTTCAACAATTCGACGAAAAGGTCTCAATGAAGCAACATGGCTGACGCATACACTTAATTAATTGCAAAGGGATCTTATATTCAATTTCTTCTTCTAAAAATCTTTAGTAATTCTAAACCGACTTCAATATTATTTAAGAATTGCATGGTGCATAAAAGCGAGAAAGTGTAATTTAGTGATGAGAGTTTGGAATAGTTTGGCATTGGTATAGGTAACCTTAGCTATGGCATAGCTAAGGTTTTAGGTTCCTGGAGCAATGAGTAATTTGGCGCCTCTCTCTAAATAACAACCGGATAACCCTCTCCCCGCAAAAAGAAAGATAGAAAAAGAACGAACACATGAAAATTTCGTTTGTTTGTTTTTTCTTCTAAAGCATATCGCTCACCCGCAAGAAAAGTGACACATTTCGCAAAAATTCATTTTTCGTTTTATTCCACTAATAGGTCTGTCATAGGTGCGTCTTGCTCAGACCTGCCAACTGCTACGGAAAAATCGTAGATGCTACGATTTGGACCTATAAACTACGATGCTACGAAAATCGGTGTTAAACTACGATTTTTTGCAAAAAACACAAATGCATTTTTTTGTTTCTAGTTGCGATTTTTATCAAACGCAGCATATTTTTCAAGAGTGATTCTGTTCCTAAATTTCCAAAATTTCAAAGTATTCATTTCCGAAAGTTTTAAAAAAAAATTGGCCATTAGCCCGAAAATTTGGACATTAAAAAATGCTCATGGGGAAAAAAAATCTGGGCTACAAAACAAACCTTTTAACATAAAACTCTCTTTATGTATATTAACCACGAGTGAATCGTGTTTTTGTAAATATTTATAGTACAGGAATTCCCTTCCTTACAAACAGGGGTGCCATTTTAAGAATCTCTGGGGGCGGGGGTGTTCTATGAGGGGCAAGGTTTGAAATAGTGTGCAAAATCGCACGATTTGCGCACGGAAAAGGAATTTCCTGCATAAGGAAAAATGTTGTGCAATATTTTCCCCTTTAAATTCTTCCACAGACCTATGACTCTTCTGCAAGTATATTTTGAAATTTCTTGGAAGTTCGCGATTTTTTTTTTTTTTTTTTTTTTTTTTGCAGAATAAAGGAATTTCCCCAATTGGGAAAAAATTGTGAATATAATTGTGTATAAAAATTTTCTGAGAGAAAAAAATACTATATTGAGTTGAAAGACAAACCTTATTCCTTTTACGAATATCAAAAGATGGCTGCGAAACACGAAAAACCAACCAACCAACCTCTAGATTTATTTTAATTTTATGTGCTACGATTTCTCATTGTCAAAGGTTGGCAGGTCTGTATGCTACACCAAAAGTTTCATTAATGTAATTATACTGAAAATCATGTTATTACGCTATATGTCCATTTGTTACCACAGAAGAGGGGTGCGGATTGTGTGGGGATGTAAAATGACCCAACCCTCCAAACCTCATCCTACGTCTTTATTCTTAATGGTTTTACGCTTTTATGCACGTTTTTATTCCTTCATGCAAACCTAAGTGCTAGAATTTCATCTTATAGTAAAATCATTCAAATTTTCTTTTGTCTCTCCTGCGAAATTTACTTTTGTAGAGATGTGTCCCTTTTCTTGCAGATGAGCGATATGTGCTATATCACGGTATAGGATTTTCACTAGTCTATCCTATCCCATAGAAAATTATAATAAAAGGGAGTATCAATAAGTTTTTGCCCCGTATAGAAATAACTGAGTGAAATTTATGAAAATTTTATTAGTCATCTAATATATAAAAATGAAAATTTGTCCGTCTGTAATTCTATACAAATCCACAGTTTGGAAGCCAGAATTGTGAAATGTTACGCACATGTGTATTAAAACACGGCCGAGGCAACTAAAGTAATCCGGAATCGAAATAACTTATAGTTAATTTTTAATTAATAAAAAACCACAATTTTAACAGCAATTTCCAATCAAATTGAAACATTTTTCGTTATAGCTGTTGCCAACAATTAAAAATCCACAATAAAATTCTTACCACAACAATTACTTTTCTATTGTAAGATTTCCACGTGAAAAAATGAAGTAAATGGTTTGACGAATTTAAAATAAGGGAATATTATATCATAACTTTTCTACTGCAAGATTTCCACGTGAAAAATGAAAATAAAATAAAGTTTATGTTTCGTCATAATTTTTCTGTTTTATGATTTCCAAGTGAAAAATTATAATTATTTAATTTGGCGAATTAAAAAAATGGAATATTGCGTCATATTGGAAATATAAAGGACGTGGTGAATATATAACGTCCTATAAGTGTGAAAAAATGTGATAAGCATGATAAAAACTCGATTATGGAATTATTGGCATATTTTAACATTATTGCTCCATTGACGAATGAAAATAAGTTCATTTGTAGCTGTATTATTTTGCGTCTGTTATAAAAATTTATACAGTGGGTTTTTATTTGATTCATTTATACAACACTTCTACTGTTTGTTTGTTATTTTATTTGTTTTTTTTATGTTGTATGTTAAATTTTGAAATTGGTTTTTCAAAACAAGCCTTCTTAAAATTCTGGGCAACGCTGGGTACCTTAGCTAGTGTTCTAACTTTCTGCAAACGGTATTTCAAATAGAAGGGGGAAGATATTCCAGAAGGCACGATAGTAGACCCAAAGGGGGGCACTTTTCTAACTTTTGTCGACCCCCTCATGTGACATATCGTTGGAAAGCCCTGTGACCACTTATTCATTCAATGCACTTCCCGAGCCCCTCCCCCCAATTTGTCCTCCTGGGGGGCACTTTTCTAAATTTTGAGGACACCCCTCGTCGCATGAGGGGGTCACAATTTGGGGGGAAGGGGCTCGGGAGTTGCATAACATGAATAAGTGGCCATAGGCTTTCCAATGATATATCACATGAGGGGGGTTGGCAAAAGTTAGAAAAGTGCCTCCCTTTGGATCTACTATCGCGCCTCCTGGAATATACCCTCCCGCCCGTCTTTGAAATGCCGTTTCCAGAAATGTGTTACTGTGCACGGTGACTATATAAAACAAGGACTAATACAATATAGCAATTTCATAAATTTCACTCAATTATTTCTATGTGAGGGCAAAAAACTTATTGATACCCCATCGTATATTGAAATACAATGAAACCCCAATTACTCTAGCTGATGTGTTGTTCTAAACGCAATCCGGATAATGCAAAAATCATAATAATTGGAGTTATCACAAAACCGTTTAAGTTATGATATAAAGTTTTTTCTCAAATCATTTTTATCTAATAAAAAGTAGGCCAGATGTAATTTGAAAATAAATATAAAAGTAAAATCTCTCTATTCTAAAAAAAAGTAACTACCGCTGTCACCGCCGCCGCCGGTTTTGAATTTTTTGTGACCGGAGGTCTTTCTTCGTTAATATTAAGAAAAATAATGCATACAAAAATATGAAAATCGGTAGTATTATACAGAAATATTTGATAAACACGCTGATGAAGACAGTTTTCAAATCGAAGAATTATTTTAAGAGATATTTAATGCTAAATTTGGACAAAATCGTTCGACTAAAAAAGCTTTATAGGAGCAAAAACTATACATCGGAATTTAATAATTTTTAGATCATTTTATACGTTATAATTTCCCGGTGTGCAGAATTCATTAATTTTTTTAATTTGACTCATTTTTCGAAGTTTTATTTCTATTTTAAATTCAAATTTTCAGCATTTCGAGAGATATTTTTTACTTATTTTAGAAAATTGTACTAATTTAACCTGTTGCCAACTGTATAAACAACGGAAACAATAATGTTTGCTTCAAATTAAAAATTTATTTACACTCGAGTATTATAAACAGAAAAGATACTTTCAAATTAAAATTAAATAATTGCGTATTAAAAGCAGGAACTTACTGAAAATTACGCCATAAAAAGTATACACGTGAATTTTAAAAGAGAAAGGATATTGTAAAATAATAAATTCATTAACATGCGTTAGAAGTCTTAAATAGGAGAAATTACGTCATATTTACGTCACATTACAGTTATTGCATAAAATGAACACAAAATAATATTGAAAAACAGTTTAAATTTAGAAATTGTGCTAGACAATTATTTGATATTTTGAGAGTATCTTTTCAACTATTTTTGTTAGGAAAGCGCAAATAATATTTCATTTCTAACAAAAGTATTTTTACGTGAATATTTAGAAGAGAAAGAATAGCTTGGTCAAAATTACGTCAGATTAAAAACGATTACTAATTTAAAATGTCTCATTTAAAAGAACTTTCTTTTCGCTTTGCTAAAAAATACCACGAGACAAAAACTCTGTTTGCTTAATTCCTTTTATATTAGCTTATTTTGAAATGTTGTTACATGTGTCTACGTCATCAAGTTATTTTGATTTCGACCTTTTATTTGTATTTTTATTAATGTTGTACTAATTTATTTGTTCTTTCGTTATTTAAAATAAAAATTATGTCAATTTGTATAATTTGGCGAAATTAGTCGACTGGATAATCAAGTAGTACCGCAGCGGATTTGGCGTTAAAATTCCCCAATCAAAGAGAAATGAATAGAAATCCGTTTATAGGGAGATCGCCACTGTTTTTTGAATTATAATTGAATCTTTCGGAATCTTTTTAAAGCCGATCAAATGAGCGTGCATTTAGAGTCTGCGGTGTCTGGACGGGGGTTGGCGAGCGTAGCTCGTAGGGAGCCGAGCCCCCTAGTATTTAAAAAAAAACTCCTTTATAAGCATTCATTGATTCGTCATCTTGAAAATACCGGATAATTCTTTGACTGCAATTCATGTTTTTTTTTTTTTTTTTTTTTCAAAAAATTTTTAGTTATAATGTTAGACAGTTTGGAATGAACTCGATTATAAAAAATGCACTGCTTTTTTTACGCTTTTTAGAAGGCTCAAGCAAATGAATTTATTAAAAAATATATAATTTTTGCTCTGTTTATTTTTTAACCCTTAAATGCCTGATTTTTCAAAAATCATTGTAATAATATTTTTCGGCTTTCATTTTTTAAATAAATCATTGGAAAAAATACTTAAAAAAATCATATTTTGTTTTAAGCATAGTTTACGGCTAAAAAACAGTTTGTTACTAATCGGCAATACTGGTGTTTAATTGAAAAAATAATTTTCCTTGATGAAATTCTATAATATTAAACACACAAGAATGTTAGGAACTATAATAAGAAATAAATTTTACTTGCTCACTGCAGACCAAAATAGAGTATTTCGCAAGCTTCCAAACAAAACAAAAAGAACAAGAAGCAACAATTGAAAAAATAAATCTATCTTTATTTTTAAACAGCACAAGTGTTGCCATCTACATGTTGAAAATCGATTTAATAATATTTTCAGAATGTATTTTATTGGCAACATTAGGCATTATAGCTTCAATATTATTCTAATAGTATTTTAGAGCCTAAATTGGGTATGTTGCTGAAAAGCAACAACCGGCATTTAAGGGTTAAGAAAAGGAATCGGAACGTAAAAGTAAAACCTTATTTAACACGTTAAGTGCAGCGTTAGTCACCAGTGACTGACACTGAACTTTTCGTTTAGAACGCGTCATTCACCGATGAATGACGGTCTAAAATATGATATGAAACTAAATATATATATATTGTTTTAAGTAATTACAGAAAATTTATTTAAAATTTACTTCACTTTTATTTATTACAGGATTATACTTTCTTAAAAATTACTTAAAACATTGTAAATTTTTCAGCTTCAGTGTCAGTCACCGTGGCATTCAACGTGTTAAGCTATCTCTTTCAGAATTCGAAATTGATATCTCAATGTATAATCCTAAACTAGGACTTCCCTCAGAAGGATTAGTCTGAGCGATATTACTGAGAACATAGATTTAATAATAACATGTGGAAGCAAAGAAAATGAGATGTTATCTTTAATTGTCCATATGCTGCGATAAATTGAAATGATGAAAATAAACGAATAGTAGAATTACAAAATCTTATACATAAATTCGTATACACTGTTTTAAAAAATGGGAAATCTAACCATTCAAGATAGCCATGCATGGATATAAAATTGAAAGTACGCAATATATTAAAAGTAAAATAGAAAATGAAATACTAAATTACTTATATCGGAATTTTAACTGTATAAAATGATGCCAAGAGCATAATCAGACGCTCCGCACCAATTTGAGTAACTTTAAATGGCAAATATATGATGTTTAAAAAGAATGGACTATATTTTATAGGGTGTGTGCTCCCCCGGAATAGTTAATATTGTACAATATTTGTTTTCCACGGATGCAATGAGGTTGTCGATAACATTTAAGGAATTCTCTCCTCAAAATCTAATATAGTATCAAAGTACCGAATACATCAACAGTGGCATGCAATGCTTCGTTTGAGTGTGTTTTAGATATGCTCGATCGGATTTGAATGATGAGTGTATGCTGGCCACTACATACGCTGTATTGTTTTGTTTTCAAACATATTCTGCACACGTTGAGCTGTATTTAGCATGTATTAAATAAAAAAAATCGGCAATGATTACAACATAAAGTATGACACAAGATCTGAATATATCGTCTGCATAACTTTTGAGCTGTCAAAGTGTCATTTGAAGTAATTTACAAATCCATACATATGTATTCAGCAAATCATGCAAGCTAACATACGCCAATATGAACCCGATTATAAAATCTCACCAGAATAAGTTAATATATAAAAAATCTACTAATGATAATTGAGAATATGACCTTATGATAAAATGTCTAGAAAAATGAATCGGATAAAAAATTCATATCACATTTAAAACGGCACTTCCCTCTGTTAGTGGCCTTGGCGAGAGAGAGAAAAGCCTAGAGAAGGAACACTTTAACAAGTACTTTCGGGCAACCTACTCACTGTTTCATACAGGTCTTTATTCAATATTTACACAATTTATTTAATGCTAGGTGGGTATCTATCAGTTTTGTTTCATTTAAATCGCATGTTTTGCAGAGGAAATGCAGCATTATGAAATATTTAAAGTTGCTGTACCTAATAATTCCAAATTAATGGTAATTAAGATCGCTTTCCGTTAATTGCATCTTTTTAAATTTTTTAGAAACCATTCATAGAGACAATTGTATATTTTAAAACTAACCCGAAGCAAAATTTCAAGATTTTGGGCTCAGCAGTAACACAGAAATAGAAAATTTTTGAAAGTTTTTTGTTTTTGCGCTGTTTTATATAGCGACATTTTTAGAAATTGTTCTATTGCGAGAATTTACGTCATGATAAATACAGCCATGTCAATTTTCATGTTTATATTCCTAATAATTCCATGTACTTCGTTACTTAGATCATCTTTAGATATTTTTCCGCTTTGTTTAGTCTTTTTATTTTTTAGAATTCGTTCTACAACGAGCATTTACATCTTATTAATTACTACCATGCCAAAGTTCTAGTTTCTAACCCCAACAGTATCCCAAAAATTTCAGTATTCCAAATAAATCATAGTTTAGAACCTTTCTAGAAATTTTTACGTTTATCCGTCAAATTGAACCTTTTAGAGAGTGTTCATTACGAGTATTTATATTTTAAAAATAACTACCGTACCAAATTTCAAGTTTCTAACCCAATCAATATCGCAGAAATCACAATTTTAGAACTTTTTTGCTCCTGCAGCGATGTAGGTTCTTGCACTGACATAAAATAGTCTTTTTTTTTTTGGAGCAGAGATGGCCACCAACATTTTTTTAAGTTGGCTATGTAGTTTCAGAGATAACACCTCACAAACGTACAAGCATTAATAATATTATATACTTTATAATATTATAACGATTTGTAATATTAGCATTAGATGTACAGATACAAAAGCCATTTATCCGTTACAAACTAAAGTGCCGGCGTTGCTCAGAATTTGAAGGATGTTTGTTCTGAAAAATCAATTTCAAAATTTAACATACAACACAAAACAAACATTAAAAAAAGCAGTCGAAATGTTGTATGAATGAATCATATGAAAACGCTTTATAAAAATGTATAAATGTATATAACAGACGCAAAAGAATACAGCTATAAATGAACTTATTTCAATTTATAATTGGAGCAATAATGTTAAAATAGGCCAATAATTTCCTTAATCGGATTTTTATCATGCTTCAATACATTTTTCACACTCATATGACGTTATACTATATCCACCACGTCCTTTATAATTCCAATATGACGTAATATTTTCCTCTTTCACGTGGAAACCTTGAAATAGAAAAGTTATGAAGTTATATTCACTTTCATTTAAATTCGTCAAACCATTTATTTCATTTTCATATTTCACGTGAATATCTTGCAATAGAAAAGTTATGACGTAATATTCACCTTTTTTTAAATTCATCAAACTATTTATTTCATTTTCATTTTTCACGTGGAAATCTTGCAGTAGAAAATTAATTATTGTAGTAATAATTTTATTGTGTTTTTTAGTTGTTGGCAACTTCTATAACGAAAAATGTTTAAATTTGATTAGAAATTGCTGTTAAATTGGTGGTTTTTTATTAATTAAAAATTCACTATAAATTATTTCGATTCCGGATTACTTTAGTTGCCTCGGCCATGTTTTAATACACATGTCCGTATCTTTTCACAATTTTGGCTTCCAAATTGTGGATTTTTATAAAATTACAAACAGACAGATAGACAAGTTTTCATTTTTATACATCTCTCTATTCTAAAAAAAGTAACTAACGCTGTCACCGCCGGCGCCGGTTTTGAATTTTTTGTGACCGGAGGTCTTTCTTTGTTAATATTAAGAAAACTATTGCATAAAAAAATATGAAAATCGGTGGTATTATAGCGAAATGTTTGATCAACACGCTAATGCATACAGTTTTCAAATAGAAGAATTATTTTAAGAGATATTTAATGCTAAAGTTGGACAAAATCGTTCCATTAAAAAAAAAAAAAATTATAGGAGCAAAAGCTATACATGGGAATTTAATCATTTTTATATCATTTTATTCAATAGAAGATCCCGGTGTGCAGATTTCATTATTTTTTTTTTTTAATTTGACTCACTTTTTGAGGTTTTATTTCTATTTTAAATTCAAATATTCAGCATCTTGACAGATATTTTTTACATATTTTAGAAAATGGTATTAATTTCAACTGTTGCCAACTGTATGAACAGCGCAAACAATAATATTTGCTTCAAATAAAAAAAAATTATTTACACGTTACTATTATAAACAGAAAAAACCCCTTCAAATTAGAATTAAATAATTAGGTATAAAAAAGCAGGCACTTATTGGAAATTATGGCATAAAAATTATATTTACATGTGAATTTTAAAAGAGAAAAGATATTGTAAAATAAATTCATTAACATGCATTAGAAGTCTGAAATAGAAGAAATTACGTCACATTACACTTATTATGCAAAATGAACAAAAAATAGTATTGCAAAACAGTTTAAATTTAAAAATTGCGCGAGACAAAATATTAGAGGTTAAATATTAGATTTTTTTCAAAATTTTATTATTTGTCGTTTGATGTGAGGTGTTCAGCTATAAGTATGCAAATTTTCATGTCTCCAACATAAATAGGGGCTGAGTTTGAAAAATTGCTTAAAATACACAAGTTAGAGCCCAGAGAGTTAAATATTAGACTTTTTCAAAATTTTATAATTTGCCGTTTGATGTGAGGTGTTTAGCTATAAGTATGCAAAATTTCATGTCTCCAACTTAATTAGGGGCTGAGTTAGAAAAATTGTTTAAAATACAGAAGTTAGAGACTGGAGGGTTAAATATGACTTTTTCAAAATTTTATGATTTATCGTGTTATCGCAAGTGTTCAGCTATAAGTATGCAAACTTTCAAGTCTCCAACTTAGTTAGGGGATGAGTTAGAAAAATTGCTTTAAAGACATAAGTTAGAGCCCAGAGGTTAAATATCAGACCTTTTCAAAATTTTATTATTTGTTGTTTGATGTGAGGATTTCAGCTATAAGTATGCAAAATTTCATATCTCCAACTTAATTAGGGGCTGAGTTAGAAAAATTGTTTAAAATACATAAGTTAGAGCCCAGAGGATTAAATATTAGACTTTTTCAAAGTTTTATTATTTGTCGTTTGATGTGAGGTGTTCAGCTATAAGTATGCAAAATGTCATGTCTCCAACTTAATTAGGGGCTGAGTTAGAAAAATTGCTTAAAGTTCAGAAGTTAGAGACCGGGGGGGTTAAATATGACTTTTTCAAAATTTTATGATTTATCGTGTTATCGCAAGTGTTCAGCTATAAGTATGCAAACTTTCACGTCTCCAACTTAATTAGGGGCTGAGTTAGAAAAATTGCTTTAAATACACAAGTTAGATCCCAGAGGGTTAAATATTAAACCTTTTTCAAAATTTTATTATTTGTCATTTGAATGTGAGATGTTCAGCTATAAGTATGCAAAATTTCATGTCTCCAACTTAATTAAATTAGGGGCTGAGTTAGAAAAATTGCTTAAAATACACAAGTTAGAGCCCAGAGGGTTAAATATTAGACTTTTTCAAAATTTTATTATTTGCCGTTTGATGTGTGGTGTTCAGCTATAAGTATGCAAATTTTCAAGTCTCCGACATATATAGTTTCAGAGAACGGGGTCTGTGACAGACGGACAGACAAAGGAGTGTGACAGGTAGTGTTTCGTTAGATGAACGAAACTCTAAAAACATGCTGCGGATGACTGTAACAACATCCTAAAATTACATTACCATCAGCGATCTACCAATCCCGAATTTAGTTTATATTCGTTTCATCTATTCTTATTCTTCTGTGTGGCCCTGTAAAATAACTATCAAAATTATATGCAGTAAAACCTCTGAATAGCGGACACCCCGAGAATGCAGAATTTGTCCTCTATTTAGATGTGACTGCTACTGAGAGTAAAACATGTACAGTTATTTAAGAGTTGGTAATCGAAAAAATGTCCGCTAAATAGAGGTATCCGCTAATCGGGTGTGTCCGCTATGGAGGTTTTACCAGTAAAACTTCTGAATAGCTAACACCTCGGGAGGGCAGAATTTGTCCTCTATTTGGAGGTGTCCGCTACTGAGTGTAAAAAATGTACAGTTATTTAAGGGTCGGTAATCGAAAAAATGCCCACTAAATAGAGGTGTCCACTAATCGGGTGTGTCCGTTATGGA
Source organism: Maratus speciosus (assembly GCA_963932465.1). Lineage (NCBI taxonomy): Eukaryota > Metazoa > Arthropoda > Arachnida > Araneae > Salticidae > Maratus > Maratus speciosus. The sequence continues at coordinate 277,355,451 of OZ010797.1, read as the reverse complement.
GGTTTTACTGCATAATAATATCATCCTTTACAAGAAAATTGCATGCTGTATGATAGACAGACAGACATCCAGAGAAAGTTAACCTCCCGGAGCAATAAACACTCATGTCTTTTGCTTTAATCATCCACAATTGTATGTCATACAACAGGCCAGATTTCATACAACAGGCTAAAAACGGTCACCGTGGTACGGAGTACTGTATTATTATTTGTTTGCCCACCAAAACTGGTTGCCACGGGTTGTTGCAAGGTTTGTGATCACGTGGTTGAAACTGATCTATTCGATAGTACTGCGTGCGTATTTTTTTTTATTTGCTCCATGTGTTCAAGCCAGTTGTCTACGAAAACATCAACCGGTGAAAGTGACGCCCACCAAATTTCTGTGACGTATGCAGATAAATTGTGCTTTTTTATCAGTGTTTTCTATATAATTTTTAAACGGTTTGGAACTTATTTTTCATAGTAGGTGCATTCAGTAGGCGACCCTCATAGGTACCTTCTGGTGCAATCAGAAACGAAATCCGACAAATATTTTTTGAGTTATACTTGACGAAAGGTTTTTATTAGGCTTTTTTTTTTAGTAGGGCATGGCGTTAATATCCATCGTAGTAGTAATGTGTCCGGACAGTAATATTTCACTGAGTATTAGCCTTCGCTTCGCTCAGACAATTAATTAACATTGAACTATTAATTGATAAAAGAGTATTTTCTTAATATTACACTTTTCATTTTTCAATTCCTACTATTAGCTCACACTCTCCCTATATTTATTTATATATTTATATATTTATCTTGTACAAATTTTCAATCGTTAATAAAATACTCATTATTCATCCTATCAGGTTGAAATAAATTTTTTTAAACTTGTACTGGATGACAATTGATGTTAATAAAGTTTTTTCAAATATTAATTAATTAATTAAATTTTAATTAATTAATTTTAGTTTTGCATGGGAAAACCAAATGGCCGCCATTGGTTATTAAATTTCGATGAAAGTATTTTCAATAAGGGTTACCATAGGGGGGGGGGGACCCTGTTCTGTCGCCAAATACCGCCAAGTTTGTCGCCAACTTGATCGCCAAATTTGGCGGCCAAAATGAGTCGCCAAAAGTGACGCCAACTTGGCGATATCTGTAATATTTCGCCAAATTCCCATAGAGTTCCATTGTAAACCTACTTGCTTATAGAAAATCAACAAATTGAGATATTTTAATGCAACAAAAACTCATATTAGCTTGATTATATTAAATTTTTCTTTGATGGCCTAAGTAGGAATTGATTTTAAAAACAAAATTTTTATATTACTTGTTTATCTATAACTTATTCTCTACTTTTAAGTTTTTAAAATGTTTCATAGTTGAAGTTTTACAGCAGTTTGGCATATTTTGGCGAGCATTTATTGTCCATCGTTTTTTTTTTTTTTTTTTTTTTTTTCGATTCCCATAAAATTGTACTAGTTACCGAGAATATGTGGCGATTTATCCTCTGTGGTAGGTTAATTAAAAAATGTCTCAAAATTAATGTATTAACCCTTTATGTCCCAAATTATGAATTCATGAAAATTTTATCTTCTAAAGCATCTATCGTGAATTTTCGAAACTCCATTAGAAGATTTACACAATCATTTAATAAATTTTAGAAGGATTTTGCCAATTAAAATTAATGAATTAAATTTGAATTTATAGGGATTTTGTATAATACTCATAACTCCATTCAAATCTTTTATTTAAAATATTTTTTTAGTATTTTGTAGAATTAGGAAATGTACAAATATTATATAGTGCTTTTACAATAGAGATATAGAAATATTTCCGAACTGAAATGTTTCCCCCCGAATCTTTCAACCTCAAGAAAGCAGAAAAGATGCAAATGAAAAAGAAATCATCCTTTTAAAAATATTTTTGTTTTGCGCAATCAATAATGCTTTTTGAACAAGATAAAGTAAAGTATCTATAACTCATTCTAAACTGTATTACTACTAATCGATGTATTAAATGAATTTTCTAACAAGTTATTTTAATGGTACAGTAGAACCTCGGTTATCCGAAGTAATTGGGGGCGAGCCGTTTTCGGAAAATCGAAATTTTCGGATAATCGAGAATGCTTCAATTTTAAGATTAAGGAGAAATATCTGCAATATTTCTTATTATGGTGACACGTGCTTAATAATAATAAAAAAGCAATAGCAAAATAGAAACAAGAATAAACTACCTAAATTTTAATTTGGAAAATAAGTACCTTTTACATATATCACAAGGGTTTGAAAAATTGTTTTGTTTGTCGAAGTTTCGATTGTCTTTGCTTTGAATTCTATCACGGAGATTTAAATACTATTAGTTCACCAGTATCACAATCTTTCTGCTGCTCCAACCATGCCAAAAGTTTTTCAAAACATTCAAAAGCTTCAGACTTGCTCATTTGTTCGTTTTCTTCGTTCCATTCCGCAGCTTACGGGATTTCAAGTTAAATTCAAAGGAATTCTAAGAAAGAGGATCGAAAATATTTATATGTACTCGTAGTTCGGAAAAGGCAGCTTGCACGCAAGGAATATGATAGTTTAAACGTCTTACGAGTTTGAAAAAACGTATTGAAACATGATAAAAACCCGATTATAGAAATATTGAAATATTTAACTGCTTTTTTAATTGTTTGTTTTATACGATATGTTTAATTTTGAAACTGATTTTTCAAAACAAACATTCTTAAAATTCCGGGCAACGCCGGGAACTTTAGCTAGTATTTAATAATTTATATTATTTTATATCAGAGTTTAGTACCACCTGATAACATTCAAACATATGCTCTAAGAAGGTATTAAATAAATAACTAAATTACAACAAAAAACTTCCACTTCAACTTTCTCGAATTCTAATTTTTTGTTGCATAACATTTTTTCCCACTCAGGCCTTCAATTAATAATCACGTTATAAAAATATTAAAATGTTGAGTTGTCATCGAAAAGACACCTGTGAACGTAAATTGTGAATATTACGTCATATTGGAAATATAATGGACGTCAGCAAGTGACTATATAACATCTTATGAGTTTGAAAAAACGTATTGAAACATGATAAAAACCCGATTATAGAAATATTGGAATATTTTAACTGATTTTTTTAATTGTTTGTTTTATGCGGTATGTTTAATTTTGAAACTGATTTTTCAAAACAAACATTCTTAAAATTCCGGGCAGCGCCGGGAACTTTAGCTAGTATTTAATAATTTATGTCCTTTTATATGAGAGTTTAGTACCACCTGTTAACATTCAAACGTATGCTCTAAGAAGGAATTAAGTAAATAACTAAATTACAACAAAAAACTGCCACTTCAACTTTCTCGAATTCTAATTTTTTGTTACATAACATTTTCTCCCACTCAGGCCTTCAATTAATAATCACGTTATAAAAATATTAAAATGTTGAGTTGTCATGGGAAAGACACCTGTGAACGTAAATTGTGAATATTAGGTCATATTGGAAATATAATGGACGTCAGCAGGTGACTGTATAACATCTTATGAGTTTGAAAAAACGTATTGAAACATGATAAAAACCCGATTATAGAAATATTGGAATATTTTAACTGATTTTTTTAATTGTTTGTTTTATGCGGTATGTTTAATTTTGAAATTGATTTTTCAAAACAAACATTCTTAAAATTCCGCGCAGCGTTGGGAACTTTAGCTAGTATTTAATAATTTATGTCCTTTTATATGAGAGTTTAGTACCACCTGTTAACATTCAAACATATGCTCTAAGAAGGAATTAAGTAAATAACTAAATTACAACAAAAAACTGCCACTTCAACTTTCTCGAATTCTAATTTTTTGTTACATAACATTTTCTCCCACTCAGGCCTTCAATTAATAATCACGTTATAAAAATATTAAAATGTTGAGTTGTCATGGGAAAGACACCTGTGAACGTAAATTGTGAATATTAGGTCATATTGGAAATATAATGGACGTCAGCAGGTGACTGTATAACATCTTATGAGTTTGAAAAAACGTATTGAAACATGATAAAAACCCGATTATAGAAATATTGGAATATTTTAACTGATTTTTTTAATTGTTTGTTTTATGCGGTATGTTTAATTTTGAAATTGATTTTTCAAAACAAACATTCTTAAAATTCCGCGCAGCGTTGGGAACTTTAGCTAGTATTTAATAATTTATGTCCTTTTATATGAGAGTTTAGTACCACCTGTTAACATTCAAACATATGCTCTAAGAAGGAATTAAGTAAATAACTAAATTACAACAAAAAACTGCCACTTCAACTTTCTCGAATTCTAATTTTTTGTTACATAACATTTTCTCCCACTCAGGCCTTCAATTAATAATCACGTTATAAAAATATTAAAATGTTGAGTTGTCATGGGAAAGACACCTGTGAACGTAAATTGTGAATATTAGGTCATATTGGAAATATAATGGACGTCAGCAGGTGACTGTATAACATCTTATGAGTTTGAAAAAACGTATTGAAACATGATAAAAACCCGATTATAGAAATATTGGAATATTTTAACTGATTTTTTTAATTGTTTGTTTTATGCGGTATGTTTAATTTTGAAATTGATTTTTCAAAACAAACATTCTTAAAATTCCGCGCAGCGTTGGGAACTTTAGCTAGTATTTAATAATTTATGTCCTTTTATATGAGAGTTTAGTACCACCTGTTAACATTCAAACATATGCTCTAAGAAGGAATTAAGTAAATAACTAAATTACAACAAAAAACTGCCACTTCAACTTTCTCGAATTCTAATTTTTTGTTACATAACATTTTCTCCCACTCAGGCCTTCAATTAATAATCACGTTATAAAAATATTAAAATGTTGAGTTGTCATGGGAAAGACACCTGTGAACGTAAATTGTGAATATTAGGTCATATTGGAAATATAATGGACGTCAGCAGGTGACTATATAACATCTTATGAGTTTGAAAAAACGTATTGAAACATGATAAAAATCCGATTATAGAAATATTGGAATATTTTAACTGATTTTTTTAATTGTTTGTTTTATGCGGTATGTTTAATTTTGAAATTGATTTTTCAAAACAAACATTCTTAAAATTCCGCGCAGCGTTGGAAACTTTAGCTAGTATTTAATAATTTATGTCCTTTTATATGAGAGTTTAGTACCACCTGTTAACATTCAAACGTATGCTCTAAGAAGGAATTATGTAAATAACTAAATTACAACAAAAAACTGCCACTTCAGCTTTCTCGAATTCTAATTTTTTGTTACATAACATTTTCTTCCACTCAGGCCTTCAATTAATAATCACGTTATAAAAATATTAAAATGTTGAGTTGTCATGGGAAAGACACCTGTGAACGTAAATTGTGAATATTAGGTCATATTGGAAATATAATGGACGTCAGCAGGTGACTATATAACATCTTATGAGTTTGAAAAAACGTATTGAAACATGATAAAAATCCGATTATAGAAATATTGGAATATTTTAATTGATTTTTTTAATTGTTTGTTTTATGCGGTATGTTTAATTTTGAAATTGATTTTTCAAAACAAACATTCTTAAAATTCCGCGCAGCGTTGGAAACTTTAGCTAGTATTTAATAATTTATGTCCTTTTATATGAGAGTTTAGTACCACCTGTTAACATTCAAACGTATGCTCTAAGAAGGAATTATGTAAATAACTAAATTACAACAAAAAACTGCCACTTCAGCTTTCTCGAATTCTAATTTTTTGTTACATAACATTTTCTTCCACTCAGGCTTTCAATTAATAATAGGTTATAAAAATATTAAAATGATGAGTTGTCATCGAAAAGACACCTGGGGCATTTTCACAATCTTTTGACTTTTGGGGGAAAAAATCTGGCGAAATTAAACTTGCTAAAATAACATTTTAATCTGATAGTCGAATGCCTTAATGATTCAAAATGAAGAAAAAATGGTCAGCAGAGAAATTTTTTTTATTTAACTGAGGTTTAAGTTAAACCTTGCGCGTTTAATTTTCCTTACCGTTTTACCCCTATGACTTTTTATTTTCTTCTAAATTTTTACTTATAATGAATTTGCATAGTACCCACAGGCATTCAAATAACAAATAATAACAATGTAGTACTTTTAATACAGAATTTTTGTATAACATTGCCTTAAAGGGGTGTTAAAGAAGGGACGGTAAGGTAAAAAAAGGGGATGGTATTGGAAAAAAGGGACGGTAAGGAAAATTACCACCTATTTTTAGGAAAAACATGTTAGGACTAAGTGATAGCCACAATGTTCATTGATTTTTAGAAACAGTTGTTAACATTGGATTAAATTATTATTATTATTTTAAATTTACCTCGACAAGTGCAGGAATAAACCTTGGAGACGGTGAGACTACCAATAAAGCTACAATGCTTGAAATTGATATTTAAATGCTGATTTAAATTCTACAGTAAATTTCCTGCCAAAGAATTTTAGACATTATTTCTCTAGCATACTTCTGCATGAGAAAAAACTTGAAAAAAATTCTGTGGCTGCATCTGAAATGATTTTCTGTATAATTTTAGAAGAGAGATGGTAAGAAATCTAAAACCCAGGGACGGAGTTTAAAAAATAATAACAACCCTAAAAATGTGTGAAAGTTAATTTTTAGCTACATATTTATATAAAACAACAGTTCAGGTTCAGAAAAAAATTACATCGAATTATTTTAATTGAAACAATTTTATACAGACAGCTCCAAACTTAAAAATCAGCATCAGGGACACGGGACGGTAGATGAGTTTTCCTGGTATTTGGACCCTCAACATCGTCCAAAACTTATTTATCTCGTTAATATTGTTATGCAATCATGCAATGGGATGTTCCCCAGCATATGAAATAAAAAACGCACAAAAAAGTGTATTAAATAAAAAATTATTATTCAGGGACATGAAAGTCAAAAGATTGTGAGAATGCCCCACCTGTGAACGTAATTTTTATAATTTTAGGTCAAAAATCGATTACAAAATTCTATTAAGTGGACCAAAAAGTTCTGGGAAATTTTTAATCTAATAATTACCAGAATTTGTATCATATATAGGAGTACAAGTAATATATCTATAGGAGTACAGGAATTTTGGCTCCAAAATGCCTATAGAACAGTATGATTTGCGTGTGTTGATCCGGCATTATTGGAGAAAAGATCTAATGATTCTGAAAGCCGTCAATGATATTAATGAGAATGAAGGTGTTGGTACGGCGACAAACTTCGTACTTCCAGCAAATCCGGAATCTGGCAGAACGATGACAGAAAGTCGTGGACTATGAAGGCATCTACTTTGAAGAATAGTCCTTGTTGCTTTTGTTGTTAATTTGTGCATAACAACGCAACTTTCACAAATTTCCCAGGACTTTTTGCTCAACCTAGTATCTTTACATACCGAAACCATGTTGAGTTATATAAACGTGCGTAAAAAATAGGCCATATGCACACTATATAGCCGTTAATCAGCGGACACTTTAAATTTTAGACATTTTGCCGAATATTTAAAGATGTCTTTGTTTGATTTTTTCTGGAACTTCGGGATTATGAAGAATATGTTCGGCTTCATATTTATTAATGGCGATTTGATCAGAAGGACAATTGAAGACCAACAAAAAAAATCAAAGAAACATAATAATTTTTGGGATCATCTTGTAAAATAAAATCCACGAAATGATCTATCGCTGTAGCTTTACGAATAGATGGATATTGCACAATATATGCATTCATTTGTGGAAGAATAGAACTTATATTCATTGAGATATATCGATTTCTTTTTAAAGTTCAAAAAAGTTTGCATATTTTTTTTTTTATATCATGCACGACATTTTGCTAAATTTTATGCCAGTTTCAGAAAATTTGACAAAATGTACTAGAAATAATATAGTACAATTCAAATGTAGATATATTAAATATTTGATAAAATATGAGCAGTTGTATGAAATATTTTTTATCTGCGTATGCGCGCAAGATAATATATATATATATATATATATATATTTATGATTTGATAGTCAATTCTATGGAGCAATTCATAAATAAAAGCCAATCAAATATCGTAAAAATTCAGAAAGATATCGGCAATATATTAAGCGAATTTTCAGTTGCTCTTTAAAAGCTGCTGAATGATAAGGGATTTTCCACAAATTGTCATTTTTTATTATCTGTCATTCAGCAAAGGAGTTTGTACTTACTGAATGTCAACGAGTAGATTTAGAAAAATTCAATGATTTTGATACTTTTTTTTTTTCTTGGAATAGGCTCGTTCTGGTACTTTTCCAAGAAGAACTAAAGCCTTAATCAAAAATAAAAAGTAAAAAAAGTAAAAATTGAAAACGACAATTTATGGAAAACCCCTTATCATTGAGCTGTTTTTAGAGAACAACTAAAAATCAGCTCAGTCGATCGCCGATATCTTCCTGAATTTTCACGATATTTGACTGGCTATTTTTTCATGAGTTGCTCCATAAAGGTGACTATCAAATAAATATATTTAATATATATTTATTATATATATATTATATATTATATATTTAATATATAATAAAAATATATATATTTTATCGTGCACGCATGCACAGATGAAAAATATTTCATACAACTGCTCATATTTCATCAAATATTTAATATATTTACATTCCAATTACACCATATTATTCCTACTACATTTTGTCAATTTTTTTTTAAACTGGTGTAAAATTTGGTAATAAACTCTGCATTATATAAACAAAAAACATGCCAGAATCTTTTGAATTAAAAAAAAAATCGACATATTATTATGAATATACGTTCTATTCTTTCACAAATGAATGCATATATTGTACAATATCCGTATATTAGTTAGCTATAGCGATAGCTCATTTCGTTTTATTTTACAGGGTGATTCCAAACATTATTATTTTTCTTTGATTTTTTGTTGGCCCCCTAGTTGTCTTTCTGATCAAATCGCGTTGATGAATATGAAGTCGAATACATTCTTTATAATCCTGAAGTTCCAGAAAAATCCAACAAATATATCTTTAAATATTCGACAAAATGTCTAAAATTGAAAGTGTCCGGTAATTAATGGTCATATATTGAATGTTGAAAAAAAGGTCACTTTTACTACAAACTATACAGTACAAGCACTCTCATACATTTAGACAGAGATATTACTTGAATATGTCCAACGAAGTTAATTGTTTTGCCGTAAGATACTCGCTTGCATGTTGCCAGATCACGAAAGGCTTGACGTAAAAGAACTCGTACCTTTTTCCTTATTTACTTCTACCACATGTGTTAACAATATTGAACGCGACCTGCTTTTCATTTAAAAATCAAATTCCATATGTACATGAATTCTTTGGATTTTCTTATTAGTATATCAAAGTAAGAGAAATGAAATGTGCGCAATATAGATCTTTAGTTCCCCAAATAAAGACTTTGAAAATTCCAATTCAACATTAATTTCAACTGTAGTTTAAATAGGGGTTTCAAGGAAAATATTGGCATAGTCTTTACAGATTTATAATTGATATAACTTTATATTTTTACGAACGAATGCATTCGGTTTAAATTCTGTAAGTTTTTGCTGTTGGTGGTGGTGTTATTTCTTGATATCAATACTGGTAATCTCCTATTCAGATAATTGGAGTTTTCATTAATTTTAACTTTAGTTTAAATATTTAGTTTCTAGCACTTTCCAACATAATTAAAACGTTATAACAAGCGTTATAACTTAATCTATAATTAAAACATGTTTATGAATTCGGTTTGTCTGTCCGTCTGTCCGTGCTCTAACTCGCGTAAATATAGTTGGATGGTCATGAAATGGATATCAAAAGAATTCCACTATATTACGGTCTATGGGGGAAAAATCGTTTGCGCTGTATTTTAATGATATTACACTATTTTAAACATACTGAAATTGATATACATCACTGATGTGTAGTGCAAGGTTCTTACTGTAGAATATGGTATGCATAGACTTATCATTTATTTACAGGGACATACAAAAGAATTTGGCTATAGAAGAAAATGAGCAATAATTTGGCTATAGAAGAAAATGATCAATAATTTGAACTATTGAAGCTTACGAACAATAATTGCTGGGAATTGCATTTTCAGTTGTGGCATGCGTTTTTAAATTTAAATATATTTTTTAAATATTTCTTTGTGTATAAAATCTATAGATCATATACAGGGTGGCACAAAAGTTCTCAACACCATCCGTTTATTGGCGGAAATTGGTGAGTGGAAATTTTCAACTATGCTATGCGTGTAAATGAACTAACTTTCAGCATACTATGTAGTATACATACATATCTGTAGACAAACAAAGTACAAAGGGCTTCAAAAAAAATTTGTATCTTTGTAAAATTTTCATTTGATATTTTCGATGTCTTTTTTAGTAACTATAATAGAAAAAAATTCATATTTTTTATTTAATTTTTTGACCTGTCATTTTTTTATGCTTTTACTGGTGCATTCTTAAAATTCTTTTTAAAGACGAAAAAAAAAAACACTTTTCTTTCTGTTTATTAAAAGTAGAACAAAATGAGACCGGAAATATAAAATAGCCTCGACAATAGAATGCAGTGATGAATTAAATATTTATGCGTGATATCAGAGATTTTGGAAATCTTATATCGAGGTCAAATTATTTCTCAAAGCAAATCAAGTTGGTAGTACAGAACGAAACTCAGCTGCAGAAACATCCTGTGTAACGATATTTTTAATGCTATATTCATAACAATAATTTTTAAAGCCATTTTTTTCCGGATTTTCATAGAAATAGAAATTCATAAAGACTATCCGCCCTTGGTGATCAGTTTGGTCTCCCTTAAAATTTATGTTTGGGAAAACATGTTAAGCATTGTATCATATATTAAGCATTGTGGGTATGTATATGGCTTTTTTGCCTTTTCGAAAAAAAAGTAGTTTTTTGATGTGTCGGTACACTTTTCCAAAAATCTACTTTAGGTAAACAGTTGAAATTTTCCAAAATTGTGTAACTAACTGTATTTGAGAATAATAAGAAGCTATTTTTAGGTAAACAGTTAATAATCTACTTTAGGTACAGTCTACAATCTACAGTAACAGGTAATAATCTACTTTAGGTAAACAGTTGAAATTTTCCAAAATTGTGTAACTAACTGTATTTGAGAATAATAAGAAGCTATTTTCATTTTGGCTTAAAAGAAATAAAATTAAAAATATTTTACTAAAAACTATAAAATTAAAAATATTTTACTAAAAATTTTTGAACGCCAATTTTTTAGTAAAATATTTTTAATTTTATTTTTTTAAGCCAAAATGAAAATCACTTCTTATTAATTTCAAATAGAGTTGGATACACAATTTTGGAAAGTTTCAACTGTTTACCTAAAATAAATTTTTAGAAAAGTGTACCGACGCATCAAAAAACCACTTTTTTCGAAAAGGCAAAAAAAAAAAAACTTTATGCACACCCACAATGCTTAAATATATCATATTAAAATCTTCCAGCAACATAATCATATTGATTTAACATTTCATCATCAACTTTCTTGTACTGTTTTATCAATTTATAACTCAATTTATAACTCGAAAATTTGAACCAATTTATATCCCATATGTCCTTAACCCCTTAACGGTCGCTTAATATTTCGAAAAAACATCAAAAAGTACATTTTTTTATTACAGAAATTGAATTATATTATAAGGCTAATTATAAGGCTAATTATAAGGCTTCTAAATAAAATAGGCAATTTGTTTTTCTTTAAGGCAGAAAAAAAAAGGTGTTATAGAACAAATTCACATTTGTAGAAAAGCCATCATGCGAGAATTCTGTGTCTTAATGTTTGTTTTACACCATACAAATTAATGCGAATAAGACCTTTATTTTTCACATCTTAGATCTTTATTTATCATCATCACACGAATTTTTACAAATAATATTTGAAATAATATATATACATTAAATTTTGATTATTAATAATTTTTCTGAGTGTGATATATTTTGAAACATGCAATACAAAATCCAACATCAAAATCAGCGCCAAAAACCAAACCCAAGCCGTAATATTAAAAGACTTCAAACGAAAATGACTTTTACATTTTTCTGGTTTTGAAGTTGTTTCCAGCAATTAAATCTCCAGCCCGGAAATAGGACGGGCACGAGAAATAACAAACGACACATCAGCCCGTGATATTGACGGGAGCGAGAATTAAGGGGCTAAAGAAGAATTCATAAAATCAAAGTTTCTTTTGATGTCACTGATTTTCGGAGTTTTTATAATATTTTAATCAGTTTTCTCAAACTGGAATATCGGTTTTTAGGATGCTATACATTCTAAATTAAATACTTTCAGCTGCGTAATTGAATTTATACATGCAAGATGCAAGAATAACAATAATTTTAATTTTAATGTTAATATTAATGCTGTTAATTTATCATGTTTGTCCGTAAAACATGTTTGTTGAACATAAAAATGTTTACTTGTTAATTGATAGCAGCTTAAAAACCTATGACTTATAAAAATTACAAACGAAAAAAAAAAAATTAGATGCTTGGATACAAAAGAAAGTTTATATTGTAAATCTCTTCGACAGGGATACGAGATTTATAAATATAAGCAAAAAACAGTCGATTGCTGTTGAGAATCAGGCGATTAGCTAAAAAATGATTCCCGTTGTACCCAATCGACTATGAAACAGGAATAATTAAAGCAAACAGAAAACATTGAATAACAAGAATCCCTATGAAATGAAAAATCAAATAGTAGTATATTTAATAAGAATAATTACATTAAATTAAACTTACCATATAGAAATCACTTAAATCTGTTCCGAATAAACCATAAAAACTATTTTGCATGTGTACAGATATTAAAGCAAACAATTAAGGTTAATACAACCGTTAAGAAATTTTACATGAAAGCGCATATCATAACGAACGGTTCGTTAGTTAACATAGATAAAACACTTATTTTTAAATTCAATCAAAAAAATTAAAACTATAAATGTAAATACCTAAATAATATAGAGTACCTAAAAAAATATTAGTTTCTGGGGTTTCTAAAAATAAAGAAAGCTTTTCGGAATCGTGGGTAACTCGGAAGGGGTTATTGTATATTTTCGTTCGTGGTTGTATTATACAGTCGACGCTCGTTATAACGACCCCTCGCGTGCCAAAGATGAGGGTCGTTATAATGCAATGTCGCTATAACGAAAGTGAACGAAAAAAAAAAACTCTTATCGTGTGCATGAAAATTGAAGTTTCAAAGGAAATTTTCTAATACAACTTTATTACTAAATTCCGTTTACTTTCATATCAAACAAACATTGACAATGAGTAATTATAAAAATCAATTTAAGAGAATGATTACGTATTTCTAAAATAAAATGTAAAGTAAATGTTAAATCACGCAGAAGATAAAAAAAAAAGTTATTTAACCCTTAATTGCATAGTGATGTAAATTTCCATCACCTTTTTATTTAATTTTTAATACAAAAATTAAGTTCTTACAACCACTATATTTATATAGAAATATTAATCCTCTAAAATTTACAAAAATATGCTACTAAATAAAGTTAAAAATCTATTTTAAGATTTCTGGTGTCCAATCCGTAATATAAAAATAAAAAACACAATTCTAAAAGAATAATTCATGCAATTAAGGGTTAAGTATTGACATTTATTTTCAACAAAAATAATTCGAAATTGTTGTTTATTTTTTGTGCATTTGATATTTTCTTTTAAGAAAAATTTCCATCTCAGTTAGAAATGATAATTTTATGTGTTTTTTTTATTTAAAAGAATGTTTTTTAAAGTGATAAATAAGCTGCTGGCCGGACGTTATATTAGATGTAAAAATATCATATAAAGGGGATATATTTCGGGACATTTTACATCGGTCGTTATAATGGAACGGTCGCTATAACGAGATTCGACTGTATTTTGCTAGATTAAGAAACATTTGTCTATTTTTTGCACTGCAGGCAGAAGGCTATGATTACATTAAAATCCTTCTAGACTCAAACAAATTACAAAAACCCTGAACTAAAAGCGTTGAATTAATTTCAAACGAATTGTTAAAAGCATATAATAAGCAAACTATTTGTATAATAAATAAAACAATCATGCAAAAAAAATATTTAGTTAATCAGACAGTCGTATTGTCTCTCAACCTGTTTTTAAACTGCTGGTATAGTCTTAAAAGTAAAATATATTACTGGAGACAGATTACGACGCATTTTTACCAATAAGTAGCAAGTATTGCATATATTGTACTGACTCGCTGTTACAATCAAAGTAACATTCCTAGATTTTCAATAAAAACAAGTTAAATTAGATCGGGACGCGGTTGTACAAACCATCAGCTCGCCAAGTTGGCGGCTGAAATTTTAGGATTAGTTTAAACTCAATAAGTATATTAAAATACAACTGGTCTTCTAAGTCATATCTGGTGGAAACCACCTCCAGACTCAATTTTAATTGTTGTTTGGTAGTTTACCATTGCGTTTTCCTGCACCTGAGGATATGAAAACATGGGGGACTGTGTGCAGGAAAACACAATGGTAAACCTAGCAATCAATCATTAAAATTGGGTCTGGAGGTGGTTCCTATATCAAGATACGACTTGACAGACCATTTGCATTTTAATATGCTAATCGAGTTTAAACTAATCTTAAAATTTCAGTCGTCAACTCGATGAGGTGATGGTTTGTTCAATCGCCTTCCGGTCTATATAGATTATTTTACTTTTACAGTTACAAATTATTTAATAAATAAAATACTACTGCCTAATTTCATAAAACGAAAACATCTAAAATAAATTACAATTGTCGGCGATAAGAAAAAAAGGAAAAGAAGGGTAATATCGGAAAGGCGTTTCTGTTATTTTCGGAAAATTGTTGATTTCTAGGGAACAGGCTACTAACAGTTCTGTCAAAGGAAAGTTTTTCAGAACCATAAGAAACTAAAAAATATGTACGGAGTGTTTGTAAAAGTTTCTTTTGCATCAAGAAAGATTTTGCAATTTTTTTCAGAGTAGTAAAATCAAATTAAAATAGAAATATCGAACTAAGTAGGTTTATGCCGCTAATCTTGTATATGAAAACGATGATAATAATATGAAATTTTGCACTTTTATGTTAGCTGGACGCAGGTGATATATCACCAAATATTGTTCCCAACGCAATCTTTCGCATTGCATTCATTTATTTAAAATACAGTAGCCGCTTGATTTTACGAACCTCTATTTTACGAATTGTTCGTTTTTACGAACGGATTTACTGGTCCCAACCACCATCCCATTGAACTAATGTTACTCTCATTTACGAATTTTCGGTTTTACGAACACATTATATGAGTCCCCACGAGTTCGTAAAATCGAGCGTCTACTGTATAAACTTTCCACTTATTTCATTTAAAATACATAACTACAATTTAAAGTACACACATTTTAAAAACATACATTTAAAATACATCCCTTTCACTCATTTCATTTTAAATCCGAATAAATAATAATGCCATAAACCAAAACATTTTATTTAAATAGCAAAACATCGTTTCTAATTTACACACGTAAGAAATAAAAGCTCCTATTTGTGGGGAAAATAATGTGCTATTGGCGATATTTGCGTCCAGCTAATATAAAAGTACCTGGAATTTTAAGTATTATTAAAAGAAAGGAACACTATAACACTTACCAATAGTAGTAATGACGGTTATGCAGTAAAGTAGAGCTCCTGAAAATGACCACTGAACTTCAGCATCCGAGGCTTCCTTGCCGTCATATCCTTCGTTTTTCACCGCATTGACCACTTCTTGTTCAAAATGTTTCAACCTTTGCCCAACCAACATTGTCCAGTTGTCCTCGTAAAGGACATTGAGGTTGAGGGTAATGTTCCACAAATCCATCAAACACTGTTCTCTATGATTTTGAATGTTTGTTCTCTGTGACAGCTCGTTTGGAGCTTCTAAAGATTCGAATGTGAATGCACCAACTATAGCGTAACCCACTACAAGACCACAAAGGCCTACGTGAGAAAACAAGTGAGTGAGGAACACTCGTAAGTAGTAACGGCACTTGGCCAGTTTTGAAGTGTGCCTAGATTCTGCCATTGTACTTGGATAATTGTCGTTTAATATGCAGAAATAAAATCCATTTTTCTTCTAGTTGTCTGTTTCAAAATTAATTTTAAACCATGTCGATATTCCTGCATTTGTAAATATTTGCCACAGTCTTACATTGTTTCGCGAAAAAACTTTCTAAAATTATTATACCACAAAAGAAGCCGTGGTATTATACAAGTATGCAGTCATGCTAAATTTAATTAAAATCTTTACTGTTTTAAGTAACTTGGCTTTTGTCGATCTTGTAATTAAAACACTTGGTTATACTTATCTATTTGATTTCAAATAGTGATTTTTTATTTGAATGTTGATCTAAAATTGAACCACTGAAAAACATTTATAATTCAAGTACTTAATATATACTTGCTAATGACTCCAAATTGCAATTTTCCCAAATTAGGATTTTTTTTTTTTTTACGAAGTCTTAATTAAAGTAAAATTATCCAATGCCCTTTACGATTCAAGTATATTTAACTCATATTTATCAATGATTAAAAGCTGTGATATTTACTTGTATTATAATACAAAAGAGTGTAAATTAAAATACGTTATATTTCGAGTATTTAATCGATGTTTATCAAAGATCCACAACTGTGATATTCACTTGTGTTTTGATATAAACAGATAAATCCAAGAATGATATTTTTTCGAGTATTTACTTGGTGTTTATCAGCGATTCGAAACTGTTATATTTATTTTCATTGTTATTGTAAAATAGAAGGATTCAAAGCACGGTATGTTTTGAATATTTAATCGATGTTTATCGACGGTTCAAAACTGTGATATTCACTTGAATTGTCTTGCAAAATAGAATGATTCAAAGCACAGTATATTTTGAATATTTAATCTATGTTTATCAACGGTTCAAAACTGTGATATTCACTTGAATTGTGATGTAAAATAGAATGTTTCTGTGCACGTTATATTTCGATAATTTAATCGATGTATATCAATGATTCCAAATGCAATTTTCGCATGAAATGTTGATGTAACATATAATAATACAAAGAACTTTTTGTTTTGAGATTCAGTAGATGTATACTAGGGATTTATAATTTTTATTTATATTTGAATGTTTATATGAAACAGAATTATTCAAAACACTTTATGATATGAATGTTTAATGATATACAATGATTCCTAAATATTAAATGGATTATATTTTGCTAACTCAATTTCTTGGTAATGTGTATCTAAATGACAAGTATAAACTAGTCTAAAACAAGCCTCTTTTTTTTTTTTTTTTTTTTTTTTTTTTTCTTAATAATACAGAATTTTCAAATGATTTTTCGTCACAAATAATTTAAAAAGCTCAGTGTATAAAAATGCCCAAATATATCTTGTATTATAATGTAAAAATCTTAGTGAAGTATACTAGTAAAACTTTTAATGTTTATTTTAAGTATTATTTCAAAAATTGAAACGTTCGATAATAATCGCTTGATGAGAACAAGGAATAAATTTGTTTTCAAATAAAGTATATTAAACAAACATTCCGAATGTAATATCATATAATTTGAATAAGATATATTCAGTCATGAAAAGAATGTTATGTAACTATTACGAACAGTTCAAAGTCTAAAAATAATTATGAACAAAGCTCATGGAAATTTTTCTAATACTCTTCAAATATATAAAGAAATATATCAGTACGATATACAATAATATATATTTTTTCTCTTCAAAAACTTAGAGAAAACTATTATGATAGATATCTTACTTTTCTTTAAATTTGCAGGTGAAAATTTTTAAATATTAAATAAATTATTTTAATAATACAAGTTGTAATAAAAAATATTATTAAAAAAAATTATGTTTGATTATCACCATAAACTGCGTAATGAACTAAAAAACCATTCTCGACCATTAAACATTACAATAATATTCAATAAAATCATTATATGAATGAGTAAATATATGTGATTAAAAATAATGCCAATATAAACGCATCGTCGCAATCTCAAAACCGTTAAACGATTCATCTGCTTACATAGTGCATTTATATCGTCAGGTTTTTTTACAGTCCACTTTTTTAATATGCAATAAGCGCTTAATATTTTTAATAAATTATGTGCTATTGATTAAAATAGTATTTGAGCCTTTATGTCAAAAATTGTTCCATATAAGTTTTAGTATTTTAGAAGGCAATATGTTTTTTCTCTCTAAATCTGGAATTTAATCTTTAAAAAAAAGATTTCTGGCTCATGCGTGAATCCTTAAGTTTCTAATATCATTTTTCAAAATCATTCATTAACTCACTTTTAGTTCATTAAAATTTTTGTAATCAATTTTACTAATATAAAAATTTCTTACTACAAAATACGAGACAGAAATTATCCTTTCTTGCTTCGAAAATCTCACTTTTTTGTATGGGTGCACACTGTTATGTACTAATAACGTACTTTTTTTTTCCCTTTCTATACTTTTTTACTGAATTTGAAGTTTAACCACCACAAACAAAAATATAGCTAATGTGTGAATCCCCAGATTTTTAAAGAATTCATAATCCACTGTTAATTCACTAAATATGAAATATGTAATCAATGATCCAAAAAGTAATTGTCAATGTAATCTATTAGTTTTATTAGGCTGAAACTTACGTAATAAAAAAACAAAAACACAAATTATCCCTTTTGCTTCTAAAATCTCACTATTTTTCATAAATGTTCTAATGTTGTGCTTTTTATTTCACTGAATCTCAAAATTTTCACTGAATTTTTTTTTTTTTTTTTTTTTTTTTTACTGATTTCTGAATTATCAGATATTTAACATTTTCCAGTCTTTCATAAATGCCGTTTTAGCCCACGGAATATGACATGAATTCACTGTAATAATATAACAGATAATGCATCAATGTAATCCCTAATGTGATCCACTGTAATCAACTTTTATTAACTAAAATTTACTTACTACAAAAAAATTAGAACTTTTAATCCCTCAAATATGAAATCAATTCTTTATAATCACTGCAAACTATCAATGTAATTGATCGATGTAATCCTCTGTAATCAATTTTACTAATCTAAAAATTATTACAAAACTTTTATCCACTATATGTGAAATCAATTCTATATAATCGTGTAATCAATAGTAGATCGATTTAATCTTTAGTGTAATCCTTGAATGTAATCAGTTTACTAATTAAATTTACTTACTATAAACAAAACAAAGACATAATTATCTTTTTCTCCTTTTAAAATCCCGCAATTTTGAAGCACAAAATTATATCCATTAATATCAAGTGACACATTTTTTTTTTTGTTAATAATCCATCGAAAATTTGATCTCAAAATATTAAATATTCAACACCAGAAAAAAACATTGCAATTCACTTTTTACCCACGTGCGCTTTCATCGTAAAATCGTAACGGAATGAGTGCCAGAAAATGAGACAAAAACGGGATGCCACTGTACCCGTAACTATTCTAGCATAAAAGAGAGAAAGAAGTTCGCTCTACTTCGTTTTGTTTTTATTTTTAATTTGTTGCCAACATAATGGGCGCGGTTCTTACGCCCTCTATTTGAAATCGTAGCAACTTTTCCTTTATTTTCTTTTTTTCTTTTTCCTTTTTTTTTTCTTTTTTTTACAAAAATTCATTGTTTTTCAGAATTAAATGATGATTTTATATTATTTATCTATTTGAAGCTGTAGTAATTTTCGGTTTATTTATTTATTTATTTATTTTTTATTTATTTTTTTTTTTCAGAAATTCATTGTGTTTTGGAATTAAATGATGTTATTTTATATTAATTCGCCTATAGAATAGTTACCAAAGCAAGTTATAAACAGAGTTTACCGCCTTCAAGAGCGGTGGGATACTAGCATATACCCCACATAATTTTAATTCCAAAATGCCATTAGGGCACCAGAAAGTTGAAATAAAAATTTGCTTTTTTAATGTACACGAAAAAAAGCTTTTACTTATATTCCATGTAATTTTTTTTTACATATCCTGATGTCAGTCACTCATTTCAATATTTGAGCTACAGAAGTACTTTGCAACTGAAAGGATTAAGGCATTGTACAGTCGTGGGAAAAAAAAAAAAAAAAAAGTAAACACCCCCTACTAACTCCTCAACAAATTATCGTAGAAGAAAGTTACTGGTACCGAACGATTGGAAGTAAAGTCTAATTTTAAATGATGTATATAAAATTTGCTGTGGGGGCCATCTACATATTAAAACGAACCATAACTTTGTTTTTTTTTTCAATAGTAGTACACAATTCTGACAGCATAAATGAATTCTACACCCTTCAATTAGTCTAAAAACAAATTTTTATGCAATTCGTACCATAAGTTTCTGAGAAATTAATTATTTTAAAACGAGCGTATTATAAGGACTGTATCCAAATTGAATTTCGGTATTCGATTGTAACCCAGAGAGCTCCCTTCTTGATCAAGGCACCTTAAGCAGTCAATTAAGCCTGTTGGATTACAGGATAGCATAAGGAATTTGAAAATATTTAGTCACTTCTATCATAGACAGCCCCTTAAACCATCATTTTGCCGTTTTTTAAGCATAATGTGAAAACTACTTGGAAGAAAAATGTAAAATTTTGGATTTCCATAAAGCAGGACTTAATAAATCTGAATCCATCAAAAAAATTGTAGGTTGCAAATAATAATTTTTTTTAATATTAATTTCATAATTCATATCAGAAAATTATAAAACTTGCAAATTCAACGTATTTATGTTTGGGTATATTAGTATTATTGCTACACAAACAATTTAAAAAATTAGGATCATAATTTCAGAAGTTATAAATAAAAATATTAAAATGTAATTTAACATTAGAAGCACTAAATTTTGGCTGTTTATAATTCAAAAACTTATCATTCAAACGATTTGAAATTTGGTGTCTAGGCATAGTTTGAACCAAAGATTTGAAATATCTCGTTAAAATTGGGTATTGCCATTGAAAAAAAATGAAGTTTGGATTTGTTTTAATATGTAGATGGCCCCCTAAGAAAATTTTATATACGTTATTTAAAAGTAGACTTTATTTCCAATCGTTCGGTACCAGTAACTTTCGCCTACGATAATTTGTTGCAGAGTTAGTAGAGGGTGTTTACTTTTTTTTCCACGACTGTACATGGTGTCCCGAATAGGCTGAAATGAGCTTTAAATTTGTACAGCCGTGAAAAAAAAAAAAAAAAAAAAAAAAAAAAAGTAAACACCGCTTTCTAACTCTGCAACAAATTATAGTAAAATAAAGTTACTGGTACCAAACAATTGGAAATAATGTCTAGTTTAAATTATGTAATTAAAATTTATTTAGGGGCCATCTACACATTAAACCAGATCAAACTTTGTCTTTTTAAATAGCAACACCTAATTTTCACAATATATTTTAAATCTTCAGTTCAAACTATGCCTAGATGCGTAATTTCAAGTCATTTGGATGATAATTTTTGAATTATAAAAGTTCAAAATTTATAGCTTTTAATGTCAAATTACATTTTCATATTTTTATTAATATTTCTTCAAATTATAATCCTAATGTGATACTTTTTTGTATGCTTATAATACTACAAAACCCAAAGATAAATACGTTGAACTTGTAATTAAAAAAAAATTATGATATGAATTATGATTTCGGAAATTAATATTCGAATAAAATATGAATTGTAACCTACAATTTTTTGATATTTTTATATTTATTATGTCCTGCTTTATGAGAATTCTCAATTTCAAATTTTTCTTCCAAGCAGTTTTTAAATTATGCTTTAAAAAGTTTAAATGATGATTTAAGTGTCTATGTTGTCTAAGTCTATGTTGTGCAGAAAAGCTCAATTTGAGAAAATACTATATGTATTAAGCATTTTACTGAAACATTTGGGCTGGCAATAGTCGAAATATATTAAGTGAGTGAAATGGTCACATTGGCAAGAAATAACATATAAATGGAAGTGACTTATTCTGTAGGATTTCAACAATCGAGTACCGAACTTCAATTTGGAAACAGTTTTTAAAATATGCTCATTTTAAAATTATTAATTACTCTGAAACTAACCATACGAATTTCGTGGAAATTTGTATTTGGGCTAATTGAAGAGTGCAGAATTTATTTTTGGTGTCAAACTTGGGTATAGAATTGCTATTGAAAAAAAAAAACAAAGTTTGGGTTCGTTTCGATATGTAGATGGCCCCCTAAGCAAATTTTATACACACCATTTAAAAGTAGACTTTCTGCCCGGTGGCGTGGTCTGTAAGCGGAGGCTGCTGTCACGCTGAGGGCCCGGGTTCGAGCCCCTGGGTAAGACATGGATGTGATTGTGTTTTCAAAAGTAATATATATATATGTAATGGGGAGAAATAAAATTGTTATGTCTGGTTTATGTGCAATTTCTATGTATAAATAAGGATCATTCGAGGCGACAGCCATTGTTGCTATAGGCCTCAAAGCAATCTCCACTACGGTGGATTTCAAATCAAATCAAACCAAGTAGACTTTCTTTCCAATTGTTTGGTACCAGTAACTTTCTTCTACTATAATTTGTTACAGAGTTAGCAGGGGATGTTTACTTTTTTTTCCACGACTGTAGCTATGAGAGGTACGTACGCAATGTATATTGCAAAGCAAAAGGGTTCAAAATAACGTAGGAATTAAGATTATATCTATGAAATTTTCTTGCCATTACTTTTCAAAAAATTACATTTTAAAATTTTATACAGCCCCTGGATTTTAAAACTTAGACAAATATTCTCTGTTCTCTGGCCCCACCAGTGGCCGAGAGGTTCTGCTCTCGAAGCTGATAGACGGGAGGTGCTAAGTTCGAACCCAATCGTGCCCGTCGGCCTAATCGTTCGGAGTTTTCGTGGTTTTCTTCGAACCATGGATTTCCATGCATAAATACGGGTTAGGTTATCTTAAAAAGACCTCCACGAAGGGCACTCCACCCTGGGCCTATATCCCTCGAGTAGATAATTGGCCGTCAAAAATCAACCCAACTTCTCTGATAAGCAAAAGAGTAAAAATTCCATTCTTCTGTGATCAAAACTCTCCGAGTCATGATATTAAATTTTAATAAATTTTAGAGATTTTCGGCACTGAAAACGCATTTATCTGTTTTTAGTTACGGAAGGTTTCGAAATTTCATAAAATTCAAAGTATCATAACTCTGTGAATTTTAGGCATAGAAGAATGGATTTTTTACAGTTTCACTTCTCAGAGCAAGAGAGAAAATGTTTCTGAATATAACTTATGGGACCGAATACTAATTTAAGACGAACGAAAAATCATGCATTCAGCATAGATTTTGTAACACTTTCCAACAAATTCAGAATACTGTAAGCAGGGGCGTGCCGAAGGCTGTTTTAGTGGGGGGGTGAAAACTGAATTTTGTCGGCTGCAAGATCGGGGGTGAGAAAGGCTTTGTGATCCCCCCCCCCCCCACCTCAGCGACGGAGTCAACTGTTCCACAATACTGTGAATTTATAAAAATCACTAAAAGTCTTAAGTGATGACCTGCATTCTCCTTAACCACAGTCGAATGGATATACCATTTATATATTGCTATTTTCATACACATTTTTACTTAAAATTACAAATGAAATGCGGAAAAACATGTAGCATGCACAATTACTCCACATTTTTTGACAAAAGGTATTACGAAAGTACTTGTTCTTGTTTCGTTTTTGAATCACTGGGCAGATATAGGGTTAAAAATTAACAGTAAAAGTATTCACAATTGGAAAACTTTTTAAATTTTATCATGAGTATTTAAATGCTGTAACACTTAACCCTTTCCAGAACAGACAAATTCTGTTCGTAAAATGCGAATTTACTGACTGACACCGGAATTTACAAACGACTTTTTTAGAAAATAAGAACTCCTTAGTTTAAGCTTTCACTGTAGAAGCAAAATTTTATTAAAATATTCTTGGTGCCGAATGCAAGTTTGAAGTTAAAATTAGGTGTGCCCGGAGTAGGACCACTGTGCCGGAAAGGGTTAAAAGTAAACAAATTTAGACTACTAAATATCGGTACTTACTAACCTTATTCTTAGATGTCGTTTGTTCTTCAGTTCTTTTAAGTTGCTTTGCCGCTACTTCAAATGGATTAGCAACAGCATCCAAAGCCTGATATTTTACATGTTTCTGCCTGTTAATGTCATCCAAATGGTACTTCCTGTTGTCTTGTTGTCTGTAGTCATAATTAAAAATGCTTCCACACTCACATTTAATTTTAAAACGGTTCTGTCTATTCATTGTAATTTTTTTAATTAAACGATTCTTAATCCGGTTAAAAATGAAAGCGCAGATGAACAATACTAATTTATTCACTCAATGACGATCGCAAACACAGAATTGATCAAAGAAAGCCCGTAAACTCTGAAGCATCTATACTATGATATACTAGCGTCTCGATATAGCTTCGCTCCTTATGGAGAAATCTGCCTGGTGTGCAATTGAAACAAGATTTGGCTACATATTGCTAGTTTGGCGAATAATAAGAAACTTAGCATATCTAAAACAATTTACAAATTTTTTTTTTCGTATTTTAATAAATAATATCAATTCAGCCACTTAATTCTTCTATAGGAGTATAGAAACAAACCTCAAAATTTATTATTAGCCCCCTGATTGCTTCCCTTCTTCCAAAAATGCGACTATTATTAAGGCTGTTCTCATTCAAAGCTACTTTCTGACACATTTTTTAATTCATTTTTGTTCGGAAATTCATGAAACTGGCAGGTGTTCTTATTCAGAAACTTTGTAATCAAAATACGTTTTCCATTATTATATATATATATGTTATATAAAATATTTTACTTTTACTATTCATTTAAATTATTCTAAATTGCCGGCATATTCATTATTTCCTTTTTTTTAATACGCTCTATTATTTATTTCTAGTTAAATTCCTATAATTTTAAAACGCGTATCTTAATAATAGATTTATTCCAAAACGTAATCTAAACTTTTAATCCCTTCATTAATTTTTATCGTCTACCAAACTGTAAAGTTTTGAACGCAGTTACTTATTTTTCGAATGTTTATCAAAGCCATTTTTATATTTTTATTCTATTTCATCTCATTTTCCCGCCCGCTAGGCGACCGCCTTTTTTCATCGAAATCCTTCCATTAGCGGCGCTGGGATTCTTTTCTGTGACGATTCTCGATCGCTCTCCATTGGCTGAGTGACGGATCGCAGTTTCACTTCGAATCTCGTTCGTGATTTTGTTTGGCTAGCCTGAAGTTTTCATTTCAATCGGAATTCCTCCGCGCATTCTAATAAATAGCTAGAGCATGAGCTCAGGGAGAGATTTTTTTTGTGCTGTTGGATTGTTTACTTAGTTTGTTACCCGGTGGCCTAAGTCATGTAGAATATTTTTTTCGTGAATTAACATCTATTTCGCATGAGTAACTAGTTCATGCTCGAGTGAAATGCTCTGATTTCTCATCCTGTGGGAATTGTTTAATGTTGGTATGTTCTGATGGAATAAACAGTTTCTTATGACTACGTTTCCATGTTTTTAATTGGGAAAACCCTAGATTTCTTCATACGCCTTTTTCCACCACTCACGCGGCCTAATCTGCCTTGTCTTCATCATGAATAAATAAGAGTTTGATTGGACTCTACCAATATTATCATCGCTCTACAGCTGCTAAATTTTCACAGAGTTGACACCTCCACTAGCGATGCTTGTGCTAAGTGGTATGCCTACTATACAACATCACCAACGGCTGATTAATATGTGGTACTAATCCAGAAATAAGTCGTAAAAACCACGACGTGATTGTTCGACTTTACCCATTAAATTGTTTCATAATATATATATATATTTGTTAAAGGCTTTCAGAAAATACTGTCAGAGTCGGCGTTTTGAACCGAATTCAAGAGGAAGCAGAGCTAAATAATAATCATGCAAAAGTATTCCTTTCTTGAAAGATTCAAGAAAGATTAAGTATTCTTTTATTGAAAATTTCAAGAGAACATGGTCTACCCCCCCCCCCCCCACCTCTCCCTGCGACAAAAAATAATATTTTTCTTTGAGTCTTCAAATAGTCATAGACACTAAAAATTTGGGACACAGTTAGAACCAACCTGAAGAGTGATGATGCTTAAATGCTCTGATTTTGGAATTTTCAACGAATGAGGTTTAAAGATGGTCGCCCCCACAAACTCACAAAAAGAGTAACACGTACTTTAAGCATGATTACTATTCCAGATGTACCTGTCTACAAAATTCATGTGTCTATGACAATTTGAAGAATAAAACCGACTTTTTTTTTGGGGGGGGGGGCGGGGGGCTATACAGGAGCCTTTTCAAAATATAATTTTACATCTGGGTGATTTGTTTGAATATGACTATGCAGGCCTCTAATAGAAATGCAGAAATATCTACATATTGTACATTAAATCCGTTTTCCTTTCTGGAGGTCGATGTTTTCATTCGGATGAAATTTTCTTATATGGCGATATAAATTAATTTTTTTCTGTGAAATGTGTGTGTACGCAATCACAGTGTGTGCATAAAATTTTCACTGAATTATCCGCCATCATGCGACAAAAACAAACTTTTGCAAATCGCTCTTCTTCTGTGTCCGTGACTTCATCTTTTAAATGCAGCAACCTCAAATAACTAGCGCCAAATCCAGAGCCAAGAGGTCACCAAATTCTAAGAACCAGTCCATAGCAGAAGGGAGCAAATAAAGATGCTACATGTGAAAACTTACAATAGAGATTGCAACAACCCCCCCCCTCCCCCTTCCTTTCACGAAAGTTTCAAATTCTCAGAAACGCGATTCTCTCTCTCTATCACCTCCGCTCTCCGACAACCCCTCCCTCCCACACAGAATCATGCACAATCTTCCGAGAGAGATTCTTGAGAGGGGGCTTTTCTCAGGGTGTGTTCTTAACTTTCCAACTATTCTAAATTTTACCAACTCTTCCAAATAAGTGTGTGTGGGGGGGGGGGGGTTACACCCCCAACACTCCCCCGCTAGGCACGCCCCTGACTGTAACAAAACTTCGCAGTTTATTAAGGTGAAATATGATGTTTAAATAAACAACTTGAAAAAATCATAACTCATTTAAAAACCCAATTGCTGCTATTACAGTCAACAGTCGGGAAAATATCCGGTTTTTTGTTTTTTATTTCTGTGTGTGTGTGCAGCCCTGTACATGATCATCTATGGATTTGTAGGGGCACTACATAGTATGCTAAAAGTTAGTTCATTGAAACGAATAGCACAGTTGAAAATTTCCATTCAGCAATTTCCTTGAATAAACGAAAATGTACTTGAGAAATTGTGTGCAGTCCTGTATTTGAGCTATAGAATTTATCCGCACCAAGTAATATTAAAAAAAAAAAATAGTTCAATTTAAAAACGCGTACCACAATTGAAAACGCACTTCCAGCAATTATTGTTCATAGGCTTCAATTTCTTCTATAGCCAAATTCTTTGCATGTCCCTGTAAATGAACGATATACAGTGAAACCTCCCTGTGCGACCACCTCCATTAAGCGATCCCCACCCTGAACGACCATTTTTTCATGGAACGAAATTTATTCCCATAGGCTCAATACTAATTTTACCTCTATACAGAGACCATCCTAGTAGAACTCCCTCCATGCGCGACCAATTTCTTTGAAGAAAATGAATCATATTCCGTTTTTTCCTGGTCGCTTGAAGAAGGTTTTATTAAAACAATAATTCTGGAGAGCGCATTATTTATCAAACTTCTAAACTAAGTTTAGAATTTTTATTTATTCCGGTAACTTTTAAGTATTGAAAGCCCTTTGTGCCTTTTTAGGCAATGAATTTAACTCTGATGACAAAGATCACGGTCCATAAACTCCCCTGCCCTATTCTGTCAGGAAACTCTCAAAGAAATGAATGAATTTGTCATTATTTGTTCCCGTCCAAAAAAGAAAAATAAATGCATTTATTTACTGAACTTTGAAAGGACGTGGAAATAAAATTTATAAAAGATAAAACCATAAAATCAAGTCAAACAACTCTGCAGTAATTAACTTAAGTAATTAACTTTTGTTTTGATACTTAAATTTTCCTATTTATTCTTAACGTGAAAAATAAATTTAAGTAACATTAATTGTTACCTGTTTTCAACAATTAAAATCTAGATTTAAACATGACCTCCATTAAGAAACCACCTCTCGGAACGTCCAATTTTTATTGGAACGGAACGTGGTCGCTTTAGGGAGGTTTTACTGTATTCTGTGCACACCATATTCTACAGTAATCGCCGTGTAGTTCACCTCAATAATATGTATTAAATTTCAGTATGTTTAAAATAGCGTAATATTATTAAAATATACCGCAAACGATTTTTCCCAACAGACTGTAACCTTTAAACTAACTATGAAACATTAGACAGACTTGAATACATTTAAAAAGAAATAAAATAAAATAAATTATCTTAAGACTGTAATATAACGAAATTCTTTTGAGTGTCTCTGTAAATGAACTGTAAATTCTATATACTTCATCTTCAATACCGAACATGCCATAGTTATACCCAATAAAATCTATCAATTTCATGGTAATCGGACTATATTTACGCGAGTTAGAGCACAGACGGACAGACAGACAAACAGAATTCATAGTCAAAAAGTGTAACTCTTGGTATGAGGAGATAATTTCCTAGACACTAGGCGCTCTTACCGACCAGTTTCGTTTCCCTTAAAATTTTTGTTTGGGAAAGCATGCTAAGCATAGTATCATGTTACTTTTATGCATAATTTAATTTACTTGGATTCCCTTAAGTATAATTAATAAAATCCCTTAAGATAATATTAGTTTTTGTTGCATTAAAAATCTTAATGCGTTGATTTTCTGTAAGCCAGTAAACCCTATTGATTTACAATGGAAGTCTATGGGAATTTGACGAAATATTAGAGATATCGCTGAGTTGGCGTCACTTTTGGCGACTAATTTTAGTCGCCAAGTTTGGTGATATATCGCCGAGTTGGCGACAAACGTGGCGGCATTTGGCGACAGAACAGGGTCCCCTTTATGCTAACCCCTTATAGGTATGGGAATGCTTTAAATGCTGTTCAATAACCAATGAGATGCGTTTCATTCAAGCGTTGCCATTAAACAATTAACAAATAATCGCGATTTCTGAGCCACATACGATAGCGTAATACATATATATTTGTAGATAATCTTAATTCCTACCTTATTTTGGGCAACTTTTCAATTCTCATTGCCTATAAGTATCTTCAACAGAAAAAAAAAATAAAGTGCGTTTCAAACTTTTTGGGACCTCCTGTATATCACTTGAAATCAATAGAGGTTTTATAATACTTTCGCGGACAGTTACTTTATATAAACTCAAAAAAAATTTTACCCAAACAAATTTTAACATGAAAATTAAATAAATACATTTAATTTCATATGGGAAAAACAAGTGTTCAGACTTTTCATGAAAGATTTCTTTGAAACTTATCCACACATGGACAGAAGAAGAACTGATTTTTAAATCAAAAAAGCAGGGGCGTGGGAAAGGGGGGGGTCAAGAGTTCAAGACCCCCACCCCACCCCGCACACACCGCCCCTCCATTGGAAAAAAAAGCCTTCCTTTTTTATAAAAATTCTTCCGAATATCTTACAATGTTGAATTCAGGGAGTGGCCCGGTGGGGGACATACATCCCCCCCTTCCGGAGCAATGAGATGTGCCCCGGAAGATTTGAGATTTTGTGTTTAAAATGGTCAAAAAGTGAAATCCCCCCCCCCTCCCGGTACTCTTTAATGTCCCCTTCCGGAGAAAAGTGTCTGAATTCAACACTGATATCTTACAAGCAGAAATCGAAATGTGGGTTGAAAAATGGTTGACATCAGACAAATAAGAAACACTAAGCACTGCAATAGAGTCCTTATCAAGTGTCAATACGGTTAGTTTACCCAAACATCAAGAAATTGTTGAAAGTTCTATCAACGATTCCAGTCTGAACAGCCTCTCGGGAAAATACATACTCTACACTGAGACCATTGAAAACGTATCTTAGGAACACTATGTTATTTAATTCTTTGGCTTTCAGGACTTGCATTGATGAACAGCCATCGACAAATACAAATAGATGCCGAATCCATTTTGAACGCGATATCAGCAAAGCATACTTACCTCTTACCTTGCGTTATGAAATGCCAAAATTTGTAAGTGCATTTTTTTAAGTACTATTAATGAAATATTTCTTTCGAACTCCGCTATCATATTTCACAAAACTAGCCCCCCTTGGCGACCAGTTTGGTCTCCCTTAAAATTTATGTTTGGGAAAACATGCTAAGCATTGTATCATGTTACTTTTATTAATAATTTAATTTACTTGGACTCCCTTAAATATAATTAATGTAATGACTTAAGCTAATATTAATTTTTGTTGCATTAAAATGTCTCAATTTGTTGATTACCTGTAAGCAAGTAAACCCTATTGGTTTACGATGGAAGCCTATGGGAATTTGGCGAAATATTAGAGATGTCGCCAAGTTGGCGACAAAATTGGCGGCACTTGGCGGCAGAACATGGTCCCCCCCCCCTATGCTAACCCCCGTTACAGGTATGGAGATCATTAAATACTGTTCAATAACCAATGAGATGCCTTTCATTAGGGCGTTACCATTAAACAATTAGCAAATAATCGCGATTTCTGTGCCACGTACAATAGCGTAATATATATGGAGCATTCTCACAATCTTTTGAGTTTCGGGAATAAAAATCTGATGAAAATAAATTTGCTAAAATAACATTTTAATCTGATAGACGAATGCCTTAATGATTCAAAATAAAGAAAAAATGGTCAGCAGCGAAATTTTTTTTATTTAACTGAGGTTTAAGTTAAACTTGCGAGTTTAATTTTCCTTACCATTTTACCACTATAACTTTCTATTTTCTTCTAAATTTTTATTTATAATAAATTTGCGTAATACCCACAGGGCATTCAAATAAGAAATAATAAAAATGTAGTACTTTTTATGCAGAGTTTTTATATAACATTGTCTTAAAGAAGTGTTAAAGAAGGGACGGTAAGGTAAAAAAAGGGGGCGGTAGAGGATGAAATGGGAAAAAAGGGGACAGTAAGGATAGAACGATAAGGAAAATGACCACCTATTTTTAGGAAAATCATGTTAAGACTAAGTGATAGCCACAATGTTCATTGATTTTTAGAAGCAGTTGTTAACATTATATTAATTTTTTTTTTTTTTTTTTTTTTTTTTTTTTAAATTTACCTCGAAAAGTGCAGGAATAAACCTTGGGGACGGTAAGACTACCAATAAATCCGCGATTTTGAAATTGATATTTAAATGCTGATTTAAATTCTGCAGTAAATTTCCTGTCAAAGAATTTTAGACAATTAAATAATTTTAGACTGTTAAAGAATTTTAGATTTCTTTCTCTAGCACACTTCTGCATGAAAAATATTCTGTGGCTGCATCTGAAGTGATTTTCTGTACAAGTTAAGCAAGAGGTGCGGTAAGGATGAAAAACCCAGGGACAGAGTTCAAAAAATAATATCAACCATAAAAATGTGTGCAGGTTAATTTTTTGCTATTTATTTATATAAAACAATTGTCCCAGTTTCGGAAAAAAATTACATCGAATTACTTTTATTGAAACATTTTATACGGACAGCTCCAAACTTCAAAATCAGCATCAGGGATACGGGACGGTATAGGAGTTTTCCTGGTATTTGGGCCCCCAACATCGTCCAAAACTTATTTATCTCGATAATATTGTTATGCAATCATGCAATGGGATGTTCCCCAGTATATGAAATAAAAAAACATAGAAAAATGTATTAAAATAAAAATTATTATTTAGGGACATAAAAGTCAAATGATTGTGAGAATGCCCCATATATAGATTGTAAAATTTAATTTATTCCTTAATATTTACCTTGAAGCGCATGCACATTTTTAATTATGAATCAAATTAATTATTAATTAATCTACATGATTTCTTATTAATGAGACGCTTTATTATTAATTCATTTTTGCAGTTTCGCAGTTATTTTGAGCACATTGAGCTACAAACTATTTGAGCTCCTTCCACCTCATAATTTTTAAATTGCTACGCCACCTCAAAACAGTAACCAAAGGAGAAATCAAAATAGGAACCGACGCAGATATCAAAATAGGAACCGAAGCAGGAATCAGAACAGGAACTGAAGGAAGAATCAAAAAAGAAATTGTTCATATCAGTAAAATGCCTTGCTTTAAAATGATTTGTATGCTTTTTTTTAATATTTAATTTTACTTTATCAAATTATTTTTAAATATTTACTCATACAACTTTTAACATGGAAATTAAATAAACGCATTTCATTTCATATTACTGAGGAAAAGTACTTCGACTTTTCATCAAAGATTTCTTTGAAATTCATTAATGCTTACACAGAACACAAATAAAACCGAAAAGAGAACAGAGATAAAAACAGAAACCGAAGCAGAAATCAAATTTCTCCCGTATCAATAAAATGCCTTGTTTTATAATTGTTTCACAGGTTTTAATTAGCCCATCCATCCAACCAGAACTTCCGCGTTTATAAGACGAACACCATTTTTAAAACTTTCCAACATAGTTGAAAAATGTTAATGAATTCGGTTTGTCTGTCTATCTGCGTTCTGCGTGTGCTCTAACTCGCGTAAATATAATCAGATAATAAGGTTCGTGTGGCTGTATGCCGTCTGCCTGTGCTCTAACTCGCGTAAATATAGTCAGATAATAAGGTTTGTGTGGTCGTCTGCAGTCTATCCGTGCTCTAACTCGCGTAAATATAGTCAGATAATAAGGTTTGTGTGGCTGTCTGCGTCTGTCCGTGCTCTTATTCGCGTAAATATAGTCAGATAATAAGGTTCGTGTGGCTGTATGCCATCTGCCTGTGCTCTAAACTCGCGTAAATATAGTCAGATAATAAGGTTTGTGTGGTCGTCTGCAGTCTATCCGTGCTCTAACTCGCGTAAATATAGTCAGATAATAAGGTTTGTGTGGCTGTCTGCATCTGTCCGTGCTCTTATTCGCGTAAATATAGTCAGATAATAAGGTTCGTGTGGCTGTATGCCATCTGCCTGTGCTCTAAACTCGCGTAAATATAGTCAGATAATAAGGTTTGTGTGGTCGTCTGCAGTCTATCCGTGCTCTAACTCGCGTAAATATAGTCAGATAATAAGGTTTGTGTGGCTGTCTGCGTCTGTCCGTGCTCTTATTCGCGTAAATATAGTCAGATAATAAGGTTCGTGTGGCTGTATGCCATCTGCCTGTGCTCTAAACTCGCGTAAATATAGTCAGATAATAAGGTTTGTGTGGTCGTCTGCAGTCTATTCGTGCTCTAACTCGCGTAAATATAGTCAGATAATAAGGTTTGTGTGGCTGTCTGCGTCTGTCCGTGCTCTTATTCGCGTAAATATAGTCAGATAATAAGGTTCGTATGGCTGTATGCCATCTGCCTGTGCTCTAAACTCGCGTAAATATAGTCAGATAATAAGGTTTGTGTGGTCGTCTGCAATCTATCCGTGCTCTAACTCGCGTAAATATAGTCAGATAATAAGGTTTGTGTGGCTGTCTGCGTCTGTCCGTGCTCTTATTCGCGTAAATATAGTCAGATAATAGGGTTCGTGTGGCTGTATGCCATCTGCCTGTGCTCTAAACTCCCGTAAATATAGTCAGATAATAAGGTTTGTGTGGTCGTCTGCAGTCTATCCGTGCTCTAACTCGCGTAAATATAGTCAGATAATAAGGTTTGTGTGGCTGTCTGCGTCTGTCGGTGCTCTTATTCGCGTAAATATAGTCAGATAATAAGGTTCGTGTGGCTGTATGCCATCTGCCTGTGCTCTAAACTCGCGTAAATATAGTCAGATAATAAGGTTTGTGTGGTCGTCTGCAGTCTATCCGTGCTCTAACTCGCGTAAATATAGTCAGATAATAAGGTTTGTGTGGCTGTCTGCGTCTGTCCGTGCTCTTATTCGCGTAAATATAGTCAGATAATAAGGTTCGTGTGGCTGTATGCCATCTGCCTGTGCTCTAAACTCGCGTAAATATAGTCAGATAATAAGGTTTGTGTGGTCGTCTGCAGTCTATCCGTGCTCTAACTCGCGTAAATATAGTCAGATAATAAGGTTTGTGTGGCTGTCTGCGTCTGTCCGTGCTCTTATTCGCGTAAATATAGTCAGATTGATAGAAAATTTAAGTATGTTATTGGGGTTTAGTATGGCCTATTTGGTATGGTCAAAAAAAGACCACATTTCTAACATTGCAGAATCCACTTGTTACCTGATAGATGGAAGAATGTTGTAGCTTCTAACAGGATGTAAGTTAAGTCTGTTCTCAAATCCAAGAGGGCAACTTTATGACATAAGTTTAATTTATTTTTGTTCGGAAATGCATGAAACTAGCAGGTGTTGTTCAGGAACTATCTCATCGAGCTGTTTTTTCCGTTTTTTTTTTTTTTTTTGCAAACGCAATAGATCTTTCAGAAAATAGTATCAAAGTGGACGTTTTGAACCTAATTTCCGCGTGAAAGTAGAACAACTACTCAAAAAGGGGCGAAAAACGTATTTGTCACATGACCAAAATCGCTTATAACTCAATAGGTAATTTATTTATTGAAAAATGAAAAACACAGTTCGATTCCAAATCGCTCATGATCAGGCTTTCCAATTTTATATTTTTCCGTTAAAAAATTAATTTGTAAATGTGTCAAAACGTTTTGCACTTGTTGAATAGACCAGATAAGAGCAGCCTTAAATAAATATTTCTTTCATTTTACAAAAAATAAGTGTAGTACTTTCTTTACTCTAAAAAGGGCGGAGTCGTATTTTTTTCCTGTCGATTTATAGATTGTGGTGTTTATAATCATATATTTAAAAAACATTCCCCATGAGCAATCTTTAGCTTAATCCTATTGAAGATTTTAGAATTTTAAGTTTCTATTTTAAAAAGAATAATTTGAAGAGGGATTGTTAATAAGATCTATAGTTTTGTTTTTGTTTTTTTAATCAACAACAATTAACTCATTACTTATATTTATTAATTTACTAAACTTTTAAGTTTAGATTAAAAAAAAAAAAAACACTTCATAGGAAAGCGTTTATTTGATTTTATAACATCTATAGTTTACGTTTTTTTACTTTTTATTATTGAACAAATTTTAACGTAATCTTATTATTCCAATGTCTTATTATTCCTATTTTCCTTATTATTCTTATTATTCCTATATCTCTTAAAATTTTAATTTTAGATTTTTGGAAAAATAAAATTGAATAGAAAATATTTTATCTTATTTACGTATCAGGTCTATATTTTATGTTAAAATGTTTTTTAACCTTTTTAGGGAAAATAACAGTATTTCCGTAAAAAAAAGAAAAAAAATCAGATTTTTTTTTTTTTTTTTTTTTTTTTTTTTTTTTGTACGCTAGTACTGGTATTTTCCCAAGAAATTCCCTGATCGTTGGCCACTCTGATATAAATTTGTTTTTAATTTGAATTTTAGATGCTGAAAATTGAATAGGAAATATTTTATTTCATATGTTTATTTATTTTGTTTAGATATACAATTTACGTTAAAATCTTTTTAATATTTTCATAAACATTCTTTCACATATCTCATTTCTTACAAATTTTAAATGTACTAAAATTCTAAATTTAAGTAATTAAAAAAAATTAATATAATTTTAAAACAAGAAAAATTTTAGCTGATTTTGCTAAAATCTATATTTTGTTTGTTTGTTTTTCAATTTTTATCGTGTGTTACGGATATTAAATTTGCTAAAACTTTAAATTCATATTTCGAAAAATGAAAAAAAAAATGAAAAAAATGAATTGAAAATATTTTGTCTGATTTTAATTACATATTTTATGATAAAATATATTTTTAGCATTTCGATAACACGTTTTAGTGTAATTATATTAATTACATATATTAAGTATATTAAACTTTAGCTTATAAAATATAAGTTTAGATTTAAAATAATAATAATTGATAATAATACCAATAATAATAATATGAAATGTCTTCATTTATTTTAATAAGTTTACAAACATACGTATGTAATGTTTTCCCACCTCTCCTAAACAACCTTTAGCGTAATCCTGTTATTGATATACATTATATTTCAGTTCAAACAACAAAAATTAAACGGAAAGCTCTTACTTTAATTTATTTTAATAAAATATGTAATTTACGTTGAAATATATATATAAATATCCAGTAGCTACCTTTTAGGTAGCTTTCATTACAAAAAGCTACCTATTGCAGCCGTTCGGAAGAAAGCGATTTCAAAAAATTTTGGTATATTTTCATCGATCATGACCCCCAGACCCCGAAACCACCCTCCGTTCAAAATTGACATATATATATATATATATATATATGACCTTTGTCACACTGTAACTCTCGTATTTATGAACCGATTTGGATGTAATTCGGTGTGTACATAGTACATACCAATGTCTCGACCGAGTTCGTTGGCCAGCTTCATCCGCCATTTTGTTTCAAAATGGCGGCCATTTAAAAAAAATTTTTAATTTAAAATTTGAAATGTGGTACCAAAAAATTGAAAATGGTAAAATATTTTTTTCTTATGTATTTGACCTTTATACAAAGATTCCGGAGCAGTTTTTGTTTTGTCTATATCTTAAAAAATGGTTGAGTTATAGCATTTTGAATTTCTAGCGTGGCTGACATTTTGAAATGTCCTGAATTTTGTCACGCGATAAAAGGCGTATTTATGAACCGATTTGGATGTAACTTCGTTTATAGATAGTACATACCAATGTCCTGACCGAGTTTGTTGGCCAGCTTCATCCGCCATCTTGTTTAAAAATGGCGGCCATTTAAATTTTTAAGAAAAATTTTAATTTGAAATGTGGTACCAAAAAATTGAAAATTGAAAAAATATTTTTTTCTTATGTGTTTGCCCTTGATAAAAAGATTCGGGAGCAGTTTTTGTTTCGTCTATATCTTAAAAAATGGCTGAGTTATAGCATTTTAGGTAGCTTTCATTACAAAAAGCTACCTATTGCAGCCGTTAGGAGGAAAGTGATTTCAAAAAATTTTGGTATATTTTCATCGATCATGACCCCCAGACCCCGAAACCACCCTCCATTCAAAATTGATATATATATATATATATCTGACCTATGTCACACTCTAACTCTCGTAATTATGAACCGATTTCGATGTAATTCGGTGTGTACATAGTACATACCAATGTCTGGACCGAGTTCGTTGGCCAGCTTCATCCGCCGTTTTGTTTCAAAATGGCGGCCATTTAAAATTTTTAAAAAAAATTAAAACTTGAAATGTGGTACCAAAAAATTAAAAATGGAAAAATATTTTTTTCTTATGTATTTGACCTTTATACAAAGATTCCGGAGCAGTTTTTGTTTCGTCTATATCTTAAAAAATGGCTGAGTTATAGCATTTTGAATTTCTAGCGTGGCTGACATTTTGAAACGTCCTGAATTTTGTCACGCGATAAAAGGCATATTTATGAACCGATTTCGATGTAATTCGGTTTGTACATAGTACATACCAATGTCTCGACCGAGTTCGTTGGCCAGCTTCATCCGCCTTTTTGTTTCAAAATGGCGGCCATTTAAATTTTTTTTAAGAATTTAAAATTTGAAATGTGATACAAAAAAATTGAAAATGGAAAAATATTTATTTCTTATGTATTTGACCTTTATACAAAGATTTCGGAGCAGTTTTTGTTTCGTCTATATCTTAAAAAATGGCTGAGTTGCAGTATTTTGAATTTCTAGCGTGGCTGACATTTTAAAATGTCCTGAATTTTGTCACGCGATAAAAGGCGTATTTATGAACCGATTTGGATGTAACTTCGTTTATACATAGTACATACCAATGTCTCGACCGGGTTCGTTGGCTAGCTTCATCCGCCATCTTGTTTAAAAATGGCGGCCATTTAAATTTTTAAGAAAAATTTAAATTTGAAATGTGATACCAAAAAATTGAAAATTGAAAACATTTTCTTCTTATGTGTTTTACCTTGATAAAACGAATCGGAAGCAATTTTTGTTTCGTCTATATCTTAAGAAATGGCTGAGTTATAGCATTTTGAATTTCTAGCGTGGCTGACATTTTAAAACGACCTGATTTTTGTCACGCGATAACAGGCGTATTTTTGAACCGATTTGGATGTAACTTGGTCTGTACATAGTACATACCAATGTCTCGACCGAGTTCGTTGGCCAGCTTCATTCGCCATCTTGTTTCAAAAGGGTTGCCATTTTTAAAAAAATTAAATTTAAAATTTAAAATAAGGTATTAAAAAATTGGAAAATGAAAAAGATTTTTTTTATGTGTTTGGCCTTGATACAAAGATTCCGGAGCAGTTTTTGTTTCTGAAAATTTGTTCTTTTGTTTATATCTTAAAAAATGGTTGAATTATAGCACTTTGAATTTCTAGAATGGCTAACATTTTGAAACGATCTTGTATTTGTCACGCGATAACACACGTATTCGCCTATTTCGATGTAAGAAGGCATGTGGATAGTATACATCAATATCTCGACCAAGTTCGCTGGCCAGCTTCATCAGCCATCTTGTTTCAAAATGGCGGCCATTAAATTAAAAAAATATATATTTAAACTGAGGTGCAAAAAAATTAGAAATTGAAAAGGTTTCTTTCTTAAGTATTTGACCTTGATATAAGGATTCAGGAGCAATTTTTGTTTGTCTTTATCTTAAAAAATGGCTCAGATATAGCAATTTCAATATCTAATGTTTGTGTCATTTTGAAAAATCTGATTTTTTTGCCTGCGACAGCACTCGTATATATCAATCGATTCCGATGTGAGTGAGCATGTGCACAGCAATTACTAAGGTCTCGACCTGGTTAGCCTCATCCACCATGTTGTCCTAAAATGGCAGGCACTTTAAGAAATCGCCGAATTTGGCAGCCAAATATAAGTTACTTTAAATAAAAGCAGCTTGGATGAAGCTGACTAATTTCGCGAAATTCTCATTCATAATAATTTAGTATTGATAAAAATTAGTATTGAATCTCCTATATTCGGTTTCCACTAAATTGAGCTTCATGTGTTTGAATAATATAAGTTGGCTTTTTTAAAGTAAGGAATATGAAAGCTACCTCTTCCTCCCGGCACTGGCCGGAAGGACTTTTTCTTAATCTTATTACTTATATGTCTAATCGATTTGCTAATATTTTTAATTTAGACTTCAGAAACAATAATTAAATGGGAAAAATTTTATGTGGTTTTAATAAAAATTTGTAGTTTATTTATTTAATTTTGCAGGCATACAAAACAATATTTAGCGTTATCTTATTACTTTTAGATATTAACTTTAATAAAAATGTAAATTTAGTTTTCAAAAACAAATGTTAAATAAAAATACAACTGAAATTTCAACATCTTAAAGCTAATATTTACTTTCTTTTACACTTTCTTTAAAATTATTCGAAATAATCTGATTGATAAATTTGTTTTCAGTTCTGCTTTCAAGAGAAAAATGTATATATACGAGAAATATTTTTATGCTTTAAAGAAATATTTTTAATATTTTCCTAAGCAAAGTTTTGAGTATTTTTATTAATTGTGCTTATTACATGTTATATGATTTTTAGTTCAGATTTCAAAAGGGAAATACCGAAAATATTTCTTTTTGAATTTATCAAAGACGATTAATTTAGTATATGTTTAATTAATTTAGCTTTACGTTTTCTTTTTTAAAAAATCTTTTAATTTTTTATAGGTAATGATATATCTAAAATTTGAAGTTTATATAAAGCTCTAAAAATGAAATTTAAAAAATGTATATATTGTTGAAGTCTATAGCTTAATATAAGTTAAATTCATTTTTTTTTTTTTTACAGTCTTTTTAACAATCTCTACACTAATCCCATTATTTACATCAAATTTTATAAAATTTTATATTGAACTAAAAACTAAACACGATTTTCATTTTATTTTATTTTCGATAGAAGAAAGTATTGTAATCGAATTTTTTTTCGATTTCCGGTTTTCGATGGATTTGCAGGTTTTAGGTGTCAGAGGACCCCAAAAAACATGTTTATACAAAATGTCTGTCTGTCTGTCCGTAATGTTCGTATGTCGCCATTGTACTATCGAAAAGTGTATGAAGTTATGCATAGAATTGAACCAAATTTTTTGTGTATGTTATTGGCTGTGACAAGCAGGTCCTCCTTCAGTTTAGAAATATTCCGCCGGAAGGCGGCGCTATAATAGCGATTTTTGTGCCATTTTCAATATTATGCCACCGAAAATTGCATGAAGTTGTGCACAGAATTGAACCTTTTTTTTTTTAAGTTTTTGGCTATGGCAAGCAGGTCCTCCCTTAATTTGGAAAAAGTCCGCCGGAAGGGGGCCCTGAAATAGCAATTTTTGTGTCATTTTCAA
This sequence comes from Maratus speciosus, assembly GCA_963932465.1. Taxonomy (NCBI): domain Eukaryota; kingdom Metazoa; phylum Arthropoda; class Arachnida; order Araneae; family Salticidae; genus Maratus; species Maratus speciosus. The sequence continues at coordinate 277,314,979 of OZ010797.1, read as the reverse complement.
TATTGTACCATCGATAAGTGTATAAAGTTATGCATACAATTTAACCAAATTTTTTGAGTATGTTTTTGGCTACTGCCAGCAGTTTCTCCTTGAATTTGAAAATAGTCTGCCGGAAGGAGTCGCTGTAATCGCGATTTTGTGCCATTTTCTTTATTGTACCGCCGAAAAGTGTATAAATTTATTCATAGAATTGAACCCAATTTTTGGTGCATGTGTTTGGCTATGGCCAGCAGATCCTCCTTGAATTTGGAAATATTTCTCGGGAAAAGGGCGCTGTGATAACGATTTTTGTATAATTTTCTTGATTTTTCGTAGTTCTATTGTCCATCGGCGGCTCGTACAGCGACGGAAACTCGCGTCCTGCTAAGCCGGCTATTCGCAAACAGCTGATGATAACAGAATAAGGAAAAACTATCGATTTTAATAAATATCATGATCTAGATTAATTCGTCTTTACTCCGATTTATAGACTGAAGCAGAAATTTAAGATGAAAATCTAAGTTGATATAGTATTTAACTAATAATATCGAACTATTAACCTGTGTAACTACTTTTCGAAGATGCATGAGATAGAAGAAAGTTTTAGGATTGGCACATCGAAGTAGTTTGAAATTAAAATCTGTGTCTTTTATTAAAATTAACGTAGCATTTCTAATATTTCCATTAACAATCTTTAAAATAACCACGTAATTTATATTAAATAATAACACTTTTTATTAATCACCATAAAACAAAAGAACACACAGGTCTCATTTTGACCTGGAAATTGTAACAGCCCGTCGACAACTTCCGTCGTATCGGTACGAACACGTATCGGTAAGGGAACACGGTCACAAATGAGCAGAAAGAGCAGAAGAGGGGAGAGCATACAAAGAATGCAACAGGTGGCGCTAGCTGAGAGGTAAACACCAATCACAGAAAAGCACATGCAGACGAGGAAAGTGTTGCCAAAATGGTAGAAAAAACTAACAGTATTTGTTGGGCAGATCTGGGTCCAATACCGACACCGACTTAACTACCCAGACATACATCCGATTGGGGCAAGGGTAAACCCCAATCTTGAAAATGGGGGAAAAGATAATGGGTAATTGGGCATTAATTACCCAAGTAATTGTAAGTTAACTACTCCTAAATTACTGTACCTGAAATATTATAGTGGGTATTTAAAAACATTACAATTTTTAATCAAACATTTGGGATCGTAATAATTGAATAATGGTCCTGGCTACTTCTGATAATTAGACTAACCATAATTATCTTAAATTGAGGAGGGAGGAAATACATCTCCAAAACTGCCCCAAACTGCGTTGTATAATTTTAGTAGAGAAATAGCTTGTAGACCGCGCAGTTATATCTAAACAAAACCTATCAAAACTACGCATAAATAACATACCAAAGAAGTTTATAATCTGAAATAAAACTTACATTATAAGTAAAACAATGGACTCATGTTGTATTAAAAACATAGACCAAATTTTAACAATTAACAAAAAGTTTATTTACAGTTAACTTACATATTTACAAAAGCAAAATAGAGTTGTGTCACAAGACACCAGCGTTCCGAAGAACGAAATTGAATTAGCATTTGCATTAGTTTACCTTTTAAATTATTATTACAAAGATTAATTAATTGCTTGGTTACCATAAATTGTATATCCCTAGCACAACATAGATTATTAAAACAATGGGAATACAAAAATATTGAATAACACATACCTTCTGCACAATATAGTAGAAGCTTACTCATAGCCGTTAGTCACACATATATCCGTTGCTCATGTGGCCGCCCCTCCGGTGGTTCCGACCCGACCCCTTGAGTGGGGGAGGTGACCGGAAGCTCGGCAGAGTTCGTTGTGTACGAATGCGAGGGGGCGGATGGGGACGCCCCGACAAGCGTTGAGTCCGGTGGCCACGGTTAACGGACGTTGTGCATGGGTTGCAGGACCTTCGGGTTCGATTCTTGCGGTAGCCCCCGGCGCCCAGGTTCTCTGGGTAACGCCGGACAGCGACGTTCCATAGGTCGATCCCGGTGCCGGTCTAAGGGCCGGACGGTGTCACCGGGCAAAGACTAGCTAAGGCGATAGGACCCCATCCACCATTTGACTAAGAGGGAGCCTGAGGTGTGAGTGAGGGCTTCGTAGTGGAAAGTCCTCGGTGCTCGTTAGTGACGACGGGGCTCGCGGGAACGCCATGTAGGGACTCCCGGAGCAACCGAAGGGCGAGGGTTTCGGACAGCGCCCAGGTTACTTTATGACCTGGGTGGCTCATCCCTCCGAGGACCTCAGCTGAAGCAGTTGTGAGCCGACCCTTAGGTGGGTAGGGTTTGGCGGTGCCCCTGTTGACCAAGGAGCGGTCGCGTGGGGAGGCCAGTATGGCTCTGGTTGCTCCATGTCGTGCCGTGACCCTTGGGAGGGGGTCGGCCGGCAGGTCCACCATCGAACGCTGTCCCCACGGGGAACCGGGCCGGAGGCTCGCCAGTAACGCGGCGGCTCATCGTGCCTCAGAGGAACTCTTGGTCCGATCCAGGTCCTTCGTGTCTATGCGATACTGGAGTTTGCCTCGCCAGTGATGAGGACCTAGAGGTGTCTACACCTAATTTTCGAACGCAACTAACAAAGGTAGCGGTCGGTCACTGCACGGGGTCAGGGGACTTCGGGCCTGGGTACCCTCGACGGCCGTGATGTAAGGTAGTGGTGGGCGGGCTTCTGTTGGCCTCCGCTGGCTTCTCTGTCTTCGGACGGGGTCGAGTCGGCGGGGGCTGGCGGGACTCCGTTCCATCCAACCCCCTAGCGAGGCGGAGTCTATTCCGTCTAGGTGGAGCTTTCCGTGCCCGCCTGGGGTCGCTAACGGCACCTAGTCTGGGCCAACTGGTTCCCGGCGTGATCCACGAGGGGTTCCGTCGGTTGAGCCGGGTGGTCTGGGCGAAAAGCCCGGAGCTGGGTCGCTTTACGGCCGGAGGGACTTTCCCCGTCCTCCCGGGTTTTCAAGCTAGGGGCCCTTCATTAACTTTCCTATCGGCTGGCCCACATAAATGTCTTTGCCGGAAAATGGTACTTGATCTTGGGGGCCTTCCGTAAATTAAATTCGGGTCGGGAAGCCTCGGTTCAGTTCGTGGGCCCAGCGTCTTTATAGGCGTCTGGTTCCCGCAGGGCTTGCGGGGTCTACCGGCTCGAGTAACCAAGTTTAGGAACCACTTGGTTTTTCTAGCTGGGTGGTGAGGACTGTCGTAGCGGCCGTTCGTCTAACTTGGGAATAGCCGACGTGGCGTGCGCTGGGCAGCGCGTCGGTCTTGACCGGAGCTTGCGTGGGGTTCCGCTCTGCTGGGGCTTGTCTGGCGGCGACCTTCGGGACGCGCCGCGGGGCTTCTCTCGCGGGTGGTTCCCTACGTAGGCAAATGGGCCTTCTGAGGGCCTGGGACCGGGGATGGTAACCCGTCTTTATATCCGTTGCTCATTGAGATTTTTCACACTCCAGATAAAGTTCACTAATTTAATTAAACAGGTGATGATATCAAAGTCCAAGAGCTGCCGATCTTAGGGTCGTCTCTTAACGGGAAAACACGAGCCGAAAGATTCGTAGTCATCTCCAAAAATTACCGTTGAGAAAACTTAATAAATCTTGGTTTAACCATCGCTGTTGAGATCTAGAACCAATCTCTTGTAGTCATCTCATCTCTGAGAATAATCCATCAGAACTCCGAAAATCGCCTTTTAACCGTTTCTGAAAATTATTGTTGGGAAACTTAGTCGACTCTTTATTAAACCATCACAGTTGAGAACTTTTACTCATCTAACTTAATTATTTGCTTACGAAATCCCCTCGTATTAACAATATGAAGGATGGTCCTTTGCCCCCTTCGTCAAATGATCGGTCCGTCTTGCCGACCCCCTCTTCTTCCGTCATCTCGCAAACCTCTGATTTGGTACTCCACTTTTCGGGGTATAAAGCACTCCGCCCACTAAGCGTCAGTGATCGTGGGATCTGGGAACCCCGGGCTCTCTTCCTCGTCCATGTGGTCCATCTTTTACGACTTCTTTTATGAGATCCAATAAATATTCTTACGTCCAATTGTAAATTCTGCATGGCATTTTATGTCAACCTTTTGTTAAGCTTGGAGACTTCGTGTCTATCTGAAAAGATCCCCTTTGAAGATAAGATCCAACTGTGCACTCGTTCTCTTACTCAGGCTTTACAACATAAATACATATATGAGCATATTTATATCAAATAACAATAATAATAATCAAAATAAATACTTATAAGAACATACTTTATAAATACATACACACTTTATAAAATAATAATAATAATCAAAATATATATATAATAGTATTTTTTATGGCATTAAAAAAATAACAAAAACCTGCTGAAGTGATATCAAGGGTGTTTATATCAGTTATATGATATTACTTCCAGCAGTATTGAAAAGAGTAATGGAAATAAAAAGTAAAAAGATGAATAAATATACTATATAGCCATTAAGGCCGTTGGAAGGTCAAAACCTAAATTATATCGAATTTTCGATTTTTTAATATTTTGAATCTACCATTTCTCCTCTTTCTACTGATATATTACTTTTGTTTCTACAGCAACCAGAAGTTGGAAAATTTTTAGTAATTCAATTTGTTTATCTACTTTACTACTAGCGCGTTTATTTACTTTAAACTTGATTTTCTCAAAATGTTGTTTTTTTAACTTCGATGTACCTTTTTGAAAAAACTATTATACATTATGCTTTGAAATTTTGCTTGAACATTCTATACATATCCCTGTTTAATCTGAGGTGAATTGGTTAAACTCATAAAAAAAACTTTTTTTATTATTATCACTATCTTTGAAAAAAATTGCATGTTTTTTGAAATTTGAATGTGGTTTCTACTTCAGATTGTTTTAAAAAATATCTAAGCTTTATTTAATTATAAATTTAACTTCAGATTATTAAGAATTGTTTATTTTACGCTTAAAAAAATTTCAAGCCCATATCTTAAGTAGTTTATGAGAAAAGGTACATTAATTTAACATGGCAGGTATAGGGATTCCAACTGCCCTTAATCACCGGACACTTTCAGTTTTAGACATTTTGTCGAATATCTAAAGATATACTTGTCGAATTTTTCTGGATCTTCAGGATTATGAAGAATATATTTGACTTCATATTTATCAACTTTGATTTGATCAGAAGGACAATTAGGAGTCTAAGAAAAAATTAAAGAAAAATAATAATGTCTGGGATCACCCTGTAAAAAAAAAAAAAAAAAAATGCACGAAATAATTTACCGCTATAGCTTCCGAATATATGGATATTGTACAACATATCGCTCACCCGCAAGAAAAGTGACACATCTCGCAAAAATTCCTTTTCCATTTTTTTTCCACTTATACGTCTTTCATAGGTACGCTACACAAAAAGTTTCATAAGTGTAGTTATTAAAAAAAATCACTTTATTAAGGGGTCTCAGGACTCTTAAAATTGGAAAAAATGAAAAAAAAAAGACTATTTTCAACATTTAATATCTTAAAATGTATTTAATTTTAAGACACAATTTTAATTGGAATAAAATATATAAGTATGTTCTTTCATTTTTATGTATTTCAAAAATTATAAGATGCAGAATTAGCATTTACGGGGGGCTCCAAACTGTTAGACATTTGACGAACAAAAAATCGGCATAACAGTTTACGCGCACGATTACAAAATAAGTATTGCAACTAGAATGAAAAATTTGGTGCCTACTTATACTTCAGATTGTAATAATTACCCTGAACCTAAATAAATTTGTATTTAAAGCTTTTTTATATTTTTAATACAAAGTTGTATTTAGCTAATGCAAAATTTTGAAAATTTCAACCGTATAATCACCTAAAAAAATATTGTTTTGAACAATAAAAAGGAAATTTTAGGTTTAGTTTATACAGACTAACATGAAACATATGTTTTGAAAATTTCATGAAAAAATATTCATAAGTGTTTGAGATATCGTGCGCATTATGCCCAAAAACGTCATTTGGAGAAAAATGGCTTCAAAGTTTCCGAAACATGGAAAAGCCATAACTTCAGTTCTAATAGGAATTTCAAGAAAACGATTATATCAAAATGTTCAGAAAAGATAGGAGTTTAACATCTAAAAAAATTAAATTTCCGAAAAATTTAAAGCTTTAAGAGTCCTGAGACCCCTTAATCTATATTTCCATTTGTGACCGCAGAAAGGGGTGGATTGTGTGAAAAGGTAAAATTACTCAACCGTACAAACTTCATCCTACGTCTTCATTCTTAATGGTTTTACGCTTTTATGCACGGTTTTACTCCTGCATGCAGAGCTAACAAGGGAACCACTTTTGGTGTTGCTCGCTCCTAGCATTGAGACCTGGTGCATTTTTTAAAGCCCTATATTATGAAGTTTGAGAATCGATAAAATTTTTTTGTTAAAATAATATTTCTTGATTATACAGCAGCATAACTTTCTGAAAATGCAATTTTCGAGACCACTTATCGGACTATAAACATTGAATTTTTTTAAAGAAAAGCATTTAAAAATAAAAATTAGTTAATAATAAGTATAAAATATTGAAAATTGTTTGAAAATTCCTTCAAAAACACACGAAATTGATTTTGAAAAATTGCAACTTTATATTCATATTTTTGGCGGGGAAACAGTTAGCGTTTATTTTCAAAAGTAGAGCTTTCCGGCAACCCTAGCCAAATGTCATAGTTGAATTTGTAATAGCTAGAAATTGCAATGCAATGTCCGACCTATTTCGTCACAGTAATTTTTCTAAATTTTGTAAAAATATTAATTTACTTTATGATTACTTTTACCGAAGGACCATTTAATACAGCGGCATTTCATTTTAAGCATTCGAAACTATTTCATTCGATTTCAAAAGAAAAATAGTTTGCTTATTTTGTATTTCACTAAAAAATAGTTTTCAATGATCTTCGAAGATTTTAGAGAATTATATTTATTACTTATATATTTATCGTCTGCATAGAAAAAATAAAATAAAAACCTAATATATGTTTCTTATGCTATCAATTATAAAAAAAAAATCGCAATCTGATGTAATTCTAGTAATATGTTCTGTACATTTTCTCTTTGGATAAAGCGGTCGGGAAAATTGTAGCGCCATATTTGGCGGCTTAACTCACTTTTGGCGTGAATTAAACAAATAAATATGTAATAATAAAAAATTGAAAGTATAAAAAAGTATATAAAATATTATTTTAACAGAGAATTTTTTTCGGTTCTCTAACTTTTATGTATAGGGCTACAAAACGCACCAGGTCTCGATGCTAGGTGCGAGCAACACCAAAAGTGGTTCCCTTGTAAGTTCTATAATTTCACGATACAGTAAAATCATGCAATTTTTTTTTTTTTTTTTTTTTTTTTTTTTGCTTCTCTTGTTAAATTTACTTTTGTCAAGATTTGTCACTTTTTTTGCGGGTGAGCGATATGTATTCATTTATGGAAGAATAAAAAAATGTATATTCATCGATTTTGTTAACGTTCAAGAAATTCTTGGAAGTTTTTTTTATATATATCATGTAGGGTTTTTTACCGAATTTAACCCCAGTTATAGAAAATTTGACAAAATGTAGTAGAAATAATAAAGTGCAATTGAAATGTAAATATATTAAATACTTGATGAAATATGAGCAGTTGTATGAAATAATTTTTTATCTGCGCATTCGCGCACGATAAAATATATTTTTTTTACATGATTTGATAGTCAACTCTATGGAGCAATTCGTAAAAAAGAGCCAGTCAGATATTGTGAAAATTTAGAAATATATCGGCGATAGAATGAGCTGATTTTTAGTTGTTCTCTAAAATCAGCTAAATAATAAGAGGTTTTCCATAAATTGTCATTTTTATTTATTTATTTATTTTTTTTTTTTTACATTTTTTATTGATGCTTTAGTTCTTCTTGGAAAACCAGCAGAACGAGCCTATTCCAAGAAATAAAAACGTATCGAAATCTAAGCATTTCTTCTAAATCTACTCGTTGACATTCATTAAATACAAACTCCTTTGCTGATAGCCAGTAATAAAAAATGACAAATTGTGGAAATCATTCCTATCATTCCTATCCTTATCATTCTACACTATACTGCCAAAGATGGCCGGCCACTTGCGATTTTAGACGTTTTCTTAAATATCTAGAAAAATACATGAGGAATTAACCTGAAACTCCATGTGTGTAAACAGAATAGTCATACATTTCCGTGAAGACTTTTTTTCATATCATTTTTTTTCATATTTTTTTCATAGACTTTTTCCCATAGAGAACTCTCAACAAACTGAAAATGAACGAATATCTTTTGGATAACTCTGTAAAAACTAATGTAGCAAAAGCGTTCAAACTGTGGATTATGATTAAGCGGCTTATTGTAATAAACTGTGTTCATTTTTATGAGAATAGCATGTATGTATACTCGTAGAGAAATTAAAGTTTTTATAAAAGAGTCCCAAATTTTGCCAAGGTTTTTGCTTATAATTTGTAGCGTTCTTAATATTTAAAAAAAAAAGTTATTTTCAGAAAATATGACAAGCAACATTGTACACAATATCCTGTAATCAGAATTAAAATATAGTAAAAATTCTATAAAAAATAAGCAGGTTTACTAAATAATGTTTCACTGCGCATGCGCGAATGCAATCAAAATATAATGTGTTAGCTAAATGTATACAGCAACTTTTGTAAAAGTTTCAAAAATGTAGTTTGAAAAGTCTGAAAATTATCGTTGATATAATAAGTTCAAAATCCGTTATTCCCAAAAGGAAGCAAAAATATGAGGGGCTGTATTCAAATACAGTAGTACATGCAATATTGGGCATGCTATATGGGTACTAATCAATGAATATATGGATATAGCCTCTCATCTTTTTGCTTCATTTTGGTAACAACGGATTTTGAGCTTATTCTATCAATGATAATTTTCAAGCTATGTTTTTGAGACTGTTACAAAAGTTACTCTATACATTTAGCTAACACATTATGCACATCATATTTTGATTGCATTCGCGCATGCGCAGTGAAACACTATTTAGTAAACCTGCTTATTTTTTTATACAATTTTTACTATATTTTAATTCTGATTACAGGGTACTGTGTACAATGTTGTTTGTCATATTTTCTGAAAATAACTTTTTTTTTCAATTCCTACTATTAGTTCACACTCTCCCTATATTTACTTATATATATATATATATATCTTGTTCAAATTTTCAGTCGTTAATAAAATACTTATTATTCATCCTATCAAGTTGAAATAATTTTTTTAAACTTGTACTGGATGACAATTGATGTTAATACAGTTTTTTGAAATATTAATTCATTAATTAAATTTTAATTAATTAATTTAAGCTTTACATGGGAGACAAAATGGCGGCCATTGGTTATTGAAGCATTTAATGCATCTTCATATCTATAAGGGGGGTTACCATAGGGAGGACCCTGTTCTGTCGCCAAATACCGCCAAGTTTGTCGCCAACTTGGCGATATATCGCCAAATTTGGCGGCCAAAATGAGTCGCCAAAAGTGACGCCAACTTGGCGATATCTCTAATATTTCGCCAAATTCCTATAGACTTCCATTGTTACAATACCATTGTTACCTACTTGCTTATAGAAAATCAACAAATTGAGATATTTTAATGCAACAAAAACTAATATTAGCTTAAGGGATTATATTAAATTTTTCTTTGATGATTGAAGTAGGAATTGATTTTAAAAACAAAATTTTTATATTACTTATTGTTAATATTAAGAACTCTGCAAATTATAACCAAAAAACTTGGCAAAATTTGAAACTGTTTTATGAAAACCTGAATTTCTCTTCGAGTATACATGCTATCCTCATAAAAATGAACACAAATTATTACAATAAGGTACTTAATCATAATCTACAGTTTGAATGCTTTTGCAACATTAGTTTCGACATGGTTATCCAAAAGATTTTCGGGTTTTTTTTTTTCAATTTTTAGCGGTCCCCTATGGGGTTTTGGGAAAAAAATCTTCATAGAAATATATGACCTGTTTACACACCTGGAGTTTCAGGATCATTCCTCGTGTATTTTTCTAGATATTTAACAAAACGTCTAAAATCGCAATTGGCCGGTCATCTTTGGCCATCTAGTGATATATATATATCTGATTTTTGTCATGCGATAACTCTCGTACTTATAAACCGATTTGTATGATATTAATTGTATGCATAGTACATACCAATGTCTCGACCGAGTTCGTTGGCCAGGTTTATCCGGTATCTTGTTTCAAAAGGACGGCCATTTAAAAAAATTAAAAATGAAAAATTTAAAAAAATTAAAAATTTAAAAATCAAATAAATTAAAAACAGAAAAATATTTTTTTCTTAAGAGATTGACCTAAATACAAGGATTCCGCAGCAAGTTTTGTTTTGTCTTCATCTTAAAAAATGGCTGTGATATAAGGAAAGGGCAGCTGACGCCACTGTTGGTCAGCAAGAAAAACCTGTTCTTTCATTATTACTCCTACTATTACACATGAACTCCAGGAATTTGATTGGTCTTTAACAGATTGATTTAAAAGGTCTATGATATGATTGGCCTACCTCGCTAAGTGTGATTCCTGCAATGATCGCTATGATAAAAATATCGCTATGATGTAGTGGTATATTGGTTGACGGAAGTGTTTGTTTGTAAACATGCCCTTTCATTATAGAAGTTTGAATTTCTAGGGTGGCTGACATTGACATTTTCAAACAATCTGATTTTTGCCATGCTGTAACTCTCGTATTTATGAACCGACTTGGATAAGATTAAGTATGTGCATAGTAGATATGAATGTCTCGACCGAGTTCGTTGCCCAGCTTCATCCGCCATCTTGTTTCAAAATGGTGGCCATTAAAAAAATTTATTGCCGCGCAATGCTTAAATATTATTAATATCCGTTAGTTTCAAATTCTCGCCAAGCTTGGCGACAGTTGGCGAAATATCACTAAATTTGGTGACCAAAAATAAGTAACCATAAATGATGCCAACTTGGCTATAGCTTACTAATTTGGCGCAATTCTAATTGAAATTCAGTATTGATGAATTTTCTCTTATCGGGTTTGTCGCTTTTTAGCTTCTTAAAATTTGAGTAAAATTCGCTTCGAGTAAAATTTGTAAAATTTTAAAGCAAAGAAATATTAAAGCTACTTTTTCCTCCCGGCACATGACGAAAGGACTTTTTGTAATGAAAGCTACCTAATAGGATAAGCAAGATTTTTAATGAAATAAAAATATTAGAGGCGCAGTTTTACAAATGTGTCTGTTATTGATACTGTCTTACTCACTCTTCTAGCTAGCAAAGCGAAGCTTCTTACCTTCCTGTACATACCGGGTGTCCCAAAAATGACTGATGGATTTTAAAATTAAATAACTTGCAAACGGTGACAGACATTAAAAAAATTCTTGCAGCAGAGTTATGTATGATGTCAGGAGTTTTTTTACTGTGATTCTTGATTTTAGTTAAAATTTCAAACAATAGATGGCGCTGCAAGAAGTAGGTGCCGATTCCAGACCCGATTTTTGTTACTTCGGGATCCATTCAAAGCATTTTAATCTCCTTTTTCCGCATGGAACAAGAGAGAGACCGAAAAATCGAGCCTGGATTTAGCGCCTATTACTTGCAGCGCCATCTATCGCTGCTATTTGTAACTAAAACTTGGAATCTCAGCATAAAAACTCCTGACATTTTACATAACCCTCCTGCAAAATTTTTTTAAATATCTGCGACCGTTTGCAAGTTATTGAATTTTAAAATCCATCAGTCATTTTTGGGACACCCGGAAACTCTCTATTCTAAAAAAAGTAACTAATGCTGTCACCGCCGCCGCCGGTTTTGAAATTTTTGTGACTGGAAGTCTTTCTTGGTTAATATTTTTAAAAAAAAGTATACAAAATATGAAAATCAGTGATATTATAGAGAAATGTTTGATAAACACGCTGATGCAGGTAGTTTTTAAATCGAAGAATTATTTTAAGAGATATTTAATTCTAAAGGACAAAATCGTTCCATTAAAAAAGTTTTATAGGAGCAAAAACTATACATGGGAATTTAATCATTTTTAGATCATATTATGCATTAGAATTTCCCGGCGTGCAGACTGCATTTATTTCTTTAATTTGACTCATTTTTTGAGGTTTTATTTCTATTTTAAATTCAGATTTTCAGCATTTCGAGAGATATTTTTTTCATATTTTAGAAAATGGTATTAATTTAAACTGTTGCCAACTGTATAAACAGCGCAAACAATAATGTTTGTTTCAAATTAAAAATTTATTTACACGTGACTATTATAAACAGAAAATATAAAAAGCAAGAACTCGTTGAAAATTACGTCATAAAAACTATATTTACTCGTGAATTTTAAAAGAGAAAGAATATGGTAAAATAATAAATTCATTAACATTCATTAGAAGTCTTAAATAGGAGAAATTACGTCACATTACACTTATTACGTAAAATGAACAAAAAATAATATTGCAAAACAGTTTAAATTTAAAAATTGCGCGAGACATTTTTTTGATATTGTGAGATGATATGTATGACTATTTTTGTTAGGACAGCGCAAATAATATTTCATTTCTAACAAAAGTATTTTCACGTGAATATTAAAAAGAGAAAAAAAAAGTTTGGTGAAAATTACGTCAGATTAAAAACGATATATTTAAAATGTCTTAAAAAAACTTTCTTTTAGCTTTGTTAAAAAATACCGGGAGACAAAGACTCTGTCTACTTAATTCATTTTATATTAGCTTATTTTGAAATGTTTAACTGATTTTATTTAATCAAAGACGGAAAAAGCCATTGAATCTTTTAATAGCAGCTGATTTGCCTTAAAATTCCCCAATCAAAGAGAAATGAATAGAAACCCGTTTATAGGGGAGATCGCCATTGTTTTTTAAATTATAATTCAATCTTCCGAAATCTCTTTAAAGCCGGTCAAATTAGCATGCTTTTAGAGTCTGCGGTGTCTGAACGGGGGTTGGCGAGCGTAGCTCGTAGGGGACAAAGCCCCCTAGTATTTTAAAAAGTAATTGCATCTTCATTATTTTTTTAATATTTGGAGTCTGCTAGGCCGAGAGGCGACTGCATAGATCATCACCTCATCGAGTTGACGGCTGAAATTGCAGGATTAGACAGAACTCTATTTGCATATTAAAATGCAACTGGTCTGCCAAGCCATATCTTTGTGGAAAACCACTTGCAGACTCGATTTTAGTGGTTGATCGGTAGGTTTATCATTATATTCTCCTACGCCTGAAGATATGAAAAGATGGAGGAGTGGGAGCTGGAAAACACAATGGTAAACCTACCAGTCAACCACTAAAATCGGATTCTCAGATGTTTTGCACGACGATATGACTGGGAATCATATGTATTTTTTATTGAAAAACTGTAGATTTTATTTAAATTCATCCGAAAAAGTCCAATTTGTTAAGTACTGCTCATAAAGGTGTAGAAATAAACAAAATTATGATAAAAAGCATCCAGAAAAGTTTGAACAAATGCTTCTAACAATAAGAAAAATGCAGTATTTTCCCCTTTCTTACATGTGATGCGGTCGCGACAAAAAGTGGATCCGTGAGTTAACTCTCCTTACTATTATAGAGCTCAATGATTACATTTCTCATTTCGAGGCTACCTAGTCAACATATCCCTTTGTAGAAAGCGGTTCATTGTGAAGTGGCAAGTTTAATTCCTCCAACTTCGCTGAAAAGTTCCGCTACTCTAGAAAAGCCCGGGAACCTGGAATAAACTAGTTTTTTGGAAATAAGAATAAACCTGGTCTATTGGAAATACAGCTCGAAATAAACTGGGTTTTTGGGAAATAAACCTGGTCTTTTGGGAATAAACCGGCTCTAATGGAAATAAATCTGAGAATAAACCGCCTTTTTGCAACTTTAGTCGTAGCATCGCAGCACACGACACTCGCAAATAAATATTAAACGAATGAAAGCGTTCTCTAAAGATTTCTGATTTGTATTTCAATATTTTTAAATGATTATATTTGCATATTATAGCTGAGGTCGAAAGCTCTTCATGTAGTTTATGAAATAATTCCGAATTTTACAAGGCTACAAAAGAAATAATAATATCGGTAAGGGTTGGGATTGCGGTACCTCGCTATCTTAAATCTTACCCTCCATCTTAGGATGGACGCTTCTTCGATTGATCTCAGTGAAAGTCCTCCGTAAGGCGCGCCATACACCAGAGAGACATGCGGCAATAATCGTGAGACATGAGGCAAATTCTGCTGTTCAAACCGGGTTTTTCTTTGTTAAGAGGGTAAAATTGTCGCACGCCTCACGCTTTTCTGCCGCATGTGTCCCTGGTGTGTGGCGCGCCTTACGGTTTATGCGATCTAGCGAGGCACCGCAATCAGCATAAGCAGATAGTGCACTACCTACAGATACCCGCAATCCAGGGTTGGGTTTAAGCCGTCAAAAACCAGTTTTTGACGTGACATAGGTTTAAACCGCGTTTTAAGCGGTTTTAACCATCAAAAACACCAATATTTAAATATGGTCAGGACAACAACAACAAAAAAATGCTGTTATAGCAAGATACAACATTGCTTTTATTTAATGATTGTGCACTTTAGTCTTAGCATTTATTTTACTGTAATCAAATATTAAATTATAATTTATTTCTTTGTTTATGACTAAATTGCCAAATTTTTTATATGTATTTTTATTGTGGCTTTTCAGCATACTTGGTTGCATTTCTTATTTAAAAAACAATATATATATATATATATATATATATATATATATATATATATATATAGACAAACGTTTTGTAATAATAAGCCATTATAACAAACGAAATCAATCATGATAGTTTAATATAATATTGAAAAAACTGGAATATAATAACTATTAATTAAAAAACAATTTTTAAAGAAATTCCTTAATGGTGTCCATTACTGGCACATCTGCCCTATATACAGTCTTTAACAGAAATATTTTCTCTGCAGCATTTTCTTTTACAAACGCAGAACAATAAAAATAACATTTATTTTACAAATGAGAAAAGAATGAAATGTTAGGATAAAATGATAAAATATGATATTTTAATCCTTTTATCCCAATATTAATTTTTGTTAGTGACTGACAATCACCTCTTACTGATGAAATTATCTTATTTGTGGAATTTCTCCTAAAATTAGGGACAAATGAATAATTCGGCATACCAGTAAGAAAAAGAAAAATGCTTAACTTAGTTTGAAACCTGTTCCAAAAGTGAAAGTATCCTAATAACAAAAATAACTGCAAGCAAAATCGAAAATTTAAAAATCGGTCTTTGTAGAGATCGACATTAGTTATCCAATGCAAAAAACATTAAAAAATATTGAAATATTAAACAAAATTTCTATCATAAAATTGACGTTATTGAGTGGGGGTTTTCATTTCTACTTTGAAAAAAATCATTTAAAAGTATGAAATTTCGAACAAGATATTAAAAAAAAAAATTCTCCTGTAGGATTAACATTAGCAGGCGGGTGTTTTAACTTGAACTTTGGTGAAGGTAGCTCCTTAAACAACCCCATCCATAAAAACATAATAGGAGGAAAGCAAGAAAAATTGGTTTTGTTGCAATAGCAATACTGTTTTGTACTGGAAGGGAATCTTTGAATTTGCTCTATTTTAAGGAAAGTAAATACCCTCATTAGATAGATTACTCTGTGCTTCTAGCCATGAAAAAATCTAAACAATTTATTTATCTCTGCAAAATTTAGATTAAACCTATCTAGTTTTAATGATTACAAATAATTAAGGATTTATTAACTGTTCATCTTAAAAGCATACATTAATGATAAACTAAATCATTAAATAACAGTTAGGTAATTTTTATTCACAAATAATAATAAAAAAAATCATACAACAATCAATTTACAGTTTACCATATCCTATGCAAATAGGTTTCAAGAATGTATTTCTGCAGTTTATACCCCACAGTTTTAATGTATTTATGCAGTTTTACTTAGAATTTATTGTTTAAAGCCCATCTAACTCTGCTAAATAATTCTTTTGGTATGATTTTTATTAAAACTAGGTTTTTGACACTTTTGGACATTTTTGACAGAAAGGTTTTTGACACGACGGTTTTAACCATGGTTAAAATCGGTTTAAACCGTCGCATGTCAAAAACTTGCCAACCCTGCCGCAATCCCAGACTAAGTTTAGTTTTGTTCAAAATCCTCTCGATCAATAAAATTTACTGCCTGTAGACTTTACTCATATATAAAGATTCTCTAATAGCCCTAATCTTCGGCACCATGTCCGCTCCATGGTTTTATCACACAAATTGGAAATGAACTTACTTCGAATTTAGGCCGCAAAAGTTTAGGTTTCGTTTTCCGAACTGTTGTGTCTATCGGTAATCGTAGTATTCTCGTATTTTATGAATTTAAATGTATGTAAACGTACTCTTAAACGAGGATCAGATCTTTGCCAATGCTGTACATAAATATTTCTAGTCATTCTAGATTTCTATATTGTTTTCAGCCGAATGAATAACTTTAAATGAATTAGTGAGTGTAAGTAATGGGCGATCTACTATAAATTTCCGAGATGTGGGTATGTTAGCTTTTAATTATCAGTGCAAAAGTGTTATATATTACTGTTATGTTAAACATGCATAAATAATCTCTAGTAACGTTTAGATGTAAAATTCAATATTCATTATGATATTGTTACTTCTTTTAAATTTAAATAATAGGTACATCAGTATTTGATCTTATATTTGTTCTATTAACTTCTGTGTGAAATTAATGCTAGTATTTATGCGTTTTATAGTGATTTCTTATTTTTTAACGAACAGCAAAGATTTTGATTAGGTAATTAATGATTATTTCAATTTGATATAATTAAAGTGTTTTTTATATTTTATGAAACAGACACAGCTTGATTATTTACTTATTTTCAATTGGAGATTTTAGGAATGTTCTTTTTCCCTGAAAATTTTAGCAACAAACTGTAAAGAGGTCATCAGTTAATTTCACCAAACATAGAAGTGGGGTCTAAATGGCAAAATTGGGGCTAGACACTGGCCAGAGGTCCACTAAATGAGAAAAAGTGGCCATTAAGAAATTACAGTGGCCACCTTATGGCCACTTTCCTACAAGGCGAGAGTAAAATTTTCTTGCATTTGACCAAGGATTCTACTTTTTCTGGTTGCAATATGTTTATAAAGTTGACTCCTTCAAATCAGCACAGTTTGTGCAGATTTTAGAATTTTGCGGATTTCTGGTCATTGCTTTGTTTACATTTTTAGATAGTATAATTTGAGTTTAATAATGCAATCAAAATTATAATGAATGCTTACGATATGGTAAAATGTTAAACTGATTAAGTACAGTAATAAACTAAAATAATAAAAATTAAGATAGTTTTAAAAAGGATTAAAGGTATACTACTTAGGATCCCTTTCGATCAATTTCACCAAATTATATAAATCACCAAACCACTCGCCAAATTATACAAATTGACATAATTTTTATTTTAAATAACGAAAGAACAAATAAATTAGTATAACATTAATAAAATACAAATAAAATGTCGAAATAAAAATCGCTTCATGACGT
Source organism: Maratus speciosus (assembly GCA_963932465.1). Lineage (NCBI taxonomy): Eukaryota > Metazoa > Arthropoda > Arachnida > Araneae > Salticidae > Maratus > Maratus speciosus. The sequence continues at coordinate 277,297,363 of OZ010797.1, read as the reverse complement.
AACCACATGTAACTTGCTTAAAGTCAAGTGAATGTGACATTTATGATCAACCGTTATTGACATTTAATCTTATAGTTTGGCAATAGATTTTTGATTAACGGGATAACCAAGTAGTACCAGATTAAATTATTAAAAGTAAAGGTCAAGTAAATAATTAATAGTTTTGAAAAAGATTAAATTATTAAAAGTAAAGGCCAAGTAAATAATTTATAATGTGTAATTAAATATGCATAATAAAGATGAGATGGATTTTTCTTGAATTATTCAAAGAAACTTGCCTCATAAAGTTACCCTACTAATTCACATCAAAATCATAAAATAAGGAAGTTTTATTTCAGGTTTAATCAGACTTAATAACCAAAAAAGCTTGATTAATACATAAATAGTATATGTTGGCGCCGAAATTCATCTGACAAATAAATTTTCAAAATCCAAGTGAGATGGGAGAGCAATTAGGTTAAATAGTTTATTAAATAAAACTGAAATAGTATGTAAATTCTATTCATCATTAGAAGTTAATAATTGTTCCATAATAGTAATTCTCCGTATTTAACAGAGCCAATACAAAAAAAAATGTGTTCTCTGCTTGGTTGCAGAGTCAGGACTTCCACTATACACTCTGTATTAAACAGAGCCATGATTTAACAATTGGCATCTCTGATTACAGAGTCAGGACATGTTACATGTTCTCTGCTTGGTTACAGAGTCAAGACTGACCATTTTAAAAATGATACATATTATATAAAATAAACATCAAAATAAAAATTACAATATGCAGTTATAAATCTTCTAAATAGCTATAATATTCATTTAAATGACATCCAAGTAATTATAAAACTAATAAATCACCATCAATTCAAAATTATTATAAAGTAAATAAATCTATATTACATGACCTTGAAATCATAATGTTACTCATAAATATTGATTCAGGGTTATAAACAATTTAGATAAACAGATTAGATTTTTTCTGTCAAAAGAAATCAGTTTTATAATTATATTTCGCAATATGAAAGATAAACAGAGTTAAATTATAAACAAATAAATTTGAGGGCATTTACGCCGTAACATCCTCCGCCTCCATGAACGGAGTTCATCGAACAATTATAACTTACCAAATTTCCACTATCACATACTAAATAATCAAATATTAAATACAAATTTAAAATATTACCTTAAATGTTAAGTATAACTAAAATGAAATGCAATTAAATCCTACTACTTCTATAAAAAACAGTTTCTGGAACAACTAAAAATAGAAAAAGACATTAATATACAAAATAGTTCAGAAAGTTACAAAAATTAGACATAGAAAAAAAAAAATAATAAAGTTAGTTAAAATAAAGTAAAATTCTATTATATTAAATGTCCATCGGTAGAGGAGACAATTTTGTGATAGGGCGTTTCAGTTCACCAGTAGAAGTCTTTAATTTGACAACACGAACAATATTATCATCCCCAGGAAATAGTTCAATTATTCTGCCCAATTTCCACCTTAATGGGGGCTGGTTTTCTTCCTTTATCAACACCAAGTCATTGATTTTTAAGTTCGGGTTGCTTCTAAACCACTTTGTACGTTGCTGCAATTGTGAGAGATAGTCTGACGACCACCTTTTCCAAAAACTTTGGAAAATCTTTTGTAGCAATTTCCAACGTTCCAAAGGAGTTACATAGGTAGAGGAGATATCAGGCTCAGGTAAGGAGGTCAAGGGTGCTCCTATAATAAAATGTCCTGGCGTCAGAGCCGTAAAGTCATTTGGATCAGAAGACTCAGCGACAAGCGGTCTTGAATTTAAGCATGACTCAATTTGTGCAATTAAGGTCAAAAATTCTTCATAAGTTAAAATCTGATCACCAATTGTTCTCTTCAAATGATTTTTCATTTGTTTTATTCCCGCTTCCCAAAGGCCTCCAAAGTGAGGGGCGGAAGGTGGGTTGAATTTCCATACTATCATTTCGTCAGTAAGATACTTGTGCAATTTTTCATCAGAAGCAATTAGAGACATCATTCTCTTTATTTCGCGGTCTGCCCCTACAAAATTTGTACCTCTGTCGGAAAATATTTCTAGAGGTTTTCCACGTCGAGCCACGAATCTTTTCAATGAGGCTAGAAAGGTTTCAGTTGTAAGATCAGTGACTAACTCAAGATGGATAGCTTTTGTTACAAAACAAACATACAGACAAACATAATGTTTAAAGGGTTTCACACCACGTCCCTTACGAGGTTTGATCAAAAAGGGGCCGGCTAAGTCGACTCCTACTCTTGAAAATACTCGAGCTTGTGTCACGCGTGCTGATGGCAGATTTCCCATCAACTGAGATGAAAGGTGTGATGAATTTCGGAAACATTTCATACATTTCCTTATTTCTCTTTTCACAGCTTCTTTAGCATTAATTATCCAAAATTTTTGTCGAATTGCTGAAATTGTCAATTGAGTCCCGCTATGAAGATGTTTCTCATGAAAATACTTTATTATCAAGTCTGTAACATGATGCCTTTTAGGGAGAATGATTTGATGTTTTTGATATTCAGACAAGTTTGCATTTTTTAGCCTACCTCCAACACGAAGAATATCATTTTCGTCAAGAAATGGATGTAAAGGAAGGAGTTTGCTTTTAGAATTTAGGATCTTTCTGGATTTTAGAATTTTCAGTTCGTCTCCGAATTCATGGTTTTGAATTAATTTCACAATAGCATTTGTTGCCCTTTCAAGTTCTGGAACAGTCAAAAAACCATAGACTCGTTCAGATGGGCATGTACTATTTTTGATGAATCTGAGGCACCAAGCCGTAATTCGTTTTAATTTAGACCAGGATGAAAATTTAAATAAAAGCTCAAATTCTGGAATATTTTGGGATATGGAGCAAACAAGCGTTTTACGTTGTTCTTGCAAGACCTCTTCATCAGGTAGATTAGGTTGAGTTTCAGGGGGAAATACTGGTAACGATTCTTCCTTCAGCCAGCTAGGACCATGTAACCATACCTCGTTATTAATCAATTCAGATGCAGAGCAACCACGAGAGAGAACATCTGCAGGATTTTCCTTTCCTTTACAAAATTTCCATTGTACAGGAGCAACAAGTTCCTGAATTTCGCGTACGCGGTTTGCCACAAAGGGCTTCCAGTTGTTAGCACTTCCTTTAATCCAGTGCAAGGTAATTTGGGAGTCACTTAGACAAAATATATTTTCATTCACAATTTTAAATATTTCCTTTAAATAATTCGCTAATCTTGCAGCCGTAAGTGCTCCAAGAAGTTCGATGCGCGGCAATGTAATTTTCTTGAGAGGCGCTACTCTCGACTTTGCTATTACAAATGAAGTTTCACAAGAAGAAGAATCACGTAAATAAGCCACTGACCCATACCCCTTTAAACTAGCATCAGAAAATATGAAAAGTTGAGCGGTTTCAGGATTTAATTTTGGGATAGTTACAAAATATTTTCTAAGAATTTCAAAATTTACCAAGTCTTTTATTTCATTATGCCATTTTCTGAATTTTCCACTTAAAGAATCTGGTAATGTAGAATCCCAGTCAATTCCATGTTCCCAGAGTTCTTGCATTAAAAATTTAATTCTTATCACGAAAGGGGAAATGAGTCCAATAGGATCATAAATTTTTGCCACAGTTTGTAAAACAATACGTTTGGTAATAATTTTATGGTCAAATTCTACTAAAAGTGGTTGTATGTCTATTTTCAAGGTGTCACTTTCTGTTATCCATATAATTCCCAATACCTTCGAAAGATTTTGTTCAAGAGTGTCTTCCTCAAAGTTTATTCCATGTTCCTTCCATAAAAATTTTAAATCGGAAGAATTGGTTTTAAATTTTCTGAGTTTCATATTGGCCTCACTCAATATCTTCTCTGCACCGTTTGATAAAACAAAAGCTTCATTTACTGAATCAGCTCCATGAAACAGGTCATCAACGTATAAGGAAGTATCCAGCATATTAACTATTTTTCCAAACAAATCTTTATACCCCTCAATGTGATGTTTGATGGTTGCAGAAAGGAAAAAGGGTGAAGTTGTTACACCAAAAGTTACACGGGTCATGCGAAAAACCTTCAAAATGGGATTGTTACTAGTGATATTGTCAAACCACAGGAACCTCAAAAAATTTCTATCTTCTTGTTGTATCTGGATTTGCAAGAATGCCTTTTCTATATCGGCCAAGAAAGCAATTTTGTGGAGACGGAATTTTAAAATAATGTCCAATATGTTAGGATTTAGATTGGGCCCAGGAAATAAGCACTCGTTTAACGATTTTGCCCCCTTATCTTTGGATGACGCATCAAAAACAATTCTTACTTTAATTGTCGATTTATCTTCCCTTATTACTGGTCTGTGAGGCATGTAATATGTGTTTATTTCATCTTTATTAAACTCACATTCTTCAATTATACCCAAACCACATTGTTCATTTAATATTTTCTCATATTCCTTAAGTAACCATTCATTTTTGCACAATTTTGATTTTAATCCCCAAAGTTTATGTTTAGCTACATCAAAATTGGATTCCAATTCATTTTTATTTACTTTCCACAAATTAATATGTGTAGCTCTTAAAAATCTAACAGGCATTCAAATTAGAGAAGCTCTGATGACGAAATGCTTATATAGAAAAATAAATAATGAAAATTGTTTGCTCGAAGAGTGTGGTGAGTGCCCTGGGGTACAGAAATTCTTACAGTCGAAGCTTTTGATTTGAATGAAGAGGAAGAAGTAGTATATGCTATATGAGAAGGTGGTGACTTAATAAAAAAGTTGGTATGGATTAAAAAAATTCTAGAAGAGGTAAGGCACTTGGTGAGAAAAGCAATCCCTCATTATCACTCAAGGAAAAATCTGAGACAAAGAATTGCTGAGGTAAAGTTATCTAAAAAAAAAATCTGTGCTCGTGATACATTCTGACTTTGCTAAAAACTGGTCGGTAATACTGACAGATGAAGTACAAAGCTTTCACTGGCAAAATACTCAACTATCATTATTTACCTGTACAGCATATTTTAGAGAAGAAATAAAGAGTTTTATTGTAGTTTCTGTTGATATAACTCATGATACAGATCATGCTGTTTGTGCCATAGAAAATATAAAAAAAGAATTATCTAAGTTGCACCAATTACAAACACTGGAATCAATTGTGTATATATCAGATGGAGATAGAGCACATTTTAAAAATAAGTATTATTTTTATGGATTGCACAAAAATAATGAAGTTCTACTAAAGAAGTGGATTTTTTCAGCTACTGGCCATGAAAAAAGTGCATGTGATGCTGTAGGGGGATTATGTAAGCATTATGCAACGAAATTTAATCTCCAAAATGAGCCAATAAGAGCCATCCGAGATTTTGTCTCATTTGTTGCTGAACTATCCTCTCTGTTAAAGTATCCTTCTACTCGATCTAGACAGAAACATTATTCAAGCCTATAGAGCTAAAAATGAGAAAGAATAAGCTAATGTAAAATGTATTGTTGGTATACGATCTAAACATTATTGGATGATTAAAAATAATGAAGGTTATATGGGACGAACAATTAAAAATGCATTGAGAAAAGTTGAAACCTCCAGTCAGATGACAAAACAATATTCAATGCACGATTTATAAATCGGTGATTGCATTGGGCGCATTTATGAAAATAATTGGTGGATAGGACAAGTCAATAGCATATCACGAGAACTGAGGGACATTACAGCATCATTCATATACCCCATGGTCCAGAAAAAGCATTCCTGTGGCTAGAAGAATCTGGAAAGAAAAAAGATGAATGCGTAGAGTAACACTTAAAATGTGGCGATTAACTTTATTGTTCTCATTCGCCAAATTTAATGGGCACCACTCACCAAACGTGATGATTGAAAGATGTATCAATGCTCTTTCCTCCCTAGCATCGATTCCAGATTTCTTTCCTGATTCTTTTGGCCACTGGAATGCTTTTGCTGGACCATGGGAGTACATGAATGATACTGTAATGTCATTTAGTTCTTGTGATATGCTACTGATTTGTCCTATCCACCAATTACTTTCATAATCAATATTTCATAATCAATTATAAATTCAGGGAAATAAGAAAAAGCTTGATTTTCTGGTCTTTTGAAAAATATACACAACATGATATTTTCAAAAAATCATATAAATTTTTCTAAGCAAAAACACACGATTTGCTTATAAGGTGTTTATAAGAAACTAATAAGGTATCAATTGAGCATATTATCAGATTTTTAAAAAATGGTGTTTTTGAGAAATTGTATCTCAAAAGTAGCGATTTTACGAAATTTTGCATAATTTAAAATTGAATTGCAAAAGTTGCATGCATCTTAGGCTTAAAATAAAATTTACTGTGAAACTCCCATTAAAGGTCTTTGGATTACCATCAATGTTTAGCTTTAAAATATTTTTTTTCATTCTGAAAAAAAAAATCTTAAAATCAGTAATAATTCCATTTTTTGTACTTAGAAAATATTTTTTAAATTAATTTAAAATGTCACTATATTTTTTAAAACTATGCTAAAATAAAATTCAGCTTAATAACTATTTGTAAAAAATAAATTGACTGGATACGTTAAATATTTTTGATACTGTGTTCATTTCAAAATGAAGCGTTTTTCTGTTTTTCCGAAAATTGACAATTTTATCATAAACTTTAAAGTGCTGTAACCAGAGAAAAAAAATTTGGGGGGAAAAATCCTATTGGGAAATTTTGTGTAATACTTAGTTGTAACTACTGTAATTTTTTGAAAAAAATCTATGATGGTGAATTGACGCATATCAGTACTGCCTGCCTGAATTGAGATGGAATAGCTCATATCTAATTTGCTTTTCCTTACTTTCCTTTCTCCAAATTTGAAATTCACTATACACTTCTTAATAGTGCTGTCTGCTGAAATAGCAAAACAATACATGCTTTTTTTTTTTTTTTAAATTGTGAGCTTTATAAACTCTACACTTGTTTCTTTCCACCATTTTAGAGGACATTCCTTTCTATCAGTGTTTTTTTTTTACAATGCAAAGGTTTATTATTATATATTTTTTTTTCATCTGAAAGTTGAAATTTATGTCTTCTAGTATTTTTAAAATTTTGTCATTATTTTACAGTACCTACCTGATAAGGAACTTTTACCTTTTTTTTTTTTTTTTTTTTTTTTTTTTTGCCGAATTATATTAATGAGGAAATTTTTAGGCTGAACATAGCCAAATATTTTTTGAGAATAAGGTAATGTTTTAAAAAACTGCATATAAATATTTTTTTTAAAAGGAAATACATTTTAATTGTAAAATATACAAGAATTGTGCATATAGTGCATACTATATTTTGTTTTTAGACAAAAATGAGTTCATTATTCGTTGGCCGAATAGACTGAATAATTGATATTCGGCCAAACTACTATTCGTTGCATCACTAGTGTAAACCAGATAAAGCAGTTGGTATGGCTCTTTTTAAATTTAGCTGACATATTTCTAATTCTCACTTCAAATCACTAGCAGATCCATCTAAGTTGTTTTTTTTTTTTTTTTTTTTTTTTTTTTTTCTTTCAGTATTATGTCTTTATTATTGAGGAATTGGGTTACTTATTGTATTCTAAATCAACTAAATGTCATTAAAACTAATTAAAAACACTTTAAAATGTGTAGTCTATAATTAAGATGCTTCACTGTATAAAAGCCAATTTTGGCCAAAAAAGGCCAATTTTGGCCAAAGAAAGCCAGTTTAAACCAATAAAAGCCACCGGCCTGGCTTTTTTGCAACCCTGTAGAGACCCCGTAGTCTCGGTTTCAATGGATTTTATACAACGCTCCTTAGTTCTTAAGAAACAGGGAGGTCTAATATTATAACAAAACTTAAATACTTAATTTGTAATGAGATGACTGTGTTGGTCGTAGCTCATTTGGTATGGCAGGGCTTGAAATTCAATTTTTCCTAGGAGGGCGGTCTCCTTACCAACATTTATAAATGGAGGGGATTTGATCTATTTGGGAGGGAGAAAAAAAAAATCTAAAACCCACTGTTATTTTATGTGTTGTTTAAAGTGCTATTTACATACAGACATGACAAAATATCATTGAAGCAATTTAAATTAACAACTCACAATAATTATGCAAAATGTTTTTTATTTAAAAAAGTAAGAAAGTTAAGCTTTTATACAATCTATTTTTCAACTTTCAATTAAATGTTATGGGTCCTTAACAATAGGGTTGTTAAATGAATTTCTGAATTTAAATTTTATTCGATTTTGAGCCCTGAATCCTGTTTCACAATGTAAACTTGTGACAGACAGCACAAGCACAACATTTATAACTTTGGAAATTATCAGACATGTATAGTTTTACTCTCTTAAAATTTTTTCAGAAAACTGCAATTTCTGATATGCCTTCTTTTTTAACTACTTGCATGAACAATGCAAGTCGGTGTTGGCATCATCAAAATCTATTTCCAGACGAAATTTTTGTGATCGCTTTTTTTGTAATCCTTTGCCAAAATTCTTGTTTTTTTCGCGATCTTTTGGGTGAAAATCGTGTTTTTTCACGATCCTTTGACGAAATTTCCGTTTTCCCACAAGCCTTTTGACGAAACTCGCATTTTTCGTGATCCTTTGACGAAACTCACGTTTTTTCGATATCCTTTGACGAAACTCACGTTTTTTCGATATCCTTTGACGAAATTTGCAGTTTTCTTCGCAATCTTTTGATGAAAATTGCATTTTTTTCGTGAGCTTTTGATGGAATTCGCGTTTTTTCGCGATCCTTTGACAAAATTAATTTTTTTCGCGATCATTTGTCGGAATTTGCATTTTCTCGCTATATTTTGACGAAACGCACGTTTTCCGCGATCCTTTGACGAAATGTGCGATTTTTTCCGATTCTTTGATAAAATTCGCGTTTTTTCGCGATCCTGAAATTCGCATTTTTTTCAGTGACGTTTGCCTAAATTCGCGTTTATTCCTCGATCCGTTGGAGAAACTTGCAATTCCAGACGAAATTTGCTTTTTTTCCGCAATCTCCTGACGGAATTTGCAATTTTTCCATGATCCTCTGACGAAATTAGCTTTTTCCCTCGATTCTTTGCCGAAACTAGCCTATTTCCGTGTTTTTTGTCAAAATTTGCGTTTTTTTTATCCTTAGATAAAATTTGCGTTTTTAGCGATCCTTTGATGAATTTCGTGATTTTTTCACGATCTGACGAAATTCGCATTTTATTCGCGATGCTTTGACGAAATTTGCGATATTTTCTGCGAACGATTGACAAAATTGATTTTTTCGGCTATCATTTATCGAAATTTGCGATATTTTTGTGTTATATTTTTTATGTCCGAATTGGTATCCGATTTTTCATAATTTTCGGAACCGAATGCCTTAAATTTTCTGAAAATTCGGAACAGAATCACCTCTGAATTCGCCAATCGGTCGCGGAAAATAACACGAAACTTGTCAACCGATCGCGGAAAAAAATTAAATTTGTCTGTCGGTCGCGTGGAAAATTCGTGAATTTCAACAATCTTTCGCAGTAAGAAACTCTCAAAATGTGTCAATCGCACGCGTGAAAATATCACGAAATTCGCAAAGCGTTATGGTAATTTCAAAATGAAAAATTTTTTGGAAAATGGTAAAATTTTTTGGACAGGAGCATCCCGACCACGATATTCCTTTGGATGTGATTTCAAAATTTTGGACGCGAATCCCGCCATCCCGCCCTGAAATTCAAGCCCTGTATGGCATTTGCTCATTGATCTGCAGGCTCGGGTTTGATACTGGAATGTACTACATTTGTTTTTCTCATTTTTTGAAATTATAATTTAATAATCTCAATTAATTTTCATTGGCATTTTTGATTTTTAAACCATTGTTAAGCATTTCTCAGCATTTAAATGGATTAAAAAAAAAATTGGATCTATTATTGACTAATAAAAATTCCAAAATCTGATGTGACACCCTCTAGTTAGGATAAAATAAAACATATTCAAATAAAATAAAAATAAATGCAGAAAGAAGATAAGTGGGAAAGCAAAATAATTCAAAGTGCAAGCATACGTATTACAAATAGGGATTGACCGAATACCGAATAGTTGATTCGGTATTCGGTGGTTCGGCATGTAAACAGAATATTCGGCTTCGGCCGAATAATTGCAGATGAGTATTTTCTTAGAAGTAGAAGAATTCTTTTACTTAGCAGTAGAATAGCCTAAACAATGAGTTTCAATATCATGTGTATGAGTTCAGCTGCACTACAAAAAACAAGTCAAAGGCAATTTTTAATTTAAAAAAAACTTTTTCCTTCTTAAAATAGTCTATATAGGTGTGAAATCAAAACAACCGTTTGCAACAAAGAAAAAAAAAAAAGCAAGGAAGATGCACATCTTTCCCTTATCATTTAATTTTGTTTACTTCTACATTAGTTTTTAATTTAAATTTATTTAATGTGTATTTTCTTTACTATACACATCAAATAAGTATATCAGAGTTCATATCTGTATATCTAAGGTGTATATTAAAGAAAATAGACACATCAAATAAATATACCCCTATGCCTATCCTATAGCTTTTAACCATTATATCAGAGTCGCTCAAATTTCTATTCTTCATCACTACAATGTTGAAATATTAATCAAAATATAAATATTTTATCAATAATTTGACAGAAAATAATTAAATGTACAAATTGATATGCCTTTTGTATTTTGAGAACCAGAGTTTCCCCCAGGTTTTAAAAAGGGCATGGTTCTCCTTGTGGGAAAAGGGCACTTTTGGATTCTGAAGGGCATGTTTTGGATTCTTAAGGGCATTTCTTGAAAATTTTAAAAGCATACTTTTGATTTTTAAAACTACTTTTTAATATTTAATAGACAATACTATTTTAGAAATAGCAATGAGTCAATTTTTACTATGCAAGTAATTTTTTTAATAAACAAAGGAGTAAAGGCACTTTTTTCAGGTGGGCGCAACAAGGGAGCTAATTTTTTTTAATGAGGGGCAAGAAGGGTGCTATTTTGTAAACCTAGGGGCAGGCAGGGTGCAGCACCCTCCTGAAACTGTCTGGGGAAAACTCTGTGAGAACATTTCTATTCAATATGTTTATAATTAGACTTATACAATCAGTAAATCAGCTTAATGACAACATTGTTTCTTTTTATTTGAATGAACTTTTGTTTTTCTGACAATCCTTATCCTTAATAATACCCTGTATAGTTTAATACTTTCATAGGTTATTTTGGGGGGTACAGATGTCATTTCGCCCAATATTGGCGCGATTTTTTTCGGGTGCCAATTTGGCGAAAACATCAACAGCACAAACAACATAATCCGGGTTACCACATCAAGCAAAATAACAACACTTTGGTGCAAGTTAAGTACCTGCTGCCTATATAATATTGCGACAGAAAAAAATCGCGCGAATATGACATCTGTACCTTTTTGGGTATTGACTAGTGATAAAATAAAAAATAAGTGATGGGTTAATGAATTTGTAAGTGGAAAGAAGTCATTAAATTTTTTTGTGTAGTTAGATTTAAGAATAAAAATGTAACTGAATTAAATTATTGAGAATTTAATTTCAATTAAAGCTTATTAAAAAATCTAATATATGCAAAAATGCGTATTAAAAAGTTTCAAGTATTCGGTTGCCAAATACCGAAGCTTCAGTATACACTTCAACCGAAGCTTCGGTATTCGGCAGAATTGCTGCTTCGGTCAATCCCTATTTACAAATTTAAAAATCTTTAATATGCAAAAAAGTAAGTTGTAAAGTAATTCTTATGCTAATTTTTAATGAAATTATGCTTCATACTTTAAAAACAGAGTAATATTATCATCGTATTTCCTTTCTTAAGGCGATAAATGATGTTTAAATTTTTAATTGACAATGAGATTTTAAATTCTACTTACAAGTATATTTATAAAAAAAAAAAAATTAGAAAAACTGATGTAATATACATTCCGGTATCGAACCCGAGCCCGCGGACCAATGAGCAAATGCTGTACCAACTGAGCTAGGACCAAAGTAGTTGTCTCGTTACAAAGTAAGTATTTAAATTGTGTTATAGTATTAGACATCCCCCCATGTTTCTCGAGAACTAAGTAGCGTTGCATAAAATCCGTTGAACCTGAGACTAAGGAGCCTTTACCTTACAATATAAAAATAATCAAAATCAGTGATTATCATGGTTGGCCCTTTCCTTGTCAGTTTCATATACAGACGAGCCTTGATTTAACAAATCGCAGTTTGCAAATTTCTCTATTTAGCGAATATTTTTTATAGTCCCGATGGAAATGGAACAAAAATGTTTCGATTTGACTATTTTATAATTCTGATTTAACGAATAACTTTCGATGTCAAAAAATAGAAATCAAAACTGAAAAAATTTTCTATTATTTATCAAAACTTTTCAATATCCCTAATTGTCAATTTTCTGAATATGTATCTTGTGGTGTGGGCTATCTATATTAAAATTGTATATTGCAGTGAGAAAAGTTCAAGACGGGAGACGGGCGTTGCAGGTTTTCTTTTCTCTTTTGCCGATTCTTTTTCTTCGAACTTTTATTTTGCTTTATATTATGTTTAGTTCTTTATTACTTAATACAAAAACTTAAGATTATTATTAATAAAAATTTATAAAAGGCATAAAAATGCTTCAGGTAAGTGATTGTTTGATTAATTAACGCTTCAATTGTAAAAATATTTTACCTGTAGATTATTTCTTGTCCCTGAATTATCTGCCGCAGACACTTGGAGAATTTTCTGCTACTAGGGTAATAGATCTGATAGAGAAGATGAAAGGGTAATTCCACATCAAATCAACACAAAAAAAGTAAAAATTTACCTGACCCTCTCCGATTGTGATTAAATTTGGTGGACATTTAGAGTCTACTAAGAAACTAATTCACACAAAATTTAAACATTGTAGTGCAAGTAGTTTCTGAGTTAGAGAAATTAAAAAATGACTAAATTAGCTAATTTTGCAATATGGGGAAAACTTAATTTAATCATAACTTTTGTTCTAATTAAGTTAGAGGGCTGAAATCAGTGTTATTTTGAAGGTCAGTAATGGCAATTTTTAATAAAATTTACGTTCTATGAAAGTTTGTAAAAAAAGTGACCTTGACCTTAAACTTTGACATAAATTATTTCAAAAAATGGTGTTTCAATTTCTCTAATTTTTCTTATTTAAAGTCTTCAATATCTGTCTCAGTCTTGATCCAAATTTCAGCGTGGGATTCCTATGGGTTCACCAGATATAATTTTTTTAAATTCACAATATAGGACAAAAATGCATTATTTATTTTATTGAAATCAGAATAACTCAAGAACCCAATTTAACACATTCATCAAATTTTTATTGAAGCTTCACATTAACATGTATTTTAATATAAAAAAATAAGATGGGTGCTCTCTTAAAAAATAAATGTAAAAAATATGCTAACATACCATACATTTGACTCATTTCTTCCATGAGCTTAATTTTAGACATGCAGACATATTTTCCTTTTCTGTCAGAGAATATACACGTCCTGTTGTAGTTAAGGGTCAACTACTGTTAGCATATCACATTGAGGAGGTGTGAGAATGTCTGATTTATCTGGGTATTTGAATGATGGAGATGGTCCATGTGGATGGAGAAAGCTCACCTTTCATCATTTGTTTCATCTACATTAAGAACACAAGCTAGCCACCACTAGGGCTGGGCGATATATCGATAAAACCGATAAAATCGATATAAAATATAAATCGTGATAACGATATAAAAAAATCCTATATAACGGTGCATCACGAATATCATAATCGTGATGTAAATCGCGATTATCATAATCGTAATGTAAACCGCGATTATCATAATCATGATGTAAACTGCGATTATCATAATCGTGATGTAAACCGCGATTATCATAATCGTGATGTAAACCGCGATTATCATAATCGTGCTGTAAACCGTAATGACTCCTCAAGATTCTCCCAGCTTCAATCGTTTTATTAAATACCGAATCCTCGGTTGCCGATATTATCATGGTATTAACGGTATGATTTCCCACAGCCTAAACCATGACGACTCCTCAAGATTCTCCCATCTTCAATCGTTTTATTAAATACCGAATCCTCAGTTGCCGATATTATCATGGTATTAACGGTATGATTTCCCACAGCCTAAACGGTTCTTGAAAAGGGGAAAAAGTTATCTTTTCTATGTTTATAGGACGGGTGATAAATATCATACATCTGGTTTTCGCTTACATTTGTCGTCAGCGGATATTTATGTTGTTTTTGCTGTATTGACGGTGTAAAGCTCAAAATGCTACAGATCAGATACCATGATTTTAATTTCGTTCTGGTATTTAGATTTCAGCCGTGTTGATGAATATTTGCCCTTTGTTTTTCAACAATGTGCGAATAATCAGGTCGACAAAGAAATAAAATATTATATTTTATTTGCAACAGGCGGTTTAATTGAATAAGTGAAATAATACTTCCATAATAATATTAATGTCTATTCTAGGGTCTTTTTTAATGCAGATATTTTTACTTCTGTGAAGCGCGTTTTTTTTTTCTCCTCACGGTTTCTTTTAAAAATCGACAGTTGTGTGCTATATGTGAGTATTTGGTATTTTACTGCCTCTGGCATCATTTGTTTGTGGGGAGTGGGAGAGAACAATTAGATGTTTGTTTATTTAATGTCACCAGAATTCAAAATAACAAACATGGCAGAAAAATTAAGTAGTTAAAGTTTGTGTGCTGGCAATAAAAGGAGAGACGCAATTTTCTCTGTGTTTGGGGGGGGGGGGGGGGGGTTATAGTTTTTTTTTTCTTCCGTTAAGCGGACATTGGTCGAAACGCAACAGATTCTTATCCAACTTTCCTGCTAGCACAAGCATAAGAAATAGACTCTTAAAGGTTAGGAAAAGATATATTTTTTAATTCAGAATTTTTTTTAATCAAATATTTTCCTTTTTAAATTCAAAACGAGAGGCGTGACTGTAGTCTATTTTACCGTATAGTCACATGAAAATGTGGCATTAATTTTCTTTCACTTCGCTTCGGATTCATGTTAAATATTTCGGTTCAGGTAAAAATACACACAAGATAATTTTCACAATAATAATTGCACCCTGACACAAGCACAAAATGAAATTATTGTATTTGTGGATTGTCAGTACCGAGCTTAAAATATAATTAGAATAGAAGTCAGCAAAAAAAAAAAAAGTTTTTTGTTGTTGTTTTACAAAAGAGTAGCAACCGTGGAACTATTTTTAAGCGAAGGGATTGGATTTAGCAAAACTGGAAGTTCGATTATGATTGTTTGCTGCGCGTCGTGCGATATGTACTTGGTCTTGGTATATTTCTCTCTCTCTCTTCGCCCCCCCCCACCCCCCCCCCTCTCTCTCTCTGCCTTTCTTGGGTGCGGAAGATAGTGCGTTGCATATCCAGTATTTGGAAGGGACAGTGACTCATTAAAATCCCAATCCGCTGTTGCAAAAAAAATATTTATAACGCTTCATATATACAGCATACTTGGGCTTCGGAATCGGAAGAACGAAAAGAAGGATAAGGTAAATTTCGAAAGACATATGATTGTGGGCTGCAGCATAGGCAGAGCTTTTTTTTTTTTTTTTTTAATGAAGAATATAAAAATTAAATAAAATAAGAATTTTCTGTCAGAGACGCCACCATATTAGACAATGTTTAAACATACCAGCCAAAAAGCAATGTAGAAATTTAAGAATTATATAAAAAATTTAAGAAGTGATTATAGCCGGATTATTACATTTTTTTTTCTCCCTCATTCAACGAAATTTTAGTACTTTTTTTCTTTTAACCCTTAATTTTCTGCATTTTCTGCTAAGAAGATTAAATTTTACTTTTTCAAATATAAAGAAGATTTACTAAATTTCAGAATGCACGGCGATGCAGTGGCAAGTGGCCTCCCGCACATTTCTTAGCCAGTGCCCATGGCAGCATATATTACATTAATACAGCAGCCACACATTTCTGGCCTCTTTAGATTGCGCATTCAGATATATCGTTCTTTTTACGTGTATACCGGGAAATAATAAATTTTACTTTAACAGTAATTTTAAATAGCTTATATATAATTTCATTGAAATAAGTGTATTTATTTATTAAATGTTGTAATTTATACTAATAAAAGAAACTTTCGCTCTACCTGTGTGTGTGTCGGCGATGGCTAACGAAATCTACCACACATATAAGTCTGAAAATTTAGATAAGTTAGTCCAAGGTAGGAATTTTACAATTAGCAGATTTACAGAAATTTTTGAATTTTCTGAATTATTTTCTGAAAATCAGCAAGCGCGCCCGCTCATTTTCATTGCTCTGTCTCTGACTTCTTGAGCACGCAAAAAAAAAAAAAAGAAAAAAATCCCTGCCAGCTCGGGCCTACAGGCGGAGGTAGATTTCGATGTTAAGTACTAAATTCTCCAACAAAACTTAAATCAAGATTAGAGATAAAACCCAGTTTCTTCACAAAGAGCGAGCTGTAGGGAGCTAAACTTTTTGTGAAAATTGTAATATACACGAATACACAGACACATATATATGGAATAGGTTTAAAAAATGGCTACAAAAAATTCAGAGAACCTTAAAGTGTTAAAATATGTTAATATTTCCATAGTCGGGTTTTTATCATGTTTTAATACGTTTCTTCAAACTTACATGGCGTTACATATTCACCTGCTGAGGTCCATTATATTTCCAATATGACGCAATATACATATTTTTTTAATTCGTCAAACTATTTATTTTGAGTTTTCATGCTGAAATCTTGCTCTAGGAAACTTATGACGTAATATTCAATTTGTTTTCAATTTGTCAAACTATTTAATTTTACACGTGAAAATTTTGCAAAAGAAAAGTAATTGTTGTGGTGAGAATTTTATTATTTGTTTTTTTTTTAATTGTTGGCAACTGCTATAACGAAAAACTTTTATTTTTTTCCTGCCATTGTTGTGTAAGAGCTGGTTTTATCAGAATCATGTTAAACAGTATTCAAAATTTTGAACCCTCCCCATTTCCACCCTCTTGGGCCGATTTCGCCCATTTTCAATCCCCGCCGAGATATTAGCCATCTCAAAGTTGTTGGCGAGTTTGAAGATGATTCGTGCATAATTGCGACTTTTATCGTGCGGACAAAATTTAGTACATACATACATATATATATATATATATATATATATAAACTTTTTAGGTGGGGGTGGTTTTGGGTTCCTGGGGTCCTATAATGAAAAGTTATGAAGGAATTTTTCAAAAGTCACCCCATGGTAACGACTGCAATAGGTAGTATTTCTTACGAAATCTACCTAAAAAACTTTTTTTCCCCCCCGACTATATTTTATTATTTTGTTCAGTTTTATACGTTACTTGATATTTTATTAGTTTGTTCATATGTCATAATATCGATATATCGAAATATCATGGTATAAAGATGCCGATTTATCATGATATATAATTCCAGACATCGCCCAGCCCTAGCCACCACTACTCGTCATATACACAGGTATTAAAACCTTTGATATACTGAAGTTCAATTTCGCCCTCCATTACACTTACTCGTTCAACTTTCGAATATATAGAGGATGAATACACTTTGGTTGAAACTGTTGATGATGATATTGGAATAAATGAATGCAACTTTTGGGTTCCTGTAATTGTGCGAGATGATTTCAATCTTTCTTCTAGGTACTGCTTTTCTGCCTCATAGTTCACTACACTGGTGTACTTGAAACTAACTGCTGGGATATTCTCAACTGTCTGATCAAATAATTGCCGAGTTGTCATTATTTGTTGATCATACAGTCTTTGAAGGCTGGCTCATGCTGCCAATCTTCTGACAGTTCCGCCAACTCCATCACATGGGCCTTTTCCATGAGATGTGGCAGAAAAGTGCCACTCAGCAGGTATCCCAAAGTCTTTTTTGTGGTTGCAGAGGTTGATAAAGTTTTTTCGATTTTTATATTGTGATGCTGCTCCATCTGAAAAGTAGATCAATTTTTCAAAAGGATACTTCTCTTTTAAAAAATCTATGAGTAGCTTTTGAAACAGACGCACTGCAATCGTGTCATGATGAAGGCAATCAGATATTATAACCAAACTGATATGTTGAAGCTTCCCATTATCTTTAAAATATATCACATATGGATGAATAGTTGCTTGTGAATTGTTCCAGTGAAAGCCTTGTTCTTCATCTTGAAGTATGAAAGAGTAGTTTTCAGCAAAATCACAAATTACTAAAAATATCCCAGGTTGTAAGTTCAATTTCAAATCTTCTTGGAAAGCTGATTGCTGTCTTGCAATGAATGAATGTTGAAGCAGTATTTGCAGCTTGTCACAAAAGGCATCCACAAAATCATCAGATGAATTGCTTATTGTCACAAATGTGGATCTGTCAACAGAAACCCATTGCTTGTATATAATAGTATCAACCATGTTATCATCCATAAGTTTCCTTAACTTTTCCTTAAATTTTGAC
The DNA here is from genome assembly GCA_963932465.1 of Maratus speciosus. Classification (NCBI taxonomy): domain Eukaryota; kingdom Metazoa; phylum Arthropoda; class Arachnida; order Araneae; family Salticidae; genus Maratus; species Maratus speciosus. The sequence continues at coordinate 277,278,895 of OZ010797.1, read as the reverse complement.
ATGAGATCAGCTTTTTGACATTCATCACACTCATTAAAATAGCAAGCAGGCTGTGGTGGATTACAAATAATCATTGCCAAACAATGCTTATATGTTTCCAGTGGGACTTGAAGAGAAGTCAGATCAGCTATCTTTCCTCCTAGCATCATCAGTTTGACATTCTGGTGGATGGTACAGACACAAACTGAAACTTTTACAACTTCAAATCCAAACTATCTTGAATAAATTAAACTGTACTAAACATTGACTGAACTTGGCAAATTTATTTTTGATGCATTATTATTTTTGCTATGTGAATGTGAAAGTTCAGTAAAAATTTGGTGGTATTAAACTGAGTTCTTGAGTTATAGTGATTTCAACAAAATGAGCTCATAAATTTTTTTCTTACATTGTGAATTAAAAAAAATTATAACTGGTGAACCCATAGGAATCCCATTCTGAAATTTAGTAAAAGGCTGAGACAGATATTAAAGAATTTAAATAAAAAAAATTAGAAAAATCAAAATACCATTTTTAAAATTAATTGAGGTCAAAGTTTAAGGTCAAAGGTCAAGGTCACTTTTTTTACAAACTTTCATAAAACGTAAATTTGATTACAAATAGCTATTAATGCTCTTCAAAATAACACTGATTGAGCCCTCTAACTTAATTAGAACTAAAGTTATGATTAAATTAAGTTTCGCCCATATTGCAAAATTAGCATAGTTTAGTCATTTTTCAATTTCTCTAACTCATAAACTACTAGCACTATAATGTTCAAATTTTGTGTGAATTAGTTTCTCAATAGACTCTAAATGTTTACCAATTTTCATCAAAATCGGAGAGGGTCAGGTAAATGGCTGTGTTGATTTGATACGGAATTACCCGAAATAGAGATGAAGTATATAACATGCAATGAAGCAGTTGACAGTTTGGATACTTTGAAATGGTATTTGATGGTCCATGATGTCGATGACACTGTTTTTACAGCTTTAGAAAAAAATCGATAAAGATGTTTGGAATGCAAAATTGAAACAAAGCTTACAAACATCTATAAAAGATTTCTTTTCTAAAAAAAATTATATCTATGAAATTGGAATAAATGAAAATTTTTCTTAATTAGAATGCTTATGGAAGCCCAGTAGCATAGTGATCAGCATGCTACAGGTCACGAGTTTTGCTCCTGGCTGGGCAAGGCTCACTCAACCTTTCATCCCTTTGGGGTCGATAAAATGAGTTCCAAGCTTGTTTGGGAAGTAAACACCGAGGGCCTCGTGTTCGGTTGACCACCTGGCTGGGACACATGCTGCATAGCACCTTGGGGCCCAGGGTCAAGTAAACGGAGTTAGGCACTGTAGGCCCTGATCCTTCATGGATCATAAAGCCATAGGTTTAGTTTAGTTTTAGAATGCTTATAATTTATAGTTGGAAATTTAAAAAAAGAATCATTGTTTATAAATTGTGTTTTCTTAAAGCAACAAATAGTTACCATCATTATTAAGTTAAGTGAGCATTGTTCTTTTTATTTATAGCCTTTATTCAAATTGTTCTATTGTATAAAAAATTCCTTTGACAATCCCGATTTAACGAACAAAGTTGCTAGTCCCGAACGATTCATTAAATCAAGGTTAGAGTGTATCTATCACTTAGTCGGCATTTTACAATTCAGACTTAGATGTATTTCTTTCATTATCATTTTGTCATCACAGTTTGTACTTGTGATGTTTATTCTGTAGTCATAAAAAATACATAAATGTATATCCAAAATTAACTTTACAAATATTTTTTTCTTGTTTTTTAGGTATTTGTGATTATTTACAGAAATCTGAAATTTTAGCAGCCGCTGAAATGGATACAAAGACGCTTAGATATCTTGTTAAGTTTTTAACGTCAGCTGGTTCTATACCTCAATATAAACAAGCTATCAATGGGTTCTTCAATAATTTACAATCTGATAAATTTTGTTTACGGATAGAAATTGGAGAAGTTAAAACATCTTTTAACGAATTTAACTATGATGAATTACAAGAGATTTCTGTCAGTATTGCTTGTACAAATATTGAGAATAATCATGATGTGATTCTCTTTGTGAAAGATCTTCATAATAAGTGGTGTGAAGAAGCTGAGAAAAATCAGTATTTAGCTTGGTTTGTACCAGAAGATATCATTATAACCTCACCTGCATTTGTCACGGGTGGCGACTTACGACCAAGTGAAATTGCTTTTGGAACTTTACCAGGCATGAAAGATTTTGTCCAGACATATTGTTTTCGTGAATTAAAACTAAATTTCAGTATAAAAGCTTCTATTTTATGTAAATTCCTCCATTTACAAAAGCAAGTAGTGATTTTTGTTTCAAATACTCACAAACTGGGCTGTAAATTATCTGGCGAAATGGGATATAAAATGACTTTTACTTACGATTCAATAATTAGAATAATAGGCAATGGTGGTTCTGATTCTAAGCCTGCTGAAATTTTCTTTCACTTAGAATACCCTCCTTTTATACATATGATTGCTCCTAATCAGTTAGATTCTGATTCAGATGAGGAAAAAGGACCAATGATGAAAGTGGTAAAAGCTAAGGAATTAGATTACAGTCCAAAAAGATTTGAGAGAACTTTTGAAATGGGTTGTTCATGTAACAATACATTATGGAAAACCACGGTCATCGGAAGAAATTTAGTTTTAAAACTTGTTAGTCAAGATAAATTTCAATTTCGTGAAAATCTAGAGCAACTAAGACTCAGGTGCAATAAAAAAACTGAGGTATGCTTCACACATGTTAAAACCCTTAAGATAAAAGTAGAAAATAAAGTAAAACTGAAATTTTTTCCTCATTATTATATATCTAGTAAAAGAACTTCTCTAAATGAAGTTGAGAAATTCAACTGTGATTATGCTTGGGGTGTAATTCACACAAGATCTGATGTTATTTTGCATCATATGTCTTTAAAAAATATGGAATGTAAAAGTAATTATACGAGTGAATTTCTTCAATCTGTTGTACGTTTTGTGAAATCAAATTTATCAGCTTTTATTAAAGCATTATATAGCATAGCAGACATGATTGATAAAGGTATTATATTTAATTTTTTACCTGCACTAAAAGCAAATTTTTCATATTATTGTAAGTTTGTTGAACTTAACGAACTTCCCAGAGGTATGAGTTATGTACGTAGGGTTATACTTACTCCTTCTCGCACTATCTATCTTAAACCGTATGAGCATTTTGACAATAGAATAATTAGAGCATTTGGTATTGAATATATGATGCGGGTATCAATTCAAGATGACAACTTTTCAAAACTTACCTATGCTGTCCAGTATAATTCATGTAGAGAAAGAATTATGAATGAAGTTGTTGGTCATGTTTTACTGAATGGCATTGTTATAGGCTCACGGAAATATGAACTTTTAGCAGCTTCTACCAGTCAAATGAGAGATCATGGCATGTGGATGTATGCAGAAGATATGGATGGTTATACTGCTTCAAAGATAAGAAAATGGATGGGTGATTTTAGCACCATAAAAAATGTTGCAAAATATATGGCTCGTATGGGTCAGTGTCTTTCATCAACAGAAACAGGAGTTACGATTCTTATAAATGATGAAGATGAATTACCATTAGAAGAAGTAAAAACTCGTGATGGAAGATACATCTTTTCTGATGGAATAGGCATTGTATCATCTTCATTAGCTGAAGAAGTAAGTTAAGCAAAACTTTCCAAAAAATTATGTTATTATGTAATATGCTTGAAAACAGTTATGTTTATATATGTTTCCATAGTTTTTATTTTTACACGTTTTAAATTTTCACTTTTGCTCAAAATTAAGTTGAAATTAAGCAAATGTGCTAAAAAGTTCAGAGATTATTAACCCTCTCGCTGCGCATCCCGCGATTTCCATGGTCAACAAAAAAGTAGAAAAATGTGTGCAACCCATGATTTCTGCGATCTTTTTTTTTTTATGATCTAATTCTATATTTAAAAAAGAATTCTTTTACAAACAAATTTTACATATTTTAACTGTAAAATATATGTAGATTTCAAATATGTAATAAAATAGAACAGATGTCTTATTATCCCGGGGTCTGCCATCTTGGAATTTTTTCTTGGCGTGAATTAAAAATTGTTTTTCAATTAATAGTTATAATTATTGTATTCCAATTTTTTCAATATTATATAAATCTATCAACAATATTTAACCATTGGCGATGTTTACTACTTGGCGAAAAAGGAGTTTTCATGCAAGAAAAAAATCCAAGATGGCAGACCCCGGGATAATAAGACATCTAAGCCAAATAAATGCACAACTTTTGAACCTATTTTGGTTTTTTAAAAAAAATTATGCAGCAACAGGATTAACCAAATCTGAAAATCATTAGCAGATTTCCAGAGATGTTAGCAAAAAACTTTTAGCTCTTGTTATTATCTAATGGCATCTTGAGTTGCCACTGTAATCAGTTTTATGACTTCTTTTCATGTCATAGGTTTGATTGTTTCAATTTTTCTATTTTTCTTTAATTTGAAAACTGAAAATTTCAACTCATTTTTCTTAAAAGAATATTCAAAACTGTTACAGTTTTGTCATTAAAAAACAAAAAAATGGAGATATGCATTTTTTTCAAGTAATATCCGAATGAGTGAAGTAATGAGATATGCTACTGTTTAATGCGTTGAATGTGAGATATTTTTATGTGAATACACATTTATATACAGAGTAAATAAATGTGAAAGATATCCTTAAATTTTTCCTAATTTGTTTTGCTTTTTTTTAAGGTACGACAAGTCATGATTCAAAATTCTTATGCTTCTTCTGATATAACTGTTGAAGAAACTAAGTTGTTTAAGCCAATTGCTTTTCAAATACGATATAGAGGCTGCAAAGGTATGGTGGTTGAATATCCAATAGGAGGGCGGAAGATTAGAATCAGACCCAGTATGAATAAATTTGAATGCACCACTTCAAAGTACCTTGAAATTGTCAAAACAAGTTCTCCAAGTTTGTTTGTTTTTATATTTTTTTATTAATAATAATTTAATTGAAAAATACAGCCAACTTCTTTTAATTTGCAGAGCTTGTTATCAAAGATTGTGTGGGTCAAGGTCACATTTGTATAATTTATTTATTTATTTATTTTTTTTTTCTAGTTATATACTAACTCAGAAATATTCTATGATTATTAGTGCATGAATTGTTGTTAAAATAGTAAGGTAATGATTTCAAATAAATTTTGCAATAATATATTTCAGCATTAAAAAAGTTTAGCAATTTGATAAAAATAAATAATGTAAGCATAATCATATAATACATAACAATGAAATAAATGTACATGCATATATTTAAATATGCAAATATAAGTGCATGTTCCTTATTGATTAGTTTTATTTTCTTAACATTGACGTAATTGTTGTTTGTTTCAATATTTTAGATTTATTTTTGATACTTTTATCTTGCAAGTTATGAAAAAATGAGTAATTTTCTTTTCAAAAAGGAAAGAATGTTTTGATAAAAAGTTAATATGATTTGTTAAAAAAAAAAAAAAAAAAAAAAAAGCAAAAAAAAAAAAAAAAAAATCCAAGGATTATATTGAAAGTTTAATTACATTAATGCCTAAAAAAGTAAGCTTCTGTAAAAAATAGAAAAAAGAAACATTCCGCTACCAGATTTCTTTAAAATCTTAACAATAAATTTCATTGTTATTTGTTCAAATTATAGGTCACAAATTTAAGGTAGGGTACAAATTTAATAGGGTACAAATTTAAGGGAGTTGACTGTAATTGTACTTATATGTAATTTAATCAAAATTTAAATTTTCAATTTCATGTATTTATTTATATTTTAATTATATGTTTTATGCCTACCTAAGTGGATATTTTACCAACTAGAAGAATTCGAAACTGTTTACTATTTCTGAAAACTTATTAGAATTCATAAATATTCCAAGATTTTTTTCAAAACTCTTTACATAATTAAGAGCAGGAATCTTATATATCATGCCTAATATACTATTTTTATTTCAATAACTTAACGCCTTTTTATTTTATCTTCTGTTTTGTTTAATAAAATAAGTTACCATAAATGTTTTATCCTATAATTGGGAAGGTGAAAAAGTAAAACATTAATAGAGGGGTACAGAAACCACATTTATTTTTGGATTTAATGAAGTTTCCTTTATTAAATGCAGTAGATCTTTATAATGCAACTCTATGTAACACACAACTTCTCAGACGTAAACAATTAATTTTGCAGTTAGGAAGCTAATAAATATTTGTTAAAAAAAAATATTTAGAAAAAATTGTTGACAAATATTTTATGTTTAAAATTTAACTAAGTAAAATAATAATTATATCCAATTGATACACTAAGCATAACAATTACTAGATTCCTTGCTTTGTCATTGGTTATAGCCTAAGCATTTACAAAATCTATCAATTTGTATGCATTTTTATTTATTTGTTTTCTCTCTTAATTTTGAATTGACTGTAGGTGTCATCGATGCATCATTATTTCTTTCTAGTTTCTAACCCTGCATTTGCATTTATTAAAATAACGTCTTCATATAATGATAATGTATCACATTTTTTATATGGACGATTGTCATAGCTGTTATTTTACTAGATTAAGGGCACTCGGTACCAAAAAATTTATTTTGTAACTATAACCTATATTATATTTTTAAAGTTCATGTTTGAATAAAGCATAGTCATATAGATCATAAAAAAAGTGTTAAATTCTCAATATAGCAATAACTTTTTTTAAAAAATTTAACAATTTTAAAATAATTTCTTCTTTTTCCTTTTTCATATTTGGAAATAGATTTTTTTTTTATCCTTTATTCAGAGTACCCTTTTCTATAAATCTAAGTATCGGATTTTTGATTAGTCTATTAAATCAGCAGTAAAAAAATAATTAGTGAATGTATATAGAAAAAACATGGAAAAAATAGCATGCTTTTAAGTTCATAATTTTTTTTTTTTTTTTTTTTTTAAGTTACAAACATATTAAAAATCTGATACTTAGTTATCATGCAGGGTCTGAAGATACTTTTTAAAAATTTAAGACAATTTGCTTAATTATTGTAGAAGCCTTAGCATTTTGATAAAAATGAAAATATAAAAAACTGCAAACTGAGAAATATGTGTTTAAACATTTTACTTACAGTGTCGTTGAACAGGAAGGTTTAGGGAAATTAAGTATATCTCTTCTATTATTTATCGAATCATCCTGAAATTTGGACTGAATACTCTAAGAATACTAAGGCACATTTTAAAATAAAAATCTGAAATTCAACATTTTTGAGAAAAATGACAGGTATTGAGTTCCCTTAACCAGGGCTGTGGAGTCGGTGGATGGATGACTTCAACTCCGGGAATTTTAACAGATCTGACTCTGACTCTTTCACTCAAAAATGGGCCCGACTCCACAGCCCTGCCCTTAACAGCATTGAACAACATATGTAGAAAAACCTCCTTTTTTTACAGCACACTTTTATTTAACTTTGTTCATGTATGTAAAGATTAAATTTTATAATTTGTTTTTGGCACACTTCCTGCTGTGCTAGAGTTCTAGAAATTGAGTCCAAGTGTGTATCAAGTGTGTCGTTATCAATTAATAGATTAATTTTAAGGCACTTTTCCGTTATAACAACATCACTGAAAAATGTATGCTAATTGCCATTTTATTTCAACCCTGACCATGCAAAGGATTTTTATTGCAAAACATGCCATTACTCGCTATTTATAAACAGGAATAATTTATTTTTACAGTATGGGACCTATTATCCGGAATGCAAAATGATAACCGAAAATAATTTGTTTCATTTCAAAAACGTAAAAACTAAAGATGTATTTTTCGTCAAGCATGGGATACAGCAAACAGATATACACTCATTTATGGGTGATACAATTTGTTGTCATCTGCTATTTTTTTTAGGGTTTGAATGAGCCTGAAGTTGTAGACTATAAAATTTCCAAGAAGGAAATTATTACTGATTTGCTAGACTATACTAAAAAATTTCATGTTCAGAAGTTCAAATGCTGGATCAAGAGTCAGTGGAAGAATGTCTAATTGCATATGACGATACTCCTGTAAGTCATGAGATGACTGGCAATGAGATTTGGGACATTGACAAATGATATATCTAATGGAGGTAAAGATGATGACCAGCAGAATCCAGTGGGTGAAAAAAATGTCAAATATGAGCTACTGATATTTTTCAACTGAACAACTGATTTGAGGGATGCAGAAAAGAAGCTACTTCCATGAACTGCAAATCATGTCAGTATACAGGATACAGGAGCAATTAGTGCAAGAGATATGCTATAAGCAATCAATCTTACTAAAAATGTTCCAAAAATTCAAATCAAAGGATTCTGCTTTCAAGTCTTAAAACTAACCTTTACTTTGTGGATGTAATTTTATTTGTTATTATGTATTTGCATATATTATTTATATTTTATACATTTCATATTGATATTCTGCACAATTCTTAATACTTATGGTAAAATGTTCTGAATTACGGAAAACCCCTTATCCTGAATATCTCAGGTCCCAAGCATTCTGGATAACAGATCCTATATTGTATTATAGCAGACCCAAAATCCACACAGTCTCTCTGATGTAACCAATGGAATCCGCCATCCATGATTTTGCAAAACTGCAGTATAAAACAAGTTGTTTTCATGAAATCGGTGATGACATCACGTGAAAGAGAGTAGTTTGATGTGTAGGTGTTTAGTTAGCAGACTTGCAAAGTCTAATTTAATCTCTTTCAAACATGAGGAATACAAAAAAATGTTTTCTATCAAGGATTCTAGTTATTTGTTAGCAGAATCCTGGAATTCCATTTCCAAATCCACACTAGTGAACAGGTGGCTTAACTTATAGTCATTGTTTCTTTTTGTAGAAACAGATGATGATCATACTGAATTTTCTAATTTAGAGACATCTTAATTTAGCATAAAGCTAAAGAGTTGTTACTTTATGTTACGCAGATGACTGGAAATGAACAGTTATTTGAAAAAAAAAATGATGATGCCACTGATAATCAGGGCTTAACTTATAGTCATTGTTTCTTTTTGTAGAAACAGATGATGATCATACTGAATTTTCTAATTTAGAGACATCTTAATTTAGCATAAAGCTAAAGAGTTGTTACTTTATGTTACGCAGATGACTGGAAATGAACAGTTATTTGAAAAAAATGATGATGTCACTGATAATCAGTAAAATTATTGACACTGTTTTACAGTCACACGATGTGGATTCCAATGGTGACGGTTCTGATGATGCTCAGAATAGTGACAAAATATTTTTTGTTTATTTATTTATTTATTTATTTTATGAAGGTTTAGCTCTTGGAGAAAAATATCTAAAGTTTTTGGAGCAGAAAAGTTGTATAAGTAACTAAGAAATATGACAGTGATAGATAGTATGCAAAAAAATAAATAAATAACCTACAAAATGCACCATTCATAAATGTTAAAATAAGTTACTCTACAACAAATATTCACAAAATAAAAAAAATAATTTGTGTGTTCTTCAATTTTCTAGCTTCTTCATAATAGTGCATATACAATTCTTCTACAGAGCATGATCATCTCTATATGGCCTTCGGGGCACATGGGCCATGTTGATATTGGGGCCCCTTTCTGAAGAAAATGTTAGTATAAAGATGACAAACAGCTTTAGATGCATTTTAAAATTAAAACCAAAGCTTTATGAAAAAAGAATATATGTTATAGGCACGTTTAAAAATGCATTAAAAAATTGTGGGAAGATAAAATCTTCCGCACTTTATGCTATTTAGAGTGAGTACAACTCTAAACCTAAGAGATTGAATGAAATATGTTTGAGGTAATATGAGGTCTTGGAATTACAAAGTTTACATCCCATTCCATTCTCTTTAATGAATAACACTGGGATAGTTAAGTTTACATGAATGGGGAAAATTAATTTTTTCTTTGATATATTTCAATGATGTCTATGACCTGGCAATTTGCATTAATCTGTATCTTCATAGAGTAGACAAACTGCATTTTACCCCCCTCTCTACCCTGGAAATGTGCATGTGCCCCTGTGATAATTGAGCCCTGTTCCTCTGTTTCATTATGAGTTAAAAATTAAATGATACAGTAAAAGCTCAACTAACCGGCGTGGGAATTTTTGTTGCAGACATCTAAGAGGGCGAGTGCTGAAATTCAATTATTTATTTGAAAAATGCAGTGTTTATATCTCCTTTTTAAATGCACGCAGTTCAACGAACGTGTGTCTTTAGAAGCCACTTGATGGGCTTAGATTATCATTTAATTTTGGCACTGTGATAGTGAATTGGAAGTATTAACATGTGTGAGATAGAAGAGAGTTTTGAGTTTGACACGTCTTGCTAGTTTTCTTTTGGTAAGTTATTAAATTATATTATTATTACAATTTTCATTCTTAATTAGTATTATATTTCTTTCAGCAAAATTATTCTTGAACAAGCATCTGATAACAATACTCGAGCAAATGGGAGTTCCCAAGGAAGTGTTCATGAATCTGGAGATAGATATGATTATGCATCATTTTAATTCACTGATGGATGAGGAAGAAGCTGCTAGATTGTTGAGTGAGAATTTATCTCCAGTTTTTCCATTCAATGCTCTTCAAAAATCTGGAATAGTGCTGACCAGTGATCCATTTTTTAGGTCTCTTCTGCTTGCTTATTTCAAGTCCTTTGCTGGTATTGAAAACATTATTTATTCAAATGTAATTTTGTTTGTGTTTTCATCATTAGATACCTTTGATTCAGCCTTATTATTGTTTTTAATCTTAAAAGTTATGTCTTGAGATTTTTACTTAAGATGAAGGGGGGGGGGGGGGGGGGGAATGCTACAGTTTCAAAAGAAAATTTATTTTAATGAGTTGTATTGTTAAAGTTTTTGCCCTTACTATTCATAAAATTGTTTTCTTTTTAATTAACTAGGGGGTTCCGCCCCCATGCTTGCTACGCTCACCAAGCTCCCTCGCAATTCCATTCGGTATCGCGAAGCAATCCTTATTTTCTAGACAACCCCAGACGTAATTGTTTCGTGTTTCGATACTCGATCAGTTCGCGATCCCTTATAGTCTATGCATTCAGTAATTTGTAGTTTCTGTAAATAATCTTATAATACAAATCGCCTCTCCTCTGAAATTTTCCCTTCGCCGTCTTTTCTCCGCCAACATATATGTGTAAAATTATACATATAGTGTTACGAATATTGTAAATAGTTAGTGTTTGTGTTTAAAAATAATGTAAATAGTTCCATTCAGCTCTATTCATAAGCTAATATTAGTCTTTGTTGCGTTGAAATATCTCAATTTGTTGATTTTCTGCAAGCAAGTAAAACCTATTGGATTTCAATGAGAGTCTTTGGAAAATTCGCAAAATACTGGAAATAGCGCCAAGTTGGCATCACTTATGATGACTAATTTTGGTCACCAAATTTGGCCATATATCGCCAAGTTGGCGACAAACTTAGCGACGTTTGGCGACAGAGGTAGGTCTCCCAGCCTTAGTAACCCACCTTATAGCGTCAGAAAGCTCTGACCAATCTAATGCTTTTCGCGATATTTACGCAAATTTTCATTGGTTCATTTCCAAAGCGTTACTTTTTTTTTAATACTAAGGGGCTCTGCCCCCTACGAGCTACGCTCGTCAACCCCCGTTCAGGGACACCAAAATCCAAAAAGCATGCTAATTTGATCGGCTTTAAAAATATTGAATTAAAATTTAAAAAAAAAACCGTAGCGATCTCTCTGTAAACGGGTTTCCATTCGTTTTTCTTGGATTGGGGATTTTTAAGACCATATCTGCTGCTGTTAAAAGATACAATGACTGTTTTCGTATTTAATTAAAAAAATTAGTTAAACATTCGAAAATAAGCTAATGTAAAATGAATTAAGTAAACAGTGTCATTGTCTCCCGGTATTTTTTAACAGCGCTATAAGATAGTTCTTTTAAATAATTCATTTTAAATGTATCGTTTTAAATCTGATGTAATTTATACCAAAGTTTTATTTCTCTTATTAATATTCACATGAAAATACTTTTGTTGTTAGAAGGAAATATTATTTGCGCTGTCTTCGAATTCACGATAATAGTTGAAAATATTATCTCAAAATATCAAGTAAATGTCTCGCGCAGATATATTTTTTAATTTAAATTGTTTTGCCATATTTTTTGGCCATTTTAAATATGACGTAATTTCCTCCATTTACAGGTTTTAACGCATAGTAATGATTTTTTTATTTTAACATTTTGTTTCTCTTTTAAAATTCCAGTGTAAATATGGTTCTTATGACGCAATTTTCCTGCTTTTAACATGTAATCATTTAATTCTAATTAAAAAAAAAAAAATTTCTGTTTACAATAGTCCCGTGTAAATAAATTTTTAATTTGAAGTAAACATTATTGTTTGCGCTGTTTATACAGTTGGCAACAGTTTAAATTAATAACATTTTTTAAATTTGTAAAATATATCTCTCGAAATACTGAAAATTTGAATTTCAAATAGAAATAAAACCTCAAAAAATAGTCAAATAAAAAAAAAATAAATGCAATCTGCACACCGGAAACTTATAACCTATAAATTGATCTAAAAATGATTAAATTCTCATGTATAGTTTTTGCTCCAATAAAACTTTTTTAATGGAACGATTTTGTCCAACTTTAGCATTAAATATCTCTGAAAGTAATTCTTCGATTTGAAAACTGTCTGCATCAGCGTGTTTATCAAATATTTCTTTATAATACCACCGATTTCCATATTTTTGTATACGACAGTTTTTTTAATTTTAACGAAGAAAGGCCATGCTCAAGGCATACTTAGATACTACTACAGGCAGACTGATTTGCGTTTAATGTATGAAGTTGCTCGCCAGAGGACTCTGATACCCTGCCCAAAATTGAAGTTTGACTCCGGCCATAACTGAAACAACCTGGGAAGGATAGATATGTAAACAAACATCAAAATTACGCCATGTCGCCATGGTTACGTTTACAATTCTGCTGACATTCCAATCAAGCTTAGAAATGACAGCTAATTCGAATACAGCTGTTAAGGGTTATTATAAACTGTCTATATCAATGTAAATGTAAAGTTCTATTTATTTAAGTGACTAATATAATGTGTTTCTCTTTAAAACTGTTAAACCAACACACATAAAAATATATAAAAAAAAAAAAAACATGCTTTTTCTAAAACATCAATGTCACAAATTTATTTGGTACAACTTAGTTATCCCGTCGACCAATTTCGCCAAATTATATAAATCGCTAAAACACTCTCCAAATTATACAAATTGACATAATTTTTATTTTAAATAACGAAAGAACAAATAAATTAGTATAACATTAATAAATATACAAATAAAACGTCGAAATAAAAATCACTTGATGACATAAACTCGTGTAACTTGCTTACAGTCAAGTGAATGTGACATTTACGATCAAGCATTATTGGCATTTAATCTTATAGTTTGGCGATAGATTTTTGGTCGACGGGATAACTAAGTACCATTTATTTACTATTTTCACTACTGAAACAATAAAACTGATGGAAATTATTTTAATATATTAAAATACTCATAAAATTACTTGTAATAATTAATAAATGTAATTTATTAAGTAACAAATACCCTTACATGATTTAATCAAAATTGCTTGGATAACATAGAATATTGCAACGATATTTAAATCCGTGATCACCATTTCTTTCTCTGATTAAAAATAAGAATATTTAATGTTTAAGGAAGATCGGCTTTTTTTTTAGCCCCGGTACGGTATGCTATTTCTTTCTCCCAGCTTATTTTGTGTCCAAAAAATAACGTTAGCTTACAGACGCTAGAAATAAACAAAGTAGATGTATCATTGTACAATTAAATGCTCTATAGTATTTTCTTAAATTTCTAAACATCACACATTTTCAGTTTTTATACCATCGTATTAGGAAAAAAAAAGTACTTTTTAATGCAATTTATTTGAAAACTGCATCTCTATTTGTTTTTGAAATATTAATTTTTTTGTAGTTTTTAGCGACATTTGTTTCATTTTGGCAACTCAAGTATGCCATTTCTGTAGAAAGTAAAAAAAAAATTGCTGAAAAATAGCAATTATATCTTTTTGTTGCCATTTTCTCATAAAATAAAAAAAAAATTAATAAAAAAAAAATTAAATTGAAAAAAAAATAATTAAAATACGTGTTACTTTGAGAAAAATATAAATGAAGGATTTATGATAAAACTTTATGATAAAGCTTTTATAAACTATATTTAATTTTAAGTTTCTATATTAATGCAAATGACGTCATTTTACATAACATAAAAGCGTGTGCTTTAAGTCTTAAAACTGAAATATGTTTTGCAGTAGAGTCCCGATTATCCGAGTCACGCTTAACCGAGTTATTTTCTTCTGATGGACTGGTGGCTTCTATTATTATGAAACAGCCGTTATAAATGAAGCTTTAGGTGAAGATGAAAGAGCTGCCGTAAAAAGTTAAATATCTGATTTTCTGGTCAGAATGGAAAAAAAATGGCCATAATTTTTTTTTAACGCTTCATTTATAATGGCTGTTTCATAATAATAGAAGCCACCAGTCCACCAGAAGAAAATGAGGTAATGGAAATGTTGGGGCGACACTAAATTCTGAAAAAGCAGAATTCCTGTTCTCTAGTTTTCTTCTTCTTCTTAGTTTGGGCGATATTAAAAACAAATATTGTACCGGTAACAGTAAATTAATCAAAAATAGCTGCTTCAAGTCAGTTATGAGAACTGTAGTTTGATAAAAATAAAATTTTAATTTAAAAACGTGTATATGAAACCAAGCTATTTTTATATAAATATGGGACATTCAAAAAAGAATAACAGAACTGGCATTTTTCATTAATGAACCAAACAATCAAGGTAAACAATAAATAATTTAGCTAATCTTAAAAGTATGTGTAACACTAAAATGCTACAATTTGTGTAAAATAGCCTTTTAAATCGAAGGAAATTGAAGAATATAAATATTTAATTTATTACATGAAAATACGATCAATGATTCTGAAACCTTGACGATGAGAAACAAGCTTCTATCTGGGCAGGATATAAATGTAAACAAAGAGCACATTGTGAAGTTTTGGTTCAGGGTTTGAAGTTGGATCAGACTTCACTTTTTCGGCGAAATGCGCGGGCCGTTATATATCATAGTAGGCTATGGCCATCCTTAAGCCAAGAGTCCCCTATCATAAAACAGACTTGACGATCCGGAGAAAGTCTATGGGTGAAAATGTCCCCGATAATTGCCAACTTATTAGCTGACTTTGTCCCGTAAGTTACGCCACCTGGTGTATACTCCTGGTAATACTCCATAAACAAATGCATAGTAAAAAATTGAAAATGTTGTGTTATTGGCAAAATTGTATAAAATATTTTTCGAATTCCAGTAAAATAAAGGCGTAAAAAAAATATTTCGCACAATTATGTTCTGGCTTTAAAGAATGAAACATATCAAAAATGAAGATTTAAATATAAGATTTATTGATATTTTTTCAGGGTACTTGTTAGTTATCCCGTCGATCAATTTCGCCAAATTATATAAATCGCCAAACTACTTGCCAAGTTCTACAAATTGACACAATTTTTTATTTTAAATAACGAAAAAATAAATAAATTAGTATAACATTAATAAAAATACAAATAAAACGTCGAAATATTGGTTTTATTGGCCATTATTGGCATTTAATCTTACAATTTGGCGACAGTAATTTGGTCGACGGGATAACTAACAAGTACCATTTTCAGTATATAAGACTTTGCGGGTTATTTTTTTTTTTAATCTTGGCACAATTTGGGCTTCGGAAAGAGCGATTTGTTGCCGATTGATATAAACAGTTATGAAAACAAAACTTATGAACTGTCAGTTTGTTTTATAAGAATTTATGGCACAGATGTCATATTGGCGCGATTTTTTTTCCAACGCCAATTTTGCGAAAACCTCGTTACCATATCGTCTATATCCGGATAACCATATCAAGCAAAATAACGACACTTTGGTGCCAGTTAAGTATCCGGTGCATATATGACATTGGCGCCAGAAAAAAATCACGCCAATATGACATGTGTGCCAAATTTACATGTATAAATTTAGTTTCTAGATATTATTATTGTATTTTATATACGATTTGTTTATATTTGTATATAAAATAGATAAATGCCTTTTTTATAATAAATAAATTGTACAAATATTGGAAAATATTGCTTCTTTATGTGAAACAGTGAATATGCTTCCAGAAATTACGTTGCCAAATTTTCTTCTCTCGCCAAGGCCCCTATACTTGAAAAATACCGATTTATTATTATATAATGTAGTATTAGCTAATGTTCTGTAATCTGTTCCATAGTCAAAGTTGACTGCAAAAACGCGATGTTGGAATAATGTGGTATCAAGTATACGGTTTAAAAATAAAATTAATTTTGCGCCAAACTACACTTACGCCAATTGGCTCTAGGTCTGATTATGGAAGAATACTCAAATTAAGATTTACAAATACCAAAATCGTAGCATGACAAGAATACGGTATTTGTGGAAAGTTGAGGGACATGTATAAATTTAAGTGATTATTAAACTTTATTTTTCCAATTTTTTAAGTGTTTATGACTTCAGTCTATTTTTTTGTGTATCTATGCGTGTTTTAACTTTCCTAAAATACTTTGATACATTTTAGGAAAACTTACATAACATATGTGAGTTAAAACAAGAAATTAATTATGCACCAAAATATGCCCGCCAAGATATGCCAATTGGCTGTGGAGCCAATTATGAAACTTTCCATAGATTAACACATACAAACTTTATATGAAAAAACAGTGAAGCTTTCATCTAAAGTATGTTAAACTGAAATGATCCCCCATACCTTCAAAAATAAAACAAATGATAGGCCAATAAATAAATAAATGAGACTGTGCATTGAAACAAATTGAAGGAGCGATGTTAAATTAATACTGTAAGGTGAAATTAATTTTAAAAGAAAAGAAATAGCAGAAATAAAATAAATCACATATTTGAAAATATAAAAGAGAAAATGAAATATTTTACATTTTCCGGATCTAGATGCTATCCATTTATTTCAATAACTAATATCACTGAGAAATTCATTGTAAAATAATTTTCTTTCCTGATTATTATTATTATTATTATTATTATTATTATCATCATTTATTTACATAATGGAATACAGCAGTAAACATTTTTTGTTTAACAGTAAAATAAGTTCATTTTTTTAAATAAAATGTCTAGAACATATGAAAATTTTAAGATTAACAACTATCATTTGCAAACTACAAAGCACATCGTAAAGAAAATGGTAAAAGACAAATGGAAAACAAATTAAAAAATATTTCTGTTTCTCACGTTAGATGGCGCTAGTCAGGGGAAACTATGTGGTTTCTAACCACGTGTACAGTGGACAAAGGAAACTTAGCGATTGCGAGGCCTGTTATTTCGATAAGGAGGCCTTGGCTTAAGCATTTAAATTGGATGAGTTCTACCCGGAATATCTACGCAGATTTTCATTGGTCCATTTCCAAATCAAAACTTTTTTTTACATATCGAAGGACAAAATAAGTCTAGTTATAGATTAAATGTTTCAACAATGAAAAGTTTATTTAATACAAAAAAGTTATTTTATGAATATCAACTTTTATTATTTCATCAATTGCATTCTCAGATTTTTTTTTTTTTTTTTTTTTTTTTTTTTTCAGTGAAATATTTCTAATAATTTTCAGAGTTTGTATGTTTAAAAGAGGTTCCCTGTAGAATTTATAAAGAATCTTTATATTTCTGTGTATTTAATACATAACATAAATTTGTACATCCATATACATGTATCAATTAAGGACAGGTTTATTATCTTTGGCAAAAAACATATCTTTTGGAGCAATTTGTTTCTTGAAATAAGATGAAGATATCAACCAGTGAGGGAGGGGAAGAAGAGCAGTTGCTCTTTATTTATTGAAATTTAAACAAGCTCCATGAATTTTCTAGTGAAAACATTTGAAAATTTGTTTCTTATGACAGACAGTATATGCCAGAGTTGGCGAACCTATGGCACGCAGGAAGATATTTTTGGCCCGCTGTTTATTGAAGTTCTAAATCAAAATTCATTCAAATTCCCCAAATTCTGCACCTCTTTATTCTTTTTTTATTAATACACGAGCTTCATTGAAAATAGCTTTTGATTTCTATAATAGGTACTTGTTATTTTTACACCATCGTATAACGAAAAAAATGCTCTTTTAAATGCAATTTGTTTGAAAGCTGTATCTCAATTTAATTTTGGGATATTAATTTTTTTGTAGTTTTTAATACATTTTTGGTAATTGTGGCAACTGAAGAACTTAATATTTTTTGAAAGTCAAAAGGGTTGAAAGTAACAGGAAAAATAATCACGGAGAAAAGAAAATAATATATTACTGTACCTTTTTGTTGCCATTTTTTCATAAAAACTAAAACTAAAATTGAAATTAAAATACGTGCTATATGTCAGCAATTTTTTAAATTTCTAAATATTGCACATTTTTAATTTTTAAACCGTCAAATAGGGAAAAAAATCTTCTCCCAAATGCAATTTGTTGGAAAATTGTATCTTAATTGACTGAGTTATTATGGTTTCTAAAATAACTAGCCGCCCATGGCGACCAGTTTGGTCTCCCTTAAATGTATGCTAGGCATTGTATCATGTTACTTTTATTCACAATTTAATTTACTTGCTCAATCCTTCGCCAAATTGGAAGATCCTGAGAAATCGAGAACTCCCTACTTTTATGTTAGTCGGGCACAGGTGATAAATCGCCAAACATTGTACCCGTCACATTTTTTTTTCATATTTCGTTAATTCAGATTAAAATATAGTCCTTTCACTCATTTTATTTAGAATGGATAACTTTAATTTAAAAATGAAACCTTTAAAATTCACGACTTTCACTTAAAAAAAAAATTCTTTAAAATAAAGAAAAAGAATAAATAATACCATAAATCATTTAATTTCAACATCAAAGCATTGTTTTAATTTACCCCTCGAAAAATAAAAAATGCTGCTGGCGAGTAAAAAAATGTTATTGGCGAGAATTGTGCCCAGCTAACATAAAAGCACGAACTCTTTCCGATCATGGGAACTTTTATGTAGTTTTATTTGAAAAAAATATTTTGATTAAATCGGTTGCCAGAAAAAAATTTCTTTTCTCGCCATGGACCTTTTCTCTATTTCGCCAAGTACCTATACTGGAAAAGTACCTTCATTTATTTATTTATTTATTGTATTTTAAATTAGATGAATAAAAGACGGCACAGGTGTCATATACGCACTACGTTGGCACAACTTTGGAATATTTTTTTGACGCCAATGTCATATACTCACCGGGGTACTTAACTGGAGACAAAGTGTCGTTATTTTGCTTGATATGGTAACCGGATGTTGTTGTTTATTTATTAATAAATTGTTTAATTACTTTTATTTTTTAATTATATAAATTGTTTTGTTCTATAGTTATTAATTAAACCTTTTATTTATTTATTGTTATTCCCTTTTTAAAAATATTACACAATAACCAGTAAGATGCGTTTCATTCGGGCGTTGCCATTAAACAATTAACAAATAATTGCGATTTCTGTGCCACATACGATAGCGTAATATATATATAGATTTTCAAGCATAAATTATTTTTTAACTTATTTCTATCACGTGTAGCTCGATTACGAAAGGATAATCCGCTTGCCCTTAAAACAATGTAAAAAGTTCAGCATTTGTTTCTGTCTAATGTTCCATAACAAAATTAAAACTTCTTCTATAGAAAAATAAATAAATTAATGTAAATAAGAAACAAACTTAACAGATATGTGATTGAACCATGTGCTTATGCACTGAAATGATCGGAAAAACTGACGTAATTCACAAAATCTTGGGTTAATAACTCCTGGCATGCGGTAACATGTGAAAGTATTGCTTTTAATAAATTACAAAACTTTATTTGATTGAAAATTTATATTTTTCATATAAAATTTTCTTTATGTTAGTGGGCAATCTAAAATATATATTACATGTAAAAAATAATTAGAGTTAAAAAAATGGTTTTCACCTATATTCTGTAACCCGAGGAGCTCGGGTTTCATACCCTAGTATTTATAATAATCTAATGATGATATATAATTTGGACACTATTAATTGTTATTATTAGAATTAAACTAACTTATAAATCACTATTAAATTAATTCGCTATTTTATTTGCGGGAATGAAACGTCGAGGGGGGGGGGGCTTTGTTGGCATGCCATGTTCAGTTGAATTTTTTTTTGGAGAAAATATTGGCATGCGGATGTAAAAAGGTTCGCCGACCCTGGTATATGCTATGCACATCCAATAAGGCAATGATCTTTCTCATGACTCAGTCATCTGAAACTATTTTTTAAGTTAGATTCTGAAAGATTTATGATATTCTCTGGAGCTTATACTAACAATATATATTTAATAAGTAACTATTTTCTATAAAGTACTAAACTTAAAAATAAACATTAAAAGTAACTTTTTTTTCTTCAAACAACTGCCATTTTGTCAATGATGAACTTTTAAAACTAGACGTTGGCATAAGCTTCCTAGATAATATAATAATTTTCCAGATTTAAGGATCTAGTAGAGAGTATATGGTGATATACACTGTGTACATTTTCAGAATGTTGCTCAAAAATTGTTCTCAGATGACTGAGTCATGTGAAAATTGACTATCTTGTTAGGGATATTTGGTGATACTTTGCATCATATGAAGCAAATTTTCGAATATTTTGGATTGAAAAAAAAAAAAATTGGAACTTGTCTAAACTTCAGTAAATAAAGTGCAACCTCCCTTTCTCCTTCTGAGTTGATATCTTTATCCTAGTTCAAGAAAAAAATTCTCAAAGTGATTTATTTTGACCAAAAATAGTAAACTTTCTCTTAAAATATACCTGTTAAAGACTGGGAGGCAGCATTGCATTTTGACAGCCAATTTTAGCACCAATGATTTTGGTATACAGTGAAACTTCCATTTAACAAAGTTCCATCACTTAATCACTTCGTTATGTAGAAAATTCATTTAATAGAAATCAACTGAAATTCATAAAATTTCTATAATAAAATACATATGCATAAAATAAAAAATACACATAAAATGGAAATATTGGAAAAATGTATTTTAATTTGGGTAGTAACTTTGTTTATGCAATGTAGACGTATGGGGAAAATTTAATTAGAATAATGTCTAAAAAAGCACTTAAAGAGAGGTAACGAAAAACTGAAGCGTAGTGTACCTTTTCTCTGTTTTTCTTAGTATTCCAAATCCTTAATTTAAAAAAAGTTTGTAATATTACTTTGTACAGATTTCTTATAAAAAATAATGTTCATAAAAATTTTTGCACTTTTGTAAGTAGCTGAACAATACATCTGTAACATTTTCGTGAAACTGGAATCCCCTTCTTATTGTATTGAACGCTTTTAGCATTTCTTCTTTTAAATACAAATGATTAAATAAATAAATAATTTCATTTTCAAGCAATCTGCTGAAATAAATTCATACATCCATTACATCAGCAACTTCATCCCCGTTTGCACGATGTACAGGCACGGAAGTGGAATAAACTTCGTTATATACAGGGTATATTTTTCGTAATATGAAGATTAATTTATGTGTTAATGGCTTTCAAAGTCAAGATTCAGCATAATAATTCGTTAAGTAGAAAACTTCGTTAAAGGGAAGTTCCACTGTATATGACAAATAAGATGCTACAGTTAACAAAACTTCCAGTCAGCTGCAGCACCAGTGGGATGTGTTTCCATAGTAACATTACATGGCTTGCCATAATGTGAAATTAATGGCAACCCAATTACTTATGTTACCTTGAGGGAGACATCATCAGTAATTGGATTGTCATTTAGTTCATATTGCAGCGGGTGGTGTGATATTGCTATAGGAACACTCATCATTGGTGTACCATCTGACTGGCAGTTTCATTACCTGTACTATCTAATTTATCATATATCAGGAATCTGTTTAGGAAAGAACTGGGTCTTTTAAAGGACCTTTCATAAAATTTTTAATTACAAAATAGGACCCTTCACAAAATTCTTTGTCTTAAAAAATAGGCCTTTCACAAAAATTGTACCTCTCCAAACTGAACATTTCACAAATTTAAACATTTAAAAGTAAAATCTGACCTGTCACTTTTACATATATAAAGAAAATATAAATGTATAAAGAAAAACATGAATATAAAAATTATTTCAAATTCATAAAATTATGACTAGATTTTTCACAAATGTAAAAAACTTTTCACAGTTTCGCAAAAACAATACCCTAGGGAAAATGTCTGGACAGGCCCCTGTATGTAGCAAAACCATCAATGCAAAAATTGATGGCCTAAATGTCATGATGCCTCCTGGACATATTAGTACTTATGCACAGTGAAACCCGCTTAAGAAGTTTCCCAAGGGAATGGAAGAGAAAAACTTCTTAAATGGGAAAATTATCATTTTTTGAAAAAATCAATAGTTTAAATATTGATTTTCAGAAGAGGGTTTATTTTATCTTAGTACAATAATACAAAGAGTACTTTCTATAAAACTGAGTTTTCTTAAGAAATTTAAATTAGTTTGCACACTTAAAAAATTAGCTAATAAAGTAAAAATACATAATTACCTTAGAAACTCTTTATTTAATCCAAGACAAGAAATTTGTCTTTAAGAGTCATTTGATATGTTTTTGCAAAAAAAATCGGTTATAGTTTTTTGTTTCTGTTTTTTTTTTTCGACAACCTTTAATTGATAACAGTCTTAAGCTTTTGAAAACTTCTTCAAGCATATTTTCGACACTTTCGATAAAACGGCGAAAGGTTTCTAGTCCTTTTACAGCTTCCGAAAAACTAGGAATTTCCACATCTTCTTCCTCAGTTTCACTCATTTCTTCATCTACTGTCATTTTACGAATATCATCCACTGTAAGCATTTCACATGGTACTACTTCATCATCTACCGACACATACTCCTCAAACGATGCAGTGAAATCCATCTTTCTTTGAAGAGTCTTCCAATCATCTGCAATATCAAATTCATATTCTTCTATTGATTCTCAATCCAAGAATCCTGCTTTTTGAAAACAATTGGCAATGACAGATGGGGTTATTAACTCCCATGCAGATAAAATAAAATGAATTGATTCCAAAACGTTCACTTTTTTAAACTCTCCAGTATTGTTAAGTTTTTCAGTCATCCATTTCACTAGCCGTTTTCTATAATGCTGCTTAAACACGTTAATTACTCCCTGATCCATGGGTTGTAAAATGGAAGTTGAGTTCGGAGGTAGAAAATGGACTTTTATGTTGCTCAAGTTTTTCATGTCTTTGGAATGGGCGGCACAATTGTCTACGAAAATGATGGTGTTCCTCTTAGCTTTCCTCATTTTATCATTCAATCTTTTCAAATAAGTTTCATAAATTGTAATTGTCATCCACACAGTCTTGTTGCTTTCATAGTCACAAGGCAGTGATTTCACATTCTGAAAACATCTGAGTTTCTTCGATTTTCCAACATCTAAAATTGGCAACTTCTCAGAACCGTCCATGTTGGCACCCAATAAAATTGTAAGTCGTTCTTTATTTCTTTTACTTCTGCGACATTTCGCCTTTATATGCATATGTCTTATCTGGTAAAAGATTGTAGAAAAGTCCACACTCATCCATATTGAAAATGTCTTTAGGATGATAGTCGGTTATCAAATATGGTAAGATTTTCTTCCACGATTTCTTGTGGATCGACACTTTTACTCTCGCCTTGTATAGAATTATAAGTCAATCCAGCTCTTTTCTTCATCCTATCAATCCATCCATTTGAAGGAGTGAATTCAATCTCCATTTTTTTAACAATTTCCTCAGCCTTCTCTCCAAGAATAGGTCCGCTCATAGGAATATTGGCGGATCTGGCTTGTTTGAACCAAATCATTAACTTTTCTTCCGTAACTTCATATTTTCGTCTTTTCACCTTTTTAATTTTACGAGATTTTTCAGAACAGTTTAAAATGAGATCTCGTTTTGCTACAATTCCATTCAGAGTAGTCACTGGTATGTTCAACTTCTTTGCAATTTCAGCTCTTGTTGTTTTCGCGTTACTATCAACTTCTTTCAAAATTTTGATTTTGTCTTCAATTGACAAGGCTTTCCCTTTAATTCCCTTGCCCGACATTTTTTGGGGAAAAAAAAAAAAAAAAACAGAATTTTTTGTATGTGTATTTTCCAACGAGAAACCTTTGATGTTATGCATTTTACACTGACTTAAAAACTGTGAAATGAATAAACCAAACACAGCTTTGGTATATTACACTCATGGAAGAGGATGGGAGAGAATCTGTTGTAACAGAAAGTAGTTATTGAACTGAAAGAACCGCCCCTCGGTTGGGTGGAGCAATTCCTTTTTCTCTTTATCAGTCACTATTGTTACAGTGGCGAGGGACCCCACCTCTACCCACATTCCATTTCCATCAAATACGTTAAACAGATTTTAAGGTGAAATAGAAGTGACCACAACTGCTATCAGTCCTAAACATTAACCTTTTTGAATAGCGAAGAATATATAGAAAGAGATTTCCAGCACAGAAAAAAAAAGTAATAATCAAAAAGACAGAATAAACACGCTTTGAAAGTAAAAATGGAAGGTAAAATAAAACTTTTTAAGCGGGAAAGAGTTTCGAACTAAACTTCTTAATCGAGTTATTTTAGCATTGTAAGAATAAGAGAAAAATATGGAATTGAAAATATAAACTTCTTAAACGGGAAAACTTCTTAAGCGGGAACTTCTTAAACAGGTTTTGCTGTATTTGCATATGCTATGATTATAAAATTATTAATAACCCTTTAATAGTCGTGCCGATACATTCATGGGCAAAATGCATGTGAAATGAAAATCACGACAATTAAAGGGTTAATAAAAAATTGTTAGAACGTTTTTGAAGCAATACAAAATTATTTGAATTTTCAACATTTATTGATTGTATCTTTTCGTATAAGCAAATGCTGATTTAAAAAATATATTAGTAATTATTTTAAGTGACAGTGTTTGTACATGTGGGTACAAAGACCTTTTTTTTTTATTTATGAGAATGATATCATCTTAACTAACATATATTTTCCTTCACTGGCTTAAAAATGAAAGTGCTTTATCTAATAGAAATAACTTCACATTTGCATGACAAGATGCATTTTAGTTCAGAAATTTGAGCTATATTACTAAGTTTATGACAAACTGACTCCATTTTCACTGTGTTTTATTCCATTGGTTCATTCCACTGCGGTTAAGGATTTGAAAAACTAAAAATAAAAGAAACAGAAACTATGACAGGCTTCACAGCAGGGCTTAATTTCTAACAAAAAAAGTACGGGAGCCCTAATATTCTGTGTTACCGGTACAACAACCGTACTGTTCCCCCCCTCCTCCCTCCTGTCACTCCAATCCGCATATTTATATTTCGTTCATTATTTGCAGACCTGCCAACCTTTGAAAATGAGAAATCGTAGCACACAAAACTAAAATTAATCTGGATGCTGGTTGGTTGGTTGGTTGGTTTTTCGTGTTTTGCAGCCATCTTTCAACATTCGTAGAAGGAATAAGGTTTCAGTCTTTCAACTCAATATAGTAAATTTTTTCCTCTGAAAATTTTTATACGATATTTAGAGTTTCTTCTCATTTCGCAGCGTTTTTTTTTTTTTTTTTTTTTTCCCGCGATTGTTTTAGGATATTCACATATCAGGATATTCATTTTTTCCCACAATTGTAATTCACATTTTTCTATCACGATTCTTTGTTGAATCCGCACCATGAACTTTTGACAAAATTCGCATTTTTTACTGCAATCCTTTGACGAAGTTTGCATTTTTTGCCACGATCCTTTGACGAAATTAGTGTTTTTTTTCTGCGATCTTTCGGTGAAACTTGTGTTTTCTTACTGATCTTTCGATGAAATTTGAGTTTTCTTACTGATCTTTTCACGAAATTCGCATTTTCTTTCTGCGATATTTTGACAAAATTCACATTTTTACCACGATCCTTTGACAAAATTTATTTTCTTCAGCGACCAATTGACGAAATTGATTTTTCTTACACTTTCATTTATCGAAATTCGCGATAGTTATCGCAAACGATCGGCAAAATTTTCGATATCTTTTCGCGACCAATTAACAAAACTCACTACTCGTTTCCACGACCTTTTGACGAAATTTGCAATATATTTCCCTCAATAGTTTATCGAAATTCGTTATTTTTGGCGGAATTCGCAATTTCATTTGGAACTTTTAAAGAAATTAGCGATTTTATTAAGCGATCTATTGAAGATAATCACTATTTGTTTCGGAGATCTTTGACGAAATACCCAATATTTTTACACGGTCATTTGAAGAAATTCTCAATTTTTTCCGCAATCGATTCACGAATTAATTTGGGGAAATTCCATAAACAAAAAGAAATTCGCGGACTTCCAATAAATTTCAAAATATATTCGCAGAAGAATCATAGGTCTGTGGAAGAATTTGCTGGGGGAAATACTGCACAGTAGTTTTCATTATCCAGGACTCTCATTTTCCACGTACAAATTTTGCAATTTTGCACACTATTTCAAAACTTGCCCTTCAGAGGACAACCCCCCCCCCCTCCCCCCTTCCAGAAATTCTTAAAGTGTCAGCCCTGTTTCTAAGGAAGGAAATTTTTGTATAAATATTTATAGAAGCATGATTCACTCGTGGTTAATACACATAAGGAGGATTTTACGCTAAGAAGATCGTTTTGAAGCCCAGATTTTTTTTCCCATGAGCAATTTTTAATGTCCGAATTTTCGGACTAATGACCAATTTTTTAAAATTTGCGCAAATGAATACTTTGAAATTTTTGAAAATTAGGAACAGAATCATTTTTGACAAATATGCTGCGTGATATAAAAATCGTAACTAGAAACAAAACAATGCGTTCATGTTTTTTGCAAAAAATCGTAGTTTAAGACCGATTTTCGTAGCATCATAGTTTATAGGTCCAAATCGTAGCAACTACGATTTTTTCATAGCAGTTGGCAGGTCTGTATTTGCAAAATTTAAAGCATTTTTATTCTTTAGCAAAATAAAAATTTTAAATATATCTATCAGCATATACTTAGCTGTCAACTATTCCACTTTTTAGCTATCACTCCTTCTGAATAGTAAACTTTGCCTAATTTTAATGTTAATTAATTGCAGAATTCTGCGATTAAATATGGTAAGGATTGTGATTAGGAAATAGTGTTAACACAAAAAAGGGATAGTTCGCAGCTATGCATTTAAAAAAAAAAAAATGAATGAAATTTACAGAAATTAATATTTATATACTGAAGATTGAAACAATGTTTTACAATTTCCTATAAAAGGTGCATATCTTAAACTATAATCCATTCCTTCTGATAACAATCTTTTGTGGTGTGTCCCTGAAAATCGGATTAAATTAAAAATTTGACACCGTTATCGGAAAGAATCGATGCTTTTATAGAAAAAGTTGAAACACTGCTCGATTGCTTTCTATCAGAATAACAATACACGGCACTTATATCTACTTACAAATGAAAGTAACTTCGTAAATGTGCAGAGCAGAGCCTTAGCATGGGTACCGTTCATGATACAAAATAATACTTGTACGCAATAGAAGGCAAAAAAACCTCAAGCTGATGCTCGTTGGCTAGAACCAAAAATATTCTTTTCAGGTTAGATATCTAAATAATAATTTTAAAAAAAACAGCCTATAAAAAATTATCCTACTGTCACAAAAGAAACTCGAACTGAAAGCAAATTCATTGTTCAATCTCTTGAGTGGCGCTGTATGAACATGTCGCCAGCATAAATTTGAAATAGAAAAACACGATTTCTGTTTCTCCTTCATTCTGATCAAAATAGTGTTAAAATGATTTGAAATGGATTATAATACGTAATTTTAAATGAGGAAATTTTTTTTTTCTTCTAATATGAATAAATAAAATAAAATGTAATACAGATTGAGCTCAAATCAATCGTTGCCCAAAAACTAATATAAAAATTCAGTCCGTTTTATGTCCATCTCCTTCGTGTGTGACACATTAGTAAAAATTAAAAAAAAAAAAAAAAATCACATAAAGTGTTTTGGTAAAAAAGAATGCAAAAGCTTGGAGATGGGAAGGCAAGGAAAAGGTAATTTAGGCTTCAGTTTTTCGGAAGCGCTTTTGTACTGCGCTCCAGAGCCCTGTATTTATGAGATCCGGTGAATTCCAACCAATATTTAAATATTTACTAAAAACAGAGAAGTACCGGAGCCGGGCTCCGGTGCAAATTAAGCCCTGCTTCACAGTATATAAACAATAATAAGGTGGGATTCTCGTACAATCACAAAAATTTCAAGTAGTAGTTAGGAAATTTAGGTGAAAATTAAAATTGTTTATTTAAACTGTTGTTTATTTAAATTATTTAAAAATTGTTTATTGCAAATAGTAAAAGTTTTTTCTTAAAACTTTCCAGTTATGGTAATTCAGCAGTCATTTCAGAATTACAGTTTAATACTTCTTTCTCATTAAATAAAAGCTTTTTTCTTTTTTCTTTAACATACATTTTTAGCATTTCACTTCTCATCTGAAATACAGATGAAATTGCTTCTGATATAGTACTGATTTTCTTGAATATAAAAAAAGTACACTCTTTTAATTCCTTTTATGTTTTGAAGTTTGGGAACTGTTTAAGAAGTAATTTTGGTATGCTTTGGCAATTTTAGATAAATGCCAACTATTATTTCTCTGATTATTTGTAATATAAAAATACATATTTAAATTTCTGTAAAAGTTAATGTTATTTGTCTATTAACCACATATTTTATTGTTTAATCAAATTTCCATTTATGTTATGTAAATATTCCTGTTTCTGTACACACATGCACATACATCTATTATGTGAGTTTATAAGAAAATGGTTTGTACTGTAAGAAATAAAAATGGATTTAGGGGGATGGAGGGGGGGGGGGGGGGGGAAGTTGATTGATTAATTTGGAAAAAAAGCACTTCTGAAAATTTATTGCACCTGGCCTCGCAAAATTATAACAATGAGTCTCCGTAAAGTTATTGCATTGTTCCTATTACCTTTACTAGGGGCGTCTCTGCTTGTGTTTGAAATGAAGAAACTATTAATATTTAAAAATGTAGACAAAACTTTAACTTTTTTTGTGTATACAGTAAAAGCTCAACTAACCGGCATGCTCGGGAAACGCCGATTGCCGGATACTTGAAAAGTCCGGATAGTTGAGCGCTACAAAATCTGTCATGAAAGAAGGGGGGGGGGGGGGGCATCGACGTAAAAATGAAACAGGAAAATGATTTTTAGGCTATTTTCCTGCCATTAGGAAGTCGATCAAATAACTCTTATTATTATTATTAAATTTGCAGTTGATAAAGTTATTCTTTCCGAATAAAAAATAAAAGTAAACAAATTTCTATATTTATTTATTAATCTTTTATAAAGTTGTATTATTTATAATTTGACATTGCCCCTTTCCGGAAAAAGCACATGGAAGCTTGGCAAATTAACTTTGGTATGATTCACTTGTGTTACCTCAACTAACCTCACAGTAATAATGAATCTTTTCTGCATAGCTGAAAACGTTATCAGATGCAAACTGATAATGCTAGACTTCTCCGATCATGATAAAAACAAACTACACTCATTAGCTTTTTTTGTTTTTCTTGTTGGAGTGGCTCAGATAGTGAATTTTTTTTTTTTGGGGGGGGGGGGGGGGATTTCTAAATTTCTGAAAACTCATTGTACGTTAATAAAAATTAGGTAAACGGCCTAATTTATTATTATTTTAATTCGGTGAAAATTTGAACACAATCGGACAATTAGCAACGGAGAAAGCAATTTTTTTTATATAATTAGTAAGGGGGAAAAAGAGTACCGTTTCGTTCTTTCTTTTTATCTAGAATAATATTATTATTATTTCTGTTTACTGTTTAGGTTGATGAAAAATATTTTTCCTCGCTAATTCTACAACGCAAAACTTTGATGCAATCTCCTGGCTGAGGAGAAAAAGTTTGAACTGATAAAAATCCAGCTGCAGTGTTTTCCTTTCATCCGTTGCTTTGCTTGATTCTGCAGAGGAAGCAAATGCCATCAACTTTTCTTTATGCGATTTAATATCGTAAATCGTTGAGGATCCAATATTGAATATACGCATCAATTGTTGTTTATTTCCCCCTCTTTCTAAACGACTAATAATGTCTAGCTTCTGAGTTATGGTTAAAACAACTCATTTCCTTTTATTAGGATTTGACTGATCTGCCATTTTTTAATTTGACAAAAAATATGACAGACCACGATTAATAAAGGTTGAGAGTATTTCCTAGGCTGATTTCCTAGGCCTGATTAAGCACAAGCGAATGGCAGTAAAAATGTGCCAAAACGGAAAAAAAAAAAAAAAAAAAAAAAAAAAAAGCATCAGCGTGATTTAAGTCAAATTCTAATTGTCAAACTGAATGTGTAGACCCAAATGGGCGGGACAGATGCAGGGCCGAAACTAGATGGGGGGGGGGGCAGAGGGGGCACGTGCCCCGGACGCCGCTTTAACAGAAGGTGAAGGGGGCGCCAGAATGAAGATTTTGTTTGACGCTTGATACAAGAATGTATATATATATATACGAAATTTGTACAAAAATGGGGGGGGGGGGGGCAAAATCCATGCTTGCCCTGGGCGCCATAACGGCTAGTTTCGGCCCTGGACAGATGGAAAGTTCTACAGACAGATGGAATTTTCTAGTAACTCCAGGGAGGGAGGGGGGCTACTGTGCATCTGGGGGGAAAATACGATATCTGAAATGACCATATCCCCATCCCAATTCTTAGAAAACAGTTTTCCTTCATGTTCCTGGCTTCCTCACTTAGCAGTTCAGTTTTCGGAAAAGACGTAGCTTTCTACCGTTTATCACGCCTCCCCATCTAGTTTCGCCAAGAGCAGAAAAGAAAAATCAAGCCCTCAGAGTAAAGATAAGAACTTATATGAGAAGTCTATGATCAAGCCTCTCTTCTCTTGTCTTCATTTTCCACCCCCTCCTTCTCTCTTTCGGAAGGAAAAAAAGCCGGCGCGGCGGACTATCGCGTACTATGACGCAACATGAAGTTATTCTGCGCTAACGAGCTATAGACAGTTCTTTATGCTATATTTTTATTTTACAATGTTCACTGTTATGAACATACACACAGATCTGTTTTACGCCGAATTAATCGCTGAGATAATTTGAGAATGCTAACAGTAAATTTCCTAAAATAGTAGTAAAAATTTTTCAACTGTTTATGGGGGAAAAAAATAAACGATTTCTCCAAATTTTTCCGGTTAGTTGAGCTTTCCGGTTACTTGAAGCCCGGATAACAGAGCTTTTACTGTACCTTCTAATTCTTTACCAAACTGCATAAAAGTAGTCTAAATTTTAAGTTGGGCCTCAAACTTCATTTTAGTCGAACTCCCATCAAAATCCATTTAACATTTCCAGTATGATGCTCATACAATAGAAAAATGGGCACTAAACAGAAATACAATTCTATATAATCATGTGATAAGAGGATTCTTCTAATCCCTATCAGAGTTTTATTTTTAAAGGGGATTATCCCCTTTTATTTTAATGTTTTGGGAGAATTTTTTTCAAGTTTGTGTCAAAAATTTCATAATTTGTGTTCTTAGTTACTTCAAAATTTGTTTCGCTTTATTACAATATCATGTTATATTACAGTAATCTCTAAAATATTTTAAAATCATTTGTTTCATTAGGTCATATAAAAAATATGATGCTTAATATTTTTCATTCATTCATTTACTTGTCATTTACTTTTTATAGCTCTTGTGTAATCGTAAGATTAACAGTGACTTTGAAGTTCAGAATGCATATTAAATAAGATTAATTAGTTTCTTTCAGTGTATTTCAGTATTTTGTTTTTCAATGTGCTAAAATAGCTTGTATAACTGTAGCTGTGTTTTATTAGCACAACTAAGGATATTTCTAATGCAAGGGTAGTGATAAGTCTGTATTGTGAACATCTTGTGTGAACATGTATATCTTAGCAACATCTGCAAATGTTAGTGCATTATAGTTTGTTACGAATAAATGTTAGTATATGTTAGTAACATTAGTATATGCCTGTTGAAGATTTCCAATGTCCTTAATATTTTAAATGCAGATTTTGTTTTTTAACAAGTTTGTAGTGTTTTTCAAAACTTAGCACTTTATATTGTTATATTTTCTATGGAAAATGAGTTTTGAACACCATTTAAACTAGATTCTGTGAGACTCATTTTCTCCCATTTATCACATTTTGGTTATGAAAATTATTCATGTGATCTTATTTTTTTTTCTTTTGTGACTATATGTAACTTGTAAGTTATATTTCCTTGTAACTTTGCATCTAGATTCAGGATGCACCTAATAATGATTTTGGTGGAATACCGAAAATTCTGCACACAGATAAACTAATACCAAATATTCAGCCAGCCAAATAGTAAGTATTTGGCCAAATACTAAATATTCAGCCATTCAAATGCAGTGGCGTAGCCAGGATTTCGTTTTGGGGGGGAGGGGGGTGGTCCAGAATTTTTCCTTCAGGTTATATATATACAGTATGGAACCATTTATCCGGAAACCAGTTAACCGGAAAACCAGTTATCCGGAATGATATTTTTGATAGACTGATTTCAGAATCTTTGCAGAAAAAGGTGTCATACACTGCCAATTTGACATAGGCTTTGCTTGAAACAATTGTATAATTTGATGACAACATCTAGTATTTGAAATGAAAACATATTTAGTTGTATTTTAGATGTTTTAATTTTTATGCAGAGGAAACAGGAGAATTTTTGTTCCTAAGGGATTCCCATAAACTACCTTCTTTTAAACTCTGGTTAACTTTTGATTTTTTTTTTTTTGCATTGATTTTTAATCCAAGTAATCTAAAATCAGAAATAATGTCACAACCACACATATTCCACAAAACTTATCAAATGAATGCTGCTTTAATGCACAACCAGTTAACCGGAAAAACCAGTTATCCGGAATACATCTGACCCCAAGCATTTCGGATAAATGGTTCTGTACTGTATAGTAAAACCTGCCAAGATGAAATCGCAAATAGTGGGGAAATTTTTCATTTTACACAGATTTTCGTGTTATCAGGTGTATTTGTATGGTATTATTTTCGATAGCACTATGGAACATTTCCGTTTAAGACATAATTCCATTATAGGCAGGTTCTATTTTTACAAGTTTTGTGAATTTATATAAATATACTTATTTATGTCAAATGAATAGAATAAAACTTGTCAAAATAGTAATTATCTATAACAGAATCCTATCTTTAACGGAAGCGTTGCATGGTCTTAATATGAATTACAATACAATTAAATTTGCTAAAAGCCTGTCTGAAAGGGGATTTTCATCATTCTTTAGTGAAACATAGTGAAACCTGAATCTTTTTATAACGCAATCCTGTCTTAAACAGAAGAGTTTCAGGATCCCGACGAAACGAACAATAGATCTTATTGAGGTAGTGTATCTTAGAAGTATAATTAATTACACTTCATTAAATGGAAGCCTGTTTAAAACTGAACTTTTAACCAGTCCCTTGCAATCATGTCTTGACAGGATTGACTATGTATGTATAATAGAAGTATTTCGAGTAACTTTAAGAATTTAGGTATATCCTTATTTAATTTCTTAATTTAAAAAAAGCATGGATAAAAAATGTAAGGCCAATCTTTATAACTGCAACTAATAATACATCGAAGTTACCTTAATATTTACCTGTGAAAAAGATTCACTATATGATGTGAAAAACTGAGCACATACTGAAGAGTTAAATTTAATTTAATCAAGTTTCATATTACATAACATTTGCCTACAATAAAGTTAGAATGATATGGTTAAGTTTAAAACAGCAATTTCCATGTTTAATTTCTTGCCTTTGAATTAAGAACTTGTGCTGTAATAGATATTGGATAATGATTTCACATAAGTGTCAATCGCGTGATCCGTTAATTCCCCATGGGAGTTTTTGAGATAAGGTTTTAACTTTAAGAAAAAGATCCTGCATTTTCAGCTACAGAAACTAGTAATGTAAGAAGCACACACATCAAATGTAGTTCATGCTGTAAAAAGTAGTTTTGTTACTATTGTCTAATTCAGCCATAACTCATTTGGGTTTCTATGTTTCATGTCTCGCCATTTTTGATACCATATTCGATCAAATAGTTGCTTCTGATATCTGGTCGTCTTTAAGGAAGTTAAATTTTTGTAATAAGTTTATTTGTGATTGATTAGCACTTTTTTGGAAGTATTAGGATGTATAAAAAAATAATGGTGGTTTCTGTTATTTTACTTCTCAACCAATTTAGTTTATATGGTTCGAAACAGTTTTAGAGCATTCTCCAAATTCAGCAGCAAGCTTCGGACTTCGGTACATAGTTTAGTTTCAATTTATGCTTTCGATTTCTCATTGCTAAAGACAAAATGCCACCTCTCCAAAGACCTTTTCCATACACAAAACTCTTATAACCACCATGAAATTTCTTGAAGCAATGTTAAACTGCAATTTCACAAATAGTAATTGGGGTCAAAGACAATGTTGAATCCGGACATTTTTTCCCATGTAATATTTATGCAGCTCTGAAAGGGACACTTTGGAGTTCCGTGGAGGGGGGGGGGGGGGGGGGGTAGCACTTCTAGACTATTAATAAGCATAAAATCAAAAATCTTCCGATTGCATCCTTAAACAACTTGACATGAGGATCAAGAACATCACCTCAGTATATTTCAGCATTCAGAGTTGCATGGTAAAAATGTGTCGATCACTGCGACCATTCAAAGTGATGCCCGTCCGTACCATGATTCCATGACCTTTGTATCAATACCTTTCACGGATGTTTGCAGCCTTATTGCATGTAAATTTCTTCCTCCATGTGGTAACATGTCTGTAGTAACTTTCTAAACAAAATCGGGATTCATCGGTACAGAGAACTAGACGCCAGTCTGTGTTACTCCAATGATGATGATCTCTGCACCACTTTTACCGGGCGCATTTTGTTACCGGAGTTAGTAGAATACAAATCATGCGTTTCCTTCATTTCAGTCCTTTTTAATGCAGCCTGTCACTCGCAGTAAACCTGGATAGTCGGTTTCCTGTTGCTGCAAAAAACTCCCTTGGAATGTGAACTGACGTCAATTGTTTATTTCTTTTTGCAATCGTTTGCAAATAACGGTCCTGAGAGCTTATTGTGGAACGTTTTTTATCTTGACCTGGTTGTCTGTGTACATTATACCAGTGTCTTTAAACCATTTCCATATTCTTGACATGACGCTTTTGGCTATTTTTAAGTCTTTACAGACCCTGAGAATGTCTGTCCTGCTTCCATTCTCTCTATTGCATGCAATTTCTCACAATCGGTCAAATGTATTCTGAGCGACATATTCCACGTACTACAAGCGAAAATTTTACCTAATTACACATACAATCCTTCAAATTACCCACGTGTACTCCTTTTCACACGTGAACCGAAAGAGCGGGTTGAAGCTGAAAAATTTGCCTATTTTTCTGTAGTGAAGGTTAATCCCATTGGACTCGTGACATTGAGTTACCATCCAATCACCTTTTATCAAAGTTCCCTTAATAGAATTAACAAGAAAGACCTTTTTATGGTTGTTCCTTTAATTTTTCTCGCCAGTGTATTTTGAAAGTGGTAACAAATAACCAGTCCAAAAATAAAGTTACTTTTATTAATTGCAGTCAGCAGATTTAAAATAATTGATAATGTCCGCTATACAGTGAACAAAGATAAGGGTCATGAAACTCAACCAATGTGCCGTTATTGCATTCGTATAAACTCGTCCTTTCCCATAGTGTTGACAACAGTTGGTCCCATCGAAGTCCACGATAAAGAAGTTTTACGTTTAATTCTAGTTACAGTAAA
Organism: Maratus speciosus; assembly: GCA_963932465.1. Taxonomy (NCBI): domain Eukaryota; kingdom Metazoa; phylum Arthropoda; class Arachnida; order Araneae; family Salticidae; genus Maratus; species Maratus speciosus. Next base: position 277,242,864 of record OZ010797.1, on the reverse strand, counting down.
TTTGTGTAAACGGAAAAGCAGATACACATGCATAGTTATCCTTCCGTCTTGGGCAGGGTTGGGTTTTTGACATGACAAGCGTCAAAAACTGTTTTAAACTATCATAAACTGGTTTAAACCGTTGAAAACTGACAAATACATGTAACACGCTAAACCATTTTAACAATAGGTAAACATTAAATAAGTCAATGATTTATGTGATCTTTTATTGAAATTTAATAATTTAAAAAATATATTATTTGCAATAAAATATTTTTTTTTGGATTTTTCAACCAGAAGAAAATTTTGTACAATTAAATAATCCGGATCAATTTTACCCCGCAGCATGCTGCAGCACATTTATTTACACCCAAAAGATTTTTGAGTTTAGAGTGTATGAAGCGTTAGAAAATAGTCTGTCTCTTAATTGATGCTGAGCTAGTAGGACTTGATAGCAAAAGCATTGCTAGATGAGCAAGTTTTGAAGCAGGCTCAAAAAGCTGTTGTATTTAATCATACCTTTCCACCAAGCAATGGAGTTCTCCCTATAGCACTGAAATAAGAAGACGGGAAAGGGGATTCTTTTTTCAATTCAAGGAAATTCTTTAGCTTCATACACAATCAGTATGGGTAAGCATCCATAAATTCTCTCTGTAGCTCAAGCACGAGCTGAATCAACTGATACAGCAATCAACCCTTGCCCCTGATGGTTGGGATGCAAAGTATAAGCCAAAGAAATAAAAATTTTACCCTGTTAAAAAGTTGTACTTAACAATAATACTTTACTATGTATTAATTACTGCTATACAGTAAGAGTGAATTTAAAATATTACATGTAATGTTGTCATGTGTGACATTTAATTTGAATTTTTACAGATCAATTTAGTATTTGAGGTTTTTGACAAGGGGTTTTTGTCAAAAACTGACATGTGTCAAAAACCTGCCAACCCTGGTCTTGGGACATTAAAATGTTTTCGTTTTTGAGAGGATTCCGTGTTTGCAGAAAACCTGCCAAGAAGGAATCAACTGGAACAAGCTTAGTTTCAGATAGGTTTCAAACATTAGCAAGCATAAATATATAGTGTTGTTTTCATCGAATCTTGAATTGTTTTCCTTTGGTATAGGTAATCTTCACATATTTTACTGTAATACATTTTTGCTGTTCAGAGGTGTACTGTAGCAATGATTTTCAACCTGGGTGTACGCGTACCCCCAGGTTGGGTACCCGCCACGTACCCTTGGAGGTACATGGCGGGTCTGCTGGTGGTACGTGAAAATAATATCGGTAATGCCAGAAGTAACAAAAATGGTTAGAAAAGGTCACAAAAATGTTACAAATGTCAATGTAATTTGCATCGATTTATTATACGTTTGAGATAAGATTACTAATTTAAAAAAGCATGTTTACGTTATCTCGTTGAGTGGAGGGGGGAAGGGTGTGTGTGTTTATGAGGAATGGAGGTGCTCTGAAATTAAAAGCCTAAGAAAGTGTACGTGAAAGAAAAAAGGTTGGGAAGTGAGTATGTTTTAGCAGTTTTAATGGAATAGATACTGTAAAAACGGAAAGTGTTTATAACGGAAACCTGTCTAAAACGAAAAAGTTCATAGTCCCGGTAAAAGACATACCTTTTAATTATGCCTTCTAAGACAAACACCTGTCTAAAGTGGAATCTTTCACAGATTCTTTGGGATTCTTTCTTAGCCGTTTTTACTGTTGTATCCATCATTCAGTAAACCAGTTCTTCGTTACGGGGGGGGGGGGGGGGGGGGGTCCGGACCCCCTGGACTCCCCTCCTTGGCTACGCCACTGTTCAAATGGTAACTGTTCGGTCAAATACTGAATGTTTGGCTGGCCGAATACTCCTATATTTCAGAGCTTAAAGATGTTAAAAAGTTACATTTTAAAACAATTTTGCGTAGTATTTAACATATATACTTCCATTTTGATGAGCAAGACCTTTTTACAAGTAAAAATAAGCTTTACATACACACAAAAAAAAATATGCTGTGAGTTATTATTTAAAAAGATTCTTTTTTTAATTAATAAAACTTAACATTTTATGGCTTCTTCTGTGAATTACAGTAAAGGAACAGTAAATAAATGATGTTAAGAAGTTTTTTTTTATTTAAAAAATATTTTATTTCTTAATTATTTTGAAAGTTAAAAGTAGAATTTGTGTAAGGTTTTTATAAATATTTTTTTTAAGTTTTTCTAAGTAATCGTTTTGATGAAATATTGAGATATTTTGGTATTCAGCCTAACCGAATATTCAGTAGTTTAGGTGAATACTAAATATTTGGAGCTTCCTTAATCCAGATCATTTTATACTTTTAGGATCATTCACATATTAAGGAGAATCACCATTGTGATCACATATAAGAAAATTCTGTGTAAAAAGTTTTTCTCAAAATTTTTCTTTTTGAAATAAATAAAAGTAACTATCTTAAAAGTACTTATTTTGTGATAATGATATTAATAATTTTAGTGATTAATTATTCTTAGAAATATTTTAATTATTTATTGATAATCCAAACTTTTCAGTTATCTTTCTTGGTTAAAAATTATTATATCACATGTTATTTTACTTATTTAATTCAAAATGTGATTTTCTTCAACTTCTCAGGTTTTAATTCTTATTTATTTTATGATTGCATTTGTTTTATCTTTTCAAATTTCAGAAAAACTAAAAGTGAGTATGAGAATTGCAGTTCCTGACCAATATGGAAGAAATATGTTAGGTGTATTAGATGAAACAAAGACTCTCAAGTATGGTCAAGTTTTTGTGCAGTATAGTAAAAGTTTGACAGATCCAAGTGCTGGTTTTGAAATTCTAAAAGGTAGTTTTGTACAAATCTTGTCATGTTGAAAATTGTATATTTCTAGTATTTTTGACTAAGTGCAGTACAAAATTTCTTCCATTTCTAATTTGTCAATTTTAGTCTGTTTTGGGTTGTGACAGTATCTGCCTTACTTTAATATGTATTCTTGAAAGAGGGGTGGGGGAAATTCTGGAAAATCTTACCAGCCAAGGATTTATTTTGCCAGCCAGCAAAATGGAACGTACAGTTGAAAATTGTTATGACAAAATTTATGCAACTGTAAAAATAGTTGATTACTATTACTACAAGGCATTTTCATAATTTTTTTTTTCTATAAAATTAAGAAATATATACAAGATAGAAAGTTTAATGTAGAATAGAACTCAGTATCATGTTTACATCGCAGTAATTTGGAAAGTTGTAAAATATAGCTAACTAGTGAAAGAAAAAAGAAAAAAAAAATTCATCATATCTCTATAGTTTGTAGTTTTCGAAAACTACCTAAAAATTCACTCCCCCTGTCAGAAAATTCACTTGCCAGAGGCCAGTAAAATGATGTATTTCCTCACTTCTGCCCATCAAAAGGTTTTAACCAGTAAGAACTCATAAAAAAATCCTTATTAATATTTGTCTGAAGTTTATACCATCAGATAAGCACATGAATTTTAAATGAATAAAAATTTGCTTTGTTATATATGTAATAAATGATGAAAGTAAAAAGTATGTTCTGGTTCTATATTTACCTTTGAGATACTTTTAGAGTCAGCATTTTTCTTGTACTTAATCTTTGTTGTTGCATCCACTGCATTCCTTTGGCTATACTGTACAATAGACAAAAAATTCAACACAACTCATGAGTTAAAGAAATTAAAAGTTTTAAGAATTGCTTTTCTCTCCCTTTAAGATAGGTATTATTAACTTGTTTCACATGTGTGGTCAAATTTATGTGAAATGCATTAAAAATTTCTCTCATCCTTCCACTGGTTTTGAAAAAAAAAAAAAAAAAAATATATATATATATATATATATATATCTTTAGAAACAATCTTTAGAAATTAAAAGTTCATACACAAATTTTATTAATTTATAATTAACATTTTGTTATCAAATTAAATTGATGAATTTATTGATTGATATGCTGTTTTGTTGCAAATTATATGATTTAAGAAAAAACAAAACAACAAAATAAAAAACCTCTTACCTTTCTGCTTCTCGAATTAACTTTGGGTACTTTTTTGAACAAACATGTAGAGATTATTCTGTATCTTCTTATTCTCAGTATGGTACAACAGAAATCTTTAATGACATATTTATACATGTGTTTTTGTATGTTCTATTGTAAAAGATGTACTTATATTCAAAAGTACATACACACGTTTGTGTGTATGCTTGCATGCTATTATTACTGTTAATTAATGTAAATGAATGTAACAAACTTTTAGATTGAATTGTACATTAATAGTTGTACAGTAGAGTCTCCATTATCTGAGCCCCATTTAACTGAGTTACAAAAAAGTAAATAAAAAAATAAAAATAAAAAATACTCATCCTGGCCAAACGACAGTTTTTAAATTTTCACGATTTCTATTTTATCTTTACCTAGCTAATACCTGGACAAGCAGTTCATTGACAATGATAGTTTCAACTTCAGTAATATTGTAATCAGTGTTGAATTTAGGGGGTGGCCCGGGGGGGGGACATTCCACCCCCCACCCCACCCCCAGAATTCTATAATGTCCCTCCCGGAGCAAAGCATCTGAATTCAACACTGATTGTAATCAAATTATATATCAAAGCATATTTTTTGCTGCTAAATGGGACTTCACTAATCATATAGCTATTAAATTAAGATGTTCTTGAGAACTTGAAACGAAACTACAGAAGGAAATGTATAAAAAAACTGGTCTTGAAGAACAAGGTGTTATAGAATGTTTGAAACAAACTACACTGAAGGATGTTGAATATCAGATTGCCAAAGCATGAGAAGCAGTTAAACCAACGGCTTTACAAAAATCATGATTGGAGATTATGGCACCAGATCAGTCAAATGATCAAAATGAAACTGGTGATGAGTTCTGAAACTTTTGCTAAAGAAGACATTGCTGAGTAGATTGATAGAGATGAACAAGAAGAAATTGCAAACATGATTGCAGACATGGTTGAAGACTTTGAACAACAGAGCAATGATGATTATAATGATGTCCATGCAATGATGCATACTGAAGGTCTAAGTTTGATTGAAAAAAACTATCAGGAAGAAGAGGTATGAGATTGCAACAAAGAAGTTTGATGAAAAAAACTATCAGGAAGAAGAGGTATGAGATTGCAACAAAGAAACATTTATCATCCAACAGACAAAAACTATCAAAACTTCTTCAAATGAACAATTTAACCCTTTATTTACGGAATTATTTATCAAGAAATTGCTTCACCTCAATAATTATCTTCTTTAATATCTGATCATATCCTGGAATTTTTAAATAATAATAATGTGAAATTTAGATATGTTTTTCCATTAAAATTGATTAAATAAATTGGTAGTTATGTTTTTGTAAAATATTTACAAAAATAATCAGATTAATCAACCGAAAATACTATTATGGAAATACCACAATTCTTATAAAAGCAATGTATTTAAATGTATTATGATACTCTCTGTAAAATGGAAAGGCTTTTGCTGTTGAAAATTTTACATTTACATATACATATATATTTAAGAAAAGCTATACCTATGTAAATGTTTAAGAAAATTACCACTTTTGAAAATATTTAGTTTTGACTGTGTTTCTCTATGCTTTGATATTTTGTATGGAAAGAAAAATAAAGTTTTATTAATAGACAGTGTAAATAAATTTTATATTAAATTTTCTTCAATGGTACTTAAAAGTACTGTCAGTGCATGACGGGTTAATTCCCATATTTATAAAATTTACCAAACTTAAAAAATTATACAAAAATTCCACATTTTATGTTTGTATGGGAAATGTGCATCATAAAGACTCTAAAAACAACCATAAAAAGGAAAAAATTTAGTGTATGTTTATATGTAATCATGTATGTAAATACTATTTATTCGAGTTTTTTGTGCAGCTGAGGTGACATATTTACTTGAACAATCAAAACTTTGCTGTATTTATTTTTTATATTATATAAATATATATATATATATATATCAGTGATTTTATTTATTGAGAATTTTTATTGTAAATTGCAAAATGTACTGTTATTTAATCTGCTTAAGCAAATAATGTCCATTATAAAAAACTATTAATCTTTTTGGTAAAAATATAAAATGCCTAGTTATAAGAAAAAAAAAATCATATTTTGATGTAAATGATAGGTTATGTGTTTGTTTGAAAATAGCGTAAAGGAATTGTGTGCATTTGTTTACATTCTAATCAGTAATATGATATTTAAGTTCTTTAATTTAGTACAGTAGTTCATAAAAACTCAGATTTCAGTGGATCAATAGACGATTTCAGTTGTTACGTCAGTCATGACGTTTTGGTTGGAAACTGACTCCAAACGAACAGTTGCTATGTTGTATTTCCTATTTTGTTTGTGTGTTGCAGCTATATCCTATATCTATATCTCACATCTAAGTGTTTTAATACTTGTTATGTACTGGTAACATTTTCCATGATTTATATTTAAAAAGAAATGACGCATATCAGCCATTTGTTTGGAGTCAGTTTCCAACCAAAATGTCATGACTGATGTCACACTGAAAACGTTTATCATCTTTAGGGGTCTTGCATCAGTGTAAAAAATTTTCCTTTAGAATCTGAAGGAAATCGTCAATGTTAATTGATAGGGAAAATTAAGAATACTTTTAACAATTTTAGTACAATTAGCGTATTATTTCTGTTAGTTTATATGTCTTGCATTCAGTAGAATATCAATAATTTGAATCTTAAGTACAGGAATTAGTAAGGATAGAGAAGGAAATATGAAAAAGAGGACCATAATAACTGAGAAGTTAGAACCATTTGTCTTAAGAGATCTATTCTAGACTTTATAAGATCAGTTTGGCTTCTTGTGATAGTTTTCTAAAAAATTGAAATTTGAATCAAAAATTTTCAAAATCCTTTTTTCAAAATAACCAGCTTTAGCAAATGCTTCACTTTTAAAGCATGGTTTGACAATAAATAAAATAAAATAAAATTGATTAGATTTATTCTTTATTAGAGTGAAAGTTCTACCTCTTTCACAGCAGACTTTTCTGTTGTCATCCAAAAATCTTGCGGAACTTTTGGACGACTCCCAAAAACCGTTTACTGTTTGTAGAAGTGTACAATGATGGTGTAAATGATTTTTTTATTGCTCAAACATAGCTTCTAAAAATCACACAATCTAAAGTTTTACATCATGTAATAGGGGCAAAAAGGTTGAGTTACAAGAATTAGCAGTTCATTGTCCAGAGCAAATTAAAAAGAGAAAAAAGCAGATTAACTTAAGATCAGATTAACTTTAAGATGCCACGCTTTACCACTAATCTATAAATCTGTCAACAGAAAAATTGATTTTTATATTATGTTGAACTTAAAATTAATATTGTTACAGGTGGCAAGATTTCGAGCTTTCTCATTGGTACACAGCTGATAGGTAGTGTACCTTCCCTTGACTGCCCTTCTAGTGATGTAGCAACAATTAGAATGTCTCTGTTTAATGTGGAGCTTTAGAGGAAATGTTTTCAGAGGTCACATTCCTGCATCTAAATACAATACTTGCACCAAAATGGCCATTTCTACTGTTAAATTTGATTTTGTACCAAATTTTGTTACTTTAGTTACCAAATTTTGACATTTTTGTTACTCATAAAGAAACAAAATGGCAGTATAGGTATGCAATGAATCAGATGAATAACTTTTGATGCCGCAATTGCTCAGTGATCACGAGTGCTTTTGATCATCAATTTCAATATCTTAAAGCTGAGCTTTCTTATTTTTTTATTAATTATTATTATATTTTAATTATGTTACTTAATGTTCAAATACCAGATTTTAGAGTTTATATAGAGAGGATAATATTTATCCCCAAACTCCCACAAATTTTAAATTTGTAACATTCTTTAATATTTTTCATATTTTCTGCTCTATTTGCTACCTTGTTGTAAATGAAATAAATAATCATGTAAATTCTATCTCACTGCAATGTCTGTTCTCCCTTTCTTTCTTTCTTTTTTTTTTTTTTTTGTCCTGTTCATTATTTTGAAGTAAAAATGTTTAAATAAATAATCTGTCATCTGTCTGTCCCTTCTACCAAAATTTTCTCTCCATCCTTTTTTTGACCTCCCTCTTCTCCCAACGTAAATTTTAAAGTCTGTGAAATTATAATTTTTAAAAAAGTTCTGTCTTAATTATTTCTTTATAGTAACAATAAATAAACAATCAATCATCTAAATTCTCTTCTTTAAACTTTCTGCTTCCCTTTAACCCTAATTTTCCAGCAAACAGGAGGAGTTTTATCTATGGGAAGGGGACAAAACAGAAAGAAATTTATCTGTGTCATGTATATTTGGTCATCCTTACCTCTGACTTTCAGTATATCGATATGAAATAGACATAATTTTTTTTAAATTTGGGCCTCTGTTTTTTTTTTTTTTTTTTTTTTTCATTCCTTCCCATACAAGTGGGGAACAGTTGCCCATCATCCCAATATGCCTTGTTGCAAAAACTTCTGATGCAATTTATTATTTATTTTAGACAATGGATAATGCAGTAATCCAGAAGTCTTCATATATAATCTTTTTAAAAAGATATTTAGAGCTGCAGACACTTTTTCAAATTTTTAATTGTTTTATTGACAGGCTTGTTAACAGCTACTATCACTCCCAAAAACCTAAAGTTTCATAATCTATTCCTGATGCATGATTTTTTGTTTTTGTGTTTATTTATTTAATTTTATTTATTTTTTCGTTCTTGCCCTTGTTAGTATGATGAAATTTTCAACCAAAATACTTTTGAAATTTGTTGATTTATATTTTTGTCATAAAATAAGATTGGTGGCAATAATTGAATTTTCTACAGGGCCTGTGTTAGTAACTAAGAATCCATCTTTGCACCCTGGTGATGTTAGAAAACTGATAGCAGTTGATGTTCCAGAATTGCACCATATTACAAACTGCATTGTTTTTCCTGCCAGAGGAAAAAGGCCTCATCCAGATGAAATGGCAGGTAAGGAGCACTATATTTTATTTAATTTATTACATTAAGTAATTAAAGGATATTTTCTCTTACCATCCAAAAACCCTGCATTTTTATTTTTTTGAAAAATATAAAAAATATATGTAAGATTTGTTTTGTAAATTTTTGAAATTACGTATTACAAATTATCATTAAGCATGGTTAGAAGTTTCTTACCTTTCCTTACTTATACTTTTCCATACTACAGTCAAACTTTGATATAATGTCACCTTTGGTACCAGTCCAAATTGATGTTATACATGTTGAATGTTATGCCCATTAAAGCACTTTTCATTAAATTTCTATTTCAATGGCCAGGACCACAGAAATTTGATACTACAGTGAATTCGTTTTAGTGCAGATTTTCAAGAGAGGTCATTTTTTGTCTGCACTAACTGAAATCTGTATTAAACCATGTAAACATTTAAAATGGTATAAAAAAAATCCCTTGCAGTGAATAGATTGAATTCTGTTTTTGGCAGAAATGAAATAGGTTACCAACTTAGTACTGAAATAAACAGCTTTTTCTTTAATTTAGTAATTTTAGCTTAAAAAGAAAGTTACCTACAATTTATTAATATAAAAGAATAGATTATTGAGGACAAACAAAATAAGCAAAGAAATTGTCATAATTATATAATTTGACTTTAATTAAAGTAATCTCTCACTTTTCTTTCCATTGCATGAACAAATGATCTTTTTTATCACATAATATACTACCACTTTTGCAACGCACTCAGAAATTTAGTCTGTTATGTCACATTTTGATTGATAGTGTTTGTAAAAGCCATTTGCATTTTTTCAATCTCTCAACTTTTTTGTGGTAGAAAATTTTATCTCTCTTTATTGTCCTGATCTCTCAATAGCTAAAATTCATCAAAGTTGCTTTAAAAAAAAAAAAAAGTACAGTTTCAATTCTGTTTGGCCAGTCTCTAGAAAAAAATGCCCACATTATCTGATGATTAGTACACTTTAAGCAGTACCTTTAACATTAATTGGAAATAGGAAATGATAAACAAAGCCAAATTGTCCTCATCTTCATTAACCAAAGGTACGTCTTAAGCGAAGACTTGTTAATGAGAGTCCACTGTATATGTTAAGTGGTGTTATAAACAGGTGATGGTATAAAGAAACTCAATAACTCTTTCATTTAAAGTTGATGAAGATACTTTATCAAGGATTACAGACTACATAATTGTCCTAAACTCCATCTCATGTGTATTGTATCTTTTATAAGTACAAAAGTTGTGTCTGTAAGTTATATTTGTTTCAATCACAGAAATAAATTTCAATCTGTATTAGTATAGTAAAATACTAGCTCTTTTCCAATAAAGCAATTTTGATGGTATGTTTCTTTCTTTCTTACCCGTAATGTCATTTTTTGGATTTACTTTTTCTTAACATTCTAAGACTCTTTTCCAGCAATCAGAAAGCTTTTTTGTAGGCGTAACTAAGCTTTTGCTGTTGGACGATTGTCAAGCACGATCATAAATAAGCTATATCAAACTGACATTCCACATATGTAAAAATGTATTCATTTATGTATTTATTCCACATATTTGTAAACTAATTTTCTCAAAAAGATTTATATTTATTAAGGATGTCTAGGTAAGCTACTGCAAATGTCATTAAAGCAGTACTTGGTATTTTATAATGGTGTCATTTGAAAACTTGTGCTTTGTGCTGTATTTTTAATACAAAGTTGTAAATAATACTTTACCTTCTGTATTGCCGTGTATTAAAAAACTACGAGTAATTGATGTGCTAGTCCCAAAACTTTATTCTCATACATGTTAATATTTCAAAAAATTCTTAGTCATGTTAATATACTTCAATGTTTTTACTTCAGTACCGCACCAACTTTGATTTTCATCATAAGTTTAAAAAAAAAAAAAAAAAAAAAAAAAAAAAAAAAAAAAAAAAGACTGTTTGTTCCAAAATAATGTCATTTACGAAATTTTAAGTGACATTTTGAAATAAATTTTGAAATATCAAATTTTATAATGTGCCTGTTGAACTTATGTCTCCTAAACTAGCAATATCAGTTAGAAACTATAAAGTAATATTTTTATTGAAGAAAGAAATCTCCTTCTCTTCCTCTCCTAATGACGAATGCTGTAGGATCCTTTACAAAAGTATATAATCATTCCTCAGATAAATTTATACTTTTTTTTAATTTAAAAATTAACTGTATTGCAGTTAATAAAAATATAGAAATTTTTTGCTTTTTTATCTACTTAAACATTAAATGATAATCTTTGAAAAAATTTCAGAAGCTCAATTTTTTAATTTGTGCATTGGCAGATGTACAGACTGAATGAGTTCAACATTAAAATACGGGTGGTAGCACAGATGATTTGAAAAATAAGAGGGAATTTTATATTACATTTGGGACTGTTTTTGCAAAATTATTCGTTTCGATTATATTTAAAAAAAAAATTTTGCTTGATAAATTTAAGTATGTTCATCATTTTTTTTTTTTTAAAGCTGAGTTATTATGTTTTTAGAATAAATTTATCATGGAAAACGTTCTATAATCAAGTGTATAGCCAATTGGCGTATTTTAACAAACATGATACGGCACAAAAAAAATATGTTTCTTCTGTAAAATTATTAATATCAATTCTGCATAAATATAATTTTTATTTTAATTCTTTTTTTTTAATTGTCTCTTAAAATTTTATGATAAAAAAGTTCATTTTTTCCTTTTCTAGGATCTGACTTAGATGGAGATGAAATGGTTGTCATATGGTATAAGCCATTGATATTTAAAAGACCACATGCTAAACCTATGGATTACCCTATTTATGAAGAAAAATCAGAAAATAATGCTATCCAAGTATGTATTTAAAAATATTTTGTTTATAAAAAGTTTTTTTTTTTTTTTTTTTCCTTTAGGTGCACACATATGGCAGTTAAAAATAGAAAATTTTACTTCACTTTCTTAAACAGATTTCTTTCATAACCATAAACTTTGATAATCATCTATCATGTCTAAGCTGAAGATTAACCTGTTGTCAAGGGTTATTTCATTATCCATTTGTTTGGTATTGTCCCATATTGTCCTGTAGATGTTGGCCATTAAAGTCCAACCAACCAGCCAATGGGGTTCATTTGATAAAATTTTATATACAGTATATGCTTGCATAAAGCATTTAGAAGGGAACATAAACATAAATTGTAGTGGGCTTCAGAATTTCTTTCAGTGCCATGATCACATATAATTAAAGTACTGCTGTAGAATTTCAATGTTTTTCCAGACCCTTGTTTATGTTAATTTTTTTAAGCATCATCAATTGAAAAAGATATTCCAAAAATGTGGAATTGTAATTTTAATAGAAGATTCTGTTTTAAAATCATTTCGATGTTGTATCTGAATGGTGTAGTTTCCTTAATTTCTTGTTTGAATTTTGTGTAAAGTTTCTGTTCAAATATAAATCTATTATTAACCATATCTAAGATTAAATTTCACCTGGAAAGAATCTTTTCTTTTATTACAGAGTTATTTGCAGATAAGTTTGTGCACATCTTTTAAAAAGATACTTTGTAATTCTTTAAAATCTAATAATATAATAAATATTATATAAAAATTTATTTTTGCATATGTCTTTGTATGCATATTGTTTTAATACTTTCTTTAAATGTATATACAGTTGGACCTCTATTTAACGAACCTCTATTTTGCAAACTTTTCCTTGGAACGAAGAACATTTTGCGAATTTCTTCGTAAAATAACCTCCAAATAGCGAAGTGCATTCTCTATTTAACGAACTTTTTCTTGTGATCTAATTTTTTTTTTCTCCCCATTTCTCAAAATATTTCTGGACATTTCAAACTTATTCTTTCTTTAAACACATTTTATGATGTTCAATGGCCTTCAACTGTTTTTACCAGGCGCCTTCTTTGTCAGCAGTGAGAATTCGGTAAGTACGGAGGACGAAGACGATAATCCCTTAGAGTAACTTAAAAAAATGTGGATACAAATGAGAAAGAAAGAAGAAATTAACCATGATGTGCTGATTGATGATTGTATTTCGCTTAATTCTGAAATTGAGACCTCGGAAACACTATCCGAATTGGATATTTTTGACAGTGTGAAAAATAAAAACAATACAGCAATGAATTGCGATGAAGACGAATATGATGATGATGGAAATGATCAGGATGCAGGAATTAACAAAACTTCGTATGATGAAATGCTAAAATCATTTCAAACAATCCGATGCGGATTATAGTTAGAAGAAAAGGACGAAGACGATAATCCCTTAGAGTAACTTTAAAAAATGTGGATACAAATGAGAAAAAAAGAAGAAATTAACCATGATGTACTGATTGATGATTGTATTTCGCTTAATTCTGAAATTGAGACCTCGGAAACACTGTCCGAATTGGATATTTTCGACAGTGTGAAAAATAAAAACAATACAGCAATGAATTGCAATGAAGACTAATATGATGATGATGGAAATGATCAGGATGCTGGAATTAACAAAACTTCGTATGATGAAATGCTAAAATCATTTGAAACAATCAGACGCGGATTATAGCTAGAAGAAAGTACGTATGAAGGGTTTTTCATGCATTGCAAAGATGCGAGACGTATTATGAGAGAAAGCACTTTTTAAAAGAAAAAACTCAGACAAAATTATCAGAGTTTTTCAGAAACAAAATTTAAGGACGCATATGTTAATGTATGGTTAAAATTATTTGTTATACTAATAATAAATACGATAAGGTCATTAAAATTCGCTAATTTTAATGTAAAACTATTTAATTTAAACAGAACATACAGTGTTTTCCCGGACAATTTTTCGTTTTCCTTGCAAATTTCAAAGATTTAAACACATAGAAAAAATGAATTCATGATGGATATTGGTGGGTAAAATAAATAAAACAAATCGATATAATTTATTTAAAAAAATGTGATTAATTACTTTTAGTAAAAATATTTAGTGTTTATGAATTTAAAAAATGTTTTATGTAGTTTGAAGTATTTTAAAAGGTGAATCTCTATTTAACGAATTTTCCATATAACGAACTTTTTTCCGGGATTTAGCGACTTCGTTAAATAGAGGTTCGACTGTAGTTAAAACATTTTGTTCTTTGAGATTTTCATTCTTTTGCTTTGTATAAATTTTCTTATTATTTTTAATAGAAAAATCTTTCTTGAGTTCTGGCATTTAAGCTGCTTATTAATGTGTAATATATGTACTACTTATATTTATTAACAAATTAAATTAGCAATTTGTCTAAATTAAGTATTATTATAATCAGCAGTAACAGATTCTGTATTTAAATTATTCAGAAAATCTGTGCATGCATATTATACATATAAAGAATACCTTACCTTTATTGTAAGGGTCAATATTTTTAATTGGATGATTAAAATAAAATGTTTTTTTAAATTTTAAAATTGTGAGAAAAAATATTAAAATCTACAATGATAATTTATAAAATTAAGATATAATATAAATTTATCAAACAAATACAATAAACTTTTAAAATACTGTTTACAAGTTTAATTCTTTAAGCTTCTTAAAGTTTTTGTAGAAATCATAAATAATATAATGCAGTCTCATTAGATGCTGAATCAGAGTAAGAAGATGAAAGCCTTTTTTTTTTTTTTTTTTTTTTTTTTTTCTTTTAAGTGAGAGGTTTCCTCAGGGAGATAAATATTTGATTTGTGTAATGATACAGATTTCTTATGTCTTAACAAGGACTACTGACTGCTTGCTGATTGCAAGGAAATATTTTAAAATATTAGATGAACATTATTAATCAAATTATTGATAAAATGTTCAATAAGTTAGAATTTGTAATAGTATTTTATTGATTCAAATTATTCCATAAATAAATAGTTTTTTTTTTTTTTAATTTAATTATTTTTGTTTTCAGTAGATATGGGACATTCTCACAATCTTTTGACTTTCAAGTCCCTGAATAATAATTTTTATTTTAGTACATATTCTTGTATTTTTTTTAATTCATATACTGGGGAACATCCCATTGCATGATTGCATAACAATATTGACAAGATAAATAAGTTTTGGATGATGTTGGGACCAGGAAAACTCTTATACCGTCCCTGTCCCTGATGCTGATTTTTAAGTTTGGAGCTGTCTGTATAAAATTGTATTAATAAAAGTAATTCAAAGCAATTTTTTTCCAAAACTGGGATAATTGTTTTATATAAATATGTAGCAAAAAATTAACCTGCACACATTTTTACGGTTGATATTATTTTTTGAACTCTGTCCTTGGGTTTTAAATTCCTTACCACCTCTCTTGCTAAACTTATAAAGAAAATCACTTCAGATGCAGCCACAGAATTTTTTTCAAGTTTTTTCTCATGCAGAAGTATGCTAGAGAAAGAATGTCTAAAATTCTTTGACAGGAAATTTACTGCAGAATTTAAATCAGCATTTAAATATCAATTTCAAGCATCGTGGCTTTATTTTTAGTCTCACCATCCCCAAGGTTTATTCCTGCACTTTTTGAGGTAAATTAAATTTTTTTTTATTTAATCCAATGTAAATAACTGTTTCTAAAAATCAGTAAACATTGTGGATATCACTTAGTCTTAATATGATTTGCCTAAAAATAGTGGTAATTTTCCCATTACCGTACCTTTTTTCCTATACCATCCCCTTTTTTCCCTTCCGTACCTTCTTTAACATCCCTTTAAGACAATGCTATACCAAAATTTTGTACTAAAAATACTACATTGTTATTATTTCTTATTTGAATGTCCTGTGGGTACTATGCAAATTCATTATAAGTAAAAATTTAGAAGAAAATAGAGAGTTATAGAGGTAAAATGGTAAAGAAAATGAAACTCGTAAGTTTAACTTAAACCTCAGTTAAATAAAAAAAATTTCGCTGCTGACCATTTTTTCTTTATTTTGAATCATTAAGGCATTCGTCTATCAGATTAAAATGTTATTTTAGCAAGTTTAATTTTGTCAGATTTTTTTTTTCTCGAAAGTCAAAAGATTGTGAGAATGCCCCAAATATTGATTTAGCATTTTTGTAATTTAATTAGTTTTGTTTACAGTAGATATATTGATTTAGCATTTTTGTTATATATAACATGTTATGTATTTCTTAAAGGCATAACTATTTTGATGAGATTTTAAAACATAAAAAAGCAACAATCTAAAATCAGGAAACGCTTCAGAAATATACAAATTCCTAGTTCCCAAGCTGTGCAGATTTTCAAGAGTGTTCAGTGATAGCTGTCATTAGCTGTTCTCTCTCTCTCTCTCCCCCCCCCCCCCTCCTGCATCTAATTTCTCAGATTGTCTCTCGCTATTCATATTTACCTCATAATCATTGTTAGATTTTCTGAATAAAATATATTGTTTTTATTTCATTAAAAAATCCATAGTAATCCTTTTCCAACTGAATCATTTTGAAAAGCAGTGTGGTTTTCTATGCATTTTGTTATTTATATAAATCAGGAATTTTTCAGAAGATTTCTAGGATTAAAATATAAGTAATAATTATAAGTTTGTTAATCTGATATACCTAAAAATCATAGCTATTCAGCCAAAATAAAATAGTAAAAAATATAGACTAAGAATGGAAAAGTCAGGAAATAAAAGTTAAATATTTTCTTTATACAGTTAAACCTCTGATTGGCGGCCACCACTGGGAGTGCGATAGAGTGACCATGCTTCGGAGGTTGCCATTATTTAGAGGTTTCACATTTTAAAAACTCAAAATTACATTACATTAAAATCAAAATAACTGACCAAAATTATTTTATTTTTACAGTTAAAAAATACTATTGTTTTACACTAAAGAAATCTGCTTATTTGCAGTTGTTTTGTTTTTTTAAAGCATATCTCTTTCTATAAATGCATAATCATTTCCACAGATTTGTTGTAGAATTCATTATCATTTTGAGTGAGCGCAAAATTTTTAATTTCCCAGTTTCTCTGCAATTTCTGGGGTACTTTCATGGAACATTGTTCCAGAAATTGGGAGATTTTTCAATCAATAGTTCAAAAGCCATTCCAAAAGCAACTTGTCAATCTCATCATAACCAGTTCTTCGACGCCTAGTTTTAGTTTCCAAATTTACCCCTTGAAACGTCTGTTCTAAATAAAAGTTACTTTTTTTTTCAGAATGTCTTTGGGTCTTTCCACAATTGTATATTTCAGCTAATTTTCGTGCACTTACACCTTTTTTGCTGTCCTGGATAACTTTCAACTTATTGCTTAAAATTACAAATTTTCACTTTGAAATCATTCTTTTAGTGAAATACACGTGCTATGCATAGACAAGAAATATCGCACACGATTCACAAAGAGTAAAAATGACTACAGCTTGTTCACAGTGTGAGCCTCACACCTTAAATCACCGCCACCCCTCTCTCACCACACCTGTTTATGAATGGGGTTTTGCTAAACAACCGTTAGTGATTAACAGAGAAATTGTAAGGACGTCAAATAAGAAAATTCACATACACATTCTTCGCAATCTCAGTTGTAGTTAAAACATAACATGAAAAAAAAACTGCTGTGGGGTGGCCGTTGTTGGGATTTGTTGTTTGGAGGTTTAGTGTAATGTTATTTCTATGAAAGATATTTGGTAACACTAAAACATGACGTGTATTCAGAGGTTACCATTGTTTGGAGTGATCATTGTAAGAGGTTTCACTGTATATCAAAGTCTGCCATTTATAAGGGAGAGTGGAAAAATAAATTTCCTTAAAGTACTATGGACAATGTTTCTATTCAAGACAAATAACATATGTTAGGCATAAAGAAGCAGGCTTACTTTATTTTTTTACATATTGACCAAGGGCATAGATGCATTTGCTATAATGCTTAACGGGTTTTGAAAATCGCTTTTCAAAAAATATACCTTGCATACAAAAGACCTGTGTCATAGCAGTCTTTATTAAAGAAATTGAAGCGCGAAGAAGGGAAAGTTCTATAGATGTAATGTAGATCCCTGACTGTCAGTGAAACAGTGCAAACAGCTAGGCACTAGAAGACGCATAAAGGGGCGAAAGATAAAATAGGGTTCACTTGGCACGCTTTGCCGTGATCACCAGTAGTGTTAATTATCAAAATGAGGAGCAAATTCTGTGCTCGCCGCTGTCCTTGCGAAAGCAGTGCACCCCCTCCCCCTCTTTTTGTGGAGGGAGTTTCCCTCCTTCCCCAGGAAAGGGAGAAACCCCTTTACTGAGAGGTAGGTCAAAGATCATGCAATACATTAAATGTAGTTAGATGAATCTGTTAGTTGTTATGTTAGATTTCAAGTGAAAGTGAAACTTTCGATATGTAAAATTCATTAATTCATTATTTTACCGAGTCCCGTATCACTGAAGATTTTTCCATTGTGTGTATTCATCGGCTGTCTACTTGCAATACAGAAACAATATCATAATAACAGAATATAAAATGATCATCGTAAAATATCTGTCACAACACAATCTCTAAGTTTCAAGACGAAATGTCGTTTTAAATTCTCGTGGAGTGTTGGCACGGATGTGTTATCTAAGGTTTACTACAAAAAAATTTGGTGAATTAGCAGATGCAATGAAGCATGCCTATGATTGGATCTCCCCTTTTAGTGTGTTTCCCAGCTGAACTGTTTGCACTGTTTTGGGTAATTACAGTTTCCAAAGCCTTCCCTTCTTTTCCTCTATGTTCTTTGGTCTTTACTACTCCTTCATTGATCCTAAAATGTCCACTCAGTGCCTTCTTCAATGCTGGAAAGAGATGTATTGCTTGTCACCAGGTCAAAGTGTCCATCACATGGTCATTGTCTAATCAAACTGCCAGAACCATCATTGTGCCATTTTCTTCAGCATGGTATTATATACTTCTGTGAGCTGATTACATATTTCAGAACCCAGCACCATATGGGGTCATTCATATTGCACAATAGTTCTCACTTTGTACTTTGTTGCAATGCATCCGATCTTTCTGCTGGAACTATGCTAATGCTGTCTACATGATCTTGGGCACACATTACCAAATGGCAGAGGAATGACTCCAAGGAACCAACCTTTTGTTTGCCTCACTGCTTTAACATTTCTTGGGGGAGAGGGGAGGGGGGGGGAGAGAAGAAAAAACTTATTTTTTAGCTTCCCCTCATATTTTCTTAAATTAATTTATTTAAATACACTGAAATATGTTTAACGCGATAACGCTTAACATGAAAAATCGGTTAACACGAAATGGTATAGCAGTCCGGGCAGTATACTATGCAATTTAATACATTTTTTTTCTTTTAACACGACGAAACAAAAATCGTTTAAGGCTGTTGTTAACTGCTCTGCTCAACAAGCGCAAAACATTTTGACATATTTACAAATTCATTTTTTAACGGAAAGATATAAAATTGGAAAGCCTGGCCAGGGAAGCGTTTTGGAATGGAGCTGTTTTTTCCATTTTTTGATCAATCAATTACCTATTGAGTTATGAGCAAATTCGATCACATAACAAACCTGTTTTTTGCCCGCTCTTGAATGCTCTTTCTCCCTTCGCACGGAAATTTGGTTCAAAACACCCACTTTGACACTCTTTTCTGAAAAATCTATTGCGTTTGCAAAAAAATAGAAAAAACAGCTCGATGACATAGTTTCTGAACAACACCACCAGCTAGTTTCATGCATTTTCACACAAAAATAAATTAAAACTTATGTCAGAAAGTTGCCATTTGGATTTGAGAACATCCTTAACATGAAAAAAATTTGCTCTTGATGTAGTTAGTTTGAGTTGAAATTGGTAAATTTTGTGCTAAAACCACTAAATTTTGGATGAAAATCAGTGAAATTTGTATTTATTGTAAATTAGTTTATGTTTCATTAGCACAATGGCTGAGAAATCGGTGCGAAAACAAACTGCTATTTTGCTTCAAATGAAGATGAAGCTGCTTAATGTAGTTGATGAAAAAGGAGGACGAAAATAGAAATCTGCAAAGAGTTTGGCATTGCCAATTCTACTTTATCAACAATAATAAAAAATATTGATCCATTAAGTTAAGATTTGAACGCAGTATGTTTAAGCCAGAGAGAAAATGTATGAGAATTGCTAAGTACGAAGATTTAGAGAGAGCTTTGCTTATTTGGTTCAAACAAGCTAGATCTCAGAATACTGAAAAAAAGAGACTTACAAAAAAAAAATATATATATATATATATATATATATATCTGATTTTTCCCCAAAAAACAATATTTTTTTTACTTGCTTTTTATCCTAATGGATGCAACTTACTAGTAGTTTAACAGGAAATCAAAATTAATTTGACGACGTCGAAAATATATGTGAGTTTTGTTCTTTTTTTCTGAATCTTTTAACACGAAAATTTTTTTCGGTCCCCTCAGTTTCATGTTAAACGTATTTCACTGTAGTCTTAAACTTGAATGGTTAACATTCCTTTTTTTATGTTCACTTGCTTTGAATAAAGACTGTTTACAAAAATATCCCAGAACTGCTCATATATTCCATTCTGAAAGAATGTGTTGGAAAATTGACCTGTTTGTTTGTATCTAAAATAATATAAAAAATTCCTTATTGTTTCCAGCTAATATACATAGCAAAATTAAAACTTCAACCATCAATAAATAAAATAATATAAATAGAATACAAATTTAACAGACATGTAATTGAACTATGCACTTAAAAGCTGAAATAATCAGAATCAATAGGTTGTTTTAAATAATGAAATCTTTGGTGATTTCTTTGGCAACTAACCACTGACTAATACAAAACGTACTGTCTTTAAAAAATTTCAAAACTTTATTTGAATCCATAATTGATATTTTTCATATGAGAGTGCTATTTGGTGGTGTTAGTAGGAAATCTAAAATATATATTAAATGTAAATAATCTTTTATAGTTTTAGACTAAAAATGATTTCCACTTTTGTTATGTACATCAAGCAATGTGTTCTGTAACATGGGAAGTCTGAGTTGGATCTCCTTGGCAAATAGTAACATATTTTTTTAAGAATTTTTTTTTCTATATAAATATTAAAGAAGAAGAAAAAAAAGCCTCTGAAAATTTGACAACTGAAAAACTGAATGTTATAATAATTAAAATGGGAAATAATTTATAAATAATATTTTAAAACTTTTCTTTTTGCTTAAGATAAAAGTAGCCCATGCCAATTAAATACAGCTGAATTAACAAATTTAATTTTTAAGATAATTAATGCATATAATGATATGTAAAAGGGTTATGTATTATCAGATAATGTTACTTTTTCTAAATGATGCCACTCTTTGTTGTTGTTGTTTTGCAATATTTGAGGAATTGAAAGATAATTTTCGTCCTGTTTAACAATAAAAATAGAAGTTTTGATATTGTTAAATGATTTTTAAAAAATATATTGTTTCAGTAAATAAATAAGAATTTTATTAAAAATATTGGTAAATTTATTGTTTGATTATTCATTTGTAAATAGCAGCAATCTAATGTTGTAAAATATTAATCAATGTGTAATTTGTGTTTATTACTAGAATACCCTTTTTTTTTTTTTTTTTTTTTTTTTCTTTTAATTGAGTCATTTTTGCTTGCTTGTATGTATTATATATGAAAACAGATTTATTGATAGTTTGTAGTTTGGAAACTGAAAATTTGTAGAATATTCTATGCTATCTAGTTATTTTTTATTTAGGTGGGGGAGCAGGAGATTAATTATCTTAATAGTTGACCTGTATTAATTCAATAATTTATGTTCTTCACTGAAATACTTTTTTTAATACTATTTTTGCTTGCTTGTATGTATCATGCAGGACAACAGATTTTTTGAGAGATAGTATTTTAGAAACAGGAAATTTGTAGAATATTCTATGCTATCTATTTTTTGGATGAATCTTTATAAAGTACAGTAATGATCCTAATATTTAATGCTTAAAATAATTGTAGTTGAACATCTGCTATTTTTATTGAAATTATATATTCTCTTGCAGCTCCCTGACATGATCAATTTCTTTTGTGAGTATATACAGAATGACAACATTGGAACATTTGCTCATGCTCATCTAGTTTGGGCCGACAGACTACCTAATGGAATATTTTCGAAGAAGTGTATGGACATTGCAAAACGTTACCCTTATGTTTTAGATTTTGCCAAACATGGAACAACAGAACATTTAAAGAGATCGGAAAGACCTCATCATTACCCAGATTTCTTGCAAAAGGGAGTGCGAGGAAATACTTATCATTCTCACAGAGTATTAGGTGCACTCTATCGCACATCCAGAGTTGTAAATGCTTGTTCTAGCAAAATTAATTTAATGTGTGAAACTTCATTGCATGATCCAGATTTAGAATATCCTGGTTGGGAAAAGTATGAAAGTTCAGCTGAAGCCCATAGGAAAAAATATACAGCAAAAGTCTTAGAAGTTTTAGATCGTTATTGTTTAGTGAGTGAAGCAGAAGCCTTCTCTGGTTTTATTGAAATAGAAGCTTACAAAAAATGGCGAGAAGAAAAATCTAATGCAGTGAAAGTTGTGACGAAGTACATGAATAGCATTATGGGATATTTCAGAAATGTTTTTTTGTCTGAGGTTAGAAAAGAACATGACGATGAAAAATTAAGTGAAGTAGAAGTTCTCGAAAGGAAATTTCAACGAGCTTCTGCATGGTACATGGTTGTGTATGGCAAAAAGTCAACAAGAGTGCTTAGTTTTCCATGGGTATTAGGAGATATTTTATCAAAAATTAAAAAGAAAAGAAAAAATAATTGTCTTGATCCTGAGATCTCAAGTTTCTTTACAGATATTGACCGTGACATTAAGAAATGGTGTATTGCAAATGAAATCAGCTGTGGTAAAGAAAACTGCCTGTGTAGTTATTTACTTGCCCACATTACTCAAGCTTGGATTGCCAATTCTGGTCTAAACATAGGAAATAGTGATGAATCTACTTATTGCAAAGATTGCTATCAACGTATTTTTAATTATTATTTATCTAAATCCAATCTAAATTGTTGTAAAGAAGCTTGCACAGATTCATCCGAAGTTTGCACATGGGATAAAAACTGTTCCCCAACGAAAGTTTTAGTTCATTTTTTGAAGTTTTTTATTAGTAATGTGGAATCATCATTGGGTTCTTGTGATAAAGATGCGTGTGAAGGGTTTTTGCCAAAGAACTTACAGGAGTTAGCCTTGCAAACTTTCTCATACCTTGCCATAACCCGCAATATATTTTATTTCGGCATTCATTTCACTTCTGATAATTTCACCACAAATGCTATTGCTCAAGATGAAGCGGGAGCTTTGTTTGAAGAAGAAGGAGATCCTTTTAAAATTCCTGTAGATCGTGAATTAAAAAAAATTATTAATTTTTACATGGAGGACATTAAAGTGTATTTGAAGAAGACCTCTGGTGTAAGAGCTATCACATTAACTCCAGATGTTAACTCCATGGGTTTAATTATAAATTCCATTGGAAAAAATTGGAAGAGGTGGAATCTTCAAGAAATACTTCTTGATACTAATTTAAAAGCAAATCTCAAACAAAATCTGAATATTCAATTAGAAGCACTTGATGATTCTGATTCCTCATAATATCATCATCATGATAACCTTTAGTATCATAAACCTACTTTGAGATCTATACAGAGTATCCCCTCTTATCATTATCTAATTGCTCATTCCTAAGCCATTAATTTTAGAGATAGTCCAAATTTTATTTTTTGGCACTAAAAATTTATTTTTCCATTTTTTATTGCCTAAAAATTCATAAAATTCAATGTATCGGTACTCAGTGAATTTTTGCTGCAGAAAAGTGGAATTTTCATTGTTTTACACGTAAGAGCATGAAGAAAGCTTTTCTAAGTAAAACTAATAGGATCTAAGGACCATAAAAAAAAAAAAATAATAATAATAATTCTGTAAGTAAAAAAAAAAAAAAAAAAAAAAAAACTATTCTGTTGGTAAATTTATTTTGATATGATAAAGAACAACTTTTAAAAGTAATATTTTAGAAATTATCTATTGGATAATGATAAAAAAGGACATCCTGTATATTAAAACATGAAGAATACCATTTTAAGCATATAGAAATGAATTAAAAAATTGCTGTATTGGAAGATTTTTTTGCTTGACAGAGTAATTAAAAGGAATAAACACTTTTTAACTATTAAATTACTTTCATTCATAATGTATTAATAACAACACTTTTTTTGTAACAAATGAAAATAATAGTGACTAATGTAGGATCCATACTACAATAATCGCTACAAGAGTGTGATAAATTAGAGCATGTTGTGTAAATTCAACTCTATGATACAAAAGGTTCATATTGTATATATGCATTTCTCTTTAGTATTATCATATATATTTCCATTATTTAGATGCAAATTCTACTTATTTTATATGAGCTATTTTCCTGTAGATTAAGCAAACTATTTTAAATATCCTGTTTTGCTGCAAAATGTATATTCAATATACATAATATATTATGATTATGAACTTGGTTAGTGACAAGAAATTTTAGTGTTCTTTGCCTAAGTGTATATTTTATTTTTTTTATACTTTTCTACTAGAAGTTTTCGTCAAGCTACCATCTGTCTTTCATGAAATTATGTATTATGATGTTACTTTAATGTATGTAAAGAAAGTTAAAGATATTTTAGAATAGGAAATACTTTTAAATGTATAGAAAAATGAACTGATATTTTTTAGCTTGTTCATTTTAATCAAAAGTTTAGTAAAATTTAATATAAATATGTTGTTATAAATATAAAGTTTTATTTTATACTATGTGTGTATGGTTTTATACATGTTATTGAATTTTACATAACAATATTGACTTCATTTAAATAAGTGGTGAAAGAATGATAACTGGTATTTTCAGCATGGTATTACCATTAAAATCCTATCATTGTTATAATTTATGTGAATCATGTGTGTTCACGGAACAAATTTAAGGAAAGGCCAAGGTTTTACACATATGTCTGTAGTCTGCTGCTAAAGCCACAGATTCTTTTTTATTTTTTATTTTTAATGGGGAATAAAAACATTAAATCAACTAAACTAAAATTTTTTTGTCAGACCTCACATGAAAGATTATTTTTAAACACTTTGGCATAAAAAAATGTAGAAATTTAACAAATAAGACACATTATAAATCTAAAGATAAGCTACTGCATCTTGAAGAATAGGAACTTGTTTTAATTCTTTTCATCAGGGGCTTTGCATCCCTTTTCCCTCTCCTGAACCATCCATTTAAGATAATTTTAATAAATGAAATGTAAAAAGAAAAAAAAATAGTTTTTTTTTACTCCCAGTTTCTAGTTATTTTAAATGATATGAGAAAGTGCACTTTGTAATTTTTTCAAAATCATGACAAAACAAGAAAGAAAAATCATGCACCAAGCATAGATTATGAAGTACTTTTCAACACATTCACAGTACTGCAAAAAAACTTAATCATTACTTAAGGTGAAAGATTACTAACAAGGAAGGTCTCCTTACTGGGCATACTCAGAATATTTTGAAAAAAATACCAATTAAACTACTTATATATGTAATAAAGGATCAGTCAAATTTAGCGGCGGAATTACAGTAGAAAGTCTGTAAAAAAATAAAATACTTCCGGGTATTTGGTGCGAAAAGACGAAAACGTCACACGATTTGGCGAGCAGTACTTTTTTTCGCCAAAAGCAAACGATTTTAATGCACCTGAAAATTGTTTTTTAATTGATTTTTAGAATGCGTGTAAAAAGTATTTAATGAATTTAAACATAAACAATGAGAGAGTTTAATAAATACATTTTTTCGTATTACATATTTATGTTGCTTGTTATTTAATTTTATTACTTTAAAAACAATTTCATATATAAAAAATACTTTTATATATTTAAGCATATTCCAAAATAAAGGCAAGATTCATTTACCAGTTATCCATTTCAATATCAAAGAATTCGTCGTTTCCATAGCAACAAAATTGAATCGACTCGACAATGCTCAGTTGGGCTTAATTTTGAGATAATGAAACAATTTTAATTTATTTTAATTTTCTTTTAATTCATAAAATTTAATATTTAACTCTCATTATAAAAATCTATATATACATGACAAAACTATAGTTAAATCAAACTAAAACTGACAAAACTAAAGTTATTTACATTAAATTTATTTAAACAAGTTCAATATGAAACATTTTTATCTTAAAGAGTATTCGACATAAAAAAGCATTTTTCGAAATTTCATTTCCTCGCCAACCGATGATAAATCACCAAATAAACGAAATGTTCATTATTTTTTTACGAACGTTCTATCGAGGTTCCGCCAAAAAAATTTCTATAAACATATATATCCACATGAGAAGAACACTCTGTAATTTTTTCAGATTTTTCTGAATAGGCCCGTATGGAGACCTTCCTTGTAAGTAAACAATTTTGGAAAATGCATAGCACATTTGAAAACCCAATTTCAGCAATTACCAATTGTAGTCAGAAAAATACCTAAATTCTTTTGTTGCTTGTGATTTGTTTTCACAGTTGAAAATTCCCCTTCAGAAATTTCTGTTAATAAGCAGAAAAGTACTTGAATTA
The DNA here is from genome assembly GCA_963932465.1 of Maratus speciosus. Lineage (NCBI taxonomy): Eukaryota > Metazoa > Arthropoda > Arachnida > Araneae > Salticidae > Maratus > Maratus speciosus. Next base: position 277,216,351 of record OZ010797.1, on the reverse strand, counting down.
TTTTGTGCACCCCTGTATATGATCTATAGAATTTATGCACATCAAGTAATATGCAAAAAAATAGTTAAATTTAAAAATGCATACCACAATTGTAAAATGCTCTTCCAACAATTATCACTCAACGACAGTACTGTAACCAAATTTTTTTGTGTGTCCCTGTAAATGAACAATAAATGCTATTCACACTCTATTTTGTAGTAAATATCTTCTAGTGCACCTCAGTGATGTGTATCAATTTCAATATCTTTGAAATAGTGTAACATTATTAAAATACATTGCTAATACTTTCTGCTGATAGATCATAATGTAAATGAATTCTTTCAAGTGCCCTTGTAATCGAACTATAAAGGCGGCACACCCCATTTTCAATATGAAACATACCATGATTAATCTCAATAACATAACAATCTGAGTATATTTATGCAAGTTAGAGTACTGGCAGACAGGTGGACAGACAAACCGAATTCATGATTGCTTTTCAACTATGTTGGAAAGTGTTAAAAAGAAAACTAAATTTGAAGATGGTAGGAGGAGCAATTATTTAACTTTTGCAACATCCATGATCTTATTCTCCCTGGTCATTCTCCCAAAAGTGTACATTTTCAATACAAATTTTTCCCATAAAAATTTTTGTTTTTCAAGACAAATGTTATCATTTTTAGAAACTTATCACTTACTGTAAGTAAAAAGCAGCAATGGCCCAGATACATTATATTTATTTTTTTCTCAAACACTATTTATTAACGTCATTTACGGTGGTGAACTTTATGCTGCAGTTGTGTTTGTGTAGTGAGACAAAGCATAAAAAACTATTTATTCTATTAGATATATAACTAAGGAGCAATTCTATATAAGAATGTATAATGAATTTATTTGGAATGAATATAAAAAAACACAAAAAATTCATCTCCCATCTGGAACTTCTTCTCACCACCCATCTTTTATATGTTATTCACTTCTTCTCTTTTAAAGTTTTGAAACGATCTTTTTTGATTTACCGTCATTGTAAATTCTTGTTAAGCATTTTTCTCTGAAATATACATTTTCAAAATTAACCCCTTGGGGACAAGCGACACGTATACGTGCCGGAAATAGGCCTAAGGATCCTCGTTTATCCTCACCAGTAAAATTTTAATGTAAAATTTGCCTTATTTAATCTGAGCATTTTCCCGATTTGAATAGGCACAAACTTCTGTTTTTTAAAGCCGGTAGCAAAGTAATAAACATTTCGTAAAAGGCTCCCGTCGCAAAGGGGTTAAGAAATTCATGGAGGTCATAATCACGGAGGGGAGGAACATGTTCTAAATATTAACCTACATATTTATTTTTTTGAGAATTTTTTTTTTTTTTTTTTTGTTCTTTAAATTAACAATTGTTGATATAATTACATAAGCAAATATCTTAGTGGTGGTTTAGTCACGTTGAATTACAGTTCACGGATGTGAGAATCTCCAATAACCATGATTGCTTTTTTATAACAAAATCGAATACCTGAGTATAAAAACAAATTTCTGACTTATAATTTAACAACAGCAAACATGCTGGCTAATTTTAGCATCATAGGAAACAAAATCTGATGATAACTTTACCATTTTTTAACATGAAAATGCAACTTAATATTTGGTTTATGGAGGTGATAATTTATTGTGTGACACTCCTTTTCATACTCAGAAAACAAATAAAAATTCAAAGAAAGAAATTAACTATGCTAAGTTACTTTGCTCTTGAGATAGTAGTAGCTGGAATAATAATTATTTAACTATTTTATTTTCAATTAAATAAGTAATCAAACATTTTTCTTAGTAACATGACATGACATGGAGGTGAGGTCTCACATACTGTGTACTAAGAAATAAAAAATATAAAGTAATTATAAAAATTGTACGCACACAACACATTTAGTCTTCTTTCACTTTCAATAGAAAACGTAAATTATTTCAAAAATGTTCATGTCAAATACTGAAAAAGGCTTTGTGACTGGAATATTACACTTTTTGGAGAATGACCCTCCTACTAAATTATAGTGAAACTCCAATTATCTGGAATATTGTGTCCTAGACGCAATAAGGGAACCAAAGTTTAATTTTAATATGTCATTCATTACTTACAATAGCAGCACACCTCAAAAGAGCCAAAATAAGATGTTTGGATATGTATGATGTATGACAGAATCCTTCAACTAGTTTTCAATTATTTCTGACTTTTTGTAGGAGTCTACCACTGCTATTTAAAGTACAAAATTTTCTATATAATATTTTAATTGCAAAATTCATAATTGCCATTTTTATTAACAGAACTTGTAATATTTTTCTGCAATTAAAAAAAGTGAAAAATTCTGTTAAAAAGTTCTGGTTAAACTGTATACACCATGGCGTTTAATGGATGTAGGTTAATATGACTAGTATTTTATGTTAAATTAATGCTCAAATTTATTTAACTTTGACAAAATTCCATAAACATTTCTGTATGATGATTTGAAATAGTTTGAGTATTACTCACACTCAGAGTGTTCGATACAATAAATATATGAATTATTAACTGTATTATTAAAAAAAATTTGTTGCTATAAGAATAATAAATAGAACGTAGGGTTGGGTATAGCTGTATACACTAGAAAAGTATGAATGGCTATACCATAAAAGTTCAAAGGTATATGAAGCCTAAATAATATCAAATATTGGTATACTGTATAACTCTTTTTTTTAATCTTATACTAATCTGTTTATGATGAACTTAATTCGGTACTGACAGTAAATGTACATAACATATTTAAACTTTGTTTGGCATTTCATAAAACTAAATTTAGCATAGTAATAATCTTTTCTTTTTACAGTGTAGCTAAAAGAAAACCCTTGTTCAAAGTTTAAACTTGGCATTGTGCTAAGTGCGTTTCGAAAGGAGGTCGTAAATTGCAATGCCACCTTGGTCCGTGCCATGTTTTTCCAGACAGGTTCTTAATTATCTTTTAAAAACATGAGAGGAGTATTGAGAGATCCACGCAATGCAAACTAGTCGTGAATCCCATAGTATTTATGTGATTAATTCTCATTAAATTAGTCTGTTTTTACTAATTTGACGTTTATTGCTTTTATAGTGCTACTGGGCATTGAATTACACAAATATATCATTAAAACTTGTTATCTAGGCTTTAAAAGCCAATAGTCCATAGAGTATGCTGTCCCTGTCATTATGTATGTCCAAACCGTCCACGTCTTTAAGGGTTAATATCTCGGCTATATACCAACGTTTTTTTTTTTTTTTTTTTGAAATTCATTATCATCAATGCTTTTATACTTCTGCTACGATAGGTACTGCCAGTGCTTCTCAACACCGTTGCTGAATGCCTGCAAATCGAAATTTGTGTGTAATGGAAAAATGCGCTTTTCTTTAAAACTATGTGACCTAGGGTAATCGCTATAATTTTCCTGCAAGGTTTAAATTAACGTCTATTACCTCTAATTTTTTCATAGTTTTAGTTTTAATAGATTCTGAAATAGATGGGGAGGGATATATTTTTGCACTAGATTTTTGACAATATCTTTGAAAATATAATACCTATAATTAAAATAAATGTATTTTTGAGTTCAGAGGTACGAAAGCTTTCACACTATACCACACGATATACAAGGAAATGATTTTGTTTTTTGACGTAACTTAATTAGCCCCTCTACATTTTTTCTAGATATATTTGTGAATGTTTAATAATCTGTAACTACGTTGGTCAGTAGTCTTTATAACTTCCTCCAATTTGAACTTTCCATGTTCCATAGTTTACAAGTAAAATGGCTGAGACAGACAGACACATAAGTGATCTTATAATGGTTCCATTTTTACTTTTCCAGTACAGAACCTTAAAAAGGATAATATGGTGTAATTTTATAGTTATTATTGTGCTTTTATTTGTTTTCCTTTTTAAATGTGTTTTTCAAGTTTAATTGAATGTTTTATGTATTTTTGTAATGTTATAAATTTATTTCAAATGTTTTAAAATAAAAATTTGAATACAGTCTGTGGCAATGGTTTTTAATGCATTTTAGTCATAGAATCATTTTTCTCTTTAAATTATGTTTTTTGTTGAGTACTAACCCTTTGAGAGGCGATGTGATATATTATATCCCACCTAATTGTAATCAAGATTTGCACTAGAAACTTTTAATTAAATTTTACTTTTATGACTTTGGTGATAAAAAGTAATTCTTCTTGGTATACATCTGTATTCTATCACTTCTGTTTCGAGACATATTTCTTTTTTTAGATGTATGCTTTAAGACAAGGTTTACCTTTATATAATCTAATAGCCTTTATATATCAAGGTTTCAAAAATTTTGTTTATTAAAAAAAAATATGGTTCAAATGGTGAACTCGCTGCATTTCAATGTTCAATTAAAAGTACATTTTGAAAAAGAAAAAAAAAAGTTAACTGCATATTTAAACAAATTTTTTTTTAACTTTGAATTTTTTAAAATCCCTACTATTTTTTTTAATTTTGATATTTTTGCCCAATTTTTTTTTAATATTTTCAAATTTGTATTGCACAAGACTGCAAATGGAATTTTAGATACATCTAATATTATGTTTAATATAATTTTTTTACTGATATATATGGTATAAGACGATGAAATTTAACACATTTTTATATACTTTTTTTTTTAAATGACGAAAAACCTGAATGTTAATTAATTACATATATAATAAAGTACAAAAAATTTTAAATCTCTTATCTCAAATACAAAAAAAGCTTTAGCATTTAAAAAAAAAATGAAAGTGAAGAAAATTTGAACATGGAGAAAATGCCATTTAAAGTTTTAATTTGTGTGGGTAATTGCGCTGGGTGTATTAACAAAATTTATAATATCTGGCGATATAATTGCCGTATGGGTAAAAATGAGGTGTCAAAATAATCACAATTTGGCAGGCTTTCATTTAATATTCTAAAAAAAAAAAAAAAAAATTGACCAATTTTGAAGTGAACTGCCCCCTTAAGTTTCTATTTTGTTATTTTAAAATATAAATTGCTGAAAACCTTTGAATTTTTGAAATTTGATTTTAATATGATTGCAGTGGCACCAACTTGTATGGGCGGGCCCGTGGGGCATGAGCCCACCCAATAGTTTTCTCTCTTTGCCCACCCAATTTCATTTGATTTAATTCGTTATTTATATATTTATTTATTTAATCGCTGAAATGAAATTTTGTTTTATTGACGCTTTCAAAATAATTTTGTTTGAAAAATAGTAAGGACATCAATTAGACTTACTGGAACACTGAAAGCCTCTTCAGTGCATGTATAATTGAACTTCTCTCCAAAACAAATTTTCTGTATATTTCACCATCTGTTTTAATATTTTGAATAATTAAACCAATTAGGTGACTAAACTGTATGTTTTTCTTGATATTTAGTTTTTTGCACTTTCACTAGTTAGGAATTTTTATGTTATTTAATTCAAAAATTTTATGTTATTTAATCCTGTTCTCAAATCCAAAAGGACAACTTTATGATATAAGTTTTAATTTATTTTTGTTCGGAAATGCATGAAACGAGCAGGTGTTGTTGTTCAGAAACTATGTAATCAAGGTGTTTTTTCTGGTGTTTTTTTTTTTTTTTTTTTTTTGCGAATTCAATAGATCTTTCAGAAAATAATGTCAAAGTGGGCGTTTTGAGCCGAATTTCCGCGCGAAAGAAGAATAAGCACTCAAGAAAATGTGACAAAATTTGTTTGTCACATGATCAAAATCGCTTATAACTCAATAGGTAATTTATTTATCAAAAAATGGAAAACAGTTTGATTCCAAATCGTTTCCATGGTCAGGCTTTCCAATTTTATATCTTTCCGTTAAAAAATGAATTTGTAAATGTGTCAAAACGTTTTACGTTTGTTCAGCAAGTTTGAAGGCAGTTAAGAACAGCCTTAATGTATTTATAAGGAAGAACTAGTGACAATATATTTTAATAAAATTATTTATTAAATTATTATTAAATTATAATAATTTTGTATTTTGCTTAGCAAACACATAATTAAACTTCCAATAATCAGTTTTAGTCATTCGTTCTTCCCCCGCATCTTTCTCCACATACATGCATTAAGAAAAAAATGTATGTTCTATTTTACCCGAAAAATTTTTATGCACTACCAATATTTTTCAAAAATTGGCGCTACTGTATGGGTATGTCCTATACCTTATTAGTACAGCTAATCCATTAAGAAGAAATTCTGTTCTACCGAAAAACATTCATTAAACCTATTTTCTTCCCCTTTGCCTTTTTTTTAAACTTCAGAATATATCCTCCAAACTGTTTTATGGTTCCACCCATTATTTAAGTCAGGACAGCTGGTTAAATAGACGGCTGATAAAAAAGTTTCAACGCATGTTTCTTCAAACAAGATTTTTAAATTGGTGTATGCTCTCAGGCTTTAGATGTACCTGCTCTCAACATTTTTTTTTTTTTTTTTTTTTTTAATTTAAGGACAAACATAAAAAAAATAAATACATAAATAAATAAATTAGAATTTTTGAATAATTTTAACCTGTAAACAGTTTTGAAAATGAAAAATTAATTTTAAAAATTGACCTCAAACCAAAGGTGGATGAATGACCTCCTGGTTCCCTAGGCTTGATTTTTTTGTGGCATCCCTTCCCTGTACAGTCAAACACATTTCTCTAAACAGTATAAAATAAAGGGTGTCCAAAACATTCCTGCAAGATTTGAATTTTGCACCATTTGTGCGGTAAAGTGTTGGGATATTCAAATTCAAAATTTTACCAACACAGAATCAAAATAAAAACTTCTTAAAATTTTGTGTATTTCTACCAAAAAATAAATAAAATAAAATTGATCTAAAATGTTCATTGCAAAAAGTATGACTAATGTTCTATAATCGGGTTTACAGTCAAAGTTGGCATAAAAAATGAACGTTTCTGGCATCAATGTCATTGCAAGCGTATGATAGTTGCAACAATGGTGTTAACTATTCAAGAAACCACGCCCACTAAAATACATCCATTAGTTGTAGGCCTGATTATGAAACTTCTTCTAACTATAGGAACAAGTGTCCTCTGTTGAGTGATCAAAGCCAAAATTGAATCAACATACTTATCAGAAAAAGCATCTCACCTATTAAATTTGGTACAGTTCCATGCGATATACGCTAAAGATATAGCTATCGTATAAATCGTAAAAACATAAGATAACGGAACCACCTGTTGGACGCTATACAACAAAATATAATAGCACCAAATTTATGACAAGGTCCAACTGAATATAAAGTTTCGTGTAATTCCGTGCATTAGTTCTTGAAGTATAACTATCTCGAAAATTGTGGAACATCACATAGCAGCGTCACCTGCTGGTCTTTGTACCCCAAAATGTAGTCGCTGCGAATTTATGCAAATCTCTAATTGAATGTGAAACTTAATGAATTTCTGCACGTTAGTTCCGAAATATGGCTATGACTGAAATCGTGGGGAAAGAATAAGAAAAAAACATCCGTGCCTCATTTTGAACGATATACATCCAAATGTAATCAGCACCAATTTATGCCAAGGCCTAACAAAACAGTGAACAGTCTTGAAATACAGACTTCCGAAAGTAGTAAAATCGTATAGTATTCTGTACAATGTAAGAAATTCTTTCTGAATACTTAATTTCATCTTTCGGGATTTGAAGTGTTTCATAATATTTAAAAAAATATAATTTAACTTGTTGCACTGTCATTATGTTTATCAATTAAAATGACTTTTATCAATTAAAGTTACCTTTGATTAATGGGACCATTAATATTTATTAGGAATTTTGAAAGTTAAATATTTTGATTCGAAAGTAATACAGTTTATTCTATTTCAACAAACTCAGAATAAGCACTTAAAAAAAAAAAAAAAAAAAAAAAAAATCATATATTTTGCATTAAACATCAACATTTTACGAGGAAATGATTATAAAATCTAATAGACGCTTTCAGTGTGACGTCATTCATGACGTTTTGCTTGGAAACTGACTCCAAACAAACGGTTGCTATGCTTCATTTCTTATTAAATATAAATCGTAGAAAATGTTATCACTGCCTATAAAATATAAAAAGACGTATCTGTGAGATATAGCTATAAAATTCAGCTATAAAATACAAACAAAGTAGAAAATACAGTATGTTTGGAGTCAGTTTCCAAGCAAAACGTCATGACTGAAAGCGTCTATTATAAATGCTATACGTTCTCTTACTTGACTTAGGGCTACTCTTGACTCAAAGGATTTATCTAATATTTATAGGCAATATTTTAGTGCTGCCATCTATCATTAAACATTGAAAATAATTTTTGGATGAAATGTATTTTGGTGCTGCCATCTATTAAGAAGAGAGAAAAATAAAATGCATATTAAAAAAATAGATAATAATCGCAGCATAAATTCTTTTACGTTTCTGTAACGTCGGAATAGAAGATGAGAAAAAAAAATGGAAATTGGAGGAAAAGATAAAATAATTTAATAATCAAATAAATACATCCCAAAGTTTTTTTTTTCTCCCTAGAATTTACGATAAGATAGAACTTTTCATTAAATAATTCATGCCCCTCCCCCCCCCAAAAAGGGAGATAATTAAATTAATATTTTAAAAAAATGTAACCTGTAATTTTTTAAAACAGAAATGGATTTCTAGAAACTTTAAACATACTAATCCAAAAACACTGGTCATCCCCCCCCCCCACCCCACCCCAAGTAGTTTTTCAGGTTATGCTTAATAACTATTTGCATTGCAGTTTGTTCTACAACAACTAAAATATCGGAGCGATTCCATTCTACTTTCCTAACGCTTTACCGAATACTATGCATTCAAATATGTAGCAATATAAAAATAACTAAAGACTTTGATCTTAATTTAATAAAGATTAAACGTTTTCACTTATGGAAACGACCTCGGGTTCTAAAGAAAAATGTGCACTTTCATTTATAAAGCTAAAACCCCATGAATTAATCACTGATTTACCCTTAGTAGAAAACACGAACCAGTGAATTTATTAAAAAAATATGTAATTTTTGTTCTATTTATTATTTTTTTCTTCTATTGTTACAAGAAAAAGTATTGAACTCGCAAAAAAGATTTATACGTTTTAGAAAGTCCTGAACATGATTTGAGTATTTATTTTAAAAAAATATGTGTCTGTGACACATATTTTGAAAGCGCCCTATCTCAAGAACTAATGCGCGAAATTTAATCAAACTTCAGATTCAGTTAGATCTTGATATAAATTGCTGCTGATTAGGTTTTTGTGTAAATAACCCGGCAGGTCGCGCGGCTATCCTGCATTTTTGACTATCTATATTATAAAGGACAAACATATCTGTGCGTAACGCATACGTCATTTTGTGAATGGCAACACTTTGAAACCTGAAATAAAATTTTGGTTTTGCAATTTTCTCTACTGCAAATTTTTAAGCTTCTAAACATCGCACATTTTAAATTTTAAACCGTCGTATAAAGAAAAAAATACTCTTTTAAATGCTATTTGTTTGAAAGCTGTATCTCAACTTATTTTTGAGATATTAATTTTTTTGTAGTTTTTAATAACACTTTTCTTATCGTGGCAACAAAAGTACACCATTTCTATTAAAAGTCATTGAAAGTAAACGGAAAATAGTCGAAAATAGGCGATACTGTATCTTTTTGTTGCCATTTTCTCATAAAACCTGAAAAAAAAGTTGAAATTAAAATATGGGCTATGGCAAGAATATTGTCTGTTATTCCGTGATAATGACGTCATATGCATACTTTTTTATAGACGAAGTTTAAAAGTGGTTTGCTTTAGCGGATGCAAATGACGTCATTTTATAAAAAAGCGTGTATTTTAATTCTTAAACCTGAATTATGTTTTGTAGAAGTGCGTCATTTTCACAGCCCAGCTGCTTTGAAATTCTTCACAGGTGGAAATGGTTCACGTTTGAAAATAATGTAATCGAAATCACACACTGATAAAACGCAATGTTTTACAAAAATTTAGAGTGTCTTCATAGAAGAGAGGTGACATGCAAATAATAGCGATTTATATTACAGAAATTGATGATTCTCACCTGGATGGATTTGCTTCGCCGAGTTAGACAAGCAAACAAATAATTCGCGGTTAAAAATAATATTATGTTCCTGATGTTTTTGTCCAAAATTCTCTCGAATAATAAAATTTTAATGCTATTCTTTAGGACATTCTACTATAATTTTATCAAAGTAACATAATTTGCTTAATTTGAGCAGAATATTCTATTAAGGGCATAATAACGGAAAATGACATACTGCTTTTGAAAACACGCATTTTTCCTCATAAATTTTCTACATTGTTTTTCCTCCTGCATGTGTACTGATACTAGGTTTTAGACACTAGGCAAAATGCTTATTTAAGTGAAAATGAAGTCATATTTAAAAGAAAACGATCATTTTCTTAGATAAAACTAAAAATTTTAACACAAATGCGTCTAAAAAACATAAATTACGGAAATTTTTACTCGCCGGAATCGAGATTAGAATCTCAAGTTCTTCATTCCGGAATACCAAGCATAAGAGTCTCAATTGATAACCACATCCTAATAACTGATCTTTATTATATTTTACTGATTAAGTATCTATATTATGAAGAACAAGCGTATCTGTGCGTAACGCTGATGTCATTTTGAGAATGCCAACACTTCACGATCAAATTTCGGTCTTGAAATTTTCGCAACTGCAATTTTTTAATCTTCTGACCATCGTACATTTTCAATTTTCGTCGATAGGGAAAAAAATTTACTTTCAAATGCAATTTGTTTTAAATCTGTATCTTAATTGACTGATGAATTGATCGATATTTTCTAAAATAATTTTTAAGCATGATTTTATTTTAAGTTTATCTTATCATGTGCCGGTTTCAATACATAATAATAATAAACATTTTGCACATAAAGCAACAAACATTTTTCAGCATTTGTTTCTACTATTTTTGCATAACGAAATTAATACTTCCTTTATAAACAAATAAATGAATAATATTGAAAAAACACAAATCTAACATATTTGTAATCGTATAATTTAAATTTTTAGATCACCAAATAGGATTTTTTTTTTTTTTTTTAATGGAATTTGTTTGCAAGGTTCATTCAGTTTACTGATTGTCCATGGTTTTAAAAACAATTTTAAACCATGAAATATTTTTAAAATTATCTATATCGCGCGGAGCTCGATTACGAAAGATTAATCCGTTTGCCCTGAAAACAAAATAAAGAGTTCATCATTTTCTTACGGCTAATATCCATTAAAAAAAGCTTACCTATGAATAAATAACTAAAATAATATAAATAAAACACAAATTTAACAGACATGTATAAGCTCTGAAATTATCAGACTATAAAAGGATGCCATAAGTAGCAAAATCTTGGTCAAAGAACTCTTAGCATGCGGCTAATAAGAAAATATCGCTGTTGATAAATTTCAAAAACTTATTTGATTGTAAAATTCGTATTTTGCATATGAAAAATGCTTTTTAAATGTAATTGGGTAATCTAAAAAATTTATTGGATGTAAAAGAAATATAAGTTTTCAATTTAAAAAAAAAAAATGTTTTCACCTATATTCTTTAACCCGGGAAGCCCGGGTACGATCACCTAGTTTCTATAATAGCCATATCTCAAGAACTCATGGACGAATTTCATCAAACTTCATATTCTGCCAGACCTTGACATAAACTGCTGTTTAGGTGGGTGTAAATTGCCCAACAGCTGCGGTTTCTATGCTGTGTTTATGCCGATTTCCGTGATAGTTATACCTAAAGTATTAAGGCTCCTCATCAGTCAGGCTGGAAATTCCTCTCTCTAATGCTAAACCAATTACCAAAGTATGCTGGCTTCGTCGAATACGCCAGAGACTTTCAATATTGGCAATATTCTTGTGTTCTAACAGTGATGCCTAACGGATCTTCGCATTTACCTGGTATTGTATTGCTTACGCTAACCTTAACCGACAATGACAGGCAAAATTGCAACGGGCTAATCCACTGGGAAATGGAGGTATGTCGTGCAGATGGCAAGGTTTTGCGTAAAAATGGTGGAGAGAAAAAAAGTTGGAAAAGAAATTCAAATGAGGTCGTATATCTATATTATAAAGGACAAGCATATCTGTGCGTAACGCATACGTCATTCTGCTAATGGCAACATTTAAATTTGAAATGAAATTTGGATTTTGTAATTTTCGCAACAGCAAATTTTTAAACTTTTAAACATCGCACATTTTCACTTTTTACACTGTTGTATAGGGGGGGAAATGTAATTTTAAATGCAATTTGTTTGAAAGCTGTATCTCAATTTATTTTTGAGATATTAATTTTTTTTTTTTTTTTGTAGTTTTTAATACCATTTTTCTAATCATGGCAACAAAAGCACTCCATTTCTATTGCAAGTAAACGGAAAATAGTCGAAAATAGGAGATTACTGTATTTTTCTGCCATTTTCTCATAAAACCTGAAAAAAAGTTGAAATTAAAATACGTGCTATGTCAACAATATCGTCTGTTATTCCGCGATAATGACATCATATGCATACTTTCCTATAGATGAAGTTTAAGACTGGATTATAAAAGTGGATTGCTTTAGCGGATGCAAATGACGTCATTTTATAAAAAAGCGTGTAATTTAATTCTTAAAACTGAAATATGTTTTGTAGAAGTGCGTCACTTTCACGCCAGCTACTTCCTCAAGTTTTTGTCCTAAATTCTCGCTACTAATAAAATTTGAATGCTATTCTTTAGGACATTCTTCTATAATTTTATCAAAATAACAAAATTTGCTTAATTTAATTTTTCATAATTTTATATCTATATCTATATCTATCTATACTAATATTATAAAGAAGTAAAAATTGTTTGTTTGCTAGAGGTAATCTCTGGAGCTACCGAAACAATTTCAAAAGTAATGGTATCAAAATGATGGTGTTAGTCCAACTTAAAACATAGGCTATATTTTATGTTGGTGCCACTAACCCAAAGGGGGTGCAGGCGCAAAAAACGTTCTAAAAATGCGATTTTTGCGTTACTGAAGAGCCCAGAAATATGAAATTTGAAATATTAGTTACTTATTAGATATAAAGGACTTCTTAAACAATTCGAAATTTAAAAGGGGTGAAAATGCACAAAAAGCGTTGTAAAAAACGTTCTAAATGGTGGTTTCTACACAATCTCGGGAAATACCAAACCGATTAAAAAAATAATGGTGTCAAAATGGTGGTGATAACCCTTGCTCTAACATAGGCTATGTTTTATGTCGGTGCCACTAACACAAAGGGGGTGCAGGAGAAAAAAACCGTTCTAAAAATGCGATTTTTGCGTTACTGAAGGGCCTAGAAATTTGAAATTTGAAATATTAGTTACTTATTAAATATAAAAGGATTTCTAAGAACAGTTCTTAAACAATTCGAAATTTAAAAAGGGGTGAAAATGCACAAAAAGCGTTCTAAAAAACGTTCTGAATGGTTGTTTCTACAAAATCTCAGGAAATACCAAACCGATTTAAAAAATAATGGCGTCAAAATGATGGTGATAACCTTGCTCCAACAGAGGCTATATTTTATGTCGGTGCCACTACCCCAAAGGTGGTGCAGGAGCAAAAAACGTTCTAAAAATGCGATTTTTGCTTTACTGAAGGGCTAGAATCATGAAATTTGGAATGGTAGTTAGTTATAAGTTATCAATGATCTCTAAGAACACTTCCTAAAAAAAATTGAAATTTAAAAAGGGTGAAAATGCGCGAAAACCGTTGTAAAAAATTTCTAAATTGCGATTTCTATGCAATCTCAGGAAGTACTGAACCGATTAAAAATATAATGGTGTAACAACGGTGGTGACAGATCTTGCTCCAAGATAGGCTATATTTTATGTCTGTTTCCACTACTCCAGAGGAGATGCAGGAGCAAAAAATGTTCTAAAAATGCGATTTTTGAATTATGGAAGGACCTAGATTCATGAAATTTCGCATGGTATATATTTATTAGATATAAATAATCTCTAATTCGCGTAAAGCATTCTAAAAACGTTCTAAATGCCGATTTGTAAACAATCTCAAGAAGAATCAAACTGATTTCAAAAGTAATGGAAGGAAATTGATGCCGACAGCTTCTGTTCTAATATAGAAGCTATATCATGTCGGTGTCACTATCAGTGTTGCCAGATTGATGATTGTCACCGCTTTTTTTAAATAGATATATTCGGCCTATTTAAAAATCGATTAAAAATGCTGAAAAAAATGGCTAATTATACTATTTTTAAAAAGTGGTGACACTCAAATAATCTGAATTAAAAAAGTCCCCAATCTGGCAACACTGGTCACTATCACCTGGACGTTGAAGGAGTAAAAAACATTATAAATTTTGATTTTTGTGATCGGTAGGGGCTAGCAACTTGAAATTAGGCAAGGTATATATTTATTTAGATATAAATGATCTTTAAGAACAGTTTTAAAAAAATGGAAATTTAAAAAGGGGTGAAAAGGTGCGAAAGGTGCTAAGAACGTTCTAAATTGCGATTTCTACTCAATCTCAGGAAATACCAAAGCTATTTTAAAAGAAATGGTTGCGAATTGATGGTGATAGTCCCTGCTCCAACATAGGCTATATTTTATGTTGCTGTCACTACCATCTGGGGGTTGCAAGAGCAAAGCATGTTCTAATTTGCATTTTTTGCATAACTGAGGGGTCTAACATTTTGAAATATGCCATGGTATTTACTTACAAGATGCAACTGCTTTCTAAGATCAGTCGAAAGAAAAAACCAAATTTAAAAGGATGAAGTGAGCGAAAAGCATTCTAAATTACAATTTTTATGCAATCTTATCAAATAGCAAACCGATTTAAAAAACAATGGTGACAAATTGCTGGTGATAGAACCTGCTCAAACATAGGCTATATTTTATGTCTGTGCCACTACCACCAGAGGGTTGCAGGAGCAAAAAACTTTATAAACTGCGACTTCTGTGATACTGAAAAGGCTAGAAATTTTAAATATGGCATGGTAGTTACTTATAAAATATAAATGCCCTCGAAGGACTATCGAAAATAAATTCAAATTAAAAAGGGGTAAAGCGAAGGGGAAGTGAGAAAAACATTTTGAAAAAGTCCTAAATTACGATTTCTATACAATTTCTGGGAATATAAACCGATTATAAAAGTAATAGTTGCGAATCACTAGTAACAGTCTCTGATCCTACACAGGCTATATTTTATGCCGATGATTCTACCACCTAGGGTTCACAGGAACAACAAACGTTCTAAAAAAAAACTTTAAAAGCTTTCTAAATTATGTTTCTGTGGAATATAGGAAATAACAAACTGATTTAAAAATTAATGTTGGGAAATTAATGGTGACAGTTCCTATTTCAACATACCCCTTTATGTTGAGATAGGTGGTTAGGACTTGGAATTTGACATGATAGTTAATTTTAAGATGTAAGAAGATGGTTTCTAAAAAATTCAAAACATCAAATGAATACTGAAATGAGCGTATTAATTGAGCATAAAAGTTTCAAAATATTTTCTAAATTATCATTTATTTCGTTTTATTAATTTAAGTCTCATTTCTGCCTAATGCAGTGTAACAATGATGTTTAGTCAAACTGTGTTTTAAATAGTAATTTTTGAATTATTCCTAAAAGTAATAAGTACCTTTTAATAATAATAAAAAAACTTTTAATAAAATAAAATACTACCTTTTAATAAAATAAAAATTTAGTTAGTACCTTTTAATAAAAATTAGACATTTAAATATCACTTGGCATATTTCAAATACTACGCGAGCAAAGCCGCGGTGTTTGCTAGTAGTAAATAAAAATGTAAATGTTCGTTTGTTCAAAATCGCTTATCTCCGAAAGTTCTTCACCGATTGCTTTGAAATTCACGGGTTGAGTTGTATTCGAATGCGGAAGCGTTTTTATATACTTATTATGAACCTCGCTCCCCCACCCCCCATTTGCCACCACTCCCACCAGGGAGCCCTTTTTAAATTTCTTCGAAAACCCATCATGTGATATAGTATTATTAGAAAGCCCTTGGACTACTGTTTCATATTATGCGCTTTGCATCTCGCTCCCCTCACTTTCCCCACGTGGGGGCGAAATCTTAAACCTCCGAAAGTTCTTCACCGATTTCTTTGGAATTCACCTATTGCGTTGCATTTGAATGCGCGCATGTTTTTATATTACTATTATGAACCTCGCATCCCCTCCCTCAGTTTCATCCCCCGGGGCACTTTTTTAATATTTTCCGACACACATTATGTGGTATATCATTAGAAAGCCCTTTGACCACTCTTTCATATTATGCATCTCCCTCACTATGCCCTCCGGAGGGACACATTACTGAAATATTTCGTCAGTATTTTTTATGATATTTGTTTTTCTTTGTTTTTTTTAGTTCGTGTTTTTTTCTTTTTAGCTCACAGGCTATTAAAGCCTGAGAGCAAATGTGCCCGCAGGTTCTGTATATACGTATGTATGTAACGCGATAACTCTTGATAGAAATATCCGATTTACTTCAAATGTTGTAAATAGTTTCATTCTGATACGGCGCTTCCCTGATTAGTTTTGGGAGTTCATTGGTTAAGCATAAAAGGGGCAACGGGGGACTAATCTCCCCTTAATTTAGATAAATGGGTTTTCATGCAGAATTATCTGATTTGTTTCAAATTTTGTAAATAGGTTCATTCTGATAAAGTGCTTCCCTGATTAGTTTTGGTGTTTTATTGGTTGTGCAAAGGGGAATGGGAGCTAACACCCCCCCCCCCCCCCTTAATTTAGATAACTTGGTTTTTCATGCAGAATTATTCGATTTGCTTCAAATTTTGTGAATAGGTTCTATCTGATAAGGCGCTTCCCTGATTTGTTTTGGGGGTTCATTGATTAAGTATAAATGGGCGAACGGGGGCTAATCCCCCCTTAATTTAGATGAATGGGTTTTTCTTGCAGAATTATCCGATTTGCTTCAAATTTGGTATACCGGTTTATTCTGATAAGGCATTTCCCTGATTAGATTTGGAGGTTCATTGGTTAAGTATAAAGGGGGAAAACGGTGGGTAATCCCCCTTAATTTATTTTTCAATGGGCGTTATTCTTTGAAATAAGAGTATAACATAGAATTAGTGTGAATAGTTTGTGAGCTCAATGCCATAAGTTTAACTCGGCACACATATATTTTTAATTCACTCGATTTGCCAGGGATGCCACTGCACGTACTGCAATTGACAATCGGACTGCCAATTATGATGTTGCGAAATATTCACAAGCCAAATCTTTGCAACGGCACGCGGCTTGCAGTAAAAAAATAATGAGCAACTTCGTAGTAGCAACAATCTTGACAGGACCTTTCAAAGGTGAAGATGTCCTCATTCCTCGCATTGCTTTGATTCCAATGGATGTGCCATTTCAATTTGAGATATTGCAATTACCAATTTGATTGGCGTTTGTAACCTCCATCAACAATGCTTAGGGCCAAGCTTTAAAATTCTGCGGTTTAGATCTAGACATGAATTGCTTCTCACACGGGCGATTATATGTTTCAGTTTCTAGAATCGGCTAATCAGACAATCTCTATGTCTGCACAGACAATGTAACTACAAAAAATATTGTATACCCACAAGTATTGTGAAATTAAACATATTAGAAACGTGCACTTTCTCTTTTCTTTCTTTTCCATTTAGCCAGATGGAGGCACAGCAACGCGTAGCCGGGTACAGCTGGTTACCTTAAAAGAAGTCAAAAGAGGATGCTGTGACGATGGGTCTGTTAGACTCCGCTGCACATTATATTATTCCGACGATGGCATATTTTACACACAATTTGAAATGACGAAATATGAAGACAGAGGTTCGCAAACTGAAACAATTTCAAGTAAGATAATTTTATTTTTTATACTTTTGGACTCAGCTTTATTTTTTGCGATGTGGTACTTCATGATGCAGGGAGTCGTTAGATGTCACTTTTTTAACTACCACTACTTTTAAACAAAAATGTTCTTTCTAGATTTCGTTTGCAAATGTTGTAACAAACTACCACGAAGATTATTTCGTTGAAAATGGTGTAGCAATATTTTGTTTGTTTTTGAACCACGAAGATAGGAATAGTGGTAGCTAAAAAAGTGACAACACAGAGCCTTGATGATGTTGGAATTCTAGAGAAAAACGATATTTAGATCCCTGAAGCACTTAAGCAAGTTGATTGCATCTAATAAGGTTCAGAGTTTTTAAATTGGCAATTTAGATGCTGGCTAACTTTGGTTGCCGAAATAAAATGCTAATTTATCTGGTATCGTATTGTTTATATATCTCAAAATTGGCAATAATGGGCTAAGGTGGGGTAGGTCAGCCGAAATCAGTCATTTAAAAATTGAAGGTAAGCCGAGCAGATGTAAAAGTGGGGAAGAGAAAAATGTGGAAAATAAATTCAAATGAGGTTTTATATTTCTTTTAAATGAGTCAAAATAGGATGCTCTGTCAAATAATCTGTTAAAGGCCGCTACACATTATATTAATTTTAGTGATGGCATGTTTTACACAGAATTTGGAATGAGGAAATACGAAGACAGAGGCGCGCACAAACTGCAGCAATATCAAAAAAAAAAAAAAAAATTACAAGAAAAGACAATAAAGTTCGGTGAATGTTTTCATAAACAAAATATCCTTCCAAAATCAGGAACAACACTTTAAATGCCTTCTAAGTGTGTCATTTGCAGTGCACTTTTGACAACGGCTGTATAGTTCACGCATTGTGTTGGAAGTTCTTTTCGGTATCGTATGATAATGATCATTAAATTATTTTGAATTCGCCCAGCTATATATTTGGTCGTTGTTAGGAAACAGTTCATGAGCCTTAGAGGAGTTGTAGCCTTTTTCCATCCACGTATTCACCTGATTTTGTTCCAGTTGTTTTCCTTTTTCCCTCACGTATCAAACGAAGCGGAAAGAAAAGCAATTTACAGATCCAGACATCCAAAGCTATGTCAGAAAAATTCGCCATGCGATAAACGAAGGAGGACTTTTGCGTGTAGATTTCAGGAATGCACAGTCGTGTTTCGAAAGTGCATTGCAAACGCCAGGCATACCACGAAAGAATATAAAGCGTTCTCCTTGATTTAAGTTTGTTTTGTTTATGGAAACATTCACAAAACTTTATTGTCACTAGGTGTGTCAATTTCGTGGCTAGAAGAACCGAGTTCATGAGCACTTTTAAACTACGAGGGCTGTTTAATAAAGAATGATCATAATTCTTTTATTGCACAAAATTTTACTTTTATGTTCCATTGCTAACTTAATGTGTAATGAATACGCGGTGATTTTTTTGTTCATTTTTTTCCAGTAGTACGTCAGTGGCATCCATGAAAGTTCAGATACTTTCAGTATCGTCTACGGCCACGGACGGCAACTGGCAGACCGCGGAAGGTCGAAGCCTGGACCGCCAAGTGAAGAATTTATTCATTTTCCAATAATTCTTGAAAATAAAAAGAAGAATTCCGAAATACACACTGCAGTGTTCTAAGTTTTATGTCAGATCTTGTGAAGGAATTTGAAGCAAGATTATAAAACTTTTCAGTCTTCGCATTAGCTGTTCACGGCGTGAAACAAACTTAAAAAGCTGATTCAATACCACAAGTGTACTTTTTCGCATGAATTTTTCAGAACGAATACCTGACTTTTCTATTTCATATTATATCTATGTGTATGTAAAAATAACAATTTAAAAGTAATAAGTACTTATATTACTATATAGTACTTATATACTTATATTATATGTGTTTATTTCTCTGGACCTCGATAAAAATTTTCAGAAGTATTCGGACCCCGCTTAAAATTACTTGCCGACCCCTAGTCTACGGGAAAGATGAAGGTAACACGCGATGAGCAAGTATGCTCTTGCCTGCTGGAAATTTTGCTTTCGCCAGAAGAAATCTTCAGTCGAAGAGTATGCTATAGGAGACTTATGGAGAGTCTGTTCTTCCCATGCAGCACAGTTATGATGGTTTGAGATGTTTAAGAAGAAGCAAGACAATCATCTTCAAAGGAAGATGGACACGGAGTTCCTGTAACTGAGCTTACAGAAGTCAACGTAATACCGTATCAGGCAAGAGCATACTTGCTCATTGCGTGTTGACTCCATCGTTCCCGTAGGCAAATTCACAATCACTCAATGTCCAAGCGCGCTTGACGCCAACCCCTGTAGCCAAACGCTTTGGCGAGGAAGGAAATTCCACGCGCATGCAAGCCTGAAAGCTTATTTCGACCTTCGACCTTCGACATTCCGTCCATTTGATCGCGTATTTCTTGCATATGGAATACTTGCGAGAACACGAGTGGGAAATAATAAATGCTTATTTCATCTTCTGAATGAACAAGTGCATTATGAACAAGTGTAGTATTTAATCTTATATATATATGTGGGATCCCATTTCCCGAAACCCCACAGAGCTGGCTTAGATCCAAAACCCTACAAAACTAGCTTACAAAAGCACCGCCAGGAGTCTGTCTCACAACTCCGAATTGAAGGACTCTAGTGATGCTGACGCATGCGCGCAGCAAGTGGCTGTCGGCGGCAGGCGTGCTGCGAGTTTGAAAGGAACTGAAGTGACGGAAAAAAACGAGAGAACAGAATTCGATGGTTGGTGCTGATATGAGGGTGTGGACGCAAGAAGGTAGTAATAAAAAGACGTAGCTCGAATTAAGATGTATTAAATGTTTTTTTTGTGAGTGCTTGTCATCATGTATTCGCCCTGTAAATATAGCTTTTTCCAATATAACTATTTTTTTAAGAGAAGTCGTCTTTATTTCGGTTTTAAGTGTCAATTTTATTTGTGATCAAAAGATGTTCCATAAATTTTGGTGTCAGAAGTGGGATACGAATGATTTAATATTCTGACGTTGTCGCCCACAAGTCTGACGAATGAGTTTGAAATCGCCGATGGAAAAATAAAATTTCGGAATTCTGTGTTCAAGTGATATTGTTCTTAGTGGTGAGTACTGTATACAATTCTTTTTTTTATTTCATGATGAAATTGATCGATATTCCTGAACTGGAACTTGCCATTAAAAATGAAAAAACTAGTAAAATTAAGATTTTGCATAAATTTCTTTTCGATGCTGAAGGTGATAGATCAAATAGAAAAAGAATCAGAGAATTTTCTGGTTTTGGTTATCAAACCGATAGTCCCGAATTTAAAAGCAAAATAACAAAAAGTCAAGCTGATTTTTCTCTGAATGATTTGATTACAATTTGTAATGAACTTTGCATCTCGAATGAAGGATCTTTAGTCGATCTTACGACGCGATTAGTTACTTATTTATCGGATTTAAGCTTGCTACAAGCAAATGTTCAGAACGACAGTGATACAGATTCAGAACAGGAAGTACCTTTAAATAATAGTTCGGCAAGTAATGACATACAATCATCAAATTTGGATCAGATCAAGCAATTTCCAGTTCAAAGTTTTGTGCCATCAACTGTTAATTTTAGTGACATTGAAAATGTTGTACCTCCGTTTGATGGTAGTGCATGTCAGGATATAAAAATATGGCTGAACAATTTTGATGATGTCACTAGTATATTTAATCTGTCCGAGTTACATAAGTATATTTTTGTAAAAAGATCCTTAAGAGGCAAAGCTAAATTGTTGGTTCAGACCGAATTACATATAAATTCATATGAGAAATTGAAGCAACTTTTGATTGCTGAATTTAGCACTACTTATAATTCTGCGGAGTTGCATCATTTGTTAAATAAAAGAAAGTTACATGAAAATGAAACACTTGAAGAGTATTTTTTAATAATGAAGCAGTTAGGTGCTCGTGGTAATATAGAGGATTCGGCGTTGATGCAGTATGTTATAAATGGAATACCCGACCCTGTTTTTAGGAAATCAATATTGTATGGATGTCAATCAATTTTAGAATTTAAACTAAAACTATAGATGTTAAAATGAAAATTAATTTAACGGA
Organism: Maratus speciosus; assembly: GCA_963932465.1. Taxonomy (NCBI): domain Eukaryota; kingdom Metazoa; phylum Arthropoda; class Arachnida; order Araneae; family Salticidae; genus Maratus; species Maratus speciosus. The sequence goes on along the minus strand of OZ010797.1, from coordinate 277,194,380 downwards.
TAAAATCCCAGTTTGTTCTTCCCCTCGAAGATTACCGCCATGTGAGAAAAAAATAGTTGAAGACCAAATTGAGGAGTGGCTAGCGCAGGGAATCATTAGGAAGAGTTCTTCTAATTTTTCGTCGCCGGTAGTGTTAGTTAAGAAAAAAGATAACACAATAAGACTTTGTATTGATTACAGACGTCTTAACAAGAAGACAGTGCGAGAACATTTTCCCTTACCAGTAATAGATGATGTTATAGATCAATTACACTCTGCTGAGGTATTTACAACTATAGATTTAAAAAACGGTTTTTTTCATGTTGAGGTTGAAGAAGGCTCACAGAAATATACCTCTTTTGTCACTCATGAAGGACAGTACGAATTTTTAAAGTGTCCATTCGGGTTGTCCAATAGCCCTAGTGTTTTTCAAAGATATATTTATAATGTATTTCGAAACTTATTAAAAGATCACACTGTAGTCATTTATATGGATGACCTAATAATACCCGCCAAAAACGAAGCTGAAGGTCTAGAAAAATTAAAACTTGTTCTTGAAACTGCATCGGAATACGGGTTGGAACTAAATCTTAAAAAATGCAATTTTTGAAGCGTGAGATTGATTTTTTGGGGTATAGAATCATAAATGGCAAATTGTGTCCCTCCCCACTGAAAACAAAAGCAGTAATAAATTTTCCCGAACCAAAGTGTACCAAAGATATTCAAAGTTATTTAGGATTGACAGGATACCTTCGAAAGTTTATAAGAAATTATTCAGTCATAGCTAAACCGTTGAGTGACCTGTTAAGAAAAGATTCTAAATTTAAGTTTGGTGTAGAAGAACAGAAAGCTTTTAACGAACTCAAGCGCATTTTGTCCTCTGAACCAGTACTTTCAATTTACAATCCCAAAAGCGCGACCGAAATCCATTGTGATGCCAGTATAGATGGCTATGGAGCTGTGTTAATGCAACAATCGCCAGTAGACAATCAGTTTCATCCAGTTTATTTCGCCAGTAAAAAAACAACCGAAGCTGAACGAAAGTATACTAGCTATGAATTAGAAGTGTTAGCTGTAATTGAAGCCTTGAAAAAGTTTAGAGTATATGTGCTAGGTATTTCATTTAAAATAGTAACCGACTGTAATGCATTTAAAATGACTATGGACAAAAAAGAAATGAGTACAAAAATAGCTAGATGGGCAATTATGTTATCAGATTTCGATTATACTATTGAGCATAGACACGGTACTAGCATGAGGCATGTTGATGCATTAAGCAGATATCCTATTTGTATGGTAATCCAAGATAGCTTAACTTTAAAAATTATCCAAGCTCAAGAAACTGACGAGCATATTAAAACCATAAAAGAAATTCTAAAAGTAAAATCTTATGATGATTATTTAGTTAAAAATGATGTTCTTTATAAATGTGTTAATGGTAATGATTTATTAGTTGTACCAGATGAGATGCAAATGAATATAATTAAGGCCGCTCACGAAAAAGGTCATTACGCAATCGCACGAACAGAAAAAAATTTAGAGAATGATTTTTACATCCCCAAAGTTAAACAAAAAATCGAGAAATGTATATTAAATTGTGTTCCCTGTATTTTAATAAATCGAAAATCCGGTAAACAAGAAGGTTTGCTACACCCGATAGAAAAAGAAGAAACTCCGTTACATACGTACCATGTTGATCACTTAGGTCCATTGGAGAGCACGAATAAAAATTACAAACATATTTTTTCAGTCATTGACGCATTCACAAAATTTGTTTGGTTGTATCCCACAAAATCTACCGACACTGCAGAAGTACTTTCTAAATTAGAAATCCAAAAAACTGTTTTTGGAAGTCCATTTCGCATAATCTCAGATAAAGGTCCTGCCTTTACCTCCAAAGCTTTTGAAGATTATTGCGTCAGAGAAAATATTAAACATGTCCCGATTACCACAGGGTTACCAAGAGCTAACGGCCAAGTCGAACGTCTAAATTCGGTCATAATATCTGTTCTGTCTAAATTATCTGTAGATAACCCTACGAAGTGGTATACACATGTAAGCGATGTCCAACAAGTAATAAATTCGACGTTTCAGAGAAGTATTGATACAACCCCTTTTGAGCTGATGTTTGGTACTAAAATGAAGCTAAAAAATAACATCGAGATTACTAGCCTTTTGAACGCTGAAATACAATCAGATTTTATTAATAATCGTGAAGAATTGAGAAAAGACGCTAAAAAACAAATTTTAAAAGTCCAAGAAGAGAACCGTAAAACTTATAATCTCAGACGAAAGAATTCTAACAAATTCAAGCTTAATGATATGGTCGCTATAAAACGTACACAACAAGGTCCAGGTTTGAAGTTAAAATCAAAATATTTAGGTCCTTACAAAGTCATAAAAGTAAAAAATAACGACACCTACGATGTAAAGAAAGTTGGATTTAATGAAGGTCCAATGGTCACTAGTACTTGCGCCGAGTACATGAAGCCGTGGACGGATGAAGCTTGACATAAAAAAAAGATGAAGAATTTCACCGATTATGACACTACCCCGTCTACGACACACCTGACTTTAACTGATTTTGACAAAATCAATCCCGAAGGAACGAAAAAAAAAAGACGTAAGGAAAAGGAAGACGAAAAGACGTAAAAAAAAAGGAAAGGCGAAAAGACGTATAGAAAAAGGAAGACGAAAAGATGTTAGGTAAAAGAAGACGAAAGACGTGAGAAATCGCAAGACGAATAAGACGTAAGAAGAAAGAACGACGAAGAGATTTAAAACAGAATAAGAAGAATTTTTTAAGGATTGCAATAATGATGACTTTTTTCCAGAATAGAACTTTGGTTGCTGCTGTTTTTTTCTTTATCTTTCCAGGTGATCCAGCTGCTGCTTCCAGCGGTCCAAGATGCATTCGAGGACGACTGATTAGAAGGATGGCCGAGCTGTGGGATCCCATTTCCCGAAACCCCACAGAGCTGGCTTAGATCCAAAACCCTACAAAACTAGCTTACAAAAGCACCGCCAGGAGTCTGTCTCACAACTCCGAATTGAAGGACTCTAGTGATGCTGACGCATGCGCGCAGCAAGTGGCTGTCGGCGGCAGGCGTGCTGCGAGTTTGAAAGGAACTGAAGTGACGGAAAAAAACGAGAGAACAGAATTCGATGGTTGGTGCTGATATGAGGGTGTGGACGCAAGAAGGTAGTAATAAAAAGACGTAGCTCGAATTAAGATGTATTAAATGTTTTTTTTGTGAGTGCTTGTCATCATGTATTCGCCCTGTAAATATAGCTTTTTCCAATATAACTATTTTTTCAAGAGAAGTCGTCTTTATTTCGGTTTTAAGTGTCAATTTTATTTGTGATCAAAAGATGTTCCATATATATGCTCCATAAGTCTGACCTTTCTTCTCCGAAGCTAAAGTATTTATTTATGGAGTTTTAGACGTACCATGTGCTGCCATCTAGTGTCAGCACGCTAAATACATTACAACAATCATCTCTTGAATAATGCATGAGCTGAATATATGCATGTATATATATTGTGAACAAATGAAATATTTAATCTTATAGACCCACTCTATAACTTTGGCCTTTCTTTAAATGATCACCATAAATAAATGAAAATTCACTATAATTATCTCTAAAGAGGTTGAACATATTTTGACTCTGCGATAGAGTGACTATTCACTCCGGAGGAGTGAATAGTGACTCTTTTTTATTTAGAGTGTAGGAAATACATAACATTGTCAAAAATTCCCATCCAGTAACTTCCGGAAATAAACAGAAATGTGCTCGAATTCTTTTGTGGAGCCCTGTATATGATCTATAGAATTTATACTCGAGTTATGTGCAATAAATTAGTTAATATTAAAAACATATATGAAAACTGAAAACGCACTTCAAGCAATTATTGCTCAAAGGTAGTAATGTAGTCGAATTTTTTTGTGTGTGCTTGTAAACGAGCAATAAATATCGTATGGAAATCCTATATAGTAAGGTAGTAGTATCTTATATTGAAACTTAGTGATCTATATCAATTTCAGTATATTTAAAATAGTGTAGCATCATCAGCCCCTTAACCTACAACAACGTCTGAGACAGGTAGTCTTTGTATTCGGGCCAAAACTGATTATCGCGGGCCCGGCCCGTAGTCAATGATTGAGCCTAATGTAAATTCTTTTAGTACCACTAAAATTTTATAGTAAATTCGTCGAAATCCAGTGTTGCCAGATAGTCGAAAGTCAATTTCCCCAAAATTTCTGAAAATTTCTCCAAATTAGTGTTATTTTCCAAAAAATTCCCCAACGCAGTTTCTACTGAAAAAAGAAAAAATTTCAATTTTCCAGTATAAAAAATGTTTAACTAATTTAAACTAAAAAACTTTCCCCAAATCAAGCATTAAAAAAAAAAAAGTCCCCATTCACAAAAAAGAAACTCGTAAACTCGGCAGAATTTGCATGCATATTCGCAGAAAAACAAAGAGAATGAGAGATACATTTTACAACGACTATATTTCTTTTTAAATTGTTGCCAGTCGATGATGCTGGTCTATCATTACGATAGCTCTATCTACGCTTATAAAAATGACTTTTTCAAGGTTTAGACCATCTCTAGTCAGTTGAAATTTGAATGAATCCGAGATGGTGTTGGCATCATCTGCTTCTACCTGACTTAACGTATAAAACTTTGTTTTAAATTTTTTGCCATACCTACTGAAGTACCTTAATCGTAATAGAAAGCACTTTCATTGTATCATTCACTGTTCTTTCTTCAATAATGAAAGATAAATAGCTATTTTCCAAATCTTTAATTAAATCTTTTAAAAAACACCCGAAATGTCAGATAAGACCTGAAGATTTAGTAATGTGCAGGTTTATGCCGTTTAATACCTCAGAGTTTCCATTCAAGTTTCTTATAAGGAGAAACAAGTGGTCTGCTGCATTCATTGAGAAATGTTCAGTTTTAAACGTTGCAATTTGATTTTAATATGTAATTGCATGTCTTGCAAAAAACTCTTCTGTCATTCCATAAAGCATAAATTAAGCAGCTTTAAACAAAAAAAAAAGAAAGTTAAATAATTGTTTTTATTACAGTTGTAAAAATATTAATAAAAGAAATGTGTTTATGTGTATCTGTATATGTGTATGTGTGTGTATCTACGACGACTAGGAAAATCTGCCCCACTTGCCGTAATCTGGAAATTCAAGTGTGGGGATAGTCCAAGGTAGGTCGTAATGCACCTATCATACGTGCAAGCTGTATTGCTGTAAACGATAAGAAAGTCCACGAGAATAATGATTGATATCTGAAATTTCTGTATTTTATTTTCATTTCAAAATCACAATCGAGTTCGAGGCAGATCCAGTGCTGTCAGATGACTTTCGTAAACTTTACGTGAAATAGTGAAAAAATTCCCCCAAATCTTTAATATCCCCAAACGTTTCCCCACGAACAACTTGTCCCCCAAAAAATTCCCCTGAAGGTTCATAATCCCCAATCTGGCAACATTGTCGAAATCTCACGATTAAACAAGACGAAAATCTCTATTAAATTTTGTTTTTTTTTTGGTCGGAGTAGGTTGGTGCGTATTGGCAACAGCTCCGATATTTACTTTGCCGTGGTGGGCGTCGTTGGTTTTGCGTGTAAAGTGTGCACGTTTTCCTATTACCTTCAAGGGAAGGTTTCTTCTATCTTCAGGTTGTATTTAATTTTTTGTTATTTAGTTTAATTGAGCTGCTGGCTAGCTCTTTCGTGGTTTTCCCCTTGCTTAGTGTTTATATTTCTGTGTTGTTATTTTCTTTTTTTTTCATGTCGTATAACTGCTGAGTTGTTTCAATGTTGGGGTCTCCCCAAACTCAAGTGGTCGAAAATACCGCGGCCGCACATACTAACGAGAAGGTGGATAATGTTGACATGAAAGATGAGGATGTCTCTTCTCAGAATAGTGCTGTATTATATCGCAAAAATAAATCTCAAGTTGAAATTCTTCATGAAGCTAACGAAGCGGGTATAGCGGGTGTTTCTATAGTCATTTCTGCTGACACGGGTGTTATTCCGAAGGCCCAACCGAAAGCCTTACGCGACGCCATTGCTGCGCAAGTTAACAATCACGTGGAAATCGATACTGTTCGTCTGTCTCGGCAAGGAAAGCGCACTTTGTACACTCGTGATGCGGCTACGGCGGTCCAAGCTTTAAACATTAAAACCCTACTGGATACCCCTGTTTCAGCCATGTTGCTAACCGACAACATTACCTCAATATTTCTTCTGCACAACATGGATCCCGAAGTGGATTGCAAAGACATAGCAAAGGAGCTGGAATACTCTGGCATCCCTGTTCTGGAGGTGCGACGTTTTGTACGTAAGGACACTGGCCCCACTGCGATCGTTCTAGTGACGAAGTTGGGTTGCACTTTACCTGAGGTTGTTAGAATGTGGTACCAGGTGTACAAAATCTCTCTCTTCATTGATAGGCCTAGGCAGTGCACAAATTGTTGGAAATTTACCCATGGCGCCCGTGCTTGCCGGAGCAGCCGTGTATGTAGCCAGTGCGCTGTTTCTCACACGGGTCCTTGTTCGGCTGCTTCCCCGGTTTGCGCCAATTGCAAAAGAAGTCACTGCGTCACGGACAAAGCCTGTCCCAAGTATATCCATGAAACTAGATTCTTGAAGTTCAAAAGTGAAAACCACCTGTCATTCAGCAAGGCTCGGAAACAATTTCCGACCAGTGTTTATGCTAAGACTGAGTCATATGCCCACGTTGCCTCTGCCTCCCTCCCCCCGCCTGCTGACTACGTTACAAAAATTGATCCTCAAGCCATGCTCCAAGGTTTCGCCGAAAACATAGCGGCCATGATGCAGTCGGTCCTGGATGCCCAGGCTATAAACTGCCAAAATATGTTGACTACCATCACTTCGTCGGTTGTTGGGGTCCTGCGGGACGCATTTGTCCCAGGTGCTCCCCCCCCTTCACAGAGCCCTGTTGGAAAACAGCAGCGGCCGATAACTCCTCCTACTCATCCGCCTTCACGCATCAAAAACAGTAAAAAATTGTGTACAGCCATGCCCATTCTGTCCCCCTTCCAATCGCTAAGTATGGACTCTTCCTCGGGGGATGTCTGGATTTTGGAAGACCCTCTTCAATGCTTGACAAGACCGATCCTGGCTCCTCCATCACGTAGGGTATTTGAGGTAGGCCTCTTTTTTCTTTTTGTTCCCTTTCGGGGTGCTTTTATTGTTTTTTTTTCTGTTTTCATGTTTGTGTTGCAGTTTGCTTTTTTAGTGCCTTGTCCTGCCATGTTTTTTCGGGTTTGGGTTGGTTTTACGAGCCATCCTCGTGTTCGGTTTCTGCTGCCGGGTCCCTGGGCTGGGGTTCATGGGTCCCTGGCTGTCTGGGTCCTGTTTAGCCTTTTCTTTGTGGTTTTCTTTTATGCCCAGCTTGTTAGTTCAGTGGAATTGTAGGAGCGTTCGGGCCAATGGCCATTGGCTCCGCTCCCCTACCTTCGCCCAGGCTCGTATTATCTGCCTTCAGGAAACTTTCCTTTCTCCTTCGGATGTCTTTGTGCTTCCGGGCAAGAACGTGTTCCGTAAGGACCGCTTAGCTGCCCGTGGTGGTGGCCTTGTGACGGCCGTTCAGGCCTCTTTGGTTGCTCTCCTTGTGCCTCTGCCTCCCTGCCCACAGCCTGATTTTGAAGCCTTGGCGGTTAAAGTCTGGCTTAATCGCTTCTGGATCTTGTTGTTGAACGTCTAGTCCCTTTCGGGCACCTTCCCAGAAGAGTGGCTTTCTGGCATCATCAATACGTGTGACTCTCCGATCATTCTTTTGGGCGACTTCAACATAAACATGCTGGCTCGTGCGCCACCGCTTTCTCCTAGAGTTCGTCAGCTGATGGATTGGTCCGCCACTCAGGAGGTTTGTTTCTTGAATATGGACTCACCGACTCGCTCTGCTCCAAATGGGCCTTCCTCCCTGCTGGACTTGACTTTGCTATCTCCCTCCCTTCATAGGGACATTCACTTTTATGTTCACCCCGACACCTTTGACTCGGATCATCATCCCATTTGCATGTTCTCCAACAGCATGATCGCCCCGACTGGGCCTGGCTTGACGTCGGTAAATTGGTCTAGGGCAAGTGCCTGTCTCAATGAGCTGATGAAAGACCCGGATCTCTCCTATGTAAAGTTTGAATGTTTGTGCCAGCAGGCAATTAACTCTCACCAGGTGGTTCGGCGTGCCCAGACCTCGCTCCCCCCCCCTTGGTGGGACAATACTTCTCATTTCCTCCTGCGTTTAAGCGGAGGTTCCTGAAGTTGTCCCGCTCGACTTGTTCTAGAGATCACTGGAAAAACTACAAGCTGTTCGCTGCAAAGCTTCGGAGGCATATTATACTTGTGTCCCGCCAATATTGGGACAAGATCTGTCGGAATAGTTGCACGAGTGGTAGCATTTTCAAGATCTTGAAGCGCCTCGCGAACCGTGAGACTCCACACGGTGGCAATGTGCTATGCAACCCATATCCAATTGTTTCTGCGCATCTTCAGGCCGAGGCTTTCTTGCACCACTTTCAACAGATGGACGCCTTCGAGCCCCTGCCCTTTGATCTTAGCGATGGCGACTGCGCCTTGGATGCCTGCTTTTCCTTGGAGGAGCTGTCGCATGCGCTCAAATACACTAGACCTACTTCCCCTGGTTCTGACGGTATCTCCGCCCGTCTCTTACAAAACTTGCACTCTGGCAATCGGCAAAAGCTTCTTTCGATGTATAATGCTTCTTTTGAGAGCTCAACGCTTCCTGACACCTGGAAGTTGGCTACCATCATCCCGATTCGCAAGCCGGGCAAATCAGCTATGCATACAAGTTCGTATAGACCAATAGCTCTGACTTCAGTCTGCGTCAAGGTTATGGAGAGGATGATCCTCCGTCGTCTCCTGGTCTGGACGGGTGCGCGAAATATTTTCCCTCCCAGCCAATTTGGTTTTCTTCCCTTTAGGGACTGCACTACGGCTCTGTGCACTCTTGTTGACCATGTGCGCCGTGCGCGGGAGCTCAATCAGTTCGTGGCTGCCGTGTGCTTGGACATCAAGGCTGCCTATGACTTGATTTGGATTGATAATTTGATCTACAAGTTGGCTGCCTTGGGCATTCGCGGACGTATGGGTCGTTGGATTGCAGAATTCCTCACGGATCGCCGGATCCATATTAGGTGGAGGTCGGGTTCTTCTGGTGTGGGCCCTTGTCGTCATGGTGTCCCCCAGGGGAGTGTGCTCTCCCCCCTCCTCTTTCTGATTTACTTGGCCGATATCGTGGAGATCCTGGAAGACGGCATTTATCTCATAGTCTATGCCGACGATATTATTGTGTACGTCATCGGCCTCAACGAGTGTCGTGCTCGTGACAAGTTAAATAATGCACTTCAGAGGATTGGAACGTGGTGTGCTGCTAACAAATTGAGAATCTCTCCCGAAAAGTGCTTGGCCATCAACTTCTCTCGTCGCCGCGACCCGGGTATCCCTCCAATAGTTGCTGGGCGGGATGTCCCGTGGAGCGCCTCCGTGAAAATTTTGGGAATTTGGATCAGCCGCACCCTTAACTTTCGCCAACACTTCTCGATGATCCGTGTGAAGGCTCTTCGCCGTCTCAACTACATCAAGGCTGTGGCAAGTCATTCTAGAGGCGTGGTTAGCACGCATTTGCTGCGTATTGTCAACGCTCTGGTGAGAAGCCTCATCGAATACGGTAGTGCGCTTTTCTTCGACTGCAATCAAACTGCCATGACGACTCTGGAGAGAATCTATTATGCTGCACTTCGCACCGCTACCGGTCTTCCTTTGTACACTCCTATCCCGGTCCTCTGCCGTGAGTCTGGCGAGACCACTATCCAAAGCCGGCTTCTGTTCCTGGCCAAGTCCTTCCTTTTAAGGCAGCTCGCCATGCCCCCAGGACTTGCACTTAGCGACTCTCTCAGGGCACCCCTGCCTGTTGGACCTGAATCCAAATGGTCTCGTCTCTGCGGCGAGTTGACAGTCTCATATGGAGTTGCTCCATCCCAGATTATTCGCTTCATCTGGCCTCCTCTTCCCCAGAATTTGTCCTTCCACATCATCACTGATGGTCTCCCCTTTCAGGACATTTCTCTCCCGGACCGTGCGCTGGTTGGCGAGTGGACCCGCTGGCGCGAGGCCCACCGCTCCTGTGCTGTTTTATCATCAGATGCCTCCAAAGATTATGCGAAGACGTCGGTGGCGGCAGTTGACGCTGACTCTAACCGCGCTGTTGCAGCCTTGATCCCACACTACAACTCCATCTTTACTGCGGAGGCGATTTCCCTGTGGATGGCCGTTACTCACATGCTCCCTGTTAATAGAACAGTCTTTCTTTTGACAGACAGCCTGTCAGTCCTGCGTGCTCTCCAGGCCTACTCTCTTCGTTCGCCCAAGGTTATTCTCCACCTGATCCATAGTATATCATCCAGATGCGACATGGGTTACTCCATCCCCTTGGTCTGGTGTCCCGCTCACAAGGGCTTCATCCCGAATGAGAGGGCTGATTCTTTGGCTAGAAATGGTCCTTTTCTTTGCCAGCCTATTCCATGGATTTCCCCGGAGGACTTACGTTCCCACTTCAAGAAGAACTGGCTCACTGAAAACGATTTTTTGTGGCTTAATAGTGACTATGCGCCCACCCACTCTCACCTTTCAACAGACCGGTCTTTTTCTCTGTGGACTCCGTCCCGGGCCACTGATGTCCTCATTGCCCGATGGAGGGCTAGGATGATCCTCACTCGAAAGCGTCTATACCGTATGAACCAAGTTTTCTCCCCACTTTGCAGGCATTGTTTCGAGGCAGACACTCCGGAACATGTGCTACTTCAATGCATGTATCTCAACGGCCCTCGCCGTCAGCTCTTTTCCACCCTCAAACTACCCGCCTCCTCATTCTATAGCGACGTTATGTTGGCCGCCCTCTCTTCTCCCCATGGAGTTACTGCGCTCATCCGTTTTTCCCGTCTGGCTCTCCCGCACTTGCTTTGATGTTTCCTTGATCTGCCTGTTTGTGATCCCGCTTCCTTGACCTTGCTGTCTTAGATCTGCACCTCGCATTCCTGCTTCTTGCATGTTTTCTCTCTTTTCTGCTTTTCCCAACGCTGGATTTTCGAGACAAAAGCCTCCCTTTCGGGTTGTAGCACAGGTCTCAGTACGTACCAACCAACCAACCAACCAACCAACCAAATCTATTAAATTTTAGTGGTAGCTATTGATTTGCCGAACCGTGGAATGGCTCGAAGGCTGCGCGATCCTGTTTACGTTTTGGGCCCAGGCTGTTGAGGCAAATACTAGGTTAAGGGGTTAAGAGGCTACTTCAGTCAGGCGAAAAGACCCGTTCGCTAATGCTAATCCTATGGAAGAAATTTATAAAGATATCTCTGTTGCATTTCAATATTTTTAAAGGATTTTTTTGCACTATAGACAGCTGAGATCGATCTGTACAAAGATTACTTTTTACTTTTTCGATTTTGTTTACAGATATTTTTTATGGGGATACTTTCATTTTCGGAACCGGTTTCGAAAGTGAAAACATCCTCATAAAGAAAATCTGTAATGAAAATCGAAAAAGTAAAAAACGGCCTGCATACAGGTCGATCTTAGCTATGCAATGCAAAAGAAATCATTTAAAAATATTGAAATGCAACCGAGATATCTTTATAAATTTCTTCCATAGGATTAGCATTAGCGAACGGGTCTTTTCGCCTGACTGAAGTAGCCTCTTAACCCTTAAATGCCTGGTGTTGCTTTTCGGCAACATACCCAATTTAGGCTCTAAAATACTATTAGAATAATATTGAAGCTATAATGCCTAATGTTGCCAATAAAATACATTCTGAAAATATTATTAAATCGATTTTCAACATGTAGATGGCAACACTTGTGCTGTTTAAGGATAAAGATAGAATTATTTTTTCAATTGTTGCTACTTGTTCTTTTTGTTTTGTTTGGGAGCTCGCGAAATACCCTATTTTGACCTGCAGTGAGCAAGTAAAATTTATTTCTTATTATAGTTCCTAAAATTCTTGTGTGTTTAATACTATAGAATTTTATGAAGGGAAATTATTTTTTCAATTAAACACCAGTATTGCCGATTAGTAACAAACTGTTTTTTAGCCGTAAACCATACTTAAAACAAAATATGATTTTTTTATGTATTTTTCCCATGATTTATTTAAAAAATGAAAGCCGAAAAACATTATTACAATGGTTTTTGAAAAATCAGGCATTTAAGGGTTAAAATACATCGCAAACGATTTTTTCCTATTGACCATTCTGTGACGAATTCTTTTGAGTGCCCCTGAAAACAAGCAATTAATGCTACTATGCACACTTCATTTTCATTACCCAACCTTCCACGGTAAACTTCAATAACATACATAAATTACATGGAAATCCGAGTTTATTTTTACGCAAGTTAGGGAGCAGACAGACAGACGGGCAGACAAACCGGATTCATAAGCATTTTTCAACTACCGGGTGTCCCAAAAAGGACTGACTGATTTTAAAATTCAATAACTTCCAAACGGTGACAGATATTAAAAAAATTCTTGCAGGAGGGTTATGCATAAAGTCAAAAGTTTTATTACAGTGATTTTCGATTTTAGTTCGAATTACAAACAATAGATGGCGCTGTAAGCAATAGTCGCTAAATACAGGCTCGATATTTGGTCCTTTCTGTTGTTCCATGCAGAAAAAGGAGATGGAAATGTATTATCCGGGCCACGAAGTACCAAAAATCGAGCCTGAATTGAGCGTCTATTGATCGCAGCGCCATCTATTGTTTGTAATTCGAACTAAAATCGGAAATCACTGTAAAAAACTTTTGACTTTATGCATAACCCTCCTGCAAGAATTTTTTTAATATCTGTCACCGTTTGGAAGTTACTGAATTTTAAAATCAGTCAGTCCTTTTTGGGACACCCGGTATGTTGCGAAGTGTTAAAAAGGCAATGTAATTGTAACAAAACTAGTCGGAAATTGTACACCAAACGAGGCTAATGAAGTGCGTTCGTAACTAATTTTATAAATATTCAGATATTGGTGCAATAGCTATTGCACTCTTATGCAAAAATGCATGAATACAAAATTTATTACTATTCTATATATTAAATTCATTAATACGGAAATAATAGGACTCCATCTTAAATAGGAGGTCATCACCATGGCAACCTAGAGTCATTACCTATCGTGGGCTATCATTGAATTAATTATGTATGATAGGATTTAATAGAATGAAGAAAATTTTTATTAATATCTTTTTAAGTTTTGATTCGATTTTCTTAAAATTTGAAATGACTCAACAAAATTCTGAAAAGATTATACATTTAAAATTTCAGACCATTTGGTTGTGTAGTTGTTGCGCTATTATACGCGGACAGAACAGACAGACAGACGGACCGGACGACGATTATAGGTGATACGTATTTCTACAATTACGAACGCACCTCAAAACTTATTTTTACTCATAAAGCTGTTACATTTCAATATATATATTTTTTTTTTCATTCCGCTGATACTAACAAGGAAGGTCTCCTTACAGGGCATACTCAGAATATATTGAAAAAAATGCTAGTGAAACTACTCATGTATGTAATAAGGGATCAGTCAAATTTAACGGCGGAATTTCAGTAGAAAGTCTGTGAAAAAATAAAATACTTTCGAATATTTGGCGCGAAAATACGAAAATAACACGCGATTTGGCGAGCAGGATTTTTCCTCGCCAAAAGCAAACGATTTTAATGCATCTGAAAATTGTTTATTGTTTTTTAGGATGCGCGGTTTTTAATTAATTTAAACTTAATCAATAAAAGAGGTTATTATATATTTTTTATATTACATATATATGTTCCTTGTTTCTGTAGTTATTTAATTTTATCACTGTAAAAATATTTTCTATGCTTTGCAAGTTGCAAATATCTATTTTAAGTTATAGTCAGCTGACATTTGATTGCCATAATACATTTCCATATCGAAAACGAAGTCGTTTCCATAGCAACAAAATCAAATCGACAGTGTTCTATCTGTCTTATTTTTGAGCTTGAAATAATTTAAATCAATTTAAATTTTGTTTTAAATGGTAAAATATGATATTTAAATTTAATTATAAATCCATATAAATATATATGACAAACTATAGTTAAAACAAGCTAAAAATGTCAAAACTATACTTAAAACAAATTAAAAATGACAAAACTAAAGTTATTTAAGTTAAACTTATATAGACAAATTCAACATAAAAAGTTTTTTCCTACATAAAAACGTATTTTTTTTCCATCGCCAAATAAACGAAAATTTCGTTATTTTTTTACGGACGCTGTATCGGGGTTCCGCTAAAAATTTTTTTATAAACGTATATATCCATATGAGAAGAACATTCTGTAATTTTTTCAGATTTTTCTGAGTATGCCCGTATGGAGACCTTCCTTGTAAGATTGAGACGCTCATCTCAGTGCGTTTTAGTGAGTGAAAATAGCGTCATAGTAAAAATGAAATGAGTGTTTACTGTGATAAAACTAAATATTTTATTACGAATGCGTCTAAAGAGGCATAAATTTCTGGATTTCGCCCGCACTCAGATTAAAACTTCAAGTCAAGAGTGCGAATGTTCAGACACAAAATTGTAACTGGCAAAACGTGACATCAAGTTTGGAACTATATTTGTTAATAGTCTATGGCACGTTAAAATATTTTTTAAATAGTGAATATGAAAAGTATGCATGCAAATTTTGCGAAGGTGAAAACGACGTTATTTTTGAATTTTTTTGAAAAAAAAAAAATGTGGTTGTATTATAAGGGCGCAACTTTCATTGATTTTTCCTTACGTAATATCAAAGTTCAAAGCCTCAATTAATCCTATTTAATAAAAAGCCCCTAAATTTTAGTATAGTGCAAATATAAGGGTCCAATAACCATCCTCTTTAACCCCTTGAGGGGCACCGGTATATTTTATATACCACCTACGAATAATGAAGTTTTACACCAGAAAAATGTATTAAATTTTACTTTTCTAACTTTGGTGGAAAAAAGCCGTAAAATTTCTTTTACTTATTTTGAAATAGAATTTTTCAAAGATTCCGGTGGGAATTCGGCATTTCACAAACGTAATTGCTTGCCCCTCAAGGGGTTAATAAAAGGCTACGCGTTGCTGACGACTGACTTTTTCGCTAATTGTTGCCACAGATTAATTTCGGAAAATGAAACAGTTGAAGTTACATACAAAATTAATAGCTCGAAAAGTATATTTGTCAGAAAATTGTTAGACAAACTGCGTTAGAAAGGTAAAAAAATCCCTGCCGGCTCGGGCCTACAGGCGGAGGTAGATTAAGTACTAAATTCACCAACAAAACTTAAATCAACATTAGAGATAAACCCAGTTCCTTCACTAAGAATGAGCTCTAGGGACCTAAACATTTTCTGAAAATTCTAATATACACGAATACACACACGCATGTATATGGAATAGGTTTAAAAATGGCTAAAACAAATTCAGAAAACCTCAAAGTGTTAAAATATGTTAATATTTCCATAGTCGGGTTTTTATCATGTTTTAATACGTTTCTTCAAACTCACATGGCGTTACATATTCACCTGCTGAGGTACATTATATTTCCAATATGACGTAATATATATATATATATATATTTTTAATTCGTCAAACTATTTATTTCGAGTTTTTATTCTGAAATCTTGATCTAGAAAACTTATGACGTAATATTCAATTTGTTTTCAATTCGTCAAACTATTTATTTAATTTATTTTTTCACGTGAAAAATCTTTCAATAGAAAAGCAATTGTTGTGGTGAGAATTTATTGTTTTTTTTAATTGTTGGCAACTGCTATAATGAAAAATATTTGTTTTTTCCTGTCATTGTTGTGTAAGAGATGGTTTTATCAGAATCTTGTTAAGACGGTATTCAAAATTTTTAACCCTCCCCATTTCCATTCCCTTGGGCCGATTTTGCTCATTTTCAATCCCCGCCGAGATATTAGCCATCTCAAAGTTGTTGGCGAGTTTGAAGACGATCCGTGCATAATTGCGACTTTTATCGTGCGGACAAAATTTAGTACATACATACATACATATATATATATATATATATATATATATATATATATATATAAACTTTTTAGGTGGGGGGTGGCTTTGGGTTCCTGGGGTCCTATAATGAAAAGTTATGAAGGAATTTTTCAAAAGTCGCACCATGGTAACGACTGCAATAGGTAGTATTTCTTACGAAATCTACTCAAAATTGTATTTTTCTTGATATAAGTTTCTAATCTAATGATTGTGCCGTTTTTCAAATTTTGAATTTCAAAAATTACCAAATTTCACAGTGGCGTACTCTAGCGAAACCTTCACGCGTAAAAAGATAATGATAACGGAATTGTGTCCTGACGTATTGGCTCTATTGCACGAATCACAAATTATGATGTCACGAGTGCATGATTTTTATTTAATTCTCAATAAATACTAGATGCGCCTTTTCTTTTTAGTTGTGAATAAAATAGTTCAATTCACGTATGACCTCATATTTAAAACGAATATAGGATTAATGCATGGCTCTTACAAGAGAAAGGGATATTATGAAGGGCTTTTCATGAATTTACATTTCTTTTTAAATTTTTTTTTTCAAGAATCAGGACTATATCTATTTAGGCTTAGGAAACTTTTTTTTTTTTTAAATACTGGTATAAGAGCAAAATTTCTCAAGGCTTTCAATCTATTAAAAAAGAGAGCCTATTTGCGCGAGATTCATAGTCCGTACGGTGTTTAATTTTAAAATTGATTTTTCTAATCAAACATGTTTAAAACCCCGGACAACGTCAGGATTTCAACTGGTAAACACATATAGAGTAGGTGGGGGCAAAGATACGCACTGCCTGATTTAACATGAAGAAACATTTCTACAATCATGACCGCTAGGTAGTAGTTTGGTCTCATGTGTAGTAGTTGTGTGTTCAAACCTTATGAAAAAAGTAGCACTCCGTACCAAGAAAATGAGGTAAGTTTAAATTTTCGAATTTTGATCTAATATTTTTAAAATTTCACTTTATTGTTTAGCTAACAATACTTCGAATTTTTACAAATCCAAAAATTCAGTGGAGAACGGAAGCTGTATAGCTTCTAAATGCCGTATAGTTTATCTCGATCGCATTTATTTAAACCTGTAGGTAGCCGGTTAAGTAAAATACTGCAGAATGGGGTCCGTCTTGGGGCAAAGATTCGGGGCTTTGACTTATCGTTTTAGCTAGATTGCAAAGCTTTCCACAATTACGTTGTAGTAAGTTTTATTTTTTATATTGTATAAAATATAATAGGTACTTAACTAATATAAGCTAGTTAACTACATTTTCCTTTATCTAGTTAAGTTTTTTAAAATATAGTACGTAGGTATCTACCTACCTACTTTTAAAAATCAATATTCTTGTATCATAAAACGATTTTGTTTTAAAGTCTAACCCTTAACTCCTGTTAACGATCTCACAGACTGCTGCTATATTATTTTTTCATAGCTTAACTTGTAAATTTCAATTTAACTATTGATGTTAGTTTAATTTTGATTCGTTTGGAAAATTAATAGTATCGCTAAAGACTTCTAAATGAGGAGAACTTTTATTATAATAGGCCTTTACATAAAGTTTAGCACAAAGACAGTATCTTATGAGTCAGTCAACCCTTTTATTCATTCTACGATCAAGGGGTCTTTAAGACCGCTCACAGTATTTATGCAACAATTTTTGTCACAGTAGTTTGAGGTTAACTGCTATTTACCTTTTTTTTCATAGTTTAACTATAAATACTAGGGAAATTTACTAATGCTTTTGCATAACTCATTCGTTTTATTGGAAATGGGGCAAAAACCCAGAGTAATGGGGCAAAAATTCGCACTGCGTATCTTTGCCCCACCACTGCGTACTTTTACCCGAACCGATGGGGCAAAGATACGCAGAGCAGCGTTTTTTAAAAATTGCAATTTCTCACAGAATTATAATTTGACGGAATGTTGGTTGATGGTAGCACTTGCCTAAGGTTCTAATCTAACATTTTAATCACTCATTACATAAGTTTAGTGTGTGTTAAAAATGAAAATGTATGGAAAGTGCGTATCTTTGCCCCCACCTACTCTAATTCATTTCCAAAGTGTGGCACCCCACAAAACGTTCATATGGTAAACATAATCGTTTTTAAAAGGGGACTCTGTCTATTTTTTATAGAAGCTCCCTATATTTTAGTTTATCACAAGTATAAGGTCCCGAGAACTTAAATCATCACTCGAGCTGTGAATATCAATGGAAAACTCGTATTTTGTGTGATAAACGTAATCTTTATAAAGTGTGGGACTTTGTCGATTTTTTGAAGCGAAGCCCCTAAATTTTAGTGTAGCGTGAACGTAAGGGTACAATAACAACAAACACTTATAAGTCGGATGCAACTTGTTGAAGCCCGTACAGCCCGTACACATTTCGTATGGTAAATGTAATAGTTTTTTTTGGGTGTGGGGGGGGGGGGGGGGGCGCTCGGTGGATTTTTTATAGAAGGCAACACATACATATTTACATATTTTTCCTTCTTAAAAGAGGACACCTAATGCCGTCAAATTACACGTCCTGTGGTGTTCGCTATAGCGATGTTTTATTGTACTATGTTGAAAACTTTATTTTTCTTTTTTATTAAAACTCAAATATCACAAAAAACAAATCCTCTACTTTTTTGAATACGTTTATAGTTTAATTTTTTTCTTATAAACTATTGCCATTAAATAAAATTGTGACTATAAAGACGTGAAAAAAAATATTATAAAAGATAATCAAAACTTCAAAAATATGTAAACAGAATATTAAAAAAAATATATAGTAAATGATTTTTTTTAGGTTTCATTTGATTGGGCTTGAATAAAAATTGACAGACCCTTCCCTCATCCTAAAACGTTTACGTTTTCCGTTTGAAATTTGTGTGGCGCTTTGACAATTTGGATCCGAGTTATAAGTGTTTGTAATTATCGTGTCTTTGTGTTCGAGCTACTACTAAAATTTAAAGTGCTTCGTTGAAAAAACCAATAAAGTTGCCACTTAATAAAAATTACGTCTACTGTACAAAATATGTGTGTTCTACGATAATTACATCTTGAGTTATAAGTGTTTTAAGTTGTCAACACCTTATATTTATAATATACTAAAATATGGAGGCTTCTATAAAAATCTACGGAGTCTTGCCCCTTAAAACGATTACGTTTATCATACGAAATGTGTGTGGAATGCCATAATTTGTATCTGAGTTACAAGTGTTTGCGATTATCGGGTCTTTATATTCGCGCTAAAATAAAATTTAGGGGGCTTCGGTTAAAAAATCTGGTAATGTTCCATGTAAAATTATGTTACGTTGTTCACTTACACAAAATTTCAGCGCCCTGCGGCAATTTGATCACGAGTTATGAGTCTAAATTTCTCAAATTTAGATTTTTATAAAATTTTGTGGGCTTGATAAAAAAGGATTATGGCCCCTCATGGTGTTGAACGTTTGGCGACCCTACGACAATTAGAGTAATAGGGTGGAGGGATAGAAATGGCATCAGGACCGAAATGCCATACATCCAGTTCTTGAAATACAGCGGCCACAAAATTCGTGCCACACAGGGAAAACAACAGATTAACAGATAGACAGGCAGACAAACATTTTCTAGAAATATTCAAATCGCGTTCAGGATATCCGAAAACACGCAAATCCAAAAAACAGAAGTCGAAAATTTTCGCGATTCCAGTACATTTTTCTTAGAAGAAAATAAAAATCTGAACATGAAAATTTCATTTGAAGTCAACCCGCAACTCGACCCGAACCCGACAAAATAATTTTAGGTGACCCGCAACCCGACATATTTCAACCCGAATCCGATCCGAACCCGAAATGAAATGAAAGTAAATCATGTTTTAATGCAATTAGGAAGAGTAATCTACAATTATATCTCCAATACCAGTTTTATTTTTTATACATAAAAACAGACAAATCTATAATCTTTACTATTCAAATACACTAAAACCCCTGAATCCTGACACCTCGGGATTGTTGTACAAAGTCCTGTATCGGGTCGAGTTGTCTCTAATTTTCTTTTTTCGGGTCGGGATGATTTTAGTTTTCTTTCTGCGGTTTGGGTTTACGCAAAATGATTCTTGCGGGTGATATCAAGTGTTTTGCAAGTCGGGTTGTTGGGATTTACACAAAAAGTTCGAGCAGAACTATGTTTCAGAGAAAAATAAATACATATTTCAATACGAATGAGTATATATTCAATTTACTTCCTGAGAAATAAATTGTATATAAGGAATTTGATTATACCTTATTCTTTCTTGACGGTACGGTTAAGAACCTTTTTTTTTTTCTCTCGGAATATGAAAAATATTACCAAAATTTCGTTTTTGATACACACGAAAACACACCTATTCCATTTTTGATAGTTCATGCACACATACACATGTTATGTGTAGGTAGAGTGGGAGGTGCCCATTATTCAGAGTATAAGCGAGCATGCAGATAGATATATGTTAGGAATTGAAAAAGTGTTCTTTAAATAGAGGCGCCCGGTTTTCGGGAGTGTCCATTATGGAAGTCTTATTGTATGTACATTTTATACCTGAAAAGATATTTTGTACATTCTTTTGAAAAATTGGGTCAACCCGAACCCGATTCACAAGAGTCAAAACCCAACCCGAACCCGAAACATTGAAAGTCAACACAACCCGAACCCGATCCGCAATAAAAAAAATAGTAGTCAACCCGACCCGGCCGGGTGCGGGTAAAAGCAGGTAAACGACCCGATGCAGGATTCTAACGGCAATATACGTAAGTATACCAGCATTGTTTTTCAGTTTAAGATATGATAATTTTTGGCAAATTTTAACAATTTATGACATTTTTTAAAATATATTTTCAACATCTAATTTTATAATCTATGAATATGTGACATAAGAAAAATACTCGTTTAGGATACTTTTACTTTCCAAACCAGTTCCGAAAATGAAAGTATCATAATAAGAAAAATTCTGTAAATGGCAGCCCCTTAACCCCTTGAAGGGCGGTGATGCCGTCACGGCATCACATAATTTTACTCCTTAATTGCCACATTGGCACCGGAATTTTATAATGAAAATTTCACCTTTATTAAGTGCGCTGAAACATTCTTTTACTTGTTTACAAATAAATTCTCTTGTAAATACTGGTGTCAATAAATTATTTCAACATTTTATGACTACAAGTACCTTGCCCCTGGTAGAGTTAAGTTTGCCATATTTTTAGTTATAAATTTTACATTATATGTTTTGATTTATGATAGTAGGTGATTCATTTATGTATGATAGTAGATGACTTCATTTATGGTAATTTGAATTAAAGTTGAACTTTTCTATAACTAGAAAATGCATTTATTAATTTTATCCCGATTATCTGTAGATTTCGATTTTCGGACCTACCCCTGGTCCCCTGAGTTTCGGATCTGGTACTTTTGTATTAAAATCCGAAATCTTTCTAATGGTGCTGAATTCAACACTGGCGTGCACCGGCCTACACCACACATTTTCTTTTTGTAGTAAATAAGTATACAAACTAAAGAGAAAAATGGCATAGCGCCACAACAATTGATGGATTGCCCAAGCTTGGCGACTAATCGCCAAAGTTGCTTCTTGTGATAACAGAATAAATGCAGTTCAATGTAGCTCCTAAATTTAGAAATCTGATATATCCTTGGGTTTTTCCATGACAGAGGTCTTCCGTTGGGTTTTTCCACCGGCTTTTATCTGTTTACTTCCAGAAAGGATGTACGTTGTAGCATTGATAGCAATTTCAGAATACTCTGATAGCAATTTCACATGAAGCAGTTGAAGTCATAGTGATGTGAGTCATGTTTTATAATATGCTGCAAATCTAAAAGGGTTTAATTGGAAGAGTTTATAATGCATTCAAATGTTCGCGGCACATTTGAGTGTATGGCCAAAGTTTTGCAGCACGCTTGAATGTATACTTATATTTTCGCGGTACATTTAAATGTATACAGTAGCTCCCAAAAGTGTTCGTACACTTACGAATTGTGCTCTATCTATTAATTAAAATTAATATTTCAAAATGGATATTTAATAATAAGATCTATAACTTATTCTTAACAAAATTACATAAAATATATTAAAAACATAGTAAAACTTTACTTTGAAGAAATAAATAATAAAAAAATAACAAAAAAGTTATCTTACGAATGTCTTCGTGCAATTTTTAAAAATATCTATATATTAGTAAATATTGTAATATTTCTTTAAATTAGCACTAGTAGGATATCTTTTAGCATCCACAACAGCTTTTAAACGTCTGGCGTCTGGGAATAGATTTCACTAGTTTCCGTTACTGTTTTTAGTTTGCTTTTCGTTTTAAGACGCTACTTCAGTCAAATGAAAAGACGGGTTCGCTAATGCTAATCCAATGGAAGAAATTTATAAAGATATCTCGGTCGCATTTCAATATTTTTTAATGATTTCTTTTGCATTGAATAGATGAGATCGATCTGTATGCAGGCCGTTTTTTACTTTTTCGATTGTGATTGCAGATATTTTTTATGAGGATGCTTTTACTTTCGAAACCGGTTCCGAAAATGAAAGTGTCCTCATAAAAAATACCTGTATGCAAAATCGAAAAAGTAAACAACAGCCTGCATACATATCGATCTCATCTATTCAATGCAAAAGAAATCATTAAAAAATATTGAAATGCGACCGAGATATCTTTATAAATTTCTTCCATAGGATTAGAATTAGCGAACGCGTCTTTTCATTTGACTGAAGTAGCCTCTTAATGTCGTTTCTTCGTACTCTAACCTCCAGTTTTCTCCAAATATGTTCTTCAGGGTTTAAATCAGGCGATCGAGGTGCTGTTTTCAGAACTTGTGGACAGTTATAGAGGCATCAGAGGCGAACATTGAGAGACGTGTGCTTAGGATTGTTGTCTTAATAAAAAACAAAGTTGTTTTCAATACCGAAATTTTGGGCTGATAATTTTAAATTGTCTTTTAAAATATTTAAATAAAGAGCATGATTCGTTATGTAACAATAAATATCAAATTATCTAGTTCTGATGCTGTCATGCACTCCCACACACTGGTGGGGAAGAAAAAAAGTGGAATCCCATGTTATCCTATGAAGAAAATACTTATCCTTCTTGTTCATTCAAATTTGGAAATTTTAGCAATATTTTTTTCTCATCATGTACATAGGAAGGTTCTTTATCCCTTGGTAAGCTTAAAACATTTTAAAGATAATTATGATTATTTTAAAATTTGTGTTAAAGTTTCAAAAAATTTCGAAAAGTATAAAAAGTATTCTTTACTCGTTTGTAACTTATGACTGGAAAAAAATATAAAAATTTGGAGCTTACAGAGGGATAAAGAACCTTCCTATCTACGTGCTGAAGAAAAATATTGTTGAAATTTCCAAAATTTGAATAAACAAGAAGGATAAGTATTTTTATCATAGGATAACACGGGATTCCGCTTTTTTTCTTCCCCTTCAGATAAGTCCCCTTACTGTTCCAACTAAGTTCTTGGTATTAAGTTCTTCATCTTTTCTTCTCCACGTAATTTAACGCCCATCGGAACCGAAAATCTTAAGTTAGCTTTCATCGACAAATAAGACATTATTCCAATACGATTTGGGTTTATTTATCATTGATTTTGCGAAGGAAAGCCTAAGCCTTCTGTTATACACACTAACAAAAAATTTTGTACCGCAGAACACCCATTTAATCCAGCTGATCTCAGCACTCGTCGAACAGTTTCAGGTGAAATTTAAGAAGAAAATGTTTCATTAAATTCTGTAGCAACTTTTATAGTACTTAATCGTGGATTTGTCACAATTTTTCTATCTTTGATTACGTTGTGTAAACTTTGACGGACGACCTTTTCGATCCTATTTTCTTCTTTAAAGCGTTTTATCACATACTACACCGTAGAATGGGATAAATTAACTAATTTAGAAAATTTCCGAACTGATTTACCATTACTATGATGAAAGATAATTAATTTTCAAATGCTGTTAGTTATTTCTTTACGACTACGAAGAAAGCAAACAAAAATTAAAGCCAAACGATGTTTTAAATGTCATCACAATACAAAAATAACTAGTATGTTGTGGCCATCACAAAACTTTCTTCTATATAAATCACGTCAATTAAATCATTTAAATAATACAAGAAATAACAACGATTTAGCACCAATTCATATCAAAGTATATCTGAATTTGAAGTTGGATGAAAATTCGTGCATTAGTTCTTGAGATAGAGCTATAGCGGAAATTCTGAAAAATGTAGCATAGCAGCGCCACCTGTTGAGCGATTTACACCAAAAATAAGCAGCACTAAATGATATCAAGGTATACCTGAATCTGAAGTTTGTTGAAAATCCCAGCATTAGTTCTTGAGATAAAGCTATTGCGGAAATCGCAAAAATACAGCATAGCAGCGCCACCTGTTGAACGATTTACACCAAAAATTAAACAGCACTAATTTATACGTCAATTCATGTCAAGGACTAACTAAATCTGAAGTTTGATGAAAATCCGTGCAATAGTTCTTGAGATACAGCTCTTGCGGGAATCGTGAAAAATGCAGCACAACAGCGCCACTTGTTGGGCGATTTACACCAAAAATTAAACAGTACTAATTTATATCAGGGACTAACTGAATCTGATGTTCGATGAAAATTCGTGAATTTTTTCTTGAGTTAGAGCTATTGCAATAATCGTGAATAATGCAGCATAGCAGCGCCACCTCTTGGGCGATTTTCACAAAAAGTAATCAGCACCAAACTATGTCCTGGACTAACTAAATCTGAAGTTTTATGAAAATCTGTGCAGTAGTTCTTGAGATATAGCTATTGCAGAAATCGTGAAAATGCCCCATAGCAGCGCCACCTATTGGGCGATTTTCACCAAAAACTAATCAGGTCCAGTTTATATGAAGTTCTAACTAAATATAAAGTTTTGTGAAATTCCGTGCATTAGTTCTTGAGATAGAGCGCCCACAAAATTTTTGTCACATACAGACTCACAGAGTGACAGAGTGACAGAGTGACAGACAGACTCACTGACAGACATTTTCTAAAAACCATAAAATCGTGTTCTGGGCATTCTAAAACGTATAAATCTGTCGAAAACCGGAAGTCGAAATTTTTCACGAATCCAATACTTTCTTCTTGTAAAGATAGAAGAAAGTAAAAATAAAGCGACAGACGATAATTTATTATGAATTTACCCGAAAATGTTTCAGTGTACGAAAATTTTGTTTCGTGTTCTTTCTCTACCTCCTTCCGTTTTCAGTTTTATATAAAAAGAAAATCAGTCAATATTTAATTAAAAAGTTGGGTATTATTTAGAATAACATAGAGATGATGAGAAACAATATTGGACTAAATATTCTAATTCAATCCCCCACCCCTCCAATTTAATTGTCCTAATCAAGGGTGCTCAAAATTGTAGGCTGGCGTACAAATAAACCCAATTTAATACTTTTTCCTGTAACACCAGGTAACTTAATTAATGTTTTCTGATTTACAACAGGCATTTGGCGCACATGTTCTGGGCCTCTAGTGTCAAAGAGGCAAAAAATAAAATAAAATAGTTTCTAATAAAAGAATTAACAAGTATATACAGTGTTTCAGAGGGCTCCTAATCATTAGTGACAAATACAGAATATTTCGAATAGAAAAGAGATTCCAGATAAAAATTTCTAGAAAATATTCAATGAAATGTACTACATCACATTTACATAACTCATCAGTTCAGAATTAACTTTTTTTTTAATCCTTATCAATAAAATTATACAGAAATAAAATTAAAGAAATTGTTCTGCCGTTAGCGTAAGAAAGATAATCTTTACATGATTTCGTTTTGTCATGGGCTTAAGAAAGATGCATGGAAAGAGCTTATTTAGCTTCATTTTATTTAAATCCATTCAGAATACACTGTAAAAAAAAAAAAAGTGTAATTCTACAGATTTAAAGTTACAAAAATCTGTATGCTTACTAAAATTTTACCTGTACACTGTACAAAAAAAGATGTAAATCTACAAAACTAGTTTTTGTAAAGCTACAGAAATCTGTAGCTTTACAAAAGAATCTGCTAAAATTATAGTACTCTTACTAAAATTTTATCTGTAAGCCGGGTTGTAGTTACATAAAAAGTTCTAGGAAGCCCAGTTTCCTAAAAAATTCTTAGTAACCTTACAGAGTTTTTGATTTACGGTACAAAAGTGTATCTGTTACATGAGTTTTTGTTGTTATCGTTACGTAAAAAGTTCTAGGAATCCCAGTTTCTTGAAAAAATGTTAGTAACTTTACAGATTTTTTTTTACAGTGATAGAAGGCTCGCGTACCACTATCGGAAGATTCGCTTACCATTATCGAAAGAATTGCGTACCAAAAACAAAAACCTCGCGTTCCAGTACTACACTAGTACGCGTACCATAGTTTATGAAACCCTGGTCTAAATGATGTCAGTTGTCAATACAGGCAGTTAAGAAATCTAAGGCAATCGTTTTTTTTTTTTTTCAATGTCATGAAATAGATGCATATTACTTGAAGTTTAATGCAATTAGACGCAAAATGATTAATTTTTATTTAGAGTAAAACTAATTATGGTGATACTTTCGGTAATTCTGAAAACTAATCAGCAAAAATAAGTGAATAATGCATTACTGTATGGGTAATATATGGTAAAGCCGCCCTAAAATAACTTATTGTTAAAAAAATCTAATAATGGAGTAAGAACATCTACTTGTTTCTGCTTTTTTGAAAATGACCAATGCCTTTTATAATGCAACGGCAAGAGACAAGAAAATTTTGGGGCTATAAAAATGTTCTTCACTAAAGTAAAAGGTGAAATAAGAGAGCTTACATAAGTAAAATTGATGCGATTAACGTTATCTGCCCCGCCAAAAAAAAAAAAAAAAAAAAAAAAAAAAACTGAGTTTTGGGCGAATTTACGCCAATATATGCCTTATTTTTCAATGACAATCGTGCAAATCTTTCGTTAAGTGCATGCGTTGCTGTTGAAAGACTCATATGATAAATCAGCGTTTATTATCAGATAAAGTCCGAAAGTTGTCTATAAAAATTTCTATATCGAATTCTGGGTTTTCCCCACGATATTTCGTTGAATGATTAACATCTGATGAGAATATTGATAAAGTCCGTTCTGTTTGTCTGTAACGATAATGTTTATGAATTTAATCTAATCTATCAAGTAGAATGTTTAAACAACGTTATTTTTCAGATCGTAACTGAACTAACAAGGAAGGTCTCCATACGGGCATATTCAGAAAAATCTGAAAAAATTACAGAGTGTTGTTCTAATGTGGATATACATGTTTAGAAATTTTTTTTTGGCGGACCCTCGGTAGAACCATAGATTAAAGACCAAGATGGGACATTTACGGCAAAATCTGTAATGGCAACAGTACTAGCGTCACTATCGGCAAGGGGGAAGAACTAACAAACCTCCGAAATTTACCTATGTTGAAGAAATATGTTTATCCTCTATGGTTTGAATATCTATTCGTTCCTAAAATGAAGCAGGTGTCAGACGATATTCTATTCATGCTTGCTTTATTTATTTAGCTGCTTTTTTTTTTTTACCGTACTTGTATTGTTCATTTTTAACTTACAAAATGATAATTAGACTAATAATATAAAAGAAAGCCGCCAGAAAATTCTGTTAAGAATGCAAATATGTAAGTTTGTAAGATTAAATTGTAAAAAATCAAATTCAGGTATTGTGTCAATTTATTCATATCGAATAAAATTTTATTGAGTGTAATGTCAGCACCTCTATTTATTTTTAACTTTTAGGTTTATACAATTCTAAAAATTTGTGGAAAGGAATCTTTCCCTATCTGTAATATTATTATTATTATTTCTTATATGTTAATATTATAAACAATATAATATAATTAAAATTGCCTTTTAAGCAATTAATTTGAAATTTGATTTTCATTTGAAATATTGTATGCAAGGCGAATGGTTCTCTCTGGAAAAATTTCCAAGTATTAATATAGTTTCAACCGATGCTGGATTTAATTAAGTTTCGTGTTTGCCCCTTGTCGGTGGCTCACGATAAATATTCCATCTTGTGCTGCTTTTGTAGCCTTGTCAACATGTAATAGTGAGAAATTTTCCAGGCTGGGTATCGTTCCATATTGTTTAGTCGGTAGAATGTCAGTGCGCTATACTGATGGCCCGGGTTCGAGTCCCAGCATGGAATCTTTTTCACTATGTTCGCCTTTGCGCCTTTTAAGCAATTAATTTGAAATTTGATTTTCATTTGAAATCATCACGGTGTTTATGACAAGTTCATCACAAATGACACATATTTCACAAATTGGTCACAGTGTGACTTCAAAGCATTGTCACTTTCGTCACAGGTTCGTGACAAAGTTAATGCCAAAATAGTCACAAATGACACACTTTTCACAATTTTGTCACACCATGACTTCACAGACAATGTGACGTCACAAAAGACCTCTAAAACGGCCATAACGACCTCGCATTCTAGTCACTATGACGTCACGTGATGTCACATCGACGGTCACAAAATCACAGTGTGACTTCACAACGACGTCGCCGTGACGTCACCATGCCTTACGGGAGATATATAAAATAGAATGTCTATTCCATGTTCATGTATCGGTGTAAGATTCCATCGAAAACGTAAACATGCAACATTAAAAAAAGAAAGATCACAATAAGGTAGATACTCAATAATAAGCATACTACAAGGATGGGGAATTTCTTCCCCATTGTCACTAAGGGCGCTACGATCGCAATCGCATTACCATTACGCTCTATGGGAATGTCCGATCTTGGATGTTAATCTATGGGTAGAACTTTCGTAAAAAAGTAATGAAAATTTCATTTATTTGGCGATTTATCATCAGTTGGCGATAAAATGCAGGTTCGAAAAATACTTTTTTATGTCGAATACTCTTTAAGATAAAAATTCTTCATACTGAACTAATTTAAATAAATTTAATGTAAATAACTTTAGTTTTGTAAGTTTTAATTTGATTTAACTATAGTTTTGTCGGGTATACACACACACACACACACACACATATATATATATATAATGAAATTTAAACATCAAATTTTATGAATTAAAAAAAATTAAAAAAATTAAAATTGTTTCAATATCTTAAAATAAAGCCCAATTGAGCATTGTCGATTCAATTTTGTTTCTATGGAAACGACGAATTCTTTGATATTGAAATGAATAACAGGTAAATGAATCTTGCCTTTATTTTGGAATACGCTTAAATATATGAAAGTATTTTTTATATATGAAATTGTTTTTAAAGTAATAAAATTAAATAACAAGCAACATAAATACGTAATACGAAAAAATGTATTTATTAAACTCTTTTATTGTTTATGTATAAATTCATGAAATACTTTTTACACGCATTCTAAAAATCAATTAACAAACAATTTTCAGGTGCATTGAAATCGTTTGCTTTTGGCGAAGAAAAGTACTGCTCGCCAAATCGCGTGACGCTTTCGTCTTTTCGCACCAAATATTCGAAGGTATTTTATTTTTTTTACAGTCTTTCTACTGTACTTCCGCCGCTAAATTTAACTGATCCTTTATTACATACATAAGTAATTTAATTCGTATTTTTTTTTTTTCAAA
Organism: Maratus speciosus; assembly: GCA_963932465.1. Taxonomy (NCBI): domain Eukaryota; kingdom Metazoa; phylum Arthropoda; class Arachnida; order Araneae; family Salticidae; genus Maratus; species Maratus speciosus. The sequence continues at coordinate 277,164,644 of OZ010797.1, read as the reverse complement.
ATATTCTGAGTATGTCCAGTAAGGAGACCTTCCTTGTAAGTTTTTATAGCAATGAATGAATTCTGATGACAGTTAAAACATTTAAGTACAATCGTGGAAAAAAAAGCAAACACCCCCTGCTAACTCTGCAACAAATTATTTTAGAAGAAAGTTACTGGTACCAAAAGATTGGAAATAAAGTCTATTTTTAAATGATCTATATAAATTTTGCTTAGGGGGGCAATGTATTATTTCTTGCCAATATGACCATTTCACTCACTTAATATGTTTCGACTATTGCCAGCCCAAATGTTTCAATAAAATGAGTAAAATATATATTTTTTTTCAAATTATGCTTTATGCTTTTGGATTTGTGCCGAAACTGTATGTTGCCTGCGGGACGGCTTCTAGATAATTTTCACTCACGAGACTTGGGCCGGGCCTGATATGCAGTGTAGAATTAACCTCGCGGAGCATTGAAATATCCCCCCCCCCCGGAATATTTGAGATTTATGCTTTTAATGGTCAAAAAGTACAATTCCCGCCCCCCGCCCGGGAACTCTACAATTGCCACCCCCCCCCCACCCCCCCCCCCCCCAAAGCCACAGAAATCCCTCCCGGAGAAAAAGGTCTGAATTCAACACTACTGATATGGTCTTCACTCTTTCCGGACGGGCCAGGTTCAGGAATTACTTTTTTCTGATGCAGACTCGAGCCGGACGAGCAAGATTTTTTCTGGGACAATCCGGGTCTGGATTTGATTCGTCCCAGAGGCCGGCCCAAGCGAGACACAGTCCGTATGAAAACCGTTACCGGCCGGTCCAACGAGGGGCCTCGCTAAGGGGGGGGGGCTGCGGGGGTGAGCCTCCCCTTTAAACATTCGCGAATGTTATTACACTTGGCAAATTTACAAACTAAGTTGGTAAATTTGTTTAAAATTTTAATAAAAACTATATTTTCTATTTTTGATAGACTTGGCAAAAATTATAAAACTAATTGGGACTATTATTAAACTTTTAACAAATAAGAACTATATTACATTTTCGAACTGTGGTAAGTTGTCAAAATTATTAAAAGAGTTGGTCAAATCTGAAATTTGACTTGGCAATTTAAGGTTCTCTCCCCCATTAATAAAAAGTCTTAGCGATGACGCTGGGTCCAACAATTTTTGCTAAAAATGCAGATATTTTAAAATCGCCATTATTCTAAAATGCAAATTCTTTTTAATAAAGAATAGTCCATTGCACTCGTATATACATTTCTTGGCAAAAAATTTAAAGTACAGTAAAACCTGTTTGAAGAAACCTGTCTATGACCGAATCCTGTCTTAAACGGAAAGATGTCTTGATCCGTGCAAAAAGAATATAATATATTTACAATTACGAGGTACCTGCTTAGAAGAAAACACGGATCTTTTTCTCCAGTCCATACGCAATTTAATTTTCGAAGATTTTATCATACAACAGTTTTCAGATTTTTAAGTTTCCAAGCCATAGAATATGGATTAACGATATTAATGATAATTCAGATCTTCAAATATATATAGGTTCATAAAAAATCAATGTAATTTACATAGGCACAGGCAGAAAGAAATCTAAGGAGGGACAGTATTTTGGAAGGGATTTGACTATAGTTCGCAGCCCAGGGTACTTTTTTAAAATGAAGAGTATAAATATGAAATAAAGTTAAACCAATCATTTTTTATCAGAGCTCTTTGTAGAAGACGATTTTTAAACCTATCAGAGTAAAATTCCATACAAAAAAATTAATAAGGATCAGAGCAATTAAGAACGCCCTTCCTTTTCAGAACGGCTCTTCCCCCTCCTCTGAAGCCCCCGTGAAATACATAAACATGAAAAACACAATTAAAAATTCTCTTCCATACTGTAAAAAAAAAAAAAAAAATTGTAATTCTACAGATGCAAAATTACAGAAATCTGTAATGCTTACTAAAACTTTATCTGTACACTGTACAAAAAAATATGTAAATCTGCAAAATTAGTTTAAAGAATCTACTAAAATTACAGTAATCTTACTAAAATTTCATCTGCAACCCAGTTTGCAGTTACATAAAAAGTTCTAGGCATCCCAGTTTCCTAATATATTCTTAGTAACTTTACAGATTTTTTGATTTACGGTGCAAAAGTGTATCTGTTACATGAATTTTTGTTGTTGCCGTTTCCCAGTTTCCTAGAAAAATTTTAGAAACTTTGCAGATTTTTTTTTTTTTTTTTTACAGTGCAGGGAGGGTTTACGGATCGCAGATCCCCATGTCGAAAAATTATTAATTCTTTTTTCGCTTAGAGTTTAATTATTTTATGTCATTTAAGAACAATAAATTTTACTATTTCTTTTTTAGCATCATCAGAGATAAAGGAAATTTCGTTAATTAAATTTCAAAATCGAAGGAGGGGCAATGGCCCGTTATTCTAACCCCCCCCCCCGTTCTTGCCGCGCATATGGTACTTTAAAATAAATGAATAATGAAGATTTCAAAGTATTATAATCTTAAAACTCTACAAAGTTAAGGTAAATAAAAAAATGTCTCTGTAACTTATTAAACCAAATTAAATTTAAATATAACAGAGTACAGTTCCTTTAGAGAAACATACAACATTACAAATTTTTAGCTTCTATTTTTACCGTTTAACAAATCTATTACTAATATCTTACATACTTTATCATTTTTAACGGTGATATAATATAATAGCGATAAATATTTTTCGAAGGCTTTGTCCAAATTCATTCCGCACTTTAACCTTCCACCGGGCCACGCCAATATATTTTTTTCTTTCTTACGGGCCGGGCTCGGGCCAAACTTTTAGCTTTTATACCGGGTCGGGAGAATATTTTTTTTTTTTTTTTTTTTTTTTTTTTTTTTTTTTTTTTTTTTAATGGGCCGAATTCAAAAATTTCGACCCGTGCAAACCTCTAACGAGAGCAAACTTTTTGAAAATTTTTTCCGAGGCTTAAAAAAAAAAAAAAAAAAAAAAAAAAAAAAAAAAAATAACAAAAAGAAACACCTTTCGGTTTGAAGGGAACAATACTAGCTGTAGGCTTGAGTTAGAGTCCTGCATCGGGTCGAGTACCCGCACACAACCCGACATTCGATACGGGTCGGGTCCGGTTGGCGCTATACCTTTTCGTTGCGGGTTGGGTTGACTTTCATTCTTTCGAGGTCGGATTTTTCAAAAAAAGTCCCTAAATATTTTTCGGGTTAAAAATCTATATACAATAAGACCTCTAAACACTCCCGAACAGCGGAGACCTCTATTTAGAGAACATTTTTTTCAGTTTCTAACACTTATACATTTGTACGCTTACAGCTCTGAATAATGGGCATCTCCCAATCTATGGAAATTGATTTCCCGGGCATCACGGTGACCCAGATGTATAGGGGTCCCGTGAGTAACAAAAAATATATGCCCCTATTTTTCTGTTCGATCCCACAGTAAGAAGGTGTTGACAGCGTTTTTGAGATCACAGAATTATTACAAACTGAGGTTAGTTTCGAGAAGTATGGGGGGCGAAAGGGTCCCTCACAGTGTCACAACTGTCAGGGGTTTTTTCACTCAAGCCTCGCGTGTAACCTGCCTCCAGTGTGCCTTAAGTGCTCCGGAGATCATATCACGAAGGATTGTACGAAAAGTTTTGATGAACCCTGTCGGTGTTGCCACTGCGGATCCAATCACCCTGCTAATTATCGGAACTGCCCCAAGTTTCCAACACCCCCCCCCCCTCAAGAAAGGCAAAATTGTTAAAAGTAATAGTAATAATGATAATAAACTTACAGTTGTAACTGTGAAATCCAATAGGACTTTTTCCAACAGGAAAGTTGAAACTTCCCAATCATTTAGGGAAGCTGCAATTGGGCATAAGGTCGCTTTACCCCCCACCCCCTCCAACCCTCAAAATTCAAAAAATTCGGCCCCAGTTAAGGATGTCTTTTCGGCCGCCGAATTCATTCAAAATTTAATGCAATTCGAAATTAATTACAATGCAGACATTGTCTGCAAGGCTTTTTCGGAATCCCTTCCGGCACTCCGCCTGGCATCCACGGAGATTGACCGGATTTTTATCTTATATTCTAAAATTGTTAATACTTCCAAAATTGGTTAGGTGTCGCCATCAAAAAGATGTGCGCTTCCCCATTTTAGTTCTTTTCTTTTCCATCATCATGTTCCCAGCTAATAGTAATTTGGACTCTTTCTCCATTGGTATATTTAATGTCAATGGGCTAAAAAGACAGGAAACTGAATTTCAAGCTTGGGTTTACAGTAACAATTTAGACTTCGTTTTGGTCAGAGAGACCCATTTTTCCCAGGGAAATGTCACCAAGGTTGGCAACTACGAGTTATTCAATGTAGACAGGGCTCGTAGGAGTACCAATGGCCCCAGTTGGGGCGGCACTGCTATTTATGTTAAAAGTGGATTTAATGTGACTCTCATCAATAATCCCCCTCTAAATTCCATCGAAGCTACTACTGTTGTTTTGGACTTCCCCACTATTCCAAATCTTATTATAGCAGCCGTTTATGTACCTCCGTTATGTGATAGAAACCTGCTGGAGCAAGACTTTTCCAGGCTAACTAACAATTTTCCAAATTTTATTCATGCGGGTGATTTTAATGCTACTCATCCCTTTTGGCACTGTAGATCTACGAATGGGTTTGGTTGCAAACTCAGGAGGTGGGTGGATCAAAATTTTGCGCCCCCCACACCCACTTATCCACTATCTAATAATTATCTTGACCTCGCAATCACCCGCAATTTTCCTTATTCTTACAGCATTCAAACGCTGAACGATTTAAATTCAGATCATTTGCCAGTAATCCTTCGGTATCTTATTGACTCGTACAACCTAGATTTAGGTAGGCTTCTTCACACAAGGTGGGAGGATTTCACCTTCCTGCTCGAGCAGTGGGAAACTCCGTCCATCGTCCCAGAGACGAAAGAAGAGGCGGAGGAAGCCATCAGTCAACTCGGTGACGTTCTCAGAGATGTGTATGAACAGTGTTCTCAACCGAGAACCTCAACTGTTGACACTCTCCGTCTACCGTTGGAGATCAGACAATTGATTACTGAACGAAATCGTGCTCGCAGGATGTGGCAGATCTATCGTTCTCAATATTTTAGGACCCATTTAAATCAACTGCACAGGAGAGTCATGTCTGCTATCTCCAAGTTTAGAAGTGAACGCTGGAACACTTTTGTTGAATCACTTTCAACAGAAGACAACACAATTTGGAAGGCTGCTTCCCGCATTCGTAGGACACGAACACACATTCCGGCTATTACTAGCCCTGCTTGCCCTAATGGCATGGCATATACAAAAGGCTGAAACTATCGCCGAAAGTCTTAGAAGTCAGTTTACACCCAATTCTGAAATGGACAACCCACGGGTTGCCACTGTGTTGGAGACCACAGCTCAAAATTTTTTAAGCACAGACACACCTAACACACTACCCCGGCCACACCTTCTGAGGTTCGGGAGTATATCTCAGGCTTAAAAAAGAATAAGTCTCCGGGTGAGGACCGCATCTCTACTAATATGTTAATTAACTTACCTCATAACTTCATTCTCTATATTGTAATTCTAATTAACTGCATGATGAATCTAAAAATTTTTCTCGATTGCTGGAAAAGGGCCATTGTTGTCCCCCTACCCAAAAGTGGGGCGGCCGACAAACATGATCCTGCCAGCTTTCGACCTATATCTCTATTTATCTAAAGTTTATGAGTATGTTCTTGTCAACCGCCTTAAGGAGTTCTTAAATTCTAATGACGTGCTTATACCGGAGCAATTTGGTTTTCGGGCACGTCATTCAACAACTCATCAGTTGTGGAGAGTTTCTGAACTTCTTCACGATGGCATTAGATCTGGCGGCGTGACAGGAGCAATCTTTCTCGATGTGCAAAAGGCCTTTGACAAGGTCTGGCACATCGCTCTTATCTTTAAACTTATTGCGCTCGGAGTACCGGGCCAATTAATTAAAATCTATAATGACTACTTCCAACTTAGATCCTTCGTCGTTAGAGTGGGAAGTTCTTACTCTAACCCTCAACCTATTGCCAGCTCTGTGCCGCAAGGCTCCCTCAGCGGTCCTACCCTCTTCAACATTTACGTCAACGATATTCCTAAAGAGCCTGATATCGACTTAGCAATATTTGCCGACGATACTGCCATGCTTAAACAACATAAACATGCACAAACAGTGTTCTCTAGACTTCAAAATTATTTGGATATACTTTCGGTCTGGTTAAGGAAATGGAAAATTAAAGTGAACAGTGCCAAAAGTGCCGCCATCTTCTTCACCAATCAACATTTTACCACAGATGATAATCTTAACTTTAAATTGAATAACGAAAGCATTCCCTGGAAGGCTGAGTATAAATACGTAGGCATTAACCTAGATTCCAAATTAACATGGTGCAAGCACATCACAGAAATTCTGGGGCGTGCTGACCGCTCCGTGGGCTCCCTTAACCCTCTCTTGACTTGGGACAGCCCCCTGTCAATCAAATATAAATTGTTACTGTACAAATCAATGATTAGACCGATTTTTACTTATGGATCTGCGGTCTATGGTAGTGCTTCAAAATTTCAACTAAATAGAATTCAACTTTTTCAAAATAAACTCCTGCGTAGGTTTACCAAGGCGACCCGCTATGTCCGAAATGACGTCATTCATCGTGACCTCAAAATTAAACCTGTCTTTGCAGAAATAAAAAAACTTACGTTGAAGTTTCACAGGTCAATCCCAGCCGTGAGGAATCCTGCGTTAGATGCCATCCGTCGTTATGACGCAAGAGTGGGGAGGAACCGGAAACGCCCCCTCGCTATTCTCACTCGAGATGACGACTTCGTCCCATGTTCGAAAACTTCGAGAAGGAATCCTTCTGGTGTCACTTAAACGCAGTATTCCCAGGGAAAATTCTATCTTTTCCCTAGATTGAAAGAAACTTTCATCTAGTATTGGCTTTTCCCGTGACGTCATGCAGCACACTGTTTATTGATAACAGCCGCGCATTTCAACTTTCCTAATTTAATTGTTAGTATCTTTTCATTTATATATTCTGGAACTCCCTTTTCTTCACTGTTTATTTTGAATGGGTGTTACCTGCTATATCAAAATTTTAGTTTGTCTTCGTGCATCTTCGGTACTTCCACCAGGGAGAGGTCAGGCTCTGCCTACCTTTTTCCCGCCGGACTTGGGGTGTTTGCTCACTGCACCCCGGCCATTTATACATTCCCCCCCCCCCCTTTTGGTTCAGTTGACCGGCGGTGCTTAGGCATCCCGGTCACAAAATTCTTACCCCAGTTTTATAGTTAATTTTGAAGTTGATTGTTTGTTTTTAGCATTTAATTTTAATCTTAACTTGTCCCCATTTTCGATCACTGTCAATGCCAAAATGCGTTCTTTCGATGTCTAGTAACACAAAGCCTTTTTAAAGGCTAAACGGTTTGTGTGAAAGCCGGGAGACCCGCGACCTGTAATGCGCACTAAAGTTCTTTGAAAGGTTAGTTAGGCTTGGCTACCTTATGCTATAGCTTTCTGTGCTCGTTGGTACCCTACTGTCTTTGCATTTTCCGTTTTTTGTCGACGCCAGTTGGTGAAGTGACATCGAAGTATAGGGCAACCAAAAAATTCTTGGATGCCTTATGCGCCCCTTTTTTCTGGAGGTTATATTTAACCTCGTGCTTCCAACTCTGGAATGGCCCTTGGGACTCCACCAGAGCTTCCAAATTATACTTTTAGGCCGTGCATTGTTTCGAAATTCATTCTTAGTTCGTATTCATATTTAGTTAAAGGTTACGCGCGGCGGCATTGCACGCCGCGTCGGCACTCCTTACGCACCGCGATGTCATGTCATGTCATCTCCCAATCTACACACACGTAACATGTGTATGTGTGCATAAACTATTACAAATACGTTACCTGTGTTTTTGTGTGTATCAAATTCGAAATGTTGGTAATATTTTTCTTATTATGAGAGAAGACAAAAGTGGGTAAGGAAGAAAGAATAATCCATGATCACATTTCTTATATACATTTTATTTCTCATGCAGGAAATTGAATATAGTCATTCATATTCAAATACGTATTTATTTTCATTTGAAACAATTGTTCTGCTCAAACTTTTTGAAAATTCCAACAACCCGACATGCAAAAAACGTAAATATGACCCGCAACAATTATTCTAATGTGAACACGACCCGCAGAAAAAAATAAAAGCCATCCCGATCCGAAAAAAGAAAATTAGGGGCGACCCGACCCGACGCAGGACTCTTTTCAACGATCCCGAAGTGTCCGCTATTCAGAGGTTTTACTGTACTTGAATATTAAAGAATATAGACTTGTCTATTTTCCTATATAAAAGATAAAATTGGTATTAGACATAATTGTAGTTTACCTTTCATAATTGCATTAAAACATGATTTACTTCCCTTTCATTTCGCTTTCGGGTCGGATTGAAGGTTGAAGTATTTCGGGTTCGGGTCAGGATGCAGATCGCCTAAAATTATTTTGTCGTTTTCGGTTCGGGTTGCGAGCAGTGGTGTAGTCGTAAAAAAAAAAAAAAAACAGATGGTATACGTTCTAAGCAGGGGGTATACGCTCAAGGCAGAGGGTATACCCTACCTATATACTATAGCTTTCTTGTGAAGCAGAGGGTATACGGTGTTCTTTAAAAAAAATCCAGAGTCTATACGGCGTATACCCCGAATACCCTCCACAACATCCCTGGTTGCGGGTTGACTTCAAATTGAATTTTCTGGTTCGCGCGCAGGACTTGAGTTAGCTAATACAGAAATGATGTGTGTTTTTGAGCACGCGATTTCTTTTTGGCGATTAAGCCACTTATTTTTCTGCCAACACCAGTGAATCAGCTGATAACATTGAAATATTTACATTCTCTATCGAGGAAATAGAGAGCAGTGAAGCATCCGACAGCCTCTAGGATGCATATTGTTCGTGAGTTACGTAACATTATTGTAAGAGATCGTGTGTTTTAATCTAAAAGATATTTACCTTGCGGAATTAATGCTGTGAAGTATGAATGGTTCTTTTTTTTTAGATTCAAACAATTATTATTAGTTTGTGAGAACATATTTTAACAAGAAACGGGACAGTGTTAATTTCTTAGCTAAAACAACCAGGAATAATTAATTAAAAGCTTTTACGTTGAAAGGTAAGGAAAAATTATTCCATTTTTCATTGAAGTACCCATACTGTAAAAAAAAAAAAAAAAATCTGTAATTTTTACAGAAAATGATTGTATTTTTTTACGAAAAAAAAAACTGTTTTGAAGAACAAACAGTTTTTTCTGTAAAAGAAACTAAATTTCGTAATTTTTACAGAACAAATCTGTATTTTTAACAGAAAAAAACTGTTTTAATGAAAAATTACAGCTTTTTTTCTGTAAAATAAACGGTCTTCCACTGGCGCCAAAATTGACAGTTTTTTCCTCTCAATTTGATAGATTTTTTTTTTTTTTTTTACAGTGAAATAACTTTCTGTGCAACCGTTTTTAGAACTTTCCAGGTTCGATAGCTTCACATGAAATAATATGATTTTCTGTGTAACCGATTTTAGAGCTTCCTAAGGTTCTCAGTTCGCATGTGGATGACAACAATCGATATGTGTGGCACATCGATATTTTCTTTAAAAAAATGATACAGTCATATCTCTATTTTATTTTATATAGTATTATATCTAACTATCTAAGATAAAACTTTTTGTAACTAATGTAATCATAAATAAAAAGGTAATATTTTCTCTATATATAATTTAAATTTATTGTTCTAAGGTTTATAGTTAATTTGTTTTATTTACTTATATACGCCAGCTTTCAAATCTTAATATTTTGAAGTTCGTGCATTTAGTGAAGTATATATATACATGTATGCTATATTATTATATATTTTATCTAAAAAATAAAATATTATTCTTATATATATATATCTTATATAAGTATTATCATATATTATTAATATAAAGCGGGTGATTCAAAATGGAGGTTATGCAATTACTCCTAAATCGATGATGATATACTATAGTAAACAATAAACAACGATCGTAACGGACTGTCATGGGACCGGTACATGTGCTTCGTTATAAACAAAGTACATTCTAAGCAATATCTCGAATAAAATGCAGTACATAACGTAAAGGAGAAAGAATAATAATACAATAATAGGCATTTTAAATAGATAATTTACACTTTTTTGAAATTAAGAAAAAAAAAAACCCCATAATATTTACATATTTCTGAGTACGTTGTAAGCGAAAGTACTTTATAACCAGTGGTTAGTGTACTTTCGTTATAAAAGGTATGCAAATCAAGTGCAGCTTTAGGTATGGCTTTTATTTTGAAAGGGATTGTATACATATTAAAATACGAAATTAATTTTCATTCTATACGGTCTCTCGAATGATCAAAGTTATATTTAAAGACATCTTTTCCGTGCTGCAGAAAGTAAAGTTCAAAAAATTAAATTTATACGCCAACATTTACGGAGTATGATACTTTGAATTCGAACTGTCCCTGTTCTAATTTCGACATTTTTCATACGATCAGTTGGATGCAGAATTGCATAAAAAAAGAAAAATAATAATCTGAAGATCGAATTTTTGGAGATTTAAAACAGATGGCTCTCTTTAAGGGCTGCTTCATTCACACTAATGTTAATCCTATGGGAACGTTCTTTTAAAATATCTCGCTTGCATTTCAACATATATATATATATATATATATATATATTTACTTTCGGATCCGCGAAACTGAAAATATCCTCATAACAGAAATGAAAGAAAAAACTGCTACAAAAATCAAAAAAGTAAAAAACGACTTTACTAGTAATCAACCTGAACTATCCAATTTAAAAATATTTAAAAATATTGAAATGCAAACGAGGTATTTTAAAAGAACTCTCCTATAGGATTAGCATTAGCATGCTAGTGTCTTCCAGTTAGTGAAGTAACCCCTCAACTGCAGAAAAAACATGATTAGGGTCTTGTTAAAGCAATTGGGCCGTGACCTCAAGGCCCCTTCATTTTGTAAGACCACAACTTTGGTGTGCAATTTTTTAGAAGTTGATATTTTAAATCTATTTCGACCTTATACTCCCTATTTTATCCCTTATACTCCCCTATACTCCCTATCATAATCCTTATTTTGTATTTTTAGAGTCAAAAAAGATTCAAAAGAAATTGTCTAAATATGTATTTATATATCCATATCAGTATTCTATGGCATAGAAAATGTTTCATTTTTTTCTTTTTTTATGACATATAGGAAGTGAACCCTGAACACTTACCTACTTGGCATAAAGTATCCAGACGAATTTGTGACGTAACTGTTCGAGGACCTTCCTCTCCGATGGAACTCCACAATGTACGTTAAAAAATAATTACTTTTTATTTATCTTATTAATTTTTCGACTGCTTTATCTTATTTTAATGACAATTAAATTCAACATTTTTTTTAAAATTTTCTTTCTACTTTGTAAACAAAGAAAAGTATTAATACTTAGTTCTTTTTCTTTTCTTTTTTTTATGTATTACAATTTGCTTAGATTTTTCAAATCTGATAAATTCAAAATTTTACTAAATACACATTAGTAAATAAAAATTTAAATATTTTGCTAGAGATTTTTGTTTACACGAGTTAAATCATACTAATTAAATCTTTAAAAAGAAATGAAATAAAACATTAATGCATTGAAGAAAAAAAAAGTAATTAATACAATTTGCGATTCTAAGACCAGGTGTATTTCACAAAGAAATCGGATTTAAAAATAATCCTTTTCTAAAAATAATTTGCATTTGCAACTTCTACTTTATTTTGGCAAAATTCTTAGAAGTTTAATTAATTTATTTAATTTTCTAAAATTGTTTATTTGTGTTTAAATATAACTCCTTATTCATTTCTGTAAAGAAATATTGAAACCCACTATCGAAAATTTCAATATATTTCTTTTTTCAATGAAAATATTTTATATTTACAACGTTGCCTCATTTATAAAACTAATAAAGTTCTGTTCTTATTATGTAGGAGGATATTTATTGTCATAAGATTAGTGTTTTATTTTGATAATTCCTAAATCTTTACAGATATTTATGTACATGGTTTTCTTCGAATATCTTTACTTGCTTTTAATAATATTGAACATAAGTTATCTTTAAATATCTAAGAGCATACAGTAGTAATATTGCTATGGTTATTACTCTTTCATAATAAATCATATTTTAGAATCTGTCACCTGTTGCACATTATATTTTTCTCAACAAAAATAGGCGGAAAGAAATAACACGTCAAGAAAAAAAAAATGCATGGCGAAGCAATAATTACGCTTTTTAAAAAATATATTTATATTAAACCATTAAAAAACAGATATCACAAAGCACTCGTGTTTAGCACGTTTCAAGTGATAACTTATATTCAATATATCAAAAGCAGTCAAAAATATTAGAGGCGAGTAATATAAATAAGATAAGTCGGAAACTGTACGTCAAACGTGGCAAATGACATGCGTTCGTACTATAACAAGTTTTTTTAAATGTTCAGATCTTGTTGCAACAGCTGTTGCACTCTGATGCAAAAATGCATGAATACAAAATTTATTACTATTCTATATATTAAATTCAGTCACAAGGAAATAATAGGACGTCATCACCATGGCAACCTAGAACCATTACTTATCACGGGATATTATTGAATTCTTTACGTATGATAGGATTTAATAGAATGAAGGAAACTTTTATTAATATCCTTTTAAGTTTTGATTCGATTTTCATAAAATTTGAAATGGCTCGACCAAATTCTACAGCGATTATGTATATATATTAAATTTCAAACCATTTGGCTGGGTAGTGTTTTGCGCTGTTATATGCGGGCAGACAGACGGACGGACTAAACGACGACTATAGGTGCTACGTATTTATATAATTACGAACGCCCCTAAAAATTCATGCACAGATTTAAGATAACTGAACCTTGGCAACAAATTCAAATCTTTACTGTTACTCTGTAAAAAAGAAAAAAAATTGACTCTGAAAAGTGCGTATATTTTTTTTTGTTCAAAGACCTGTGACCTAACATCTGTCACATTATTGACTGGCCTGTCCTTAACAGCTTTTACTGAGTTTTTCATTTTCTCAACTGTGCTTTAAACATTTTTAAACTTTTAAACCTTATCATTTTCTATCTTTACAAAAATTTTAAGCCTTGTAAATCTTAATTACTCTCTTACTTTCTTATTATATCCCCCTTTTATAAAATATTAGTCTTTACGTAGTTTATAAACTACAGTTAGACTTGTATTCCCAATGGCTCATTAAAAATGCGACAATCATCCATAGAATGGGCGTAAAGTTGATGTCAACCCGGAAGCCCCTCAAGAATTTCCACACTGTTAAAATTTAAGATTTACAAAGGTAAAACACTTAACTTATTGTAAATTCTTACACTTAACTTATTGCAATTACCTATAATATCATGTAAACAGCGCTTGAAAACAATGCACTAACATTCAATTTCATTCCCTATGAAAGACAAGGAATGCTGTTGTTGGGAAGACATTAAGGTTGTTCTCAACTGCTCTGCCCAACAAGCGCAAAACGTTTTGATACATTCACTGATTCATTCTTTAACACAAAGATATAAAATTGGAAAACCTAACTATGGAAGCGATTTGGAATCGAACTGTGTTTTCCATTTTTGGATCAATCAAGAGTTTGAAGAGATTTTGATCACGTGACAAGGATGTTTTATCCCTTCGCTGACCGGTTTTTCTGCTTTCTTCGGGAATTTTGGCTCAAAATGTCAAATTTGACACTATTTTCTGAAAAATCTATTGCGTTTACAAAAAAAAAAAAAAAAAAAAAAAAAAAATCCCTGCCGGCTCGGGCCTACAGGCGGAGGTAGATTTCGGTGTTAAGTACTAAATTCTCCAACAAAACTTAAATCAAGATTAGAGATAAAACCCAGTTTCTTCACAAAGAGCGAGCTGTAGGGAGCTAAACTTTTTGTGAAAATTGTAATATACACGAATACACACACACATATATATGGAATAGGTTTAAAAAATGGCTACAAAAAATTCAGAGAACCTTAAAGTGTTAAAATGTGTTAATATTTCCATAGTCGGGTTTTTATCATGTTTTAATACGTTTCTTCAAACTTACATGGCGTTACATATTCACCTGCTGAGGTCCATTATATTTCCAATATGACACAATATACATATTTTTTTAATTCGTCAAACTATTTATTTTGAGTTTTCATGCTGAAATCTTGCTCTAGGAAACTTATGACGTAATATTCAATTTGTTTTCAATTTGTCAAACTATTTAATTTTATACATGAAAATTTTGCAAAAGAAAAGTAATTGTTGTGGTGAGAATTTTATTATTTGTTTTTTTTTTTAATTGTTGGCAACTGCTATAACGAAAAACTTTTATTTTTTTCCTGCCATTGTTGTGTAAGAGCTGGTTTTATCAGAATCATGTTAAGACAGTATTCAAAATTTTGAACCCTCCCCATTTCCACCCTCTTGGGCCGATTCGCCCATTTTCAATCCCCGCCGAGATATTAGCCATCTCAAAGTTGTTGGCGAGTTTGAAGATGATTCGTGCATAATTGCGACTTTTATCGTGCGGACAAAATTTAGTACATACATACATACATACATACATATATATATATATATATATATATATATATATATATATATAAACTTTTTAGGTGGGGGTGGTTTTGGGTTCCTGGGGTCCTATAATGAAAAGTTATGAAGGAATTTTTCAAAAGTCGCACCATGGTAACGACTGCAATAGGTAGTATTTCTTACGAAATCTACCTAAAACGGAAAAAACCAGCTCGATTACATAGTCTCCGAACAACAACACTGGCTAGTTTCATGCATTTCCGACCAAAAATAAATTTAAACTTATGTCAGAAAGTTACCCTTTTGGATTTGAGAACAAACAGTCTTAAGGTAGGACTCCTTTTCTACAGGGAGGAGCCTTACATCAACAGAGTTCCTACACTTTTAGCTGCAATACCAGTATTTTTTTATAGAAGAACTCGACTTATATAATCGCGTGATTGCAAAAGACGGTTTTTCTTCTGTAAGAAAATATTGGTGTTTATTTGTTCTAAAGTCCGGGAAGTTCCCTGACCTGTAGGAACCCTGACAAGGTAGAAAACAAGTTCACAGGTCGGTCTTACCGTGGTGACGCCAGAGGGGTTAGGAAACTTAGTCTGATGGCTTTGTAGAGTGTCAAGCAGGTGTTGGCCTGAATATAACAGCGTCATCGAAAAAGAATGTCAGGATTACAAATTTGTACGTTTACATTTTATCAAATAAATACAAAAAAATTTTAGCGTACATTTTTTTAGTATTCTTCCAGTTCATATTGCAACATTTTAAAGTGATTTTACCAACACATTTGAGAAAAGAAAAATTCAGGGATAAATGGGTTAATATCTAAATTTCTGTTCCTATGTGTTTCTTGATTTGCGTAATACAAATTTGTAATACCGGCATTCTTTTTCGATGACCCTGTATACGAGGTCCCTAGAGTCTCTTCGGCTTAATCGGGCCCTGAGCAAGAATTTGAAAATTAAAATGCTGTAGATATATTGACACAGAAACAAAATATAGCGTTCTCCGACAAACTATAGGTATACATATTTAGGGACCCGTGTACGAAATTTTATTATCTTGCAGCAAAGTAAAAGTACTAATGGGATATATATATATATTTTTATTTATAAATACTCAGTGCCCGAGTTACGGCAGGTCATTCGGAGCCCTAAATACTGCTGAAGGTTTTTCATTTATTGTCCAAAATCTGTTGTAACACATTTATGCCTAGCGTCCCTCTTTTGGGACGTTTTAAATTTTAATATTTTTTTTTATTTTTCTTCTTCTTTACAACATGAAAATTGTATGAAGTAATTGTCTATAAATGTCTTTATCTATTACCGAGAGATGACAGCATAAGATTGATATTTATTTCCTTAAATGAAGGCTTTTTTTAGGTGGTTATAGATTTTTCATTTTTCAAGATAGCGAAATGTAAAAAGTAAGTTTATTTCTATTTTTTTGTATCAAGGATCCGAATAAACAAGTCATAATCTTAGCTTGTAGACTTCTTTGAAATACGTATATTTTTAAATTGCGAAATTATAGGCTCAAACCTATATTTATGCATGTTTGTAATGTATAAAATATAGGGCGCAAGGCGCAAATGGGTACATATTTCTATTAGACATTTAGGGGGCAGTTATTTATGTAAAGTTCTTTTCAGGATGATTTTGAAATAAATTGTTTTTTAGCCTCAAATACGATTATTCTTAATTTATTATTAATAATACTTACAATGTTATTAGTATCTGTAAAGAAATAAACATTTTTTTTTAAGTTCATAAAAATACTAATTATAGTATATAATATACAATTTAAAAGGTTAATTTATATAAATTTTGACAAAACATATAATTATGCATTTTTCCCACATATGGATATTCCTATATTTAGTACGTTTACATTTTATCAAATAAATGCAAAAATATTTTAGCGTAATTTTATTTTAGTTTTTTCCAGTTCAATTTGTAACATTTTAAAGTGATTTTACCCACAAATTTGAGAAAACAAAAATTCAGGCATAAATGGGTTAACATCTAATGGAATTTTACATTTCATTCTACATTCTATTGTGTTCGTATTGTATTTTTATAACATCCTATATTTTGTTTGAAACATCCATATTTAATTACTTAATTATAGTGAATATTTTCTTTTATCTTTATCAATTTAAAAATATGTTGTATTTTTAATTCTTATTTAATCCTGTTACTGTTCTCGATGAGTGTAGTTCGTAAGCGGCAGAGCCCCCTAATAATTTAAATAATTGTAGCTTGGTAGTACGGAAAATTTATTATTAGTTGTTGCATACGTTATCATTCCAGATATGTAGACTTGTATAGGAAAAGATAATCAGCATCTCACAATGTATTATAAAATGTTTACTCATTTAAATTTCATAATTGTGAAATAATTATTTAAAAGTAAATTAATGATTATCAAATTTAATTTTTTAATGGATATTTTGAAGTAATTATTGAAGCAAATAGTGGTTATCTTAGTAAGTGCCTTTTTCAATATTTTTTTACTCAATCCCCCTGTAAACATCTGCGCAAGGGGTCCCGCCTTAAGCTTCTGTTCCCGGGGCCCCAAAATTTGTAAATGGGTCCCTGCCAATACTTTCGGTTAAGTTTCATATATTTAAAGGGTCAGGTATCTTTTAAATATAAAAAGTTAACAAAATGGAGCGTTTTTTAGCTTTTTAATTCATTGAGGACGGTTGTCAAGTACATACGTGACATATAGGTGTGTACGGTTTTTATTTTTGACTACAAGTATACTTTAATTGTATTCACTTATTATGATTTAATATAAAAATATGTATTCTAAAAGTGATTACACTATACACAAAGGATTAAAAAAAATTCCCTTTTAATAAATAGGCCTACCAGTTTCGTACACACAACCGGTGACATTCTCAAGATCAGTAATCATAAAATAAGATATTTTCGCAAAAGAATTTGAAATATGAATTTGATAAACGAAGATCACGATGTATCAGGAATCATGAAAACAGATGCTGTAGTATAAATGATCATCTGTAAACGTGATTTATTTTGTCTTGTTTTTAAATTTATGAAGCATCTCGCGCCAAATTCTAGATAACTCAAAGGAAATTGATTTATTGCATATGCCCTCGCTATGGATATAAATTTCTATTGATTCTCGGATAATGGATGGGAAATAAAACCTTCATGGATAAATTATTGTACTATTTTTAAAATGAATCTGTAAATGAACTATGTTCTGTAATCTGGCTAAAGCTGTAGTTTTCTTGTATTTTATATCTGCTATATGTCATTTCTCTTTTTATTTTAATTTAATCTTTACCATGTCTAATCCTAGACTTCCTGGAATAAGTAATACGTTACAATACCAGGTATTATAATTTAAAATATCGTTAAAGTCCTAAAGGGTAAAACATTTTTTGAATAATGGGCGTTTTCATATTAGCATAGTTACTTTAATTTGAGGATAAAGTAGTATGGTTAACACAGCAGTAATATGTAAAAAAGCTATCTCAGACGTGATATGGAATGGCCCTTTAATAGGTTTAAAAATCTCCACATTTTTGCGCTAGATCTAATAGACCGGGCGGCGGCGACACGAATGACTACGTCATCGAGTTATGGGATGAAATCATGATGCAGGACAAGATTTTTAGGAGTAGATAAAGGAATGACTGGTCTGCCTCGACATTTCTTGGTACGATAGGCGCAGCAGCGGGCGCCAACTCGTGTACAAATGAAAACACCCTATAAACATAGTATTTTACATTACATTGCCATATATACTACTTCATATCGACTTTCAAGATGAATTAAGGGTTTAGGAAAAGCTTATTAAGAGTACGTGAGGAAAAGACTGATTTGCATAACTTGGTACAAAGCGCGAAGAACGGGGCGCCAATTCGTTATTTCCACAGTGTTATTACGTCATCGAGTTACGGCTTGAAATTTTGGCAAATGAAACATACCGATTATTACAATACGAATATTTCAGTCTGCCTCGTCATATCTTGGTAGGAGATGAGCTGAGCGGTGCGTCAATTGTTAATTTTGGCGGTATAATCACCTCATCGAGCTACGACTTTAAAATTTTACACATTAAAATAACATATCAGTACAATGAGGATATTTCAGTCTGCCCCGTCATATCTTGGTACGAGACGAGCAGAGCGGGGCGCCAATTTGTAATTTTTGCGGTATAATCACGTCTTAGAGTTACGGGATGAAATCAATGATGTAGGACAAGATTTTTAGGCGTACATTAAGGAATGACTGGTCTGCCTCGACATTTCTTGGTACGATAGGCGCAGCAGCGGGCGCCAACTCGTCATTTTGGCGTCACTATCACGTCATCGAGTTACGGGATGAAACCGGTGCCAAATTAAAGGTGAAAAATAGTCTTTTAAGAATATTTTGGTCTACCTGCGCATATCCTGGTAGAAACCCCCGGCAGACTAAAATCTATAACAAAAAATACGTCATAATATACAAATGAAAACCCTATAAACACAGTATTTTACATTAAACATTAAACATTCCGATTAGTACGATACGAATATTTCAGTCTCCCTAGTCATACCTTGGTAGGAGATGATCAGAGCGGGGCGCCAATTTTTAATTTTGGCGGTATAATCACATCATCGAGCTACGACTTTAAAATTTTGCACTTTAAAGGAACATATCAGTACAATGAGAATATTTCAGTCTGCCTCGTCTTATCTTGGTACGAGACGAGCAGAGCGGGTCGCCAATTTTTAATTTTTGCGGTATAATCACGTCATCGAGTTACGGGATGAAATCATGATGCAGGACAAGATTTTTAGGCGTCCATTAAGGAATGACCGGTCTGCCTCGACATTTCTTGGTACGATAGGCACAGCAGCGGGCGTGAACTCGTCATTTTGGCGTCACTATCACGTCATCGAGTTACGAGATGAAACCGGTGCCAAATTAAAGGTGAAAAATAGTCTTTTAAGAATATTTTGGTCTGCCTGCGCATATCCTGGTAGAAACCCCCGGCAGACTAAAATCTATAACAAAAAATACGTCATAATGTACAAATGAAAACCCTATAAACGCACTATTTTACATTAAACATTAAACATTCCGATTAGTACGATACGAATATTTCAGTCTGCCTCGTCATATCTTGGTAGGAGATGATCAGAGCAGGACGCCAATTTTTAATTTTGGCGGTATAATCACATCATCGAGCAACGACTTTAAAATTTTGCACATTAAAGGAACATATCAGTACAATGAGAATATTTCAGTCTGCCTCGTCATATCTTGGTACGAGACGAGCAGAGTGGGGCGCCAATTTTTAATTTTTGCGGTATAATCACGTCACCGAGTTACGGGATGAAATCATGATGCAGGACAAGATTTTTAGGTGTACATTAAGGAATGACCGGTCTGCCTCGACATTTCTTGGTACGATAGGCGCAGCAGCGGGCGCCAACTCGTCATTTTGCGTCACTAGCACGTCATCGAGTTACGGGATGAAACCGGTGCCAAATTAAAGGTGAAAAATAGTCTTTTAAGAATATTTTGGTCTGCCTGCGCATATACTGGTAGAAACCCCCGGCAGACTAAAATCTATAACAAAAAATAGTCATAATGTACAAATGAAAACCCTATAAACACAGTATTTTACATTAAACATTAAACATTCCGATTAGTACGATACGAATATTTCAGTCTGCCTCGTCATATCTTGGTAGGAGATGATCAGAGCGGGGCGCCAATTTTTAATTTTGGCTGTATAATCACATCATCGAGCTACGACTTTAAATTTTTGCACATTAAAGGAACATATCAGTACAATTAGATTATTTCAGTCTGCCTCGTCATATCTTGGTACGAGACGAGCAGACTAATAATAAGCTAGAAGTAGCTAAGAGTCGTTCGGTAGCTTCATCGCCCGAGCCCAACCCTTCCCGCTTTCCGGTGTCTTTAATTTGTGTAATTTCCCTTTTAAATTTGTCCGGTTTCAGTTTTTGATTTTTTTTTTCAATCTGGCTTTCGCTTTTCAATTTTCGCTTTTTTTTTTTTTATCTGGCCCCAGCCACGTTCTGAATGAAAGACTCTCTAGCGAAAGCCGTACTAATAGGAATATTTAATGTTTAATGCAAAATACTGTGTTTATAGGGTTTTCATTTGTACATTATGACGTATTTTTTGTTATAGATTTTAGTCTGCCGGGGGTTTCTACCAGGATATGCGCAGGCAGACCAAAATATTCTTAAAAGACTATTTTTCACCTTTAATTTGGCATCGGTTTCATCCCGTAACTCGATGACGTGATAGTGACGCCAAAATGACGAGTTGGCGCCCTCTGCTGCGCCTATAAAAACAGTCCCAAATTTCGCCAAGTTTTTTGCTTATAATTTGCAGATTTCTTACTATAAAAAATAGTTCTTTTTAGAAAATATGACAAACAACATTGTACGCAATACCCTGCAATCAGAATGAAAAAATAATAAAAACTGTATGAAAAATGAGCAGGTTTACTAAATAACGATTCACTGCGCATGCTCGAACGTAATCAAAATATAATTTACATGATGTGTTAGCTAAATGTATAGAGCAACTTTTGTGAAAGCCTCAAAAACATAGTTTGAAACGTCTGATAATAAGCGTTTATAGAATAAGCTCAAAATCCGTTATTCCCAAAAGGAAGCAAAAAGATGAGGGGCTGTATCCAAATACAGTAGTACATGCAATATTGTGTATGCTATATTGGCACTAATTAATGGATACAACCCCTCATCTTTTTTCTTCATTTTAGGAACAACGGATTTTGAATTTATTTTATAAACGATTATTATCAGACTTTTCCAACTATGTTTTTGAGACTTTTACGAAAGTTGCTCTATACATTTACCAAACGAATTATGCACATTATATTTTGATTGCATTCGCGCATGCGCAGTGAAACATTTTTTTGTAAATCTACTCATTTTTCATCCAATTTTTATTCTTTTTTAATTCTGATTGTAGAGTATTGTGTACAATGTTGTTCGTCATATTTTCTGAAAAGAACTTTTTTTATATTAAGAACTTTTCAAATTATAAGCAAAAAACTTAGCGAAATTTGGGACTGTTTTTATAAAAACCTCAATTTCTCTACGAGTATACATACTATCCTCATAAAAATGAACACAGTATATTACAATACGCAACTTATTAATAATATAGAGTTTGAACGCTTTTGCTCCATTAGTTTTTACAGGGTTATCCAAAAGCAGGGGCGGCCGATCCATTGGGGCCACTGGGGCCAGGCCCCACTAGAATTTTCTGTTCATTTAAAAAATTTTGATTCATATTTTTAATTTAAAACTTAAAAAAAAAAAGAACTGTTTACTAAAAATATATTGCAAAGAAACTCCTTCTTACATCGTGCCCACTCATCCGTTATCGACTCTCAGCATCTATTTCTTTCTCAGAGGCAATAAATCACTTTACTGGCCACTACTTACTTCTGAACACCAAGGTTACTGTATCGGGGCACAAGACATTTGTGCCCATTTGGCGCGATAATGAGTATTTCCCTCCCTCACGTGTCATTCAATTTTGGCGATGTACTGCTCTTTTAGAGCTAAATCTTCCGTATTTTTTTTGCAATGGGGGGCACTGGGCGAGAGTGCCCTTGATCCAAAGTTTGTTATACGGGGATTCTCAAAAATATTCGTCGACATTTGTATTACTATTGCTGCTTATTCGTTGAATTACGCGATCTTTAAGTACTCTGTACTCTCTTTAAACGGAGACACATGTTACTGTTAAGGTGTATTCCAATCCAAACTGCTTATTTTCTGATTTATTTTTAAATTCATTTTTACTCTCAAACGCATCAAACTGGCAAATTCTCTTATTTAGAAACTACATAATGGGACGTGCTTGTCGATTTTTTGAAAAATGCAGAAAATATTGCAAAAAAAAATGCTATCAAAGTGGGAGTTTTGAACCGAATTTTCTGAAGCGGGAGATCTGGGGATGAAAAAAGGGGTCCTAATGAGAAAATAATTGTTTTAAAATCAAATTCTATTGAATTGAGCGAAAAATGAAACCACACGGCCTCTTAAACATCCCTTCAAAAATCATCTCAGCAAGTTTCATGTTTTTACTTTTAAAAATGAGTCTGAAAGTGTCCCAGAAAATTTCGAGCTGTTGAGGGTGGAAAAATATTTTTTCGAACACACCCTTAAATTCTTGAAATAAAAAAATGAATTCTGTAGATGATTTATTATGCCCTTTTCAACAATGAATTTGGAAGAAAAACTTGAAATTAAACGCCTGGGACCTTATCAACCGAAGAATTTTGAAATGCAACGAAAAGATGGGGGAAAACTACGCTATTTCTCTACACAGTGGTATCAAAAATTTCTGTGTATTTCAGCAAGTGAAGAAAAAAAAAAGCATTGTTCTGTTTTTATTTTTTATTGTTTGGAGGGATGAAATTATGGAGTATGGCCGGCTGTAACGATTTGAAGCATTTTTCTGAAAGAGTAAAAAAAACATGAAATGAATACTACTCATTTAAATAATGCTTTCAACTATAAAACCTTCGGTTGGTTGTATGGTTGTATTTATGACGGCCAGTTATCTGCACGGGGGATATAGGCCCAGGGGGGAGTGCCCTTCGTGGGGGTCTTTCTAAGGGAACCTAACCCGTATTAACGCTTGGAAATCCAAGGTTCGAAGAAAACCACGAAAACTCCGAACGATTAGGCCAACGGGCGCGATTGGGATCGAACCCAGCACCTCCCGTCTACCAGATTCGAGAGTAGAACCTCTCAGCCACTGGTGGGGCATAAAACCTTCGGAACTGTCAATATTGTAGTGCAGTTGGATGAAGGTTACAGGATTTCATTACAAAAACATAATGAAATGGTTGAGAAGAACAGGTATGTGCTAAATCGTAAACCGAGGTATGTTTTTAGAATTGGTCACATACGCCTCAAAACTGGACACTATATTGGAAGACCATTTAAACAATGCTACAGCATCTAAAAATACTTAAAAAACTATACAGTATGAGCTGTTGGATTGTATATATGAAACATATATGCATGAAGTTAAAAATGAGATTTCTGCTTCTAATTTTGTAGATTTACAAGCTGACGAAACTATATTGATGTAAGCTGCATTTCGCAATTTGTTATCATTTTACGATATATAAAAAACAACAAACCCTTGAAAAGGTTTGTTCAATTTATTGATGTCTATGATAAAACAGCAGAGGGACTTACTATAATCTTAACTCAAAATTTAGAAAAGTTTTATTTAAAAGATAAGCTTGTTGCGCAAGCATATGACGGTGCGCTGTTGTGAGCGGGTGTCATACTGGAGTTCAAGAGCGAATGAGAGAAAATTTTAAAACATTTTTGAAAAACTCTATGGGACAGGAACGATTAAGCACACTCTTGCTGTTCTTTCAGTCCACAAAGATTTTATTAGTACAATATCAAAATTTGATGTAAAAGTAAGTGAAAGATTTGCTAGTCGAAAAAATCGACGTGCCTAATTTCTATTTAAATAATGCATTAAATTTTAATTTGTGAATGGATTAAATCTCTGCAAGAAAAATATGTATTTTTTTCTATTAAATTATGAGATAATTATTTTTTGTTTGATTTGTGAATTTGTTTTTTAATTTAATAATGTTTGACCAGAGTAAGTTTAATGTGAATAATGGTAATTAAATTTAAAGTTAGTGAAAGATTTGCGCATCTAAAAACATACCAAACTTTTATTTAAATAATGTTCTAAATTTTAATTTCTGAACAGTTTCAATGTTTGCAAGTAAAGTTTATATTTTTTTTCTGTAACGTTGTGAGATTGTTATTATTATTACTATTATTATTATTATTATTATTATTATTATTTTGTATATTTGTCTTTTAATTAAATAATGATTGATCAAAGTATGTTCAATGTTAATAATGGCAATTAATGGCATGTTAAAAATTGTAATTAATTTGATAAATTTGAAATTAACGTTGATTACTTGAAAAAATATTTTTTTTTTTTTTTTTTTTTTTTTTTTTTTTTTTACAAAAGTAAGAAATAAAAGTTTTAAATAATAGTTAGTTTTAAATAATTTGTTTTCATGTTTAAACAACAAATATTAATACATAAAAATTTACAATATGTTATGAGGACCGGGCCCCACCAGTGAAGATTGGCACGAGCCGCCACTGTCCAAAAGATATTCGTTCTTTTTCAATTTGTTGACGGTCCTCTATGGGGTTTCGGGAAAAAATCTTCGCGGAAATATATGACCTATACTATACTGTTTACACACCTGCAGTTTCAGGTTAATTCCTTATGCATTTTTCTAGATATTTAACAAAACGTCTAAAATCGCAGGTTACCGGTCACCTTTGGCCATATAGTGTATATTCCACTAATAAATAATCCCTAATGACGAATGAAGCAGTGCAGCATTATAACGCAATTATACATTTTTATGACGTTATTTTTTACTGGCTTTCCGCTCAGTGTTCCTTTCAGACCACGTTTCGGAAAACTGGGGCAATACATAAATTGAAAGAATATGGTATGGGCGCCGGCTGAACGAAATCTCTGAAGTGGGAAGGTTTTGGAACAAATGTGTGCCTGTAGTACAAATAGAAACAGTTGAATCTCTTTCCGTCAACTGAGCTCCGACTGCCTCCCCTACTCTCCGTTTAAGATGATAAATATTGGAATAATTAAACACTAAAATAATTGTACTGCTGCTCGAAAATTTTCCTAAGTAGGGGGGTGGGGGAGTCTTGCGCCGGAGAGGTACTACCTTCCACGATATGAGCCTGAAAGAAACACTGGTTCCGATCAGAGCCTGATTATCGGAAGGGCAAAAGAGGCAGCTGCCCTCAACTCTAAAATACCCACCCCCCCACCTCAAACCCCAAAATTGTTTCTTAATACTTAATTGTGGCTAAAAGGATGTTATAGGGGTCCCATTTAAATCTTTGCCTCACGCACCAGGGCGCCATATAGGCCCTTGTTCCGCCGCTCTGAGTTTAGGGCGCAACATCCTTCGCAACTTCAAGAACTGACAACTTTGAAATACCACGAGCATGCTTTGTAACTTTAAATATTCTACTATGTTTCACATTCGTATGAAAATTATTCATTTAAGCGAAATAAATAAATGAATCAAGCTACTTGAAAAATATTTAGTTTGATTCATTTTTACTATTAAATATTCGATTTACAGCACTTTAATAAAATAATTAATGAACGACCGAACTGTATAGTCTCGATACTGCGATCATTTTAATAAGAATTATTTACCTATATATTTTTGATTGCATACTCTTTTTTCAGTTTTCATTTTCGGCAAAATTTCTGACACTAACGTTATTGACTATTTTCAGAAGAAGATGAGCTTACATCCAGAAGACACTGCTGGAAGACCGCTAGTTGTTGACGGTCCCCTATGGGGTTTCGGGGAAAAAATCTTCGCGGAAATATATGGCTTATACTATACTGTTTACACACCTGCAGTTTCAGGTTAATTCCTTATGTATTTTTCTAGATATTTAACAAAACGTCTAAAATCGCAAGTGACCGGTCACCTTTGGCCATATAGTGTATATTCCACTAATAAAATGATAGAAGAAAAACTTTTTAAAGGACGTCTGTTTTTTATTTTAAAATTTCTGCCCCTTTAAGCTCCTTTAAGCTTTTTTCCAATCATCTGGGGGGCAATCTCAGATTCCCTGTGGGGTAAGAGGACTCTAGAATAATGCGCTTAAATAGCTGTAAGTGATAGAATTCACCCTGAATCTACCAAAGTCGAAATTAAATAGCATGCCGCAAGGGAAGCAGATTTGAATCGGGTGGTTCCTGGGGTTCATGATTCTGTTTCTTTTCTCAGTAGCTTAAAAGTAATTCCATTCAGATAAAAACCAGAAGCCGATGTCTACATGCGAAAATTCGGCGCCCTTGAATTCCTTTTTAAACAGAACGAAGAATCCTTTCTCGATCTGGCCCCAGCCTAGCTATAGAAAATGTAAAAGAAAATAAACGCAGAATATAAAATAATTTTTATCGATGCTCATGAGAGCACCGATAAAAATATGGCACACTTTCATCTGTTTGGCGCCCCTACGGCTCG
The DNA here is from genome assembly GCA_963932465.1 of Maratus speciosus. Classification (NCBI taxonomy): domain Eukaryota; kingdom Metazoa; phylum Arthropoda; class Arachnida; order Araneae; family Salticidae; genus Maratus; species Maratus speciosus. Next base: position 277,137,874 of record OZ010797.1, on the reverse strand, counting down.
GCGCCCCGTGCGGTGGCACACTTCGCACACGCCTTGGGCCGGCCCTGTGCATATCACAGGCCAATCCTGTTCAAATATACAACCATTACTGTGTAATGAACGACGTAGGGTGCGTACGCCATGGTCGTTGATTATTGAAATGAGAGGACATCCTGGAAGTCAAGGGCTAATTTTTCATTATAACTACCGCAGACAATGAACTTATTATCTCTGTGAAGAAAATAACTATCCGCACAGTTCATAAACTTTGTAAAAGTTTTCTTGTATATGAGGTGGGAGATGTCTAGTGTGCGTTGCTGTGTGGGGCTAGTAGAGCCTGGTCTTTGGTAGACCTCCCTACCTAGTTCAACTTGTTTACATAGACATCATCTTTTTCAATATACTGTGAAGCTTTGTTACAATATTCTAAATGCATTGGAATGTGTTTCATAATATATGCTTGACGCATGATTGTTCTTCCTTGTTATTTATGTACATGCTCTTTTTCAGGTGACACATCCTATTTCTGACACGATTATTGGAAGTCTAGACGAATTCGGTGCATTCCCTAGGACAATAGAATGGATGATTCCCGATTACTTTCAGTTAGATCATCATGTTGGTTATACTGCAAACAGCCCAGAATATAATTTCATGCAAATGAAATGCAGGTTAGAGCTACTGCCACACGGATCTGAGATTTTACCTAATATCATGATTGTTAGGTTGTGTGGAATCAGCAAAGAAGGTTTTACAAGGTGGGAGCTGGAGACCCGTCGTGCCAATGGTACAGTCTTGAGAAAATGCACCGGTTGTAAAGAAGATGGGGACGAAATGGGGATGTACATGCACATTCCTGTCAAAGATGTTGATAAGGGATGTTCTTCCCAAGGATTTATGAAAATCACCTGCAGGTTATACAACGCAGATGCCACTAGCTATTATGGAGAAGAAAGTAAAAACGACAAGAATACACAGACTGATGAATTTTCAAGTAAGTGATTTTATTTATTCTATTTATTCTATTATTCTATTATTATTCTATTATTATTATTATTATTATTATTATTCCATTCTATTATTATTATGCTATTATTATTATTCTATTATTCTGTTATATGTATTATATCTATTATATTATCTATCTATATGAATATATATCTATATATAGATCTATATATATTACATATCTATATTGATTATATAGATTTATATCTATATAAATTATATCTATATCTATCTATATATTATCTATCTATAATATTATCTATTATATCTATTGTACTATATTCTATTATTCTATCTATTTTTCAATTCTATTATTATTATTCTATTATTTATTATTTTATTCTATTATCTATTATCTATTTATGATTTTATTTATTATTTTTATGTTATTTAATCCTCAAATCTAAAGAAACTAATCTGTCAAAATATGTGTTATTTGAAATTAATATTCGAAAAAAAAATTGAAACCTATCATTTTTTAAGAACAGAAATAGATTTCAAAAAGCTTCAAATAGCTGAATTTAAGCTTGGCACTGCCAAGTAGCTATTGAATTATGCTTAAACTAGTTGGATATGCCATTGCCAATCCCAAAACTTTTTTCTATCTCATACATCTTTATATTTCAAAAAGTAGTTACAAATGCTTATACTTCAATATTATTAGTTCAATAATATACCAACTTTGATTTTCATCTTAAATTCCTGCTTCAAAATAGTTCAGTCAATTAATCGGAATAAAAACGAGTTAATCTCGATCATGATATTTATTAAAATCAATTTTCGTTATTCTGTTGTTCATCAGCTGTTTGCGAATAGTCGGCTTAGCAAGATACGAAATTCCTGTCGCTTCACTAGCCGCTGATGTAAGTAGAACTAGGAAAAATCGAGAAAATTATACAAAAATCGTTTTTACAGCGCCCCTTTGCGGCATGTAATTGATAAAGGTTATTTAGGGTCACCAAAGCATGTTTGGTATTGTATATGAAGTATGTAGGATTAACAGTTCATTTACAGTGACACTCAAAAGAATTGCATTACATTATGGTATATGGGGGAAAATCGTTTGCAGAGTATTTTAATGACATTATGCTATTTCAAATGTACTGAAACTGATATAAATCACTAAATTTCACTACGATCACGTTAGAACAGGGCATTCATAGCATTTTTTATTCATTTACAGGGGCACACACACACAAAAAAATCGGTTACAGTATTGTCTTTGAGTAATAATTGCTGGAGTGTACGTTTTAAAATTCGGTACGAGTTTTTAAATTTAACTAATTTTTTGCATGTTACTCGTTATATATAAATTCTATACCTCATATACAGGGCTGCACAAAAGTATTCACGTACCATTCTCCTTATTAGAAGAAACTACTTAAGGGGAATTTTCAAATGAGGTATATGTATTTCTTAAGTGAACTAAATTTTGGCATGCATGTAGTTAATAGATACAAACCTATATATCATATACAGGGCTGTTCAAAGAATTCGGATAATTTTCCGACTGCAGATGGAAACAGTTGAAATTGGGTTTTCAAATTTGTTATGTGTTTCCATGTGGTTGAATTAGACATGATATCATAACTTATTAAACGGTGATGTTTTATTACATTATTCTGAATATGTTGGAAAGTGTTTAATAATCTATTCTTGGCGCATGATTTTTCTCTCTTGGTTTTTTTTTCTCTTTTGTTTATGTACTTTTGCAAGTAGAATCCTAATATACTGTCAGAAATTTTCTTTCACGTAAGGGTTTTGAAAATTTTTGAATTTAATTGTCACATATATGGTAAAATACGTGGTGAAGTGTAAATTAAAATTCACATTTTGTGGTCAAATAATAAGGAAATGAATGACGAAATATGAATGTAGGTTAGAATAATGAAATGGAATTAATGAAAGGATGGAATGAAAGAAATGAATGCAGGTTAAAACCTTTATTTATATGCATTCTTCTGCAAAAGTAACTATCAAAACATTCATCAGTGTCATCAGGAAACGCATCTTATTTCGAAAAATAACATGGTTAATATTAAAATTATGGGCTGTTGTGCAACAGTTTAGTGCTCGTATTAGTTCATAGTTTGTGTTACGTAAATCAAGTAAATATTTTTACTGATGAATATGTATTATTTGTATTTCAAACAATCAATTTTTGTCAAATATTTCGCCTTTGTCTTCACGTAATTGCCCTGTATCTAATAAATGTGACTTGATTGAGAGAATCTGATTACTCCACTGAACTTAGCATGCTAAAATTAGTTAAATGCACCCATTTTACCAGCCAGATACAGAAAAAAAGTTAAAATTTGTTGACTAGTGTTTGATTAAAACAAATAATTTTTAGACTATATAATTTTTTAGTGAAGATCGTTAATTTTCTAAACATTCAGTATCGCGGAAGTAAGCCATCATCGCTAAATTATAAAGAATTTTTTTTTTTCATTTACATTACATAAAACGAATGATCTATCATCCCTATACTGTAAGAACCATTATTCTAGAATTATGCTCAGTTTGGTGCTGAAATAAGATATAAGCTTTTATTTCCGGGTTTCGCTTTTCGGCCAGCGTTTTTGGAAATTTCACCACTTTGCAATAAGAGTAAAATTTTGAAGCGGGGTCGATATTGAGGGAGGCCAGTGGGGAAATCGCCCCCTCCAAGAAATTTGATATTTCAGTGTGTATAAATCATCACACGTCAGACTCTAAACGTTCTTTTTTTTTTTCAGAAATTTTGCAAAAGCTAAAAAAAAACTTGTCAGATACGAAAAATTGAAACATTTGCTTTAAATAAACGCTTCAAGCACAGAAATTGATAATATCAATAATATTTACAAATGCCTTGCTATTGTAAATTTTCCAAAGTGGGAAACTTTTCTGAATTATGAATATTTTCGGCTAGGTTTAAAAATATATATGAAAACTATGTCAATTGCTTCTTATCTATGCACAACAAGATAAAAAAAAATTGCCATTATATTAAAATAATTTTAATATAAAATTAGCAGTTAATAGAATTCTCAACAAACAGTGATACTGAGTTAATTTTTTATGCCAAAGTTTTATTGATCATTTGAACAGTTTCACATCGTTATTGCTAAATGGACTTCGTTCATTTTCTAAAATTGAAAAAGCTGAAGACGTCCCAAAACAAATTTTTTACAAAGTTAACTTCGTATATTTTACAGTTTTGTATTAGAAAATGGGCAATATTTATGAGAAGTGTGTAATTTTCTGTTTATTGTAGATGTGATAAAAGAAAGTTTTAGTCAGTAATATTTTATTTCAATGTTCTAAATTGTTTACATTAATTTTTACACGCTTAAAATGATGTATTCTAACATCTGACCGAGTAAATATTTTTGAAATCTGAGTTGTTGAGTCATCAAGATTTAATAATATGTACACTGTCCTTAGAATTTTAATTAGTCTGATCTTATTGAAATTCTCGTACACATTTTCATGTTTTTCTTTTTTTCTTTTCATTTTTAATTCCAGGTCCTGACAAATTATCTTGCGATATGGAAGAACTCATGCTCAGAGAAGACTACAGTGATTTGACCATCAGAGTACAGAATCGAGAGTTCAAAGCACATAAAGCAGTTATTGGAGTTCGTACTCCTGTTTTCGCAAGCATGTTCAGGCCCCAAATGTTCGGAAACGATAATAGCCCTATAGAGATAGATGACTGTGATGCTGCCGCATTTAGGGAATTCCTGCGTTATTTATATGCATCTAGAGTGGGGGAAATTTCTCCAGAAGTATTATTTCCCTTGTACCAAGTGTCAGACAAATATCAAATGGTCGATCTAAAAGTTCACTGCTTAGAACAAATAAGGAGCACCATGTCCTTAGAGAATTTCTGTAACTCCGCAGTACTCTGTTTTAAATATAATGAGGAACGCTTTAAGGACATAGTTTCACAGTTTCTTGCAGAAAATATGACAGATATCCTAAAGATTGAAGAATGGAAAAACTTCGAATCCGAGAACCCTTATGAAGCAGAAGAGTTGAGCTTCAAAGCTTTAAGACATCAGGAGGAGACGGCCATTTCTAAGCAAAATTTTCTACAAAAAATTGTAAAACAAATAAGAGGTAGAAAATGAAAAAAAAAAAAAAAAAAAAAAAAAAAAAAAAAAAAAAAGACAGATGGAAATGGCAAGACATTATTTTCATGAATAAGAAAATCATTAAAAAAAAAAGTACGAGAAATATTCAACAGCCAGTAAAAATTACTGTAAGATTTTATTATTATGAGATTTCTTTCTTTTTTTTCCGAGTAAAAGGAATAATACAAGTGTAATAGAACCTTTAAATTATCGGGAAATTATTTTATATTGGTTACAATCATATAAAGCATTTGAGTCTAAAAATATTTCAATTCCATTACTAATCCGTAGATAACTTCTGTAACTCCGCAGTATTTTGTTTTAAGTATAACGAAGAGCTCTTTAAGGACATAGTTTCACAGTTTCTTGCAGAAAATATGACAGACATCTTAAAGATTGAAGAATGGAAAAACTTCGAATCCGAGAACCCTGGTGAAGCAGGAGAGTTGATCCAAAAAGCTTTAAGATATCAGGAGGAGACGGTCATTTCTAAGCAAAATTTTCTACAAAAAAATTGTAAAACAAATAAGCGGTAGAAAATAAAAATGAGAAAGACAAAGAAAAAAAAAAAAAAAGAAAAGAAAAAAAAGAGAGAGATGGAAATGGCAAGACATTATTTTAAGGAATGAGAAAATCGTTAAAAAAAAAGAAAAGAAAAGAAAAAAATGTCAACCTTCGTATTATTTTTATAAATTACAATCAAGAAATGAAAAAACAAATTAAGAGCTTAATTTAATTTCTTTTCTTTTTACAAATTTTCTGGTTTTAAATGATTAAAAAAAAATACTAAGGTTGGCAGCTATGCTTTTGCGCATGCCCGAATGATTTATTCGAATATCAAACTCATTATACCCATCATCACTAATTCTAGACACTTTATTATGTCCCGAAAGCACCATTTGTTGGAGAAAGAAAAAAAGAAAACTTTTAAATAATTTCTTTCAGATTATAACCTTTCAACTTTCTTGATGGTGAAAGACAATTAGTGCCTTCCGACATAATCTTATAAACAATTACAATTGTTTATGTCTGTGGAAAAAAAAAGATTAGTCATATTAAAAGTGTCGTTTTAGGCAGATCGCACACTGACACGGCAGGAGGAAAATGAAGTGCGACATAGTAAAAAAAAAAAAAAAAAAAAACCCAGGTCGAAACAAATTAGAAAATCGTTTCAAACTTGTTTTTCCCCGATATCGAGCAACATCTTGCATGTGTCTCCTCAGTGTGCGATCTGCCTTAAAGAGAATCTTATTGCCTACTTCCTGTGATAAAATATCAACTAAATCTCGAGGGAAAAAAATTATGTCTTTGGACATAATAATCGTACTAATATCCCATTACCACGATATTTCCAATAAGCAAACTCACTTTTATACGGTGGCATAAAGTGAGTTTTGAGGGGGGGAATTCAAGATATTGCTTCCCTCCTTAGTGACTAATTGAGTTCTAATCGAACTACAAGATTTATTGGAGGAAGCTTTTGGCGCCCCTAAAAAGTTTACGCCGTCCTGGGAAATCGCCTCCCTCTAGAAAATGCACTCCACTCTATTCTATGTTACTGCTTTTTTAATGTTCTCTACAAATTGAAGATTGTAATCAGTGATGTCAACTGATAAAGGAAGAAAAGGACTAAAAATGACTCTTAAAAAGAGCTAAAAGACTAATTTAGCTATTTTTAACCTTTTCTAGCACAATTTCAGCATTTATTTAAATTTCTTCTAAACCCATTCTTAACCATTGTTTTTGAATGCAATATTAACGTGGGCTAGGTTGCTAGACTTCTGACCAGTGACTGAAACAACTTTTTTTCGGGGCTAAAGGAGACAAAAAATCGTATAAAAATCGTCTTGTCCTCGAAAAGGTTAAGTTGACACCTCTGAAAATTAAATGCTTCATTTATGATGAGTGTTTTCGCTCCTCTTAGTTGTGATTTTTAAGACGTAAAATTTGCTGTCGGATATGGTGATATCCAGTGGTGGGATTCATTCCGGTTCGATAGAACAGTTTTCTAATTTCTTGTTAAGTTCGACGAACTGGTTGTTAAGTAACATTTGCAATACAGAAATCACAAATTTACATTTTTTAAAAATCTTTTTAAATGTTCATCAGTGCAATAACATATTTTATTTTAACCACTTCATCGGCCGCAAGTGCTTTTTTACCACCGACTTATCTCGAGGCAACGTTGAAGTGGTTAATCCTCTAATTCCCGGGCTGGAATGCGTTCTAGAAATTATTAAGGATAATCGAAATTCCTACCAGAAAGTTTCAATAATAAATTTCGCTTTGTTTAATGACAGAAAGTCTCTTATTAAACAAAGAAAATATTGCTATATTAAATTTCTGGTGCAAATTTGGAATATCTGAATTAAAAAATGCCTTAAGTTGAAAACACTGTTGGTAGCATATATGCTACCATGGCATGGGCATTAGAGGTTTAATTTTAACACCGTCGCTATACTCTCTTTTTTAGGTGCGTTCGTAATTATATAAATACGTAGCACCTATAGTCGTCGTTCAGTCCGTCCGTCTGTCCGTCCGTCCGTCTGTCCGCATGTAACAGAGCAAAACCTACCCAACCGAATGGTCTGAAACTTCAAATATATGATTGTTGCAAAATTTTGTCGAGCCATTTCAAATTTTATGAAAATCGGATGTATAGTTTAATTACAGGGACAGTCAAAAGTTTTTCTTTACATTACGGCCAATGAGAAAAATTATTGCAAGTGCATTTTAATGATATTAGAGCCTTCCGAATGATCTGAAATTTTAAAGATATAACTGTTGCAAAATTTTGTCGAGCCATTTCAAATTTTAGGAAAATCGGATGTATAGTTTAATTACAGGGACAGTCAAAAGTTTTTCTTTACATTACGGCCAATGGGAAAAATTATTGCAAGTGCATTTTAATGATATTAGAGCCTTCCGAATGATCTGAAATTTTAAAGATATAACTGTTGCAAAATTTTGTCGAGCCATTTCAAATTTTAGGAAAATCGGATGTATAGTTTAATTACAGGGACAGTCAAAAGTTTTTCTTTACATTACGGCCAATGGGAAAAATTATTGCAAGTGCATTTTAATGATATTACAGCCTTCCGAATGGTCTGAAATTTTAAAGATATAATTGTTGCAAAGTTTTGTTGAGCTATTTCAAATTTTAGGAAAATCGGATGTATAGTTTAATTACAGGGACAGTCAAAAGTGTTCCGTTACATTACGGGGAATGGGAAAAAATTATTGGAAGTGCATTTTAATGATGTATCAGACTATGCGCTTTATGAAGTGCAAAAAAGTATACATTCAGTACAATATGGGGTGCAAAAAATAATTATAAAACTAGTTATAGTACGAACGCACCTCATTTGCCACGTTTGACGAGCAATTTCCAACTTGTTTTTTTTAGCTTTGTATTACTCAAAATTAGATAAACAAGCTGATGTTCCCCATAGTGTTTTTGAAAAAGAATAGTGACATATGCACAGAACAAATGTTCAGTTCCAAAGTTTCCGTCCAATCTATGACACTCTATATTGCAGAACTTGGTGTTCACTTGTGAAATAGTATTTGTTTTATTTACAATTATAACTTTCATTTTGATGCATTTTCTGTCAAAATTTGGATGAGTGCTTTGCGATTGTCGAATATTTACTAAATAGTGTCCTTTTGGCAGAAACTGCATGTTAAATCATTTTTTTTCTTTTTCTCTGTACCGTCAACGTACTTCGGGCCACTTTTTCCTGGTTCCACTCACATTTCCATTATTAAAAAATATTATATGGGATTTTTCAACGTCGAAATGGAGTTTTAAACAATTAATATGAAACAATGAAGCAAACTGTATGGTTTTAAAGTGGAAAATTGTTATTTTTTTAATTTTTAACTATTTTTTAAAGGTTTGGAACAAAGTAGCTAAGGCTGGGGGCTTCTTTGATCCATTCACTTAGTTTCATATACTACAATGAATATATTTCATATGTAAATGAATATATTTTCATTGAAACCCCCTTGCAATAGCATTTGCTAATAATTTAACATTGCAAACTCGATATACAAATACTTTTTAATACAAATTTTTTAAAAACTTTTAAACACAATAAACCAATTGTTAATATTAAAGAAACGAGAAACAATTTTTGTCATGTTATCTTCAACAACTGGAACAAAAACAATTAATATACCATTTTGTTACAGTAAGATTTGAAAAAAAATGTTACTTAAAATATGTTTTAAGAGAATTGGTTGTATAAAAGGCATTTCTAAGTATTTTCTTGGACTATTTTCGGACCAAAATATGGCTTGGCACAAAGTAGCCCCGAAATACTAGTTTTCATCTTATCTTTATGAAAACGTAAAAATGTTTTGTCAAAACAAAAAGTTAAAGAAAAAACTATGATCACACATGGGTTACAGGTTACTAAAGGTAATATTTGACACTTATCTTATTTGTAGCTCTTAGCCAGATTGTTTCACTATAGAAAGTTTGGAGAGTTAAAATTTACATACGAAAACAGTTGTTTACAAACACATTCAGTGTTGCCACTAAAAAAATTAAATTACCCCCAAACTATTCAAATACCCTACAGTAGGGTATAAAATATTTTTCAAGGTCAAAAACTCCAAATTATCTTGCATTGTTTGTTCAATACAAAGAATAAAAACTTTTTTTATGGGATGGACCAAAGTAGCCCCGGTTGACGGTACCTAAAGATAAAATTTTTTTAATAATTATTTGATAACGTTGGAAATTATTCTTTTAATCTACTAGGGGGCTCTGCCCCCTACGAGCTACGCTCGCCAACCCCCGTTCAGACACTCCAAAATCCAAAAAAGCACGCTAATTTGATCGGCTTTAAAAATATTGGATTAAAAAAAAAAAAAAAAACAGTAGCGATCTCTCTGTAAACGGGTTTCCATTCGTTTTCCTTGGATTGGGGATTTTTAAGGCCAAATCTGCTGCTGTTAAGAGATACAATGGCTTTTTTCGTATTTAATTAAAAAAAATAGTTAAACTGGTATTTCTTAGTTATCCCGTCGACCAATTTCGCCAATATATATAAATCGCCAAACCACTCGCCAAATTATACACATTGACATAATTTTTATTTTAAATAACGAAAGAACAAATAAATTAGTAAAACATTAATAAAAATACAAATAAAACGTCGAATTAATGGTTTTATTGACCATTATTGGCATTTAATCTTGCAATTAATTAATTAATGGCAACCATTATTGGCATTTAATCTTACAATTTGGCGACAGTAATTTGGTCGACGGGATAACTAAGAAGTACCGTTAAACATTTGAAATAAGCTAATGTAAAATGAATTAAGTAAAGAGTGTCATTGTCTCCCGGTATTTTTTAACAGCGCTATAAGATAGTTCTTTTAAATAATTCATTTTAAATGTATCGTTTCAAATCTGACGTAATTTACACCAAAGTTTTATTTCTCTTATTAATATTCACGTGAAAATACTTTTGTTGTTAGAAGGAAATATTATTTGCGCTGTCTTCGAATTCACGATTATAATTGAAAAGGTTATCTCAAAATATCTCGCGAAAATATATTTTTCAATTTAAATTGTTTTGCTATTTTTTCTGCCATTTTAAATATGACGTAATTTCCTCAAATTACAAGTTTTAACGCATAATAATGATTTTTTTTTAATTTTAAGAGTTCGTTTCTCTTTTTAAATTCAAGTGTAAACATGGTTCGGCACAGATGTCATTGGCGCAATTTTTTTTCTGACGCCAATTTCATATACGCAACGATTACTTAACTGGTGCTTAAGTGTCGTTATTTTGCTTGATATGGTAACCCGGATGTTGTTGTTTATGCTATTGATGTTTTCGCCAAATTGGCGTCTGAAAAAAATTGCGTCAAATTGGTATATGACACCTGTGTCTATGGTTCTTATGACGTAATTTTCCTGCTTTTAACATGTAACCATTTAATTCTAATTTTAAAGTTTTTTTTCTGTTTGTAATAGTCACGTGTAAATAAATTTTTAATTTGAAGTAAACATGATACTTGCGCTGTTCATACAACTGGCAACAGTTTAAGTTAATAACATTTTCTAAAATTTGTAAAAAATATCTCTCGAAATGCTGAAAATTTGAATTTAAAATTGAAATAAAACTTCAAAAAATCAGTCAAATAAGAAAAATAAATACAATCTGCACACCGAGAACTTATAACGTATATAAAATGATCTAAAAATGATTAAATTCTCATGTATAGTTTTTGCTCCAATAAAACTTTTTTAAGGGAACGACTTTGTCGAACTTTAGCATTAAATATCTCTTAAAATAATTCTTCGATTTGAAAACTGTCTGCATCAGCGTGTTTATCAAACACTAGGGGGCTCTGCCCCCTACGAGCTACGCTCGCCAACCTCCGTTCAGGCACACCAAAATCCAAAAAGCACGCTAATTTGATCGGCTTTAAAAATATTGAATTAAAATTTAAAAAAACAGTAGCGATCTCTCTGTAAACGGGTTTCCATTCGTTTTTCTTGGATTGGGTATTTTTAAGACCAAATCTGTTGCTGTTAAGAGATACAATGGTGGTTTTCGTATTTAATTAAAAAAATAGTTAAACATTTGAAAATACGCTAATGTAAAATGAATTAAGTAAACAGCGTCATTGTCTCCCGGTATTTTTTAACAGCGCTATAAGATAGTTCTTTTAAATAATTCATTTTAAATGTATCGTTTTAAATCTGACGTAATTTACACCAAAGTTTTATTTCTCTTATTAATATTCACGTGAAAATACTTTTGTTGTTAGAAGGAAATATTATTTGCGCTGTCTTCGAATTCACGATAATAGTTGAAAAGATTATCTCAAAATATCTCGCACAAATATATTTTTCAATTTAAATTGTTTTGCTATATTTTTTTGCCATTTTAAATATGACGTAATTTCCTCAAATTACAAGTTTTAACGCATAATAATGATTTTTTTTAATTTTAAGATTTTGTTTCTCTTAAAATTCAAGTGCAAATATGGTTCGTCGCAGATGTCATATACGCCCCTATGTCATATTGGCGCAATTTTTTTCTGACGCTAATTTCATATACGCAACGGGTACTTAACTGGTGCTAAAATGTTGTTATTTTGCTTGATATCGTAACCCGGATGGGTACAGATGTCATATTCGCCCCATATTGGCGCGATTTTTTTCGGTTTCCAATTTGGCGAAAACATCAACAGCATAAACAACATAATCCGGGTTACCACATCAAGCAAAATAACGACACTTTGGCGCGGAAAAAAAATTGCGCCGAAATGCTCGTATATGACATCTGTGCCTATGGTTCTTATGACGTAATTTTCCTGCTTTTAACATGTAATCATTTAATTCTAATTTTAAAGTTTTTTTTTCTGTTTGTAATAGTCACGTGTAAATAAATTTTTAATTTGAAGTAAACATTATTTTTTGCGCTGCTTATGCAACTGGCAACAGTTTAAATTAATAACATTTTCTAAAATTTGTAAAAAATATCTCTCGAAATGCTGAAAATTTGAATTTAAAATTGAAATAAAACATCAAAAAATGAGTCAAATAAGAAAACTAAATGCAATCTGCACATCGGGAACTTATAACGTATAAAATGATCTAGAAATGATTAAATTCTCATGTATAGTTTTTGCTCCAATAAAACTTTTTTAATGGAACGATTTTGTCCAACTTTAGCATTAAATATCTCTTAAAATAATTCTTCGATTTGAAAACTGTCTACATCAGCGTATTTATCAAACATTTCTCTATAATACCACCGATTTTCATATTTTTGTATGCAACAGTTTTTTTTAATATTAACGATGAAAGGCCATGCTTAAGCATTCAAATTGGATATGGTCTACCCGGAATATCTACGCAGATGTTCATTGGTCCATTTCCAAATCAAAACTTTTTTTTATATATAGAAGGATTTCTCTATAATACCACCGATTTTCATATTTTTGTATGCAACCGTTTTTTTAATATTAACGATGAAAGGCCATGCTTAAGCATTCAAATTGGATGTGGATCTACCCGGAATATCTACGCAGATGTTCATTGGTCCATTTCCAAATCAAAACTTTTTTTAATATATAGAAGGATGTGTGACACATTATTTTCCTTGAAACTTTGTTTACACTTGAAAAAAGTCATTAGGGAGAGAACTGGTTGTTAAGTTATTTGAATCCCACCACTGGTGATATCTAGGTAGGATATCTATAGAATATATTTGTTACATCTAGATTGTTTTTGTACCAAAGATATTAATAATGTATATTTAATTTTGTAATTTTTTAGTCAGATAATATTTTATTTACTGTTGTAAAGCATGCTTATGAATTGTATTTACACAAAATTTATATTTCATTCTTTTATTTCAATAAAAGCCAAATTGATCTAAATGTGTTTCGTTTTTCATAAATGATATAAATATATTTGAAAAAATTTCTTTTTTATTAAATTAACCTCGGAGATAATCCAGAAACTTTCGGGTCACCTTGTAAGTAGACATTAATAAAAATAATTGGATCATGCTCACATTTGACAAAAACCTCATAATTTATTTATTTTACACTTTTAAAGTATGAGTAACTTAAAGTAGTCCGGGACATAAAATTTATTTTTATTTTTAAATACATTTTAATCTTTTTCCCCCTTGAAATGTACACTTATACACATACATACATTTTCAAATGTTAATTCTTAAAAAGAGAAAAAATAAAATAAAACCATATATAAACCAATTAAAACAATTATCCTTCCATATATAAAAAAAAGTAATGATTTGGAAATGGGCCAAAAGATTTGGAAATGGACCGATGAAAATCTGAGTTGATACCGCGAAACACATATGATTGGTCTGAGGTTTTTGTCTTTTCTTAGCAGGAATTGTGCTTGGCTAAAACCATGAAAGTAGAGAATTTAGATAGAATCGGCGGGAAAAGGACGAATCTGCTGCATTTCGATAGACTTCTGTTTTTTGAGGGTTTTTTTAGGGGTCGATGGCAAAAGTGATTTTTACAGAAAGATGATAATTTCCATTAACTAATGAGAAAGTGGTGTTGGGGGGTTCACCTGTGTTTGGAATCTAGAAATTGAATGCATAGAAAATAAGGGATCGAGAAGCTATCCAGAATGGAAACGCGAAACAATTACGTCTGGGGTTAGCTAGAAAATAGAGATTGCTTAACGATACCGAACGGAATTGCGAAGCGATTGCGCGGGGGGTTGGTGAGCGTAGCGAGCAGGGGGTCAGAGCCCTCCTAGTAAACTAAAAAAAAAAATAAAATAAATGATAATTTTGAAATCTGTGTATTCTGGATTATCTGAACATGTCGATAAATGCGCCAAAGAGGTAAACTTGTCTTCCTTTTGGAGAAATATATAGCAGATAAGACGTCAGCTCTTCAAATCTAATCACAAATATTAATCGAACTAAACAGTAGCAGATTGTTTCGTTTTGATTGCTTTTATGAGTTCGTGTGTTCTGTCACTACCAGTTGTTTTTCCTTGTAAAACAGACAAATCTACAATGAAAGTGAAAGTGAAACATTATTTAATGTGGAAATGGGCATTATTCATTCGACGTCTCTGCGAAAATCACCGACACCGAGGCTAACGGCGGATCCCACAGCGTAAAAGTAGTGACTAGCGGCGTTTGTTTACGTATTTCATAGCTTAATGAAATTTCGCCATTATTTTATTTTTTCGGGGGGGAGGGGGGGATTTGATATTTTAGAAAATTTATCTGTCATCACAGGTCAGACTGAAAACAAATGTTCAAAAATCAGATTTTTTTTTTTTTTTTTTTTTTTTTTTTTTTTTTTTTTTTTTACAAAAAAAACATATGCAATAAATAAACTCTTTGCGCACAAAAACTAAAAATTACCAAAAATATTTTCTAAAGACTTTGCTATTACAACATTCTCAAGGTGAGACATTTATCATTAATGAGTACTTTGGCTAATTTTAAAAAGATATGTGAGAAAAAATTCTATTAGATCCTTTTCAGCTGTCTACAAAATGATCAAATGAAAACTCTCGCCCCCCAGGGCCAGAATTTTCGAGGTGAGTTTCTCCCCTTAGCCTGATTTTTAGAGAGGATTTTTCTTTTTTAAAGTAAAAGGTGCTTGATTCAAGTTTTTCAATTGTTTAAAATTTTTATTTTGCATTATTAGTGTCACGTTATATTTGCTGCAATCATTACTACGCTATCACATCATTTGCTTTACACAATCATATTATATACAGTACGTTCTTAATAATCTACTCAGCCTAATACTTTTGCCCGAACCCGACAAAAATGAACCCGAAACCCAACTTTAGCCGAACAAACCGCATCCCAAACCCGAACCCAAAGTGAAAAGAAAATGAATACATATTTTATTATGTTTATGAAAAATTAGTCTACAATTTTATCGATATGTACAAAAATCGACACATATGCACCTATTAATATTCAGATATATAACGTTATCATTGGGAAAATATTAAGGACTTCCGTTTGAAAAATCGGTTCATCTCGAACCAGGCCAAAATGAGGCAAAGCATTATCCGAAACGCTTCCTTACACCCAACGAAAAAAATAGCATAAACCTGACCAGATCCGTGGTTCGAATTCGCGTAAAATCTGGTTACCCGACCGGATTATTCTAAAAAATGTATATTATATATAAAAAAATCTAATATAGTTATCAATTAAATAAATGGTTTTCATCTACACTATGTGGCCAAAGGTGACCGGGTCACTTGGGATTTTATACGTTTTGTTAAATATCTAGAAAAATAAATATATGAAAAATTAACCTGAAACTGTAGGTGTGTAAACAGTATAGTATAGGTCATATATTTCCGAGAAGACTTTTTTCCCGAAACTCCATAGGGGACCGTCAACAAATTAAAAAAGAACGAATATCTTTTGGATAACCCTGTAAAAACTAGTGTAGCAAAAGCGTTAAAACTCGAGGCTATTAATACATGGCTTATTGTAATATACTGTGTTTTTTTTATGAGTATAGCATGTATACTCGTAGAGAAATTAAGGTTTTTATAAAAACAGTCCTAAACTTCGCCAAGTTGTTTGCTTATAATTTGCAGAGTTCTTAATATAAAAAAATGTTCTTTTCCAAAAATGTGACAAACAACATTGTACACAATACTCTGCAATTAGAATTTAAAAATAATAAAAATTGGATAAAAAATGAGCAAGTTTACTAAAAAAGGTTTCACTGCGCATGCGCGAATGCAATCAAAATATAATGTGCATGATGTATTAGCTAAGTAAATAGTGCAACTTTTGTGAAATTCTCAAAATCATAGCTTGAAAATTCTGAAAATTATCGTCGATAGAATAAGCTCGAAATCCGTTTTTCCCAAAAGGAAGCAAAAAGATGAGGGCTTTGTATCCAAATATAGTAGTACGTGCAATATTGTGTACGCTATCTTGGCACTAATCAGCAGATATTTGATACAGCCCCTCATCTTTTAGCTTCTTTTTGGGAACAACGGATTTCGAGCTTATTCTATCGACGATAATTTTCAGAATTTTCAAGCTATGATTTTAAGACTTTGACAAAAGTTGCTCTATATACTTAGCTAATACATTATGTATACTATGTATAATGTATTAGCATAATGTATTGCATTCGCGCATGCGCAGTGAAACATGTTTTAGTAAACCTGCTCATTTTCCATCCAATTTTTATTAATTTTTAATTCTGATTGCAGGGTATTATGTACAATGTTATTTGTCATATTTTCTGAAAAGAACTTTTTTTATATTAAGAACTCTGCAAATTAAAAGCAAAAATACTTGGCAAAATTTGGGACTGTTTTGATAAAAACCTTAATTTCTTTACGAGTATACATGCTATCCTCATAAAAATGAACACTATATTACAATAAGTCACTTATTAATAATCTCGAGTTTGAAGCTTTTGCTACATTAGTTTTTACAGTGTTATCCAAAAGATATTCGTTCTTTTTCAATTTGTTGACGGTCCCCTATGCAGTCTCGGGAAAAAATCTTCGCGGAAATATATGACCTGTGCTATACTGTTTACACACCTACAGTTTCAGGTTAATTCCTCATGTATTTTTTTAGATATTTAACAAAACGTCTAAAATCGCAAGTGACCGGTCACCTTTGACCATATAGTGTATATTCATTAAAACAGGAACCCCAGGTATAGCCCCTTGTAGAAATAAAGACGAAAAATGCATGTACAACATCCGCACGTCTCCTATTTAATTGATCTTTTAATTTTTAAAAAAGTTTTTTTTTTCGTCAACATTTCCAATTTGTTTTGGATTAGAGTTAATTACAAAATGGACATAAAGGAAGTAAAGTAAGCTGGGGTAACTGGACCCACGAGGTAACTGGGCCATAGGCTATTTTATAAAAAACCGTTCATGTCTTTTAAGTTTTAGCTTTTGTCAACATTGCACCCCCCCCCCCCCCCCATTTCTACTTCTTAAAACAACGTGTGTTAACTCAATCATAACTCTGCCTTTGCTGTGATAGGTTGCCGAAAATTTAGGTTTCTTTTTTAAAAAACAATGTCCATTTGGTTGAACTTCCTCGACTTTTTATTAAAATACGGTAAGTACTTTTATTAAACAATCTTTTTTTTTTTTAAAGATTAGACACATAAATACATTAATATTATTGGGTATCTATACATATTTACTTCATGTTTCGAATGTAAGGCCGGTGTTCTAGTTACCCCATAAATTTTTCAAGAATGGGGTAACTGGGACATGTATCAGGGGTAAGGACCATATGGGATCTAATTACCCCAAAAGTTATAAATATTTTTTTTGAGTTTCTCTTACTACAGGAAATTAATTTCTCCATTGTTTTTTTGCTTGCAATAAAGAAAATTACATAATACCTTATTAAAATTACATAATAAAACTTTTAAAAAGCATGTTGGGGGTATCAAATCAAATTTCTTAAGTGTGATAGCTATAGCTCGAAATTTTACGATACAGATGAAGAGACGTACATAAGGCAAATTGAGATTATTAGAAAATTATCGAAACGAAAAAAAATAGTTCTGTTCGATATAAAAATATGATTACATTCTCCACGGGTTTATTAAACGTATTGAACTTTCACTGTGGTAAATAAAAAAGAGAATGAGATACTTAAGTACTTACGTATCCGTTTGTTCATAGATTTATCTTGTTATTTTTTTCCTTAAAATACCCATGTAATTTTTATACTTATTACCTATACTAAAGTACATAAGTACTTACTTAATTTTTATGTTTTTTTGTATAAATAAGTCTAATATTTTCACTTTTAGGGTTTTTTTAGACACATTGACAGTAAAAGTTTCCCTTTAGTTGATATATAATTTACATGATCTGCCTGGTTTATAGTTGTTCGCGCTTTTTCAAACAGGACCTGACACCCAATATTAAAAAAAATAAACGCTTGTGTAGACCCTCCTGGTCCACTTACTCCATTTTCATGGGGCAACTGGACCCAATGAGGAAAGAAAGATGACACATATATATATATTTATTTTTAGATATTAAAATGTAATGTTGAACATTTCTGTTTGATAGAGGGAACCTAACTGAACACATTTACAAAAGTTCAGGCTTTAATTCAAATGAATATTAGTCTTTTGAAGCTGAAAAGCCAGAATCTCCAGGGTCATATTGTAAAATCATGGCCCAGTTGCCCCATGTAACCTTAATGGATATTTTTCCATCATTAGAGTTAAAAGATTCAATAGTTGGATCCATTAAATAAAAGATGTACTGAATTTTTCACTTTAAGTGCATTATTCAAATTTAAGTATTTTCTTTGGGCAATGTTATTCCCCTTTTTTTTTCTACAGTGAAAGACACTGCCTGAAAAAATCCACCTGGACAAGATATCATGTTGTCCATTTCGTCCACATGTAATCAATTGAAAGCTCTAAAATAAAACATAGAATTAAAAAATATTGAATAAATATCTTGATTCTTTCTATTCATGAAAATTTATGTAAAATGCACTATTGTCTATATACACAACAGTGTTTGTCTATATACACAACAGTATATGTGCATTAGTTTTGTGTTAATTAAAAATAATAAATTCATCTAACAGTATTTTTAATGTAAAGCATGACTTGTGTGACAAATGTATTCAAATTAAAATGTCATACTTACGAACCTTCCGTTTTTTTAAATAAAAAAAAGTACTTTGAATAAGTAAATATAATTAAACGCGTCTTACATCTAGGTGCATTTGAAATTAACTTGATTTCACCATTAAATAAAATTTCTGATTCAAATATCTTTATTTAAACGAGAGTCTCCCGTTAAAAACGGGAGAGTTGGTAAGTATGTGATATTCTAAATAGACAAATTTGCGTAAAGTTAACCATGCACATTTTTCATATGACAGTTTCAATACCAGCTTATAATCTGTATACAAAATTTAAATCGAAATATAAACTTATAACAAGCGCGATTTTCATCGCAAATCTTATTAAAAAAAACTTGGTCATAGGAAAAAAAACAAAAAATTGGTATTAATAAAAAAATGTTATATAGAAATGAAAGCTGTGCATAAAATGTCTAATTGATATACAAGGTGTTTCAATACCACCGCACAAATTGTGTAGAATGAGAATCCTGGCTATGAGTAGGGTAATTCCGGGATTTATGCCGCACTTTTTTTTGAACTTGTGTATTAAGTACCATGGTGGACATAAAATTTAAAAAATCATGCTGTGCTATTTAATGTTAAATATACAACGCGTGTAGTGAGACAAAAAAATTCAAAACAAATTATTAATATTTTTTAACAATTTTTTTTCTAAAACATTGCACTGCGGCGGGTCACCCGCACATTCAGGCTGTGACGCCGCACTTGTGCGGTAATTATGCCGCGCTTATAATAAGAACAGAATGAAATTATAAATAAAAATATTTAAAAAAAAATTCATATCTGGGCTATAATTAACGATGTAATAACAAAATGAAACTAAATGAGTACAATGAAACGTATTAGTAGATTCAAATCAAACATTGCTGCCTACTTTCACTATTAAAATTATAGACCTTTTTTTTTACATTAAATTTTAATTATTATTTCAGCAACAATGTAACATCAATGTATTAGAAAGGGAAAAGAAAAAAAGTAAAATTGTGTTTACATAATTTATTTGTTAACCCTTTCGGGACCGTTGGCTTTTACAAAAATTTTATTCGGTTTGTACCACTTTTTTAAAAGAAGTTCCCTTTACTTAAATAATCATGAAAATGCTCTAATTAAACAAAGCAAATATTAGTTTTCTTTTTTACTGGTGCCAGAAACAAACTTTGTAAACTCTTTATGAAGGTGCTTATATGCACCTACGGTCCCGAATGGGCTAAGAGACCTGTTTTTTCGACTACAATCTACAGAAAAAGTGTCGAAAAAGTACAGTTTTTATGTTACTACATTTAAACACATAATACAACGTAGCTAATTAATTACACGTCCTCTTTTTTGGAGTAGTTTGCAAAGAACGTCTGCGTTACACGTAATCCAATTTTTCATTATTATCATCGTGACTTGCATCTTTCTTGCCCTTTTTAATTTTTATTTCCCCCTTTCTCTCCTTTGGTTTTAGAAAACTTGGTAACATGCCTAACATGGTTAGTCTGTGCAAAAAGAAAAGGAAAAGTTAATAACACTTAATCATCCCGTACAAAAGAAACTGCGGCATGTATACCGGAATAGCAGTGCGTCATGTATCCCATTTTCATGGTGCAGACATAAGCCATCACAGTTACCTGCAATCGCTAAGGGGAATGTCGTAAACATACACACAGTACTCTATATAAAGGCTACATTTAATTTTGACTTCGAAATCATGCATGCATTTAGTAATTACTGCATGAAAAGCATTTAAACATAACGTGTTTAAAAGTTTGGACAGTGAAATCATGCACTTACGTCAAATTAAGGATTGTACTTCTACAAGTAAACATCGAAATGGGATTCACGCTATACACTGGTTAAAGTAATCTCATTGCGCACCTATACTGTGCGTTTGACGATCATCTATCGATAATTACAAGAAATACAAGGGGTGCTGCATCTATCCCGTATGCGGCGACTCTCCTGGAGTTACCCTACATAAAAGTTATCCAGAGAACCATACCTCAATAACTTTACAAATTGGTATTAATAAAAAAAATCTTATGTAGAAATGAAAGCTGTGCTTAAAATGTCTTATTGACATACAAGGTGTTTCAATACCACCGCATAAATTGTGTAGAATGAGAATCCTGGCTATGAGTATATAAAAGTTATACAGAGAACCACACCTCGACAACGCATAGTTTTCGAGGAAAATGCAAAAGAAAATGTTTCATGCCACATACTCCCTAGCCGAGGGTGACGAAACTGACAGTTTCGCGTTCGCCTCCCTTCGGACTGTTAAGGCTGCTACCCAGCTTCCGAATTCCCCTCACTAATGCTAAGTCTATAGGCGTTCGATGCATTCGTATATTTAAAATATCTCATTGGGAAATTAATATTGTTAACTCATTTTTTTCTGTTTACTCGTCATAAAGGATGTCCTTTTTTTTCTTAGTTCTCAAAATATATCTAAAATCTATGCTTAATTTAATATTTCATGTATTAAATGCTGACGAATTGTGAGTAAGATTTTAACACTTCGTATAAAATTTAGCATATACTTTATAAATATTTTGAGAACTAAGAAAAAAAAGAGTCATCCTTTAAAAAGAGTACACAGAAAAAACGAGTTAAAAGTATTAATTTCCCGATGAGATATTTTAAAAATACGAATGCATCAAATGCCCATAGACTTAACATTAGAGAGGGAAATTCAGAAGCTGAGTGACTTGCAGCCTTAAGGTCCGAATAGCGTTCAACTATCGACCTCTTTTTATTGGTCATGCGGAATTTTTAATTTTAATAGCTTTAAAAGGAAAGTGGATGGACATCCTGAAGGAGGACAATAATTTGTTGAAAAGTTAAGAGTTAGTAGGTCTTTTTTTTTTCCACGACTGTACGTTTAAATCATCATAACAATTTTATATGCAAAACATATGCAAAATAAGTGGATTTTTCATAGAATTTTGTGCAATTTCGCCGGCGTTGTGGGCTTTTCACAAAAAAGTGAACAAAATGACAAGTTAGCCTGAGATTACAATCATATATATTAAAACACAGAATTAAATTTTAAGAACAAAATGTGCAGACTTGCGGATGCGTAAAATTAATTTCAGAATGTGTTTATTTTTAGATTGAAGTTGAATGAAGTCAATGTAGCCATGACCAACGACATACGAGGCCAGTTCATGACGTTTAAAACGTCACAAGGTGATTGGTACCCATTATTTTGTGCCAATCGCCGTGTAAAGGTGATCCACTTCGTGTGACGTTTTAAAAGTCGTGAACTGGAATTCTATGTCTTTGGTCGCGCTGTATCTTAGTGTTCTAAGGGGCTGGGCTCTTGAGAGAGCCATTTTTGTATGTAGTATTAAGCTGCTCATAAGCATATTTTGTTAATCATCACCTTTTCTCTTTTTTTTACTTTCTTCAACAGAAACAAATCCATTTTCCAAATCTGCGACCACTGCAAGGAATCGAAAAGTTTTTGTTAAAGAATTTTCATTATGTAGAGAAACAGCAAATTCTGTTGTTTTGCTTTTGAAGCTGATGCTGTTTTTATATCAAAGTTCTCTGATTTAAAATAATTCTTCGTGTAACTTATTTATTTTAATTAACATCTATAATGGAATGATCAGCACATTAAAGATGCATTCACCAGACAAAAGATCCATCACTCTACAGAATCAGGATCAGCACAACGTCGCACAGTGGGGCAAAATCCCAAAAAGCTGGCCAAAAGTCGAAAAATGAAGTTACTATTTAGAGAATTTTGACTATAGAGAAGGCTAGAATAATGTTTGGAGGGTCAGAATCTTATATGTATAAAACTATTTTCGTTTTGCCTTAACAACCTGTATCATTTCAAAAGTGACGCTTGAAGGATTCTTATCTGAGGCGAACGAAAAGAGCAAAACAATGGTTCCTCTAAACACGTGCTACGTTTTCCCATATAGTCTGATTTTATGCTTTAAAATGGATTCACATGATGCTAGTGTGTAAATCATTTGCACGTGTTAAAACAATTATATAAAGCACGTAAAAATTAATAATTTCATGATTATTTTTGATCAAAATTAAAAAATATATATATTATTTTTATGCTTTTAAACATCAAAAAGTTTAAATGTTCCACAGTGCTCCGCAACGAAATTTAGGGAAATAATAGCCTGAACTATTATCTAATGAATCATGAAAAAACCAGCTGCCATAAACTGCCATTCTACATTTCGTGCAGGTTTTTGTAACAACAAGTAAAAATGTCACTTTTTTAGTCGCTTCGAAATCTCTGAAATTTCTTACTTTTCACAGCAATTTATCTGGCAAACATTTTTGAAAATTTAAGATTATTCAGTTTCGTGATAGTTTATTATGTATTACATTACAAATAAGCATAAATGAATTTGATAAGCAAGACTAGTAACAAAAAAATGAAAATAATTCTCTCTATTGTAATAAGAAGAATTGTCTTAAAAATTGCAATCTTACCTAGATCATACTGCTTTTATTAATGGAAACGGAAATGATTAAGAATCTGACTTCCGAGAACATGAGCAATCTGAATTTAATTTGCAAGTTGGGAATGTGATGGCACATCTGGTCATAGTACTTTTAAAGAAAAATTTAGCGATGATGATGGTAGCAAATTAGGTTCAGATATCTTTTACACTTCTCTCGTGCCACTAGAACTTGTACGTGTTGCGAAAAGTTCATAAATCCTTATCTAGAAAAATTCTAAGACATCTCCTCGATTTTTTAGGCTATCAGAATCCATTTTTTGAACGAAAATACGGAAGCTACTGTTAATGAAACGGATTATATTACAGATTAGGAGAGTAAACTTATTCCTTTTAAAACAATCATTCATAGTAAATAAGTAGACTTTAATTACAAACTTAGTTAACGATGACTGATGGTAAAATTTTTAATTCCTTTACTAGTAATTTGCCAACTCAATGTTGTTACCTATGTCAGAAAACTTCAAAATAGTTTAATAACCTTGATGACATTTTCAATCTAGTGAATAGAAGTCATTTACAAAACGGGATGATCATGTCACATGACTATATAAGATGTTTTGATTGTTGCTTGCATTTGGCATACAAACTGGATATAAGGAAATGGCAAGGGCGTGCTCCTGACGAGAAGTAGAAAACTGAAATTGCAAAACAAAATATACAAAAAGGATTTCGTTTACAATTAGGACTTCTCGTCGATAAACCAAAGCCCATATTTGGAAGCACAAATGACGACAATTCAGCTCGTCGATTCTTTGAAAACGCAATTATTTCTGTTTTCACAATGAGGGTAGACAAAGATTTCATCAAACGATTCCACATCATATTACAAGTAATTTATTGACATTCATATTATCAATTTCGAGGATTATTGTTTACAAACAGCTCTTAAATTCGTTGAACTGTATCCCTGGTTCTGTATGCCAACTTCAGTGCACAAACTATACTCATTCATAGGAAAGAAATAACAGTTTACTCGTTATTTCCAAATGGATAAATGTCGGAAGACATCCAAGATTCGTACAAGAAATTGATCAAAAGGTATTGAGAAGATTTCTTGCTAAAATGCAAAAGGAAGAAAAAAAATGGAATATTTTTTATGACTTTTAATGTCATCAGATTCCTTCATTTCAAGCTTACGTGAATTACCGTAAAAGAAATAAGGATCATAGTCCTTAGAGGCACAGCAACTTCTGTAAAATACTTCGATACCTTCCCGTCTAAAGAATCTACTTATTATACTGCAGACTATTCAGAAGAGGAACTTTAGAATATTCTTTCGCTTTATTTTAATAATATAAAAATTAAAATTTACGTTTCATTAATGTACTTAATTGTGTTCCATAAATAAAAATTCATCGTTTAATTTCGATTAAAAATATCTTAGTTCCTTGAAAATTCCTTGTAACGTTTAGCCTCTAAACTTAATATTTTATTTAAATCTACTTGTTTTTATTTTTAATTCGCCATTTTTTTAAAATTAACTTTTGAATCGCATTTAATATCCTCAAAAGCACCTGTATACGAAAGTTCATAGAAATTGAATAACTTTCAAAGCATATTATCATAAATTCAGCCATATTGGATCCACCATTTTTTTTAAATTTTAAGTTTAGAATCGTAATCAGCATCCTGAAAAATACCTGTGTACGAAGTTTCGTGCAATTTGAATAACATTTTCATATTTTGGCCAGCTTTTGGGGATTTTGCCCCACTGTGCGTCGCGCGGGGCACTGGTGAAGCAGTTAGTGGGTCCTAATGTATACTGGAATACTGGACTAGTAAAATTTATTTTTAAATTGTGTACTAAATCATAGAATAATATATAACATAGATAATAAAATGTATGAAAAATTCCACTACTTTCACATTTGATGCATTCAAATTTAATTTCGCAAAATCTTTTAACCTTTATAATATTTTAAACACTCATTTTTTGCGTTCACGATTAATTTCAGAATCATCTAATCGATACATTTCCCGACAATTAAATAAATTTTGACAGTAAAAAATAAAGCTAATACTTACTTTTTTCTCTAAAAAATGCATTTAAAAACAAATTTAGAACAAAAATATTATTATTTTATACAGATAAAGTGTTATTTCAAATTGTATAGAGTCATTCGAGGTCCCTAACAAGATTCCAGTTGGTGCGGATCCTTGGGCAACCGCCTCGTTTGCCCAAAGGTCGCGCCGACCCTGCATAAAATCATCTCTCTGATATCGTGTAACATTACATATGGCTTAGAATTTGGTGAGGAAGAGAGTCCATAATGTTCTACAGGTATGCCACACTCAGTTCAGGCTATTCACTCATAAATAGACAGCGCAAAGGCTGCGAAATAGCAGGGACTCTGATGTTATAGTGTTACTCGCTATTCCAATATTCCAAATAGTTCTTTAGATTTGTTTTTTGGTGCTTTAATGAGATGATTTAGTGGAGCAGTCGAGGCCGGATAGTTGCTGAGTGATCATCAAATCAATCTCGTATGCATGCAGCCCTGTGAATAAGGCTGTGGTAATCCTGAAAAACTGTTCGTAGCATACTCATCTAGAATATATTGAATGAGGTATGACACATGATCAACGAGCATATTGCAATAAACATACTGGTTAATACTCATGGTCACCTCATTCAGTGGCCCTAGTCATAGTACGAACAGACTGCCTCAAACCATCAATGAACCACCTCCGAAGTGAACTACACTTTTGACACACTTCGGCTGATTGTCTCGTTTGGCTGTGGATGCACTTGATGCCTTACGTTGTTCAAAAATTCAAACTTGCGAATCGTCGTATCATACTATATACACTCTCAGAAAAAACTGTAAATTTATGAGCGTTTGCCCTTCAATTTTGACGGGCAACAGCCTTATTTGATGTAAAACAGTCTGAACCATTAAATAAGCGGCCGTATCCTTTATATACTTAGAAAATTGAGGGCAATCCACATATTTTTACAGTTCTAGCCCATCTGTTAGCAAAAATACGGATTGGTAATTGGATATGGATTTTTTTTACGGGGTATGACTGGAATCTCTTCTGCCGGTCTCTGCCCGTAATTTTACAGGGATATATTTGTGTGTGTACATGTTTTCAATCAACCACTATCCACATTTGGTGTATTTTGTCGCAGTGCAGACGTGCAACTTTATGTGCCACTGTGATTAGACCTTCTTCGAGGTACCCGGTTACAAATGTTCATATCGCGCGATTATATTTGCAATGTTCACCTGAAAACAGTTTGAGGTGAAATTTCATTTACTGACTGCAACAATTCTTGTCGAGTTTAAAACTGATATTTACTGTCATGGCGTGACATTCACATCTGCTTTCTTTGAGATACGTATATTTTTCCGACTACCCTTCTGATGCCATGTTCCGCAGCCAGTAGAAGTACAGAATTCTTTGTAGACACATTGGATAGTCCGCATCGATACACCAACAAATAGAGCAGCACTCACTCTGTGGCCGTGGGCTCGTGAGTACCTCTGGTTTATAGAGGCACAAAAGAATTCACTATCTTTGAAATGCGTCTTAACGATGGTGCACTATTCCTAAGATAATGAAACTGTTAAAACTTAATGTGGTACATAGTAATACTTAATCTATATTAAATGGAATATGTAACATTGTTACCTTACAGGAAGGTTCAAAATAACTCACATACATTGATGTCTATAATTTATAAACGCTGGTTTGTTGTTAGTTGTATTGTGCGTTTGCAAGTTTGACGCAAACTACTTTGCGTGATTTTCGGCTGAATTAAATTTTAGTATACTATATGTGGAATGTGTGTAATGTAAATAAATCCATACACAAGCTGCATAAAAGACTGTGCCTATATTGTTCTTTCTATAGGTAAATCGCTGGAAGTGCGTCTTCAGTTGTACTGTGTATTTTCCAGCTGAATAAATTAGATTGGTAAATTAGCATTGATTTTCGGTTCCCATATAGGGTCGATGTTTTTCTTCGCAAATTTTAATGTATTTCAATTACATCAATACGATTTTTTTCAATATGAAGCTCTCAGAATAGCAGATATATTTATCGAAAAGGAAAAACGGTATTTGGTTCCAAATCACTTCACAGTCATGTTTGCCAACTTCTTGATTTTCGTTAAAAATGGGATCTGTGATGGTATCAGAAAGTTTCTTGTTGTTAACCCCTTCGTGACCAGCGTTCCATACACAAATTTTATTCAGTTGGCATAACTTTTTAAAAACGATTTCCTCTACTTATCTATTCACAGAAATGCTTTAATTAAATAAATATTGCTACTTTACTATTTATTAGAATTTAATTTTTAAACTTTAAAATGTATGGTCTCTGTAAAGAGCCTTTTTTTTTTTTTTTTTTTAGTTGGGGTTCGTCCCGGTAGATCATTTGCCTGTCATTTTCTTTTTCGATCTAATGGAATACTTTTACTTTTTTACTTTTTTTTTCTTTCTCATTTATATTTTGTTAAACTTTTAAGTATTTTAACTTAATATTAATTTGTTTAATCTTTTTATTACATTATTTTCCAGAATTAAACAGTTTTTTTCTTTCATGAGTCCCTCCCTATGCCTCACCTAGTTGAATTACCTACATTGGATGTACATTTGCATAGCAACTAGGCAATCCAGAAGCCAGGACACATATAAATTCTTTCATTGTTACATTTAATTAAATAAGCAAATATTAACTTTTACTTATTACTGGTACCATGTATGACGTAGAATCATATATTTAAAATTTAAAATATTCAAAATCATGTTTGTGCCTAAATTACAGTCCGTTAATTTATTTCTGCTCTCATAAATCTTAAAATCTATTCATTTACTGGCTAATATAACTTTATTAGCTCATCTAAAAAGTTCTCTTTCACAATAATATTATTTCCTGTCAAAAATAAATCTTTTTTTAGCTAAATTACTTTCTTTTTTGGGCATTGTATTTCGTTAATCTTCGCATATGTTTATGATATAAATTAAACAGCTGTCACTAGATAATCGAAATAATAACAAGTAAATAAATTACCGAGGGATTTATTGCTTATTTCATACAATAACTATGAAACATTTTACATCCGTTAACTATTGCCAGATTCACGTCATTAGATTTGAATTTTATATGTTGGAATACTAACGGATTTTTAAGTTAACGGGTGGACAGAAGGATGCATTCTGTAGACTTGGTTGCTGACTCTCAAACGCTAAGGATGTAAGAGTTTTGTGTGCGCGTTAGGGGGATCACCTATCCTTTTCTATGGCTACCATACCATAATAAACTTATTGTTCCTGGAAAGACTTTGTGCTTATTTTATGTCAAATTCAGCATTTCGGGACGAGAGCTTTTGGGTTCTGCAAAGGACACAATGCAATATTACTGAATCCGGCCTTGTACCATCTTTCATGATCTCTATAACATTTTACGAAGTAAAGAAACAAATTTCACTTCTACGAAATCTTTTCGATACCATCAACAATTGCTGTGTATATGCTTTTTGAAGATGGATAAATGAACTCACGATCCCAAAGAAGTTAAATCAGTGGTTCCCAACCTTTTTTTTGGCCACGCCCCACCAAAGCATCTGTAAAGTCACTATCACCCCCATTTAATCTGTAAATTATGTCCCTTATTATTTATAAAGGGAACTCTTTTTACACAGTGGAAGCATAACTGAGTCTTAGAACTATTCATTTCAGATTCATGAACTTATCAAAGAGGTGAATCTTCTGTCATAAAAGTGTTTTAACATAATTTTATAAATGCAATGAGGTTATATACATCTTCGGCTTTGTACAAAAAGAGTTTTGCTGTACTTTACAAACTTACCTCACTGTTAAAGAAAAGTGTTATACGTTCTGCATTTTTATCTTCTGAAAATATTTTGAAAAGAGACTTGCATTTAACGTTAAAATTGATAATATTTACACATTTTTAATTCATTTTTGTAACTTATTTAAGATTCGTAGAAAACCTTTGTACAGTAAATTTATTTTCTACGGATAACACGATGCACAAGAGGCATTTTAAGATCCTCATCTTTATCAAATTTAAGGGGGTCCGGGACACATTTTAAAATAATTTTTATTTATTGAGTTACAATTTTGAATTTTTTTGTGATGGTTAACCATATCATTTGTAAACAAAACCGCATGATAAAACTTCTCATAATGTTTTTTTTTAAATAATTAAAAATTAAAAATTTATTAAAAAAGTGGGATAATTTAAAATCGTTATAACTCGAAATATTATTTGTAGAATTTCAATTTGTTTTTATTTAAATGAACAGAAATATATAAGTTTTAATTTTGATTCAGCATTTTAAAAAATATTAAGTTATATAAAAATTAAAAATATTCAAAGTGAAAATTTAAAAAAAAAATGATGTAACTTAAAAAAAATCATATTTTCAAAAGTAAATATATTTTTTAAATTTGCTGAATCAAAATTAAAGTAAACTAATTGAGAAATACATGCTCCAAGTTTGAACCGTTTATCTGTAACGGTTCTGGGCTTATAACAGTTTAAATTAGAGAAAGGGTAAAAAACCCATCATGAAGAAAAACGCATTTCCAAAAGAAGTCGTTTTCACGACAACCATTGCTTGAAAGCTAGATTTGAAAGCAAACCAAAACGAAAAAATTTATATTTTCTATTCTAATTAAGATAGAAACATGATTTATACGTCATTTTAAGCAAGTGGTTCCCAACCTTTTATCGACTACGCCCCACCAAAGCATCTGTAAAGTCACTATGCCCCCCCCCCCCCCCCCGTAATCTGTCAATTATGTCTCTTGTTATTTAAAAAGTGAACTTTACTCACATGGTGGGAATGTAATTGTGCCTTGACAATAACTATTCATTTCAAATTTTTTAACTTATCAAAGAGGTGAATTTTCTACCACAAATACATAATTTAAAAAATGCAATGAGATTATACATTTTGTCTATATGAATATGCCAAAACGAGATTTGTTGTACTTTTCCAACTTAACTCAATGTTAAAGAAAAGTGTTATACGGTCTGCATTTTTATCTTCACAAAATATCTTAAAAATACACTTACATTTAACGTTAAAACTGATAAATTCATATCTTTTATAATGCATTCTTGTAACTTATTAAGAGTTGGTGGAAAACCTTTGGCTACTGACTTTTCTTTCTATGGATAACAAAATATATAAGAAGTATTTCAAGATTATCATCTTTATCAAATTCAATTAGCCATTATTCCGCATAACACATTCTCTCTATTTTCCTTTTCCCAATATTGTTAATTGTCTTCGCGAATAGAAGTAGAAAACTCATTCAATAAGTAATCAAAAACATTACGAAAATTTTTAAAATTTGCACCAGAAAAATTATAGTGAGTTCTAGTACTTTTATAGATATCAAAATATTTGAAAAGATTATTCGCATAATTATTCTGGTGTAAATCTATTTTAAGTTTTCGATAGGGAACATTTGAAAAATTCAATAAAATAAACAGATTTCTTAAATTTTGCTTGCATTTCATTACTTATCCCCAAAAACGACAAAAGTAACTGATAGCGAATGAGTGAGTAAGAAATTTGGAATTGCCCCCCCCCCCCCTTGAAAATCAAATTGCTCCCCCGGTGGGGCGTATGCCCCACGTTGGGAACCACTGTTTTAAGCAGAAAAAAAACAGAGAAATTTTTAATGCAATAAAAGATTTTAAGGAACTTTGAAGATTTTTGTGTCCCGGACCCCCTTAAGTAGCCATTATTCCCCATCACAACACATTTTCTCTGTTTTCCCTTACCAATATCATTAATTATCTTTAATTATAAAGTAGTATCTATAATCTCCCATGTATTATCTGATTTTAAAATATAAAATGTATATAATATGGTCATGCAAATTTTTTTAATGTGTGGGACACCTGCACTAAAGCCGTAGATATTTACTATCAACCCATTTTCTTTACTAGTGTTATTTAACTTATTGTGTTTTCTAAAATTAGTAGTACCCCGTTCAGATATTTCGTATATTTCTTTAGGTTAAATATGTTCAAGACAGTCAAATTTATATATACTTTTAAGTTTTTTATGTGTAAAAGATTTTTTGTCTGATATATAGCAGAGCGATTAGAAGTAGAAAGCTCATTCAGTAAATAATCATAAGCGTTACGTAAATTGTAAAAACAAATACCAGAAAAAATTTAGAGAATTTTAATACTACAAAAATATATCGTAACATATTAAAGTATTATTTGTTTAATTATTCTGGTTTGAAAGTAATTTTATAGTTTTGATCAAAAACATTTAAAAAATTCAATAACAGTACTAATTTTCTGAATTTTGCTTTTATTCCATTTACTTAAAGACAAAAGAAACTGATAAAGAATGATTGAGTAACAAATTTTAAATTGCTCCCCTAGAAAGTCAAATTGCCCCCCGGTGAGGAGTACGCCCCACGTTGGCAACCACTGAGTTAAACGGAGAATATATATATGCAGGGTGTTTCATAAAAGATGGGCAAAATTTTAAGAGGTGATAGTACACATCCAAACAAACAACTTTCATTAAAGAATTCATTGTCGGAAATTTATGATAAAATACGCCAATTTTTTAATTTCTTAGTAAAAATTTCGTATATTTTTCCGGTAACAGTTATACTTTGCGCTTTCGAATGAAAGAATTCAAAAGTTGAATAAAAAACTTGTATTACAAGCATGCATAATTTGTAAAAAAAAATCTGCAACCTTACATTTCCAAAAAAGAACTGGTAAGAAATGAGTTCTCTTAAATACGCCCCACGTTGGGAACCTCTGTATCAGCGAATAAATAGTACAGCAACTTGAGTGCGTATGCATTTGTGATCAAGCGTTTGATTTCACTTTTTTGGCGATCAAACCACTCACTTTTTCTGGCAACCCCGGAGCATCAGCTGATATGAGAACATGTAAGATATTTTTTCTCTATCAAGGAAATAAAAAAGTATACACGTATCTGACAGCCAGTAATGCGCGTTTTTCGTAGGTTACGAAATAGTACTAAGTAAGTGATAGTACTTTTTTTTTTACGTTAAAGATATTTATCTTTCGAATAATGCTGCAAAGTATGAATAGATTATTTTTTTTATATTCAAACAAACAAGTATATTTAGTTTGTAAAATTTATCAACTTCCCATTTGCGGTGTTAAATTCGGATGAAAATCGTAAGTTTGAAATTACAAGACATATATTTTAACAAGAACAGTGGCAGTGTGAATTTCTTAGCTAAAACAGCGAGAAGTAATTAATAAAAAAGTCTTGGCACTGAAAGGTAAGAAAAAAATATTTCATTTTTCATTGTAAATAGTTCATCGTTTTACAGATTTCAGAATTTTCCAAGATTCTCAATTTGAGCTATTCACACGGGTGACAACAAACAATACAACTGGCTCAACAGTATCCCCCCACCCCCTCCAAAAAAAAAAATAGACATATCAAAGTTTTATTTTCGATATTTTAATTTATATTAGCAGGTTTTGTCCGATATTCTCTTGTGAGTTTCTCCAAACGAATTTTGAATCAAACGAAGTATATTGGTGAATTTGGCCTCGTGTTTTATCTGCTTTATGGTCATGAGATTTGGAAAAACCACCAAAAAAGTACCTTTTTTTTTTTTTTTTTTTTTTGTATATAAAATATGCAATTGGTTTTTTTTAAGGCGAAAAAAAAAAAAGATGTTATAGAACAAATTCACATTTGTGGAAAAGCCATCATGCGAAAATTCTGTGTTTTAATGTTTGTTTTGCACCATACAAATAAATGCGAATAAAACCATTATTTTTCACATCTTAGATCTTTATTTATCATCATCAAACAAATTTTTACAAATAATATTTGAAATAATATAATATACATTAAATTTTGATGATTAATAATTTTTTGAGTGTGATATATTTCGAAACATGCAATACAAAGTCCAACATCACAATCAACACCAAAAATCAAACCCAAATGCTAATATTCAAAGACTTCACACCGAAATGATAGTTAAATGTTTCTGGTTTCAGAAGTTTTTTTCAGTAATAAATCTCCAGCCCGGAAATATGACGGGCACGACAAATAACGAACGACACCTCACCCCTCACCCGTGATATTGACGGGAGCGAGAATTAAGGGGTTAAAGCAATATCAACCTTTACATGGAACGTCCTTCAACTTTGTTGAAAACGATACGAACGTCGTTCCGTTATTACATTTTCTAATCAGACACAATTTGGGTTGTTAAGCACCAATTCTTTTAGTTTATCTTTTACACTTACAGTCGGATTTGGTAAAAACGATAGGACGATCAGGGCCCTACAAAAAGATCGCGAGCCTCGGTAATACAGTACAACCTCTTTTATACGAAACTCTTTTAACCGAAACTCTCGTTTAACCAAAATCCATTTTTAAAGCTTTTTTTTTTAACTACCATATTCCTTGTGTGCAAGCAGTCCTTTCCAAATTACGAGTACATATAAATATTTTTGATCCCCTATCTTAGAGTTTCTTTGAATTGAACTTGAGCTCCTGTAAGCTGCTGAGTGGAGCGAAGAAAACGAACAAATTAGCCATTCTGAAGCCTTTGAATGTTTTTCAAAAGGTTTGGCGGAAAGACTGTAAAAAGTACTTAATTTCAAAATTAAAATTCAGGTAATTTATTCTTGTTTCAATTTTGCTATTACTTTATTTTTATTAAGCACTTGTTACCATAATAAGAAATATTGCTTATATTTCTCCTTAATCTTAAAATTGGAGCATTCTCGATTATCCGAAAATTTCGATTTTCCGACAGAGGGTCGGTCCCAATTACTTCGGATAATCGAGGTTCTACTGTAATTCCAATGAGGGTCCCCCAGCATAAATATTGCGTAATAAAACCTGCTTAGACGGAAACGCAAACGACCAGTGAAAAATTCCATTGTTTTCATTTTAGAAGGTGTAATTGCAAATTATTTTTGTGGGATCCTCACCATGATTTTTTTTTCCGTTTATAGCAGGATTCCATTATGAATAGGCTTTGCTATATTAGAAAATAAATTCGCTGTATAGTACCTTTTTAAAAATCTATATAGATTTACAATTTCATTATTTTTCTTTTAGAGTATTAAACTTTATGATGTATTTGTAACATTTTTCTAAATAAAATCATCTTTTCAATTAATCATCTTTTCATCATCATCAATTAATCATATTTTTCATTTAAACAAAAATTTTAAATATTCAAAATGTAATTAAATTTTAATAGAATTCGTCATTTAAATTTGAATGCTAAAGTTTAAAGTATGAAAAAAATAAAATGTGAAATCTTAATGTGTGACTTTACACGATTTTTCTACTGTTTGAGCGTTTGAAATTAGTCACGTCATTAAAACAGGGGAGTTATATCAAGTTATATATATCAAAGCTTTCTTGATATTAAATGACGTTTCAAATATTTGAAACATACACAAGATTGCGCTCCCCGGCCCCGGCCCGTAAAGACGTTCTAGCGAATTCTGAGTTTTGAATTTTATTAGCCCCCGGTATGCTATTTCTTTCTCCCAGCTTATTTTGTGACGTCTCCAAAAAATAATGTTACGTTGTAGAAGCCAGCCGTAAAACAAAGCAGAGGTATCATTGTACGATTAAATACTTTCAATAGCATTTTTTCAATAGCAATTTTTTAAACTTCTAAGCATCGCACATTTTCCATTTTTAGACCGTCGTATTGGGGAAAAAAAGTACTTTTAAATGCTTGAAAACTGTATTTTCATTTATTTTTGAATTATTATTTTTTTTTGTAGTTTTTAGAGTTATTTGCTTAATATTGGCAACGGAAATACTCCATTTCTGTAGAAAGTAAAGGAAAAATAGTTGTAAAATAGTAAATATATATTTTTGTTGTCCTTTTTTCATAACAACCGAAAAAAAAATTAATTAAAATACGTGCTATTTTGAAAAAATATAAACGAATGATTTCTGTTAAAACATCGAGCTATTGTAAACTATATTTAATTTTAAGTATCTATATTAATATTACAAACAAATGAAGGCCTGTGAATTATGAGATAGCCTTTTTTTTTGTCGATTTTCTTTAATGACGGCTTCTTTTTTCCGCATTTGTGTATTATTTTGCGATAGTGACGTCTTATGCATGCTTTACTGTAGATGTTTAAGAGTGGATCGCAAACATGGAAGTCTTAAGCGGAGGCCAATGACGTCATTTTACATAAAATAAAAGCCTGTACTTTAAGTCTTAAAATTGAAATATGTTTTGTACTATTTATATATACATATATATATTTTTTTTCCATCCGGGCAACACTAAATTCTGAAAAAGCAGAATTCCTGTTTTCTAGTTATTTGTTAGTTATTTTAATTTAAAAGTTTGATGTAACAAAGTACGGGTCTACTTTTCTGGTATTTATGGACAAGAAACCAGGACCAAAGTCGAGCCCCCTAGAAGATGCGGGCCCTGGTAATTTGTACCGGCTCTTGAGGCCGATATACAAGCTCCTGCAGACGGGAGTAGAGGCGGTACAACTTAACGGGGACAGGTCTTCGGTCCTGTTTTTTTAAAATAAAATACCAAAAATATTTATAATCGTAATTTTTTACGTAAAATTTTAAGTTAAAATAACTAATAAATGATAAAATTAAAAAATGAGAAATTGCTGTTTTTTTTACAGTCTCTTCAGGGGTCCCTAACTCGGGGTCCCTTCTCCTGTATCTGTATCTAATATTTGTCAGTTGGACATTTTACTTTCGAAAAACAGTCTAGCTTTCACACTGCAAGGACGCAGGCGTTAGGCAATCGGTGGCTCGAAATCTAAACAAATTCTCAAGAGAATCATCATCTTTAATAAAAAGCTACGCGTTGCTGGCGACTGGTATTTTCACTAATCGTTGCCGCAGATTAATCTCGGAAAATGCAACATTTGAAGTTACTGAAAAAATTAATGAATCGAAAAG
This sequence comes from Maratus speciosus, assembly GCA_963932465.1. Taxonomy (NCBI): domain Eukaryota; kingdom Metazoa; phylum Arthropoda; class Arachnida; order Araneae; family Salticidae; genus Maratus; species Maratus speciosus. The sequence continues at coordinate 277,101,166 of OZ010797.1, read as the reverse complement.
TATATTTGTCAGAAAATTGTTACACTGTTAAAAATTTGCAGCATTCTGGCAGGTCATTTGACCGTTTTTCCCCAAAACGGTCACACATCCGTAATTTTAACACTATTCTGACCATATTATTGGCCATTTTATGGTCAAAATATAATTAAATTATGGTTATAAAACCGTTTTTTCAAAAAACGGTCGAATGAACTGCCAGAATGCTGCACAATTTTTAACAGTGTAGACAAACTGCGTTAGAAAGATAAAAAAATTGTATTTTCCTCGATATAAATTTCAAATACAAATTATAGTAGCCTCGTTATTCTGTTAAAATATAAAAGTGAATCATGATGTCTCGCGTGCATGATTTTTATTTAACACTAGAACGCTCGGAAATTTTACCCAAAACTCATAAAAATATTTTACACCAGAATTTTTATTTAAAATTATTTGACTGATTTATTTAACGTAAATTTGCGTGTTTTAAATTTAACTTATTTTATGAAAGAATCTCTGGTTCCAGTTGACATATAATCATACAGTCGAAGTCGAATCGACTCCTTCCGGATGTTCTATTGTTAATTCTCGACAAATACTAGATGCGGCATTTCTTTTTAGTTGCGAATAACATAGGTTAATTCACGTATGACCTCATATTTAAAACGAATATAGGGTTAATGCATGGCTATTACTAGAGAAAGTGATATCATGAAGGGCTTTTCCCGAATTTACGTTTCTTTTTCAATTTTTTTTTCAAGAATCAAGACTATATTTATTTAGGCTTAGGAAACTTTTTTTTTAAATACAGTATAACCTCATTTATCCGAAACTCTTTTAACCGAAACTCTCGGTTAACCGAAATCCATGTTTAAAGTTTTTGTTTTTTTGTTTTTTTTTTTGTATCACATTCCTTGTATGTAAAATTCCTTTTGAAAGCTTTTTTTTTTTTTTAAACTATCATATTCCTTGTGTGCAAGCGGTCTTTTCTGGACCACGAGTACATATAAATATTTTCGATCCCCTCTCTTAGAATTCCTTTGAACCTTTGAATACAACTTGAGTTCCCGTAAGCTGCGAAGTGGAACGAACAAATTAGCAATTCTAAAGGTTTTGAATGTTTTGCAAAAGGTTTGGCATGGCTGGAGCTGCAGAAAGACTGTCATACTGATGTAAAATATTAAAAATAGAGCTTCAAATCAATAGCAATCGAAACTGCGACAAACTAAATATTGTTTCAAACACTTGTCAAAAGTACTTAAATTCAAAATTAAAATTCAGGTAATTTATTCTTGTTTCTATTTTGCTATTGCTTTATTTTTATAAGCACTTGTTACCATAATAAAAAATAGCGCATATATTTTTCCTTAATCTTAAAATTTAAGCCTTCTCGATTATCCGAAAATTTCGATTTTCCGAAAGATGGTCGGTCCCAATTACTTCGGATAATCGAGGTTCTACTGTACTGGTATAAAAGCAAAATTTATCAAGGCTTTCAATCTATTAATAAGGAGAGCCTATTTGCGCGAGATTCATAATCCGTACGGTGTTTAATTTTCAAATTGACTTTTCTAAACAAACATGTTTAAAACCCGGACAACGCCAGGTATTTCAGTTAGTATTTTAATAAATATCCCTGCATTGTCAAGCTTTTTACTTGCTCTTAATTGCAACAATCCTGAAATCATGCTTTAAACCAGGCATGTCAAACACGCGGCTCGCGGGCCACAACTGGCCCGCCGACAACTTATTTGTGGCCCGCGAAGCCTTTGTCACTTTACCTGTATTTAATGCATTTGTTAGAACGTGCATGCTGAAAATATACTTTACACGAAAAGACTTGCGCCAACCGCGGTTTTAGAGATAGCAATAATACGAAAGATTTTTATTCGAATATTTCGAACAATTATAAAAAGTTACAATTTTCATTTTAAATCGACAAATTATGAATGTGCATTTTCAAAAGACTACCAAAAGACAAAGTGCTTGGAGTTTTCATTTGAAATTAAAAGCATCTGAGTAAATTTCAACTTCAGAGTAAATTTCTTGATGCTATCTTATTATTTAATAGTAGTATTAACGTTTTCCAATAGAGTTTATTACATGTACAAAATTATTTTTAAAAAGAAAATGCATTTCATTTTAAATATGCCAGGCATTATTACAAGCCAAGCCAATGCTTAGCGCCTAACACCCATCGAAATTGAACAAGGAACATAAAATAAATTTTTAAACAAAAGAAACGGTCCGAAAAAATAAATTTCGAAACTCTGGTGGAGAATCCAGCAACAGCAGGGTCATTCTAGTGTTTGGAGGATCGGAAGCCTAGTGCTAGATCAAGATTAGTGTGCACAATCAACTTTTAAAATAAATGCATTTTAGAAAATTCTATTAAATTTTATAGATTTTTATTGTAAAGTAATTTTGAATATTTTATTTTAATAAATAACATAAAATAAACAATGTATAATATTAACTTTGGAATTTTGTGCTAAAAGTTTTTTAACATGGCTGTGTTTTGTACGAAGAAATTTTATTCTATGCAACGGTAATAATATTATTTACTCTTTTTTATGTGGCCCGCGGCTTTCTATATAACGCTTAATTTGGCCCGCGACAATACTTAATTTGGCCCGCAGCAGTAAATGAGTTTGACATGCCTGCAAACGGAAAAATTGCATATTAAGGTATTGTATTTATTTTCTTTCATACTTTTATCCTTTTCATTCAAAATATATTCAAGAAACTAATTAAAATGTGGTTATATTTTAAATTTCTATTTTAAATCTTTAGATGGAAAATTGTCAAATTCGTCCTAAACGGGAACACCATAAAAGCAAAAAATTCTAAAATTGTAAGCAAATATATAGTACTTTTTTTAAAATATACTATCCAGGAAATTTATTTCCTAATGCAGTAAAACCTGCCTATAACGAAATCCTGCTTTAAACGGAAAAATCATCTTACGGTATTGTATTTATTTTCTTTCATACTTTTATCCTTTTCATTCAAAATATATTGAAGGATCTAATTAAAATGTAGTTATATTTTAAATTTGTATTTCAAATCTTTAGATGAAGAATTGTCAAATTCATCCTAAACGGGAACACGATAAAAGGAAAAAATTCTAAAATTGTAAGCAAATATATAGTACTTTCTTTAAAATATATACTATCCAGGAAATTTATTTCCTAATACAGTAAAACCTGCCTATAACGAAATCCTGCTTTAAATGGAAAAAATCCTCTTGCGGTGTTGTATTTATTTTCTTTCATACTTTTATCCTTTTCATTCAAAATATATTGAAGAAACTAATTAAAATGTGGTTATATTTTAAATTTCTATTTCAAATCTTTAGATGAAAAATTGTTAAATTCGTCCTAAACGGGAACACCATAAAAGCAAAAAATTCTAAAATTGTAAGCAAATATATAGTACTTTTTAAAAAATATACTATCCAGGAAATTTATTTCCTAATGCAATAAAACCTGCCTATAACGAAATCCTGCTTTAAACGGAAAAAATCATCTTACGGTATTGTATTTATTTTCTTTCCTACTTTTAGCCCTTTCATTCAAAATATATTGATGAAACTAATTGAAATTTAGTTATATTTTATATATTTTAAATTTCTGTTTCAAAATCTTTCGATGAAAAAGTGTCAAATGCATTATAAACGGGAACACCATAAAAGAAAAAAAAAAGAAATTGTAAGCAAATATATAGTACTTCTTTTAAAAAAAAACTATCCAGGAAATTTATTTTATGATGCAGTGAATCCTGTCAATAACGAAATACTGCTTTAAACGGAAATAAATCATCTTAAGGTATTGCATTTATTTTCTTTCATATTTTTACCGTTTTCTTCAAAATATATTAATGAAGCTAATTAAAATGTTTTTATATTTTAAATTTCTATTTCAAATCTTTAGATGAAAAATTTTCAAATGCATCATAAACGGGAACACCATAAAAAAAATAATAAAATTGTAAACAAATGTATAGTACTTTTCTAAAATGTTCTATACAGGAAATTTTTTTTCTTAATGCAGTAAGACCTGTCTATAACGAAATCCTGCTTTAAACGAAAATCTTTTCTCCTTAAGTTATTGCATTTATTTTCTTTTATATTTTTAGCTTTTTTATTAAAAACATTATTGATGAAACTAATTAAAATTTAGTTACATTTTAAATATTTTAAATTTCTATTTAAAATCTTTCGAATGAAAAAGTGTCAAGTGTATCATAAACGGGAACACCGTAGAAGAAAAAAAATTATAAAATTGTAAGCAAATATACTGTACTTTTTTTTAATCCAGAAAATTTATTTTCTAATGCAGTAAGACCTGACTATAACAAAATCCTGTTGTAAACGAAAAAATTTAATGAGCCCTCCGAAAAAGGATGTTATGCAATTATACCTCCTGAGACGGAAACAACCTGTCTAAAATGGCATTTTTACTGATCGTTGGCATTTTCGTCTTAGCAGATGTTATTGTTTTATATTTATGGTGTGAGGGGCCCGCATTCGAATTACTACCGGGCCCGCGCTTTCTTTTTAGGGTTCTGACGATATGCATGTAATAAAAAATTATTTAACAATAGAAATCACACCAAAATCCGATCAATAGAACTTTATGAAAACTCTAATCCTCCATAATCGGATTCACCTGATTATAGACCTTTTCTCCATATTTCGCTAACCAAGCAACGTAGAACTAACTATATGCAGTATACTAAAACAATCAGTCTGACTGAGGAAGTTATATTGATGGGTTTTTTGGTGGAAATTATCCAAGTATTTCTATCACTTTTTTACAGATAAATTCTCATAGAATCTTAATCGTTTTTTGGGTTTTTTCCCCCGTAAGAGTTGGTCCTATCAAAAACTTGTCAGTATAAAAGTTTTAGATAAAATTAAGAACATTTATAATAAATTTAATTGGATTTGATATCGTGTGAATTGACGAAGTTAGGAAATTTTTTCTTCTTAAAATCCTATTTTTTTCGCCCCTTGAGCCCATTTTTAACCCATTAACGCCCGAACTATTTTCTTCGTTGAAATTTAAATTTTGGATTTCTCACCACTTTTAAAAGAAGAGTAATTTTTATTTTATTTTATCAAAGAATTTGTCTCGTGAAAGAAAGTATGTATTTATCTTCATATTTCCTGGTGTGAAAAGCGCTTTCTTGCCACTAAGTCTAGCGACCTAAAAATATGCCACCGGGCGATAATGGGTTAATGATATCAAAAATTCGTGTAATAATAACTTTAAACTGATTTGATATTATTATAGCTAAGAAGTTATGAGTTTTTTTTCTGTTTTCACAAAGATAGATAAAGTTTTGAACTAGGTTTTGGGTTCCAGGGGTCATGATCGGCTGAGATCTGCAAAAATTTTTCAGAAATTCCAACATAGGTGAGAATGTAATAGGTAGTACTTCTTACGACATCTACCTAACACAATACTTTACAATAGCGTGGATCTGAAAGCTATTCCCAAGCAGACTGGATTTTTTAACATCGACACTAAAGGAAGGATATTGTCCATAACGTCGTTATAAAAGTCAGAAAGATAAAGATATTTTTCACCTAACCATGTTACAAGCTGATTTTCAAATATGTAATCGATCTTACTTATCAATCCCGAAAACAGCCGTCAGTTGTACGATAGCGATGGACGAGGCCATGGTAACTGAAAAAATACCTCATTTAAACGGAAAAGCATAGCAACCCGATTACAGAAGTTAGCCGCCGTTATAGTAATAGTATCATTCAATCTTCCGTAATCTGGCAATGTTTTTAGAAACTGTGATGCCTGAACGGGGGTTGGCGTGCATAGCTCGCAGGGGGCAGAGCCCCCTAGTATATATTACTGTCGATGTATTATTTTATTGCATATTTTATTATTATTTTGGTTTTGTATATGCATGCTGTTCATCGGTTACGTAGTATTGTGAAGTAAGTGATATCTACAACACCATATTAGAAATAGTTAATGCGTTATTTTACAGTTTAAAAAAAAAGATATTTGTCTCTCAATGAATGCTGGAAAAGTGTGGATTCCTTTTTTGAGATTCGTGAAAGCATAATCATTTTCTGAGAGCTTTTGTAAAGGTTAAATTAACATTCAATTTGGGCTATTAACCTATAAAGATTATGAGTCTGAACGAAATTATAAGAGGCAAATTTTAATAAGCAGTAATAAGAGGGGTGTCTGTGTGACTTTCTTATCTAAAACAACAAGAAATAAAATTTTTTGCCTTGGAATGTAAAAAAAAAAAAACATTTATTTCATTTTTGATTAGAACATTCATTGTAAATAATTCTCTTTTTAACGGATTTCAGAATTTCACGGTTCCCAACTCGATTCTGTTGAAATAGATGACAACAATCGATGTATCGGAAATATCAATACTTTTTAAAAAATGATTCGTTTTTACTCTTTGTTTTGTATACTATTGTATACAGGGTTTTTGCTGATTTTTTACGAACGTTAGTAATTTGGCTAATTGGAAATAAAAAACATTCGTCAAATAATAAAAAAAGAAAAGATTAGCAAAATAAATTCGTTAAGAAACATTGAAAATTCGATCTTTAATCTCTTAATAATCCCCCTTTTTTTCAATATGTTCTAAAAGAATCTAAGTTTTTGTAACTGCTTTTTGTAGCACTGGAGATCTATTCCAGGGGCCCGGGCTCGATTCCCGGCTTGGACATTTTACACTCTGTTGATTTACGCTTAGTTAGCAATGTGATAATTCACGTCTTTAATATTCAATTTAAAAATAAGTATGTGCTGTAGTACCACAGATTAGATAAAAATTTAAAACCTCCGGTTTAATCTCTTCAGACCCGTCTTGCATCGGGTCGGGTTGACATCTACTTTTTTAATGCGGCATGGTTCTGGTTGGTTGTATTTATGTCGGCCAATTATCTGCACGTGGCATATGGGCCCTAAGGGGGGGGGGTGCCTTCCGTGGAGGTCTTTCTAAGGGAACCTAACCCGCATTAACGCTTGGAGAACCAAGGTTCGAAGAAAACCACGAAAACTCCGAACGATTAGGCCGACGGGCGCGATTGGGATCGAACCCAGCACCTCCCGTCTACCAGCTTCGAGAGCAGAACCTCTCGGCCACTGGTGGGGCGGTAGGGTTCTGGTAGAGTTCACTTCCATTGGTTCGAGTTCGAGCCGGGTTTTAACACTTGTGGTTCGGGTTCGAGTTGGCCCGCTTTTAGAAAAGAATGTCCAAATTATTTTTTCCCTTTAAAAATTTATTACAATAAGACATCAATAAAAGACATTCCCAGAAAGCGGACACCTCTATTTAGCGAACACTTTTTAATTCTTAACACACTGATATATTTGCACGCTTTTATCTCCGAATAGTGGACACCACACAATCTACACATAAGTAATACGTGTATAGCATAAATTATCCCAAATTCTATGTGTGGTTTTATGTGACAAAAAACGAAATGTTGGTAAAAACTTTTTTTATTCCGAGAGAAGAAAAAATTGCTCTTAACTGTACCGTAAAAAAAATAATCTATGATCACATTTCTTATATACATTTTATTTCTCAAGCAGTAAACTGAATATACAGTACAGCCCCTATTATCCGCGGAATTGGGTGGCAAGGACACCGTGGATAACCCGAAAAAGACTGAAAATGGGATGCAAACACGAAAAAAAAAAAAAAAGAAGATTCAACATAAAAACTATGTTTTAGTGTACAAAAAACATAATAAAACGTTTAAAATACTTACATATGCACAGTACTTCAGAAACCTTTGCTTTACGTCTAAATCACTAAAATAAAGAACAGTAAACAAGAAACAATGCAGTAACAAACTGTACAAAAAGAGGTGAGTTACAACTTTAAAAAAAAATCAGTCACTTCTTTTTGCTTCTTGCTTTGGAAACACGTTTATGTTAATTCTTAATTGTAAACTACTATTTTTCTTTTAGTATGGAATAATTTTTATCTCAAAAATGAAGTTATTCTTGATATGCTCTCCTGGAATTTATCATAATAGTCTTATTTAAATGTAAAATATTTTAATTGCTGTGTTTACAATCCAGAAAAGATATCAAGACTTAATATCTGATATTTCAAACATGGCAACCGAATCTAGATATATTCTTCTATTACTTTCGAATATATGAAATTTTCTGTTTATATTAATTAGTAGGGCTTATTGTATTTTCCTTGCTGTTGGCTTGAATTAAAAAAAAAAAAAAAAAATCGCTTCGCGAATAAACCGCACCGCGGATTACCCGCTCGCGGATAATCGGGGCTTTACTGTATACTCATTCATAATTCAAATACTACGTATTTATTTTCATCAAGAACATAGTTCTGCTGAAACTTTTTGTGAAAATTCTTATAACCTGACTTGCAAAAAAGGTAAATCTGACCTACAAGAATAATTGTAGGGTGAACACAACTAAATGAAAGAAAATTAGAGCCACCCCCGACATGAAAAAAAGATAATTATACAAACAACCCGACTCGATACAGGACTAATTAAACGGTCCCGCTATTCAGAGGCTTACTATATTTGAATATTAAATAATATAAATATGTTCATTTTTCTATATAAAAGATAAAATTGGTATTAAAGATATAGTTGTAGATTATTTTTCATGACTGCATTAAAACATGAATTATTTTCCTCCCATTTCAGGTTCTGGTCGTGTTGCGGGTTGAAGTACTTGGGGTTCGGGTCGGGCGTACGTTGAAATAGTCGGGTTCGGACCGGGTTGCGCGTCGACAAAGAAAAAATTTCGTTGGTTCGGTTCGGGATACGGGTTGACTTCAATAAGGAAGGTTTCGGGTATAATTCGACCCGCACAGGACTCAGGACCGAGGTATACAAATGTGTGCCTATATTCTTTACCTCATAAAACCTAAACTGTTTGATTTTTTTACATTTCGACTTCACTTCTATATATCAATATTCTTTTCTTAAAAAACATACCGATCTTAGTATCTCTCACTCACATAAGTCGGTAAGACTGCTACCGCAATTATTAGATGGAATAGTCTTCATGAGCACACAATCTAGCGGCGTAACATGAGACACAAAGGAACCCAGCATAGGTGAATATATAATTTTAATTCATTTTTCAACTACTTTTCAGCAGTGAAATTACGCTTGAAATTATTGAATATTATAGACGTGAATTATCACATTGCTAACTAAGCGTAAACCTGCAGAGTGAAAAATGTCCAAGCTGGGAATCGAACCCGGGCCCCTGGAATAGATCTCCAGTGCTCTACCATTAAGCCACAAGGACGATGCCCAGCTTAGCATCTCTCACTCACATAAGTCGGTAAGACTGCTACCGCAGTTATTAGATGGAATAGGCTTCATGAGCTCACATAAAAAGATGCTAAGCTAGGCATCGTCCTTGTGGCTTAATGGTAGAGCACTGGCGATCTATTCCTGGGGCCCGGGTTCGATTCCAGGTTTAAACATTTTTCACTCTGTTGGTTTACGCTTAGTTAGCAATGTGATAATTCACGTCTATAATATTCAATAATTTCAAGCGTAATTTCACTGCCGAAAAGTAGTTGAAAAATGAATTAAAATTACTTATTTTTATTTATTTAATTTTTTTTTTCAGGTATCACTTCAATTTTCTAACATGATTACTGGAAGTTTAGACGAATCTGGTTCATTCCCCAGGACAACAGAATGGACGATCCCCGATTTCTTCGAATTACCTCAGCATGTTGGTTTTGCCGTATACAGCAAAGAATTTAGTTTCATGGAATTGAAATGCAGGTTAGCCACACAGCCTCACGGATCTAGTACTTTACCTAATATTATGATTGTTGCGTTTTACGGAATCAGCAAAGATGGCATAACGAGGTGGGAGTTGGAGGTCCGTCGTGCAAATGGCACGATTTTGAAAAATTGCACCGGGTGCAAAGAAGATTGCGACGAAATGGGGATCAGCATGTACATCCCTGTCGAAGATGTCGAGAAGGGATGCGCTGCCCAAGGTTTTATGAAAATTATCTGCAGATTGTACGAAGAAGAGGCTATTAGCTACTACTCAGAAGAAAATAGAAACGACAAAAGGTCGCAGACTGATAAAATGACAAGTAAGAGCATTCAATTATACCTGATATCTAAAGGAACTAATTGGTCAAAATTTATTTTATTTGTAACTAGCTAAGGTAACCCGGCGTTGCCCGGAGTTTTAAGACTGTTTATTTTGAAAAAACCAATTTCAAAATGTAACATACAACTTAAAAAAAAAAAAAAAAAAAATAACAGTTGAAGTGTTGTACACATGAATCAAATGAAAACCCAATATAAAAATGCATAAAATTTATATAATAGACGCAAAGTAATGCAGCTATAAGTGAACTTATTTTCATTCATTATTGGAGCAATAATGTTAAAATACCCCGATATTTCCATAATCGAGTTTTTACCATGTTTCAATGCGTTTTTTCACACTTATATGATGTTATACTATATTCACCACGTCCTTTATATTTCCAATATGACGTAATATTCCTTTTTTTTTTTATTCGTCAAACTAATTATTTCATTTTTCATGTGGAAATCTTAAAATAGAAAAGTTATGACGTAATATACACTTTTATTTAAATTCGTCAAACTATGTATTTCATTTTCATTTTTCACGTGGAAATCTTGCAACAGAAAAGTTATGACGTAATATTGCCTTTTCATTAAAATTCGCCAAACTATTTATTTCATTTTCATTTTTCACGTGGAAATCTTGCAATAGAAAAGTAATTGTTGTGGTAAGAATTTTATTGTGGATTTTTAATTTTTGGCAACGATTATAACGAAAAAATGTTTAAATTTGATAGGAAATTGCTGTTAAGTTGGTGATTTTTTATTAATTAAAAATTAACTATAAATTATTTCGATTCCGGATTACTTTAGTTGCCTCGGCCGTGATTTAATACACATGTACGTGCAATTCTGGCTTCCAAACTGTGGATTTTATAGAATTACAGACAGACAAATTTTTATTTTTAAATATTAGATTAACATTCGAAGAAAAATATTAATTGTAACCTCTGAATTTTTAGCACTTTCCAACGTAATTGAAAAGTTAAAATAACAAAACATTGTTTAACGTCTGATTTACAAAATTAAAAAAAATAAAAATATATTACAATTCATCAGAATGCAAGTAAAAACTACATAAATACATATACTATTAAAAATGCAAACGTTTCGGGCTAAGTTTTAGCCCCTCATCAGTGCAATAGCATTCGAATGACCAGAAACACAACATTGCTTTGATATGGTTCTTTGTACTTTATTTGATTTTAACTGTTAGTAATTATTAACTGTAAACATAATGTATATACAGTCGAACACCGATTTAACGAATCGTTCGGGACTAGCAACTTTGTTCGTTAAATCGAGATTATTCGTTAAATCGGGATAATCAAAGGAATATTTTTATACAACAGAACAAGTTAAAAAATGGCAATAAATTAAGAAGAACAATGCTCATTTACTTTAATAATGATGTTAAACATTTGTTGCTTTAAGAAAATACAAAGTATTGAATTAAAAAAAAAAGTCTCATTTATTCAAATTTTATACATAAATTATAACATAACTTTTATAGATGTTTGTTTGCTGTGTTTTGATTTCGTAGTCCAAACTTTTGTATATATTTTTTTCTGAAGTTGTAAAAACAGTGTCACGAACATGATGAGCCATCAAATACCGTTTCAAAGTACCCAAACTGCAAACTACTTCTTTGAACGTTGCAATGCCTCATTTCTATTTCATCTTCTTCATCCGATCCACTACTACTGTTATTAATATCCTCGGCGTAATGTACAATTTCTCATGTCTGTGTCACAAGATACATATTTAGAAAAATAACAATCAGGGACATTGAAAATTTTTAATAAATATTAGAAAATTTCTTCAATTTTTCATTTTTTAGCATCGAAAGCTATTCGATAATCGGGATTATAAATTCGCTAAATTGAAGTATTTTTGTTCCCGTTTCGTCGGGACCATACAAAAATTCGCTAAATCGAGAAATTCATTAAATCGCGATTCGTAAAATCGGGGCTCGACTGTAGTTTTCTGGTCATTTGAATGTTATTGCACTGATGAAGGGCTAAAACATAGCCCGAAACGTTTGCATTTTTAATTGCACATGTATATAATTTTTACTTGTATGTCTGATGAATTGTAATAAATTGTTTAATTTTTACAATTGAAAAGTGTTTTTGAATTCGGTTTGTCTGTTTGTCTGCTCGTCCGTACTCTAACTCGCGTAAATATAGTCCGATTGCCATGAAATTTATAGATGTTTATAAGGCATCACTATAGAATGTTTTTTTTTTTTTCTTAAAGTATATAAATAAGAACTACGGCAGACTAAAACTTTGCTTCTCTTCCCTTTAGTTTGTAAACAAATAGTTTAAAGTATAAAAGAGTTTGCACAAAAGAGTTAGGTAAGGTCATGCTCCTACTTTGATTGGTCCAACGTTGAAGGTAATCCGAGAGGAAAAATAAGTCTCACTAATATCCATTTGGTTTGAAGTAAATACACAGGCACACTTGTTTTGATGACACGATCTACTCTAATTTAATGAGAATGTAAAGGATTAAATAAAAGATACATTTAAAAGGATATATATATACCGGGTATCCAGCGAATTAGATCCTGATTTCAAAATTAAATATCGCAAAAAAAAAAGTTAATAGAATTATACTGTAAACGGTTTGCTTATTAGCTAAGCTGTAAAAATGTTATACAGAAGTTTCAAAATTTAATTACAAAAACCGTTAACAGATGGCACTGTAATCGCAACGCCTATAAATTGTGCTTCGAAGTCCAGAGCACTAGCGTCTCATTCCTAGATGGATCCCTATGGAAGGACGAAAAGTGTGAAGTCCGCTCTTAGTTGTGGTTATGTGCAGCAGCGGAGCCATGTGTTGACAGAATTGAGATTTGTTTCAAATTTTGTTATAAGCTATTTTGGTCTGGATACCAGTATCTCTGTGGTATATCTTTTCTCTCCTGATTGGCAGATCGTGGAATCGAATCCAAGCTGAGGAGGATTTGAAAAAATTGGAAATCTTTACTTTTTAATATTTATTTAAATTGTGAAAAAAAGTTTGAATAAAAAAAAAATCAAAAAATTTTTCAAAATTAAATTAAGCTAAAAGAAACGTTTTTTTTAAAAAATTATATAACATTTATAATAATGATTCATAAATCATTTTTTTTAAATTGTAGAAAATAGTTTGAATGAAAATATACAAAGTTTCTATTTTTAAAAACTTAATTAAGTTAAAAAAATCATTTTAATTTAAAAAACTCGTTTTCATTTTTTTTTATCATTGAGCTCAGAAGTATGGTGCAGCTTCTAGCGATAAGATCCGAAGTTTTGGAAGGGAGTGCAGCCTCCAAAATACTTTACCTTCTACATTGATGATATGACTTATCACCAATTCCTGTGGCCGCCCCTCCGGGTGGTTCCGACCCGACCCCTTGAGTGGGGGAGGTGACCGGAAGCCCGGCAGAGTTCGTTGTGCACGAATGCGAGGGGGCCGGATGGGGACGAATCGCCACCTCCTCGAGAGACTTGCGGTCGACAGGCCAAGAGTCCGGTGGCCACGGTTAACGGACGTTGTGCATGGGACGTGGAGACTTCGGGCTCGTAATATGCGCGTACCCCCGGCAGCCAGGTTCTCTGGCCAAGCCGGACAGCGACGCTCCATAGGTCGATCCCGGTGCCGGTGTAAGGCCGGACGGTGTCGCCGGGCAAAGACTAGCTAAGGCGATAGGACCCCATCCACCATTTGACTAAGAGGGAGCATGAGGTAGGAGTGAGGGCTTTGTAGTGGAAAGTCCTCGGTGCTCGCTAGTGACGACGGGGCTAGCGAGAACGCCATGCAGGGACTCCCGGAGCAACCGAAGGGCGAGGGTTTCGGACAGCGCCCAGGTTACTTTATGACTTGGGTGGCTCATCCCTCCGAGGACCTCAGCTGAAGCAGTTGTGAGCCGACCCTTAGGTGGGTAGGGTTTGGCGGTGCCCCCGTTGACCAAGGAGCGGTCGCGTGGGGAGGCCAGTATGACTCTGGTTGCTCCATGTCGTGCCGTGACCCTTGGGTGCGGGTCGGCCTGCAGGTCCACCATCGAACGCTGTCCCCACGGGGAACCGGGCCGGAGGCTCGCCGGTAACGGGGCGGCTCATCGTGCCTCAGAGGAACTCTTGGTCCGATCCAGGTCCTTCGTGTCTATGCGATACTGGAGTTTGCTTCGCCCAGTGATGAGGACCTAGAGGTGTCTACACTTAATTTTCGAACGCAACTAACAAAGGTAGCGGCCGGTCACTGCACGGGGTCAGGGGCCTTCGGCCCTGGGTACCCTCGACGGCCGTGAGGTAAGGTAATGGTGGGCGGGCTTCTGTCGGCCTCCGCTGGCTTCTCTGTCTTCGGAGGGGTCGAGTCGGCGGAGGCTGGCGGGACTCCGTTCCATCCAGCCCCCTAGCGAGGCGGAGTCTATTCCGTCTAGGTGGAGCTTTCCGTGCCCGCCTGGGGTCGCTAACGGCACCTAGTCTGGGCCAACTGGTTCCCGGCGTGATCCGCGAGGGGTTCCGTCGGTTGAGCCGGGTGGTCTGGGCGAAAAGCCCGGAGCTGGGTCGCTTTACGGCCGGAGGGACTTTCCCCGTCCTCCCGGGTTTTCAAGTTAGGGGCCCTTCATTAACTTTCCTATCGGCTGGCCCACATAAATGTCTTTGCCGGAAAATGGTATTTGATCTTGGGGGCCTTTCGTAAATCAAATTCGGGTCGGGAAGCCTCGGTTCTGTTCGTGGGCCCAGCGTCTTTATAGGCGTCTGGTTCCCGCAGGGCTTGCGGGGTCTACCGGCTCGAGTAACCAAGTTTAGGGACCACTTGGTTTTTCTAGCTGGGTGGTGAGGACTGTCGTAGCGGCCGTTCGTCTAACTTGGGAATAGCCGACATGGCGTGCGCTGGGCAGCGCGTCGGTCTTCACCGGAGCTTGCGTGGGGTTCCGCTCTGTCGGGGCTTGTCTGGCGGCGACCTTCGGGACGCGTCGCGGGGCTTGTCTCGCGGGTGGTTCCCTGCGTAGGCAAATGGGCCTTCTGAGGGCATGGGACCGGGGGATGGCAACCCGTCTTTATCACCAATTCCTTTTAAAAATGAAATAATTTGATGCATAATTTCTGTCCCTAAAACTTTGTTTACAAAGAAAAGAAATATATGTGTTGTACTAAAACCAAAATATTATGCCGTGATTTAAAAATATAAATGCAAAATGCAAAATTACTTTCTTATTTATTCAGGTATAAACAATAATACCAAAATATTATGCCGTGATTTAAAAATATAAAAAATAAATAAAAAGTACAAAATTATTTTTCTAAATATATGCATTTTGATTTTTAATAATTATATGGCATTAGAAATTGTATTTAATAAAATATTTTAATAAGTTCTTATACAATGATTTCTAAACTTTTTATTGAAAATTCTGTTAATTGAAATTCTGTAAAATTAAAGCTGGTGCAATAATTCTGTGACTAGATGTCTCCACTTCTGCACATCGCCCCACCTAAAAAATGGACTTTCCCACTTTCCGTCCTTCTATAGGGAACCATCTAGGAATGAGACGCTAGTGCTCTGGACTTCGAAGCACAATTTATAGGTATTGCGATTACAGCGCCATCTGTTAACGGTTTTTGTAACTAAATTTCGAAACTTCTGTATAACATTTTTACAGCTTAGCTAATAAACAAAACGTTTACCGCATAATTCTATTGATCTTTGTTTTTGAGATATTTAATTTTGAAATAAGGGTCTTATTCGCGGGACACCCTGTAGTTTAAAATGTTTAGTTTACATGTTTAAAGTGCAGACGTATATTCGCCGTGTTTCGCTTAAGGCGTTAAAATTGGAGACTAACGAAATAAAGAAGTTTTGAGTTCATCAGTCCTTTAGGATTACACCACAGAGAATTGTCATATGATATTCAACAGATGTGGGAAATTCTTCATCACATGTGCTGGAGGGAGAAAAAGGTTTTTCATTTCATCGGATAAACCGATTGCATCTCTCATATGAAATTTTGATGAATACACTGCTTTAAAGATTATTTCACAACGTTTTTGAATTTCAGTAAATCAATTTTATTTCTAACATGTTTGCTATTGAAAATGAAGCGTATAGCATTTACGGTTCATTTACACTCAAAATAATTCCGTTACATTACAGTCTATGGAGAAAAATCGTTTGCGGTATATTTTAATGATATCACACTATTTTAAACGTACTGAAATTTATGCTGGGTGTATCTGAAATGATTCAACAAACTTAGGGGGATAATAGTACTCGTCAAGACGAACAAAAAACGCAATGGAACATGGGGTCGCAAATGACGTTTAAAGGGTGAAAATCGCAAAACTAATAAAAATTTTGAAATCTCGCATGCTGCTTTTCTGCAGAACTGGCTAGTAGCACGAAGCTGGTTTCCCTTTCACTTTGTGCATATCCGGTCAGAAAGAGATAACAAAAACTTGGAAGAAAGCGAAGCAAATCTGTGAGCAAGAATCCACGTATGCAAATTGGAGCGTGTCCGCCAGTCGTTCCTCCGTAGATGTACTCCATGTAATAATGTTCGCGGTCGACACTTTGAACAATCATTGCAAAATATTTATTTTCTCTGGACATAACGAGCTGTGTTGTACCTATTCTGTGCAATAAATAATTTTCTGGAGTGTTTCTTTCTTGTCTTTGTCTATTTCCAGACGCATTTTCTCAATTTTCATCCTTTAAACGTCATTTGCCACCCCATGTTTCATTGCATTTTTTGTTCGTCTTCATGAGTACTATCATCCCTCTAAGTTTGTTGAAGAATTTCAGATACACCCTGTATATGAGGGTCTCACAGCCATAGTAGATCAAGTCCATTTTGAAAAAAAAATGAGATAGTCCAATTAGAATTTGCATAAAATCACTTTTAGCTACTACCACGGTGAAGCAATTCTGTTTTCACATACTTTCTCATATATGGCATCTGTTCATAGACTTGGTTCACCGTGGGAGTGAATAAAACAGATTTTATGTCCCTTCTAAATGGACTACATAATTTTCTCTTTTCAAATGGACTTGGTCTACTATAGTAGTGAGCCCCCCCATATATCACTGAGGTGTACTACGGCACTCATTGTAGAATAGGTTATGTCTATGCATAGAATATATACAGTACAGCCCCGATTATCCGCGGAATTGGGTGGCAAGGGTACCGCGAATAACAAAAATCGCGGATAACCCGAAAAAGAATGAAAATGGGGTGTAAACACGAAAAAAAAAGAAACTTCAACAATAAAATTATATTTTAGTGTGCAAAAAACATAATAAAACGTTTAAAATACATACATACGCACAGTACTTCAGAAACCTTTGCTTTACGTCTAAATCCCTAAAATAAAGAACAGTAAACAAGAAACAATGCCTTACATACTGTACAAAAAGAGCTGAGTTACACCTTTTGAGAAAAATCAGCCCCTTGTTTTTGCTTCTTCCTTTGGAAACCCATTTTTTTCTTTATTCTAAATTGTAAGCTATTGTTTTTCTTTTAGTGTGGGATAATTTGTATCTTGAAAATGAAGCTATTCTTAATATGCTCTCCTGGAATTTATCATAATAGTCTTATTTAATTGTTTAATACTTTAATTTCTGTGTTTACTTTTTGTTAATAAAATCAAGAAAAGACATCAAGACTTTATATCTGATATTTCAAACATGGCAAGCGAATCTAGAAATATTCTTCTATTACTTTCGAATATATGAAATTTTCTGTTTATATTTATTAGTAGGGCTTATCGTATTTTCCTTGCTGTTGGCTTGAATTAAAAAAAAATCACTTCGCGGATAAACCGCACCGCGGATCATCCGCTCGCGGATAATCGGGATTTACTGTAGTTCATTTACAGGGCCACACAAAAGAATTTGACTACAGAAGAAATTTAACTATTGAAGTCTATGAACAATAATTGTTGGAAGTGCGTTTTCAGTCGTAGTGCGCATTTTTAATTAAAACTATTTTTTAAAATCTTACTTGGTGTGTATAAATTCTATATAGATAATATTCAGGGCTGCACAAAAGTTCTCAAGTACATTTGCGTTAATTTTTGGACTTGACACTTTTTCACTTAAACGGAAAAATTACAACTCGTATTCTAATAGTGTTGGAAAGTGTCTTATAGTACATACTTTTTCTTTTTAGGTGCGTTCGTAATTATATAAATACGTAGCACCTATATTCGTCGTTCAGTCCGTCCGTCTGTCCGTCCGCATATAACAGAGCAAAAACTACCCAACCTAATGGTCTGAAATTTTAAATATATAATTGTTGCAAAATTTTGTCGAGTCATTTCAAATTTTATGAAAATCAGATGCATAGTTTAATTACAGGGACAGTCAAAAGTTTTCCGTTACATTAAGGTCAACGGAAAAAATTATTTCAAGAGCATTTTAATGATGTTACAGTCTTTCGAACAGCATGAAATTGATATGCACTTATGAATTGCACTAAAATATACATTTAGTACAATATGCGGTGTAAAAAATATTTATAAAACTAGTTATAGTACGAACGCACCTCATTTGCCACATTTGATGAGCAATTTCGAACTTGTTTTTTTATGGAAAGACCTCTACATATACATAATAATACATTCAATATGCTAACGCTAAACCGACTGAGAGCAAACACTTTCCCAATTATAAAAAATATGAATTTAAAGAAAATTTTGACGTAGACTATAACAAAATTTCAAAAACGATTTATGCGATTAATCGTAACCCATCTGCTGAGGGATACTGGTACAGAAAATTGCAATGTTAATAATATATGCATTGCCTTTAGAATTTTAATTCTTCGGCATTCGTTGAAATTGTTCTACTTATTTTCATTTTCTTTTCTTTTAATTTCAGAAACTGACAGATTTTCTTGCGATATGGAAGAACTAATGCTCAGAGAAGACTACTGTGATGTGATGATCAAAGTAGAAGATAAAGAGTACCATGCGCACAAAGCCATTTTTGGAATCCGTTCTCCTGTCTTCATGAACATGTTCAAATACCAAATGTCCGAAACTATTACTGGTGTAGTAGACATAGAAGACTGTGATGCTGTCACATTTAGGGAATTCATGCGTTATTTATACGCTTCAAGAGTGTCGAAAAACTTTCCAAAAGTATTATTTCCCTTACACCAAGTGGCAGACAAATATCAAGTGCACGATCTGAAAGCGTACTGCTTAGAGCAAATAAAGAGCACTATGTGCGTTGATAACTTCTGTAACTCCGCAGTACTGTGTTTTCAGTATAATGAAGAAAGCTTTCTGGACATAGTTTCAGCCTTTCTCGCAGAAAATATGACAGAAATTAGAAAGATTGAACAATGGAAAAACTTCGAGTCCGAGAACTCTGAGGAAGCAGATAAGTTGATCCAAAAAGCGTTAAAATGTCACGAGCTAATAGGCAATTCTAAGAAGTGTTTTCTACGAAAATTTGTAAAGAGTATAACATGTAAAAAATAAAAATTTATAAACAAGAAGGAGAAAAGAGGGAAAAATAGGAAGAAAGTAATTTAAAGAATATGAAATATTTAAATCATCGAAAGAGAAAAATTCAAGTCAGAAGGAAATATTAACATATTTTATTAATGCAAAATTTCCTGTTTCTCGATGTAAAATAGAATTAAACTGTCAAGTGCGAGTGTTACTCGCGCTCAGAGAGTTCCGTACAATAAATATATGAGAATTATTAACTGTATTATTTAAAAAACAATCGTTTCTAAAAGAATAATAAAACTTTGTAAAAAACAATACAACGTAGGGTATAGCTGTATATACTAGAAAGGAATGAATGAGTATACCATAAAAGTTCAAAGAGATATGAAGCCTAAATAATATCAAATATTTCTATTCCGTATCACTTTTTTTTAACACTTTCCAACAAAGTTGAAAAGTGTTTATGCATTCGGTTTGTCTGTCCGTCTGTACGCGCTCTAACTTCCGTAAATATACTCGGATCGTTCCGAAATTTTTGTTAGCGACCTCTACCATAGCACGAACCCTATTGCAAATGAAGTTTATAGTATGTTTAGTTCATTTACAGGGGCAGTCAAAAGTTTTCCGTTACATTACGGCCTATGGGAAAGAATCGTTTCAAATGATTTTTAATGATATTACACGCTTTCAAACACAATAAAAGTGATATGCATTTATCAAGTGCACTAAAATATGCATTCCGTAGAATATGCGCTGCAAAGAATAAATATTATTCATTTACAGGGCCACACAAAAGAATTCCGTTACATAATGATATATGGGTGGAAGGAATTTTTTCCGGCGTATTTTAATTATGTCAAATTATTTCATGTATAATGGAATTGATATACGTCGCTGAGGTTTACTATAACTTATTTCATGTATAATACGAAGTACGTAGCTTTTACAGGGACACACAAAAGATTTCAGATACTATATTGTATCCGAAGTATTGTACTGTGACGATGATTGCTGGGAATGCATTTTTAATTATGTTATGCGCTTTTATGTTTCACTATATTTGTGCATTGTATATGATGTGCATAAATGCTGTAATCCATATACAGGGCTACACAAAAGAATTCGTAATGGTTACTGGGTACGATTGTAAATTGCTTAAAGGTGGTTTTTAAATGAGTTATGCATTTTTACGCCTAACTGCATTTTGTTTATTAAGAAATGTTTGTAGATAAAATTATAAAACATAGATAAAATTATATACAGCGCCACGCAAAGAATTGGATACATGGCCGTCTATAAATGATAATTTCTGTAAATGTGATTCCAGTAGTTTTAAAAGTGTTTTACTTTGAATTAAACTTTAACTAGATAGTGGCGTGTAATAAAGGTACTAGGTCAACTACAGGGTTGTACAAAAGTATACAAGTATGTTTCCATCTATTAGTATGAATTGCTGAAAGAGAAATTTCAACCTGTTATACATTTTCTTGCTAAACTAAATTTCCCCATTATATTAGCATATATATCAACGTACAGATCAAATACAGAGCTGTTCAAAAGAATTGGAATACATATTTGATATGGATGGTAACTGCTGAAATCAGTTTTCCAAATGTTTTATGCGTTTTCTAAAATGTTTACTTAGTTCTTTTATATACATTATTTCCCTAAATAACGAAGTTTTGTTAAAGCATACAGGAAGTGTTGGAAAGTGTTTCATAATCTATGCTTAACGCATGATTTTTCTTACTTGTTTTAATCATATCCTAAGATGTTTAACTTTATTCGGTACTGACAATAAAAGTAGTGCATATTTACGCTTAATTTGTCATTTCATAAAACTAAATTCAGCGTAGTAATAATCTTTTCTATTTACAGAGCAGCTAAATTAAAACCCTTGTTCAAAGTTTAAACTTGGCATTGTGATAAGCGCGCTTCGAAAGGAGGTCGCAAAACTGCAACGGCGCCTTGGTCCGTGCCGCGTTTTTCCAGATAGGTTTAAAATTAACTTTTAAAGACACGGGAGGCGTATTGAGAGATCCACTCAATGCAAATTGGTCGCGAATCCCATAGTATTTATGTGATTCTTTCTAATTAAATTAGTCTGTTTTTGACAATTTGACGTTTATTGCTTTTATATCGCTACTGGGCATTGCATTACACCAATATATCATCAAAAATTGTTATTTTTTCTTTAAAATCCGATGGTACATAGAGTACGCCACCCCTGTCATTATGTATGTCCAAAACGCCCGTGTCTTTAACCCCTTGGGGACGAGCGACACGTATACGTGCCGCATGAAGCGCTCAGAATCCTTGTTTTTCGTCACCAGTAAAATTTTACTGTAAAATTTGCGTTATTTAATCAGCGCATTTTCTCGATTCAAGAAGATCCAAATTTCTGTTTTTAAAAAACGGTGACAAAAGATTAAAAATTTCGTAAAAGGCTCATGTCCCGAAGGGGTTAAGATTTAATATCTCGGCTAATTACAGAAGGTTTTTTTTCGAAAATCATTACCAGCAATGCTTTTAACGTAAAGCGAGGAGAGTCTGCGCACATTTCAAAAGAATAATAATAAAAAATCTAAATATTAATATTTTGCTAAACTATGCATGAATAATTTTGACTTCATTTGTTTTTTATGCATTTCCATTGTTATTTTGTTGTTATACTGTAATTTAATAGAACAGCAGTAATAAAACCAAGAAAACTATTTTGCGCAATCTCTCCTTACAGGGTAGGAGAGTACGCGCACATGGGTAGGAGAGATTGCGCACATAGGTAGAAGAAATTGTTATTAATAATAACTACAATTAAATTGTTAAGAATAATAATTACACTTAATCGACATTGTTGAAAGGCTTTTGTGAGTAAATATTATTGCATTAGGAGTGAATATTTCAGCCAAATGTTTAAATAATAAATAAAAGAAAGAATTTTAACAAAGTTAGCAATTTTAATTTAAGAAGATTAAAATATCAGAAAAAGCGAGCCCTACTAAGATTACAAATAACAGTAATCTAGTTGATAACATATTTAACTTGAAAATTACTTCATTTCCATTTCCACAGTTTCATTGTATTTTGTTTGCTAACCGAAGTTGTCGTCGTCCACAATCGATGCACTTATTGTTGTAAATCGTGCATCTTTCGTGCAATCACCTGCAACAAGCAATACATTGAATCCAGTCAATTGTCGAAATTGTCTCCTGGTACAGTTCCAGACATTCAGTGCACTCATCCTCAATGACCTTCGGGTTTTTTTATCATACTTTTTGTGGAAACACCTTATCTTCAGCTGTTTTTTTTTTTTTTTTGTAGCGGCATCCTTCTTAAGTCTTTTTTCATGTATATTTTGTGGATCAGTAACATTAGTTGCACTCTGTTTTCTTTTGATTTCGATGGCATTACACTATTTGGAATGGGTGAAAGCTTTTATAAAACATTGTATTTGAAAATTTATTTTAGTTAACAAAATTAATTTATTAGCAAATTAATTGCTCATTAATTAAAAAATATATATATAAATATTTAATTAAATTATTAACCGATATATTATTAATTTATTAACTAAAATAATTGCATAAAATTTATTTAATAACAACTGTATTATTAATTTATTAATAAAATTTTTATCTGCACAGTATTTTTTTGCAAATTAATTTGTTGCCAGATTTAGTTTGATAATTATGTCTTTTTCCGAAATTATTTCAAAATTGATTCATTCACATGTTTTACACGTAATTTGCAATTCATACAAATTTATAAAAAAGCTGTGTAATCTCTCCTAGCACTTAAACTTATGGGGAAATGCGCCATCTTTCCTAAGTAGCAGATGCGCAAACTCTCCTATTTTGGTAGGAGAGATTGCGCGGCCTTTTATTTAAATATGGCCACTTCTAAAATGAATTTTTGGTATTCGCATACTTAGTCCAGGTTAGTAGTTTATAAGAAATCGTTCAAGTTCAAAATATTTTGTATTACTGACGTTCTATAAAATTTCTGACGAACAGTTATGAAAATTCAAGCACTTACTTTGGAAAAACAAAACAAAATAGCACTGCTTTATCCAAGACGCTTGGAACAATCAATATGCAAATTCAGGTAGACACTGCACTAATGCTGCTGTACAACTACTTGGAGTCGCTGGGCGCGCACTCTACTCCTTCCCGTCGAATCTCTTTGTGCGCAATCTCTCCTACCGCGTGAACTCTCCTTGCTTTACGTTATACTTCTGCAACGACAGGTACCCCAGCGCTCCTCAACTCCTTTGCTGAACACCCGCAAATCGAAATTTGTGTGTAAAGGAAAAATGCGCTTTCCTTAAAAACTATGTGACCTAGGGTAATCGCTATAATTTTCTTGCAAGGTTTAAATTAATGTCTACTATCTCTAATTTTTTCAGAATTTTAGTTTCAGTAGATTCGGAATTAGATGGGAGGAACATATTTTTGTACTACATTTTCAACCATAACTTTGAAAATATAATACCTAATATTAAAAGAAGTGTGTGTTTGAGTTCAACGTTACGAAAGCTTTCGCACGATTCCCCACACGATATACAAAGAAAATATTTTTTTTTCAAGTAACTTAATTAGCCCCTCTGCATTTTCCCTAAATGTATCTGTGAATGTTTAATAATCTGCAAATATGTGAGTCAATAGTCTTTATTACTTCCCCCATTTTGAACTTTCCACGTTTCATAGTTTACAAGTCAAATGGCTGTGACAGACAGACAGACACTGGAGTGATCTTATAATGGTTCCGTTTTTACTTTTTAAGTACGGAACCCTAAAAATGAATTCAAATGTAAAAAATGCATTATTTTCTCTAATTATCAAAAAATTATTATTTCATTAGATTGCTTTCCAGTTCCATTACTGAAAGAACTATTATTACAAATATAAAAATATATATACAAATTTATTGCAATATTCTTCCCCCCCCCCCCCCCCCCGACAATACTTTAAGGTGTCAAAAAAAATCTTGTAAAATTTAGTTAACACATCGATTGGCAATAATACACTTCAGGATCAGTTCCAGATACTTTGTCATGTCTCAAAAGCATCCTCATTCGTTATATAAAACAAAAAGACTTTTAGTTGGAGAATTTGTTTCCAATTATAACTATCAGAATTCTTGACGTTGAAGGGCGTGGAGTGAAAAGTTTCATTTCTGAAAAAATTCTCTGCTTAAATTTGCCGGGCCATTGTGTTTTCACATTGTCTAATTTTATAAAATATAAAAAAAATACTTTAAAAAAATGATTTGGGTAGAGTTTTAATCCTT
The DNA here is from genome assembly GCA_963932465.1 of Maratus speciosus. Lineage (NCBI taxonomy): Eukaryota > Metazoa > Arthropoda > Arachnida > Araneae > Salticidae > Maratus > Maratus speciosus. Next base: position 277,076,323 of record OZ010797.1, on the reverse strand, counting down.
TAATCTCTGGTGGTTAAATTTCTCCCCATTTAATTTTAATCTGCAAATGTCACATTGACACCAGTATTTTGAAACAAAATTTTTAGTTTCTTATGTACCACGAATTAGATATGTACACAAATTTTCTTACACGAAATTAACACTTACTTATTTTCAAATAAATTAGATAGTAAATTTCGGCCCAATTGTGACATTTGATGATTAAAATTAAGTGGAAAGATATTCCACATTTTTAAAATTTTATAATATATAAAAACAATACTTAAAAAATGATTTGTGTAGAGTTTTAAACCTTTAAGCTCTGATGGTTCAATTTCTTCCCACTTAATTTTAATATCCAAATGCCACATTGTCACCAGTATTTTTGAACCAAATTTTTAGTTTCTTGTGTACCACGAGTTAGACATGTACACAATTTTTCTTATGTACACGAAATTAGCACTTGTTTATTTTCAAATAAATTAGATCGTAAATTCCGGTCCTATTGTGACATTTGGGGATTCAAATTAAGTGGGAAGATGTTCCACCTTTTTAAAATTTTATAATGTACTATTGGGTTGATCGGAAAGTCATGTCGTATTTTTAATATGTTTATCAAAGGTGATTTATTCCTATAAAAATAAGAATTCAATCAATAATGTATTGGCTATTTTGTTCGACGACCTTTCGCCATTGCTCAACAAGGTTCATAATTCTACGCTTATAGAATGGCCTGTCTTTAGAAGCGAAAAACTGTACCAGGTGCCGATTTATAGCGTCATCGGAATCGAATGTTTTACGATTCAAGGAATTCTGCAAAGAGCGAAACAAATGGTAATCTGAAGGTGCAAGGTCAGGAGAGTATGGTGGGTGGGGCAACACATCCCAACCAAGCTGCAACAGCTTTTGGCGGGTGACAAAACTCGTGTGTGGTCTGGCTTTGTCGTGGTGGAACACAACGCCTTTACAATTCGTGAGTTCTGGCCGCTTTTGATTTATTGCATTGTTCAATTTGTCCAATTGCTGAGAGTATACGGCTGAATTAATCGTCTGATTCTTTGTTAAGAGCTCAAAATGCACAACAGTTTTAAAATCCCACCACAATGTCAGCATGACCTTTTTCTGGTGAATGTTCGCTTTGGACGTTGATTGAGATGGTTCATCGCGCTTTCTCCAAGACCGCTTGCGTACGACGTTATTGTAAACAATCCATTTCTCATCGCCAGTGACCATATGCTTCAGAAAAGGGTCGTTTTCTTCACGTTTATGAAGGGAATGGAAGATGCTCAAACGGCTTCACCAAATGGATTTCTTTCAGCTCATGAGGAGCCCAAACTTCAAGCTTGCTTACGAATCCGAGCTTCTTTAAATGGTCATGAATGGTTGATTGAGAAATATGTAGTACCTCTGCAATCTCTCGTGTCGGTTAGACTCAACCATTGCCTTTATTTCGTCATTGTCAGCCTCCAATGACCTTCCTGACCGAGGCGCATCATTCAAAATCTCCACAACGGAATTTTGCAAATCACCGCTGGCACTGACGTGTCGTTAGAGCATCGTCCCCATAAACTTTACGCAACTTTTCACAAGCTTGCGTCGCATTCTTGCCTTGCGGAAATAAAAAAACAAAATATAGCGAAAACCAGCAGTTTTTCCCTCCATTTTCAAATCCGTATAAAATCTATTCAACTCATTCGAATCGAACAGTTTCCTGTTTATTGAATGGGTTAGAAGTGTGACCTTATCTAGTATTCCAGTGAGGTGCGTGTGCGTGGCACTTCTACTCAAAAAACGCACTAAAGACATCTGTTAGCAAAATACGACATGACTTTCCGATCAACCCAATAGCAAACCCCGCGGCTTTGCTCGCGTAAAAGTGGAAATATGCCAAGTGATAGTCATATGTCGAACTTTTATTTAAAAAAAATTATACTTTTAGGAATAATTCAAAAATCACTATTTAAAACACAGTTTAACTAAACCTCATTATTACACTGCATCAGGCAGAAATGAGACTTAAATTAATAAAAAGAATTTAAACTAAATAAATTATAATTTAGAAAATATTTTGAAGCTTTTATGCTCATTTCATACGCTAATTTCAATATTCATTTGAAGTTTTTAATAAAACGTTCTTAGTACGCATCTAAAAAATAACCATCATCTCAAATTCCAAGCTTCCTGTCTATCGGTCTACCACCTCTTTGGTGGCAGTGGCACTAACATAAAATGCCTATGTGAAACAGAAACTGTCACCATTAATTTGGTAATATTACTTTCGAAATCGGTTTGATATTTCCTAATATTCCATAGAAATGGTAATTCAGAAAGTTTTTAAAGGCTTTTTTTAGAACATTTGTAGTTCCTCCTGCCAACCCGATGTGGTAGTGGCACTGGCAAAAAATATAGCCTGTGTGGAATCAGAGACTGTCACCATTGATTCGCAACCATTAATTTTGTAATCGGTTTACTATTTCCTGAGATTGCATAAAAATCGTAATTTAGGACTTTTTTAGAACGCTTTTCGCCCCTTCGTTTCGCTTCACCTCTTTTAAATTTCGAATTTTTTTTCGACAGTTCTTAGAGGGCATTTATATGTTATAAGTAACAACCATGTCATATTTACAGTTTCTAGCCTCTCCAGTATCACAAAAATCGCAATTTAGAACGTTTTTTGCTCCTGCAAATTCCAGGTGGTTGTGACACCAACATGCCATTAGAGCCTATATTGAAGAAAAGGCTGTCATGATCAATTTCCAACCACTACTTTTGAAATCGGTTTGCTACTTTCTGAGTTTGCGCAGAAATCGCCATTTAGAACATTTTTAGAACGTTTTTCGGGCATTATCACCCTTCGTAAATTTTGATTTTTTAAAGAAATGTTCTTAAAGTTCATTTGTGTCTTATAACTACCATTCCAAATTTCATGTTTCTAGGCCCTTCAGTAACACAAAAATCGCATTTTTAGAACGTTTTTTGCTCTTGCACCGCCTTTGGGGTAATGGCACCGAGATAAAATATAGCCTATATTGGAGCAAGGGCTGTCACCATCATTTTGACACCATTATTTTTTAAATCGGTTCGTTACTTCCTGAGATTGGGAAGAAATCGCCATTTACAACGTTTTTTAGAACGCTTTTTGCGCATTTTCACCCTCTTTAAATTTCGAATGTTTTAAGAAATGTTTTTAGAGATCATTTATATCTTATAAGTAACTACCATTCTAAATTTCATGTTTCTAGGCCTTTCAGAAGCACAAAATCGCATTTTTAGAACGTTTTTTGCTCCTGCACCCCCTTTGAAGTAGTGGCACCGACATAAAATATAGCCTATGTTGGAGCAAGGGCTTTCACCATCATTTTGACACTATTATTTTTTTAAATCGGTTCGTTACTTCCTGAGATTGCGTAGAAATCACCATTTAGAACGTTTTTTAGAACTCTTTTTGCGCATTTTCATCCCCCCCCCCTTTAAATTTCGAATGTTTTAAGAAATGTTCTTAAAGATCATTTATATCTTATAAGTAACTACCATGCCAAATTCCATGTATCTGGGCCCTTCAGCAACACATAAATCGCAATTTCGAACGTTTCTTTGCACCTGCACTCCTTTTGGGGATAGTGGCACCAACATAAAATGACAGTGCCATTTCTATTAATGTATCATTTCTTCCCAATATGACCATTTCACTCGCTTAATGTATTTCGACTCTTGCCAGCCCAAATATTTCGATAAAATGAGTACAATATATGTATTTTAATTATGTTTTTCTGCACATCATACATAGACGGCACCTTAAACCATCATTTTGACGTTTTTTAATGATAATTCGAAAACTACTTGAAAGAAAAATTTGAAATTGTGAATTCGCATAAAACAGGGCATAATAAATATAAATGTATAAAAAAAAATTGTAGGTTGCAATTCATATTTTTTTCGAATATCAATTTCATAATTCATAATCCATATTATATATATTTTTTAATTACAAATTCAATGTATTTATGTTTGGGTTTTTTAGTATTATAACCACACACAAAATTATCATCACATTAGGATTATAATTTCAGGAGATATTAATAAAAATATGAAAATGTAATTTAACATTAGAAGCTCTGATGAATTTGGAATATTTATAATTCAAATACTTATCATCCAAATGAATAGAAATTTCGTTTCTAGGTATTGTTTGAAACGAAGTTTTAAAATATATTGTCAAAATTGGGTGTTGCCGTTGAAAAAAACAAAGTTTGGTCTGGTTTGGATTTGTAGATGCCCCCTAAGCAAATTTTATATGCAGAATTTAAAAGTAGACTTTATTTCCCATCATTTGGTACCAGAAACTTTCTTTTATTCTAATTAGTTGCAGAGTTAGTAGGGGGTGTTTACCTTTCTTTTTCCACGACTGTACTTGCATTAATCATATGATAATCGTGATGAAAAAATTGCGCGAACTGCTATATTCTACAAATTTCTTTTAAAGATAGCCACAGCGAAAAATACGAGGGGGCGTAAATTACACAGGTTTACAAAATAATACTTTTTCTCTGCATCATTTTAGGTGTTTCTAATAATTTTAGATGAGCTTAAATTAAAAATGCCAAGATTTTCGTTCTATCACTTAAGGGTTTCTTATAAAGGGAGAATGAAGGTATAAGAAAATTATACCAGAGATCTAGTAGAGTCAGAATACTCTATTGAAAAAACACTTTCAAACAAGCTGTATATTACATATATTTGTTAGTTTTGGCAAAGCTGCTACAAACCGAAAAATCGTTATTAGCCCCCGGTATGCTATTTCTTTCTCCCAGCTATTAAAATGTCGTCTCCAAAAAATAACATTCCGTTGTATAAGCCAGTCGTAAAACAAAGCAGATGTATCATTGTACTGTTAAATACTCTACTGAATATTTTTAAACTTCTAAGCATCGCACATTTTGAATTTTTATACCGTGTCATATTGGGGGGAAAAAAGTACTTTTAAATGCAATTTATTTGAAAACTGCATCTCTATTTATTTTTGAGCTATTAATTTTTTAGTAGTTTTTAGCGCCATTTGTTTAATTTTGGCAACTCAAGTACTCTATTTCTGTAGAAGGTAAAGACAAAATAATTGGAAAATAGTAATTATATCTTTTTGTTGCCATTTTCCAATAACTACTGAAAAAAAAAGTAATTAAAATACGTGCTATTTTGAAAAAAATATAAATGAAGGATTTCTGATAAAACATGGAGCTATTATAAACTATATTTAATTTAACTATCTATATTACAAACAAATGAAGGCATATGAATCATTAGATAGCCGAAATTTTTTTGTAGAGTTTCTTGAGTGACATCTGTTTTTTTTTTTTTTTTTTTTTTTGTTTTTTTTTTTATGCGAGTATTATTCAGCGATAGTGGCGTCATATGAATACTTTACTGTAGATGTTGTTTAAGACTGGATCGTAAATGACGGATTTTTCAGAGGATGCAAATGACGTCCTTTTATGCAAAGTAAATGCGCGTGTGTTTTAAGTCTTAAAACTGAAATAGGTTTTGTATTGTCTATATTTATATACTTTTTTTTTTTTCATCGGGTGCGAAACTAAATTCTGAAAATGCAGAATTCCTGTTTTCTAGTTACGGCTTTTCTTTCCCTATGGAAGAAAGATGTCCCTCTCCCCCCCCTCATACACATTTTAGAATTTTTGGTCTTGTACACTAGACATAACGCAGGCTGTTTTATACTAGTCATCTATCTCGGGCTCAAAGTGAAAATTTTACTTATTCACAAATTAACAAAAATAGGAATTACACAAACCCAGCAAAAAGCGATGTCGTCATTCAAGGAGCTCGACAAAAAATCCAGTATCTAATGATTCACATGCCATTCATTTGTTTGTAACATTAATAAGGATACCGAAAATTAAATGCAGTTTATAATCGTTCTATGTTTTATCAGAAATCATTCATTTATATTTTGTCAAAATTCGGAAAATGTTAGTACAGACGGATGAATAAAATTGCATTCTTTCAGCTTTTGGATAGGAATTAATGAAATGCTGAGAAAATATATCACACAAATATTTTTAAAATACATTTTTATAGCAGATGATATTTTTGGCAGCATCTGAAACATAATTACAAATTACAATTATGTTTCAGATGTTATTTGAAAAAGGCAACAAAAAATATAGTAATCTACTATTTTCCCTCTACTTTCTACCACAGACTTTCTACAGAAATGGAGTACTTCAGTTGCCACCATTACAGAAATGGAGTATTTCAGTTGCCACCATTACAGAAATGGAGTACTTCAGTTGCCACCATTACAGAAATGGCATCAAAAACTACAAAAAAATTGATATCTCAAAAATAAATTGAGATGCAGTTTTGAAACAAATTCATTTAAATGTGCATTTTCCCCCTATACGACGGTGTAAAAATTGAAAACGTGCAATTTTCAGAAGTTAAAAAAATTGCAGTAGATTATCAGCATTTAACCGTATAATGATACACCTGCTTCGTTTTACGTGTGGCTTATGATTATATTAACGTTATTTTTAGTGACGACACTTTAATTGTTGTCTCAAAGAAATAGCATATCGGAGGCTAATAAAGAACTTGCTATTTAAAAGAAGTTGGAAATTGCATGTCAAACGAGGAAAATGATGTGCGTTCGTACTATACTAGTTATATAAATATTGTTTGCACAGCATATTGTACTGAATGTATATTTTAGTGCACGTCAATTTCATTCTGTTCGAAAGTAACATCATTAAGGCTGTTCTCAACTGCTCTGCTCAACAAGCGCAAAACGTTTTGACGCATTTACAAATTCATTTTTTAACGGAAAGATATAAAATTAAAAGGCCTGTTTATGGAAGCGATTTGGAATCGGACTGTGTTTTCCATTTTTTAATCAATAAATTACCTATTGAGTTATAAGCGATTTTGTTCACGTGACAAACACGTTTTTCGTCCTTTCTTGAGTGGTTATTCTACTTTCGCGCGGAAATTCGGTTCAAAGCGCCCATTTTGACGCTATTTCGTGAAAGATCTATTGCGTTTGCAAAAAAAAAAAAAAAAAAAAACCGGAAAAAACAGCTCGATTGCATAGTTTCTGAACAACAACACCAGCTAGTTTCATTGCATTTCCGAACAAAAATAAATTAAAACTTATGTCATAAATTTGCCCTCTTGGATTTGAGAACAGCCTTGAAATGTTATGCACTTGATATATGCACTTGATGCACCAAATGCACTTGAAATATTTTTTTCCCCATTGGCCGTAATGTAACGGAAAACTTTTGACCGTCCCTGCAATACATTCGATTTTCATAAAATTTGAAATGACTCGACAAAATTTGGAAACAATTACATATTTAAAATTTCAGATCATTAGGTTGGGTAGTTTTTGCTCTGTTAGATGTGGACGGACAGACAGATGAACCGAACGACGACTATAGGTGCTACGTATTTATGTAATTACGAAAGCACCTAAAAAACAAGAATGTATAAGTTTCTTAAAGGGTTTTACAAGCCTTCAAAAATCATTTTGAAAGGGAGTTGAATTGCTATTGATGGGATATAACGACTGCCGCTACTATCAATCGCTACCGATCTCTATCGCGCGTAGCCCGATTACGAAAGATTAACCCGTTTGCACTTAAAACAATATAATTAATCCAGCATTCGTTTCTGGTTATTATTCCAAATATAAATCAAAATTCCATTAATAAATAAATAAAATAGTAAAATTATATAAATAAAACAGAAATTTAGCAAACATGTAATCAAACTACGTGATTAAACATCTGAAATTATTACAATCCTAAATGCTGCTGCTGTAGTAGCGAAATCTTTGGTGATTTCCCCGGCTATAAACTCCGGACATGCGGCTAATACGAAAATATCACTTTTATTATATTTTAAATCTTTATTTGAATACACTGTTGTTATTTTTAGGTGCGTTCGTAATTATATAAATACGTAGCACCTTTAGTCGTCGTTCAGTCCATCCGTCGGTCCGTCCGTCTGCATATAACAGAGCCAAAACTACCCAACCGAATGGTCTGAAATTTTAAACGTATAATTGTTGCAAAATTTTGTCGAGTCATTTCAAATTTTATGAAAATCGGATGTATAGTTTAATGACAGGGACAGTCAAAAGTTTTCCGTTACATTACGGCCATAATGGCAAAAAATTATTGCAAGTGCATTTTAATGATGTTACAGCCTTCCGAACGGTCTGAAATTTTAAATATATAATTGTTGCAAAATTGTGTCGAGTCATTTCAAATTTTATGAAAATCGAATGCATAGTTTAATGACAGGAACAGTCAAAAGTTTTCGGCCAACGGGAAAAAAATTATTTTAAGTGCATTTTAATGATGTTACAGCCTTTCGAACTGAATGAAATGATATGCACTTATGAAGTGCACTAAAATATTCATTCAGTACAATATGCGGTGCAAAAAATATTTATAAAACTAGTTATAGTACGAACGCACCTGATTTGCCACGTTTGACCAGCAATTTCCAACTTGTTCTTATAAAAATGATTTTTGGTTCTTTTAGCAGGCAATCTAGAAAATATATATTAAATATAAAATGTCTATTTGAGTTCTCAGTAAAGAAAATTTTTTTCACCTATTTCTGTGAACAGTCAAAGGATGGGGGGTGGGGAGAAATATATTATTCCCCTGTACTGCCAGTGTTAGTCACATAAAAAAGCAGTGGGATATCCCCTTGTTTATCCTCGCTTTCTGTTTCAAGTACTTTCCCAGTCATTTTGGAAAATAGAAGTGATGTCTTTTTCCCATAGTTTTAGAACGATATTTTACAATAAGGGGTGGTGCATAAATGATGTCACACCTTTTTTCAGTATTTTTGAACCCCCCTCCCCCCTTTGTCACAAAGTGTCACACTTTACCATACGCCCCCCCCCCCCCTACCCTTGTCACATGTCACGCTATATTACATAAACATATACTTGCAGTTCAGATACAAAGCACTACGTTATAGATCATATTTCAAACTTTATTTTTAAACTTTAACTATGTGTTTTAACAACACTTGTGAGCATAACAATAAAAATCATTCATGTACTTACTTTGTTATGAAATAAGATTAAGGTTTATAACAAAAACATAATTTACAATAGTAATAAAATATTAATACGAAAGAGCAATTGAAAATAGTCGTATTTTGGAATTTGTAATGGAATTTAATATGGCTTTAAATCTAATTTATAAACACAAAATCCTTTAATTTCAAAATAACTTAAAAATTTAATCTGCTGATTTTTAATGCTTTTATTTTAACCAAAATGTGTAATGTCACATTTCTTCTTATCCCCTCCCACCCCCTTGTCACAAACTGTCACAATTTCATGAACCTCTCTTCCCCCCTCCAAGCGTGACATCATTTGTGGAAGCCCCCTAATAAGAATTGTGACTTTTGCAGATCTCTGCCATTGGTTGAGTATAAATAACAAATTTGCTATTTAAAGGGTCTCAAGACTCTTAAAATCGGAAAAAATGAAAAAAAAAGGACCATTTTCAACATTTAATACCTTAAAATATATATAAAACACAATTTTTATTGGTATGAAAGATATAAGTATGTTCTTTGATTTCTTGTGTTTAAAAAATTGCGAGATTCAGAATTAGCATTTATAGGAGGCTCCAAAATGTCAGACACTTTACGAGCAGAAAATTGGTATATAACAGCTTACGCGCAGGATTAAAAAATAAATATTGCAACTAGAATGAAAATTTTAGTGCCTTATTATACTTGAAATTGTAATAATTATCCTGAACCTAAATAAAATTTGTATTTAAAGCATTTATATTTTTAATACAAAGTTCTATTTAACTAATGCAAAATTTTGAAAATTTCAACAGTATAAACGCCTAAAAAATATATTTTTTTTGAACAATAAAAAGGAAATTTTTGGTTCAGTTTATACAGACTATCATGAAACATATTTTTTGAAAATTTCATAAAAAAAACATTCAGAATCTTTTGAGATATCCTGCGCGTTATGTCCAAAAATGTTATTTGGAGAAAAATGACTTCAAAGTTTCGGATACGCCGCTTCAGCTATTGAGCGGGTATAATTCTGAAAACCACAATTTCTGTTCTAATGAAAATTTAAAGAAAACAATTATGTCAAAATGTTAAAAAATATAGGAATTTAACATTTAAAATAATTGAAATTTCGAAAAGTTTGAAACTCTAAGAGTCCTGAGACCCCTTAAACAGCTATTTGGAGACATGAAAGTCACGAAACGCTGAATGAGAGATTATTTATAGACCGGAAGCCGACAGCACAGACAATTACCTCATCGAGTTCACGGATGAAATTCTAGAATTAGTTAAATCTCGATTCGCATATTAAAACGCAATCGGTCTGCCAAGTCATATCTTGGTGGAAACTACCTGAAAACCCGATTTTAGCGGCTGACTCGTAGGTTTACCATTATGTTTTCCTGCTCCCAGTCCTGCATGTTTTCATACCTTTGGGTGCAGGAAAACACAATGTTAAACCTACGAGTCAACCGCTAAATTTCGGGTTTTCTGGTGTTTTCCACCAAGATAGGAATTAGCAAACCGATTGCATTTTAATATGCGAATCGAGATTTAACTAATCCTAGAATTTCATCCATGATCTCGATGGTAGGTGATTCTCTGTGCTGCCGGCTCCTGATCTATTAGGATTGAAATTAATTTCTATGCTTAAATGGGAAAATTATTCTTGCAAAAAAAAATTTAAATGCAATTCTCTACTGCGTACTTTCGGTATCGGGTTTAGGGACTGAGTCGGGCCCTGATAACACAAAATTTTTCGGGCTCCGGCCTTAAATCGTCGGGCTCGACCTCCGAGAAAAAGAGCCCTACCTCCTCAACATTGTATATTGCTTATGGAGTCAGGTAACCTTTGAACCAATAAAGTACATGGAAAAGTGACCTCTGTAAGAATTGCAGTCATTCTTTAACTAATTAACTTTTAATTATAAAATTGAAAACGCGTGTTAGGAACGATTTATTTTATCAATTAAAGTTGTTAGAAAAGGTATACACATACATAGTTTTTTTTTATTTATTTTAAAAGATAATACAGTTTTTACGAAAGAATTATTCTTGCATGCATTGCGCGCATGATTTTACCCATTTGAATGGCTGAAACAAGCAAAAATTTTTTTAATGAGTACAGATATAAAGTGTTCTCAAAATGACCTACAATGAAAAAAATAAAACTTGTTGATCCTGAGAAAAAAATTTTTTTTTAGAGTAATTCGAAATATCAAGATTTTTTTAATACAAAAGTAGCCGTGAAATCTAAACTTCTCACTTGAGAAACATAATAATAGGTCATTTTGTGCTTCTGTACGTTTAATACATCCATCAAAAATTTCGTGAAATTCTAGGCAACCGTTTTTCAGAAATCGTGCGCGCAATGATCAAAATCGCTGTTTTGAGAAAATTGTCTTTAAAGATTGAAAAACCCGTTGATCATATAGCAAAAGCTCAAAGTGTTTTAGACATAACTTTTCTTCTAATGCGATTTTTTGTATGAGGTTTTCTTTTAAATGTTTCCAAAGAATCATATTTAATTATAAGCTATTAAACAAAAATCCGATTTTTGGACGCTTCAAAGGTTACCTGACCCCTTATTGTTGCTTCCTACTCAACAGTTGGCAATAGCCTGCTATTATGCTTTTTGATGTCTGATCAGTGTTGGATTCAGGAATTTTTCTCCGGGAGGGATTTCTGCGGCTCCGGCAGAAATATTTTAGAATTCTTAGAAATATTTTAGAATTTTTGCGGGGGGGGGGGGGGGGCTTGCACATTTGTCCATTAAAAGGTATAAAACCACAAACCTTCCGGGGTTACATTTCAATGTTCTATGGGGACAGGGCCGAAAATAAGGGGGGGGGGGGCAGAGGGGCACGTGCCCCGGGCGCCAGAACGAAGGGACTCCAAATGAAGATTTTGTTTGTCTTGTTTTTCGATTTTTCTCAAATCTATGTTTAGCACGGTATTGTTAAAATTGTCCTCTCTGTGGTATTCCAAAGCATAGAAGAATCTAAAAATAATATGGCATAAGGATCCGGTATAAAGCGGAATTTTTTTTCGTTTTTTTTCCGTTTTCAAGATTTTAATGAACCAATATTTAACAAAGTAGAACACGTAGTTCAGTATTACACATTTTATGATTACATATTTTAAATTTTAAAATAAGTCGGCTATTAGAAAATTAGTAAAATTCTCTTTGTAAATATACTTTGCGAGGATGGGGAGGGGGGACGTCCAAATCCATGTTTGCCCCGGGCGCAAAAAAGGCTTGTTTCGGCCCTGGGTTAATGTCCCCCCCCCCCACGATCCACCCCCCGAATTCAACACTGTGCCTTTTGTTTTTATGACTAAATTTATAATTTAACAATTGGAAAATCTTGTGTTTTTGAAGCTTAATTTATAAATTACGAACAGAACAAATTCTTGATTTGTGTCGAAACTGTACGTTATGGTAGTTTTTCTGAAATGAGAATAAAAAAATACTCGAGAAACAGACTTCTCTTGTCCCTGTGAGATTGATTCTATAAACAAGTAACCTCAAGGTTCTTCTATCATAAGGTTGTTCCATTTGAAGGATAGCCAATCAGAGTAGAGCAAGGCTGAAACGTCACGTGGCGGACAAGATTGGAGATCGACCAGCCGTCATAAAGTAAATGGATGCGAAAGAATGAAATATCAAGTAAAATAAATTTTTAAAAAGCAGATCTTCGAAAGTAAATTGAACAAAATCATTTTCCTTAAAATAATTTGTTCAAACACTGATTGGAGTTAATTAAATATAAAATGCATGATGGTTAAATAATATCACGATACCTTTGTTTACATTCAAATACTTGAATAAATTCGCAAAAAAAAAAATTAAATTTTTAATGTGTAAAAGTACAACTGAAAACTTTTAAACTATTGTAAAATAAAATGAATGAATGAATTATATGAATATGATTACAAAGCAGTAGTATAAAAAATACTAGTATTATCAAACAGAATCAATTAAACAAAACTCACACATTAAAACTTTTAACAATAATGCATTGTCCAATTACTAGATATAAGTTTTCAAAAAATTTCGAATGTCACTATGCTTATTCAGGATCAAAATAATACAATAATATTGCTCTATAATTAAACTAATTCCATTATGTAAAAAAATATGTACTATGCATATTTTTTACATTATAATATTCAAATAACAATATCGTAAAATTTAAAACAACTTCAGTAATAAAATATCCATGTTATCTTATAAAACACATCAAATATAACATTTCTCCATACAAATAGGAAACAATAGAAAAAAATATATGGAGGTATACAGATTTAACAATGTGCTAACATTTTCAAAAAAGAAAAAAAAGTAAGAACCAATGTCATATTTTCAATAATGCATGTGAATAATACTTTTTACACACTATCATGTTGTAAAATCATTGATCTTCATTATTAATAATCAAAATTAAATTTTTAAATTCTTTAGTTTCAAATGCACATCAATATGATTAAAATATCTGTAGCGTATATTGTACGTCAGCGTATATTGTACGTCAGCTGTTTGCTAAACGCTGGGTTAGCTAGATACGAAGTGCATGTCGCTGCATCAGCAGCCGATGTACAACAGATCTACGAAAAATTGAGAAAATCGCACAAAAATCCTTATCACTGCGCCCTATGTATGAAGTTTGGTTCAAATGTATGCATAATTTCATATACTTTCCGATGATATAATGAGACACACATAGATAAGGACAGACAGATATTTGTGAAAACATGTTTTTCGAGTTTTATGACCCTTAAAACGTGGATATCCGTCAAAAACCGGAAATCGAGCAAAATTTCGACTACAATACTTTCTTCTATTATAGATAAAAGAAAGTAAAAAAAGGTAATGCTAAAGTAAATATTTTAATAGAGGAATTTTTTTTAAAAAAAGGTAAAAAAAAAAATCACAATAACAAAAGAAAACTTTTTATGCAATTTTTGACTTTTTTTAAAAAATTTTGCGGCGATTTTTTCCATATGAGTAAAATGGATCCTGCTTTATTTTTTTTTAGCACAATATATTAAATCTTGTTATGTTTTCCATAAAATTTATTCTGAGTTCGTGCAGAGATTTTTGCAATTTTTGTGAATTTTTTATGCGATTTTTAGAGTTTTCTAATGTTCCGTGGCCTTTTTTTTTTTTTTGAGATTTGTAAAAGGAACTCGGTTACCAAATATAATAAATTTTCTCCTCTGCGAGTTTTGAACTTTGAACCTTTTTTTCCCCATTTGATGGCGATTTGTCTGCATTTGTGAAAGAAATCCGGTTTTAATATTTTATTCCAATATAGTAAATGCTGTCCTCTTTTTTCCCCTTTCATTAAAGTTTATAAGGAATTTCTCGAGATTCTTTTATGCAATTTTTAGAGATGTTCGTGTTCTGCAGAAATTTTTTGACATTCGTAAAAGTCATTCGGTTTTAGAACTGCAGCATTATATTAGTAAATTTTGTCCCCTGCGATTTTAGTGTTTTTCGTTGCGATTTTCCAGAACAGTGATCGGCAGTTAACAAAATGCCGTGTATTTCGACGTCCGGATTTGAGACTCTGAACTGTATTGTTAAATCTGTATAGTGTTCTCCGAAAGTTACTAGAACACCTTAATATAGCGCATTTACTAGGTTTTGTTTTCAAAAAGTCTGTTAAAATAATAGAATAATTAAAATCCGTCACAGAAAGAAGCTTCCAACGCAGAACAACATTAAATACTATTGAAACGAGCGGAGCGAGGCGAATCTGTCCGCCACGTGACGTAATGCGCGAGCAGTTAGGAAATCTTTACAGTTGGCACATCGCACGAATGGTACCCAGTAACCTGAATAAGTGAGCGCGTGGATGCTTTTATTATTTACTTTTTATATTTTGGCGATCAGCCACATACTTTCTGGCAACCCTGAACATATCAGCTGATAACAGTCATAGATTACATTAACTGTGAAGGAAGTAGAGACGAGAGCAGTGATGAGCCCAACTACCGCTTTTGATGAACTTTCTTCGTAAGCTAATTATTAAGTAAATAGACCGTGCTTTTTAAGTTAAAAGATATTTACCTTCAAATTAATGCTGCAAAATATGAATGGATTTTTTTTTTCTGAGATGCAAACAAGCATAATTAGCTTGTGAGAGCTTTTATAAATGTGTTATTGACTTCCGATTCGTGCTGTTAACCTATGAAAATCGCGAGTTCAAAATTATAAATAAGAAACATATTTTAATAAGAAGCGTGGCAGTGTGAATTTCTTAGCTAAAACAACGAGAAATAATTAGTCTTTGCATTGAAAGGTAAGAAATAATTATTTAATTTTTCATGTAAACATTTTTTGTACGTAATTCCCTTTTTAACCGATTTCAGAATTTCTGAAGACTCTCAATTCGATTTATTCACATGAATGACAACAATCGATATATCTGGCACATCGATATTTTCTAAAAACATTATCTAGTCATATTGATATTATATTGTCATATTTTATTTTATATAATTTTATAAATATATGTATATACGTATTTGTTTTATTTTAGGGTTTATATATGATAAAATATTACTCTTATTTGAATTATTACTAGATGTTTATATTATTACTAATTCCAGAGCCGTACAAATAGACCATGGGTCCCGGTAATAATTCCAATAACCCCCCCCCCCCCCGCCCCTTACCATTGGTACGATACAATAAAACCTGATTTTATTAGACAGAAACTCATACGACCAGTGAAAAATTCCATTTTATACAGTTGTTTTCATATAAAGAATGCATAATTTAATAATATTTTTGGGGACTGGACTATGATTTTTTCCCTTTGTAATAGAATTCTGTTATAAATGGCTTTACTCTGAGAAAATGGCTTTGCCTTTTAGTACCTTTTTAAAATAATCTATGTAGTATTTGCTTGGAATTTTATTAATTTTATATTACAATATTACAGTTTATGATTCATCTGTAACACTTTTAGGTAGCTTTCATTACAAAAAGTCCTTCCGGCCAGTGCCGGGAGGAAGAGGTAGCTTTCAAATACCTTATTTTAAAAAAGCCAACTTATATTATTCAAACACACGAAGCTCAGTTTAGTGGAAACCGAATATAGGAGATTCAATACTAATTTTTATCAATACTAAATCATTATGAATGAGAATTTCATGAAATTAGTCAGCTTTATCCAAGCTGCTTTTATTTAAAGTAACTTATATTTGGCTGAGATGTTGATGTATACTATCCACATGCTTTCTCACATGGAAATAGGCGAATACGTGTGTTATCGCGTGACAAATACAAGATCGTTTCAAAATGTTAGCCATACTAGAAATTCAAAGTGCTATAATTCAACCACTTTTTAAGATATAAACAAAAGAACAAATTTTCAGAAACAAAATCTGCTCCGGAATCTTTGTATCAAGGCCAAACACATAAAAATTTCTTTTTCATTTTCCAATTTTTTAATACCTCATTTTAAATTTTAAATTTAATTTTTTTTAAATGGCAACCCTTTTGAAACAAGATGGCGAATAAAGCTGGCCAACGAACTCGGTCGAGACATTGGTATGTACTATGTACTGATCAAGTAACATCCAAATCGGTTCATAAATACGCTTGTTATCGCGTGACAAAAATCAGGTCGTTTTAAAATGTCAGCCACAATAGAAATTCAAAACGCTATAACTCAGCCATTTTTTTAGATATAGACGAAACAAAAACTGTTCCGGGATCTTTGTATTAAGGTCAAACACATAGAAAAAAAATCTTTTTCATTTTCTAATATTTTGGTATCTCATTTTAAATTTTTTAAATGGCCGCCATTTTGAAACAAGATGGCGGATGAAGCTGGCCAGCGAACTCGGTCGAGATATTTGTATGTACTATGTACACAACAAAGTACATCCAAATCGGTTCATAAATTCGCCTGTTATTACGTGACAAATATCAGGACGTTTCAAAATGTCAGCCACGCTAGAAATTCAAAATGCTATAACTCTGCCATTTTTTGAGATATAGACGAAACAAAAACTGCTCCCGAATCTTTGTATCAAGGTCAAATACATAAAAAAAATATTTTTTTCAATTTTTTGGTACCACATTTCAAATTAAAATTTTTCCTAAAAATTTAAATGACTGCTATTTTTAAACAAGATGGCGGATGAAGCTGGCCAACGAACTCGGTCGAGACATTGGTATGTACTATGTACAAACGAAGTTACATCCAAATCGGTTCATAAATACGCCTTTTATCGCGTGACAAAATTCAGGACGTTTCAAAATGTCAGCCACGCTAGAAATTCAAAATGCTATAACTCAGCCATTTTTTAAGATATAGACGAAACAAAAACTGCTCCGGAATCTTTGTATAAAGGTCAAATACATAAGAAAAAAATATTTTTCCATTTTCAATTCTTTGGTACCACATTCCAAATTTAAATTTTTTAAGAAAATTTTAAATGGCCGCCATTTTGAAACAAAATGACGGATGAAGCTGGCCAACGAACTCGGTCGAGACATTGGTATGTACTATGTACATACCGAATTACATCCAAATCGGTTCATAAATCCGAGAGTTACAGTATGACAAAGGTCAGATATATATATATATATATGGATATATATATATATATATATATATATATATCAACTTTTGAACGGAGGGTGGTTTCGGGGTCTGGGGGTCATGATCGATAAAAATATACCAAAATTTTTTGAAATCGCTTTCCTCCGAACGGCTGCAATAGGTAGCTTTTTGTAATGAAAGCTACCTAAAACCTACCTATTGCAGCCGTTCGGAGGAAAGCGATTTCAATAAATTTTGGTATATTTTCATCGATCATGACCCCCAGACCCCGAAACCACCCTCCGTTCAAAAGTTGATATATATATATATATATATATATATATATATATATCTGACTTTTGTCATACTGTAACTCTCGAATTTAAGAACCGATTTGGATGTAATTCGGTATGTACATAGTACATACCAATGTCTCGACCGAGTTCGTTGGCCAGCTTCATCCGCCATTTTGTTTCAAAATGGCGGCCATTTAAAATTTTTTTTTAAATTTAAAATTTTAAATTTGGTACCAAAGAATTGAAAATGGAAAAATATTTTTTTCTTATGTATTTGACCTTTATACAAAGATTCCGGAGCAGTTTCTGTTTCGTCTATATCTTAAAAAATGGCTGAGTTATAGCATTTTGAATTTCTAGCGTGGCTGACATTTTGAAACGTCCTGAATTTTGTCACGCGATAAAAGGCGTATTTATGAACCGATTTGGATGTAACTTCGTTTGTACATAGTGCATACCAATGTCTCGACCGAGGTCGTTGGCCAGCTTCATCCGCCATCTTGTTTCAAAATGGCGGCCATTTAAAAAAATTAAAATTTAAAATGAGATACCAAAAAATTGGAAAATGAATAAGATTTTTTTTTTATGTGTTTGACCTTAATACAAAGATTCCGGAACAGTTTTTGTTTCGTCTATATCTAAAAAAATGGCTGAGTTATAGCATTTTGAATTTCTATTGTGGCTGACATTTTAAAACGACTGATTTTTGTCACGCGATAACAAGCGTATTTATGAACCGATTTGGATGTTACTTGGTCTGTACATAGTACATACCAATGTTTCGACCGAGTTCGGTTGGCAGCTTCATTCTCTATCTTGTTTCAAAAGGGTTGCCATTAAAAAAAATTAAATTTAAAATTTAAAATGAGGTATTAAAAAATTGGAAAATGAAAAAGATTTTTTTATGTGTTTGTCCTTGATACAAAGATTCCGGAGCAGATTTTGTTTCTGAAAATTTGTTCTTTTGTTTATATCTTAAAAAATGGTTGAATTATAGTACTTTGAATTTCTAGTATGGCTAACATTTTGAAACGATCTCGTATTTGTCACGCGATAACACACGTATTCGCCTATTTCCATATAAGAAGGCATGTGGCTGGTATACATCAACATCTCAGCCAAATATAAGTTACTTTAAATAAAAGCAGCTTCGATAAAGCTGACTAATTTCGAGAAATTCTCATTCATAATGATTTACTATTGATAAAAATTATTATTGAATCTCCTATATTCGGTTTCCAATAATTGAGCTTCGTGTGTTTGAATAATAAAAATTGGTTTTTTTAAAATAAGGAATTTGAAAGCTACCTCTTCCTCCCGGCACTGGCCGGAAGGACTTTTTCAGTTAAGATTGTATATAAAAACTTTAAATTTTAATTGAATTAATCAATTATTTTTGAATGAAAGAGTTTAAAGTATGAAAGAAATAAAATGCTTACGGGTACTGAGTACCCTTTGAACATTTTTTAAAATTTAAGCATTTTAAGGTACATTTTTGACATAATAATAAAGGACTCACTGAAGGAAAATAAGAAATTGTTCGATTTCCCTGGCAAAAATTTGAAAAATTTAATTTAAAAAAATTAAGTAAATTTTAAAATGTATCTTCTCGTACAATTCTGAACATTTTGAGTTAATTTTTTTTACAACTGTTCTTAGAAGTGTGCTGTATAATTTTAAGCATCGTCATTAACGATAAGTTGATTAGTTTGGGAGAAAAAAAAAAGTACAAATACGTGTAAAATTACAGTAAAAACTGAATTTATTTTACATTTTTATGTGTAAGAAAAAACTTTTTACTTTTTTGTAAATTCGATACTTAGTTCTATTAAATAGACAATAAGGAACAAAAAGAAAAAAAAAATCAAGTCAATTGAAAATTATACATAAAAGTTTTATCACTTTGAACATGCTAATTCGTCGAAAAAACACAAACAGAGGAAAACCATTTTTAAGTGAAGTGGGTGTGGCATTTAAAGGGACAGCGATGTAATAAAATCGCTTTTAACTGAATTTATAATACTCGGATTTTTACGAAACTTCATCTGAGTATACTAGGGATAATGAAGTATAATTTAAGCAAAAAAAAAAAAAAAAAGAAAGAAAAAGAAAAAGAAAATCGATATTTTCAGCATTTTTCGCCAAATGAAGGGTACCGAATCCCCTTAACCCTTTCAGGGCCAAACAATTGTGTTTGTGTAATGTTGAACTCACACCAGAATTTTTGAAAAAAATTTACCTCAAAAGGAGGAAGTGCAATTTTTTATCTTTTTTCTACCAAAGTTAAAAAAGTAAAATTTAATTAAAAGTCTCTGGTGAGAATCTTCATTAAAATTAGATGGGATATGATATATCCCACCGCCCCTCATGGGGTTAACCTGTGTGTGACCTTACTCAAATTTCCACCCGATTCCTATACGCGCGTCTGAAATTACCGGCATCACTGAACTTCCAAATATTTTATATATACACATGAGAACGGGCCCTGAGCCCGGACAGTAAAGACATTCTAGCAATTTTTGACTTGACTTTTATTATTTTTTTTAATTTATAATTTTAACGTAAAAAAAGTAAAAGTCTACTTTTCCTGTTTTTTTTGTGTTAATAATCAGGAGCGAAGCCAGGCCCTGTTAATTTGAACCGGCTCTTCCACCCACCCCCCCTCTGTACGGCCCAATATACAGGGGGTTCGAAATAGACTTCTTAAACGATGATGGTACACTTCTAATTAAAAATTTCTTTCGGGCAGCAATTAAAATGTCGTCTCTAAAAAATAACGTTACGTTATATAAGCCACCTGTAAAACAAAGCAGATGTATCATTGTACGGGATAATCTCTACTGCAATTTTTTTAACTTCTGAGCATCGCACATTTTCCATTTTTATACCGTCGTATAGGGAAAAAAAAGTATTTGTTTGAAAACCATCTCAATTTTTTTTCCCAGTTTTTAACGATTTTTTTTTTATGTTGGCAACTGAAGTACTCCATTTCTGTATAAAATAAAGCAAAAATACTTGAAAAATAGTAGACTAATTATACCTTTTTGTTGCCATTTTCCAATAATAACTGAAAAAATAGGAAATTAATTAAAATACGTGCCATTTTGAAAAAATATAAATTAATGATTTCTGATAAAACGTGGAGCTATTATAAACTATATTTAATTTTAAGTATCTATATTAATGTTACAAACAAATGAAGGTATATGAATTATAAGATAGCCGATTTTTTTGGGTCGAGTTTCTTGAATGACGACATAGCTTTTCACTGGAATTGTGTATTATTCTACGATAGTGACGTCCTATGCATACTTATCTGTAGATATTGTTTAAGACTGGATTGTAAATGTGGAATTCTTCAGCGGATGCGAATGACATTATTTTATATAAAATAAAAGTGTGTGTTTTAAGTCTTAAAACTGAATTATGTTTTGTACTCTCTCTCTCTATATATATATATGTATACAGTATCTATCTATATATATATATATAACCATTAATTAAACATTACCGACCATCATCAAAAACCGCAATATTTTGAATAAATTGACAGTAAAATGGATGTCACAAACCTATAATATAGAGCTGTATGTATAAAATAAAGTACCTTATACTTAATTACAAGAATTAATAAGGAAGAATAAAAAAAGAATATGGATTCCGAAAAAAGAAGAATATGGATTCCGAAAAAAATTGAAAAACTTATATATTGAATTACGTTTTCAAGAGTACAGAATTCAATGATATAAGCAAATCGGTCGTTTTCTGTGAGAAAAAAGCCAAAAGCTGAAATTTTTTTTTCTCCTGTACTCGAACAACCAATAGAACCAAAAGAATAGTCTCAAGATGAAAACAGAACATTATCAAATGGCATGAAATGAAAAAAAAAAACACTACAATCCATTAAATATTTAATTTATAGCAATAGAAATCTTAAACAACTTCCGAATAAATTCCCAGTAGATTTTCAAAATATATTCCCGCACATGGAATCCACCAGCATGATAAGATTAAGGTGAATAAAACAGTTAAGTTAACACAGAAATTAATTTCAGTTAATTAATTTTGAAATACCATGATAAATACAATTAATATAATATAAATAGAAAATAATTACATTATTTAATACCTAAAAACAATTTTAAATTGTTTAATATCAATTTTACAATATTGCCAATATTCAGCGTTAAATACCACCTGGTGTAAAAAATTTAAATTATTACTTTAATAGAAGCTTTAAAAAGACAAAATTTTTGGTGCTGCCATCTATTATTTTATTTTAAAACTATTATTATTATTCAAATGTCACAAAAAGAAGAACCTAATAAAAGCTTAAAAATAAAAACATATCAACTGCATTACTACACAAATCCTAATATAAAAATACCATACTATATATCATTATTTAAAAAAATTAAATAAATTAAATGTTAATAAAATGCTTTCAATATATTCTATTACCAAACCCATTTAATCTACAATGAGAAATAAAAAAAAATTAAAAAAAAATAATAATAACATTGATAATATATAGAATATAGCTATATGCTATAAAATAAAATAAATTATATATAATAATAATATAAAAAACTTTAATAATTACCATTACATTTAAATAATGAACAGTAAAGAAAATATATAAAAAATGGATGTTTATAGAAGATTGTCAGATTCTAAAATTCGCAATATCCTAAAGATAACAGATATAGTGTGTGAATTATCTTCATATTAGCCATAAAAAAGCTAAAAAAATATGATTGTGACAATCAAACATATTAAACTGATAATTAATCATGGAATACAAAGTTGAAAATAAAACAATATTAAAAAGTATAGAGGAATAATAATAAAAACTATTTACCCAATTTTAATACATACAGTATAACACAATATATATTTATATATTAATTGGAAATAGATGATGAATTGTAATTATATGATGGTTATATATATATATAATAAATTTGAAATCACAAATATATGAATAAATTGGTAAAGTTCTAAAGATGAATTAAAAATTAACATAGGAAACCAGTATGTAAAATAAGAAACTATGAATTACCCACAGAATCTTCAGAGGAGCTTGTGGGTTCATTCATAGAAGATGCGTTATTTCATCCAATTGTGTCGGCATTAAGCCTAAAATGACAAAATTTAGCTCCTTATAACGCAAACATAACAGAAAATAGATAATAAAAATCCAAGAGATCCAAAAAAGATACACCTCACACAGGATATTAAAAATTAATAGAGCACAATACCTAAATTACATACTAAGAAGCAAATTTGCAGCATGTCTGGATGGAAAAACAGAGTTAGGACTATTTTAACATGTGGGCCTATAGTTGAGTATCTGACTGAAACCCATAACTGTGCTGCCATCTGGTGTGAGAAAGGAAAAATGTAAATTGGAACTGGATTATTAACAATAATGTTTAGTGCTGCCATCTTTACCTAAAGGAATGAAATTGATTGAAGAAATAAAGAAATGACTTAGATTAACATTTAGTTAAAGTTGAATGAAAAAAAAAATAGGAATAAACTTGATAAGTACCGAGTAAATACAAAATAGAATAAAGATAAATTAATAAAAAAGAAAATAAAGAATTATATAAAAATAAATAAATAGAAGGGCAATTGATTAAATTAACTAATTGAAAGACAAAATATTATAATATAAAAATGAGAATATAAATAATATTTAAAAAACAGTGAGGAAAATTTTGAGTTAGTAAAATATAGCCTTGTATTATGTAACAAAATGTGAAAAATTAAAAAACAATGAGGAATATTGAGATAATAATATATATCCTTGTATTATGAAGCAATATGCGAAAATTTATGAGAAATTTATGATGTTAAATGCATGATACCCCGTTTTTTTTTTTTTTTTTTTTTTTAATATATCTATACAAAATATAAGCATGTATACATACACATATACAGGCTCACATATATATAAACATATAAGGTTTTAAACTTTTTTTAGCATTCCCGACCTCAACCCTTCGTAATGGTATTTTTATTTTTTATATGTTTTTTTTCTTTTCTTTAATAGTGTATAATGTATGGGAAAACATACACACACACACACATATTTTTTTTATTATATATAAATATACATATATATATATATCATATATATATACATATATATACAAATTTTTTGTGTATGTTTTCTTATAATTTTTTCAGCAATCCATACCCCACCCTCCATAATAGTGTTTTCGATTTTTTAGCTTTTTTTATAAACATATTATATGCTTATACTGGTAAACAGTAGAAAAAATTAATATTAAGATTATATATAACCATTAAATAAACATTACCGACCATCAACAAAAACTGTGAAATTATGAATAAAATGGCATTATCAAATACAGTTCCCCCACCACACTTAACATAGGTTCCAAAAAATAGTAAAAAACAGCAGAAATGAAATGAAGGAAATTTGTAGAACTTAGACAGAATCATCGGGTCCCAAATGCCTGAAGTTCCACAAATAAAATGTGTGGTTACATCTTCATATTAGCCATAAATTAGCTAAATAATATGAATTTGGGACTACCGCACAACTAAAACCGAGAAATAAACCATTGAACACCAATTAAGTTCAAAATGAAACGAGATTAAAAAGTTAGAGGAAAAATAAAAAAAAACAAATTACCAAATTAAAATCTATACTGTCATAGCATTAGGTATAACAAATACGCTCATTATGCATTATATATATATATATATATACAGTATGACTTCAAAAATCCGGCATTCAGAAACCCGACAACTTCAAAAATCCGGCATGAAAACCATCTTTTCCCTTCCTTTTTCTTTTGCACTTTCAAGTTATGGGAGAAGAAAAATAGCAATTGTTTATGAATTAAAAATTTCGAGATTGAAAGTAAAAATGCAAAAAAAGAATATTTCACTTTTTTTTTCATTTGCCAGAGGCGAATATTTTCTGAAAACTTTTTATACGAGCTGCACCGTTGCTTAGCAACTTGAACAATTTTGGCAAATGCATGGCACAATATATGGGCGGAACGAATTTTTGGCAACGGCGACATCAATGATAAGGCAGAATTTTCAGACTTTCACATTCCCTGTGAAAAGGCTGCAGTTTATGACCTGATTGAACGCGCAGAATCTGAGAATGCATTAAGTATCGAAAAAATGTCTATAGATGATTGAATAAGCAATGACGAAAATGCATCAACAAAATGAACAATTTAACGGACAGCGAGATCTCTGATGCTGTGTTAAATAGAACTGTTAATAATACTAGTAGCAGCTCAGAAGACGAGGATGAACAACCGACAGAAGAAAATGTGTCAATGGACAAATGTATAAATTTGACTGGAGACTATATTTCTGAAATAGACATTCTTAAGTTGTATTAAAAAAAAAAAAGAAAAAAGAAAGAAAGAAAACTTGTTAACGAATCTCCCCAAAAATTGACATCGATGCAAACAATTGCAAACAAAATTGACATCGATGTTTCCGAAACTACACGAGAAGAAATAATTTCACTCTTTATTAGATTTTTCTTTCTGTAAGATAGAAAATATCAATTAAAGTAAGTTTTTTTTTTATATTTTCCTATTTTTATTACATAATTATCACTTAATAAATTAAATTATGGTTAAAGGCACCATTAAGAATATAGTACTACTTTTGATACACTGTTAAAACTGGATACTTAAAAATAAGTAAAATGTACTCATTTTTGAGTACTTTCCGATCTTATAATAGCTCCGAGTACTTAACTCTTAAATTTGAGAAACGCATGTACTCATTTTTTTGAGTACATACAG
Source organism: Maratus speciosus (assembly GCA_963932465.1). Lineage (NCBI taxonomy): Eukaryota > Metazoa > Arthropoda > Arachnida > Araneae > Salticidae > Maratus > Maratus speciosus. The sequence continues at coordinate 277,050,598 of OZ010797.1, read as the reverse complement.
GGACTCGAAAATAAGTATGTATAGGAACACACATACACAATAAGAAAAAAAAAAGGCGAAACTACAGAGAACGGACAAATCACCATTTTTAATTACGGTAATTTTGAATTGCGAAGAACTACAATTTTTGGAGTAAGGAACAACGAAATTTACTATTTTAATTCTTGAAACTTTGTGTATGAGCCGCCCCGTGATTTGAACCCGAGTCCTCTAGGTGGGAGATCAGTATTGAACTGACTGTGCTATAAGAGCAGTTACCAGCTGTTTCCAAATGACACCTTTTATGAATCAGCAACGGAAGATTGCTAACAGCAGAGATGAATTTTCCCTTTCTTAAATATTTTAATTTCTAATAAAACAATTTTTAAACTAAAATTTCTTCTTTAAAATTCCTAATGAAATTGTAAATAAATTTGAAAAGTGTGTATTATAAATTAAACATTATAACAAAGATAGACATATCTTTAAATAAAAGCTTGGAAATTCCTACTGTCAATTCGGTATAAGAAAAGGGTTTACCAGAAAACTCCTATTTTTGAGCACATAGTATTTAAACATGAATATTAAGAGTTAAAATACAAAATATATGTATTTATTTCTGCATACATTTATAAATCAAGTATAAGTATACACAACTTCAAAATATCATGCACTCGTTTCTGAATTAATTGTACTTAAAAAAATCGAGTACAAAGAAATTTTCATTTTTAAGTAGATTAATGCTCCTTTTTGAAGCAATTGTACTTAAAAAATATGAGTACATAGAAATGCTCATTTTTAAGTAGATTATTTTTAACAATGTACTTCTTTTTGAAACAATTGTACTTAAAAAAATACGAGTACATGGAAGTTCTCATTTTTAAGTAAATTATTTTTGACAGTGTATTCCTAGTTACTACTTCTGATACTCCTAGTTACTACTTCTGATATTTTTAGTTAATACTTTTGATAGTCCTTCAAAAATCCGGCATTAGTGTCGGTCCCGATGATGCCGGATTTTTGAAGTTTTACTGTATATATATATATATATATTCATCGGGGCGACACTAAATTCTGAAAAAGCAGAATTTCTGTTTTCTAGTTTTTTTATTTACTACGGTCTCTTAGACCTATAAGTTATATTTAGAGACATTTTATCCATGCTCTAGCAAGTACAACAGTAAGATAGCTATTATTCTAGAACAAAAATTCACGAAAAGTTCACTTTAAATTTATGGAATTTAGGAGCTTTCCAACACTAAAAATGAACAAACGATTCTTTATATTATATTATTTTATAATTTAATTTTGTAGTATTTTTTTATTTTATCAACATCTTATTTTTGTTTATGCATTTTGTTCCAAGATTACGCAATATTAAGTAATAAGGTTAGTTGGGGCAACTGGGACATGATTTTACAATGTGACTCTGGAGCTTCCGACAATTCAGCTTCAAAAAACTAATGTTCATTTGAATTAAAGTCTGAACTTCTGTAAATGTGTTCAGTTAGGTTCCCTCTATCAGACAGAAATGCTCAAAATTACATTTTAATATTTGAAAATATAAAAATATGCATATTTCATCGTTCTTTCCTCATGGGTCCAGTTGCCCCCAAAAATGGGGTAACTGGACCAAGGGGGTCTATGTTCCACACGCGTTCATATTTTTTCATATCGGATATCAGGTCCTGTTTAAAAAAGTGTAAACAACTTAAAAAAATTTAAACCAGACAGATCATGTAAATTATATGTCAATAAACAGCGTTGTAAGGAAAACCTTTGCTGTCAATGTGTCTAAAAAAAGCACTAAAAGTGAAAATATTAGATTTATTTATACCAAAAACATAAAACTTAAGGAAGTACTTATGTACTTTAGTATAGATAATAAGTATAAAAGTCACTTGGGTATTTTAAGGAAAAAAATAGCAAGGTAAATCTATGAACAAACGGCTACGTAAGTACTTAAGTACTTTATACAGGGGTCGCATTATATAGGGAAAATTTTATTGTTCCTACCAGAACCCTTACAGAAAGGTGCGATGAAGATATTATTTTCAAAATAGTGGTAGGAACGATAAAAGTTTCCCTATAGAATGCGACCCCTGTGTATAGTACAATTTCAAGGTCTGTCTATCTCGCTTTCAGGGGCATCGTAAAATGTTGAAATAATTTAATGACACCAATGTTTACAAGAGAATCTATCTGAAAACAAGTAAAAGTATATTTTCGCGGGCTTAATAAAGGTGAAATTTTCATTATAAAATTCAGATGCCAATGTGGCAATTAGGAATTAAAATTAAGTGATGCCATAACGGCATCACCGCCTCTCAAGGGGCCGAGAAATTTGGTTTGATACCACTCAATATGCTTTTTTTAAATTTCATTACATAATTTTAATAAGGTATTCTATCATTTTCTTTATTGTGAGCAAAAAACAATGGAGAAATTTACTTCCCGTAGTAAGAGAAACACAAAAAAATTATTTATAACTATTGGGGTAACTCGATCCAGCATGGTTCAGTTACCCCGGATACATGTCCCAATTACGCCATTCTTGAAAAATTTATGGGGTAACTGGGACACCGGGCTTACATTTGAAACATGAAGTAAATATGTATAGATACCTAATAATATTAATGTAGTTATATGTCTAAATTTAAAAAAAAAATGATTATTTAATAAAAGTAACATTATTTTAATAATCAGCCGAGGAAGTTCAACCATATAGACGTTGTTTTTAAAAAAAGAAACGTAAATTTTTGACAACCTATCACAGCAAAGTGAGAGTTATGATTGAGTTGATACACGTTGTTTTAGGAAGTAGAGATTAAGGGGCATTGTTCACAAAAGCTAAAACTTAAAAAACACCAACAGTTTTTTATAAAATAGCCTATGGCCCAGTTACCTCGTGGTTCCAGTTACCCCAACTCACCTTATATCAACAACACGGTGGCAGGGATATTTACGCGTTTTTAACAATTAGAAAGAAGTATATTTACCACTCAAATAACAGATTAAAAGGTCTTTAAATTTAAAGATAAGAAAAGCTTCATTTTTCATTGCAATTAATTCTCTTTTTAACCAATTTCAAATTTTCAAGGTTCTCAAATCGATTTGATCAAATGAATTTACAGCAATCGATAAATCTGAAACATCGATACTTTCATAAAAAATTTATACATTCATATCATTTATTTTCGATATCTATACAGTACGTTAAGAAATTATAAGACCACTTTGATTTTGAAAATTGTAAAGTAAATAAAAGTTCTAATTATAGTTTAAACACACGATATATCAAAATACAGCATATTTATTAAAATTAGCTTGCAATAATTTTGAATAATGCAATAAATAAGCATCTTAACAAAACTATAAGCAATGATTGAAAAATACACTGTTAACAAATTATAAGATCACTTGTCTAAAAACAAAAATAATATGTAAATTAATACGATATTGGTCCTCCTTTTAGGTAGATTTTGTAAGAAATACTACCTATTGCAGTCGTTACCATGGTGCGACTTTTGAAAAATTCCTTCATAACTTTTCATTATAGGACCCCAGGAACCCAAAACCACCCCCACCTAAAAAGTTTATATATATATATATATATATATATATATATATATGTATGTATGTATGTATGTATGTATGTATGTATGTACTAAATTTTGTCCGCACGATAAAAGTCGCAATAATGCACGGATCGTCTTCAAACTCGCCAACAACTTTGAGATAGCTAATATCTCGGCGGGGATTGAAAATGGGCAAAATCGGCCCAAGGGAATCGAAATGGGCAGGGTTCAAAATTTTGAATACCGCCTTAACATGATTCTGATAAAACCAGCTCTTACACAACAATGACAGGAAAAAATAAATATTTTTCGTTATAGCAGTTGCCAACAATTAAAAAAAAAAGCAATAAAATTCTCACCACAACAATTGCTTTTCTATTGCAATGTTTCACGTGAAAAGTTAAATTAAATAAATAGTTTGGCGAATTGAAAACAAATTGAATATTACGTCATAAGTTTCCTAGAGCAAGATTTCTGCATGAAAACTCAAAATGAAATAAATAGTTTGACGAATTAAAAAAACAAACAACATATTGCGTCATATTGGAAATAAAATGGACCTCAGCAGGTGAATATGTAACGTCATGTGAATTTGAAGAAACATATTAAAACATGATAAAAAACCCGACTATGGAAATATTAACTTATTTTAACACTTTGAGGTTCTCTGAATTTGCTTTAGCTATTTTTTAAACCTATTCCATATACATGCGTATGTGTATTCGTGTATATTAGAATTTTCACAAAATGCTTAGCTCCTTAGAGCTCATTCTTAGTGAAGGAACAGGGTTTATCTCTAATCTTGATTTAAGTGTTGTTGGTGAATTTAGTACTTAACTTCGAAATCTACCTCCGCCTGTAGGCCCGATCCGGCAGGGATTTTTTTTTCCTTATTACCTCAAACACTCTGTTTTTGATAGAAGTAACATGGTGATTAAGTACCGATTCAGAAATATTGTGCCATTCTTTTACAATGGCTACTTTTTGTTCATTGGCAGATAAAAACTGTTTATTATTAGCATAAACTTTGCTACTAATACGTCCAAAGATTTTCCATAGGGTTCAAGTCTGGACTTCCACTTGGCCATGACAAAGCATGATTTTTTTCTTTTTTAAACCATTGCTGGGTGGATTTAGACACATGACAAGAAGCATTGTCCTGCTGAAACATCCAGTTAGCATAACTTAAAAAAGGTCCAAACGGTATCAAATGATCATATAACATAGCCTGATATTGCGCAGAGTTCATATGTCCCGAAATTTCGGTTAAATCACATAATCCATCATGACTAAAAGCTCCTCAAACCAATAGTGATCCTCCTCCCATTTATCGACTGAAGCGGTTCCTTTCTCAAATCATGCCAATAGTGTTTATAACCATCCGGACCGTCAAGATTAAATTTTTTTATCTAAAAATACCACTTGTTTCCATTTCTTGTCCCATGACATGACATTTTTTAGTCTATTTCAGTCTTTCTTCTTAATGATGTTTATATTTCATTAAACTCATTTTTTTCAACTTATTCATACATTTTGCACTAATATTTGATTTTAGACTCTTCCAAGCTGTTACGTGTGAGGTTGTTTTGCTGAAACAGTTCGAAATTTTCCGAGTTGAAAGACCTTTTTGAGTTGATAATCGTAATATTTGCCTATCATCCCGTCCTGTCAAAATCCTTTTTCTTTCAGATCGTTTAATTTTATTTCAATCCTTTTTTCTAATTATTTCATTGTGAATGGCCGTTTTAGACCGCTTTATTAATCGAGTTATTTCTCGTTTAGATTTACCAGCACCCTTATAAAACCAAATTTTTCTTACTTCTGTCGCAGACAACTCTTTACTCCGCGGCATCTTCAAATATATCGTAAATAACACTATCTAAACCTAAACCTTTGCTTCTCACGGAATACTTTCAGGACATACAAACGCGTACGTTTTATAATGATTTTGATGTGACAAATAATATGCTAATTTCCTCAGGTGATCTTATAATTTCTTAACAGTCACTTTATTTACGTTTTAAAAAAATTAGAAGATTTTAATAAAAGGTAACATAAATTTTAACGTAGCAATTATAACAAAAAACGTTCTACGATCAATTTCAAATACACGCGCAAAAAATTTGCATATTGTGTCTTCTTCTTCAGAAGTGCACCAATTTGTTAGTGCTCTTATAATTTCTTAACGCACTGTACTAATATAATAATAAAAGAACGCCTGGCTGACTAACTGCCTGAATCATCAACGTAGAGCTGAAACGATTTAAGTCAGGTTCACGAAATTTGGGCAGTAGATTGCTATTATGATGTAGGCAAGAATATGAAAGGATTTTTGAAAGTTCTTCACCTAAGTGAGTTAAAAGGGGGTTGAAAATTTTAGGTCATTTCGCCATATCCAGAAACAGTTTTAGGTAGGAGCGTAATACTCAGCTTGACAAATGTACTAAAAAAATAGTTAAACAAGTATTTTAGAAATTTTTAGAAATTCGTCATTAAGGCGTAAAATAGGGGGGGGGGGGTCGAAAATTTTAAAGCATTTCATCATGCTTCAGCAGTAAGGTAGGAGCGTGAAATTCAGCTAAACCAATCTGCTACAAAAATAGTTAAACACGTATTTTAGAGATTTTAGATTCCATAGAAATCGTAATTTAGAATTTTTTTTTCAACTGCACTGTTAAAAATTTTGCAGCATTCTGGCAGGTCATTCGACCTTTTTTTGAAAAAAACGGTTTCATAACCATAATTTAACTATATTCTGACCATAAAATGGCCAATAATATGGTCAGAATAGTGTTAAAATTACGGTTGTGTAACCGTTTTCGGAAAAAACGGTCAAATGAGCTGCCAGAATGCTGCAAATTTTTAACAGTGTGTTCTAAGAGGGCATTTACATCTTATAAGTAACTATCATACCAAATTTCCAGTTTCTAGCCCCTTCAGTATCACAGAAAATCGAAATTTTAGAAAATTTTTTGTTCTTGCAACCCCCTGGTGGTCCTGGCAATGACATAAAATATAGCATACACTGTTAAAAATTTGCAGCATTCTGGCAGGTCATTTGACCGTTTTTTCCGAAAGCGGTTACACAACCGTAATTTTAACACTATTATGACCATATTATTGGCCATTTTATGGTCAAAATATAGTTAAATTATGGTTATGAAACCGTTTTTTCAAAAAACGGTCGAATGACCTGCCCGAATGCTGCAAATTTTTTAACAGTGTAGCCTATTAAAAAGCAGAAAAACCAACGTTTAAAATGCACAAATAATATATGAAAAGCAGCAAACAGCTGTTTCGAATCTACTAGCGAGATTCTTCTTCAGTGCAAAAGGAACAGCATGCTAGAAAAAGCAAGGCTGAGCAAAATCCTAGACAGAGACGCGCTGGCTTTTATACCCTAAGCGGGTGGCGAAGGCGCCGAAACAACCAATGAGAGAGAAGCAGTGGAAACGACTGGGTGGACAAGTAGCGACATCTACAAACGGGTGCCAGCGCGTCTCTGTCTAGGATTTTGCTCAGCCTTGCTTTTTCTAGCATGCTGTTCCTTTTGCACTGAAGAAGAATCTCGCTAGTAGATTCGAAACAGCTGTTTGCTGCTTTTCATATATTATTTGTGCATTTTAAACGTTGGTTTTTCTGCTTTTTAATATTGTTGCACAAAGGCTTTATTTGCTATTTTTAGTGTAGCCTATGTTGGAGCAGGGACTGTCACCATCAATTTGCAACCATTACTTTTGAAATCGGTTTGGTATTTCCTGAGATTACATAGAAATCGTAATTTAGAATGATTTCCGTTCATTTTTAAACATTTTAAATTTCGAATTTTTTGGAAATTGTTCTTAAGGCAACATTTGCATGTTATAAGTAACTACTATGCCAAATTTCAAGTTTCTAGCTCCTTCAGTATCAAAAAATCGTTATTTTTTAACGTTTTTTAGTCCTGCAACCCACTGTGGGTAGTGGCAGCACCTACTTGACATAGAGTTCAAAGTAGTTCAAGTAGGTGTTGGTAGTGGCGCTTACATAAAATATAGCCTATGTTGGAACAGGAACTGAACCACAATTTTTCACCATTACTTTTGAAATTAGTTCGGCAGTCCAGATATTACCGCCACAAACAAACGTACAAACGTTACTACTTTCTAATATTAGTATAGATTAGGATTTTATGGATATTTTATTTTCATTTGTGCATGTTGTTTGTAAATTTCCTAGTATTGTTAAGTAAAAGATCAACACCATAAAAGTGATTTTTATATGTTTCTAAACAGTTAGAGAAAAAGGATTTGCTACTTAATTAATATTGCAAAAAAAAAAAAAAAAAAAAAAAAAAAAAATGGATACCTTTTTTGAGAATCAAGCAATCGTAATTAGTTTGTGATGACTTTTATAAAGATACTCGTATAATTGACTTCCCATTTGTGCTATGTATTAACTTCTTAAAAAAGTTCTGACTTGGAAAATAATTCGAGAGTTATATATTTTACTTATAGGTATATTTTAGTAAGAAGAGTAGCAGTGCTCTTATCTAAAGCATAGAAAAATAATTGATAAAACGCTACGCACTAAAACATTTCATTGAAACATTCTTTGTAATTAATTCTCTTTTAAACCGATTTCAAAAGTTCATTCTATGACTAAATTCGATTTATTCATATGGATGACTAGAATCAATCTAACGGAGAAATCGATATTTTCTAAAAAAAAAAAAAACCGATACGTTTATATCAATATTTTATTTTGTATATATTTATATCTATATTATTTTATATATAAATAAAATTTATTTTTATTCTTATTATTACTATATCAATGTACACTATACGGCCATTAATGACCAGACATTTTCAATTTTAGACATTTTGTCGAATATTTAAAGATATATTTGTCGGATTTTTCTGGAATTGCAGGTTTATGAAGAATATTTTTGACTTCATATTTATCTACGGCGGTTTGATCAGAAGGATAATTAGGGGCCAACAAAAAATCAAAGAAAAATAATAATGTTCCGATTTTTTTTTTTTTTAAGTTCAAAAAATGTTTGTATGTTTTTTGTTTATATCATGCAGGTTTTTTTTTTTTTTTTTTTTTTTTACCAAATTTAACGCCAGTTTCAGAAAATTTGACAAAATGCAGTAGAAATAATATAGTGTAATTTGAATGTAAATATATTATATATTTGATGAAATATGAGCAGTTGAATGAAATATCTTTTACCTGCGCATGCGCGCACGATAAAAAATAACACATGATTTTTTCTTTCTTGTTTTAATTTACATATTCCTTTTTCAGATATCACCTCCATTTTCTGACATGATTACCGGAAGTCTAGACGAATCTGGTTCATTACCCAGAACAACAGTATGGACGGTCCCCGATTTCTTCCAGTTACCGCAACATGTTGGCTTCGCCTGTTACAGCAAAGAATTTAGTTTCATGGATTTGAAATGCAGGTTAGCCGTTATGCCTCACGGATCTGAGAGTTTGCCTAATATTATGATTGTCGCATTTTACAGAATCGGTAGAGAAGAGATACCAAGGTGGGAGATGGAAGTCCGTCGGGAAAATGGTACGATGTTGCAGAGATGTACGGGTTCCATGGACCATACAGATGAAATGGGGATGAGCATGTACGTTCCTGTCGAAGATGTTGAAAAGGGATGCTCTGCCCAAGGATTTATGCAAATCATCTGCAGGTTGTACCATGAAGCGGCTACTACCTACTACGCAGAAGAAAATATAAACGACAAAGGTTCGCAGACTGGCGAAATGACAAGTAAGAACTTTTTTCATACCTCAAATTTAAAGATACTAATGTGCCAAAATATATATTACAGTGCGTGATCGGTTAACGAACTTAATCCGTTCCAAAACAGTGTTCGTTAACCGATCATATATTTTGTATTGATTTGTATCGGGATTCAATTAATTCGTTCTTAAAAGTTAAATCTACCCTATCTACCCTATATATATAAAATCCTAATGAAACGAATTTATTAAACGGCTGAAATGAAACGAATTTATGAAACGATTCTATGAAATGATTGATTAAACAACTGATTATGTTTCACGGCGATTTCTCCTAAAATACGGAATACTTTGCGATGAAATTAACACCAAAAATCCGCATTGATCCGCAGATCTCAAAACTGGTATTAGATTTTTTAAATTCGAATTAGTTTTCGAAATATCAATTTTTTTCTAATTTTATATACTTTTCTCTAATGATGGGAACTCAAATTTTAATCATAACAGATATATTTTTTTTCATATTTTAGAAAAGGTTATTATTTTAAACTAATTTGGCGACCAGTTTGGCCTCCTTTAAATGTATGCTAAGAAATGTATCATGTTACTTTTATTCATAATTCAATTTGTATTTCATTAGCATTTTATTTAATGGGCGATTCCGTGCGGAGAGTCACACACGTAACTCAGGCTTTAATTTTCATTTATTCAATTATTTATTAAATTTTAATTTTAATTGTGATTTAGGTGGTATGGTAAATAAGTTATTACCATATTTTTTAGTTTAAATGTGTGGAAATAAAACTCACAGAAAGATATCATTTAATTTCATACTCAAAATGTGCTTTTTTTCTGAAGTAGAAAAAAAGCACATTTTGAGTAATGAAATTAAATGATATACTTCTGTGAGTTTTATTGCCACACATTTAAATTTAAAAATATGGTAATAACTTATTTACCATACCACTTAAAATCAGAATTAACATTAAAATTTAATAAATAATTGAATAAATGAAAATTAAAGCCTGCGTTACGTGTGTGACACTATCCATGGAATCGCCCTAATACAAAATTTTCATTTAAAACTAAAACATTTAAAATAAATGGCTTTCACTTCTTTCTTTTTTTTAAACGAAACGAACAGAAAAATATTAGGCACAGATGTTATAAACGCAACGCTGTACCTAATTGGCGCCAAAATGGCATTATTTTGCCTGGCATGGTAACCCGGCTATTGTTGCTTATTTATTAATAAATGTTTATTTGAATTTATTTTCTTTTTATTTACAAAAAATGTTATAAATTGTTTCGTTCTATAGTTATTAATTAAACTTTTTTTATTTGTTGTTATTTCATTTTAAAAATAACAGAAAATAATTTAAAAATACATATGTAACTGGTATTCGAAAACGAGGCTTTCGCCAAATTGTCGTAAAAAATATGCACGCCAAACCCGGTGCGTATATGACTATACAACAAATCATGACATTTAATTTCAACTTCAAAGCAATGTTTTAATGGTACTACTTCTCCCGTCCACCAATTTCGCCAAATTACATAAATCGTCAAACCACTCGCCAAATTATACAAATTGACATAATTTTTTTTATTTTAAATAACGAAAGAACAAATAAATTAGTTTAACATTAATGAAAATGCAAATAAAACGTCGAAATAAAAATCACTTGATGGCGTAAACGTGTGTAACTTCCTTAAAGTCAAGTGAATGTGACATTTACGATCAACCATTACTGGCATTGGATCTTATAGCTTGGCGACAGATTTTAGATATAACAGGCAACAGAGTGTCAATCAAACACGAAAACAACTATTGGATGTCTTAACAGCAACTTATTCTGCTTTAAATTTTTTGCAATCAAAGAGAATTGAATGGAAACCCGTTTACAGGGAGATCGCTACAGGTTTTTTCAGTATAATTCAATCCTGTCTAATCTTTTTAAAAGCGGTCAGATTAGCGTGCTCTTAGATTCTGCAGTGTTTGAACGGGGGTTGGCGAGCGTAGCTTGTAGAGGGCAGAGCCCCCTAGTAATGTATAAAATATTATATAAATCTTCCCTTTATAATAGGGTTAATATCCGTCCTTATTTAATATGGACAGATCGTATTTTTATGGCTTTGTCCGTGTCGTGGCGTATTTAAAAAAAAAAAAAAAAAAACTAGAGAACAGGAATTCTGCTTTTTCAGAATTTAGTGTCGCCCCGGCATTTTCATTACTTCATTTTCTTCTGGTGAACTGATGGCTTCTATTATTATTAAACAGGCATTATAAATGAAGCATTAGGTGAAGATGAAAGAGTAGTCGTAGCATCGTCCCATTCTGACCAGAAAATCAGAGTTCTAATTTTTTCCGCTGCTCTTTCATCTTCACCTAACGCTTCATTTATAATGGCTGTTTCATAATAATAGAAGCCACCAGTCCATCAGAGGAAAATAGCTCGGTTAAGCGGGACTCGGATAATCGGGACTCTACTGCAAAACATATTTCAATTTTATGATTTAAAGCACACGCTTTTATTTTATGTAAAATGACGTCATTTACATTAATATAGAAACTTAAAATTAAATATAGTTTATAATAGCTCCCTGTTTTATCATAAATCCTTAATTTATATTTTTCTCAAAGTAGCACGTATTTTAATTATTTTTTTTTCAATTTTTATGAGAAAATGGCAACAAGAAGATATAATTGCTATTTTTCAACAATTTTTTCTTTACCTTCCATTATAAATGGAGTACTTGAGTTGCCAAAATGAAACAAATGTCGCTAAAAACTACAAAAAAAATTAATATTTCAAAAACAAATAGAGGTACAGTTTTCAAACAAAATGCATTAAAAAGTACTTTTTTTTCCCAATACAATGGTATTAAAACTGAAAATGTGCGATGTTTAGAAATTTTACAAAATGCTATAGAGTATTTAATTGTACAATGACACACTACTTTTTTTACCGACTTCGAAAAAAGGAGGAGGTTATTACCGACTTCGAAAAAAGGAGGAGGTTATCAATTCGACGCGTATGTATGTTTTTTTTTTTTTATGTATGTTCACCGATTGCTCCGGAACTTTTTATCCGATTTATGTGATTTTGGTTTTAATTGAAAGAGGATACTCTCGAATTGGTACCACTTCCGTTTCATCGAAATTGGTTGAATAGTTTTTTAGTAATTCAACAAAAACCAACCAAATAAAATTTTTCGCAAATTATCTTTCATTGTTGTAACCGGTTTTTCATTCATAAGCATAAAGCTATGTATTCATATGCGTTGTCGCCAGACTTGGCGCCATTTGGTGAAATATCGCCAAATTTGGCGACCAAAATAAGTTGTCATAAATGAAGCCAACTTAGCTGTAACTGACTAATTTGGCGATACTCCCATTCAAATTCACTAATGGATCTTCTCCAATATGTTTCTTCCCAATTTCTAATCGGCAGTCATATTTACAATTCTCAATTGCCAACCATTATTTAAGATGCTAAATAATACAGAAGCAAACTAAATTAATACATGAAAACATCTGAATTGTATCAAGAAATGAGAACATGCAAATTTTAATCAGACGATAAAAGCAAAAAGTGCGCTTTTTACTTTGCAGTAGTTTTTGAAGTCGGTTTTATTTTTGGTAAAAAAGTTTATGTATTATTTTATTGCTAGCGTGTGTAAGCTAACGTTATTTTTTGGACACAAAATAAGCCGGGAGAAAGAAATAGCATACCGTACCGGAGGCTAATAATAATAAATGACATAACCTTTGTAAAAAGTTTTAGAATTACATTCATTGACTGCGTACGGCATTAAATCATATCAATTTGACCTTTCAAAAACTCCTCAGTTCTTTTAAAGATCGTGTTTACTGCAAGGCCCGATAAAGCTCAATTGGAGCACAGAGCCTGTTAATAATTTGTGAACTGAATTTCACTTAAAATAATTAATTTGCAGTTATATTTCTTTATAAAGGGACACAAAATATAAAAATTAATGTTTCAAATCTGTTCATTGTAATTTGGGGGCACTAAAATGTAGGGTTCGAATTCCAGGTAGCCCATAAATTAAGGGGGTAAGATACCTATAAACTTTCAAAATTTTCGAATTTTTTAAAATATATATATTTTGATTCCATAATCATTTCTGAACAATGTGCAAAAAAATCGTATTACAAAATTCCCATTAGTTTATTAATTATGGCAGTTTTCTTATGACTACATATTAAGACTACATAGGATAATTAAAGTTTGCGTTGCGTTTATTCAAAACGATGAATTTTGATTCTGCGCGCAGTGTTACTAAAAGACTATGCATGCCAACCAAAAGAAAATTTTACCACATATTCATTTCTGTGTTATCTACAACTTAAAACCAGAAAAAGGTAAAACTTACTTTTTTTTTCTGTTTTTGTACTTTGAAAATATTTTTCAAAAAGTGAAAGCGTTTAATTTTTTGTTAACTTTTTAATTTAGTCAATATTTTTTACAAATATTCTGGTTTTAGTATAAAGATAACTGTACTATGTATTTATTTTCACTAAAATTTCCTCTTTATATGCATATTTTCAGATTTTATCATGCGCGTAAGATTCTTTTTCTGATATTATCATATAGTTTTAAACTGATCATTTCAATATTTATTTATGAAGTTACATGTATATATATATATTTAAATATAAATTTAAAAATGAGCTTTATATTTAAATGAAGTTTGATTTTTATTTTTGACTTATTGCACAAGTTTTGAAGCTTGGAACATAATGATATCTTTTACTTCTTCGACGTGTTCAAAGGTATCCTACCCCCTTAATTAGGCCATACGTATACAACTGCTAAAATGTTCTCTAAGTCGACAATAGATGCAATAAAATACAGCCCGCGGCAAATCTGAAACGGAGCATTGCTTCTTCTTGGATATGTTTTGTGAGGTGTTCGTTATCCGAACATAAAAATCTCTCCAGAAAGTGTTCGTTAACCGATCACCCACTGTATTTGAAATTAATATTCGAAAGAAATATGAATTGTAATGTATGATTAAAAAAAAAAAACAACCCAGAAATCGATTTCCAGAAGCTTCATGATTAACATTTTAATAAAGGAAATTTAAAATTCTAGTGCTAAATTTGCCTTGAATAAATAGCTACAGTTCATAGGATTCTATGGGGCATTCTCACAATCTTTTGACTTTTGGGAAAAAAGATCCGACAAAATTAAACTTGCTAAAATAACATTTAAATCTGATAGACGAATGCCTTAATGATTCAAAATAAAGAAAAAATGGTCAGCAGCGAATTTTTTTTTATTTAACTGAGGTTTAAGTTAAACTTGCGAGTTTAATTTTCCTTACCATTTTACCCCTATAACTTTTTATTTTCTTCTAAATTTTTACTTATAATGAATTTGCATAGTACCCACAGGACATTCAGATAAGAAATAACAACAATGTAGTACTTTTAATACAGAATTTTGGTATAACGTTGTCTTAAAAGAGTGTTAAATAAGGGACGGTAAGGTAAAAAAAGGGGATGGTACTGGAAAACAGGGACGCTAAGGATGGAACGGTAAGGAAAATTACCACCTATTTTTAGGAAAATCATGTTAAGACTAAGTGATAGCCACAATGTTCATTGATTTTTAGAAGCAGTTGTTAACATTGGATTAAATTTAAAAAAAAATTTAATTTACCTCGAAAAGTGCAGAAATAAACCTTGGGGAAAGTAAGACTATAACCAATAAAGCCACGATCTTGAAATTGATATTTAAATGCTCATTTAAATTCTACAGTAAATTTCCTGTCAAAGAATTTTAGACATTATTTCTCTAGCATACTTCTGCATGAGAAAAAACTTGAAAAAAAAAATCTTGTGGCTGCATCTGAAATAATTTTCTGTATCATTTTAGAAGAGGGATGGTAAGGAATCTAAAACCCAGGGACAGAGTTTAAAAATAATAACAACCCTAAAAATGTGTGCAGGTTAATTTTTAGCTACATATTTATATAAAACAATAGTTCCAGTTTCAGAAAAAAAATTACATCGAATTATTTTTATTGAAACAATTTTATCCAGACAGCTTTAAACTTAAAAATCAGCATCAGGGACACGGGACGGTAGTTTTCCAGGTATTTGGACCCCCAACGTCGTCCAAAACTTATTTATCACGTTAATATTGTTGTGCAATCATGCAATGGGATGTTCCCCAGTATATGAAATTAAAAAAAAACACACAAAAGTGTATTAAAATAAAAATTATTATTCAGGGACATGAAAGTCAAAAGGTTGTGAGAATGCCCCATATAAAGCACAAATAAAATGCACTAAAATTGCTTGCAGGTGCATACATGTAATATAAAATTGTTTAAAATATCTTAAAATACTTTAAAAATACATTGAAAACCCAAAACGTTTTCAGCCAATTCACTGGGTCATCTTCAGTGGTTATTTAAATGTTGTTATTTCTCTATGCGCTTATTCTTAGGAGAGACCATTGTGGGTGGTACGGAAGATAAGGTGAAGGAAAAATGTTTGTAACGATGCATTGTCATATGACATCCATGGAGTTTGGAAGGAATTGCTACATAATATATGAAGGTTTGTTTTGTTAGAAATTTGAATACCTTTTTCTGTCACCTTAACCACCCTTAAATTACAATGGTCTCTCCTAGAAGAATAAGCAATTCCCTTCAATTAGCTTAAGGATCAATTTTCATGAAATTCGTACTATTAGTTTAAGATAAATTAATTATTTTTAAATGAGCCTATTTTAGGGACTGTATCCAAATTGAAGTTCGGTACTAGATTGTTGAAATGCTACAGAATGGCTATGTCACTTCTATTAACGTATTATTTCTTGCCAATATGTGGCCATTTCACTTGTTTGATATGTTTCGA
The DNA here is from genome assembly GCA_963932465.1 of Maratus speciosus. Classification (NCBI taxonomy): domain Eukaryota; kingdom Metazoa; phylum Arthropoda; class Arachnida; order Araneae; family Salticidae; genus Maratus; species Maratus speciosus. The sequence continues at coordinate 277,034,395 of OZ010797.1, read as the reverse complement.
CTACCGCCAGCCCAAATGTTTCAATAAAATCAATAATATATATATATATATATATATATTCAAATTATGCTTAAACCACAATTTTGTCGTTTTTTAATCATAATTCGAAAACTACTTGGAAGAAGCATAGATTATGAAACACTTTCCAACACATTCAGAATGATATAACAAAACTTCACCATCTAATATTGTGAAAGACAATGTCGAATTAAACAGATTAGAAAACGCATAACACAATTTAAACAATTCCCATCTACAATCAAAATATTATACAAAATCTTTTACGCAATTCTGTATATGATATATAGATTTGTACATATACTACATAATATGAAAAATTTAGTTCATTCACGAAACGCGTAACCCAGATTAAAATTCTAATTCAGCAATTTCCGGCAATAAGCACAAATGTACTGGAATTATTTTAATTAGCCCTGTATATGATCTATGGAATTTATACACGTCGAGGTACATTCAACGTATTAGTTGACTAATAATTCCATGGAATTAGGGGCCATTTACATATCAAAACGAACCCAAACTTTGTTTCTTCAATAGCAATACCCAAGTTTGACACCATAAATGAATTCTACATCCTTCAATTAGTCTAAATACAAATTTTCATTAAATTCGTTACGATTAGTTTCCGAGAAATTAATTATTTTAAAATGAGCCTATTTTAGGCGCTGTATCCAAATTGAAGTTCCGTACTAGATTGTTGAAATGCTACAGAATGACTCTGTCACTTCTATGAATGTACTATTTCTTGCCAATAGTACCATTTCACTCGCTTAATGTGTTTTGATTATTGCCAGCCAAATGTTTCAATAAAATGAGTAAAATGTATTTTTTCAAACTATGCTTTTCTGCACATGATACACGGTCTTTTAAACCATCATTTTGACGTTTTTTAATCATAACTCTAAAACTATTTGGAAGAAAACATTTTAATTGAGAATTTGCATAATGCAGTACGTAATAAATATAAATCTATCAAAAAATTGTAGGTTGCAATTCATATTTTTTTCACGTATTAATTTCATAATTCATATTATAAAATTTTTAAAATTCAAAATTCAACGTATTTATGTTTGGGCTTTTTTGGTATTATAATCACACAAAAATATCACATTAGAAATATAATTTCAGGAGATATTAATAAAAATATGAAAATGTGATTTAACATTAGATGATCTAAATTTTGAATGCTTATCAATCAAAAACGTATCGTCCAAATGACTTGAAGTTTACTTTTAACTGAAGATTTAAAATATATTGTCAAAATTGGATGTTGCCATTAAAAAACAAAGTTTGGTCTAGATTTCTAGATGGTCTCCTAAGCAAATTTTATATACATAATTTAAAAGTAGACTTTATTTCCAATATTTTGGTACCAGCAGATTTCTTATATTATAATTAGTTGCAGAATTAGTAAGGGTGTTTACTTTTTTTCCCCCACGACTGTACATTGAAAAATCTAACATTATGTCTGTTCCGGAAATCATCTATAACTTCAATATAGTGTAAATCATTCCATAATTCTAACAACATTATTAAATAATGATAACAAGCAGACGATTGCCAAAGGTGTTGCCACCACGGGTGAATCCTGCTATACTAAATCTGGGCATGCTTTTTCTCACCAATATTTTCTATATAGTTTTCATTGTTTTTTTAAATCCTAGAAACTTCCTAGAAAACTTATCAGAAAAAATGTCTAGAAATTACTGGTTGAAAAGAGCATACTTATACTTATTTTGAATAGGAGGTCCCGCCCAAAGCTACCACTTACTTTTAATGCAAAATAAATATATTTTATCAGGGTCCGATTAAGCCTTTAATGCAGAATTTTTTTTTTTTGTTCGGAAAACATATTAAAATAGTAAAAAAAATATATTTGTGTTTCTGTTGGACGTAATGTCACTCCTGAGTTTCATAGCAAAAATTGCTCACAACATGATAATTTTAAATTATATATTCACTTTAAAGTGTTTACACTTTACAGCTATACAGCTTAACAGCTATTTAACGATATAGTAATTTTTATAAAGCTTTTAATAATGTGCAGGATTAAAAATGACTACCTTAAAAAAAATAGAAAAAAAAAACCCGAAAGACATTACAAGCAATATCAACAAAAGATGTTATAACCTCCCCCACTTCACGACCGTAAATGCATGTTATCACACGTAAGTAACACTAATAAAATTCTTTATAAAAATTCAAAAGAATTGAGATACATTATGGTCTATGAAGATGTAATTATTTGGAGTGCAATTTTGTGGTGTTGCATTAACTTGAATTGCTAATGGTGTAGTAGTGGAGCTACCTGTACTACATATAACTGGCACAATTCATTCAGACAACCATTTGGCAATAAGATTTCGTCTGCCAAAGCTCAACATAATAAACCACAGGTAAATGCCCTCCATTAAACTAAGGATACGATTTTACACTCTTATTATTTTAACACTATCATACCGATTGGTAAAGAACTTGTACGAATTATCTTTTTCTTTTCAATCGACTGAAAAAAATACCCAGGCCAGGTTATCTGAGTGAATTATGTGTGCCAGGTCTTGCCCATGTAGCTCAGTTGTTGGAGTATTGGCAATTTAATCCAGACATTATAGGCTCAACTCCTGGCCTAAATCATTTTTGGTTCAGTTAGAAACATTTCCACTTGCATTCTAATAGTGTAAGAAACTGTTAATAAATCTATGCGTGATGCATGATTTTTCTTTTTTTTTTTTTTGTTGTTGTGAAAGAACCTCCAAATGTACATATTCATATTTATTACATGCTAACGCTAAATGGATTGTGAATAATCACTGCCTTAGTTATAAAAGCCATGGATTTAAATGAAATTTTAACGTAGACTGTAAAAAAATGAGAAAAAACAGCATAATGATTTTATATGATTCATAGCAACACATATGCTGAAAAACATCAGTATAGACTATGGAAGTGGCAATGTTATTAATATGTGAACTCTTTTTCAGGGTTTTTGCTGGCTTTTGATCAACATTAACGATTTGGCGAATAAGAAGTAAAAAAACAGTAAGAAAATGGAAACAAATGTTAGCAAAATAAATTCGCATGAAACACTAAAACATTTGTGTTTAACCCCTTATTGTATACTTTTTTTTCTATATGTTCTTAAATAACATATTTTTTTGCCATTGCTTAAAAAATCGAAATTTGACTATACGCTACAGAAACTATTAAAAATAAGTACAATCTAAATGTTTCCAAAATGTGTAAATGTTTCAGAGATTCTTTTAGCGATCTAAATAAAAATTCAAAACAGCTTATCTTTGATTTACCGTAGTGGAAATATACACTAAAAATTGATATGAGATTTCGACTTTAAAAGATAGAAAAAATTGATGATTAGCCAATGATACTTTGCATACAATTAATAAAAAGTACGCTAAATGGCAAATTAAACGCTGCATTCCAGCAAATTTTTTCTCTATTTGGTTATTAATGTGAGTGATTTTGTTTGTGATTTTATCGGTGCGATTGAAAATGACAAGCGACATCAATCATATAGTAACATGTATAAGAATCTCAACTGTATTGCCACACAAAAAAAAGAGCAGAAATTGAGCAATCGCAATTTGGTGAGTCTGATTGTTCGTTTACTCGCAAAATGAAGCATTTTGTCGCAGCGCAATGGCGAGCGGCAGTGAGAACGTGAGAACCCTGCTCTCTTTAGAATTTTAATTAGTCGGTACTTTTTCAATTGTTGTATTAATTTTCCTTCTTTAATTTCAGAAACTGACAAATTGTCTTGCGATATGGAAGAACTAATGCTGAGAGAAGACTACTGTGATGTCACTATCAAAGTAGAGGATAAAGAGTACGTGGGACATAAAGCAATTTTTGGAATTCGTTCTCCTGTTTTTATGAACATGTTTAAGTACCAAATGTCCGAAAACATTACCGGCGTAGTGGACATAGATGACTGTGATGCTGTCGTATTTAGGGAATTCATGCGTTATATATACGCTTCAAGAGTGTCTAAAGCCTTTCCACGAGTTTTATTTCCCTTATACCACGTGGCAGACAAATATCAAGTGGCCGATCTAAAAGCGTACTGCATAGAGCAAATAAAGAGTATTATTTGTGTTGAGAACTTTTCTAACTGCGCAGAACTGTGTTTTCAGTATAATGATGAACGCTTTATGGATATAGTTACAGAGTTTCTCGCAGAAAATATGTCGGACGTAAGAAAGAGCGAAGAATGGAAAAACTTCGACTCGGAGAACCCTGAGGAAGCAGATACCTTGATCAAAAATGCATTAAAATATCAGAAGTTAACAGCTAAATCTAAGAAGACTTTTCTACAAAAAGTGGCAAAGCTAATAATAGGAGGAAAATGAAAAAAAAAATTAAAAGAGTAGGAAATGTTAGTGAAATTATTTCAAAAAATAAGAATTCATTCCAAAACCACGTAAGGAGATAAATTTAGTAAGTCAGTAAAAATTGCTATAAGATTTTATTTTACAGTAAGGTTTCCTGTTTCTCGATATCTATATAACTATAAAAAATAAATTGGTCATAAAAAAACTTCCCCGATATATGTACCCCTAGCGACCTAACCGCTCAACCAATCGAAAGGAAATTTCAGATTTAGTTATTTGAAGGTATACGTTCGAGATCGTAGTGATTTTAAACAATAGCGCTCTCACGGTTACGGTTACAGTCAAAAGATTTCGAAATTTTTGAATGCCAACATACTTTTTTTTCCTGCGCAATTTCATCAGAACATTTAAAAACCATAAATGACGTTAAAATGATACACTTATGACTAAAATTGCCGTTGTAATATCGTGGCACTCAATCCCAATCAGTTTCTATGTAACGTAATATTCAGCGTATTAAAACAAAAGATTACATTTTTATTTTCACTATGTGTACACAAACACAACTCAAAAAGACATTTGAAAACAAATTTTACAACATTACTCAGTTCACAAGTGAAAAAAAAAAAAAAAAAAAAAAAAAAATCGGCTACTGAAAAACATGCCTTATAGCCACTCCTTCGTTCCTCGCAATGGTCTTTTTTGCAAGTGTTTTTACGCCGGCAATTTTCATCGTACGTGTATCATTCCAACGCCATTTATGGTTTTTCAATGCGCTGATGAATTTGCGCAGGAAAAAAAAAATAAGGTGTTGCCATTCGAATATTTCGAAATTGTTCACTGCATTCGTAATCGTGAGAGTTCTGTTGTTTTAAATCATCACGATCTCGATTGCATACCGTCAAACAACTAAATCTTAAATTTCTTTTCGATTGGGTGAGCGGTTAGGCAGCTAGGGGTTCATATATCGGGGAAGTTGTTTTATGATCACCCTGTATATAAGCAATAAATATCGTAATCACCAACAAAAAACAAATAGACATTTAACCCTTAAATGCCTGGTGTTGCTTTTCAGGAACATACCCAATTTAGGCTCTAAAATACTATTAGAATAATATTGAAGCTATAATGCCTGATGTTGCCAATAAAATACATTCTGAAAATATTATTAAATCTATTTTCTACATGTAGATGACAACACTTGTGCTGTTTAAGAATAAAGATAGATTTATTTTTTCAATTGTTGCTACTTGTTCTTTTTGTTTTGTTTTGAAGCTTGCGAAATATCCTATTTTGACCTGCGGTGAGCAAGTAAAATTTATTTCTTATTAAAGTTTCTAAAATTCTTGTGTGTTTAATATTATAGAATTTTATCAAGGGAAATTATTTCTTCAATTAAACACCAGTATTGCCGATTAGTAACAAATTGTTTTTTAGCCGTAAACTATACTTAAAACAAAATATGATTTTTTAAAGTATTTTTCTCATGATTTATTTAAAAAATTAAAGCCGAAAAACATTATTACAATGCTTTTTGAAAAATCAGGCATTTAAGTGTTAAGTGAGTAACCCCAAAATGCTACAATGATACACACAAATTGAACTTAAACTAGCAGAAGAATATATCTTTATATATAAACACACATACATACATACACATATATATATATATATATACTATTATTATAAATATATATAATATATTATTATAAAGAAAAGAAAAATATAAGTGTATTAGATGTTTGATATTCTTTAATTTTCGCAAAAAATTATTTTCTGTTAGTTACAATCAAATTAAGTATTTGAGTTTTAAGATATTTCATTAAATTGTTTTCACTTAATAGTATAACATAGTATGGTAGTGTAAAAGTTTTACAAATATAAAAATATATGACAACGTATCTGCAATATTTAAAATATTTTTTTCTGGACAGTAGTTTAAAATAAACACACACACAAAAATATTTAACGCATCGATTGTGATTAATACAATTGAATCGATGATTGTTGAAAAGAGTTATGTCTCAGTTTTGAAATTATTAGAGAATTAAAAAAAATAATAAAAAAAATAAATAAAAATTCCTACCTAAATAAAAATTCCTACATTTCCTACCCTGACGAGGACAATAATCATTTTTCCAAATGGTTAAAAAAAAAAAAAAAAAATAGGTCTATCAAGTAACAAATTTTACAATTATTTGCTTTTATAAAACTTTTCTGTTGGTAGCCAGCTATTTATTTAATTAAAAACATCCGACGACAAACTTTTAACTCTCTTTAATTGCTTTTAAAATGTAGACATTTTTCATAATAATTAGGGTAAGCAAAATGCGGGTTTCCATCCAACGTATACTTTATTAATAAATTTAAAGATGATGTAAAAATAAAAACACATGAGTAAAATAATACTCAATGTTTCGGTTTAATCTTCAAAACCATCTTCAGGAGTAAAATTTTCCGAAAAGAAAAATCGACAGAACAATTTAATGCTACACCGTTTAAAATTATATTCAAACTGGAAGAAGCAACGGCAACTTCAAAAGCCACTGGATTTCTTTTTAAAGGATTTTCAGCAAAAATTAAAATGGGCAAAGAATGGGCTAGATTTGGACAAAAAATGGCCCAGATTGGCCAACTTACCCCCAAAAGTGCTGAGTTGACAACACTGGAGATAATTGCTGCATTTATGAATGATTGTTTTTTCTTAAGGTGGGAGGTGATAGACAATTTGTATTTATATCTAGATTGTTTTCATACCAAAGATATTAATTATGTATATATAATTTTGGAATTTTATAAGTCGTTTTTATACCAAAGATATTAATTATGTATATATAATTTTGGAATTTTATTAGTCAAATAATAGTATTGTGAAGGATACTTGTGAATTGTATTTACTTCAAGATTTATATTTTAGTATTTTATTTCAATAAAAGCCATGTTAATCTAGAAATGTGTCGTTTTACATGACAGATAACATTAAAAAAAATTACATACAGTCGATCTCTGTTAATTTGGGAAGCAAAGGAATTATAACAGTCCTCGTATTAACCATTACTTGTAATACACGTAAAGATAATAAACAATTAAATTTAAAAAATCAAAAAACCCGACTGCGTAAAAAGAGAACTAATTATTTCTCATCAATGTGAAACTCTTTTTTTTTCAATTCCTACTATTAGCTCACACTCTCGCTATATATATCTTGTTCAAATTTTTAATCGTTAATAAAATACTTATTATTCACCCAATCAAGCTCAAATATTTTTTTTTAACTTGTAGCGGATGACACTTGATGTTAATCCAGTTTTTTTTTTCAAATTTTAATTCATGAATTAAATTTAATTAATTTTCAATATTCGAGAGAGCCCTCTTCTTGATCAAGGTATTTTAAGACCGAGAGAGCCCTCTTCTTGATCAAGGCATTTTAAGCGCCACTCAGGAGGAAAGAAGAATGGGAGAAAAAAAAATTCTCTTATTGGCCTAAGTAGGAATTGACTTAAAATATTTTTTTTATATTACCTGTTTATATTACTTACCTATTTTTTTTTATTTACTTGTATTGATGACTTTTAAGTTGTGTTTAATTGTTAGTTCCTATCTATAAACACTGTTTTGATGAGGTCTATAGATGTCTATGATGGTTAGAGTTGCAGTAAAGCTAGACTCCTACCTACACAACTTCCAGGTTGTATAATACAGTCGAACCTCTATTTAACGAACCTCCATTTTGCGAATTTCTCTATTTTACGAACTTTTCCTTGTGACCAAGAACATTTCGCGAATTTCTTCGTAAAATAACCTCCAAATAGCGAAGTGCATTCTCTATTTAACGAACTTTTCCTTGGAATCTAAAATTATTTTCTCCCTATTTGTCAAAATATTACTGGACATTTCAAACTTATTCTTTCTTTCAACACATTTTATGATGATCAATGGCCATGAACAGATCTTACCAGCACCTAACTCACCGAGAGCAATAAAATCGCTGTGATTATTTGCTATTCATCCAAGAAGTATCTGATCATTCAGTCGTGCTGGTAATTTCTGTTCTTTTAGCTCGAAAATGTCAAAGAGAAAGTGCTTGGCATAAAAGAAAAAAAATCTTGATGTGGTGGATAAAAGCGTGAAGAAAAAGAATATTATTGCTTTAAAATTTGGTATTCCACCAAACAGCTTATCGACCATAATAAAAAATCGTGATTGTAAAGTAAAATTATTTTTTTAACTGAAAATACAATGTATTTTCAGACAATGTTTTGTTTCATTCTTATTTCCCTTGCAAGTTTCTTTTTGAAGGGTAAAATATATAAAACAAATAGATATAATTTATACAAAATGTGTGATTAATTACTTTTTTTAAATTATATTTAGTGTTCATGGGTTTAAAATATGTTTTATGTAGTTTAAAGTATTTTAAAAGATGATTCTCTATTTAACGAATTTTCCATATAACGAACTTTTTTTCGGGATTTAGCGATTTCGTTAAATAGAGGTCCGACTGTATTTTAACGGAGCTTCTGACTGTAAAATAGTCAGTGAAACATCATCTTCATTTTGAAAGACCTATCCAATGATATACCACTCAAAAGGATGCGTAAAAATTTTTTTTCGTCTCTACCGCCATTTTGAATTTATAAAAACAAAACCTAGCCTATAACCATCGGGCCGTTAAGACGAATTGATAGAGACATCATTCATTAAAATCCATCCAGCCGTTGGGATGTTTCGAGGGTGTAAAGTAATCCTCGTACCCAGATACACGTGAAACACATAACCCTTCTTTTCAGTCGGGTAAAAAATATATATGAAAGGATAAAGATTAACCCCTTTTTACTTTATTCTATCTTTACAAGAAGAAAGTATTAGATTCGTGAAAATTTTCGACTTCTGTGTTTCTATGGATTTTATGCGTTTTAGAAGGTCTTGAGCACGATTTGCTGGTTTTTAGATAATGTCTGTCTGTCCAATGGAGTTATTGAATAAAAAGGAGGGGACATATAGTGTATTGCCTACCAGTTGCGACTGAAGTAACTGAGGAGGTTGTCACAAGATGGCGGCTGTTTTTTTTAAATTGGATGAACAGTTTCTGATTCCCGCCGGGTCAAACTTTCACCAGTAAATTTGAATAGAAAATTTCGTCTTATTTAAGCGACTTATTCGTGGAAAATTTCTCTCACAATTAGGGTAAAAACTTCTATTTGTTTTTACTGGTGGCAGTTTGCTCAGGTATTATCTTTTTCGCTGATACTGACAAGAGGTTGTCTAGGTTTTCAGAATATGGCGGAAACGCACAGCCTGACTACCACCGAAGTAAACTTGCACCGGTAAAAATGAACAACTGTTTTTGCCATTATTTATGACTGAAATTTTGCAAGAAAGAAACTTTTAAATAAAGAGGAAATTACTATTTAATTTTACTGGTGGAAGTTTGCCTCAGCAGTAATCATCCCCTGCGAAAGCGGTTACAGTTGAAGCTTCAGTATTTAAAGATATGTCAGTTCCTCTTTATTAATAGTTCCATTAATAGAACTATGATGGTCTGTCCTGTGACAAATATTTTGTGGGCGCTCTATCTCAAGAACTAATGCACGAAATTTTCAAAACTTCAGATTCAGGTAGACCTTGATATAAAATGGTGATTATTAGTTTTAGTTGTATATCACCCAACAGGTGGCGCTGCTATGCTGCATTTTTCACGATTTCTGCAACAACTCTATCTCAAGAACTAATGCACGCATTTTCATCAAACTCCACATTCAGTTAGACGTTGACACAAGTTGTTGCTAATAAGGTTTTGGTGTTAATCACCCAATAGGTGGCACTGCTATGCTGGATTTTTCACGATTTTCACAATAGCTCTATCTCAAAAACTAATGCAAGGATTTTCTTTGAACTTCAGATTCAATTAGACGTTGATATATGTCGTGTTGTTGATTAGGTTTTAGTGTAAATTACCCAACAGGTGGCGCTGCTGTGCTGCATTTTCATGATTTTAGAGATAGGAATATCTCAAGAAGTAATGCACGGAATTTCATATCATTAGAATTCTCATGATCGGCATAGTGTTTTTGGCATGCATTTTTGGCACTGTGATAGCGAATTTTGAAGTACTAATATTCATGAGATAGAAGAAAGTTTTGGGCTTGACACATCCGACTAGTTTAAATTTAAATTCAAAATAAAAATTTTAAATTTTAAAATTAAGAATCCCTACTATTATCTTTTAACTTTAATTCTGATGTTTAAAGCTGCCTTGTCCCTGACAACTTTCTTTTCCAGCCTAGCACTTATTACTTTCAGACTTCATTTTCGGACGATCTTTAAGAATTACAATTGCTGAGCTTTCAAGTTTTGCAGCCATTTGTGGTTAATGATGCATCGAGGGTGACCAAGCTTAGTTTCTTCATTGAACCCCGGACAATCAATGAAGAGCTCTTCTTCCAATAAAATTAAAGTTTCCTCTATTTTTGTCAAGTGTGCCTCTGCCGGAAGCAGTTTAAATTACATCTTTTTATACTCGGTATGGACCGTTTTTGCGTGACTTTTTCCATTCTGATGCGCTAAAGGGACTTACGCCGCTCGGCAAGGTGTTTCGGGGCCATTTGCTGAAAACGAACTCTCAATCCAGTTGCACCTGGTTTCAGAAAAAAGAGACATGTAACAAAAGGATCAGGGGCGTAGCTACCGTGGAGCAGTTGGAGCAGACTGCTCCAGGCGCACGCATCCTAAGGGCGCCAAATTAGAAAAGAGCAGAATAAAGATTTGTAAAAATATTTGCATATTTTCTTCGTTATTAATCAGATATTATAGATGAATCTTGTTGCATTGATGTTTTACCTTGTGTTCTCAACTATTTCGATTTGAAACATGCTTTATACACTGTTCTATTCGTGAAGTTTCAATTTTAATTCATACCATATTGAAGCCTCAAGTGACTTCTCCAGTACCGTTTTAGCATGCCTGTTTTTAGGTATATTTCGTAAGAAATCGCAGTCGTTACCATGGTGTGACTTTTGAAAAATTCCTTCATAACGTTTCATTATAGGACCCCAGGAACCCAAAACCACCCCCTACCTAAAAAGTTTATATATATGCATGCACTAAATTTTGTAAGCATCATAAAAGTCACAATTATGCATGGATCGTCTTCAAACTGACCAAAAACATTAAGATGGCTAATATCTCGGCGGGGATTGTAAATGGGCAAAATCGACCCAAGGGGGATGGAAATGGGGAGGATAAAAATAGGGTTTTGTGGAAAAAAATTCATAACTTCGTCAATTCTCAAGATATCAAATCCAGCTAAATTTATTATAAATCTTCTTAATATTATCTACAACTTTTTTATTCACAAGTTTTTGATAGGACCGACTCTTAACGCAAAAAAAAAAAAAAAAAAAAAAAAATTAAAAACGAAAACAAAAACGGGAGGGGGAGGGGTTGAAGAAGAAAAAATCATGATTTCGTCAATTCATAAGATATCAAATCCGCTTGAAGTTATTATAAATCTTCTTAATATTATCTACAACTTTTATATTGATAAGTTTTTGATAGGATGAAACCTTACAGCAAATACAAATTAAGAATACATAGCGGTTAAAGAAAAAAATATCTTAATAACATGATTCTGATAAAATCAGCTCTTAGAAAAATGAAATTAAAATCTCTTCAAAAGCAGCCAGATAAAATTGTTAAACTGAGTTTATATCTAATCTTCATTTAGTTTTTGTTGGTGAAATTAGTGCTTAACTTCGAAATCTACCTGCGCCTGTAGGCCGAGCAGACAGGGTTTATTTTTTTTCTGTAACTTTTCCTTGGACGACAGTCGAGATCTTCAAACTTTTAAGTAATCAAAACTTGTTTACAGGATTCTTATCGGTCACTTTATTGGGTACCACTATTTCCAAAAAATAATCTTTCTTGTGCATTTCTTTTGAAAATGTTTTAGAAATTTATCACGATGATTACTGTACGGAAATAATGATAGCCAAAGAAGTCACCGTTAAGAAACCTATATTTATGATGTAATATCAATGTCTTGGCTATTTAGTTATTTTACGATTTGAAAAAAAAAAAAAAAAAAAGTTTGACAAGTTCAAGAAAAATATTGACCATTTTACAAACAAAAAACCAAAAAAAAAAAAAAAAGAAATTTTTGAAGGTTTTTTTTTTTTTTTTTTGTGCGTGTGTTGGAATTTAAACATGCATCAGTACAGATTATTATAAAACAATAATAAGAGCCGGATTTAGGCGCATTCCTCATCAGCCCACGACGACAAAACTTAGAAGGGGGTGAGGGGGAAGCGGCAAATTACATTTCGTGCGTTTTTTGAGATTTTGAAAATATGGCAAGTCTCAAATGCAGAATTGATAAGCCTTTTTGATCAAAAAGAGAGAAAAAGTTAAATACCAAATTCAGTGTTCCTTAGAACCTGATTATCGCCTATGCAAACTTACACCACTTTCACCACCATCGTAATGTATTTTTACGCATTAAACCTTATTTAATCGCAAAATTTTAGGATTAAATAAGGCAAAATATAGTAATGTTCGTTTGCTTGGGCCGTAATCAGGCTCTGTCCTCGTCCCCCCGCTCTGTGAGTCTGTATGTGGCACAAATTTTGTGGGCGCTCTATCTCAAGAACTAATGAATGGCATTTAATAAAACTTTAGATTCAGTTAGTCCCTGATTTAAATTGGCGCTGATTACTTTTTGGTGTAAATCGCCCAACAGGGGCGCTGCTATTCTGCATTGTTCACTACTTACTTCCGGAATAGCTATATCTCAAGAACTAATGCACAGATTTTCATAACACTTCAGATTTAGTCCGTCCTCGATATACTTTGGTGTTAGTTACTTTTTGGTGTAAATCGACCTACAGGTGGCGCTGCTGCATTCTACATTATTTATGATTATCGCAATAGCTCTATCTAAAGAAGTAATGCACGGATTTTCATGAAATTTCAGATTCAATTAGTCCCTGATATAAATTAGTACTGTTTAGTTTGTGGTGTAAATCGCCCAACAGGTGGCGCTGCAATGCTACATTTTTCATGATTTCCACAATAGCTGTATCTCAAGAACTAATGCATCAATTTTCATCAAACTTCTAATTCAGTTAATCTTTCACATAAATTTGTCCTAATTAGTTTTTGGTGTAAATCGCGCAACAGGTGACCTGCTTATGCAGAATTTTTTACGATTTCCGTAATAGCTCTGTCTCAAAAACTGAATTTTTTACGATTTCCGTAATAGTTCTGTCTCAAAAACTGAATTTTTTATGATTTCCGTAACAGCTCTATCTCAAAAACTAATGCACTGATTTTCATCAAACTTTAGGTTCAGTTAGAAGTTGACATAAGTTGTTGCTGAGTAGATTTTGGTGTAAATCACCCACCCGGTGTTGCATTTTTCAGGAAGTATTAACATGTATGAGATAGAAGGAAGTTTTGGAATTGCCTCATCCGACTAGTTTTTATTGTAATTACAATACTTTCCTATTACCTTGTTGCTTTCTTCTATCTTTATAAGAAGAAAGTATTAGATTCATGAAAATTTTTGAATTCGGGTTTTCGGCGGATTTATACGCTTTAGGAGTCAGAGATCCCGTTACAAAATGCCTGTCTGTGAGTCCGTCTGCATGTAACACAAATTTTGTGTGCACTCTATCTCAAGAACTAATGAACGGAATTTAATAAAATTTTAGATTCAGGTAGTCCCCTATATAAACTGGTGCTGATTATTTTTTGGTGTGAATCGCTCATCAGGTGGCGCAACTGTGCTGAATTATTCGTGATTTCCACAATAACTATATCTTTAGAACTAAACCACGGATTTTCGGAAAACTTCATATTCAATTAGTCCTTGATATAATTTGATGCTGATAACTTTTTGGTGTAAATCGCCCAATAGGTGGCGCTGCTATGCTGCATTATTCATGATTGTCGTAATAGCTCTACCTTGAGAACTAATGCAGAAATCATCAAACTTCAGATTCAGTTAGTCCCTGATATAAATTAGTGCTGCGTTAGTTTAAATTAGTGCTTTGTGCAAATCGCCCAACAGGCGGCGCTACTACGCTGCATTTTTCACGATTTCCGCAATAGCTGTATCTGAAGAGCTAATGCATGAATTTCTTCAAACTTTAGGTTCTGTTAGTCCCTGACATAAATTGATCCTGATAAGTTTTTTGTGTAAACTGTCCAATAGGTGCCATTGCTATACAAAACTTTTCACGATTTCCGCAATAGCTCTATCTCAAAAACTAATGCATGGATTTTCATCAAACTTCAAATTCAGTTAGAATTTGACATACGTTGTTACTGATTAGATGTTAGTGTAAATCACCTAACTGGTGGTGATGCTATGCTGCATTTTCCAGGAAGTATTAACATGTATGAGATAGAATAAAGTTTTGGGATTGCCACATCCGACTAGTTTGCATTGTATGTGTATGGAAAGTACACTGATTATCAAAATTAAAAGACACAGTTAAATGACAAAAATAAAACGACTGACACTTAATGAAAAATTATTAATGGAAATTTATACAAAAGCATTAGTTAACATAAATTACAATGTTTCTTTTGTGGGAAAATGTTTTCTTTAATATGGTGTAAGGTTACCTCGGACTGATATGCATATCTCACATCTTGATTTCACAGACTTTACAAAAGAGTTGATCAAGTCTTGTGGAATGGCATTCCACTCTTCTTAAAGTGCACTTTTAAGCTCCTAGAGGGTACGTGGAGGGATTTGATGCGCTGAAAGTCAGCGCCCTAAGTCATCCCACAAATGCTCAATCTGGTTCAAGTTAAGTGAGTAAGGTGTCCAATCCATTCGAATGATATCTTCTGTTTTCAAGTATTCTGACACCACATATGCTCGTTGTGCCCGAGCATTGTCATCCATTAAAAAAATCTCTGGGCCAACATAACCCTTAAGCAGTCTAACTTGGGGTTCCAATACCTCCTCCACATATCTTCTAGCGGTTACAGAGCCACCATGAAAGATATGCAGCTTGGTGCGCCAATTGTCATGATTCCCCCTTCCAAACCATTAAAGCGCGGTCGCGGAAACGGAATATTTCACGGACAAAGGAAGACAAGTTGCGTGTTCTTTCTTCTCTGCAGATTAAAACACGTCTAGAATCAGTGTTCAGACTATATCTGGACTCGCTAGTAAACAATACTCGTCGGGCCGAGTCGTTTTGGCTCCGCTGATCACGACGACGCCTTTGGAAGCTGGAATGCGTGGGACACAAACTATTGGTTTTATCCAGGGCTGTCGGAGTCAGGCCTATTTTTGAACGAAAGAGTCCGAGTCGGATCTGTTAAAATTCAAGGAGTAGGAGTCGTCCATTTTTCCCACCGATTCCGCAGCCCTGTTTTCTCGCATACAGTCCACGCTCGTTAAGCCTCTGTGCAGCAGTAGACCGGCTAAGTCGAGTTCCTGTGGCAGCCTGAAGGTCTGAAACCAAATTTCTTGTAGTCGCTTCGCGGTTACTTCGAGCCGACAATGACGGAAAATGGTTTTCGGATGCAGTTGATACTCTTGGTCACCCTTGACCAGGCTGTCTATCAATGGATCTAGTGCTTAAAAAGCGGCTCCAAGCTCTTAATATGCCAATTTGAGGGATATTCAAATCTTGGGTGACCTTCATTTGTGTTTCACCTCCCTCGATTCTAACAATTAATCACCACTTTTGAACTTCACGTAAATGATGACTTTGAGCTATAACTAATGAATACTGATCTCTCTCGGACACCACATTCCTTTTAAACAACACTACAGACCAGAATTCCAACATTCGTCCATTGCGCACCACATTGTCAAACACCGAATTTGCATATTTCTGGCTGTAGCATACGTGTGGAAGTGCAATTTTGTGTTCATTTGTATTTAATTAACATAAGTAATTGCAGTATTGGGCATTGGTTGCAACATTAACTTAGTGAGCATATTTTTTCCCATTATCCTTTCATTTTGATGAAAAGTGAAAAAACTGCAATCTTAAGTAATATATCAGGGTGACAATCAGGGTTCTCGCTCCCGATCGCAACTGCACCAAAACGTATCATTTGGCGAGAAAATGACTGAAATCGCCCAAATTGCAAGAGATCGTTTTTTTCTCTCGGTGACACTCTCAATGATGTTATTCCACGATTAAACCTTTCCTATGTAACTCAATATTTGTGTTTTGATATTCTTAGTGTTTCACGACGAATCTATTACTACCATTATTTGAATTTGGGTAGTTTTTCTTTAACGATTTGCCAAATTGCTCAGATTAGTGAAAGGTCAGTGAGGACCCCGGTGTCTGTCTAATTTTCTAAATTATTAGCTGTAGAAATTTAGTGCAAATAGTAGAAAAGCTTCAAAGTTGTTCTTCATCCTCTTAAAAATAATTTATGTCAAAATTGTTATTTTTTTAAAATTACGAAGTCTGCATCTTTATTCGCGTTATATTTAAGAAAATCTTCTCCGTACTTTAACAGGTAAAATAAAATAAAAAAAATTTGTATGACTAAAATTTACCGAGTCATGATACTTTGAATTTTATGGAATTTTAGTATTTTTTGACACTAACAACAGAAAACCTGTTTCATCCATATACGAAAATTAAAAAAAAAATCTTGTCAATAGTGTGTTTTTTATTAGTATTCTATAATGCTTCGAAAACCTTGAAAAGAAAAAATAGATATTAAGCGCGGCAGATTGCTTCGGCTCATTGCGCATTTAAAATTAAAATCCCGCCCAATTCGCAGGAAATATTGGTAGGTACTCCGTACTTAAAGAATTATAATTCATTTCATTATTCATTATCTATTTTTAATTATTTATATTTAATACGTTGTTAAAACTTTGATTTTCAAATAAAAGTAAAGTTTTAAATAAAATTAAGTTTAGTATATAAATTTTAAACTTGAAAACAAAATTGCGTAGAACTTTTTCGTGTGACAAGAGGGCGCACAAGCTTTCCTTGCTCCAGGGCGCTGAATATGTAGCTACGCCACTGAAAAGGATAGTAAACTAGGTCCTACAGACTCCATCTTGTCTTTCTTGTGTGTGACAACTCGGTGAACATCATCATATATATTAACTAGCGTCTCGGTGTAGCTCCGCTCCCTATGGTGATTTTTCTCCTACCTCTTGGCTGAGGAATTGGCGCTAGTTATTTTTGAGGTTGCAGTATTTCAGACGAAACACAAGCGCGCGCTCGTGCTGTCGTTGAAAAGTCTGTTTAGGTCAGATGCTGTTGTTTCTTTTGAGCGAAGATGGCGATGGCGGATAATGCAGCGATAATTTCATACTCACAAATTTTCACTACTACAATTCTACACATTCTACTATTTCTATACTAGAATTCTACTCTCATTATTTATTTTTCAATCAGTTGATTGTGTTAAAAATAGTTAAAATGCTATAATTTAATCTTCCGTAATTGGGTAATCTTTTTAAAACAGGGCAAATTAGCATGTTTTTAGATAAACAGCAAAAAGAATTGTATGCGGCATGATCATTGTAGGTTGGAAGATAGGATTTTAATTTCTTGTGCATTATTAAACACTAGAAAAATTCTTTCCTAAAATTTTCTCAAAATATTATGTGAACCGTGGTATCTACAAATAAAAATTTAATAAAATCGCATATTTCTTCTATTAAGGTACAACTTCTAAAAAATGATACCATTTTCAGGCATGAAAGTGTTCCTCCTAAAGGTGGAATTCCACCTTTCTAAAAATAATTTTGGTCATTTTCTGGATTGATGCAAAAATGCAAAGAAAATATTGGAAGCATATAAGGTGGGGGAGGGGGGCGGGGGAAATCTTGAAAATTTAATAATCAGACATTTTGTTTAACTAAAATCCTTGGAGTTTTTTTTTCCGAATTGCTGTGCAAAAGATCTATCAAATCAAAGGGAAGCTTATATTATAATCATATGAAAGTCGTGTAAATAAATTTGATTAAAGTATCTCTCCAGAGTTAAAGTTTTTTAGGCTTTAAAAGAAAAAGGAAGTTTCATAATGTTCTTTTTGGAATAGAATATTTTCTTCTATTTATGCAACACTTTTGATTTAAAAGTTTAAATTTGTTTTTAATGCTTTCTAAGCTCTGAAAAGAAAATAACAACGTACAATTATATTTCATTTTATCCCATAAATAACTGTTAAAATGTGTCTAAATTTTAAAATTTTGGCGCCATCATATGGATCGAAAAGATTTTCCTCCTTTTTTCCTATTTCCCACTTTCATGCCTGCATTTTAGGCTCTTGGATATCACACCCCCCTCCCCCTCAAAAATGCAATTTTATTCTTTAGATTGACATTGATATCTGAATTTTGCATGCAGGTACATTTTGAATAGTAATCCTATTTAAGTGTTACTTTATTAAAAACTTTAAGAGAAGATAATCTAAAGCCCCCCCCCCCCCCTCCATGATTAAAAAAAAACAGTTTTGGTGGTATGACTTCGAATAATCAAAGGTATTTTAAATTTTTTATGCAGGTAAATCCTTAATAGTATACATGCTAAGAAAATTTGAAGGGTCATAAACAAAAGTGTTACTTTTTATATCTGGACAGGGGAGGGGGAAAACATTCTTTGGACCCCACTCATTAAAATTTCAATTGGAGTATTTTCGCATCACTATTAAGGTTATATGTTCATTCAAAATTTCTAGTGTCTATGGCTGTTTTAATTCTGAAACAAAGGTATATATATTTTTTTAGAATTTTTCAAATTTAAGTATGATTCTATTCAGAATGTGCCTGCCTACAAAATGCAAGTATTTATGACAATTAGAAGACACATTATCAAAAATGTTATTTTTCCGTGAGGGGGGCGCAGGGAAGGTGAAACCCTTTGGAGTCCACAAGTTGAAATTTCCGAAATCGGAATATATAATAAGCATCATCACTATTCAGGTTCTATCTGTGTTCAAAGTTTCTAGTAAATTGTTTTCGATATCACATTTATGCTTCGCGAACTAGCAACACTTCGCCAAACTAGCAATACTTCGCCAAATCTAGCTTCGATTGGACTTAGTTGAATCCAGTCACTACGATCTCCATAGGGAGCGGAGCTACACCGAGACACTAGTTATATATTAAAGCGTAAACCTGATTCTGTAAGATAAGACTAAAATATTCACGCAATTGCGCATGCGTGAAGTTAAATTCACTAGATTTTCCATTTAGAGGAAAGGTTGAGCAGGTCTGGTTAGCCGAGTGGTCTAGAGCACCAGTTTAAAGCTCCGAACTTTCGTAGACAACATAGGTTCGAGCCCAACGCCGGCAAAATGATTTTTGGCGATAATTCATTTTGTTAATGGCATATTTTATTAAGAGGAGAAGTTATATGATTTTGATTTTATTATTATTTGAATGGTTTATCATTAAATAAAATTTGACACTCAAAAATATTTTGAAAAAATAATTTTATATTTAAAATATTTAACCTAAAATATTTTGCATGTAATTATCAATTAAATAAATTAAGCTGATCTACAACTTTTGTTTATATTTTTTTACCATTATCAAGAATATATAAGTGTGTGAGTCAGAAGGAAAAGTTTGCTATTCTTTTCCGTAAAAAAATAAATAAATAAAACGGAAAGAAAGGAAAATATTCATATAAGAACTATAAAATAAATTATATTGATATCCATGGTTTAATATTTAAAAAATGAAGAAAAAAGTAAAATAAAATTCAAGTAATAAAAAATATATATTATAAATCGTTAATTGAATCAAGTTTAAAATTTAGGCTTTTAGAGACTGATATAAATAAAATGCATGGCAGCTTTTAAAGGTCGTGTAGTTAAAAAAATAAAAATAAAAATAAAAATAGATATTGTTATTTTGTTATTTTTTCAACAAGAAAAATGAGACTGTAGTAAGTAAAAATAAATGCTCTGCCCAGTATTTTTCGGTAAATTTCTGATAAAAGGAAAGCATAATTGGTTGTAAATTATAAACTTAAAGTTCTTTCACTTCATTCAATAGGTTAGACTGAAAGCACCCTCTAGCGAGCTTTCAAGAAATAGAAATCACTTATGCAATATAAAAATTTGTCACGATTTCAATAATTAATTTAAAAGCAACTAATTCAAAATTCAAGAATTTTTCTAATGGAACATCCAAGTTATTTACCGTCAAATCTTGACGGGTACTATCTAGTGTGACGTTAAAAGAAAAACCAACGGGCCAAAAAGAACGACCCGACATTACAGCAGGTTAATTACATACTATATATGGGGCATTCTCACAATCTTTTAACTTTTGGGGAAACAAATCTGGCGAAATTAAACTTGCTCAAATAATATTTTAATCTGATAGACGAATGCCTTAATGATTCAAAATAAAGAAAAAAACAATCAGCAGCAAAACATATTTTATTTAACTGAGGTTTAAGTTAAACTTGCGAGTTTAATTTTCCTTACCGTTTTACCCCTATAACTTTTTATTTTCTTCTAAATATTTACTTATAATGAATTTGCATAGTACCCACAGGACATTCAAATAAGAAATAATAACAATGTAGTACTTTTAATACAAAATTTTTGTATAACATTGTCTTAAAGGGGGGGTTAAGAGTCTACTTCAGTCACGCGAAAAGACCCGTTCGCTAATGCTATTCCTATGGAAGAAATTTACAAAAATATCGCGGTCGCATTTCAATATTTTTAGATGATTTTTTTTTTTTTTTTTTTTTTTTTTCTTCTGCTGTGGCCTAGCTGAGGTCGATCTGTAAAAAGGCCGTTTTTTATTTTTTTGATTTTCATTAGGGATTTTTTTCAAGAAGATGCTTTCATTTTAGGAACCGGTTCTGAAAATGAAAGTGTCCTGATTAAAAATACCTGTAAACGAAATAGAAAAAGTAGAAAACGGCCTGCATACAGAACGACCTCAGCTAGCCACTGAAAAAAAAAAAAAAAAAAAAAAAAAAAATCATCTAAAAATAGTGAAATGCGACCGAGATATCTTTATAAATTTCTTCCATAGGAATAGCTTTAGCGAACGGGTCTTTTCGCGTGACTGAAGTAGGCTCTTAAAGAAGGGACGGTAAGGTAAAAAAGGGGGATGGTATTGGAAAAAAGGGACGAAATGGTGAAAGAAGAGGCGGTAAGGATGGAACGGTAAGGAATTAAATTTTTTGTTTAATTTACCTCGAAAAGTGCAGGAATAAACCTTGGGGACGGCGAGACTACCAATAAAGCCACGATGCTTGAAATTGATATTTAAATGCTGATTTAAATTCTACAGTAAATTTTCTGGCAAAGAATTTTAGACATTATTTCTCTAGCATACTTCTGCATGAGAAAAATCTTGAAAAAATTTCTGTGGCTGCATCTGAAATGATTTTCTGTATAATTTTAGAAGAGGGATGGTAAGGAGTCTAAAACCCATGGACAGAGTTTAAAAAATAATAACAAACCTAAAATGTGTGCAGGTTAATTTTTAGCTACATATTTATATAAAACAATAGTTCCAGTTTCAGAAAAAAAATACATCGAATTATTATTATTATTATTTTTAAACAATTTTATACAGACAGCTCCAAAGTTAAAAATCAGCATCAGGGACACGGAACGGTAGATGAGTTTTCCTGGCATTTGGACCCCCAACATCGTCCAAAACTTATTTATCTCGTTAATATTGTTATGCAATCCTGCAATGGGATGTTCCCCGGTATATGAAATAAAAAAACACAAAAAAGTGTATTTAGTAAAAAATTATTATTCAGGGACATGAAAGCCAAAAGATTGTGAGAATGCCCCATATATGGAAAACCCACACATAATTAAATGAATTACTGCTATTAACTTGCTTTGATTATGTCAATGCTAAAATTAACTTAATATCATAAAGTTAATATGAGAAATTCGGTCTTACCTTTGAGTGTATTTTTCTTTAAACAGGTTTTTTTCTTGAGACAAAATCACATCACAATACTGAAGTCAAAACCTTTAACCCTTTCAAAGGGCGGTGGTATGTCTATGAAACCACTTAATTTTAATTCCAAAATGCAACAATAGCACCAGAATTTTTTTAATAAAATTTTTCGTTTATCACGTATCTGAAATATAGCTATTTCTTACTTCCAAATATTTCTTTTCTTAAATTCCGGTGTCATTCATTCATTTCAACATTTTTGCAATGGAAATGGTTTGCCCCTGAAAGGGCTAAAGAACAAGTAATACGAAGGGAACTGAACGACGTAGAATAATGCAACTAATCTCTTTCTTGGAAAACACGGCTTAAACTGCAATATTCACAGTATTTTACGAAATTTTGATTTCCCATATCCTTTTCGTTTTAACAATGCAATAAGACACACCAAAAGGCTGGTTAAGAGGCTACTTCAGTCAAATGAAAAGGCGTGTTCGCTAATGCTAATCCTATGGAAGAAATTTATAAAGATATCTCGGTAGCATTTTAATATTTTTAAATGATATTTTTTGCACTGAATAGTTGATATCGATCTGTATGCAGGCCGTTTTTTTACTTTTTCGATTTTGATTAGAGATTTTGTTTATGAGGATGCTTTTATTTTGGAACCCGGTTCCGAAAATGAAAGTGCCCTCATTAAAAATACCTATAAACAAAACCGAAAATATAAAAAGCGGCCTTTGTACAGATCGATTTCAGCTATCCAATGCAAAAAAAAAACAATGTTAAAATATTAAAAAGCGACCGAGATATCTTTACAAATTTCTTCCATAGGATTAGCATTAGCGAACCAGTCTTTTCGTTTGACTGAAGTAGCCTCTTAATATGGCCTATCGTCCGAATTTAAAGGAATAAACAAATAACGGTTTTCTTCTATGCTGCTTCCGTTCCATGGCTCGGCGTAAAATCTTACAAGGGGGCGATATTTTGTCTTCTTTCTTTTTAGTTGCGTTCGTAATTATATAATTACGTAGCACAAATAGTCTTCTTCTGGTCCGTCCGTCTGTCTGTCCGTCTTTTTATATGTAACAGCGCAAAAACTACCCAACCGAATGATTTGAAATTGAATATATAGAATCTTTGTAGAATTTTGTCGACTCATTTCAAATTTTATGAAAATCGAATAAAAACTTTAAAAGATATTAATAAGTTTTCTTCATTCTATTAAATCCTATCATACGTAATTCATTCAATGGTATCCCATGATAGGTAATAATTCTAGGTGAGGTTAGTAAAAACCTCAGTTAACAAAAAAAAAAATGTTCCCAGTCTCTGTCAGTGTTGAATTCAGGGGGTGGGCTGTTTCCCCCTGGAAAGTGAGATGTCCCCCCGGGCCGGAAGATTTGAAATTTTGCATTTTCAATGGTTAAAAAGTGCAGTTTCCTCCTTGGAACTCTATAATGATCCCCCTCCCCCCCCCCCCCCGGAGCCACAGAAATTTTCCCGGAGAAAAGTGTCTGAATTCAACACTGGTCCCTGTACAAAAGCGAAATCTCTTAACCGCTACGATCTTTCAATATGAGTCATGCCGCTTTGTATCTCTTTGATGTTGCAGCTTCTATGTCGGAAGAATTTTTGACCCCCCCCCCCCAATGGAGTTAAAGGGGGGGGGGGGTCGAAAATTTAAAAACATTTGGCCATACCTCAGCAGCCGTTTTTGCTAGGAGCGTGAAATTCCAGAAAATAAAAAAAATTAAACATGAGTTTCAGTGATTTTAGAAATCTCCCCCTTAGGGGTTAAAAGGGAGTCGAAAAATTTAGAATATTTGGCCATATCTCAGCAGCCGTTTTAGGTAGGAGCGTGAAATTCCATAAAAATAAATCTACAGATAATAGTTAAACATGTATTTCAGCGATTTTTGAAAATTCCCACCTAAGAGGGTTAAAGGGGAAGTCCAGTTTTTTTAGAATATTTGGCCATATCTCAGCAGCCGTACATCTCCGCCATATATCTTGGCGATATCTCCGTTTTAGGCAGGAGCGAGAAATTCAGGATAACAAACTTATTAAAAAATAATTAAACACTTATTTCAGCGATTTTAGAAATTCCTTTAGAAATTATCCCTTTAGAAAGGACCTTGGTAGTTAAAATTATTAAATTTCGTAAAAAGTATAAATTAATTAACAAATGATTTTAAAGCAACACTAATAAGTTAAGAAACTGAGAATGTTGATGGGAGATTGGTTTTTGTTGCATTAATTAATATAATTTTGGAACTAAATTGTTTTCGTGGATCCTTCCCTCCATGCTGTTTAAGCTAGTGATGGGCGATTCTCGAGAATTCGACAATCGAGAAAAATCGTCATCGTAAAAAATCACAATCGATACAGCCATCGATTAATTCATAGAATCTACAATCGAGATGTTTTACAATCGATTATAACGAGAAAAGCTAAAAACAGTTATTGGAAAACTTAGCTATTATTCTGGCCGACAATTTCATAGTAGTGATAGGGCTTAGTGATGGGCGATTCTCGAAAATTTATCAATCGAAAAAAATCGTTATCGTAAAATACACAATCGATACAGTCATCGATTACTTTCGAGAATCTACAAAGGAGATGTTCTAGAATCGATTATTGAAATCATTGTTTTTACATATATATAAGGCAGATTTTATTAAATATAGGGTAACTGAAAACAGATGGAATAAAAAAACAACAAACCAAAGGGAAACTATAAAGGAGCCATAAGACTGGAAAAGTCTTGTAAGGGTGCCCCCTGGTTGAAAAAAGCTGAAAAAACGCGAGTAGCTATGAAGCGGTAAGGGGAGTTTAAGTATCAAAAATTAGAATTTTTCGGCAATTAGCACCAAAATGGCCAAAGAAATAAGAATCAAAAGCACCCCTAGTGACAGAAATATGAACTAAAGGATGATAAATGGGATCAAAATTTTTTATTGATTTTTCTACGTCATTTGAGATTGGATCTTTAATTTCCCCATTTTTATAAAGTCTTCGACTGGAATACATTAAACGAACTCCCGCGGGGAGCAAAGTAGGAGGGAGGGGCAAGGAAAGTGCATAATATGAATAAGTGGTCACAGGACTTTCCAACGATATGGCACATGAGGGGTGTCGGCTAAATTTAGTAAAGTGCCCCCGCTCGGGGGCAAAGTAAGGGGAGGGGCGCGGGCGACATATAAAATGAAATAGTAGTCACAGAGCTTTCCAATGATATATCACATGAGGGGTGTCAGCAAAAGATAGAAAAGAGTCCCAACTCCCAGGATTCCAATTATCGCCCCCCCCTCCCCCCCCGAAACATACCCTGCCCATCCTTCTCTTTGAAATTTTCATATATTAAAAATTATTTATCGGAGGGCTCCGTAAAAAAAAATCCGATCTAAAATGTTTAAAAACGCTACGATTTCAAAAAAGTTCGAAAAGTGCCTCTCTCTGGGCGCCAAACTAAGGAAGGAAGAAGAAAGGTTCGTAATATGAAAGAGTAACTTTGCGATGATAACCGAAAACTTTCCGATGATAGATCAAATGACTGGTTCAAAAAAAGTTTGAAATCTACCCCTCTCACGTGAGTTCCCTCTTTTATCCTAGAATATACCGGAAATCACGCAGCCCCACTTTTAAAATTTTATATTTAATAAATAATATTTATCGAAGAGCTCCATTAAAAAACCTCATTTATGATATTTATTGTAGAAATCTCTACAATTAAAAAAAAGTCACCCCCGCACCGCTCCCCCCCCCCCACCCCGAACCCCTTCCGGAATTCAACTCTGGGAGGAGAAAGGTTCATAATATGAAAGAGTGGTGAAAGGACTTTCCGATGATATGTCAAGGAGAGGTTTGGTAAAAGTTTGAAAATTACCCCCCCCCCCGCCTCCCTTTGTGCACTCTCGCGCACCCCAGAATTCACTCACCTTCCTCTTTGAACTTTTTATATTTAATAAATAGTATTTATCTGAGTCTCCAGGTATGGGGCAGCTTGGCAGAGCTAAAATAAGAGAAACATTGAAAATTCGGGGCAAAATGACACTAAATTTAACAGTTAAGTTTGAAACTAGGACTATATAGAACTGAATACATAAACCACTATGCTTCATAACCCACATCGGTTAATAGCAATAGAATGATAAGTGCCAGTTAAACTGATGGCATTGTGCTCACAGGTAATTAACACTAACTGTATATTATACTCTTATTTCAAAGAATAATGTCCCTCAAAAAATAAATGAAGGGAAATATCCCCGTTTTCCCCTTTTATACTTAACCAATGAACCTCCAAATCTAATCAGGGAAACTCCTTAACTATAATAAATCAGTATATCAAATTTGAAGCAAATCAGATAATTCTGCATGAAAAAAGAAACATATCGCTAAATTAAGGGTGGTCTAAGCCCTTTAACCCTTGTATACTTAACTAATGACCCTCCAAATCTAATCAGGAAAGCTCCTTATCAGAACAAACATAGAAAAAAAATTAAAGTAAATTGAATAATTCTCCATGAAAATCCATTTATCTAAATTAAGGGGAGGGGACTTGCCCCCTTTTCGCCCTTGTATACTTAACCAATGAACCTCCAAATCTAATGAAGGAAGCGCCATATCGGAATAAATCGGTATATTAAATTTGAAGCAAATCCAATAATTCTGCATGAAAAACACTTTTATCTAAATTAAGGGGAGACTAGCCCCTCCCCTTTATACTTAACCCAGAAACCTCCAAATCTAATCAAGGCAGCTTCTTAACATAATAAACCGGTATCCCAAATTTGGAGCAAATCGAATAATTCTGCATGAAAAACCCATTTATCTAAATTAAGGAGGGGGTCTACCCCCCTTTCCCCCCTTTATATTTAACTAATGAACCTCCAAGTTTAATCAGGGAAGCTCCTTAACATAATAAACCGGTATACCAAATTTGGAACAAATCGAGTAATTCTGCATGAAAAACCCATTTATCTAAATTAAGTGGGGGACCAGTCCTAGTGATGGGCGATTCTCGAGAATTCGACAATCGAGAAAAATCGTCATCGTAAAAAATCACAATCGATACAGCCATCGATTAATTAATAAAATCTACAATCGAGATGTTTTACAATCGATTATAACGAGAAAAGCTAAAAAACAGTTATTGGAAAACTTAGCTATTATTCTGGCCGACAATTTGATAGCAGTGATAGGGCTTAGTGATGGGCGATTCTCGAAAATTTACCAATCGAAAAAAAATCGTTATCGTAAAATACACAATCGATACAGTCATCGATTACTTTCGAGAATCTACAATGGAGATGTTCTAGAATCGATTATTGAAATCATTGTTTTTACATATATATAAGGCAGATTTTATTAAATATAGGGTAACTGAAAACAGATGGAATAAAAAAACAACAAACCAAAGGGAAACTATAAAGGAGCCATAAGACTGGAAAAGTCTTGTAAGGGTGCCCCCTGGTTGAAAAAAGCTGAAAAAACGCGAGTAGCTATGAAGCGGTAAGGGGAGTTTAAGTATCAAAAATTAGAATTTTTCGGCAATTAGTACCAAAATGGCCAAAGAAATAAGAATCCAAAGCACCCCCTAGTGGCAAAAATATGAACTAAAGGATGATAAAAGGGATCAAAATTTTTTATTGATTTTTCTACGTCATTTGAGATTGGATCTTTAATTTCCCCATTTTTATAAAGTCTTCGACTGGAATACATTAAACGAACTCCCGCGGGGAGCAAAGTAGGAGGGAGGGGCAAGGAAAGTGCATAATATGAATAAGTGGTCACAGGACTTTCCAACGATATGGCACATGAGGGGTGTCGGCTAAATTTAGTAAAGTGCCCCCGCTCGGGGGCAAAGTAAGGAGAGGGGCGCGGGCGATATATAAAATGAAATAGTAGTCACAGAGCTTTCCAATGATATATCACATGAGGGGTGTCAGCAAAAGATAGAAAAGAGTCCCAACTCCCAGGATTCCAATTATCGTGCCCCCCCCCCCCCCCCGAAATATACCCTGCCCATTCTTCTCTTTGAAATTTTCATATATTAAAAATTATTTATCGGAGGGCTCCGTAAAAAAAACCGATCTAAAATGTTTAAAAACGCTACGATTTCAAAAAAGTTCTAAAAGTGCCTCTCTCGGGGCGCCAAACTTAGGAAGGAAGAAGAAAGGTTCATAATATGAAAGAGTAACTTTGCGATGATAACCGAAAACTTTCCGATGATAGATCAAATGACTGGTCCAAAAAAGTTTGAAATCTACCCCTCCCACGTGGGTTCCCTCTTTTATCCTAGAATATACCCGGAAATCACGCAGCCCCACTTTTAAAATTTTATATTTAATAAATAATATTTATCGGAGAGCTCCATTAAAAAACCTCATTTAATGATATTTATTGTAGAAATCTCTACAATTAAAAAAAAAGTCACCCCGCACCGAACCCCTTCCGGAATTCAACTCTGGGAGGAGAAAGGTTCATAATATGAAAGAGTGGTGAAAGGACTTTCCGATGATATGTCAAGGAGAGGTTTGGTAAAAGTTTGAAAATTACCCCCCCCCCCCCCTCCCTTTGTGCACTCTCGCGCACCCCAGAATTCACTCACCTTCCTCTTTGAACTTTTTATATTTAATAAATAGTATTTATCTGAGTCTCCAGGTATGGGGCAGCTTGGCAGAGCTAAAATAAGAGAAACATTGAAAATTCGGGGCAAAATGACACTAAATTTAACAGTAAAGTTTGAAACTAGGACTATATAGAACTGAATACATAAACCACTATGCTTCATAACCCACATCGGTTAATAGCAATAAAATGATAAGTGCCAGTTAAGCTGATGGCATTGAGCTCACAGGTTATTAACACTAACTGTATATTATACTCTTATTTCAAAGAATAATGTCCCTCAAAAAATAAATGAAGGGAAATATCCCCCGTTTGCCCCTTTTATACTTAACCAATGAACCTCCAAATCTAATCAGGGAAACTCCTTAACTATAATAAATCAGTATATCAAATTTGAAGCAAATCAGATAATTCTGCATGAAAAAAAGGACCATATCGCTAAATTAAGGGTGGTCTAACCCCTTTAACCCTTTTAACTAATGAACCTCCAAATCTAATCAGGAAAGCTCCTTATCAGAACAAACATAGAAAAAAAAATTAAAGTAAATTGAATAATTCTCCATGAAAATCCATTTATCTAAATTAAGGGGACTTGCCCCCTTTTCGCCCTTGTATACTTAACCAATGAACCTCCAAATCTAATGAAGGAAGCGCCATATCGGAATGAATCAGTATATTAAATTTGAAGCAAATCCAATAATTCTGCATGAAAAACCCTTTTATCTAAATTAAGGGGAGACTAGCCCCTCCCCTTTATACTTAACCCATAAACCTCCAAATCTAATCAAGGCAGCTTCTTAACATAATAAACCGGTATCCCAAATTTGGAGCAAATCGAATAATTCTGCATGAAAAACCCATTTATCTAAATTAAGGAGGGGGTCTACCCCCTTTCCCCCCTTTATACTTAACTAATGAACCTCCAAGTTTAATCAGGGAAGCTCCTTAACATAATAAACCGGTATACCAAATTTGGAACAAATCGAGTAATTCTGCATAAAAAACCCATTTATCTAAATTAAGTGGGGGAGCAGCCCCCTTCTCCCCCTTTATCCTTAACCAATGAACTTCCAAGTTTAATCAGGAAAGCTCCTTAACATAATAAACCGGTATACCAAATTATGAGCAAATCAAATAATTCTGCATGAAAAGCCCATTTATCTAAATTAAGGGGGGGGGTCTAGCCCCCTTCTCCCCTTTATACTTAACCCGTAAACCTCCAAATCTAATCAAGGCAACTTCTTAACATAATGAACCGGTATACCAAATTTGGAGCAAATCGATTAATTCTGCATGAAAAACCCATTTATCTAAATTAAGGAGGGGGTCTATCCCCCTTTCCCCCCTTCATACTTAACTAATGAACCTCCAAGTTTAATCAGGGTAGCTCCTTAACATAATAAACCGGTATACGACATTTGGAGCAAATCGAAGAATTCTGCATGAAAAACCTATTTATCTAAATTAAGGGGGGGGGGGACCAGCCCCCCCCCCCCTTCTCTCCCTTTATCCTTAACCAATGAACCGTCAAAACTAAACAGCGGAACGCCTTATCAGAATGAACATAAAAAAAATTGAAGCAAATCGTACATTTTAATCAAGAGTTATCGCGTTACGTACATACATACGTACGTACGTACAGTACATGCATACACACAGAACCGACGTTTACATTAGCTCTCAGGCTTAGATAGCCTGTGAGCTAAAAAGAGATTGGATAAGCAGATGAACTCCTTTGAGAAATTATGATTTAAACCAGAAATGCGGTAAGTTTGACTCTGAAAGCTTCATTTCCATCTCGCATTTCGGCAAATCTCATCTCGATGATTTTTCCAGCATTTCGACGCTTCCAGATGGCAAGCTGCTCGATCGTTGGTTCTCTCGCGGTTTTAAATCTTTCGGGATGAGAAGTCTCTCGAGAGTTTCCTCTCGCCCTTTTCAACCTTTCCCGATGGGAAGCCTCTCGCTTGTTACTCTCGTCCTTTTCGAAATCTCCCAATGAAAAGCCTTTCGAGGATTTCTCTCGCGCTTTTCAACATTTCGCTATGAGAAGCTTTTCGAGGATTTCTCTCGTCCTCGGCAGAGAAGAAAAGTAAGAAAATTTATCGAGAGTACCAAGGGACGAGATAGAGAAAAAGGCATGACAATGAGCTGTGAAATGAAGCTTTAATTTTCAAAGTTTCTCTTATTTTAGCCCTACCAAGATGTCACATACCTGGAACCCTCCGATAAAAATTATTTATTAAATATAAAATTTTCAAAGAGGAAGGTGGGTCGGATGATTTCGAGGGAGGAACACGTGAGAGTGGACTCATGGGGTGCAATTTTAAAAATTTTACCGAACCCTTCCTGTGGCATATAATCGAAAAGCCCTTTGACCACTCTTTCATACTATGAACCTTTCTTCGCCCAAAGGGGTGTGGGGAAGGGGCGAACAAATTTTTAAAACCGTAGTCGATTTCTATAATAAATTTAAATATCACTTTAAATATGGGTTTTTTATGCAGTCTTCCGGTAAATATTATTTATTGAACATAAAAATTTTAAAGTGGCGGCTGTGTGAATTCCGGGGTGAAAGAGTGGGCCCACGGGGGGAGAGAGGGGGAGCAATTTTCAAACTTTTTTTGGACCAGTCATGTGGTATGTCATCGGTAAGCTCCCGGATGACTCTTTCATATTATGAGACTTTCTTCCTCCCCTCCCCAATTTGGCCCCCACTGCGAGGTTAGTTTTTTCCGCTTTTATCATTTTAGATCGGATTTTTTTATGGAGCCCTCCGCTAAATATTATTTATAATATATGAAATTTCAGGACACTTTTCCAAATTTAGCCAAGACCCCTCATGTGACATATCGTTAGAAAGGTTTGTGACTAATTATTAGTGCTATGCACTTCCGGTGGTCGCCCCCCCCACTTTGCCCCCCCCCGCAGGACACTTTTCCAAATTTAGTCAGTACCCCTCTTAAGAGATATCGTTGAAAAGGTCTGTGACTACTTATTGATGTTATGCACTTCCGGTGACAGTCCCCCCCACTCTTTGCCCCCCCCTGGGGGACACTTTTTCAAATTTAGTCAAGACCCCTCGTATGAGATATCGTTGGAAAGGTCTGTGACTACTTATTGATGTTATGTACCTACGGTGTCCCCACCACCACTTTGCCCCCCCCCCCGGGGGCACTTTTCCAAATTTAGCCAAGACCCCTCATGTGAGATATCGTTGGAAAGGTCTGTGACTATTTATTGATGTTATGCACCTCCGGTGACAGTCTCCCCCAATTTGCCCCTCCCGGGGGACACTTTTTCAAATTTAGCCAAGACCCCTCATGTGAGATATCGTTGGAAAGGTCTGTGACTACTTATTGATGTTATGCTCCTCCGGTGTCCATCCCCCCATTTTGAACCCCCCCCCAGGGGGAAACTTTTCCAAATTTAGCCAAGACCCCACATGTGAGATATCGTTGGAAAGGTCTGTGACTACTTATTGATGTAATGCACCTCCGGTGACCCCCCCCCCCCACTTTTCCCCCACGGGGGTGTTTTTCTAAATTTAGCCGAGACCCCTCATGTGACATATTGTTGGAAAGGCTTATGACCACTTACTCATGTTATCCACCCCTCCCCCCTTTTCCCCCCACGGGGAGGGTATTTTTATAAATTCAGATCCAGACTTCTCATGTGACATATGGTTGGAAAGGCCTAAAGACCTGTGACGACTTAATCATATTATGCAGCTGCTGTGCCCCTCCGCTCGCTTTGACCCCTCCCCCAAGAGATCTGGTCCGACGTTCATTCGTTTCGATATTATATTTTTTACAAGATTTTGTAGTGCGTGCACACCACACCCGCCTGCTATCATATATCAGTGCCGTATATAGCGGGTAACCTGTTAGTGATTTCATATTACAAGATTACGTATAAATTAGGGGCCCCAATTAAAGGATGGCCCCGCTAGCGGTCGAAGTCACCTAGTCTTTATTAACATCGACTCATTCCAGTTCACCCGCAGACTATTCTTGATAAATGTATGACGTATATAATACATAATATATGATTTATAAAAGAAATTTGTAAACTGTAGTCATCGAGAAAAAATTTATGCAATCGAAAAATATCGAGATGTCCATACAATCGAGAAAATCGAGAAAAACATCTCGTTATCGCCCATCACTAGTTTAAGCATCGTACAAAATTTGGCTCCATTCTCATAATCAGATCACTCTTCAGAACAAGCTGAGTATTGCCGGTTTAATTATGGTCGCGTTGTATTTCAGAAAAACAAAAGCTAAGAACTTTAAAACTGAAAATAAAAGGAGAGAGCTAAAATAAGAGAAATTGATATTGTAAACGTTTACTGTACGGACGAAAAATTTTAACGCTTTGCGCGAAATTCAGCTAATTGTTTTCGTGATAAAAACATATACTAAACATATACTACATACATAACATATACTACATATAGACGTTAACTATATCCGTCACTGTTAAAAGTCCTGTAATTGATAAATCAATGTTTGTATCAAAGTAAGGTGTATAAAGTCCGATTTTTAAGAGCAATTGCAACAGCCAGAATCATTCACGCGCGCGAAAGAGGCAATCAGGTCGCACGCAGACTACTAATTTTGGAAAGTTCCTTTTGCCTCAATTAGTCACTGTGATTTATTAAGACAAAAATAAAATTTTAAAATTAGTGGTGGAAGTTATCCTGATGTAGTGAAAGTTTGCACCCCGTCGCCCCCGTTAAGTCGACGCTTATGGCCAGCATAAGCATTTTCTATAAAAGGATCAAGGATGTAGTGGAGTTTATATGAGGGTATACGCCGTGTATATCTACTGTATAACTCCGTATACTCTCTGTAGCTATAGCATATACTTTCTGGTGTATACCTGCTGTCTATAGCGTATACCCTAAGGTATTTTTATGACTGCACCTCTGAAAAAGACCAAGGTGTAAGATATTTTGGGGGCCACAAAAATGTAACTTACTAAGATAAAAGGCAAAGTGAGAGACCTTACAATAAGTAAAATTGATGTGATAAACTTTTTCTACCCTTTGGAAAATTTTGAAGTTATGCGAAAATGTCGGCTACTTTTTCCAGAACAAACGTTCAAACCTACTTTAAATCTATGTCCCACTTACGGGGTCTCAGGACTGTTAAAATTGAAAAAAAAAAAAGAAAAAAAAAAGACCATTTTCAACATTTAATATCTTAAAATGTATATGCCCCACCAGTGGCTGAGAGGTTCTGCTCTCGAAGCTGGTAGACGGGAGGTGCTGGGTTCGAACCCAATCGCGCCCGTCGCCCTAATCGTTCGGAGTTTTCGTGGTTTTCTTCGAGCCGTGGATTTCCATGCGTTAATACGGATTAGGTTCCCTTAGAAAGACCTCCACGGAAGGCACTCCCCCTAGGGCCTATATCCCTCGTGTAGATAATTGGCCGTCAACAATCAACCCTTAAAATGTATATAATTTTAAAACACAATTTTTATTGGGATGAAAGATATAAGTATGTTCTTTTTATTTTATGTATTTAAAAAAATTGCAAGATGCAGAATTAGCATTTATAGGGGGCTCCAAACTGTCAGACACTTAACGATCATAACTGGTATAACAGATGACGCGCAGGGTTACAAAATAAATATTGCAACTAGAATGAAAATTTTGGTGCCTACTAATACTTCAGATTGTATTAATTTTCATGGACCTAAATTAATTTGTATTTAAAGCATTTTTATATTTTTAATACAAAGTTGTATTTAGCTAATACAAAATTTTGAAAATTTCAACAGTATAATCACCTAAAAAATATTTTTTTGAACAACAAAAAGGAAATTTTAGGTTCAGTTTATACAGACTAACATGAAACATATATTTTGAAAATTTCATGAACAGATATTCTGCGTCAGATATTCTGTGAACAGATATTCTGAGATATCCTGCGTGTTATGCCCAAAAATTTCATTTGGAGAAAAATGACTTCAAAATTTCGGAAACATCGCTTCAGCTATTGGGCGGGTATAATTCTAAAAGCCATAACTTCTGTTCTAACTGGAATTTCAAGGAAACAATTATATCAAAATATTCAGAAAAGATGGAAGTTTAACATCAAAAAAATTTTAAATTTCGAAAATTTTGAAGCTTTAAGAGTCCTGAGACCCTTAATGTTCTCCTAATGTGTCCTACTTAAATCGTTTCTGTTAAAAGTCCGATGATTGATAAGTCAGTGCTTGTCTAAGTTATGAACGTAAGTATTATTAAAGTAAGGTGGATAAAATGCAAAAGATGTTTAAAAACATTTCTATTTTGGATTCTGGGTTTTCCTAATGTGTCCTACTTAAATTGTTTCTGTTAAAAGTCCGATGATTGATAAGTCAATGCTTGTCTAAGTTATGAACGTAAGTATTATTAAAGTAAGGTGGATAATGTGCAAAAGATGTTTAAAAACATTTCTATTTTGGATTCTGGATTTTCCCCACTGCATTTTGTTTAACGGATCAGAAAACTGATAAAAGTTCGTTTCGTTTATCTGTAAAGATAATTTTCATGAATTAAACACAGTCTGTTAAATGAAATGTTTAAACAACGTTATCTATCAGACTACAACTGAACTGAATTTCTATAGCAGTGGTGAACTTTGTGGCAGTTAAATATTTGTGATACATTTCAATGACCTTATACCGTTTCAAGCATAAATCGATTGATATATGCATAGATGCCAACATCTCTTAATTATTACGGAGTCTGATCTAAGACGAACATGCTTTCAACCGGAAATTTTATTTAAACAAAAATTTTAAAATGAAATCTAAAATGTACTTTACTGAAAGAGGACACATTTCCTTATATATATATTCCGGTTAAAAACATTTTTGTCTTGGATCAGACTCCGGGATAATTAACTGAAGTTGGCACCTATGATATTTGGTACAGAGACGTGCTATATTTCCAACCAAATTTCAAATGTTCGGCGCAGCATTTATCATTCGTGTTATGGCAGTGATGACTAGTGATGGGCGATTTCGATTTTTTTAATCGATTTAATCGATACTATGGCCTCGTTGAAATATGTGTATTTAAAAAATATATATAAGAATCCCATTTTCCTAACAAATCATTGAATTTCGGCCCACACCCTCTTAGATGTCCGCAACGGAAAATCCCAGTTCAAAGGTCATAAAAGCGACACCTGTTGGGTAGTATACACCCAAGCCTAATAAGGATCTGTTTATACGACAGTGTAACAGAATATGAAGTTTGATTAAATTCTGTGCATTAGTTTTGAGATATGGCTATCATGAATATCATGAAAAAAGCAGTATAGCAACGCAGCCTATTACATGATTAACACGAAAGACTCAGAAAAAACAACTTACGTCAATGACTAACAGAATATTAAGTTTGATGAAATTCCGTTCATTACTTCTGAGATGTTATCGCAAACATTGTGTAAATCCTGAAAAACAGTGTTGAATTCAGGGGCTGGTACGGGTGGACCCCCCCCCCCCGGAACATTGAAATGTCCCCTAGGGAGATTTGAGATTTTATGCTTAATGGACGAAAGTCCAATCCTTCCCCCCTCGTAACTCTAGAATGTTCCTCTCCAGAACCATAGAAATCCCCCCCCCCCCCGAGAAAAATGTCTGAATTCAACACTGTTGATAAAAGCAGCATGGCAGCACAATTTGTTATATCATTTACACAAAAACCTAATCATGGATAACTTATGGCATTGTCTAACAGAATATTATGTTTGATGAAATTTCGTTCATTAGTTCTTGAGATATTATCCCTAAAATTGTTTAAATCCTGAAAAACGTGTTGAATTCAGAGGGTGGCCCGGAGGGATGACATTCCTCCCCCCGTAACAAAGCATAAAATCTCAAACTTTCTGGGGGGCATTTGAGTGTTTCGGGGGGAGGAGAATGTCACACCCCTGAGTTCAATACGTTTTTGTACATTAAAAATTGATGAAATTTCGTTCATTAGTTCTTGAGATATTATCCCTGACATTATTTAAATCCTGAAAAACGTGTTAAATTCAGGGGATGGTCCGGGATGGTAGCATTCCTCCCCCCCCCCCCCCCGCAACATTCAAATGCCCCAGAAAGTTTGAGATTTTATGCTTTTTGTACATTAAAATGTACAAAAGTCCAATCCCCTCCCCCCCCTGAACTGTCCCTCCCGGAGAAAAATGTCTGAATTCAACTCTGCTGATAAAATCAGCATAGCAACGCCCCCTGTTGGGCGATTTATACCGAAACCTAATAAGCAGCAATTTATGCCAACGTCTAACTGAATGTGGTTTTATGAAAATCCGTGTATTAGTTCTTGAGATAGAGCTATTTCGAAACTCGGGAAAAATGCAGCATAGCAGCGCCACCTGCCGGTAGATTTACATCAAAACCTAATCCTCAACAACTTATGTCAACGTCAAACTGAATCTGAAGTTTGGTGAATATTCGTGCATTAGTTCTTGCGATAGCAATCTTAGGGAAATCATGAAAAATGCAGCATAGCAGCGCCACCTGTTGAGCGATTTTCACCAAAAAGTAATCAGCACCAATTTATATGAAGGTCTAACTGAATCTAAAGTTTCAACAGATTCCATGCATTAGTTCTTGAAATAGACCGCTCACAATTTTTTTGTCAGAGACAAACAAATAGACAGACTGACAGACAAAAAAATTATAAAAATAGTCAAATCGTATTCCAGACAAGAAGTTCTAACACTATAAATCCTTAGAAACCGGAAGTCGAAAATTTTCACGAAAACAACACTTTATTTTTCTAAAGACAAAGGAAAGCAAGAAAAGATGAACGCATCGATTCTGCCCTTGGATCAGAAACGGTGAATCGATTCAGTTCAGATTCGATGCCGATGTCGATCTTCAGATGCGATCTTCAGAATCGTTACTTTTTTGATTTACTTCAATTCTTTAGATGCAATGTCGAATCGTTATATTTTGATTTACTTTCAATTCTTTAGATGCAATGTCGAATCGTTATGCTTTGATTTACTTCAATTCAAATCGCATCGCGGTCGATCCACGATTCGGGTTGAATCAATTCTTCCAATTTTGCTGTTTTAGTGCCAGAATTGCTGTAAAATTTTGTATAAGAGCCTTTTTTTACTTTCTAGGTTAAATCAGTGTTGAATGCAGGTATTTTTCTCAGGGAGGGATTTATGCGACTCCGGTCGGGATTGGGGGGGGGGGGGGTATTTCAGAGTTCCGTAATGGGGGGGGCACATTTGTCCATTAAAAAGCATAAAATCTCAAAACTTACGGGAGGGATGTCCTCCCGGGCTACCCCCTGAATTCAACAGGTTCAATCGTTATACTTTTGTTTAGAAGCCTAGTTATTCAGGTTACTAGTTTATTATATTGTATTTTTCAAGTTCGTCTCTTCTAATCTCTCCACCCCCCTCTCCCCTTTTCCTCGCTAATCTTAATTTACAGGGCCGTTCAAAATTTGCATGCAATTTTTAAAATGTCCAATTCTTGTTCTATTTTATTATAAAGCCACATTTTGAAACCTTGACCAAAGATACTTTTGAGGTCGCCCCTTCGACCGTTTGGGGCTTACCTGCTCCCTCGGGGGGGGGGGGGGGGTATTTTTTTGTTTCTTCCAAACCATATCGTATAACATATCGTTAGAAAGCTTTTAATGTGATCTTTTATTTTCTGTCTCTAGCCTTCCTTCTTTTTGGTAAGGGTCAATCGTGCTCCAACTTTTGTATTGATATTTTTGACAGTAATTTCAAAGGAATATATATTTATTCTTTCGGATTTACTGTTTTAAAGGCAGAACTGCTGTCAAATTTCGCACAAGAGCCTTTTTCTTTCTAGGTTAAATTGTAATATTTTTAGTTTAGGAGCCAAGTTATTTGGTTTACTAGTTTATTAAGCTGTACTTTTTCAGTTCGTCACCTATACACCCCCCCCCCCCCCCGATCCGAATTTTCTTAATTATGGTCCAATTTCAATGGGACCTTTTTTGACATTCTTCCCGAATCATTTGTTTACTAACTAAACACTGATATTATATCTGCAGCTCTTGGTGAGCACTATTTATGAATGGTAATAACAAATTTCATCTCTTTTCCATTTTAAACTTATCATTCATGGTTTAAAGCCACGTGACTCAAGGTTCTCGTTAGTTAAGCCGTATTTTCACCCTTAAGTTTGTCAAAGTGTTTGTGTAAGTTGTATTATAAAAAATTCAGTCGTTTACAACCAAACTTACTGATTTATGATACTTTGAATTTTATGAAATTTCGGAGCTTTTCGAAACTAAAGGATCCCCTGTATGTTATTAATTATTTTCAAGGGTGTAGGTATGAAAATACGTGCTAAAATGCTTTAAAACCTTTTTTTTCAAATAATATATTTAACAATTTAAACAAAGTGATTCCCAAGAATTTTGTACTGTTTTAAAAGGGGACCACATCTTAGAATGTAAGGGGCGTAAAAGCAGCATTAACGTTTTCTACCGTTTAGCGTGCGGTTCTTTGACGGCGGGCTGAGATAATTACTACTTTTTCAATATCAAAAATTTTATAAGTGTTCATACCACTATTTTCGAATAGTAATTTCACAAATATCTTGAATTCTTGCTTAAGACCCCCTAGACTAATGTATCTTCGGATAGGTTGTATAAAGGAGTTTCGTTTAAATACACTTTTGTTTTTAATAGACTGCGCTCCCTGGTGGTGGAATATAGAACTAACAGACCGCGATTTCATTTAAAGTAGAAAATCTAACAAGGCGATCTGTTCGAAACTTTAAAGATAGTTAATAACACATAAGAAAAAGTTTAAAAAAGAATGGTGCGAAAATTTCGGGAGGAGGGGGGAAGGCCGCTAGAATTTTTTTTAAACCTTAGCGTTCCTTACCGTTTTTGGTGGGGTTTTTTGACGGAGTCCTGAGATAAATGCTACTTATTAAATATAAAAAAGTCAAAAGTTTAGTTACCACTATTTCCGAATAGTAATTTCGGCAAATAGCTTAAATTTTTGATCAAGATTGCCACACTCTTGAGTAATATATCTACTGATAGGTTGTTTAACGGAGTTTCGCTCACAGTTTTGTTAGGAATAGAGTGCGCACCCTGGTGGTGGAATCTGGAACCAACATAACGCGATTTTGTTAAAATTAGGAAATCTAACAATGCGATCTGTTTTAAGCTTTATAATTGTTTATAATACATGATAAAAAATTATAAAAAAGAATGGCGCGTCACATTTCGGGGGGGGGATAGAGGGGAGGGGCAGAACAAAATTAGAAAATATAACAGGGCGATTTGTTTGAAATTTTAAGATAGTTTATAACACATAATAAAAAATTTTTAAATGATGAATGTCAAAAATTGGTGGTGGTGGGGGGGGGGGGGGAGGGTACGCCTATACGATGCTGTAGGCAGCGGGAACCCGGTTCGCGGTTCGTTCGCTTCGAGATTTCATATTAGGCGGAACCCGCTAGTTACTAGCTATAATGTTAAAGATTTCCAAGCAATATACATGTGCGTCCACTATCCTTCTAAGACAGTAAAATTAATTGATTTTTATTTCTTCTGAGAAAACTAAATTTTCACGTCTTGCAGCGACGATTTTTTTTTTTTTTTTAAATAAAAGAACTTTAATAAACTTTGCTAGTTACATTATTAAACTCAAATTGTAAGATTACTAAATCGGTTCTTATGGCAACGTGAATTATGTCCCGGAAAATTAAAATTTTAATTCAGGCTGGAAGAAATTAACAATGATTTAATTACAGGGACAGTCAAAAGTTTTCCGTTACATTACGGGCAATGAAAAAAATTATTTCAAGTGCATTTTAAGGATGTTACAGACTTTCGAACATAATGAAATTGATATGCACTTATGAAGTGCACTGTTATAGTACGAGCGCACCACATTTGCCACGTTTGACGCGCAATTTCCAACTTGTATTTAACCGAGACTTTTCTTAAAAAATAAATTTAAATAAAATCTAAATTACAATATTAGTAAAATTACATCTTAAAACTAATAATTTAAAAGTTAAAAACTTTATTATTTGACTCAAAGGTCTGTAATAGCTTACGACTGGGCCCCTGACTTTGTCTACCCTCTAAATGTGAGGTATGGGAGGTGGTCGCTACGGCTCTTTGATTCGCTAAGTTTTGAAATTAATATTTTTGAGCTTATCTGTGCGAATCTGTGACTATCGAAATATCGATTCAAGTATCGATTCTAGAATTTGGGAATCGATTCTTATTGTGATCGATTCAGTTTTATACGATGTCGATTTGAATCGATTCCTGAATTTTCCAGAATCGCCCATCACTAGTCCACTTTGTCGCATGCTATTTGATAAAATATATTTTAAAAAGTATGCTTAATTCTTGATTTTGAGTGAGTGCAAATTAAACATATGCATGCTAATATGCATGATAAATATATGCATGCATTAAAAAAAAAATCCCCAAAAAGCAGTACTTTGAGAGTAAACAGTCAAAATTTACAAAAGTGGTCCATTGTACCCCAGTCTCCCTTACTTACGTATATGTTCTTACGTTATAATACACTGTTAAAAGTTTGCAGCAAATAGTCCAGTCATTCGACCATTTTTATGGAAAACGGTCAAATAGCCGTAATTTAACTCTATTGTGACCATAATATGGGCAATAGTATATGGTTAGAATAGACTTAAATTATGGCTATGTAACCGTTTTCTATAAAAACGGTCGAATGACTGATAGTTTGCTGCAGGTTTTTAACCCATGACTGCGGAGTCGGTCGGATAAATAGTCCACTCCAACTCCGAAAATTTTAATGACTTCGACTCCGACTCCGGGCTGTCTAATATACTAGTGTTGCCTGTTGGTTAAAATTATAAGGGAACGCAAGAAAAATAAAGCGAAAATTTCACTATTTCGACATTTATTCTGTTTTTATGAGCTTCGAAAGTAAAAAAAAAAAAAAAAAAAAAAAAAAAAATATTTTTTTCTGCTTTATTAACCTCTTTACTCCCAGGACGTACGATTTCAGTAATCAACGACCAGGACGTACGCTGCGTACGTCTTCTCCTTTCAGGCTTCTAGAATGCTTTTGAATGGTCTTGTCATTCATAGAAATGCTGGTTGTGAATATGTTAGGTTCTAAGATTTTATTGTAAAATGTTTCGAAGAAATACTTATAGAGTACAGTGACAGGTATACACTCTAAAATTGGGAGGAGTGAAAAGCCCACTCTTTGAAAGAGTGACAGGCATTTTCACTCTTTTAGGAGTGAATTTTCTAAAAATACACTCCTTAAAGAGTGGAAATTTCTACTGTCTAGAAAGGAGTGCAATATCTCACTCCGTTATCGAGAGTGAAACAGTCACTCCCGAAAGAGTGGCTTACGTATGCATTGCTTATTAACCAATCAGGAACAGCAAGGCGACAGCGCCCTCGTAAGATAAGAAAAATGATCACTTTTTCGTCCGCCATTTTACGATTAACAGATTAGGATATCATTAAACTTATTCTTAATGGGATACATAAAATAAAGGTAAGTCTTATTTAATTTCAACCATTTATTCGTGTAGATATGTTAGATGAGCCAAATAGTTGTATTTTGTATAGAAAAAGATTGATCGAGGATTCTATTCCAAGAAAATTGATTTCCTAGAAAAGAGATTGTCTATTATGTTTCTTCATGTAGCGGTTTGAAATATAATTGTTTTAACAATTGAAAAGCACACAAATGGTTAGCAAAAGATAACGAAAACTTCATTAATTCGGCCAATGTGAATAAAAAAAAAATGGGTGTAAATACAGTAAAATCTGTCTAAGGCGGACTCTGTGTAAGCCGGAAATCTGTCTACTGCGGAAATATTTTGAAGTCCCGGCGAATCCATAGAAAATAACACTAATACGTGCTCCATAAGCCGGAATCTGAATAACGCGGAAACGGAAAGGATTTTAAGGTCCCGCGGTAAACAAATTTTTCCATAAGACGGAAAAAAGGATTTTTTAAAAATAAAAAACATTCAGTAAACGAAAATTTAAAACTGATTAATAGATCAAATACATATAAATAAATACATATAAAATACAAATATTAATAAAAACAGATTTTTGCTCATTCATTTTTTTTACAGCGAAAGAATTTTTATGAAATTTTGCATTTTTGCGAATTTAATAAAAAGCAAAAGAAACTATGTAGTTTCCATTTGTTTAGCCGACAACATTTTCTTTTTATTTACAATTTTTAACACAGATTTCTGTTTTTTTTTTTATTATTACCCTTATAATAAACATTAAAAAAAATTACAGACCTATATTCTAACTGTAAATACAAGACTACGAGATTTAAAAAAAGTCATACATTTAAAATTTAAAAAACAAAGTTTTAAAAACCATAATTTTTTTCAAATTATTAGGATAGTTGAAAAGAAAAATAATTTAGAATAGTATAGTTTAATTTTATATACCGTATTTTAATCCATTTCGCTGAG
Organism: Maratus speciosus; assembly: GCA_963932465.1. Taxonomy (NCBI): domain Eukaryota; kingdom Metazoa; phylum Arthropoda; class Arachnida; order Araneae; family Salticidae; genus Maratus; species Maratus speciosus. Next base: position 276,991,012 of record OZ010797.1, on the reverse strand, counting down.
AAAAATAGGAGTTTATTTGTGTGAAAAACTGTAAACAATTGTAAATAAAAAGAAAATGCCGATTGAACAAATAAAAATCTGTACATTTTTTACTTTTATACTTTTCATTAAATTCATAAAATGCAAAATCTCATACATAAAACTCTCTCTCTATATATAAAAAATTAAATAAATAAATACATGTGCAAAATCATGTTTTTTTTTTTTATTTATTTATTTGTCTCAAATATATATATATATATGTATGCATTATTATGGTGTGAAAATAATAGACCATTTGTTTGTTGGGAAGCAATAGTTTTGCTGAGATTCGAACTCCAAAAATATTTATACTAAATAATATTTCACGTTAAGAACGGTTCTGAAGATTACAAACGTAAAAAATACGCAACAGTCTTTCTTTCTTTTTTTTTTCTTTTTCTTTTTTTTCTTTTTTTTTTTTTTTTTTTTTTTTTTTTTTTTTTTACTGATTTGCATAAGGCGGAATATTGTCTACGGCGGAAAATTTTCTCGGTCCCAATCGATTCCGCCTTAGACAGATTTTACTGCATTTATTCTTCCCATTCAATTTTTTCAATCCCATTCCAACGTTTTCCAACGATCGAAAAAAGAAAATAATAATAATAATAAATTTTATCTGTTTCGTTTGCAAAGCATCCTCAGAGGACATCTGGACACTCAGAGGACATCTGGATTTCTTCCAATTCATAGCAGATGCGAAGTAATCAAAATTAATTTGCCGTTCTGTGAGATTTTGTTTTTTCTTTTTTGGTTTATACTGATATCAGATTTTACACACTTAGAGTATTTATCATCATTATTATTGTTTCGGAGTTAAAATATGATGTTTCATGATTATGATATTACGAAAAGGAGAGGTCTGAACGGACCGAAATTTCCAGGCCCGACCCGAATCATAGAAAAAAAAATTCGGCCCGGCGCAGCCCGATACGAAAATTAAAAGTTTGGCGCGACCCCAGCCCGACCCGTAGAAAAAATATTGGCCCGGTCCGGTAAAATACTTAAAAGTTCGGCCCGAGTGAATTTCTACAAAACATTGATTTTTACGTCGATTTTGTTAAAAATTTGTCTCGTACGAGGAGTTCTGGCCCAAAATATTTATCTTAACATTTTTTTTTCATGTTTATAATCTTCATTTTTATAGAAGTGCCGCAGGCTGGGATATTTATTTTTTTAATGAATCTCTATTTCTTGCATGTAAATGCTTCAGTTATCATTAATATTGTTAATCCATATTCTATGTATTGAAGTGTTAAAAATCTGAAAAATACTATACAGTAAAATCTTCTAAGACGGAATTGTATAGAAAAAAAAAATGCGTTATGGACAAGTTCCCTTCTTAGCAAGTGTAAATGTATTATATATTCTTTTCTTACGTATTAGTATAATAATTTTGCATGGATCAAGACGTTTTACAGTTTAAAACAGGGCTCCGTCATAGGCAGGTTCCTTTGCACACGTTTTACTATATTTTAATTTAGTTATATTTTAATAAGCGTAGAAAACTACTATTCTTAAAAAAAAAAAAAAAAAAAAAAAAAAAAAAATATGCTTAAGAGTAGAGTAATGGCGATTTAAAAATGTATGTATTTTTTGCAAAAAATTTTGGGCCAGGCCTAAATTAACTGACCTTTGAATGGACCAGGCCACGCGGAGAGAATAATTTTCATACGGGCGTGTGTCAAAACTACGACTGAAAATTTTGGGCCGTGAAGACTAGCAATGAAACCAGTCCCGGCTCTGTACAGAAAAAATAAGTTGGCCCGGCCCGAGTGCCGGGAATGAAAATCGGCCGTCTCTAGATGGTACATTAATTTTTTTAAACTGTATGTAAGCTTTTTCTGTGGTTTATGATTTTAAAATTTCGAGACTGAGTAGTATAAAATAAATTAATTATAGACATTCTGCATAAATTATTAAATTTCCTTCAATTTAAACGCATTTTCTACGTTTCTGATGCACGTAATTTTTGGCAGTAAGAAATAAAACATGATATTTAAGCATTGAAATAAAATGTTTTTTATGACTGTTTTGAAGTTTATCGATAAGACAGCTTTAGTATATTTTTTAAACAGTTCGTATTTTCTTACATAATCTGAATATTCTTTTAAAGAGATTAATAACTACTTTTACATTAAAATGTTTTTCAAACAATAAGAACTATGCAGTCATTCATATGCAGTCATTAACTTTATTTTTATTAAAATTCATACAGATACAGATAAATGTAATGTGTTTATTTTTATATTTATTTTTTTCTATTTCCTAGGTCAATCTTTTCCTATAAAACATATCAAATCTATTTTGCTCATATTCCAAAATACAATATCTACGGGAATAAGAAATTTAAATTAAATATGGCTTACTTTTTGTTTCATTAATAAGTATTGTTTTCAGCAATAATGGGCGAAAATTAGAAATCATGATTAAGTTAAGGAATATGTTTAAAAGAAAAATATATACATATTCCAGAGAACTTAAAAATTAGACTCCATGCTCATATCAAATAAAACAAAAGCAAATCACAGCGGATAAAAAAAAATACACACACATTCTTAATGTTTAAATCATGCTTAGAACTCATTTTAAAAAAAGATGTAAGTTTATAAGCATTGTTTTTATGTGAAAAAAATGAAAAATATTTTAGAACAATAGGACTTTGCAAAAATAGCAACACGGAAAAAATACTGTAAAAAGAAATTTATATTTAAAACAAAAATTTAAATGAAATCAAACATTTTTAAACATATAACATCCACCTATTAAAAAGTTATTTATAAAACTTTAAAAGTAATATTTTTATAAGGCATGCAATAAAAGCAAACACAAAGGATAAGATTGGAATAAAATACATTAGTTTATTTCTGTCAGTAATCTAATTTAAATTCATATGTAACTTTAACTGATTTTTTCCTTAAAAGTTCAACTAGTGTTACAAACTATGAATAAATATTGCTAATAAAGTATTTTATTTCAATCTTTACCACGCTTGTATCTATTTTCATTGCATACTGTAAAAGATGTGATTCTTTTAAAATGCCCATAAAAGTAAAATAAAAAAAGAAATGACTACATAAAAAATGAACATTACCTCCTATGAAAGAGTGACTATTCACTCCTACCAGGGGTGAAAAACCGCACTCCTTTAGCAAGAGTGAATAGTCACTCCTCCGAAAGAGTGATTATCCACCCCTGTTTATAGTGAATATTCACTTCCCAGGAGTGACTATTCACTCTTTCGGAGAGTGAAAAATTTCATTTTTGTTCAGAGTGAATAGTTACTCTAAAGAGGTTGGTCATATTTTGACTCTGCGATAGAGTGACTATTCACTCCGGAGGAGTGAATAGTCACTCTTTTTTATTTAGAGTGTAAAGAAATGTTTTCTGCTCGTAGTAGTAAAGAAGGCGAAATTAAAGCTCTCTATAAACTTGTTCAAATTCCAAGCACAGATTGAAAGAAACGTCCCCAAAAGCAATGCCGTATTTGTACAACTAAACATATTAGGAAAGATACTCGGCTAATGTGTTCTGGTTGTGAAGATTTTCCAGGACTGTGCTCTAGAAGTCATTTTGATCAATATCATAAATCTTTAAAATAAATTCCTGAGTTTTATGTATATACTGTATGTATATATATCATTGTATGTACATAATGTGCAAGTTTTATATATTATTTTATACGTATTATGATAATGTTGTAAATCCTTTAACGACCTTAAATTCATTACTATTATATCACGGAAGTTTTGAAATGATTTATGACACAAACATTTTACACCGCACGACCCCTTCATCAGCGAAATTAAGCTTGGGAGTGAAGTGGTTAATTTTGCAAAAGATTACGTTAACTGAAATTCTTCATAACTTTTACTATTTTTAGAAAACACATTGCGTCCGACACGTCCTGGAATAATTAAGTTCAGTTATGACTCGGCCCGAGTCTGCTGAAAAAATTAAACTTGGGATCAGACACAATCTAACTGTCCAATGTCGATCTCTAAATTGGACATATATATGGCCCTTGTAGAATATACCTTTCTATCTCGGTTTCCGCAAACGCAAAAAATATGAGGTAAAGTACACATATACTAAATGTAAAATATCCATTAGAGTTTTCAATTAAAAACGGATTTCATCTACTGTGTAAACCGGACAGTATATTAGGAATCTTTAATTTGGGTATTCAGTCCAAAAATAGCAATAATAATTCATTTTATAGATTTAAAATTACATATAATTGATTTAACTTCTCTTAAAGCTATCAAACAAAAAATAAAGCTGGAGTCGGAGTCGGCTTGTTTTTTAGCGACTCCGACTCCGCAGCCCTGTTTTTAACAATGTATAGATAGATACTTCTTTTTATTTATTATATTTTTTTCCCCTTTCAGATATCCCCTCAATTTTCTGGCATGATTGCTGGAAATCTAGACGAGTCTGGTGCCTAGGGGCAATAGAATGGAAAATCTCCGATTTCATCCAATTACCTCAGCATGCAGGTTTTGCCGTATATAGCCCATAATATAATTTTATGGAAATGAAATGCAGGTGGTCACACAGATTCACGCATCTAGTAGTTTACTTAATATTATTATTGTTACGTTTTACAGAATAAGAAACGATGGGTTAATAAGATGGGAGTTGGAGGTTCGTCCAGAAAATGGCACGGTTTTACGAAGATGTACCGGATGTAGTGAAGATGGAAACGAAACGGAGATGTGCATGCGCATTCCTGTCGAAGATGTTGAGAACGGATGCTCTGAGCAAGGATTTATGAAAATCATCTGCAGGTTGTACCATGAAGATGGCATTAGCTACTACGCAGTAGAAATCTTTATATTAACCCTTTCGGGTCTGAGGTACTGTTAATAGTACATGGTTTTCATCGAGTATTATTTTGTCTTAACAATTACTTTTATTACTATCTTCATATAGTAATGATAGTATATGTATATGCATTTCTTATTATGACTTAAGGGTGTATTCGAAAAAATATTTTTCCACCCTCAACAGCTCGAAATTTTCTGAGACATTTTCAGATTCATTTTTAAAAGTAAAAACGTGAAACTTGCTGGGGGTGATTTTTGAAGAGTTGTATAAGGTGCCGTGTGATTTCATTTTTCGCTCAATTAATTAGAATTTGATTTTTAAGCAATTATTTTCTCAGTATGACCATCTTTTTCATCCCCAGATCATCCGCTTCCGGAAATTTCGGTTCAAAACGCCGATTTTGACAGCATTTTTTACAATATTTTCTGCATTTATCAAAAAATCGAGAAGCACGGCACATTATGTAGTTTCTAAATAACAGAATTTCCCAGTTTGATGCGTTTGAGAGCAAAAATGAATTTGAAAATGAATCAGAAAATAAGCAGTTTGGAGCGGAATACACCCTTAATTTATGTTTTGGCATTTAATAATAACAATAATAATTAAAATGATTCTCCTTGCACCGTTGGCGATTTCTTTATTTTATACATACATTTCACTCTTTAAATTTAAAATATAGAACGAATCGTGTGATAAAACGTAAAGAAAAAAAAAAAGAAAAAAAAAGGCAATTTATCAAATTACAACGACCATTTGGAAAATGATTTTTTCGAAGACTAAAATTTAAGACACAAAAAATCGCACGGAGTTGATCATACATTACGTACGCCATGAATTAAACATTAATAGTGATATTACACGTAAAAATTCCAAGCGACAAAAATCGCCTGCGACTCGTACGTATTATCCACCTGGAACTTATGTATCATCCAAGCATTTCATTGGCTATTCCGGAAAAGGCTTTTCCATCGTCAGATTTCCAAGAAATCTAACGACACATTTTAAAGGAAATTTATTTCTTAAACTTCTAAACATCCCACAATATTACTTTTTACACCGTCGTAAAGAGAAAAAAATGTACTTTTAAATGCAATTTGTTTGAAAGCTGTATCTTAATTTGTTTCTGAGTTATTATTATTTTTTTTTTTGTAGTTTTTATTACTTTTTTGTCATAGTGGCAACAGAAGGTATCCATCTCTGTTGAAAGAAAAGGGAAATACAGATTACTGTATAGACCAATCATAAAACGAATAAAATGCGGATTAAACCAATAAAAACCTTCAGATATGCTTTTGATTTCCCACCCTGACGAGAACAATAACCATTTTTCCAAATGGTTAAAAAAAAAAAAAAAAAAAAAAAAAAATTAGAAAGATGCTATATTTGTTAAACCCTGTTTTTTTGTTTTTGTTTACAGGTTTTTTTTTATTAGGATACTGCCACTTTCGAAACCGGTTTCCAAAGTGAAAGTAGCCCCCCCCCTCCCACCAAAAAAAAGTCTGTATGCAGAATTTAAAAAAATTGAAGAAATATGGCCTTTGTACAGATCGACCTCAGCTATCCATTGAAAAAAATACATTTTAAAATGTTGAAATGCAAACGAAAAATTATAAAAATTAACTTTTGAACATTGTTTTAAGGAATGAGTAATGATTTAAATTTAAATTTCCTACGTTAACGCGGTATTTAGCGATCTTAAACCACCAAAAAATTATCACGAAAAAGAAAAAATATTAACCGCATAGTGAGTTGCGTAACTTTTCTAAATATCCAGCATCACGAAAATAAACAATCACCAACTTACAACAAACATCGACTTTTTTAAGATCTATATTGTCAAAAAATTATTTCCGCAAAATTGATCTTTAAAAAGTCGCCGTTTGTGCGATACATGTTGATCAGAATAAAGGAGGGGAGAAGGGGGCACATATGAACAATTCGCATAAATATAGCTTTTTCTCATAACTGGATTAATTTCTATAAACAAAAACTACTCAATATAGTAAACAGAACTTTCTTTTACACATGGTAATTTTTTTTAATCACCTGTATAGTTCTTCTTACATTTTTTAATAGTTTGATAAATTCAAAAAATTGTTCACATGTGCCCCATCAGCGGGGTAGTTTTGAACACACGAGGGGCACATGTGAACACATGGAAAAAATTTCCTTTGACATGCTTTTTATTCTGTTATTCATTTTCCATCGTAATCATTAGTTATATTACCTGTTAAATTCACCATAAAGAAAAAAGTTTATATATATTTCTCTATAGTTTCTGGGTGATATGTTTAAGCAAAAGATTATAAAAATGAAAATAAGTAGATTTGGAAGGGGGGGGGTGTAGATGATTCATTAAGTATTGTTGCAATAAAATAAAATAAATAAAGAAGCAATTGTAATAAAGAAATTAAAACTTTTAAATTTGCTTAGGGGGTTTTGTTTGGGGAAAATTTTAGGGAGGAAGCATTTACATACTATTTATCGGAAATCTGCCGAAATACGAATGATTCTCACTCTTGTATTTGCCTTATTTACTTGTAAATTATAGATAAAGAAGGATTTTTTAATGATTAAAAAAATCTCGACTATAACAACCCCCCGTCCTCAACTTCTTTTGCTTTTGAAAGAGGGGGGGGGGGGTACAATTGGGATTTTACTGTAGTTGTCAGTTTAAAAATTTTACTTTCTTAAAATATTACTGACATCTATCTCTATTCAAAGCATCATATACATAACAGTTTTAGAGATGGAAGTAAGCCATCAATGCAAGTTTAGAACAAATGTAATAGAAAACTTTGCAAAGTTGTTCAAGGTAATACTTTTGTATTAACAATGCATAAAAAATATTGTTGTAAACCGTTTAGTAAAATAATACATAACACTTATTGCATTTTAGAAAACATTAAATTTATTTAAAGTACAATTGAACGTAAACGAGCTTGTTGCTCTTTATGTATTTGGTGAAAGATGTGTTTGATGAAGTTTCAATGCAAAATAAACTTTGTGTGAGGAAAATATCTTCTGTTTCAAGAAAAGTATAGATAATGGAACTGACATTATTTCTCATTATGTTAACTGTTGTAAAACGTCTCAGCGTAAGTGGTTTTATGTCCAACACCGCCTCGCCTGTGAAATGACAATTTACCTGTGACATGTGCAACGCGCCTTCATTTTCAGTTGTGAAATGTGTTCCAAGATGGCGACACTTCCCTGAGCGAAGTTCTCGTAAGATCACGGACTAATGAACAATTGTGTCAGAGACTTATGTTTCGAAAAGGCGACAATAGATCGCAGCACTAGAGAACTTTTCTGACGATATAGACTCCTTTAATTAGAACTTTTTTGCTTGTTAAGCAGTTTTATTGTTTCCAGACTTTTTTACTCTGTTTTAACTCGTGTGGGCCCCTTTTTTACTTCTCACTTGAAGGGCCGATTTTGCGAGGTCAAGACGCACGGTTTTTTGTGTGTCAACTCTTTGTCCTATGGAAGACTTACGTCTCCTACTGGATTTTCGATGTCATTACTCTTATCTTATTAATATTTAATCTTTTACTTTATATTTTTTAGTGTGTGAGTGTGGATCCTTGTAACTAACCCAGAATATTTTCAAGCATTAAATAGCTTTTTCACTACATCTGGATTATTCGAAGATGATATTTCTCACAATTTGCCACATCTATTTATTAAATAAAAATTACAAGTTGCCTACGTAAGAAGGAAACCAGCGTATGTCTGTTTTACCAGAAAGGTAAGAAAATAGATTTCTATCTTTCATTAATGATATAAAAAATTTTATTACAACAATTTTATATTTATACTGGGTCCTTAGCTTGACGCTAATCGCGAACTCGCCCTTCCTAGATATTTTAAAAAATTATGAAGGCTGAATTGAAGGGGAAAGTAAATAAATAAATAAATAAATAAAAAACCCAGTAATAAAAATTTGTTTATCTGATTGTGATAAAATGAACAAGATGCACATATAAGATATGAAATATATACATGAAAATAAATGTGCATGAATAAATAACGATATATATAATATCGCAAAAAAAGGTATTATTGTGAATGAATATTGATTGATTATTATGAATAAATGATCATTTTATTTATATTTATGCATATATTCTAAGAAATTATTTTAAGAAAGTCACAAACTTCTTATAGTAAATATATTTGTTATCAAAGAATTTATAATACTTGAATAACACGCTATGTCTGCTTCAAAAGAAATTACGGCAGTAGAAAAGTTAAATGATAATAATTATAATCATTGGTGTTTTAAATTAGAAAATTTGTTAATTAAAGACGATTTACTGAAATATGTGACAGAATCTCCACCTGCCGCACCCGATGATACATATACTAAAAACGCGGCTAAGGCGAAAGCCATAATTTGTTTATGCATTGAAAATACACAAATCGTTCATATCAGAAACTTGACATCTCCCAAAGACATATGGGAAAGATTAAAAAGTGTTCACCAAAGGGCGAATTTATCATACAAATTATTCCTTTTGAGGAAGCTATATTCGCAAAAGCTCAACGAGGGCGGAGACTTAAATTTACATATCAACAATATTTTAACTATCCGCGACAAACTCGCTGCCATTGGAGAGCTCATAAATGATTCGCACATTGTGGCTCTTATGCTTTGCAGCTTGCCTCAGTCATACGCTCCTCTTATAACGAGTATGGAGGCTAGAGACGAAAAGGATCTAGACCTCGAGTTTGTAAAAAACAAACTCATCGATGAGTACTCTCATCGGATCGAATACAAAAACACCAGCACACGACCAAGGGACACAGCATATAAAATTGTAAATAAAGGTAGCAAAAAGTATTGCAGTTTCTGTCAACGAGATGGGCACGCTCGTTCAGAATGTTACAAATTGAAAAAAAAAAAAAAAAAAAAAAAAAAGAAAAACAGAAAAACAATTACCAAAGAAATGAAAATTATAACAGTAATAAATTTAACAACCATGCCAACTTTAAAGCCAATTCGGTAAACCTCAAAAATCAACACAATGGTAGTAAAACCGACTCCTCGAATTTTTACTTTAACAGCAAATCAAATATAGAGGATGAGGTCAACCAATCGATCATTCCTCTCTTCCCAATGGAAAACAATTTTGAAATTGACCCAGTAAAAATTAACCAAACACAAACAACAGATTCAAACAAATACATCATTGACTCGGGTTGTACCAGGCACGTTACATCAGCAAAAACAAATTTTGCTACATTCACAGCCGGGAATTTTGGGAATATAACAATCGCTAATGGAAAAAGGCTTAATTCGCAAGGTATGGGCGACGTAAAAATAAAAACAGACAAAAACCACTACATTACACTAAGAAATGTATTATACTGCCCAGAACTAAAGGGCAATTTATTGTCAGTTAAGAAAGCCACTGAAAATAATATAAAGGTAATTTTCGAGAAAAATGCATGTTTATTTGTCAAAGATGATAATATAATCTTGACAGCTAAATTAAATGATAATCTCTACGTATTAAACCCTGAAGATGATTACGGCTATACTATAAGTACTCAAACTTTGTGTAACAATACAAATTGTATTTCATTGTGGCACCGAAGACTCGGACACAAAAATTTTGATGATAATTAATACCTTGTTAATCATGAATTAGCCAATGGGATAACAATTAATAATTGTAAACATGACACGCGATGCACCAAGTGCATTGAAGGGAAACTTTCCGCTCTGCCCTACCCTAAAGTAGCCACAAACAGAAGCAAAGACATCGGTACCCTTGCACATTCCGATATATGTGGCCCCATGAATACTGAAACGATAGGAGGGAAAAGGTACTTTATAACATTCACGGATGATTATAGCAGGTACACAATAACATACTTAATCGCGCATAAATCGGAAGCCGTTATCAAACTGAAAGAATACATAGCGTTCATTTCATCATTTTCCATCGTAATCATTAGTTATATTACCTGTTAAATTCACCATAAAGAAAAAAGTTTATATATATTTCTCTATAGTTTCTGGGTGATATGTTTAAGCAAAAGATTATAAAAATGAAAATAAGTAGATTTGGAAGGGGGGGGGGGTGTAGATGATTCATTAAGTATTGTTGCAATAAAATAAAATAAATAAAGAAGCAATTGTAATAAAGAAATTAAAACTTTTAAATTTGCTTAGGGGGTTTTGTTTGGGGAAAATTTTAGGGAGGAAGCATTTACATACTATTTATCGGAAATCTGCCGAAATACGAATGATTCTCACTCTTGTATTTGCCTTATTTACTTGTAAATTATAGATAAAGAAGGATTTTTTAATGATTAAAAAAATCTCGACTATAACAACCCCCCGTCCTCAACTTCTTTTGCTTTTGAAAGAGGGGGGGGGTAGGGGGGGTACAATCGGGATTTTACTGTAGTTGTCAGTTTAAAAATTTTACTTTCTTAAAATATTACTGACATCTATCTCTATTCAAAGCATCATATACATAACAGTTTTAGAGATGGAAGTAAGCCATCAATGCAAGTTTAGAACAAATGTAATAGAAAACTTTGCAAAGTTGTTCAAGGTAATACTTTTGTATTAACAATGCATAAAAAATATTGTTGTAAACCGTTTAGTAAAATAATACATAACACTTATTGCATTTTAGAAAACATTAAATTTATTTAAAGTACAATTGAACGTAAACGAGCTTGTTGCTCTTTATGTATTTGGTGAAAGATGTGTTTGATGAAGTTTCAATGCAAAATAAACTTTGTGTGAGGAAAATATCTTCTGTTTCAAGAAAAGTATAGATAATGGAACTGACATTATTTCTCATTATGTTAACTGTTGTAAAACGTCTCAGCGTAAGTGGTTTTATGTCCAACACCGCCTCGCCTGTGAAATGACAATTTACCTGTGACATGTGCAACGCGCCTTCATTTTCAGTTGTGAAATGTGTTCCAAGATGGCGACACTTCCCTGAGCGAAGTTCTCGTAAGATCACGGACTAATGAACAATTGTGTCAGAGACTTATGTTTCGAAAAGGCGACAATAGATCGCAGCACCAGAGAACTTTTCTGACGATATAGACTCCTTTAATTAGAACTTTTTTGCTTGTTAAGCAGTTTTATTGTTTCCAGACTTTTTTACTCTGTTTTAACTCGTGTGGGCCCCTTTTTTACTTCTCACTTGAAGGGCCGATTTTGCGAGGTCAAGACGCACGGTTTTTTGTGTGTCAACTCTTTGTCCTATGGAAGACTTACGTCTCCTACTGGATTTTCGATGTCATTACTCTTATCTTATTAATATTTAATCTTTTACTTTATATTTTTTAGTGTGTGAGTGTGGATCCTTGTAACTAACCCAGAATATTTTCAAGCATTAAATAGTTTTTTCTCTACATCTGGATTATTCGAAGATGATATTTCTCACAATTTGCCACATCTATTTATTAAATAAAAATTACAGGTTGCCTACGTAAGAAGGAAACCAGCGTATGTCTGTTTTACCAGAAAGGTAAGAAAATAGATTTCTATCTTTCATTAATGATATAAAAAATTTTATTACAACAATTTTATATTTATACTGGGTCCTTAGCTTGACGCTAATCGCGAACTCGCCCTTCCTAGATATTTTAAAAAGCATTTACATACTATTTATCGGAAATCTGCCGAAATACGAATGATTCTCACTCTTGTATTTGCCTTATTTACTTGTAAATTATAGATAAAGAAGGATTTTTTAATGATTAAAAAAAATCTCGACTATAGCAACCCCCCGTCCCCAACTTCTTTTGCTTTTGAAAGAGGGGGGGGGGGGGGTACAATCGGGATTTTACTGTAGTTGTCAGTTTAAAAATTTTACTTTCTTAAAATATTAGTGACATCTATCTCTATTCAAAGCATCATATACATAACAGTTTTAGAGATGGAAGTAAGCCATCAATGCAAGTTTAGAATAAATGTAATAGAAAACTTTGCAAAGTTGTTCAAGGTAATACTTTTGTATTAACAATGCATAAAAAATATTGTTGTAAACCGTTTAGTAAAATAATACATAACACTTATTGCATTTTAGAAAACATTAAATTTATTTAAAGTACAATTGAACGTAAACGAGCTTGTTGCTCTTTATGTATTTGGTGAAAGATGTGTTTGATGAAGTTTCAATACAAAATAAACTTTGTGTGAGGAAAATATCTTCTGTTTCAAGAAAAGTATAGATAATGGAACTGACATTATTTCTCATTATGTTAACTGAAAGGAACAGAATCACAGAATGGTTATTGGGGCACTTATGTACTGTTCATATCTGACCCGACTAGTCTGTTCACAAGTGCCCCACATTGCTGCTTCTGTTAAATTGATAAATCATTAACATTTCTCAATTTTAGAAGAAAAAGAACTGTACCAAAAATATTTATTAGTATTCATAGTATATGTTAAAACACTCAAATTCAAATAAATGAATAAATAAATAAAGTTATTTGCTTATCAACTTGGAACAAAGATTTTACTTTTGAGATCTAAAAACAGTGTTTTATTACAGAGGACAAACAGAACGTCAAAGCGCTTCAAATTTTTTTTTACCATATGTCTACAGGTGCTATCATCTTTAGTCATTTTTTTCAAAAAAAAAAAAAAATAATAATAATAATAATAACTGTTGAAAAATTGCAATGTTCACATCTGCCCCGTGTTCACATGTGCCCCGTGTTCACATGTGCCCCTATCTCCTCTATTTATATGCCTTTTAAAATGTATTTTTATCTCTTTTAACAGGTATTAGCTTAGTTTAACTATAATAATGATTAGTGAGTAACTCATACTTGTGGCAATTTTCCCTACTGACTGAAAAGGTGTTGTATGGGTGAATTATGCCAGCCAAATGTCCCCCAAGTAGCTCAACTGGTAATTCCAGCCAGATGGTATAGGTTCAACTTTTGGCCTGGATACTTTTTCCTTCAGCTGGGAACATTACAACCCGTATTGTATTTGTGTTGGAAGGTGTTTTATAATCTATGCTTGATGCATTATTATTTTTCCTTGTTTTTGAAGGAAGAACAAGTTGTATACATATACTACATATACTCATTTACATATTAATACTTACGATACTCTAACGCTAAAGCGATTGTAAACGATCACTTTCTCAGTTGTAAAAGATATGGTTATAAAGTTTTAACGTAGACTGTAATAAAATTTTAAAAACAGCTTAATCGCCACGGCCGGCAACAGGCGGACCGCGGAAGGTCGAAGCCTGGACCTCCAAAAATTTTCAATTTGAATAAATAATTTCTTAATATTTACACATAATAGATACGTTTGCGCGATAGCCTTATAAATTTTTCTTATATTTTACTAGTAATAGTGCGATTAATTTGATTTTTAATAGTGATGCATCGTTGCTATGATGTGAAACGTAAAATACCGAGTCGGAGCGCAGGCGCGGCGGTGAGATTGGCCAGCTGCTTTGGAGCGCATGCACGAGGAACCGTCTCGTAAGGAATGGATTCCTCTTGTCAGTCTTTCTCCAAAATGAATTTTTTGAAGAACAAATATCGTTCGAGATTAACGGGCACCCATCTTGAAGACACTCCTCGAATTAGCTGTTCACCACGTAAACCAAACTATAAAGAATTCTCTGAAGACCGCAAGTGTAATTTTTCGCATTAATTTTTCAGCGAATTGCCTGCCTTTTCCATTTTACTATGTGTATATAAAAATTTTCTGAACCTGTACTTGTGTATGTAATAATTTTTTGAAACGAATACCTGACTTTTCTATTTTCTATTATATGTATGTGTATGTAAAATTGAAAAAAATTAAAGAAATAAGTACTTATATTACTTTTGTGATTTTTCTTTGGACCTCGATAAATTTTTTCAAAAGTATTCGGACTCCACTTAAAATTACTTGCCGACCGCTGGCTTAATGTTTTATACGATTCATCGCGACACATCTGCTGAAGAACACTGATATAGAGTATTATAGTGTTGTCGCAATGTACGCTGTCTTTAGAATTTTAATTAGTCCGTACTTGAAATTATCGTACTCATTTTCCTTTTTTTTCTTTCTTTTTTTTAATTTCAGATGTTGACAAATTATCCTGCGATATGGAAGAACTAATGCTGAGAGAAGACTACTGTGATGTGATTATGAAAGTAGAGGATCGAGAATACAAAGCACATAAAGCTATTTTTGGAATCCGTTCTCCTGTTTTCATGAACATGTTCAAGTACCAAATGTCTGAAAACGTTACTGGCGTAGTGGACATAGATGACTGTGATGCTGTCACATTTAGGGAATTCATGCGTTATTTATACGCATCAAGAGGGACAAAATACTCTCCAAAAGTATTATTTCCTTTACACCAAGTGGCAGACAAATACCAAGTGACCGATCTAAAAGCGTATTGCTTAGAACAAATAAAGAGCACTATGTCCGTGGATAACTTTTGTGACTCTGCAGTACTGTGCTTTCAGTATAATGAAGAACGCTTCATGGACATAGTTTCAGAGCTTCTCTCAGAAAATATGACAGAAATCAGAAAGACCGAAGATTGGAAAATCTTCGACTCGGAAAACCCTGAGGAAGCACATAAGCTGATCCAAAAAGCTCTAAAATGTCAGGAGCTAACAAACCATTCTGAGATGAATTGTCTACAAAAAACTGTAAAAGCAATATTAGGTTAAAAATGAAAAAAAAAGTAAAGCAATTGGGAATACATTATTTTACCCCTTTGGACTCCGACGTCTCTGACACAAATTTTATTCGGTCGGCACCACTTTTTTAAAAGAAGTTTCCTTCAGGTATACAATTTCAAAAATGCTCTGATTAAATAAGGCAAATTTTATTTTCCTTTATTACTGGTGCCAAAAACAAATTTTGAAAAGAAAGATTATATCGCCGCAACGGAGTGCAAAGGGTTAAAGAATAAGACGTCATTAGAAATAAACGTAAGGGAAAAACTCCGCAAGTCAATAAAAAAATACTATAACATTTTGTTACAGTAAAATTTCATGCTTCTTGATGTAAAACAAAAAACAGGAAAAATATAAGTGTATTAGAATTCTGTATTTTTCTCAATTTTTTTTTTTTTTTTTTTTTTTTTTGTATTTATTGCAATTAAATTAAGCATTTGAGTTTTAATATATTTGATTAAATTGATTTCAATTATATTATTAAAGACAGTTTGTTTTACAAATATTAAAATACATGGACATCATAACTCCATTATTTGAACTATTAACCCTTTTTGCTCCGACACTACAGGGTGGCCATAATTAAAGCTCAAGCGTTTCAAGGGCTTTACATGTTAAAGTATTTAATAATTTTTAAAAGCTTTGGTATTTATACTGTTTACAATGCTACCACTGGTGCATAGTTTTATACTCTATTCGCACCACTATTTATAAAGCATAAATTCTGTTGTATATTTCTCTTGCACATGATGTCAAATTGTAGGTGAAAGATTTTTGTTTTAAGAAAGTGGAGCGAGATAGAATTAAAAAATAGTCGCCAGTAGCAGCCCTGTGTTTAGCGTATGTGGTAACTAAATATGCTATAATAACATTTAGTTGAAACTTTTACTGATAGATGGCCTTGAATTGTGAGAGAAATTGTATTAGCAAATGTTAACAGAAATAACACATTTTAAATCAATGCTTCATATTTATAAAAATGTTATTGTTTTAAAATACAATATGAGTTGGCTAGCAATCAATTAGTAATGAATCAAATGCTGTTTCAACAGCTTGCACAGCCTCAGGTTTCAGGGTTCTTTTAAAGTTCCCATATATCTTCAGTTTCTTTTATCAAGCACAAAAATAATTAATTTTTTTTACTAAAAGACGTATACTACATATAAACACTTTTAAAACATTAAATAAAAGTTTTAAAGTTTTAAAACCAACAAGTTTCAGCCATCCTGTGGCCTTCATCAGGGTCATCAAGGCCACAGGGTGGCTGAAACTTGTTGGTTTTAAAACTTTTATTTAATATTTTAAAAGTGTTTATATGTAGTATACGTCTTTTAGTATAACATTTTTAATTATTTTTGTGCTTTTAGTTTCAAGACGTAATAGTCCTTCAATTTATTTATTTATTTTATCATCTTTTTCTTATCATTCACACACACACCGGCACTCTTCCTATTTTTTAGACGACTATATTCTTTCAAAGCAGCCCTATAATAACTACCATTTTGATAAAAGTATTTTACTAATAGAGCGCGGCGTAAAGTCCCGTAACATAAATTTTTTAACATCCCAATTAAACTTGCAATAAATTCCACTTCAGATCTCTCCATCTGACAGTATGAAAAACATACTTTTGGCCAAGATCTTAGCTTTGACAGTTTCTTAGACAGTTCAGATATAATAATTCTTGCGATAGTTGAAATGCATCTCCAGCCTTTTGATAAAATTTTTGTGGCCGCTATCAAAGAATTCTGCTTTAGATATACACAGATGCAACTGAGACCTTTCAGGGAATCTTGATTTGAATTCGCCTAGGTGAAGACCCTCGTTCTGCGCTCTCTGCGTAGGTTTGCTCATGTAGGTAAGGACAGGAAGCGACATCTACTCTTATCGGACAGCCAACATAGAGTAAGGAAGGTGTGTTCTGGCCAGTGACCCACGCGCGGTACTAAAAATACTGCGGACAGAGCTTAGTTAACAAATTGTGAACCTACTTTAATTTTTTTTTAAATCTTCTTCTTTGTATATAGCTGTGTCGCTGTAAAAATAACATTTTTTGTAACTAACGACCATCCTGAATTTCTTTCATGACGGTACAGCGTTTTTTCTTTTCTTTTTTTTTTTTTCTTTTGTTGTTGTTGTTGTTGTTTTTTAACAACATATCGTTATGACTAAAATTTTAATTTAATATTGCGTCAAATTTTTATAAAAGTTTTACATTTTAGCTGGTGGTAAATTCTCTGCTTTTCTTTTTTCCTCTTTTAAATTTAATGATATACAGCGCAATCTGTTGGAAAATTTTAAATTATTTTTTTATTACAAAACTTGTTTCGAAATGCTCTAAACAGTATAAATATAGCTTTTAAAAATATTCTGAATAGTTTATCTTATAGACAGTGTTCGGTCATTAGTCGTCAAATGCAACTAAATTATTGCATTTGACGACTACAAAATTATTCTTGATCGTGAAATATTTGGCACCTATTTTTTTAAACGTTTATTTAAATATTAGAAAAAAAATTAGTGCACCTTTTGATTTCATGTTACGCAATTCAAGTGTAGATGCATTATATTGTGTGTTTTTTTAAACACAAAATTAATTCATAACTATCAACATTGGATAAATTTAGTTTTTGATATGCCATCAAGAATTTTGTTTTACACGATTAAGTACATTTTTCTATTAATTTATAAATGTAGTAATAATTAAAAATACTTTATATCAGTTTTACGGTTTCTTCAATTATTATAAACTTGGAGATTAAGAACTTAAATAATTTGAAATAAAAACAATTATTTGTTCTTTTCTAAAAAGTTGCATACAGTATTATAGTAATGTTAAAAATTAATTTTAGAAATTACAACTAAATATTCTAATTTGACGCCCTAAGATATTTACAGTAGTCTTCATTTGACGCCTACCTTTTATTTCCCAATTTCCCTCACTGCTTGTAGAGTAGGGCCTTTCAAACACTTGAACTTTAATTATGGCCACCATGTACTTCAATATACCACTAACAAAAGTTCTTATATTATTAATTTAACACATCAATTTCCGGTAATACTATTACATTATACTATTATATATGCAATATATCTTTAAGCATTAAAAGACAAAGTATGTGCGAATTTTTTGTAAAAATTCAATTCCGTTATATATGTATTTTATTGTATAACTATATTAATAATTCTACTAGTAAAAAAATGCAACAAGAATAGTTTAAAAAATTAAAATTATAGGTACTGTTTAATTTTTCCTAAATCAGATGTCGTAAACAAACAAGTTGGGTTATGTCATGTTTTTCAGCTTTTGATAATTGGTTCTTATGTATTCTGTACCGCTGAATCCGAAATTGACCTTCATTTTTATCCATCACATCAGGATTTATCGCAAATTGCAAATTTCAAAGTTAAAAGTTCAAAGTTAAAATTGAATTTCCTCCCTCATCTCATCGGACCACTCAGCTGTTTAGCTGTAAGAATCACAGGATAAGTAAAAATATCGAATAAGTTATTGAAAAAAATAAAAAAAAGTTTTACATATGTTTTATAGTATAAGATTTTCACTATATTTTAACTTACACATTTACGATTTGCAAAAAAATGCTAACGAGATGGTTCAAAATTAAGGCCATTTTCAGATTCAGTGCTAAAAAGCATGTAAAAATCAATTATCAAAAGTTAAAAAACACAACCATCTCCTCTACTTTATAGTATCCGATTTTTGTTATTCTTTAAATTTGACAATTTATGATTTGCGAAATATCTTGACATGGTGGTTAAAAATTAAGGTAATTTTCGTCTAAAAAATACATAAAAGTTAAAAAACTCAACAATCGCAGTCTTGTATTATCTAATCAAAAACTTTTTCTTAGACTTCTTGGCGGTAATCTATCCGAAATTTTTGTGTTATCCTGTAAAATAAGTATAAATAGTAACCGAAAATCATAATAATATTAGATTGTTATCGGATTTGCGACAGTATGTAAAATGTAATCTCGATCGGATATTTGAGAGTGAGTTAAAGTTCGATTACAAATTTTGAACTGGAAAAACATACATACGATCGCTGAAGTAACATAAAAACTTATAAAAACAACATAATTTTTGTTAAAAGAAACCATAAAAGAAACAGTCTCAAATCCTGACAAAATAAAACATATGTTATTTTAGCCTGAAACTTAATAAACGTTAACTTAATCGTAATACTTGTACGATTTTTTTCAAAGCACAGACACACATGAAATAAGATCTTCGAATACTTTAAGCACTTGGCATGTGATCCCTCAAAGCCAAGCCGAACTCATTTGTTTTCAGAGCAGAAAAGTGGCATAAGTCATGCATTTTTAAAGTTTAATAACTCACTCAATTTTAGTGTTATATGAATGGAACTTTTTTTGTCTTACTTGTCAGTGTAATAGGAAAATTTTACTAACTATAACTTATAGGACCGGGGGACCGTATAAAAATTTAAATTTCGTAATTTTTTAAGAAATGTTTTTATTGACCCAAATCGCTTATAAAATATTTCTTTACCTGATTTAAAACATTTTTGTAATTGGAACTATATGTCTATGACTAACGGTTTAGGAATTAGCCATTGGACACCGTTGAGACCGGACACCCTGTATATATAAAGTCACATTTGAACGAAGGTGGTTTTGGGGTCTGGTGGTCCTGATCGGTGATGATATATCAAAATTTCCCGGAAGTGCTTTCCTCTGGACGGCTGCAGTAGGTAGCTTTTTACTTTTTGTAATGAAAGCGGAAGAAGAGCATCCGTAGAGGAAAGTGGTTCAACAAAGATAAAATATTAAATGCATCTCGAATATACGGTAAACCAGTAATGATGTGGAAGAAATAATAAGAACATAGATAGTCCCCCCTCCCCCCCCTCCCCCCCAAAAAGAAAAGAAAAACCCCAAAGCAAGGTTTTATTTAATATATAGTACGCTAAAAGTAAAAAATGATTTTTTCGCAGCCAGGATAAGAAAAGCATTTATGGACATGATATATGACTAAATATAAAAGCTCGGGCGCTCAGAAAACATTAAATGGCACGGTTAGCTGGTTTACATGACGCAAATTTTTATAAGAGGTAACTTGGTAACAATTTTGTTCGTAAATCGGCCGCATTAATGTGAACCGAACATTCAATTGCACGATCAGTTAGTTGTCATATGTGTTCATTGATTTGTAATGTTCAATGTCTTCTGAGTGCCCCAAGATTTTATTTGCAGTCATGTGTCATATTCAGAAACACTTTTCTTCTTCTAACTGAAAAAAATTTTAAACTTTTTAGTGCACTTTAAATTAAATAAGATCTTGCTTTTTTTTTATTTATAAGTGGATAAGTGTGATCGCAGATCGCACAGAGGCTTTCGTTTAATATCGCTTTTAAAACATTTCATCTAAATTCATAAATCAAACTCGTTAATTTATAATTATTAAATTTTTACATAAATGGCAGTACTATTATATCTAATTTTAAAATAATTAAAAATATATATATTAATCAAATTAAAAATATTCAAGTAAAATTATTTAAATAAAATATAAAAAATCCTAATATTTTAAAATTCATCAACTTTAAAAATTTAGAGGAGGTATAGTAAAAAATAATATTTTTAAAAGTAAAAAAATGTTTAAAACATATTTAAAATGCTGAAATTATTCAGAAAATTTTCATATTAATTGTTTCCCTTTTTAAAAACTCACTAGATGGTGCCAAAAAAGAAAGTTATATTAAATATATATATATATTAAAATTTGAAATAAAAAAAGAGAAATACCTTTCAATTCCTCAACAATCTTGTAGATAAATTGAAAAAAAAAAATGTCTATAGAAATCTATATTTCAAAAAATTGCCAGTAGATGGCAAGCACCAAACAAAAAATCAAGGAATCAAATTTTTATTCCTCTGACCATAAACCGTTTTTTAAAGTTTAATTCTTTTTTAGGGGTTTTACTTCTTAATTTCTTTTTCTTTTCTTTTCTTTTTTTTTTTTTTTTTTTTTTTTTTTTTGAGGGAGGGGTGACACACAATACTTCACAAATTAAAAAAAAAAAAAAAAATCCGCTAAAATAATTACAAATTTAAGTTAAAAAAATTTTCAATGCAATTCCGTTTTTAAAACGTTTATTCTTTTTTGCGGGGAGTTGGGGTGGGAGGGAGAGGAACACATAATACTTCGCAAATTTACTTCTAAAAAAATTCCACAAAAAAATTACAAATTTAAGTTAAAATAAACTTAAAACGGCGGGTTTTAAAACACACAATCTTCTACATACGAACCCATTGACCTTACCAACTGGGCTGTAACTTCTGCGAATAATTTAGCTGAAATTAAGGTTACATAATGTTGCAGAAATTGTCTAATTCATAAAAACTCTAATAATATAAGACTTTTTCAAAATTTTAAGATCTTGGGTGTGACAGGGGTATTCAGCTCTATGTAAAAAAAAAAAAAAAAAAAAAAAAAAAAAAAAAAAAAAAATCAAGTCTGTAATTTAAATAGTTTCCGAGTACCAGCTTTTGACGGACGGACAGACAGAGAAGCGAGACTATAAGGGTTTCGTGAGATGCACGAAACTCTAAAAATGAAAGCGGAAGAAAAGCATCCGTAGAGGAAGCTGGTTTAACGAATATAAATATTAAACGCATCTCGAAAGTACGGCAAGCAGTAATCATGTGCAAGAAGTAATAAAAATATAGATACCCCCCCACAAAAAGAACAAGGTTTTATTTAATTTAACCTTTAACTGATATTAAAGGTCTCTCAGACCGCGTCTTTTTTCAATTTTTATAGTTTAACTTTCAATTTTCAGTTTAACTACAAACACTACTGAAATTTTGTTCAGAGACTTTTGAATAGGTGAATTTTAATTATGACAGTCCTGTGCAAAAAGTTTAGTACAAAAACACCTTCCTATGAGTTAATCGTGCCTTTTATTTATCTTTCGTTGCAGCGGTCTCACAGACCGCTTCACACTAGTTATGTGACAATTTCTGTGACATCAGTTAAAGGTTAAAGTACACTAAAAGTAAAAAATGATTTTTTCTCAGCCAGAATAAGAAAAATATATCTGCACATGGCATATGAATAAAAATAAAAGCTCTGGCGCTCAGAAAATATTAAACTGCACGGTTAGTTGATTTGCATGGCGCAAATTTTTGTAAAAGGTAACTTGGTAACAATTTTGTTTATGAATCAACCAAGTTAATGTGAACCGGACATTAAATTGCACGATCAGTTGGTTATAACTTCTGTTCATTGTTTTGTATTCATCATGTTCAATGTCTTTTGAGAGCCCCAAACTTTTATTTTTAGTCATGTTTCATATTCAAAAATACTTTTCTTATTCTGGCTGAGATTTTTTTTTAAAACTTTTTGGTGCACTTTAAATTAAATGAGACCTTGCTTTTTTTAATTTATGCGTTTATTTTTTGCTTTTTGGCCTTATTTATTAATATAGAATGATTTCTTGCTACTAAAGACAGATAAATGCTGATAAACTTTTACTCGAGACATTTAGCAAAAAATATGAAAAGTTTGTTAACAATTCTTATGAAATAAAAAATTATGGGTAAATGGAAAGTATTCCGGCAAGAGCTGAAAAAAGTCCTCCCGATAGAGGCCGGCTGGAAAAAGTAGCTTCCTCATTTGTTGATTTAAGATTTTAGCTAATTTCACTCAAAAACCGAAGTTAAAATGTGAGGAGCCTGATTATTGAACTTTCATTTCAAGTTTTCGTCAATACTGAATTTGAATGATAATTTGGCAAATTATTCAGCTATAGCCAAGTTGACTTCATTTATGGCGATTTTTTGTTTATGAATCATACATATCATGTTTATGAATCATGGTTCATGATCATATATTAGAAGCAAATATGAACTATATGATAAGCGTATTTCTGGAATGAAATTGTAATCGAACAATTGCCACTAAATTTTGATTATGAAATACAGCAATATTCCGAGGGGAAAATTATTTCGTTTGGTTTTTCCATGTTTATTTGTGTTTTAGGCGGGATTTTCCTTGGGTTTTTACTCCAACTTAATATCCTTCCGCTTTTAGAGCGGGTGTATCCGTGAGATGTGTTAGAGCAATTTCGTATTAAATTATATCGTCACTGAGGGAAAGACAAAAAAAAAATATTTTCACTTTATGTAGTATAGACAGAAGACATATTATTGCCCAAAAAGAAAATATTATTAGGTGTAAAAACATTGATATCATCAAAGGGGACCATGGTGGTTATTGTCGCTTCCTACATTTTGAAATTTAATTAATTAAATTTTCTTTTCATCTGATGAATTTGAAAACAAAACAACAACAACTACTACTACAAAGTAAAATTTATTCTTTTCAAACGACATAAAATATTTAAACACTAAGAAAAGGAATAGCAAAGAATTTTTCGTCAGGAAGGTTTGGTCCCTCCCCCCTAAATCCCGCCGTAGATGACAATTTTCAACTCTATTTCTCCTTTTAAGCTCATATGTTTCGAATTTTTCTTAAACGGAGAGCCTTTTTTCATCATCGGGACAAACTCTCCCCCCCCCCCTCCCTCCCCTAACGAAAATAACATTGAACAATTTTAACTCTCCATTTTCAAAATACTGGTAGAAATTTAATTATAAATATTTAACATTTCTTAATAGTTCTTTTTTGTTTTTTATGGTCGTATGTTTAAAAAAATTGTCTTGCAACGAGGTGGTCTCAGAAAAAAAATCTTGGTTTAGCTTACTTCCTGTTCATATTCGCCATTTTAAAGAACGAATTTTGAGCTAGGACTACAGGCACATCCGTTCAAAAATCTTACACCACTCTAGACTCTGCCGGCACTCATGTGGGAAATTAGTTTTAAGGTGTTTTAAGCAAGCATCTTTAAAGCATAAATAATTGAAAATAATTGACGAATTTACTTGCAGAAATGTGAAATGTTATTTTATATTTATGATTAAGTAACCGGTCAAGTGCGAACATTAATCGGGCCCAGAGGATTCCGTACAATAAATATATTAATTAGTAGCTGGGCATTGCATTATACGAATATATCATTAAAAGTTGTGATCTTGGCTTTAAAAGCCGATGGCTCATATCGCCGTCCGTGTCTTTAAGTATGTTCAAACCGTCCCACAGTGGGATGTTTTGATGATCTAGGTGGACAAAATCCATTTTTCCGATTATCCCGGAATTTGACAAAACCAGGTATATTGGTAGCTGAATATCTGTATTTTCAAGATCCGTACTGGTTTTGGCGTAAAAAATCAGAGGTGTCGATTAATTGTGACCGTAAAGTAGCCATTTGCGCAGTTGGTTTGAGGGAGTTTCAAAAGTTGCACTAGCTTCCTCTAAGTTTGAAAGCACGTCGTGACTATTCTATTTTATTTGAAAGCACGAGTTTGCTGATCTATAGTTCTTAACCCCTCCAATTATTTCCTGGAACATGTCTTCTCTCTTCTGGGTGACCTTTGAGGACAGAAGGGACTCTGCAACTGGACAAACGTCCCTCATTTTTGCTTATGGGCGGAGCAATTCAACACTCAACTAATCCCCCCCCCCCCTAGTGGACTTAAGCTGCGACCGCATCATCCTTCTAACTGTTAGGCTGCGTACGCACGCGTATTTTGCCTACTTCTCTAGTTTTCTGGGAAAATCTTTTCTTCTGAACCCATCTGCGGCTTAATAACAAAAAAATGAGGGGAATCAACAATGGGTCAGGAGATAAGGAGCTGGACTCTACTTGAAGGAAAGGTTCCTCTTTAGCCAGACATCAGCCCCTTTCCTTCTATAGTCGTTAAAAATCAAAGACACCGTTTGACCACAAAAAACGAAGCCGACACTGAAAACAGTTAGAAGAATGGTGAGCACGCAGCTTCAGCAGTGCCGGCTTCGTTTTTTGTGATGACGCGGTGTCTTTGATTTTTAACGACTTTAGCAGGAAAGGGACTGATGTCCGGCAAAAGAGGAACCTTTCCTTCAAGTAGAGTCGAGCTGCTTATCCCCTGACCCATTGTTGATTCCCCTCATTCTTTTGTGAATAAACCGCAGATGGGTCCAGTACAAAAAGATTTTCCAAGAAAACTGGAGAAGTAGGCAAAATACGCGTCTGTACGCATCTTTAGATAAGGCAAAATTGTGCTGTTGATCGTTTTCTCCGCGAATCTCGAGCAGTAGGGTAACCCCGGTTTGGGGCGGCAGTAATTAGAAACTGAAGATCCGATTTAAAGAAAGCAGCTGCCATCTTGTAACAACCTCCTCTGCTACTTCAATCGCAACTGGTAGACAGTACACCATATGTCTCCTCTTCTTTATTATTATCTCCATTGTTCAAACAATATTACTTTGAATTATATTTTATCATATAAGACATTCATCTTCAAATTTTTATTTTATCTTTAAAAAGAGTACTTTTTTTTTTTTTTTTTTTTTTTTTTTTTTTTTTTTTTTTTGTGCTTTAAAATTAGTGTAATTTCAGATCATTAGGTCAAAAATGATAAATATAAATAAAGAAAACAAGCAAACGAACAGAAAAGGAGGTGGGAGAGAGAGGAAGAAAAACGTTTTAATATCACAGAATACAAGTTAATTTTTATACAATTTAATATAATTTAATTTCAAACTATTAAGTTGAAAGCAATGGATATGAATTATCTAATGAGAATAGTGATCTAACGAAATAAAATAATAAATTACTTCTTTAAATATTAATATTAAAATTTAGTTACATTATTTAGATTTAAATAATTAAAGCTAACTTCACTGATACAATGTATGCTAAACGATGCACATTAGAGACGGTCCAAAAATGATGTCACACTTTTTTTCAATATTTTTGACCCCCCCCCCTCCCCCCCTTTGTCACAAAGTGTCACACTTCACCATATCCCCTCCTCCCCCCCCCCTTGTCACATGTCACCTTATATTACATAAACATATACTTGCAGTTCAGATACAAAACACTAAGTTATAGATCATATTTCAAACTTTATTTTTTAACTGTAACCCCTTAATTCTCACTCCCGTCATATTCATGGGCTGTGACATTTATTCAGATTATTCAGATTTGTTTGATTCCTACCAGTTTTCTAGAATAGTGTAATTGGCTTTATTATAGTATCATTTTAACTGTCATTAAATAAAGTGAACGTTTCTTTTTCAAAAAAGTGGTGCCAATAAGTCATTTGAATTTATAAACCGTAATTTAATGCGATCGTTAAGGGGTTAAGTATGTGTTTTAACCAGGGCCGAAACTAAGGGGGGGGGGGCAGAGAGGGCATGTGCCCCGGCGCCAGAACGAAGGGGCGCCAAATGAAGGATTATACCTTTGGAATAGATCATTTTCTTCTGATGGACTGATGGCTTCCATTATTATGAAACAGTCGTTATAAATGAAGTGTTAGATGAAGATGAAAGAGCAGCCGAAAAAATTTAGAACTCTGATTGACGCCATTTTTCACCCCCATTCTGACCAGAAAATCAGAGTTCTAACTTTTTACGGCTGCTCTTTCATCTTCACCTAACACTTCATTTATAACGACTGTTTCATAATAATGGAAGCCATCAGTCCATCAGAAGAAAATAACTCGGTTAAAGCTGAAACTCGGTTAAGCGGGACTCTGATAATCGGGACTGTACCGTATATTTCATTTTAAAAATTATCTTTAGAATACTTTTGTTGGTGTTCAGAGGGGAGTCATCATCCCCGTGACCTCTCCCTTGGATCCGCCATTGTAGATTACGTACTTCAGTATTACATATATTATGATTACATATTTTCAAATTTTAAAATAAGTCGGCTATTAGAAAATTGGTAAAATTCTCTTTGTAAATATACTTTTCTTTAAAGAGAGGGGGGGGGGGGGTGCCAAAATCCCTGTTTGCCCCGGGCGCAAAAAAGGTTAGTTTCGGCCCTGGTTTTAACGACATTTGTGAGCATAACAGTAAAAATCATTCATGTACTTATTTTGTATGAAATAAGATTAAGGTTTATAACAAAAACATAATATACAATAATAATAAAATATTAATACAAAAGAGCAGTTGAAAACAGTCGTGTTTTGAAATTTAAAATGGAATTTAATATATTTAGCTTTAAATCTACTTTATAAACACACAAAATACTTTAATTTTCAAATAACTTCAAACTTTAACCTGCCAAAATATTAATGCAAAAACGATTCATTGACTAAATGAAACTGATTTAAGTTAAAATTTGTCACTATTATGATATGTATATATTAAATTTATATAAAAAATGGATTTATTCGCTTTGGCGAAATCTTGGCGCTAATGAACATGTGTTGTACAGAGATTGCAAACCTATTAGAGATAGCGTCTCCCGCATCTCCCCAATTTCAGGTGAGTTAAGAGATAATTACTCTAAGTTTGCGGTTTTTAATCTGCAATATATATTTTTTATTTTTGAAACTTTTTAAAATACAGAAACAATTTTTGTGGATTTGAACGTATCGGAAATTTTTACCCCAAACGGATACCAAGCATGACAATAAAATATTTAAAACAATAAAAAATAAAAAATAAAAGGAATAGAAAGGTGTTTATAATGCTGAGGTTGTAAATAAAAAAGTTGAAGAAAGTTATTCCGCTCGAATATGAATTTTTCTACCGGCAAATTCGAGTTATTTTTAACAGAAACATAGGCATATCCAAGGGGGTTGGGGGAGAGAGGAGACGGCTCTAAATTTTTTTAAAAAGTAAGAACTGTTAAAAACGTTACTGTTTAATACTTTTTTGTTTTATTTGTTTTTTATTTTTTCTCTTTTCTCTTTAAATCCTGATAGAAATTTATTTCCGAATATTAAATATTATTTAATTATTAAATTCCTAAATTAGTTTTTATTTTCATATATTTTAAAAATTGTCTTGCACAGGACTTTTTATGGTTATAGGCAATATTAGAAAAAAATTGCATAATCATGCTAATGTAGTATAGAAATTTTGGCATGAATATGAGATTGAATTAAAAATAAAGGGTAAATATTGATAATAAAAATAAGCTTAAAAGTTTATTTTACATATTTTTATAGTGTATACCCATACATGCAATAATTTGTTTCCCTTTAGATTTGTTTTCCTTCTTACATTCAAAATTTTTAAATAGAGTCGAACCTCGTTATCCCGACACTCTAATGACCAGAAAAAAGTGTCGTCATAAGCGGAGTGTCGGGGTAACCGGTGTCGGAGAAAAATATGTTTATAAAATGCTGTATTTTTAATTAATTTAAGACAATTTTAAATTCATAACTGTTCTTGCAGTTTTAACCCCTTGAAGGTCAAGCAATTACGTTTGTGCAATGCAGAATTCCCACCGGAAATTTAGAAAAATTTTATTTCAAAATAAGGAAAAGCAATTTTACAACTTTTTTCCATCAAAGTTAGAAAAGTAAAATTTCATAAAATTTTTCTGGTGCAAATCTTCATTAATCGTAGGTGTGATAAAATATATCCCACCGCCCCTCAAGGGGTTAAGCAATAAAACATTATTATTTAACAAAATAAACGCAAAAACAAAATTGAAAAGAATAAAAATCAGATTTCTGACTACTTGTTTTTTTTTATTGTTGCGTGAAATATTGATGAATTAAGGTTTGCTTATCCCTAAATGTTCTTCTTACAATTCTTCTTTCAATATTATACAGTGTGTTGTAATAAATATTCGTTGCTTCAGAAATGGATATTTGATAATTTCTGATCGTTTCAATGCAACGCAATGCTTCCGTTTTAGTTGGATTACAAACGCAAACGCCGTGTGGTGTGACCACAAGAAAGCGCCGCCTGACCAGAACAAAAAGACCTCGAGTAGACTGATACGTCTATCTGGAACTTAAGGGCGCTGGTCACTGGCGAGAAATATCGCGTTCAGCTCATATACTAGACCGTTCCTACCCCCCTGCCAGCTGTCAGAGAGGCGTGTACCTTTAAATGGCGTGAAGTCCAAGAGATCTTATCGGTTGTCTGTTGACAAAATTTATGAGCCAGTAGGAACGGAAAGTTCTCCTACAGCAGCTATTTTTGTTAGTAGGGAAATATTAGTACTTCAATTTCTTTTGCAGTTTTTAAAATACACGAGATCACATAGAACAATTTTACTGTTATTATTATTATTATTATTATTATTACAGCGACGCAACCAGGAATTCCATCAAGGAATAAGTTTCAATTGAATAATTTCGACTTTTATAAATGCCTAAATTTTAGAAAATGTTTGACAAAAATTTAAATATGACAATAAAAAGTGATTCAATGTCATTTTGCTGTCTAAAATGATTTTGATGTTTCACCTTACTTTATATTATGTTTATTATATGTTCATGTTTACCTTCAAATTTAACCATCCTAAATTTTAAACAAATAATTATTAAATCAACTTGTCTATGACTCGTTTTCATAATTTATTACGTAATATTTAGTGTTTGTGATTTTGTTGTTGTTGTTGTTTATGTAAAGCAACATTGACTTACTACTGAAAAATCAAAGCACAATTGATTATAATTAATTACTGCAATATGTATTTTTGTTTATAGATAAAAATATTGTTATAAATCATCAGGTAAAGAAAATATGGACAGAGTGAAGATTTTAGTCTGAGTTACACATTCATTTTTTCTATATGATATATTTAAAAATATTCCACAAATTTATTGAACACTTTAAAATCCGATATTTCGTTGAGATTTTGGACCTATTTTTATGAACGATAATAGATACAGCCATCGGTATTTCTCACTGGGTAAGACAAAGAAAATCTGTTGGATTCTCAATGTAGTAACCCCCCCCCCCCCTCTCCACATAAAAGCGCCAAAAAAAAAAAAGGTTGTAAGAGAATTTTATCAAAATATCTCCGATTATTGAAGTTATTCAATATATTGGCACGTATTTAAGTATTTATATAATGAAATTAAACTACAGTGCAAAATGAACATAAATAATACAAAAAATACTTCGAGTAATGTTTTTTAATACAGCTTTATCTGACAAAATCATAATATAAGATTTCTAATAACTCAAATTAGCGGTCATAAATTCGAAATTTGAAAGTTATTTCATTTAATTTTCATCATATTTTAATAAAATTAACATTATTAAGAAATATTGAAAATTGCGAATTTCAATACATGTAACGATATCTTCATTAATTCTCTATTCAATCAAAGGATACAATATTAAATATAGATACAACTTACATGTAGCAATGTATATACGATTCACAAAGACAAAATATCAAAGTATAATATTAATTTGTATAGAAATGAGGAAAAAAATGATTAAATCAATATTAGTATTGCGCATGCTAAGTACCCCCCCCCCCCCCTCCTACTCAACCTTGCTCTCACCAAAAATATCCATAATAATATTAACTGAAAGGAAAGTAAAAACATAATATGTTTGCTCTGCATATTTAAATTTTCAAATAATATTCATTTTATTTAATTACGTGATTGTAAATTTTAATTAAAGATGTGGAATGCTTCCTCAAAAAATTATTATTATTATATTTTCCCCCAAAGCTTTGTTAACTTTGCCTTGAGTTTATAAGAATTTTGTTATATTAAACAAAGTAAGTACTATAATTTCTGTATTATTTCTGTATGTATATAGTTACATCCGAATGTAAATATTACCCGAACTTTCTTTTTTCTTACAGAGTATTTAAATAAAGCACATTTTTTTTTTAAATGTAGATTAAAACTTAACACTAAAAATTATTTAAAAAACATTAATTACCCAAAATATACCATAGTAGTTTTTATCATACATTAGGAAGGTTCACAGCTATTTTCCACACATTTTAACAAATTCTTTTTTTTTTCTTTTTCTGATCATTTTTCAATAAAATTGACATTATTAACAAATATCCAAAACTGCTAAGCGCAATACATATAATTAATTTTCAGTTAATTCTGGCATTATCATCTATTCAATTAAAGGATACAATGTTCAATATAAATGCAACAAAGCTGCAGCAACATATATATGATTCACAAAAATAAAATGCCAGAGTATAATATTAATACATTGTACAAGTGAGACAAAAAAAATCATTGAATGAAAATTTGTAATGTGCATGCTGAGTTCCCATCCATCCCTCGACTTACTTCCACCAAAAATATCCATAACAATGTTAAATGAAAGTGAAAACAAGAAACATATGTTTGTGCTGCATATTTAAATTCTCAATTAATATTCATTTTTTTAAAATTATGCGATTGTAAAATGTGTATGTTTAAAAATGTGTGTGTGTTTAAAATGCTCAAAAAGGAAACAAAAAAGAAAAAGTTGACTGTGATAGCGTGATGCACCGTATACAGGGGGTTCACTCTCGATGATGTTCAATGACTGATTCCTAAACCGTTAGACATAGAGATATAGTTCCAATTACAAAAATGTTTTAAATGAAGTACAGAAGTATTTTAAAAGCGATTTCGGTCAATAAAAAGATTTTTTTTTAATATGAAAATTTATTTTTAATGCGGTCCCCCGCCCCGGGCCCTATAAGTAATATTTAGAAAAAATTTTCTATATTACACTGACAAGTAAGACAAAAAAAAAAAAAAAAAAGCCATTATTCCACGATTAAAACTGACCAAATAATAGCTGTTTAAAGTTGAAGCATGATTTTTGCTGCGAAATAGCGGTCATTCACAAATTTAGTAGAAATATCGTCAGCTGTATTAAAAAAAAATAGTTGAGATTAAAATTGCAATATAAATTTTAAATCTATAATCATTCCGACATATTAATGCAAAATATACAATTTGTACTAAACAAATAAGAGGGGAAAAGTAACTGAATTTTTGTTAAATAAGATGATGAACAGCAATAGCCTCATTTCTTTACAAAATTATACATATTATAAAATGCTATTAGGTTGCAAAATTTGAGTTGTGTTATGTTTCTTAGCTTTTGATAATTGACTCTATCTTATATATATTATATATATATATATATATATATATTCAATTAAAAAATAAATATAAGAGTATATTTTTAATACGTAAAATTAAAAATTCATTAAATAATAAAGAAAAATCATGCTTCAAGCATAGATTATAAAAGACTTTCCAACACTTCCAAAATGCTTTATCAAGACTTCGCCACTTAATAACGTAAATAAGATAGCCAAGAAAGCATTTTAGAAAGCACATAGCACATTTGAAAATCGGATATCAGTAATTACCGTCCATGGTCGGAAAGGTACTTGAATTCATCTGTGGAGCTCTGTATATGATACATTTGTACATTTTTGTACATGTTCATGTTATTTGTATATATTCTACACAGTCTGCTAAAATTTAGTATAATAAGAAAACGCATGACACAGTTAAAAATTCACTATCAATATACGGAAACGTACTTTCATTCTTTTGTACAGCCTATTTTAGCACATTACCTATACATTTTTATGCATGTAATATATTAAGTTGAAATTTAATTCAGACAAAAACAGCTTTGCCCACTCCTCATTATTTATTTATTTATTTTGCTACTCTGCCACAACCTCCTTACCTCTTCCAAAATGTTTACACCCCCCCCCCCTCCCTTCCTTTCATTTTCTTCCTGAACACTAAGTTTACAATACTATATTATTTTGAAATAACTATTTGTAAGTAGTCTTCTATACATCTACTTCCACATGCCGACCCCCCCCCCCCCTATTATAATTCAATAGTTTATAGATCTTTAAATATTTTTTGTTTTTATCCTTGAAACTCCTTGATTTATATTTAAAGAAATGGATTAAAAAAATATTTTGTGAAAAAACATAAAAGGTTCAAATTAAAATTTTTTTTTTAAAGTTAAATGCAATTTGATGTATTTTTCCGTTATAATAACTAATCTACATAGCTAATATAAATAATCTAAAATTGAATATAAGTACTTACAACGTAAACTATGAAATATTATAATAGAAATTATTAAAAATATATTGGAAAATTATTGAAATGAACTATATAAAGATTTAAAATAATCAATTTAAAAGCATGGAAAGAATTTTGGTTATAAAATTACGATTTTTGAAAATTAAATGCACTTAGGCAGGGCCCTACCTCCGAAGCTATGGGAAGCACAGCTTCATTTCGGTACCCCCTTTCACCCAAGAACAGTTTTTGAAATTCAATATACTTGGAAACTCACCAATGCTATAAATATTATTCCAAAGAGTGCCTCATTCGAGTCCACATATAGCTAATAAAACTTTTTTTTATGTTCCCTTATATATACTATGAACAGGAAAATTGGACACAATCAAGAACAATATGCAAAAATGATTTTGCATAGTATCAACATAAAAATGTTGAATTCAGCATGTACCGTATTTTATGGAAAAAACGCCGCACCCGTCGTAAGCGCCGCACCCCTCATAATTGGTCTAAATAAGATTAAAAATATCGTAAACGCCGCACCTGTGGGAACACTACTTTTGTCGACAGTGTCTCATTGACCTAGCTTTAATCAAAGTTTTCTGAACAGCGTAGAGTGACTCATTTTTAATAATTTAGGATTTTAAAATTTTATTTAAAATATTTAAATCAGGTTTTAAACATTTTTATGTAATTTTTTTAAATTAAGAAGACGTCAATTGGCATTAAAACCATCCAGAGCACGGGACGCGGACCCTCTCCTTAGGCGCTCCACATTTTTTTAAGTGGCCGTCGCAACTTAGCACGCTTTTTACGTCGCATGCACTTTAGCCCTTTTTAGCTTCAACTTGAAACCCTCAAACTCTGAGTTGTCAATATCTGAGTGGAAGAGTAAAATTTTCTTTGTACACCTGTATGGTTCAGTATCATCATCCGAAATGTCACAGTTTTCATAATCGGTGAAGTCAGAAGGTTTCGCGTTGTTGAGCAGGGGGCTTGAGAACAGTCTTATAACAATATATATATTATTATTCATGGGATTAATGAATTTTTATTTTATCCCAATTTTATGCTCGCGAAAAAAAAAAAAAATCGTAAACTCCGCACTTGACATAAAAATAACTTTCAAACTTGTAAACGCCGCAGCGTTTCTTCCATAAAAGGTATATGTAATGCTCAGTATAAAATATCAATATTTTGAAATACTTCTTTCAATTTTGCCAATTGTTTAAATTACTAATATTTTAATGTTGTGCATATTCAACTCAAATTAAACATTATTCAAATTCAATATGTAAAATAATAAACATACATTTAAAATAACGGACAAAAAACTGAAAAATTGTGATCATGTGGTTTAAACTACTGGTGTATTACATGAAAAATTAATTTGCTATGAAAGATATTTTTATGAAACATATATATATATATATATATATATTAATGGAATTAATTCAATATAAAATTTGGGGTCCGCTGCTTTCTCAATTCCGTGTCTCTTCAAAATTTTCTAAGGGAAGCAAAATGCTTCTTGCGTTGGTTGAAACTTTCTGCCTACTTCCCTACCTACTCCCCCCCTAGTGTCAGGAGTCGGAGAAGACGCGACGGGGTGTCCTTTCACGTAGAATGATGGATTGCTTCGTGGGGGAAGACACTGAAATCATCAGAATAGAAATATATGCGTTTTGTTTTAATTATAGCTCCCTCCCTAATTAATTGAAATGAAATATTTTTATATCAATGGATAAATTAGAAACTGTACATTTTTTCGTGTTTTTTTAAATTTCCAAACGACCTAATAGAAGTGCCAGAATTTACAGTTTAATGAGAGGTAGAAATTATTTTGGTCATGCTCCGAATATTTCATGTAAAATAAAATATTTAAAATTATTTTTAATATAAAATGAAAACTAGGATGAAAAGTGACAAGTTTTAAGAATTGCATACAGAAAACAAAATTCAAAAATCTCAATTTTTTCATGAGATATCCTTAGAAAAGAGAGAGAAAATATTCCCATAGGTTTACATGGAGAACGGAAAACGGGATTGTAAGTGATCAGCACCCTTAAGTGGGTCATTCATAGTGTGTGGGTTTATTTATTCTAATAAAGGATTGAAGTAAAATTTCTCATTTATCTCAATGGGTATTTTAGACACTTTTGTGAAAAATATGGCTAAGGCGTTTCTTACCGGTTAATTTTCGTGCTTATAAAGATGGATTATGAAAAATGGACAATTTTCCTAAACCTTCGGGATATGTAAATAGGCAGTATCAGGCTTTCACCTACTAATCTTCTTGGTCCTTCCCCAACTATGGTTTCATATTTATGGTGGCGACATCTAGCGCAATAAGAATGACTAATTTCGTTAGATTTGAAAAATAACAGGACTAGTACTAAGTTAAAAAATACTTAGAAAAAATACACAAAATTTACACAATAAAAGATATAGTAATGTATTTTTTTTCTCATATAATTTTTTATTTTGATATATTGAAGGCAGTTTTTGATGCTCACGGGACTCTTTTAAGAGGGCTGGGACGTCAAACACTTCAAAAAATAGATTTTTCAAATTGTGGCTTAAAAAATAGAGCAACTATTGCAGATTATAAATATATGCAATTTATGTACGTCAAAAGTCTTCCAAATCAAACAAGTCGCCTATAAATCTATGGTATTAGATTAGAATCAAAGAGTAAAAACGTTCTTATTTTGAGACTTGTAGTTCATAATGTTAGTCAACAAATAGCTTTGAAATTTTGAACAGCGTTAGAAGCTGCATTAAACAAGGTAAGTGATTTTTTAAAAATAATTTACATCAGTGGTTCTCAATCTTTAGTGTTACGTGATCCACACATTAAGGCTGTTCTCAAATCCAAAGGAGCTACTTATTGACACATTTTATAATTCCTTTTTATTCATAAAAGCATGAAATTCGTAGGTGTTCTAATTCAGAATCTATATTTTCGAAAGACGTTTTCCATATTTTGGCAAAGGCAGAAGATCTTTTAGAAAATACTGTCAAAGTTGATGTTTTGAACCGAATTTTCCATTACGACACCGTTAGAAAGGTTTTGTTTTGTTTATGACGGCCAATTATCAACATGAGGGATATGGGCCCAAAGGAGGGGCGGGGGGGGGGGGATCTTTCTAAGGGAATCTAATCCGTATTTAAGCAAAGAAATCCAAGATTCGAAGTAAACCACGGAAAACTCCGAACGATTAGGACGACGGGCACAATTGGGTTCGAATCCAGCACCTTCCGTCTACCAGCTTTGAGAGCAGAACCTCTCGGCCACTAGCGGGGACCACCGCTAGGAAGGAGAAAAACTGGTCGTATAAATTGCTTATAACTCGATAAAAATTTAATTTCTAAAAAAAAAAAAAAAGGAAAACACATTTCGATTGCAAATCGCTTCATTAGTCAGGTCTGACAATTTTATGCCTTTACGTTAAAAAATGAGTAAAAAAAAAGTGTCAGAAACTTTCAGTTGTAAAACAAGGAATTTGAGAACTGGCTCAAACTTTCAATAAAAAAAAAAAAAAAAATCACCTAATATTTATGTGTATATGGTCTTTTGCACAACATATCCCAAAGAAAGAATAAACTTTAGCACATAACCATGCGTACGTAGACAGTATCAGCTAATATTAATGTGAAAATGGAGTTTTCAAAACCTTTTACTACGTGAAACTTGTCGGATGTGCCAACCCCTAAAACTTTCTTCTATCTGATGTATGTTAACATTTCAAACTTCATCCTCACAGTGCCAAAATTAAATGACAATCTATATCCATCATCGGGATCCTAAAGCATCTATTTATGTGAAAGTGCAACATAATATGAAACGTGATTAAATTCCGTATATTAGTTATTGAGAAAGAGCTACAGTAGAATCTCGATTATCAGAGTTAATATGGACGAAGCTCACCTCGAATAAGCAAAAAACTCGGATAAATCGGATTTACATAAATCGTCACCAACTAAATGGATGAAATAAAAATTTTCACTTAATTCTTTCATTTTTAGGGTACTAGTAACATTTCTTTGGTGTACATTTCCGTTACTTTTATAATAAAAACAGGGAATGAAATTGTTTATTTGGAAAAGCCCTTGATAGTTTTTTGTTTGTTGTATGTCCCCCTTTTTATAGGTTATTATTATTTTTTTTACTGCAGTATTACGCTACTGCATAGCTGTTAATTTCTAAGATTTTTCCTTACCACTAAAACTTCCCAGTAAATACTACCTAATTGCCCCCTCCCTGACTAAAGGCTGATTAATTGGGCTGATTAATAAAGGCTGTTTTTTCGTGGTGAAAGTCCCTCACAGGTTTTTGGCTACAATGTCTTCCTTTTAAATAAAAGTAGGGGACTGTGAGGACTGACAATAGGGGAGGCTTGATCCACCCTTTAGTTTTCATATTTAAAAGAACGTTAGAGTTTTGTCAATAGATGGTAACCAAAGCTACCAAAATGCTCAAACAAAATGCTTTGTTTCATGCAGATAATTGAAAGAGGTGTGGAAAAATCAATTGTGAAGAGTTTTCAACTTAAAAAGTTTATTTTTTAGAAACATTTTGTAAAATTTTCTCAAATAAAATATATCATAGAAGTATAAGTAAGTTTTAAGTAATGCAGAAATACTGAGCTTTCATTCCAGGCATACAGACTGTACAATAAATTAGGCTAAATATAACCATGTGCCATACTTTAAAAAGTGGCTATGTGGGGAGGCTTGACCCAATCAATGTGAGGGAGGGTTGAACAAACGGTCAAAGCACCCTTATTTTAGTATCTTTGGAAATCCGTTTGTTATACAGTGTACAAAATGAAGGATTAATGGTTATATTTCTAAAATAATATACATTTATTCTGTACAGCTACAGTAAAAGGGGGTAATAGAAAAGAAAAATGTTTAAAATTGATTAACGGAAGATGTGAAAAATTGCTATAGAAGGAAGAAAATATTTAGTGAAATATAAATTGGAAAGTTGATAGCAATTTTTATTTCATTTAAATAGTACACATAGTAGGTAAATAGAAAGAATGGAAAGGACTAGAAAGAATGAAAGAAGCAGCCTTAAGAAATGTTAAGTGTTCATAGCTCTGCAAAATAACATAACATTGATCAAAACACGTTAGGAAGGTAAGTAGACAAAATTCACCAAGA
Organism: Maratus speciosus; assembly: GCA_963932465.1. Taxonomy (NCBI): domain Eukaryota; kingdom Metazoa; phylum Arthropoda; class Arachnida; order Araneae; family Salticidae; genus Maratus; species Maratus speciosus. Next base: position 276,952,403 of record OZ010797.1, on the reverse strand, counting down.
TGAACCCAATGAGTTGAAGCCAAACTATGTGCAACTAATGTTATCAGGTCGAGTGTCACAAAAAGTGGGTGTTTAAAACGGAATTTTTCTTCTGTGCCTTGAATTCCGTCTCAGCAGGTTTGTTTACACACCACATTTTCCCAAATAATTTTTAATACTAATTAAACCTTGTCGCATACAGTTATTCTGCGTTTTTTTAAAACTGATTTTATTTCCCTTAACAAATGTAACAATATAAAATAAAGTGGATCAAGCTTCCGATATCTGGGGAGCCTTGAACCATTTTTTTTCTCATGATTAAAATCAATCATTTATCAAATTTCATATATATTACACGTATGTCGCAATTTTATTTTGATAACTAATTGTATAACGAATTAAATGATATCTGAAATTTTATTCTAGGTTCAATATTTAAAAAATAAAAGGTCATTTTGTAGAAAATGGGTCAACCCTCTCCAGCCTCTCCTATATGAGGGGTCCCATTTCCCACGTACTCTGTGGTGGTGAGAGGGAGCTCATCTCCTCCTTTTTTATTCTTATTTATTTCTTTTTTCGAAAATGTTATTGCGTAATTTTCCCTGTTTTTCGAGGCTAAATTAGGTACCGAATGTCTCCCCTCCCCATCCCCTCTAACGGAAATCCTGCTGCAAAAACCTCATGTTTCCCCATCACAAAAATCACATGTACAGAATAAAGAATCGGGGAATTATTCAACTCGAACCTCTTCACAGTGGATAACTGTGAAGAAAAAATAGAGGAAATCATTTTATAGCCCATCTGTTACTAATTTGAAAGGTCCCAAACAATTGCATAATTATGTGGAAGAGGCTATGGTGTCACAATCTTATGACTCGAGTGCAGATGAGGAGAATAATGTTTATGAAGAGTTTGTACATAATTGCTTTTGTTTTTAGGGTTTCGTTAACGAAACCCTATTCGTCTCGCTCCCTTGTCTGTCTGTCTATCTGTCCATCACAGAACCTGTTCTCAGAAACTATATATGTTGGAGACTTGAAATTTTGCATACTTATAGCTGAACACCTCACATCAAACGACAAATCATAAAATTTTCAAAAAGTCTTATATTTAACCCTCTGGGCTCTAACTTGCGTATTTTAAACTTTTTTTTCTAATCGAGCCCCTAGTTAAGTTGAATACTTGAAATTTTGAAATACTTGAAAAACATCAAACAACGAATCATAAAATTTGGAAAAAGTCTTATATTTAACCCTCTGGGCTCTAACTTGTGTATTTTAAGCTTTTTTTCTCTAACTGATCACCTAATTAAGTTGAAGACTTGAAATTTTGCATACTTATAGCTGAAAACCTCACATCAAACGACAAATCATAAAATTTTGAAAAAAGTCTTATATTTAACCCTCTGGGCTCTAACTTGTGTATTTAAAGCTTTTTTTTTTTTTTTTTTTTTTTTTTCTTTCTAACTGAGCTCCAAATTAAGTTGAAGACTTGAAATTTTGCATAATTATAGCTGAACACTTGAGATCACACGACAAATCATAAAAATTTCAAAAAGTCTTAGATTTACCCCTCCGGTCTCTAACTTGTATATTTTAAGCAATTTTTCTAACTCAGGCCCTAATTAAGTTGGAGACATGAAATTTTGCACACTTATAGCAGAACACTTGCGATCAAACGAAAAATCATAAAATTTTCAAAAAGTCTTATAATATTTACCCCTCCGGGCTCTAACTTGTGTATTATAAGCAATTTTTTATCCTCCCCTTTTTTCACCCGGAGTGCACTTTTCTAACTTTTGCTGACACCCCTACTTTGACCATCCTTTCATATTATGCACCATAGCCTTACATGTTTTAGTTCCATTTTTATCGCCAGGAGGCGCCTACCTATCTCGGGTGCTATGGGCCCGATCCCCTCGACTAATATATCTACGGATAGGTTGTAAAATGGAGTTTCGTTCGGATAGAGGTTTGTTTAGAATAGAGTGCACCCCCTGGTTGCGAAATGTAGAACTATTAGATTTATCAAAAGGATAAAGTGTTTTGAAAGGAATATTAAACGAAACCCTCTGTGCGATCTGTGATCACACTTACACACTTTTTTTTTTTTTTTTTTTTTCTGGGATTTTTAAACTTGTTTTTATATAGTGTTTGCACATCATCTTACACTTTGTTTATATTTTAACAATTATCACTTTATAACTTTTACAGTTTTTAATTATGATTATTATAATAATTGTGTGTCTTTTAACTAAGATCTTTGGCCTCTTTTAATTGATTTTAATTATACATATCAGAGTTCGTAAATATCATGATATTTTCGAAAATATCAAAAATATCCGATATTTTGATATATATCCGATATTTTCAAAATAGTCAACTTTGCTGATAATAAATATTTTCAAGCATAATATTACATTAGAAACTAAAACATATTGCACTTAAGATGAAAACTTAAAACAATATACTAAACACACTTTTTTTTTTTTTTTTACTTAACAAAATTGAAGATGAACTAACTGAAAACTGAAACAATTTGATTTATGCACTTACATTAATTAAAAAAAAAAAAAAGCTGTGGAATTCAGTATCAACTATCAAGAAATCAAATTCATAAAACAAAATTTTAAATACATAATATTGTTTTAACTGAAAATTTTTAACATTTTTTTATTCCCTAACATGCTGTAAACAAAACTAAATACCAGAACATATTCTTTTCTAATGAAGCTGTATATAATATGCTTTATTGCATTTGATATGTGCTGCTGTAGCGCCATTCATGCGGTAATTTATCATTAATTTTGAAATAATATATATATATATATATATATATATATATATATATATATATAACTGAGTATTTAAATTAGACAGTTTATTATTCAGTGTCTGTTCTGACTTAATTATGTCCCTCATAATCCACAGTTAAAAGTAAAAAATTCAAACATAAAGCTGGGAAAAGATATTTGTTTTCTTCTTCAGCTAAAAAAGTCACTATCAGAGACAAAAATTCATTATTTACTGAACAACACAGTCAACAACAGTTAGAAATTTCATTTGCATTTGTTTTGACTGAAAATATCAAAAATATCTTGCACAGTGATATTTTGAAAATAAATATCAAATATAGAAAAATATTGAAAATAGCACACATCTTGATATTTTGAAAATAAATATCAAAGTAATATGAAAATATCGAAAATATCAAAAATCTTGATTTTTTCAAAATAAATATCAGATATATATCATGATATATATCAAGATATATATCGATTGATATATATCAACGAACCCTGATACATATCATTACTGTTTTCATTTAATTGGGTTGTTTTTTTTCATATTGATCTTAGTCACTTTTTACTCATACTTTTTGTACTCACTTTGACTATGTCTTGGCGCAGCATGTCCCTAAAGGGACTTTGCGCAATAAAAAACCCACTTAACCAACCAACCAACGGAAATCCTGCATACATCCATGGACAAAGTCCTTTTCTCAAATAAAAGTACAGTAAAGCACCGTTTATACGTTTCTCATTTATGCTTCTTTTACATTTATACGTCGTTTCAGTGCGGTCCCGATTCATCTCTATTTATAATAATGTTGTATAGTTTCATTTATACGGCACATAACTTCGGTTATACGTCGTTTCTTTCATGCCGTAACTGATTTTCTCAGAATTTTTTCTCCTAGCGTCGTTCTTTTTTCCAATTTCTACTAGCATTATGGCAATGAAAGACAAAGAACACGAGTGACTACTGTAGGCGTTATTTCAAATTCATGTAACCTGCGGAGGGGTGGGACGAAAAGAATGGACTGTGGGTGATTGGGCTGCACTAACACACTTGATTTAGAACCTTTTTCGTTTCTCTTAACCCTTAAATGCCGGTTGTTGCTTTTCGGCAACATACCCAATTTAGGCTCTAAAATACTATTAGAATAATATTGAAGCTATAATGCCTAATGTTGCCAATAAAATACATTCTGAAAATATTATTGATTTTCAACATGTAGAGGGCAATGCTTGAGCTATTTAAGAATAAAGATAGATTTATTTTTTCAATTGTTGCTACTCGTTCTTTTTGTTTTGTTTGGAAGCTTGCGAAATAGCCTATTTTGTTCTGCAGTGAGCAAATAAAATTTATTTCTTATTATAGTTCGTAAAATTCTTGTGTGTTTAATATTGTAAAATTTTATCAATGAAAATTATTTTTTCAATTAAACACCAGTATTGCCGATTAGTAACAAACCGCTTTTTAGCCGTAAACTATACTTGAAACAAAATATGATTTTTTAAAGTATTTTTCATATGATTTATTTAAAAAATGAAAGCAGAAAAACATTATTACAATGATTTTTGAAAAATCAGGCATTTAATGGTTAATACTAATGAGTGAGAAAATCCTCCAGCAACTTAACTCCATACATAATGCTTTGCTTAAATCGTAAAGTAAATCGCCACATCAGACGCGATTAACACTAACAACCGCCATAGCGCTCATTTTGACCGCTACCAAATAAAAATATTTCGTTTCGAACTAGTAATTTCTAAGTTAATTATATACCACGGAGAAAAAAGTTAAATAAATAAGTTAAATAGTTTAAAATAAAAATTCTGGTGTAAAATATTTTTTAGAACTTTACTAAAATTTCCGGCGGTTCTAGTATTAAAGATTATTTAAATTAAAATCTGTTTGTACGTTCGATAATGGGTTAAAAAAAATGTAATTCAAGATGTGAAACTAATATAAGGTTTGATAATTTTCACTTATATTTTTTAATTTTAGAAATAATTATTATTTTTTTTCAATAATATTTTAGCTTTTTTTTTCTTTATATAGTTCATCTTAAACAACCGAAACTGGTAGCAAATTAAGTTTGTATGTTTGCAGTATTATATTTCTACAGTCAAAGATTTTACACATTAGTGACTACAACTTCGATTGTACGTCTTTCTCAGTTATTCGCCGTTTTAAAACGGCCCCCTGAAAGACGTATAATCGGTGCTTTATTGTACTGTAAAATTATTGAAAAAAAAAATTGAACATTAAATCCTCCACGCTCTCATCTAGAACTTCCGATAAGCATTCATCGAATCCAGATATGTTTGGAAAATGTATAATTAATGTATATTAACAATAATAGTAGCCATGTTTGAAAAGATATAATATTGTGTAGGCTTTTAGAATTGAATTATTTTTTTTGCGCATTGTTAAACAATTGTTTTTTTTTTTTATTACAGCCTCCTCCTCCACCCTAATCTAATGGTGGTTTGAACAACGAACAGCAATTTAAAATTAAATCGAATATAAAATAATGAAGTTGTTATGATACTGGTAAAACACATAAACAACAAGTAAAAATTAAATTTAAAAAATCAAAAAACCCGACTGCGTAAAAAGCAACTAATTAATTATTTCTCATCAATGTGAAACTATTTTTTTATACTAGGACTTCCCTCATAGGGATTAGCCTGAGCGATATTACTGAGAACATAGATTTAATAATAACATGTGGAAGCAAAGAAAATGAGATGTTATCTTTAATTGTCCATATACTGCGATAAACTGAAATGATGAAAATAAACGAATTGTAGAATTACAAAATCTTATATATAAATTCGTATACACTGTTTAAAAAAATGGGAAATCAAACCATTCAAGACAGCCATGCATGGATATAAAATTGAAAGTACGCAATATATTAAAAGTAAAATAGAAAATGAAACACTAAATTACTTATATCGGAATTTTAACTGTATTAAATGATGTCAAGAGCATAATCAGACGCTCCGCACCAATTTGAGTAACTTTAAATGACAAATCTATGATGTTTAAAAAGAATGGACTATACTTTATATGGTGTGTGCTCCCCCGGAATAGTTAATATTGTACAATATCTGTTTTCCACAGATGCAATGAGGTTGTCGATAACATTTAAGGAATTCTCTCCTCAAAATCTAATATAGTATCAAAGTACCGAATACATCAACTGTGGCATGCAATGCTTCGTTAGAGTGTGTTTTAGATATGCTCGATCGGATTTAAATGATGAGTGTATGCTGGCCACTACATACGCTGTAATGTTTTGTTTTCAAACATATTCTGCACAAGTTGAGCTGTATTTCAGCATTCAGTCGGCTCAGCAGTAACACAGAAATAAAAAATTTTTTGTTTTTGCACTGTTTTATATAGCGACATTTTTAGAAATTGTTCTATTGCGAGAATTTACGTCATGATAAATACAACCATGTCAATTTTCATGTTTATATTCTAACAATTCCATGTACTTCGTTACTTAGATCATCTTTAGATCTTTTTTCGCTTTGTTTAGTCTTTCTATTTTTTTAGAATTCGTTCTACAACGAGGATTTACATCTTATTAATTACTACCATGCCAAAGTTCTAGTTTCTAACCCCAACAGTATCCCAAAAATTTCAGTATTCCAAATAAATCGTAGTTTAGAACCTTTTTAGAAATTTTTACGTTTATCCGTCAAATTGAACCTTTTAGAGAGCGTTCATTAGGAGTACTTACATCTTAAAAGTAACTACCGCACCAAATTTAAAGTTTCTAACCCAATCAATATCACAGAAATCGCAATTTTAGAACTTTTTTGCTCCTGCAGCTAAAGATGAAAATAAGCACTCGCCAGTCGCCACTTGGCGACTAAACGTGAAAAACTGGCGACTAAAATATGAAAAGTACCGGCCAAATGCAGGATTTTCCAAAGGGATTTCGTCAAAGAATCGCGGAAAAAAACCCCGCGAATGTTGTCAAAAGATCGCGAAAATACCTAAATATCGTCAATAGATCGCAAAAAGCTAATTTCGTCAAAGAATCGCTCAGAAACCCAAATTTCGTCAAGTGATCGCGGGTAAAACGCAGATATCGTGAATGGATCGCGCATAAAATGTAGATATCGTGAATGGATCGCGGAAAAAACGCAAATATCGTCAATAGATCGCGAAAAAAACGCGAATTTCGTCAAAAGATCACGTAAAACGCACATTTCGTCAAAAGATGGCGGAAGAAAACGTAATTTTCGTCGAAGGATCGCGAAAAAACCCAAACATCGTGAATGGATCGCGAAAAAAACCCAAATATCGTCAATAGATAGCGAATAAACGCAAATATCGTCAATAGATCGCGAAAAAACACAAATATCGTCAATAGATCGCGAAAAACCCCCGCAAATATCGTCAATAGATCGCGAAAAAAACGCAAACATCGTCAATAGATCGCGAAAAAACGCAAATATCGTCAATAGATCGCGAAAAAAACGCAAATATCGTCAATAGATCGCGAAAAAAACGCAAATATCGTCAATAGATCGCGAAAAAATTGCAAATATCGTCAATAGATCGCGAAAAAACCCCGCAAATATCGTCAATAGATCGCGAAAAAACCCCGCAAATATCGTCAATAGAACGCGAAAAAAAGCCAAATATCGTCAATAGATCGCGAAAAAACGCAAATATTGCCAATAGATCGCGAAAAAAACGCAAATATCGTCAATAGATCGCAAAAAACGCAAATATCGTCAATAGATCGCGAAAAAGACGCAAATATCGTCAATAGATCGCAGGAAAAATCCAAATTTTGTCAAAGAATCGCGTAAAAAAGAGAATTTCGTCGAAGAATCGCGAAAATGAACGCGAATTTCATCGAAAAAGTGCGAATTTTGTCAAAAGATCGCGAAAAAAAACGCACATTTTATCAAAGGATCGCGGAAGAAACACAAACATCGCCAATAAATCGTGGAAAAACGCGAATTTTGTTAAAGTATCTTGTAAACAATGCATAATTAGTGCCAGAAGAGACCCTTCTCAGCCCCCCCCACCTTACATCTCAGACTTTTTTTTTTTTATTTATTTTGAAAAGTACCTAAGTATAGTGGACTTATGCAGATAGCTATATAAGCATGTTGCATATAACTTTGCTGTTAACTTAATTTAAAATTTAAAATAGATTGGAAATTAGTATCTTAAGTTTATTCAAAACAATATGAATTAAAATATTTATATTTATTACATAAATTACTTATTTACTCTAAACTTATATATTTTTAAATTAAATATTCAGTGACATAAATGTACTTACTGGCGACTAAAGAAATTATTCTCACTAGCCAGTAACTGGCTACTAAAAAATATGAACTTACCGGCCAGTGGCCACTAAGCAAAATTCCTTATTTACATCTTTACCTGCAGCGATGTAGGTTCCTGCACTGACATAAAATAGTCTTTTTTTCGGAGCAGAGATGGCCACCAATATTTTTTTAAGTTGGCTATGTAGTTTCAGAGATAACACCTCACAAACGTACAAGCATTAATAATATTATATGCTTTATAATATTATAACGCTTTATAATATTAGCATTAGATGTACAGATACAAAAGCCATTTATCTGTTACAAACTAAAGTGCCGGCGTAGCCCAGAATTTGAAGGATGTTTGTTCTGAAAAATCAATTTCAAAATTTAACATACAACACAAAACAAACATTAAAAAAAGCAGTCGAAATGTTGTATGAATGAATCATATGAAAACGCTATATAAAAATGTATAAATGTATATAACAGACGCAAAAGAATAGAGCTATAAATGAACTTAATTCAATTTATAATTGGAGCAATAATGTTAAAATAGGCCAATATTTCCCTAATCGGGTTTTAATCATGCTTCAATACATTTTTCACACTCATATGACATTATACTATATCCACCACGTCCTTTATATTTCCAATATGACGTAATATTTTCCTCTTTCACGTGGAAACCTTGAAATAGAAAAATTAGGAAGTTATATTCACTTTCATTTAAATTCGTCAAACCATTTATTTCATTTTCACATTTCACGTGAATATCTTGCAATAGAAAAGTTATGACGTAATATTCACCTTTTTTAAAAATTCGTCAAACTATTTATTTCATTTTCATTTTTCACGTGGAAATCTTGCAGTAGAAAATTAATTGTTGTAGTAATAATTTTATTGTGTTTTTTAATTGTTGGCAACTGCTATAACGAAAAATGTTTAAATTTGATAAGAAATTGCTGTTAAATTGGTGGTTTTTTATTAATTAAAAATTAACTATAAATTATTTCGATTCCGCATTACTTTAGTTGCCTTGGCCATGTTTTAATACACATGTACGCATCTTTTCACAATTTTGGCTTCCAAATTGTGGATTTTTATAGAATTACAAACAGACAGATAGACAAGTTTTCATTTTTATATATCTCTCTATTCTAAAAAAAGTAACTAACGCTGTCACTGCCGCCGCCGCCGGTTTTGTATTTTTTGTGACCGGAGGTCTTTCTTCGTTAATATTAAGAAAACTATTGCATATAAAAATTATGAAAATCGGTGGTATTATAGCGAAATTTTTGATCAACACGCTAATGCATACAGTTTTCAAATCGAAGAATTATTTTAAGAGATATTTAATGCTAAAGTTGGACAAAATCGTTCCATTAAAAAAAAAAATTTATAGGAGCAAAAGCTAGACATGTGAATTTAATCATTTTTAGATCATTTTATTCAATAGAAAATCTCGGTGTGCAGATTTCATTAATTTTTTTAATTTGACTCATTTTTTGAGGTTTTATTTCTATTTTAAATTCAAATATTCAGCATCTTGACTGATATTTTTTACATATTTTAGAAAATGGTATTAATTTAAACTGTTGCCAACTGTATAAACAGCGCAAACAATAATGTTTGCTTCAAAAAAAAAAATATTTACACGTTACTATTATAAACAGAAAAAAACCTTCAAATTAGAATTAAATAATTAGGTATAAAAAGCAGGCAGTTATTGGAAATTACGCCATTAAAACTATATTTACATGTGAATTTTGAAAGAGAAAGGTATTGTAAAATAAATTCATTAACATGCGTTAGAAGTCTGAAATAGAAGAAATTGCGTCACATTACACTTATTATGCAAAATGAACAAAAAATAGTATTGCAAAACAGTTTAAATTTAAAAATTGCGCGAGACAAAATATTACAGGTTAAATATTAGATTTGTTCAAAATTTTATTATTTGTCGTTTGATCTGAGGTGTTCAGCTATAAGTATGCAAATTTTCATGTCTCCAACATAATTAGGGGAAATATATTTAGGTTAGAAAAATTGCTTAAAATACACATGTTAGATCCCAGAGGGTTAAATATTAGACTTTTTCAAAATTTTATTATTTGCCGTTTGATGTGAGGAGTTCAGCTATAAGTATGCAAAATTTCATGTCTCCAACTTAATTAGGGGCTGAGTTAGAAAAATTGCTTAAAATACACAAGTTAGAGCCCAGAGGGTAAAATAGGACTTTTTCAAATTTTTAAGATTTATCGTGTTATCGCAAGTGTTCAGCTATAAGTATGCAAACATTCATGTCTCCAACTTAATTAGTGGTTGAGTTAGAAAAATTGCTTAAAATACACAAGTTAGAGCCCAGAGGGTTAAATATTAGACCTTTTTCAAAATTTTATTATTTGTCGTTTGATGTGAGGATTTCAGCTGTAAGTATGCAAAATTTCATGTCTCCAACTTAATTAGGGGCTGAGTTAGAAAAATTGTTTAAAATACACAAGTTAGAGCCCAGAGGGTTAAATATTAGACCTTTTTCAAAATTTTATTATTTGTTGTTGGATGTGAGGTGTTCAGCTATAAGTATGCAAAATGTCATGTCTCCAACTTAATTAGGGGCTGAGTTAGAAAAATTGCTTAAAATACAGAAGTTAGAGACCGGAGGGTTAAATATGACTTTTTCAAAATTTTATGATTTATAGTGTTATCGCAAGTGTTCAGCTATAAGTATGCAAACTTTCATGTCTCCAACTTAATTAGGGGCTGGGGCATTCCACGTCAAATCAGGCAGTAAAATATCAATATGTAACCCACCATCACAGATTTTAATGAAACTGCGTGTGTTTGTTCTTACTATTAAGATATGATCACCAGTAATTTTTTTTGCTCCTTGGTGAAATAGTTTCTGGGAAAAAAATTGTCAAAATTTTGAAAAACTGCCGTCAGTTGGCATTCTTGATAGCTCGGTTTTCAAATGTAGCATGTCATATATATAATCATATTTCAATATCTACTCTACAAATCATCTTCAAATAATTTATGCACAATATTTAGGGTACGCAGCTTATGAAAAAAATATATTGTTACGCTTATAACATTTTAAGTGTGTCTAAAAAAATATTTAAACTTTGAAGTCGTGAATTTTTTATGAAAAATAATGCATTAACAAAAAAAGCATTATCAACAAAAGGCGGTATTTTTATTAAATTTATTTTTTATGGGAGATATACTTAAAGGTGTCCTTTACCTGATTCTGCAATAAAAATAGTGGGATTTTGGGTGTTTTTGGTAGTATTTCCTATTTAAAAATATTTTGAGGTGCATTTCATATCAAATCAAGCAGAGTCATTCCATGTCAGTTCCCCTAAGCCATTTAATCACTGTCACAAATTTCAATGAAATTGGGTTTGTTTATAGCTTATTTTAAGACGTAATCACCTTTAATTTTCTTGATCCTAAGTAAAATATTTTTTAAGATAAAAAATATCAAAATTTTGAAATTTTTTTTTTAATTTTTTTAATGACAGTTCGATATTCAAAGACTACGTTAAAAAAAAAAAAAAAAAAAAAAAAAAAAAAAAAGTCATTTCAATATAAAATCACTAAATGGGTTTCAAATAATGTATATGTGACAAATAATGTAGGCTGATTATTATTTCTTCTTTTTTATCATGTTTAAACACTAAGAGTGTCTTTTATCTTATGAATTTTTAAAATCAAGAATTTTGTCAAAAATAATGTGTTAATCAAAAATTTATTATTAACCGAAGGCAGGGTGTTATTGCTTTTTTTTAATTGTACGTAAAAATATCTTTTAAATGGTTATAAAATAAAAATAGTGAACATATGAGAAAATATTATCAAAATTTTGGAAAAATGCCACGAGTTGCCATTAATGATTGTTCAATTTTCAAAGGCCTCATTTTATATATAAAATCATATTTCAATAACTAATAAAGAAATCTTCTTAGAATAATTTAAGCAAGGTAAATAAAGTATGTAGATTATGAAAAAAATATTGCTGTAAGGTTAAAAAATATTTAAATGTGTATAAAAAATTGTATAATCTTTGAAATCAAAAATATTTTACAAAAAATAATGAAATTATTAAAAAATCTTTATCAATCAGAGGCGGAGTTTCTATGACTAATTTTTTAATTTTAAGTTGTACATAATACTACATTATAACTGGATCTTAAATAAAAATAGTGGGATTTTGGTTGGTTTTAGTAGTATTTAAATCATATTTAAAATTATCAATATTTTCAAATGTAAAACCTATCCAATGTATCATCCCTGGAAATATTTTTATTTATACATTTATTTTATTTTTCAAATTATCTTTTATGTTCGTTTCTTAAGGAAAAAAATAAACAATATTGTTTTTTAGTAAAACTTCTAGGGCGAAGAGCAATTATCCATTTCCAAAAAAGAGAAAAATCACTAGCTCCTCACCGCCCAATAGAAATTTTCAAAATGACAGTCCTAATCTTTAAACTCATATTTGGCTGTTAATATTGAAAATTTAGCATTGAGCTGCTAATATTGAAAAAAAAAAAAAAAAAAAACCAAATTTCACTCTGTTGAAGAAAATTTTGACGTATTGTGCTTTAAATATATGCAAAAAATGCATAATCCATTATATTTATATCTTTCAAATAACTATATCTAAAAAAATATTTAAAACTTAATGAGTTGCACTTTTGTAACTTTATTCAGTTTCTAATGATATGTACCGTAATTTCGGGTGTATAGCCCGCAGATCAAACAATTCAGTTTGGACCCAGAAATTTTATTCAGTATTTGAAGACCAATATTTACTGTGATCTAAAAAGTTACATTTTATTTTTAAAAATTTCTGGGTCGAAACACGATTGTATGATCCGCGGGCTATATTACGGAAATTACGGTAATTTGATTTATTTCATCACAATATTGCTGAAAGATGGATTTTCAACATATATATGTGTGTATATATATCCCTGTTCTCAAACAAATTATTTAAAAATTATTCATTTATGTTTAATAAAGCATATATATATTGTTTATACACTTACAGAAAATACATATAGCAAATTTTATGATATTATGTCAGTAATGTCTAAAAGTAAAGAACTTATCTAATAGTATGTAACGAAAAATTTAACATCTGGTGTAATGACAACAAAATTTTATAATTGTTTTACTTAATTTGGATGAATGAAAAAAGCTTAGATGTTTATATTTTATTGAAGTACAGGTGAAAATGTCACAAAGACATACCTCAACAACCACTGAGTATGTCACATTCACACTACAGATGATTTTTTTTTCTTTTGATCTTTCGGGTTTGATTTCAGATGGTAATGAATTAATTAGTTTTGTTAGAAGTGTCATTGCAGTCAGCATATTAGGCTCACTATTTTTTTTTATATAATTTGTTTTGATTGACTCGATGAACAACAATATTTAAAGGGACCATTTCATGACTTTTCAATTAAAAGCTGATTTATAAATTCATCATGTTGTTTAGTTATTATTATCGTCTTAAGATAATAAGTTGATATTAAAATTTTTAAATGCAGTTTATTTATTATTTGAACAGTTGAAAGTATTTTTCAATAAGAGTGCGGGCTGTTGATTTTAAGTCGGCTGTTGAGCAATGTAGTGTTGGTAAAGGAACTGGTACTATTTAATTTAATTTTTATTGCTGTAAATAATATTTGTTATTTTATTATTGTATGTATTATATTTAATCAAGAGTAGAAATACACGATATCGTAGTCATTTTAGTACATCTTAGCATGAAAAGCTTCAATATTTATCATTAAACATTCACATTTTATGAAAATTTTGTTAAAATTGCTCATATTTTCACTATTTTTATTTTATAACTATTGAAAAGATATTTTTACGTACAATTAAAAAAAGTAATAACAGCCTGCCTTCGGTTAATAATAAATTTTTGATTAACACATTATTTTTCACAAAATTCTTGATTTTAAGAATTCACAAGATTAAACACACTCTTACCATTTAAACATGACAAACAACAATAAATAATAATCTGCCTACATTATTTGTCACATATACATTATTTGAAACTTATTTAGTGATTTTATATTGAAATGACTTTTTTTTTTATGCAGTCTTTGAATATAGATCTGCCATTAAAAACATTTTTAAAAAAATTTCAAAATTTAGATATTTTTTTTATCTTAAAAAATATTTTACTTGTAATCACCTTTAATTTCCTTGATCCTGTTTTAAAATGAGCTATAAACATACCCAGTTTCATTGAAATTTGTGACAGTGAATTGAATATCTTAGGCGAACTGACATGGAATGACTCTGCTTGATTTGATTTGAAATACGCCTCAAAATATTTTTAAATATGAAATACTACTAAAAACACCCAAAATCCCACTACTTTTATTTCAGAATCAGGTAAAGGACACCTTTAGGTATATCCCCCACAAAAAATAAATTTAATAAAAATACCGCCTTTTGTTAATAATGCTATTTTAGGTAATGCATTATTTTTCATAAAAAAATCACGACTTCAAAGATTAAACATTTTTTTAGCCACACTTAAAATGTTATATAAGCATAACAGTATTTTTTTTCATAAAATACGTACCCTATATATTATGCATAAATTATTTTAAGATGATTTGTGGAATAGATATTGAAATATGATCATATTTATGTCATGCTACATTTGAAAATCGAGCAGTCAAGAATGCCAACTGATGGCAGTTTTCAAAATTTTGACAATTTTTTTCTCAGAAACTATTTGACCAAGGAGTAAAAAAAAATACTGGGAATCATATCTTAATAAAAGGAACAAACACACGCAGTTTCATCAAAATCTATGATGGTGGGTTACATGCCTGCCTGAACTGACATGGCTGAGTTAGAAAAATTGATTTAAATACACAAGTTAGAGCGCAGAGTGTTAAATATTAAACCTTTTTCAAAATTTTATTATTTGTCGTTTGATGTGAGATGTTCAGCTATAAGTATGCAAAATTTCATGTCTCCAACTTAATTAAATTAGGGGCTGAGTTAGAAAAATTGCTTAAAATACACAAGTTAGAGCCCAAAGGGTTAAATATTAGACTTTTTCAAAATTTTATTATTTACCGTTTGATGTGTGATGTTCAGCTATAAGTATGCAAATTTTCAAGTCTCCGACATGTATAGTTTCTGAGAACGGGCTCTGTGACAGACGGACAGACAGACAGACAAAGGAGTGAGACAGGTAGGGTTTCGTTAGATGAACAAAACTCTAAAAACATGCTGCGGATGATTGTGACAACATCCTAAAATTACATTACCATCAGCGATCTACCAATCCCGAATTTAGTTTATATTCATTTCATATATTCTTATTCATTTGTGTGGCCCTGTAAAATAACTATCAATATTATATACAGTAAAACCTCTGAATAGCGGACACCCCGAGAATGCAGAATATGTCCTCTATTTAGAGGTGACCGCTACTGAGAGTAAAAAATGTACAGTTATTTAAGAGTTGGTAATCGAAAAAATGTCCGCTAAATAGAGGTATCCGCTATTCGGTTGTGTCCGCTATGGAGGTTTTATCAGTAAAACCTCTGAATAGCGAACACCTCGGGAGGGCAGAATTTGTCCTCTATTTGGAGGTGTCCGCTACTGAGAGTAAAAAATGTACAGTTATTTAAGGGATGGTAATCGAAAAAATGCCCCCTAAATAGAGGTGTCCACTATCGGGTGTGTCCGTTATGGAGGTTTTACTATATAATAATATCATCCTTTACAAGAAAATTGCATGCTGTATGATAGACAGACAGACATCCAGAGAAATATAACCTCCCGGAGCAATAAACACTCATGTCTTTTGTTTTAATCATCCACAATTGTATGTCATACAACAGGCCAGATTTTATACAACAGGCTAAAAACGGTCATCGTGGTACGGAGTACTGTATTATTATTTGTTTGCCCACCAAAACTGGTTGCCACGGGTTGTTGCAAGGTTTGTGATCACATGGTTGAAACTGATCTATTCAATATTAATGCGTTCGTTTTTTTTCTTATTATTTGCTCCATGTGTTCAAACCAGTTGTCTACGAAAACATCAACCGGTGAAAGTGACGCACACCAAATTTCTGTGACGTATGCAGATAAATTGTGCTTTTTTATCAGTTTTTTCTATATAATTTTTAAACGGTTTGGAACTTATTTTTCATAGTAGGTGCATTCAGTAGACGACCCTCATAGGTACCATCTGGTGCAATCAGAAACGAAATCCGACAAATATTTTTTGAGTTATGCTTGACGAAAGGTTTTTATTAGGCTTTTTTTTTAGTAGGACATGGCGTTAATATCCATCGTAGTAGTAATGTGTCCGGACAGTAATATTTCGCTGAGTATTAGCCTTCGCTTCGCTCAGACAATTACTTATCTATTTTTTTATTTGCTTGTATTGATGTCTTTTAAGTTGTGTTTAATTGTTAGTTCCTATCTATAAACACTGTTTTGATGAGGCCTATAAATGTCTATGAAGGTTAGAGTTAAAGTAAAGCTAAAGATCCTACCTTCACAAATTCCGGGTTATGTAATATTTAAACGGAGCTTCTGATTGTAAAATAGTCAATGAAATATCGTCTTCCTTTTAAAAGACCTATCCAATGATATGCCACTCAATAGGGTGTGTAAATTTTTTCCCCTCTCTACCGCCATTTTGAATTTATAAAAACAAAAGCTAGCCTATAACCATCGGACGGTTAAGACGAATCGACAGAGACCTCATTCATTAAAATACACCCGGCCGTTGGGATGTTTAGAGGGTATAAAGAAATCCACATACCCAGATACACGTGAAACACATAGCCCTTTTTTGCAGTCGGGTAAAAACGATTAAAAACGCTTTTTTTTTATTTTTATTTTTTTTTATAATTTTTTTTATTTTTTTAAGTACAAACTTGTCTTTATTGTAGAACGAAATTAATAACAAAATATATAAATGTTACTGGTATTCTATAAGTTTTGATATTTTTTCTTATTTTTTAATAGTCATTAATGCATTTCAGTAGAGTTAAAAAATAAAACAAAGCTAATCAAACTTGGGTTCTTGATGAAAAAAAGAGTTGTTAATCCCATATGCTTGAAAAAAATTGTTACTAGTCCCCCCCCCCCCCCCACACACACACACTTGCGTAACGTTGTTCATCCCGTGAAGAAAGTAGAAAGACAGGTTCGTTATCTCTGTTTCTTATTTTTATTTTTAACAGATCCATTTTTTCCGGGCTTAAGGGCCTACTTCAGAACTTCAGTCACAGTGAAAAGACGCGTTCGCTAATGCTATTCCTATGGAAGAAATTTATAAACATATCGTGGTCGCATTTCAATATTTTTAGATGACTTTTTTTCTTTTTTAATTTTTTTTTTTTTTTTTTTTTTTTGTCAGTGGCTAGCTGAGGTTGATCTGTATGCAGGACGTTTTCTACTTTTCCAATTTCGTTTACAAGTATTTTTAATCGGGACACTTTCATTTTCAGAATCGGTTCCTAAAATGAAAGCATCCTCTTGAAAAAAATCCCCAAGGAAAATCGAGAAAGTTAAAAACGGCCTTTTTACAGATCGACCTCAACTGGTCACTGCAAAAAAAAAATCCTCTAAAAATATTGAAATGTAACCGAGATATCTTTATAAATTTCTTCCATAGGAATAGCATTAGCGAACGGGTCTTTTCGCGTGACTGAAGTAGGCCCTTAACTCTATAGGCCCCGACGGTACTTTAAAGTACCATTAAAATTAAAATAACTTGTTATAAAATAAATTTAATACGTCGATTAGTAGTAATACAGTTTAGAATGAGTTACAGATATTTTACTTTATCTTGTGCCAAAACCATTATTGGTTGAAAAAAAAAAAATTAAAAAGGTGGATTTTTTTTTTTTTTTTTTTTTTTTTAAATCTTCATCTTTTCAGCTTTCTTGTCATTGAAAGAATGTGGGGGGGGGGGGGGGGGAGTTTCAGTTATCAAATATTTCTATATTTCTGCTGTAAGAGTATATTTGTGCATTTCCTAATTCTATAAATCTAAAATATATATTTTTTAAATAAATGATTTGAGTGGAGTTATAAATATTGCACAAAATCCGTATAAGTTCAAATTTAATTAATTAATTTTAATTGGCAAAATTTTTCTAAAATGTATTAAGTGATTGTTTAATCTTCTAACGTAGTTACAAAAATTCACGAAAACTGCTTTAGGTGATGAAATTTTCAATATTTTTCCGCCCTCAATAGCTCGAAATTTTCTGAGACATTTTCAGACTCATTTTTAAAAATAAAAACATGAAAATTGCTGAGGTGGTTTTTGAAGAGATGTTTAAAAGGCCGTGTGATTTCCTTTTTTTCCTCTCAATTCCTCTCAATTAATTAGAATTTGATTTTTAAACAATTATTTTCTCACTATGACCATTATTTTTTCATTCCCAGATCGCCCGCTTCGGAAAATTCGGTTCAAAACGCCAACTTTGACAGCATTTTTTACAATATTTTCTGCATCTCTCTATTCTAAAAAAAAGTAACTTACACTGTCACCGCCGCCGCCGCCGCCGCCGCCGGTTTTGAATTTATTGTGACTAGAGGTCTTTCTTCCTTAATATTAAGAAAAATACTGCATACAAAAATATGAAAATCGGCGGTATTATAGAGAAATGTTTGATAAACACGCTGATGCAGACAGTTTTCAAATCGAATAATTATTTTTAGAGATATTTAATGCTAAAGTTGGACAAAATCGTTCGATTAAAAAAGTTTTATAGGAGCAAAAACTATGTATGGGAATTAATTCCTTTTTAGATCATTTTATACGTTAGAATTTCCCGGTGTGCAGACTGCATTCACTTTTTTAATTTGACTCATTTTTTGAGGCTTTATTTCTATTTTAAATTCAAATTTTCAGCATTTCGAGAGATATTTTTTGCTTATTTTAGAAAGTGGTATTAATTTAAACTGTTGCCAACTGTATAAACAGAGCAAATAATAATGTTTGCTTCAAGTTAAAAGTTTATTTACACGTGACTATTATTAACAGAAAAAAAAAAACTTTCAAATTAGAAGTAAATAATTACGTATGAAAAGCAGGAACTCATTGAAAATTACTTCATAAAAACTATATTTATACGTAAATTTTAAAAGAGAAAGGATATCGTAAAATAATACATTCATTAACATGCGTTAGAAGTCTTAAATAGGAGAAATTACGTCACATTACACTTATCTCTCTATTCTAAAAAAAAGTAACTACCGCTGTCACCGCCGCCGCCGCCGGTTTTGAATTTTTTGTGACCAGAGGTCTTTCTTCGTTAATATTAAGAAAAATAATGCATACAAAAATATGAAAATCGGTGGTTTTACACAGAAATGTTTGATAAACACGCTGATGCAGACAGTTTTCAGATCGAAGAATTATTTTAAGAGATATTTAATGCTAAAGTTGGACAAAATCGTTCCACTAAAAAAGTTTTATAGGAGCAAAAACTGTTCATAGGAATTTAATTATTTTTAGATCATTTTATGCGTTAGAATTTGCCGGAGTGCAGATTGCATTAATTTTTTTATTTTGACTAATTTTTTGAGGTTTTATTTCTATTTTAAATTCAGATTTTCAGCATTTCTAGAGATATTTTTAACAGATTTTAGAAGGTGATATTAATTTAAACCGTTGCCAACTGTATAAACAGTGGAAACAATAATGTTTGCTTCAAAAAAAAAAATATTTATACGTGTAAATAAATTAAAAATTTATTTACACGTGACTATTATAAACAGAAAAAAACATTTGGAATTAGAATTAAATAATTATGCACAAAAAGCAGGAACTTATTAAAAATTACGTCATAAAAACTATAATTACACGTGAATTTTAAGAGAGAAAGGAATTTGTAAAACAATAAATTTATTAACATTCGTTAGAAGTCTTAAATAGGAGAAATTACGTCATATTTACGTCACATTACAGTTATTACATAAAATGAACACAAAATAATATTGCAAAACGGTTTAAATTTAGAAATTGCGCTAGACATTTATTTGATATATTAAGGGTATACTTTTCAACTATTTTTGTTAGGAAAGCGCAAATAATATTTCATTTCTAACACAAGTACATTCACGTGAACATTAAAAAGAGAAAGAATAGTTTGGTCAAAATTACGTCAGATTAAAAACGATTAATTTAAAATGTCTCATTTAAAAGAACTTTCTTTTCACTTTGTTAAAAAATACCAGGAGATAAAGACTCTGTTTACTTAATTCCTTTTATATTAGCTTATTTTGAAATGTTGTTACACGTGTCTATGTCATCAAGTTATTTTTATTGCGACGTTTTATTTGTATTTTTATTAATGTTGTACTAATTTATTTGTTTTTTCGTTATTTAAAATAAAAATTATGTCAATTTGTATAATTTGGCGAGTGGTTTGGCGATTTATATAATTTGGCGAAATTGGTCGACGGGATAATCAAGTAGTACCGCAACGGATTTGGCGTTAAAATTCCCCAATCAAAGAGAAATGAATAGAAATCAGTTTATAGAGAGATCGCCACTGTTTTCTAAATTATAATTCAATCTTTCGAAATCTTTTTAAAGCCGATCAAATTAGCGTGCATTTAGAGTCTACGGTGTCTGGACGGGGGTTGGCGAGCGTAGCTCGTAGGGGGCCGAGCCCCCTAGTTACGTAAAATAAACAAAAAGTAACATTGCAAAACAGTTTAAATTTTCAAAATGCGCGAGACATTAATTTGATATTTTGAGATTATATTAATAAGATTAATATTAATTTTGTTGAACACGTTTAGACTGCTGTCGAGCTACTATTTAGTAATTTAATAAAAATAAGAAAGATAACCAGCTGAAAATGAAGTGTCATCAACAAAAAAATACCATTTGAAAGAGAAAAATCTGTGAAGCAGAAAATAAAGAAATTGCTTAAATGGTTTAGTTAAGATTCGTTAACCTTTTGTGTCGTTTCCGTCAAAAGAAGGCACTGGTATTGTAAAATATATTTGCATTTTGATGCAGATTAGTTTATTATATTAGCTTATTTTGAAATGTTTAACTGATTTTATTTAATCAAAGACGAAAACAGTCATTGTATTTTTTAACAGCAGCTCTCTTTTCCTTAAAATTCCTGCATCGAAGAGAAATGAATAGAAACCCGTTTATAGGGAGATCGCCACTGTTTTTTAAATTATAATTCAATCTTTCAAAATCTTTTTAAAGCCGATCAAATTAGCGTGCTTTTAGAGACTGCGGTGTCTGAACGGGGATTGGCGAGCGTAGCTCGTAGGGGGCCGAGCCCCGTAGTTTTTCAAAAAATAGACAATCACGCCACATTATACAGTTTCTGAATAAGACAATCTGCAAAATTGATGCGTTTCAGAATAAAAATAAATTTAAAAATGAATCAGAAAATAATTAGTTTGGATTTGAATACACCCTTAAAGGAAGTCACACTTTTTTCCTTTTGCACTGACCTTAATCTGTGATCCGAATCTGGGTTCATTGTTCGATGGAAACATGGAAATAGGAACAGGAACTAAGTAAGTTCTTGTAATTCTATGGATGGGAACAAGTAAACACCGCTAACAATTTCTACCAGTAGAAATCTATGACCGCAATTCAACTTTGGGACAGGTAGCCAGGATCAAGGTATAACGTGGAGTGTGTATTACTAACCTCCTGCTTTACTCTGGCTTGGATTATATTTAGCATAGCTTTATTTAATCTGTTTTACATATTTATTTTAATTATGGATATTCAATGACAAGTGGAGATATAACGAAGTTCTTTAAAGTACTAATATATTGTAAGTGCTAACGAATTCACTGTTGTATAGTTCCTGACAACAAAAATAATTTTTTGAACAATCGAACAGCTACAATATTCTGATTTCCCAAATCTAAAGAAATAGAAAATTCTTCGTTATATGCGATTTCAAGAATAAGAAAAAGAAAAGAAAAGAAAAAAAAAACGTATTATCCAATTCATCAAAGGTAAGTTTCTTGTTTTATTTTTACCTTTACACTTTTTCAAAGTTCGTTGATTTTGATGAGCTGATTTTTTTTTTTTTTTTTTTTTTTTTTTTTAAATCATTGATTCAAATAAACTTTTAAAATTTTTTTATTTCAATTTTAGGTCAAGATATTTAATTAAAAAAATCATGTCTTGCCAAAAATACTTTGTAAATTTAAAGTATGCGTGAGGCTGAGAACTCAAAATCCCTGCTTTTTCAATTTTATTTAAATCAAATATCATATTTTAAAATAAAATTATAATTTAAAAATAGAGAATTTCAGCTGAAAAATGTTAAACGATTAATGCATACATTTACGTATTAGGAAATATCTAATCTTGTGTGATTTTTTAAATATAAAAAATATGCAGGCTTTCAGCGAGGAAAACTTTAGAATAAATAAATATAGTCATTCAACAGTACTTTTATCAATATTTATGTAGAGATCTTGTTGTGTCAGTGTGCACGTGTAAATAATAAATTTATTTAATTTCCAGTGCAGTTTATTTATGGAACGATATGGGAAAAAAATAATCACATGGTAAGTAATAGTATGAAATACGTTTATATATTTTTAAAATATAATTTAAATTTTAATTATTTATAAATATAGGCTAATTAATAACTAAAGTTTTTAAAGTCTAAACAAATCAGATTTATTTTTTTTTTAATTTAAATCAAATAAATCGAACATTGATTAGCTTTAAACTCCGCATGGGAAATTGGTATTTCTTTTCAAGCATTTTAATAACAAAGAATAATTTTTGCAGACCTATTGAAATTTATAACACGTAATTATGGTCATCTTTATGTGTGTGTAATTACATGCTCCAAATTCATTAAATGAATACTGTATGTATTCCAGAATATTGTGTATAATATAATCCAGAATAGAATGTTCAAAAGAATATTGTATATAATCCAAATCTAGAATAACATGTTTAAAAATTCATTCCGAACTGTTTTTATATATATATATATATATATATATAAAATGCTTAAATTGTCTTTTATATTTTATGATTTTTAGTAAAGAAATTTGGTAAAAACAAAGAGTTTTAGCTTTTAGTAATGAAAGGTGCATATGATTTTTATTTTATCAAATAGATAAGTTAAGGTAATATATACGACATTTTATACAGTATAGGATATTTATTAAATTGCAGTTAGTGTAAGTGCGTGCTCCTGCAAAACAAGGTAATCAGTTTTATTTATTTCCTGTTTTCATAATTAAAAGAGAATTCAAATTTTCAAATTAAATATCTGTTTAAATTGCTTTATTTTTAAACTATACATTTTTTATGTGATTATTTCAAAATTAACCAAGTGAATATTTTTTCTTTTTTTAAATTAAAAAAAAAATCCAAAAAGCAAATAAAATCATAAGACGAAACGCAATTTTTCACCTTGATTCAATATAAAATATATAATGTGAATATTAAAAAGTCCGCAATCTTACTTAAAATGCGACTAAAGTAATGAAAAAGATGTTACAAGTTTAAAATATACATTTTATTTAAAACTTCTTAGTACTTTCAAGCCTTCCAAGCTCATCATCAAAGAATATCTTAATAACTAAATGTTGTTTATTTATACAAATACGTCACTTTGTTTTGAAAATGAGAGAGCCAATAATTACCAGAGTTGAAAGTAGAAGTAGCAGTAGCAGTTTCTTGGATTAAATTTAATTAGAGGAAATATTAGGTAGCTTTCTTTACAAAAAAGCTACCTATTGCAGCCGTTCGGAGGAAAGCGATTTCAAAAAATTTTGGTATATTTTCATCGATCATGACCCCCAGACCCCGAAAGCAGTATAAGATTATATTTAGCCTGAACCAGCGCACCCCCCCCCCCCCTCACAGAACAAGAAGAACAAGAAAAATATCTATGTAAACATTAAAACTTTAACAAAAACTAGGAAAAGATAGGCTGCGGCCTCATCGGCAGTGGGCTATGTTTCAAAAGCAGCCGAGCATTCGATAAAATATACATTAGTGGCAGTGGGTTTCGGCCAGAACAGTGATAGCAAAATCAAATGTTAAGACATTCGATGGCTATTATCACATGCTCCCCCACCGGACCCTACGCCAACAATATTAAATGAATGCCTCACCTGGAACGCAGTAAAAGATGCTAAAAATATGTTCGTTGAAAAAACCACACTCAACCAACTTAGCCACATTGCCACAACCCAAATATAAAACATAAAACAAACTAAACAGCGCAGAATCCAACATCCAATCAACCAATCCCAATTCTTTCCAGATTCTCCAAATTCTGCTGTTTGGCGCATTTCACATGAATTTATCTTGTTTTTTGTTGGTGATTACTGTGCTTTACGTTTATATATATATATATATATATATATCTGACCTATGTCACACTGTAACTCCCGAAATTATGAACCGATTTCGATGTAATTCGGTGTGTACATAGTACATACCAATGTCTCGACCGAGTTCGTTGGCCAGCTTCATCCGCCGTTTTGTTTCAAAATGGTGGCCATTTAAAATTAAAAAAAAAATTTAAAACTTGAAATGTAGTACCAAAAAATTAAAAATGGAAAAGTACTTTTTTCTTATGTATTTGACCTTTATACAAAGATTCCGGAGCAGTTTTTGTTTCGTCTATATCTTAAAAAATGGCTGAGTTATAGCATTTTGAATTTCTAGCGTGGCTGACATTTTGAAACGTCCTGAATTTTGTCACGCGATAAAAGGCGTATTTATGAACCGATTTGGATGTAATTCGGTGTGTACATAGTACATACCAATCTCTCGCCCGAGTTCGTTGGCCAGCTTCATCCGCCATTTTGTTTCAAAATGGCGGCCATTTAAAATTTTTTTAAAAATTTAAAATTTGAAATGTGGTACCAAAAAATTGAAAATGGAAAAATATTTTTTTCTTATGTATTTGACCTTTATACAAAGATTTCGGAGCAGTTTTTGTTTCGTCTATATCTTAAAAAATGGCTGAGTTATAGCATTTTGAATTTCTAGCGTGGCTGACATTTTGAAACGTCCTGAATTTTGTCACGCGATAAAAGGCGTATTTATGAACCGATTTGGATGTAACTTCGTTTATACATAGTACATACCAAGGTCTCGACCGGGTTCGTTGGCCAGCTTCACCCGCTATCTTGTTTAAAAATGGCGGCCATTTAAATTTTTAAGAAAAATTTAAATTTGAAATGTAGTACCAAAAATTGAAAATTGAAAAAATATTTTCTTCTTATGTGTTTGACCTTGATAAAAAGATTCGGGAGCAGTTTTTGTTTCGTCTGTATCTTAAGAAATGGCTGAGTTATAGCATTTTGAATTTCTAGCGTGGCTGACATTTTGAAACGTCCTGATTTTTCTCACGTAATAACAGGCGTATTTATGAACCGACTTAGATGTACCTTGGTGTGTACATAGTACATACAAATATCTCGACCGAGTTCGTTGGCCAGCTTCATCCGCCATCTTGTTTCAAAATGGCGGCCATTTAAAAAAATTAAAAAATAAAAAAATTTAAATGAGATACCAAAAAATTGGAAAATGAAAAAGATTTTTTTTGTATGTGTTTGACCTTAATACAAAGATTCCGGAACAGTTTTTCTTTCGTCTATATCTAAAAAAAAATGGCTGAGTAATAGCATTTTGAATTTCTCTTGTGGCTGACATTTTAAAACGACCTGATTTTGGTCACGCGATAACAGGCGTATTTATGAACCTATTTGGATGTAACTTGGTCTGTACATAGTACATACCAATGTCTCGACCGAGTTCATTGGCCAGCTTCATTCGCCATCTTGTTTCAAAAGGGTTGCCATTTAAAAAAAATTAAATTTAAAATTCAAAATGAGGTATTAAAAAATTGGAAAATGAAAAAGATTTTTTTTATGTGTTTGGCCTTGATACAAAGATTCCGGAGCAGTTTTTGTTTCTGAAAATTTGTTCTTTTGTTGATATCTTAAAAAATGGTTGATTTATAGCACTTTGAATTTCTAGCATGGCTAACATTTTGAAACGATCTTGTATTTGTCACGCGATAACACACGTATTCGCCTATTTCGATGTAAGAAGGCATGTGGATAGTATACATCAACACCTCGACCAAGTTCGCTGGCCAGATTCATGAGCCATCTTGTTTCAAAATGGCGGCCATTAAATTAAAAAAATATATATATATTTAAAGTGAGGTGCAAAAAAATTAGAAATTGAAAAAGGTTTCTTTCTTAAGTATTTGATCTTGATATAAGGATTCAGGAGCATTTTTTGTTTGTCTTTACCTTAAAAAATGGCTCAGATATAGCAGTTTCAATTTCTATTGTGGGTGACATTTTGAAAAATCTGATTTTTTGCATACGACAGCACTCCTATATATTAACCGATTCCGATATGAATGAGCATGTGCACAGCAATTACTAAGGTCTCGACCAAGTTCACTGCTTAGCCTCATCCACCATGTTGTCTTAAAATGACAGGCACTTTAAGAAATTGCCGAATTTGGCAGCCAAATATAAGTTACTTTAAAGAAAAGCAGCTTGGATAAAGCTGACTAATTTCGCGAAATTCTCATTCGTTATATTGATAAAAATTAGTATTGAATCTCCTATATTCGGTTTCGACTAAATTGAGCTTCGTGTGTTTGCATGATATAAGTTGGCTTTTTTTAAATAAGGATTATGAAAGCTACCTCTTCCTCCCGGCACTGGCCGGAAGGACTTTTTATTAATGTTATTAATTGCAGTTCCATTTATTTTATGACGTCACTCTGTTTTTCTCATACGTCACTTTCCATGGGTGGAAGAAAATTTTAACTCAAACAACCCTTTCCTTCCGCGGTCCTTTAAGCTATTCTTCTCTTATGCCGACTCTTTTGCGGAAGCCAGGTTGAGAGAAAAAAAAAATCAAGAATTGAAATCGGACAAATTTAAAAGGGAAATTATATAAATTAAAGACATCGAAAAGCAGGAAGGGACGGTTTGGGGCCCTGAAGCTACCGAACAACCACTGCTGCGTCGAGTTAATTATTATTATTATTATTATTATTGTTGTTGTTGTTTGTTGTTAAATAAAAAAAATCCACAAACTCTGAAATTTTTAATTACGCTTCTTTTTAATTGCGTTTTCTGATTTATTATGATTATTATTATTATTATTTTATTATCCGCAGTAATGTCTCCTGATTTCAGGAATCCATGAATGAATTCAGGAATGATATCTCATTTCAGGCCTTTCCTATTCCTGATTTCAAGTAATTTAAAAATTACTTTTCAATGTCTATTAACATTGTTTTTAGCGGTATCAAATGTCATCTTTAAAGTTTATGGTTATTTTATTTATAATTTTAAAAAATTAATAAGCAAGGAAATAAGCATTCGATGTTTCAAAAGTGAACTGGATTTTTTCACGTTAAAAATTACAAATCAAATTACCGTAAATCGAAATCGTTAAAGGCGTCTTCTAACTTTAGTAGAAATAACGTTCAGAGGCTACTTCACTTACGTGAAAACATCTTGGTAATGTTAATCGTATGGGTGAATTATGACGTTAATGGGTGATTTAGTGACGAAATTTTACTTTAAATGTATAGTTTTAAAACTACATTTTGAATTTTTTTTTTAATTTTGATTTAAATAAGAATTATGATTATTATTAATAATAATAATTTTAAAAAATACACAAACTCTGGAATTTTTAATTATGCTGAAGTTTTCTGATTTATTTATTTTTATTTTTTTAAATCCTAGTTATGTCTCCTGATTTCAGGAATTGATGAATGAATTCAGGAATGATATCTCATTTCAGGCCTTTCCTATTACTGATTTCAAGTAATTTAAAAATTACTTTTTAATGTCTATTAACATTATTTTTAGCGGTATCAAGTGTCATCTTTAAAGATTTTGATTTATAGTTATTTTATTTGTAATTAAAAAAATTAATAAACAAGGAAATAAACATTCGATGTTCCAAAAATAATCTGGGATTTTTTAACTTTAAAAATTACAAATAAAATTATGCTAAATCAAAATCGTCAAAGATGTCTGAGATCGTCATGTGAGAATCAAGATGTGAGAATCGTCAAAGATGTGGGACTCTGGTAGAAATAGCGTTTAGAGGCCACTTCTCTTACGCGAAAACACCCGCTCGGTAATGTTAATACTATGGGTGAGTTTTTTAAAGCATCTCATTTGCATTTTAATACTTTTAAATTATTTTATTATTATTATTATTATTATTATTATTATTATTATTATTATTATTATTATTCCATCGAATAGATGAGGTCGATCTCTACCAAGTATGTTTTTAACTTTTTCGATTTTGTTTGCATGTTTTTTTTAATGGAGGAGATACTTTCACTTTCGAAACCGGTTTAGGAAGTGAAAGTATCTTAATAATAATAGTAATAAATCCGTAAAAGAAAAAAAAAAACGCCCTTTTCAGACATCAATCTCAGCTATTCTTATTATTTTTACCATTGCAAAAAAATTGTTTAAAAATATCGAAATACAAATGAGATATTAAAAAAAAAAATTTCTCCAATCGGATTAACATTGCTGAGCAGGTATTTTCGTATGAGTGAAGTACCCTTTTAATAAGAAAATTGTTAAATAAAGGAAATTTAAAAACTAACCTTGATAATTGAAGGATTTTCTTTTTAATATTTTACTAGAACTTTTTGTGTGATTAATTTGCTATACCTAAGTTAATTCTAAAACTTTAATCGTATCGCTGCACCTATATGTGCTCTTTCATATAATTTCACGAGTTTTTAAGCAGGGACATATCCCTGCATTTTGTAGATATAAACATTATGTGTTTGAACTGTTTATTCTACTTTACAATTTTAAGTTTGTTTTACGAAATATTAATTTCTTTAATGTAAATATTCTGCATTAATCAGCATATATGATTTATGAAACACCCTCGTGTCAAAAACTCATTTAATTTTAATTTACAGCTGATCTGCGATGTATTGGCTTATTTGCTCTCTAGTATAATGTCAAAATTTCTTAAGCAGGGGCATAAAAATCCCTATATTTTGCAAATTTAAAAATTGTTTGTTTGAATTGTGTATTCCGCTTTACAATTTTAAGTTAGTTTCGTCAAATATTAAATTTAATATTTGTATTTTATTTATTATAGTCTAAGTAGTGATACATAATTTTTCCCCTTTAGGTTATATTAAAACAAAATCGATATTACTATCTTTTCTTTTCTTTTTTTTCTGTTATTATATTTGAACAAAATATTTATCTATTAACTCAAACTTTTTCTTTAAGGTAAATACTCTCCATTAATCAGCATCTACAATTTATGAAAGACTCTAGTGTCAAAAACTCCTTTGTTTTTAATTTACAGTTGACCTGATATATGGGCTTATTTGCTCTTTAATATAATGTTAGAATTTCTTAAGCAGGGACATAAACAATCTCTGTATTTTGTAAATAAAAAAACTGCGTGTTTGAATTATTTATTTTACTTTACGATTCTAAGTTAGTTTTGTAGAATATTAAATTTAATATTTGCATTTTATGCATCGTAGTCCAAGTAATGATAGATAGCAATTTTTTTCTTAGGTTGTTTTAAAACAAAGCCGACATTGTTATTATTTATTATTATTATTATTGAATTATATCTAAACAAAACTTTTTTCTTTAAATTCTCTTAAACTTTTTCTTAAACTTTATATTAGAGCATACGTCATCGGATAAAACTGAAAAGACATCGCACTTCCGAAAGCTTGAATACTTTTGCACGTGTTGTTCTAAGTTATAAATCATAAATAAAGTGACAACCATTAATATATTGTGTAAATCTTGAGATAAAGAGATAAAATGACAGGATAAAATTTTAATTAAGTCTTTATTATTGCTTAAATATTAACAATTATTTCGAAATAAATCCAAAATAATATACAGTAGAACTTCTTTTATCCGAAACTCTCGGTTAACCAAAATCCATTTTTAAAGCTTTTTTTTTTTTTCTATCATATTTTAGTGTGGAAAACCCATTTTGAAAGTTTTTTTTTATAACTATCATATTTTTGTGCAAGCAGTTCTTTCCGAACAACGAGTACATATAAATATTTTCAATCCCCCCTTTTTAGAGTTCCTTTGAATTTCACTTGAGCTCCCGTAACCAGCGGATTGGAACGAAGAAAACGAACGTGAACTAATACTATTAAAAAACTCCGTGATAGAGCTTCAAAGCAAAGGCAATCGAAACTGCGACAAACAAAACATTTTTTCAAAACTTTGTGATATCTGTAAAAGGTACTTAATTTCAAAATTAAAATTCAGGTAATTTATTCTTGTTTCTATTTTGCTATTGCTTTATTTTTATTAAGCACTTATTACCATAATAATAAATATTGCATATGTTTCTCCCTAATCTTCAAATTGAAGCATTATCGATTATCTGAAAATTTCAGTTTTCCGAAAGATGGCTGGTCCCAATTACTTCGGATAATCGAGGTTCTACTATACTTAAATTAGATCTAGAAGTTTTGCGCATACATTTATTCCTTAATCAGCTAGAGAAATCCGAATAGTTACTATCTGTATGTATCTAAAATGTATCCATTTTCATAGGAAATAATCAGCGGCTGGGGATTTCCAGAATATCTTATCAGCCAAGGATTTATTTTACCTGGTAGCAAAATGCAACGCACAGTTGAAAATTGTTATGACAAAATTTACAGCACTGCAAAAGTAGTTGATTACTGTTACTTCAATGCATTTTCATATTTTTTTTTTTCAATAAAATTAAGAAATATGCACAAGAGAGGAAAGTTTAATATAGAATAGAATTTAGTACCATGTTTACATCGCAGTAATTTGGAAATTTACAAAATATAGCTAACGAGAAAAAAAAAAGTTATCGGAATATCTGTATAGTTTGCAGTATTTTAAGACTACCTAAAAATTCACTCGCTAGTGGCGAATAAAATGATGTGTTTCCCCACCCCTGAAAATAATGCTTTAACTATTTATTTTCTAATCTTTTATACTAGAATTTTCTTAAACTCTTGAAATGCTTGGAGGAATTTTGCAACTTTAGACAGCAATAACGCCACAACTCTAATTTGACGCAAATTTCCTGTAATCACTACCAGTAGCAAACAAATCTATTTTTGAACGAAGTTGTTTGAAGGTAAGGAAATTTTATTTACTACTAAAATTGAAATTCAGTTTACATTTGATTACTTATTTGACTTAAAAATCGATGAAAAAGAAGCAAAACCACACTCTGAGATTAATTATTGAGGGATATCATTGTATTGATTCAATTGTCTTGACATTAACCCTTTATCTACTGACGCTGACGGTGCTTATAAGTACCATTAAAATAACTTGTTATAAAATTCATTTAATACATCGATTAGTTGTAATACAGTTTAGAATGAGAAGATACATAACTTTAAAGTTATAGATACGTAACTTTATCTTGTTCCAAAAGCATTATGGGTTATACAAAACAAAAATATTTTTAAAAGGATGATTTCTTTTGCCTTTGCATCTTTTGAGCTTTCTTGGCGTGGGGGGTGGGGGGGATTTTTCAGTTCGGAAATATTTCTATATTTCTATTGTAAGAACATTATATTTGTACATTTCCTAATTCTACAAAATACTAAGAAAAATATTTAAAATAAAAGATTTGAGTGGGGTTATAAGTATTGCACAAAATCCCTATAAATTCAAATTTAATCAATCCTTTTAAATCCTTCAATCCTTTTAAAATTTATTAAATGATTATGTAATTCTTCTAATGTAGTCTAAACAGTTCACGAAAAGTGCTTCAGAAGATAAAAATTTCATGAATTCATAATTCAGTACATAAAGGTTAATGGCATTATACGCATACGCATTATACCATTATACGAACGGTTTTTTGGTCTTGTTTATTTTTGAATTAATTTTCCAAAACTAATAGATTTTTTTCAACACAGTTCATTAAGCACTGCTAGTATGAGTTTTCTAAAGGAATAATTCAGCACTTCAATAATACCACAAATTGAATAATAAGATAATGAGTATGGTCAGATATTTACTTTTTCAAATTTCTCATAATTAAGTACAATTTTATATTATTTTTCAAATATATTTAATATAGTTATAAAAGAAAAGTAATTGAGCTTTCCATTAATGTATACTGGTCCTAAAACCTTTAAAATAAATGCAGTTTTGTAAATGGCCATTAGTACATAAAAGAAAAAAAAATTAACATTTTATTACTATGGAAAAAAAAAATGCAAATTTAATTAGGTATGTCGTTAAAGGTGTCTTAATTGGCAGAGCGTAGGTGCGCTGAGTCAAAGATCCAGATCCGAACCCTTGCCTTTCATTGAGACTCAGGTTCGAATCCTGGCCTTTGATTTGCCACGATATTTGGCTCCTGGATATTTTTTACCCGACTGAAAAGAAGGGTTATGTGTTTCACGCGTATCTGTGTATGTGGATTTCTTTATACCCTCGAAACATTCCAACGGCTGGATGGATTTTTATGAATAAGGTCTCTATCAATTCGTCTTAACGGCCCGATGGTTATAGGCTAGGTTTTGTTTTTATAAACTCAAAATGGCGGCCGTAAAATACAAAATGGCTGTAGAGACGAAAAAAAAAAATTACGCACCCTATTGAGTGGCATATCATTGGATAGGTCTTTCAAAATGAAGACGATGTTTCATTGACTATTTTACAGTCAGAAGCTCCGTTAAAATATTATACAACATGGAAGTTGTGTACGTAAGATCTGTAGCTTTGCTGCAACTCTAACCATCATAGGCATCTATAGACCTCATCAAAACAGTGTTTATAGATAGGAACTAACAATTAAACACAACTTAAAAGTCATCAATACAATTAAATAAAAAAATAGGTAAGTAATATAAACAAGTAATATAAAAAAAATATTTTAAGTCAATTCCTACTTGGGTCAATTAGAGATTTCTTTTTCTCCCATTCTTCTTTCCTCTTGAGTGGTGCTTAAAATGCCTTGATCAAGAAGAGGGCTCTCTGGGTCTTAAAATACTTTGATCAAGAAGAGAGCTCTCTCGGTTATGGAAAATTAAATAATTTAATTTAATTAATGAATTAATATTTGAAAAGAACTGGATTAACATCAAGTGTCATCCACTACAAGTTTAAACAAATTTATTTGAGCTTGATTGGATGAATAATAAGTATTTTATTAACCCCTTGGGGACGAGCGACACGTATACGTGCCGCATGAAGCGCTCAGAATCCTTGTTTTTCCTCACCAGTAAAATTTTACTGTAAAATTTGCCTTATTTAATCAGCGCATTTTGTCGATTCAAGAAGACACAAATTTCTGTTTTTAAAAAACGGTGACAAATGATTAAAAATTTCGTAAAAGGCTCCCGTCCCGAAGGGGTTAACGATTGAAAATTTGAATAAGATATATATAGCGAGAGTGTGAGCTAATAGTAGGAATTGAAAAAAAAAAGTTTCACATTGACGAGAAATAATTAATTAGTTCGCTTTTTATGCAGTCGGGTTTTTTGATTTTTTAAATTTAATTGTTTATTCACTTTATTGGTTTTCGCCTTGTTAGCAATGCGAATAAAAATTCACGTAATTAAATTTAGATTTCTCGGGCGTAAGTCATCGTTTAAATATATATACATATATTATATAATGATGGAAGTAATTTTATGCTAATTGGACAGATAGACTGGAAGACAGAGAGAAAGAAAAAAAGTCATTGCATTAATGATGTTACTATATCACAAACATAAAGAAATTCATATGAATTTCAGAAGTGTACTAAAACATGCTTTCTGTAGAATGAAGAGTGCAAAACATTTATCATTTATTTAAAAGGTCACACAAAAGAGTTCGGTTATATCATGATCTATTTAGAATAAATGTTCGCAGAGTATTTCATTATACTGCACTATTTCAAACATGTTGAAATTGATATATATTATTGAAGTTTATACAGTCGAACCCCGTTATAGCGAACCCGGTATATAACGAACTCTCGGATATAACGAACGAAAATTTCGGTCCCGCCGTTTTTCTATCGTATTTAATGCTAATTTATCCTTTTATAGCGAACCTTCGAAATCTTAAGAATTGGCTATAACGAACATTTTTTTCCGTCGACCATGTTTTTTTTTTTTTTTTTTACTTTTTCGCAGTTGTGAACACAAGACTTCGACTCCAATTTCATAAGAAAATGTATGCCGGCTAATGAAACATAGTGCAAATCAGCGATGTATTTTTTTTAAAGGGAGAAACAACTGCATTCTTTCTCTTTTACGAAGCTTTTAGGAAGCAGCTCATTTTACGAATTTTAGAGGGATGTGATA
Source organism: Maratus speciosus (assembly GCA_963932465.1). Classification (NCBI taxonomy): domain Eukaryota; kingdom Metazoa; phylum Arthropoda; class Arachnida; order Araneae; family Salticidae; genus Maratus; species Maratus speciosus. The sequence goes on along the minus strand of OZ010797.1, from coordinate 276,917,945 downwards.
AAAATGTGAAATGTGGCGTTTCTCTTCTTGATGCACTTATAATGCTCGAAAAATCTTGGCGGTTTGTTACGGATTCTACAATGAGAAAATATTTTCAACATGCAGGCCTAGCAAAGAATATTGAAGATACAACGAATGTTGAAGAAGCAAAGAATGTTGAAGAAGAGGATGATGAAAATTTACCTATCGCGATAGAAAAGCGCAAAATTTCATCATTCTCAGTTTGTGACATGCAATTGTTTGAAACATGGGTTGATGAAGTCATTACATGTGAAGATCCGACTGATGAAGAAATTGTGGAAGAAGTTAAAATGAATCATTCTGAAATCTGAGATTCTGCATCTGATGCTGATGAAGAGGATCACACGAATGACGAAATCCTCACGATCTCAGATGCTACAGCAGCGATGCGTACGATTAATAAATTTTTGTCGACACAAACAGTGTAAGAAAGGATGTTGAAGTCATTTGATGTACCAGACAAAGAAATTCATAATTTGTTTTTGAAATCGGCATCACGTCAGCAGAAGATTGCCGATTATTTCTGTATCAAAACAGTGAGCAACAATTAAAGGTAAAATTAATTTATTCATGTTTGTCTTCCTTGTTAGTTAATTTAATTAGTATTGTGTTAGCTTAATGTAACCGATTTTACTCAATTTAATTCTTTAATGGTTATATTTAATAGATTTTACCCTTTTTTAATGCATCATTATTGAATATACACGTAGCAACTAATGAGTTATACATTTTGTGAACTCTAACATTTTTCTTGACTGTTCGGATATTGCGAACCACCGGATATAGCGAACAAAACCTTCGGTCCCTTGAAGTTCGTTATAACGGGGTTCAACTGTACTCACAAAATGCTTGCAGAAAAATATGATGCGCATTGCGTTTATCATTCATTTACGGGTACATATAAAATATTTTGGATACGATATTTTATCAGAAGTGCTCTCTATTAGGGATGATTGCTGAAAGTGTGTTTTCAGTCACGGTATGCATTTTTATGTTTGACAATAGCTGCCAACTTTGACGCATGAACATAAATGGCTTAAAGGTGTTTTTTTTCAATTGGAGTTATGCATTTTCAATCTGAACTACAGCATACTAAGAGATGTTTATAGCATATAAATAAATTCATATACAGGGCTATACAAAGAACTAGATACTACGGATAGTAATTCCTGTAAGTGTGATTTTAATTGATTTAAGCATGTTTTTGCCTGAATTAAATTTCACTTAATATGTAGTGTTTATAAAAAACATGTATGCATAGCTACCAACTTTTACGAGATGTATGCAGTATGTAATATACAGGGCTGTACAAAAGAATCCAAGTACTTTTCCGTCTATTGGTAGAAACTGCTGAAGATGATTTTCAAGCTCGTTATTTGTTTTCTTACTAAACTAAATTTTAACATATTTATTTAGTATAAATTTTAGAAAATTTTGTAGAATCTGTACAAATATATAGTTCATATACAGATCCGTACAAAAGAACTGGTGTATCTTTCTGGTTATGGGCGGTAATTGTTGACACCTCATTTTCAAATGTGTTATACATTTCTAAACTGTTTGCTTAAGTATCTTGTTCACCTTATTAACCGGCGAAGTTTTGTTAAAGTAATCTGGAAGTGTTGGAAAGTGTTTCAAAATCTATGATTGACGCATGATTTTTCTTTCTTGTTTTAATTATGTTAGATTCAGAGGATAACGATTCAGACAGCAACAGGCCAGACATAAGCAGTCCCGACGAAAACTCACAAGACGATTCAGCCAGAAACAATCCATATAGAAACTGTAGATCATCTAGTTTATCGATTCCATCAACAGAAGATTCTCTAAAAAGGAAGAGGTGTGACAGCTCTTCCAGCGACGACTCTTCGAGAGACAAAGAAATCACAGCATCAACAGAAAGTTCTCCTAAAAGGAAAATGTCTGACAGATCTTCCAGAGACAAACAAGTTAAAAATAAAAGAGGTAATTCTAAATATTAATTACCATTCAAAATAGACAATAGTGTAAAACTGGCTTGATATATAAACTAATATGAGAATAATAAACCGGTTCATTTTTTAAAAATCCACTGTTCTCTTTTCAGATGAAAGATCTGGTCAGTAGCTTAGCAATTTAAAAATTATGTGGGGGGGGGGGGGGGGGGGGGACTCAAATGGTTTTTAACTCAGTGCGCTCAAAATAACTACGAAACTGAGAAAAACAATTAATTATAAAGCATCTCATTAATAAGTTCCATGACAATTATTAACAAGTTACTAGCTGGCTTCGACCGCTAGCGGGCCCCTCTTTTCAAACGAATCTCTAACGTATACGTCAATCTCTAACCGAACGAACCTCGAACCGGGTCTCCGCTACCTACGGCACCGTATAGCAGGCGTGCTGCGCACTCACTGCAAAAACCTTCGATTCCACCGCCCAGTGGTTTCCAACGATATATCACACGAAGGCTGTCGACAAAATTTTGAAAACTGCCCCCTGAAAGGGGAAACAAAATTTGTCATATAATATAGAGGTTCATATAATGAACAACTGGTCAGAGACCTTTCAAACGATACATCACATGAAGGGTGTCGGCAAAATTTAGAAAAGTGTCCCCTGGGAGGGGTAAAATGAGGGGAAGGCACCGAAGATGCATATCATAAACAAGTGGTCACAGCCTTTCAAACGATATATAGGGGTGTCGGCAAAATTTAGAAAAGTGCCCGCCTGGGAGGGGTAAAGTGGGGGGAGGGCACCAGAGATGCATATCATGAACAAGTAGTCACAAGCCTTTCAAACGATATATAGGGGTGTCGGCAAAGTTTATAAAAGGGCCCCCTCAGGGAAGAAGTGGAGGGAGGGACGCCGGAGGTGCATAACATGAATAAGTGATCACAGGCCTTTCCAACGATATATCACATGAGGGGTGTCGGCAAAAGTTAGAAAAGCTAGGTGCTCAGATAGTTTTTAACTCAGTACGTTCAAAATAACTGCGAACTGAGAAAAATCAATTAATTATAAAGCATATTATTAATAAGTAATAACGTAGATTAATTAATAATTAATTTTTTACATACTGTAAAAGCACTTATTTTCGCGATTTTCGCGAGCCCGTCGTAATCGCGAAAATTTAAGCCACGCAAAATATATATATTTTTTCGCCTCAAATAATAATAAAAAATCAGAAATTTTTCCCTTATCCAAAATTTAATGATTACAGTTACTTAAATAAGAAATAAGTACAGAAATTTCTTATATACTTACAATTATTTCTTGAATACGATGCAATTACTTCTTGATTAAAAACAATAACACAACTAATAGAATGCAGTCATTCACTAACAATATTTATACCAGCTTCTTTGAAGCCGAGCGATGGGGAGAGTAGGGGGAGGGAGGGCGAAGAACCTTCCAGACAAAAGGAAGTTTCTTAAATTGCCTTATGCAAAAGTGGTTGGTTCTATTTAGGTAGTTTCGGAATTTTTCAACTTTCAGTTCAGTTCATATAAAATTCGCGAAATTTTCAGCTCGCGAAATCATCGATATCTTCATTTTCGCGAAAATTACGGCTCGCAAAAATAAGTGCTTTTACAGTAATTAAAAATGTGTATGCGCAATATTTCAATGTAAACGTTAAGGAATAAATCAAATTTTACAATTTTGTGAAATATGGCAGCAGAGTTCGAAAGAAATATTTCGTTAATAGTACTTAAAAAAGAAAGAAAATGCACTTTCAAATTTCGGCATCATAACACGAGATAAGTGCGCTTTGCTAACGTTGCGTTCAAAATGGGTTCGGCATCTACTTGTATTTCGCGATGTATGTTCATGAATGCGAATCCAGAAAGTCGGAGAATTCCCAGATAGCATGAACATTAGCAGCAAGTTTGATTTTTTCTGACATTATCTTGCCATGACAAATTTGAATTGAGAAATTCGCAACAAATTTCTCGCAAGGTAAACCATTACCCACTTGCATGAGTAGTTTGTTGTGAAACTGATGGCAAGACTGTCTATTCACGAAAGTGACGAAAGCAAAATATCCCTCTGTTGAGATAATAAACAATCAGCACATACGCAGAAATTGCAGAAATTTTATTCGGTTGGCACCGCTTTTTCTAAACGCTATAATTATCAAATACCAAAAAAGTCTCGTGTTAAAAAGTACGAATATTACCTTTACTTGTGTATGGTGATGAAAACGATACATGCACCTTCTGACGGTGTGTTCGAATCAATAGACCTGATCAGGTCTATGGACCCTTCAAAGGGCTTAAACTTACAGTGTAACAGTTGTAAACAGTTAATGTGGCATGGAAAGGTTGATACTTTGCGGTATTTTTTATTGCTTGTTTGCCGTTAATTTGCAATAAATTTGATACAGCATGAATTTAACTTGCACGACATGTTAGCTGCAAGCTCAAAGTGTGGTGACTTCAGCGTTTGCGTTATCTTGCTGGAGTTTTGTTACGAACTTTCAGTCTTGTCATGCTGAGCTTGCTGCAACTTTGCAGGTTTTCAAAGCAAGACTGCTGCCAATTTTCTGCAAATTAAAAATGCTTCCTGGGTTAGACATAGCGTTCCTAACAAGTAAAGCTACTGCCTGTGGCGGCGAATTTCGATTTATATAGCTCATTCGATTCGTCTCATCGAGCGTAGTAATTTTATACCTCGCATATCGGCTATTGAGTTTTTTATAATGACAGTGGGCCGGGTAAAAGTTCAAAATTTCGTTCATTGAAAAACAGATTCCTTCAAAGAAATAAGTGCGATTTTAGTTTACTAATTGTTTTTTCAGTGCTGTACATTGTCAATAACTACTATAAGGTTATATTAGTGCTATTATTATAAGCAAATAAAGACGAAAATTATGTCACCCCTACAGACTATTGTTTTAACTCTTTGCACTCGTATGTCCAGTCTGACTGGACATCATCTTTCTTTGCAAAATTTGTTTTTGGCAGCAGTAATACAGGAAAATAAAATCTGCCTTATTTAATTAGAGCATTTTTGAAATTGTGTACTTCAAGGAAACTTCTTTTAAAAAAATGGTGTCAATCGAATACAATTTGTATAAGAAACGTCCGAGTCGAAAGTGTTAAAATTCAAAACACAAAGCAGAGCTGTTTTGAATGCGTCGTCGAGTCAGTTGAAGAAGCCTTTGCCTGTTGCGCGCACTGTGAGAAATATTTTTTGTTTTATCCACTTCTTCGCAATGAATAATGTGTCAGAAATTGACTATCTTCAATGCGTGTCACGCCAACTGGTTTCACGCTAACTGGTTTTCAATGAACGAAATTTTAAACTTTGACCCGGCCCCCTCGCATTATTAAAACTCAATAGCCAATATGCGAGGTAGCAAATTACTTACTTCGATTAGACGGAGGACCGAAACTAGCCTTTTTTACACCCGGGACAAACATGGATTTTGACGCCCTCCTCTTCCGCAAAGTACATTTACAAAGAGAATTTTACTAATTTTCTAATAGCCGACTTATTTTAAAATTTAAAATATGTAATCATAAAATATGTAACACTGAACTACGTAATCTACAATGGTGGATTCAAGGGGGATGTCACGGGGGTCATGACCCCCTCCCCCCACCTCTGAACACCAACAAAAATAGTCTAAAGATCATTTTTAAAAGGAAATATACAGTAGAGTCCCGATTATCCGAGTCCCGCTTAACCGAGTTTCCGCTTTCACCGAGTTATTTTCTTCTGATGGAGTGATGGCTTCCATTATTATGAAACAGTCATTGTAAATGAAGTGTTAGGTGGAGATGAAATAGCATCGTAAAAAGTTAAAACTCTGATTTTCTGGTTAGAATGGGAAAAAAAGAATTGCCATATTTTTATTTTATTTTATTTTTTTAAATTATGGCCAATTTTTTCCCCATTCTGACCAGAAAATCAGAGTTCTAACTTTTTACGACTGCTTTTTCATCTTCACCACACTTCATTTATAATGGCTGGTTCATAAAAATGGAAGCCATCAGTCCATCAGAAGAAAATGATCTATTCCAAAGGTACAATCCTTCATTTGGCGCCCCTTCGTTCTGGCGCCCGGGGCACATGTCCCTTCTGCTCCCCCCCCCTTAGTTTCGGCCCTGATGAGACGAATCGAATGAGCTATAAAAATCGAAATTCGCCGCCACAGACTATAGTAGCTTTACTTGCAAGATAACTTTTTCATCGTCTCGGTGGAGAGGGTCTTTCCAGATTATCTGTTGAGACTGGGAGTTTTGACAGAACTTTCAACAATTTCTTGATGTTGGGCTAAACAGCCATATTACAGAAAGATGAGGACTGTACTGCAGTGCTTAGTATTTCTTCTTTGATTGACGACATCCATTTTTACCCGACTGCCAAGAAGGGTTATGTGTTTCACGCGTATCTGGGTATGTGGATTTCTTTATACCCTCGAAACATCCAAACGGCTGGATGGATTTTAATGAATGAGGTCTTTATCGATTCGTCTTAACTATCCGATGGTTATAGGCTAGGTTTTGTTTTTATAAATTCAAAATGGCGGCCGTAAAATACAAAATGGCGGTAGATACGAAAAATTTTTTTACGCACCATATCGTGTGGCATATAATTGGATAGGTCTTTCAAAATGAAGCCGATGTTTCATCGACTATTTTACAGTCAGAAGCTCCGTTTAAATATTACACAACTTGGAAGCTGTGTAGGTAGGATCTCTAGCTTTACTGCAACTCTAACCATCATAGACATCTATAGGCCTCATGAAAACAGTGCTTATAGATAGGAACAAACAATTAAACACAACTTAAAGGTCACCAATACAAGTAAATAAAAAAATAGTTAAATAGTTAATATAGTATATAAAATAGTTTAACATTGATGAGGAATAATTAATTAGTTCGCTTTTTAAGCAGTCGGGTTTTTTGATTTTTTAAATTTAATTGTTTATTGAACTCGAATTTCGATTTCTGTTTGTAAAATATTCGGAAGATTTTTATATAAAAGAAAAAGACTTGATTTCCAATGGGAGCTGGGGGGGGGGGGGGGAAGGAATGTTAAAAATAAAAGAGGTAAGACTAAATATTATACCATTAAAAATAGGCATTGATGTAAAACTGGCTTGATTACTACATATGAACTAATTTGAGAATAATCGTTCGGTTCATTTTTTTTTAATGCACTTCTTTTCATTTCAGGTGAAAACGTCAATCCTAAACTTAAAAAAAGTAAGACGATGAAGGAACCAACAGCCAATGGCTCTTCCAGCGACAAAGGCAGCACTTCGAAAGGCAAAAAATCTGCTGAAAAAACTAACTTGTCAGGTAATATACAAATTTTCAGTATTTCATTCTTCTAATTTATCATATACCGTATATACTCGTGTATAAGTCGAAGAATTTTAGACAAAATTTGGGTGTTGAGATTACGGGGCCGACAGGGGCGTAGGTACAAAATTATTTTTTTTTGGGGGGGGGGGGGAATTCAAAAATTTTCCAACTTATAATTCAAAATATTCCCAACTTGAAACAAATTGCTTTATTTTCCAACAGAAATGACAGGGTCAACGTGTGTTTATGAGAATGATACTTATATATAAAAAATCCTTTCCAAAGAAAAATAGTAAAACTAAAAACATTAAAATTATAATTAATGGAGACTAATTTCCATTTTCCTATCTCTTGGAATCATTGAGCATGAAAATAGTAAGATATCCAATTGCTAAATGAATAGTTAAGGAAGCAATTTCAAACAATACAGTAAATGTAAAATTTAAAACTAGAAAAATAGCATATGTTTAGAGAAAACCAGCATTAGTTTAAGGCTTGGAAATTTTTTGTCCTCTATTACGTACGAGTCATAATCGCACTTCATATGAAAATAACGTCATGTTATTTTGAGAAAGGAACAAAGATCTGGAAGAAATAAAAGGAACAGATTAGAGACACTGTTGATGAACAACAGTAGGGAAATTCAGATCTGGATATGATGATATTTTCGTAGCACAGAAAAACACAATGACAAACTGAGTCTGGCTGTTTTTTGTACTTCTTTTGATAATTTAATTTTTTTACTGTATTGCAGAACTCAGAAAGGCAGTTAGAAAAACAATAAAAATTTCATATTTTTTTTACTATTATTAAAAAAAAAAAAAAGTTTTTCAAAAATCTATAATTTCCCAACTTTAAGCTCAAATTTCCCATGTTCACATATATTGGAGGGGGAGGCTCCCCCCCCATAACCATACATCGCGACGCCTCTGGGGGTCGACTTATACACAAGTTAGTAAAAGAAATAAAAAATTCGCAGATAATCGGCGAATGGGTAAGTCTTTTAAGGCTGTTCTTAACTGCTCTGCTCAACAAGCGCAAAACTTTTTGACACATTTATAAATTTATTTTTTAACGGAAAAATATAAAATTGGAAAGCCTGACCATGGAGGTGATTTGGGATCTAACTGTGTTTTCCATTTTTTGATCAATCCATTACCTACTGAGTTATAAGCGATTTTGATCACGTGACACGGCATTTTTCTCCCCTTACTGACTGGATTTTCTTCTTTCGTTCGGAAATTCGCTTCAAAATGCCAACTTTGACAGTATTTTCTGAAAGATCTATTGCGTTTATAAGAAAACGGAAAAAACAGTTCGATGACATAGTTTCTGAATAACAACACTTTCTAGTTTCACGTGTTTCCGAACAAAAATGAATTAAAACTTATGTCAGAAAATTGAATCTTTAGATTTGAGAACAGCCTTAAGTAATCACATATGGGTCTATGTTGGAGGGAGAAATAAAAGCGGACAGTACTTATTTTCTTTGTTATTGACAAAAAAAGCTCAACAATAATATGTCCCTGCAGTTGTTTTGAATCCATTTTCTCTCGGGACACCATTTTAAATCCCTTTTCAAAAAGAGTTCAACTTGAGAATGCTTCTAGACATCTCTTCTAAAAGTCCTATAATACAAAGAAGTACTATATTTTAGCAGTCTAAGAAGCCCTTGTAAATAAAGCTTGAATAAATTTTTAAAAAAATTTTTTTTCTTTTTAAGTATCATTAAATTGATAGGAATAGGTTTCAAAATAGTTTAAACTTCTTCAGTTTTACATAATTATACAGTTTTAAAATGTTGAATAATAATAAAAAAAGTCTGATTAGAAACGAAAAAGAAAAGTTTACTAACTTAATGAAAATTTATATATATATATATATATATATATATATATATTAGCATACTACCAGAAATGTGATTCGACTTATACACGATAATTAAATTTTTTTCAAATTTTGCTTAGGAATTGGGGGTGTCAACTTATGCACGAGTATATACGTAATTGAAAGAAAACTTGTTAAAGGGCCCGAGTTCTTCGTGTTTTAGATTTTCAAGGTTTTTAGATAATGTTTGAAATGAATAAACGTAAGTTAAAACCGAAAGAGAAGATTAATATTTGAAAAAGCCGGTAGTTAGGGCTTAAAGGAATTTTTAGTAGTTTATAAAGTAGCTCGGGGACTCTAGAACTATGTTAAAGAAAATAGCAAAAAAAAAAATCGGATCATTTTTGAAGAAACCGCATTATGGGGATCAAGTAGGAGTTTAATATTCAAACTGGTGGTAGCTGATATCTGAGACTTTTTTTGTAGTTCATATACTAGTTGGAAACCTAAGAAATTGTCAGAAAAAAAGGGGGGGGTAGTGTATTGGACCATTTTTAAGGGGGCCTTAAAAGGTGCCAACATATAGTTGGGAGCAGAGCGTTAAGATGTTGCTAAAGTAGCTAGATGTTGCTAAGATAAGTAAGTTGCTAAAATAGCGATTAGGGAAATAATTAAAGAATACAAATTTAAACAAATGTGCTAAAAATGGGGGGGGGGCGAATGCTTAAGAAAGGGCCCTAGCGTCCTATTAAAAATATAAAGGTAGAGGCCCGGGGCACGACTTTTCTGAAATCTAAAGACTTTTGCGCATATACTGTGACGTAACGATAGCAGTGCTGCAGCGAGAGGGAAAGAGAGCGGCAAACCTAACACCATTTTCTGTAAAATAACAGTAGTGGGCAAAAAGCCGGAGACTTGGCAACTCTGGAAAAGCAATGCACTTCTACTGTGACGTCACTACCTCCAGTGCCATAGCCTTTCCGAAGACAGCTGTGCCCAGAAAGAGGGGTTTGTCAAAATTCAACTCTAAAATTTTGCATTAGTGGGCTGACACAATTAAGGGAGGGGATTGAAAAGGCTTGGTGGGCAAACAACTTCAAGGGAACCTGGTCCGGGCCCCACGGGTCAGTGTATTAACAGAAAGGTAGAAATGGGGAATAAAAATGAAAAGTATATTTTTAATTATGAAAATTTCTTTTTTCCACAAAGATATAAACGTAGTCCTGCTAGAAGAAAGACAAGAACCATTGGAGGAAGAATGTGAATGTGAGGCTATTTTTTCCCCCATTAAAGATGCAATACAGGCCTTAAAGAAAGCCCAAGATGAATTGGAGGCTGAGGAAAATGGGTGTAAAAAAAGTACATATTATTACACTACTTATATAATATACATATATATATATATATATATATATATATATACATATATATATATAGTCGCAAGAGACACATCCCACTTATAAAATTATAAATTATTTACAGATAAAGCGACACAAAGTCCCCCGAAGCAACCAGGACAAAAGGTGTTTGTCGGTATGTTTATCCAACCATTGTTAGTAATCTATAAAATACATCAGGTAGTATATGATGTAAATAATTTCTGTTTTTAGCATCCCTTATTTACAAAATGCAGAACAATGAATGAGATATCGTTCGAAAGGTTTTTGAATCGGTGTCTGACATAGTACACTCCAGTGTTGAATTCAGGGGCGGCCTGGGAGGACATACCCCCCCCCCTTACCCACCCCCGGACCAATTAAATGTCCCTCCAGGAAGATTTAAGATTTTGTGTTTTCAATGGTCAGAAAGTACAATTCCCCATTACTAACTAATATAACCCCATAACTAACCATTGTTAGTAATGTATAAAATACAGGTATATGATGTATATTATTTCTGTTGTTAACATGGCTTATTTACAAAATGCAGAACAATGGATGCGATATCATTCGAAAGGTTTTTGAATCGGCTTCTGACATAGTTCACTCCAGTGTTCAATTCATGGGGTGCCCCGGGGGGACATTCCCCCCGGAATTCTATAATGCCCCCCCCCCCCCACACACACACACACAGCCACGGAAATCCTTCCCGGAAAAAAGTGTCTGAATTCAACATTGGTAAATTCACATTTTGTTAAAACATGTTTATTTATTAAAAGAATAAGTTAATATTTAAATCAGCATTGTTTTTATAAATGAAATGATAGGTTTTCTCAAATCAGTGTTGCCACAAAAATAAAATACATGACTATATAAAAAAAAAAGAAGCAGTGTAATAGTTCTGCACGGGTTTATTTTATGTTTATTATTAAAAATCAAAATTTAATTTGAAATAGTTTAAAAAGTACTTACCATCAATCAGCCAAACTAGTGGTGTTATTTCACGTGTTGTTTAAAAGTTATGCTTTGCTAAATTAGATTTAATTGCATTTTATACGTATTAAATTTATTTTTATTTTTCTCTTGTTTTTCTTAAAGCGATGACTTCATCTTTTAATGCAGTTAAAATATGAGTGTTATTTTTTCTCGCGTGTATGTTTTGAAAAAAAAAAATGTACAGCTTTTTATTGGGTTTTTAATTAATTTTTATGTGTGTATCATCTGTGGTTTATTTTCCTTTGTTTCATCATTTTCTTTGGGTTACAAGAAATAATTGAAAGGCTGTAGACCGGTGGTTCTGCGGCTCCACCGGGGGGCAATTTGACTTTTTAGGGTACAATTCCAAATTACTCACTCATTCGCTGTTAAATTTTCTTTCTGGTGTGTGTGTGTATGGGGAAGGGGGGGACAATGTTAGAAAGTAAAAAAGTAAAAGTAAAAGTAATACGGGCAAAATTTAAAAAATGTACTTTTGTTAAATTTCCAAAAATTTCCCCATCAGAATTACAAAATATAATAAAACCAGACTAAATATATAATCCAGGCAGTAAGGAATTTTACCTACAAAATTAATGGTAGTTCTAGAAATCGGCTTACTTTATGTTCTTTGGGTCGCTGAATCCGAATTTGTAACTTCCCACCAAAATTTCTCCCGGCAACTCCCCCAAATTTTGGTAAAAAGACCCCCCAAAAAGGTTTTTATTAAAAAAATCAATTTTTTATTGTTTTGGGGGAAAAGTAGCTATAAATTCAGAAAGTAGACAAAATTTGCAACAAATTAGATATATGACATTATGACTTAGGATGAAGGGGAAGGGGGGATCTGCCTCGGAACATGCGCGCGGTGCTGCGTGGACTAAGTTGCGCAATTCCACTTAACTCACACGTTTACATTTGTCCTCCCATCTTCCCCCCGAACTTTCCTTATAAGGTTTACTTTAAGTTTTTTGGGTCGCTGAATCCGAATTTTTAACTTACCCCCAAAATCCCCCCCCCCGAAAACCCCCAAAATAATTGTTATTAACTTAAATTTCTTATTATTTTAGGGGAAAAGCATTACAAAATTCAGGAACTAGACAAAATTTGCAACAAATAGGATACATGACATTATGACGTATGATAAACGGGGAGAGAGAGGGCTGCCTCGGAACATTCCCGCGCGCTTTTCTCAAAAACCAAATTTTTTCAAAAAATCAATTTTTTGGAGGGTTGCCGGGGGAAATTTTGGTGGGAAGTTACAAATTCGGATTCAGCGACCCAAAAAACATAAAGTGAGTCGAAATCCAGAACTAGTATTAATTTTTCCATGTAAAATCCCCTATTGCCTAAACTTCATAACTTAGTGCACGTAGCGCCGCAGTGCATGTTCAGAGACAGCCCTCCCCCTCCCCGTTCATCCTACGTTATAATGTCATATATCCTATTTGTTGTGACCCGCTTAGCATCGCAAATATATGTTTGCCAGCATCGAGAATAAAAGGTTATGGTTGTTGTAGACAAAAGGAATTGCATAAGAAGTTGAAATACTCTTACAGTACCTATGAAGACCAAAGATAGATTTCCTCGCACTGGAATTCGAAATGTTCAATTTTATCAAAAACTTTTTCCTGATTTAATTTCCTGACTTTTCCTGTGGAACGGGAATTTTTTATGGCTTTCCCAGCTCATACCAGGCATGAAAGTGGGAAATGGGGAAAAAGGTGGAAAATATTTTCCATCTATACAATAAGATAATTTAGGCACATTTTGAAAGTTATTCATACAATAAAATGAATTATAACTGCACATGTGACTGTTAGTTTCTTTTTGTAACTTACAAGGAAGGTCTCCATACGGGCATATTCAGAAAAATCTGAAAAAATTACAGAGTGTTCTTCTCAAGTGTATATATATGTTTATAAATTTTTTTTTGGCGGAACCGCGATAGAACGTTCGTTAAAAAATAATGAAAATTTCGTTTATTTGGCGATTTATCATTGGTAGGCGATGAAATGAAATTTCGAAAAATACTTTTTTATGCCGAATACTCTTTAAGATAAAAATGTTTCATGTTGAACTTGTTTAAATAAATTTTATGTAAATGACTTTAGTTTTGTCAGTTTTAGATTGATTTTACTATAGTTTTGTCATATATATATTTATAATGAAAGTTAAATATCAAATTTTATGAATTAAAACAAAATTAAAATAAATTAAAATTGTTTCAATGTCTCAAAATTAAGTCCAATTGAGCACTGTAGATTCAATTCTGTTGCTATGGAAACGACGAATTCTTTGAAATGAATCTTGCCTTTATTTCGGAATACGTTTAAATATATGAAAGTATTTTTTATACATGAAATTGTTTTTAAAGTAATAAAATTAAATAACAAACAACATAAATATGTAATACGAAAAAATGTATTTATTAAACTCTGTCTTTGTTTAAGTTTAAATTCATTAAATTTTTCTTACACGCTTTCTAAAAATCAATTAGCAATCAATTTTCAGGTGCACTAAAATCGTTTGCTTTTGGCGAGGAAAAGTATTGCTCGCCAAATAGCGTGACTCTTTCGCCTTTTCGCGCCAAATACTCGAAAGTATTTTATTTTTTTGCAGACGTTCTACTGTAATTCCGCCGCTAAATTTGGCTGATCCTTTATTACATACATAAGTAGTTTAATTAGTATTTTTTTCAAAATATTCTGAGTATGCCCAGTATGGAGACCTTCCTTGTTAGAAAGTATTAAGAAATGTATAAGTAAATAACAATAAATGTATAAATATTAAATACAAAAAGAAAATAGGAAACAGTTTGCTAAAAGTATAAATCCATCCAAATGTATCTGATGAACTTATGTGAAATACAGAGATTATTTTTTTCTTTTGAAATAAATGTATCATTTTGAATGATTTGACTGTTTAAGACTTTACTTAAAAAAAGAAAAAAAATCTCTATGCTAAGTATATGCACGTCAAATTGATCTTTACTCCAGAAATACATTTCCAAAAAGGCATCGATGAAATTATCCAGATGTGTTTTGTAAATAAAATAAAATATTCTGTTCCAAAAGAACCTTAGGGGCCATCCAGAAATGATGTCACGCTTGGAGGGAGGGAGGGGGTCGTGAAATTGTAACAGTTTGTGACAAGGGGGTGAGAGGGGGTGAGAGGGGGTAAGAAGATGTGTGACATCACACATTTAGTTAAACATTAGAGAGCTTACTATCATTGCATTGGCATTAGAGGGCTTACTATCCCCGAGGATGAGAGTGATGTCAAAATGCCTGTGTACTCTATGGACGAGAATCTTCTCCAAGGGAAGAAGAGTCGTAATACTAAATGATCAGAGTAATTTCTATTTTATGATTTTATATATAATTTTATAAATGTTCATATCAATGTGACAAGTGAAATGTGATGGAAATTCCATTTAAGTAAAATTAATATCCCTTTTTTTCCCCTAATTTCCTAATTCCTAATTCCTTTTTTCCTTCTTCTTCAAAATCAATCTCTTTTAAAATATTTTGTGTTCATAAAGTACATTTAAGATTTAAAAACCAAATATATTAAATTCCATTTCAAATTCTAAAATACTACTGTTTTCAATTGCTCTTTCATATTAATATTTTATTACTATTGTATATTAATTATGTTTTTTGTTGTAAACCTTAATCATATTTCATACAAAATAAGTACATGAATAATTTTTATAGTTATGCTCACAAATGTCATTAAAACACATTGTTAAAGTTCAAAAATAAAATTTGAAATATGATCTATAACGTAGTGCTTTGTTTCTGAACGGCAAGTGTATGTTTACGTAATGTAGCGTGACATGTGACGAGGGGAGGGGAGGGGCTCTATACATTTTGCTAACACATTATGTACATTATATTTTGATTGCGTTCGGGAATGCTTAGTGAAACATTATTTAGTAAACCCACTCATTTTTAGTACAATTTTTACTATATTTTAATTCTGATTGCAGGGTATTTTGCACAATATTGTCTGTCATATTTTTTGAAAAGAACTTTTTTTTATATTAAGAACTCTGCAAATTATAAGCAAAACACTTGGCAAAATTTGAGACTGTGCTTTTTTCATACTCCTCGTGTTATGCTTTTTATCTACTTATAATAAAATCTGAGTACAAGAAACTGTCGGAATCATGCCGGTGCGAACCACTCTGGTCTGCGAATCGACCGTAGCTAAACGCCATGTTAGGCTTAATGAAAAACATATCCCAGCATATAACGGCTAAATGATAATTTTTTCTACTTGAAATCATGTCTGTTCAACATATTTTCAAATAAAGCATGTGTATCATATCCATTTATAATTTATTAAGTTCTAAATTAAAATCAAGCTATTATAAACATAGAAATTAGATATAAACAAACGGCACTGTTGCTATTCAGATTCAAATTCCAGCAAATCTACAAACAAATGAATGACTCTTTGAACGCTTCATTAAAAAAAAACGCAAGTTAACGCCGATGCTGGTCTTAAAATACTTGTAATAGTATATTAGAACCTTTAAATATGTTAACTTTCTTTAAAACCTTCAAAAACTATCCGATTAAGTTTTACATTTAAGGGCCAAATCATCGTCAACAACAGCAACAACAAGTTCTAAATTAAAAATAACGGATAACTATCGCCATCTGGTGGAGAAAAGATATAACTTTCGCTCTAAAAAAGTCCGTGAAAGCACATTGCATTACAGGTATTTTTAATTTATTCAAAATGATTATTCTTTTGCACAATTTCGATTTCCTGTGACATTTGTTTTCTGTCTTATATGACAAAATAAAAATTATCCAAATTTGAATATCTAAAACTTTCAAATGCATTTACAATAAAGAATTATTTCAATTTCACTTTAGCGTTATTTAAAGGGAAATTAACCTTTTATGTACTGAATTATGAATTCATGAAAATTTCATCTTCTAAAGCATTTTTCGTGAATTTCTTAAACTAAATTAGAAGATTTACATAATTATTTAATAATTTTTAGAAGGATTGAAGGATTTAAAAGGATTAATTAAATTTGCATTTATAGGGATTTTGTGTAATATTTATAACCCAGCTCAAATCTGTTATTTTAAATGTGTTTCTTAGTATTTTGTAGAATTAGGAAAACTACAAAATAATGTTCTTACAATAGAAATATAGAGATATTTCTGAATTGAAAAATCCCTCCCCCCACCCCCTTCCAACGCCAAGAAAATGAAAAGATGCAAAGGCCAAAGAAATCATCCTTTAAAAAATATTTTTATTTTGTGTAACCCGTAATGCTTTTGGGACATGATAATGTAATGCATCTAGAGATCATTCTAAACTGAATTACTGCTAATCGATGTATTAAATTAATTTTATAACAAGTTATTTTAATGATATTTATAAGTACCGACAGTAGATAAAGGGTTAAAAGGACAATTTTTTCTATACCGAAGGATGCGAGCAGCGCCTCTGTAGGCCGTGTTAATTCCCAATGAATTATAAACTTATGTTTCTTGCTAATTCTTTTGGCGTCAACTTTCTGTAGTAATCGTACTTTTTTTTATAATGCATTTTATCAGATTTGAAGACATTGCAAATAAAATGAATATTTCTTATAGGTATAAAATATTTTAATTATCTTGCAGATAAAATTATGAATCTTAACATAGTTTGTAGCGAAAAAAAAAAAAAAAAAAGTACCGCTAAACAACAAATTTTTAATGTAGAGGGAACCTAAACAAGCATTTTCGTCATAGAATGTGTAGCTAGAAATGGCGCGTTTAAGCGTTGGTCACTAAATTGTAGTTTACATAATTTCTTTGTTCTAATCATAAAAAAATCAAAGGAACTTTTTGATTAACAAAATGCATGAGACATCTTTTTTTTCCCTTTTTATGTCAGAAAATATTTTTTAAACTACTGTTTTGAAGATTTATCATTCACTTTCCGTCATTTTTGACGGGGATTATATATTAGTTTCTATAATATTGCGTATTCATTAAATAAACCCTTGAGTCTGTCAAGTTGCATTGTTGAAAATATTTATAATCCTACACACACACACACATACACTACACGGCCAAAGGTGACCGGTCACTTGCGATTTTTGACGTTTTGTTAAATATCTAGAAAAATACATGAGGAATTAACCTGAAATTGCAGGTGTGTAAACAGTATAGTATAGGTCATATATTTCCACGAAAAATTTTTTCCCGAAACCCCATAGGGGACTATCAAAAAATTGAAAAAGAACGAATATCTTTTGGATAACCCTGTAAAAACTAATGGAGCAAAAGCGTTTAAACTCGAGATTATGAGGGTAGCAAGTATACTTGTAGAGAAATTAAGGTTTTTATAAAAACAGTCCCAAATTTCGCCACGTTTTTTGTTTATAATTTGCAGAGTTCTTAATATAAAAAAACGTTCTTTTCAAAAAAATTTGACGGACAACATTGTACACAATACCCCGCAATCAGAATGAAAAAATAATAAAAATTGGATGAAAAATGAGCAGGTTTACTAAAAAATGTTTCACTGCGCATGCGCGAATGCAATCAAAATAAAATGTGCATAATGTGTTAGCTAAATGTATAGAGCAACTTTTGTAAAAGTCTCAAAAACATCGTG
The DNA here is from genome assembly GCA_963932465.1 of Maratus speciosus. Lineage (NCBI taxonomy): Eukaryota > Metazoa > Arthropoda > Arachnida > Araneae > Salticidae > Maratus > Maratus speciosus. The sequence continues at coordinate 276,899,809 of OZ010797.1, read as the reverse complement.
TGAAAAGTCTGATAATAATCGTTTATAGAATAAGATCAAAATCCGTTGTTCCCAAAATGAAGCAAAAAAGATGAGGGATTGTATCCAAATACAGTACTATGTGCAATATTGTGTATTCTAAATTGGCACTAATCAATGGATATATGGATACAACCCCTTATGTTTTTGCTTCATTTTGGGAACAACGGATTTTGAGCTTATTCTATAAACGATTATTATCAGACTTTTTAAGCTATGTTTTTGAGACTTTTACAAAAGTTGCTCTATACACTTAGCTAACACATGATGCACATTATATTTTGATTACATTCGCGCATGCGCAGTGAAATACTTTTTAGTAAACCTGCTCATTTTTCATCCAATTTTTATTATTTTTTCATTTTGATTACTGGGTATTGTGTACAATGTTGTTCGTCATATTTTCTGAAAAGAATTTTTTTTTATATTAAGAAATCTGCAAATTATAAGCAAAAAACTTGGCGAAATTTTGGACTGTTTTTATAAAACCCTTAATTTCTCTACGAGTATACATGCTATCCTGATAAAAATGAACACAGTATATTACAATAAGCGACTTATTAATAATCTCGAGTTTAAACGCTTTTGCTCCATTAGTTTTTACAGGATTATCCAAAAAATATTCGTTTTTTTCAATTTTTTGACGGCCCCCTATGGGGTTTCGTAAAAAAATCTTCACGGAAATATATGACCTATACAATACTGTTTACACACCTGCAATTTCAGATTAATTCCTCATGCATTTTTCTAGATATTTAACAAAACGTCAAAAATCGCAAGTGACCGGTCACCTTTGGCCATATAGTGTATATATATATATATATATACATATATATATATATATATATATATATACATATATATATATATATATATATATATATATATATATATATATATATATATAATGACAATTAAACAGTTTCCCCCAACACACTTAATATGGATACCAAAAACATATAATATACAAGCTGCTATGTATAAAATAAAGTGCCTTGTTCTACATTACGATAATTAATATGGAAGAAAAAGAGAAAAGAAGAAAAATATGGATACCGATAAAAAAAATTGCAAAGCTTATATGTTGAAACACATTATCAAGAGTACAGAATTCAATTATATAAGCAAAATGGTCGTTTTCTGTGAGAAGAAAAGCTAAAAGCTGAAATTTTTTTTTTCCTGTACTCGAACGACTAATATGACCAAGAAAATAGTTTCAAGATGAAAACAGAATAATATTAAATGACATAAAATGGAAAAAGCAATACAACCTTTTTAATATTTAATTTATAGCAAGGATAAATAGTAATATTACACAACATACCTAATAAAAACCCAGTTTTTTAAATCCAAATATACTCCTGCACATGGTATCCAAAAGCACGATAAGTTTAAGGTTATTTTTGCAGTTAAGTAAACACAGATATTAAATCGTAATAGTTGCAGTTAATCCATTTTGAAATACCGTGGTAAATACAATTAATATAATATAAATAGAAAATGATTACATTATTAGTAATTAAAATACCTATTAGCTCTTTTAATTTTTTTAATATATATATATTTTTTCTAATTTCAGAGCCAAAGTGTTTAAAGCAATTGGAAGAAATTCGCAAACAAGCCATGACTATGAGCACTGGCATTGAGGAAACGGAAGAGAATCTGACAAGTATAAAGTCCTTTCTCGAGAATGCAGAGAAAGTAATCACAGAAGCAAGGGCGTGGTCGATTGAAGTGACAAACAGTATTGAGAATATAATGAAAATTCATGGAAGTAAAAGTTGCGAAAAATGCGGCAGCCGAAAAAAGATCTGTTTAAATCAGAGCTGTTCATTGTACAAAATTCCGGTAGGCAGCGACTCATCTTAGCTGACAGGAATCATTGAAGGGCGCTGTCATTCACGTCTCAAAACATACATCAGTATTATCTCAACTGTATGTAGTGGCAACGATACACACACTTATTAAGAGGGTCCAGGACACAAAAATCTTCAAATTTTCTTAAATTTTTTTATTACATTAAAAAATTCTCTGTTTTATTCTGCTTAAAATGAAATTTAAATCATGTTTCTATCTTAATTGGATCAGGAAATACTCATTTTTTCGTTTCAGTTTGTTTTCAAAATCTAGCTTTCAAGCAATGGTTCTCATGAAAACGACTTTTTACAAAAATGTGTTTTTCTTCATGATGGCTTTTTTCACCATTTCTTGTATTTAAATTGTTATAACTCAAGAACAGTTAAAGTTGAATGGTTCAAACTTGGAACATGTCTTTTTGAAATTTTTTTTTTTTTTTTTAGAAAATTAAAAAAAAAATATTTACTTTCGAAAATATGATTTTTTTTAAAGTTACGTCAGGTTTTTTTCAAATTTTTACTTTAAATATTTTTAATTTTTATTTAAATTAACATTTTTTTAAATGCTGAATCTAAATTAAAACTTATACATTTCTGTTTATTTAAAAGCAAAAAAATTGAGATTCTACTAACAATATTTCGAGTTATAACGATTTTAAACTGTCCCACTTTTTTAATAAAATTGAAATTTTAAATTTTAAAAAATTATGAGAAGTTTTATCATGTTATTTTATAATAGGGTTAACCATCACAAAAATTTTAACTCAATAAATAAAATTTATTTGAAAATGTGTCCCGGACCCCCTTATAAGGTCTCAGGACCAGTGCTGTAGTTGGAAAAAAATATTTGTGGGAACTTGCCTCTTAGATGTTGATGCTACCGGATTTTTTCTAAGCCAAAATCCAATTTAAAACATTTAGCCAAAAGCCAACTTTTTTCAATTAACACTTATAATTATTACAGTAGATTCCCGATTATCCGAGTTAATATGGACCAAGCTCACCTCGGATAAGCAAAAAACTCGGATAAACAGGATTTACACAAATCGGCACCCACTAAGGAGATGAAATATAAATTTTCTCTTAATTCATTCATTTTTATTGTACTACTAACATTTCTTTGATGCACAGTCGCGGAAAAAAAAAGTAAACACCCCTACTAACTCTTCGACAAATTATCGTAGACGGAAGTTACTGGTACCGAACGATTGGAAATAAAGTCTACTTTTAAATGATGTATATAAAATTTGCTTAGGGGGCCATCTACATATTAAAACGAACCCAAACCTCATTTTTTTCAATAGCAATACCCAATTTTAACGCAATATTTCAAATCTTCGGTTCAAATTATGCCCAGGCACCAAATTTCAAGTCGTTTGAATGATAAGTTTTTGAATTATGAACATTCAAAATTTAGTGCTTCTAATGTTAAATTACATTTTCATATTTTTATTTATATCGCCTGAAATTATGCTCCTAATGTGCTAATTTTTTGTGTAGCAATAATACTAATGTGCCCAAACATAAATACGCTGAAGTTGCAATTTTTATAATTTTATGATATGAATTATGAGTTATGAAATTAATATTCGAAAAAATTATGAATTGCAACCTACAATTTTTTTGATGGATTTAGATTTATTAAGTCCTGCTTTATGAAAATCCGAAATTTCACATTTTTCTTCCTAATAGTTTTCAAATTATGCTTAAAAAACGGCAAAATAATGGTTTAACCGTCTGTGATAGAAGTGAGTAGATATTTGAAATTTTTTCTGCTGTCCCGTTGTCTAACAGGCTTCATTGACAGCTTGAGTGGTGCTTAAGGTGCCTTGATCAAGAAGGAGGCGAGTACCGAACTTCAACTTGGATACAGCCCTTAAAATACGCACGTTTTATAATAATTAATTTCTCGGAAACTTATAATACGAATTGCATAAAAATTTGTTTTTCGGCTAATTAAAGGGTGTAGAGTTCATTTATGCTGTCAGAATTGGGTATTGTCATTGAAAAAAATGAAGTTATGGTTTGTTTTAATATGTATATGGCCCCCTAAACAAAATTTATGTACACCATTTAAAAATAGACTTTACTTCCAATCGTTAGGTACCAGTAACTTTCTTCTACGATAATTTGTTGAGGAGTTAGTGGGGGGTGTTTACTTTTTTTTTTTTTCCCACGACTGTACATTACCGTTACTTTTAAGAAAAACGGGGAGTGAAATTGTTTATTTGAAAAAGCCCTTGATAGTTTTTTGTTTGTTGAATGCCAATTTTGCTGCAGTATTACGCTACTGTATAGCTACCAATTTCTAAGATTTTTTCTTACCTCCAAAACTTACTAGTAAATTTTGCCTAATTCAATCGCCGAAATCTAACAATTGTCAATGATTACATATGGCAAAAATTTGTATTAAATTTTAGAGGTAACAAAACCGTACAAATTGGCAGCTATGTGATTCTATTAGTGTCATGAAAATTGCAGGTGTAGCCTCTTCTTTCTGCTCAAAGAATTAAATAGTTTTTTTCAATCGAACTTATACCGTTGGAATGGATCATTTTCTTCTAATGGGCTGATGGCTTCTATTATTATGAAACAGCCATTATAAGTGAAGTGTTGGGTGAAGATGAAAGAGCAGCCGTAAAAAGTTAAAATTCTGATTTTCTGCTCAGAATAAGGAGAAAAAATGGCCTTTTTTTTAAATTATGGCCTTTTTTCCCCCATTCTGACTACACTGTAAAAAAAAAAAACGGACTAAAATACTACTGGCAATCTAGACGCTAGTACTATTTCCGTTTTTTTACGGAATTTATACCCATAAATTGCAGAAATTTTTCCGTTTTTCTGATTAAAAACGGAAAAATTTTCTGTAATTTATGGGTAAAAATTCCCGTAAAAAAACGGAAATAGTACTGGCGTCTAGATTGCCAGTAGTATTTCCGTTTTTTAGTCCGTTTTTTTTACAGTGTAGAAAATCAGAGTTCTAACTTTTTAAGACTTCTCTTTCATCTTCACCTAACACTTCATTTATAATGGCTGTTTCATAATAATGGAAGCCTTCAGATCATTAGAAGAAAATAACTCGGTTAAAGCGGCTTATGAATATAAGTGAAACAGATCTTCTTAAAACTAGCATAAATTACCGTTTTGCTTTTTAAAAAAATTGTGCTCGTTCGCGATATTTTTTATTTATTTATTTATTTATTTATTTTTTTTTTTTTAGGGTAACAAACCTACAGATATTTCTGGGAACGGCGTTCCCACACGTTTCCACCCAATTACAGCACTCTTAAAGCCTCAAAATTTTCGAAATTTTATTTTTTTTACATGTTAAACTCCTATCTTTTCTGAACATTTTGATATAATTCTATCTTTGAAATTCCCATTAGAACAGAAGTTATTGCTTTTAAAATTATATCCACTCAATAGCTGAAGTGGCTTTTCCGAAATTTTGAAGTTATTTTTCTCCAAAGGACGTTTTTGGGCATAACGCGCAGGATATCTCAAAAACTTATGAATATTTTTTCATGAAATTTTCAAAACGTATGTTTCATGTTAGCCTGTATAAACTGAACCTAAAATATCATTTTTATTGTTCAAAAAAAAATTTTTTTTTAGGTGATCATACTGTTGAAATTTTCAAAATTATGTATTAGCTAAATACAACTTTGCATAAAAAATATAAAAATGATTTAAATACAAATTTATTTAGGTTCAGAGTAATTATTATAATCTGAAGTATAATTAGGCACAAAAAATTTCATTCTAGTTCCAATATTTATTTTATAATCGTGCGCGTAAGCTGTTATACCAGTTATTTGTTCGACAAATGAAGAGCTAAGTGGAAGAAAATGTTAAGTAACAAAAATGACAGAAATGAAGAATGAAGAAATTTAAAGTGAAAGTTTTTGCTGTAAATTTTAATGATTTATTTTCTATTTGATAACATGTGTTTAAAATATTAACAGGTATGGTACTAAACTATCTTAGAAAAACTTATTCATATTTAATTTTCAAATATTAAAAATTATTAATATTATTGACATTATTAAATATTAAAATATTAAACATTAATGAATAATGTCTTCCAAATCGCTTCCATGGCCAGGCTTTCCAATTTTATATCTTTCCGTTAAAAATTGAACTTGTAAATATGTCAAAACGTTTTGCGCTTGTTGAGCAAAGCAGTTAAGGAACAGCCTTTAATCTTCAAGACTAAATGGAATCTTAGATTTTAAATTCACCATGTGATAGGACACCTCATAACGCTTTCATCCAAAAGATAAAATTTTTTTTTTAGAAAATGTAGCATAACATGTTCATCCACTCAGCTCTTCAAATGTCTGACTGTTTGGAGCCCCCTATAAATACTAATTCTGCATCTTGTAATTTTTTAAATACATGAAATGAAAGAACGCACTTTCATACCTATAAAAATTGTGTTTTAAACTAACATACATTTTAAGATATTGAATGTTGAAAATGGTCTTTTTTTCCCGTTTTTCCAATTTTAAGAGTCTTGAGACCTCTTAAGAGTGTAATCAATTTATAGCGTTTTTTTAACCCCTTCGTTACAGAAGCTAAAATAATACTACAAATATGCATTCATTGGTTTTAAATAAACAAAATGACATCATAAATGACAGAAAAAAGAAGTTTTTGGAAGTTAATATTCAAGGAACTAGTAATTTAGGTTCACAAATAGGTATCTAAAATTATAAATCCTCTTAGAATATCAATTTAACGCTCTAATTCCCACTACAAGGAATTGCTAAGGAAAAAATTATGTTTTAGTTTTATTTATGTTATTGCGAGTCAAATAAAGTAAAAATATGAAAAAAAAATGCGATTTTATTATATAGTAGAACCTTGATTATCTGAAGTAATTGGAACCGACCATCCATCGGATAATCGAGAATCTTCAATTTTAAAGATTAAGAGGAAACATATGCAATATTTACAAAAATATTTCTTATTAAAATAGAGCAATGGCGAAATAGAAACAAGAATAAATTACCTGAATTTCAATTTTGAAATTAAGTACTTTTACATATATCACAAGGGTTTGAAAAAATGTTTTGTTTGTCGCAGTTTCGATTGTCTTTGCTTTGAAGCTCTATCACGGAGTTTTTCAATAGTATTAGTTCACCTATATCACAGTCCTTCTGCTGCTGCAGCCATGCCGAACCTTTTGCAAAACATTCAAAAGCTTCAAAATTGCTCATCTGTTCGTTTTCTTCGTTCCACTCCGCAGCTTCAGTGGGCTCAAGTTAAATTGAAAGGAGCTCTAAGAAAGGGGATCTAAAATATTTATATGTATTCGTAGTTAGAAAAGGACCGCTTGCAAAAAAAAAAAAAAAAAAAACTTTCAAAATGGATTTTTTTCAGAAGGAATGTGATGGTAAAAAAAAAAAAGCTTTAAAAACGGATTTCGGCTAACCGAGAGTTTCGGATAAAAAAGGTTCTACTGTATTTTATACGATTTCTGTATGGTATCACATATGCTACCATGTGCAGATTCGGATGAAATATGAAGGATTATACCATATTTCAAAAGTATTTTATTTTGTGAAAATAATACATTTTTACATGTTGTATGACCTAAAACAATTTATTTCTTTGTTTATATATATATATGTCTCTCTCTATATATATACAGTACACTTCCGATTATCCGTTACTCACGGGACTGACGGTGTCGCGGATAATCGAAAATCAGTACAAAACCGTTACTAATTCTACATTTCAATATGTTAATTTATAACAAGTAATATAAAAATTTTGTTTTTAAAGTCAATTCCTACTTAGGTCATCAAAGAAAAATTTAATATAATCCCTTAAGCTAATATTAGTTTTTGTTGCATTAAAATATCTCAATTTGTTGATTTTCTATAAGCAAGTAGGTTTACAATGGAAGTCTATGGAAATTTGGCGAAATATTAGAGATATCGCCAAGTTGGCGTCACTTTTGGCGACTCATTTTGGTCTCCAAATTTGGCGATATATCGCCAAGTTGGCGACAAACTTGGCGGTATTTTTCGACAGAACAGGGTCCCCCTATGATAACCCCCTTATAGATAGGAAGATTAGGAAGATAGCATTAAAGGCTGTTCAATAACCAATGGCCGCCATTTTGTCTCCGATATAAAACTAAAATTAATTAATTAAAATTTAATTAATGAATTAATATTTGAAAAATCTGTATTTAAATAAATTGTCATCCAGTACAAGTTTAAAAAAACTTTATTTCAACTTGACAGGAGGAATAATAAGTATTTTATTAACGATTGAAAATTTGAAGAAGATGTATAAATAAATATAGGGAAAGTGTGAACTAATAGTAGGAATTGAAAAAAGAACAATTAAAATATATTTTTTAATTCGTCGTGTACTTTTGTTTATAAAAAGCGTAACTGATAATGAGAAATCTGTTTATCTTGCAAATGTGGAATTTTACTGAATGCCTGAATTTTGTGTAATACCTGTTTTCATACAAAGTAAATCAATTATAACTTTTTTTTTTTTTTTTTTTTTGAATTTTGCTGCAGCAAGATTACGAAATTCTACGTAATAAAAGTGCTTGGGTTGCACCGGTTTCCTCTTGCATCTCAAACCAATTAATGCATTTAGAGAGCATGGTCTACATGGCGGAATCCTGGTTGATAATTTTTTGATTTACCACATTCACCCGTTTCAGGTTTCACTGGATTCAAAATATTTTCAATAATTTTGTCATTCGTTAATTCTCCACAATCAATTTCATTCTAGTTACAATTCAGTGAGTCTGTAATTTTATTCGCAGAAATATTTTCTAGCTGTTGTTCTGGACGTGAGACAAGCATATTACTCAAAATAACGCCATCTCACTCGGGTTTTTGTGCATTTGAATTTTCGTTGTTCGTTTCTGATTTAAAAAAAAGAAAAAAAAAAGAAAGAAATATGGCGGCTGAAAAAGTGGCGGATAATTGGAAGTTTACTGTATATCCAATTTTTTCATAAAATTTTATTTTTTCCACCATTTATTCAGTTTTACACAATAATAATAATAATAAAACCTCATTTTACTTATTGATTTTGAGTATAATTATATATGTAGAACACTAATATAGTATGTAGTGGCAAAAAAAAATAGCTGTTATTTTTTTGCCGATGTCAACAAGTGGTTTGTTTATCTAATACATATAAAAAGTAAAATTTTTGTAACTCTATGTCTATCTTTCTAAAAAGATACACAATTAAGACGTTAGAAACATGAAATTTTACATACAGACGTATTAAAATATTGCGGAGACAAATAAAACAATTCGGATTCTAAATAAACTATAGTTCATTTTTAATTAATATAAAATCAAGATAACAGATATTTCCTATAAGATTTACTATTTATTGCTGCAAAAAAATTAAAACACAGAATAAAATATAACGCACAATAAACACAACAATTAATTCAAAATGTAGTAAACTACAGCTCAGTTGATCTGTGCGGGATCAGATAGTGCAATATATACAACGTAGTACAAACTACAAACATACTAAATATAATATACACGAGTTATACAGCGCAATAAAAAAACGTTTCCTTATATTTGTACTTAGAGATATAAAATTCAAAATATTAATTCCGGATTTATTTAATAAATTTCTCTATTTATATATTAAAAAAGAATTTAAATATTTGTTCAAAAATGCAATAATAATAATAATAATAATAATAATAATAATAGCAATAATTTCATTTTATTGCATATGGAAATTGTAAATATCAAGTAATTTATTTCGGATTTATTTAATAACATGAGCTTGTGAATTAAAAGTAAAAAAAGTATCTTAAGTATACAAAGCTAACACTAACAAGTACAAATTTACTTTGATAATAATATGGTACCAAAAATGCTACCATGGGCTCATGATCACTAATGCCCGTGGTAGAAGATCTGCTACCTTGATTTTAACTACTCGGTTTATATCATTAAAAAACAAACTTATATTGAACTTTTTTGTGCAAAGAATAGAAGTAACTCTTTTTATACCTATATATTATATGTATTTGGTTTTATTTCAATAAAATATTTGAAAATTTGAGGAAAAACTTACCACTGTCAATCCAGTTTTGTCCTGTTTGTTAATCATGTTGCTTCAAGCTAATATTTTTCTTATTTAGTGCTTCATCTGCATTCAAAATTCATAACTAATATTTAAAACGGGCCAATTATTATTATAATGACTTAAAATATACATTATTTATGAAATTTCATGCTAAAAATTAAAGCTGAATATATGGCAGCAGATATGCTACCAAGGGCATTAGATGGTTAATTATTACCAACCTAAATTGACACAATCACAAATTTAAGGTCTTTAAACAAGTGAATGATATAAAAATCCTCATAACATTTTATTTTAAGGCATTTAAGTCAAATAATTATGAAAAATTCTCAATTTCTTGGCTACATTGCGTCTTGAAGGCACTTAGAAAACTCTATTTTATAGGACAATTCCACAGAAAATCATCATTTTGAGGTTGGAGGGGGGGGGGGGAATAAAATTTATAATATGTTTAATTTAATGGTATGATAGAAGAACTTGATATTTTTATATTCTATAATAAAATCCTAATAAAAGGCATTGTAAATTACTGTTTACAAACTAAGTTAAGTACCATTATTCTCTTTGTAAAGTCATAATGTTACGTCAGTTACACAGTAAAAGTTACGTCAGTTACACGTGTAAATGCCATTTTTTCTTTTTTATTATTCAGAAATTAATTAAACAAGTTACTGTTATAATTTGGCATTACTTAGTGTTGTTGAGAACATTAAATCGCTTTTTTTAACGGGATAGTTTTGATAATTTTTACACTTCAATGAAGGCAGAAAAAATATTTGTATATTTTATCTTACGTCAGTTACAGAATTTTTGATTGCAATTTTTGGGACTGAAAGAGAGATTGAAATAATCTTCAGGTATTTGGGTGTTAAGTCCTTAGTATGAAGTATTTTAAATTGTAAAAATGTTTTCTAGCTTTATTAGTAAATTTTCTACATAGTTTTGAAAATAAAATTCGATGATAAAATGTTACGTCAGTTACGATGGAATTGCCCTATAAGAAAATCATCATAGATGTTGTCATTTATTAATTTGCTTTTAAAGCAAAAAACATTCAGCTATTAAGAAATGAAGTCAAACAGCAAAAAAAATCAAACAGTTTAGTTTTTATAAGGAAAAGAATAGAGGTCCACATATGTGGACCCTGGGCGAACAGGTTAACTCAAAATACGTATGTACAACTATTTTAAAATAGTAATTATCTCTTTATTTAATGACGCAATGTCTGGAAATTAAACGAAGCTACAGTTATTGTACGTAAATAGTGGTAAATATGATAAAGAAACGCGTTAAATTGGCAACAATGTTTGTTATACGACGCACTTTTTACAGCGGTACCCATAAGGATCCTACGATTCAAGAAATCCATGAAAAAATAATTTGGAGGAAAAAAACATAAATTCTACACTGTAAAAAACTGTAATTTTTCCAGTAAGAAAATGTATTTTTTACAGAAAAAACTGTTTTAAAGGAAAAACAGTTTTTTTCTGTAAAAAAGGTTCGATTTTGTAATTTTTACAGAAAAAATCTATATTTTTTACAGAAAAAAAACTGCTTCAAGGAAAAATTACAGACACTTTCTGTAAATTAAAGAGTTTTCTACTGGCGTCAAAATTAACAGTTTTTTCTTTCAATTTAAGATTTTTTTTTTTTTTTTTTTGCAGTGTAGTACATTTTTCTGAGAGGTACTTCTTAAATATTTTTGTAGGGAAAGGAGCCTTAATCGTGCCTATGTTAATAATAAAACATTCATATAATATGTGTAATACTAATAAAAAAACATTGCTTTTGAAGAAAGCAACCTTTAAAACGATTTTTTATTTTATTTTAAGAAAAGGTTGTAAGGTGAAACATTAGAAAGGGCGGCACCAAGAAAACATACAAAAAGTGCCATGGCGTCCACGGGCGCCGCGTTGGGCAGGCAGCCTTGGTTTAAATTGTACAAATGGTAAAACATTTAACGCTTATTTAACCGACTTTTTTTTTTTTAAGGTTTTTTTTTTACATTTTTACAGTTTGTGTTTGTGGCACACACACATATATATTTAAGGACTTTGCTATTATTCCCTTATTTCATTTATTGCAATATTTTGGAAAATATACTGTGACTGTCAAACGAAAAGAAACTTAAAATTAATATATTAATTTATAATTAAGTTAAAAATATATTAAAATGTTGTATATTCATCAGAAACACACCTTCGAATGTATGTTTGGAATTTAAAAATAGATCACAAAGCTCCATCTGTATAAACAAAATTCAGGTTGATAAAAAAAAAAAAACAAAAAAAAAACAAAAAAAAACAATCATTTCTAATCCAGACAGCACATCTTTATGAGCAAAGGGTAAGATTCCAGATTGATTTACGATTCCAGATGACATCTGAAAATGATGAAAGTCCTGCAGAACATGTTCGGTAATAACAAAATTTGTCAAACTATCGTAAATGTATGCTAAATGTGTAATCCGTTAATAAACGGCATCCTATTTTTTTTTCGCTCAAACAAATTTTCATACTTTCATTATGTCCTCCAAAAAGTTTCACAATATCCTGAATAAGTGTTTTGTCTGCAGACAACTTTAAAATAGGGTCTGTTAATTATGAACATCCTGTAAATAAAATTTCTAATCTATCATAATGCTAAATGTGAAATTTATTAAAAACCACCCTCTGGTGGCGAAATTTTGAACTATTTTTATTTATATATTTTTTTAGCTTAAACAAATTCCCATCTTTTTTATATGTATTTCACAAAATTTCACAACTTTACGAACAATAGTTTTGTCTTTAGACAACTTTAAAATAGGGTCGTTTAGTAATGGACACCTTGTATATAAGGATTTTGCGTTTATTTCCCAAATATTTCATTTTTTTTTCAATATTTTGGAAAATATACTGTGGCTGACACAGGAAAAGGTGCCTTAAAATTAATACATTAATTTATAATATAAAAACATTAAAATTTTTATTGTCAGCAGAAACACATCATTGAATGTAATTTGGGGTTTAAAAATAGATTACAAAGCTCCGTCTTTATAAACAAAATTCAGGTTGATAAAAAAACAATCATTTCTAATCCATACAGCTCCTCTTTATCAGAAAAAGTGGGTCACGAATACTGATCTCATGGTTCGTACGCCTCCTTGAATTTTGCAGACCAGAAAATTATACCGTACCAGTATTATTTTATCGAAAATCTCTTCTTAAAAGAAGACGAAATTTTGGGTGTAAAGTTGACTACAACTAGGCAACCCCTTAACCGCTGCTTCACTGTTCAGCACTGTTCAGCGCGTTCAACCTAGATATCGTTTTAAAAAAAAAGATACTGGTAGTTTTTCTGGAAAAATAACAGTATCCGTACGAACCATGGATCTATATAGGATACCTGTATAGGCCTAAATAGTATATATGCGCATATACATATATATATGTAAGGATTTTGCGTTTATTTCGAAAATATTTCATTTTTTGTAATATTTTTGAAAATATACTGTGACTGCGAAAGGAAAAAAGCCTTAAAATTATTATATTAATTTATAATTAAGTAAAAAAAAAAAAATTAAAATGTTGTATTGTCATCCGAAACACACCTTTAAATATAATTTTGGGGTTTAAAAATAGCTTAAAAAGCTCCCTCTTTACAAACAAATTCAGGTTGATAAACAAAATAATCATTTCTAAACCAGGCAGCACATCTTTATGGGCAAAAGTGAATCAGAAATACAGATCTATATAGGATACCTATATAGGCCTAAATATACATGCACATATATATGTATATCTAAGAATTTTGCATTTATTCCCCAAATATTTCATTTTTTGGAATATTTTGGAAAATATACTGCGGCTGCCAAAGGAAAAAAGCCTTAAAATTATTATATTAATTTATAATTAAATAAAAAAAATTAAATGTTGTATTGTCATCCGAAACACATCTTTGAATATAATTTTGGGGTTTAAAAATAGATTACAAAGCTCCCTCTTTACAAACAAATTCAGGTTCATAAAAAATAATCATTTCTAAACCAGGCAGCACATCTTTATGGGCAAAAGTGAATCAGGAATACAGATCTATATAGGATACCTATATAGGCCTAAATATACATGCACATATATATGTATATCTAAGAATTTTGCATTTATTCCACAAATATTTCATTTTTTGGAATATTTTGGAAAATATACTGTGGCTGCCAAAGGAAAAAAGCCTTAAAATTATTATATTAATTTACAATTAAATAAAAAAAATTAAAATGTTGTATTATCATCCGAAACACATCTTTGAATATAATTTTGGGGTTTAAAAATAGATTACAAAGCTCCCTCTTTACAAACAAATTCAGGTTCATAAAAAATAATCATTTCTAAACCAGGCAGCACATCTTTATGGGCAAAAGTGAATCAGGAATACAGATCTATATAGGATACCTATATAGGCCTAAATATACATGCACATATATATGTATATCTAAGAATTTTGCATTTATTCCACAAATATTTCATTTTTTGGAATATTTTGGAAAATATACTGTGGCTGCCAAAGGAAAAAAGCCTTAAAATTATTATATTAATTTATAATTAAATAAAAAAAATTAAAATGTTGTATTGTCATCCGAAACACATCTTTGAATATAATTTTGGGGTTTAAAAATAGATTCACTGTAAACTGAAATGTCTTAAATTCAGACATTTAAGTGTCTGAAACGGAGTGTTCAGTTTTCAGATGTTTTAAAGTGTCTTAATTTTTAAGATACTTGTATGCGTCTGAATTTCAGACACTTCAAATGTCTGAATTGCATCCATGTTTGACCACTTTGACAAACATTTTTTCACCTTTTTTTTTTTCTTCTGTAAGCATTATACACTGCAAAATATATATATATATCGCTAAAAATATGGAAATTGTAGCCCCTCGAGACTCCGGTATAATTTACATATATTAATGGAAATTTTCTGATCTAAATTCCAAAAAAAAAAAAAAAAAAAAAATCCGTTTAGTTTGTGCATATTTCTGTATTTAAAAATTTCCATTTAAAAAGATAAAATGTATTTTTCAAGGACTAACCACCATATTTCAACAACCACCTTCCCGAAGGATCACGGCACATCTAATTTGTATTCAATTCTACTGTAAACTTTTAATACTTATCCGAGGTGGGATTCGATCTGAGGTCCTGTCGTATAGGAGTTCAGTGCCTTATCCATTCGACCACGCTTTCATCGGCCGATCGTTGAAATAAAGTATTTATAAAGCACAAGGCAATGTTTTTAAGGGGATCGGGTAAGTCCTATCTCCGCCATGTTAAATTCACCAACTTTATGTACTTTTTTCTCAGAAATTGTGAAAGACAGAGGTCTAGATTTTTTAGAGTAGTTAAAATAACACGATTTACGTATTTTAACTGACTATTTTCTTTCTAAGTGAAACTCAAAATTAATTATTAATTATTTATTGAAAGTCATTTTTAAATTATCACTTTTGGTAAGATTTCACTGCCAAAAATAAATAATTCTCAACAACTCATTAATACCCTGTGTTAAAATATACAATTTATCATAATATAAATATTAAATAGAAATCTGAGTTTTTAATTTTAATAGATATTGAAAAAAAAGGAACATAAACATGAAAAATCTAAGTTTTAAGAAAAAGTCAGATTTAAAAGGCCATTAAGCTGTGAAGTATTTTTAGAAAAAATTATTAATTTGAATACTTATTTCTTTTATATATAAATATGTGTGACACAACGTTGGAAAGATAAAAGTTTGAACTATTTAATGATATAAAAAAGTAAAAATCGATTTTTTAGTTGAATTTTGCTTTACCTGTCCTCTTAAGTAGCAGTAAGTTTTTTTTTTCCAATTTAGTACAATTGTAAATATTTTTCACACAGTGTTGTAGTCGTAAAAAAATTAGAGGGTATACGCTAGAGGCAGAGGGTATAGGCTAAAGTCATGTATAGAGTTTTCGTTGCAGTTTTATTTGAGAAACAGGGTATACGGAGTATTTTTTAAAAATCCAGAAGGAATACAGCGTATACCCTCCACATCCCTGTTACACATTTTCTTTCTAGAAATTTATTTGAATATGTGGTATTTTAAGTTCAGTTTTTTCTTTTCTACCAGAGGAATTGTTAGAGTGCAAATGAGGACCTCCCCCCCCCCCCCCCCGCCAGAAGCCAAGGGATGCACGCCATAAAATAAAGGTTTTAAGTAAATTGGGTTATAAGTTGAACATCAGTAGTAATGTACTGATTTAAAATATGAAACTGCAGCTTATTTAATAGTGGTCTTTGAACTGTTATTAAAAGGAAAGTGGACTACAATTTTTTTTAAATTTAAATAGAGATTATAGAGGTTACGAATTAAGTAGTTTACAGGGTTTAATTAGTTGACTTCTAGAATGCAGTACATAATTAGAAAATCCTTTTCTTTTTACCAGCAAACGAATAAAATTGTTTCCAGATAAACTACTTTGACACCAATAGATGGCGGCACTATTCATCTTAAAATTGAATGTTTAATTTCTAATCCAAAGAAAGATTCTTCTGGCATGAAATATGGAAATGTATAAATTTTTATTCATTTTTGTTTGTGGTCGAAATGATGAATAAATTACCTATCGAATTATAAGCTATCCTCTTTAAACAGGTTTTTATAACGGTAAGTTATTATGCAATCAAACTTAAGACAGAATCGTATGGGACTGGGCAAAATTTCACTTTCAGCATGGTTATACCGTATTTTTTTAAATGGACTACAGAACATTATTTGCTAAATGAAACTCAATAAACAGTAAATAAAACTGAAGTAAACCTCTGTATAACGGAAACTTGGCTAAAATGAAAAATTTCATGGTTTCTGCGAAATCACGCATTCTAAGGTTAGAACAAGCTTTTATTGAAACTTCCGTACTTAAATTTGACATTTTCTGCACAGCAGCTCGCCTCTTGGATACGAAACTGGTTTGAATATAAATAAATAAATCATGTCTAATTAATATACGTGGTTTTTGAAAGTGGGGAATGAATTATATGGGTTTATCCTTGAAAAGTTACATATTATCTTTTAAATGGAACTTTTTAAATACAGAAATATGCAAAAAAATGGAAATTTTTCTGGAATTTACGGGGAAAAAAATTACATTAAAATACGTAAATGGCTGAATAGCCAGTACAACTTCCATATTTTAACGGATATTTTTTACAGCGTATAAAGCTTTAAAAAAAAAAAAAAAAAAAAAAAAAAAAAAAGACAGTTGCCTATTGCCGAACATGCAGGTTGACCAAAGATGGATGCGATTCAGACGTTTGAAACGTCTTAAATTCAGATGCATACACGTGTCTTAAAAATTAAGACACTTTAAAATGTCTGAAAATTGAACACTCCATTTTCAGACACTTAAGTGTCTGAATTTCAGACATTTCAGTTTACAGTGTTTATACCATGATCATAGTAAGACACTTAAGTGTCTTAATTTCAGACTTCTATGGTGTCTGAAACTTCATATTCAGACACTTAAGTGTCTGAATTACTTTTTCAGTCACATATGTGTCTGAATTTTAGACGCCTTTATTTGCAGTGAGATTACAAAACTCCCTCTTTACAAACAAACAGGCCCGGACTGGCTCCTGTGGGGGCCCTCGGCTAGAAACTGAGAAGGGGCCCCTTACAGGAGAATTTAGATGGAATAGAATATCAGAATATTTAATATTTGAAAATTATGTTTACATGCCTAAAAACCACATTTAGCTTTTTTGTCACTTAAAAAATAGTTGATTAAAAAAGTAAGTTTCTTCTGGTGTAATTTACTTACTTTCAAAATAAAAATTTATATTATTTTTATATGCAGTACCTAAACTGTTTCCATGTTAGAAAAAATAAGTATATTAGTTAATTACGAGTGGTTTATTACTTAAAAATGAGAGTGAGAAATATTTTTAATTTTAGACAAACAAATCACAGTGTTGAATCCATAAAAATCTAAATCCTACTGTAATACCTAAGTAAATATTAAAAAGGGGCACAATGGTAATAAAAAACCAAGCATATTAGAAAGAACAATATACTCTTTAATTTTGATTTAGTTGTTGCAAATTGTAAAATAGTTTTTATAACAAAAAGAACTAGTATGTTGTGGCCATCACAAAACTCTCTTCTATATATAAATCACGTCAATTAAATCATTTAAATAGAACAAAAAATTACATCAATTTAGCACCAATTCATATCAAAGTATATCTGAATTTGAAGTTAGAGGGAAATTCGTGCATTAGTATAGCGGTCTTCTATAGCGGAAATTCTGAAAAATGTAGCATAGCAGCGCCACCTGTTGAGCGATTTACAACAAAACATAAAGAGCACCAAAATTGATATCAAGGTATACCTGAATCTGAAGTTGGATGAAAATTCGTGCATTAGTTATTGAGATAGAGCTGTGGTGGAAATTCTGAAAAATGCGGCATAGCAGCGCCACCTGTTGAGCCATTTGCACCAAAACATAAACAGCACTAATTCATATCAAGGTATACCCGAATCTGAAGTTTGTAGAAAATCCAAGCATTAGTTCTTGAGATAGATCTACTGGTGAAATTGCAAAAAATGCAACATAGCAGCGCCACCTGTTGTGCGATTTACACCATAATCAATAAAACGCCAGTTCATGTCAAGGCCTAACTGAATCTGAAGTTTGATGGAAATCCGTGCACTAGTTCTAGAGATTGAGCTATTGTGGAAATCGTGAAATATGTTGTATAGCAGCGCCACCTGTTGAGCATTTTACACCAAAACCTAATCAGCATCAATTTATATCAGGGACTACCTGAATATAAATTTTTATTAAATTCCGTGCATTAGTTCTTGAGATAGAGCGCCCACAAAACTTGCGTCAAATACAGACAGACGGACTCACAGACATTTTGTAAAAACATGTTTTTCGGAATCTCTGACCCCTAAAACGTGTAAATCCATCGAAAACTGAAAGTCGAAAATTTTCACGAATCCAATACTTGTAAAGATAGAAGAAAGTAAAAATGGCTCTACAATACTTTGGTACAGATACAGCAAACTAAAAAGAAAAAATATGTGATTGTGAACGACTGTTTACTAACCAGCTTTTGGCTAGTTCTTCACTGGTCTTGGCTACTACATCTATAATAACATCTTTATCCAAGTTATAAAATAAGTCACTTTCTACATTCTTGAAAAGAAGATTAGACATAACGTCCTGGCTTAAAGTAGATCCAAGTCGATTTTGAACTACTATTTTAAGTTGAGAAAACATCCTCTCACTGACGACTTGTGTACAAGGTACGGTTAGTACAAACTTGTAAGCTAAAATTTACATACTGATCTACAAAATATTTCAACTGTATCAATAATTGATTTCTTTCAGCTTTTAGAAAGTTTAGAAATGCTACAAACGACTTCCGTAGGAAAACGTCCAGCATTACGATTTCGTTAAATTTCTTTTGGTCTAATCAGGAAAAATCTGCCAAGATTTTTTTGTTCTAAAATCCTCTATCTTGCTTGATCCAGTCCTGAGATAAGGGACTGTCAACCGAATTTTACCTGAAGTTATCTCATAATATATACAAATTTGGACATAATGCATCTCTAAAAGATAGTTTTTTTATCGATATTTCTAAAAATGTAAAATTTATGCAGCTTTATTAAAAAAAATAATTTTGATTGAAAGTGGCCGCCAAGCATACGAAAAGAGAAGAGTTAATAATAGTCATGTGAATTAGACTTTTATTACAATTACTAGCTGACTCGCCCGGCGTTGCCTGGGGCCCGTTATAATAACCTTAATCAAAACTCTTCCGCAGTGTCTAGTGTGTTCCCAACAAACCTCTTTCCAAACGAACCTCGGTCCCCGGTACCTAAGGCAGCATGCACCGGAAGTACTCCACACGTGCTGGAGACAATAAAAAATCAAGTTAAGTGAGCTAAACCTTGTAGTAATCAAGTCCATAAAACCCGAAAAAAGAATGCACCATTAATGTTCGAAAATGTTAGTAACTAAAGCCTAAGATAAAATTTCGTAATACAGAAAGTAGCCGAATTGTCATCTAAGTTGAATGAACGAAATCCCATTGAAATTATGGTCCCGAACGGGTTAACTGGAATATAGTTGGTGGAAGTAAAGTAGCTGGAGGACGTTAAAACTATGTTACAGAAAATTGTAATAAAACCGGATAGTTTTTCAAGAAGCTGCAACAAAAGTCCCAAGAAGAAGATTATTATTCAAAATTGGGGGTAGCTGAAGTCTCAGAAATATTTTTGTTGTTCATGTAGTAGCTGGAGGACCTAAAACATTGTTAGAAAAAAAAACTAATGAATCGGACCTTTTTAAGGGAGCTATAACAAAGGACCCAAAGAGGGCCGACTGATAGTTAAAATTAGGGTCAGGAAAACATGTTAAATGGTCTTAGTTCTTAGCACTTTAGTTCTTCAATTAGTCAAAATTAAGCATATGTATGAATTAATCATTAGAATGAAAATTTAAAAAAATGCACAAAAAGTGATGGAAAATGTTTTAAACAGGGCCCTAGGGTTCCAGCAAAAATATAAGGGTGTTTGTTCGGGTAAAGGAATCCAAAACTCAACTTTAAAAATTTGCATTGAAAATGCGAGAAAATTAAGAGATGAAAAATTCATGCCGCACAAAAAGTTTAAGGGGACCCGGATCAGGCCCTACGGTGCCATAGGGGGAGTCCAGGGTCATAACTGGAATGTAGAAACGTGAGAATAACTAAATTTAAAGAAGGATTCCAAAAATGAAGATCTGATTAAGAGGGGGCAATTTATTAACAATTCATAGGGCAAATGCTTCAAGGGTCCCGGCACCGGGCCCCAAGGTGCCAGGGACTTAACTGGCATATAGTTGGGTATAAAGGTATTTTTTAGCAGTTTTTAAAATAATTGGTGGACGCTAGATCTATGTTAAGGAAAACTGCATGTAATTCGGATCATTTTTTAAAAAGCTGTACCAAGGGCCGCAAGAAAGCGATTAATATTCAAAATTGGAGGAGGCTGAAGTCTGAAATTTTTTTTCGTCGTTCATGTAGTAGCTGGTGGACCTAAAGAAGTTGTTTGAAGAAAAAAGCTAGTTAATCAGATCATTTTTAAGGAAACCATAATAGGGGGCTCAAAAGGGGCCAGCTAATAGTTAAAAGCAGGGCCCTAACATGGAAACATGTTAAAATATCTTAGTACTTATCGCTTTGGATCTACAGTTAGTCAAAATTAAGTATAATGTATGAATTATTCGTTAGAATAATATTTTAATGAAATGCACAAAACATTGGGTAAATGTTTAAAAAAGGACCCTAGGGCCCAAAAAAATGTGGGTGTTGGTCCTGGAAGAAGAGTCCAAGACTCAACTTTAAAATTATGCACTGAGAAGGTGAGAAAAAGAGGGGGTGAAATATGCATGGCGCACAAAAAGTTCAAGGGCATTAGAACGGTCCCTACGGGACCATAGGGGGACCCCAGGGTCTTAACTGGAATGTAAGAACGTGAGAATAACTAAATAGAAAAAGAGTTCCAAAAATGAAGGTTGTATTAAGAGGGGGCAATTTAATAACAATTTATTGTGCAAAAACTTCAAGAGGCCCAGTACCGGCCCTTAAGGGGCCAGAGACTTAACTAGCATGTAGTTGTTGGGTATAAGGATATTTTTTAGTAGTTTTAAAATAATAGGCGAACTCTAGAATTATGTTAAAGAAAATTGCAAGCAATTCGGATCATTTTTAAAGAAACTGCACCAAGGGCCTCAAGAAGGCAATTAATATTCAAATTAGTGGTAGATGAAGTCTGAGAATTTTTTTTGTCATTCATGTAGTAGCTGGAGGACATAACAAGTTATTAGGTAAAAAAAAAAAGCTTGGGAATCGGAGCATTTTTAAAGGAGCTATAATTGGGGGCACAAAAGGGGGCAACAGACAGTTAAAAACAGGGCCCTAACATGAAAACATGTTAATATGTCTTAGTACTTAGCGCTTTAGATTTTTGATTACTAAAAATTAAGCATAGGACGTGGATTATTCGTTAGAATAATATCTTAAAGAAATGCATAAAAGATTGGGTAAATGTTTTAAAAAGGGCCCTAGGGCCCAAATGAAAATATAATGGTGTTGGTCCAGGAAGAAGAATCCAAAACTCAACTTTAAAATTATGCACTGAAAAAGTGAGAAAATTAGAGAATGAAAAATGCTTGGCGCACAAAAGTTCAAGGGGGCCTAGACCGGACCCTACGGTACCCTAGGGGACCCAAAGTCTTATATGGAATGTAGAAACCTGAGAATAAATAAATGGAAAAAGGATCCCAAAAATGATGATCGGATTAAAAGAAAGCAATTTATTAACAATTTATTTGCGCAAAATCTTCAAGGGGCCCTGTAACGGGCCCCAATGGTCCAAAGTCATAACTGGAAAGTAGAAAGGCGAGAATAACTAAATGGAGAAAGGTCTTCGAAAACGAAAAAGTTTGGATAAAAAGGGTGCAAGTTATTACCAATTTAGTGCATAAAAACTTGGCCCAGGGGCTCCGCCCCTTAAAAAATAAAAATCTGAGCCTCAGGTGCATAAGAACCTATCTTGGACTATCCTCACCTAAATTTCCAGACTTCTACGTGCGATAGATTTCGCTAGCCATCGCAAATACACATAAACACACACACAGAGCGATTTATTCTTTTATTAGTATAGATATTAGGGACAAAAACAAAAAAAGTCAAGAAAAAGAAACACGAGTTTGGCAGCACAAAATACCGAGTTTGTGGAAGGTACTGATGAGCTAATGAACCACTGGCACCACTACCTAGGCTACCATAAACAAAAACGAACTAGTAAATACTTAAAATTAATTGTAAATGCGTAAGATTATTTGTAAATAGTCATGTAACAAACTCATGTAACTCTCATGCAACAAATTATAAAGTAATATATCCATTTTGATGTGGACTTCCGGGGCCCCCTTGGTCCGGGGGCCCTCGGCATTCGCCGACCAGCCGACCTGGCCAGTCCGGGCCTGTTGATTCCCCTCATTCTTTTGTGAATAAACCGCAGAAGGGTCCAGAACAAAAGATTTCCACGAAAACTGTAGAAGGATGGCGAAAGAAGCGTGTGTATGCAGCCTTAGTCTGCGTTTAGAACGCATAAGGCTGCATACACACGCTTGTTTGGTCATCCTTCTACAGTTTTCGTGGAAATCTTTTGTTCTGGACCCTTCTGCGGCTTCAGTGTGGAGGAGTGCTTAACTCGCCTCTTTCTAACCTGGATACACGGGTCCTCGACCTCCACAAGGTAAGGAGATTTTAATACACAGGTGAACGAACCTTGTCTGATTCCTCACCTATGGAAAAATGTACTCGTCCGTTGCATTTGGAGGGAAATTCTTTTTATACATTCTGTATTCCGTTTCCGTGACAAGACAAGTAAGAACTGTTTTGTTTATTGTGCTCGATTTGGAACTGAAAGGATTTACTTCTGAACACAAAAGGAGAGTGAAGTGATAAAATAAAATGTATTATTGTATTTAATCGTGATTAATATGGATATAGTCTTTTTTAATTAAGAACCTAAAATATAAATAAATTAAAAACCTAGAATTATAAACTCTTCTGCAATATTCTTTGTAAAAGAGACAAGGTAAGCAGGTATGTTTATTTTTTTTATTAGGGTTCCGTACTTAAAAATAAAAACGGAACCATTATAAGATCACCTCTGTGTCTGTCTTTCCGTTTGTCACAACCATTTTACTCGTAAACTATGGAACGTGGAAAGTTCAAATTGGTTGAAGTAATAAAGGCCATTAGCCCACATATTTATAGATTATATTAACCATCTACAAATATATTTAGGGAAAATGTAGAGTGGCTAATTAAGCTACTTGAAAAAGAAAAATCTTTTCTTTGTATATCGTGTAGGGCAGTCGTTCCCAACGTGGGGCTTAGGCCCCACTGGGGGGGAGGGGCAATTTGGCTTTCTAGGGGGCAATTCCATATTTGTTGCTCCCACATTCGCTATCAGTTTCTTCAATCTTTTTTTAAAAATTATTGATGTCGACTAAAAATAAATGGAATACTAGCAAAATTTAAAAAATCAGTTTTTTTTATTAAATTTTAAAAATGTTTCTAATGAAACTTTAAAATACATTTAAAACCAGAATAATTATACGAATAACTGTTTAAAATTATTTTGATATAATTTAATACTAACTTTCTCGCTGCGCAACTCGAGATGTACTCCGGCATGCATTTTTCCGTCTAATTAATACTATTTGGTTATTCCCTCCAGCTATTTTTTTAGCGAAAGCTTTCTCTGACATTTTCCCCAATTAAGATAGTCAAAAATTTCTGCTTTAAAGAACCGGTGAGTAAAGATAAAAAATTCTGTAAAAGACCCTCATCGCGAACAATTACTTACGCAGCGAGAGGGTTAAATCTCATTATAATTTTTGTGGGACAGGTTTTTACAATTTTTCGTAACTCTTTCGTGTATTTATTGAGCTTTCTGCTTCTATTTGCTCTGCTGTATGTCAATCGAAGATTCTTTTACACGCGAAACTACTTGAAAAAAAAATATATAAATTTGACTTTCTTCAACATATTTAACCTAAAAAATATAAGAAATATCTGAATGAGGTACTACCAATTTTATAAAACTTATAAATCTTAAGCAGCATTAGAAAAGGAAATGCGGACCGATAGCAAATATCTATGGCTCTAGTTAAAATTTAATTTATATGATGGCAATATTTAAAATTAATTTATACGATTAATTAATTTACATGATGACATATACATTTTAAATTTTAAAATCAGATAATACATGGAAGACAACGATATTGGAAAAGGGAAAACAGAGAAATTGTGTTGTGATGGGGAATAATGGCTACTTAATTTTGATATGATAATTTTGAAAAGCTTCTTGTGGATTGTGTTATCCATAGAAAGAAATTTTAGTGTACAAATCTTTTCCACCAACTCATAATAAGTCACATAAAAGGACTTATAAAATGTGTGAATATTGTCAGTTTTAACGTGAAATGTAAGTCTCTCCTCTTCAAAATATTTTGTGACGATAAAAATGCAGACTGTATATAAACTTATATATACTTACTTATCTTTTTATATAACTTTTCTTTTAATACTGATGTAAGTTAGAAAAGTACAACAGAGCTCTTTTGGGCATAAAGACGAAGAGGGCTTTTTAAATTTATGTTAAAAACACATTTCTCACAGAAGATTCACCTCTTTGGTAAATTCAAATATGTGAAATGAATAGTTATTGTTCAGACTTTATTACGCTTCCACCGTGTGAATAGAGTTCACTTTTCAAATAATAAGAGACAAAATTTATAAAATAGTCACCCTTGAAAAGTGGATGGGCTCTGAGGGGAGAAAAGAGGAAAACGTCTTCAAAAGGATCCTGGAAGCGCTATGAAATTGACGTCCCTTGGAAGAGGTTTGGAACGGAACCCTCGTGGCACCGATCCGAGAGGATAAAAGGCAAATGTCGTCTTTTCCATGAAGAAAGCTCCAGTCATATCTTTCCATGAAGAAAGCTGAAACTCAAATGAAGAGAAATGTGAAGGCTTGTCGCGAGAATATTTGGGACGCACTTGGTCTCGCAGTTGACACTTGTTACCCATTTTCAATACCTGTTTTTATTATTTTTTAAAAAGTACTATTCATGCAACATTTTAAAACTACACGTTTAAAATTTATATTTAAAAGTTTGACTCGTTTCCGAAAACACAATTATGTAAAATAAGAAGGGCCCGCAAGTAATGTTAATCTTTTGAAATTTTACAAGTTTAGCATTTTCTGTGTCAAAAGGGATAAACACTATCGGTTATATTATATATATTATATTTTTACTTCCACCTATCTTTACAAGAAGAAAGTATTGGATTCGTGAAAATTATCGACTTCCGGTTTTCGCCGGATTTATACGTTTTAGAATGTCCTGAACACGATTTGATGGTTTTTAGAAATGCCTGTCTGTGAGTCTGTATGTGACGAAAATTTTGTGGGCTCTCTATCTCAAGAATTAATACACAGAATTTCATAAAACTCGAGTTTCAGTTAGATCTTGATATAAACTGGTCCTGATTAGTTTTTGGTGTAAATCGCTCAACAGGTGGCGCTGCTATGCAGCATTTTTCACGATTTCCGCAATAGTTCAATCTCCAGAACTAATGCACGGATTTTCATCAAACTTCAGAATCAGTTAGTCCTCGACATGAGTTGACATTTTATAGATTTTGGTACAAATCGCACAACAGGTGGCGCTGCTATGCTGCATTTTTCAGAATTTCCACTATAGCTCTATCTCAATAACTAATGTGCGGATTTCCATCAAACTTCAAATTCAGATGTACTTTGATATGAATTGGTGCTAAATTGATGTAATTTCTTGTACTATTTAAATGATTTAATTGACGTGATTTATATAGAAGAAAGTTTTATGATGACCACAACATACTAGTTTTTATTTAATCTTAATCTAATCTTAAATAGAAGAAATGAAATCTAACCAACCTTGAATATAAGAATTTTTTTTTTTTTTAATTATCTTAACTTATATTATCTTAAACTTTAAGTCTTTCAAATTTCCCTTTATAATATGCGTTTGACTTGTAATTTTCAACAACATTTTCAAAAAGGCGTTAAAAATGTGTCTTGAAATCAAGTGTTAATTTTTATAATATCCCTTTATAGTAAAGACCCGAAAGGCATATGCGATGTAAATGACAAAGTCTTGAAATATGGTTTTAATATTTACTATATTCCTTCATAATAAAGACCCGCTGGTCTTGTAATATATACAAAGCACATAAACAGTGGCAGCAAAGTTTTTAGGTTGTTGACAGTTTGACAGCTAAAACTGAAACAAAGAGAAAATCCTTATTATTATTTTTTTTTTACCTTATTATATATTTTACATATTGACCTGTTAAAATATTCTTTTATTCAGTGAGATAGTCCAGAAATTAACAATTTACAGATTGACATCAACCGAACGTTGGTGATCTACTGAACGCAAAAAAAAAAAAAAAAAAGAATTGAAAAGGGGATTGGGTCCCCTTTTCAACACTTTTTTTTTTGCCTCACCTATGATACGGAATGTATTGGTCTGGGTGAGAGGTTTAGTCCGTAAGATTTGATCCATCTAGATCCCCCGGATCTAAATCTTGAAATAGGATTTGATACTCCAGCTGTTTTAACTTTTTGAACAATTCTTTCGAAAATTCATCCCGATATTTATCCAATATATTAGAAATGTCGGGCGCTTTTAGTGCTGCCTGAAAAAACAAGCATTTTGTTTTGCACTCGGGACTTCGATTAAAATCTCGAAAATAAACCATGTAGCATTTCGCATGTACCGGATGATTGCACCGCTTTAGGCGCAATGCCTCCCCTACATGCATGTAGCAGAGCATACAAAGCGGCATCTTGATCCTTTGAGAGACAGGAGATGAATGAAATGGATGAAACAATGGGAAACACGTGACATGCAAAACAGAAAATGAAACGTTTGATTGGAGGCTGACTTTTGACGCAGAAAACGCTGAACTTGTAAAATTTCAAAAGATTAACATTACTTGCGGGACCTTCTTATTTTACATAATTGTGTTTTCGGAAACAAGTGAAACTTTTAAATATAAATTTTAAATGTACAGTTTTAAAATGTTGCATGAATCATGAATAGTACTTTTTAAAAAATAATAAAAACAGCTATTGAAAATGGGTAACAAATTTCAACTGCGAGACCAAGTGCGTCCCAAATATTCTCGCGACAAGCGTTCACATTTCTCTTCATTTGAGTTTCACCCTCTAAGTGTTTGGGGCGTAATATTCCGTTCACTAAGCTTCAGGTTTCACAGCAATACAAGCAATATTTAGGATAATAGTATAATTCTATAGATTTAATGAATTTTAAATACATTGAAGAATGATTAATACACTGAAGGATTACATTCATAATTGTAATTGAGTTTTTTTATAATGTTGAAAGAATCATATTTTCTTAGCAATTAAAACAAAATGCAAAGAAAACAACATTACAATTTTACCCTTTTGCAAGACGCTCGGAGGGTTCAGCTTTCTTCATGGAAAGATATGACTGGAGCTTTCTTCATGGAAAAGACGACACTCCCCTCTTATCCTCTCGGTATTGTGCCACGAGAATTCAGGGGTGGATCCAGAGAATCGTTTTGGGGAGGGGCGATACCGAATAACATATAATCAACGTAGTCATAATTAGGGATGCACCGAATATTCGGTATCTATTCGGTATTCGGTCATGTTACCGAATATTCGGTTTGGCCGAATATCAAACTAATCGGTATGCCGAATATTCGGCTTAGACGAATAGCAAACTATTCGGCCTGTTGAAAATTTCGGTTTGGCCGAATATCGAAATATTCGGTCGAACCGAATACTTAAAAAAAACTTTTAAAACATAATTAAAAAAAAAAAAAACTTACACAATTTCTACTTTTAACTGTCAACTTATAAAGATATTCAGAATAATTAGAAACAGAATCATATTTAAATAAAAGAGAATGTTTTTACATTATTTATTTGCTGTTTGTTAAGTATTATTTAAGAAAATTTACCAATCACGAGGATTTTCATAGGAATTAATTATGACCAAATGCAAGTTCCTGAACATCATCCAGTAAATAATCTGCTTCTTGCTAAGATTTTAAGAACAACGGTTACAATCATTGAAGATGATCGCCCTCTCCAGACACAGATCTAGGATTCATTTAAACACTTCCTTGCATAATCAAAGGGAGTAGAAAGTTATTCTTGCTGAGTTGCCACCATATAAAATTTGAATAGATTGTATTATTTATTTACTTTTATTTTAGTATCTTCCTGACAAACAAATAATATATGATCCTGTACAATTTTTCTTCCTATTTTTTCACAATTTCTCTTTGATTTTAGAATGTTTGTTATAGAATTTAAGAAAATTTTATTCATTTGTTTTGATTCACAGAAGCAGCCATGAAATTTAAAATTTTATTAATTAAAAAAGTTTTATAACTATCCTCTTCTTAAATAACTCAAAGCAGATATTTTCAGCATAAAATTTACTATAAAAAAGCTCTTGTTTATAGAAATGAAAGTTTCTGTTTCAAATATTATGTAAAATTGTTTTAAAATTTAACATTTTAATGCCTTTAAACTTTGAGATATAAAAGTATTCGACAAGCTGAATATTCGGTATTCAGCCGAATAGTTACTATTCGGTGCATCCCTACTCATAATTTCTGTTTGACAAATCATTCCTTGCAGTTAATTATTAAATGAATATTAAATAATTAATGCTATTTAAAAATATTATATACTCTCGATTATCCGACGTCCTATTAACCGAAACACTCGTTTAACCAACACTCTTGTTATATAATAACCCCTGCGATGATTGTGTTATTTAACTTTTGATAATTCATTTTTATGTATTTTTTAGCGCTGAACCCAAATTGACCTTTATTTGAAACCATCACGTCAGGATTTTTCACAAATTGTACATTTCAAAGGTTAAAAAGTAAAAAAATAGCGAAAATCTGATACTATAAAATAGATGTGATGGTTGTGTTTTTTAACTTTTGATACCTGATTTTTATGTATTTTTTAGCGCTGAATCCGAAAATGATATGCATTTTTAATTACCACGTCAGGATTTTGGCAAATCGTAAATTTCAAAGTTAAAAAGTAAACAAATAGTGAAAATCACTCTAAGTCTTAGGGCTGTTCTCATATCCAAAAAGGCAGCTTTATGACATAAGTTTTAATTCATTTTTGCTCGGAAATGCATGAAACTAGCAGGCGTTGTTGTTCAGAAACTATGTAATCGAACTGTCCCTTCCGTTTTTTTTTTTTTTTTTGCAAACACTATAGATCTTACAGAAAATAGTGTCAAAGTGGGCGTTTTGAACCGAAATTTCCGCGCGAAGGAGGATTAACCACCCAAGGAAGGTTGAAAAAGTCTTTGTTACGTTTTCAAAATCGCTTATAACTCAATAAGTAATTTATCAAAAAATGGAAAAAACAGTTTGATTCCAAATCGTTACCATAGTCAGGCCTTCCAATTTTATACATTTCCGTTAAAAAATTAGCCCCACCAGTGGCCGAGAGGTTCTGCTCTCGAAGCTGGTAGACGGGAGGTGCTGAGTTCGAACCCAATCGTGCCCGTCGGCCTAATCGTTCGGAATTTTCGTGGTTTTCTTCGAACCACGGATTTCCATGCGTAAATACGGGTTAGGCTCCCTTAAAAAGACCCCCACGAAGGGTACTCCACCTTGTGCCTATATCTCTTGAGTTGACAATTGGCCGTCAAAAATCAACCCAACCCAACCCGTTAAAAATGAATTTGTAAATGTGTCAAAATGTTTTGTGCTTGTTGAGCAGAACAGTTTCAAACAGCTTTAATAAAAGAAGGTAAATGTTTTAAATACATCTGCGACAAATTTCTCAGCCTTATCAACCGCCAAAATAAAAGAGAATACCGAGATGGACCCCATAAAGAAGATAAAAGGAAAAGCAAAAAGCAGAGCGCGAGCGATTCACAGAAACTGTCACACCAGGAATAAAATTGTAAGAATTTTAAATACACAATGTTTTATATGTTTAACTGTAAAATTGCATAGTATAAGCAAAAAGATGAATAAATTATTATGAAAAAAAGTTACGTCAATTTTATAGTAGCAGATTTTCTCAAATATTTTGACTTTTTAAAAATTTAAAAATTCGCGATTTGTGAAAAATCCTGACATGATGGTATAGTAAAAAAAAAAAAAAAAAAAAGGTCAATTTTGGATTCAGCACTAAGAAATACATAAGAACTGATTGTCGAAAGCTAAAAACATAACCATCACATATAATATTTAATATCAGATTTCTGAAAGAGGATCCCTTCAGAAATCTGAAGGGGCCTTAACATCCTTGAAAGTCAAAATGTGCCATCTAAGTGTGTGTATACTTTTTCATAATCTACTCGTTATCAGTCCATAAAAGTTGACACTTGTCACTGAGGCTCAGGTCTGTTTCCACAGCTCCACTGTAAGAGGCAGAAAGAGAGCGAAAAATGATAAACCAAACAAATGAACTGTGAGTGACAGTAATGCGGTATTTTCAGTTCAAAACACCAAGAAGGCCTTTCATTATGTAAATACATAAAGGAAGAGCCAATTTACTAAGTTGGCTTTTAAGAAATCAACACACTATATGCATTTTAGCTTTTAACTGACTAGGACTAGGACATAATCATTTTTTGTTCATTCATCAAATACATCTTGAAATTTACTAATGTAGGTGGCAATTGGCAATAACAGTACATTTTTTACACATTAGTGGCTTTCTTCAGGAAACATTAAGATGTTTGAGTTTTTCAAAGAACCTTTCTTTTTCTTGTTTCTCTCTTTCTTTGGAAATTGCTACGAATCCCATTCTTTTCTCAAGTAACAGAGCACTCCTCAAAAGTATCATTATACATAAATTAGAATTGCAGCTTCTTTGAAAGAATGAAAAAGTTTCAACACTTTAAAGGGATCCGCATAACGGTGTCAATTTTCTGTTGTAGAGATTCAACAAAAGGTACGCGAAGAGGCATCGTCCACCACCTCAACCCATAGTGTTAAAAATTATGGCGCCATATGCTTTTGGCAGGACATAATCCTTTTTGCTTCATTAATTACCGAAACATCAGTGAAGTTTACTACTGACATCCGACAAGTGTTCGGTTTTCGCTTACTTGTCTTTCTGTTCCACGAAAACTGACATTAAAAGCGTTGGATTTATATCTTAGAGGAGGACCACACCAATCTCTTCCCCTCCCCCCCCCTCCCCCCGCGGATCCGCGCCTGGAGGAATCTTCTCCTGTCGCTAATTATGAGTTTTTTTGAGCGACCCTTTGACGAAATTCGCGTTTTATCAGCAATTCTTTCGGGAAATGTACGCATTTTCTCGCGATCCTTTGACGAAATTGGCGTTTTCTCACGATTCTTTCGCAAAATTAGCATTTTCTCCCGTAATTATTCGGCGAAATTCACGTTTTTTCTGCTATCATTTGACGAAGTCTGCGTTTTTTAATGTTTTTTTGACGAAATGAGCGTTTTTTGCACGATTGTTTGACGAATTTCGCGTTTTTCCGCGATTTGACGAAATTAGCATTTTTGCGATCCTTTGACAAAATTGACGTTTTTTGTGCGATCCTTTGTCGAAATTGGCGATTTTTTCTGTGGACGATTGACGAACTTGATTTTTTCGGAGCTCATTTGTCGAACCTCGCGATAAGCGGTGGATTTATATGTTTTGATCCGCGCCCGTTCCAACAGTCTACTCGAACCCTTATCCCCTCGGAGGGGGAAGTTTTTGAAACACCTGCCACGGGGAATACGCTTTGCTTTCCAAAACAAGAAGGACCGTTTCTGGGTAGCGTGTGAATTTATAAAATAGTCACCCTTGAAAAGTGGATGGGCTCTGGGGGGAGACAAGAGGAAAACGTCTTTCTTTCAGAGGGGTAGGGCAATTTCAAAAGGATCCTGGAAGCGCCATGAAATTGACGTCTCTTGGAAGAGTGTGGTAAAAGGAAACATCACGAGGAGGGCGTACTGAATGTTGAGTAGAATTTTTTTTTCCTGAAACAAAACAATATTCCAAAATAGAAATTTTTAAAGATTAGAAAAACTATATTCACAAATTACAATGGTAAACTTCGCAAAAGCTTTATAATGAAGGCATATAAAGACAGCAGTAATACATTGAAATCTCTTGATCCCCCAAAATGGGCGTTGAAACTCTTGTTTTATTGTTTCCTTATATCTTTTCAGTCAGTTGACATTGTATATAAAGACAGCAGTAATACATTGAAATCTCTTGATCCCCCAAAATGGGCGTTGAAATTCTTGTTTTATTGTTTCCTTATATATTTTCAGTCAGTTGACATTGCATATGCAGTGACCATCTATCCTTTCTTTGTCCTTTTTCTTTTATTCTCCAAGCTTATTTTCTTGAGGGGTTGGGGTGGTTTTAAGAAACCGAAAATGATAGTAATGAACAATGGACAGTATTCTCGTGACGTCACTGTGGAAATCACGTGGTCAGTACTTATATACATATTAATTAAAATCCATATATACGTATTAACTAAAATTTTAATTTTTATTTTATAAATAAAATGAAAAATATGCATGCCATTACTTTAAGATACAGAAAAGAATTCATGTATAACCCATACCTGCCCCTGAAAAGGTCTAAAACTCCGTATAGATTTAAATATAAGCATAAATTTACTAAACACAACGCTTTTCAGTGGCGCGGTTATGAATGTTATTCCCAAACAGACGAATTTTTGTAGCCTCGAACCCAAGGGGAGAATATGGTCCATAATCAAGAGGTAGGTGACTTGTAAGAAGAATTTAGAATTTCTTATGATTGCAATAAGGAGCGGAAGAAACGTGTGAATGTCCTAGAGACGTCCTGAAAAGTTTCCTTTCTTGGTTAATTTAGAAAAAATTAGAGCATTTGTAGGTGAGATCTGCGAGTCATCTGTTCAAAATGGCTAACAAATGAAAATTGAATACATTTTCTATTGAAGTGGAGAAACAAATCATAAATGAAGTTAAAGAAAAAGTAAATTACAAAGGCGTTTGGTATTCCAATCTTTTTCAAATAAAATTGTTAAAAAGTGTTTATTAAAATAAAAATGAATTACTTTTTAAAAAGGTTTGTAAAAAAGCTTTTTCGAATTTTTTTTGTCATTCCATTCAAGTTCGAGGTATTGAGGTTCGACTGACTAAACTTTGAAAACGCTTTCCACGTGCTAATTAAAAGCTGCAAACTTAATAGTAATTATTTATTTATTGTTTTTACTGAACAGCAAATGTTACAGATTATTTTCTTTAAATAAAAAATTTTAAAAACTTATCGGGTTTTCTTTCTGCCATGTTATCGATTTGCTTATATTTCATTTAATTTGGCTATACTATGACGCAAACATAAGATTTACATAAATTTTACTTATGATTTTTGGATAGTTTGACGCCAAAGATAACTTAATGGATTGAAATAAATACGTTTCAATGTATAATATCGGCTCAATGAAAATGTGATATATTTAACAGTGCATTGAAAAAATAAAAATATTGTTTGAATGGGAAAATATGTTTTAAAAATAAACCAAAAATAATTTTTATTAAATAAATTTGTGGGAGTTCATGTTACCAATTCTTTTGTTATTTCACGTTCCACGCAGATTGTTCCGTATTAAAAGGATTTCGGTTCCATTGTTTTAACCTACTGTACTAAATTATATCATCTGCGATTTCTGAATTTTTAGCCATTCTTTTTTGTTTCTGTTTTTAGCTTTTCGCATCGATTTTCTACATTATTAAAAATACATCTGATTGTTAACTTTTAGTCCAATACAGCAAAATTTATCCTTTTTCTCAATAAAGTTTATTCGAAATTCGTACTGCAATTTTTGTGTTTTTTTTTCGGGTTTGCGCGACAATTTCTCAACATTCGCAAATTGAATGCTATTTTTTTCCAATATAGAAATTTTTTTATCGTGCAGTTTTTGAAGTCATTTATAGTCATTTATAAGCTTTTTTTCGCGAAGGCTTAAAATTAACGATCATTTAATGCGCAAAAATATTCAGAAAGAACTAATTTATGAGAGAAAAATTTTGTTTTAGTTCAGACACCCTTCCACCGGCCCAGAAAGGAAAAAAAAGGGACAGGAAATTTTATTTTAAAAGTGCGCGAACAAAAATCGCATATTAAATTAGCTAGCAAAAAGCTATATCATATTAAATTTAACAGTTTTTTTTAATACATTAAATATTGAATTTATTGTAAATCACATAAAATATGCATAAAATAAAATTGTTTTCTCCCTTATTTTTATAATAAAAATAAATGGTTTCGCTGATGTGTTTGTAACGGAACTCTTCTTCGGAAAATCATAAAAGAAAACAGGAATGAGTATTTTTAGCTTTTCTTTTGTAAATCAATTATTATTTAGTCCCAGATTTGAAAGCTTTCGTTACAATAACAATAAATAAATCTAACTGGTGTAATAAACTCATTGTAATGAATGCTAAAATTCAAAAGCTGTGCAGTGTTTTATTCTGAAGCCGAATAAAAAGTTTATTGATATATATGTTAACATTTAAAATAAAGATAAAATTCTTATTATTTAGCATTAAATTTTTACGTTTAAAACAAAAGAAAATTTGAAAATAAACTAATTATATCCTTACAAATTTTATTCCAATTTCAGATTCAATATAAATTTCATTCTAAAAATTATAATATCACTTTTCTCAAAATTATCTATTAAAATAGAAGGAAACACGCATACACACTCTCTCACAATGTTCTTACAACACTTTACTCACAATTTTTTTTTCACAATGTTCACAAACAAATGCACATTTTTAGTCGCATTGATGAAATTGTTTTAAACTATTCCAATATATCCGACATTTTGCAATTTCATTTCCAGTTACTTGATTTGTGTCAAATTAAATTATAATTTAACTTATCAAATCAAATTAACTTACATTTATGTATAAAACTACAGTATGCATTATGAATAACTGGTGAATTTTTTCTTGTTTTTGTGTCTAAAATACTATTAAAATATTGAATATATACCATTGTTTAAAAGACAAATTAATTTAACTGCTGATTAGTTCTTTTTAAGTAAAATAAGAATAGTTTAAACTTCTGTATGTGGAAGGATAGAAATTATATCGTGAATGTACGTATTTATAAAAAGTCATATTAAAAAGAATAATTTGCGAGAAATCCTCCATTTTATTGGGTTTTTTTTAATTACTAAAAAACTTCTGAACCAATTTCAATGAAACGGAAGTGGTACCAATTCGAGAGTATCCTCTTTTAATTGAAACAAAAATCACATAAATCGGACAAAAAGTTCCGGAGCATACATAAAAAACATACATAAAAAACATATGTAGGTGAACATACACACAAAAAAAACATACATACGCGTCGAATTGATAATCTCTTCCTTTTTTTGGCAGTCGGTTAAAAAAAATGATTTTAACATTTTTAATAAAGATTAAAAATGTTAAAATTCTTATTATTTAGCATTCTTCAATTTTTATATTTAAAGCAAAAGCAAAATTTGAAAATAATCTAATTATTGTTAGGATTTGAATCCCAATAAAAAAGGCGTGAGTAAGTTATATAAAATTGAGACTTACCCGTTCTTCAGAATACTTATCTATTTCGGTGTAAATCCACACTTCGTTTAATCCAATATGTGTTTGTTGTCATATTTTTAATCAACCACTCTTTATAACCTCCTTTGACAAAAGAAATTGTAGACTATTATATCAAATGAATAAGCAGCGGTAACACTTTAAGCTATTTAATTCACATTGTTTAAATTGTAAAAAAGAGAGAGCATTTTTCATGCCTCTTCTCTGGAACAACTACATTTTCAGAAAAAAAGGAAAAATTTTTACATCATAAGATAATAAGTCAGTAGTAATAATTGTAATATTAATATCATAATAATAATAATAAATCAGTTTAATGTCTATGAGTCACTCAACAAGTCATTATCTTTATCAAAGGATTTTCAAGGTTAAATACATTTGAAGAGATTTATGGCTGAGTTGAAACGACGTATTATTTATGTAACTGAAAAAATTATCTTTAGCACAGTTATTTAGCTTGATTTATGTCCATCAACTCCTCCTTAATTTCTGAAGTTTCATTCTCACACAAATTTAAGTTTCTTCTATGGGTTTGAAAAACAGGTTTGGGAACTGGTTTCGTAAACAGGTCTGCTATCATCAATTTGGTTGGGCAGTACTTTAGGTTGATAGTCCCTTCTTGCTTTAGTTGTTTTATCAGGTGGAACCTAATTTGAATATGTTTAGTCTTACTTGAGTGCTTTTCTAATTCTATCATCTTGATCGTGGACTGGTTGTCTTCATATAGGTCTATAGGTAAGGTTTGCTTTAGGTTTAATTCTTCCAGTAGATTGACTAGCCACTTTATTTCAATTGCTGCATTTGCTGCTGACACATACTCGGCCTCTGCCGATGATAATGCAATGCAGGATTGTTTCTTGGTCGACCATTGTATGGGATTTCCTCCTAACATGTATAGGTTCCCACTCGTCGATTTTTGTGAATCTACACCTCCTCCCCAATCTGCATCCGCATAAACTTCAAGTATCGGTTTCTTTTCTCCGCTTAGAACTAGACTATAATTTTTTTGTAGTCTTTAAATATCTTATCACTCTTTTTACCGCATTCCAGTCTTTCATTCTTGGTGATTCATTTCTTCTGCTAAGAATGTTTACTGCTGCACAGATGTCAGGTCTGCTTATAGTTGCTAGATATAGAAGTGCTCCTATGCCTTGTCTATAATATGTGTTGTTTGGTAAAATGTTATCCTCATCATTAAAGCGTGTGTAATTTGTTTCCATGGGTGTGCTACATGGTTTTGCGTCTTGCAAATTAAATTTATTGATTAATTCCTCTATTTTCTGAGTTTTATTTATCATGTAGCTTTTATTTATTTTTTTTAATGTTCATAGATAGGTAGTTACTGATGTCACCTAAATTCTTTAGCTCGTATTCTTCATTGAGACTCGCGATTACTTCCTCTATTATTTCGTCTTTTCCGGCTATTAAAATGTCGTCTACGTATGTTATTATGTATGTTGTGTTATCGCCCCTTTTTCGCGTAAAAAGGCATGAGTCAAATTTGCTCTGACTGAAATTCATCTTTTTTAGTGTTTCTGTAATTTTATTATGCCACGCTCTCGCGGCTTGTTTAAGTCCGTATATGGCTTTGTTTAGCCTACATACTTTATTTTCCTCATTTGGTTTAGCGAAACCTTCTGGTTGTGACATATATATCTCCTCCTCAAGCTCTCCATATAAGAACGCGGTGTTAATATCAATATGTTTTACATTTAAATTTTGATGCAATGCTGCTATTAATAATGCTCTTATTGTTGTATATGACACGACTGGTGCATCATAAAGTTTCATCATAATCTTCCCCGAATTTTTGTGAATATCCTTTTGCAAGTAAACGTGGTTTATATTTTTGGATTTTTCCAGTGTTGTCGCGTTTTAGTTTGTAGGTCCATTTGCAACCTATTATTCTCCTATTTGGTGGAGGTTCTATAATTGACCAAGTTTTATTTTTCACAAGGGAGTTCATTTCGCTTTTCATCCCATCTATCCAATTTTGTTTATCCTCAAAATTTTCCATGTTTTCGATGTTCTCATAATTTTTTGGTTCAGTAGCGTTTTCGTTTTTAACCATGTATATTAACCTATCAGGAAGTACATCTTTATTAATTCTTTCTGATCGTCTAGGTTCTGCTACTGATTGATTGGACGTGGATGGTGTCTTATTGCTATTTGAAATTTCTATTTCTACAAAGTTTTCATTAACCCGATTTTCATCTTGTTTTGGTTTGTTTTCTACTTTCTCGTTTCTATATTTAAATTTGTTTTCGAGAAATTTAACGGTTCTCGCGATCTTTATTTCATTTCCTCCTACATATATCCTGTATCCTTTGGATTCATTATCATATCCGCCGAAAATTCCCTCTATAGCTTTATCGTCTAATTTTTGTCTTCTGGCTTTACTGATATATGCGAAGGCTTTGCAGCCAAATACCCTAACGTAACTTAAGTTTGGCTGTCTGCTTGTCCATAACTCGTATGGTGTTTTTTCATTTGCTTTTGTCGGTAGTCTGTTTTGCAAATGATTTGCTGTGCAAATTGCTTCCCCCCAGAACTTTAATGGTAAATTTGATTCACTTAACATTGTCCTTGCCATTTCAACTAACGATCTATTTTCCCTCTCTGCCACACCGTTCTGGCTTGCGCAGTATGGGACTGTGTGTTGATGTTTTATCCCATTAGCCCTGAGGTAATTTTCTATTTCATCTGATGTGAATTCCCCTCCGTTATCTGTTCTAATTGCTTTCGGTTTTTCTCCAAATTTGTTGTTAATTAACGCAATGAATTCTTTAAGTTTTTCGTAAACTTAACTTTTTCTAGACAATAGGTATATGATCGTAAATCGTGAGTAGTCATCAACAAAAGTCAAAAAGTATGATTTCCCCCCTATTGTCGGTGTTTGAAAAGATCCGCACACGTCGGAGTGAATGAGCTGGGGTCTTTTAGTTGCTCTATACTCTGCAATTTTTGGATAGGGTTCATCAGTTAATTTTGCCTTAATGCACGGTTCACAATCTATGTTATGCTTACAGTTGTTTATTTGGATTCCTCTAGCTAATTCCTTTTGCGTAATTTCTTTAATTGATGTTAGATTTCTATGTCCTAACCTATGATGCCATAATTCTAGGCAATTTTTGTTGTTGCAGCTTTGTGCTACGTTTGCATAGTTTTCGAATGCCAACTGAACTTCGTATAGGTTATGTACTTTTCGCGCTTCTAAGCATATTTCTCCGTTAAGTTTGAACATACATCTTTCATTTCTGAATATAATTTCACATCCATTTTGCGTCGCTTTGCTAACCGATAATAAATTTGTTTCGATTTCAGGTACTAATAATACATCTTTAAGTGTTATTTCATGAACTTTGTTGTCTGATGTTCGCGTGTTTATATTTACGTCACCTGACCCGCAACTGATAAGTGTTTTTCCGTTTGCTATGGTTACATTTGTTTTTTTCGCGGGATTTTATTTCTGTAAACATTGATTTTGAACACACAATATGGCTTGAGCTGCCACTGTCTACTATAAATGTTTTGTTTTCAA
The DNA here is from genome assembly GCA_963932465.1 of Maratus speciosus. Classification (NCBI taxonomy): domain Eukaryota; kingdom Metazoa; phylum Arthropoda; class Arachnida; order Araneae; family Salticidae; genus Maratus; species Maratus speciosus. The sequence continues at coordinate 276,860,008 of OZ010797.1, read as the reverse complement.
TTCCTTGCGTTATAAAGGCGTAATTTTTATTTTCACTCGCCCTCCATGTATTGTTTTCATCTTCAGAGTGACTGTATACCTACGGTTTGATTCCGGTGTTTGTTCACTTCTAAAATTGTTTTCACTCTTTTGAAAAACTAGTGATGTAGAGTAATGTTTTTTGTTTGGTCTATTGTGTTGATTTTGTGGTATATTTTGTGCTTTGGCTTTATTATGCCAACATTCCTGGGTATAATGGTTTCTCATCCGACAATTGGAGCAGTATTTATTACTTGTTTTGTTGTTGTAATTTTTCTGTGCTTTAAATGCTCTGGCAGGATTTTCTGTTCTCTCATCATTATCATATCGTCGGTTATATTCGTCAATAAGTTTAGACTCATTAAATGACGGTGTAAGTTGATTTTCTTCTCTCGATTCAAGGGCAGTAATAAGAGTATCATAAGATTGGGGTAGGGAGCATAATAACAGTGCAGAAATGTGCTTATCATTTATAACTTCTCCTATGGCCGCTAATTTATCTACTAATTCCATTATTTTTGTAATATGATTAACAACGTTGCCACCTTCCGATAATTTAATCCCGTAAAGTTTTCTTAAGAGATAAAGTTTGCTAGACAAATTATGTCGCTCATGGATTTCGCTCAAAGCTTGCCAAGTTTGTCTGGCTGTCTGTAAATTTTTAACATGAGTAATCTGACTATCATCAATTGTTAGATTAACTAGAGCACGGGCTTTCTTATCACTTTTGGACCAAGCGTCCGTAATTAGATCAGGCGGTTCTTCCGTAATTACGTGAAATAAGTCTTCTTTAGTTAACATCATTTCTGCCTCAAATTTCCATACCGAATAGTTCGTAGCTGTGAGTTTTTCAATTGCTAAATTATCTTTAGAAACTGTCATTTTCTTAACTTTTAATTACTTACGTGTTACCGTAAAAAGTACTTCCAACTTTTTTTTTGAAAGTTTAAAAGTTTATTTATCAAATATCTGATATTTCAGATTTCAGTGGATGCTATTTAATTTATTTATTTATTTTGATTCAGTGATCAGTCTCATAATCTTGTTAGGATTTGAATCCCAATAAAAAAGGCGTGAGTAAGTTATATAAAATTAAAACTTACCCGTTCTTCAGAATACTTATCTATTTCGGTGTAAATCCACACTTCGTTTAATCCAATATGCGTTAGTTGTCATATTTTTAATCAACCACTCTTTATAACCTCCTTTGACAAAAGAAATTGTAGACTATTATATCAAATGAATAAGCAGCGGTAACACTTTAAGCTATTTAATTCACATTGTTTAAATTGTAAAAAAGAGAGAGCATTTTTCATGCCTCTTCTCTGGAACAACTACATTTTCAGAAAAAAAGGAAAAATTTTTGCATCATAAGATAATAAATCAGTAATAATAATTGTAATATTAATATCATAATAATAATAAATCAGTTTAATGTCTATGAGTCACTCAACAAGTCATTATCTTTATCAAAGGATTTTCAAGGTTAAATACATTTGAAGAGATTTATGGCTGAGTTGAAACGACGTATTATTTATGTAACTGAAGAAATTATCTTTAGCACAGTTATTTAGCTTGATTTATGTCAATAAATTATGTCCTTAGGAATTTTATTCCACTTTCACATTCAGTATAAATTTCATCACAGAATTATAATATCACTTTAAAAAAAAAAAAAGCCTATCAATATAGAATGAAAGACAATTTTTTTCTCACGATGTTCTTAAATAATTAAAAATTTACAGTTTAGGCCACATTGAAGAAATGTTTTAACCCATTCCTATAATCTACAGATTTTGCAATTTCGTTTCCAGATAATTGATTTATCTTAAATTATATTTTTATTTAACTCATATTAACTTACATTTATGTATAGAACTAAAATATACATTCTGAATGACTGATGAATTTTTTCTTCTTTTTGAATCTAACATACTGCTGAAATATTGAATTTATACCATTGATTAAAAGACAAATTAATTTAACTGCCGATCAATTCTTTGTAATTAAAATAAGAATACTTTTACCTTGTATTATGCGGAAGAATGAAAATTATATCGTCTATCCTCTAAGAAGGTCGTATCTTCTTTCAGTCGTTTAATTTATTTTTAAAGATAATTATCATTATTTTATATATTTTATCCATATGTTTGGTATGTTTTAAGATGAAATTTCCAAAAAATTCGAATCCATCGAAAATTTTCTATCTCCAGAAATGACATTGGAATCACCCCATGGCAAATCACCCCCAAACAATTCTACGGGGTGTTAGGGTTTACTCATTTGTTTCTACCGCCAAAAATCTCTCCAGAATTCTTATGCGCGAAGAAATACATTTTCCTTGGATATTACTAATATTTGTCATAAATATGAACATACCTAAATCAATTTTGTTTAATCGGTCAATCGCTTTTCAATAGAAAAATCTAAAAAAAAAAAAAAAAAAAAAAATCGGATTTAAAGTGGCTTTTCTTTAAAATTCAGTAAGGATGTATTTCTTTGCGCGGACATACACTTCTCTCTAGCATAACATCCATTCACAGGATAGCTTTTTCCGGGAGATAGTAGAGATGTAGGATCTGTAGCATAATCCTGCTGTGTTTATATAATGATAATCTATCATTAGTGATGGTCGATGTAAGATTATACATTATAGGATGTAATGGATGTAGATAAATGTAGATGCAGCAACTTCACCGATTCCATTGAGCAGCCTAATTTTTGCAGACATTCATCGTTTCTCATTTAAGATGGGTTGCAGTCGATTGTTGAATGGTGAAAGCAATGGATATGATTATTAGGAATTTCTCCAAGAGACAAGCTAAGAAGCATTTCTGGTCACAGGTTTTTATTTAATAACATCGAGCGGCAGTTCTCACAAAAATACGATGCAGCGCCATCGATAAGTTCGATGTATTCAACATCTATAATCGTGAGTAATCATTTTGATTACATTTTAAGTTAAATCTTTAGAAAGAACTACATAGTGACAGAAAAACAACCAGGGGGCAGTTTACACTTCGAAAAATCAGCAAATTCTGCCGGAGAATCGTGTGTAGTCGCTTTTTACTTCCTAAGAGTAAGAATACAAAATTGACGTAGTACGCACATTAAACCAATTAAGATTCAAAGTTATCACGCCATGAAAAGAGAGCTGACAGAGGAGTGGATGAATAAGAAAGTAAAAAGGAAACCCCGGAATTAAGCGCGGGAAAGGAAATTCTCGGTCGGAATAAAATGGCTACCAAAGCACATTCCAAAACGTGAAAGATCGAAAATGGAACATTTAATTTAAGAATACTAAAAGCGTAATAATTAAGTGAATTGGACAAGTGAAACATTAAATTAAAGGGAATTTAACAGAGTTCACGATAGAGATTATTTAATAACAAAGGTTTAGTGAATATAGAGTAGTAATTTAGAACAGTACCGGGAAATCGCGAAGGAAGATTTAATATTGTTCAAATTCCCTCCCCTCAAAAATGAATGAACTAGTATGTCCTACTGACTTACAAGTTCATTGGAAGAAAAGCAACTACTCGGATTTCAATACCGTCACCTGGTTGTCATTTAAAATTTTCAAAGCTCTGTATTCTTTTTAGCCAAAAATTTTTTTTAGAAGAATAATTAAAGAATCGCGGATATGTGAGAACTGCTTTTAAATTTTTACAGCTTTCAATAATAATAATAAGTTACAGCAATTCTTGATATTACTTAGCATAAATTCATCTATCTATACGTTCTTAGAAAGTATATGGCTCTCTAATAATTAGCCCTTTGGGGACGAGCGATTCGTATACGTGTCGCATGAAGCGCTGAGAATCCCTGTTTTTCCACACCAGTAAAATTTGCCTTTTTTAATCAGCGCATTTTCTCGATTCAGAAGACACAAATTTCTTTTTTTAAAAAACGGCGACAAAAGATTAAAAATTTCGTAATAGGCTCCCGTTGCGAAGGGGTTAATAATAATAATATGATATAAGTTAGTAACATTAATTGCAACAATAAAAACATCTAAGTTCAAACCATCTCTCTTTTATATCAATAAATCAATATCAATTGATCAGCATCTTTCACTAAGTTAGAATCCTCAAGTGAATTTTAAATCCATCATTGTTGAATAATAGTTTATGTTTCCTCAAGTTTTGTAATCACAATATATGTTGCAATAAAAATTCTAACAATAAATAATAATAACAACAATAATATGAATAAATAATATATCTAATAACGAAATAATTCATAGTAAATAAAAAAAAAATGTGTCCTTGTAAATTTACATGTTTTACTTTACTTCATTGTAAATGTACAAACTGTTCTCAAATCGAATAAATGGTCCTTTTGTTTATAACTAGTCATTTCCTCGAATCTCGACCTAGGACTATCATTATCCATGGTATTTCATCAATTCTTGTTAACCAAATCACAATAACTCGTTCTTTATGTATCTCAATTCTTTTTAGAAATTTTAACTTTAAGGGTGTATTCGAAAAAATATTTTTCCACCCTCAACAGCTCGAAATTTTCTGAGACATTTTCAGGCTCATTTTTAAAAGTAAAAACTTGAAACTTGCTGGGGTGATTTCTGAAGACATGTTTAACATGCCGTGTGATTTCATTTTCAGCTCAATTAATTACAATTTGATTTTTAAACAATTATTTTCTCAGTATGACCATTTTTTTTCACTCCCAGATTGCCCGCTTCGGAAAATTCGGTTCAAAATGCCAACTTTGACAGCTTTTTTTTACAGTATTTTCTGCATTTATCAAAAAAATTAAGAAGCACCACACATTATATAGTTTCTAAATAAGAGAATTTCCAAGTTTGATGCGTTTGAGAGCAAAAATGAATTTTAAAATGAATCAGAAAATTAGCAGTTTGGATCGGAATACACCCTTAAGTTGCCCTAGAAAAGTAATGACCCAGAACTTTAAATATAGACAGTATGAGGTGTAACCTCCTTATATGTCATTCAAGGATTAAATAATCATCACTGTTCCAGAAACTTATGTTTGTTAAAATTATTTCTTAATTCTATCTTTTATTTTAGCATAGTTTTTTTCTTTATCATAATATCGTCAAAAATAATTTAAATCTCTATATAATAAATTCAATAACATTTTTAATAATAGCATTTTCCATCAATCATGAATATATAATCTCTTTATAAATAATAATATAACAATATAAATCCTTAATCACTTAATAAAATCATAAACTGTAACTGTCTCCTAACATCATTAATATCTTTTATCGCAACATCATTCATTTCGTGTCTGATGAGTTGTCAAAAAATAATTCCCTTTCTATCTGACCATGTAGGAATTACTTGTACACTCAAATAAAAAAAATCATAATAAAAAAATATGGAAAGGAAAGCTATAATGTGTGGATAGTTGGTAGAAAAAGAATCGAAATAGTGTTTCTTAATTAGCATCTGTAATTTACATGTACCTTAAATAAAAAAAATTCAAATCTTTAACAATAAAATAAAAATGACTTCTGACTTTTGTGGAAAGAAAAAAAGTCCTTCCGGCCAGTGCCGGGAGCTTTCATAAGAGGTAGCTTTCATATTCCTTATTTTTTAAAAGCCAGCTTATATTATTCAAACGCACGAAGATCAAATTAGTAGAAACCGATTATAGAAGATTCAATACTAATTTTTGACAATACTGTATATAAAATGAGAATTTCGTGAAATTAGTTAGCTTTTTCCAAGCTGGTTTTATTTAAAGTGATATATATTGGGTCGCCAAAATCGACGATATCACGGTCAAGACCTTAGTAATTCCTGTGCACATGCTAACTCGCATTGGAATCGGTTTATATATACGAGTGCTGTCGCAGGCAAAAAATCAGATTTTCAAAATGTCAACAACATTAGAAATTCAAATTGGTATATCTCAGACTTATTTTAAGATAAAGAGAAAACAAAAAATGCTCTGGAATCCCTGTATCAAGCTCAAACACTTAAGACAGAAATCTTTTTTATTTTCTAATTTTTTGTACCTCATTTTAAAATTAATTTTAGTTTTTAATGGCCGCCATTTTGAAACAAGATGGCGGATGAAGCTGGCCAACGAACTTGGTCGAGACATTGCTATATACTATGCACATGCCTTGTTACATCTAAATCAGTAAATAAATACGCGTGTTTTCGAGTGACAAAAATCAGATCATTTCAAGATGTCATCCATGCTAGAAATTCAAAGCGCTATAACTCAGCCATTTGTTAAGATATAGACGAAACAAAAAATTCTTTGAAAACTTTGTATCAAGTTCAAACAAATAAGAAAAAAATCTTTTCAATTTCTACTTTGTACCTCATTTTAAATTTAAAAATTAAAAATTTTTTTAAATGGCCGCCTTTTTTAAACAAGTTGGCGTATGAAGTTGGCCAACAAACCCGGCCGAGACATTGGTATGTACTATGCACACACCAAGTTACATACAAATCGGTTCAGAAATACGCGTGTTATTGCGTGACAAAAATCATATCGTTTCAAGATGTCAGACAAACTAGAAATTTAAAGTGCTATAACTCAGCCATTTTTACAGATATAGACGAAACAAAAAATGCTCCGGAATCTTTGTATCAAGGTCAAACACATAAGAAAAAATCTTTTTCAATTTCTAGTTTTTCTGTACCCCATTTTAAATAAAAAAAATTTTAAATGGCCGCCATTTTGAAACAAGATGGCGGATGAAGTTGGCCAACGAACTCGGCCGAGGCATTGGTATGTACTGTGTACACACCAAGTTACATACAAATCGATACATAAATACGCGTGTTATCGCGTGACAAAAATCAGATCGTTTCAAGATGTCAGCCACACTAGAAATCTAAAGTGCTGTAACTCAGCCATTTTTTAAGATATAGACGAAACAAAAAATGCTCCGGAATCTTTGTATCAAGGTCAAACACATAAGAAAAAGATCTTTTTCAATTTTTATTTTTTAGTTCCTCATTTTAAATTTTAAATTTTTTTAAAAATTTTAAATGGCCACCATTTTGAAACAAGATGGCGGATGAAGGTGGCCAACGAACTCGGTCGAGACATTGGTATGTACTATGTACACACCAAGTTACATCCAAATCGGTTTATAAATACGAGAGTTACAGTGTGAGAAAGATCACACACACACACACATACATATATATATATATATATACATCAACATTTGAACGGAGAGTGGTTTCGGGGTCTGGGGCTCATGATCGGTGAAAATATACCAAAATTTTTCGGAATCGCTTTCCTCCGAACGGCTGCAATAGGTAGCTTTTTGTAATGAAAGATACTTAATAACAGGCGAAGAGTTATCATTATCTTTCTTCAGCTTGAGTAATAAAGTTGTTTCGTAACAATCTAATTTTGCATTCGAGACAGAAAATTAATCCTGAAATAATTTTTCTAGAGCTTACCTAATAAACTCATATTAGCCCAGACGGAAAATTAAACTTTGAAACATTCTTTTCTCTCTCTCTCTCTCTTTTTTTTTTTCTTTTTTTTTGTAACGGTTGATAAAAATGTAATTCTTAAGATAACCCTTTTTCTTTTTTACTCGAGCAAGGGGGGGAAAAAAAGGGTTGATAAAATTCAATGATTTAGATAATGGTTTTATTTTAAGATTAAGAGAGATTAATCTAGTTCTTTTTATGAATATTTAAATCATTTGAAAGAACATCAATTATGTTGCTATTAATTTTTTATAGCAAGTAAGATTCACTTTTTATTTATAAGTAATGATTTAAGTAAATTTAAGTTTTTTAATTTAAGTTTAGACCTGTGAGGCATCAACAAACACATAAAGGAGTAATTTAGGGTCATAAATTTTTAACATAGGTTTAGCCATTAGTGCATCTTTAAATTTCTGGAAAGAATTTTGACATTCAGTATTCCATTCCCACAAAGCATTTTTCTTAAGAAGTTTAATAAGAGGATACCTAATTTCTGTATTTTTGTTAATAAATTTATGATATACGTTAACTGATCCCAAAAATCTTGGAAGTTCTTTTACATTTGTAGGAGGTTTTAACTTTTTAATAGTATCAATATTGGCATTAGAAGGGGTTAGAGTTCCATTTTTAATCTCATATCCCAGAAAGTTAATTTTATTTTGAGCAAAGTTGCATTTAGACAGCTCAAGGTTTATGTTCTCACGTCTACACAAATAAAAAATTCTATTTAGATGTTCGATATTATCAGTTAGGGAAGAAGAAAATATAATTATATCGTTATAATAATAACTTGCAAAATCAATTTTATATTTTGTGAGGATTCTTCTATTAAATATGGAGGGTCCAACTTTTACACCAAAGGGGAGTACATTCCACTCAAACAAACCAGAATTGGTAGTAAAAGCGTGGGGATATGCCAGTAGCCAGAGGCAAAATCCAATGTGGAAAAATACATCAATTCGGGGAAGGAGCTCAGCTTCATTCTTCATTATGAAATTTAATTTTCGGTAATCTACGCATAATCTTGTCTTTTTGCCTTCATCGCGTTTCATTACTAAGGCAACAGGGGAAAAATAAGGGCTATTACTTTCTTTTATTAGACCCGCATTTAATCCTTAACCGAAAACGTGAAAATCCCGTGCACAAACAGAACACTTGCGGTCGATTCTCCACCAACCTTTAACTCGCGGTTCAACTCTCAGTTGAGAAACCTTCGGTTGACAAATCTAACCGACGGTTAATATTTCGAATTCATCGATAACTTTCAAGCCGCGATTAGTCGACCTTAGTTAGTCAACTCTCGGTTGAAGTCTGCGTAGTTGATTGGCCAAAGGAATCACATGACCTAGTAATCCTCTCTGCGAGTTCTGTCCTTCCTTGATACCATCTTAATCTGTTTCTTTTCAATAACGAAACTAAAAGCAGTATTGAAATTGGGAATCCATACTTATCATGTTTAATTTTTAAATAAAAAATTCTTATAAGTAAATGTGCAATCACCATTTTGATTTCATGATTTTGTTCGTTTACAGAACAAAAGTTTCAATAAAATTCTTAAAAAACAGTTGATTAAAAAAAAAAAACTTGATTAAAAAATCATTTTCTTTAATGTAAGTTTAATAAACAATTATCTGATCAAACTAGTAGTATTAAGTAGAATAAAAGTAAATAATGCAATAGGTTTATTTATTTATTTTTTACAATGAATATTAGATATGGAAATATTTACATATAATTATTTCTAATGCATTTTTATTTTATTTAACAAATGTCATTCATTACAGATTCAATTAAAATATCTTGGATAAAATAGCATGCCGGTAGCAAGGAAAAAAAAAAAAAAAGACGAGGCCTTTTTAAAGAAAATCCTGCGTTGATTATTACACATTTTTTTAGAGATCATGTGTAATAACTTTACAAGAAGGCCAAGAACATGTATTAATGTTCTTAATGTATTGCGAAATTAAAAAAAAATCTTCTGAAAAAATGTTTCTTTAAAACAAAAATCATTATTTCAAACTTACTAAGTATGTTATAAAAAAATAATTATTTATCTATTATGAATAATTGATCACATATACACAATTTGGTAGAAAATTCATGCTTTAAACAGCTACGAACGGTACACCGAGGGACTCAAATGGAAGAAAATTTGTTTTCTATTTTTTCATTATTATTAAAAAAGAGAGAGGGAAAAAAGAGATTTGAATCATATATTTTTACAAAATTGGTATTGAAAGAACATGTTTCCATTTAGATTCGTTAGATGGCGCCACCAAAAAATACTTTGTAAATCAATAAAATTTGAAGCTTCGTTTTCGACACGCAAATTAGTATAATTTTGCATTCATAGAGCAAAAATATCTAAAAAAGGGGAAAAAAGTAAGTGATACATTCTTTTATAATACCATCTTTAATAATTAATGCTTCGTTTAATTAGTAAATTCCAAAAAGCTTTGTTTTAAAAAAAGAAGCATCAGCGCACAATTTAAAACGACCGCCACCGTTGTTTCTACTAGGCATGCGCGGTTCACTAACCTACCTACCAGAGCTTGGTTGAGTTAATCCACCCCAGGTTAGTATTTACCTCGAATTTCGTCAGGTTGGGTAAACGGAGAATTGGATTTCGCATTCAACCGAGAGTTAAGCTCGAAACGCGAGGTTGAAGTTGACGGAGAATTACCGGATTAATAATTTACCAAACTAGGGGGTTCGACCCCCTACGAGCTACGCTCGCCAACCCCCATTCAGACACCGCAGTCTCTAAAAGCACGCTAATTTGATTGGCTTTAAAAAGATTTTGAAAGATTGAATTATAATTTAAAAAACAGTGGCGATCTCCCTATAAATGAGTTTCTATTCCTTTTTCTTTGATTGGAGAATTTTAAGGAAAAATCAGCTGCTGTTAAAAGATACAATGGCTGTTTTCGTCTTTGATTAAATAAACTCAGTTAAACATTTCAAAATAAGCTAATATAATAAGCAAATCTGCATCAAAATGCAAATATATTTTACAAATACCAATGCCTTCTTTCGACGGAAACGACACAGAAGGTTAACGAATCTTAACTAAACCATTTAAGCAATTTCTTTATTTTCTGCTTCACAGATTTTTCTCTTTCAAAACATATTTTTTGTTAATGACACTTCATTTTCAGCTTGTAATCTTTTTTATTTTTATTACATTACTAAATAATCGCTTGAAAGCAGTCTAAACGCGTTCACTAAAATTAATATTAATCTTATTAATGTAATCTCAAAATATCAAATTAATTTCTCGCGCAATTTTTAAATTTAAACTGTTTTGCAATATTACTTTGTGTTCATTTTACGTAATAAGTGTAATGTGACTTAAATGTGACGTAATTTCTCCTATTTAAGACTTCTAACGCATGTTAATGAATTTATTATTTTACAATATCCTTATAGAATTCACGTGTAAGGATAGTTTTTATGAAGTAATTTTCAATAAGTCCCTGCTTTTCACACGTAATTATTTAATTCTAATTTGAAAGGTTTTTTTCTGTTAATAATAGTCACGTGTAAATAAATTTTTAATTTGAAGCAAACATTATTATTTGCGCTGTTTATACAGTTGGCAACAGTTTAAATTAATACCATTTCCTAAAATAAATAAAAAATATCTCTCGAGATGCTGAAAATTTGAATTTAAAATAGAAATAAAACCTCAAAAAATGAATCAAATTAAAAAAGTGAATGCAGCCTGCACACCTGGAAATTCTAACGTATAAATGGATCTAAAAATGCATTAATTCCCATGTATAGTTTTTGCTACTATAAAACTTTTATGATGGAACGATTTTGTCCAACTTTAGCATTAAATATCTCTTAAAATAATTATATGATTTGAAAACTGTCTGCATCAGCGTGTTTATCAAACAGTTCTCTATAATACCGCCGATTTTCATATTTTTGTATGCAGTATTTTTCTGAATATTAAGGGAGAAAGACCTCCGGTTACAAAAAATTCAAAACCGGCGGCGGCGGTGACAGCGTAAGTTACTTTTTTTAGAATAGAGAGATAGTGAACTTAAAAATTTATTCTTTAATAGTAATGCATTAACAGGACCAATTTTTTAATATAACAGCATAAAAACAAGTTTGGGATGTTGGGCCTATTGCGGGAGATATGCAATAAGATTTTGCTTTTAATATTGCAGCTAATTTTGCGTCAGGGTGTATCGCCATGACATCAAACTTTAGCGATGTTTGTTACAATATGGTTGTAATTTTAAATATAACAAAAGTACACTGTTAAAAATTTGCAGCATTCTGGCAGGTCATTCGACCGTTTTTTCAGAAAACGGTTTCATAACCATAATTTAATTATATTCTGACCATAAAATGGCCAATAATATGGTCAGAATAGTGTTAAATTACGGTTGTTTTAACTGTTTTCGGAAAAAAAACAGTCAAATGACCTGCCAGAATGCTGCAAATTTTTAACAGTGTATAAGCGCAGTTATCTATCAGGAAATATTAGCATATTTATGAAATGTTTATACAAATATTTAAGTTCATGAAATCAACATTGGATAAAATCAATTAATTTTAATTCTTCTAGCCAATTAAAACAAATTTTATGACATTTTTAACCTACATAGGCCGTAATTGACTATCAGCATTGGCGAGAATTCCGTTTACGGAAGATAAAATATAAAAACTTTGCTTAAACCTACAATTTTTTTTTCCGAAGCCGATATTTATTTGGATAGTTTTTCTTATAATTAAATAAAGCATATTTCATATAAATCGTCTGAATTGTTTTCGATTAATATCACCATTTTGTGCAATGCGAGTTTTCCAGAATTAGCGACCTAGCTAGATCGATTTCTTGAGTTCAAATTAGTATAGGCTTCAAGTTTTGCAAAAATCGTTAGAGCCGTTTTCGTTATATAGCAGCATTTTCAATGCTGAGTTTGTTTTAATCGCACAAAACGAACTTTTTCGAATTCAAAACTGAGCTAGATGAATTTCTCGTGCTCGAATTAGTATAGAAAACATGTTTCGTGTAAATCATTTGATAATTTTTCCATTTTGAGCAAGAAGCATTTTCAGCGCTAAGTTTGTTTTAGACTGTAAAAACGGATTTTCTTGTATTCGGGATTAGATTATTAGATTAGATTAGATTATTAGATCTTTTTCTCGTACTCGATTTAGCATATAAGGTAAGTTCCGTGAAAATCTTCACAGCCGTTTACGATATCGTTCATAATCAGGAAAAACGTTTGCTCGTTTAATATATATGATAAAATTGCTATTTTTTATCATTTATTTAAATTTACCTTTTAATTAAAAAATATTTGAAAATTTTGTCTCTTTTGTAACGTGTAACTTTAATTATTTTTTTTTTGTTCTATTATAGTTATTATACGAAGATCACTTCTTCCCATGAAAGATTCTATGTAGTAGCTTCTGAACTAGACGCTCTTTTGCCTCACCTGCGGAACCACACTTGTGATCCTCCAGAAACTCGCTTGCTGAATCTAGTTGTAAATCACCTGCCCCCTCGGCTTTACGAAATGTCGAACAAACGAAAGACATACTATTGAAACATATTTTAAAGAGGAAAGACGTCAATCAAAGGACTTGCTTAAAGTTTAATAACTTTTTTCCTCACAAAGAAGTACTTCACATTCGGAAATAGGTTGGTGGATGTGGGGACCATCCATTTTGTCCAAACGGGCAACCATCCTTCCTTTGAGTATTTATACCCTTGAAAAGAAAATTGACATTGTGAATATTGAACAATTTCCGGATACTGAGCAGCATCTTTACCGCCAAAAAATCTTGAGTGTCAACACCGTCTACAGTATTTCCAGTGGTACTGTGTATATTTTGTATACCACAGACCGCAGTTTTTTTCGCTTCATGTAGTTCGAGAAGGAGTGAAACTGCCCTTCGAAAACGTGATTTCCATACACACGAATATTGTCGCCTACGGTGCAACAGATACTTATAAATGTCACGTGCAGATCCCCAGCATTGAAACTGTTAATCCGGGAGCCACATTTTTTCTTTCTTTCTAAACGATGACCAGGCCCCTACCTGCCGGGTCTCCCCAGCTGAACGGGTTTGATACCTGGTATCGGGGCGGTGATCGTCACGTAGCGCAATAAATCTGATTTTCATTCTATCGACTGTCCCTACTGCTTAGATGCGAACTTAGTTAAAACGGTTACTTAACATTTTGATCTTGTTGTTTTGTACCTGCGCTTTGCTACTCAAGTTGGCCTCGTATTAGAACCTTGATCAGATGACGAGACCTTCAGCTGGCTAGGCACCTCCAGAGGTATAATTCACAGGTAACTTGGAGAACTTTACACCCATGACGGATTTTACATGCACTAGGCGCAATTAGCGTACATGGCGGACATCGGCTGACACCAAACCGATGGCCAGACCCCTAGCTTCCAGATTTCCCTTGCCGAACGAGTATACCTGTCTGGCATCAGGGTGGTTTTCCGCTTGGTCGCCGCATGGCGGCCATCCAATTGACCAATGCCCCGGCCGACCTAATTGTAGAGCCTGTAATTTGCTGGTTTCTCTGTTGTACCGCTTCTTTAACTAATTGACTTTGTTAATTTGGCTCCTGCACATTACATACACATATCCAGCTTGGGGAGTAGGGAAATCTGGTTTTTAGATGCCTAATCGGTGGTGGAACCCGGGAGCCACTTATGATTTGACGGACAGTGACAGTGATGAAGACTCTTCTTCCGAAGCGTGTCCAGCGGATCTACCAGAGGATCTACCCTAAATATCCACGGAAAGCAATACCTCCGCTTGCTTCTCCACGACACCCACAAAGTATATGAAGACCTTTGAAAGGTTACACTGCTTATGAGTCTGATGAAAATGTCACCGTATGAGACCTGTCCAAGAAAGACTCCGCGACTTCTTTAACCTTCTGGCGACCAGAACGGCCTAAACGGCGGCCAAGCAGACGACCAAAGCCGCCGGCCGAAAATGGAAAGTCATTCCTACCCCCACTTACCAGAAGGGTGGTAGCTACTCCAATCAATTTGCCAATTGGTTGTTAGGTGGTTCCTACTTTCTATTTCGATAAGAATCAGTCCTTCTTTCATGCTGACTTTCCCTAAAAGCGGTAGTTTTGCAGAGATTTTTTCAATGGAAAACTTTCATTAGCTGATATTGCAAAGCATAACAAACTATTAAATATACGCTGATTTCTTAATTAGTTGAGCTTTCTAAAATTAATATAATGTGTGTATTTATTAGATTAAAAAATATGTATTTATTAGATTAAAAAAAATCTATATGTATTTATTATATTAAAAAGTCTGTATGGATTAATATAGTTAATACATGTTTTTTAAATGTATAAAACGATATAAATTTATTGATAAAAAAGTTTTATTTTAGGAAATTCTCTAAACGTGTAAAGAGATTTTTCCATTAAAAGAGCTTTTTTTAAACTAAAAATTGTTACAGCCATTTAACGAAAATTACGCGTTATATATATGTATATATATATATAAAGATATTTTTTCATGAAATGAGAAATTATATCTTACGATTTAATGTTTCTTAAGTTTTTTTAAAATAATATACATGTATATATAAGTCGATGCATTTTTTTTCGTTTCTTTATCCATATTGTGAAGAATAAAAGTTGTTTTTGTAAAATGTAATGTAATTTTGTAAAAAAAAAAAAAAAAAAAAATGTAATGAAAGATGAAATTAAGCCATCCAAATGTCAAATTTGAACAACTTGTTTTGTTTGCAAAACCTAATAAAATGAAAATAATTAATGAAGAGTGTGGTTTTATACAACTGAATTTTTGTGAATCGAGCTATTTTATAAAAAAGGAATTTTGTGAGGGAAACTATTTTATTAAAAGTAATTTTGTGATGGGCTTTATTACTATTACTATTATTAATATTATTATTATTATTATTCTTTTTTTTTTTTTTTTTGTATGCGTGTGACAGGTCTGTAAAGAGACCCCAAAATTTACCTGAATCGACACCTGATATATATATAGATAAATAATAATTAATTTTTAAATAAGGCAAAAATTATTCATTATAATTTATGCCATTTTAAGAAAAAGAAAGGCCTTTTGCATTAATTCTAAAAACATTTGTTTTTAACTTCAGGAAGATGAAGATGATTATTATTAGTGATTCTTATTTTGATTAAGAATATTTGTCGTTTAAATATTATCTTAAACAACACTACTTTAACTGCTAAAATAACTGTTTTTATAGACTGCAATAACTTTTCAGTAAATTTTACAATGCCGCGCAAACTTTCTTATAAAAACTATTACTGTTTCTTATAAAATTATGTGACCATTCATTGAAATTATGTGGCTTTAATATATTCTTGCATTAAGATACTTAAAATATATTAGCGTTTTATACTGAGAGCTTTTTTAGATGCAAGTAGACGTCATAAAAAAAGGGGGGGGGGGGTATATACCATTTAATCTTGATGTAAGCATGTAAAAAGGTTTTTTTTTTTTTTTTTTTTCTTTGTAAAATCATGAATATTTTGCACTGTATCAGAATTTCGACACTTTATTATAATGCCTGATAAATTTATTACAATGCGTAAACAATTTTATGGTGTTCAAGACTGCAGAAATATTTACCAGGAAAATAAATATGTTATAATAACTGTTATTGCAAAAAAAAAAAAAAAAAAAAAACCTAATTGTGTAAAATCTATAATTTATGTAAGCTCTAAATTAGTGCAATCATGTAAATAAGTAACGAAAAACACACAGGAATAAATAGAAGTAAGACAAATGTACAATAAATAAGTGAGTCTACCATATTCAAATTGCATCTGTGCATGTGAATACATGAAAATAACTCTAAAAAATAACAAAAGTGTAATTTCTTTTGTTATCTTATAATGATAATAAAAGAAAAAGAAAAAAATTACGTTCAACAAAGCTGATCTTTCTGTCAAATCTACAAAGTCCAGTTTATATGTAAAATTATGTAAAAATTATTATTTAAATGCGTTTTAATCAATAGTGTTTTGCATTTAGCAATAAATTTATCAAATCTTCAATTGCTCACTGATGACCATCTTCCTGCAGTTGTATCTCTAAAATAGTTTCGAAATTTTTATTTCGATAAAAATTTCTTTCAGAAGTCTTGCTTTTATAAGTAAAAAGGAAAACGTTTTTCAAATTACTATCATCTGAATAAGAATATCTGCTAAATTTTTCCATTTAATACTAAATAAAATAGTTAGTAATAATAGAAAAATAGTTTAGGTTTTGTTTGTACAAATTATTATTCGATAAATACATATTACAAAATTTATATATGCTTATTATTTAAAATAAACAACTTTCATTTTATAAATAATATGGAACAATATTTATGAAGTTGCATTAAAAGAATTCATGTATATCCTATACCACTTCCTGAAAATATCTAAAACTAGAGGTAAAATATAATATAAGCATAAACATCTAATTGCAGTGTTTTTCAATAGCGCGGTACTGAAGGTTTTTTTTTTTTTTTTTTTTTTTTTTTCCCTCAACACATTCATTTCTTATAGCATTGAGCCAAAGGAATAGGATTGTCTGCAGCTTTATTATAAAAGTCTGAGAAGAAGCGACATTGTTTTTACTTATAACTGTTTTCTACAAGCTGACTTTGAAATTTGAAACTTATCTTACTTTATCACGAAAACAGCTGTCAGGTGTCATGATAGTGGTGGATGCGGCCTTGGGAACTGAAAAATATCCATGTACATGGCAAAAAGATAACAGAAGATCCCCAACGTTCTTGATAATATCATTCAATTTTCTGTAATCAGGTACTGTTTTTGAAACATAAAAAATTACCTTCTTTTCGATCGTTCTGGATCTGGATGTGAGTAAGCGATATCTTATGGAGCAGACTCCCCTTGTATAACAAATAAATAAATACAAATAAATTTTATAAAAGTTAGTTCGATCACATTCTACATTTTGTTTACAGATAAAGTATATCAATAAAGAAACATCAATTTATTTTTAAAATGTAATATTGTTAATTTTTCATAAAATGTTCATGCAAAAATATTATATAAATTGTTCGACAATTTATGAATCCGAATTCTCTTAAAAGTTATCAATCTTGAAATTATTCATTCATAAAATTTAAGAAAAATGAAAAAAATGTTTTTTTTTTTCCTTTTTTTTAGTGAATCACTATTCAAACAAAATGTAAGCCGTGTGACATTTTTTCCCACGCTTGTAAGGAGAAAGGCTCGAAGCGAAGTACCTATTTGTTTTCACTTTCTTCTCTTTTATCAAAAATCTTTTTGGAGACGGCCGATTGGACCCCATGCAGTGCGCATCACAGAATGGAATTCCTTAGTTTTTCTCGAATACGGTGTTCTTGCAGTACTCGTTACAAGGACGAATCCAATTTTCTATTAAAAAAGAGCGGGGGGGGGGGGGGGGGGTCATGTCTATTTGTCGGAAAGTGAGGGGCTCATAACTATAATATAAATTCTTATAGCTTATGTTTGCTACAATTCTAAATTCTCTGTTTCATGACACATAACAAAGTTATATTTTCATTCGTAAATGCATAAAATTTTCAGGTATATTCGTAAATTAATAACATTTGGAGATATATTCGTAAATGTATAAAATTCATAAGTTATATTCAGATACTAAGAAATCGAATAAAGTTTCAAGATTGCAAGATCTTTCAGATAAGTTTCAAAAAAGCTAGCTGTTTTGCTTGATTTTTGCGACTCTACAGTCACGAAAAGATTATTAAAAGGGAGCAATTAGTTATAATTGAAGCTGCATAAAATATATAAAAAAAGTGAAAAACGCTGATCGATTGCTGACGATTAAAGAACGAGTTTTATATATTTCCATTTTAATTACATTCTGTGCGTCAGAAAAATTTGCGGTGTTGGGCGAGATTGTCTTTAAACTAACTTCACATAATTTTTTTAATGTATTTTTGTATCTTTCTTCGTTTAGATGGGCGTCATGATACTCCATGACACAAATGGATGTGCGCTTGACTCGTTAACAAAAATTTTCTCGCAAAACCAGAAATAATGTTTATCGTTTAATCTGTTAATTTTCTGCCAAAGTCAAATACAAATTTAAACGCTTTATAATACTTGTATAATATTATAATATAACATTTATGCTGCGTGAACATGTCATACGGTTAAAAATCTTAAATCTTTCATAAATTTATTTGAAAAAAAAATATATCAGAAATATTTTTTTTTTCTTTTTCCTTTTTTTTTTTGAATTTATAAATTGATAACTAAAGTAGGTATGTGTGAGCTGCTACGTGAATACTGTCAATGTGTTTAAATAAATGCATTACAGAAGCTAAAGGTTAGACGTTATTTTTAATAAATGTTACTACAATTCTTTTTCAAAAGAAAAAAAAAAATTTTGATAATTTGGAAGGAATGAGAATATATATATATATTTGTAATATTACGCAAACAAAAACCCCAATGAAGAATTATTTTTTCTATTAGAAGAAATCAGTCATTCAAATAAAAATAGGCTTGCTTTATTTTTTTTTCTTTTTGCATCCTTCTAACTAATATGAATAACAAAATTTAAAAAAAACTGTATACTGAAATAAAAGTCTGAGACAAATGCCTACCTTAAATGAAGCTGTTGCTAAGCTGTATCTTTGACGTGAAAGCATATCCATGGATAAAACATAGACTATTATTAGATGAATTTTTAATTTTCTTTTAATTGTTTCACCACTACCATTTTGAAATAAAAGACAATAATTTTAAACTCTTGCATTTGACAATTTAATGATTACAAAGATATTACTATTGTTTTCTGGATTATGATTTTTTAAAAAAGAGTTTCCTCTCCAAGAAAATACAAAACTTCTTTTAATAAGTGCAAGGTGTATATTTCACAATAATTTTGAGAAATTTGGAATATTTTTATTTTTTTTTAAATGCAGTTTAAATTACTTAACCCTAAAAATCTCATCGTTAAAAAAATTTCCTCTCATCTTATCAGAGCTTATCTTATAAGGGAATTATTTACCTAATGACACAATAAAATTTATTTGACTTTTTAATCCTATGACGACATTGAATTACAAAACAGAATTAACCAGTCACTATGTGATAACATATTCTAACTTTTTTTTTTCATAATAATAAATAAAATAAATAAATAATACAAGGATGTTTAAGAAATCTGTCTTTAAAATATGTCGGAACCAAAAGATAATACATTTTAAAGATTTAAACTGCTTGAAAAAAAAAAAAATCAAGAAAATTAAATTAAAACAGCATTCAGAGCTTTTAAGGAGCAACTGGATATCATAAGGCTAAGTTAAGGCGAAAAAGTGCTCCTTCTGCAACTACAATTATCACCCTTTCTTCTGCAACCGTTTGAGGTTAATAACAAAATGGCATTTAAAAGGAAGACTTTTGTCTTCCTTTGATATTTTAGTATACCTGAAAGTTGAAAACAGTTGAATTTTACGTCTACTTGGCATGCTAATAAGACTAAGGAATGTGGGGCACAAAATTCTGTTTCTTTATGTGTAGATGGGGCATTCTCACAATCTTTTGACTTTCGGGGGAAAAAATCTGGTGAAATTAAACTTCCTTAAATAACATTTTAATCAGATAGACGAATGCCTTAATGATTCAAAATAAAGAAAAAATGGTCAGCAGTGAAAAATATTTTATTTAACTGAGTTTAAGTTAAACTTGCGAGTTTAATTTGCCTTACCATTTTACCACTATAACGTTTTATTTTCTTCTAAATTTTTACTTATAATGAATTTGCATAGTACCCACAGGACATTCAAATAAGAAATAATAAAAATGTAGTAGTACTTTTAATTGCAGAATTTTTGCATAACATTGTCTTAAAGGGGTGTTAAAGAAGGGACGGTAAGGTAAAAAAAAGGGGACGGTATAGGAAAAAAGGGACGAAATGTGAAAAAAGGGAACGATAAGGATGGAACGGTAAGGGAAATTGCCACCTATTTTTAGACAAATCATGTTAAAACTAAGTGATAGCCACAATGTTCATTGATGTTTAGAAACAGTTGTTAACATTGGATTAAATTATTTTTTTTATTATTATTTATTTACCTCGAAAAGTGCAGGAATAAACCTTGCGGACGGTAAGACTACCAATAAAGCCACGATCTTGAAATTGATATTTAAATGTTGATTTAAATTCTGCAGTAAATTTCCTATCAAATAATTTTAGACATTCTTTCTCTATCGTACTTCTGCATGAGAAAAACTTGAAAAAAAGTATGTGGCTGCATCTGAAGTGATTTTCTGTATAAGTTTAGCAAGAGGGACGATAAGGATGAAAAACCCAGGGACAGAGTTCAAAAAATAATATCAACCGTAAAAATGTGTGCAGGTTAATTTTTTGTTACATATTCATATAAAACAATTATCCTAGTTTCGGAAAAAAGTTACATTGAATTACTTTTATTGAAACAATTTTATACAGACAGCTCCAAACTTAAAAATCAGCATCAGGGACATAGGACGGTATAGGAGTTTTCCTGGTATTTGGACCTCCAACATCGTCCAAGACTTATATATCTCGCTAATATTGTTATGCAATCATGCAATGGGATGTTCTCCAGTATATGAAATTTAAAAAAAAAGTGTATTAAAATAAAAATTATTATTCAGGGGCATGAAAGTCAAAAGATTGTGAGAATGCACCTGATATTTTTTAATATCTTTTTTTTTTCCTTTTTTTTTTTTTTTTTTTTTTTTTTTGTGTGTGTGTGTGTGTGAAATATGTGTTTATGTAAGGAATTTATTGCATGTAAAAAATACTGAAAACTTTAAAACATTAAAAAATTTTAAATTTAAGAATTTAACCATGTTTAATTTTTTTTTTATATATAACTCTTGAACCACTTGCCTGATTTGCATAATTTTTGCCCTATTGTATACAGATAATGTGTAGTTTTAACTTGTGGTCAGAAGTCTTAAAAATAATATTTATAAAGTTCATAATAAATTTTAAAGTGAAAAAAATAAAGTTTTTTCACGCGTAACTTTTGCATAAATTAGCATATTTTCGCAATTCTCACTCAAAATAATAAATCCTGAAGACAATTTATTAGAAATATAATACAGAAACTCTATTGAAAATTTCATACAAATACTTTATAAGACATTTTAGATATATGTTTCAAAGTTGGCAAATCATGAAAAAATTCATTCTGAGATACATGAAGTTAAAGGTTCCTTCAGATGACGGTTCGCGCTGCATCACAAGACAAAAAACAAAAGCAAAATTAAGCAAAGCTTTTATATGAGATAAGAGATACAATGAAGTTATATTTTTAATGTCTTAACAATAATAAAGTGTTTAAATTTATTAAAATTCTTGATTTAAAAAATGCCTTTAAAGAAATATTTTCCTTAATTTGTCATTTTTTAATCATGTGTATCATCCGGATTCAATAATTTAAACATCAAAATATTTTGATCTCACCATCTCACACATTTCAAAATCATCTTTGCAGTGTATATGTTCTTGGATTGAAGAGCCAAAAAATATTTGAACCATGCACTTTTTCACATAAAATTGTTTTTGTGTGAATTACACCTTACAAAATTAAACCCTGAAAACATAATTTTATGTATAAATTAATATAACATAAATGATATGCTAAATAATCATAAACAATCATGCGTAATAAAGCACTAATAATGGGTTAAATAGTCATAAATAATCATGTTTAATATAGCAACAATTAAGCATATATATAGTATAATCTGAGTTTAGGTATGTATTTCCTATAGATGCACTCCTTTATACCTTGATTGGGAAAATAGCATGAATTGTGATTCTAAACAAACATTGTTTATTTACAAGAGAACAGCTATCTCAAAATAGCTCTACAAATTTAAAAAGTTATTTTCAACATTACATATGAGTTCAAAAATTTTATTAATGATATTTTCTTAATAAACTGAAATGGTTGCAACAGTTTCATTTTATTTTTTAAGGGCGAGAGGAAATAATAATGATTATTAAATATTTATTCATGCCATTTTGTGAGGGAAAAAAAAGAAAACGTACTTTTAATATGAATATAATGCTAATTAATCGTCGTAAAAGCGCATACTTACTCGAATAAAATTTTCATGATTTTTAAAACAAAGCGTACTTGGTAATAGAGAAATATTATTTTACAAATGCGACCAATTAATAAAGATACAAAATATATTAAATCGGCTCAAAAATTAGTGAGTGAATTTCTAAAAGGCAAAAATTTTCGCGAATGAAAATAGCATTATTAAAAATGTGCATTTTTATTGCGAAAACTGCAAAGTAAATGTATCAATTGTAAAGATTGCAAGATAAATTTCGCAATTTTTGTCTAAATTACATTCAGTGCAATACGATTCCATGTTTAAAATTAATATTATAAATATTTTCTAAATGTAGAAAGAAATAAAATTTATTTCCAATTTTCATTCATTTCTTTCTTTCTTTTTTTACATAGTTTTTTTTTTTTTTTTTTTTTTTTTTTTTACATTGGTTTTATGCAGCCTAAATTTAACGCATCTAATTGCCATGTAGCAAGTTGTCATTATTTCTGATGAACAAAAACACTTCTTTTTAAAAGAATCGAAAGGAATCTGCCACAGACAATACAATTTTAGATGTTTTTAGCATTTATTTAAATTTATCATTTAATTACTTGAGCACTGCTGAGAAGGGTCAGACTATAGCATCATCAATTAACTATTACTTCCTTTGATAACCGTGATGGATATTTTTTCCCTTTGCCCGCAACCCCGATAAAAAATCCTGTCGCATTTTCCCTCTCAACACAGGCGGTGAACTTCTGAACAGAAATCCCGCCCACTGATTTACACTAGACAGATGAGATGGGGGCGAAATTTTCGAAGGCTGTGGGCCGTTTCTCTGGTCTTTTGAGGCATAAGGGAAGTTTGCTCTCTGGTCTTTAGAGAGTTAAGAGATTTACCTGACCTCATGATTGTGGAAGATCTCTTTACACCGAGTCCCTCCCCTAATCCTACGGACACGGCCAAAAACATGACTTTTCAAATATTGTGAAGAATTTATATGCAGATTTGTTGCTTCATTCTATGAACAGATCTCAACGCATGTCATTCGATACCAACCCAGGGCCGTAGCCAGGTGGGGGCCAGGTCGGGCGAAGCCCGACCTCGAAAAAGTTTTGCCCGACCTAGCGCAAGACTGCATTCCAATAAAAACATTAAATTTCCATTTCTCCCTCACTTCTTGTCCAACCTAGAATGAAGTTAGACATTCACATCATTTTTTCACTCAATATTTCCCTTTAAAAATTTATGCAATACAACATCAAATTTTCATTTTTCTTCCTTCATGCCAGATCTCGGCCTCTACCCCTAAATTTCCTTTCGGCAAAGTACACTCATTGGGGCTAGCCCGCTCAGATCTCGAATCAAACAAACCTTGAATTATTGTAAATTTTTATTTCGACCCACGTTAAATTAAAATTTTCAATATTTCGTTCATGCCGCTACAGGAACAGATTTCATATTCTTACAACTAGATTTTAATCAAAGTACTAGAAAAATTTAACTGAGAATTCTTCCGTTTAGGAAAAAAAATGTCAAAAAATCGCCGCAGAATGCAAAAGAATACCAAAAATTGATAAAGAAATTTCAAAGTTCTCTAAATATATATATTTAAAGATTTACTAATTCAAAAAAAAAAAAAAAAAAAAAAAAACCTTTGGGATGTAGTTTTCATATTTTTCAGTTTTCATTAATTTAAAATTGTCACCCAAGTTGTCTGGATAGAAATTCAAAAAGAAAAAAAAGTATAGCTTCGGATATACAGTAACTTTCTGTGGGCAACGATTACTATGGATTTAATAGTAGATAATAATAAAGATAGATGTTTCTCTGTAAAGATTTTTTTTTTTTTTTGGGGGGGGGGGGGGGTCTGACTAGACATTTTTCTGTTCAGGACAAGATTTGACAGGAAGAATACCTGTATGCCTGATTAATTTTCTATGCTATTTTTAGTGCTTTTTCGAGTTTCGTGCTTTTTTCCCCACATTTATAAAATGAATCCATTTTCAATCTATCTTTCATTTTAGCCGAATATAGTAAAATAGATTTTTGAATATTTCACGAAGTCTTTTATGTGATTTTAAACTTTTTTTCGCGTTCCGATGGAATTTTTTGGCATTAGTAAAAGAATCAGGTTTCAATCTTTTAGCCGAAAGTACAAAATTTTTGTCCTCTGCAGTTTTTGAATTTTTCGCGAACTTCTTATGCGATTTTAAACGCTTTACCCGTTTTTAAGACACCTGTGATTAGAAGAGATTTTATCTCATATTTGAAGAAATTTTCGTCTTTTGAATGGAAAATTTCTCGCAATTTTTATCATTGTTTCGCGACTTTTTCGTGTTATGAAGGAAAAATATTCCTCCGTAAAAGTTCAGTTCCTAATAGGGAAAAGTACAATGCAACACAATTACGCTTGACCGAACACTATTTGGATTTGATTTGACGAAAATGCATCTTTATATTGAAGGATGTTAGGTAATTTTTACGTTAGATTGGTGACTTTCTACATTTTTGCAAAAAATGGGCAAATCAAAGCTTGTTTTTTTTTTGTGTGTGTGTGTTTGAACGTAAAAAACCTTCAATTCACTGATTTATTTATTTATTTTATTTTATTTTTATGAGGATGTAAAAGGATTCCAGTTTCAATCTTTTATCCCAATATAGTAAATTTTGCCCTCTGCGGCGTCTTTTTTATTCGCCTTCCTCTGGGGTTTATTATTATTATTTTTTTTTTTAAACATCTCTAAAAGGAATCAGGTTCCAAGTCTTTTAGCTCAATATAGAAAATTTATCCTTTGCAATTCGCAATTTTTTTACGAACATTTTATGTGATTTTTAGCGTATTTTTTAACCTTCCACATTCAGTCTTCTGACTCGATATAGTCAAATTTTGCTCTCGGCGATTTTTGAATTTTTTTTCAATTTTTAATGCGATTTATACCTTTTTTTTTTCGCGTTTTGCGGAGACTTTTTGATAAGTTTTTTCTGAAACCGAAAATTATCCAGTAGATTTTGCCGCTATCATGATTAATCTGAAGGTGGAAAAATGACAAATTGGCTCTTGTAGCAACGTGATCGACGATGCTGAAAAATTTAACTTTTACCTGGGGACTATCACTTTATCGAAAGAAAAATTACAATAATTCAAGAATTGTTTGATTCAAGATCAGATATAGGATATCCCGAACGGGTTTACGCTGTGGAAGGCAGTGGGGCCCCAGGGGGGAACCCCCCCCCCCCCCCCCGAAAAAAAAGTTATCTTTTGGGAAAACCAACCAGCAAAGCAAGCGAAGCTCTGCTAGTAGATAAAATAATTACAGAATATAATTTATGTATAATTAACATTAGTAATTTATCGAAAGAAGAGAAATGAAACGTTAAAAAAGAAACAGGTCGAGGGTGTAGGTGGCAAATGCATGGCATACAGATGCCTGCTTATTGGGACCCACCAACGAGATTCAAAAGCACTTTTTTTTAACATTTGAATAAAAATACTGACGCTTAAAAGTTTTGAATCTTGGGTTCCAACTTTTCCTCACTTTTAATAGGGACCCCCAAAAATGACATTTTAAAAAGTATTTAGAACCTGCAAAATTTCTTTCATTTAGGCACCTTTAAAAAGAATGGTGGCTATAGAAAGAAGCGCATTTGGTTGATGGAAGTAATAGTATTAAAGAAGTTTTGAACCTTATCCCCAACGAGATTAAATAACATATTTTTTAAACATTTGAATAAAAAAATGGCGGCTCCAAGTTTTGAATTCTGGGTTCCAATTTTTCCTCACTTTCATACCCTCCCCGCCCCCTCAAAAAAAATAGAGCCTGCAAAATTTCTTTCATCTGGGCACCTTTAAAAAAATAGTGGCTACAGAGAGGAAGCACATTATCTGTTTTGAATGAAGGAAGTAATAGTATTAAGGAAGTTTTGAAGCTTATTGGGATCCCCAACGAGATTAAAAAGCATATTTTTTAAACATTTGAATAAAAAATATGGGGCCTAAAAGTTCTGAATCTTGAGTTCTAACATTTCTTCATTTTTAAAGGGACCCCTAAAACATAATTCAAAAAGAATTTATAACCTACAAAATTTCTTTCATCACCTTTAAAAAGAACGGTGACTATAGAAAGAAAGCACAAATCTTTTGAAGGAAATAATGGTATTAAGGAAGTTTTGAAACTTATTGCGACTCCCAATGAGATTTAAAAGCATATTTTTTAAACATTTGAATAAAATTTTGGCTTAAAAGTTTTGAATCTTGGATTCCAACTTTTCCTCACTTTTATAGAAGACCCTAAAAAAGACCATTCAAAAAGAATTTAGAGCCTACAAAATTTCTTTCATCTGGGCACCTTTAAAAAGAATGGTGGCTGTAGAAAGAAAGTGCATGTCTGTTTTGGTTGAAGGAAGTAATAATATTAATGAAGTTTTGAACCTTTAGTTTCACCTTTTTCTCCCATTTATAGAGGGCCCCCAATAAGACCAAAATACCATTATATTTTTTAAATAGAATTTAGAGCCTTCAAAAGCTCTTCCATCTGGGCACCTTTATAAACAATAGTGGATATAGAAGGAAAGCACATGCCTGTTTTCTAAATCTGACTAAGATCTTTGATAAAAAATGAATTTGTATAAAACAATTTAAAATTTTATTAAAAAATACATTAAAAAATAATTATAAAAGTTAAAAAACATTATTCGGCTCAACGGTACAATAACTTACTACTGGGCCCCTGACTTTGCTCACACACACACACACACACAAATGGAGGCGGTTCCTACAGCCATGGTTATGCCAAATATTTTTTTATGTCTCTCTCTGAAGAAACTTTAAACATTTCATACTGACTTTAGAAATATCTTATATTTTAAATGAAAAAAAAATTCCCTAAAATCGCAGTACATATTTTTGAAGAACTAAGAATAAGAGACTACACAAAAATGAAGAAATAATCTGCCATACCTGGAAAAAACTTTGCCCTACCTGGAAGTATGGTCTAGCTACGGGTCTGTACCAACCAACTAAATGCCGGACCATTCACGAATCTTGAACGCTCCTCTGTGTTTTTGGAACCTTCGCCTTCCTCTTTCAGCCAAATGGGGAATGTTGTCTGCCAATACTTCAAACATCGGCAATTTTCGCCTACTTCAGTCAACTATTTGCCTGCCAGTACCTCAAATATCGTGTAAACTTCACCTACCTCAGTCAGCTATTTGCCTGCAAGTACCTCAAACATCGTGCAACCTTCGCCTACCTCTTTCAACTGTGGAAATTTACCTGGCAGTACTTCAAACAGAGTGGAACCATTGCCTACCCCAGTCAACTATTTGCCTGCCAGTACCTCACACATCGTGCAACCTTCGCCCACCTCAGTCAACTATTTGCCTGCCAGTACCTCAAACATCGTGCAACCTTCGCCTACCTCTTTCAACTGTGGAAATTTACCTGGCAGTACTTCAAACAGAGTGGAACCATTGCCTACCCCAGTCAACTATTTGCCTGCCAGTACCTCAAACATCGTGCAACCTTCGCCTACCTCTTTCAACTGGGGAAATTTACCTGGCAGTACTTCAAACAGAGTGGAACCATTGCCTACCCCAGTCAACTATTTGCCTGCCAGTACCTCAAACATCGTGCAACCTTCGCCTACCTCTTTCAACTGGGGAAATTTACCTGGCAGTACTTCAAACAGAGTGGAACCATTGCCTACCCCAGCCAACTATTTGCCTGCCAGTACCTCAAACATCGTGCAATCTTCGCCAACCTCTTTCAACTGGGGAAATTTACCTGGCAATACTTCAAACAGAGTGGAACCATTGCCTACCTCAGTCAACTATTTGCCTGCCAGTACCTCAAACATCGTGCAACCTTCGCCAACCTCAGTCAACTATTTGCCTGCCAGTACCTCAAACATCGTGCAACCTTCGCTTACCTCAATCATCTATTTGCCTGCCAGTACCTCAAACATCATGCAACCTCCGCCTACCTCACTCAACTACTTGCCTGCCAGTACCTCAGTTATATTGGAACCTTCGCCGACTTTTCTCATCTTTGCCTGCCACTGCCCATCATCCGATGCTGTCGACTGTAACCAGTGTCAACGAGAGACATTCTTTTTTCACCCCCAGATTGTTTAGAGATAAATGAATATTTGAATAATTTTTTTAACATTGATTATTTGCTGTAAAATATCTAGCACAAAATAAAAAAGAGTAAATTTTATCAGTGTTCTTTATGGGTGTTTATCTTCTGTTTACCCGCAGTTGGCGTCGCATGTGTAAAATCGAGGCTAACGAAAAAGAAAGGCTACCGCGGTGCATTCCACGTATCTTTTTTTACAGACTGCTGGAGTCACGTGATGCTCGATTGCACCAATGGAAGTGTACGAAAAGAGCATCACGTCACTCTAGCGGTCTGTAAAAAAAGACACTTGGGATGCACCGCGGTATCCTGTCTTTTTTGTTAGCTTCGGGTAAAATTCATAATTTAAAATTCTCAATTTATTTTTATATTTTTCCTGTATTTTTAAAAATATAATCTTTTTATCATCTCAACCATTTTCTCTTCACAGTTTCTCAACAATTTTCATACCTGCAGTTAAACTTTTACTTTTATAACTTGATTAAAATTCTGAGTGAAATTTTTCAGTAAATTTATTTCAACTCTTTTAAATCTAAAAAAAAAAAAAGAAATTGTAGGCTCGGAAGGGGTGAAAATAACATATAACCGTTTTTAAAGTCATGAAATTCCTGCCACAGAATGGATAATGTTTGGTAAATGTTGGTAAGGTTTCAGGGAAATTAAAAAAATTTCAACATGCCTCGTTTTCTGAAGCAAATGAGACAAGTCAAGCGTAAAAAAATTACTTTTACATTGGCATGGCTTTTCCACTGCGCCTTTCTGAACATCACGGAATCATGTGGGGTTATATCACGTATCGTGGAGATGTCTATTGTAGGTTGTAGACAATGCCGAGCATTTCGGTTTGGAGCAAGAATTCGCGACTCAATATGGGAGTTTTCAGTTGGGAGCCGTGTCCCACAATTGTCCCTTGCGTATGCAACACTGGCTCATGATCGAACTACTTGATTTGCTGCGACTGTTACATAGATTTGAATGGGCGACGTTTTGTTGGTATTTTTTGAGCACGGTAGGGTTAAGATCCGATACAAAGGCCCCGTTCCTCTCTTAGTCCAACGAAAACGAGGCGTGAGATTTCGGTGTCGGTCGCGCCATTATCATGACAGAATCATACGTCATCGACCAGTTGGTTTGAGACTTTGAAGACCCTAGAAATGAATTTTAAAAGAAGTATTGGACTTATAAGTTTAATGATATTAAAACTGTGTATTGAAAAGGAAAATATCCCAGCCCATCTACCCGTATAAAAAAGTTTTTTTTTTCATTGTTTTGATACATTATATTATACAGCTTTTGAGATTCCTACCTAAATTAAAAACCTGAAGTCAAATTTAAACATTTTTCGCACTCATCAACACTTTTGTACGGCTGCGTAAATACAAAGTATGCCTAATCTTTTAGCCGAGTTGACTGTGTTGCCGGAAACGGGCAGTGGAAGCCGGTTTACTATCGAGCGTGCAGCTGCCTATGGTATCCATGAAAAACCATAACCAACCCTTTTCTATGCATCTATAAAATGCAGGAGTTACTAGGATTCTGAATTTTGACATCCCCCCCCCCCCCCTCCTTTTGAAAAGTAAACCTCCTTTGAAATGAAAGCCTCCTTTCCTTCTCCCCACTTTTTGAAAAAAAAGTACTAATTAAACTACTTACGTATGTAGTAAAGGAACGGTCACATTTAGCGGCGGAATTACAGTAGAACGTCTGTAAAAAAATAAAATACTTTACAGTATTTGACGCGAAAAGACGAAAGCGTCACGCGGTTTGGCGAGCAGTTCTTTTCCACTCCAAAAGCAAACTATTTTGATACACCTGAAAATTGCTTGTTAATTGATTCTTATTTTGCGTGTAAATAATATTTAATGAATTTAAACTTAAACAATGAAAGAGTTTAATGCATATGATTTTTGTATTACATATTTGTGTTGCTTGTTGCTGCAGTTATTTAATTTTATCACTGTAAAAATAATTTCATATGTAAGAAATATTTTCGTATTCAAAAATATATTTTCATATATTTAAGCGTATTCCAAAATAAAGGCCAGATGAAGAATGCAACAGTAATACATATAATATCGGGGAAGTTTTTGTTTCCACAGCAGCAAAATTGAATCGATAGTGCTCAATTGGACTTAATTTTGATATTCAAACAATTTTAATTAATTTAAATTTTATTTTAATTCATATAATTTCAAAGTTAACTTTTATTATAAATATATATATATGACAAAACTATAGTTAAAACAAACTAAAACTGACAAAACTAAATTTATTTAAATTAAATTTATTTAAACAAGTTCAACATAAAACATTTTTTCCGTAAAGAGTATTTGACATAAAAATGTAGTTTTTGAAATTTTATTCCATGGCCAACCGGTGATAAATCTCCAAATAACGAAATTTTCATTATTTTTTTGTGGACACTCTATCGATTTTCGGCCGAAATTTTTTTTATAAACATATCTATCCTCATGAGAAGAACGTTCTATAATCTTTTCAGATTTCCTGGAGTATGCCCGTATGGAGACCTTCCTTGTAAGTATTTAATAGCTGAATTATTTTAAAATTTAAATTATGCAATCATAAAATATGTAATAAATACTGAACTAAGTAATCAGTTTTGTCAAATATTGATTTATTAAAACCTTGAAAATGGAAACGAAAAATATTCCGCTTTTCGTTTGGTCTAGACATTATTATTTCTGTCTAGGCAAATATAATTGTTGGTATTTTGTGGGAAAGATCTAACTTTTATATTTAAGGGGTCTCCAAACTCTTAAAATTGGAAAAAAAAAAAAAAAAAAGACTATTTTAAACATTTAATATTCTAAAATGCACATGATTTTAAAACACAATTTTTATTGGGATGAAAGATGTTGTATGTTCTTTCATTTCATGTATTTAAAAAATTGCAAAATCCAGAATTTGTATTTACAGGGTACTTCAAACTGTCTTACATTTGAGGGGCGGAAAATTGGTATAACATCTTACGCGCAGGATTACAAAGTAAATGTTGCATCTAGAATGAAAATTTTGTTGTCTACTTATACTTCAGCATGTAATAATTATCCTGAACCTAAATAAATTTGTATTTAAAGCAATTTTATATTTTTAATAAAAAGTTGTATTTAGCTAATACAAAATTTTGAAAATGTCAACAGTATAATCACCTAAAGAAATATTTTTTTGAACAATATAAAAGAAATTTTTGGTTCAGTTTATACAGACTAACATGAAACATATGTTTTAAATATTTCATGAAAAAATATTCAGTATTTTTTAAGATATCCTGCGCGTTATGCCCAATGTCATTTGGAGGAAAATGGTTTCAAAGTTTGGGAAACGCCGCTTCAGCTATTGAGAGGGTATTAATTCTAAAAGACATAGCTTCTGTTTTAATGGGAATTTCAAGGAAACAATTATATCAAAATGTCCAGAAAAGATGAGAGTTTAACATCTAACAAAATTATTATGTTGAATTTTGAAGTTTTAAGAGTCCTGAGACCCTTAAGACAGATTTTCGTTATAAACAAATATCATTTTCACAGATTTTACGGTAGTTTCAGTATTATACACTGCTCAAAACAATTAAAGGATATTTGAAGTTTTATATAAAATAAAGATATAAAAGAAATTTTTTTTGCCGAAAATAGAAGAAGAGAATCACAAATGCAAATTTTTCTGGTTTTCAAACTGTGGAGTATGCAAATTTTGAGTTCGACGTCAAAAACGTCGCTTCAGCGGCAGCGAATGAAATTTGACTTTCAACTGTATAAAAGAGAATGAAGACAAGGATGATCGGCATTCAGTGATTGCTTTGTTTCGATGAGTACGATGTCTCAGCGAAGTCATTTGACAGATTCAGAAGCTTTGAGAATTGTTGGTAGGTTAGACGGGGGCCAAACTCAAGCCGAAGTAGCGCAAGCCATTGGAGTGTCACAAAGTGTCATTTCCAGGATCTGGAACCGTTTTTTGGAGAGTGGATGTGCAGGCCGAAGACCAGGGCAAGGTCGTAGACGGCAACAACGCTCAATGAAGATCGGTATTTAGCGTTAACATCTCGGAGACACCGAACCATGAACGCTACTCTTCTCCAACAACACCTTCGCTCGGCTACAGGCACCACGATTTCAACTCAGACTGTCCGAAACCGGCTCCATGCTGTAGGTCTGTATGCTCGCCGACCGATGGTATGTGTTAGATTAACATCAAGGCATCGTCGCGACCGCAGGGAGTGGGCAACCGAGCATGTCAACTGGAGGAGAAATGAATGGAGCAATATTCTGTTTTCTGACGAGTCCCGTTTTTCTGTGCATCCGGATAATAGGCGTATTTTCATCTGGAGGGACCGTGGCAGTGGGAATAATCCTGCGTTCGTGCACGAAAGTGTCAGATTTGGCGGTGGAGGAGTGTTGGTGTATGGTGGCATCTCCATTGACGGGCGCACTGACCCCTACATCATTCGAGATGGATCTCTGACTGGTCGCCGATATAGGGATGAGATCCTCAGACCTATTGTAGTCCCTTACACTGCAGCAATCGGAGATAACTTCATTTTAATGGACGATAACTGCAGGCCACATCGTGCAAACCTGGTGGAGGATTTCCT
The DNA here is from genome assembly GCA_963932465.1 of Maratus speciosus. Classification (NCBI taxonomy): domain Eukaryota; kingdom Metazoa; phylum Arthropoda; class Arachnida; order Araneae; family Salticidae; genus Maratus; species Maratus speciosus. Next base: position 276,826,673 of record OZ010797.1, on the reverse strand, counting down.
TTTCGAGGAAGGAATCGTTCGAATGGAATGGCCAGCGTGTTCTCCAGACATGAATCCAATCGAGCACGTTTGGGACGCTCTAGGAAGACGAGTTTCTGGCCGCCAACAACCCCCACAAACTCTCCAAGAACTGGAAAGAGCTCTTCTGGAAGAGTGGGGCAGAATACCCCAACTCGTCATTAATAGCCTCATTGAGTCCAAGCCTCAAAGGTGTTCAACGTTGCTGGCCGCCCGTGAAAACCATACCCCCTACTGAAAATGATTTTCTTTGAAGAAAACATCTTTTCTTATTCTTTTTTTCTCATATGCACAAATTGTGTTTTTCTCCTTTAGTACACAAATGCGCAATAAAATGCATTTTTTTCTGCCAAACATGTGTAATTTATTCTCATATAACCTACTATGTCTGTCGACCATGTATCAATCAGCTAAACAGTTTACCAGATACAAAATCCACCTAAAACTGCAATATCCTTTAATTGTTTTGAGCAGTGTAATTCAGACGTTTAAAATCACAGTGATATGAATCAAGAGTCAGTATAAGACACTAGCCACTATAAGATATTCGCAAGCTAATGTTAAACCTATGGAAGCGTTCTTAACAAATATCTTGCTTGCATTTTAATTACTTTTAAATAATTTGCTTTCATGGGATACCTGAGGTCCTACCTAATGCCCTGCGTTTATACATTTTCTGGGATATAATTTTTTTTATATGTGGACACTTTCACTTTTGGAACCTGTACTGAAGATGAAACTATCCTCATATTAAAAAAATTGTAATAAAAATAGAAAAAGTACAAACACACAGACACAAAAATCATTTAAAATGCATTAAAATATAAGCGAGAAACGTGTAGAGATTTCTATTGTGGGTTTAACATTAGCACTCCAGTTTGTGGTGTTGGGAGCAACACTAGTCAAGCAAAGAAACGCTCAAACTAATGTTAATCCTATGGGAGCACTGTTGACAGATTTCTCGCTCGCATTTTAATATTTTTAAAGGATTTTTTCTTTCTTTTTTGCATAGGGTACCTGGTGTCGGTAATTTTTATTATGTGTTTCTACTATTTTGATTATAATTTTTTATATCAAGATAATTTCCCTTGCTGAACCATTTCTCAAAATAAAAGTATCCGCAAATAAAACGAGAAAGAAAATATCTTGCGGCAAGCATCAATTACAAAACACTTTCCAACACATTCAAAATAATGTAACAAAACTTATCCGTTTAACAAGTTGAAATAGGATATTTAATTGAATCATTTGGAAATGAATTAACACATTTGAAAAAAAAATTCAGCAATTTCCATCTATAGTCGGAAAATTATCTGAATTCTTTGAGCAACCCTGTATATGATATATAAATTTCTATCTATTAACTACAGTGAAACCTCCTTGTGCGACCACCTCCCTGAACGACCATTTTTTTCATGGAGCGAAATTTATTCCCATAGGCTCAATATTAATTTTACCTCCATTCAGAGACCATCCCAGTTGAACTCCCTCCCTGAGCAACCAATTTCTTTGAAGAAAATGAAAGAATTTCCTTTTTTTTCCCTGGTAGTTTGAAGAAGATTTTATTAGAAAAATAATTCCGGAGAGAGTATCATTTACCAAACTTCTAAACTAACTTTAGAATTTTTAATTATTCCGGTAACTTTTAAGTGTTTAAACTCCTTTGTGCCTTTTTAGGCAATGAATTTAACTATGATGACAAATTAAGGATGATGGTCCATAAACTCCTCTGCCCTATGTCAGGAAACTCTCAAAGAAATAGATAAATTAATAAAATCGTCATTATTTGTTCCTTCAAAAAAAAAAAAAAAAAAAAAAAAATGCATTTATTTATTGAACTTTGAAAGACTTGGAAATAAAATTTATAAAAGAAAAAACCGTAAAATCAAAGCAAACGTCAATGTATTCATTTTTTAAACTCTGAAGTAATTAACTTTTGTTTTGATACTTAAATTTTCATATTTTTTCCTAATGTGAAAAATAAATTTTAGTAACATTGGTACCTTTTTTCAACAATTAAAATATAGATTTAAACATGATCTCCATTAAGCGACCACCTCTTGGAGCGACGCATTTTTATTGGAACGGAACCTGGTCGCTTTAAGGAGGTTTTACTGTATATTTAGTTAAAAAAAAAAAAACTATGCACAGTTTTATTTGTATACGTAAACCAAACAGGTATAAAAAATATTGTGGATTTTAATTGTTATGGAATGAGGGGCATTTTGAAAAGTTCTTCATAACATCTAAAATATTCATGGGAATTCCTTACTTTTTCTCCAATTTTTTTTTAATAAATACATCCCATAATTCATATGGTGTGTGGTCTTGAAGATCGGATTCCATATATTCAGATTTCATTTTCAAAGATTTTACGGTAGTTGTAGAATTGGGGCGTTTAAAGTCAAAATTATATGGATTAGGAGACTAAATTAGTCGCACGAAGACATTCGCAAGGTAATATTAAACCTATGGGAGCGTTCTCGGCAAATATCTCGCTTGCATATTATTACTTTTAAATAAAATTCTTTCATGGAATAGGGGAGGTAGGGGAGATATGATACACTTTTTTATTCATTTAGGTAAAATGGTTATTGTCCTCTGTCAGAGTAAGAAACCAAAAACATATCTGAAGCGTTTTATTGGTTGAATCCGCATTTTAATAGTTTTCTGATTGGTTTATACAGTAATCTGTATTTTTCCTTTACTTTCAACAGAGATGGATACTTCTGTTGCCACTATAACAAAAAAGTAATAAAAAGTAATAATAATAATAATAATAATAATAATAATAATAATAATAATAACCCAGAAACAAATTGAGATATAGCTTTCAAACAAATTGCATTTAAAAGTACATTTTTTTCTCTATACAACGGTGTAAAAAGTAATATTGTGGGATGCTTAGAAGTTTAAGAATGAAATTTTATTTAAAATGGTCCAGGAATATTAATGTTTAATCCATGGCGTACGCGTAATGTATGGCAGTTTCGTAAAAGTGTAAAAATTTACAGTACCGAAAAATGTAATCCATGGCGTACGTAATGTATGAAATTTCATTAAAAATTGGTCCAGGAATATTAATGTTTAATCCGTGGCGTACGTAATGTATGACCAGCTCTCCGTAGAAGTTTAAAAATTTATAGTACCGAAAATTGTAAAACTGAAATTTCTTTTAAAATTTGTTCATGATGGGTCCAGGAAAATTAATATTTAATTCATGGCGTACGTAATGTATGATCAACTCCGTGCGTTTTTTTTATGTCTTAAATTTTAGTCTTCGAAAAAATCATTTTACAAATGGTCGTTGTAATTTGTTAAATTGCTTTTTTACTAATTTTTTATTAGAAAGCTATTTTAAGCAAATTTTTCGGGTTTTCTTATAAAGTAACCTTTTATTTATTTATTAAAAATATAGTTAATTAAAAAATAATCATTCAAAAAATATATCTGAATTATCAGGAGTGGTTACTATTGTATCATATCTCCCCGTTACTGGGGAGAATTGATACACTTGCAAGAGAGATTTGATACATTGTTATGCAAATTGAAAAAGAAAAAAATGCAGACGATTCAATTTTTGTGTCATACAATTTTTTATGATTAATTTTGAAATATTTTAGTAAAATTAAAAAAGAGCTGACATTGACATATTTTTGTCTCAGAAATGTTTATTCCAGAAAAAAAAAAATTAAACAATCTTATTAACACACTTTTTCGAAAATAAATCCCTAACTTTAAATTATTCATAAAGCTTCTTCTTTTAGGTAGCTTTCTTTACAAAAAACCTACCTATTGCAGCCGTTAGGAGGAAATCGATTTCAAAAAATTTTGGTATATTTTCATCGATCATGACCCCCAGACCTCGAAACCACCCTCCGTTCAAAATTGATATATATATATATATATATCAATATATATATATATCAATATATATATATATATCAATATATATATATATCAATATATATATATATATATATATATGTATGTATCTGACCTATGTCACACTGTAACTCCCGTAATTATGAACCGATTTGGATGTAATTCAGTGTGTACATAGTACATACCAATCTCTCGACCGAGTTCGTTGGCCAGCTTCATCCGCCGTTTAGTTTCAAAATGGCGGCCATTTAAAATTTTTAAAAAATTTTAAAACTTGAAATGTGGTACCAAAAAATTAAAAATGGAAAAATATTTTTTTCTTATGTATTTGACCTTTATACAAAGATTCCGGAGCAGTTTTTGTTTCGTCTATATCTTAAAAAATGGCTGAGTTATAGCATTTTGAATTTCTAGCGTGGCTGACATTTTGAAACGTCCTGAATTTTGTCACGCGATAAAAGGCGTATTTATGAACCGATTTGGATGTAACTTCGTTTATACATAGTACATACCAATGTCTCGACCGGGTTCGTTGGTCAGCTTCATCCGCCATCTTGTTTAAAAATGGTGGCCATTTAAATTTTTAAGAAAAATTTAAATTTGAAATGTGGTACCAAAAAATTAAAAATTGAAAAAATATTTTCTTCTTATGTGTTTGACCTTGATAAAAAGATTCGGAAGCAGTTTTTGTTTCGTCTATATCTTAAGAAATGGCTGAGTTATAGCATTTTGAATTTCTAGCGTGGCTGGTATTTTGAAACGTCCTGATTTTTCTCACGTAATAACAGGCGTATTTATGAACCGACCTGGATGTACCTTGGTGTGTATATAGTACATACAAATATCTCGACCGAGTTCGTTGGCCGGCTTCATCCGCCATCTTGTTTCAAAATGGCGGCCATTTAAAAAAATAAAAAAATAAAAAAATTTAAATGAGATACCAAAAAATTGGAAAGTGAAAAAGATTTTTTTTGTATGTGTTTGACCTTAATACAAAGATTCCGGAACAGTTTTTCTTTCGTCTATATCTAAAAAAAAAGGCTGAGTAATAGCATTTTGAATTTCTCTTGTGGCTGACATTTTAAAACGACCTGATTTTTGTCACGCGATAACAGGCGTAATTATGAACCTATTTGGATGTAACTTGGTCTGTACATAGTACATAACAATGTCTCGACCGAGTTCGTTGACCAGCTTCATTCGCCATCTTCTTTCAAAAGGGTTGCCATTTAAAAAAAATTAAATTTAAAATTCAAAATAAGGTATTAAACAATTGGAAAATGAAAAAGGTTTTTTTATGTGTTTGGCCTTGATACAAAGATTCCGGAGCAGTTTTTGTTTCTGAAAATTTGTTCTTTTGTTTATATCTTAAAAAATGGTTGATTTATAGCACTTTGAATTTCTAGCTTGGCTAACATTTTGAAACGATCTTGTATTTGTCACGCGATAACACACGTATTCGCCTATTTCGATGTAAGAAGGCATGTGGATAGTATACATCAACACCTCGACCAAGTTCGCTGGCCAGATTCATCAGCCATCTTGTTTCAAAATGGCGACCATTAAATTAAAAAATATATATATATTTAAAGTGAGGTGCAAAAAAATTAGAAATTGAAAAAGGTTTCTTTCTTAAGTATTTGACCTTGATATAAGGATTCAGGAGCATTTTTTGTTTGTCTTTACCTTAAAAAATGGCTCAGATATAGCTGTTTCAATTTCTATTGTGGGTGACATTTTGAAAAATCTGATTTTTTGCATGCGACAGCACTCCTATATATTAACCGATTCCGATGTGAGTGAGCATGTGCACAGCAATTACTAAGGTCTCGAACAAGTTCACTGCTTAGCCTCATCCACCATGTTGTCTTAAAATGACAGGCACTTTAAGAAATTGCCGAATTTGGCAGCCAAATATATGTTACTTTAAAGAAAAGCAGCTTGGATAAAGCTGACTAATTTCGCGAAATTCTCATTCATTATATTGATAAAAATTAGTATTGTATCTCCTATATTCGGCTTCCACTAAATTGAGCTTCGTGTGTTTGAATGATATAATTTGGCTTTTTTTAAATAAGGATTATGAAAGCTACCTCTTCCTCCCAGCACTGGCCGGAAGGACTTTTTTTTTTTTCTTTTTGACAATCATATCAATCAATATTAAAAATTTTACTTTACGTTTTCTACCCTTTGTGGTTCAAGTTGCTTTCTGGGGATATGGTCTAATATCCTTGGGACCTAGGGAGACTGGTAAATTTGGTACGCGACGGCCCTGTAGTTTCATCTAAATATTTTTTAGGTGTCGTGTCAGTAGATAACTGATTCAAATTTAACTCACTGGTTTTGTGGAGTTGATCACAAGAAGATGTTGAGGGTAAAAAAATAGTTATTGTCGAAACAATTAAGATCAAAAGTATAAATTTCAGTCTTTTTAAATCCAGATAAAATAAAATACTTGTAAGAAAAAAGGATTTCGGAAAATCTTTACCAATTTATCCTCCTTACCAATTTCAGTAGCTCTTGCTGTAAAACAATAATGAATATTACAGTCCTATATTAGTTTGCAACTTTAAAAAAAAAAAAAAAAAAAACGATTAAATTTCAAATATATAAATGTATCATTTCTCCCCAATACTAATGTATCATTTCTCCCTATTATGCCTTATTGGATTTTCAAGCACTTTGTATAAATGCTGTTGCATAATGGTGATCTACTTTCTAGTAAAACTAATTCTACTGCTTTATAAATGAAAAAAATTACAAGATATTTTCTTCACAATAATAAGAGTTATGAAAGAAAATCAGTAATGAAAAAAATTTACATTGACACTCCAAAAACATTCAAAATTAAAAGAAAAGAAAAGTTGCCAGTTCTTCACTGATTAGTCCAGCTAATGATGGCTTCTGCAAATAAAAGAAGCCTTTACATGTGTTGGAATGGCTGTTAATGCCATTTGTTGAAAAAAATTGTCAATGTATCAACCCTCCCTATGTATAAAACCTCCCCTACTCGAGATCAATATCTAATGTGGTGCTTTTGTGCTTTTTCAGGTTTCGTTGCATTATAAATATATATATATTCGGACACTTTCATTTTTGGACAACTGTTTGGAACCTGTTTTGAAATTTAAAGTATCCTAATTAAAAAAAATGCAACCAAATTCGAAAAATTAAAAACGTACAACGTTAGATATCGACCTCAGGTATCATATGAAAAAAATTAAATATTAAAATTCAAGCAAGAAGTCTAAAAAGAATCCACCCATAGGTTTAACATTAGCGTGCAAATGTTTTCGCGTGAGACTACACTAGTCTCGCGAAGAAACTGGAACCCTAATGTTAAACCTGTGGAAGAGTTCCTTTTACAATTTCTCGCTTACAATTTAATAGTTTTAAATGATTTCTTTTGTCTTAGAATTGCCGACGTTGAACTCTGACCGGTACCTTTTCTATTTTGGTTATTTTGGTTGCATTTTTTTTTTTATTTATTTTTTAGCTTTACTTTTTCTTAGTTTTCCGGCTGCGAGACATTTTTATCCAAATTTCATATATATATAACCATTATATAATTATAATTCATCATCTATTTTCAATAATTACAAAATTAAATTAATAAATTTAGCTTCAATACATAACACTGACATTATACAAAATAAAGATGGAACATTTAACTTGTAATACAAAATCAAGCACAATACCACTAATTCACTAGCACATTGCGCACGATTAATCCATATAAAACATATGAAAAACCACCAGTTTTTGATACAATAACCTATTAAAGACAAAAGATACAAATAACCAGCGAAATATTGTTGAACCATTAAAAGACGTATCGTAAACAAATAATAGATCAATTGGATGAATGTAGCAGGAAGCTTGTATAGCATTTCACTTCTTCAGGGGTACATGACATACAAATATAAGCAAAAACACAGTCGATTTCTGTAATACAATCCAGCAATAAGCTAAAAATTGAATTCCATATCTATATATATACAGGGTGAATCTAAATTCTTGGACACAATTTTAAGGGATGATAGTACACACCAAGACAAACAATTTTAAATAGGAAACTAAGGGTCTCAAACGTCTTCCGAAGGAGATAGGCGCCATTAAAGATTAAGGCCCAAAATTTCAAATTATTATAAAAAACGGAAAAATTGGTCGATTCGTTTGCGGTTTTCAATAAAACTATTCTTTATGTCAGTATTTTCTTGAAAATAAATTTTAAAGATGATTCGAATTCGAAAAATGCCGATAGAGGGTGCTTTAGACTTTGGAGTAACGAACAAATATTTTTTACCTTTTTTTTTTTTTTTTTTTTTTTTGTATTTTATTAAATGCTTTCAAAAGCTTAGACTTAAACTTGCACTTGAAAAACTTGAAAATTATTTTTTAATTTTTAAACTTTTTTGTGCTAAATGAAATTTTAAACAAAACTTTTTATATCATAATATTAAAATATTTATTTGCTTAAAAGACGTTATAAAAACACATTAAAAGTAAATTAAAAATGATAAAGTTACCTGGTACACACCATACCATAATACCACAATATGCACAAAAGTAAAACTTTTTGTATATATTACGGTTTTAAGTTAGAGGTAGGTGTGTTATTATTCTATTTTGATCAAAAATTGTTTTCTATCTGCATAATTTAGAGTTTCATCATGCGTGCTGCGCGCAGCAATTAATCACGCATCAGTGAGATTAATTTTTAAATTTAAAATTTAAGTATTAATTTTGAACATACAACAGTTATTTTTCTGGATAATGTAGTTGACACGTTAAGCGCCACGTCAGCCACCGTTGGCTGACACTGAACTTTCCGTTTTAAACGCGTCATTACCGATGGCTGACGTCTAAAATATGATATAAAACTAAAAAATTATATATTGTTTAAAGTAATTACTGAAAATTTACCTACCTTTTATTTATTACAGGATTATACTTTCTTAAAAATTACTTAAAACATTGTAAATTTTCCAGCGCTTTAGACTCAGTCACCATGGAACTCAACGTGTTAAGGATATGCAGAAAGTGGGGAAGGAATTTTAATTGGATATTGTTTGTGTTTTGGTACTTTGAAGAAGACGATGCTTTTGATTGTTTCGACAAACTCAAAGGTCCTGTGCCCCCTTAATTAAATTTGAAAGTCATAGCACGGCTACTCCTTCTTCCCAGGCCCTTATTATCGCATGGGCAAATCGGGACTTTGCCCAGTTCGGACCTCAAAGGGCCTCCAAATCCATATATTAATTTATAAAAAAAAAAATATTTACATTTTTTTTTTTTTTCCAATTCCAACTCTGAAAATTTTCAAATACAAATTTCGTCTTTAAAAGATTCTACAAAATATTCTGAAAAACAAATTTCATTTTGATCTCGCAGACCTGAATGCTTTTGCAAAGCAAACCTTAAGCGCTATTAAATAAGAAATAATATTTTAATTGATTGTATTAGCAATGAACTTAAATCATATCTAAACTTTAGGGGTTGAAAATAATTGGTTCTAATTGTCATGAGATAAATTTTCTTCGGTATTCAAAGTTACTTCTTTTAACTTTCAGTGAAATATTAAAAACAAACTCAAAATTGCTATTTTTTTAGATTTATTGAAAAAACACTTTCTGTTTGTGAAGTAGAATGTATTTGATTTGATATTATGTTGTGTGTAGTACAACTTAAAAAGATGTAAAAGAAAGTAACAAGTGATTCACTCATATTTACACGTTAGAGTATTTGACACTCTTCCATAAGTTGAAGTTATTAAATTCATCTTAAGCTAATAAAACAAATTTCTAAAGCTATATAAAAGTGATTTGTTCTGTACTAAGAAAAAAAAAAGAAGTTTTATTAATTAAGGTAGTGCTTAATTATTTAGAATTGACGGAGCAAAGAATTTTCTTCTATTTAAAATCCAAGATGGAAAATATTGTTTATGGGGCATTCTCAAAATCTTTTGACTTTCGGGAATAAAAATCTGGTGAAATTAAACTTGCTAAAATAATATTTTAATCTGATAGACGAATGCTTTAATGATTTAAAAAAAAAAAAAAAAAAAAAAAAAAAAAAAAAAATGGTCAGCAGCGAAAAATTTTTCATTTAACTGAGGTTTATGTTAAACTTGCGAATTTAATTTTCCTTACCATTTTATCACTAAAACTTTTTATTTTCTTCTAAACTTTTACTTATAATGAATTTGCATAGTACCCGCAGGGTATTCAAATAAGAAATAATAACAATGTATTAATTTTAGTACAAAATTTTGGTATAACATTGTCTTAAAGGGGTGTTAAAGAAGGGACGGTAAAGTGAAACTAGTATGTTGTGGCCATCACAAAACTTTCTTCTATATAAATCACGTCAATTAAATCGTTTAAATAGTACCAATTCATATCACAATATATCTGAATTTGAAGTTTGGTGAAAATTCGTCCATTAGTTCTAGTATAGAGCTATAAAGGAAATTCCGAAAAATGCAGTATAGCAGCGCCACCTGTTGAGCGATTTACACCAAAACATAAACAGCACTAATTGATATCAAGGTATACCTGAATCTGAAGTTTGATGAAAATTCATGCATTAGTTATTGAGATACAGCTGTGGCGGAAATTCTGAAAAATGAAGCATAGCAGCGCCACCTTTTGAGCGATTTGCACCAAAACATAAACAGCACTAATTCATATCATGGTATACCTGAATCTGAAGTTTGTTGAAAATCCAAGCATTAGTTCTTTAGATAGAGCTATTGCGGAAATTGCAAAAATGCCCAATAGCAGCGCCACCTGTTGAGCGATTTACACCAAAATCTATAAAATGTCTATTCATGTCAAGGACTAACTGAATCTGAAGTTTCATGAAAATCCGTGCATTAGTTCTTGAGATAGAGCCATTGCGGAAATCGTAAAAAATCCAGCATAGCAGCGCCACCTGTTGAGCGATTTACACCAACACGTAATCAGCATCAAGTCATATCAAGGACTAACTGACTCTGAAGTTTCATGAAAATCCGTGCATTAGTTCTTGAGATAGAGCCATTTCGGAAATCGTAAAAAAGGCAGCATAGCAGCGCCACCTGTTGAGCGATTTGCACCAAAATCTCTAAATTGTCTATTCATGTCAAGGACTAACTGAATCTGAAGTTTCATGAAAATCCGTGCATTAGTTCTTGAGATAGAGCCATTGCGGAAATCGTAAAAAAGGCAGCATAGCAGCGCCACCTGTTGAGCGATTTGCACCAAAAACTAATCAGCATCAATTTGTATCAGGGACTAACTGAATATGAGTTTTTGTTAAATTTCGTGCATTAGTTCTTGAGGTAGAGCGCCCACAACATTTGTGTCACATACACACAGACAGACAGACAGACAGACAGACAGACTCACAGAGTCACAGACAGACATTTTGTAAAAACATGTTTTTTGGAATCTCTGACCTCTAAAACGTGTAAATCCGTCGAAAACCGGAATTCGAAAATTTTCATGAATCCAATACTTTCTTCTTGTAAAGATAGAAGAAAGTAAAAAAAAGGGGATGGTATAGGAAAAAAGGGACGGTAAGGAAAATTACCACCTATTTTAGGCAAATCATGTTAAAACTAAGTGGTAGCCACAATATTCATTGATTTTTAGAAACAGTTATTTATATTGGATTAAATTAAAGAAAAAATTAATTTACCTCGAAAAGTGCAGGAATAAAACTTGGGGACGGTAAGACTACACTGTTAAAAATTTGCAGCATTCTGTCCAGTCATTCGACCGTTTTTTGAATAAACGGTTTCATAACCGTAATTTAACTAAAATCTGACAGTAAAATGGCCAATAATATGGTCAGAATAGAGTTCAATTACGGTTGTGTAACCGTTTTCGGAAAAAACGGTCAAATGATTGGACAGAATGCTGCAAATTTTTAACAGTGTACGAATAAAGCCACGATCTTGAAATTGATATTTAAATGCCGATTTAAATTCTGCAATAAATTTCCTGTCAAAGAATTTTAGACATTTTTCCTCTACCATACTTCCGCATGAGAAAAAACTTGAAAAAAATTCTGTGGCTGCATCTGAAGGGATTTTCTGTATAAGTTTAGCAAGAGGGACGGTAAGGACGAAAAACCCAGGGACATAGTTAAAAAAATAATATCAACCGTAAAAATATGTGCAGGTTAATTTTTTGCTACATATTTCTATAAGATAAGTGTCCCAGTTTCGGAAAAAAAATTACATCGAATTACTTTTATTGAAACAATTTTATACAGACAGCTCCAAACTTAAAAATCAGCATCAGGGACACGGGACGGTATAGGAGTTTTCCTGGTATTTGGACCCCCAACATCCTCTAAAACTTATTTATCTCGTTAATATTCTTATGCAATCATGCAATGGGATGTTCCCCAGTATATGAAAAAAAAAATAAATAAATAAATAAATAAATAAAAATAAATAAAACAAGAAAATGTACTAAAATAAAAATTATTATTCAGGGACATAAAATTCAAAAGATTGTGAGAAAGCCCCTTATACATTACACATGACTGACCTTCAGTTCTATTCGAAAAATGTTGCAACGATTCGAATGTTGCCTCCCTAAATTATCTTTGCCCAGGTTCCCAATTATAGTCATGATCGGGGCCTGCCTCTTCCTATGCTGATGCTGTAAAGGGAACTGAATGCATCGCTGATTATAACACTTGTTAAACCAGTTTTTTCTATCTTGTCTGTTTCCTCACCTGCGAAAAAATAAACTTGTCCGTTATATTTGGAGGGAACATTTTCTTATACATCCCGCGACAAAGCAAAAGTACTTTCGTTTGTTGAACTATAGTTGTTGTAAGTGAAACGGTCTACCTCTGCACGCAAAGGAAGAATGAAGTGGTAAAATGTGTGGTATTTAATAGTGATTAATATTGATATAATCCTTTATAGTTAATAACCTAAAAGATAAAAAAAATTAAAAAGCTCGAATTACAACCATTTCGTCAATATTCTTTGTAAAAGAGACAAGGTAAGCTTAGGTATGTTTATTTTATTTATTTGTTATTTTATTTGAATTTATTGACAATTGGGCCGCAGAGAGAATCTGCGGGGAGCGATACTAATTTGAATGCGGGCCCACAAGTGTTGTATTGGAAAATAAAATTGATAACCAATAACTATTTTTTTTTTCGAGAGTCACACATTATCTTAAATTTTAAGTGTCACTGCATTGAGGAAATTAGGAAAAGTTATTATCCGCAATGAAAAGCTCTTCACTCATGCAAAAACAGCCGCTCATTAATTTTATTACAATGAGACATTTTAAAAAATATCTTGTTTACATTTTAATAGTTTTAAATGATTTTTTACATTGGATAGCTGAGGTCGATAGCTCAAGAAAAGGGTTGAATTTCTTTTTCTGGTCGACAGAAAAGGGTCAACAGATTCTTTTTTACTTTTACGATTAAAAAAAATCATTTAAAAGTAATGAAACAAATGCAAACAAGATATTTTTAAATTTGATTAACATTAGTGAGCAGCTGTTTTCACGTGAGTGTTGGGACGGTCTGTTATGGCTTTACTTTATAATCGACAAAAAAAATGGACGACGCTTCTTATGGGCCGAGAGGAATTCAAAGGTAACCCCCCTCCCCCCCCCCCCCCCCCACACACACACACAAAAAAAAAAAATAATAATAATAATAGATAATAATAAAAATAAATAAATAAATAAAAATAAAATAAAGTAGATAAAAAAATAAAAAAATATGTGTGACATTTAACAGGGTTGGCGTTTTTGCTGGCAAACAGGTATTTTTGCCAGAACAGTGGCAAAAATGGGAGAAACCCAGGGCAAAAATGGAAAAAACCGGCAAAAATGGCAAATTCTTATTTGTCTTTAATGCGTAATAAAATCTATAAGCTAATAAGGATAATAATGGTATAAACAATTAAATTTAATAACATATTTAATATTTTTATTTAATTTGCTAACTAATAAATATAATTAAATATTTTCACATATTTGAAATCTTTATAAAATAGGTGCAATTCAGTCTAATACTTAGGAATTTAAGAACCAAATTAAAAATAGGATATCTAATTTTTTATTTCTTAAGTAAAGTATTTTGTCAGCCATTAATATTTTTTTAATTATCAAAAGGTTTTATATAACTTTGCTACATTTTTTTTTATGTAATGAGTCTTAAAAATATGTAAATTAAGTCTTTGGTACTAATTTGTAATTATTTATCTAATGAAACTAGTCTGTTACAGATAAAAAAAGTAATTAAATTAATTTGAAAATTATGTAGTGAAAAAACTCTGTTAAGTCTTGTTAGAAAACTAGAATTTTTTTCCCTCCCTCTTACACTCCTAGAAAGGGATAAAAAGTTGCATCCTTTACTTTCAGTAAGTAGCCTTTAGCCATTTTATACTATATCCCCCCCCCCCCCCCCCAAATACTCTTTTGAAATTCTCAAATCAAGCAGTCCATTGTCAAATGATCACAAGGCAGATGACAAAATACCACAGTACTGAACCCTGCTTTGTAGTTGTTCAATGGAAAAGTAATGAATTGTGTTATAAAAGTTAGTATTCTTTCATAAAATGCATAATTATACTTATTGAACTTAAGAATTCAAAAATAAATTTAGAATACTGATATTTTAACAGGGTATTAAGTTTCTTTTTTCTTTCATGAAATACTTTTTCTCTTTTTCTGGGAAAAAAATTAAATGGACAACCTATTTTTTCCACCACTTTGGCAAAAACCTTTTTTTGCCGGGAGGTTTAACCAGGTTTTTTCCGCCTATGGCAAAAACTTACCAACACTGACATTTAATGATTTTTTGTGTTCAGAAAATGTAATTCTTTTCTTCCTCCCCAGTACCCAATAACCCCCCGCACAGAGCGACAGAAATCCCTAGAAAGCATCTGAATTCAACATTTTCTACTAGTCAAGAAGTTCACAAATTTTTAGATGGCGATGATCTCTCTGAACCTGTGTGGTGACTGGCGAAGGAGGGGGATGTCATTTCGCTACTTTAGCCATTTCATAACTCCACCTCAATTGATGATTTATTAGCATATGAAAATTTTTATTTACACATAAAATATATTATATGAACATTAAAAATTTCACTGTTTTACTTAAGAGGCTACTTCAGTCAAATGAAAAGACGCGTTCGCTAATGCTAATCCTATGGAAGAAATTTATAAAGACAGCTCGGTCGCATTTCAATATTTTTAAACGATTTTTTTTTTTTTTGCATTGGATAACGGAGATCAATCTGTATGCATGCCGTTTTTTACTTTTTTGATTTTGATTGCAGATTTTTTTTTTTTATGAGGATGCTTTTACTTTCGAAACCGGTTCCGAAAATGAAAGTGTCCTCATTAAAAATACCTGTAAACAAAATCGAAAAAGTAAATAACGGTCTTTGTACAGATCGATCTCAACTATTCAATGCAAAAAAAAAAAAAAATCCTTTAAAAATATTGAAATGCAAACGAAATATCTTTATAAATGTCTTCCATAGGATTAGCATTAGCGAACGCGTCTTTTCGTTTGACTGAAGTAGACTCTTAAGGGGGCTGGTCGCTCAGCTTCCGATTTCCCCTCAGTAATGTAAAGTCTATGGGCATTGGATGGATGCATTCGTATATTTAAAAAATCTCCTCGAGAAATTAATATTTTTAACTTCTATCTTTTGTGTGCACTTCCTAAAATGTTTCTATTTTCTTAGTTCTCAAAATATTTCTAAAGTATAGACTTAATTTTATATGGCGTGTTAAAATCTTACTCACAGTTCGCTCGCTTTTGACACATACAATATTAAATTCAGCATAGATTTTAGAAATATTTTGAAAACTAAGAAGAAAAAGAGACATCCTTTAAAAAGAGTATACAGAAAAAAAAAAATGTTAAAAATATGAATTTCCCGAGAAGATATTTTAAATATACGAATGCATCAAAAGTACGTAGACTTAACATTACGGAGGAGAATTCGAATTCCACCCTCAACAGTCAACAGCTCGAAATTTCCTGAGACATTTTCAGACTCATTTTTAAAAGTAAAAACATGAAACTTGCTGAGGGGATTTTTGAAGAGGTGTATAATAGACCGTGTGACTTCATTTTTCGCTCAATTAATTAGAATTTGATTTTTAAACAATTATTTTCTCAGTATGACCATTTTTTTCATTCCCAGATCTCCCGCTTCGGAAAATTCGGTTCAAAACGCGAACTTTGACAGCATTTTTTACAATATTTTCTGCATTTATTAAAAAATCGAGAAGCAAGCAAGGCACATTATGTAGTTTCTAAATAAGAGAATTTCCCAGTTTGATGCGTTTGAGAGCAAAAATGAATTTAAAAATTAATCAGAAAATAAGCAGTTTGTATTGGAATACACCCTTATCTTGCAAGTTAAAAAACATACATTTTATTTAAAACTTCTTAGTACTTTCAAGCTTTTCCAAGCTCTTCATCAGAGAATATTTTAATAACTAATTGCTGTTTATTTATTCAAATACGTCACTTCGCTTTGAAAATGAGAGAAACAGTAATTATTAGAGTTGAAAGTAGAAGTAGCAGTTTCTTGCATTGAACATAATTAGAGAAAAAAAAAATTATTATTAACTGCAGTTTCATTTATTTTATCACTCTGTTCTCAAACATCACTTTCCTTTTTAACCCTAGAATACTAACCTTTATATTTAGTTCTTAAATACCAACAATGCGTAAAATTTACTCACTCCATATTTAAAATACATTTAAGGCATATTTAAAAAAATAGTTCTTATATATATATACTCATACATTTAAATTTTATTCAGAAAATTATTCATTAAACATATTTTTGTAATATAATTAAGCAAAATAAGCATACTTAATGTATAAAAAAACAAGAAAGAAAAATCATACGTTAAGCATAGTTTATGAAACACTTTCCAACACTTCCTGGAAGGCTTTAACAAAACTTTGTTATTTAGGGAAATAAGGTATATAAGATAACTAAGTAAACATTTTAGAAAACGTATAAAACATCTGAAAAACTGATTTCAGCATTTACCGTCCGTAGCCAAATATGTATTCTAATTATTTAACTGTATTATACTGTATTTGATCTGTAGGTTGATATGTGTACTATAAGTAATAGGGAAATTTAGTTTAGCAAGAAAATACATAACAAGTTGAAATTTCTTTTTCAGCAATTTATACTAATAGATGGAAACATACTTTAAAACTTTTGTACTACCCCATAGTTAATCTAGTACCTTTATTACACGCCACTATTTAGCTAAAATTTAATTCAAACTGAAACACTCTTAAAACTACTGAAATCACATTTCCAGAAATTATCATTTATGGACGGTCATGTATCAAATTCTTTGAGTGACCCTGCATATCATTTTATCTATATTCTACAAACATTTCTTAGTAAACTAAATACAGTTCAGCGTAAAAATGCATAAGTCATTTCAAAACCACCTTTAAGCAATTTGCACTCATACTCTGTAACCATTACGAATTCTTTTGTGTAGCCCTGTATATGAATTATAACATTTATACACACCATATAGTATGTAGAAATATAGTGAAACATAAAAGCGCATATCATAATAAAAAATGCATTTCCAGCAATAATCGCTAATGTACACACTTCGGATAGAATATACTTGTCTGAAATCCTTTGTGTGTCACTCTAAATGCTATGCACTTCGTATTCTACATGGAATGAGTTATAGTAAACCTCAGCGACGTATATCAATTTCATTATACATGAAATAATTTAACATAATTAAAATACGCCGCAAACAATTCCCCCCCCCCCCCCACCCCTATATCATTATGTAACGGAATTCTTTTGTATGGCCCTGTAAATGAATAATAACTATTCTTTACACCACATATTCTGCAGAATACATATTTTAGTGCACTTCATTAATACATATCGATTTTTTTTTATGTTTGAAAGCGTATAACATCACTAAAAATCATTTTAAACGATTTTTTCCCATACGCTGTAATATAACGAAAAACTTTTGACTGTCCCTGTAAATGAACTAAACATGCTACAAACTTCATTTGAAATAGGGAACTTTCTATGGTAAACATCAATAACATCCAAAAATTTCAGGGCAATCCGAGTATATTTACGAGAGTTAGAGCGAGGCCAGACTGCCAGACGGACAGACAAACCGAAGTCATAAACACTTTTCAACTGTGTTGGAAAGTGTTAAAAAAGGGTATTTGAGTAAAATTTACGCAGGTTAATATTCTAGAGTTAAATGCGTAGCTGGACAGTCGAAGTTGCAGCGTTTCGGATTAAATTTGCTTAGAAGAAATTATTTAACTGCCGTACAATAAACTTTAATACGTCACTTTTCTCAAGTTTTCAGGATTTATTTTCCAGGGGTTGATGCAGGTTTTTATTCTTGGGGCCCATTTTATAAAAAATAAAAGTTATTTTTGTGAATTTTACTATATTTTTGTGAAAAATAACATTTTGTAATGAAAGTTGAAATCCAGTTACTCAAATTCGAAACAAGAATTTATTAACAAAAACTTCTTTAAATCCCTTAGCTAAAGTTTTTGTTTTTCATGACCTGTTTTTATTTACAAATTACACATTTTAAAACAGTTTTTATGAAAAAAAAATGTTACGAAGACGGACTATTTTATAAAAGGAATTTTGTGAAGGGGCCTGTTTTATTAAGTTCATTTTTGTGAAGAGGCCCATTTTATTAAGTTCATTTTTGTGAAGAGGCCCATTTTATTAAATTTATTTTTGTGAAGAGGCCCACACTATGAAATTTATTTTTATGAAGAGGCCTATTTTATTAAATAGATTTTTGTGAAAGTGCCCTAAATAGGACCCAAATTTTGCCTGGATCGACCCCTGTTTTCAAGATATTGAACCATAAATTGGGAATATTGTACGATAGAGCATCGTTACATACATGATTGTTTCTACACAGGATTTCTATGGATTTTCTAATAGTGGATGCGTAATAATTGGATGTTGGGAATATGATTTTTGCATGATCATATGCATTATTATTCTTATTATTCTTTTAATATTTTAGTCACCTTTTATGTAAGACAGATAACTTTTTAAAGTTCAAATAATTTACGGTCGAACCTCGTTATCCCGACACTCTAATGACCAGAAAGGAGTATCGTTGTCGTCATAAGCGGAGTGTCGCAGTAACTGGAGTTGGAGAAAAATATGTTTTTAACAATCTGTAGTTTTAATTAATTGAAGACTATTTTAAATTCCTAACTATGTTAATGCAGTGTTAAGCAATAAAACGTTACTATTAAACAAAATTGAAAAGAATAAAAATCAGATTTATGATGACCTTTTTTTTATTGTTACATAAAATATTGATGAATTAAGGTTTGCTTACTCCTAGATGTGCTTCCTACAATTCTTTTTTCAATATTATACAATGAACTGAAATCAATATTCATTGTTTCAGAAATGGATGCTAGATAATTTCAATTCAATGCAATGTTTTGGTTTTAATCGGATGAAAAACGCCGTGTAACCACTAGAAAGTGCCGCCTGACCAGATCAAAAAGTCCGCGAGTAGATTGATACGTCTATCTGGAGCTTAAGTGGGTCATTCATGGTGCGTGGATTTATTTAATCAGATAAAGGATTGAAGTGAAATTTCTCATTTATCTAAAAGGGCTAGACACTTTCGTGAAGATTTTGGCTAAGACATTTCTTACCGCTTAATTTCCGTGCTTATAAGCATGGGTGCAAGACATTCAGTCTCAGGACTGGTTTCTGTCTTGGACATATGTTTTGACTGATAGTAAATTCTACTTTATGTACTTAAATTATGGCAATTTTACTATTAAGCACTTTCTTTTATTGCAAAAATCAATTTTTAGCCCAATTTTTGGTTTTTCCTAATACTCAGAAATGTTTTCAGTCTTGGCTTAGATGGATTTCTTGCACCCATGCTTATAAGATGGATTATGAAAAATGGACAATTTTCTTAAACCGTCGGGATGTCCGGAGTTGAAAATTATTCAACGACATAAAACCGGAGTTTATTTATATTAAAATCATATACAAAAATCGGGACTTTGATGACATGATAAGCGGGGTGTCGAGATAACGAGATCCGACTGCATTTTACGTTTGAATAAAATGGACTGGGACCCGGCAGCACAGGCAATCACCTCATCGAGTTCACGGAAGAAATTCCACGATTATTTAAATCTTGATTCGCATATTAAAACGCAATCGGTCTGCCAAGTCATATCTTTGTGTAAAACACCGGAAAACCCGATTTTAGCGGTTGACTCTTAAGTTTACCATTGTGTTTTCCTGCACCGAAAGGTATGAAAACATGGAGTACTGGGAGCAGGAAAACACAATGGTAAACCTACGAGTCAACTGCCAAAATCGGGTTTTCAGGTCCACCAAGGTATGACTTGGTAGACCGATTGCGTTTTAAGAGGCTACTTCAGTCAAACGAAAAGACACGTGCGCTAATACTAATTCTATGGAAAAAATTTATAAAGATATCTCGGTCGCATTTCAATATTTTTAAATGATTTCTTTTGCATTGGGTAACTGAGATCGATCTGTATGCAGACCGTTTTTTACTTTTTCGATTTTCATTACAGATTTTTTTTATGAGGATGTTTTCACTTTCGAAACCGGTTCCGAAAGTGAAAGTGTCCTCATTAAAAATATATGTAAACAAAATCGAAAAAGTAAAAAACGGCCTTTGTACAGATCGATCTCAGCTATCCAATGCAAAAAAAAAAAAAAAAAAAAAAAAAAAAAATCATTTAAAAATATTAAAATGCAACCGAGATATCGTTATAAATTTCTTCCATAGGATTAGCATTAACGAACGGGTCTTTTCACTTGACTGAAGTAGCCTCTTAAGGGTGTATTCGAAAAAATATTTTTCCACCCTCAACAGCTCGAAATTTTCTGAGACATTTTCAGACTAATTTTTAAAAGTAAAAACTTGAAACTTGCTGGGGTGATTTCTGAAGACATGTTTAACATGCCGTGTGATTTCATTTTCAGCTCAATTAATTACAATTTGATTTTTAAACAATTATTTTCTCAGTATGACCATTTTTTTTCACTCCCAGATCTCCCGCTTCGGAAATTTGGGTTCAAAACGCCAACTTTGACAGCGTTTTTTTACAGCATTTTCTGCATTTATCAAAAAATCGAGAAGCACGCACATTATGTAGTTTCTAAATAAGAGAATTTCTTAGTTTGATGCGTTTGAGAGCAAAAATGAATTTAAAAATGAATCAGAAAATAAGCATTTTGGATCGGAATACACCCTTAAGGCATATTTAAAAAAATAGTTCTTATATATATATATACTCATACATTTAAATTTTATTCAGAAAATTATTCATTAAACATATTTTTGTAATATAATTAAGCAAAATAAGCATACTTAATGTATAAAAAAACAAGAAAGAAAAATCATACGTTAAGCATAGTTTATGAAACACTTTCCAACACTTCCTGGAAGGCTTTAACAAAACTTTGTTATTTAGGGAAATAAGGTATATAAGATAACTAAGTAAACATTTTAGAAAAGGTATAAAACATCTGAAAAACTGATTTCAGCATTTACCGTCCGTAGCCAAATATGTATTCTAATTATTTAACTGTATTATACTGTATTTGATCTGTAGGTTGATATGTGTACTATAAGTAATAGGGAAATTTAGTTTAGCAAGAAAACACATAACAAGTTGAAATTTCTTTTTCAGCAATTTATACTAATAGATGGAAACATACTTTAAAACTTTTGTACTACCCCATAGTTAACCTAGTACCTTTATTACACGCCACTATTTAGCTAAAATTTAATTCAAACTGAAACACTCTTAAAACTACTGAAATCACATTTCCAGAAATTATCATTTATGGACGGTCATGTATCAAATTCTTTGAGTGACCCTGCATATCATTTTATCTATATTCTACAAACATTTCTTAGTAAACTAAATACAGTTCAGCGTAAAAATGCATAAGTCATTTAAAAACCACCTTTAAGCAATTTGCACTCATACTCTGTAACCATTACGAATTCTTTTGTGTAGCCCTGTATATGAATTATAACATTTATACACACCATATAGTATGTAGAAATATAGTGAAACATAAAAGCGCATATCATAATAAAAAATGCATTTCCAGCAATAATCGCTAATGTACACACTTCGGATAGAATATACTTGTCTGAAATCCTTTGTGTGTCACTATAAATGCTATGCACTTCGTATTCTACATGGAATGAGTTATAGTAAACCTCAGTGACGTATATCAATTTCATTATACATGAAATAATTTAACATAATTAAAATACGCCGCAAACAATTCCCCCCCCCCCCCCACACCCCTATATCATTATGTAACGGAATTCTTTTGTATGGCCCTGTAAATGAATAATAACTATTCTTTACACTACCTGTTCTGCAGAATACATATTTTAGTGCACTTCATTAATACATATCGATTTTTTTTTATGTTTGAAAGCGTATAACATCACTAAAAATCATTTTAAACGATTTTTTCCCATACTCTGTAATATAACGGAGAACTTTTGACTGTCCCTGTAAATGAACTAAACATGCTACAAACTTCATTTGAAATAGGGAACGTTCTATGGTAAACATCAATAACATCCAAAAATTTCAGGGCAGTCCGAGTATATTTACGAGAGTTAGAGCGAGGCCAGACTGCCAGACGGACAGACAAACCGAAGTCATAAACACTTTTCAACTGTGTTGGAAAGTGTTAAAAAAGGGTATTTGAGTAAAATTTACGCAGGTTAATATTCTAGAGTTAAATGCGTAGCTGGACAGTCGAAGTTGCAGCGTTTCGGATTAAATTTGCTTAGAAGAAATTATTTAACTGCCGTACAATAAACTTTAATACGTCACTTTTCTCAAGTTTTCAGGATTGATTTTCCAGGGGTTGATGCAGGTTTTTATTCTTGGGGCCCATTTTATAAAAAATAAAAGTTATTTTTGTGAATTTTACTATATTTTTGTGAAAAATAACATTTTGTAATGAAAGTTGAAATCCAGTTACTCAAATTCGAAACAAGAATTTATTAACAAAAACTTCTTTAAATCCCTTAGCTAAAGTTTTTGTTTTTCATGACCTGTTTTTATTTACAAATTACACATTTTAAAACAGTTTTTATGAAAAAAAAATGTTACGAAGACGGACTATTTTATAAAAGGAATTTTGTGAAGGGGCCTGTTTTATTAAGTTCATTTTTGTGAAGAGGCCCATTTTATTAAGTTCATTTTTGTGAAGAGGCCCATTTTATTAAATTTATTTTTGTGAAGAGGCCCACACTATGAAATTTATTTTTATGAAGAGGCCTATTTTATTAAATAGATTTTTGTGAAAGTGCCCTAAATAGGCCCCAAATTTTGCTTGGATCGACCCCTGTTTTCAAGATATTGAACCATAAATTGGGAATATTGTACGATAGAGCATCGTTACATACATGATTGTTTCTACACAGGATTTCTATGGATTTTCTAATAGTGGATGCGTAATAATTCGATGTTGGGAATATGATTTTTGCATGATCATATGCATTATTATTCTTATTATTCTTTTAATATTTTAGTCACCTTTTATGTAAGACAGATAACTTTTTAAAGTTCAAATTATTTACAGTCGAACCTCTTTATCCCGACACTCTAATGACCAGAAAGGAGTGTCGTCATAAGCGGAGTGTCGCAGTAACTGGAGTTGGAGAAAAATATGTTTATAATAATCTGTATTAATTAATTGAAGACAATTTTAAATTCCTAACTATGTTAATGCATAGTGTTAAGCAATAAAACATTACTATTAAACAAAATTGAAAAGAATAAAAATCAGATTTATGATGACCTTTTTTTTTATTGTTACATAAAATATTGATGAATTAAGGTTTGCTTACTCCTAGATGTGCTTCCTACAATTCTTTTTTCAATATTATACAATGAACTGGAATCAATATTCATTGTTTCAGAAATGGATGCTAGATAATTTCAATTCAATGCAATGTTTTGGTTTTAGTCGGATGAAAAACGCCACGTAACCACAAAAAAGCGCCGCCTGACCAGATCAAAAAGTCCGCGAGTAGATTGATACGTCTATCTGGAGCTTAAGTGGGTCATTCATGGTGTGTGGATTTATTTAATCCGATAAAGGATTGAAGTGAAATTTCTCATTTATCTAAAAGGGCTAGACACTTTCGTGAAAATTTTGGCTAAGACATTTCTTACCGCTTAATTTCCGTGCTTATAAGCATGGGTGCAAGACATTCAGTCTCAGGACTGGTTTCTGTCTTGGACATATGTTTTGACTGATAGTAAATTCTACTTTATATACTTAAATTATGGCAATTTTACTATTAAGCTATTGCAAAAATCAATTTTTAGCCCTAATGCAAGACATAGAAATCCTCTAGTCTATTTTCATTTGGTTCTTCCTAATACTCAGAAAAGTTTTCAGTCTTGACTTAGATGGATTTCTTGCACCTATGCTTATAAGATGGATTATGAAAAATGGACAATTTTCTTAAACCGTCGGGATATCCGGAGTTGAAAATTATTCAACGACATAAAACCGGAGTTTATTTATATTAAAATCATATACAAAAATCGGGACTTTGATGACATGATAAGGGGCTGTTCAAATATTACGTAAGCATGTTTTTGACCCCCCTCCCCCCTTGTCAGCAAAAATAAGCAAATTGCAAACCCCCCCTTAATAATTACGTAAGAAAATTGCAACCCCCCCCCCCTCCACTTAAAAAAAATTAGGATACAATACAAATTAAAAAAAAAAAACTCTACTCGACTTAAAAAAAAAATAATAAATGCTTGTTTTATTTCCTTACAATTCTATTTAAGAAAATTTCTTAGATCACAATTTTAGAAGAACTTAGCCATTTGAAAAATTTTAATTTGAACATGCCCATATCTATTCCGATGCTGACCACGGCTGCTCAAGCCATTTTTCCATATCTGTTATGACATTGGTTTCCAGTTTTACTTGATTATCTTCATCGCTTTCTTTTCGGATGCAATCTTGATCAACTTCATCTTCCTTGATACACTCGACATCTTCTGTATCTTTCACGAATTTTACGAAGCACATAAGTTCATTTGCTCGACGAGCAGCAATTTTCAATGGTCGTATAAGGCAGGTCTTCTCGCTTTTTTCACTGTGCTGAATTTTTTTGTGTCTGTTTGCTGACTTCTGAGATGCATGATATTGGCCACAACTTCCACAAGTTCTTGGGGATAATTGCAATTTTATGGAAGGGTAAAAATAATCATACAGCATCATTAAAAGCCCCTTTGCTGTAATATTGAGATTTAAGGCCAGACGGAGACTTAAATCTATAAATTCCCCATCCTCACTTGTAATGATGTCATTTGACGATTGTATCATTTTAATTGGAGGAGGAATGAATCACCTTTTTAGTATACGAAATAATCCACTACGTGCAGGAGAGCAACAATTCTTTTCTTCGCATTTTATAATTTGCAGCAAGTATGGATTTTCTTGTAAGTGCTTCGAATACCAATCCAAGTCATAACCAAGAGAGTCTGGCTCGCCTGAATCAACATATGTGGCATTAACAGGATAACCGTCAATGTTTAATGAGTTCCAGATATCTGCGAGAGTTTTACCAGCATATGCAAAGTTATTTTGCTCTATTTTTTCATCAATAGTGCTACCGTTCTCATCGAGATGGGAACCATAATGGTCATAAGGGTGTATAAGACCAGACAGTTCGCGACTGAGTGGTGCCATTCGCCTTTCTACTCAGTTATATGCACTTCTTCCAGGAGCATTGGACGCAATGAAATTTCCATCCAAATCATGCTTTTTGAAATGGTTAATAGCAAACGATATAACTTTCTGGTAGCGGGGATTCTCGTCTGGAGCTCCACCAACCGTAACTATGATTACAGGTTTGATGAAACCCTCTTCTGTTTTCACTAATTTTTCAAAGTCTTTGAGTGTTAATAGAGTTTCAAAATCCTGAACATGAGTATTTGCTGTGGAAGAACTGTGTTTCCCACTTCTTACGTTGGACCAGAAAAACCTATGGCTTTACTTTGACCTGCCATTCCAGGAGCAATCACAATACCAGAATAAATAGATGGGATAAGTTTGTGGCGTTCAGCGATGACCCACTCGTGGTCGGGTAAGGATACACGATACTCCATATGCATCAGTATCGGGGACTGTTTATTGGCTGCTGTAATTCCCAAAGGTACACGTACTATGTCATCCCGTGAAACAAGAAACACTTGCATGGGTCCAAGAATCAGGGGCGGATCCAGAGACTCGTTTTAGGGGGGGGGGGGGTGATCCCGAATGATATATAATCAACAAGTCTTAGTTTCTATTGGTTAAATCATTCCTTGCAGTTAATTATTATATCAATATGAAATAATTAATGATATTTAAAATTAATATAGACTCTCGATTATTCGACGTTCAATTAACCGACACACTCGGTTAACCAACTCTCTTATTATATAATAGGGTGGGCCGAAAAAAACTTTTTTTCGATTTTCGATGATGGGTAGTGCGGAAAAGTTGCCACTGGTGGCACTAAGTTTACTCAAAAAATTTGAGATTTTTCGGACAATTCTGTCGCAAATGGCTTGAAGTTTTGCTCAAATGCTTTAATGCTTTTGCTCAAATTTTTAAAATGGTAAATTAAATTTGTTTTCACTGAATTTACTTGAAATGTCATGTTTAGTGTACAAAATGATTAAATAAGCTCTGACTATTATTTATTAGTTATGTGTATTTTGAATTAGGCGATTTTTATAGCCTTTTCGCGCCTAACTGAGCAAAATTTGTAAGTATTGTTTGGTTCGTTCGTCGGTTTCTCTCCTTTGTCTTTATTATTATCGTTATAATTTTTGAACTTTTTTAGCAAAAATTTTTAAAATGGTAAATTAAATTTGTTTTCGCTGAATTTACTTGAAATGTCATGTTTAGTGTACAAAATGATTAAATAAGCTCTGACTATTATTTATTAGTTATGTGTATTTTGAATTAGGTGATTTTTATAGCCTTTTCGCGCATAACTGAGCAAAATTTGTAAGTATTGTTTGGTTCGTTCGTCGGTTTCTCTCTTTTGTCTTTATTATGTTCCTCTCTCTTCCTTCGGTTTTTCGATGCGTTCAGAGTCACATATTTGAATGCCGGACCACAGCGTGTCTTGACAGGAATACTGCAAGGAGAGAGATATGGAGTAGAAACCAATTAAAACGCAATCAGTCATCACGAGGATGAGGGGGAAATTTGAGATGGAAGAAACTGCGAGATGGGATTTTAATTATTTTTCTGCCCTAAAATACAGCTATTTGTTATAAAATTTAAAAAGTGGGAACTTTGAAGCAGGCAGTTCGTCTGAATCAGAATTTGAACCAGGGCCTTCATAAGCAGACACTCCCAAACGCATATCCCTTTCTCACACAGCGTTCACCAGATTTAGAACTGGTATATCATATAGGTAAACTGCGTTAAGAGCTTCATCTGTGTTTCAGGATGCAGGAATTGTGACAACCAGGAATAAAAATCTTATCATCGATAAACACTTGGTCGGAAGACAGAAAAAGAAACTTGAAAAGAAGAGGCAGAAGGAGGAATATCTTGGAGTATGAAAAATTACAACCATATTTTTTTATAGTAGAAATAATAACACGATCTTTATAGAAAAAGGGAACAAGCGGCACCGTCGAGAGAAATTCGAAGCACATAATCCCTAATGGCGTGCGAAAATGTACTTGTTCATTTCTACGAGCCTATTCCTGTTTCATGGACATCAAAAATGCAAAAGGCTGAAGATTTAAGTACTCTATTAATCTAGCTCCGTTTCAGTTGGTAAAGGTCTTAGGCCAAGTGGTTCTACCATCTAGTTTAGACAGTTGATGCCGCTGTCAGAGTGGGAGCCCGTACGTATGAAGAATACATATCAAATATTGCGGTTCTATTCTTGATTTTTTCCAAAGCAGGCTTTATTCTGGTTTAGAAAATTTTATAATGATTTTGCTATTTCTCCGCAGTGGTCAGAAGGAGGTGTCAAGTGACCCAAATATTCCAAACCACGTTCAGACAACATGGTGATATTTGTTTCGCATTTCTGTCGGCGGCTTTGCTAGTCCCCCTTTTTTTATGAAGATCGTTTTATTTTTTCTACTATCAAAAAAGATGCTTGTAATTTTTCTTCCTCTAAGATCTTCCTTCTTCTGTATCTTCTTTCCAAGTTTCTTTTTCAGCCTTCTGACCAAGTCTTTATCGATGACGAGATCCTTATTCCCTGTTGTCACAATTCCTGCAATTTTTGCTCACTTATACGCGAAAAAGCCATAAAAGTCACCTAATTCAAAATGCACATAACTATTAAATAATACATAATTAGAGTTCATTTAAACATTTCGTACACTAAACATGACATTTCAAGTAAATTCAGCTAAAAAAACTTAAATTTAACATTTTTTAAACTTTTGCTAAAAAAGTTCAAAAATCCGCATTTGAGCCAAACTTAAAGTCATTTGCGGCAAATGAAGGAATTGTCCGAAAAATCTCAAATTTTTTGTGTGAACTTAGTGCCACCATTGGGAACTTTTCCGCACTACTCATCATCGAAAATCGAAAAAAAAGTTTTTTTCGGCCCACCCTATTATATAAGGCTCCTCTCCTCAAAATATGACTTATTGTTACTAATTGTGCCGAAAAATTAAAAATGTTACCATAGAATTTATTTATTAAATATCTTATTTTTATTCTTTTCATTTTTACTCTGGTAATTATTTATCTTATCGGTTTATTAAAAAAAGGACTGAATAAAAATCTAAAGGGGTCTAAACATCCTTGAAAAGTGAAAATGTGTCATCTAAGCGGTGCGTATACTTCTTCATAATCTACTCATTATTAGTCCATCAAGGTTAACATTTGTTATTGAGACCTAGATCTGTTTCCATAGCTTCTCTACAAGAGGTAAAAAGACAACGAAAAATGGTAAACCGAACAATGAAAGTTGGGTGACAGTAGAACGGCATTTTCTATTCAAATCAGTTAGAAGGCCTTTCGTTAAGTAAATGCATAAAGGAAGAACTGGTTTACCAAGTTGGCTTTAAAAAATTAACACACCATATGCATTTTAGCTTTTAACTGACTAAGACATAATCATTTTTTGTTCATTCACCAAATACCCCTTGAAATTCACCAATATGGGTGGCAATAGCAGTACATTTTTTAAAAACATTAGTGGCTTTTTTCAGAAAATATTAAGATGCTTGAAGTTTTAAAAGGTCCTTTCTTTTTCTTGTTTCTTTCTTTCTTTGAAAATTGCTACGAATCCCATTCTTTTCTCAAACAAAATAGCTCTGGAAAAAATATTATACAGAAATTAGAAGTGCAGCTTCTTTGAAAAGATGAAAAAGTTTCCACACTTTAAAAGGATCCGCATAACGGTGTCAATTTTCTGTTGTAGAAATTCAACAAAAGGTACACGAAGTGGCATCGCCCCCACCTCAACCCATAGTGTCAAAAATTATGGCGCCACATGCCTTTTGACAGGACATAATCCTTTTTTGTTCATTAATTGGCGAAACGTCAATGAGGTTTACCAATGACACCCGAAATGTGTTTGGTTTTCGTTTGCTTGTCTGCCTGTTCCGCGAAAAATGCCGTTAAAGGCGTTGGATTTATATCTTGGTGGTGACCGCCCGATCGCCCCCTCCCTGGATCCGTGCTTCAGGGAATCTCCTCCTGGCGCAAAATATGCATTTTTTCGTGGCCCTTTGACAAAATTTGCGTTTTTTCAGCGATTCTTTGGCGAGATTCGCGTATTTTTTTTTTGCGATCCTTTACCGAAAATCGCATTTTTTCCGAGATCTCTTGACGAAATGTGCGTATTTTTCCGCGATCCTTTGACAAAATTTGCTTTTTTTCTGCGATCCTTTGACAAAATTTTCGTTTTTTTCGCGGTCCTTTGACGAAATGCGCGATTTTTTGACGAAATTCGCGTTTTTCCGCAATTTTTTGACGAAATTGGCTCTTTTTGTGCAATTCTTTGACGAATGTTGTGATTTTTTTGGCAACTATTTGTGGGAATTCGCAATAAACGGTAGATTTATACTTTTTTGGGGGGGGGGCGATCGCCCCCCCCCCCCGTGGATCCGCGCCTGCCAAGAATTGAAGCTAAAGTTTCTAAATAGCGGATGGATGTTACTGCAAATTGGTTATCAATGTGAGATCGGTAATAATCAGTCTGAACCCAAGAAAGTTTTATCGGCACTATAGTGACATGTCTTCGACACTCGATGGTTGAGGAATTTTTTGGAAGCAAACGAAGATATGTTCCACTCATGCTTATTGCAAAAACCAACCTTTTTCAGTTCTACAGTCAAGTTATCGAGAGTTTTGACACTTCGTATTGACTCGGTTCTTCTTTTTGCATCTGCAGCGCTTCCAATAATAGCTATGTCTGTTATTGCCTTAAGCAATAATAGTTTATCTACATTTAAACTTGGTCTTCCTAATGAATCCCTCAAAGCTATTTTTTTTTAAATGTCTGGATTATCATGGCAGATTTCTTCAAGCTGTGTCCGTTTGGTGGTTCGATGTTTTCTTTGGTATTCATAATTTTGTCGTTTCCTTTTTAAGGATTGTTTTTCTTTTTTTAGATCACTGGAAACCTTATTTATCTGTTTTTGAATTTGAGATACACTGGTTTCAATTCAAATGGATGACATTTCATTTTTAGTAAGGTACAAAATTTGAAAACAGTTAGAAGATTATCTGCTACAAAACTTACGTATTTTTTTAATTTTTTCCCCCCTGGATACATTAATTTTCGAGTTATTTGAAAAGAAAAAGTAGGGTTTAGCTTGGCTACGCTATATTTAAAAAGTAATAACTCATTTTTTGACATTTCTTTGGCCTTTATTTAATCCCATTCTGACCATGTTTCGCCAAGCATACACGGTCATTTTATCTTATCTAACTTTTTTCCAATTTTTACAAGTAATAATGTAAACTAAAAGTTATGATAAAATATATTTAAAATTTTAAGAATAAATTGATTATAATTACCTTTATAAAATAATCAAGAAAGACTGATTTCTTTTTGGTTGCCTTACGCAGTTCGTCCTCAATTATTTTTAGCACCAATACCTCTAACTCTTTGTCAGTTTTAGAAGACTTTTTGTACTGCCACCACACATCATTAGTTTTACATTGGATATCCTTCAAAGGTTTATCTGATGCAGACTTTTTGAAACTTTCAAAAAGTTTTTTACACAAGATTTCTCGAAATGAAGACATATTTCTGATTTATTTATTTTAAACACCACTACAGTACTGAGAGGTTTTCAAAACTCAAGAGACACCAGACAGTAGAGCAGTCGGTCATTATGGTTATGGGGTTCAACCACTTGACAGAGTAGGGGTGGAAACAAAAAAGATGGAATTTTACTTACGTTTTGGAAGCTTTCCCGGAAGACTCATATTGTCACAATACAACATATCGCATCCGTCTATTAAATTCTATTCTATTCTATTCTCACAATTGGAAATAGTAGTAAGTTCTCAGAGATAATAAGCCCTCATGCACAGGGCTTAATTTGCACCGGAGCCGACCGGATCTCAGCTCCGGTACTTCTCCGTTCTTAGTAAATATTTAAATATTGGTCAGAATTCAGCGGAGCTCATAAATACAGGGCTCTGGAGCCCAGTGTAGCAACGCTTCCGAAAAAACGAAGCCTAAATTACCCTGTCATTCCTTCCCATCTCCAAGTTTTGCATTCTTTTTTACCAAAACAATTATATGTGACGTAATGTGTCGCACACGTAGGAGATGGAGATGAAACGGATTCAATTTTTATATCAGTTTGTGGTCTTGGCTAGAAAGCAGTCGAGCAGGGTTTCCCCTTTTTCTATAAAAGCATCGAATCTTTCCAATAACGGTGTTAAATTTTTAATTTAATCTGATTTTCAGGGGCTCACCACA
Organism: Maratus speciosus; assembly: GCA_963932465.1. NCBI lineage: Eukaryota > Metazoa > Arthropoda > Arachnida > Araneae > Salticidae > Maratus > Maratus speciosus. The sequence continues at coordinate 276,794,719 of OZ010797.1, read as the reverse complement.
AAAGATCGTTATACGGAAGGAATCGATTGTAGTTTAAGATATGCACCTTTTATAGGAAATTGAAAAACGTTGTTCCATTCTTCAGCATATAAATATAAATCTCTGTAAATTTGATTCATTTTTTCATAAAAATGCATAGCTGCGAACTATTCCTTTTTGGTGTTAACACTATTTCCGAATCATAATCCTTACCACATTTAATCGCAGAATTCTGCAATTAACAACATTAAAATTAGGCAAAGAATTCTATTCGGAAGGAGTGATAGCTAAAAAGTGGAATAGTTCACAACTAAGTATATGCTGATAGATACATTTAAATATTTTATTTTTCTATAGAAAAAAATACTTTACATTTTGGCAAATAATGTATGAAATATAAATATGCAGATTGCAGTGGCAGGAGGGGAGCAGATTGCAGTGGCAGGAGGGGAGGGCGACGGTATGGCTGTTAGTACCGGTACCGCAGAATAGTAGGGCTCGTCTCCGGTACTTTTATTGTTAGAAATTAAGCCCTGCTCATGCATCAAACATGAACAGTCGCCTCTAGATAAAAGAAAATGTTCATGTTTTCCTTGTGCGGTCAAAATAGCTCACATCAGAACTTTAAGTTAAGTATTCTTTTGCTATTTCTTTTTTTCAATTTGAAATTTTTAATAGTTTTTTTTTTTTTTTTTACAAGTTAAGAGATTTTGAAAATATCTTACGTAAGCATCATTCAAACTCCCCCTCCCCCCTTGTCAGCAAAAATAAGCAAATCGCTACCCCCCTCACCCCCCCCTTAGGTGCTTACGTAATATTTGAACGGCCCCTAAGCGGGGTGTCGAGATAACGAGATCCGACTGCATTTTACGTTTGAATAGAATGGACCGGGAGCTGGCAGCACAGACAATCACCTCATCGAGCTCACGGAAGAAATTCAAGGATTATTTAAATCTTGATTCGCATATTAAAACGCAATCGGTCTGCCAAGTCATATCTTTGTTTAAAACACCGGAAAACCCGATTTTAGCGGTTGACTCTTAGGTTTACCATTGTGTTTTCCTGCACCGAAAGGTATGAAAACATGGAGTACTGGGAGCAGGAAATGACAATGGTAAACCTTACGAGTCAACTGCTAAAATCGGGTTTTCAGGTCCACCAAGGTATGACATGGTAGACCGATTGCGTTTTAAGAGGCTACTTCAGTCAAACGAAATGACACGTGCGCTACTATTAATCCTATGGAAAAAATTTATAAAGATATCTCGGTCGCATTTCAATATTTTTAAATGATTTCTTTTGCATTGAATAACTGACATCGATCTGTATGCAGACCGTTTTTTACTTTTTCGATTTTCATTACAGATTTTTTTTTATGAGGATGTTTTCACTTTCGAAACCGGTTCCGAAAGTGAAAGTGTCCTCATTAAAAATATCTGTAAACAAAATCGAAAAAGTAAAAAACGGCCTTTGTACAGATCGATCTCAGCTATCCAATGCAAAAAAAAAAAAAAAAAAAAAAAAATCATTTAAAAATATTAAAATGCAACCGAGATATCGTTATAAATTTCTTCCATAGGATTAGCATTAACGAACGGGTCTTTTCACTTGACTGAAGTAGCCTCTTAATATGCGAATCAAGATTTAAGTAATCCTATAATTTCATCCCTGAACTCAGAGTCTTATTAACTCTATGTTGTACCCGGGGCACACAAGTCATGTCGGGGCCCCTTTTCTTAAAAAAAAAAAAAAAAAAAAAAAAAAATGCATTATAATTTGGACAAACAGTTTTACGTGCAGTTTATAATTTTAACCGTAACTTTACGAAAAACAATATATTACGGACACATATAAAAATGCATTAAAAATGGAGAATAGTAAAATCTTCAGCACTATATGGTCTTCAGAGGGAATACAATACTAAACCTATAAGACTGAATAAAACATACTAGATGTAGTATCCGTTCTTGGAAATTTAAAGTTTAAATTGCAGTTCGTTGTCATTAGTGAAACATAATGAGATAGTTGTAATTTATATGAATAAAAATATACATTCATTTCTAGGAAGTACTAATTGAAATTTTTATAAATATTTATTGTCAGAGTCCAAAATGCATTTTGGGGCCCCTGAAAGTGTGGGTCCGGGGCACGTGCCCCATGTGCCCCTGTGATAATCGGGCTCTGCCTGAACTCGATGAGGTGATTGTCTGTGGTGCCGACTCCCGGTCTAAAGGTAAAATATTGCGTTTCGTCTTATGATATTATTTTATTTACATTTTTCAACATAGTTCAAAAGTGTTTATGACTTCAGTTTGTCCGTCTCTCGACTGTCGTCTGTCTGCCCATGCTCAGCATGTCGCACATTGAGGTGAAACATGCAACATGTTGCGCGATTTCGGAGAAAAAACGGGTTTTAAATTGCTTTCTCCTTTGTTTCGACCTGTTTTTTTCTCCTACTAGCTGACCCGCCCGGCGTTGCCCGGGCCTTAATAATAATCGTAAATGAATCTGAAATTTTTATCGCAGGTGCATACAGAGGGGAGTGGGAGTGGAGACTGCAAATTACCAGGGCCCGACTCTTGTTCAGTTTCAAAGTTGTGTAAATTTACAGGTTAAGTTTTTTTCATTTTTATATGTCTCATGCTCTTTTTATTCCAAATTAATTGATGAATTCAATTAAAATTTAATTATATTTTCAATAATTTAATTTTTTATTTAAAATCTTTAGATGAAAAAGCAATTACAAATACAACATAAACTGTAATAATTGAAAAAGAAATAATAAAATTGTAAACAAATATTACTATATAGAATGTTTTAAAAAGTGCCATCCAGCAAATTTATTTTCTAATAGAGTAAAGCCTGTTTCTAATGGAATCCTGCAATAAACAAACAACAAAAAAAAGTTACAGTTTCTCCTCTCCCCAAAAATGTTATTATGCTTTGTTCAATTTAAATAACCTGCATAAAACGGAATTTATCACTGGTCGTTTCCGTCTAAGCAGGTTTTATTGTATCTTACTTCTGGTGGGCCCATAATAATATTCTTAAATGAACCTGAAATTCGAATCGCAGATCCGCACAGAGAGTAAACAAAATTACTTGACGTCATGACAACATTTTTAAATTCCTTGCTGCTGATTAATTCGCATTTCCAATATAGTGCTTTGCAGAAATTGCACGTTTTACTTAAAGTTCCACAGTTGTGCCTCCCGGAACGTTCAAATCATTTGGATTTCAGAAGCAGCGCGTGCACCCTGCGGTTATTAAGCCTATTTTAGCGATCGCTTATGCTCTGTGTTTAACTTTATTCCCGATTCAATCTATTTCAATTTTCTGTTCTTAATTCGGCTTCTTCTTCACTTTCAAGTATTCATCGAGATCTTTTACGGTCATTTCAAATGATATTTTGAAGCTCTATAATTGCAGCGAAAGAGGTAAACATCATGGAGCTCTTTCCTCTACGGCGAAATGTAAATAAACCCGATCGCCCTAAATCCTGCCAAAGGACTTTTCACAATAACCAATGAAATGCGTTTCTCGGGCGTTGCCATTAGACAATAACAAATAATCGCGATTTCTGTGCCACGTACGTTAGCGTAATATATATATAGATGTCACATTTCATTTTTCTCCTGTCGTCTCACTGTGCGACCTGCCTTTACTCCGGTAAATGTACTCGGATTGTCATGAAATTTTAATATATTATTGAGGTTTAGTACTCTATGTTCGACATTGTAAATGTAATGTTTACAGTTTATAATTCTTTTACAGGGACACACAAAAGAATTCCGATATATTACGGTCTATAGGGAAAAATCGTTTCCGGTGCATTTTATTGATGTTATCATATTTAACTCCATTTCTACCGGCGACCAAATGATACCTTTTAAAAGACTTCGATTTATGGTTTTTCATTTGCAATTTTTAGATTTAAACAATTCCAAATAATTTTTTATTATATTATTATTTTATTATATTTTTATTATATATTATTTTTTATTATTATGCTGAATACTTTTTTATGCTTATTACATTGAAAAACTATGAGCAAAATAAACACAAATCAAAACTTTAAAAAGGTGTCATTTGACACCGATAGAAACAGTGTTAAAATCAAATGAGATTGATATACACGATTAATCAAATTCGTCCGGGATAGTTCAGATGGTAGAGCATTGGCGGGTTCAGCCAAGAGATCCCTGGTTCGAATCCTGGTCCGGACATTTTTCGCTCAGTTGGAAATTTACATCTGTTACAACATTCTTTCTCAGGAATATAAAATAAGTTGAGTTATAGTTCGTTTACATGGACTTGCAAAATGATTAACCTTTTATCTAGTAACGGTACTTATAAGTACCAATAAAATACTTTGTTAAGAAATTAATTTAATTCATCGATTAGTTGTAATACAGTTTAGAATGAGTTATAGATACATTACTTTATATTGTTCTAAAAGCATTATCGGTTACACAAAACAAAAATATTTTTTAAAGGATGATTTCTTTTGCCTTTGCATCTTTTCAGCGTTTTTGGCGTTGGGGAGGGGGGGGGGGTTCAGTTAGGAAATATTTCTATATTTCTATTGTAAGAACATTATATTTGTACATTTCCTAATTCTGCAAAATGCAAAGTAAAATATTTAAAATAAAAGATTTGGGTGGGATTATAAATATTGCTCAAAATCCCTATAAATTCAAATTTTATTAATCCTTCTAAAATCCTTCTAAAATTTATTAAATAATTATGTAAATCTTCTAATGTAGTTTAAACAATTCACGAAAAATTCTTTAGAAGATAAAATTATCATGAATTCATAATTCAGTACATAAAGGGTTAAATTACATTATTACACTACATTAAGATGGGGGGGGGGGGGTCGTTTGCGGTGCATTTGAATGATGTTATGATACTTCAAACATGACGAAATCTCTGGGGCACACGATCTGTTTTTTGTTTTTTTAGATTATAGAATGAATATCAATTATCGTTCATTTACAGAGAGACACAAAAGAATCGGTTAAGATCGATAATTGCTGATAGTGAGTTTTAGTCTCTGGTAATGCATTTTTAAAGTGCTCTAATTTTGAGTGTACAAAGTGGTGTGCATAAATTCTTTATATCACATACAGGCATAAAGATTTCGTACAAATTACTGTAGATGAACAACAGTTGCTGAAAATGTAATTTTGCTAATTGTTTTTTAACCCTTTATGTATTGAATTATGAATTCTTGAAAATTTCATCTTCTAAAGCATTTTTCGTGAATTTTTTAAACTACATTAGAAGATTTACATAATCATTTAAAGTTTTAGAAGGATTTTAGAAGGATTAATTAAATTTGAATGTATAGGAATTTTGTGCTATATTTATAACCCTACTCAAATCTTTTATTTTAAATATTTTTCTTTGCATTTTGTAGAATTAGGAAGTGTACAAATATAATGTTCTTACGATAGAAGAAATTGAAATATTTTCGAACCGAACACCCCCTCCCCCCCCCCCCCACCGCCAAAGAATTTCAAAATGGTACAAAAATCGTTATTACAGCGCCCCCTACCGGCGATTTTTTTCCAAATTAAGGAAGGACCTGCTTGCCATAGCCAAGAACTTAAAAATTTTTTTTGTTCAATTCTATGCATAACTTCATACACTTTTCGATGGAACAATATTCAAAATCACACAAGAATCACTATTACAGCGCCCCCTCCCGGCGAAGTTTTTCCAAATTCAGCGAGGACCTGCTTGCCATAGCATAAAACTTAAAATAAAAATTTAGTTTAATTCTATGCATAACTTCATACACTTTTTGATGGTACAATATTCAAAATCGCACAAAAATCCCTATTACAGCGCCCCCTACCGGCTATTTTTTCCAAATTCAGGGAGGACCTGCTTGCCATAGCCAAAAACTTAAAATAAAAATTTGGTTCAATTCTATGGATAACTTCATACATTTTTTGATGGTACAATGGCGACAGACACACGGGCAGACAGACATTTTCTATAAACATGTTTTTGGGGATATCTGAACCCTAAAACGTGTAAATCCGTCGAAAACCGGAAGATCAAAAAAATTTCGATTACAATACTTTCTTCTATTGAAGATAGAAGAAGGTAAAAAGTAATACAATAAGCTAGTTTCATTTCTTTACACGTTGTAGCCAGAACCCGCATAAATTCAAGTCTGAAAAGTTTATACGACATGCATCTGTCACATTGATGATTCAAAGCTAGTGCACATCATATCCCATGCTTATACAATCTGCGATTTTCGTTTTCGCCATATGCTGGAGTCTTGTCTGATGCAAATGACGTCACACTGTTTGAAGACGCTTGCATAGAGAGTATGAGACAAATTTTTAAGTGTTGCCGCAGCGCGGATGCAATATGAGATTTTTGTTTTAGTTTTTGTGCAACGCCAGCAGGTTTACGAAATGCGGAACAACAAAATGGGAATGATATAGCATATTTCTTTGACTGTCAGCTATTTGGCTAATTCACTAAATGCTTTGGGGGCAAAAAGCACTTCCAGTTAGCTTTTTGGCTATTTGACTAGCTCTGGATTAAACCCTATGTAATGAAGATCCACACAATTGAGCAACTAAAACAAGGAATAACTGATACAGCAGAAAAAATAACACCACGCTCTCAGAAATAAAACTCTCATTTTTGACGATTCAGAAATCCTAGAGCTGTATTTCGTCGTTTTTGACAATCGTTTCCTATCAACATCACGTGACTTTTAACGAAAGGTAAACTCAAATATTGACGAAAGTTTTGCCTCAATCACGGTCAGACTCAATGCATTTTCACTAGATTAATATTAGCACAATTATTCCAATTGGTAAACAAATCATATTAGATGTAAATTTATATGATTTGTTATATGATTTGTTTACCAATTGGAATAATTGTGCTAATATTAATCTAGTGTAATTTCGTATCCAGCGATTTCTGGATTTCCTTTACCTGAGATTTATTCTGTTGAGCTGAACCAGGTTTCAGACCAGATGCTGTAATCATCAAGGTTAGCTGGGTGAAAAAGTTCGACCAGAATCGTCCGGGATAGCTCAGATGGCAGAGCACTGGCGGTTTCAGCCGGGAGATCCCGGGTTCGAATCCTGGTCCGGACATTTTTCGCCCAGTTGTAAATTTACATCTAATATCAATGCATTTTAAGGAAATAGTTGCTGTACCTCCTCAAATCCTGCGATTTTAGCAAGCAGATATTTGCTTGTTTATATTTATTATATGTATTATATTTATTAGTCCTGTAATAATTTATTTTAAAACAGCACTTTTTAGTGCCTTTCAGAAAATACTGAAATGTCGGTAGTTATTGTTTCTTCATTAGTTATATTTTTAGCTGTTAAAATTTTTAGGAATGTTTATCATTATTTATATATTTATTTGTTTATTTATATGATGTTCGTTATGTTTTAATTTGAAAAGAATAAATTTCCTGTGTTCTTCAAAACCATTCAAAAAGAAAATTTGGTCAATAAAATTTCAAACTTCCAGGATATCTTTTTTTTTAAATTTATTTAAGAAGTATATTCTGTTTTCAATCACATTAAAAATAAACATAATTGATCCCTCTCCTCTTTATAAACAGTAAAGTGTTAAAATCTTATCCCTCTACTCAAAGTGATAAAATCTCACGCAATATGCACTTCACAATCCGTTATTTGTGAACAACAAATTTACCAGACCATATTCTAACCATTCATTGAGCAAAGAAAATTTCACTAATAAATTATTTAATCAAGCCATATTATAATTATTCATTGATCATGAGAAACCATAATAATAAATTAACCTTACTTAAAACAATTTTTAATTAATTTTTCAACTACTTTTCAGCAGTGAAATTACGCTTGAAATTATTGAATATTAAAGATGTGATTTATCACATTGCTAACAAGTCGTAAACCAACTTAGTGAAAAATGTCCAATCCTTGAATCGAACCCGGGTCCCTGGAATACATCTCCAGTGCTCTACCACTAAACCACAAGGACGATGCCCAGCTTGGCATCTCTCACTTATATAAGTTGGTAAGGCTGCTACCGCAGCACTAGATGGAGATGTCTTCATGAGCACACAATCCAGTGGCGTAACATGAGACGCAAATGAACCCAGCATCGGTGAATATACAATTTTTAATTAATTTTTCAACTACTTTTCAGCAGTGAAATTACGCTTGAAGTTATTGAATATTAAAGATGTGAATTATCACATTGCTAACAAGTCGTAAACCAATTTAGTGAAAAATGTCCAAGCCGGGAATCGAACCCGGGCCCCTGGAATAGATCTCCAGTGCTCTACCACTAAACCACAAGGACGATGCCCAGCTTGGCATCTCTCACTTATATAAGTTGGTAAGGCTGCTACCGCAGCACTAGATGGAGATGTCTTCATCAGCACACAATCCAGTGGCGTAACATGAGACGCAAATGAACCCAGCATCGGTGAATATACAATTTTTAATTAATTTTTCAACTACTTTTCAGCAGTGAAATTACACTTGAAATTATTGAATATTAAAGATGTGAATTATCACATTGCTAACAAGTCGTAAACCAACTTAGTGAAAAATGTCCAAGGCGGGAATCGAACCCGCGCCCCTGGAATAGATCTCCAGTGCTCTACCACTAAACCACAAGGACGATGCCCAGCTTGGCATCTCTCACTTATATAAGTTGGTAAGGCTGCTACCGCAGCACTAGATGGAGATGTCTTCATGAGCACACAATCCAGTGGCGTGACATGAGACGCAAATGAACTTAGCATCGGTGAATATACAATTTTTAATTAATTTTTCAACTACTTTTCAGCAGTGAAATTACGCTTGAAATTATTGAATATTAAAGATGTGAATTATCACATTGCTAACAAGTCGTAAACCAACTTAGTGAAAAATGTCCAAGCCGGGAATCGAACCCGGGCCCCTGGAATAGATCTCCAGTGCTCTACCACTAAACCACAAGGACGATGCCCAGCTTGGCATCTCTCACTTATATAAGTTGGTAAGGCTGCTACCGCAGCACTAGATGGAGTCCTTGTGGTTCGTCCTTGCGGTTTAGTGGTAGAGCACTGGAGATCTATTCCAGGGGCCCGAGTTCGATTCCCAGCTTGGACATTTTTCACTAAGTTGGTTTACGACTTGTTAGCAATGTGATAATTCACATCTTTAATATTCTTACTTAAAACTTTCAGAAATTATAGTAGCACCGATAAAATTACAATCTACTTTATAAAAACATAAACACGCAGCAGAATTCATTACATAAATCTAAAAGCAAATCTATACAAGTCTCCAATAGCCAGGTTGGAAGAGCAACGGTCTCCCACGCCAAAGGCCGCGAGTTCGGGTCACCCCGAGCGAAACGGGAAGTGAATTTTTTCTTCCCTCTGTCAATAAGGAGCTTCCAAACTGTTCGATAGATGGCGCCACCAGCCAACTTTTGACGAAATTTATATCCTCAAGCAAGTGAAGAAAGTAATTTCATCAATTTGACGAAATATTCGCTCGGAGCATTTCCCAGGAAACTATTTCGTCAAAAACAAAGAAAATTTCTCGCAATCTGAGTATTCATTTCTGAGTGTGCATATATGCTTGCAGATGTCTTTCGTGCCACCCCAAAAAAGTGGAGTCTGTGCTTAGACTTACAGGGCAACCACATTAAAATACATTGATTATACCTTGTACTTCTCATTTGAAATACACTCTAAAAAAAAAATCTGTAAAGTTACTAAAATTTTTCTAGGAAACTGGGATTCCTATAACTTTTCATGTAACGGTAACAACAAAAATCCATGTAACAGATAGGGTCAGGTGGGGTAAAGTGGGCCCATCGGGTAAAGTGGGGGTATATTGTAAAACACCTATTTTCTCTTTTTAAATTAAGATATTTAGTTAATTCCTTTTTAGAGACATATATTGTAGTTATGGTAAGCATTTTTGTTTTAGTTTTAGAAACTGCGATATGTTTAATGTTTACGAACTATCTTATTTATGATCATTGCATATGGTATGTTAGCTTAAGCTTCAGATGAACTTTCTTCTAAAATCATTATTAACTGTCAAAACCTATTAATTTTCATTCAGACTTATGGAGGAATATTTAAGGTACATATCTACATAGAAAGTTAAGAATAAATTTTATAATTTTATTTTTTATGAGTTGTTTCCTGAAATGGGGTAATTTGGGGGTATGCTTAGGCTTAACTAAGTATTGTATGATAGGGATATTTTTCACCCCTGTGTTAACTTTAATAAATGTCTGATTCTCTATATTTTATATTAAAATGACTACATGCATATAATAAAATAATTACAAAGCAAGAATGGTGAGGTTTTAACTAATAAAACTGTTTTCTAAAGGTTGGCTATTGAAGAAAGTGACTATTAAAAAAAATTCAGTCAAGCAAACATAGAAAAGGACATAAAAAAAAACATAAGAAACTGACCGTAAGAAAAAAAATCTACCAAGAAAAGGGAAGGAAGAAGATCTAAAAAGCAGAGAATTACAAAAAGTAAAAGAAGTTAAACAAATAATATAAAAGTAGGCTTATAAAGCAAGGTTCATTGGTAGTAGTTGGGTAACGGTTAAAAAGTCAATCAGTTAAATTTATCAGCCAAGTGATAGAAATTAGTGATTCTATCACAAACAATTTGACTAAGTCACTATTGGGAGACTATTACACTTTTCCTGCTATTGAGGATGAATATTGTGTACGTTGAGTTCAGCAATATGCTGCATACTAAGTGAACTTAATTTTGATAGCCGTGGACATTATTTCTTTAATTAAATATGTGAAAAAAAAAATTTGTGCATTTGTACCTTTACATATAATTAAGAGACTTTTATTTCAGAGTATTCTTATATCAAAAACAATAATTACATATTTTTATTTAAATATACCCCAATTTTGGAACTACCCCCACTATGGGGTAAAGTGGGTTATCAAAACATGCTCTTTTAAATGTATCGCTATGAGAAAACAATCTAACAAAACTTAATGGTTATGCTTCATGTTTAATCTATATGAATCCAATGTATATAAAATGCATCAAAAGTTTCATTAAAATAAATTTAATAGCTTGATTTTAGGGGCTTCTCTAAAAAAAGCTTGATTTTACCACCACTTTCCCCCACCTGACCCTACACTTTTGCCCCGTAAAGCAAAAAATCTGTAAGGTTACCGTGAATTTTTTAGGAAACTGGGATGCCTAGAACTTTTTTATGTAACAGCAACCACAGATAAAATTTTAGTAGATTCTTTTGTAAAGCTATAGATTTCTGTAGCTTTGCAAAAACTAGTTTTGTAGATTTACATCTTTTTTTTCGTACAGTGTGATAAGCATGCAGATTTCCGTAACTTTACATCTGTAGAATTACAGATTTTTGTTTTACAGTGTATGATTTTAAAATCATAAAATCTGCATAATAAGTAAGGGTCTACAATTAAATATGTATTGAATATTATAGATATTGCACCGTGGAACGTCTCCGTCAAATTAACTTATTTTCATTTATTATCAGATATAGAGTTTAAAAAAACAGTGTTAAAATTTTAATGTTTGTGAACACAATAAAAGTGATTGAATAGAATAGGAATGGAAGTTTGATTATAGAAACAAATAAGAAATTTTAATTAGAAAGTACTAATAAATGAAGGAGAAAATTTTAAAGATTAGTTGTAGTATAATAGTTCAAGTTGTATTCGAGTTAACCGAGTTTTTATCAAATGTGACTAGTTAGCGAGTTTCACATAATTTCATACTTAAAATACTTTTTAAGGATCGTTTATGTACTATCTATATTATAAAGGACAAACATATCTGTGCGTAACGCATACGTCATTCTGCGAATGGCAACACTTTGAAATTTGAAATGACACTTTGGTTTTGCAATTTTCTCTACTGCAAATTTTTAAACTTCTAAACATCGCACATTTTAAATTTTTACACCGTCGTATGAGGAAAAAAATGCTCTTTTAAATGCAATTTGTTTGAAAGCAGTATCTCAATTTAATTTTGATATATTAATTTTTTTGTAGTTTTTAATACATTTTTTGTAATTGTGGCAACTGAATTTCTGTCTGAATTTCTTACTCCATTTCTGTTGAAAGTCGTGGAGGGTTGAAAGTAAAGGGAAACTAATCACGGAAGAAAGAAAATAATATATTAATGTACCTTTTTGTTGCCATTTTCTCATAAAAACTGAAAAACTAAATTGAAATTAAAATACGTGCTATGTCAGCGATTTTTTAAATTTCTAAATATCGCACATTTTCAATTTTTAAACCGTCAAATAAAGACAAAAATATCTACTTTCAAATGCAATTTGTTTGAAAATTGTACCTTAATTGACTGAGTTATTATATTTTTTAAATAACTAGCCGCCCGTGGCGACCAATTTGGTCTCCCTTAAATGTATGCTAGGCATTGTATCATGTTACTTTTATTCATAATTTAATTTACTTGCTCAATCCTTCGCCAAATTTGAAGATTCTGATAGAGAAATCGAGAACTCGCTACAGTTATGATAGTCGGGCACAGGTGATAAATTCATCATCAGGTCATTCAGATCAGGTCCAAACATTGTACCCGTCGCATTTTTTTTTTTTCATATTTCGTTAATTCAGATTAAAATATAATCCTTTCACTCATTTTATTTAGAATGGATGACTTTAATTTAAAAATGGAACTTTTAAAATTCATGACTTTCACTTAAAAAAAAATTCTTTACAAAAAGAAAAAGAATAAATAATACCATAAACCATTTAACTTCAACATCAAAGATTGTTTTGATTTACCCCTCGAGAAATAAACTAGTCGGATGTACCAATCCCAAAACTTTCTTCTATCTCATACATGTTAATATATCAAAATTCGCTATCACACTGCCAGAATTAAATGGCAATCTATGCATCTCATGAGGATTCTAAAGATATGAAATTCCGTGCATTAGTTCTTGAGATATGACTATCGCTGAAATCGTGTAAATCCAGCAAAATTCTGCCTAGCAGTGCCACCTATTGGGTGATTTATACCAAATCCTAATCAGCAACAATTTATGTCAACGTCTGACTGAATCTGAAGTTTGGAGAAAATCCGTGCATTAGTTTTTGAGATATGACTATCACTGAAATCGTGTAAATCCAGCAAAATGCTGTCTAGCAGCGCCACCTATTGGGTGATTTATACCAACTCCTAATCAGCAACAATTTATGTCAACGTCTGACTGAATCTGAAGTTTGGAAAAAATCCGTGCATTAGTTTTTGATATAGAGCCACAGCAAAAATCGCGAAAATTCCTGCATAGCAGCGCCACCTATTGGGTGATTAACACCAAAACCTAATTAACAACAACTTGTGTCAACATACAACTAAATCTGAAGTTAGATGAAAATTCGTCCATTAGTTCTATAGATACAGCTATTGAGGCAATCGTTAAAAAAGCAGCACATAAGCGCCACCTGTTGGGCGATTTACACCAACACATAATCAGTAGCAAGTCATCTCAAGGACTAATTGAATCTGAAGTTTGGAGAAAATCCGTCCATTAGTTTTTAAGATAGAGCTACAGCGAAAATCGTGAAAATTCCTGCATAGCAGCGCCACCTATTGGGTGATTAACACCAAAACCTAATTAACAACAACTTGTGTCAACATAAAACTAAATCTGAAGTTAGATGAAAATTCGTTCATTAGTTCTATAGATACAGCTATTGAGGCAATTGTGAAAAAGGCAGCACAGAAGCACCACCTGTTGGGCGATTTACACCAACACATAATCAGTAGCAAGTCATATCAAGGACTAACTGAATCTGAAGTTTGGTGAAAATCCGTGCGTTAGTTCTTGAGATAGAGCTATTGGGGAAATCGTGTAAATCCTGCAAAATTCATCATAACAGCGCCACCTGTTGGGCGATTTACACCAAAACGTAATCAGCATCAATTCATATCAAGGAATAACTAAATCGGAAGTTTGATCAAAATCCATGCATTAGTTCTTGAGATAGAGCTAGTGCGAAAATCGTGAAAAATGCAGCATAGCAGCGCCACCTGTTGAGCGATTTACACCAAAAACTAATCAGCATCAATCTGTATTAGGGACTAACAGAATATGAATTTTTATTAAATTCCGTGCATTAGTTCTTGAGATAGAGCGCCCACAAAATTTGTGTCACATACACACAGACAGACAGACAGACAGACAGACTCACAGAGTCACAAACAGACATTTTGTAAAAACATGTTTTTTGGAATCTCTGACCCCTAAAACGTGTAAATCCGTCAAAAACCGGAATTCGAAAATTTTCATGAATCCAATACTTTCTTCTTGTAAAGATAGAAGAAAGTAAAAATGCTGATGGCGAGTTAAAAAATGCTATTGGAGAGAATTGCACCCAGCTAACATAAAAGTACGAACTCTTTGCGGTCATAGACACTTTTATGTAGTTTTATTTGAAAAAAATATTTGGATTAAATCGGTTGCCAGAAAAAAAATTCTTTTCTCGCCATGGACCTTTTCTCTATTTCGCCAAGTACCTATACTGGAAAAGCACCTTCATTTATTTTTAGGGTTTCGTTCATCTGACGAAACCCTATTCGTCTCGCTCCTCTGTCTGTCTGTCTGTCTGTCCGTCACAGAGCCCGTTCTCAGAAACTATACATGTTGGAGACATGAAATTTTGGGTACTTATAGCTGAGCACCTCACATCATACGACAAATCATAAAATTTTGAAAAAGTCGTACATTTAACCCTTTGGGCTCCCGCATGTGTATTTTAAGCAATTCTTTCTAAGTGAGCTCCTAATTATGTTGGAGACATGAAATTTTGGGTACTTATAGCTGAACACCTCACATCATACGACAAATGATAAACTTTTGAAAAAGTCGTACATTTAACCCTTTGGGCTCCCGCATGTGTATTTTAAACAATTATTTCTAAGTGAGCTCCTAATTAGTTTGGAGACGTGAAAATTTGCATACTTATAGCTGAACACCTCACATCAAACGACAAATCATAAAATTTTGAAAAAGTCGTGCATTTAACCCTTTGGGCTTTCGCATGTGTACTTTAGACTAATTAGTTTGGAGGCGTGAAATTTTGCATACTTACAGCTGAACACCTCACATCAAACGACAAATCATAAATTTTTGAAAATGTCGTACGTTTAACCCTTTGGGCTCCCGCATGTGTATTTTAAACAATTATTTCTAAGTGAGCTCCTAATTAGTTTGGAGACGTGAAAATTTGCATACTTATAGCTGAACACCTCACATCAAACGACAAATAATAAAATTTTGAAAAAGTCGTGCATTTAACCCTTTGGGGTCCCACACGTGTATTTTAAACAATTCTTTCTAAGTGAGCCCTAATTATGTTGGAGACATGAAATTTTGGTACTTATAGCTGAACACCTCACATCATACGACAAATCATAAAATTTTGGAAAAGTCGTACATTTAACCCTTTGGAGTCGCGCATGTGTATTTTAAACAATTCTTTCTAAGTGAGCTTCCTAATTAGTTTGGAGACGTGAAATTTTGCATACTTATAGCTGAACACCTCACATCAAACGGCAAATCATAAAATTTTTGAAAAAGTCGTACATTTAACCCTTTGTGCTCCCACATGTGCATTTTAAACAATTCTTTCTAAGTGAGCCCCTATTTAGGTTGAAATTTTGCATACTTATTGCAGAACACCTGAGGCCAGGCGACAAATCATAAAATCTTGAAAAAGTCTTACGTTTAACCCTTTGAGCTACCACATATGTATTTGAAGCAATTCTTTCTAAGAGAGCCCCTAATTAAGTTGGTGACATGAAATTTTGCATACGTATAGCTGAATGCCTCAGACCACACGACAAATCATAAAATTTTCAAAAAGTCTTTTATTATTTACCCCTCTGGGCTCTAACTTGTGTATTTTAAGCAATTTTTCTAACCTGCGCCCTTTTAACCGAGGGAGAAATTTTCCAACTTTTGCCGACACCCCTTTAACCATTCTTTCTGATTATGCACCATAGCCTTACATATTTTAGTTCCATTTTTTCCCGCCAGGTGCGCCTACTTATCTCGGGTGCTATGGGCCCAATCCCCTCGACTAATATATCTACGGATAGTATGTAAAACGGATTTTCGTTCGGATACAGGTTTGTTTAGAATCAAGTGCGCCCCCTGGTTTTGAAATATGGAACTAACAGATTTTTCAAAAGGATAAAGTGTTTTGAAAGGAATATTAAACGAAACCCTCTGTGCGATCTGTGATCACACTTGTTTTTTTATTTATTGTAGTTTAAATTAGATGAATAAAAGACGGCACAGGTGTCATATACGCCCTACGTTGGCACGATTTTTTTCTGACGCCAGCGTCATATACGCACCGGGGTATATAACTGGCGCCAAAGTGTCGTTATTTTGCTTGATATGGTAACCGGGATGTAGTTGTTTCTTTATTAATAAATTGTTTATTTACTTTTATTTTATTTTTTAAAATTATATAAATTGTTTTGTTCTATAGTTATTAATTAAACTTTTTATTTATTTATTGTTTTTAACTTTTTTAAAATATTACACAATAACCAATGAGATGCGTTTAATTCGGGCGTTGCCATTAAACAATTAACCGCCAATTGTTTACAATTAAACAATTGAACAATTAACCAACAATTAATCGCGATTTCTGTGCCACGTACGATAGCGTAATATATATATAGATTTCCAAGCATAAATTATTTTTTAATTTATCTCTATCACGTGTAGCTCGATTACGGAAGGTTAATCCGCTTGCCCTTAAAACAATGTAAAAAGTTCAGCATATGTTTTCGTCTAATGTTCCATAACAAAGTTAAAACTTCCGCTATAGAAAAATAAATAATTTAATGTAAATAAAAAACAAATTTAACAGACATGTGATTGAACCACGCGCTTATGCACCGAAATGATCGGAAAGATCGACGTAAGTCGCAAAATCTTGGGTTAATAACTCCTGGCATGCGGTGACATGTGAAAGTATCGCTTTTAATAAATTTCAAAACTTTATTTGATTGCATAATTGATATTTTTCATATAAAAATTCTTTTTGATGTTAGTGGGCAATCTAAGATATATATTACATATAAAAATAATTAGATTAAAAAAAAAAAATGGTTTTCACATATATTCTGTAACCCGAGGAGCTCGGGTTCGATCCCCTAGTGTATTTAAAGTCACAAAATCTGTATATTAAGTAAGGTTATGCAATTAAATATGTATTGAATATTAGAACTATTGCACAGTTGAACGTCTCTAACTAATTAACTTATTTCCATTTATTTCTAGAATGGAGTTTTAAAAACAATGTAAATATTTCGATCTTTTTCGAACACAAGAAAAGTAATTGAGTAAAATAGGAAGTTATGTTGGATTATAGAAAATAAACGACCAAGCGCAAGTATTACTCGCGCTCAGAGAGTTCCGTACAATAAATATATGAATTATTAACTGTATTATTTAAAAAAATCGTTGCTAAAAGAATAATAATATTCCAATTTTAGTAGATTCTTTTGTAAAGCTACAGATTTCTGTCGCTTTGCAAAAACTAGTTTTGTAGATTCACATTTTTTCTTTTCTTTTCTTTTTTCTTTCCTTTTTTTTTTTTTTTTTTTTTTTGTACGGTGTACAAATAAAATTTTAAAAAGGATGCAGATTTCTGTAACTTTACATCTGTAGAATTACAGATTTTTTTTTACCGAGTAATATGTTCTTTATTAAATGCACTTTTCAGGATAATGCCAAGAGACTTTTGAAACACCCTGTATAGTAAAACCGGTGAAAAAATAACCTCCGAATAACGGAATTTGTCTACGATGTACCGAAAATAATACCGTAGAAATATGGTAAGACATAATCCTGTCTAATACGGAATATTGTTTCAATCCCTATCGATTCCGTTTTTTCTTGTTTTCTTGTACTTTCTTTAATAAAACCTGTTAAAACGGCCTGTTTATAAAGGAATGTTGTCTAATAAAAGTAAAAATTTCATTGTTTTGTTTGCAAGGGATGTCACACAACTGTCCAATCAGAAATCTCTTCAAAACGAAATTTGTTTCGGTTTTTAGCAATGTGCTTTCGTGGATTTCATTCATAAGATTAATTATTACTTTCTTCTATCTTTACAAGAAGAAAGTATTGGATTCGGGAAAATTTTCGAATTCCGGTTTTTGACGGATTTACACGTTTTAGGGCTGAGAGATCCGAAAAACATCTTTTTGCAAAATGTCTGAAATTTTGTGAGCGCTCTATCGAACGGAATTTAAATAAAAATTTAGATTCAGTTAGTCCCTGATATAAATTGGAGCTGATTGGTTTTTGGTGTAATTCGCCCAGCAGGTGGCACTGCCATGCTGCATTATTCATGATTTCCGCAATTGCTATATCTCAAGGCCTAAAGAACAGATTTTCATCAAACTTCATACTCAGTTATACCTTGATATAATTTGGTGCTGGTTACGTTTTGGCGTAAATCGCTCAACAGATGGCGTTGCCATCTGTTTCATTCCTGCATTTTTCACTATTTCCCCAATATCTCTACCTTAAGAACTAATGCTCGAATTCCCATCAAACTTCAGATTCAGTTAGTATCTTATACAAATTGGTGCTGATTAGTTTTTGGTGTAAATCGCCCAACAGATGGCAATGCTATGCATAATTTTTCACGATTTACACGATTTTACCGGTAGGCATACCTCAAGAACTAATGGACGTAATTTCATATCTTTAGAATCCTCATGATGGGCATGGGTTTTCATTTAATTTTGACACTGTGATAGCGAATTTTAACCCTTTGCACTCCAACGGTGAGTCTCACTCACCATCTTAATTTACACGAACAATTTACATTAATTGCAACCTTGCTTCTTACTTACTGTTCTATTATTTACATTAATGAAGTGATCCAATTGGAATCTGTACAAATGTAATAAAAGGAAGTATCCAAAATTGCTCTCTTTTGACAAAGTAATGTTATAACAATATAAGAAAAATATAAAACTGTTACTCACTCAGTATAATATTGTCGTGGCATTCGAACGTACTGATTAATTAATAAATTTTGTTTACAGAAAAAACAGGTGGAGACATATTTTTTGAATAGATAATAATTATCTTTGTTGAGTATAAACTTGTGAAACGACAGAGAAATGAGCTTCCACTCGGCCATTTAAAATACGTGAAACTATTGATTAATCAACTGAAAGGCGATTTTCAAAGAAGCCGTGGGGATTCAACATCCAATGATAGCCATACAAGTCTTCGATTAAAAAGAAGGCTTCATGTAATGCTAACAGATAGAGTCAAAGATTGTCGAGCCTGCTTTCACAGAACAGGAAAAGGTAAAAGACATCAACGACATACTTTTGTGACAATTGTCCCCAAAAGCCTGCAATGCACCTTGGTGAGTGCTTTATAAAATACCACACCCATCAGAACTATAGAGCATACGATTTAAATATTATATTTCTAACATGTAAAAATACATAAAACATTCAAATAAAAAAAATATTTTCAATTTCACTATATAAGACCACATTTTATTTTCTTTAAAAATGTCGCGGAGTTGCTAGTTCCGCCATGGAAAAAAAAGCTTGGAGTGCAAAGGGTTAAAGTATTAACATGCATGAGATAGCAGAAAGTTTTGGGATTGACACATCCGAATAAGGTAATAACGCCTCGTTAAGGTTCTACCAATTTTCACGGCTTAGTTTTAGATTTTATTTTTCAAACAAATATAGAATTTGATGCAGCAACTTATTGACTATGTATACAAGAAAGAATATTTCAGCAGATGTGTATTCATAAGATGTAATGGCGCAATTTTTTGACCAATGTTATTTGGCGTTATTATCCACCTACGTGGGTAATAACGCCATGCAAACAAAACTATAAAATAAGATGGAAAAATGGCATTTAAATTGCCCAGTTCTAAAGATACAAACTCTACTGCCCTAGAAATTGACGAAATTATCTTACTTACCATTAACTGCAATATCAGGATGCAGTAATAATCATATGATATTTTATTCTTTTGACATGAAAAAATTAGCAGCACTTAGGACATACAAAATTCTCTTTATCCTTTTTGGTTATCAACAATAACTCTCCCGTGCATAAAATAAAAAATGAACCCTTGTCGGATGTAGTTCCAGGCTGGAATTACATCCGACAAGGGTAATCAACCGGAGTAATAATGCAAGGATGGCGTTATTATCCCGGTATACTTATTGTGCAGTATATTTTAAACTACAAACTACCTCACAAACACATCCAAAATCTTCCACAAAATTTTGAAACTACATGAAATACACTACAAATTTATGTAATAAACAAAGTATTTCCTAATAAATATATAATCTCCAGATCACAGAACTTACCTCGTAAATTATAGATCGGGCGTTGATTCTTACGTGCTTTTTCCAGCGATAAGATCTACAAATGAAAGAAATGAACTTTTAGCGGTTGTTTGTGATACAGATGACTCAGAGCCTTTCTGCGCAGAGCATGCAGGTGCCATCGCCCGGATCCTTTCATAATTACGCATAATATTAGCACTTGGCGTTATTACCCACCCTGACGTTATTACCCCAGGACACCTTAGTTCTTTTTATTTAGTATAGTAAAACCAACTAAAACTGAATCTCAAGCGATCTGAGGTAAAAATTCCATTTTAGATAGGCTTCCGTCTTATTTGGTGTAATTGTATTGTATTTTTGTCGTAAGGAACAGGAATGTTCTTTTTTTAAGACAGGATTTCGTTATAGACAGGTTCCTTTTTAAAGAATTTACTGCATTTTTATGTCCCACTTTAGAAGGTCCCTTCTCGCTTTTTATATCTCCTTGTCTTGCTTTTTATGACTTTGGACCTGGCAACGCTACGCAGAAGGAAGGTCTACATAACCTCATACTGAGAAAAATTTGAAAAAATTACAGAATGTTTTTGCCACAAGGATATATCGGTTTATAAAAAAATTCCTGTGGAACGCCGATATAGCATCCGGATAAACAATGAAAGTAAGAGAAAAGTGAAGAAAATAATCGGTTTCTTCGCGATTTGTTACTGGCTAGTGACACAACGAAATTTAAAAAGTCCTTCCTGCCAGTGCCGGAAGGAAGAGGTAGCTTTCATATTCCTTATTTTTTAAAAGCCAGCTTATATTATCCAAACACGCGGAGCTCAAATTAGTGGAACCCGATTATAGAAGATTAAATACTAAATTTTGTCAATATTGAATATGAATGAGAATTTCGCCAAATTAGTCAGCGTTATAAAAGCTGGTTTTATTAAAGTGATTTATATTTTGTCGCCAAATTCGGTGATATCCCGTATTATATTAATAATTATATTAACCCGAATTATCGGTGATAGTCCGCCATTTTAAAACAACATAATGGGTGCAACAAAGCTCACCAATGAACTTGATCGAGACCTTAGTAATTCCTGTGCACATGCTTACTCATATCTAAATCGGTCTATATATACGAGTGCTGTTAGAAGCAAAAAATCAGATTTTTCAAAATGTCTCACACATTCGAAATTCAAACTCCTATATCTCGGCCTTTTTTTTAGATAAATGGCAAAACAAAAAATGATCCGGAATTTTTGTAACAAGCTGAAACACATAAGAAAAAAATCTTTTTCAATTTCTATGTTTTTTGTACCTCATTTAAAATTTTTTTTTTTTTTTTAATTTTTAAATGGCCTCCATTTTGAAACAAGATGGCGGATGAAGTTAGTAAACGAACTTGGCCGGGAGATTGCTATGTACTATGCACATGCCTTGTCACACCCTAATCGGTTCATAAATGCGCGTGTTATCGCGTGACAAAAATCAGATCGTTTCAAAATGTCAGCCATGCTAGAAATTCAAAGTGCTATAACTCAGCCATTTTTTAAGATATAGAAGAAACGAAAAATGCTCCAGAATATTTGTATCAAGGTCAAATACATAAGAAAAAAATCTTTTTCAATTTCTAATTTTTTTGTACCTCATTTTAAATTAAAATAGAAAAAAAAATTAATGGCCGCCATTTTGAAACAAGATGGCGGATGATGTTGGCCAACGTACTCGATCGAGACATTGGTATGTACTATGCACATTCCTTGTCACATCCAAATCGGTTCATAAATACGTGTATTATCGCGTGACAAAAATCAGATCGTTTCAAAATATCAGTCATGCTAGAAATTCAAAGTGCTATAACTCAGTCATTTTTTAAGATATAGACGAAACAAAAAATGCTCCAGAATCTTTGTATCAAGCCCAAAAACATAAGAAGAAAATCTTTTTCAATGTCTAATTTTTTTGTGCCTCATTTTAAATTAAATTTTTTTTAATTTTTTTAAATGGCCGCCATTTTGAAACAAGATGGCGGATGAGGCTGGCCAACGAACTCGGTCGAGACATTGCTATGTACTATGCACATTCCTTGTCACATCCAAATCGGTTCATAAATACGTGTATTATCGCGTGACAAAAATCAGATCGTTTCAAAATATCAGTCATGCTAGAAATTCAAAGTGCTATAACTCAGTCACTTTTTAAGATATAGACGAAACAAAAAATGCTCCAGAATCTTTGTATCAAGCCCAAAAACATAAGAAGAAAATCTTTTTCAATGTCTAATTTTTTTGTGCCGCATTTTAAATTTAAATTTTTTTTAATTTTTTAAATGGCCGCCATTTTGAAACAAGATGGCGGATGAGGCTGTCCAACGAACTCGGTCGAGACATTGCTATGTACTATGCACATTCCTTGTCACATCCAAATCGGTTCATAAATACGCGTATAATCGCGTGACAAAAATCAGATCATTTCAAAATGTCAGCCATGCTAGAAATTCAAAGTGCTATAACTCAGCCATTTTTTAAGATATAGACGAAACAAAAAATGCTCCAGAATCTTTGTATCAAGCCCAAACACATAATAAAAAAATATTTTTTTTCAATGTCTGATTTTTTTGTGCCTCATTTTAAATTTTAAATTTTAAATTTTTTTTAAATGGCCGCCATTTTGAAACAAGATGGCGGATGAAGCTGGCCAACGAACTCGGTCGAGACATTGGTACTATGTAGGCACGAAATTTTATCCAAGTCGGTTCATAAATAAGAGAGTTACAGTATGACAAAGATCAGATAATATATATATATATATATATATATATATATATATATATATATATATATGGATATATATAAATATATATATATATATCAATTTTGAACGGAGGGTGGTTTCGGGGTCAAGGGTCATGATCGGTGAAAATATACCAAAATTCTTCGGAATCGTTTTCCTCCGAACGGCTGCAATAGGTAGCTTTTTGTAATGAAAGCTACCTAAAAGAAGTACGCTTTTATGATATACTCACAAGGGAAAAACATTTTCTACTCCTCGTACTAAATTACTTTAACCCTTTGAGTACGAATTTATCTTTGATTAGAATTTGCTGTAACTGGCAATTATTTTTTTATTCTAATATCACCCTTTTTAAAACCAGAAATTTTATTATGCATTTCCAGGACAATTTCAAAAGAAATATAACTTAAATAAAATATTTTAAAACTAATGGCATAAATAGATTATAAAAATAGTCGCCAGTTGCAGAAATTTCAAATTAATCGCATGACGAGTCTCAGTCGTCATATATACCGAAAGGGTTAAGTAAGTTTAACTTAAATAAATACGCATTTATAACTTCAATTTTGTCATATACATTTCTTTCTATACAGTGGGGGTACAAAATGATAGAAACGATACAAAACCGAAGAAAACAGTTCGCATTTGCAATGCAAAAGAGCAAATCCTGGTGTTAAATTAAAATGCATGATATTCCAATTAATATTAAAGTAATCGTTTACAAAAATTATATATATAAGGTGTCCTGGGGTAATAACGCCAGGTTGGGTAATAAAGCCAAGTGCTAATATTACGCGTAATTATGAAGGAATCCGGGAGATGGCACCTACGGGTTCACTGTAAAAAAAATTCCGCAACGTTCCAGGGAAAAAATGGGCAGCTGAGTTGCCCATTATTTCCAAGAAACATTTCTTGAAAATGACTGGAACTTTACTGTATATGTTAAAAACTTTCCAAAGAAATTCCAGTAAGTTTCCTGCGAAATACCAGGAAATTTTCTGTTGACAGCAAAACATTACTGACATTTCACAGAAAGCTTACCTTATTTTCTACGGAACGTTTCAGAAGTGCTCAAAAGGTGTCTGTTATTTTCCAGAAACACTTCGTATAAGTAATGGGCAATCCAACTGCCCATTATTTTCAAATAACATTTCTGGATTGTTTCTGGATTTAGCTCACGAAGCTAAAATAAATAAAACTGTACAACTGCATGTTATATACATAGAGTGAAAATGAAAAAAAAAAAAAAAAAAAAAAAAGAAAACAATAGCGTACATGTGGTTTAACTAATTTTAAATCTTAGACATAAATATATAATTCTTAAATGCAAACCCATTAAAGCATAAATAATATTAAGGCGCTTATTTGTGCGGAACAGGATAGAATATTATATTTATAGCAACTTACTCTTTTACGATTATCTTTTTCTTTTAATTTATAATCCTTTAAATGGGAGAAAAAAAAAACTTTTTATGTCCAATTAGGATGTTCTATATAATTGATTAATTTCTTTTTTCATGTTAAATTAACCAAGCTCACATAGAATCCCTAGTTTTAGACTAAAAATTTAGAATTAATATGTAGTCTTATAAGGGTACCACCAAACATGATGCTCACCAATTTTTATGAATTCAAAGTATATTGTAGAGCTCTTATCCCTAATTATTCTAGTGAAAGTATTTCTTCAAATGGGTCTTAGATTCCCAGAAATTGGGGGCCGAAGTTCAACATACGTTTCAAATACTAATTAGTTTGCAACTTTCAACGAGTATTACGTGGAGTGATGTCAGAGTGTTCACCCGCCAGCCAGAGGAACCGAGTTCGATGCTACCTCCTAACTGTTTATTTTTTTATATTAATTTCATATTTTTGACACTTTACAAATTTTAATCAAAGTTGTGAATTTTTACAGCTTCGAAATTTTGATATTTTCAAAATCGATTTATGTTTTTGATCTTTCACGAAAACTTCTATTTTTTCTGTAATTTTTAAACTAACCTTTCCGTTGACAGAAATACAAATTAATATGTGCAAAAAGTTTGTTTTCATAATATTATTATTATTTACCTATTTATATTTTAAATACAAGTCTCAAATAATGCACAATATTTTATTAGAAAAAAAAAAATAAATATCTTGTTAAAAATAAATATAAAAATAAATATCTTATAAAATAAATAAATAATGCACAATATTTTATTAGAAAAAAAAAAACAAAATAAATATCTTTTTAATATTTGGTTTGTTCAATATATTAAAATATGACAAATGATGAAATACAAAATTGTTTGCTATTACTGACTTTGACATTAAAGTTTAGTAAATATACAATTAATCGAGTGACATATATTGTAGAGATATTCAAAACGGAATATTTATACGAAAAAAATTCCTATAATAGAGCATAACTTCTTACCTAGTACTTGTATTCAAAAGAACATAAAATATATCAATGTTTTTTTTAAATCTATTCTGATATTATTATTAAACGCTATCTAACGATTTCTTTAAAAATATATATCATAAGTTATATGTCATGCGGGATCCGCAGACGATTTTTACATTTCCAGTTCACAATTTTTGCTTTATTATCATTATTTGTTAGAATGAAAAAATATTTTGAAATTGACATCAAAATTATTATTTATAATTTACACTAAAAAATAAATTTTCAGTTAAAATTCAATAAAGTAAATATATATATGATATATTGTTTCTGAACTTTGCTTAAAAAATAAAAATATATAAATGTAAATAATAATTTTTAAAAAAATCTAGACATAAAATATTTTGGATTTTCGTCAGTAATTATGTTAGTTTACAAGTTAGATAAAATACATATAAATTTTCATGGAAAAAAAAATACTAAACGTAATTGTATATTTTTTCCGAAAATAAAAAAAAAATTCAAATTTGCAGCAATTGAAAGGGTCAAATATATATAAAATTTAAATCAAATTGTAAAGTCTCAAAATATAAAATTAATTAAAAAAGAAAAAAAAAAGTCAAGAGGTAGCATCGGACTCGGGCCGTACGGGTGGCGTGCGAGCTTTCTGCGTCCACACCATGAAAAACACATTGAAAGGTACAAACTAATGGGTATTTGAAACGTATGCTAAACCTCGGCATCCAATTTCTGAAAATCTAAGGCCCATTTGAAGAAATCCTTTCACAAGAATAATTAGAGATAAGAACTCTAAAACATACTTTAAATTAATCAAAATCGGTGAGAATCATATTTGATGGTCCCCTGGTTAATGGAGATCCAAATAATAGGTGTATTTTTTTTTTTTTACACGGGCTGCTCGTTAAACATTCCACAGACAAGTACGAGGGCTAATCTCTTAGCGATGTCACAGAGGTATTGCATTTTCATCTGAATGGTCTTGACTATAGAGACGTAAAGGATTATGTCGTCTATTGATTTATTTGCATTCCATATTGATTTTTTTACATTCATTTAAGGAATTCGTTTTCGGCACTCGCGCGCGAGCAACGGATTATAGCAAGAAAAATAATAATAAAATGGCGGCCGCAGCGTTTTGCTGTTTTCAACTTTTGTTCAGGAACGTTTCAGATAAGAAAACCAGAATTTCACAGGAAAGAGCTAAATTATTCTGAAAACCTGAGAAAAGGCGAAACGTTCCTGGATATTACATGGAACGTTACCTTTTTTTTTTTTTTTTTTTTTTTTTTTTACAGTATTCTACGCAGAAGGGCTCGGAGTCATCTGAATCACAAAAAACCGCTAAAAGTTAATTAGTTCTATTTGTAGATCTTATCGCTGGAAGAAGCACCAAAGAGTCAACGCCCAATCGAAAATTTGCAATTTAATTTCTGTGATCTGAAGATCTGGGGAAATACTTTGTTTATTACATAAATTTGTAGTTTATTTCACGTAGTTTCAAAATTTTGTGGAAGATTTTGGATGTGTTCGCAAGGCAATTTGTTAAAATATACTGTGCAATGAGTACAGTGGTGTACTAATGCCATCCACTGGTGTAATTACTCCGTTTGATTCTTTTCAGTGCTGGAACTACATCCGAAGAGGATTTATTTTTTTTTTCTTATAAATGAGAGAGCATTATTGTCATTGTTGAAAACCAAAAAAGATAAAGAGAAATCTGTATGTCCTAATTGTTGCTAATTTTTGAATGTCGGAAGAATAAAATATCAAATGATTATTACTGCATCCTGATATCGTAATTAATGGTAAGCAAGAGAAATTTGTCTATTTCTAGGGCTGTAGAGTTTGTATCTTTAGGAATGGACAATTTACGTTGCATTATTCCATCTTATTTTACAGTTTTGTTTGCATGGCGTTATTACCCACATAGGTGGGTAATAACGCCAAATTGCACTGGTCAAGAAATCCCGCCATTACATTTTATGAATACAAATCTGCTAAAATATTCTTTCTTGTATACCTAGTCAATAAATTGCTGTATCATATCCTATATTTGTTTGAAAAAGAAATTCTAAAACTAAGCCTAAAAATTGGCAGAACCGAAACGTGGCGTTATTACCCCAGGACACCTTATTTAAAAATATGTATTTTGCTAAATTTACGCAAGAGCAAACAGATAAGAACGCAGTACATATTTCGAAACCGCGGAACGTGATTAGCGGGTATTTTCGCATATCATTTAAAACCGCATTTACAAGAGATTCTGAGGACATTCGTTTAATTCGCAAAACGTTTACACTACAGGGTGAAGCAAAATGCTTTGTGATTTCCAAAGAGGGTAAATTCTAGCTTATAACAACATCGGAATTTCCCTTAAAGAATTTCCCTTTCTGATAAAATTAAACGTTGAAAGACGGTCATTTTTAATTTCTTACAGAATCCAACTTATTTATGTTACTACAAAATCTAGAGGGAGGGCGAAATATCTTTGGATTCGAAAGTTTGATTGTTCGCACGGCTTCAAATAAAATAATGTCAGCAAAGGAAAATGGATACCAGAGAAAGACGCCAGCGTCAGTATCGATTGTAGGGAAAACAATAAAAATGTCGGGAGTTTTCTGAATAATCTAAAATCTCCTCGGTGATCGCGTTTAACATCTGACAATAAAAAAGCTCGCATTCCGTTTGCAAATAAACACCTGAGCAACAAAAGATTTTGTCTAAAATTATCTTCTGTGTTGAAAAGAATTTTAATTTCGATATTTCGGATGGTATTCATTCATATTGGCATGGCCTTCTGAAGGAAAAGCACACATTTTCCCACGTCAATTAGGAGGAGGCTCCCTAATGGTTTGGGCTGTTTTTTTCTTGGAAGGTAAGTTCAGAATTGCTTTTCTAGACGGATAAACAAAATATACATACTTATATTTACATGTTAGAATGCGATTTGTTGAACCTGAGTGAAAATATTACCCACTTTAGCAATATTTTCAACAACACAATGCCTAATTTCACCCCGAAAAAGACCCAAAAAGTGGTTTGAACATAAATAAGACTCTCAAGCTTGATTGGGCAGCTAATGGTCCAAACCTAAATACCATGAAGGATATTTGGGGTATTATAGTACGCAATATATAACGAAAAAGGGTCAAATTGTGCAATATAACCCGAAAGCAGAATTAAAATCTTGATTTTATGGGGGACATGGCATGTTTTGTCACCTGGACAAGTTAGATAATATGTAAACTCTATGCTACAATGTTGCATTGAAATTATTAAACACAAAAGAAGCCCAGTTGACATGTAATATTTCTATAATTTAGAAAAATCTGCTCCGTCTTATCATTTTGCTCACAGCGCATATCGAGTAAAAGTACAACGTATTATATTATATTTATAACAATATTTTTAGAATGTTTTCTTATGTTTATATTGGTTATTTAATTTTATAAATTAAATTTATATGGTTTATACGTGGATTAATATAATTAGATATTTTTTAATACAATTACATGATCGTTTCTATCATTTTGCACCACGGTGTATATAATGCAATTTACGATTATTTAACGCTTGTTAAGAAAAAAATTTAATTTGGTTAAAATTGTTTCAAATTCAAGATTTAAGTTTGATTCTGAGGTCAATCTGATTTTGATATTTGTATCTCTTGTGTCGTAGACAACAATAGAAAAGTATCTTTTTCTGTGTAAACAATGACTTATTCAATATCGAAAAGTATATAAAGAGAGCGTTCGTTATCTGGCAATTACTTTAAAAATACACTTAAAAGTTACCCAGCCGGTTAAACCTTGTAAAATTAAATAACTTCAGTAACACGCAACTAATATACAGGGTATCCACTCTCAACGGTTTTCGATGGCTAATTCCTAAATCGTTAGTCATAAACATATAGTTCGAATTACAAAAATGTTTTTAATGAGGTAAAGAAGTATATTAAAAGCAATTTGGGTCAATAAAAACATTTCTTTTAAAGTTACAAAGTTTAAATTTTTATACGGTCCCCCGGTTCTATAAGTTATATTTAGTAAAATTTTTCTGTTGGACTGACAAGTAAGACAAAAAAAAAAAAAAAGTCCCGTTACTCTACGATTAAAATTGACCGAGTAATAGCTGTTTAAAGTTGGAGCATATTCTTTGTTGCAAATTAGAGCTCATTCCCAAATTTAGTAGAAATATAATTTTGTGAGATATAATAATAAAAAAAATGGTTGAGAGTAAAATTAACATTGCAATATAAATTTGAAATCTATAATCATTCTAACATATTAATGCAAAATATACGATTTTTAATAAACATTAAGAAGGAAAAAAAAATCAGAATTTTTAAAAAATAAAATAATGAAAATTAACAGCCTCAATTCTTTACAAAATAATAAATATTTTAAAATATTAGTGCAGTAGAACCTCTTTTATCCGAAACTCTTTTAACCGAAATCCATTTTTAAAGCTTTTTTTTTTTTTTTTTTTCCTTTATTATCACATTCCTTGTGTGCAAAATCCATTTTTAAAGTTTTTTTTTTCATGTTTTTTTTTTTTTTTTTTTTTTTTTTTTTTTTTTTTTTTTGGCATGGTTTGGCATGACTGGAGCAGCAGAAAGGATACCGGTGAACTAATAATATTAAAAGACTCCGTGATAGAGCTTCAAAGCAAATGCAATCGAAACTGCGACAAACAAAACATTTTTTCAAACCCTTGTGATATATATAAAAAGTACTTAATTTAAATATTAAAATTCAAGTAATTTATTCTTATGTCTCTTAATTTTGCTATTGATTTATTTTTATTAAGCATTTGTTACCATAATAAGAAATATTGCATATATTTCTCCTTAATCTTAAAATTGAAGCATTCTCGATTATCCGAAAATTTCGATTTTCCGAAAGAGGGTCGGTCCCAATTACTTCGGATAATCGAGGTTCTACTGTAGATTGCACTAGCCTACAAAAGTTGGGTTATGTCCTTCATTTTTTACCTATTGACCTTCATTTTTTATCATCACGTAAAGATTTTTTGCAAATCGTAAATTTTGAAGTTAAAAAAAAGAAGAAATAGCGAAAATTTGATACTTTAAAATAGATGTGATTGTTACAGCTGAATCAGAAAATGACCTTAATTTTTAACCAAAACGTCACCATTTTTCGCAAACCGTAAATTTGAAAGTTAAAATTGAACCCCACCCCCTCACCCCCCACCACCACCACCACACCTCATTGGACATCTCAGCTGTTTATCTGTAAAAATCCCAGTATAAGCCAAAAAACTGAATAAATTAATGAATTAAATAAAATTAATTAAAAGAAAAGGTTTTACATCTGTGTTTATAGTATCAGATTTTCGCTATATTTTAACTCTGACATTTACGGTTTGCAAGAAAATTCTAATGTGATGGTTAAAAATGAAAATCATTTTCAGATTGAGTGCTAAAAGTTACATAAAAATCAATTATCAAAAGTTAAAAAACACAGCCATCTCCTCTATTTTATAGTATCCGATTTTTGTTAATTTTCAACTTAGACAGATTATGATTTGCGAAAAATTCTGACATGATGGTTAAAAACTAAGGTAATTTTCGGCTTCAGTGATAAAAAATACATAAAAGTTAAAAAACACAACCATCCCAGTCTTGTGTTATCTAATCTAAAACTTTTTCTTAAACTTTTTGGCGGTAATCAGGGCTCGCACCGTTCCTAAAATTTTCGCACTTTCCTACCAGTATTTTAAATAAGAATTCTTCGTGGTAGATTACTTTAACATCTATAATAGAATTATACAACAAAGATTACAGTTTTAATTTAGTGGTAGTAAAGTGCGAAAATTTTAGGAACGCTGCGAGCCCTGGGTAATCTATCCGAATTTTTTTCTGCTATCCTGTAAAATGGCCTATAAATGGTAACCACCGAAAATCATAATATTAGATTGTCATCGTATTTACGTCAGTATGTAAAATATATTCTCGATCGGATATTTGAAAGTGAGCTAAAGTTCGAGTACAAATTTTAAACTGGAAAAACATACATACGATCGTTGAAGTTAAAAAAAAACTTATAAAAATAACATAATTTTTGTTAAAAGAAATCATGAAAAGAAACAGTCTCAAATCCTTACAAAATAAAACACATGCTAAAATACAATTATTTTAGCCAATCTGAAACTTAATAAAAGTTACCTCAATCGTAATACTTGTACGATTTTTTTCAAAGCGCAGATACACATGAAATAAATTCTTCGAATACTTTAAGCACTTGTTATATGACCTCTCAAAGCGTTACCGAACTCATTTGTGTTCAGATGCAGAAAAATGGTATAAGTGATGCATTTTCAAAGTTTCATAACTCGGTCAATTTTAGGGTTATATGAACGGAACTTTTTTTTTTTTTTACTTGTCAGTGTAATAGGAAAGTTTTACTAAATGTAACTTATAGGACCGGAGACCATATAAAAATTTAAATTTCGAAATTTTTTATAAAAAAATGATTTTATTGGCCCAAATCGTTTTTAAAATATTTCTTTACCCCATTTGAAACAGTTTTATAATTGGAACTATATGTCTATGACTAACGGTTTAAGAATTAGCCATCGGACACCGTTGAGAGTGGACGCCCTGTATATAAGCTTCTTGAAAAAATAATAAACTGTTAGTTAAACACTCACTTAACCAGAAATTTTCAAATGTACTAAAATCGTCCGCAATTGGTGAGGAAAGGTATTGCTCGCCAAATCGTGTGGAGTTTCGTCTTTTCGCGCCAAATACTCGAAAGTATTTTATTTTTTTTACAGATTTTCTACTAAGACTCCGTTGTTAAATTTGAATGAGCTTTTATTACGTACATGAGTTGTTTCATTAGCGCTTTAAAAAAAATATATTCTGAGTATGCGTTTTCAGGAGACCTTCCTTGTCAGTAGATTGTATGATAGCGGATGCATTTATCAGTTAAAACCTGACCATTATAAGAAGACTTTTTTTTTTTTTACAAATTCCTGTTCTGCTGAGAAATAGGCTAATGGAAATGAGACAAAATCCTTATAAACATATTCTGAAAATATATCGCTTAAATTCAAGCTTTAAGGGTGTATTCGAAAAAATATTTTTCCACCCTCAACAGCTTGAAATTTTCTGAGACATTTTCAGACTCATTTTTAAAAGTAAAAACAAGAAACTTGCTGGGGTGATTTCTGAAGACATGTTTAACATGCCGTGTGATTTCATTTTCAGCTCAATTAATTAGAATTTGATTTTTAAACAATTATTTTCTCAGTATGACCATTTTTTTCATTCCCAGATCGCCCGCTTCGGAAAATTCGGTTCAAAACGCCAACTTTGACAGCGTTTTTTGCAGTATTTTCTGCATTTATCAAAAAATTAAGAAGCACCGCACATTATATAGTTTCTAAATAAGAGAATTTCCAAGTTTGATGCGTTTGAGAGCAAAAATTAATTTTAAAATGAATCAGAAAATAAGCAGTTTGGATCGGAATACACCCTTAACACGTTAAGCGCCACGTCAGTCACCGGTGACTGACACTGAAATTTCCGTTTCGAACGCGTCATTCATCCATGACTGACGGTCTAAAATATGATATAAAACTAAAAATATATATACAGCTTTAAGTAATTACTGAAAATTTATTTAAAATTTACTTTTCTTTTATTTATTACAGAATTATACTTTCTTAAAACTTATTTTAAACATTGTAAATTTTTCAGCTTCAGTGTGTCACCGTGGCACTCATAATGTTAAATAATTTGAGGATTATTAGGTTAAAGAAGGGAAGTCATGTATAATTTTTAAAAAATCTTATTTCTTTTTATTTATTTCAGATATTGCAGCCCCTGGATAGAAGAGTATATTGGTGAAGAGAAGAAATAACGAGTTAAAAGAATATTAAAATTAGCTTTTAAAACTTCTTGAAGAAAAGCCAATAAATTAATAAAGAATAAAAAAATAATTATATGTGTGCTGCTTGGCGCTAACTGTAACCAGTTCCACGTTACAAAAAAGCAAACAAAAAAACTCGAATGCGTTCAGTTGTATTGGAAAGCAGATAAGTTTTAAAACAGTCACACAACATAGAAATTTCTGTAAAGACAGTTTTTCATTACTCCACAATCTTCTATAAACTTCTGGTTTTAATAATCTAAGGTTTCACGTATGTAAAGACGCGTAAAGTAAAGGGCATTTTAATATTTTACAATTATTTTTCGCCAGCCTGTTTTCTTACGCACACACCTCGAGCTTCACTGAATTATTTGCAAAAAAGAAGAAAAATCTTAGCATAGAAAGCAATCAAAACAATTAATATTTTTGTACCTACTCTTAAGTCCAAACAGGTGGGGTATATTTGATTTCGTCAGCCCTGTAAAAAAGTTAATTAAATTTGGTTGCCCAGGAGGCATTTCTTAAATAAACTTAAAGAAAACTTTTGATACTCCAGGTTAAAGTGAAAGACTGTATGTTCCTATAGAATATGTCTCTTCATACCAAACAAAAAACTTATGTTTGTGAAGTATGCAAAAAAACATGTAGTCGAAAGAGCAAATTGTTAATTCACTCACGTGTTCATACCAAAGAAAAACCTTACGTTTGTGATGTGTGCAAAAAACATTTTAGTATACAGGGTAATTTGAAAAAACACTTACTTGTTCATACTAAAGAAAAACCTTACACCTGCGAAGTGTGCGATAAAGCATTTTCTTCGCATGATCATTTAAAACGGCATATGTACACTCATACGAAGGAAAAAAGATTTACATGTGTGGTATGTGAGAAAGCATTTTCTACAAAATGTGATCTAAGACAACATCTTCGCAGTCACACAAAAGAAAAACCTTTTACATGTGACGTGTGCTTTAGAGGGTTTTCTGTAAAATCCGTACTGACTGTTCACATGCGTACTCATACAAAAGAAAAACCTTTCATTTGTGACATTTGTAAAAAAGGATTTAATCAACCGAGCAATTTGCGTCGACATTTACGTGTGCATACAAAAGAAAAACCTTACGTTTGTGAAATATGCAAGAAAGGTTTCTCTCAGAAGGATAATATGCGAACTCATATGCGTATCCACGCCAAAGAAAAAACATCTCGTACAAAAAACAGATCAAACAAGTGTGAAATATGTGGTAAAACCTTTGCAACTTATGGTAGTTTAGTTGTGCACCGTCGCATTCACACTAATGAAAAACCTTATGCTTGTGAGATATGTGAGAAAAGATTCTATATTAACGGTAACCTTAAAAGACATGCCCAGACTCATACCAAAAATTTTAAGTTACCAGGAAAATTTCACGTTTGTGGTATATGCAAAAAAAGTTTCAGTACGAAGAGCACTTTGAAAATTCACTTATCTATTCATAATGAAGTAAGACCTCATGTTTGTGATGTGTGCAAAAAAAGTTTTCGTATGAAGAGCCATTTAAAATTTCACTTACGTGTTCATACCAAAGAAAAACCTTACGTTTGTGAAGTGTGCAATAAAGCATATTCACTGAAAGATCATTTAAAACGACATCATTACAGTCACACGAAAGAAAAAAAATTCACATGTCTGGTATGTGAAAAAGCATTTTCGGAAAACTCTCATCTAAGAATTCACCTTCGCACTCACACAAAAGAAAAACCTTACGCATGTGAAGTGTGCTTTAGAGGATTTGCTGTAAAAAACGCACTGACTTATCACATGCGTTCTCACACAAAAGAAAAACCTTTAATGTGCGACATTTGTAAAAAAGGATTTTCTCAACATTCCAATTTACGTCGACATTTACGTGTGCATACAAAAGAGAAACCTTATGTCTGTGAGATATGCAAAAGAAGTTTCTCCCAGAAGAATAATTTGAGGAGGCATATGCTTACCCACACCAATGAAAAACCAGAAGTGCCTGAAAAATGTGGAAAAAGCTTTACTGATAAAAGTAGCCTAATTAAGCACCGTCGTATTCATACTAATGAAAATACCTTTGCCTGTAAGATATGTGAGAAGAGATTCGCTAATTGCTCCGACCTTAAAAGACATGCTCAGACTCATACTAAGAAAACGTCGAATTTTTGTTATATCTGTAATAAAGGTTTTTCTTTTAAATGTACTTTAAAAAGACACCTTTATATCCACATAAAAGAAAAATCCCACATTTGTGATATATGCAATAAGAGTTTTTCTCAAAGTCTGTTATTAAAAAAGCATCGTCGGATTCATACTAAAGAATAATCGTTTGTTTGTGAAGTATGTAATAAAGAATTTATTTTAACAATTTAATTCCCTTGTTAGAATACGTTCAAGAAATTACGTAGTTCAGAGAATCTGACTTTACACCAGAAAGTTTCAATGGTTAATTTCGCTTTATTTAAGTACGGAATGTCTGGTATTAATTAAAGTAAATATTGTTATTTTAATTTTGTGGTGTGAATTAGGTATATACGAATAAAAAATCTATTAAATTCAAAACACTGTTGTTTGCATATATGCAAAGCTGCGCACTAAAGTATTAAATTCTTACCCGAAACGACATTTTCGTACGCATACAAGTACGAAGAAAAAAGACATGGTTTTGTTGAAATTTTCGGTGGAAAAAAGAAAGTTCTCATTTGTTATATATTAGATATAGTTTTTCTTTTTAAACAAAATTTGAAAAAGCATCTTTATACCCACATAAAAGAAAAATCCCGTATTAATGATATAAGAAATAAGGGATTTTTTTTAAAGTCTGTTATTAAATTAGCAGTTTTGAATTCATATTAAAGAAAAACTGTTTGTTCGTGAAGTATGTAATAAAGCATTTATTTTAAATACTTAACTGAAACGACATTTTCATACAAAAGAAAAGATAAAGGTTTGCGAAACAATGGTGCAATCTTTTCTACAAAGGGTACTATGATAGTGCACCTTCTTTGTCATACACAAGAAAAAGTTTGTTTGCAAGATGTGAAATAAAGTATTTTCCGTAAATCCTACACAAAAGAGCATCATCGTACACATACAAAGGAAAACCATGTGTATGTGACATTTCTAGTAACGGGTTTTCTCAAACTTTTACATACAGAGATTATCACGAAGAGATCATGGGGAAGTCTTACAATTGTGTAGTATGCAGAAAAGTTTTTCGAATCAATTAGTCCATAAAATTACATTTTCAAGTTCATATGAATGAAAGTCCTTTCGTATGCTTAGTATGAAAGAAAAAAAAATTCAAGAAGTCGTACATTAAGACGAACTCCCCGCACACACTTTAATGAAATAAGAAATATAGATTAAAAAAATCCCTGCCGGCCCGGCCTACAGGCAGAGGTAGATTTCGAAGTTAAGTATACTAATTTCACCAACAAAAACTAAATCATTATTAGATATAAATCCACTTTAACAGTTTTATCTGTCTGCTTTTGACGAGTTTTTATTTCCTTTTTATATAATATCTGATTTTATCAGAATCATGTTAAGGCGGTATTAAAAAAAAATACTTTTCCATGCTCAACAACTCGAAATTTTCTGGCACATTTTCAGATTCATTTTTAATTAAAATATATATATATATATATGAAACATGCTGATGTGATTTTTTAAAAGATTTATAAGCGACCTGTGTTTTTATTTTTCTTTCAATTAATTAAAACTTGATTAATAAACTATTATTTTCTCAGTAGGGCAATATTTTTCGTTTTTAACACAATCGCTTCGGGAAATTCTGTTCAAAATGCCCACTTTGACATCATTTTTTGAAATATATTCTGCCTCTATCAAAAAATTGATCATTACTGTAACATTATATAGTTTCTGAATAAGAGAATCTAGCAATTAGATGCGTTTGAGAGCAAAAGGGAATTTAA
Source organism: Maratus speciosus (assembly GCA_963932465.1). NCBI lineage: Eukaryota > Metazoa > Arthropoda > Arachnida > Araneae > Salticidae > Maratus > Maratus speciosus. The sequence continues at coordinate 276,757,298 of OZ010797.1, read as the reverse complement.
AAATGAGAAAGAAAATAGACAGTTTGGATTTGAATGCACCCTTAATAAGATTTTTTTTCTTCAACCGCTATGTATTTTTAATTTGTTTTTGCTGTAAGAATTGGCCCTATCAAAAACTTGCCTATATAAATGTTAAAGACAATATTAAGAAGATATATGATAAATTCATGTAGATTTTATATCTTGTGAATTGACGGAGTTATGAAAATTCTTCTTCTTCAACCCCCGCTTTTTTGTTTTCGTTTTTAATTTTTTGCGGTACGAATTGGTCCTATCAAAAACTTGTGAATATAAAAGTTGTAGATAATATTAGGGAGATGTATAATAAAATTAATTGGATTTGATATCTTAAGAATTGACGAAGTGAGGAATTTTTTTCTCCCAAAAACCCTATTTTTTGCGCCCCTTGAGCCTATTTTAAATTTTATCAAAAATTTGTGATGCATGAATTTTTGGCGCTATTTTTAGAAGTAATAAAAACTTTAAACTGGTTTGATATGTACAAAAATTAAGAAGTTATGGGGTTTTTTCGGTTTTCACAAAACCCCTCCCTATTTCCATCCCCTTTGTCCGCCTTTGCCCATTAACGAACTTGACCGAGATTTTATGTCCCTTGATTTTATGTATCAATTTGGAAGAGATTTGTGCAGAATTGCGGAAGTTATCGTGTCCAGAAGAAAGTGATAACACAATTGCTTCGGGAAATTCCGTTCAAAAAGCCCACTTTGAGATCATTTTTTTAAATATATTCTGCCTCTATCAAAAAATCGATCATTGCGGTACATTATATAGTTTCTGAATAAGCGAATCTACCAATTAAATGCGTTTGAGAGCAAAAATGAATTTAAAAATGAGTCAGAAAATAAGCAGTTTGGATTTGAGTGCATCCTTAAATGCAATGATTTTTCCAACACAATCCGCTTCGGGAAATTCGGTTCAAAATGCCCACTTCAACAGCATTTTTTTAAATATATTCTGCCTCTATCAAAAAATCGACCATTACGGTACATTATATAGTTTCTGGGTAAGAAAACGTACCAATTGGAAGTCTTTGAGAGCAAAAATGAATTGTAAAATGAGTCAGAAAATAAGCAGTTTGGATTTGAATACACCCTTACATAGATGATTTTTTTCTTCAACCGCTATGTATTTTTAATTTGTTTTTGCTGTAAGAATTGGTCCTATCCAAAACTTGTCTATATAGATTTTGTAGACAATATTAAGAAGATATATGATAAATTCATGGGGATTTTATATCCTTTGAATTGACGGAGTTATGGATTTTTTACTTCTTCAAACCCTCTTTTTGTTTTCGTTTTTAATTTTTTTTGCGGTATGAATTGGTCCTATCAAAAACTTGTGAATATAAAAGTTGTAGATAATGTTAAGGGGATTTTTAATAAAATTAATTGGAATTGATATCTTGAGAATTGACGAAGTTATGAATTTTTTTTCTCCCAAAAACCCTATTTTTGCGCCCCTTGAGCCCATTTTTAACTTTATCAAAATTCTGTGATACATAAATAAAAACTTGTGAATATAAAAGTTGTAGATAATGTTAAGGGGATTTTTAATAAAATTAATTGGAATTGATATCTTGAGAATTGACGAAGTTATGAATTTTTTTTCTCCCAAAAACCCTATTTTTGCGCCCCTTGAGCCCATTTTTAACTTTATCAAAATTCTGTGATACATAAATTTTTGGCCCTATTTTTAGAAGTAATAAAAACTTTAAACTCATTTGATATGTACAAAAATGAAGAAGTTATGGGGGGTTTTCGGTTTTCACAAAACCCCTCCCTATTCCCATCCCCTTGGTCCGATTTTGCCCATTAACGAACTTGACCGAGATTTTATGCCCATTGATTTTATGTATCAGTTTGGAAGAGATTGGTGCAGAATTACGAAAGTTATCGTGTCCAGAAGAAAGTGATATATATAGATAGATAGATAGGTAGATAGATAGATAGATATATAAAGTTTTTTACTGAGGGTGGTTTTGGGTTCTAGGGGTCATGATCGGTGTAGATCTGCAAAAATTTTTCAGAAATTCCAACATAGGAACGATCCCAATAGGTAGTATTTCATACGAAATCTACCTAAAAATTAAGTAATACAATTTTATTGAAGAACTTCCTTGTTTTACTTATTGTCGCATTCATATATTTAAAGCCTTCACTGCAAATTTAAATGTCTGAAATTCAGACACTTAAGTGTCTGAAACGGAGTGTTCAATTTTCAGACATTTTAAAATGTCTGAATTTTTTCAGACACTTCAAACGTCTGAATTTCAGACACTTCAAACGTCTTAATTGCAACCATTTTTTAAGCATTATACGCAGCCATGTTTGACCACGTTGAATCCTAGAAAAATTTTTGGCCATGGTCCTGCCCCCTCCACCTTCATACACTGCGATTTTAGGGGCTCTGAAAGTTGGTATGCAATTTTCTTAAAGCTGATAATTTAAATATTTTTCAACAATGTACATCATAATCAGTATTTTGAACTTCTAGAGTAGAATACGATTAAAAACTACAAAAAAATATATAAATGCAATAAAACCTCTCAATAGGGGTTTCAAGGGAATTTATCCACCATTCGTTGCCGAGGTGCATGTGATTGAGAGGTTTTACTGTATTTAGATTTTTTTTTTTTAGTTTTTAATCTTAGTCGGCCTTAAATGTTCAAGATTTTTATTATAATCGGCCCACTATCGAAAAAATTTAAAATATAAACTTTACAATAATTGCATATCTAATTCGGGGCCCCTAAAATTGTAGGGAGGGCGTAGGGGACACTGCCCAGTTCACCCATGCTTCAATCAAATCCTTCTTCTGCAAAAAATCCAACCCTGCATTATGTTCGCTAAATAGAGATGTCCGGTATTCGAAAGTGTTCGTTATGGAGACTAATGGACATTCCCTAATACCGGACAGCTCTATTTAACAAAAACTTTTTAAAAGCAAAACGCATGCACATTTGTTTATTTTTACCTAAAAAAACACAGACATGTCTGATTCATTGGTCGGCACCAAAATCCTCTCTGTAAAAAATAATAGTTGATTCTTATAGATTTTAATCTTCTAAATAAAAATATGGTAATGAAATTACTGTATCACGTACCATTTTTTTGGTAGGAGAGTTTTGCTTTTAAATTTAAAATTAAGATATTTTATATCTTGCTAAAACATGAGTGAAAAATTTTTAAACCATAAAATATAGATAATAATAGGTAAATTACCTGCAAATAAATGTATAAATACGATTACCAGATTTACAGTGGCATAAGGAATGAAAATATACTAGTGGATAGCAAATAGTAAATTGGGACATGAAAAAAGGGAGGGGGGATAAAAAAATGCTTTACACAAGTATCAACAAATAAAATTTCCATGCTATATTTTGTCACTTTGATATCTAAGACAGTCAAAACATTTCTTTCATGATTTCAATTTTATCTAGCATTGCAAATTAATATAATAATCCTTCCATGTTTGTTATTATTATAAAACTGTTTCTCGGAAAAAATGGTACGTACTGGAGCATTTTCAATAACATATTTAGACACTTTACATATTTAGTTTGCAGGGAGAAAAATTTTAATTTTTTACCGACCAGTGATTATCGAACAAATTCCACAGTCCCATAGTGTCCACTATTGAAGGCAGGTCCTTTACGGTATTCGGATAAATATATATTTTTTGTTTCTAATCTTATCCTGTTCTAAAAGTTCGAAATACTCATTATAAACAGAGCAATGTCGAAAGAGATTTAAAATATCAGCGTTACAAAATTGCACAAAAATTTCCCCGCCCCTTCAGAAAAAAAGAAAATTAATATCATTTAAAAATTAAATTCTTCTTTTAAATTTATATTGCTACATAGACAAGTTTTTTATTCATCAGATGAAAATCTCAAGAGCTATTTATTTAATAATAAATAAAAAATAAATAAATATTCTATTTTAAATAACATGCAGAAAAATTACTTCAAATTTTTAAACTTCTTTCGTCTTAAACATACATTTTAATATCTAATTGTCATTTTGTTTTAATATTTCATGTAAGTGATGATAAATAAAATGATAAAAACCGCAATTTTAATCAAAACTAGTTATGAAAGTAAATGTATATAACTCTAGCTTTTTAAATTTCCAATTTATTTTTTGCTAAAAATAATTAAGAATCAATATTAAAATTGATTTCAAATGAAATATATATGTATATCTTTAAGGATTTTTAAGTTACAGTAACATGCATAACTATATGAATGTAAGAATATATATTTCTAGAATTAGCTGTTTTTTCGCAAACAGATTCAAACCTTACTTATATTTCATGCAATATTTTATGTGGTACTATAAACAAAATATCAAAACCACTTACTGTTATCGATATCCTTGCCTTGATTTAAAATAACTGTCATAGTGAATGAGTAACAAAATACTTGCAGCTTTTTAAAAGAAACCCCTTCATATATCCTACTAGTCGTGTTAAAATAATGAAAATTTTCCATTCTTAAAACACAACCCGTGGGACTAGTTTGTAAAACTGGGGCTAGTTCTTATTCACAAAGTTCTGACGAGATGAATAACCTTATATTATCGATGAAAAGTAATAAAAAGTAATACTATCTCTGTTGCGCGCTCTTTGTAGAATTCTTGGATGTAATTTTCAAGTGTTTCTTTTCCGTTGTTATATAAAAATCTGAAACACATATGATTCACGCAGAAATCCAAAATGCAAGAAACTTCTAAATATAACACTTCTAGAAATGACGCAGCCACAGTAGAATTATAATGACAAAACTTTTCACAGTAAAAGATAGGATCTGTTAAAGATGTGAACTGTTGGAAAACGTTTACATTTGAAAGCGACGTTGGACTCTTGAACTCGAATTCGGCTGACAAAGGGAAAAAAGAGTCAGCATTACGTCAGTCATTACGTCAGCATACGGTTTACCACAGTGTGGGTTTACAGTATGATAAGTTCATTAAAACTTTTTTATTAGCGGGAAATGGAACGTTGTATAAGAAGAAATCAGAAGCATTTTACTTTCTTTATTTGGCATTTTTCGTAATGCTTACACTTATAAATTATCTGAATATAATTATTACAGTTTTTATACTTTCAGGCAGAGAGTGAAAAACATATGATAAATTTAAAAAATCGTCGTAACGCTTCTAAATAATACATTTATTATGAATAATCACAGACAGGAGGGCGGTTGCAGGCCATTATATTAGTTGCAGGCCATATTCCCTTCCCTGTATTTTGAAATTTACTGAATTAAATTGTCTTTATATTTAAAAATAATAATAAAATTTATTCTTCCAAATTATTACATAATTAAAGACTAAGACAAAAAGGAACTAATAAATTTTTGTAAGAGAAACACCTCCCCCCCCCCTCCCTTCCTAAACCACTAATAGAAATATTTTTTTAATTATTTCCTTTTGACGTTCATATATTTTAATTTATCTTAAATTGGAAGATAAGGGGTGTTCATAAGGGCAATACCCCCAACCAGAAGGAAAGGCATGTTCTGCATTTTGAAAAATGTTGTTAGAAATTTATTTTTGAATATTTAATACTTCTTACTTCTTACTTCTTAATTTTTTTTATATTTCTTTTATATAAAAATTCTTGTACGAGGTGTTCTGACAAAAGATTCTTAGTTTAACTTATTTCATGTTTATATTTTGCATTTTAGTTAGGCGAACTAGGCAGGGGACTCCAGGCACATCTGTTCAACCTTTCCCCTCCATACATTTTTTTCTGAGTGCAATCATATCTCTTTGTATTTAGGGAGCGGCCTTTACATATACAGATGAGAGGAAGTAGTTTTTGAGAAACTTTATATTTTGTGAAAAGTTTCTTTAGCTTGTACTTTTGCACAAAACATAATTTAGTTCGAAAGTTAGTAAACGGGCATTTACAATTTTGGCAGACGTCCTCATGGTGAAATCAAGCTGCTTATTTTTTACACTAATACCAAATTTAGTAAATGGCAATGCATTTCATCCATTCGAAAACATTTTCTGATGGTGCTGCCAGATATATTGCGATACAATTGCATATTAGGACACCAGAAGCGAAGGGGTATAAGTCACAAAATTGAAAAAACTGAGATAAGTACACAGGCTATCTGGAAATATTGCTATTCGTTTTATGATTGCTCTCAGAAAAAAAAATGTATGGAGGGGAAACGTTGGACAGATGTGCCTGGAGTCCCTTGCCTAGTTCGCCAAACTAAAACGCAAAATATAAGAGATTTTCTAATTATCTGTTGCGTTCTAGAGGTCAACTACTCAAGCTCTATAAATTACTTAACCTCCTTAATCTCTACTTAAAATTTAAAAAATATATTGTACTCCACTTTTCTTCCACAGTTATTGAAATAAGAGTTCAAAGACCGCTATGAAATTAGGAACAGTTTCATATTTTAAGTCAGACACATACTATTGATGTTCATCTTTAAATTCATTTTACTCCAAATCTAAAGTTTGTCACTTGTATCCCTTGGCCTCTGGGGTCCTCATATACAATCATCGTTTCATCATACATATAGTATGATACAATTGTATTACATTCAGACATATAAGTGTCTGAATTTCTACATGTCTTAATTTCAGACACATGATCATTATTCAGACATTTTTCTTAGTTCATTTATACCATGATCACAGTAAGACACCTAAGTGCCTTAAATTTAGACACTTATGATGTCTGAAATTTCATATTCAGACGTTTAAGTGTCTGAATTTCTTTTTCAGTCACATATGTGTCTGAATTTAAGACGCCTCTATTTGCAGTGTTATTGTTGCTGTATTTAAACAATTGTGATCTGGCCGAAAATCATTTTCATTCTTCTAACCATTGTTCTGTCTCTACTGTCGCTTTGTTTGGCTTGTTTCTGTATTATTTTCCACCTTGTTGAAGAGCGTTTTTTTTTTTTTTTTTTTTTTTGCTCCTTCATAAGGTACGGCCCGCAAAATATTTGAATATTGGATTGTCATTACCAGTACATTTGTATACAATAGAGTCAAAACACTGTATAAAAGCTAGTATCGTGAAGGAATTTTCGATTTTATTAATATAAACTTTAAAACATACTTATAATTACTTAAAAGGTGACACAAACATATAAAGATATTATATTTAATGTAATCCTGAGATGTCTCAAAAGCACACGCGCTCATTTTCAAAGGGAAAATATGACCGGCTGAATAGAAATCAAATTTAAAAAAAAATACTACGTATGTGCAAGCGAAGTTCAGTCCATTCTTTTACAGAGGGGTGAAAAGATCAGTTTATATTTTCGGGAGTTCTTGAAATAATTAGGATATTATACCAAATCGCGGGAATATTATAAGAAAGGACATCGTTACAAACTTTATCCCTCCTAAGTAAAATCTCAATGGATTCACGGATTATTGGAGAGTAATGGTTAGATAAAAATGAACGCGTGTGTGTTTTAAAGATCTCAAGATATATGTTTGTGTTCCCTTTTAAGTAACGGCTCTGGATCAAAAATCATTGGTCCCTGGCATCCAAACAAACGACAAAAGAATTTAAATAAAGACGTGTAAAAAAATATATTAAATATATTAAAATATATAAAAAATACTTGTCACAAGTGTGATATGGAATTTTTTTTATAACTCTTCTGTAAAAATGCAGATATATAGACAAGTAAAAGAAAACTTCCGCTTCTGATGTACGCTATAAAATATTTCTTGAAAAACGTTCTCTGAAATTGTATACTACAAAAATGTCGCACATTTGTGAAAATAAAGATTACCTAAAAATTTAAACCCTGAAACTGCATCTGCGTCATCTGACTCATTAAAGACCTTAGCTTAAATTCATAATTACGTCACGAAATCTGTGTTGTTTTTCTTGTAGCGAAAATACTCGAGTAATACCATTCATTCTTCACCCCTGTCCTGAATGGAGTTATGAATAAAAAGGAGGAGACATATAGTGTACTGTCTACCAGTTTCGAGTGAAGTAACTGAGGAGGTTGTCACAAGATGGCGGATGGTTTTTTTTTTTAATCGGACTTTCATTTCCTGCTTACCGCCTGTGCAAACATCCCACCAGTAAAACTGAATAGAAAATTTTGTCTTAATTAAAAGTCTTATCCATGAAAATTTTTCTCAGAAATTTCGTGAAAATTTCTATTTGTTTTTACTGGTGCCAGTATGCCTTGTAAAACTATCAGTTTGATTCCCTGGTTGTCACAGTATGGCGGAAACGCAGGACCTAACTACCGGCAAAGTAAACTCCTACTAGTAATAATAATGAAAATATGTTTATTCCATTATTTATGACTGAAATTTTTTAATAATATGGCCTTAAAATATGTGGAAATTTCTAAATAAATCTACTGGTGGAAGTTTCCACCGGCGGTAAACGAATCCTGCGATAGCGGTTACAGTTGAAGCTTCACTATTTTAAGGATATGTCAGTTCTTCTTTATTAATAGTTCCATGCTGTCGTGATGTCGCCAGGTGATGTAAACTAGGCTAAAGCCGTTTGGTAGGCCTGCTCACCTGGTATGACTCTGTCGTGATGTCGCATCTAAAAAAACAATCTTGATATAGAGTTAATTTTATGACTGCGTACATCACCAGCAGAAGTTTTTTTTTACTTGTCTACATATCTGCATTTTTACAGAAGAGTTATAAAAAAATTCCATATCACACTTGTGACAATTATATTTTTTACACGTCTTTATTTAAATTCTTTTGCCGTTTTTTTAAATGCCAGGAACCGTTGATTTTTTATCCACTTCCGTCTAATCGATTTTCCTCAAATACAAAATAGTCATCATTCACAATCCAAGTCATTATCAGAATGTTAAAGCAACTCCATAAAATCGTTTTCCTTCATTGGTATACCAGGATGAATTATCATCAGTGTCTAATTCATTGTCATCCTCATCGCCATCTTCTTCAAAAATGGCACTATCCTCAGTTCCATACCTCACATGCACACCATATTTTGAAGTAAGTATATTTCAGTGCATCTCGGAGACATACAACACCTAAAAAAACATGTCATGCCCTGAAAATCCCTTCTTACGGAGCTCCCTTCTTATTGTTTTGGTGCTAACAGGCTTTATGAGTTCTATATTTAGTTCAGAAGTGACTTTTGCAGTTGTCGTCTTCTTATTTTTCGTTACAATCAACTTTAATGATCGACTGTCACGATCATCCAACACACACTTTTGTCCGAATTGTGACTTAACGGATAATGTTTTTCGCTTTTCCTGTATGTGGTATAAATCTTCGACATGGTGCCTCTTGTAACATAAAAAACGTCGGCTATCTTGGTAACGGAAGCATCCACCATACGAGCACCAACAATTTGTCCAAGTTCGAATTCATATATAATCCATAACTTTAAGTTATTTACCTTATTATCAGGTTTTACTTTATTTTCCATGTGCAGCAATACTTTATTTTGTATACATCCTTCATATATTTAAAAGCATTTTCATTTTGTTAATGTTTTCTTTATTTATATTAAAAAAGGCCACATCATTTTAAATTGTTTTTAAAAAATATATATTAGTTTATAGTTCTATATAAAAAATATTACATTTAACTTCACTTAGTATTCCCTTTTACTATCCATTTATATACTTTGTATTTCGTCCGTTTACAAATATTTCATAAATTTACAGTTCAATTCATTCCAAATTGCGGATATAGTTTTAAGTCTATAAAATCTCTTCAATTTTCCATAATAAAAATTATCAATTCTTCTAAGTATCTTTTTATAAAAGTTCGTTCCTTTATAAGTTATTTTTAACACATTATCCCATTTTCCATTCTTGTCTATTTAAAAGTTTCAATTTCATTTAATCCTTAAAAACATAAAAAGTTCTAAAATTCATATATAAATTACTATATTATTTTCCAACATTCATAGTTCTTTCGTCTCATCCTAACGTTTTTCTAGTTAACTAAATTCATCATAAGTTCAGATGTATACTATTATGCTTGCTGCATTATACAAAGAGAAATAACGTTTTCACCTTTCACTAGAGCGTCCTCAGTTTCAACTGCAATTACATTGGATATGGGTGACCCCATAGGTACACCTTTCAATTGTTTATATATTTTGTTATTAAATTTAAAGTAACTTTCATTTAAAATTAAGTTTGCTGCACTTTTCATTGTATTTCTGGTTCTGTGTATAGATCTTGTATGGTATTATTAACTTCTTCTGTCATTTCTTTAAGGTCAATTGATGGCTATAAATTAGTTACATCTAGACTTATCATATAATCATCTGGTTGCGGTTTATATTCTTTTAATATTTGTATAAATTTCCGTGTTGAATTAATTGAGTTTTCAGAGGGGGGGAGCATTGCATCATATTGTTTTCTCATAAATTTTTCTAAGTCGTAAGTTGGGCTTAACCTTTTATTAACTATCGGTCTTATTTTATATGGATTTTTATGGTCTTTTAGTTTTCCAAAAATTACTGATGTGTTTGGTGTAAAATTTCGTTTAACTAATTTCGTTCCAAATGGCCATTTTCCATTTTTAATCAATTCATCTACTTTCTTTGTTAGTTTATTTACTGGATCCTTTTTAACTATTTCAGTTCCCATTTCTTTGATTGTTTGTTCCATCATTGTATCATATTCGTTTTTATCCATAATTGCAATTTTTCCCGTTTTATCTGTATGTAGAAATGTTAAATCCTGTTTCCTTTTCAATTGTCTTAATATTTTATATTCATTGTCACTCTTATCCCCCTTTTCTTTCTGTTGTTTTTCAATTTTGTTTTGTGCCAAGTTTCTTAACTTTTTCGCATCTTCTTCAGGTATACATTTCAATACATTTTCAATTTTTGGAATAGTTTCCTTGACATTTATTTTATTTTTCAAATTATATTTAGGTCCTTTTTTTAATAATGTATCCTCCTCC